>OY998179.1:188460658-191095990 GCA_963921935.1 Galeruca laticollis
TAAGGGACCAACTATCTTTATTAAAATGTGTTACCACGGATGCAACTTCTTCACATTTAAATCTAGAGGTACCGAAAAATTCAACAGTTCTCAGAACTCCTACTCTACCCTCTCCGCTTTAAAAAAATGGAAATACACTTGTAATAAAATGTAATGATCTCTGTAAAAATCAGCCGGTAACAACGAATGCTTTAAGAAATGCACTTCATAATGCAAAAACTGTCCAGGTTTGCCATGATGTGCTTAATTTGACAAAGAGTGATTTATTGGATGCGGGAACAAAGAAGAAGACAACAAGAAACATATTGAAAGGAAGTAACGGAGATTTCTCAAAATGCCCATTCAAAGCAGCAGTATCCTTCACAAATAGCCATAGACATTATCACGTGACAAATTTTGAACCCGACGTAGACCCAAATGATTTAAAGGACTATTTGAAAAATTATGCGCCCAATGTTATAGTTATAAAACTGAATTCACGTCAACCTAGTGCTTATTCATCATTCAAAATTTCGGTGCCTGTTAATGAAGTGGACAGTATTCTTAAGAATGATATATGGCCAGACAATATATCAGTAAATAGGTTTTTTTCAGGGAGACGTCAAATTCAGTTCACCAGTTAGTACATAATTTGTGTGAAGATGATAATATGTTCATTGATACAATGCTCTTTGAAAAATTTGAGTACTCAGTATTACATCTAAATGTCCAAAGTCTTACAAATAAAGTCAATAACCTGACTGTATTCTTGGATGAATATCCATTTGATATACTCTGCATTGGTGAGCACTGGCTTGATATAAATAGTTTAGAAAGCATCAAATTAAGTGGTTACTCATTAGCATCTAGTTACTGTAGATCTTCTAGGAAATTACATGGTGGTGTAGCTATATTTCCATCTCATCATATTAATTAAAGTTATATTGATATCAGTGACTTTTGTATACCTTTCCATGCGGAGTTCTGTGCTGCTGAAATAAAACAAAGAAATTGTGTTTTGTTAGCCATATACAGATCATCCAGTAAAGGCAAATTAGAAATATTTGTGGATCAGCTACAGAGTGTTATTAATAAGTTATACACAAAGTACAAATCTATTATTATCATGGGGGATTTTAATCTAGACTTGAATGATGATAGTGAGTACTCAAAGACTTTGATGAATATTTTTTGTGCGTATGGTCTAAGGCACTTGGTTCATATGCCGACTAGAATAACTAACACAACCAGCTCATGTATTGATAATATAGTCACAAACTTAGATGATGATAAACTCCATACAGGGGTATATGAACCATTAGTGTCGGATCTTAGTGGTAATTATTTGTTTTTTAGAATTGATCATTGTAATAATACCTCCGTTAGGAAGTGTATGAGAAGAATTGTAAATAATAATAATTTAATTAGTTTTGTAAACCAAATTCAGGAAGTTCAATGGCCTGATTCTGGACGACTAAATTCGGATCAGTATGCAAATCTCATTACCGATATACTGTCTACATGTGCTGATACATGTTTTCCTTTAAAATCATTTGCTCATAGAAAGACAGCTTTAAACTGGTTTACAAGCGAACTTAAGGCAAAGCGTAATGAAGTCTACCATTTGAGAGAGAAATTTAGGTCTGAAAAATCACTCTTAGATTGGTATAAATACTGTAAATTGCGGAAAGACTACCGTAAATTGCTTAAAATTGCGAAAAAGAATGCATATTAAAAAGACATCAATGAGTTAGATAACAAGAGTAAAGCTATATGGAGTATTGTAAATCAGGAAAAAAACACTAAACATCAGAACAGAGTGTCGCACACATTAGAATCTAGTGAATTCAACAAATTTTTCGCAGGCATATCGGAAACTATTCTGAAAAGTATTGAGAGTCCCCAAACTGACTCATTACATTTTTTGAATGCCCTACCTAGACCATCATCATCCTTTTCCATATCGTCAATTTTGGAGGCTGTATTATCTCTAAAATGTAAGCCAAGTCTGGATTTTTATAATTTAAACGCAAAGATGATTGAAGTTACTTTGACTTTGCTAGTTGGATTATTGGCAACCTTATACAACGAATGTATAAATGAGGGGAACTGGCCCCACGTACTGAAAATATCAAAAATTATTCCGGTATTCAAAAGTGGCGACATCGATCTCGTTAACAACTATAGGCCTATAGCTATTATACCTGTAATCTCCAAAATATTTGAAATACTGATAAAAAATAAACTAAGCTCCTATTTAGAACATAAGAAATTAATATCTGAATGTCAATTTGGGTTTCAGAAACATAAGTCAACCATTCTGGCAATCTTGAATGTGATTGAGAGCATAGTTGAGGGTCTGGATGCGGGTAAAAACACGTACGCCATTATGTGTGACCTAACTAAGGCCTTCGACTGTGTGAGCTCGGACATTTTATTGCGAAAGATGGAACATTACGGATTCCGTGGTAGAGAGTTGGAATTGTTTAAATCTTATTTGGAAAATCGTCAGCAATACGTAAGCTACAATGACTGTGAATCTAGTCGGATGTCGGTAAACGATGGAGTCCCGCAGGGTTCAGTGTTAGGACCATTATTATTTTTACTATACATAAACGATCTACCGGCGTCTCTTGAGTGTCGATCGGTTTTATTTGCAGACGATGCAACAATCTTAACGAAAGGAGAGGAAAATGTCAGCATCGAGAATCTAAAGTTAGCTAAATCTTGGTTTGATTCAAACAATTTGAAATTAAACGATGGGAAAACTAAAAAAATAACATTTAGCTCTGTAAAACGAGGTACCAAAGGGGAATATGTGAAATTGTTGGGTATCACATTAGATCCTGGTATCAATTGGGGGGACCACATAGACTCACTATGCTCAAAGATTTCATCACAGATTTTTGCAATGAGACAATTACGCTCATCTATTGGTAGTAATCTCGTTATGCGTACGATTTACTTTGCGTTGATCCACAGTCATCTGGCTTATGGTATCTCTCTATAGGGTAACTCTAGCAGAGTACAAAGAGTCTTTACTCTTCAGAAGACTGCTTTGCGCATTATTCATAATGCAAAAAGTCGAGTACATTGCAGTGGACTTTTCGCGGAATATGGAATCCTGCCATTGCCTTGCATGTACATGTTTGAGACACTTCTGTGTATTCATAGGGGTGTACTACATATGGCAACTCATTCTGATGTTCACTGTTATACCACCAGAGGTGCAGAGCGACTCATTGTGCCTTTTTCTAGGCTGCATCAAACACAATAAAACAAACTAGATGTTAGATTGTATAATAAGTTTCTAGATTTGCATGCTGATAAGAATGTGAAAAATGAGAGCCAGAATCAGTTCTATAGATTTTCAAAACAGTTTTTACTACAGAATTGTTTTTACGCGGTTCGGGACTACATGTCGTTCAATTATTAGTCTTACTAATTCATTCTTACATATATGTTACTTCAGAAATCTAATTTTATGAAAATATTGGTTTAACTTTATTTCTATTCTATTATCTGACTTAGGAATTTCGATAACTACTCAGTAATTTAGTATTAGGACTACACAAATGCTTGTGTATCTAAAACTGGTCAATAGTTCGTATCGTATCGTATCGTATTATTATTATTATTATTATTATTATTTGTGATAATAGTATCTTTTATTTATTTAATTGTTTATATTATTCATTACGATTTTTAGTTGTTGAGCGCCAGATGAAATTAGTCTATCAATTTTTGTGTGTTATTATTGCGAGCCAGCTATACTCAGTCTGTAAGGATGAAACTCTTAACCATAAACAAGGAATAATGGTGGTTGAGGATACATCATTAACTTTATAAATTCAAACTCGAGAAATGATTTAAATTGTAATATAATTAGTGAATAAAATAATGAACACTCAGATTATTATGTTACAATAACTTTACAAACAATTAAATACCTATCTAATACAACCCTGTATTTTCTGGTTATTTTATAGGAATAGAGAGGGCAACACTAAATAAATTAACTAATGTCGATAAGAAAGATCTCTTTCTCTATATTTATTCGGTTTTGTGTCATGAATATCAACCTATTTTTAAATGTATTATTATATAATTGTAAATAATAATTTCTTAATTGACCAATACAATTATCGTTATGTTTTTAAACACAATTGAAACTATTAAAGAAATTCAAATATTTGACAGGATTATAATGATGGCACAAGTTATAAATCTTTTCACATTCGAAAGGTAAAATGTTTTGATATTGTGGTGAGTACTGATTGTTCAATATTAATTTGCTAATATAAGAGTTTTTTTAAATATCCTTTATACCTATACTTTTTGCATCAGTGATCAATAAGAAATTATTATTTTACTTTATCTAACGGAATAGTTTCCTTTTAAGGTTATATTACTATTGTTAGAACAGTTTATATAAGAAAAACTTTACCTCACAGTTCGTAGTCACTCTTAAACTCAGTTCTTCAGGAAATATTCTTATTTCTTCTCTTTTAATTTTGAATAGGATGGCCAAATAGTTCAAATTTATAATTCTTCCTATAATGTCACTATCAATGTGTCTTCCTGTATAATAATTTACGTATTCTCAATTTACAATGATTTTTATAACAATCTAATTCGTTTAAATTTTAACTTTGATTTTGCTATCATTTTCATTCACTATTATACAACATTCTCTCATTCAAAAATTCAATCTGTCATCAATGTTTATTTTTCCTAGCAACCATCCATGACTTGTTATTCCTTCTAGATTGATATTTTATTTCATATAGAGATTGTTAGGACTTAGCGCACTACTCTTGAACACTTTTAAATTTTCGTATCTAATGGTTTTTTTCTACAAATTAGCATTTACACTAATAATTATTGGATTAATAATAATTATATCAGTAAAATTTATATTCTCTCAACCACCTGTATAATCAATTTTAGTACAGTTTTCATTGAATTTATTCTTTCAAATCTATCAATTCTGATTTTAGTCCCACTTTCCCTAAAATTTTCGAAAACTATTCTTTTGGATTTATTCAACAAGAATATTTTCCAATTTTTCCCTAACTACTTGACTAACTAATAACTTGTAAAAGTACATACTATTACTAATAAATATTCATCTATAATACTTATCATTTATCTTAGTTTATTTTGGAATAATGACCTGAAAAAATTATATAGGTAACTGAGATACATGGAAAAATCCCCCAATTTTCTTAGTCGTAGGATGTATTGGTTGGTACGAATTTACTCCATGTTGGGTATTAATTAGATAAGGGCCTTCATATGATAATTGTAGTTTAGCACACTTGTGATCTCTATGATTTGGAACACGCAGAGCTTTTAGAATAACATGTTCACAGAATTTAAAGGTAACTGGATTCTTTATTTTGCTCTTTCATCTTTTAATGTATTTTTCTGCATTCTTTAGTAATTTTTCATTTGTTTTCTCGACTAACTGATTATAGGTTTTTCCATTTTCTAAGATCCAATATCTTGCTGGTTGTTCATTTTTAAATGAAAATATTGGTGCCAATTCTGTAATTGAATTGGGTATGTTGTTTAAATGAAATTGTACGTTTTCTAGATTTTGTTCCCAATATTGTTGTTTGTCATGGATTAAAACTCTGAGATATTTGATTATTTCTTTTATGACTCTTTCAGCTGGATTAGCGTTTGGATGTCTAACAGATGTAAATATAGGGTTTATATTTGACTCAATCAACCATGTTTTCAATGATGTATTATTAAAATATTATCCATTATGCAATTATTGGGAATATCATTATTCATGAAATATTTTGTTAAATTCCTCTTTGTGATTTTTGTATTGGCCTTATTACTAGGAAATACAGTTATAAATTTTGAAAATATGTCCACAATTACCATGATATGTCTACTGCCTTCTATACTGGTACTTAATTTAAAATATATTCTATTGCTATGGTTTCTAGAGGTTTTGAAGCTAAAATAGTTTTAGGTAAATTTTCATTATGAAAATTTTTTTCCTTCGCAAATTGGCATGTTTCACAGGTTTTAACAAGGTTTTTTATTAGATTGATGTCCTTCCTGGGAATATAATTTTCTCTGAATATCAGAAATAATTTTCTTGTACCAATATGATTGAATTCTATGTGTAATTTTTTATAATTCTTCTTGCCAAATCTTCTGTGATTACATAAACTTCGTTACCGTATAATGATTCATAGAATAAGACTTCTTTTTCTAAACTTCTCTTCCCTCGTTACTCAATTCTCTCTCGTTTTCTAAACTTCTTTTTATTCTCTTCCCTCGTTACTCGATTCTCCCTTCGTTTTCCAAATTTCTTTTCATTCTCTTCCCTCGTTATTGGATTCTCCCTTCGTTTTCTGAACTTCTTTTTCTTCTCTTGCCTCGTTTCTCGACTCTCCCTTCGTTTTTTAAACCTCTTTTTCTGCTCTTCCCTTAATTGTCTATTCTCCAATTCTCTGCTTAAATTTTTCTTTTGTTGTCTAATTCTAATTTTTGTTATGTCTTCTAAATTTGCGCATTCTATTTTGTTTCTTACAATTCTTAAAAACACTCTAGGATGTATTTTCTTGACATCGCCTTCAAATTTCATTTTGTTATCAACTCGAAATATTGGTGATTGTGTAACGATGTCTGACTTTTTCATTTTGTGTTTCAATCCTTGTATTTTTTCTACTACGTCTCTATGTATAGTTTGTATTGCTTCCTTATTTTCTCCTTCAACAATTTGTAAACTTGTTTGTATTCCTGTTTCCATATCTTTGTCTAGTTAATTTTTGTCATTCCAATTTTCTTGTATTTCCACTCTATTTTTCTTCATTTCTCTGGTAAGTACTTCAAATTTCGATTTCATATCCTCTATGTGCTTATCAATGTGTTCGTTTTGTTTCTTGATTTTATGGTCAATTCTATTAGCCAATGTACTTTGTACAATTGTACTAATTTCTGTACTTTGTTCTTGCATTAATTTCCTCATTAGGGTTTCAAACATATTCATCATCTCTGTCTCCTTCCTTCTTGTTTGTTCTCCTCCGGCTTGTTGTTCTGGGTCATCCTCTTTTCTTTCCTTGTCATAATCTGATTGTTTTACTATGATGGATTCCCCGTATTCTTCTGCTTGTACATCTTCTAAATCTGTGAAAATGTACGTTTCTGGATTTTGTTCCTCTTCGATCATTACATATTTCATTCTGTTAATTATTGTTTGTTTGGTTCCTTGCTTATCGATATTTCTTTTCTCCAGTTCTCTTCTAATATCTTGTATTTTCAAGTCCTTTAATAATTTTTCTCTTATATTTTCCATTGTAATCTTCTGATTTATTCACAAAGTTTGTTGAATGTTTAGATTTTATTTCCCTTTACTTTCGTTTTTTTATAGTTCTGTATCCTCGTTTTCCGATCGCCACACGTTGGTAGTGCCAGTAGAGTTAATAGTATCTCTTATTTATTCAATTGTTTATATTATTTATATTAGGTTTATATTATTAATTATGATTTTTAGTTGCCCAGCGCCAGATGAAATTAGTCTATCAATTTTTGTGTGTTATTATTTTGAGCCAGCTCAGTCTGTAAGGATGAAACTCTTAATCATAAACAAGGAATTATGGTGGTTGATGATACATCTCTAACTTTATAAATTCAAACTAGAGAAATTATTTAAATTGTAATATAATTAGTAAATAAAATAATGAACACTCAGATTATTATGTTCCAATAACTTTACAAACAATTAAATACCTATCTAATACAACCCTGTATTTTCTGGTTATCTTATAGGAATAGAGAGGGCAACACTGAATAAATCAACTAATGTCGATAACAAAGAACTCTTTCTCTATAGTTATTTGGTTTTGTGTCATAAATATTAACCTATTTTTAAATGTATTATTATTTAATTGTAAATAATAATTTCTTAATTGACCAATACAATTATCGTTATGTTTTTAAACACAATTGAAACTATTGAAGAAATTCAAATATTTGACAGGATTATAATGATGGCACAAGTTATAAATCTTTTCACATTCGAGAGGTAAAATGTTTTGATATTGTGGTGAGTACTGATTGTTCAATATTAATTTGCTAATATGAGAGTTTTTTTTTAAATATCCTTTATACCGATACTTTTTCCATCAGTGATCAATAAGAAATTAATATTTTACTTTATCTAACGGAACAGTTTCCTTTTCAGGTTATATTACTTTTGTTAGAACAGTTTATATAAGAAAAACTTTACCTCACTGTTCGTAGTCACTCTTAAACTCAGTTTTTCAGGAAATATTCTTATTTCTTCCTTTTTAATTTTAAATAGGATGGCCAAATAGTTCAAATTTATAATTACTCCTATAATGTCACTATCAATTTGTCACCCTGTATAATAATTCAGGTATTCTCAATTTACAATTATTTTTATTACAATCTAATTCGTTAATATCTCAACTTTGATTTCGCTATCATTATCATTCACTATTATACAACATTCAAGTTTTGTTTCTCCTCATTATAAGTTTCAACAATTTACCTTGTTTAAGAATTATAAAGTATTTTTCTCAGCTTCAGGTTTTCTTTCATATAACTTAACTTCTTTTTATTTTATTTTACTAGATTTCTCTCTAGGATAATTCTTTTTTACATCTCTCCTTCAAAAATTCAATCTGTCATCAATGTTTCTTTTTCCTAGCAACCATCCATGACTTGTTATTCCTACTAGATTGATATTTTATTTCATATAGAGATTAAGTAAGGACTTCGCGCACTACTTTTGAACACTTCTTAATTTTCTAATCTGATGGTTTTTTCACAAATTAGCATTTACACTAATAATTATTGGATTCATTATAATTATATCAGTAAAATTTATATTCTCTCAACCACCTTTATAATTAATTTTATCAGAGTTTTCATTGAATTTATCCTTTCAAACCCATCAATCTGATTATTATTATCATTATTATTATTTTCGCGCTGTATCAGCTTTCGCTGGTAACCATTTAGCCTGATTACTTAGGCTGGGACAGCCTGGTGAAGAAACAATTCAGTTCCTCTCACTCAGGCTCCCTTCAGATTCTTTGCATTCAATTAATGAGTTATTAATGTATAACATAGGATCATAGTGAGGCCTACAAAGTCTGCAGAAGTGAACGCAACTCGTTTTTTCTCTGGAGAACTTATATCTCACTCCCCTAGCATTTCGAACAATCTGGTCTATCGATCGTTGTAGCTTACGGGTAGCGGATTCAACGGTAGGTTCAGAAGCAACTATCGTCAAATCATCCACATATAAACAAATTCCGACTGTCGGGTCGACCAAGGTAGCCATGTAGTTGACTGCGATTACGAAGAGTGTTACACTCAAAGTAGAACCTTGCGGAATTCCATTTTCCAGAAGTCTGATCGAGGACAGCGTGTCGCCCACCCTCACTCATTATTATTATTATTATTATTATTATTATTATTATTATTATTATTATTATTATTATTATTATTATTATTATTATTATTATTATTATTATTATTATTATTATTATTATTATTATTATTATTATTATTATTATTATTATTATTATTATTATTATTATTATTATTATTATTATTATTAAACGTGTTATTAACGACGCAACAATAACGGCTTTTTCTGATAAACTTTCTGAAGTTTCTTGGAATGATTTGGATGTTCATAATATGGGTGCAGATAATTTGGCAGAAAACATATTGAATACTCTGAAACATATCTCTGATACTTGTTTTTGTGAAAAAACTGTTAAAACAAATAAATCTAATATCAAATGGTTCAACAACACATTGCGTAGTATGAGAAAAAATGTCATTACAGCAAAAAACAAATTTATGAATACTTATTCGGAAGGTGATTGGGTGAATTACAAAAATTTAAACAAAATATATAAAAAAGCAATTCGCTCTGAAAAGAAGTTAGCCTACTCAAAGATAATAAAAGATTCGGATAATAAAAATAAAACATGTTGGACAATCGTAAATTCGGAAAGAAGAACTAAAATTAATAAAACCAAACAGTCCGATATATCACCAAAAAAATTCAATGAATTTTTTACATCGGTATCGGAAATAGTATTAAAATCTCTTGGTGATTCTCAATACGAGTCGAGTTTCTTTTTAAATAAACTAAATAAACCTGCATTTTCATTCTTTATGAGTGCAATCTTGGAAAGTGATGTCCATGAGGCTATATTGAAATTAAGTCATTCGTCATGTTTAGATTTTTACAATATAAATAGCAAAATATTGAAACGTTGTATACACTCATTGACATATCCACTGACCATTTTATTTAATAAATGCTTGGAGGAAGGATCTTGGCCTGACTCCTTTAAAATATCAAAAGTTATTCCATTATATAAAAATGGTGATATAGATTCTCCAGAAAATTTTAGACCCATAGCAATTTTACCGACGATTAACAAAATATTTGAATTAATAGTCAAAGAAAAATTAATCAATTATTTGGAAGATAAGTCACTTCTAACGGAATTTCAATTCGGCTATCGCAAAAATAAATCATGCATACGTGCTCTTCTTCGACTCTTAGAGGAAGTTGTACAGAAACTAGAGGAAGGCGTCAACTCTGTTGCCACGTTATGCGACTTAACGAAGGCTTTTGATTGTGTTCCAGCGGATTTACTCCTAAATAAACTGGAATTTTATGGTATTAGAGGAAATGCACACAAATTACTGACATCTTATTTAAGTAATAGGAAACAGTATGTAGTTTGTGGAAACAACCAGTCTGATTTACGTAATATAGACAACGGCATTCCTCAGGGCTCGATTTTGGGTCCAATACTTTTTATAATATTTGTTAACGATTTACCAGAGGCTATTGATACTTTTTGTATTTTATTCGCTGATGATACTACAACTTTATCTGATGGCACACAAGCTGGTGATAATATTTTGTTGAATCAGTGGTTCCTGGCAAACAAGCTGAAACTCAACGACACTAAAACGAAACACATTCTTTTCAGTTTAGATAAATGGGCTACAAAATCAGAGCCAGTTAAATTACTGGGCATTCATTTGGATACAAACTTAAGTTGGTCACCTCATGTTGACTACCTTTGTTCAAAATTAGCGAGCCAAGTTTTTGTAATTCGTCAATTAAAATCATGTATACCAACTCATTTGTTAAAGTCTGTATATTATTCACTTTTTCATAGCAATTTAACATATGGTATTATGCTATGGGGCAGCAGCACATCAGTGCACAAAGTATTTGTGCTACAGAAAACTGTAGTTAGAATAATTTACAACGCACCAAGAAACACCAATTGTAAAAAAATATTCAAAAAACTTGAAATATTGCCGCTTCCGTGCTTATATATTTTCGAAGTGTTAATTGAAACACATAAAAATCGATATGTTCTGACTAAACATGCAGATGTTCATAATTATGATACTAGAAATAGTAAAGACATTGTCATTCTCAAATCAAGACTGAAAACAACAAAAAACAATAAGTTGGATGTTACATTGTACAATTCATTTGTAAAATATTTTGAACATATAAATATAAGTGATATGACGAGAGTTCAATTTAAACATTTTGCTAAGTCTTTTCTTTTAAATTATTGTTTTTATACAGTTGATGAGTTTTTGGAGGAATTGAATACTTGGGCTTAATGCTTATATGTTTGTTTGTTTTGTTTAATTTAATTTTTACTTTCTATTATTTTTTAACTTATTTTATATTTTAAAATTGTCATATTTTCATCAATATTTTTACTTTATGAAATGTATGTCTGTATTTATGTAAAATTTTTACTTTCTATTATTTTTATTATATTTTAAATTTGTCATATACAATCTTTAATATTTTTAGTTGGTAAAATGTATTCATATGTACTACTTTCACTGACTTCTAATGTACTATGTATGTGAATGGGGTCAATAAACCATCTATCTATCTATCTATCTATTATTATTATTATTATTATTATTATTATTATTATTATTATTATTTTTATTTTCCGTTTTCTCCTTTGCGGGGTTGCTCCACAACGTGGGATTCATGATCATTCACGTTGCTTGAAACTTGCGATTCTTCTAGCAGGATTTCGCAGTCACATATTTTCAGGTAAGTTAAGAGTTTTCCTGACAATTCTACACGTTTCCAGTACGACAGATTTCTGCATTTCGGTGAACACTTCTTTATGATTTATTTCCAACGTTTCGATGTATTTTTTCAAGTTCTTAGTTACTAATCCGGTTGCAGAGATGACTATCGGTAAAACTTCGACTTTTTTTAAGTTATCAATAACTTTGAATTCTTTGGCCAGTTCGAAATATCTATTAAGCTTTTTACTTTCTGTTTTATTCAGGTTGTGATCGTTCGGATGGGCAATATCTACGAAGTATCCAATCTTGTCCTGTTTATTAATAAGCACGATATCTGGTCGATTGCTCGCCACAGTTTTGTCCGTTTGTATTGTTGTGTCCCAGTATAGACGGAAAATATTATTTTCAAGGACGGGAAAAGGGACATATTTGTAATACCGTTCTTTTCGTTCTTTCAGTTTGCAGATTATTGCCAGTTCTTGATGGATTATATTTGCCGTCAAATTATGGCGTTGGAGATATTCCGTTGGAGCAAGGTAACTGCATCCTGAGATAATGTGCTCTATTGTTTCCGCATGTCTATTACACAGTCTGCACAGATCGTTATCCAGCTGTACTCCATGTACAAATTTCACATGATTTTTGGTCGCAATTACGTTGTCTTGTATTGCTACAATTAATCCTTCTGTTTCTCCGAATAATTGTCCCCTCCGAAGCCACTCCGTTGAAGAATTGAGATCAGCTTCATTTAGTTTATTGGGAAATCTACCGTGTAATGGTTTTGACAGCCAAGCAGTTTTTCGTTCAGCCAAAGTTGGTACAGGGACCTCTTCTCTGGCGGACAGATTGAGCGGTGAGTAGTGATCCAGCACACAGATCATCTTATGCATCTCTGACATCTCTGTTTTGGCCTTAAAGTACTTTTTTAGTTCATTTATTTGTCTGTGATATAGAGTTTTGAGATCTAGTAGACCTCGACCACCCATGCTTCGTGGCATGTACAGCCTCTCAATGCATGCTCTTGAATGGTGTATGCTGAACTTGGTCAGTTGTACTCGAATGGATCTATTTGCAGCTTCAAGTTCCGTTTGTGATCACCCAATTACCCCAAATGGGTAGGTTATCGCAGGCACTGTCCATGAATTAACGGCCTTTATTTTATTTTTCGCAGTGAGTTCCGTACGCAGAATGCTGGACACTCTGGTTACTAAGGTTTTATTTCATTTTTCTTTTGCAGATTTTCGGTCTATTATTAGTTCCTGTTCATAGCCCAGATACTTATAACTGCCTTTGTTTAGATAGCGAATGTTTTCATTTTCTAAGTTGTCAATTTCGTGAGGTTTTCCCTTGCGAGCTACCAACTTGGCACATTTGTCCAATCCAAATTTCATTTTTATATCGGTGCTAAATATTTCCGTAAGGCTAGTTAATCGATTTAGATCGTTCTATGTTGAGGCATAGAGCTTGAGATCATCTACATAGAAAAGATGGGATACGTTATAACAATGATTGCCATTCTTAAGTTTGTATCCCAGAGCCGATTGACAAAGAGCTTTCGATAGTTGATTAAGACTGAGTATTAACCACAGCGGGCTAAGCGAATCTCCCTGAAAGATTCCGCTTTATATCGATATTTCCTCAGTTGTTATTTGTTGTTTGGGTGTATTAACAAGCAGTTTTGTTCTCTAGGTTGCCATACATGTTTCAAGAAACTCCACTATTCCTTCATGCACCTTGTATATTTCCAGGACTTCAATCAGCCAACTATGAGGAACTGAGTCGAATGCCTTTTGGTAATCGATCCAGGCCACAGCAATATTTTTTTGTCGGTGTCTTGCATCTTGTGTAATCACGCTATCTATTAAGAGCTGTTCTTTGCATCCTTGTGTTCGAGCTCAGCTTCCTATTTGTTCTTCTGTAAGTATCTTCTGTCCGCTGAGGTGTTTTTCTATTCTATTTGCAATAACAGATGTAATTATTTTATATAAGGTGGGCAAACATGTAATGGGGCGATAATTCTTAGGGTCTTCTGTCTTTCCAGTTTTAGGGATCATAAACGTTATTCCTTTTGTTAGGTATCCAGGCATCGTCTCGTTATTGTTTATAACACGGTTAATTTGTGCTGCTAATATTTTCCATACTGCCGTATTCTTCCACCAGTAATTGTGCAAATGGTCAACTCCAGCCGCTTTCCAATTGTGTGCTTTTGAGATAATATTTTTTACATCTTTTTCTGTGATTTTCACTTCTTCCATAGCTTCTATTGTTTCGCAGGTTTTCTTCTCAGCTTCTAACCATGTGGTTCTCCTGTTATGTTCACCTTTTGTTTTCCATGTATTTTTCCAGAATTTCACGAGCTTGTTTTTGTCTGGCATATTTTCGATCTTCTGTTTGTTGGAGATTAATTCTTGGTAGAATGCCCTTTCGTTTTTAAAGAATGTCTTATTTTGTTCTCTTCTTTTGTAGCTTTTGTTGTACCTTCTTAATCTCTTCCCAAGCACTGCTATTCGCTGCTTCAGTTGATCTTTTAGGACTGCTATTTTTGCTTCAAAGTTCTCTTCTCCGACCTTGATATTCTTGGTTTTTAGGAATTTTTTGACTTCTTCTTTCAGTTTCTTGCTATTGTTGCCTTTTTCCCACGTGCATAATTTCGTCAGATTACTTCTAATATCATTGATTTGTTTTTCGATTCTCTTTTTCCATCTTGGTTCCTGGTTTTTGTTAACTGCGTTTTCCTCTCTCATTTTTTGCCCCATTACCTCAACCGCAGTTATGGCTGCACTGTATACTATAAGTTGTGTCTTTAGAATGGGGTCTTCTTCACCAAGCAGTATGGGTATCTCTGCGTTAATTGTCTTTAGTATTTGTTCTTTTTTTCTATTCGGTCTTATTTTTGGTAACTTCGGTCTGCATTCCGGATCAGTTTCATCGTAAAGAGTTAGATTCTTATAAAATGTATCCTTTATGTGTCTTTCTACTTCATTTCCCTCTTTTGTTTCAGGATCCTGTTCCTGTATCGTAATGTTGTTTTCCGTATTTTCTTCTCGAACGTCTATAATAGATAAGTTTGGTATCCTTCTTGCACTTTGTTGTCTTTGAATATGGTCTCTAATGCTGTCTACTTCGAGTTGTTTAAGGAGTTTATGGGATTTCATGGCATACATTTGATTCGCCAATTGGGTTTCGCTTAGGGTGGAGTCTGGTCTTATTCTTCTCCATTCCACTAGCATCTTTTTGCGGAAACCCCGCTTATTTTTCTCGCATTCAGTTCCAAGGAAGTAAGCCCGCATGATATCCTCATTTTCATGTTTGGTCCATCTTCTGCGGGTCGCTGTGTGTTCTTGTCGATTCTCTGGAGGAGCTACATCTTCATGATGCGCTAATCTCGCATCTCGAGTTTCGACACTTCCTTCAATCGATTCCATTTCCGATTGCCTTCTTGTGGTCCCGGAGCCTGCAGCGGCGCCACTTGCTTCATCTTGCTGCAGGTCAGGCTGATCCTGACGGGTCCGAATAGAGCCAGCCTGGAGCTCTACCCCGCCTGAATAAATTTTTGCTCGTGTACGTACAGCAATTTACAATATCACTTACTGGGGTGCTAACCCAGCAGGTTTTACCCCCATTACTCCCTTAGGGGTGCCAGGCTAACAAACACTGATGGTGCTCGCGTTTGGATTTATTAACAAGGTTATCTCCTCGGGCTGGGGGCGGTGGCGACGCCGATTTGCTTTCCGTCGGATTTATTATGTGACCGACGCCCTTACCTATTTATTATTATTATTATTATTTGTAATAATAGTATCTTTTATTTATTTAATTGTTTATATTATTTATTACAATTTTCAGTTGTTGAGCGCCAGATGAAATTAGTCTGACAATTTTTGTGTGTTATTATTGTGAGCCAGCTATACTCAGTCTGTAAGGATGAAATTCTTAACCATAAACAAGGAATTATGGTGGTTGAGGATACATCTTTAACTTTATAAATTCAAACTCGAAAAATGATTTAAATTGTAATATAATTAGTGAATAAAATAATGAACACTCAGATTATTATGTTCCAATAACTTTACAAACAATTGAATACCTATCTAATACAACCCTGTATTTTCTGGTTATCTTATAGGAATAGAGAGGGCAACACTAAATGAATTAACTAATGTCGATAAGAAAGATCACTTTCTCTATATTTATTCGGTTTTGTGTCATGAATATTAACCTATTTTTAAATGTATTATTATATAATTGTAAATAATAATAATACAATTATCGTTATGTTTTTAAACACAATTGAAACTATTAAAGAAATTCAAATATTTGACAGGATTATATTGATGGCACAAGTTATAAATCTTTTTAGATTCGAGAGGTAAAATGTTTTGATATTGTGGTGAGTACTGATTGTTCAATATTAATTTGCTAATATAAGAGTTTTTTTTAAATATCCTTTTTACCTATACTTTTTCCATCAGTGATCAATAAGAAATTATTATTTCACTTTATCTAACGGAATAGTTTCCTTTTTAGGTTATATTACTATTGATAGAACAGTTTATATGAGAAAAACTTTACCTCACAGTTCGTAGTCACTCTTAAACTCAGTTCTTCAGGAAATATTCTTATTTCTTTTCTTTTAATTTTGAATAGGATGGCCAAATAGTTCAAATTTATAATTTTTCCTATAATGTCACTATCAATGTGTCTTCCTGTATAATAATTTAGGTATTCTCAATTCAGAATGATTTTTATTACAATCTTATTCGTTAATATCTTAACTTTGATTTTGCTATCATTATCATTCACTATTATACAACATTCAAGTTTTGTTTGTCCTTATTATAAGTTTCAACAATTTACCTTGTTTAAGAATTATAAAGTATTTTTCTCAGCTTCAGCTTTTCTTGCATATAACGTAACTTCTTTTTATTTTCTTTTACTAGATTTCTTTCTAGGATAATTCTTTCCTACATCTCTCCTTCAAAGATTCAATCTGTCATCAATGTTAATTTTTCCTAGCAACCATCCATGACTTGTTATTCCTACTAGATTGATATTTCATTTCATATAGAGATTAAGTTAGGACTTCGCGCACTACTCTTGAACACTTCTAAATTTTCTAATCTGATGGTTTTTTCACAAATAAGCATTTACACGAATAATTATTCATAATAATTATATCAGTAAAATTTATATTCTCTCAACCACCTTTATAATTAATTTTATTAGAGTTTTCATTGAATTTATCCTTTCAAACCCATCAATCTGATTATTATTATCATTATTATTATTTTCGCGCTGTATCAGCTTTCGCTGGTAACCATTTAGCCTGATTACTTAGGCTGGGACAGCCTGGTGAAGAAACAATTCAGTTCCACTCACTCAGGCTCCGTTCAGGAGTGTGCGTGTTATATGGCAAGTCTAAAGTATAACTGCCTTCTGCGCATATCCTATGATGGAATAATCCAATGACCTGAAGATTTATAGGGATATTCTTCGGAATAATCCCTTTCGCCGAAATTACCAGTGGGATTGTTGAAACTGTAGTCTGCTGCCAGATATTCTTAAGCTCAACGGCCAGGTTTTCGTACTTAGTAACTTTTCCTCTCTCAGTTCTACTGACGTTATGGGAAAGCGGCACGGCTATGTCGATGATGGTTCCAGTCCCTTTCTCCTTGTCGATGATGATGATGTCCGGTCTGTTGTAGTCTACTGTCCTATTCGTTGTTATAGGCCTGTCCCAATATAGTACCGCATTATCTGTTCCTAAGACGGCTTGAGGCTGGTATTTGTAATACGGTGGACATGTTCGAAGAAGTCCGTTCTTGAGGGTCAGCTGTTGGCGGATGATATTGGCTACTTGGTTATGACGTCCTAGGTATGCGCTATCTGCAGGCGATCTACAGCCTGCAATTATATGCTCTATAGATTCGCCCACCGCACCACATCTCCAGCACCTGTCCTCGACCTCCAGGCATAGGCAGTGTTTTTCGTAGTTACGGGTTCTAATAACTCTGTCCTGGATGGCCATGAGAAATCCCTCTGTTTCAGGGTATTGGAATCCGGCGCCGAGCCATAATAGAGAGTGTGGCTTATCGACGTTTACCGCTTCTAGGCTTCTTGGAAATTTGCCATGTAAGGTTTGTTCCATACAGGAGGCTTGATCTTCCTGCCTCGAGCCTATTTCGAACTCGAGATCGCGGTGCTGCAGGTTCAACGGTGTATACCCTCGGTGGTCTTCTTGTGCTGCTATCCTCATCAGAGTGACTTGGGATGTAAGTAATTGTAGCCGCATGTTCTTCTCTTGAGTTCTGCATAGCTTGTAGATGTTCATCATTCTCCGACCACCGCTTGCTCGAGGCTGATCGAGCCTCTTAATCGATGCATTGGTTTGCAGGCATCTGAATTTGGTCATCAATCGCGTGGTTAGCCTATCGAGGTCTGCGTTTGATCATTTCAGGATCCCAAAGGTGTAGATTAAGACAGGAACTTCCAGGTGTTCAGAGCGGTGATATGGTTCTTATCAGAAAGCTTGGTATTCATGACTTTCAGTACCCTCTTCTTGTACTTCTCGGAGAACATATCCTTAAGGTGCGTGTGGTCGATTCGTTGGTTCTGAGGCATTTCTAAATACTTGTATGTACCTTCGGGGTGCAAGCTCATGAGATACTGGAATTGGTATTCTTGTCTATCTATAACGCACCTCTTTATGATGATAATAGCACATTTGTCAAGTTCAAACGACATGCTTATGTCCCTACTGAAGGTCCTTACGGTGTTTATTAGAAGTTGCAGTCCAGTCTGGTGCTCTGCGTAGAGTTTCAGGTCGTCCATGTACAGCAGATGGGATAACCTCCGTACGTTTCTGATGTTTAGTCTGAACCCTATGTTCCCGTGGTTGAGAATTGTAGATAGAGGGTTCAAAGCCAAGCAGAACCACACTGGCGACAAGGAGTCTCCTTGGAAAATACCTCTGGTTATCTTGACTTCGCCAGCCATGTTGTTGTTGACAAGGATATTAGTCCTCCAGGTGCTCATGAGGTGTTGAAGCAGCGCTCTGACTTTTGGGCAAATCTTGTTGATCTCCAGAACTTTCATCAGCTAGTCATGGGGAACCGAATCGAATGCATTGCGGTAGTCAATGTAGCACGCATTGAGATCTCTCTTCCTAGCCTGGACCTATTTTTATAACCACCGAATCTATGGAGAGTTGATGTTTGCATCCGGCTGATCGTCGAATACAACTACAACCCTTCTGCTCTTTCTCCAGTAAGTTATTTGTAGTTATTACTATTATTATTATTTTCTTTCCTTTCTTTAGGCTTCGACATCTAGGTCATTAGCCTTATAATTTCAGTTCTTATCTGTATTCTCTATCTACTTTGTGCTATGTGCTTCCATTCTTTATTATATTTTGTGATACAGTCCTATTGCCTTTAGAAAGTTTAGTACATTTTGCTGGTGGGAATATTCTGCTAAGCATCTTCTAATATCAATTGGAAGGAGGTTGTTTTTCATTTGGTTCTCATATTTTGGGCATTCAATAATAATATGATTTACAGTGAGGTGAGTTTGACATGTATCGCATTGTGTTGGGTGGGTCCCTAATAGAAGATGAGAAGAGGTCAAGTGTGTGTGTTCTATTCGTAATCTTGTCAGAACGACTTGTTCCTTCCCTGTTTTCACCTGGTATATTGTTGGTATCGTATGCACCCTGGGTTTTATTTTCCTTAATCTGGTAATAGTGTGGTTCCATTCATTTTGCCACTGTTCTATGATTTTGTTTCTTATGTAGTTCTCAATGTCTCCAAGGCTGTACTTTATTACGTCTATATTGCCAGATGTAGCAGCTTCTTTGGCCGCTTTATCAGCTATTTCATCACCTTTTATACCACAATGACTTGGTATCCAAATAAAAATTATTTCCGTTCCTTTGTCTGTTAAGCGCTGTAGCATGCTTAAGATGGTTTTGGTAACTGGTTCTTGATTATATTGCTTTTTAATTGACTGCAATGAGCTTAATGAGTCTCTACAAATTGCGACATTTTCCAAACCGTTGTTATCTGTATACTTCGGGGCCTGGAAAATTGCGTACATCTCGGCGTAATAGATATTGGTAAAATTCTTGAGTCCCCATTGATAAGTATCTTGTTTAGTGACGATCGCACATACAACACCCTGTTCGGTTTTAGAGCCATCTGTGTAAATTTCTAATGGATTGTTATGTTTCTGTACTATGTTGTGTACTTCGTTTTGTAGAATTTCCTTGGAAGTGTCAATTTTGTTGTATTCAAGACAGTCTGTGTATATTTGCGGGATTTGTATTTTCCAGGGTTGGTATTCATCGTTTCTAAAGGTGTTTATTGCTAGCTTGGAATAAATTCCAATATTATCGCTTTTGCACGAGCTATTGCCGGTTTGTGTAGACGATTTTCGAAAGAAATTTGTTCGTCCTCCTGTATGAGATCTAGTACAGGGTGTGTTTGCAGAGAGGTGATTTTGCTAAAGTAGTTGATCAATAAATATCTTCTTCTGTATTCCAATGGTTGAACTCGAGCTTCACAACAAAGTGATGAATAAGGACTTGTACGGAAAGCGCCCAGTGCCAATCTTAATCCGGTTGCTTCTATTGTATTCCATTTTGTTAATTGTGATTCGCTTGCTGATCCATATACCACACTACCGTAATCCATTTTGGACAGTATGAAAGATTTATACAACTGGATTAGAGTTATTGAATCTGCTCCCCAATTAAGGTTGCAAACCGATCTTATTATATTGAGGCGTTTTTTCCAATGCATAATCAAATCAGAGATGCGTTCCTTCCAAAGTAGTTTACTGTCTAGTGTTAAGTCCAAAAATTTATAAGATGATTTAATTTCAATATTGTTTCCATAAAGTGTAAGGTTTGGGTGATTATGTAGTTTCCTGAATCTGCAGAAATGTACGCAACACGTCTTTTTAATTGATATTTTAAAACTATGTTGATCGGCATATTCTGTTATCTTATCTATTGTGATTTGCAGCACTGTTTCTATCTGTTCCATTTCTGAGGCTTGGTAATAAATCGATGAGTCATCTACAAATAAGCTCCTGCCTACGTCGGTTGGAATACATTCTGCTAGTCCATTTATTGTTATCAAAAACAGGACAATACTCAGAATTGATCCTTGAGGAATACCATTCTCTAGTAATTGTTTATCTGATATTGTACCAACAACTCTCACTCTGAATGATCTATTCGTTGAAAAACTGCTTATAAATTGTGGTAGACGACCTCTAAAGAAATCCCCATTTGTGCAGTGTATCCAATATTCCATATCGCCATGCAGTATCGTAGGCCTTCTCAATATTAAAGAACACTGCTACTGTGTGTGACTTATTGGTAAAGCTTCTTTGTATGTGGCTCTCAATTAGCACTAACTGGTCAATTGTTGACTTATTCTTGCGAAATCCCATCTGGTATTGATTGATTAAACCCCCATTTTCTAATTCCCATATTAAGCGATATCTGATTATTTTCTCAAATGTTTTTCCAATGCAGCAAGTGAGGGATATCGGCCGGTAATTAGATGGATCCAGATGATCTTTACCAGGTTCAGGTATAGCTACAATGCTTGCTTCTTTCCATTGATCTGGGTAAGTTCCTTACTGCCATAATTTATTAAATAAGTAGACTAAATACATTTTTTTATTTTCAGGTAGATTGATGAGAAAGTCGTATGGTATTTCATGCAGTCCAGGGGCCGATTTTTTAACAGATTCGAATGCATTTTCCAGTTCAATAATAGTAAATGGGGCATTGTACGACACATGTTCATCACTTTTAAAATCTATATCAGTTTCTTCTTTCGCAGATTTTGTATTTTTGAATATATCTCTATAATTGGCGTCTGCACTTATATTTCTTAGAAAAACTGCCAATTCTTCTGCGATATTTTGGTCACCTGTGATTTCTCTCCCATTTACAATCAGCATAGTAGGGGTGGTACTGAAATGGCGTCCCTTTATTGCTTTGATTTTTTCCCACACTTCCTTAATAGGAGTCTCGGTATTTATGGAGCTTACATACTGTTTCTACGATTCTTTTTTACCTTTTACAATTAAAAATCTAGCTTTAGCTCTTGCTTTTTTGAAAATCGGAATTGTTGTTGGGGAGATGAAGATTACAGATTGTCACCTTTAATGTATATTTTATATGAACTGCTACAGCTTGTAGAGAGGTTTGTAGGTTGATTTCTTCGACGTGGATATTATCTTTTATGAAAATCGCTACTCCGTCTTAAGCTCTTTGGTTAGGTATATCATCATACCTATATGATTTATAGCCTCTCAAGTTGAACTGATCTTCTGGCTTGAGATGTGTTTCTTGAAGACATATACAAAACGGATTCTTATCTAAAATAAGTATTTTTAGTTCTGGATAGTGATATTTGCATCCGTTACAATTCCATTGTAATATATTTTCGTATTTGTTCATTTATTATTATTTGTAGATGTTAGATACAATATAATGTATATGTCTGTTATTTGTTTAGGTGAGATTTTGTTACATCCCCTTTTTTCTTTCTCAGTTATATATGTATATATAAATATATTAAGGTATAAATAAATGTAATACTCGTATAAAAGTGTAAAATATATGTATGTATATGATAAATAAAATATGAATAAAATTTTCTAAACAATTTTTTATCGTTATATCACAGATCATTTTCGGAGATCATTGTCATCTCCTCTAAAGAATTCGAAGATCTTGGGTCCCGATCTGGGGTTACCAAAATATTTATCTGAGATGCGCTTGCTATTTCACAAGTTGCTGAATCCATTTTCTCTTCGGCTTTTTTCCTCGGTTTTCCTTTCGGCCATCCTCTTTTCCCTTTCTGTTTTTTTCGATAACTTACACCGCTTAATACTGATTCATCATCTGATGAGCGTGGATAATCCCGCTTGTAAACAGATGGTAGAAATTGACAATCAGATACTTGTGAAGCGATGCTGGGTGCCAAAGGGAATATATTAGATCTTTGTAATGCATATAATAATAATGGTGTTAGCTCTTTCACAAGTTTAGGTATATTCACTTGTGGAGGAGTAGTTGATGGTAAGTTAGTTGTAGATGCACGTGCATAAGATACGTTAGGCTTTGGTGTAGTAAGAACTACTTTTTTCTTCGCATCGAAGTAGGAGCGGTTTTATTTGACCTTTATTTCCTGGATTGCAACCTCCTGGTAATATACTGGACATCATTTGTGTCTAGCTGAGTGTGAACCATTAAAGTTCACGCATGAGAATGGAAGTTCACAAGGTTTATCGGTGTGTAGTGATTTGCCGCATTCACATATCTGCTCTTTATTGCACCTTGCAGCGGTATATCCGAATTGTTGACAACGAAAACATCGAAGTGGTGACGGAATGTATGGTAGGATTTTTAGAAGATAAAAAGCAATTTTAATTTCAAGTGGCAATTTTGGACAATCAAAAGTTATAATACGAATAGGTGTATCCGAGAGCGAACCACCTTTTTTTGTTTTTATTCTTCTTACTCCTATAACTCCCTGATCTTCTAATTCGTCCAATATTTCCTCTTCGGTGCAGTTTAAGAGATCTCTTCAATTTATTACACCTTGGGATTGATTGAGACTAGTATGTGGAATTATTTTAACTTAATAATCAAGTACATGGGTTAATTTTTTAATTTGGATTGACTGTGCTGCAGAAGCTGTCTCGAGTAGTAATCCGTCCTTTATTTTTCGCATATTCCTCACTTGTCCTACCTTTCCCTATATGTACCTATGTAATAAGAAGGGATTCTTTTTTGCGAAATCTCCTTCCTTTCTCTTAACGATCAGAAACCGAGGTTGGATTCTTGTCTCCTGATTCGTATTTATTGTTTGTTGTTGCTTTTCCATGGTCGCAGATCCAGCACCTCTATCTGCGAGCTTTGGCGCTTTTTGACTAGCAGAAATCATTTTTTCCCCACGAGTGAAGTAGATTTTCAATATCCACTGTGGCAGTGCTCCCTTACCACAGCAAGGTTGTATACAAGTGAGGGTCACCTGGTTCTCCCTCTCGCGTTTGTCCAACTGCTGTAGATTTGCCACCGGGGGTTGGTTACCCGATCTTGAATTTCCAGAGATGGTTTACCAGGGTCTACCGACGTGGAGGTGCGAGCAGGAATTGATAGGAGAGGCTGTAAGAGACGCTTCACTACCCCTTAGACTCCTATTATTATTATTTTTATTATTATTATTTTAACTAGTTCTCTTCTTAAGGCATTTTACATAAACTCAGGCCTTTTGGTATGAGTGTGGTTTATTCAAATATACAGATATAAATCTATCAAAGCATGTTTGACCTTCCACTTTTTAGCGTTATTTTCCCAGTACTTTCCTTACAATGGTGCAAGTGCCAAGAATAGCTGTTTTCTGCATCTTTCCAATTGCAGATGGACTGATTTTAAGAGTATCCACAGCCTTACCAAGCTGCCGTGGTACAATGCCTGTTGTGGATAGGACCATGGGTAGGATAGTAACTTGGTCTACTTTCCACTGCTCTTTGATATACTGAGCGAGGTCATCATATTTTCGAAGCTTTAGGTTGATTGTGTTTTCCATGTTGTTATCATTCACAACTGCGAAGTCGATAATCCATACCTGTTTTTCTCTCAGGCTCCAAAGAACCACATCCGGCCGGTTTGCTTCATTTGTCCGATCAGTAAATATTGTTCTATCCCAGTATAATTTGTAGTGGACGTTTTCTAGGATGCTTGCTGGTGTATACTTATAGGTGAGTTTTTCTGTTCCGGGTATCAAGTTATATTTAGAAGCCAGAGCATGGTGTACTATCTTTCCTGTTTGATCGTGGCGGTTCTTGTACTCAGATGCGGCGAGGGAGCTGCATCCTCCAGTTATATGTTGGATGGTTTCCCCCATCCTGCCACACATTCTACAAGTGTCATCTATCACGTTTGGATCTTTAATAATATATTTGAGATAGTTCCTAGTTGGTACAACCTGATCCTGTATGGCGATCATGAACCCTTCAGTTTCAGGGAAAAGGTATCCTGTTCGTAAGTAGTGATTCGACCACTTTTTATCTGTACCCTCTACCCTTATTATTATTATTATTATTATTTTTTATTTAGCAGCTTTCGATTGCGAGGATCATTTAGCTGCAAATACACATTTAAATATTGTTATAGATATTCAAGAGGCCCAGGTATAAAAGAGTTTTTTGATATTTTCTTCATTACTAAATATATTAGTTATTGCGTATTCTATTCCGATATTGTGTCTCAGCTGAGAATAAGTTGGGCATGAGAAGATATGATTAATAGTTAGTCTGGTATTGCAATGATCGCACTTGGGTCGGTGGACTCCAGCTAAGAGATAGGCATGTGTGAGCCTCGAGTGTCCGATTCTCAGGCGGCAAGTGATAACTTGTTCTCTTCTATTCAAGGATATTGGATAAGTCCATTTCTTTATTTCCGGTTTTACGGGATTCAACTGGGTGTTTTGCTCCGACCATCGATCTTGCCATGATTCGTTAATTATTTGTTTAATAGCTGTAACAATGTCCTGATATGGGACAGGGATGCCATCATCTACTGGGGAGAGAGTTGCATGTTTTGCTGCTATGTCTGCCTTCTCATTGTCGCGAATGTTACAGTGACTGGGGTCCATAAGAGAGTACATTTCTTTCCTACTGACGACAATATTCTTAAGCTATAAGGGGATTTTGTAAATTTGTTTTCTAGTGATTGGATGGCACTCAAAGAGTCTGAACAAATAGCGCAGGATTTTGAGTGATAAAAGGAGAAGAATAGAAGAGCTTGCCATATAGCATACAGTTCTGCGGTGAAAATTGAGCAGGAAGGGTTCAAGGTCCAACAATATTCATTTTCCTCTATTACCATTGCTGCACCTACTCCGTTTCTGGTTTTTGATCCATCCGTATAAATGGTAAGGCTGTTTTGGTAAAGGTCTAATTCGGTTCTAAACAGAGCTCTGAAGGATAAGGCTGATGTCTCATCCCTTTTCCACAAGGATAGGCTGATGTTTATATGTGGATTGGTGAGTTGCCAAGGAGGAGCTGCAGGAATGTTTTCGCTCATTATTGTGTATATATCAATTGAGTATTTCTCGCAGGCAACATGGAAGCGAATTCTTGCTGGTCTGGTTACTGTAGGTCTGTTGGAGAATTCATTATCGGCTAAAAAAATTGCATGGTTAATATGTGTTGGACGGGATATAATTTGGGATGCGTAGGTGATAGTTTGGAAATCTCTTCTCAGATATAAGGGCAGGATGGAAGTATCGCATAGAACTGCAGTTAGAGGGCTAGTTCGGAAAGCCCCTGTACTTAGTCTGAGAGCTGATAATTGAAGACTATTTAATTGATTTAGTCTCGAAGGTCTACAGGAATTGTATGCGATCGCCCCGTAGTCTAGTCGACTCTGTATGAGTGACCTGTAGAGGTTCAACAGGATTTCCCTGTCTGCTCCCCATCTTATATTTGTCATCCATCGGATAATATTCAAGGCTCTCTGGCATTTTGCCACTAATTGACTGATATGTTCTTTCCAGTGGAGTTTCTTATCAAAAACAACGCCCAGGAATTTGATACAGTCCTTGGCGTTGATTTGGTGTCCATATATGTTAAGTTCAGGTTCTGGATGTTCTAATCTTAGCCTACAGAAGTGGACATAATTGATTTTTTCTCTTGAGAATAGAAGACCCCGTTGTTTCGATGACTGGGCCAAAGAGTCAATTTCAATATTAAGATTTTCGTTTATAACGTCCATAGATTTGTGTCTGGAGAGGACAATCAGGTCGTCTACATAGAGGATTTTCTCAACATGGGTTTCTTTTCGATCAAGAAGGAAATTTATGGCAACTGCAAAAAGAGATACGCTCAGAACAGAGCCTTGTGGTATTCCATTTTCGAGTATTTTAATGGGTGACTCTATGGATCCTAAACGGACAAGGAAAGATCGATCATCTAAAAAATTTTGTAAAAGATTCGGCATTGTACCTCTCAGCCCCCAGAGGTGTAGTTATTTCATGATAGAATATCGCCATGTTCTGTCATATGCTTTCTGAAGGTCAAAACTAACTACTACCAAATGTTCTCTATTAAGGAAAGCGGTTTGAATTTCATTCTCTAGGTGAACTAGAGCGTCGGTTGTAGAGTGTTTGAGCCGACATCTGACTTGCGATTCTAATAAAAGGTAGTTAGATTCCATCCACCAGGTGAGTCTATTATTAACGATCTTCTCAAAAACTTTTCCCATGCAGCTTGTTAGTGAAATCGGGCGGAAGTTGTTTGGGTCTAAAGAGGATTTTTCTTGTTTTAACACTGGAATGACTGTGGCAATTTTCCATTGTTTCGGATATATTCCTGATTCCCATATAGCGTTGAACAACTTTAAGAGTTTATGTTTCTCTTGCACAGGTAAGTTTTGGAGCATGCAATATAATATATTGTCTTGGCCTGCCGCAGCTTCCGAGCTGTTTTCGAGGGCAAACTCTAGCTCGTCTATTGTTATATTGCAATTGTAGTTGAGACTGAGTTGCGTATTGAAATTAAGAACACTATTTTCCTCATGTGTTTTCGTATTCAAAAATTGGGGGTCATAATTGCTTGATTCACTTATCTGAGCGAAATGATCGGCGAATGTTTCACAGATCTCAACTGGGTCTGTTATCATTCTATCATCGCATGTGATAGCTTCTGGGATATCGAAAGTGTTTTTGCCGGTGATTATTCTGATCTTCCTCCAAATATCTCCAAGTCCGATCTCAGGTGTTATTGACGATATGTATTCTCCTCACGAGGCCTTTTTGATTGGGTGATGAGCCTTCTTGCAAAGGCTCTAGCTTTTTTGAAAATAATCAGGTTGTCAAGAGTTGGATGTTTGTTGAATTTGTTGTTCGCTTTTTTCCTTTTTGATATTGCCTCTTTGATGATTTGGTTGGCTTTGACATTGGAATGCTAGCTTTGGCAGCACTTATCACAGCATTGGTGAGGATATCTATAGCAATTTCATTATCATCTGGGAGGTTGGGGATATTTATTAATTTGGAATATTTTTCCCAGTTAGCTTTTTTTGGTAGCCATCTCTCTTTCATCGAGTATGTTCTCACGAGACTATCCGCGTGAATGATGATTGGGAAATGGTCGCTTGAATGGAGATCGTTCAAAGTATCCCATGTTAATTTCGGAGCAAGGTGAGGAGAGCATGAACTGAGATCGATCGCAGAAGTTTCGCCAGATCGTGTTTCAAAATGAGTAGCTTTACCGGAGTTCAAAAGTATCAAGTTGTTCTCATCTATCACATATTCCATTCTTCGGCCCCTAATGTCCATTATGCGACTTCCCCAAGAAGGTGAGTGGGCGTTGAAATCTCCCAGGATCAAAAATGGGCGAGGAAGTTGATCGATGATACTCTGGATATCATGGGGTAGCCAGTTTCCGTCAGGTAAGTACAGGTTGCAGATAGTAACCTTGAATGGAAGCTGAATCTGGACTGCAATCACTTGAAGATCTGTGGCTACTCTTACTTTTTTTGCCGGTATATTTTCACGGACGAAGGTGGCAACACCTCCTCTGGTTCTATGGATGGGCTGAACATCTTTGAGGAAGCACTGATAACCTCTAAGGTGGAAGGGGGCATTGGGTTTCAGATGGGATTCTTGAAGCGCTAAAACGAGGGGGGAGATTTGGTTTTTTATTATTTGTATTTCACTGAGCTTGTGGATGAGGCCGTTACAGTTCCATTGTAGGAATAAATTATATTTGTTGGGTGTGAATTTTAATAGGTTAAATAAGTTAATAAAATGTAATATTATGTGAATAAAATTGATAAATATGTGAAATGAATAGAAAAGTATATACCTATATATATATATATATATATATATATATATATATATATATATATATATATATATATATATATATATATACTTGTAGAAATATAATATGATTTATTATCTGGTGGTCTGTTTTAATTCAGATATCTGATCTGTATCTGTCTGGGAATTAGGAGGGTCGCGAATGGGAATTTCTTTTCTAGGTTTGCCTTTCGGCCAACCTCTTTTTGATCTCTTTCTATGTTTATCCTGCTGTTGAGAAAAAGTTTCACTCGTTTATCGAGTCGAAGTCTGAACTATCAGATCTGTCCCGCTTATATTCCTGGGATACGGGACGGCTGAAAGGGTATTCTGATGTTGTTCCTGATAGTGGGAGAGGGGGTCGTTTAATATTAGACGATGTGGATAGGGATGGGAAAATGTTATTTTTGAGGGCATCGATCAAGAGTGGGAGAAGTTCTTTGACGATATTATGTGAGATGGGGTCTGAACGAGACGTGGCAGCTTGGGCATAAGACGTATTTGGTTTTGGGGTATGGTCAATGACTTTTCTTCTAGCTTCACTATAGGGAATATTATCTTTGACTTTCATTTCTTGAATTGCAATCTCCTGTTTGAACACTGGACAATCTTTTGATCTAGCAGAATGGGGACCTTCGCAATTGACACATTTGATGGGCTGTGAGCATGGGGTTCCAGTGTGAAGAGCTTTTCCGCATACACAGACTTGGTCTTTTGTGCATCTTATAGCAGTGTGGCCAAAAAGTTGGCATCTAAAGCATCTTAATGGAGATGGGATCAAAGGCCGAATCTTTAAACAGTAAAAGGCAACTTTGACTTCTTTTGGAAGCGTGGGGGAATTGAATGTCAGAATATGATTCGGTGTATCGATAAGGGTACCTTCTCTCTTACTTTTTATTCTCCTAACCTCAGTAACACCTACATCTTTCAGTTCTTCTAATATTTCTTGTTCCGTACAGTTGAGTAGGTCTCTACAATTTACAACACCCTTAGAGAAATTGAGCCTCGCATGAGGGGAGACTTCTACGTCGTGGTCTAGGAATTTCGTCATTCTTGATATCTGTTTCGATTGAGCTGCAGATGCCGTTTCAATGAGTAAACCTTCTTTAATCTTCCTCAAATCTTTCACTTGTTCAACTTGACCATAGATATATTTTTGAATTAAGAAGGGATTTGTTGAAGCAAAATCTCCCTCTTTCCTCTTCACGACCAAGAACCGATATTGTGGTATCGTCCCTTGGCTCGTGTCTTTGTTGCCTCTGTTTTGAGAGGGGGGCACCTCTTTTGGGGGGATTTGGTTTGAATTCGCCATTTAATTCCCACGAGAAGGGAAGGAGTACTAGGTCAACTGCGGCAGTGCTCCCTTACCGCAGTAAGGCTGGTGTACAGGTGAGGTTCGCCAGGTGCTCACAAGGAATCGTTAGCGGCTAACTACGTGTAGTCATTCATCTCTCGGCACGATATCTTCCACCTTAGATTACGAATTTTTAAAGGTTTATTCCTGGTTTTTTTGATCGCTGGTTTACTCCATCGGGACTCTTCTGTCTGAGTTACTATACCATAGCCGAGGGTTCCAGTTTTTCGGCGCCGGAAACTCGCCGCTCGTCCCCCATGTCTGGTCAGGACTTGCCAGTGTGTCCGGATGTAACTTGGGCATGTTGGATTTTCTACTGGCATTTGTTGGTGCTATCACGTCGGCATAGATAGCCCCACCGGCGCCCCACTGACCATTTCTGATCTGTTTTTCAGTTTCACTCCTCCCTTCCCGTCCTTGCGGCTCGAGGAGGGAGGAAGTTACTCAGCCACTCCACCAACGACAAGGTCTTACAGGTCCTAGGAGTCCACGTATTTCTTGGCCTGTCCAATTGTTGTTGGGGAGATAAAGATTACAGATTGTCACCTTTAATGGATATTTTATATGAACTGCTACAGCTTGTAGAGAGGTTTGTAGGTTGATTTCTTCGACGTGGATATTATCTTTTATGAAAATCGCTACTCCGTCTTCAGCTCTTTGGTTAGGTATATCATCATACCTATATGATTTATAGCCTCTCAAGATGAACTGATCTTCTGGCTTGAGATGTGTTTCTTGAAGATATATACAAAACGGATTCTTATCTAAAGTAAGTGTTTTTAGTTCTGGATAGTGATATTTGCATCCGTTACAATTCCACTGTAATATATTTTCGTATTTGTTCATTTATTATTATTTGTAGATGTTAGATACAATATAATGTATATATCTGTTATTTGTTTAGGTGAGATTTTGTTACATCCTCTTTTTTCTTCCTCAGTTATATATGTATATATAAATATATTGAGGTATAAATAAATGTAATACTCGTATAAAAGTGTAAAATATATGTATGTATATGATAAAAAAAAATATGAATAAAATTTTGTAAACAATTTTTTATCGTTATATCATGGATCATTTTCGGAGATTATTGTCATCTCCTCTAAAGAATTCGAAGATCTTGGGTCCCGATCTGAGGTTACCAAAATATTTATCTGAGATGCGCTTGCTATTTCACAAGTTGCTGAATCCATTTTCTCTTCGGCTTTTTCCCTTGGTTTTCCTTCCGGCCATTCTCTTTTCCCTTTCTGTTTTTTTCGATAACTTACACCGCTGAATACTGATTCATCATCTGATGAGCGTGGATAATCCCGCTTGTAAACAGATGGTAGAGATTGACAATCAGATACTTGTGAAGCGATGCTGGGTGCCAAAGGAAATATATTAGATCTTTGTAATGCATTCAATAATAATGGTATTAGCTCTTTCACAAGTTCAGGTATATTCACTTGTGGAGAAGTAGTTGATGGTAAGTTAGTTGTAGATGCACTTGCATAAGATACGTTAGGCTTTGGTGTAGTAAGAACTACTTTTTTCTTCGCATCGAAGTAGGAGCGGTTTTCTTCGACCTTTATTTCCTGGATTGCAACCTCCTGGTAATATACTGGACATTATTTGTCTCTAGCTGAGTGTGAACCATTACAGCTCAAGCATGAGAATGGAAGTTCACAAGGTTTATCGGTGTGTAGTGGTTTGCCGCATTCACATATCTGTTCTTTATTGCACCTTGCAGCGGTATGTCCGAATTGTTGACAACGAAAACATCGAAGTGGTGACGGAATGTATGGTCGGATTTTGAGAAGATAAAAAGCAATTTTAATTTCAAGTGGCAATTTTGGCCAATCAAAAGTTATAATACGAATATCCGAGAGCGAACCACCTTTTTTGTTTTTATTCTTCTTACTCCTATAACTCCCTGATCTTCTAATTCGTCCAATATTTCTTCTACGGTGCAGTTTAAGAGATCTCTTCAATTTATTACACCTTAGGATTGATTGAGTCTAGTATGTGGAATTATTTCAACTTCATAATCAAGTACATGGGTTAATTTTTTAATTTGGATTGACTGTGCTGCAGAAGCTGTCTCGAGTAGTAACCCGTCCTTTATTTTTCGCATATTTCTCACTTGTCCTACCTTTTCCTATATGTACCTATGTAATAAGAAGGGATTCGTTTTTGCGAAATCTCCTTCCTTTATCTTAACGATCAGAAACCGAGGTTGGATTCTTGTCTCCTGATTCGTATTTATTGTTTGTTGGTGCTTTTCCATGGTCGCAGATCCAGCACCTCTATCTGCGAGCTTTGGCGCTTTTTGACTAGCAGAAATCATTTTTTCCCCACGAGTGGGGTAGATTTTCAATATCCACTGTGGCAGTGCTCCCTTGCCACAGCAAGGTTGTATACAAGTGAGGGTCACCTGGTTCTCCATCTCGCGTTTGTCCAACTGCTGTAGATTCGCCACCGGGGGTTGGTTACCCGATCTTGAATTTCCAGAGATGGTTTACCAGGGTCTACCGATGTGGAGGTGCGAGCAGGAATTGATAGGAGAGGCTGTAAGAGACGCTTTACTACCCTTTAGACTCCTATTATTTTTTTTTTTTTTTTTTTTTTTTTTTTTTTTTTTTTTTTTTTTTTTTTTTTTTTTTTTTTTTTTTTGAGGCATCGACTGCTATGGTCATTAGCCTTCCAGCATTTTTTTCCTTCTTCTTTTTTTTTTTTTTTTCTTTTCTCCTTTTTAAATTTCAGTTTATATATTCAACCCTATTATTTCAATTAATATATTATTGCAGTCATCAAAATGTGTTTTTTTTTTCTATATTCTTTTGTAGATTCCAATCTCTTTGAAGAATGAAAGTGTTCGAGATGCACTATTCATATTATTTTCCAGGCATGCTTGTAAGGTGTTCGTTATTCCAATTCGTTGTTTGATTGCTTGATGTTCTGGGCATTGTGTGAGTATGTGTTTGATAGTAAGTCTCCTATTACAGTGATGGCATCTGGGCTGCCGCTCTCCTGCCAGCATAAATGTGTTCGTCAAATTAGTATGTCCTATCCGTGCTCGGGTAATAACTACTTGATCTCTTCTACATGAGTATGGGAGCGGTGTATAAGGATGAACTTTCTGCTTAATCTCCTTCAATTTTGACTCCGTACTATCCCACTCCATCTGCCATTGTCCTAAGATAGCGTGTTTCAAATGGGTTCTTATATCATCAACTCTAATATATATGTCCTCAGCAACAGGCTCTTGAGCAGCTTCTTTGGCAGCACTGTCAACAAGTTCATTACCAGCTATTCCATAGTGACTAGGAATCCATAGAAACGTTATTGATTTATTTTGAGTTCTCAGCCAATGTATTCGTGCAAGTATTATTCGTAACAGTGGATCTTTACTGAATGGATTCTTTAGGGCTTGTATAGAACTCAGAGAGTCGGTACAAACAATGAACTTATTATATGTGTTGAATTCTATATATCCAGTACTTTGTAAAATAGCATAGAGTTCGGTTGTATAAACACTGGCTTCACATGGTAATGTCCATGAATGGACAATTCCCAAACTTGATATGGCGCATCCAGCTCCGTTGTCGGTCTTGGATCCGTCTGTATAGATAATATGACAATCTGAGAAACTTTCAATTATCCTGTGGAATTCCATAAGAATAGTGATTCTGTTGCATTCACCTTTTTTATATTTCTGGAGGTCGAGACATATATCAAGGGGGGCAATGTCCCAGGGAGGCACCTCGGACGGTCTTATGGTATAGCTCCTTGGAATGGAATAGTCAATCTTATTGATGAATTCTACAAATCTAATTCCAGCAGGACGAGTGATAGTTGGCCGTCGTTCATAGTAGTCATACTCCTCTTCTGTGAGCATCTGTAGGTGGTTGGGGTGGGTTGGGAATGCACCCAATTTTGAGCTATAGCTCGTGAGTAGTTGCAGTCTCCTGTATTTCAATGGGGGAATTCCAGCTTCACAGCAGAGTGATAGATATGGGCTTGTGCGAAATGCTCCCAGTGCGATCCTCAAAGCCTGACACTGTATACTGTCCAACTTTTTTAGTATTGATTCACGTGCTGAGTCATAAACAAGGCAGCCATAGTCAATCTTGGACAATATAAATGATTTGTATAACCTAAGAAGTATTTCTCTGTCACATCCCCAATTAATACTAGCTAATGCTTTCAGTGGATTGAGCGCTTTCTTGCATCTCAGTATTAGATCGTTTATATGTAAGTCCCATCTCAATTTTCTATCGAATATCATTCCCAGAAATTTGACAGAGTCGCTGCATACTAGTTCATGTTCAGACAGTTTCAATTTCGGATCATTATGACCTGATCTAAGTCGACAGAAATGAACACATTTGGTTTTCGCAGCAGAGAAAGTGAACCCTAAAGTCTTCGCTCGGTTACAGAGGCTATTTATGGCTTCCTGAAGAGTTCGCTCTATGTCGTCCATAGATGTTGCAGAGTAAAAGATCGTTAAATCATCAACGTATAAACATCGTCCCACTGTTGGATTGAGATTATCTAGAAGTCCGTTAACTGCAATAGCAAAAAGTACTACGCTCAGAGTAGATCCTTGTGGTACTCCGTTTTCTAATATATGTAGCTCTGAGGAAGTCGATGCTTTCCTGACACGGAATTTACGTTGTTTGAGAAAACTTGCGATGAAATTTGGTAGTCTTCCCTTCATGTCCCACTTTCGGAGTTGGTCGAGAATGTTGAAGCGCCAGGTTGTATCAAATGCCTTTTCTAGGTCAAAAAACACTGCTACTGTGTGGTTTCTGTGAGAAAAACTATCCTGGATTTCTTTCTCTAGCAGAAAAAGATTGTCAGTTGTAGACCTGTGGCTCCTAAAACCAGACTGAGCATATGACAAGAGATGATTGGATTCCAGATACCACATAAGTCTGATGCTTATAATCTTCTCCATAAGTTTGCTAAGACAGCTTGTGAGTGAGATGGGTCGATAACTACAAGTAAGTTTTGGGTCTTTCCCTATTTTAAGAACAGGGATAACTACGGCCTCCCGCCATTTCTCTGGATAGGTGCCGTCGATCCATATTCTATTATACAAATCTAATAGTACTTTTTTTGATAAATTTGGTAGCTGTCTGATGAATTCATATACAATGTTGTCTCCTCCTGGTGCGGAGTCTTTCATTTCATGAAGTGCATTATCTAGTTCCTCTAGGGTGAGAAGGTGATTATAGTTGGATATATTTTCTTCCTGAAAGTCAATTTCTCGCTCTTCTGCCTGTCTATGGATCTGGAACTCGGGGTCGTAGTGTTCCGAGCTACTGATATATTCGAATTGATTAGCTAAATGCTCAGCAATCTCTTCCTCACTGATTATAAGTTGGCCATCAATTTCTAAAACCCGTGATGTATCCGTGAATGTCTTTCCTAGAATAGCGCGAATTTTTGTCCATACTTCTGATGCGGGTGTTCTAGCTGTGATAGTAGAGACATACGTTTCCCACGTAGCTCTTTTGCTATCACGTATGGCACGCCTTGCTCTTGCACGTGCTCTCTTAAATGATATAGTATTTTCCAATGTGGGTGAACGTTTTAGAGTCGTCAAGGCGTGGTTTTTATCTGCTACAAGTTTGGCAACAATGTCATTCCACCAGGGAGTTGATTTAGTACCTTTACGACCACTTGATCGTGGAACCGATATTTCCGCTGCTGATAAAATCTCACTACTGATCAGTTCTGTGGCTCCATTGATATCGGTATCAGGCAGCTGTAAGTTTCCTAATTGTTGTCTATACCGATCCCAGTTAGCATCACTCAATCTCCATCGTCTGGGCAGTGCTCGTGGGATGAATCGGCCAGCAAATTCAATTGAAATTGGGAAGTGATCTGTAAGATGATCTCCCAAACAGTTCCATTGTAGCGATGTCGATATAACTGGTGAGCATAATGCTAAATCGATAGCTGACAATGAGTTGGATCTTAGGTTTATATAAGTACCCTCACCATTATTCAGGAGAACAAGGTTCATTTCGTCAATGAAATTTTCGATAATTCTGCCTCTATTGTCCAGTCTATTCGAACCCCACAGTGGATTATGTGAGTTAAAGTCTCCCACAATCAAGAAGGGAGCTGGTAACTGGTCAGCGATATTTCTTAGATCTTCAATAGTCCAATTACCGTCAGGTAAGTAGATGTTGCAAATTGAAAATTGGATCGGATAATAAACATGGACAGCGATAACTTGTAATCTGCTCTGTATAGGAATATTCCGGTGGGGAATATTATCCTTGAGAAAGATAGCTACACCACCTCTGGCTCTGAGATCAGGAATAACATCCTTTCTGTAACTATTGTATCCTCTCAAAGAGAAATTCTCTCGAGGTTTCAGGTGAGTCTCCTGAAGACATATGCAAAAGGGTGTCCTTTCATTGAGAATATTTTTGAGTTCCGGGAAGTGGGTTATACAGCCATTGCAATTCCAAAATATTAGGTTTTCTAGATTGAATGTGGACGTAAGGTGTATTTGTGAAAAGTTTAAAGGACAGTAGGTATACTGTATCTTGAGACAAAACTTCAATTCATTTTCTAGGTTTGCCCTTTGGCCATCCTTTTTTCTTTTTAGTACTCTGGGAGGATTGAGTATTCGAGGAGTATGTACTACCATCTGAATCTTCCTCAGAGCTGACGTTCGCATCTTTAGCTTTGAATCGCTTCCTTTTGGTTATGGGAAGTGGAGGTTTAGGAGGGGGTGGGGGAGGGGGCTGATTCATAGAGGCTATGGGTTGGGGAATGATAGGTTGAGGGAAGGAGGATGATTCCAATAAATCTTTAACCACCTTCGATAGTAGGGGTATTATTCTGGCCACTATATTGTTAACGTTGGTGTTACTAGTTTGAACAGACTGGGCATACGTTACACCTGCCGTGGGTGTTGTGATTTGGACCCTTTTCTTCGCTTCGCGATAAGGAATTCGTTCTTGAATTTTAACTTTCTGGATAGCTTGCTCGATTTTTAGTTGCGGACATTGTCTTGAGTTAGCTGGGTGTGGACCTTTACAGTTCACGCATACCTCTGGTTTTTCACAGTCTGTCTCTGTATGTGGTGGCTTCCCGCATACACAGATTTGATCTTTCTTACACCAAGATGACATGTGACCAAAAAGTTGGCATTTGAAACACCTCATTGGGGCAGGAAAATATGGTCGAATTTTCAGGCTGTAGAAAGCTGCTCGGATATTATTTGGCAAAACTGGTGTATCAAATGTGAGGATATGATTGGGGGTTTCGGTAATAATTCCTTCTCTCTTTGTTTTCATGCGTTTCACTTCAATGACACCTTGATCTCTAAGGCCTTCTAATATTTCTTCGGTAGTGCAGTTTAGAAAATCTTTACAATACACGACACCTTTGACATTGTTCAACGTACCATGAGGGGTTACTTGTACATTGAAGTCTGCGAGTTTGTTAACTTTCATTAATCGCAATGACTGTGCTCGTGAAGAGGTTTCCACTAGGATGCCATCTCTCACTTTTCTTGTATTTTTCGTAGTACCAATCAAACCATACATAACTTTACTGATTAAAAAAGGGCTGACTTTCGAGAAATCCTCCCCATCCAATCTCTTAATGAGTAAGAACCGAGGGACAGGTCCCATCGTCTCTGTATTCATAGCATTTCCTGTTTCGTTGGAGTTAGGATTCTCCGTATTTTCTAATTTATTTGAGGTATTCATATGATTCCCACGAGTTGGGATGTACTGGGTATAACTGTGGTAGTGCACCCTTGCCACAGAGAGGCTTAGTACAACCGAAGGTCGCCTGGTATCCGGAGGGAACCGTTAGCGATCAACTACGCATGATCATTCATCTATCGGCACGGTCTCTTCCACCTTAGATTTCGGATTTTTTTTTTCGCTGGTTTACTCCATCGAGACTCTTCTGTCTGGGTTACCATACCATAGCCGAGGGTTCCAGTTTTTCGGCGCCGGAAACTCGCCGCTCGTCCCCCATGTCTGGTCAGGACTTGCCAGTGTGTTCGGATGTAACTTGGGCATGTTGGATCTTCTACTGGCATTTGTTGGTGCTATCACATCGGCATAGATAGCCCCACCAGTGCCCCACTGACCATTTCTGAGCTGTTTTTTAGTTTCACTCCTCCCTTCCCGTCCTTGCGGCTCGAGGAGGGAGGAAGTTACTCAGCCACTCCACCAACGACAAGGTCTTACAGCTCCTAGGAGGGTATTATTATTATTATTATTATTATTATTATTATTATTATTATTATTATTATTATTATTATTATTATTATTATTATTATTATTATTATTATTATTATTATTATTATTATTATTATTATTTTAGGAATACACAAGGTTTTTTGTTCCTTGGATTTCTTCTTTATACGGGCGGGCCAAGTATAAACGAAGTCTATTGTGCTCTAAGAAACGAGCGGACTATATTGCATGTGTGTAAAATGACGCTTTTTTGTATTCGATTGTGTATATTTTCAGGTATGTTGAGTTCTGTCAGATGTTCTGTGAGTTTTTTGTGGGTGATACCAGTAGCAGACATAATCAACGGAATAATGGTGACCGCCTTTTGCTTCCAAATTCTCTCCAGTTCTATTGCGAGGGGGGTGTATTTTTTCCGAATATTTGTTTGTTAGATTTTGATCGGTAGGGATGGAAACGTCTATTAGGTAGGTGTGTTTGTTTTTCTTGTCAGTAAATGTGATGTCGGGTCTGTTGCATGCTAATGTTTTGTCTGATTGTATCGTTTTGTCCCAGTATATTTTGTATTCCTGGTTTTCCAGTATTTCGGATGGTGTGTACTGGTAGTGAGGTACGGTTTTGTTTATTAGTGAAAGTTTATATTCCATTTCCTGGTGGATGATTTTGGCGACTGTGTTGTGTCGTTCCAGGTATTTGGTTTGTGCAAGACTCTTGCAGCCGTTGGTTATATGCTCTATTGTTTCTCTGTCTGAATGGCATCTTCTGCATTTGTCATTTGTAACTGAGGGGTCTTTTAATATGTACTTGCTATATGTTTTCGTTTTTATTACTTTATCTTGTATAGCATGCATGAATCCTTCCGTTTCAGGGAAGAGGTCACCCTTCTGGAGCCATTTATGTGTCAGTCCTTTATCGATGTCTTCACCTTGTGTCTGATTGAAGTATCGTCCGTGTAGTTCTTTGCTTGCCCATCATTGTATTTTCTCTTTGTATGTGGTTTTCTTGTCCTTCAGTGAAAGGTCGGTGTTGTGTAAGTCTAGTGGAGTGTAGTTAATGTCGTCGTGTACTATTGCTAGGTGAAGTTCGCTTTTGGACTTTTCGTCATGAAAGTATTTTCTTAGGTTTGAGATTTGCGTGTCGTGTAGTTGGTGGATGTCAAGAACTCCTCTCCCACCATCTGCTCGAGGTAAAGTAATCCTTTCTACACAGGCGTTAGTGTGGTGCATATGGTGTTTTGTCAGTAGTGTTCTGGTCTGTCTGTTGATATTTTCGAGATCTGTCGGTGTCCACTTGAGAATTGCGAATGAGTAAGTGAGCGTTGGTATGGCATAAGAGTTTATGGCTTTAGTAATGTTTCTGGATGTAAGTTTACTTTTTAGTAATTGTGCGAGTCTCTTCGTATATTTTTGTATGAAATTGTTTTTGAGATCTGTATGGTTGAGTTTGATTGTTTGTTCGATGCCAAGATATTTGTATGTGTCGTTTTCATCCATGTGCTCTATTATGCCTCCTGTGGTCCTGATGCCCTCGGTGTTTGTCCACTTGCCACGCTCTATGCTGTTAATTTTGCATTTATTTAACCCGAATTCCATTTTCATGTCGTTGGACATAGTTTCTGTTATTGTGTTCTTGTCGAGCTGAATAGTTTGATGTCGTCCATGTAGAAAAGGTGATTGATTTTATAATTGTTGTTCTTGTTGAATTTGATGGTGAATCCTTGTTTTGTTTTAGAGAAGGCCTGAGATATAACATTGAGACACATGCAGAACCACAGGGCACTCAGTGTATCCCCTTGAAATATTCCTCGTTTAATGGGTATCTTGTCAGTTGTGAATTGAGTATTTTCTGTTTGCACATGTATGTTGGTGCACCATCTTTTCATTATGGTTTGGAGGAAATTTATGATGATAGGGTTGATATTGTAGATTCTGAGTACGTGTATTAGCCAGCTATGTGGTACGTTATCGTACGCTTTTTTGTAATCAATGTACGTGACGAAAAGATTGCGGAATTTTTTAAGTGCTTGTTGATGGATTACTGCATCTATTGTCAGCTGTTCTTTGCCACCTTGACTGTTCTTTTTGCATCCTTTCTGTTCTTCTGTGAGTATGTTGTATTTGTCTAGGTGGTCCTGCATATGTTGTGCGATGGTTGATGTGACGATCTTGTATAATGTCGGTAGGCATGTGATTGGTCTGTAGTTGGTTGGGTTCAGAGTGTTATTGTTCTTAGGTTTGATGTATGTGATGCCTTGTGTTAAAAAAATTGGGAGTTCTGAGAGATTGTGGACGATGTGTGTTATAAGTTTTGCAAGTCTGTCATGCGTCGCAGTGGATTTTTTAAGCCAGAAATTTTGTATTCCGTCAGGGCCGGGTGCCTTCCAATTGTGTGTTTTATTAATTATGTCTTCTAGTTGTCTAATGGAGATGGTGATATTGTTTTGTGTGTCCAGATGTTCATATTCTTGTTGGATTTCTGTGATCCAGCTGGCGTCTGAGTTGTGTTCAACAGGGTTTGACCATATTGATTTCCAGAAATTGGTGATATCTTCTTCTGATGGTGTTGGGTAGTTTTTATTATCGTTTTCATTATTGTTTTGTGCATAAAATTTCTTTTCATTTTGTCTGAATGTATTGTTTTGTGACTTTCGGAGGTTACTTGTTTTGTAACGTTTTAGTCGCTCTGCGTAGACTGCTAGACGTTGTTTGTGGTTGTCGAGGAGTTATTATTATTATTATTATTATTATTATTATTATTATTATTATTATTATTATTATTATTATTATTATTATTTTCTTGTTGATGATGGCGTCGACTACGTGGTCATTAGCCTTATATATGTCTCAACTACTTACATTTTGGTATAAGATAAATTAAATTTTATTGTATACATTTATCATTCTCAAATAGGTAATAACTTTCTATTATATTTTTAGTAATTGTTAAACAAAGTTTTATATCATTTGGAAGCATGGCGTTGGTTAATATATTTTGTACATTCTAATAATAAGTGATCAATTGTTAAAATTGTATTGCATATTTCGCATCTTCGTGGATTTTGTCCTAGTAACATGTAGGAGGATTTAAGATGTGTATGTCCAATTCTCATTCTTGTCAATTTCACTTGTTCCTATTATTATTATTATTTTTTTTCTTCCTTTAGGCTTCGACATCTAGGTCATTAGCCTTATAATTTCAGTTCTTATCTGTATTCTCTATCTCCTTTGTGCTATGTGCTCCTATTCTTTATTATATTTTGTGATACAGTCCTATTGCCTTTAGAAAGTTTAGTACATTTTGCTGGTGGGAATATTCTGCTAAGCATCTTCTGATATCAATTGAGAGGAGGTTGTTTTTCCTTTGGTTATCATATTTTGGGCGATCAATAATAACATGATTTACAGTGAGGTGAGTTTGACATGTATCGCATTGTGTTGGGTGGGTCCCTAATAGAAGATGAGATGAGGTCAAGTGTGTGTGTCCTATTCGTAATCTTGTTAGAATGACCTGTTCCTTCCTTGTTTTCACCTGGTATATTGTTGGTATCGTATGCACCCTGGGTTTTATTTTTCTTAATCCGGTCATATTGTGGTTCCATTCATTTTGCCACTGTTCTATGATTTTGTTTCTTATGTAGTGCTCAATGTCTCCAAGGCTGTACTTTATTACGTCTATATTGCCAGATGTAGCAGCTTCTTTGGCCGCTGCATCAGCTATTTCGTTACCTTTTATACCACAATGACTTGGTATCCAAATAAAAATTATTTCCGTTCCTTTGTGTGTTAGGCGCTGTAGCATACTTAAGATGGTTTTGGTAACTGGTTCTTGATTATATTGCTTTTTAATTGACTGCAATGAGCTTAATGAGTCTGTACAAATTGCTACATTTTTCAAAGCGTTGTTATCTGTATACTTCAGAGCCTGAAAAATTGCGTACATCTCGGCATAATAGATATTGGTAAAATTCTTGAATCCCCATTGATAAGTATCTTGTTTAGTGACGATCGCACATCCAACACCCTGTTCGGATTTAGAGCCATCTGTGTGAATTTCTAATGGATTGTTATGCTTGTGTAGTATGTTGTGTATTTCGTTTTGTAGGATTTCCTTGGAAGTGTCAATTTTGTTGTATTTAAGACAGTCTGTGTATATTTGCGGGATTCGTATTTTCCAGGGTTGGTATTCATCGTTTCTAAAGGTGTAAATTTCTATGGTTGGAATAAATTCCAATATCATCGCTTTTGCACGAGTTATTGCCGGTTTGTGTAGACGATTTTCGAATGAATTTTGTTCGTCCTCCTGTATGAGATCTAGTACAGGGTGTGTTTGCAGAGAGGTGATTTTGTTAAAGTAGTTGATCAATAAATATCTTCTTCTATATTCCAATGGTTGAACTTAGGCTTCACAACAAAGTGACGAATGAGGGCTTGTCCGGAAAGCCCCCAGTGCCAATCTTAATCTGGTTGCTTGTACTGTATTCAATTTTGTTAATTGTGATTTGCTTGCTGATCCATATACCACACTACCGTAATCCATTTTGGACAGTATGAGAGACTTATACAACTGGATTAGAGTTATTGAATCTGGTCCCCAATTAAGATTGCAAACCGATCTTATTATATTGAGGCGTTTTTTACATTGTATAATCAAATCAGCGATGTGTTCCTTCCAAAGTAGTTTACTGTCCAGTATTAAGCCCAAAAATTCATAAGATGATTTAATTTCAATATTGTTTCCATAAAGGGAAAGGTTTGGGTGATTATGTAGTTTCCTAAGTCTGCAGAAATGTACGCAACACGTCTTTTTAATTGATATTTTAAAACCATGTTGATCGGCATATTCTGTTATCCTATCTATTGTGCTTTGCAGCACTGTTTCTATCTGTTCCATTTCTGAGGCTTGGTAATAAATCGATAAGTCATCTACACATAAGCTTCTGCCTACGTCGGTTGGAATACATTCTGCTAGTCATTTATTGCTATCAAAAACAGGACAACACTCAGAATTGATCCTCGAGGGATACCATTCTCTAACACTTGTTTATCTGATATTGTACCACCAACTTTCACTCTGAATGACCTATTCGTTAAAAAACTGCTTATGAATTGTGGTAGACGACCTCTAAATCCCCATTTGTGCAGTGTATCCAATATTCCATATCGCCATGCAGTATCGTAGGCCTTCTCAATATCAAAGAACACTGCTACTGTGTGTGACTTATTGGCAAAGCTTCTTTGTATGTGGCTCTCAATTAGCACTAACTGGTCAATTGTTGACCTAATCTTGCGAAATCCCATCTGGTATTGATTGATTAAACCCTTATTTTCTAATTCCCATATTAAGCGATAACTGATTATTTTTTAAAATGTTTTTCCAAGGCAGCAAGTGAGGGATATCGGCCGGTTATTAGATTGATCCAGATGATCTTTACCAGGTTTAGGTATAGCTATAACACTCGCTTCTTTCCGTTGATCTGGGTAAGTTCCTTGCTGCCATAATTTATTAAATAAGTTAACTAAATACATTTTTTTATTTTCAGGTAGATTGATGAGAAAGTCGTATGGTATTTCATCCGGTCCAGGGGCCGATTTTTTAACAGATTCGAATGCATTTTCCAGTTCATTAATGGTAATTGGGGCATTGTACGACAAATGTTAATCACTTTTAAAATCTATATCAATTTGTTCTTTCGCAGATTTTGTATTTTTGAATATATCGCTATAATTGGCGTCTGAACTTATATTTCTTAGGAAAACTGTCAGTTCTTCTGCGATATTTTGATCACCTGTGATTTCTCTCCCATTTACAATCAGCATAGTAGGGGTAGTACTGAAATGGCGTCCCTTTATTGCTTTGATTTTTTCTCACACTTCTTTAATAGCAGTCTCGGTATTTATGGAGCTTACATACTGTTTCCACGATTCTTTTTTACCTTTTACAATTAAAAATCTAGCTTAAGCTCTTGCTTTTTTGAAAATCAGCATGTTTTCTGTATTAGGGCATCTCTTAAATTTATTGAAAGCACTTTTCTTCTCTCTAATTGCTACTCCTATTGCGTCATTCCACCAAGGTACGTTTTTCCTAATGGCGCCTCCTTTTGACCTAGGAATACTAATCTCAGCTGCATATTGGATCGTTTTTGTAAGGTTGTCTACTTGGCTTGACATGTTTCCGTTTACAAGTTCAATTGATTCCAACGTTTTCTTATATAGACACGAATCTGCCTTCTCCATTATCCAGCGTTTTCTAACTTCGTTATTATTTTGGTTAATTCCAAGTTCAATCGAGATTGGTATATGATACGTATTCTCTTCATCGAGTACATTCCATTTGAAATTTGCTGCAATATTAGCACTACACAACGTTAGGTCTATGTGAGAAAGATTTCCTGTCCTGGAATGGATGTACGTTACTTCTCCTGTATTTAGCAAGACTATGTCTAGGTCATCTATAATATCTTCCAATATTCTACCTCCTGGGCATACTTTATTAGAACCCCATAAAGGGTTATGGGTATTGAAGTCTCCAGATATTATAAATGGCTGTGGAAATTGTTGAAAAAGTCCACGAATTTCTTGGCCTGTCCAATTGTTGTTGGGGAGATAAAGATTACAGATCGTCACCTTTAATGGATATTTTATATAAACTGCTACAGCTTGTAGAGAGGTTTGTAGGTTGATTTCTTCGACGTGAATATTATCTTTTATGAAAATCGCTACTCCGTCTTTAGCTCTTTGGTTAGGTATATCATCATATCTATATGATTTATAGCCTCTCAAGTTGAACTGATCTTCTGGCTTGAGATGTGTTTCTTGAAGACATATACAAAACGGATTCTTATCTAAAATAAGTGTTTTTAGTTCTGGATAGTGATATTTGCATCCATTACAATTCCATTGTAATATATTTTCGTATTTGTTCATTTATTATTATTTGTAGATATTAGATACAATATAATGTATATGTCTGTTATTTGTTAAGGTGAGACTTTGTTCCATCCCCTTTTTTTCTTTCTTAGTTATATATGTATATATAAATATATTAAGGTATAAATAAATGTAATACTCGTATAAAAGTGTAAAATATATGTATGTATATGATAAAAAAAATATGAATAAAATTTTCTAAATAATTTTTTATTGTTATATCACAGATCATTTTCGGAGATTATTGTCATCTCCTCTAAAGAATTTGAAGATCTTGGGCCCCGATCTGGGGTTATCGAAATGTTTATCTGAGATCCGGTTGTTATTTCACAAGTTGCTGAATCCATTTTCTCTTCTGCTTTTTTCCTTGGTTTGCCTTTTGGTCATCCTCTTTTTCCTTTCTGTTTTTTTCGATAACTAACACCGCTTAATACTGATTCATCATCTGATGAGCGTGGATAATCCCGCTTGTAAACAGATGGTAGAGATTGACAATCAGATACTTGTGAAGCGATGCTGGGTGACAAAGGAAATATATTAGATCTTTGTAATGCATTTGATAATAATGGTGTTAGCTCTTCCACAAGTTCAGGTATATTCACTTGTGTAGGAGTAGTTGATGGTAAGTTAGTTGTAGTTGTTCGTGCATAAGATACGTTAGGCTTTGGTGTAGTAACAACTACTTTTTTCTTCGCATCGAAGTAAGAGAGGTTTTCCTTGACCTTTATTTCCTGGCTTGCAACCTCCTGCTTATATACTGGACATTATTATTATTATTATTATTATTATTATTATTATTATTATTATTATTATTATTTTCCTTTTTGTGTCACCGGATTTACACCCGGCGTGTTTCAACGACAGTCGGCCTCAACAGCAAGACTTTCGTTGGGTGTCACTATTCTAGAAATGACCTAACAATGTTTGTCGCATCCAGGATTACAGATTTTTGCATTAATCGGTTGGTTGACTCAGGAATATCAATGTCTTTGAGGGAAGTACTTAGTTTCTTGGGAATTAGCCCCATACAGGATAAAACAACTGGAATGATCTTGACTTCTTTAAGATTCCACAATTCTTTTATTTCGGTCCTTAGCTCGGCGTATTTGCTTAGTTTTTCATTGTATTTGCTTTCTGTGTTAGAATTATTTGGGAACGATATGTCAATAAGCAGAGCTTGCTTGGATTGTTTATTAATAACTGTGATGTCCGGCCTGTTGTGTCGTACTGTTACGTCCGTCATGATAGTTTTATCCCAGTAGATCTTAACATACTGATTTTCGATAACTGGAGGGGGCTTATATTTGTAATATGGCTCGTTGTTTTGTGGATCAAGGTTAAGTTTTTTCAGTACTTCTAGGTATACTACTGTGGCAACTTTGTTGTGTCGTTCTAGATATTTAGTTTCAGCTATGCTTTGGCAACTAGAAAGAATGTGTTCAATCGTTTCTTGACTTCTGTTGCACTTTCTGCACCTATCTGTTGGTATTTCTTCCTTCAAGATATACTTTTGGTAATTCCTCGTTTTTATAACCTTATCTTGTATACCAACCATAAAACCTTCAGTTTCTGGGAACAGCGTTCCAGTTTTAAGCCATTCAACCGATTTAGCTTGATCTATCGTGTCTTTCTGTAAATCATTAATGAATATTCCGTGCAATTCTTTTGAACGCCAATTTCTAATTTTATCTTCCTCATTTCGTGTATTAAAGGGCGTAAAGTTTTCCATGCTTAGGTTTAAAGGTGTATAACCCGTATCTGTTTTCACTATGACTTTATGAAGTTGACTATTTTGGTGGCGGAAAAAACTCCTCAAGCCTGCAATTTGCTGAGTGCAAGCTTCCACAACATCTTTTATTCCTCTACATCCTTTTTCTCTAGGTAAATTTACCCTTTCGACGGACGCTTTTGGATGGTGTTTTCTATGTTTTGTTAGCTCGGTTCTAATCTTTCTGTTTATTATTATTATTATTATTATTATACCTGTAATCTCCAAAATATTTGAAAAACTGATAAAAAATAAACTAAGCTCCTATTTAGAACATAAGAACTTAATATCTGAATGTCAATTTGGGTTTCAGAAACATAAGTCAACCATTCTGGCAATCTTGAATGTGATTGAGAGCATAGTTGAGGGTCTGGATGCGGGTAAAAACACGTACGCCATTATGTGTGACCTAACTAAGGCCTTCGACTGTGTGAGATCGGACATTTTATTGCGAAAGATGGAACATTACGGATTCCGTGGTAGAGAGTTGGGATTGTTTAAATCTTATTTGGAAAATCGTCAGCAATACGTAAGCTACAATGGCTGTGAATCTATCGGATGTCGGTAAACGATGGAGTCCCGCAGGATTCAGTGTTAGGACCATTATTATTTTTACTATACATAAACGATCTACCGGCGTCTCTTGAGTGTCGATCGGTTTTATTTGCAGACGATGCTACATTATTAACGAAAGGAGAGGAAAATGTCAGCATCGACAATCTAAAGTTAATTAAATCTTGATTTGATTCAAACAATTTGAAATTAAACGATGAGAAAACTAAAAAAATAACATTTAGCTCTGTAAAACGAGGTACCAAAGGGGAATCTGTGAAATTGTTCGGTATCACATTAGATCCTGGTATCAATTGGGGGGACCACATAGACTCACTATGCTCAAAGATTTCATCACAGATTTTTGCAATGAGACAATTACGCTCATCTATTGCTAGTAATCTTGTTATGCGTACGATTTACTTTGCGTTGATCCACAGTCATCTGGCTTATGGTATCTCTCTATGGGGTAACTCTAGCTGAGTACAAAGAGTCTTTACTCTTCAGAAGACTGCTTTGCGCATTATTCATAATGCAAAAAGTCGAGTACATTGCAGTGGACTTTTCGCGGAATATGGGATCCTGCCATTGCCTTGCATGTACATGTTTGAGACACTTCTGTGTATTCATAGGGATGTACTACATATGGCAACTCATTCTGATGTTCACTGTTATACCACCAGAGGTGCAGAGCGACTCATTGTGCCTTTTTCTAGACTGCATCAAACACAATACAACAAACTAAATGTTAGATTGTATAGTAAGTTCCTAGATTTGCATGCTGATAAGAATGTGAAAAATATGAGCCAGAATCAGTTCTATAGATTTTCAAAAAAATTTTTACTACAAAATTGTTTTTACGCAGTTCGGGACTACATGTCGTTCAATTATTAGTCTTACTAATTCATTCTTACATATATGTTACTTCAGAAATCTAATTTTATGAAAATATTGGTTTAACTTTATTTCTATTCTATTATCTGATTTAGGAATTTTGATAACTACTTAGTAATTTAGTATTAGGACTACACAAATGCTTTTGTATTTAAAACTTGTCAATAAATCGTATCGTATTATTATTATTATTATTATTATTATTATTATTATTATTATTATTATTATTATTATTATTATTATTATTATTATTTTCCTTTTTGTGTCACCGGATTTACACCCGGCGTGTTTCAACGACAGTCGGCCTCAACAGCAAGACTTTCGTTGGGTGTCACTATTCTAGAAATGACCTAACAATGTTTGTCGCATCCAGGATTACAGACCTTTGCATTAATCGGTAGGTTGACTCAGGAATATCAATGTCTTTGAGGGAAGTACTTAGTTTCTTGGGAATTAGCCCCATACAGGATAAAACAACTGGAATGATCTTGACTTCTTTGAGATTCCACAATTCCTTTATTTCGGTCCTTAGCTCGGCGTATTTGCTTAGTTTTTCATTGTATTTGCTTTCTGTGTTAGAATTATTTGGGATCGATATGTCAATAAGCAGAGCTTGCTTGGATTGTTTATTAATGACTGTGATGTCCGGCCTGTTGTGTCGTACTGTTACGTCCGTCATGATAGTTTTATTCCAGTAGATCTTAACATACTGATTTTCGATAACTGGAGGGGGCTTATATTTGTAATATGGCTCGTTGTTTTGTGGATCAAGGTTAAGTTTTTTCAGTACTTCTAGGTATACTACTGTGGCAACTTTATTGTGTCGTTTCAGATATTTAGTTTCAGCTATGATTTGGCAACTAGAAAGAATGTGTTCAATCGTTTCTTGACTTCTGTTGCACTTTCTGCACCTATCTGTTGGTATTTCTTCCTTCAAGATATACTTTTGGTAATTCCTCGTTTTTATAACCTGATCTTATATACCAACCATAAAACCTTCAGTTTCTGGGAACAGCGTTCCAGTTTTAAGCCATTCAACCGATTTAGCTTGATCTATCGTGTCTTTCTGTAAATCATGAATGAATCTTCCGTGCAATTCTTTTGAACGCCAATTTCTAATTTTATCTTCCTCATTTCGTGTATTAAAGGGCGTAAAGTTTTCCATGCTTAGGTTCAAAGGTGTATAACCCGTATCTGTTTTCACTATGGCTTTATGAAGTTGACTATTTTGGTGGCGGAAAAAACTCCTCAAGCCTGCAATTTGCTGAGTGCAAGCTTCCACAACATCTTTTATTCCTCTACCTCCTTTTTCTCTAGGTGAATTTATCCTTTCGACGGACGCTTTTGGATGTTGTTGTCTATGTTTTGTTAGCTCGGTTCTAATCTTTCTGTTTACTGCATCCAGGTCCGTTTGAGTCCATTTAATTATTCCGAAGGAGTTTTGAAGAGCGGATATGGCGTAGCTATTTATGGCCGTGGTAAGGTTTCTTGAATTAAGCTTACTTTTTAAGAGGTTGTAAAGGCGTTTTTCGAATTCGGTGGTTAATATGGCTTTTATTTCTTTATGTTCTATATTGTGCGTCTGAAGGATTCCTAAGTACTTGTAGGGTTTGTCTGTCATGGCTTCAATATATTTGCCTGGCTCTAGTTCTATAGGTTCTCCTTCTTCTAGCTTTCCCTTTTCAACCGATACAGTTTGGCATTTTTCCATACCAAACGACATTCCGACCTCTGTGCTCCACTGGTGCATGAGTTTTAAGTTGGATTCTAGGTGTTTTTTGCACGCGGCATATAGTTTCAGATCATCCATAAAGAATAGATGACTTATGGTTGTTGAGTTTCGATCCGCTCTAATAGTTGCTCCATATCCTGTGTGGTTTAGGCCACGTGATAATGGGTTTAAAAACAAGCAGAACCATAGAGCGGAAAGTGTATCTCCTTGAAAGATTCCTCTCTTAATACTGATAGATTCAGTTTCTAGTTCTGTGTGATTTAGGTTAATTTTGAGTTTTGTTTTCCAATTACTCATAGTTCTTTTTAAAAACCTAACCACCACAGGGTGTATATTGTAAATTTCCAAAGTTTTTATTAACCAACTGTGGGGCACTGAGTCGAAAGCCTTTCGATAGTCTATATAAGCCATGTATAGATTTCTGTTCTTCTTTCTGATTTGTTCCAATATCACATTATCGATTGTTATTTGTTCCTTGCAGCCCATATATTTTCTTTTGCACCCTTTTTGCTCCTCAGTTATAATATCATTAGTTTCTAGGTATGCGTACAGTTTATCACATAGTGCTGCAGTGAAGATTTTGTACATTGTAGGAAGGCACGTGATGGGTCTATATTGAGAAGGATCTTGGGTTTGATCAGATTTTGGAAGAAGATAAGTTACACCATTTGTAAGGAAGTCTGGTAGTTGGTCAGGGTTTCTTAGAGCGATATTAAATTGGTTGGTTAGGTGATGATGGGTAGCCGTAAGTTTTTTGTACCAGAAATTTTGGATACCGTCGTTCCCTGGTGCTTTCCAGTTGGCCAAGTTTTTTATTACCTTTTTTAGATCTTGTAATGTAAATATTATTTCTTCCATATGTAGATGGTTGTTGTTCTGAATTTCTGTTTTGATCCAAGGTGTATTTTCCTGGTGTTCGATTTCCTTCGACCACATTCCTTCCCAAAATGTCTGTAAGTCCTCCTTCTTTGGCGGTTGTCCTTTAGAACCAGGTTGTTCGTTAAACGATCTATAGAAGCCCTTCTGATTTTTTGAAAAGAAGTTGTTTTGGATTTTGCGTTGGTAGCTCTCCTGATATCTTTTTAATCTTTTAGAAGCAACTGCAAGTTTTTGTTTCCAGGTATCTAAGGTATCATCCATAATTGTTTTTATTTCATTTGTTGTTTTTCCTTCCAGTTGTTGTTTAATCTGGACCGGGATTTTATTTAGCAGCTTCTTGGATTTTTGCCCATTCGCTATTTGTTGAATTCTACCAATTTCCTTTCTTAAATTCTCGATTTTGGTACTAAGTCTTTGTTCCCATCTCGGTTTTTGAGGCGTACGTGTCTTAGGTGCTTATAGTATTTTTTGTTTGTTGGCTTTGATTGTTGCTAAAGCTGCGCAATACACGTGAAGATGTATTTCCTCGAGGTTCATATCTGCATCCAATTGACATTCCAGAATTTGATTAGCAATCCCTAAGAGAGAGTGCGTGTTTGGAGTATAAATGAGTTTTGGTAGCGCCGGCCTGCTGGCAGGGTCGGATCCTCTGAATTCAGTAAGATGTTGTTGGTAGTTTTCTTCCCATAATGTTTGACGGTTGATTACTGAGGGTCGAAGACTTAATAGTGGTAGGTCAGCTTCAGGTCCTCTACTTTCTTGTTCCTGAGTCTCTGGGGTCTCATTTATAGGCTGTTGATTAATCTCCCTCTCCACCTCTGCCCTTATTTGTTCGATTGCAGGTAGAGGTATTAGGTTATTTCTTATGATAGCTCTACGTTGATCTGCTATTCGTTGTTCTGAGAAGTGATTTAAGTGTGGCATTTTCTCAATGAAGTGATTATGCAGTCGCATGCGGTACATCGTCATATCAGTCTCCAGTGCCGTAACTGTGAAAAACGAACGTATTACTTGTTTGTTGGTTTCATTGTCCCATTTCATACGTCGTCTTTCTGATTGTGCCTGATTTGGTTCAGTGGGTGCGACAGGCTGTCGCACAACACGTCTCCGAGGCGCCGTAGGTTCTAGCGGTTGATGGGGTACGTTTCGATGAGCAGTGCCCCCACCATTCTCATCTACATGCTGGACATCCTGACGGTTCCGATTGGAAGGACCAGCATCTAATCCTTCCCCGCCCGAGTAACGATTTCTTCGTGTGTTGAAAGCACTTTTTTTTCACACCATATGGGATGCTACCCCGCGTGGTGGTGGTTCTCCCTCTCGCGTTAGCCCATCTGCTGCAGATCCGCCACCGGGGATGGTTACCCGATCCCGAATCTCCAGAGATAGTTACCGGGGCTACCGACGTGGAGGTGCGAGCAGGAATTGGTAGGAGAGGCTATAAGAGACGTTTCACTACCATTTTAACCCCTTATTATTATTATTACCATTATTATTATTATTATTATTATTATTTTAACTAGTTCTCTTCTTAAGGCATTTTACATAAACTCAGGCCTTTTGGTCTGAGTGTGGTTTATTCAAATATACAGATATAAATCTATCAAAGCATGTTTGACCTTCCACGTTTTAGCGTTATTTTCCCAGTACTTTCCTTACAATGATGCAAGTGCCAAGAATAGCTGTTTTCTGCATCTTTCCAATTGCAGATGGACTGATTTTAAGAGTATCCACAGCCTTACCAAGCTGCCGTGGTACAATGCCTGTTATGGATAGGACCATGGGTAGGATAGTAACTTGGTCTACTTTCCACTGCTCTTTGATATACTGAGCGAGGTCATCATATTTTCGAAGCTTTCGGTTGATTGTGTTTTCCATGTTATCATTCACAACTGCGAAGTCGATAATCCATACCTGTTTTTCTCTCAGGCTCCAAAGAACCACATCCGGCCGGTTTGCTTCATTTGTCCGATCAGTAAATATTGTTCTATCCCAGCATAATTTGTAGTGGACGTTTTCTAGGATGCTTGCTGGTGTATACTTATAGGTGAGTTTTTCTGTTCCGGGTATCAAGTTATATTTAGAAGCCAGAGCATGGTGTACTATCTTTCCTGTTTGATCGTGGCGTTTCTTGTACTCAGATGCGGCGAGGGAGCTGCATCCTCCAGTTATATGTTGGATGGTTTCCCCCATCCTGCCACACATTCTACAAGTGTCATCTATCACGGTTGGATCTTTATTAATATATTTGAGATAGTTCCTAGTTGGTACAACCTGATCCTGTATGGCGATCATGAACCCTTCAGTTTCAGGGAAAAGGTATCCTGTTCGTAAGTAGTGATTCGACCACTTTTTATCTGTACCCTCTGCGGCTAGGATAGTAGGATGTCTTCCATGCAGTGCTTTCCTCTGCCATGCTTCTCGTCTTTCTTGTACAGATGTTGGGTGAATGTCACAGTTATTAGTTAGGTTCAATGGGGTGTATTTATCATCTTGAGAGCATACTATATTATGAAGAACGGAAATCCTTGCTTTCCTATGGAAATAGCTTCTCATTGATTTAATTTGACGAATGTTCATGTCATAGAGGTTTACTATGCCCAATCCACCTTCTTTGCGGAATATATAAACTCTTTCCACAGCACTTTTCGGGTGACGGCTTCTAAACTTGGTCAGTTGAACTCTGATCCATCTGTCCATATCTTCCAGGTCTGTATTGCTCCGTTTCACAACTCCCATAGAATAAGTGATGACTGCTAAGGCGTATGTGTTGATGGCGATGGTAGTGTTCTTGGAATTCAAAGATGTTTTCATTACCCTTCTCACTCTTTTCTGAAACTCCCTCCTAAGTTGTTGTTTAATCAGCGTATGCTCGATAGTTTTGCTCTGGTTCATCCCTAAGTATTTATACAGCTCATCCGTATTCATTGACGTTATTGTTTCCTGGTGGGCCGTTTCATATGTTAGGTTTTGGTTGAGTTTCCCTTTGTTTATACTTTGGATTTTGCACTTATCTACCTCAAATCTCATCTTTATATCCTCGGAAAAACTTTCGGTTACTTTTAGTTGGTACTGAAGCCCTGTCTTTGTTGCTGCGTATTGTTTGAGATCGTCCATGTAGAGTAGATGGCTGATCTTGTGCTTTTGTCCGTTTTCATCCTTCATCTCAAATCCTTTCATCGTGTCATTTAACAGGTCCGTTAGCGGGTTTAGGGCCATACAAAACCACAGTGGACTTAATGATATATACCTTTTCTTATCTGTATTTTTACTGTGGTGTAAGCTATTTGAGGTGTTTTCAGGTTTAAGGTCGTGCGCCACTTTTTCATGATCTTTTCCAGGAAGGTGATCAGTTTCTTATCTATTTTATAAATTTCTAGGACTTTCAGAAGCCAGTCGTGGGGACAGGAGTCATACGCCTTGCGGTAATCTATAAAGGTTGTAAATAAGTTTCTCTGCTTCGTTATGGCTTCTGACATTATGATCTGGTCTATGATTAACCGCTCCTTACACGCCAATGACCCTTTCTTGCAACCTTTCTGTTCTTCACCTAGGATGTTGTTGGAGTCACAATGTTTTGTAATATTTTCGGAAATGCAGGCTGTTATTACTTTGTAAAACGTATTAAGGCATGTCATTGGTCTGTAATCAGCTGGGTGAGATGATATCCTTTTTTTTGGTATCAGCAGTGTTTTTCCCTCACACAATAGCTCTGGTACTGAGTCTCCATCCTCCAAAAATCGGTTTATCAGTTCTAGCATCTTTCCATGCAAGGCGTGAATTCTCTTTATCTAAAAGTTCTGAATAGTATCGACTCCCGGGCATTCCCAATTTTTGAGTTTATCAATCACAAACTTCAGCGTTTCAGGTGTTATAATTGTCTCTGCCATTGGTTGTATCCTATTTGCTTTATCTTCAATTTTTTTCAGCCAGAGTGCGTCTCTGTTAAAGTGTTCCTCTTTTGACCATATGTTTGCCCAGAATGTTTGCATCTTTTCTTCGTTTGGGGGTATGGTTTGGTTTTTCTCAGGCATCTGCTGTTGGATATTTTTGTAAAATATTTTCTGGTTCCTCTCAAATTGCACATTGTGGTCTCTGCGTTCCTTACTTTTCTTATATCTTCGTAATCTTTGTGCGTATACACTGAGGTTTTGTTTCATTGTGTCCAGCACTGTCGCAATATTGTTATTAATAGGGTCATATTGTGTGTGTGTTCTGTATACATTCTTAATCTTTCCAACCTTCTTCTCCATTCTTTTGCTTCTGCTTCCATTAGTAAAGGCAGTCAGGACAGCAATGTTCCTCCTGAGTTCTTCTATCTTCTTTTCCAATCTAGTTTGCCATGGAGGGGTTATTTCTATGTTTGGCTTGTTTGTCTCCATACTCTGGTTCTCTCTCATCATCCCCCCATTACATATTACTATTGCAACTGCTGTGCTATATAAACAGTGGCACAGGTCTTCATAGTTCTCTATACCTTGTACTATCTGATTGGTTAACACCTTTTCGTTCGCAATAGATATTAATTGCTCTAGTTTGCGGCTTCCATATTGCTTTGGTATCTTTGGTTTCTGGGACGGTTCAATCCCATTATATAATATTTTTGCCTTATTGAATTCTTGTATCATTTTCTCCTCCAATCTATATAGCTCCCCGTCTTGTTCATTTTCGTCGTTGCTGTTGTCTATAGGTGTCTTCTGATTGACTATATTGTTAGGTGGTACATCTGGCGTTACCTCAATAGCAGCATTTGTTTGTTCCCCATTGACGTCGAGTTCTCGTTGCACTTCATCCTTTATTTCATTTCTTCTTAATTCAGGAATTAGGTTTTTCCGGAATAAGGCTGCTCTTCTATCAGCTACATTTTGTTCGGTCACGTGCTCCAATGTTGGAAATTGGTGAACAAAAGCGTCACGTAAGTTCTGTCTGTACCCTATTAGCTGGGTTTCACACAATGTTAGGCGGTAATATAGTCTTAAAATAGCTTCATTCATATCGCTTGTCCACTGTATTCTTCGCCTAGGTGCTCCTGCCTGAGTGGTCCCGAGTTGCCTGCGGGAAACACATCTGGCAGCATTATGTCGCTCTCGTCCAGTTGTTGATGCTTCAGATGGTCCATACGGTGGGGAATCACCATCCGATTCTCTTCCCACCGAGGGCTGTCCTTTGTTAACATCGGCTGCAGCCCCAGGGGCCGATGTATCCGAGGCTTGGCTTGAGCTTCCAGGTGCCACTTTATCACAGAGTACTGGGCGGCAAACCCAATACACCGGTGCCAGTTCCCTCTCGCGTTTGCCCATCTCATGTAGATTCGCCATCGGGGGTTGGTTACCCGATCTTGAATCCCCAGAGATGGTTTACCAGGGTCTACCGACGTGGAGGTGCGAGTAGGGATTGATAGGAGAGGCTGTAAGAGACGCTTCACTACCCTATTATTATTATTATTATTATTATTATTATTATTATTATTATTATTATTATTATTATTATTATTATTTCATGTATTAGTCTCAGAGTTGTTAAACATCTGGTTCAAGAAGTAAGGGGCCCAAGCAAACCTTACTCAAATTCCTGATTAGGCATGTTCAGGACTGTTCGTACGATGCGACACGTTTCGAGGATAACATTCTTCTGCATTTTTGGGATCAGTGTGTTTGGGTCGAGCTGCATTTTCAGTATTAATTGTGACAGATTTTTGTTGACCAAGCCAGTTGCCGTTATTACAATGGGAACGATTTGTACTGATTTTAATCTATGAATTTCTTTATTTTCTATTGATAACGGAATATATTTTTTTATTTTTTCCTCTTCTGCCTTATTGATGTTGTGGTCATTAGGGTGGGTTATATCTACGAAAATTGCTGTTTTGTCTTTCATATTGTGCAGTACAAGGTCTGGTTTATTCGCTGTTATTGTTTTGTCTGTATGTATCGAGAAGTCATAATACAGTTTATAAGAATCGTTTTCTAATACCGGTCTTGCTTTATAATCGTAGTACGGTACCATGTCTTTTTCTGAAAGGAGGTTATACTTTACGGCTAGTGCTTGATGCATAATGTTCGCTGTAAGGTTGTGCCTATGGATGTATTCTGTATTCGCGAGACTTGGGCAGCTTGATATTAGGTGATCTATTGTCTCAGACTCTCTATGACACCTCCTGCATCGGTCAACCACATCTAGTTTTTCTATATATTTCTTATAGTTGTTGGTCGCTATAACTTGATCTTGGATGGCCTGTATGAAGCCCTCAGTTTCTCCAAAAAGAAACCCATCCCTTAGCCAGCGAACTGACGCTTCCTTATCGGCATTGTCTAGGGATTGGGGAAATCTTCCATGGAGTGCTTTCGATCTCCAGGCTACAACTCGGTCTTTAGTTGTTATGATTGTCGGTAAGACTTCAGCTTTAGAGAGGTTAAGAGGAGTGTACGATATATCGCTTTTATGAATGGCGTCGTGTAGCGGAGAATGTCGTGCTTTTACGGTGAAGAATTTCTTCATTGCAACCACCTGTCTGTTGCATAGATTCTTTATGTCTAATAATCCTCTGCCACCTTCTTTTCGGGATAAGTACAGTCGTTCCATAGCTGCTTTGGGATGATGCATCCTGTATTTGGTCAAAGTTGTTATTATTATTATTATTATTATTATTATTATTATTATTATTATTATTATTATTATTATTATTATTATTATTTCTAGGATAGTCTGCGAAATTTTTCGAAGTTGATGACATGGGTTCTGGTTTAGGTAGTTTATTTTCAGGTATCTTAATGCATTATGCTTTAGTCCACACGCAATGAGCATTAGTGGGGTATTTGTGTGCTAGCTGAGGCTGTGATTGAATATTTATAGGTTGACTCGGAAACATAGGTACCTGATAATTATTATCATTATTACTAGGATAGATAAATCATTATTATTTGATGGTTTGAAATTATTATTAATTTTAAAAGATTGTCTTGGTTCATTAAATTGACTGTACAATCTCAACATTTTCAAATTCATCCACATAAGTCATTGCATTTTCTAAATAATTTGTTATTTGCGCATGTTATTCTTTGGAATTCCAGTACAACTTATTATGAATGTGGTTAGTGCCGTTTTATCGCAATGGTTAATATGACATTGTTTATCATTTTCATTTAAATTGAAATCATTACCAGTTCTTTGGATAACATTAGTTTTTAAAAGTTGAAACCTAGCTCCAAAATCTATTAAATTTTCATTTCTCAACTTTCTTTTTCTTGGAAATTTCTGCAATATACAGTCGCAATCCCTTCCGACAGATAAACATTACCTCAATGCATTTTAAATTTTATGCCATGTATTTAATTCCATCTAATGTCTAACCTAAGCTTCTGCTTATCCCACTAATTTTTCCTGAATACATGTGATTATTGACCTTCCACGTCATTATAATATGCATATTTCACAATTGTTTTAATTTGAATAACTCCCAATTATTGGCAGTATATGACTTTGTAGCTGCTGTAGATACTTTCAAATTATCAGATGAATCTAAATTCTCCAAACAATTCTTATTCACTTTTTATTAAATATTAAATTTCTGAAATATTTTCAACTGATATAAAGAAAGGTTAAAATCAGAAACTTACTACTGACAGTCAATTGTAGTACTCTTCGGCGATGGTAGGTTTTTCGGAATCCGCACTAGATTTGAAAGTTCTCTAATCGGCACTATGTGTTAAGATCCTCACAACCGCGCGGATCCTAATGTGGACTGCCCCAATTACATATTTTACTGAAGAAAATTCTTTTAAAAAAATATATGTCCATATTTTTTCTTCAAACAGAGACTTAGCTGTACAATTAATGTCAAACTAAAATCTAGTACAAAATACATTTATCTACCCTGTATGCTCTTGTAAAAAACCGTGCCCTGCACTTAGCTGTTATTGTCATATCGTCGACGACATAAATATAAACTGCTACGTTTTGATTTTCGTTGACAGATGCCACAAATAGTAAAAATATTTGATTATCCGGCAAAAGCGGATTAAATTTTTATTCCATTTTTGCTTATGCGTATATCTCTGGGGACAACATATAAATTCAAAGGTCGCGAAGAAGGAGAAGAGGGTGAATATTTATCAGATATGCTCTTGTGGTTTGCAGTGAAGGAGTGAGGAGAAGACATAACATATTATGGTTTTATTTGGCAACATACTAAATTTAATATGTGTCAAATATGAGAATAACTTATATTAACGTGGGATGCTCTGTTTTAATTACTGTTGGTACGAAATAAATAGCGTCAAAAACATAATTTTAAAATTTATCTATATAATATATGAGAAATGAAGCAATTTCCCAACAACTTTTTTTTTTTTAAATTCTAGCTTTTTCTGAAGAGTTCGGTGAAGTTTTGATTCTTTTAAAAATATTCAAGCAATATTCCTGTAACCAAATAATTTTCCAACACTCACTGAAAAAAGTAATCAAGTTTTGTGATGCCCTGGTCTTTTTTGAGAAATCCAAGCAATATCTGAAATGTTTGATTCGAGCAATTTTTTAAGTGTTTGTTAAGTTCCGAATATTAATGTGAAATTTGTGCAGTTTTTCAAACACAGAATAAATTTATGATAATTTTTAAAAATTTCAGTATTGGGATGTGGACTATTTTTGGGAAATTGTGTTAAACTGTGTATTAGTGCCTAATATAGCCGCAAATTTGGGGCGAAAACGCCAACACATATCACGTCACATATGTAACGTTATTTGCTAACAATCACCAGTTAGATTTCATTGGAGTTTTTCGTAATACCTAGTTGTTATAAAAGATAAACTTTTGTTCCATTTCATTACCTCAAAAAAACCGCAGGTTTCACCAATTATTCAAAAGCAATACTGTTATTCATTTTTGACTACAGAAATAACAATTATTTGTATAAAACTCACATGTTACGAAGAAATTTGCCACTGTAAAATACTCAATTCTCGGCAAATTTGAAGTATTTGCCTTAATAAATCCACTCTCCATTATGTTTATAATCAGTTTTCAAAGATGAAATAAGCTTATTTTTAATAATGAAATTGACTGTCTTGACCCTTACTTCGTGGAATATGCTCATATTAGTGTTTTTGAATGAAACTCAAGGTCTCTAGTTAATTCCACAATATAATACAAAATATTGAAAATTCTAAAAAATTGACAATTGTTTCGATAAATCAATATCATCGTCAGAATGACAGAAGTAACATTTCATTTTATGCCTACCACAATATGAAGTTGTCAATGAACAGTTAAATCTAGGGAATTCTCCACTAATAAACTGTCTTCTTAAGTGATAATTGTAAAGATCAGCAGATATAGTTTTCCTGGTTTTCTATATCATTGCACAGTTATACTGATCTTAATTGGAAAAATGATATCCAGGATATCACCATAGGGCTAATAATATCTAAGCTTCAATATTTGTAATATCACATCTTCTTCTTTTTTCTATAAACATATATTAAGCCAATCACAAGTTAGGTTACTTCTTGGTCTAGCCAACAATAACTACTGAACATCAGGTAGGCACAAAATGAAATGTAACTTCTGTCATTCTGACGATGATATTGATTTATCGAAACAATTTTTTAGAATTTTCAATAACTTCTTTTATATTGTGGAATTAACTAGAGACCTTGAGTTTCATTTAAAAACAATTATTTTGAATAACTTAGTTATGAGCCAATAAAGACTTTTACCAAACAACAAGAGTTTTGACTGAGAGAGTTAGATCATAGGATACGTTCAGAAAATACAACCGTTGAGTGAATGTTTTCTGAACGCAATTTGATCAGTAAGCGGAACTCAACGTGTTTTTTGAGAGGACGTCATTTTTCTAAGTGGTTGTCGTGCTCTCACTGCGCACAACACGTTGCAGATTGTGATTTGTTTGATATTAGTGCAATAATACATGAGTATTACAACATACGGAGGGATAAGTACGAACTGATTTATACGTATAATAATGCTACATACAGCATAATGGATACTATAAGAAAGTAGGGGAGGCCGGGGCTACGATTAACAGGGGTAAGTATTAACAAGAGAATTTCTTGAGAATTATACAAGAGGTTCGTTCCAACCTCGCGAAGAACCATTCTAGAACGGGACTGCGCAAGTGCATACAGTAAATGCCGTTCCAAGCTAATCGTGACCATAATATTACGGTTCTATTTTTGTTCCAACCAACTTGTAATCGTTCTAGAGCCGTCACGGAACGGTGATTTCGATACTCGACCGAAAGAAAGAACTGTGAGGACTGACATGCGCTGTTAGTATTTTGTCAGTTATTTTATTGTTTTTGTTTGACGTGTTTGTTGGCGACTCAACTTTTGTTCTGACTGGGTTATTTTTCAATACCATGAATTAGTTTATTTCTAAAATGTACAATTATTTTTTATAAATAAATAAGATTTTAGTTTCATTTTCATCTAACTAGATTTTTATAGTTTACTTTAACAAATTAAACGAAAAATAATGCAGAATACCACTAACAAAGTCCATTGAATACAAGAATATATATTATTAAGTGAGGTCACAGTATAACACGAACAAAACGATCGCTGAGCGATCATGAAGCAGGCCTAAAACCGTTCCAACATACATAAGTTCTGGGACGGTACAAAGTTTGCGCCTGCGTATAAAATGATTCCTAAGAATTCCAGAATGGTTCCAAAACGGTGATTTATCGTAGGTTTGAACAAACCTGAGTTAAACCTACAGCACGCGGTTCAAAACGCCATCTATATCACGCCACATGAGTCGGTTTTGCTCAGTTGTGCTCCACGCGTTCTGCAAGACACATGTGTACCGTATCAATTTATTTTTAACCTTAAAATTTTTTGATTTGTGGTCAAAATTTACGGCGTTGTTATTATGCTTTTCATCTTTGTAGAAGCCTGTTTCATACTTAATAAAGCTGTGTAGCTCAATTGACTAACTTTTCAAGAAACGTTTTCTTATGGTATATGCAATCAGAAATATTCCTTTGGGGCTAAACTTAACAAATCACCGGGGTTAGAATTAACGTGTTCGTACCTACCTCAAATTTGGGGGCTAGTATTAGTTATAGACTAGGTATGATAATTATAAGAAATTTCTTCGTTCCATTTTATTACAGGATGAGAACGTATAAAAGAAAGACTACAAGAGGAACTAAATCCTTAGAGTTCTACGAGTTGGCTGCGATGGAAATAATGGAGAAAATTAGAAAGTATAGAGAAGTAGCGACAGAGTTTGAGCTCTCTCACGTTTCACTCTATAATTTCGTGAAAAAGAGATCGTGTGCACAAGCAGCAGTGGGTTACCAGAAAACCAGCTTAGTTTTCAATGCTGCACAAGAAGAAATTATAACTGAATATTTGTTGAAGTGCTCCAATATTTATTTCGGATTACTACCCAAAGACGTAAGGCGATTAGCGTATCAATGTGCTAAGTTTTACAATGTTGAGAAGGTACCAGGGTCCTGGCAACTTAACCAGATGGCCGGTAATGACTGGTACACTGATTTTTTGCGGAGAAATCCGAAGTTGGCGATACGAAACACTTTAACCACCAGTTTGAGCAGAGCGACTTCACTTAATAGAACTGACGTTCAAAATTTTTTTGAGAAATACAGAAGCGTGCTAGAAATATACAGCTTCCCACCATCTCGAATTTGGAATGTTGACGAAACAGGTATCTGTCTTCTTGGCCACCCTACCAAACTTATGTCAGTTTTTACTTTACACTTTTATAAATATCACAACCGTGCAAAAGCCGAAGAACATTGTTGATGGAAAAGGCATAAAGCAGGTCGTTGCAGTAACATCTGCTGAACTAGGTGTGCTAGTTACACTTGCAGTAGCAACAATTGCTATTGGCAATGCCATACCCTGTATGTTTGTCTTTCCTCGTATTCGTTATAATTACATTTTTTGTTGGTAATGGATTACCATTATACATAGGAGTTGGAAATCGATCGAGCTGGATGACTCAAAAAGAGTTAGGAAAATTCATTGATCATTTTATTCATAATGTGAATCCGTCGAAAGAAGATCCCGTCTTACTCTTTCTGGACAACCATAGCTCACATGTGAATATCGAAGTGGTTAACAAATCCAAGGAAAATAATATTATTTTATTGTCATTCCCACCTCATTGCTCCCATCACCTACAGCCTCTGGATGTTGGAGTCTATGGTTCACTTAAAAATTATCTAAATAGGGCGCAAATTTCCTGGATGAGTAGTAATCCCGGAAAAACTATGACCATATATGATCTCCCTAGTATTGTTAAAGATGCATTACCTCTGGCATTGAATGCGTGGAATGTGATAAACGCATTCAGGAAATCTGGTATCCGGCCATTTGACGACGTAGTCTTCCAAGATTAGGACTTTGCACCATCATATATCACGGACCGTCCGGACCCGACGAATCAAGATCTCTCCTCAAATTCAATTAATTCTGAACTATTGAACGATATACTCAATTTGGACAGCCCAACTGTAGTAGAAGAAATTCTTAACTTATCATATAAATGATGGGAATGTAAAAAATTCATTGAAATCAATGGAAAAATAAGAATGGTTACTTCAAGTCATCATAGTCATAAGACAATATGACGAATGAAATGAAAAAAATAGTTCATTTGTCTACAAACAATTTATAAACAAATGAAAAAAATTATAACGTTTCTAAAAATAGAAAATTTATTTTTTTCTAACTTTAAAAAATTATAATAAATAAAATAATCAGTTTTCAAATTTTTTTGTATCCTTTTTAGAAAGAAGCGAAAAATTTATTGACCAATTATTTGCCGTACTGGTCGCGCGGAGCTGTATTTTCAGTTAAATCAAAATTATAAATAATGGAGACAGCGTTCCTGGAGAAAGGACTTTTCAATTGAAAATTTCCCCTTCATCAAGAATATTTTTTGTAAATTTCTTTACAATTGATTGTTTCTGAATCATTAGCATAAAACTAAAATGTTTAATAGAATAATACCTTAAATCACAAAACTTATTCGCCATCTTGACGACGTCTTCTCGAATCATTGAACTTAACCAAAAAATCTGTTAACAAAAATCGTCAGATATCAATAATTCTGAGTAGTACCCATATGTAGTAATGTTATATCAGAAAGTAGTGGAACTCAAAAGTCTATCGGGACAAGCTTTTGAATATATTATTCTTTGAACTGGATAACTTATGTCAGATCTACATCATAAGATCATTCTCATTGCATTTTTTAATGCATACTTATATGTATTTATTTTTTTAATCTTATATTTTTTGTGATTTCCTCATGTTATTCATGATAGCCAACCCTAAAAACTCCCGAATACCAATTTCCTTGAGAGTTGGATCATTAACATATAATTGAACCTTTTCGTAACCAGCTTTTTTCGAATGTACTGAAACGGGAAAATAATTCCTTCGGATGTGTCAAGTAGGATATTGTGATAATAACAAATTCCAGATCATTCGAAACAAGAATATTGCACGGCATGCTTTTAAATATGTTAATTACAGAATAACTAACGTCACAAATCTGAAGAAATTATCCCTCAATTTGTGATGAATATTAGCAAAACCCTTGAATGAACTTAAGAATTTTGAGAATCAATTTATAATTTTTCATCTCATTAATTCTGAAATTCCAATTTGAAATAAAATTGCAAAAGAAACGTGTTATCCGATTCCAAAACTTCTACATACCAATTTTGCATACAATGGACTCAGTAAGTACAAAACTTCTCCGTCAAATTTATTGTCAATAGGGTAGGTAGATGTGGATGAAAATTCGATTGTAAGATTGGCGTTTGTCAATAAGATGGACAGTCAGATAGTTAAACCGAATAATTTCTCATGAACATGTGATCAATCTACAAAAAATCATTCATGAAACGTAATTCAGTAATTCGTAATATCCTCCAGAACACCTATTCATCCTATTCATAGTGATTCAGCAATAGTGTGAATCTGCGCGCCCAAATATACATGTTTTATCTCTGGAACACAACACGAACCCAAGAGACTTCCTACCTTCTGTTTCCTTGTTTACTAAGTAGTTGGAGCAAATCTATTACTGAGAAACTGCACTAAAAATAATCCAATCCGAACCCGTCGAAAGAAGGCGAAATCCAACATAAGAAATACGTGATATATTCTAAAAGAGACACTGAATGACATATCCACCTATGAGCGTCCTCTTGTCACACTGCAATACCAATTACAAATAAAAATACGGAAAATAAAGCACTACAACATTGCCAAATCTCGTGGACGCAGAAATATCGAAATGGTGACAAAAATATACGCCATCCCGATATACGCAGAGCGTGAACAGCGCACCAACTCGGAGTTTGGCTGAACTACGATATACGTAAACTGGCGACCATTCTCACAAATGGGCGTATGGCTGAAAATTTATTCTTTTACGTTTTCGACCATCCTGCATTTATTGGTGCAAAAGACTTTTCTGCGTCCATATACGGACGCAGAAAGTCGCAGGACGCAGGTATTAATGCAAAAACCACAATGTACGGACGCACGGTTATCGAAGAGATGTAAATATATATATATATATATATATATATATATATATATATATATATATATATATATATACATATATAATGAAATGTTGAAATGCTTTACACTAACTTCAAAATCAATATTAAAATTATTCGAAAATGAAATGACTTGAGTGATGAAAATGAAGAATCAATACATCTGAGTTATTATATATTTCGGAACTGGAATTTTCTCAGATATTTGAATGAGAGAAATGGTAGACATAATATGAAAAGCTATACAGAATCCAATTGAACATGAATAAAGTGTTTGATAACATCTAAACGAGTAGGAAAATGTAACGATACTAAACTACTGAAAAACAACATAGTTATCTATAACATAACATGAATTTACAAAAAAATTACTTAGTTCATAAGAATACACTGGTTAAGAAATATTCTAGTTATATGGATATTGCATGGAAGATGAGTTTTAATTAGTTTCCTTAGTATTTAGGTATTCATTCAAAAGGTTTAAATATTTTATAAAGTAATTATTCTAAAAAGAAATAACATGATTATTGACATATGAATCAGACATAGGATATATATATATATATAATTCACATACTAAGTTTTGATAATGGGAAATAAACTTAGTTTAGAAAGTAAATATTTACCTTTGGCTATAAAAGGAATTAGTGCCATAGATCCTCAAAAACATGAAGAAAAAAGTAGAACTGTAATTGTTAAAAGAAAATTTATTAGTAGATTTAGAAGCAAGAGGTAATCTTACATGAATATAATAAGTAATTTTTTTAGAGATGAAATAAATTCAACATGAAGTTGAATATCTAATACTCCTTAAACATAAGATATAAAAGGTAACACTCATCGGTGCTGAAGACAGAAATTGTAAAAAATATTTGTTATAAGTTAGTTTGTAAAGTGATAGTGCGAGAAATTAATGTAAAGTACATCGTAATTGAGAAAAAGATAGAGTGAAGTTAACACGAAAAATTGTAAATAGTATGGCACATCATTATATAATATATAAGTTATCTAATGGCATTGTTCATTTGTTCATTAAAAATATGTTCCTGGCAACGAAATATCCATTACACGTCATCATATAATCGAAGTTGCGTGATACTAGATTGTTTAAATTGTTCCGTACGTATAGGACGTTACCCTTCATTGATATTGTTATTCAAATACTTGTTTGGAGGATTATGTGTATTCTGTTGTATTGAGGTGGCAACAACACCTATGTGATCACTCCAGTCATCCAACTGACTCATGTAAGGCACACCAGATAATTCTTTACAAGTTTAACTTATTTTGCCGAAAGAATATACCAATTTTCTCATTGATAACGTTCAAAAGAAGTAGTATTATTGCCAGGATTTTACAACATGACTTACATTAGTCCAATAAAATTACAACAAATGCTTAATGTTCATTGTTGAAGTCCAAAATTGACATAAGTGAAGTTATCTGTCGGAGGCACTAACCCGTATTTCAAAATTGGGACTGGGCGTAAAAAAAGGCGATTGCTCAGCCGACATCAAAATATACTGCCTCAAAAAAGAATTAAAATGTGTGAGCGTGTAAGTTTCTCACAAAGTTCAAAATTATCTTCAAGATGGTTATTTATTTGGGGAGTATCAAAAAACAACCCCGATTACCTGTATCCACTATTTATAGTTTACAAAAATATGAAACCATCAGACTTGATACTCCAAACACGTTCTATGCACGGGCTTCACAAATATTTCTATACATATAAGGGTATGTGTGTTTGTTTAGTAAAATACTCGTTATAAAAGTGGCCCTGAAAAAACTGCGAGTAAAAAGTATATTAATCAATTTAAAAATTATATTGACCGATGGTTCAGTTGATGTACAAGATTTGCATTAAACAAATCTTAAAGAAAGTTATACAAGTACACTTAATCCGGAAAGACTGATAAGTGCAATGACCTGGTAACGTACACACACAGTTAAAAGCGCTGTTATCATATATAATTCTGAAATGTCTTTATCTTTGTGAATAATTCGCAAATATTTGAAAAAACTAAAAATTTTAACATGCATTCTTTAAAATTCAGATATGCATTTATGAATCACATAGAAAATGGTTATTTCTATGAAATGAACTATATACTTCTCCTTCTAATGTTTAAGAACTTTATTCAAATAGTGGCACGGTCTGCCTGAATTGCAACTCTAAAGACGGCTGTCTTGCTTCTGCTCATTCGCTAGATAAGGACAGATGAATGGACGAGTAACAAAGTTCGGATCAAACCAAATAATAGTCACACCAGTGGCGGAACAATAAGGTGAACAGAACATAATCTAACGTAATCAAAAAATTCTGATTAGATACATACTTGAAAGTTTAAATTAGAACGTCTATGAAGAAATAAATGTACACATTATTAAAACCAAAACAATAATTCATATAAAATGATGTGCATTACAAATAAAAATCAAACAGTAGACAAATATGAATACATGATATTCTCATCTCCTATTGTCCGGAGAACCAAATCATTTTAATTAAATGATTCCTAATAGGCCTAATTCAATTTTTCTTCCTAACAATTAAGTGAATTGTGATGTTATAGGTATTTTGTGCATATGGCTATTGAAAAGTAAATGTCATCATTTTACAACACATGCCTATTCAAACCTTCAGCCAAATGCATTGTTACAGCTCTGTTCATATCTGTGTTAGTTAACAATTTGAAGGATTGTTCCTATGCAGACTTTGTTTAAGAATTCTTGAAATATGTCCAGAGAGTTTACAAATTAGAATATCATTTGAACAATATGTTAATCCTCTTTCACTTTTATGGCCAAACAAAGAAGTAAGCAAATTTGCTTTAAGTCCAGTTAATGCCTCAACACATGCTCCACATTTCAACGTGTCTCTCAATTGTAAAACAATAACTCCAGCTATATATGTAATCATTTGGTCACTACATGTTAACAAAATGAATGGATTCATAAGATAGTCATAACCGTTGAAGATATTTTCAAATATGTCATGAATTGTGTTCATCCTTGTCCCTTCCACTTTATTAAATTGAGGAATACTATTGTTCATCAGACAAAGGAGATCTGTTTTTGCTAGTCTACTGGACACAACTGAAATGAGAAATTGTTCCAAAAAATTCACCAACGCCTCAACTTCTATCTTCTGTTCTTATTAACAAACTCTTGTATGATCACCCAGACTAACAAGCTGATCAATTGTTATTCCACCCACCTTTGGATCTGATAGAAAGTACATGGAAGTAAAGGCACCAAAAAGGAAAACAAATCCAACAACCCTTATTACGAGCTACTTTTTGGTATGATAAGTATCTAATTTAAAAGCGACCATACACTTAAAATGAAAGAATTCATTTAAGTTCCAATAAGTGAAATTCTAGAAGAATTTAAAGATAATAAACAGGAACTAAGAAGAGCTTTAGAAGCATCAGACGTCAACATACTTCTAAGGGTAAAATATCTAAACGACAAAATAAGAAAACTTGAATAAGAAGGTGAGGAATTTGAATATACAGCAAAAAATAATAATATTGTTATATTTGAGTTAAACCAAGAGATAGCAACATTACCGTCGGAACTGTTCATACAAAATGTTCTGAATTGTTGAGTACGACAATTAAAGATTTTTTGTATGAAATTGGGTTAAGGCTGGTCCCTTAATGACATAACCATAGTTAAGTTGAGAAAAAACTAAGCCTCCACACAGCTGCATTCTTGTTTGTTTATCAAGTAACTTTCGATAGAAATATATCAGTTTGATGAAATTGACTGTCTCGACCCTTACTTCGTGGAATATGCTCATATTAGTGTTTTTAAATGAAACTCAAGGTCTCTAGTTAATTCCACAATATAATACAAGTTATTGAAAATTCTAAAAAATTGACAATTGTTTCGATAAATCAATATCATCGTCAGAATGACAGAAGTTACATTTCATTTTATGCCTACCTGATGTTTAGTAGTTATATTTGGCTATACCAAGAAGTAACCTAACTTGTGATTGGCTCAATATATGTTTATAGAAAAAAGAAGAAGATGTGATATTACCAATATTGAAGCTTAGATATTATTAGCCCTATGGTGATATCCTGGATATCATTTTTCCAATTAAGATCAGTATAACTGTGCAATGATATAGAAAACCAGGAAAACTATATCTGCTGATCTTTACAATTATCACTTGAGAAGACAGTTTATTAGTGGAGAATTCCCTAGATTTAACTGTTCATTGACAACTTCATATTGTCGGTTTCTTAAATGTCTTCTAATTTCCAGTTCTTCAAGGAAATCCAGTTCTTGTTTCTTTTCACAAATATGTAGTACTTCTAGTTTTGTGTTAGGTGTCAATGAATGATTGGTGTCAAGTAGATGTTTTGCGTAGTGGGATTTATCTGGTTGTTTTAATCTGTAATACTATTTCAAAGATAATATCTTCAGCAACGAATACAACAATTTCTTTTAAAACAGAAAGTAACGTTAGTACAAAATTGTTAAATGTAAAAACCAAAATACCACTATTAAAGAAGTCAGGTATATATAAACTCAAATGTTCAGAATGTAATGCTGTCTATTTGGGTCAGACCCTTAGGAATTTTGAAATACGATACAGTGAGCACTTACGAGCATACAGATTAAAACAACCAGATAACTCCCACTACGCAAAACATCTACTTGACACCAATAATTCATTGACACCTAACACAAAACTAGAAGTACTGCATATTTGTGAAAAGAAACAAGAACTGGATTTCCTTGAAGAACTGGAAATAAGAAGACATTTAAGAAACCCACAATATGAAGTTGTCAATGAACAGTTAAATCTTGGGAATTCTCCACTAATAAACTGTCTTCTTAAGTGATAATTGTAAAGATCAGCAGATACAGTTCTCCTGGTTTTCTATATCATTGCACAGTTATACTGATCTTAATTGGAAAAATGATATCCAGGATATCACCATAGGGCTAATAATATCTAAGCTTCAATATTTGTAATATCACATCTTCTTCTTTATTCTATAAACATATATTAAGCCAATCACAAGTTAGGTTACTTCTTGGTCTAGCCAGATACAACTACTAAACATCAGGTAGGCATAAAATGAAAAGTAACTTCTGTCATTCTGACGATGATATTGATTTATCGGAACAATTGTCAATTTTTAAGAATTTTCAATAACTTGTATTATATTGTGGAATTAACTAGAGACCTTGAGTTCCATTTAAAAACACTAATATCAGTTTAAGGTTGGAGAAGGCCTTTTCTATAAGAACTTAGGTATTTTTTCAGAATGATAAAGAACCGTCGACGTATATGCCAAAGTTTTTTTCACAATACGGAAAAAATTGTTCATTATTCAGGATTACAGACATTTTGTTTGTTATGCGGATTTTTGGTGACTTGTGACCCAATAACGTAGCCTTCTATTAAGATGCATTTATAGAAAGACAACACTTATTGGATAATTCAGATTTGATATTGAGGTACCCATTTATTTTAAAATCTGCATCTTCAGTTTCTGAAAAAACTCTAAACACAACTGTGTGTCATCAGCATGAAAATGTACTCCCATATATTTTATATATTTATAAAATTGGGAACTGTGAATCAAAATATTAATAGACCCAACGTAGACACTTGAGACACTCCTCTAGTAATTTGTAGAGCATTTGATGTATTCTCACCTAGACTAACTTTCTGTAATCTTAATTCTAAATAAGATTGCAATATTTTTATAGAAGATGCATTTAAACCCAAATGATGGAACACAGAAGTATGTAGAGCGTGATTCATTTTATCAAAAGTTTTAGAATATTCAAGCAGTATCAACACAGTTTATTGTCATCGATTGACCTGTCGATGTCATATAATACCTGCAATATTGCAGTCCTGCAACTGTATTTTGGGCCAAATCCTGATTGATATGCTAGCAATAGATCAAACTGAGTTATGTGGAAATGTATATGTTCATCTAGAATATTTTCATGGAGCTTAGTCTGCGTGGAAAGAATACTTATCGGTCCGAGATCATTATAATCTAATTAAATGTCTTTTTTAGGAAGTGTTATTACTCTCGACTGCTGGTGCTAAACCAAAACGTTGTGAGTGCCAAATAAGGTAACATGTGTTTAATTACAGAAAAAAAGTTTTAAGTACCATCCTCGAGATGCACCTCTGATTATAGTTCGAAGCGAACGCCACCAGTGTTATATTTTCTTCCTAGCCAAGCAAAACGTTTTAAGTGCCGATAATAGAGCTGCATTGGCTGTATGTATACAGTAGGGTTCCAGACGGGTTGAAGTCGTTTGATGCACATATATTAGTGTATATTGTCTTGTTCTCGTAATGAATGGACAAATTAATCCAGAGGCCTCTACAAGCAAGAAACGTAAAATAAATGTCCCTTCTTAGAATAAATTTGTTTCAAAAACCAAAATAAATTCGGGGCTTGTTCACACATTTAAAAACGAGAAAATATGCTAAAAAACAGAAACAGGACAGGTAATTATTCTTATAATAAATTCAAACCATTTGAACCATATTAATAACCTAAGACGGCTTTACAGACTACACAGTTTTATTTCTTCATTCCAGGCAACTTGTTAATGTCAATTTGCATGCCACTCAGTTACAGTTGCATGTCGAAAAAGTCTTTTTGCCGAATTTTGACGAATCGGCAAGTATAACAGGCAGCAAATCTTTGTTAGATCGTGTATACGCCCATCATTGGTCAAACGTCGCAGGCATGGAACCTATAACAATTCAGTACATGTTACAACTACCGGGAGCATCCGAGATTCTAGTGTGCAAAAAGACTTTTTGTGAGACTTCCAATATTACACCACGAAGAGTGCAATTGCTTGCAGAAAAAGTATTAACCGGCAAGCCTGATAATGAAGATGAAAGAGGAGGAACGCGTCCGGAGAAAAATTCTGAGTGGAGTGACAAAATTGAGAACTACATATCCTGTTACGGGTTAAAAACCGGAATCGTTGAATTCCATACCAAAAAGGATAAATACTAACCTTGGAACAGTGGGAAACAATGCAATCCTAATTAACAAATTGTATATATTTGGATAACATCTCAAAATTCGAATAATAAACCTACGAACAAATTCTGCCATATTTACATTCTTTTTAATATTAATTAGACTGTACCGTCCAATCTCAAATTGTTGATCAATAGATGAAGACACAGTGGCTAAGTAGTATCTTGAATGAAGACGTCTTCCTCTCTAGTTTGGAGAGAAGACAGATGTCATACTCGAACTTTTTCCTGTTTCTTGGCTTCTTCGATTGGCATGTGAAATTGCTAGTTGGGGATATTTCAGCTGTTAATAAATATATCAATACTTATAGAAAGCCAAGGACTACAATAATTCAATTGGATTTAGGGTATCAATTAATCATGACTTACCTACGAGGTCACGCAAGAACAATATGTGAGTCTTCATATCAATTTCATCATTTAGCTAGAGCTCTTTTACAATTATTTGATAGGATTACATTGATCTTTCTTATGTCAGACCTTTATTTTCTTACCATTTTCTTTTCTTTCACGATTATTTCTCACCTTGTATATTTCCAATATAATTGGATCATCACTTTCCGTTGTATGCATCGTGTGAATCTTATAAGAAATATTTATGAGGATCGACTAGCGACTTGCTATGCATGTATATTCTATAAGCAATGAAGTTCATAATTATTATTATTATTATTAATATCATTATTATTATTATTATTATTACTATTATTATTATTATTATTATCAATATTATTATTATTATTATTAAAACGATACCATACCTCATAACAGTAACACCAGAGAAAGAGCAGCACCCAAAATTTTGATTACGGGCAACAAAGATGACGAATCATTTCATTTAAGATCGGCAAACAGACAGAGAATGAAACACCTCCATTCTACAAATTGGGATCCACACACATCAGAAGAGGATTTACTCAAGTATTTAGAAGAGTTTAGTCCCGATATTAGTGTTCAAAAGTTGAACTCTCGCCAACCACTTAAATATGCTTCATTCAAGATAACAGTGCCTGTTCTTGAACTAGAAAAAGTTTTAATAGCGGAAATATGGCCTACAGGAGTAATCATCAATCAGTTTTTTCAGCCAAGAAGAGTCATGTTCAATTCCGTGGAGCAGATGAATAAACAGTAAATATAGGCAGCATCTTTCGGTTTTCCATATTAACGTAAATAGTCTTCAAAATAAGTTACATGAACTTTCAGTTTTCTTAACCGAATATCCATTTGATATCGTATGTTTTTCAGAACATTGGTTAGATAAGAATAACTTGGAATTAATCAAATTGAATGATTATAACTTCATTTCCGATTTTACTCGTTCTAGACAGCAACATGGGGGAGTGGCAATATTTTCAAAATCGCATCTAATATGCAAGGCAGTTGATCTGAAGCAGTTTTCTGTTATCTACGATGCCGAGTTTTGTGGAGTAGAATTGAAAGACACCATAATAATTGCTCTTTATAGATCGTCAAGTAGAGATAATTTTACCATACTTAGAGATCAAATTATTAAACTTCTTGAATATATTCATAGAAAATACAAAAACATTGTCTTGGTAGGGGACTTCAATTTAGACATTTCAAAGAACGACGATAAATCCAAAGATCTTAAAACAGTCATCACAAGTTTTGGATTACGCCATACGATTGAGGAGCCCACTAGAATAGTCCTGAATAGTCAATCCTGTCCAGATAACATAGTTACAAACATAGACCCTAGTCTCACTAAAGTGGGAGTAGTAGATCCTCTAGTGTCTGATCACAACGGCCAATACATACTAGTATATTTTAATCACCTATTGAATGAAAATGTTCCCATTATTAAACGTGTTATTAACGACACAACAATAACGGCTTTTTCTGATAAACTTTCTGAAGTTTCTTGGAATTATTATTATTATTATTATTATTATTATTATTATTATTATTATTATTATTACTATTATTATTATTATTATCAATATTATTATTATTATTAAAACGATACCATACCTCATAAAAGTTACACCAGAGAAAGAGCAGCACCCAAAATTTTAATTACGGGCAACAAAGATGACGAATCATTTCATTTAAGATCGGCAAACAGACAGAGAATGAAACACCTCCATTCTACAAATTGGGATCCACACACATCAGAAGAGGATTTACTCATGTATTTAGAAGAGTTTGTTCCCGATATTAGTGTTCAAAAGTTGAACTCTCGCCAACCACTTAAATATGCTTCATTCAAGATAACAGTGCCTGTTCTTGAACTAGAAAAAATTTTAATACCGGAAATATGGCCTACAGGAGTAATCATCAATCAGTTTTTTCAGCCAAGAAGAGTCATGTTCAATTCCGTGGAGCAGACGAATAAACAGTAAATATAGGCAGCATCTTTCGGTTTTCCATATTAACGTAAATCGTCTTCAAAATAAGTTACATGAACTTTCAGTTTTCTTAACCGAATATCCATTTGATATCGTATGTTTTTCAGAACATTGGTTAGATAAGAATAACTTGGAATTAATCAAATTGAATGATTATAACTTCATTTCCAATTTTACTCGTTCTAGAAAGCAACATGGGGGAGTGGCAATATTTTCAAAATCGCATCTAATATGCAAGGCAGTTGATCTGAAGCAGTTTTCTGTTATCTACGATGCCGAGTTTTGTGGAGTAGAATTGGAAAACACCATAATAATTGCTCTTTATAGATCGTCAAGTAGAGATAATTTTACCATATTTAAAGATCAAATTAATAAACTTCTTGAATATATTAATAGAAAATACAAAAACATTGTCTTGGTAGGGGACTTCAATTTAGACATTTCAAAGAACGACGATAAATCCAAAGATCTTAAAACAGTCTTCACAAGTTTTGAATTACGCCATACGATTGAGGAGCCCACTAGAATAGTCCTGAATAGTCAATCCTGTCTAGATAACATAGTTACAAACATAGACCCTAGTCTCACTAAAGTGGGAGTAGTAGATCCTCTAGTGTCTGATCACAACGGCCAATACATACTCGTATATTTTAATCACCTATTGAATGAAAATGTTCCCATTATTAAACGTGTTATTAACGACACAACAATAACGGCTTTTTATGATAAACTTTCTGAAGTTTCTTGGAATGATTTGGATGTTCATAATATGGGTGCAGATAATTTGGCAGAAAACATATTTAATACGCTGAAACATATCTCTGATACTTGTTTTAGTGAAAAAACTGTTAAAACAAATAAATCTAATATCAAATGGTTCGACAACACATTGCGTAGTATGAGAAAAAATGTCATTACAGCAAAAAACAAATTTATGAATACTTATTCGGAAGGTGATTGGGTGAATTACAAAAATTTAAACACAATATATAAAAAAGCAATTCGCTCTGAAAAGAAGTTAGCCTACTCAAAGATAATAAAAGATTCGAATAATAAAAATAAAACATGTTGGACAATCGTAAATTCGGAAAGAAGAACTAAAATTAATAAAACCAAACAGTCCGATATATCACCACAAAAATTCAATGAATTTTTTACATCGGTATCGGAAATAGTATTAAAATCTCTTGGTGATTCTCAATACGAGTCGAGTTTCTTTTTAAATAAATTAAATAAACCTGCATTTTCATTCTTTATGAGTGCAATCTTGGAAAGTGATGTCCATGAGGCAATATTGAAATTAAGTCATTCGTCATGTTTAGATTTTTACTATATAAATAGCAAAATATTGAAATGTTGTATACACTCATTGACATATCCACTGACCATTTTATTTAATAAATGCTTAGAGGAAGGATCTTGGCCTGACTCCTTTAAAATATCAAAAATTATTCCATTATATAAAAATGGTGATATAGATTCTCCAGAAAATTTTAGACCCATAGCAATTTTACCGACGATTAACAAAATATTTGAATTGATAGTCAAAGAAAAATTAATCAATTATTTGGAAGATAAGTCACTTCTAACAGAATTTCAATTCGGCTATCGCAAAAATAAATCATGCATACGTGCTCTTCTTCGACTCTTAGAGGAAGTTGTACAGAAACTAGAGGAAGGCATCACCTCTGTTGCCACGTTATGCGACTTAACGAAGGCTTTTGATTGTGTTCCAGCGGATTTACTCCTAAATAAACTGGAATTTTATGGTATTAGAGGAAATGCACACAAATTACTGACATCTTATTTAAGTAATAGGAAACAGTATGTAGTTTGTGGAAACAACCAGACTGATTTACGTAATATAGACAACGGCATTCCTCAGGGCTCGATTTTGGGTCCAATACTTCTTATAATATTTGTTAACGATTTACCAGAGGCTATTGACACTTTTTGTATTTTATTTGCTGATGATACTACAATTTTATCTGATGGCACAGAAGCTGGTGATAATATTTTGTTGAATCAGTGGTTCCTGGCAAATAAGCTGAAACTCAACGACACTAAAACGAAACACATTCTTTTCAGTTTAGATAAATGGGCTATAAAATCAGAGCCAGTTAAATTACTGGGCATTCATTTGGATACAAACTTAAGTTGGTCACCTCATGTTGACTACCTTTGTTCAAAATTAGCGAGCCAAGTTTTTGTAATTCGTCAATTAAAATCATGTATACCAACTCATTTGTTAAAGTCTGTATATTATTCACTTTTTCATAGCAATTTAACATATGGTATTATGCTATGGGGCAGCAGCACATCAGTGCACAAAGTATTTGTGCTACCGAAAACTGTAGTTAGAATAATTTACAACGCACCAAGAAACACCAATTGTAAAAAAATATTCAAAAAACTTGAAATATTGCCGCTTCCGTGCCTGTATATTTTCGAAGTGTTAATTGAAACACATAAAAATCGATATGTTCTGACTAAACATGCAGATGTTCATAATTATGATACTAGAAATCGTAAAGACATTGTCATTCTCAAATCTAGACTGAAAACAACAGAAAACAATAAGTTGGATGTTACATTGTACAATTCATTTGTAAAATATTTTGAGCATATAAATATAAGTGATATGACGAGAGTTCAATTTAAACATTTTGCTAAGTCTTTTCTTTTAAATTATTGTTTTTATACAGTTGATGAGTTTTTGGAGGAGTTGAATACTTGGGCTTAATGGTTATATGTTTGTTTGTTTTGTTTAATTTAATTTTTACTTTCTATTATTTTTTAACTTATTTTATATTTTAAAATTGTCATATTTTCATCAATATTTTTACTTTATGAAATGTATGTCTGTATTTATGTAAAATTTTTACTTTCTATTATATTTATTATATTTTAAATTTGTCATATACAACACTATACAATCTTTAATATTTTTAGTTGGTAAAATGTATTCATATGTACTACTTTCACTGACTTCTAATGTACTATGTATGTGAATGGGGTCAATAAACCATCTATCTATCTATCTATTATCATTATTATCATTATTTCTCCCACACTCAGTAAAGAAATAGCTTAAACCAATTGATACTTAACCCTTGAAGTCCCGAATTAATTTTTCTCGTTTTATTCCGTTATTTTTGAGTTGTTTGTACTCAAATAGGGATAATAAAACTACTACAGAAATATTTGAATTTTTTATCACATATATGCAACGCTAGGCACTATAACTACCTATTTTGATTACTTAGTATGAAACCCTATATTGCATGTAAAAATAGGCCAACGTTGCGTTTTCTACACATTGTTCTTGTAATTGAGTCACAAAGTTCCATCGCGCAATGCCTTCTTCTTTGATCTGGTATGTAGACAAGCAAATGATCGGTTTTATCAAATCTAATAGCATCACTAACTCTGTTTCCTTGGCTACTGCTCAACGAAGATGTTGGCCTTCCAGCTCCTTTTGAAATGGTACCGTATTTTGACAGGTAAATATTCTCTATTTCCCGCCTAAACTGAAGTTGAGTGACAGACTTTCCAGAGTTTTTATAAAAGACCCTGGCATTTTGAATAGAGACGTCAATTAGCCACGAAAATATAGGCGACCACCATTTTTTACTACATTTTCGTCCATCAAATCGGTTCCTCCCATTGATGCATTGTATTTTCCAATCAGATTTGGTCGTGGAACTGTTATGACTTTCTTTTCCTTTTGCGAGTATCGTCTTACTTGAGATATCAGCTTAACTCCATGGCATGTGGAGGCCACAGTGACAATATTATTATCTACACATCTCACAAATACGATTCCAGTGGTTCGGTCAAGTACGGAGTAATGTTTCCCACGTCTTGATGATTTTTGGAGAGTCGTTTTTGCGGAAAAGGGTATGCCCTTTGGCAGGCGATTTTCTCGCATTGTTCCTGTGCAACAGTATCCTTTATCTCTCATATCTTTTAGTAAATATGTACTTGTGAATACATTATCGAAATATATTTCATATGACAGTTTAGATTTACTTTCTGGCATTTCCCTCATCTGTTGCAATTGACCTCGAATCAAAATTAATCAAGTAGCAATCTTTGGTATTTAAGCACCACATCTTAAACCCAAATCGGATGTGTTTTCCGCTTATGAACTGTTACACGAGTGTTTCCCATAATATTTGCCCATTGACTCATCAAAATTGATGTCTTTTTAAAATTTCCAAGAAGGCTGCTTTTAATTTGTCCATTAGCGGACGAAGTTTCTATTCTTTATGATGTGCATCTGGCTGGGTATTATCAGCACAGTGTGAGTATCTCATTTTGTCAAAAAATCGATTTCTCCTCATACTATTTTTGACTAATGGACTTCTCATATCGGACTGAGTATCCCAATAAAATCGTTTACCAGGTATTTCATTGTAGCCACTTAGAATTGGTATTGCTACAGCACATTTTAGTTCTTCAATGGAAAACTTGAGGTCCGGACTATTTTTGAATGAAGCATATTTCGTTGATTCATGTAGCAAGTATTCAAAGAGTGCATCATTCCAAAATATTTCAAACATTTGAACTGGCGAAAAATTGCTGAATTTGGAATAACCTGGTACTGCAAAATTTATTTCAACATCTCACCCTTGATCCATTTGTGTTCAATTTTTCCCTAGTGATATTTTCAGGTATGCTACGAGCATTGTCCTCTTGTGATATTGGGTTTCTCTCAACATTTGATGATGCATGTGCTTCATCCGATTGATCAATTTCCGAATTATTTTTGAATCTAATTTCAGCACCCGCTTGCAATTGACGAGGGGGAAGATGATTCACATCTCCCTCGGTATCCTCATCACCAGACTCCTCATCAGTAAAGACGTTAACATCTGGAGGCTCAGTATATATTGCATCTACATCTAAGTCGTCGTTATAAACCATTTCCAGGGCTTCTTTAAGAGTAAACCTTTTTCTATAAAAAAAGAAAACAGAAACAATAAAACAGGCAAAATAATCCAGACATAGTAACTACCAAGGCAAGCAACTATATCGGAAACAATCACGTGTAAACTCTAATCCCATAATGTTCGACCCCAAATCTTACCAGAACAAAAATAATGTATTTATCAAAAGACACACATATCTATATTATATTCACACATAATGGATTATTGTAAAAAAACGGTAATAGGAAGGCCTAGCGTTCCATATATGTAACACACAACTTTTAGGTAGGCTGTAACAAAATACAAAACAGTTTTCCTAGATCTAACCTAAGAGGGTCCATAAAAGACTTATTTATGATTACACTAAATATATTTATGGTTGAAGTAATGTAGTTTTAATATTTTATTACACTTACTCGAAATTGGTTTCCATTTTTCACTCTCTTATTAATCAGCTGTTTTTTTGTCTGCTTTTAAAACACACATAAACAACGAAGTTCCCGCAACTAATGTTTAGAATATATAAAATGATGTCTCTTAGTAACATAGGCAGCGCCATCCATCCTCGAAATGGAAAAATCTAAGCACAGTAATCTACTTCACTGCAGCCGTTGCATATAAGTAATGCAGGGTTTTTAAGGGTTAATAGACTATTAGAAGCGGGGTTGGACGTATATTCACCTTTACCAAGAGTTAATACTAATAATTTTAGATAAAAAGTATTATAAATTGTATACTCACCAATACTTGCAAAGAAACACTGATTGTGATAGTAACATGTTATAATTTAAGTTCAATATCCTTCATTTTCATGATGATAATTATCATTATCAGATTCTTGACGAACTCGCAATCGATTAGGTTATACTAATGAAAATTCTAACACAGAATATAGCGTAACCCGCTATCGAATAATACTATGGGTATTCCCATTCTTTTTAGTTAACCATAGACAATAGAAATAGATAAATTCGAGACATCTATAGTGAATAAACATTGATCCTTACTTTTATGAAAAGTGTTTCCGTTAACAAAAATCCCATCCCTGAGATAAAATTTCCAAATTTTCATCAGAGTCTACATCATATTAACATAAATAAATTAATTAATTTGTCTAGAGCGTAACAATCTATCATTCCTGCTAGGAAAAGTCACTATAGCAGAAACGACAACTCAGATAGAAAGTTTTTATTGCCAGATTTGAATGTTTCGAAGCTGTACAGAGGCTTTCTAGTGAAATATACAGATGGAAGAAAACCGTCAGTATCTCGACAGTGGTTTAACGAAGTGTTTTTATCAGATTTCTACTTGTCTTTTACTCCACCTCGAGTAGATGCATGTTTCGCTTGCAATTCAAAACCAATAGATATTCAAGGTAGAGAAGGCCAAGAGAAAGTGGATGCCCAAAATTTATTAGAATTACATCGGCACACAAAAATATGGCAGCTGATGGTAGAGGATCCAAGGATCCGCATTCAACTGTATGGGTTCTAAGCTTTGATTTGAAGCAGCAGATACACATTCCAAGTCTGACACATAATGGAATGTACTACAGCATGCACTTGGCCTGCATTAATATGAAAATTCACTTAGAAGATTCCAATAAAGGATTTGTGTGTCTTTGGAATGAAACTATGTGTGACCGTGGTTTAACTGAAAGCCAAATTATGTTAGCAATTCTGCTAATTCTAATCGACAAAGGTAAATTTTAGGAAATAATCCACAAGTTTCCCGTTTATCATGCGACAGAGACGTCGCTCTTATAGGAAAAGTGAATCGTCGCTTGTCTCCTAAATTACCGAAATATTTAATAGAAATAATGGCGTCAGCATGTTTGAAGAAACATTTCATTATAATGGATATGACAAAAATTTTTGCTGGAAATTTATTGCTCAGGAATATCTGGATACTAAGAAACTTGCCATATCAAAATTCACCCAAATGCGAATTTCAAGACGAAATTGTGGTGTGGTGGAAGTACGAACATCCTACTCAGACTTGGCTCCATGGACAGAGATTAATGTATTGATAAAAAATGTTACTATTGATTCGTTCCAGTCTTTACAAGTTAAATTTAAGGAAACACCAAAACCATTACCAACTGAGAAGAAAGAGGATCTTACTGCCATGTTACGATTCCTATCTGCACCTGAGAGGAAATATGATCAGGGTATAATTTTAAAATACTTTAGCTATAGATACTCAAAATACTATAAAATATAATTTTGTTGTTGTTGAAAGTACCACCAAGTTGCAGTTGCATCATTAGTGGCACATACAACGTTTAGTTTAACTCAGTTATGAACAACCATTTCCTTTTATAATATAAACAATGTGAAGTTTTTGTTGAAATGATTCATAACATATGTAAGAATAAAAATAAGTACAGTTTTTCACATTCTTTGCGAATATTTTGATTTGACTATTTTTTAAGCACTGTTTAAAGTTATAATTTTGGCACTAACAACGATTTGGTTCAACACACTTCACGTATGGAAATTTTGAATCAGCAATCGATAAATTTATAACGTACGTAAGATATGGAAGAATATGTGGTCAATAGTGAAGAAGCATAGAGATGTTAATTCCGTCACGATCCGTAGCATTGGACTTGATAGAAAGTAACTTTTCATAAACTGTATTGTATTCTAGAGCGGAAAACTTAAATGGCTGTAGATTATTCAAAATAGATGAACGGTATAAGTTCAATGTATTCGTGTCTGCGGTATCGTTGTCTCCAATACCATTAATAAAGCAATCATTTATTTTAATTGTATTTTGCTTATGATGGGGTATAACCACTGAATATTTTTTTTTTCGAGTATGTTCAAGTTTCTTAATTCTTTCCATTATTCAGTTTTATTTTGTAAACTTATTTCAAGATATGCTTTTTTCACGGCCAATTGCATAATTCACTTCATTTCGTGAAGTCTTATAGTAGTTTTAAGGCTTTTGTCTTTTTAATTTGAATTTATTTAACGCGTTCTCTCTCAGTTTCATTATGTGTTCTAAAGTGTTGTGCAGCCAAAGAGCTTCCTTTTCTGTTATTTTAACTGACTTAACATGTGCGGTACTCCAAATAGGTTTAATATATTTCAATTAAGAAGATTTACTTTTAGGTCAATATAATCAGTTACTAACAACTGATTGAAATCAGTATTGTGCAGATCTCGAGTAGTATTTTCAACATTATAATATTTAAAATCACGAAATTTGTAACGGAACGGCTCAAGTGTAGTTCTTGAATCCTTCGAAACTACACGGAACAATCGAATGATCTGATACAAGAGAACGGTCATCAACATATACTTTATCAATATTGAGATTCTCTGGTCTATTACATGAACAAGACCATTGGCTTCTTGGGTGGACTCTAACAATTTATAGTTTATCCCAATGGAGTTGATAGTACGGATCGAGGGTTCGGACCATAAAATAGTTGTAAACCATAGGCGCGACGGAACTACAAAGAAAAATTATTATTGATCTTGTTCAAATATTCATTTAATTTCAGAATCTGTAGTATTGAATCAAGAATATCACTATTTGGAACAAATGTGTAATTAGGAATTGATTAAAAACATTAAAACTTCGGTGAACCCATTCCCCACCTGGGGAAGAAACCATTAGAAATTGACGACGATGTCATAAACAGTGTACGTAGAATAGAATTGGACAATAATGTGCAAGCCGCCCAGAATGACTAAAACCTGCCACACCTATCAACAACTAGAGTATGGGGAATTCTTCATGGGATGAACTTTCGGTGGAAAAAAATTGAAGGGAAAATCTTTTCATATTGATAGGCCGGATATTGTCTGCTGGAGACGAAAATACTTAAGGTCAATCCGAAAATATGGCAACAAATGTAAGAATATTTTTTATTTAGATGAAACCTGGCTAGATGAAGGACACGCCTTATCGAAAGTCTGGCAAGATAAAAGTATACTTAATTCCCGACAAGCTGTCATGGAGGGTTAGTCAACAGGATTAAAACTTCCGCCTAGAAAGGGACGCTTATTATAACCCAGTGAAAACGGATTTTTGGAGCAACGATTATTGGAATTTCAATCTAATTCAACCAAAGACGTACACGAAGAAATGACGGCTGACGTTTTTGAGGAATATTTCCAACAAATGATCGAATACATTCCCCAGAATTCAGTTACTGTAATGGATAGCGCCAGCTATCATTCTCGATTAGTAGAGAAGCTTCCCACAAGTTCATGGAAAAAAGCGGGGATAATTGAGTGGTTGCAGTGTAAAGCCTTCAATTTTGACGATACAATGGTGAAAAAAGAGCTTTTGCAAATTGTTGGACAGCGTAAGATAGATTTTAAAAATTTGTAATCGATGAGATGGCAAAAATTAGAGGTATTATTGTACATCGCTTATCCCCTTGCCATTGCGAGCTGAATCCAATAGAGCTTATAACAAACAACAAAACTTTTAAACTTCAACACTTGTTCCAGTCCATTGTTAGAGGAAGGTGTAATAGCAGAGTCGGTCACTGATTCAAACCAACTCGTAGTCGACCTCACCGGCAACTTGGACGCCTCCACCAAAAAAAATCTACGAACCCACGTGTCATGTCGAACTTTTCAGTTCGACAGTTCTTGTAATACTTGTAAGTGTTACAACTGTTTCTTCCGAAACCAATTATTATTCATGAAACCCTGAAGAAACCCGCAACCAACACAACAAAAATTACACCAGACGTAGAAAGGATTAACCCAGGTAAATATAAAACACCCACGAAAGTTAATAAGTTAATCCTTAACTGGGGAGGCAACTCCCTCCAGCAGTGAGTCCGCTGTTGGTATTAGCTTTCACAGCCATCCACACCTATTCATAACAGAAAAACAACCAAAATATCCTCCAGACGCATCCGCAGATCCCAATGCTCCGCATCCCAAAGCACCACACACCAAGCCTCCAATTTCATCGACTTTTCCTGACAACTCGACAAAATCAACGGAGAAATTCTACTCTTGGATCCCAGAGACCCCTCCACGTCAACCACTTGCATCCTCCAAGAACTTAACGATCTCGGAAAAAAACTAGACTCCAAACATCCATATTCGGAGCCTCTAACCCACCCTCCCCAAACCCTCAATACACTAAACGCTAAAACGACATCCAAACCCACCAACGCTCATTACAAATGGAATTTGAAGAAAGGAACAGTTCTCTCCTACAGATGATAGATACTAGATAAAGACTAGATTCCCACCTTTCCAGACACGAATCTCCCTATTCATCCTCCCCAAACTCTCAAAATTTCTCCACGCCAACCTCAAACCCTCAAAACTCTCCCACGTCAACCCCAAACCCTCCACACTCCACCGCTTCATCCTCAATACACACTTCCACTTCACCCCCCCCCCCAGGTCTTACGCTTCCTCTGTAAGATCCCTAACCCCCACTCCCTCAATTTCCCGACAACTAACCAGTCCCGTCGAGGACGAATTCATCCTAGTCTGGAAAACGAAACCACGATCAACTCCAGCACCCACCCCCCTTAACAACCCCACACCAATCCCCGCCAACAACACAACATACACCCAAACTCTGAACCTCAAAACCCTCCCATCTCAGTATTCAACCCAAAAATCTCTTTTCACCATTTTAAACACCCTCAAACTTCTCAACGGACACATACTATATCTCAAAGCAAACTTCAATAGAACAGCCCTCCTTAAAACCTCTTCCACGTTGTCAGTTAACACAATCCTTAGAAAAATCCCAAACTCCACTGGTGACCCCAACATCACTATCCACATTCTAAACTCCACACAACGTCCACCCCAATCAGTCAAAACTCTAATACCCTCTTTTTCACTTGTCTGCAGGAATGTAGATCCAACGATCCCTCTCGAAAAATTCGAAGAAATTCTTCACGATCTAGAATTCCCGTTCACCAAGACTTGGCGAATTATCGCCAAGGCCACAAATAAACCCACCTCTATGTTCCGCATCATCACACACTCCGAGATCCACTACCACCAAGCCCTCACTTCCGGCATTTCATTCTTTGGCCTTCCACACCAGTGTGAACCATCCAACGCCAACCCTCTACCCCCCGTCTCAAAATACTGCAATCGCTGCACCAAATCCGGACATTCGTCCGATTCTTATCGGTCTCCACCGATATGCCCCTCTTGTGGCCAGACTGGCCACCGCACCGAAAAATGCTCCAAATCCGGTACTCCTACATGCACCAATTGCGGCGGACCTCACGCCGCTTTTCTCCCTCAATGCCCCCATAGGCTAACTACTCCAAACACCCCCCCAAGAAACCGCCCCTGTCACCCTCTAAAAGCCACCAGTCCCCTTCGAACTCCCTACAGACTCCAAGATCATCATAGAAATCCTTACCGTCACCCTAATTAACGCCATTCACCACTCGAGGGACATCATAGCTGACACCCTTCGCCACCTAATTCCATCCATATATCGACACCACTGTTCTATCACAAACATAGGCAGGCGTGCTCACTTCGCTTTCACTCCCATTAAGTACTTCCACTTAAATCCGCGAGACCCTACCCCCCCCCCCTCGGTGCTGCAGGTTTTGCACGTTTTTTCCTGTAGCCAAATGGGCCGAAATGGGCGAAATTTTTAGATTTACGATTATTGTTATTATTATACCAACTATCAATCAATTCAATTCAACACAAAACAATAAATTACCTCCTTCCCTCGAATTCTTCAACCAATCACCACCCTCTCAACACAAAACGCAACCCGCCAGCTCCCACCTAACGCGCTTATAACCCCCTTCCTCTAAAGTCTCCACCTCCGCCCTGCAGAGGAACCGCATCCTATATCAGGGCCCCCAAATACCAACTCAAAAACCAACAAACCCACTCAAATTCTCTCGAACTTCTCTCTCTCTCCACTTAAATTTCAAGAAGTACGGCAACTTTTGACGGATACATTGGCGATTGTGACTGCCGAAAAATGGCAAAGCGCCATAAAACACGTTATAGCTGAGGAGGGGAAAATGTGGGATCTTGACGACATAATTGACGAAACTACAGAGATCTTTTATTATCAACTTAAGACAAGACGATTCTTCAGATTATTCTGATGAAGAATTTAGTTAATAATGCTGTGTACATTATTGTTAAATTAATGTTCACCTGCAATTATTTGTTATATTTTTTATTCTTTACAAGAATATGTGTGTATATTAGTATTGCACAATTACTTCGTATCTTCATTATAATATGAATTATAATAAGCGTTAAGCCCAAATCATAAATAACCCTGTTCTACGGCTCTGGACCATTTGGTTACCTGCGTATGCTTTCATTTGCATTTTATTACCTATTGTTGTTTGACCGATCACCGGGTGGCCTGATCACAATGTCTTTCTTCTTAGTCTAGATACATTGTAAAACACAAATAAGAGATAACATTTTCGAGACAACTGACCTACGTTTTACGTTTATTGTAGGCGCTCTGTGTTATCAACTCCTTTGAAAGAAATTTACAAGAATTGATCTCCGGGTTCAACCAATTGACATTGAAATCGCCCCCGCATATTATTTAATGAAATTCTGAAGCAATTTGTCTTGAAAAGTTATCAAATTTATTTACAAATTGTTGAAAAGAAAAATCAGAAGATCTGCAGATGGAACATATGGCGATATTTTTATTGTTCATAGTAACAGACACCCGCAACTGTTCCGAGTCAGTTTGAAATATAACAACATTGGAATCAATTTTTCATGTAATTAGCAACAAACATTTCCAATTTTTTAATTTTATCGAGTTTATATAGTCTCTTTCCAGGTAATGATGCATACTTTGTCGTTAATATTAGCATTAAAACAAGTTTCAAATACAATGATGATGTTAAAGGAGTCATGGATGGCGTTTTGAAATATAAGGAAATTATATTAAATCGATCTGATGTTGATATGACAAATTGGAATAAACTTGAACGGAGTGAATAAATTTATTGAATGAATAAAACGACGAACACTAAGTGTGAATTCTATTATAAATTCAGCTAAGCGCTTTCGGCCAATAGGCCATCCTCAATGCTATCGGCCAAAAAGTTTCAACGGGTGTTTAAAAACATACGATTCTCTTAACTTGTTCTACATAAGTAGATGAAAATTGTAAAATATACCATACTTGTATTGAATTTAAATAAGTTGAAATTTACCCTGTAATAACGGTGTACAATTTTGTTTTACATCATTACACTATTGAAAATGATTGAATAATCAAATTTTGTTTATGTACCAATGCACTTGCAACCCATTCAGTGATAATTTGAATTTTCTTACTTCAGGTTCACGAGAAGTAATTTGCTCACATGGAAAATGTCAGTCTCAATAAAGTAAAATTCTCTCTCAACATCATGGAAAATGTCAGTCTCAATAAAGTAAAATTCTCTCTCAACATCACCCTTCTCACTAGAACCTCTCTACTTACATATCAAAATGATATTTTACAGTGTAATCAGAAGAATAAACAAAAAAATTCCTGATCCAAATATCTTGATTGGATTAGATGAGCACGGCACGGAATAATGGTATAATATTGAAGTTTCTCGTCTAAATCCTTACACCTGAGTTTCTTATTAGAATTTTGTTCACTTCAATCATACCGAATGGGAGAATTGGGCGGAGAAACGCTGCATTTCATGACGTTTACCCTCGATATTGCACCAGCAGTTGATGGCAGTTGGCGTAAATGCATGAGTAGTAACTCCTGAAATATCAGATCAATGTGATTTGCATGCATCTGTTCATGAGGTATGTTTTCGCGATTAATTCAGAATTATACAATGTACTTACATAAAATGCAAGAAGCGCATGAACGTCTGATCTCCGTAGTGATTGTATTTTTTTCCATATTTGAGACAAATTTACTTATTATGAAAAATTTTAAAGCATGGAAAGTTTTTGAACAAAAATTGACTGACATTTTTAGAAATCTCGAAAGGTATACGATGAACAAAAAATATATCAAGAAATCCGTAATTGTAATAGCAATTTGTACAAATTAAGAGCAATTTTGCAGTAATAGCAGCCACAATTACCTCATAAGCGAGGCTAAATTTATGTGAGGTAATTAAATTATACTATATGTATTATGATGGAACTGAAGGGACTTGTCGACTTCCAATCTATCAATTAAGTTGTATAGACGTAGTTGTATATGATTCAAAGTGCTCCTAAAATTGGTAATGTTATTTTTTCCTACAACAACCTCGATATATGTTCATTTTATAACCGTAACTTCAATCATAACCCAATAAACACACAAACGTTTTAAAAACGTGAAATATTTAACATGTAACCTAACGTTTAAAAATGGTTTTTAGACAACTGGGTATATTACCGGAGTAATATCGCTCGTTTCTACGTAACATATAACGATTTTTCCAACGTTAAATTCAACGTGATTTTCGTAACGTCATTCCAAAGTTGCCGTTTTAATGTGATTTACCGGTTGCTTTTGAGCGCAATATAAACGTTAATATAATGCAACTTATAAACAGTCTTCTGAAACGAAATTTAGCACACATCTTACTAACGTCACTTAAACGGTACCTAGCACATACTTTTAACGTAATTTAAACGTTACCTATTTGATGTGATATACTTATTACGTTTGTAACGTAATATGAACGATCATATGCTACTTATAGACGGTGTTTTGAAACGAAATTTAGCTCCCACCTTACTATCGTCACTTAAACGTTACCTTTTCTATATGATTCACCAATTGTTTTTGTAATGTGATAGAAACGTTTTTATAATGCAATTTATAAACGTTTTTGTATAATAATATTTAGCACTTACTTTTAACGTAATTTAAGCGTTACATTTGATCAGTTTGAACCATCATTTTCATAACGTTATATTCACATTTAAAATTGAAAGTAGAGGGGGGCATATTGGACAAAAACTGGAATCGTATATTAACGTTATATTTATTTTATTTAATAAATCCATACAAAAATATTATACAATAAAAAAATTCTTGTAATTGACATAATAAAATGAAAAATGTTCTTAGAAACGAAAATAAAGAATTTCTTACAACTATAACATACACATATAAAAAGTTCTGCATGCTCCAAAGCTAAATGCAACACATCAGCTGTCAAGTTTCTCAAGCCGTATATGAGGTTTGTCAAAAAATATGAATTTTGCTCAGGAGTAAAATACCTTTATTTTTTACAATACAAAAAAATGTTATGGAGTAAAGATATTTTGAAATGAACGTTTTATTCAAATATGCAATTACGTAGCATGAAAACTCAGATTTTGTGATTATTTACTATCATTATATGTAAACTATTCTGTCTAGATACAAATGAATGTAATCTAGAATGCATTGACATGAAATATTTGACACTGAATCTCATGATGAGTTCATATAAGTAACAGTTGACATAATTTTCAAATTTGAATGTTCATTAAGTTACTAATACATAATTTAGAATTTATGTATAATATGAAACTGAACAGTGGATTATCATGCACTCCATTAGAACTTATAATTATATATTGTTTATTTTTAATATATACTGTTTCTATTAAATTTATTTTAATTCTTCAAAATTTATAGAAAATGTATCAATTAATGTCAGTCTGTCAGCCAAACGTTAAACAGTGCATGCAACTGTATAAAAAGTTATAAAAAACGATGTCACAATCGTTATTTTGTGAAACTGTGTTCGATGTCACAAAGTAAATTTTGTATACGTGAATTATAAAATTTCTGTTGTGTATCTGTTCTAGGATTTACACAGTATAAGATGAAATTTATGTGTTAAATTGCGTTCAATTTCTTATTATATTTAATAAATAAATGGAAAATACAAACATTTGAAATGTTTAAGTTTAATGAAATTGACTGTCTCGACCCTTACTTCGTGGAATATGCTCATATTAGTGTTTTTAAATGAAACTCAAGGTCTCTAGTTAATTCCACAATATAATACAAGTTATTGAAAATTCTAAAAAATTGACAATTGTTTCGATAAATCAATATCATCGTCAGAATGACAGAAGTTACATTTCATTTTAAGTTTAGACCACAAAAATTATACCTTTCCATTTTTAACGGAGTCTTCAATACTCATAGTATATCAGTTCTCATTTTTTTGAATTCTCTCTAATCTTAGCGTACTTCAACCATTCTTTCACAGTTTTCGCAACTAGGTAGTAATTCTCGTCTCCATAATGATTGATTTCAGCTGCATCTAGAATTGTTTTCACTATTAAAATGATGATATTAAGTAAAGTACAAATAATGCACTGTGATTTGGTTCAAATATTTCTATATATTCATAAACAATATTTTTTTACAGGCATTGATTCTGAAATGGTGGATATTACGTTTTTTGGAATAAGATTCATTAACAATATAACTGAAATATACTACTGATAACACTGATCAACACTAATTTTATTGTCAACAATATTTGGGCGATTTCTAGGTAATTTCGTGGTGCTGATCACGAATTTGAAGTCCATTCAGGTGAATTGGCTCTAATTTTAGAGATATATCATCTCAAAATATGATAAGATAGACAAAATATGATAAGATAGAGAAAAATATCAATTTAATAGACCAATGGCCCTTATAAGCAACTTTTAGTAAAACATATTGAAGTGGTTTCAAAAAAATAGGAACGAAAAAATAATGGAATTCATTCATTGATTAGGTATAACAGCAAATAAATAATTCAATTTGAAAAATTACATTTAATTCGTAGGAAAGAAGCTCTTTTTGTAGGATTTTCATTTATGAGGACCGTCAGGTCCATCACGTTGGAGACTCCAACAATAGTCTGCCATCATATGATGATCCCATCTGCCCTGATACCTTACCTCCATCTCCTTTATATCCTGGTGGAACCGTTCCCCTTGTTCCTCACTGAAATTGCCAAGATTGTCGGGAAATTTATCCAAGTGGCTGTGAAGAAAGTGTACTTTGATACTCATATTAGTACCCAAGTTTTGAAAGTTTACTAACATCTGTTGCACTAATTCCTCGTAATTGTCTGCTGTGTGATTACCCAAGAAATTTTTAACTACCATAACAAAGCTACACCAAGCAGCAACTTCAAGTGTCGTCATGTGATTTGTGAAATTAGAGTCCTTAATATGTTTGCGAATTTGAGGGCCATCAAAAATACCCGCTTTTAGCTTTTCCATACTTAGCCTAGGAAACGATCTACAAATGTATTTGAAGCACTCGCCATCTTTACTCAAAGCCTTAACAAATTGTTTCATTAGTCCTAACTTGATGTGGAGCGGTTGGAGAATTATTTTTTCACGGTCAACCAATGGTTCGTTTATGACATTGGCTGTTCCTACAGTCATATTTTGTCTTATTTGCCAATTAACCATATTCCAATGATCTTGCTTGGCCCTACTATCCCACAAGCAGATGAAACAAGGGTATTTTGTGTACCCACCTTGCTGCCCAAGCAAGAAGTTGACCATTTTTAGATCAACACAAATGGAAAACTGATGTTCTTCATAGGATAGTTTCTGTAATACCAACTTGATGTTCTGATATTATTCCTTAAGTTTTGTCTAGTGGGCGATAGGAATTGACGCATATCGGTTGACATTGTATAGCAAAACACACTTTAAGCTTCTACTGGAACTGTCTATGAATAGTCGCCAATCACCCGGAACAAATTGTATTCCCATTGGACGAAAAAGTCCGGGAATGTTGTTGCAATAAATAAGATCTTCATCTTGGCTAAAGTAAGGAACAAGTTTCACCTCTCGTGTTCTATGAATGGTTATTTTTATATCTGGTTGTAGACAGTTTTTTTTCTTTTAATCTGGATGCCAGAAGTTCAGATGCTTGCTTTGATAGACCGACATCCCGTATCAGGTCATTCAGTTCTTCTTGAGAGAACTGCTGTGGTGTTGATTGTATTTCCTGCTCATATTCACTTTCACTGCTACTGTACTGGTCCTTAATTTCTTCTTCTTCTTCCGCCATCAGAACATCTGGCAGTGTTGTATATACTGGTACGGGAATCTCTTCGCTATGTGGCACAGGCCTTTCTTGTATTTGTTAAAACCTTTTACATTAACTAAACAAAAATAACAATCATCATGGTGGTTTTTAGGTTCTCTCCACACCATGGGCACACCAAATTTCAAACTTTTTCTTTTTTCGTTTGACCACTGTCGTAAACACTCGACACACGTTTTGCACACTATATGGGGAGCCCAGGACTTGTCTTGGTCTCCAAGCTGTACGCCGATATAACTTTGATAAGCTTGTCTAACAAAATCTGTGATATTTTTTCTTTTTTTCGCTACAGTATATTCACCACAAATGTAGCAGAAGACATTAGGGCTGTTCAAACAGCTTCTGCGTGAAGAACTCATTCCTCTGAAAAAAGATTAACTTTAGTTAAAAATATAGGTACAAATATTCGTCACAAGTACTCCTACCTTCCACTTGACGTCTATTAAATTTAAATAACTTCACTAGGTAGGCAATTAAAACTAAATACACAAAATACGTGAGAAAAGCACAATAACCGCGACGCTAAGTCTTAGTAGAACAACTGCTTACGCTGAAGTGACAGTTAAAATCAAGAGACACAAGACAAATAAGTGCACGCACTGATCACGTGATCAGCAGTCGGCACGTGGTACGCTCACTAAACAGGGTCGAACTCTCGTTTCTGCGTAAATTTCTTGTTCGCAAATTATTTTTAAAAAATAGAAAGCATATGTTATTGCTAAATTCCTTAAAAAATTATGTATCCATTACCTCAAAAACTAGAGCCAATTTGGAAAAACTGCTTTTATTTTTGAATTCAGCGGACCTGAATTACGCTAAATTCGTTCAATAATTTTGTTTTAAATTTTGTGGGGCGGTGTAATAGTTATTTATGTAACAAGTGCAAAAAATGGGTGTTTTTTGCACGCAACGTGTTGCATACAAATTTTTTCTACGTTCATGCAAAAACAAAAAAAAATGTTTTATTTAGGGCACTAACTGTAGAAACTACATACTATGATTTAACTTAAAATTTAGGAACTACTCTCACCATTGAAATCTCAGACTAAAGTGATGAGGGTTTGATATCATTAGATCTTTTTGGAAAATACGCAAGAACATTTTTCTGTGAAATTAACACATTTTTTATCGAAACACCACTCTTTCAAACGATTATAACTTATTTCATATTGTTTTCTTGAATTACTAGGTAATAAGTTTAATGACTTTTGGAGGAGTCCTAACGGATTCTCCTTCATAGCTATCATCTATTTTTACAATTATATTACTCATTATGAAACTCTAAACTATGTAATTGTTAGAATCAATTCTTGACTGACGTTTCTAGAACTGCAATTGCATTATTCAAATCATAGTACAATAGTCGTGAGCACATACCTCTGTTGGAGGCATTTATTTACATTTTTGTTCATAATTTGTAAAGACATTTTCAATAAAACCCATTTTTTAATAATTTCGTAATGTAGTCTCTAATAAATATGATTGAAAATGATATTTACTGATTCGACCCTTACTTGGTGGAATCTACTCATTTTACTTTTTCAAAAGTAACTACTGTTTCTAAATAATTGTACAGTATAATCATTTTTTCATTATACTGTGGAATTATATAGAAACAGTAGTTTCATTAAAAAAGGTAAAATGATTGAAAATAAAATATGTAATTGTTTAAAACGTAATACAATCTCATAGAAAATGGACTGAATATTTGACATGATTACAAAATGCTATACTAGAATGACACGTGCAATAAAATTAATAACGCACTAGAGCAATAAAAAACTAGTTTTTGCACTAAATAGAGTTCAATAAAGTTTGGTTTTTTGCATGAACGTAGAGAAATACTATAGTTTCAATGTTATAAATACGTTTAAAATACAATCAATGTGCCAACAACAAAAATTCAACAAGTAACGTAAATCTGTTATATAGTAATGCCCGTATTCACCAAGCATCATCCAATTTTAACAAGAGAAGGCGTTAAATAAAACGAAGCATAGTATTGCATATTCCCTACAATAACAATTTTAAATGGTTAGTTACAACTACGCTATTTTGCATCAACCATGCTTTGTAAATTTATACGATTGTAGTAAACTAAAACGTTACTAACTGAACTGAACAGATAAAAGTTTTACAACAACGACAACAATAATAACCCGCACACCGTTCTTACTAAAATTCAACATCTGGGTTACATAAATTATTGTAAATTTGTAATGCAAACCTTCTGACTTCGACTTGCATAAGGAACGAATGCCGGCAATTTCGCTATATCGCATGCGCGGTACGTCAAAAACAATACAAGTAAACCAAGTTTATATCACTCAAAGTAGTATGAATAATGTTAAAAATACTACGTTAGAATATTTATATCACGCGAAATAGTATGAATAATGTTGAAAATACTACGTTGAAATAACGAGCATAAAAAGCGTTTTTGTAAATGCTTATGAGTTCAATCGAGTCGTTGTTTTCAAATTTAAAAAAGCATTGTGAAAACAACATATTATAAACATTTACTGGATGACATTGTATATCACGGAAAATAGTATAAATAATGTTGAAAATGTTACGTTAAAATAACGGGATTAGAAAGCGTTTTTGTAAATGCGTATGAGTTCAATTAAATCGTTGTTTTCAAATTTAAAAAAAAACGTTGTATATTTAACATGTTAAAAACATTACGGTATAACCGTCTATATCACGCGAAATAGTATAAATAAAGTTGAAAATACTACGTTGGAATAACGGACCTAAAAAGCGTTTTTGTAAATGCATATGAGTTCAATTAAGGCGTTGTTTTCAAATTTGAAAAAGCGTTTTATGTTCAACGTGGTAAAAAACATTACTGTATAACTATTTATATCACGCGAAATAGTATGAATGATGTTGAAAATACTACGTTGAAATAACGGGCATAGGAAGCGTTTTTGTAAATGCGTATGAGTTCAATCGAGTCGTTGTTTTCGAATTAAAAGAAGCATTGTGAAAACAATATATCATAAACATTTACTGGATGACATTGTATATCACGGAAAATAGTATAAATATTGTTGAAAATAATACGGTAAAATAACAGGATTAGAAAGCGTTTTTGTAAATACATATGAGTCCAATCGAGCCGATGTTTTAAAATTTAAAAAATGATTGTGAAAACAACATATTATAAACATTTACTGGATGACATTGTATATCACGGAAAGTGGTATAAATAATGTTGAATATATGACGTTAAAATTACGGGATTAGAAAGCGTTTTTGTAAATGCGTATGAGTTCAATTAAGTTGTTGTTTTCAAATTTAGAAAATGTGGTATATATAACATGTTAACAACATTACGGTATACCCGTCTATATCACGCGAAATAGTATAAATAATGTTGAAAATACGACGTGAAAATAACGGACATAAGAAGCGTTTTTGTAAATGCATATGAGTTCAAATAATTCGTTGTTTTCAAATTTAAAAAAGCGTTGTATAAACAACGTGTTAAAAAACATCACTGTATAACTATTTATATCACGCGAAATAGTATGAATAATGTTAAAAATACTACGTTGAAATAACGGGCAAAAAAAGCGTTTTTGTAAATGCATATGAGTTCAATCGAAACGTTGTTTTCAACTTTAAAAAAACATTGTGAAAACAACATATTATAAACATTTACTGGATGACATTGTATATCAGGGAAAATACTATAAATCCATAAATAATGTTGATAATGTTACGTTAAAATAACGGGATTAGAAAGCGTTTTTGTAAATGCGTATGAGTTCAATTAAATCGTTGTTTCCAAATTTAAAAAAAAAACGTTGTATATTTAACATGTTAAAAACATTACGGTATTACCGTCTATATCACGCGAAATAGTATAAATGATGTTGAAAATACTACGTTAAAATAACGGACATAAAAAGAATTTTTGTAAATACATTTGAGTTCAATTGAGTCGTTGTTTCCAAATTTAAAGAAGCGTTGTATATACAACGTGTTAAAAACATTTCATTATAACCGTCTATAACTCGCGAAATGGTCTAAATAATGTTAAAAATACTACGTTGAAATAACGGCCATAAAAACCGTTTTTGAAAACACATGTGGGTTAAGCTAATTCGTTGTTTTCAAATTTGAAAAAACGTTTGGAATATAACGTTTCGAATTCAACCAATTTGTCAACGTTGAAAATTTAACGAGTAACGTTGAAATAACATTAAAACGTTTTGAAAACGTTCTTTTTACGTAGGTGTGGTTATTGGGAAAGAAGTACATTTTGTACAGAATTTCATTTTTGCATCGGTTGCTAGGTAAATTGCTGAGCAACAAATGCGAAATGGAATATTTCGTGTTAGGTCTAGGTTCACTCTAAAATCACGACTATGGCTTGTCAAATTATGACGTCCAGCGACAAATTGATGAAATATCAGCAGATCGTTTCTGTCAAAGTTTTAGTAGGTTACTAGTAATTTAATAGTTGTTTTCTATAAAAACTATCAATTAAAATGGAAACTGATCGTGATATTGACTTAGATTTGACATCTCCGAACATAGTAGAAGCAGCAAAGATAGCACAACACTGAATGTATTACCGGTAACGTCGAAGAGTATGTATCAACGCGATTATAACCTTTTTTGAAATGGAAGGTAAATCAAAAGACAAAATAGTTTTCCAATAACGTTTTGATGGCTCATTTTGGCGACGTAGCCAAAAAATTTCAAAGTTCCTCATTGTGGTCACACTTCTCAATGCTGAGAACGACTCTTAGTATCTATAATGGCATAAATATTGCCAAATATTCGAAAATTAAAGTATTCCTCAAGCGGCAGTCCAAGGGCTAGACATCCAAAAAGGCAAAGATCTTTACAGCAAATGACATCGATAATTTCATTGAACAGGGCTCCAGATGAAATATATTTGGCAACAAAAGTAAGTTTTATATTTTTTATTATTTCCATTTGATAAAAATTATGTTTTAGTAAACTAATTCACATTGTAGGTTGCATTAGTTATGGGAGTAATAGGTGCATGTTGAAGACATGAATTACATCAAATGAAAATTACTCATCTCAATGATCTTGGTTCAGCTGTTTTAGTAACAATACCAGACAGTAAAACCAAAATAGTAAGAAATTTTACTGTAACTGGCAAATTCTACGGAATTTATAAAAAATACGCAAATCTTCGCTCTCAAAATGCCAATGGCTTTTCCTTTATTATCAAAAAGGAAAGGGTACCAGTCAGAGAATAAGCCTGAATAAGTTTGGAGCTACGGGAAAAGACATTGCCAAGTATTTGAAATTCCCAAATTACGAATTATATACTGGGCACTTCTTTCGCCGACCCTCCGCAACAATTCCTGTTAATGCTGGAGGTGACATAACCACGCTAAAACGCCATGGTGGCTGGAAATCTACTACAGTCGCTGAGGGATATTGATGAATCGAAGAAAAGTAAGATTGACATAGCAAATGAAATTGCAAATGCAATACAGAACATACCATCAGGCATACCAACGAATTTAGAAATGGAAAATCGCGAGAAGCCGTCTACTTCAACGTCGACAAATTATCAATTTCGAAAAGTATTAAGTATTCAGCAATCAAGTTCTCCAAATATGATATTCAATAATTGCACATTCAACTTCAATTAGATACATACATATGTATATAGGCTTCTATTTCTGTGAACCTATTACAAATAGCAATGAAGAAAATATTTACATATTTCTTCGATTTATATTTCAATTCTGATAGCAAGCCCATTAGCGGCGAATTCGGAGTAATGAAATATCAGCAGTTTATTTCATTCAAAGTTATTGCAATGTATGCATGTATTAAACGTGAATGATATGTTGTCATAGAAAAAGTATAGTATGCAACTCGCAACAAGATGGGCATCATTTTGTGCTCATTCCATAATATACTATTTCAGTGCACATAATGAATAATCAAATGATTATAGAAATTATTGAGTGATTAATTAATCACTCTCCCTTGACTTCTCCCCCAATCACGGGTACTCCGTACCTCACCGAATTGAACAATATAAAACCAGACATCTTTGTAAGTGAGAACTTAAATAGTGGTGATAATGTGAGTGTTAAAAACATCCCTAACCATTCAGTGGAAGTGAATACCTCCCTACGAAAAACTATTAAAAATAGTACGTTCGTTCAAACCCGGAACAATGAAAAGACTCACACAAAAATATAAATAAAAAAAACATAAAAAAGGTGTCTGGAAAGATACCGTATATTCTAACTCTTCAAAAGAAGACGAAGAACCATGGAACGTCACCGATACACAATATTTCGAACACACCACTAGATTAAAACACTGGAACTCAAAAATAGAAATCAAAATTTTCATCAATCAGTTTTCCTTCATAACGAAGAACAAGACACCATTTCCATTATTATCAACACAAATTCATTAAATATTCCCAAAACTTGTCAAGAAACTATTGATGTACATGGTCTAAACAAGTGTATAGAGGCACTTCCATGGTAATATTCAAGCGATCGAGTTGAAGTTTGATCAATTGAAATTATAATAATTATAAAACTTTTCTTTTTTTTTATTGGTGCCTCAAATCGACCATGGTAACAACAACAACTCGCGAAACGTAAGTATCAATGACATCTTTTTGATTATTGATCTGACAGCAGTAACTTGTAACGTCAAATAATAGTATTTATTTTAATTGAATATATTTGTAGCAATTGCAAAGATTAGCGTACGAGTATACTCCTCTCGACTAAAGTGACATTAATCCTTTAGGTGGATTGCTCTCTTCGGGCTTCGCAGCGCTCGGTCTTCAGGAATCAGACACCACCCGCGGGATTAAATGGCCACTTTAGTCGCTTGGTGTATAATATACTATTTAGGATGTACTTTCACGAAATTTGGCTGGAAATCGAGGACTGACTTCCATTTTTTTGTAGTAATAATATAATAACAGTATTTTATGATTTCAAAGTACACCAATAAAAAAAATAGCGTAGAGTATTCGTGAATAACTGGTCTTTCAAACACTTGCTCTATTTCGAGCACTCCGGCTGCGCCGCCGTGCTCGAAAAATCGCGCGTGTTTAAAGACCCCTTTATACACTTGTACTTTAATATACTAATCCCTCCGAGCAGTACGGTTTCAGAAGTGGCCATAGCACGGTCTCGCAAATAATAAGAGTAATCAACTACATCCGGTAAGGCTTCCAGAGGAAAGATAAGGCTATTATGACTACGATAGATATACAAAAGGTTTCTGATTTCGTATGGCTTGAGGGACTGATATATAAATTAATTAATATACAAATACCTAACTATTTGATTAACCCTTAACTGGCGTGGTAAAAATTTTGTGCGTACATACCGTCCTGACGTCCCTGGGACCACATAACTAATAGCTAGAAAAAAATAGTGTATTCAACAAAAATGGTATTTTAATATTTTTATACATTATTTAACATTTTGTTATTAATATTTTATTGAAATATTTGTCAATTAAAAATAAATGTAGCGTAATAAAAAATAACTTTATTTGCTAATAATGTAAACAAAAATTTATAAAGCTGGAAGCCAACGCTCGTAAATCATTTAAGAGAAAAAAATAAGTCAAAACTGAAAAAGTATAGCAGCTTTGAACATTAATAAGCATAAAAAAATATATACCTATATTTAAAATTAAACTTCCACAAAAGAAACGTGCAAGGGTCAATGAACGTTTATAGTTCTTCACCTGTCCTACACACATTTTTTTGTTATATTCTATACATATTTATTGGTCGTTTGCATGAAAAACATAGGTAAGCGGTGTTTCTAATTTTTTTCGCAGGAAATATAGAGCATGTTTTTCTTTATCCTCGATCTAGTTTATTGGACTGATCAGCTTCAGTTTCATATAAATGTCTTTCTTGTAAGAGACGGCCAATAGATGACCTTAGCTCACGAGGTAGTTTATTATTGTGGAAGCGAAGTCTCAAGTAGGGCTCAATTAAATGTTTTGCTACATTTTTCATAAATTCCAATCTTGTCATTAGTTCTCTATCGCGAAGTGATTGGTGCATAATGTATGCATTAGTAGTACTCATATCTAAAATTCGAAAAAAAATTGCCATAGTCCAGCGACGTGTTCGGCGGCTTGATGTGTATACGCTACATTTTTGAACCATTGAATCCACCCCTCCTTTTGTATTGTTATAGAAAGCAATGATTTCTGGTTTTTCAGTAAAAGGGTCTGTCTCTATTGAATGATGCATCGACGAAAGTAACAAAACTGCTTAATTTTTTTTAGTGACATGTGATTAGTAAATCCATAAAGTGAAGACCCTACTTGCCTATTACGAGCTGGTTGAAACTCAGCAGGAACCTCTTTTTTGTTTTTTTTTTCATTGTCCCCACTAACGTTAGGCTATTATCTTCAAGAACTTTTACTAAATCCAGTGATGTGTACCAATTATCGGTTGTAATGTTACGGTTTGTGCCATATAAAGGTTTACACAATCTTATAACTGCCTGAGTGGTGATTCCGTATTTTTTTTCTTCCTCAGATAGTCCCATGCTGTCACTACCTTTTCCACAATATAAATATGTATTATAAACATAGCTTGTTCTGGCATCTGTTAGACATTGCAATTTTACGCCATATTTTGCTGGTTTTGATGGCGTATACATTTTGAAGCCGCAGTTGCCGAGAAATGCTGCTAGCATTTCATCTACTATTCTGTTCTGGATGGATCAGAGAACTTTTCTCTTGAACTTTTAACCTTCTTGTTTGTCCATTGAAGTACTTGTGCTATCATAACTTCTGTAAAAATAGAGATCCAAGCATTTACTGGATCCATATTTTTTTAAGCAGATCGGGAAGTTGGTATTTTAATAATATTGTGCGCTTGAGTCCTAACATTTTTTTACTGGAGCAGTAGGTGACCATTTAAACCTATTTCTTCCATAATAGTACTTTGGAGCTACTGTACCTTCCTCTTCATATCAACTTGCATCGTTATCAGAATGTGCATGTGCAGATTGATCGGAGTCGTCAGTCTAAAGGTCCGGTTCTTCATCTGCAGATTGATCAGAGCTGGTGTCATGCTCACTTTCGAGAACAAAGTCATCCTCTTGTTCCGATAATTCTACATCACTGTCCAGAGTGTCAAACATACGCAAAACTTTTTCTTCGAAATCAGGATCATCATACCTGACACATTTTGGGACAGGAGGCGTATCCATTTTTAACGGTAGCACAAAAATACAAGTAATAAAAAACATACAGAAAAAAGCCATTTGTTACGTACTTGCCGTCGTGAGGTCCAGGGGACCACGATCACACTGTTACGTAAAAACAGAAAATAACAACGTACCATAAATAACGACCCGTGGTCAAGGGCATACTAATTAGAAGGCACTGAGGTGCACAGCTCAAAATTTCAAGTAGTGGTGGGGGTGCATACCAAAATGTATCAGCTTGGGTCCCAGGGACGTCACAACGCCAGTTAAGGGTTAAAAGCATCAACTCTTATCCAAACAATAGGAAATTCTTCACTAAAATTTATGACCACACTGCGGGTCCATACTCAAAGCTGGAGTCCCGCAAGGGTCGGTATTATCACCTCTGCTATACTCCATCTTCATCCACGATCTCCCAACCACACCTCAAATATTAACCGCAATTTACGCTGACGACACGTGTTTTTTATCATCTGCAAAGCACCCCGAACAAGCACTTGACAGAAATCATCTCCTATTTCAAAAAACACAAACTAGCTATTGAAGCCTCCAAAACAGAGTATTTATTACTCCGGAGAATAGCTAGAAAGACCTCCCCATTGCAATCACAGCTTTGTTTAGACAGACAACTCATTGCCCCAAGTAATAACAACAAATATTTGGGATATACGATGCAAAGCAACACGAGAATGCTAATGCAGATTTTGCGCAACAAATACAAAAAGCTAAGATTGAATTGGGTAGACTTTACCCACTCACCTGCAATCACAGTGAACTCACAACACGAAACAAAAAATACTCACATACAAACAAATCTTACGGCCATACTTACCTACGCAGCCCCAATATATTACACTGGTACGCAATATAATTTCCAGTCTCTGCAGTTAATACAAAACAACTGTGTCAGAATGGCAATTAAACACAACACACTCTATCCAAATCTTCCAAAAACCTCCTGGTAACATGAAAAAGCCAGCATGCCGACTATCGAAGACTTCATGAACAAAATATCGGGAAACTTTCACAAATACTGTCTGCCACAAGATCTTCGTAGAAATCTGAAAGACGCGAATCGCGCAGAAGGCATCCGCGATAGTGGGTGTAAGCTTCTGCATGGATCGCTAATCATATAACTTGGTCGTTTTCAAAAACTCCGAACCCATTTTCATCATAGGGGGTAATATCAGCACAAATAAACAATTGTGCTGTATTACCTCTTATACAAAATAAACAAATACTCTTAACAAACTACAAATTCAAAAACAACGTCAGTCATGTTGCCTTCTCGGAATCTAATTCCCCCGTTTCAATTTTTAAACCCTGTTTTTAGCTACTTCTCAGGGGTATCTCAGCCGAAAGATGCTAGGAGTCATAGATATATGTTAGGGACAGAGTTATTAGAACATCAAATGATATGGATAATGCTCTTGGAGCAAGGAGCCATAACAGACGGGACGACAGACGCTACTATACTAAAAATCGCCAGACCATCGGCACTCGTATTTTATTTTATGTTTAGTATATTGTAGAAAGGGAACGATAAACACATAATAGAGACCATTTTAAATCTTGAGTGTATGGAATTACCAAAAATTAAAGACAAGTGTCTAGGAAGTTTAGACAAGGAAAAGTATCCCGAAACCACAAATAACGGAAAGTATATAGGAAATGAAACTTGGCTGGTAATCGACGGCGGACTCGCATTTTTTTGTAGTATAATAATGTAATATATATATATATATATATATATATATATATATATATATATATATATATATATATATATATATAATATTATTTTATGATTTCTAAGTGCACCAGTAAAAAAAGTAGCGTAAAGTATTCGTGGATAACGGGTATTTCAAATACTTGCTGCGCCGTCGTGTTCAAAAAATCGCGCGTTTTTGAAAGACCTTCTCATCCACTTATACTTCAATATAAATGAATATGGCTTGACACCCCATGTGGGGTTATGCCGCGTGTGCTTTCTAGATCCGCTTAATTGGGGTGGATCAGTCCCTGTTATGCCTTTAAATTCTTTCACTTATGTCTCTCCATAGTTTCCTATTTCTTGCTTTCTCCTTCCAGTTTGTTAGTCCTGCTCTATTAAGGTCCGCCTCTACCTTACTTTGCCATTTTGACCTGGGTCTACCGCGTCTCCTCTATCCCCCTGGATTCCAATGCAAAATATTGTAGGTCACTGATTCAGCTCCTTCTCTCCATACATGTCCCAGCCTTTTATCTCGTTGTGCTTTTATTCTCTTTACAATGTCTGCGCCTTTTATTTTGTCCAAAATTTCCCGATTTCGTTCTAATTCTGTATTAATTTTCATCTATTTTTACAGGACCCAGTATTGCTCTCAATACCTTCCTTTCAGTTATTCTTAGTTTTTCCTCTTCCTTTTTTGTTAACGTCATTGTTTCTGCCGAGTATATCATGATTGGCCTTATCATCGACTTATACATATTCAATTTTGTTTGCTTCGTTGAAATTTTACTCTTGAGTAGCTTTTTATTTGCATGACATGCTCTGTTTGTAGCGAGTATCTTTTCTTCAATTTCAGTAGTTCAATCTCCAGTATTGCTAATCATAACTTCCAAATATTTATATTTTTTAACTACTTCAAATTCATAGTCGCTGATTTTTATTTTTCCTTTTTGGTTTAGGTTCCCAAATCTCATTGGCTTGGTTTCACTTTCGTTTATTTTTAGCCCCATTTTTCCTCCCTCTGTGGCTATCTCCTTTAGCATATTTTCCATGATTCTTCTTCTTTTGGATACAAGCACGATATCGTCCGCATAGGCTATTATTTGACTGCCACTTGACCTTAAACTACCCTTGTGTAATTTTCTCATTGTGTATTCTAATGATAGATTGAATAGCGTTGTGGACAAAGAGTCACCTTGTCTCACCCCTTCAATAATCCTAAATTGATCTGTTTCTTCTTTTTGCGTTATCACACTGATCCTTGACTCATTCATGGTCATTTTGATTAGTCTTCTCAGTTTTGCGCTAACTCCTTGTTCTTTGAATGCCTTCATGAGTTCACTTTTTTTGATTGAGTCGAAGGCTTGCTGAAAGTCAATGAATAGCATTTCTATGTCTAATCTGTATTCATGTGCTTTTTCCATTATTTGTTTCAATGTATGAATAGCATCATTTGTTGATCTGTCTTCTGTAAAGCCGCATTGATATTGTCCTATCACTTCCCTTGTACTTTCCACAACCCTTCTGTTAATTAACGTGGACAGTATTTTGGACGCAGTGTTTAATAATAGGATTTCTCTGTAATTTTTACATTCATGTTGGTCTCCTTTCTTATGTAGAGTGACAATTTGTCCAATTTCCCATTCTTCCGGCATTCTCTCCTCGTTCCATATTTTTTAATAAGGTAATATATTCTTTTATGTAGAGAGTTCCCTCCATATTTCATTAGTTCTATGCTTATTCCATCCTTTCCAGGGGCTTTTCCATTTTTGCTCTTATTTATTATTTCCTTGACCTTCTCAATTGTTGGTTCTTCTTCTAATATATCATGTTTCTGTCACTTCTTCATCTTCGTCCCAGTAATGTGGTTCATTTAATGGTTTCCTAAAATGATCCACCCATGTTTGTTTATATTGGTGTTCTTCTTATGTCAGCCTTTCTTCCTTGTTTTTTATTCCTTTTGTTTTTCCCTTATACGTCTTGTTGTTTTCGTTAATTTTTTTGAAGAAGCTGTCCGTATCTCCTCTCGACTTTTCTCTTTCAATTTCTCTGATCTTATTATCTATCCATTCTCTTTTTCTTTTTCTAATTATTTTATTGCTTTCCTTCATTTTTTTTTTCGGATGAATTTCTGTCCTCCGGATTATTAGTTTTCATCCATTTTAGTTTTGCTTTGGCTTTCTTCTCTACCGCAGTGTTGCATGTCATGTCAAACCACTCCTGTCTTCTTCCGTTTTCCTTCGCACCTAACTGTATTTCCGCCGCTGTTCCCAAACTATACTTCAATATACTTTATTAATTGTGTTATACGACTGATTTTATGTATATTTAGTATAATTAAATAATATATGTAAATATTTAAGCTTATTCAGTCAGAAAGAAGTTTGCCATTAGTAATGATTTTTAATTTTCATCTTTTTGTCGGACTGACTATATTACTCAATACATTTGTCGGACACGTCGATATTTGCATATAGAATATCATTATCTATCATTGTTATTTTGGTCCGACATGTATATTTGGGGAGACATAATGAGGTTATATCGACATCTTCGAGGTGCTGCATGACTTTGGTCGGACAATTTGAACACAATTTTTTAATTAATTTTATTAAACAATTTTGAATCAAATAAAACTTGTATATACGGGGAGTCATAGTGACGTCATTGCGACAATTTATTCCGGGAACCGGGCATTCGAAAACGCAGCGACGCCGAAAGTTTTCGCATAGGAAAAGTTTGTCGGACGCATCAGAAAAAAGGCACTCACAAAGTTTGGCATTTGTATGTGTCATAAAAATTTAAGGTTCTTTTACTGTGGACTATATGCAATCACAATAAGACTAAATACACGCTGACAGTCATCATCAAACTCAATACGATAAATAAGGAAGTACTATGCAAAAACCCTACTATTATTTTTCTATAGGAATCCGCGACAAATTATTGTCATCTCTCGATAGTTAGCATATTCAAATATATATGTGCGAAACATGTTTTGGACATTTGTGAAAACTGCTGCATTATCAGATAATATGTATTTGAGTAGCAGTGCGTCGTCTAAAAATCAACAAAATAGAGCGTTTTCGGCATTGAAAGGGTAAATAGTTACTTTTTACTAAGTGGTGGTCTCAAATTTTATAATCGGTCCTATTAACTATTACTTCTGTTTATGTCAACTTCCTGTTGAGCCTTTCTAGTTATTTTGCTTGATGTTTCATGTTTATTTTTCTACAGTATAATATCCTGCTCCTCTAATTATAATTCCCAATTACTATAAGACGAAATGTGCCCTATTTCCGATCGTCATCATTATTAACTCTCAATATTCAGGAAATACAAAACATTCCATTTTATCGGAGATTTCTTTTCTCTCTCTTATTTTAATTGACTCATAGGTTTTCCACTACAATTAAACATAACGACGATCATCAAATTGTAAAGTTATTTCATTACCAGGGACTAGTTTAAAAATAAGAATGAACGGTATACTTCTCGTTTCATTGATGGGAAGTCAGTGCTAATTGAGAAGAATAAGAAAGGATGTTCTGAAAATAATTGATACATCAGTGAAAATTGTTAATTAGGCTGGAAGGTGAATACGACAAATAAAACCAGTTTTCATTACTCTTCCGTCTAAGGTTGAATCCAACTTTCAAAGTTTGTCATCTGTTATTACTCGTAAACTTTAGAAACAACGAAATGCATTATACTAATATGAACAACATGAAAATTTACTTTATACAGTGAGGTTCTAGATAAAGTAATTTTTCACTTAATTACGAATGCAAATGGAAAATCCTGGAACAGGTCAATTTTTTTATATAAAAGTGAACTTTTTGAGTGAAATTATTCACTTATTCCTTCAACCCCTAAGAGGAAATATATATCCCTATACAAATTTTGAATGAAAACGAGTAGAGTGTGATACCGCGTTTAAAAGGGTTTTCAATTCTCTATTCATTGATAATAAATTGGAAGAAAAGCAAAGGATAGTGAAAAAGACAGAGTAGAAATTAAGCAGAATAACAGACAATTCTTTATTATAAACATCCCACTATGCAAATAAATATCACAGTTATGTTAATTCAACATCACATTGTGATAATGTTCTTCCTTTTTTTCCTCTTGTTTTCATCACATGCACATCTTTACAACCGCTTATGCCCAGCTTGTGGCTGTTAACATTTGTGATGTTTCAACTTAACTTTTCAGCGATGTTAAAGCGCTGTCTTTTTACATTACCGTGATGTTACTGGAACTTCCTCAAAAGGAAGTCTTTATAACGCAGTAAAAACAACATTTCTGTTACATTCTTAAATGCCTTCAACATCTAGTCGATGTTAATGCAATGTCTAAAAAATAACATCTTATCAATGATCTAAATGCGACATTTCAAAAACAATACAGTGTATTCTCGTAGATGTTGTATGGACATTACATAAACCTCTAAATAATATACCTCAAACATTCTGGATGACATCCTATAGATGTTTCTGTGCCTAATCAGCAAATACAGGGTGAACAACTAAGAACGCCGGCTGTCGGCCATATTTCAAAAAATAGTCATAGTACAACTTTAAAGAAATACATTCAGGAAAATGACTCTGGAAAATATTTTTGAGTTCCTAAAATATCTCCTATGGGGTGGAATGAACACTTAAAAACATAATACTGTGATTATCTCCAAAAAAGACATACTAAACGTATCCAAGAAATACAATGTTTGATATATTGTTGAGATTATGGAAAAATGTAGTTAGGGACTTTTTGTCTTTATTCTTCAAGTAAGGGGTGGGTGAAGGTTCAACCCAAACAACAAATGTAACACTTTTTTTTTAATCGACATCCATGTTTTTGGCTTCATTTGAAAAAGTTCTACCTTTTTAATAAGAAATGCTTAACAAAAATAAGTCCACAATTTTCCCATTTTTCTCGGAAATTTCAAATGTAATGAGGCATTTTTTAAATTCTGATGAAAAGGGTTAAAAAAATAGGAATCTATTCCAAGATATAAGATTTACAATATCAGATATAAACATTAAAAATATGAAATTGATTGTCTCGACCCTTACTTCGTGGAATATGCTCATATTAGTGTTTTTAAATGAAACTCAAGGTCTCTAGTTAATTCCACAATATAATACAAGTTATTGAAAATTCTAAAAATTGACAATTGTTTCGATAAATCAATATCATCGTCAGAATGACAGAAGTTACATTTCATTTTATGCCTACCTGATGTTTAGTAGTTATATTTTTGGCTAGACCAAGAAGTAACCTAACTTGTGATTGGCTTAATATATGTTTATAGAAAAAAGAAGAAGATGTGATATTACAAATATTGAAGCTTAGATATTATTAGCCCTATGGTGATATCCTGGATATCATTTTTCCAATTAAGATCAGTATAACTGTGCAATGATATAGAAAACCAGGAAAACTATATCTGCTGATCTTTACAATTATCACTTAAGAAGACAGTTTATTAGTGGAGAATTCCCTAGATTTAACTGTTCATTGACAACTTCATATTGTGGGTTTCTTAAATGTCTTCTAATTTCCAGTTCTTCAAGGAAATCCAGTTCTTGTTTCTTTTTACAAATATGCAGCACTTCTAGTTCTGTGTTAGGTGTCAATGAATGATTGGCGTCAAGTAGATGTTTTGCGTAGTGAGATTTATCTGGTTGTTTTAATCTGTAAGCTCGTAAGTGCTCACTGTATCGTATTTCAAAATTCCTAAGGGTCTGACCCAAATAGACAGCATTACATTCTGGACATTTGAGTTTATATATACCTGACTCCTTTAATAGTGGTATTTTTGTTTTTACATTTAACAATTTTGTACTAACGTTACTTTCTGTTTTAAAAGAAATTGTTGCATTCGTTGCTGAAGATATTATCTTTGAAATATTATTAGAAATATTTCCTGCATATGTGATGGTTTTATAAGTTTTAATTTCATCAGCTTGTTTAGGATATATTAGTTGTAATGCCACTTTTTTCTCTTTTTTACTAATTAGTTTATTTATCATATCTAATGGATAACCGTTAGATGTTGCTATTTGTCTAATTGTATTGATCTCTCTATCAAAATTACATTTGTTCATAGGAACTGAAAAAGCTCTATGTATCATTGAATTATATGCTGCTAGTCTGTGTGAGACAGGGTGGTTAGAATTGAATGGAATTGTCACATCAGTCTGTGTTGGTTTTCGGTAAATTGAATAATCAAGTACATCATTAACTCTTTGAATTTTTAAATCAAGAAAATTGATTGAGCTATTTTCTTCAATTTCTAATGTAAATTTAATTTTCGGGTCTAAATTATTGATGTGGTTGAAAAACACATCTAATTGTCGCTCACTACCCATAAAACAAGCTAATATGTCATCCACATATCTATACCAAAATAAAATATTTTTCGAAATATTACTTTCAAAGATCTTTCTTTCTAAATTGTCCATAAAAATGTTTGCTAAAATAGGTGATATAGGGCTTCCCATTGGTAAACCTTCATTTTGAATATATATCTTATTGTCAAAAGTGAAATAATTCTGATTAATGCATACATCAAATAAATTAAGTATATCTGATATTATTCCTGGATTAATATTTTTATCTTCTAGTAATTTTCTTACAAGTATTAGACATTCTTTAGGAGGAATTTTAGTAAACATATTAGTTACATCGAACGATATGAGTTTATAGTTATCTTGCAAGTGGATTGATTTCAACTTTTTGATTAGTTCTATGGAATTTCTAATTGAGTACTGAGATTCATATCCGTAAGTGTTGAGTATATTGTTGAGCTTTTTTGCCAATATATTATTAGGAGCATTAACATAAGAGACTACAGGTCTAATTGGTTTCGTTATTTTATGTAATTTAACTGTTCCATATAATTGTGGACAATGAGGATTCTTATGTATGATAGACCTCTTTTCGTAATCATTTAAAAGATAATTTGAATTATTAACAATATCCCTTACATTATTAGAAAACTTCTTTGTTGGGTCTGCTCTAAGAACTTTTACATCGCTGGATTCTATAAAGTTATATACTTTGGAATTGTAATTTTCAGTCGTCAAAATGACAGTAGCATTCCCCTTATCGGATTTTGTAACTGTTAGGTTATGATTCTCTATCTTCTGTTTTATTGCGTTTAAAACTGAAATGTCATTTTTTGTTTGACGTTTAACTTTTGAAGGTTCAATATTTTTTATTAAATTGGCAATTTTTAATTTCTCATAAAGAAAATTATTTGAATTAGATTTTAAAGCTATTTCTGACTCTGTAGCTATAATTTGTTTAATATTATTCGTAAATTTAGGTGGTATGCTGTACTTTAAACCTTTATTTTAAAATTCTATTTCACTATTTGTAAAATTAGTGTCTGAAAGGTTTTCAAATCGTGGTGCAAAGTGTGTTGGTATGTAGGTACTTACAGTTTCATGATGTTTTGAGTATTGAATTTTATGTTGTGTGTGTTCAAGATTCTGTAGCTTCTTTTCTTGTTTCTTGAATTTCATATGCTTCATAGTGCTGATATTTTCTCTAATTTTGTCATCCAAACAGTCAAATTCTACTGGATGTAATTGGAATGTGAGTTCTGAATGTACAACTTTTATGTAGTTGTCTAAGGAGTCTCTAACTTTGAACCATTTCTTACATTCAGATTTTATCCAAACTCGTTGAGCACATTTTATAGCTTTTTGTGCTTGTGGTGTTTTAGTGTGACATTTTATATTCACATAATTTGGTATTACCTTTTTTCTAAGGCATTCTTGGTTAAACCAAATGTTTTGTGATGCTTTGTAACGTTTTTGTAGTAACTTCTGGTACAGTCGGGTCAAATCTTCTCTCGAAGATTTTTTAATGAAATTGATTGTCTCGACCCTTACTTCGTGGAATATGCTCATATTAGTGTTTTTAAATGAAACTCAAGGTCTCTAGTAGAATGTCTAATACTTGTAAGAAAATTACTAGAAGATAAAAATATTAATCCAGGAATAATATCAGATATACTTAATTTATTTGATGTATGCATTAATCAGAATTATTTCACTTTTGACAATAAGATATATATTCAAAATGAAGGTTTACCAATGGGAAGCCCTATATCACCTATTTTAGCAAACATTTTTATGGACAATTTAGAAAGAAAGATCTTTGAAAGTAATATTTCGAAAAATATTTTATTTTGGTATAGATATGTGGATGACATATTAGCTTGTTTTATGGGTAGTGAGCGACAATTAGATGTGTTTTTCAACCACATCAATAATTTAGACCCGAAAATTAAAGATACATTAGAAATTGAAGAAAATAGCTCAATCAATTTTCTTGATTTAAAAATTCAAAGAGTTAATGATGTACTTGATTATTCAATTTACCGAAAACCAACACAGACTGATGTGACAATTCCATTCAATTCTAACCACCCTGTCTCACACAGACTAGCAGCATATAATTCAATGATACATAGAGCTTTTTCAATTCCTATGAACAAATGTAATTTTGATAGAGAGATCAATACAATTAGACAAATAGCAACATCTAACGGTTATCCATTAGATATGATAAATAAACAAATTAGTAAAAAAGAGAAAAAAGTGGCATTACAACTAATATATCCTAAACAAGCTGATGAAATTAAAACTTATAAAACCATCACATATGCAGGAAATATTTCTAATAATATTTCAAAGATAATATCTTCAGCAACGAATGCAACAATTTCTTTTGAAACAGAAAGTAACGTTAGTACAAAATTGTTAAATGTAAAAACAAAAATACCACTATTAAAGAAGTCAGGTATATATAAACTCAAATGTCCAGAATGTAATGCTGTCTATTTGGGTCAGACCCTTAGGAATTTTGAAATACGATACAGTGAGCACTTACGAGCTTACAGATTAAAACAACCAGATAAATCTCACTACGCAAAACATCTACTTGACACCAATCATTCATTGACACCTAACACAGAACTAGAAGTGCTGCATATTTGTAAAAAGAAACAAGAACTGGATTTCCTTGAAGAACTGGAAATTAGAAGACATTTAAGAAACCCACAATATGAAGTTGTCAATGAACAGTTAAATCTAGGGAATTCTCCACTAATAAACTATCTTCTTAAGTGATAATTGTAAAGATCAGCAGATATAGTTTTCCTGGTTTTCTATATCATTGCACAGTTATACTGATCTTAATTGGAAAAATGATATCCAGGATATCACCATAGGGCTAATAATATCTAAGCTTCAATATTTGTAATATCACATCTTCTTCTTTTTTCTATAAACATATATTAAGCCAATCACAAGTTAGGTTACTTCTTGGTCTAGCCAAAAATATAACTACTAAACATCAGGTAGGCATAAAATGAAATGTAACTTCTGTCATTCTGACGATGATATTGATTTATCGAAACAATTGTCAATTTTTAGAATTTTCAATAACTTGTATTATATTGTGGAATTAACTAGAGACCTTGAGTTTCATTTAAAAACACTAATTAAAAATATGCTTAAATTTACATTTGAAATTTCCGAGTGGATACAAAATTATCTAATTTTGTTATCAATCTTATTAAACAGAAAAACTTTTAAATGCAGCTAAAATCAATAATATCGGTTGAAAAACGAAAAAGTTATACATTTGTTCATAAGTTTGAACCTTCCCCACCCATTATTTGAAGAATAATGGTAAAAAATCTACTTAATTAAATTTATTCATAATCTCATCAAGATTTTAAAAATTGTATTTTTAGGACACCTTTAGTATGTTTTTTTGGAGTGATTATGTTTTCGAGTGTTCATTGCACCCCTAGCGGATATTTTAGAGACTGCAAAATATTTTCCAGCAATTTTTCAGGATCCCTTACTTACAGGTAATTTTTTTGAAACTGTCCCATGATTCTTTTCTGAGATATGGCCTACAGTCGTTCTAAGTTGTTCATCCTGTACATTTAAAATAAAATAGCAAAAAAGCTATAAAGGATTTGAAACGTTTATTCACTATTAATGAACAGTACAGTAAATTAGAAAAAAACAGGTACAAAATTAGAAAAAAATATCTTGTCCAGCAATCCAACCTAAAAAAAATAAAATTGTGTAAGCATATTACATAACAAGTCTGGAAATTGGAAACTATTGAACACATTCAGTGAAAGCAAGTAATGAAAAAGGGCATATTAATCCGTAGTTACCATAACATACCATACTTTGGAACCGAATTAATAAAGTTTAACGGATACACATACATTACAGCTAGTTTACAGACAATTTATTAGAATAATTTTTTAATCATATTAAAACTAATGAAAATTTTACACCATAAAAATTTAATGAAACATTACGTTACATCAACAGAAATACAGTCTGATTTAAGAAAATTCTATCGTTTACTTACGGTTACTCACGCAAGAGTCGGTGTTTCGAGTACCTCAACCATTCCATAACGTACACTTCAAAATCCTTATCTGTGAAACATTTAATGGTGTTCTGAACAACAGCTAATAAAACAATGACATTAGATCAAATTGTTCCCATGGAGACCTTTGATCGATCATCATAAATTACATCAAACTTGATTTTCAGCCAATTGACTGGGACCAATTTTCCATGAGATACGTGCGGGGATCTTCAAAGGACTAATAACATATTTCATTTCGAGAAGTGACTTTCCATGATTCACCTTCTATTCCATGCCTCACTCCATTTGGCAGGTAAATTCAGGTGTGCTATGAAAATTCATACTTCTTTTCTGTATAAAATAATATACTATTCTCATCTTGTTATTTTCATCCTGGAACAATTATATATATATATATATATATATATATATATATATATATATATATATATATATATATATTAACATGGTGGAATTGTAACTTAATGAAAACTAAGCATTATTAATACACTGTATACAAAAAAACTACTTATGAGGAAGAGATATGAACACATTATCAAGTTGAATGAGTTTATAATTAATTGTATCCAATTGAGTATCCAATAGCTGTGTTCCTACAATAATAAATTATTGCATGCTGTTTGTTGACTGGAGCATTCAGTATCATAAGTTACATATTCTTCAACTAGATTAATATAGGTACCATTGTAAGGGACAACTACAGATTATTTATTGTATTCAGTGAATTTTCAAATGAAAATGAGCTTTAAACAGAAATATCTGTTTTTAAAGTCTTAAACAGTATCTAATTGTTAACAAGAATTGTTAGTAATAATGTTAAAATTATCTAAACCTGCAAAACTATGTTGATGGTTAAGACTACTACTAAAAAAACTAGAACTAGAGATACTCAATACAATGTTTATATCAGACTATCTGAAATAGTTACTCCCCTTTCATTACATAATTACCAACTATTTGTTTTTTATTTTATTTGTGTAAGTAGCTTCTGAAACATCTTGAACATTGAAAATATTTTCTTCTAGATTTCAATATCTGCCAACATATGAGCACGTTTTATTATTATTGATAATATCTACCCTATTGCAATATCAAGTTTTTTTTAGGGTATAATGCATATCTAGGATTTGGAATATTGTGAATCGTTTTCAAAATATACTTACTAGGTAATTACAATATTTTAAAAATTGAAGAAACCCCTATTATATAATGTTAGTCTACAGTTCCGCCACCTGGAATTTCAATGTATAATAGCCGATTAAAGTATTGAATGAGTTTTAAGTTTCAATAATTATGATTTTGGAATAGGTACTTACCGATAACAATTGTTGTTCGTCCATTATAACAAGAAATATAACTGAGTATAGAAACTGTAGCTAAGTAGGAACTAACGAAGACCACTTTATTCAAGTACTACTTACAAAATATGTGCTTCCTGCAAATAAAATATAACACATAACTGAAAACCATCCGCCATTTCATGCTTGTCATTTTTGTTTCCACAGATAACTACTGTATGTTTCGTTTATCAGTTCCTCTTCTGTTTTCTTCGTTTTTATGTTACTGTGATGTTTAATATGAGATATTACTGAGAGTTTCATGAACTAACGTCGTACAGGCGTAATAAGTACGATGTAAATAAAAATTATTTCGAAAGATGTAAAAGTAACTGCAACATGTGATCATCTTAGAAACATGTTAATTTGTAATATTACAGTAACGTTCTGTATGTGACATTAGTGAGAAGTATACAAATTAACATCGTATGAATGTTTCCTTTAGGAAGTTACTGAAAAGAAGTTCATAGGCTGTGTATGTAAATGCGAATTCAAGTATTACTGTGTGCATCAAAAATATGTTTTATTTACATGACATGGATGTTAATAGAGTTGGTAATAAAATTAAGACATCTAGGAGATATCTTATTAACGTTTCAAATAAACATCACGAAAAGTCTTTAAGAAGAATAGCACAAAAAAGACTTGTTATGTTTCTTGTTTAGTGGGATATATTAAAATTAAGAGAGAGTTGGGTTCTGATACCTATACCATACTGGTGTGTTGATATCAGCCCTATTATTTTAATAATTTAGTAGTGAACAATTATTCAAATTTGTATTCAGTTTGTGTAAGTGTACCAACAACGTTATCAACTTTGAGGAAAACCTGTGAGTTATGTTTTTCTTCCCCATAGTTTGCTGATATATTCAAATCCATCAGACAGGATAGTTTTTAGTTATCTTATCGCTTGGTTTTAATAGCCGGACTGTTCAATAGCGAACAGGACCGCATTTGAACAAATGTCCATTAATATACCATCAACAACAATGAATCTAGAAATGATTGAGTCTTCTGACTACAGAAGTACTCAAACGATAACTCATCCCATCTCTCAACTCACAAGCAGAGTCTAGGTTGTTTCACCCATCAAAAGCACTCGCCCTCATATTTCCATCTTTGGACGGTGTGAAATGAGAAGAATATGTATATGCACTAGGTCCTAAAGTTCAACCAAGGAATATGACGTTTGCATCAAGAATTTCAAACAACCGAATTTGCATATATTTATCAATTAGCTCTCGAGCTACAATCTAATACTTATTTCCTTTGTATAATGAATAACTATAAATCTATTTTTTTTCATTACGTTCAATAATATAGTACAGTGGAACATCAACGGCGTATAATCACATCTAGAAATACTACAAATATTACCTAATATCAGAGCAATTACAAGAAACAAATTTCACAAATAATAAAAATACACCTAAAAACTTCAACGGCTTTTTTCTGAATAGACAAAACAGGGGAAGAGCCAGCGGCGGCTTATCAATTTATGTTAAAAAAGAGTAACTAATTTAGAAGCAATATCAATTCGCATACAAGGCATAACCAAATTGAATATACATAACATATTTCTGTCTTCCAGTAAGGATATTAACATTGAGAGCATAACCAATTTTACTGATCAGATTACTCTTCCTAGACTAATTGTCGGATATATCAATGGTTATAATGTATATTGGGATTTCCCCTATAATGACCCACGTGGTAAAATAATATACGACGCAATTGAACAAAATAACTTATTACTCCTAAACGATAGCCGTCCCACACGCTTCAACAATTATAATGGTAATTTGTCACACATTGGATTAAGCTTTTCGGATTCCAACACATCACTTAACTTTACTTGGAACGTACATTCAGATCTTCACGGAAGTGACCATTTTCCAATAATTTAAACAAATAACCGATATAACCAGACATCACCCTACTAGTAAATGGAAGTTAAAATATGCAAACTGGGCATTATATAAAAACCTTGTAGATAACCTTCTAAATCAAATTAACTTTAACTCAATCGAAAATAGTTAATTATCAAATGAATTTATGTCTATCATCACAAAAGCCGCGGATATAGCGATAGGTAAATCATCTCTATCTCACAATGGTCCTACCATACTATGGTGGAATAATGCATGTAAAGAAGCGAGAAAATTGAGTATACAAGCATTTAATAAGTATAAAAAACATAATACCATACAAAATCAACAACAATTCAAAAATCTCAGTGCTAGAGCGCGATACTTAATAAAAAGATCCAAGAAAGTGTCTTACATAAACTTTGTATCTCGCATAAACATCTCTACGCCCCCCACAAAAATTTGAAGTATAATCAGACAAATATCTGGTACCTACTCCAATTTTAATATCAATATATTGACAGAACGAGGTCAAGATCTAACGAGTACACTTTCGAACAATTTTCCAGTAATACCAATTATGACAGCACATCCCTAGAGTATAAACATCTCACTGAAAAACTAAATCCCATTCGTACCGATTCCAACAATAATTTTCCTCTTAACACTTCCATTTCCTTTAAAGAGTTCTACGATGCCCTGAAAAAGGTCAAAGATAGTAGTAGCCCCGGTCCAGATAATATTCCAACAGAATTCATAAGGAACCGTTCCAACCAAGCTTCATTATTCTTATTAAATTTTTTGAATTATTACTGGCTTCAACAACAATTCCCTGATACTTGGAAGGAAGCGGCAATAGTACCGATCTTAAAACCAAACTGCCCCAAAAATACTGCTAATTCCTTACCTCTTGTATCTGCAAATTATTAGAATAAATAATTGATAACCGACTCGTTCGGTTCCTGGAATCCAACTCCTTTCTAATCAGGGAACAAAACGGTTTTAGAAAAGGACGCTCAGCAATTGATAATATAATTGACTCAGAATCCGACATACACGAAGCATTCCTTAACAAGAAAAAAATCATAGCCGTATATTTTGACATCAAACGTGCATATGATACAGCTTGGAAGCATAAAATTTTATTAAAATTAGACGATTGGGGAATAAATGAAAATATGCTTGCATCCATTAAAAACTATTTACATAAACGATCCTTTCGTGTAAAGTTGAACGGGCATTTCTCGAATAACAAAGAACTTGAAAATGGCAACCGTCAAGGCTCGATAATAAGCGTAACACTTTTTTTAATCGCAATGAACGATATTTTAAATAATCTTGAAAAGCCATTGAAGGGAAAATTATACGCAGATGATTTAGTTTTATATATTAAGGGAAAAAACATAAACTACATGACGTCTGTCATGCAGCAACATATTCGACATCTTGAAACCTGGTCTGAGTCTACAGGAGCCCAATTCTCCACAGAGAAAACCAAATACATAATTTTTTCCAAAAATCCATTTTTCTTCAATCCTATACTCAAGTTATACAACAATAATTTGAATCTTTGTCATCATATAAAATATCTCGGTATGATTTGGGACTACAAGCTGACTTGGGCAACTCACATTAACGACCTGATTTACAAAAGTCACAAAAGTTCTAATCTGCTCAAAATACTATCTAATAGAAATTGGGGCGCTGATTTAACGTCTTTAATACGTATATATCGTTCATTAATTAGATCACGTCTTGATTACGAATGCGTAGCCTAGTCGTTCGCGAAAAAAATAGTACTGAATCTTTTAAATCCAGTCCAGAATACTGCGATCAGAATTTGTCTGGGTGCATTTCGTTCAAGCCACTCCGAGAGCCTTCTCAATGAAGCATCCGAAACGCCCCTTCACCTCCGACGGATTCACCTTAGTCTCTCTTATGCGATCAGTATATCTGCAAATCTCAATCAACCAGTTTGTGACAAGACCTTCTCCAATCGTTATTCGGCTGACTATAAAAATAGGAAAAGAATAGATCCACCACTTTATGAAAGAATTAACAGATACCTCAACCTTCTAAATATATCTATTCCTCTAACGATTCCTCAATTCATTTCCTCCCCTCCTCCATGTATAATAAAACTACCAATATGTGATACATTGTTGACAAGTTTTGATAAGAACGTAACAAATCATACCCTAATTAGAGGAAAATATCATGAGAAAATATCTTAGTTCCAACAATATACCCATATCTACACTGATGCCTCTAAAATGGATACTGGAGTTGGAACCGCACTTGTAACTCCAAATGCAATAATCAAATTTGGACTACCTCATATTATAACCATTCTAGTTGGAGAACTGTATGCGATATTTCAAGCTCTAGTCCATGCAATTAGAGAAAATTTAGAACACTTGCTCATAATAACGGATTCATTGAACTCAATTGGAAGTTAACGCCAGACATATCCATCAAATCCAATACTGATACTAATTAAGCAGAAACTATCCCAGCTATACAATTCAAGAGCAGTTATACAGTTTTTAGGAGTGCCTTCACACACAGGAATAAAGGGAAATGAGCGAACCGATGCAGCATCCAAAACTGCAATTCAGGATCCTAATGTCACCGAAGTCACGAGAGCTACGATGTCAGACATCAAAATACATAATAATGCATCGGTTGTTCGCAGACTATGGGACATAATTTACTCATCGCAATCTTACATCTTTCAACTTGTTTGCTAATGTGAACATTGGCATTGCCGCTGCCTTGTACCAAGATATCTTAATGTGCTACTGGGTGGGATGTTTTGCACATCAATACACAACTGCAATTGCATTGAGCTATTTTTTTGCGTAATTCTCCTACCTTGGAGCCACACACACACACAATAAGTAATCTGTCGTAGAGTCGTTAACAGTAAGTTTTTTCTCTCTCAGGTATGGAATAATGTATGTATTTAAATGTGTTTGCATGTTGTGAAGTGCAATGTCTGGTGATGGGACAAAGTGTCGTCTGCGTACATGGATTTGAGGTTCGGATAGTAAACAATTGATGAAAAGGGAATACAGCAAAGGTGATAGAACTGATGCTTGGGAAACTCCGACTTGTATAGAGTATGTTCCCGTATAGCCTTCGTTATTATGTTTTGTGAAGAATTTGCAGTCAGTAAGGTAGGAGTATGATTTATGTAATTTCAATTAAATAATCAGGAAAATTTATTTTTATTACTTTGTAGTCCCTCGTGCCATACGGAAACAAAGTCTTTTTGAATATCAATTGAAACCATAGCTAATTTGTTTTTGTACCGAAATCCTGTTCTGATATGGTTCAAGACTCAAATTTGTGCGACAGTGCTATGCCCACTTCTGAAACCGTATTGCTTGTGGGGTATTATCTTGTGCTTGTTAGTGAAATTTTGGAACCTTTTAAGAATGATATTGTCTATAACCTAGCTATATTGTTCAGTCGGGTCATAAGTCTGTAGCTATCTACATAACAGGGTTGTCTGTTGGCTTCGATAATTGGAATTTTGTTGTAAATTTTGAGCATAGTTACCTGTTTTGATAGTATAGTTAGTTTGTAAGTTATTTGAAGTATAACTTTTTGACAGATTTTTTAGCGGGACGTTTGGTATACCATCCTTACCCTTAGTTTTATTTTTAAAGTTTGAATGGTACTGTAAATTTAATAGTATGATGCTAGATTTTGTGTGTGTGTTGTGTGTATGTAATGTGATTGATTTCGAACTAAATTTGATGAAATATAATGGTGTTATGTATTCTGTGTGTTATGTGTAGAATTATTTTGGAAATACTTTCCAAATGCTTCTGACCTTGTGAAAATTTGTGTAAGTTCCTTTGATTCATTTATGAGGAGTCTAGATATTTTCCACAATGACTTATCTTTTGGATTGGGTTTCTCTTAAAACAACTTCCCTGTGTAGTTCTTGAATTCGTCTACTATTTTGTGAATTGTGTTCGAGAAGTTGTCTATCATTGTCCTGTCTAGTTGTTTGCCATCTTTCGCGTATTTCGCTTCTATCGTGTATGATTTTTGTGATGTAATTGGGTAGGACGTTGTTGATGTGAAGTTCAGGTTTGAGAGAGGTCCCAACAAACGTTTGCATTCAAGTGTATGCTTTTTGAGCTTTCAATGTTGCTTGGGTATCTGATAGTATAGAAGCTTCTGCCCTCAGAGTGCTCCTTTTGAGGCACTCCTCGGCACAAATTTCTATAGCATGTGTTTCCGCTGGATGTACGGTTGGAGCTCTGCCAAGGGGGTTTGAGAGTCTGAAACTAGTTCCCGTCACTCCCACTCCAGCCCTTCCATCCATATTCGATCCATCAGTGTACCAAACGGAGGCGTTCCTTCCCAGGTGAGGTCCATTCTCTGTACATATTTGGTGTTTTTTTATGGCCATTTCAAATTGTCTTCCAAAGTTGTACCTAACTGGCATATTATTAATCGGTCTAGACATGGCTTCTAGGTGAATGTTTTCCAAAATATTTAGGTGACCGATAAGATTTCTGGTTTTTACTTCTACTGATTGGCTCAGTCCAAAGGCACTGATTGTTGCTTCTTTTACTACACATAGGTGCAGTGGTGGGAGGTTCAACATCCCCTGTAGAGCCGGGTATTGCTCCCGTGATACATAGGCAAGCAAATTGTTGCACTATCTGCAACATGTCTTGTGCCGAGATTTGTTGTATCTTTGTCCTACATATTAGTGAAGCATACTTGACCATGGGTTTAATGATCGTTTGGTATGGCCAGTAGATCATTTTTGGTTCAAGACCCATGTTCTACGGAAGACTCTGCGGCACGTCCAGCTTGCCGATATCGCTCCGGAGACGATGTAATTTGGCTGTTGCATGTCAGTTTTTAAAAGATTATGACGACCAACTATTTAACTTCTTTGGAAAATGTCAGTTCCCAGTAAACATGAAAAAGTACATTCACTTTCTAAGAATGTACATTTTAGGTCTAACAACAGATATGCAAATTAAGAATGGTCATAGTATAAGCTATTCACATCCCTTTTAGGAAATGTTCTTTTAGCGACCGTCCTATGAATATATGTTTGCATAATAATCCGAGCGGGATGTTCTTGGCACATACATGTAGAAGATAACCTTTAATACACTTCTTCTTCTTCTTCTTTTAAATAGACCTATTGGTCTGTTGCTTGCTGAAGCCGTCTCTGGATGGTTTCTTGCGAGGTGGACTGCCAGCTTTCCTGCCACCTTTTTGGGGGTCTTCCTGGTGGGCGATTTCCGTGTGGCTTGCTTTCCATCATTATCCTCGGTAATCTGTTCTCGTCCATTCTTCGTACGTGCGCGTACCATTCTCTTCGTCTCTGTCTGCCCCATCTGACTATGTCTACTATACTGCATTGAGCTCGTATGTCAGTGTTTCTTATCCTGTCCCGTCTGGTCTTCCCTTTAATACACATGCCAAGAATATTCGTTTTCAGGATATTCCTATTGGAACATTCTTGTCACATGATAGTGACATTCTACCAGGTTAGTAAAAAGGATATCCTTAGCATGTGCTAAATATATTGTTATGTTTTATAAGGGTGGTAATAATATGTGTTTTTAAAAATTTATTTTATATTGTAATTAATTATTATTATTTTTATACACCCTTTTGATTATATGAAACCCTTTGTATACTTACTCTTATTATTTGATTTCTAAATCTGGCTAGCTATTAACTGGATTTCGACTCTTTATCTCATAGGGTTTCCTCCATTAAAAAAATTTCTAATAAAATAACTTAGATTGTTTTGTTATATAAATGTTTCATGGAATGAATATTGGAGCTCTTTGAATAAGTCTGAATGTAAACTTGAATAAAAAAAAATTGAACCTTTATAAGCCTCTTTTTTAATAATTTGCAAATTTCCACTGCAATCGAATATTCTCCTTCATTCTTTTTGTTTATTAATGATTTAATGAATGCATTCTCTGTTTTAGTATTTAAAGTTACTCGTCGTGTTCCCCCCGTAACACAAATATGAATCTGCTAAATAATGGGCCTTGGGAGCATGCGCAAATACACAGTAACTTTTTCTAGTTTCGACCGTAATTCGGGGATGGCATTCAACTACACGATGGATGTGAATTATTTATTTGAAGAAGTGTTATTGAATTGCTTTGGAATATTTTGTTTCAATGAGGTAAGTTTCCTTTTAATTTATATTTATTAATATCAACAATCTTAACTACCTTAATGAATAAGAAATACGCAATTGAAAAATAAATGTTTTAACGATGAGCAAATTTATAACTTATCTGCTTTCAGGAACGTTGACCAAATACATTCGTTTTTCTTCTATGTGGGATATGATTTAATCATAAGTTCATGCTGATCTTATACACACTATTATAGAAAGTGAAATGAACCTTCTCTAAAATAAACTGCATACGGTATATATTGAAATGCTGCGACCTTATATACAGTCAAGGTTAAAATATAGGGTAAACAAAGTTTACCGCTCTCGTCGATAACAAATGGAGAAATCTTTCACAAGGCCAGTGTCTTTGATAGGTCAGTGCCTTTGATTTTTCAGATTCTCTGGTATGAATTTTGGTACTTTTCTCTTGATTTTACGTTTTTTTTTTCACTTTTTATCATCTCCAAAATTTGTACCTCCTTTTCCCGTTTCAAAATCAACAACCAACAACCTTCCTATTTTTATTATTTTCCAAGATCACTTTCCTTGTGATCCAATCATTTTAATGTCATTTTTTTTTCCTATTGATATTTTAAGGTCCTTTCACATGTTTTAATATAAATTTTCTCTATCAACTACACTTTCTTTCAATCGGTTGCTCCAATTCGCGATTAAATACTGTCACTTCACAAAATGTTTAAATTAATAATATAAATAGGTTTGGAATACAATATCTATTACACTCTACAAATAGTGTGTCAGTTCTAAAATTATTTATTGAGATTTGTAAAGGTATTTTATTATTATCACTTTTTTTACTATAAGTTGTCCTCATTCCATTTATTACTAAATTTTAATTGAATTCATTCTAAGGTAATTCCTATACAGGGTGTTTCAAATTAATTAATGTTATGATATTTTTGATAAAAACTAATAATAATTGTTTTATTACATGGAACCTTCTTTAATTCCAGGTCATTCACATCAAGTTGGATCCACCTATTTAAAATCATCATAATATACTTATCGTAATAATTAGTGTTTATTGTTAGAGAGCTATAACAAAAGTGAGTTTTAATAAATATACCTACCACCCTACCTCCAATCAATTATTTATTATAATAAATTAGGACACGCTAATCTATACGTATAATTGTAGATATATACACATCCATTCAAGTTGTTATAGCTGTTCTTCTTTAATTTTGGCAGCTTTATCAAAATTTTATAACCGTCTCACTTTCACGTCGTCTTCACCACAGAGTGAAGGAATACCTAAACTGGTTCGAGTTGTTCGATTCAGTGGCGTTGTCGGCTGCTGTATAATGTCTCTTTCATAAAACATTCTTGTGGATAAAGCATTTTATTGTTTCTTTTTGTGTGTTTTGTTAGTGAATACGTTTCCCAATGTTTTATCATTACGTCGGATTAGGGATATTACTTATTCTAGTATAAATAATAAGGTTCGTAAATACCTACATAACCTGTGTAGTTTAAGTTCATGTTTCTTGCTGATTTTACTGTATAGGTACTGTTATGATTCTCTATTTAAAATAATACTTTTAATATCAGGATAACGTATAATGTGACAGTTCCATAACCAAAAATATACATTGGTGACATGAAGTTAAAAATTTGGGAGAAAAATGTCAGAAGGTTGGGAACTGTCACGTAGGAGATAAAAATTTTGGAAAATGTGTTTTAAGTGTGATATAGATTGTAAAATTGAGGATTAGGAATGTAAATATTTTATGATGAGAAGTGTTGGTGAGAAGAAGTAATAGACATTTAAAAAGTAAAATAAACTTATAAGTGAGGGTACCGAGAAGGACGAAAATTAGGTAGTGAACATGTTTGAAGGGACTGGAGGAGTTGAGAGACAATTTTGGGACAATGTAAATGGACTTTGTGTGTAAACTGGAGAACTTAAAAACGGACTATAAAACGACGATTTGTTAGAAAAGGACAATTTTGAGGACTGAAGGTATTTAGTATTAGAAATAGTTGATTAGTAGTTTATAGATAATATGTAAGAATTTAGTATATAATATAATTTTGAACCCACAAATAGACTGAAGAGATTGGATGTTGTTTTTCTATATTTTTTCTAAACAAAATTTATAACATTAAATGACAATAAAAATCTGAGCTAGCCGAAAATAAAATAATAATAATAAAAACTTGTAACAATATAACAATAAATTTTAATAACTGTAACAAATGGCGCCCAACGTGGGGCATTTCTGGAAAACCTGGAAAGTAGATAAAAAAATTGAATAAAAATAAAGTAAAAAAAAACAATTTAGAATAATTTCAATAAACAAAATAAAAATGGATTCAAAAAGAAACTCCAGAAGGGGCAGCAAACAAAGAAAACCAGGCACAAATACAGAAGAAGGAGATGGAAAGAGAGAACACCTTGAAGAAAATTTACTAGGAAGAGGAGATGCAAATATAGAAGAAGCAGGAAGACCACAGGAAATCAATGTGCAAGATTTAATGGTGTTCTTGAATAAGAAAGAAGAAGAAAGAAGAAGAAAGAAGAGAAGAAATGGAACTTCTAGAGAAGAAAAGAGGAGAAGAAAGAAGGGAAGAGATGGAACTTCTAGAAAGAAAAAGACAAGAAGAGATGGAACTTCTAGAAAGAAAAAGACGAGAAGACATGGAATGTCTAGAAAGAAAAAGACAAGAAGACATGGAAAAACTAGAAATGGTTATACAAGAAGTAAGAAAAGAAGATATGGAACATTTGGAAAGGCAAAGAAGTGAAGACATAGAAAAATTAAAAAATTTAATCCAACAAGGCAGAAAAGAAGAAGATAAAAACCTTGAAAAGATAATTAAGGAAGGATTGAAAGCCCAAGAAGAAAAAATAAGTCAATAATTCCACAAGATCAAGAAACAAATGAACAACACACTGGAGAATTATGTCCTTGAAATGGCTAGCAACAGGAAGGAAACAGACGACAAGATAGAAGAAGTCCAAGAAAAAATTAAAAATATAGAAAACGATGTCAGGAAGAACAGGGAAGAAAGCATAAAGGTAGAAGAAACAATGGAGAAAAAGATGGAACAAGAAAATAAAAGAATAAATGATAGAATCAGTTATCAAGAACAAAATTTGAATGGGCAGGTAACAGAAATAAATCAAAGAATCGGGCCGATCCTTTGAAACAAGTTTTTGGAGGCGTTGTGCTGGGCCAAATTATCAATCCTTTAACACATTTGTCTCTGTGTTCTCCTCTTGAATTTCCAGATTTCTTCATTCTACTGCGAAAGAGCTATTTTGTGGTCTTCTTAGTGTCCCGGTCCCGTAGTTTTATTGAAAAGTCTTTTGATTTTGCCTGTTACTTATTCCACCAAGGCACATCTGTAGTGCATGTCTTTTGTTTTTTAGGACAACTACCTTCATATATTTTTATTATGGTCTTTTGAATTTGTTACGAGGAATTTTCAAGTTCCTTAATTGAGTGAATAGATATTAGTTGGTCCAACGCTAGCTTTCCGAGATGATGTTCTTTATAAACATCACAGTCAACTCCGGTACCCCATATTCCTCGAAGCGTGTTTCAGATGTCTCCAAGTCGAACCTGATGTAACGATGGTCCAACATTGAGGAGTCATCCGAGACATGCAAGTTGTAAATGTTATTCGTTACAGATGGATCCGCGAGGGTTAAGTCAAGAACCTCTTTCCTGATCGCATTTATAAAGATGGATTTATTTCCTCTATTTATAATGTCGATATTAATTGCTGACACATATTATAAAATGTAATCACCCGTGTATTTATGCCAGTGCTTCCCCACATCAAGTGGTGGGCGTTCGCGTCTCATCACAGAATGAAGTTTCTGTTCCCTCTCCTATATCATATAATGAGACTTTGGAATTCCTCTGGTAGTTGTGTGTTGTTAAATTCCCTGAGAAGTAGGTCGAGACTATCTGTCTCTTACCTGCCTCAGTTGACACTTCCACAATAGCTGTTGCCAATTCTCCAGTAGTGAAATAATTTAATATTATGTGCGTGAAATATGGATGCTCGTGGCTTTTCGTGAGAAGTGCTATATAGTAACTTACACGATTTGACATTGAGTCATTGTATCCGACCTCCTTCTAAGCATAATAGTAGCTGCATTTGAATGTTGGAGGTGCATTTGGAGAGTATTTGAGTTTTGGTTGCTAATTTTGTCGGGGACTTTGGAGGACCTTTGGCTCATCCTCCTTCCTAGCCCCGTTGTCCTTTGTCCTAGAAACTATTATACCTTCGTTGAAGTGTTGCTTTATATGCAGATTTCTTCATGCCTTTGGAATTGCTAAGGCTGCTCTTTGGCGCTTACTGCATCTGCTTTGGTACCTTTAGGTACCAGGTTTTGCGGGGTCAAGTGCGGCAGGTTTTGATTTGACGTTTCTTACTCTGAGGGTTAACTGTCCAAACTTGAAGTTTATGACAAACTCCGTTTTCCTTAGTCTTTCGGTCGATTGAATATCAACCGAAAGAGTAACTTGTTCAAGAGGGCCTTTCGGATGTGCTCCTTAGTACCTTCCACTCGATTCTCAACACAATCAGACCCAGGATTTTTTCCTTGTTGGACTTAGGGATCCCTGACATTTAGGCCACCAAAATGCCCTCGTGCCATCTATTCATGTTTGTTATGTGAGCTGTGGAAGTGAGGTTTTGTTGTTGCTTTTATCCCAAGCTCAATAATTTTGTCCAGTTTGACTTCCTCCGTGGCTTCAATTTTTGCCCCACTTAGGAGTACCTCTGTATACCTAATCGACAGAATGCCCACTTTTACTCATTCAGTAACCTGACCAAAGGTTGGTTTGGTGGGGGTTGAGGCATTGTTGCTTCTGTCTACCGATTTCGGTATTTTCTCTGTTGATTGTCGGGAGTCTCTGCTTCGAAATCTTTTAGTCCTTTCTCTGCGGGTGTCTTCTCACCTAACGGTTGAGCGGCCTTTAGTCTGGCCTCTTCTATTGAGAGTCCATCTTTGATGATGAATATTTGAAGCTTTTCCTAGCAGCTCCGGAGAGCATGATTCTTCCTTTCCCTTTCAAGAAGGCTTTTGAGGTTGAATAAGTTTTCTCCTCACTGCCACTTCTTCACGGAACTGCTTTTGCAATATCTTGATGTGCAACGTAGGTATTGATTAATCTCATACCTGTTATAAGCTCAATGGAGAGCTTCCGGTACCATTTTAGGGATATACGGAGACACGAGTTGTAGTACTTGGTTTGAACTATCTATGTTGGATTGGAAATTTTCCGTTTTTATTGGTGGCACATTTTATGTTGAATCGTTAGTAGAATAAGACGCAGATAAATAACTATATTCATCAGATAGATATAAACCTCCAAATAATTAATCTTGATCGTTATTGTCGTTGTTCTCTTCGTCTGCGAGTATTTTCAGGAGAAATGCTAGAGGTTTACATTGCTCGGTTTCGTACCAACCTATCGGCACTGGTTGCTTCTTCGCTATATAAACAAAACACGTACAAAACTGTGTGATACGACGATATATCCGTAGTCCATTAGTAGGGTGACAAAAAATTCCTTGAGTACCACGTGAGACCAACCTCTCACCATAAAAAACCGGGACAACTTATTCAAAGTTTTTACAAAATATGGTTTCAACAAAATGGAGCTACAACACATTATGTAACAGCAGTACGAGCTTATTTTGATGACAATTTTCGCATCTATGAATCTACAAAAATGATGAATTCATCCATTATTTTAGGACCTAAATGTAGTTATAATAGAATCTAAATATAATAGTAAACTTTCACTATACCTCAATCCATTCATCGTGAACTATTCTGATAGGAAATAAAAAAATGTTACTTTCAAACTCATTTATTATGGAGATTTGCAGAATTTATTAGAATAAATCTTACCGAACCGACAATATCCCGAATGGCACCTTCGAAAACTTCAAATTGTAGTGACATCCTATTTAAAGTTTTAATGAAACTTACAATTTGATAGAGGAAGATCTCTGCAGGAGATCGATTTCACTGCGCCATATAAATGTTGGAATGAAGTATGTCTATATTTCGTAAAATATTTAATCAAGATTTGATGTTTTTTATCTACTCAGAAGGTGTCCCTATTTTGACTGTCTTACATAAAAAATATGATTATAATTTAATACTTTCTATTTCTGTAATGCTTGTACGAATTGGACCAATCAAACTTATGGAAAAAATCTAAAATTGAAAAGCGCTATTGGATATAACAAACAACTTTGCCCTATTTGAAAAATCGCATGATCTTGTAATGTAAGGGCTTCCATGGCTTGTATTCTTCTTCTTATGGTGCCGTCTCTTTATGGAGGTTGGCTATCATTACAGCTATTTTTACTTTGGATACCGCGGCTCTGAAGAGTTGGAGGGATGTGCATCCAAACCATTCTCTGAGGTTTCTTAGCCAGGACATACGTCTTCTGCCTATCGATCTCTTTCCTGCGATCTTTCCCTCCATTATCAGTCGTAGTATACCGTATCTCTCTCCACGCATAATATGACCGAGATATTCTAATTTTCGGGCTTTAATCACGTTCACTAGTTCTCTTTCTCTTTTTACTCGGCGTAGAACTTCCTCATTGGCAATCTTTTTTGTCCATGATATTCTTAGTGCCCGCCGGAAGATCCACATTTCAAAAGACTGGAGCTTTTTCATTGCGATTTTGTTGATTGTCCATGATTCCAGTCCATACAGAAGCACTGGGATTACGTAGCATTTAATCATTCTCAGTCTGAGTTGGAGATTTAAGTGGGGATTAGTGAATAGTTGTTTCATTTTGAAGAAAACATTTCTCGCCTTTTCGATTCTAACTTTAATCTCCATAGTCTGATCATGTTTGTCGTTGATCCACATGCCAAGATACTGATACTGCTTAACTCTTTCGATCAACAATGAATTGACTTTGATGTTGGTATTAGGATGGCATGATGGATTTTTACTTATGACCATGTATTTCGTTTTCTTATAGTTCATTTTTAAACCGTACTCCCTGCTGACCCGATCGATTTCTTGAAGTATTATTTGAAGGTCATGTGTGCTGTCAGTTATGATTAGGGTGTCGTCAGCGTAGCGCACGTTGTTAATGATCTTTCCATTTATAATTATGCCTTCTTTTCTGTTCCCAAGAGCCTCTTTGAAAATGGCCTCTGAATAGTAGTTAAACAGAAGTGGCGATAAAACACATCCTTGTCTCACTCCTCGTTGTATTTTGATGTCTTCTGATGTCGTTCCTTCGGAGCTGATCACAGCAACTTGATTCCAATAGAGATTCTTTATTATTCTAACATCTTGCTCATCAAGTTGGCTTTCTCGTAAAAGATTAATTAGCCTCTCGTGTCTCACCCTGTCGAACGCTTTCTCGTAGTCGATAAATCCCATATATATTTCCTTATTCATATCCAAACATTTTTGTATTATTACATTCACTGCGAATAAGGCTTCACGTGTGCCCATTCCATTTCGAAATCCAAACTGATTTTCACTAATATCGATTTCTAGCTTTTTATATATTCGACTATGTATGATCTTGAGGAAGGTCTTTAAAGTGTGGGACATTAGGCTAATTGTGCGGTGGTCAGAGCATTCCTTTGCATTTACTTTCTTTGGCAACATTACGAAGGTTGATCTCAACCAATCTGTAGGGATGATCCCTGTATGATAGATAGTGTTATATAGATCTACTAGTATTTGCAGCTGGTCATATTCTATAAGTTTTAGCAGTTCTGTCGGAATACCATCAGGGCCAGGTGCTTTTCCTGTTTTGGTGCATTGAATAGCATATTCCACCTCCCTCCTGCTAATAGGTGGGCCTTTTCTGATTTCTTGGACTTGCAATTCTTCTCGTTGGTCTTCAAACAGTTCCCTAATGTATTCTTCCCATCTTCGCAGTTTTTGGGCAACATCCATAATTAAATTCCCTTGCTTATCTTTGATGAGACTGTAGCTCTTCTTTTTACCTGTGCCTGTGATTTCTTTGATCTTTTTGTGAATCCCAAAACTGTCATATTTTTTCTCCAGCTCTTCTATTTCATGACATCTCTCTTGCATATATTGCTCTTTCGCTTCAATTATCTTGCGTTTTATTCTTCGATCTATATTTTTATAGGAATGTATATCTATTCCTTTGTAGGTTCTTCTTTCATCCATCATCTCGAGAATCTCCCTTGTCATCCATTTTTGTTTGAATGTTCGGTTTGTTTCTGTTAATTTACTCTGTGAGGCCTCTAGTATTCCTTCTTTAATGGTTTGCCATTGTTCATTAACGTTGTTGTCGCTTATTCTAATTTTCATTTTTTCGTTTATATTTTCTTTTATTTCCATTTTGATCGTTTGGTCTCTCAACAAGTCTGTATTTATTTTTGGGGGTAATGTCTTTTTCTTCAGTTTTTTAAAGCGCATTCTGAACGTCGCCACAACTGGATTGTGATCGGATTTTATATCGGCGCCTGGATATGCTTTAACAGATTTAATAGCATTTCGGTATCTCTTGTTGATTAACACAAAGTCAATTTGATTTCTGATGATATGCTGCGCAGTGTGTCTAGGTGAAGTCCAGGTGTACAATCGTCTTTTTGGCAGCTTATACCATGTATTTGTAATTACAAAATCATTTTGCTGACAGAACTCTACTAATCTGTCTCCGCGCTCGTTTCTATCGCCCAAACCATATTCCCCAACATATTCTCCAACCTTTCCTTTTCCAACTTTAGCATTGAAGTCGCCAAGGATTATTGTTGTATCTGCCTTTTTTGTTGTCCTAAGAAGTATATCGATTCCATTGTAGAATTCTTCGATTTCCTGATCTGCTTTATCGGCTGTAGGTGCATATATTTGGATTAGGTTGGTCTTGCCGTTTTGAGATTTTAGTTGTATCATTATTATTCTGTCGGAGTATCTCACTACATTCAATATTGATCCCACAATACCCTCCTTGACGTATATGCCTACTCCGTATCTATGTGGCTGGCCATCGTCGCTCCCGCTATAGTAAAACCGGCCATCCTCAAATGCGCACTCTCCGTTGTTTGGCCATTGCGTGTCACTTATTCCAAGTATATCTATTTGTAGTCGTGTCATTTCCTGTATAATGTTATCAAACTTACCTGACTGAAACATGCTTTGAGCGTTCCATGTTGCTATTTTATAAAATTTGTCTCTTTTACAGGGGTTTCGCATGCTGACGACCGAAGAGGCCCTGCAATTTTGTATCGTCCCTCTCCTGCCGGATCTTGGCATCCGATCTCCATGATCAGTATAGTTCTGTGTATTGTCTATCGTATTCATAGCTATAATGATTGACTAGGAGTGTCTTGCAGACCTTTAATGCAGTGGTTCTCCTTTGCCTTCTGCATTCTCATGCCGTTGACCATCTTTGATTCATCCGCCTTTTGAACCGATTTCTCGATCCAAGGACAAGAGATTGCCCTACCTCTTATCAACTCCTCCACCCGAAGCTGTTGGTCAATAAGAGGGGGACAGCTTATTCCGGCTGTCTTTCGGTCGACAGAGCCTCGTCCGTTGTCTAGCAGGGTGCACCACGTGCAGGTGAGGTTGTCATTTGGGTTGGCTTTTATTAGCCATCACCCCTTACACCCCATGGCTTGTATAATGCAATGGAATTAGTTATTTCCGATTTTTTTCACATTCTTTCTTACATGATATTTTCAGTTAAACACTTTTCCAATTAATCGATCCTTTGACATTCTCAATATCTTAATAAGTGTCTTTCAAGTCTTTCCTTTCAGTTCGCTCAATTATTATTTGGTTATCAACCATAATAGCCCTTAAGCTATCACTGGCTCTTATTATGAATACTGAGAACCATTTACTTCAGCATTTCCACATCTATAAAACTATGATGTTTGGCATTGTCCATGACGACGACAGACACCAGTTCGAGAAGTTCAATTTTACCTTAGTTACGCCCATCAAAGAAAGATACTTACAACGTAATGCTTAGACACGCTGGGATATACTTCATCCATTGATGAGATATAGAAGCCCACATACGGCATTTCCTTGATGGAGTGAAGTGTCTACATTGAAAGAAGAAGGTCACCAGCAAGCAGTAGTAACCTGGAAATTCGTTCACTGATACAAACCAAATAAATCCAGTAGTCTTCGGCAAACTTGATATTTTCTATCTCAACATATGTCCTTAATGAGACTCTCATATTAATGCAGAACTGCTCTTTATGGAGCAATCCATTTATGAGAATAACTTCTATCCAATAAAAGCGAATTATAAGTGCCCTTTAACCGAGGAGGAAACTCTTTCCGGTAGTGAGTCCGCTGCCGGCTTTTGTCCGCCACCCCTCTCTACTGATAACCCCCCCTAATGAGCGAAACAACCTATTTGTTTCATCCACTTTCGCCCACAACTACCATGTCTTCGAAATGCTCCCCCATCTGCACCCGGAGCCAAAAAACCATCTCATATCATGATGAGTTACTATCAATCAACCCACCCCTCAACCTCGACTATGCAGTAATCTATCCAGATACTGTCCGACAACTCCCGAGCTAAAAGCTCAGAACTTCTTTCTCGTGAAAACAATCGGCATTCTATAACGGATCTTCAAACTGAACTCCCGAAGTTGTCCACATGTCTACTCCGTAAAATCACGCGCATCATAAGCTTCACACCCCAGCTCACACTTCACTGTCAACTCGGTGCCATCCAACCGCCAACAACAGGAGGGCGACTCCACTCACCTGGGTGCCAAATCCAAGAGATTCTTAAGAATCCCAACCCACCCCAACAACCACTCAACAACAACAGTCAACCCAACAACATCAGCCAACCCAACAACCCCGACCCACCCAACAACCTCAAACTTCTCATCAACGCAGATCTTCTCAATAATCCAGACCTACCCAGTCTACACCCTCACTCATAGCCCTCAACATCCGTAATCTGCCTTCCAAATGCATTTCCCTGCAGAAGCTATTTAATCTGCTCATCACAAACGAACTGTTGAGGGGAGATATCTTCCACTTGAAAGCGAATCCTAATCGCACCGCGTTCTTTAAGATACCCTCCAGTGTACCCTACGAGACTTAAGCCAAAAAGCTTCGCAACACCATTAGTGACGACAACGTCACCAACGCTCCTCAAAACCCCTTCCTTCACGCACGATCACAATGCATATGACGAAAACCTACCTCCTCAATTGTCTGCAGAGTTGTTTACAAATCCATGTCCGACACGGAATTTGAGGAAATCCTCAAAGAGCTCAACTGCACCTCAACCAAATCCTGGCGAATAATATCCAGGCGACTAAACAAGCCCATTCCCATGTTTCGGATTCTATGTGGCTCACCACATCGCTCTAACGAAGGTCACCAGAATCCACGGTCTCTCATATCAGTGTGAGGCCTCAAACCCCACCAATCCATTAACCGCAGTATTCAAATACTGCAACAGGTGCTCCAGAACAGGCCACCTTGCTGAAACATGCAAGTCCAAACCGGTCTGCCCGTCCTGTAGTGCAAATAACCACAAATCCACAAATTGGCCTAAGGCAAACACTCCATCATGAACAAAGTGTGGCGGCTCGCACCCCGCTTATCATTCGTGATGTCCGAAGCGGTTGGAAACACCGAAAACACCCCCGGAAATCACGCCGATTACACTGGTAAAACTCATACGCCATAGGACCTCTCTACAGACTCAAGAATCTTGCCGACAACCCGTGGCCTAGTAGCCGACACAATCTCCCACCTTATCCCTTCATTCTACGGCTACAATTGGACCGTTACAAGTGGCGTGGCCATCCGCGTTCACTTTGCATTGACATCCAAACGACAACAATAAGAAGCCATGTACTTCACAATCGAGACCGTGAATTGCCAAGGTCTAGCCAGAAAGCGACATATTAAATTCTACATTCTCAAAATATACAAACATTATCTATCACTGATACTCTTTTGAAATAGCCTCGCTTTACTGGCTATACCACCTTCCACTTGGACAGGAACTTCTACTGTCATGGCCACGGACTACTCGTCCGAAACGGACATCCCATGTTCCCACACCCGCTCTCTGCACTCAACAGAACTTGGATTTCATAGCCATCGATATATCGTGGAAAAATACCTCGGCTACTTCCTTTTCTTATTATAAACATCCTTATCAAGTATTATCAATCGACTTCCTCGAATATGCATCCACTTTACCCCGAGCAGTAATAATGGGCGACTCAAACTCACGAAACGTTCTTTTCGGTGATACACACATCAACCCAAACGGCAGATTACTCGCCGATCAGCTAGTTTTCCTTCACAGTTCTCGGATTCTAAACAATAATCCAACCCTTCTAAGTTACGTCGGCTCTTCCATTGTCCACCACATAATCTGCACAGACAGGTTAATAACCTGCATAGACCATGAATTATTTTTAAGCGACCCCATCACCTCAGACCATGTGCCTCTACTGGTCAACACTTCTCTACGCAATCCAATCAAACAACCGTCAACTACATTCCCATATCGCGATTTTAAAAAAGCCGATCGGGATTCCTTCGCAAACCACGTCTCTATTAATTTACCACAACCCGTCAGTTATCAGACCACTGATGACACAAATAATCATGCATAGGAATTTTAATCCCCCTCAATCGATGCACAAGACATCGCTGTTCCTCTCACCACCATAAACACAAACTATTATGCCCTTCTGCAACGAATTCTTCACAAAATCCGTTAGAAAAGACAGTTATATAGGTTATACGTCCGCACTTGAGTTCCCGGTGTCAAGACACAATGAAATCGTCTAAACGCCCAGGTTCGGTACGATATCAATGCTGAAAAGCAGATGAAATGGAAGGCCGATACAGCTGGATTTCAGACAAGGGGGCGTATTTTGGCAAAATTTCTACCGCCTTGTCGGCCTTAAAGGAATGGTTGAAACACATTTCGAAGTGCATGGACAGACGATCTACACGCCCAACGAGAAAGCCATGGCGTTGATCCAATAATGATAATCCTTCTCGGTGAGTTTGCAATCGAAACTGACATCTTCACCAGTATCATAACTAGAAGCCCACACGTCAATACTCCACTAAATGAGAACTCTCCGCTTCTCACACATTTCACAGTTTAAGGAGTTCAGCAGGTATGACGAGCGGGGAGGAACAGTGCCCCCGGGCACGACGGAATCTCGAGACATGCACTTAAAAACCCACCAAAAGAGATTTTCCCTCCGCTCTGCGCCCTGCTGAGAGCCTGTTTGGAACTCTCATATTTCCCTCGTTGTGGGCTCCAATCCAATCCCGGCAAAGACCCTACAAATCTTGAATCTTACCGCCCGATTCCACTTATCAGCGTACTTCAATGAACGTTTGTTCCGACATTCCAATTCGGATTCAGGTCAGGTCATTCATATCCGAACGATACCACAAACCTTCAAACTATCGTCACTCGAACATGGAATCAACGACTCTGTTGAGCCGCCATTCTCATATAGGTACATTCAAAAAGCTTTCGATCAGGTCTGGTACGCCGGACTTGTGAGAAAGCCACTGAGCATCCGACTGTCACCTCAGACTGTAAAGTTATTGTATTCTTACCTTACCGATCGATATATAAGCGTCAAAGTTGGTCATTTCTTATTCGAATAATTCACATCCCTAACTGGTCTTCTACAAGGCTCGATACACGTCCCTCTATTATACATCATTTATATGTATGATACACCAATACCACGACACCCCCAGAAAAAAATCCAATTATATGCGGAAAATACCGCATTAATCATTTCCGCTACTGACATTCGATCCCAAAATCTCCTGACGCAATTTTTAAATAGGTGCATGAGATAGCGGGTGACTTTCCACACTCAAAAAACCCAAGCGATCGTGGTTTAATACCCCTACACTCAGAGCGAACGTCTTCTAACACCAAACTTTCGCCTCGTGCTCTGGGAAAAACAACCCGAAATCCGTAGGGAAGCCGTTCATTTGGGAGTGAGGTTTACTCACACTCTCAACTTGATGGCCGACCTGATTGACACATTAAATAAAGTCCGACGACGAGTTGGCCTCATTAAGGCGGTCGACGGTTGTTTCGGACATACTCACTCATCCAGTCTACTTCATACGTAAAAAACATATATCTGTCCTATAATCGACTATAAAGCAAACGTCTATTACACCCTCCCGAGAATTTTGTAAAGAAGATTCTAACTTGCGAGCAGTCAACGCTTAGACAGTGCTAATACAAGTATCCCTATTCCTCCAGCAATACCGTATATGTGAACATCGACATCGAACCAATTCCTTCCCGTATGAACAATTCACAAGCCAGATACGTTAATCGTACTATGGAATCGGACAACAAAATCTCAAAAAGGCCCTGTTCACACCGTGGATCGCAAACAGACTGACTCTTGGCAATAACCCCTAGAGGAAGCTTTTTTTTCCATCCGTAGGTGGGCAAATCTTCCAAAGACTACCTGGGAAAAGGACCCAGGCGTGCTGGATTCACTCGGCCAAGATGGCCGGGTGCCTACCAGCTAAAACCCCACCTTCAAGCTCGTTTGTACATCCCAAACCTGGAATTGCCTTTACAGCAAAGCTTCAGGAGGAGGTACACGTTCTACCCGACTACGAGGCCTCTCTCTCCCTCTCGTCTGATGTCTTCCTTTTCAAGACTCCTATTATGAAACCATGACCTTTTTCCCAGGTCCGCTGGGAACGCACCCTCTACATCCCATGTGAATATTTTTTTCATTTTTTCCCTCCATCTGCTACACCGGAGGATAGTGTGCTCCGGGTTGTCCACCTCCTCTCCACAGTAATTGCATGTTTGGTCCGGGACTTTTCCAATTCTGTAGGTAGCTGTTAAAGCTCCCATGACCGCTTAAAAACTGGGTGATGTAAAAATCGATCTCCTTATGGCTGCAATCCAGCCATGCCCCCAGATCAGGTATAAGACCCTTCGTCCATTGAGCAACATTCTCTAGCTCTGCCCATCTCCGTATCCATTTTCCCCTGGTCGCTTCCTTTTCCGCACGTCTGATTTCATCCGTCACCTTACCCGCCCGAAATAGTCTCTGACGCTCTTCTACCAGTAGGTACATCGGGGGGTCCCAGCGATGACTGCCAGGGCCGTCCTATACGCCCTAGTCACTCTAATCAACGTTTTCCTCTGCGTGGACAGGAGCATTTTTTATACTTCTTCACCAGTATTACTCCCCTCCAGATGGGCACCGCGTACAGAGAGAGTAAGAGTAAGTCACGACTCCTGCCAGCATCTTTCTTCCCATGATCCCCGGGCCTCTCATGTTTGGGAGTTTCCTTGTAATAGCGGAAACTTGCCTTCTCGCTTTATTACAGGTCTGTCTTACATGTTCGTTATAGATGAGCTTATCGTCAAGCCAGATACCCAGATATTTTATCGCCTTGCTAGGTTTTACAACCTTGTTGACCACCATGAAAGCTATATCTTCCCTTCTTTTCTTCCAGGGGGAGCCCCTCAGTATGATGGCTTCTGTCTTATCAGGAGCAAGCTCCACACTCTGGCTCTCAATCCATTGTATAACAGTCTCAGATGCCTCCTCCGCCCTGCACATCAGCTCCTCCTTTGTGTTCGCACAAATAACAAGTGAGAAGTCGTCGGCAAAAGCCGCCGTTGAGCATCCCACCGGTAGGTCCAGGTTTAGGATTCCATAATACGCCACGTTCCATAACAGAGGACCCAACACAGATCCTTGTGGTACCCCTTGCTCCATATCAATCTCGGCCTTCCCCACTATTAGCAGCCTCCCTCGGAAATACTCCCAGATAATATTTTTCAGGTAACCGCTAACCCCGATGCTCTGAAGGGCTTAAAAAATATTGCCCCACTTTGCCGTATTAAACGCGTTTCTAATGTACATACATATTACAGCGCCCCATTTCCACCTGGGATATGTTGCCTGTTTAATCACGAACTCTATGGCGTGGGGGGTGGACATTCCCTCCCGAAACCCAAACTGTCTATCTGACATCCCGTTTCGCGCATCAACCTCCTCTTGTAGCCGTCCTTTGATTAGGTGCTCAAACAATTTCCCCATACTATCTATTAGACATATCGGTCTGTACTTCCTATCTTCCATATTTCCTTTCGGAATCAGTATGACCTTGGCCCTTTTCCAACCTATGGTCAATAAGAAGTTTATTTGTCAATTCCATAAAAAGTTGTGAGAATTCCTCTACACTCATTTTGGGCGTTTCCGACATGATGCCATCTGGGCCAGGGGCCTTTTTAATCTTCAGCGTTTCCGCTGCCTTTGTCAATTCCTCCAAACTGAAAAGAGGGGAGTTTGCGCACTGTATGTTTGCCGGCATTTGTAGATCCCTTGTGGGAGGAAAAAGTTCCTTCGCCTTTTTTACTTCCTCACTCTCAGGAAGCGCATAAGGCTCCAGTAGGAATTTGAACTTTCCCGTTACAATCTTGTATCCTCTCCCCCATGGGTCGTCTTCAAGTTCGTCGCATAGGTCTCCCCATGCTGCCGCCTTTGCTCTTTTTATGGTAAGCCTTAGGTTCTTCCTTGCCAGCTTATACTCGCATTCCAATCTCACGATGTCGTCACTTTGTGCCCCCCTTCTCCTTTCTCGTGTTAACCTCCTTCACAACCTGACGCAGCTGTCCCTTTCATGACTAGTTTCCTCATTCCACCAGAAAGGTTGCTTCCTGCTGGCTTGGTTAGCCGTTGTCCTGCTGGCCTTATGTGCGCTCTTCATTGCCCCCATTAGTTCTCCCAAACTCATGTCTCCGATGACGATTATCCTTAGACAGTCTCTCAATATTTGCTTGTTTTGGAACCATATGCCCTGGCTTCGTGAGCGCTTTGTCTCCGTGCTAACATTTACAACGAAAGTTATATATCTATGCAGGCTCAGGGTCTCCTCTTCGGGGTGAACTTTCCAGTCCCTCAGCTTAGTAGCTATGCGCCTGGTACTGAGTATAAGGTCAATGAAAGATTTTTGCTCCCGTCGAGTGAATGTGGGTTCTAGCCCGTCGTTCGCTAGGGTAAGACCTAGTGACTGTATCCAGTCCTCCATGTATTCCCCTCGGTGATCTAGTTTGTTCGATCCCCAAGATGGAGATTTAGCATTAAAATCCCCAGCAATTACAGCCTCCCTACCTGAGTCCTTAACTGCCTCCATAACTGTATCAATGTATGCCTTGTAAACCTCGACTCTTACATTTGGAGAAATATAACAATGATACAAGGTCCATGATCCTAGGTCTAAACTAATAAAACCTCTCCCACACAAATGAGAATGAACCCCACACCTCCTGTTCGTGAGTCTTATCGCTACTACGCAGTCCTTGTCGATGATCCACCTCATCTCTTTGTGTGGCCATATTTGGTTCCTGTATCATAATAATATCCACATCGTTTCTAAGGGCCATGTTATTTGCCAGATCCAGTGCGTTTCTCCTCCTGTCAGTATTTATTTGTAGGATTTTGATTGACATGTTTGTGTATGTATAACACTAAGACTGAACCTTCCTCGCTGAAGTTTCTGACAGCGATGCGATCCCTCTCCTCGAAAGTAGCCTCTGTCTCCTTATAGTTTCTACAGCCTTTCTGAATCCTGGACATGCCATCTGATCCAGTCTATGTCCACTTTCGTCGCATTTAGGGCAGTATGAGACGTTCTTGCATTCTTTCGCCCTGTGTCCAGCAACGCCGCAGTTTATGCAAGTTTCCTCCTTGTTCTTCGCTTGCTCACATTCTGATGCTATGTGACCAAAGTTAAGGCAGTTTTAACACCTTGCTACTGGCACCCTTTCCTTGATGGAGCAGATCGACCAGCCGATTCCGATTTTACCCATCCTTGTCAGCATATATGATTTGTCCCTTGGGAGTTCCAGCGTGGCTACCTTCTGTGCCTTCTTTCCAAGCTTCAACGACCTTATTACCACTAGATCGCTGCTTATTCCAAGGGTTTTCCCCACCTCTCGTTATACCTCTTTCTCTGTCACCGTGGCATCTATACCTAGGATATAGTTAATTAAACCTCCTCCAAGTCTCGTAACTTTCATATCCGAGAGTTCGTTTTTAATCTCGTCCTGTAGAGTTTTCGCCATCTTGTTATCTCCTTCCACCGTGAGGAGAAGGTCCCCAGTTCTGGATTTCTTTATGTCCCTAATTTTGACTCCAATTTTGACCCCTTTGACCTCTCTAAGAAGGTCTGCATAACTCTTTCCTCCCGCCTCTATTGCTATAGTTTCGTTCCACAAGTGTAACTTACCCCCCCTTGCCTTTTCGCCCATTCCGTATATATTTATATCAGTATTCCTAAACACGTAATCCAATATATTTCTGCAGTATGTGCCATCCACCTCATTTGTGAGAGCTATTAATACAGCCTTCCTCTCCTTTTCCATGACCATTTTCCGTAACCTCGATATTGCGTTATAGACTTCTTCTTGATCCATCACCCCGTTTTCATCCGTTTGAGTCGGCAGCAGGTAGATAAGTTTATCCTTCTCAATAATCCTACCCTTTCCCGTTACAATTCTAGTGGTTTCGGTTAGAGAGTCCGCCTCCTCCATCTCCATCGCGTTTAAGATTTCCCTTGCTACCGGGTTTTTGTCCAAAAACGTTTTTGCCTGACCTGATGCCTCCTATCCGGGGTCCCCATTGACTGGGTTTGGTTTCCCTCCCCTTGTTCTCTCAAAAATGTCTTCAGCCCACTCATCGTCTAGATTTGGGGCGATGTCCCGAAAGGATTTCCCCTCTTGTAGCGCTTCACGAATCTCGTCCTGTCTATTCGATTCGTTTTCTGGGTCTACATCATCTGTTTGTGTTCCAATTTCACTGGTACTGGCTACCTTAGATTCCTGGTTTCTAAAAATGTTTATTGCCTTCTCTGCTCCTTTTTTTAATAGTTGAGCTAGATGATCCAGTTCTAGCAATCCCTTCTTTAATTCCACCTTTGTGTTTTGGCTCTTTATTCCAATTTCTGCCAGCTGCTTCGCACTTCTCTCCACCTTTCGAACTATTTGTTGTAGGTCTGTTATAAATCCCTTGTCGTCCTTTGTTGTTGCTGCCCCCCCCTGTTTTAATCATATCCAGGAATATTGACGGCATAAAGAGTGTTCTTTCCCTAACCCCATTTTTTTCCGCATCGAATACTTCCTCATCATAAGACCCGTCTTTCCTTGGCCTTTTCCTTGTATTTATTTTCCCGTCCCAATTCTCATTGTTGGATTTTTCTCCATTATCATTTCTCCCAGTGTTCATTTCCTACTCTGCCTCTTTTTCGTTCGTGCTGCTCTGAGAGCCAGCGTTGACCCCGGGCGGGGTTCTCTTGATGGAGTCGCACCTTCCGAATATCTCTTCTTCGTCCTTCATTGGGTGGGATGCCTCAATACAACCCGTCCACTCGTCCGGACTTTCCTCAGTAAGGTTGGTTACATCCATGGGTACCTTGTCCATCTCTGTTCCTCCCATTTCTTTGTTGCTATCTTTGTGGTGTTTACTTAGTAAGGGTCCCTCGTATACTCGATGTTTACCATAAGGGCATATTATTATGGAAGAGACCCCTTACCTTGCAACCTGTGTTCGGGAACAGAATAAACGACACATTTATAAAATCACTGGGTTCAAGTTTAATACATTAAAAATACACTACTATATCAAACGACTTATTCGAAGTATTAATAACAATAATAATAATCTCATCCTGGTTCGTTCACATCCATTATATAGGAAACATAGTTGTGTTTTTCTGCACAGCCGACCTCGATATGTAAACTATACATGTCTGTTGATAAAATAACAAAAACAATCTTTCTTTGGTGAATGACATTGAGTATGGTCGGCCGATGCTCCTTAAATACTATAATTAATATTAGATTAAATATTATTATTTCTAAGGTAGTGTCCTTTTGTCTTCAATGTCTTTTGGGGATCACTACATCATCCCCTCTTGGAAGAGAAAAATTATCATTTTAATTTTTCGATAACACTTATATCTAAAACTGTTTTAATGAATGTTTTTTGTTTTGTCTTTGTTTAGTAAACACTACTTGTTCGTTTATCAACACACTTCACTTATTTACAATTGTTTCCGCTCATTGTATACAAACAATCGATTCTTATGAACGGTCTGTTGTTTTTTCTCTGGAGATGTTATCTCACAATTTACCCCCTTGACTCCCGTTATTTTAAACGGACCTAGATAATGTGAATCAAATTTGTTCCTTGCTTCATTTTTTAGAATAACTAATTCCCCTATTTTATAATTTACGGGTGAAGAAACGTTTTCGCTATTATTAACTCTACTTAATTTATTATTTATTAAAAACTGTCTGGCCCTTTCATTAGCGTATTGTAATTTATATCTCAATTCATTATCATATTTTTCGAAATTGTAGCACGGTTCAATTTTTGCGTTTAAAAATTCTGGCAAATTGGGTTTTCTCCCATATAATAACTCAAAAGGAGTGTATCCGTGATACGTATTTGGTGTTGTATTATAACAATATGCGAACATTCTTACAAACTCACACCAACCATCCCTAGAATCTTTGATAAAATTTCTTATATATTCGTTAAATGTCCGATGTAATCTTTCGCAACTGCCTATTGTTTCGTGGGGGTACGCTGTTGAAAAATTATGTTTTATATTCAATAGTTCTGCTAAATTCTTCATTATTTCGTTCTTATATTCCGTCCCTTGATTTGTTCTTATTTCTTTCATCAATCCGTAATTTGGTATAAAGTTGTCGAAAATTGCTTTTGCTATTGTGTGTGCTTCCTTATTCTGAACTGGTATCATAACTGCGTACTTAGTTAATTCGCATAATATCGTAATGCAATAACGATTTCCGTTGTTACTCTCTACAAACGGGCCTATTGTGTCTATGTGAATAATATCAAACGGTTTTATAGATGTATCTGTTATAACAAATTTTTCTTTGTGACTGGGCTTTGCCTTATTCACTTGACATTTATGACAATTTTTTACGTATTTCCTTACGTCTTTCTCCATGTTTTTCCACTTGAAATTTGCTCTTAGTTTCTTCAATAACCTATTATTTCCTACATGTCCCCCAAACATTGGATCATTGTGGTATCTTTCTAATATTTCTTGGATCTCTTCTTTATGCTGTACCGTTTTTGGTACGTCGCATATATATACTTGAATACTTTTTAACCTTTGATTTCCTATTTCTATAAATTCTTCTACTGTGCACTTTTTAAATATATCATCATTTGTATATATTTTCATTCTTTTTACTTCATTTCTTACCGATAGCTCTTCAAGCTTTTCCAACTTTCGTCCTAGGTCGAAGTTGTGTAAACCGGTATTTAAGGCTTTACTAAATTTCAATTTGTTTTTGATTCGAATGCTCATCCTAAGCGAGATACGATTATTTTCAAAGTGTAAAATTGGTAATTTATGTGCCTTAAGGTTATTTAAAACTTTTACTACTGCTGGTTTTTGTATTCTTACTTCTTTTGTTTCCACTTTATTCCTTTAATCCTTTGCTGTTTGTACGTTTTCTTTTTGCGTTTGTGCTCTTGTGATTGCCAAGACATGTGAATTATTCATGCATAAATCCTTAAGCTCTTCAATGGATATTCTCGATATACTGTCCGCGTAATTTTCTATACCTTTTACATACTGTATTTCAAAATCGTATTCTTCCAAATCGATTCTTATTCTCGTTAGTTTCGACGTCGGGTCTTTCATTGCAAATAAATGCGTTAGTGGCTTATGATCTGTTTTTACTATGAAATGTGGTGAACCATATAAATAACATTTAAAATGATTGATTCCCCAATGAATTGCTAATAATTCTTTTATGATGGTAGTTTTGTTAAGCTCTCTTTTCTTGAAGCTGCGTGATGCGAATGCGATGGGTAAGTCAATCCCTTCGTAATTTTGACTTAAAATTGCCGAACATGCGCTATTCGAAGCGTCTGTAGTTAGTATGAATTGTCTATTAAAATCTGGATATTTTAAAATTGGTGGGTTGATTAATGCACTTTTTAAGACCTGAAATGCGTCTTCGCACTCTTGTGACCACTCGAATTTTACATTTTTCCTCGCTAACTTATTTAAAGGAATACATATTTCTGCAAAATTTTGAATGAACCTTCGATAGTAATTGCAAAATGGAACAAATCTTTTGACTTCGTTGGCATTTTTTGGCACTGGGTAATTCTGAATGACTGAGTATTTTGCTTTATCTGGTGAAGCACCGTCTTTTGATAAATTGTGACCTAAATATGTGACTTCTCGCCTAAAGAATTGACATTTTTGTGGATTTAATTTTAAATTGAATTTACGACATGCGTCAAATACTTTTGTTAGATTGGCTAAGTGATGCTTCTCTGAAATTCCTATTACGACTATATCGTCCATATAAAGAAATGCTTTTTCCGACGTTAGGCCTGAAAATGCTATTGACATCATTCGTGAAAAACTATTAGGCCTTATATTTAACCCAAAAGGTAGTCTTGTGAATTGAAATGAGCCTTTTTCGGTGCTGAACGAAGTGTATTTTCTAGAAGATTGTTGTGAAGGTATTTGATGAAAACCTGACATAAGATCTAAAACTGAAAACCATTTTGCTCTCCCTAATTGATCTAAAATTGCATCTATCCGCGGTAAAGGAAATTTATCTGTGACTATTTTCTTATTTAGCTGTCTAAAATCTATACAAAGTCTCCACGCCTTATCCTGATTCGACGATTTTTTTGGTACTAATAATACTGGACTATTATATTCTGATACTGAGGGTTCAATTATTCCTTGTGTTATAAGTTTTTTTATTTGGCTATTCAATTCTGTTGATTGTGAATGTGGTGTTCGATAATTTTTTATGTATATTGGTGTATCATCCTTTACTGATATCTTTTGTTCATAGAAGTTGTTGTGTGTTAGTATATCGTTCTTCAAAGCGAATATATCCTCGTAACTTTCACACAGTTTCGTTAAATCGTTTCTTACATATTCCGGTACTTCTAAATTTAATGCTTTCCTTAATTCTTTCATTATATTACTACTCTCAGTCTTAATTGTGTATATATCGAATGAATCTAAATCTATAGTTTCAATATTCTTAGCTTTTACTGAAATACTTTCATAATTTGTATTTAAAATTCTAACGTACGAGTTTTTCCCTGATAATATGGATCTGGCTACAAATACTCCTGGTGCTATTTCTTGTTGCTCTACTATTGTATCCTTTCTCAAATTCCTGAAATTCTCTATTAGCCTGTATACCTCGCATCTAGGTGGTATTGCTAAAGTATCATATTCTGGATTACCAAAAATTTGTATGGTTTCTGGATTGTTAGACTTGCAATTTATATGTAATTCTGATTGTGAATAATCTAATACACAATTATTTTTTGTCATGAAGTCTCTTCCTATCAGTCCATTTGTTGGTATTGGAAAATTTTCTTCCACTACGTGAAAACAGTGTCTTAATATTATGTTATTGATATAGAGGTTTATGTATATTTGACCTAAAGTTTTAGCTGATCCTTCAGTTATCCCCTTAATATTTATTTTATTCCTTGTTTCCATCAAATGATGTGGGAAATTTTTAGAAACTTTTATTAAAGAAATGTCTGCTCCTGTATCTAATATAAAAGTGTAGATATTATCAGATAGACTTGTCTGAATTTCTATAAAGTTAGAAAGTGATAAATCTAAATAATATGCTGAATATGTTTCTGTAATTTTTCTTTCGTTATTTGGTTTTTTATTCAAAGCCCCAATTGTTTCTGATTCTCTCTTGCTTCTTCATTTTCTATTCAACATATTCTTACGTTACTTTTAGCTAGACTATTGTAATTTCCATTATTACTGTATTTCTTAAATTTATTAAAATTTTCGTATCTGCCGTAGTTGTTTTCTTGATTATACTGTCTAAATGTTCCTCTTGACTGATTACCATTGTAAAATCCTCTGTTGTTTCCTCTCCGGTGGTTATTCCTAAAGTCAAAGTTTGATTTCCTGAAGAAATTCCTGTTATCTTTCATATGTAAGACGTGTTGTTGTCCTACTATACCTTCTACTGAAACCAATTTTGATAATACTTCTTGTGTTGTTTCAAAACTTCCCGCTGCAATTATCGTTTTGCTTGCATCCGTTGCGGCATTCATAGTTACTGCCTTAATCGTTGCTTCTTTCGTATATTTCTTAGCTAGTCTTTCAGGCATCCCTTCTGATATGTATGCTGCCTGTAATCTTTCCGCCAGTTTCTCTATTTCTGTTGCATACTGTGTTACATCCTTTCCGTTCTGTCTTATTTTGCCCAGTTTCGCTAGGAGAAGGCTTGGATTGTCTCCTCTTATCCCTGCTTTTAGTTTATCTTTGATGTCTGCAATGGAGTTTTCCGTTGTGATTAAACTTCTAGCTTTTCGTGTTAATCTAGTTTTTATCAATAGGATAGCATTTTCCTCATTTCCATTCGTGTTTGTCTGTAGTAAATCCAATTAGTCTAAGAATGACTGTAATTTACTTGCTTCGCCGTTAAACTCATTCGGTAAAACTTTACTCGCAAAATTAAAAAAATCGTTCATACTTGTCGCCATTTTCAACTGTTTGCTTATTGTTTGTAATACAACCGTATTAATTTCCTCAAATATAGAGGTAGGTATGTCTATAATACAATTTAACGCTTGAAATGCCCTTTCAGCTTTATCCCTAATCCTACTTGAATAAGTTTTACAAGTCTCTTGTTGTATTGAATTTAAATTTTTCCAATTCTTGGCTATTAATCTACGAAAATTATTGTAAAGACCTACTATGCTACTAATTACTTCTATATGTATATCAGGATTTTTAGGAGTTTCTTTCTTCAAAACCCTTTTCCCCTATTTATTAACTTCTTCTACAATCAATCGTAATTTATTCTCAAAATCTTCCGACGTTATTGACATTTGAGAAAAAAAAACTTTGTTCATGAGAATAGAATGCATGTGTACTTACAAATTATTTATACGGTGAGAGTTCCTGTTGCCTGCTTTATTGCATTGCTTCTGTTGATATCTCTTTTCAACGCTCTTCGGTGTGTTTTCCATACTGACCAAATGATCTTGCAGATAAAAGCTATTGTTGTAATGTATAGTCATACCATGATGTGCATCGCAACATTATCTTGCTGTACCATGAAAGTGTTATTGACAATTCCTGTTTCTTTTGCTTCCTGTTTGGTTGATGAACCTCCCATTGTGTCTTTTCTCCAAGGTCCCAAGTTTAAGTAGAAAACCATATAGTTCTATCTTTATAACATCAATTGTACCATAACTTATCATTTACTTTACAGGATAATTATTATACTTTTAATTTTACCATAACCATTTTATAATTACCATGTCCCATTAGTTTGCAGGATCGCCATGTAGTGGCGATTACCATTATACAATGAATTTTTCCATTACTATTTCGTTCGCAGGATCGCCATGTGGTGGTTACTTAGTAAGGGTCCCTCGTATACTCGATGTTTACCCTAAGGGCATATTATTATGGAAGATACCCCTTACCTTGCAACCTGTGTTCGGGAACAGAATAAACAACGACACATTTATAAAATCACTGGGTTCAAGTTTAATACATTAAAAATACACTACTATATCAAACGACTTATTCGAAGTATTAATAACAATAATAATAATCTCATCCTGGTTCGTTCACATCCATTATATGAGAAACATAGTTGTGTTTTTCTGCACAGCCGACCTCGATATGTAAACTATACATGTCTGTTTATAAAATAACAAAAACAATCTTTCTTTGGTGAATGACATTGAGTATGGTCGGCCGATGCTACTTAAATACTATAATTAATATTAGATTAAATATTATTATTTCTAAGGTAGTGTCCTTTTGTCTTTCAGGGATCACTACATCTTCGATATCTTCTCCTTCCAATTGCCCTTTTTTTATATTTATTGCTATGCTATTCCCACGAGTAGGGTCGAAATAACTCGTTCAGGGAGGCAGTGCGCCCGTACCTTCCCAAGGCGTTCCTTTGGCTTGTACCTCCGGCTGCCCCGCGCGCCCTCGCCATGACGCCGGGGGGCTGCTCGCGACCTCCTTCGGGGGGCTATCCACCCTTTGCCGCAGTTTCCCAGGCTTGGATTCCGTTGGAACCTTCTGCTTGGGTTACCATATCATAGCCGAGGAGTCCCCGTTTTTCGGTGCCGGGAGCTCGCCGTTCGCCCTCCTTATCTGGTAGGGGTTGTCAGTGCGTTTGGATGTAACTTGGGCCTGTTGGATCTTCTACTGGCATTTGCTGGTGCTACCTATTCGGCGTCAGTAGCCCCGCCAGTGCCCTTCGCTCCTCGTCACCCGCCCTTGCGGCACGAGAGGAGGGGAAGTTACTGAGCCACCCCACCAACGTCAAGGTCCTACAGCTCCCAGGAGTGGCCTCCTGTTCGGCTACTAGCTACAGCTTACAACGACCTCCTCGACGACTTCGCAGACTACCTAGACGATTCCCCTATCCCAATGCAATAATCACGCAATTATTATGTACTAATCATATTCATTCTATCATTTTAGGTAACCCCATATTCCAACTCCCGTCGGTCTTAGAGGTTTTCTACGGTTTCTCTGTAGCATGGTAAATTTATCCAGTAGTCAAATGGATCCACGTAGCGAATAATGCAGTCGCAGAAGTACCTCGTTCCATTTGCTTGATTGTTATTATTGTTTTTTTACGCTGTACCGTGCATAAAATATCAAACCCCTGCAAGCTTGTCTCTATAAACAAATTCAAACACACCGCCACCATCTAACAACCCAATTCTATACAATTTTAAAAAATTGTCTCCTAGACACTTTTTCACAAAATTTCCAAAAAGTCTAATAAATTACAAATTCTTGTCAATTTCTCTCTCCATACTTCGGAGACATCCAAAATTCACGAAAACAATATCAATCTCCCTACTTTAAAAATGTCTGACACCTAGCCAGCTCAACATCATGTTATATATCCGCAGCATAGCGTGGTTCGTCGTCTATGAAATATGGTGAAACTTCCCAACTCTAAACACTTTTTGTCACCTCTTGCTACATACTTTTACACCTTTGCTGCTTCCAAACATAAACCCTCATTGCTAGCCGAGATAAAATCTCCTTTGGATCATTTTCGAGTGAAAGACCCGCTCCAACGCTCTCAAGCCTGTACACCTTTTAAAAAATTATTCCTAGACATTTTTTCTCTGTTCTAGAGACTTAACTTTCTACGAGTATTTCTCAGCTGACCCTCCAAAAACACAAAACTCCATCTAAACTTATCCCATATCAGGGCAACCAAACAGGAACAATTCCCAAGTTTGTAAATAAAAATCCCCTTACAATACAAATCTTTTCGAACTTCTCTCGTTCTCTCTCTCTCTCTCTCTCTCTCTCATTTTGTTGCTTCAAGTAGGAATAAAAAACAGGAAATTAAATTTACTGTTTCCACCCTTACTGTGTGGAATCTACTCCCTCTCTTTGGCTCACTGATAGTGGCCAATAGTTTCCATGCCGTATGTGGGTGGCAACAGGTAGAACACAACTATTGAATACGTTTCAAGTTTATTCGGATTGCACTATTCTTAAACATATATGACATTTACCATATGCGGCCCATGAGAGTTTTATTCCTGTTGATCAATCTGTCGGGCAATTTCCTTTCACTAATGATATTGTATTCCCCAGTTAATTATATCAATTCACATTTTCGATATTGGTGCCTTCAATAGATATATTTGCATTTTCTGGGCTCATTATCTTTGTCATGGCAATGTTTATTTTCAAACCGATATTTTTGCTTCTCTGCATAGTTGCTGAATCAGTTCCGCGATATCTGTGACGCCATCTGATATCAACACGATATCATCCGCAAATCGTGTGTTATTTAGGTACGTTCTATCTATTTGAATCTCTTTATTCTCCCAGTGTAGACTTTTGAAGACATCCCCAAGACCCAACGTAAATAATTTTGGCAATAAGGTATCTCCCTGTTGGAGTCCACGTTGAACCTTGATGCTGTTAGTTTTAGTGTCTTCGTCGATATTAACATGTTGGGATTTGTTTTTGTATATATTTTCGATTACAGAGTCCATCTGAGCGTCCTCCATGAATTTTAAAATATAATATATTTCTATTGAATCTAAATATTTGTGGAAGTCCATGAAGGCCATTTTAATTGGTTTGTTATATTCAGTTGTTTTCTCGATAAGTGCTTTGATTGATTGTAGATGGTCTACTGTGGAAAATCCTTTTCGAAATCTGTTTTAATATTTGTTCTTTATCTGTTTAGTCCCATTTTTTGATTTGTAGAATAACTTCACCCTCAAGCCAGCTTTCTGGTATTTGGTCTTCATGAACACATTTATTGAAGAGAATATATTTTTCCAATAATGTTCCGCATAGTTTGATCATTGCGGTCGTTATTTTATCTTCGCCTGGATACTTGCCGTTTTGACTTTTACGTAGTGCATTTCGTATTTCTCCCTTAGTGATATCAGGCATGTCTTCCGATCCAATATACGATATTTTCCTCGTTCTATCCACTGGGCGTTCAAGTTTGGACAAGTACAGGTTAGCGTATAATTCTAGAATAGTTCTAGCCTTGTCTTTTTTTATTTGTTATAATTATGTTGTTTCTGTTCTCCACCTTCACAAACTAATTCTGTCTTTCCACTTGATAGTTTCGATCTTAACACCCTCATGTTACCGTTCTGTTGAATGGTATCATGTATTAACTAGAAGTTGTTGCTTCTAATGTCTTTCCGTATTTCCTTTCTGATATTTCTCTCAAACTCCCTGTAGTGTTCCGTGTGTCTCTGCAGATTTCTTCGCTGGTTCATAAGATACAGAGTATTAATTGGTAGTTTTTTGTTTGTATGTGTTGTTCTCTTCGAACATGTCTTTTTTACGCTTGTATGGATATTAGCTTCTATTTTCTCAGCGATTTGATATATGCTAAGGTCGGTGGCAGAATGTATAGACTGTAGTTTATTTTGTAGTTCTTTCTTATATTTAACTCTGTGTAATTCGATTTCTTGTGTTTCGGAAATCGTCACACATTGTTCAACTTATCACTTTCTGACTGCGAATCAAAGACAAAATGGTTCCGAACAAGACGATGGTCACTACTCGTTTGTATTTTGTTTATTACGAATACGTCCCTGCGTGATGTTTTTGCATTTGTTAAAAGATAGTCTGTTTCGTTTATTGTGGCCCCATCGGGACTCTTACAAGTCTATCTCCTCTGTCCTGGTGTCTAATAGAAGGTATTAAGGTAAAACAAGTTCTCATTTTCCAGGAAGTTAAGCAGCATATCGACTCTGTTGTTCTTATCGCCCAGTCCCAACATGCCTATGTTTTCTGGGTCATCATGGATTTTTCTTCTTAATTTAGCATTGAAGTCGCCAGTAATGATGTTATATTTTGTCTTCTCAATGTCATCAACCCATATCACTTTTTAAATGAAACTAACCGTTTCTAAGTAATTTCACAACATAATCTTAAAGAAAATTATGAAAACTGAAGTGTGTCCATTCTATCCGGCCGATTTCCTTAATTTTTTTTAAATGAAAGCTATTTAGACACAGATATGTCATCAATCATTGAAATTCACTCAACTCCCACCTTACTCATGTTATACTCAAATTCGATTCTTTCCTGTATTTGTTATAACATATTGGGTTTTACAAACAATGTTTTCGAAATTTTAAAGATATGAGCGAATGTTTACTATCATTGCGTCGACAAATGTAACATCTTGAACATTCGGCAGGTCTCTCTATGGGCCTTCCATCAATTTCTGATTGTTTACAGCTTGATGAATAAGCGCTCTCAATTAACTAGGGATATTTAGCATTTAAGCAAGTCGGTCTATATGATTGTGTATTAGTTCTCTCCGGAAGCTTATGAGATATTTTTGCCGAGTTAGAGCGAGGCCCTATTAGTGCGTTGCGTTGCGTTGCGTCGCGTCGTCGCAACGGAACAGCGCATTTTATGCCACACCTGCGTTGCGACGACGCACGATGTCGCAGCGCAAGAGCGTCGCAGCAACACTGGCTGCGTCTCAGTTCATCCTTCGCAATGGATAGATACAAACGTGTTATTTTGTTGCTTTTATTACGCCATCGCCAAAATAAACGTAGAAACCATAGAATATTCTGGATATCTCCTTTGATAGCATTAAGAAATAGTGATGGTCAGTTTTTTATGCAGGTATATAGGGAGTTGTTGTTAGATAAAAAGAAATTTTTTAATTTTTTTAGGATGAGTGAGGCCAGCTTCAATAATTTGGTTGAAATCTCAGAACCATATGTAAAGAAGCAGTATACCAAATTCAGGAACCCTCTAGAACCAATTGAAATGATTGGTATTACATTGAGGTAAGAAATTTGAAATATAATAATATTCATGTTCATCAGTTATTCATTCATTATCTTTGAAATCAGTTTAATTTAAGTATTACTACTAAGTCAACAAAGCAAAATTATATTCTTCTTCTTGACTATCATCAGTAAAACTATTAACTGTAGTGTTGGCTGAGAAGGTAGCGTCGAATTCATCTGTTCGATACCCCGATGGAGATGGTGACTGGGCGTGTTGTGCAGTTTGATATCCATACTGATACTGTTGTCCAGTTTGATATCCGCGTGACTGCAATGGTGTTGATTCAGTCTGTTTTCCGAACCGCATTTCGGTAATGATATTTATAACTTTGCTTTGGAAAGTCAAAGTCTGTAATTCCGTAAAGCCGTCCAAAGAAGCCAAAATTCCTTTGAAAAATGATAATTGGCGGTTTTCTTTCTCATGCAACGCTTCTAACGTTTGCGCCTCGAAATCATATATTGTTTGGTTTGATCTCTTGCGTCTTGCATGTACGTAGCGATGAGGTCCTGGGGGTAACGAGGACATTTCTTTTGCATGAGATGGAGAAGATGATGTTCTGTTTTTGTTTCGTTCCGTTTCTTCAGTCACCATTTCAAAGCTACTGTCAGTTTTATTTTGGGCAATTTTCAACAAAAACTGCAACTGATTGTAATAATGATATTTTTCAAATGGTTTTGCCCCTGATCCAGACCAACTGTTTTCTCTTAATTTTTTTACATATCGAAAAAAGTTGTCCCTCACGCTTCTCCATTTTTTCACGACCTCGTTACCTGCAAAGAAAGAAAAAAAATGAATATAAATCTATGATTGCAGATCTAAATGAGCCACCCTGTTTAATTTTTGTGTTTCTATTTCAGGTACATGGACAGTGAAAATTCGATAAACGACTTGCATTCAAATTTAAACGTGGACGAGCAACAATTTCTAGAACTATTTCGTCAGTTTGTCAAGCTATATGGAAATATCTTCGACCACAGTACATAGAAGAGATCACCACAGTAGAAATCTACAAAATATTGCAATAGATTTTGATCTCAAAGCCAACTTTCCTCATTGCTTTGGGGCAATTCATGGGAAACATATACGTTTAATAAAACCGGACAAAAGCGGCTCTCTGTTTTATAATTACAAAAATTACCTTTCAATTGTTTTGCTAGCGGTTGTTGACTAAAATTATAAGTTTGTTTTTGTCGACGTGGGAGCATATGGAAAGGAAAGTGATTCTACTATTTTTTGAAATTCGACGCTTCACAAGATTTTAATGAGAAATGAATTACCATTGCCTGTTTCTCAACCACTTGGAAATGATCGTAATAACGAGCCCCCAATCCCATACGTACTCGTCGGTGATGAAGCTTTTGGTTTAGGTAAGCATGTTATGCGCCCATACGGCGGACAAAACCTCAACGTGAAACAAAGGGTTTATAATTATCGCCTTAGCAGAGCTCGTAGATACGTGGAATGTGCATTTGGGATCATGGCAAATAAATGGCGCATTTTACATAGGCCAATTGATACAGCATATGATTTAACTATTAATATCGTGAAAGCATGTTGTGTTTTACACAATTTTGTTACACAACATGATGGTTTACGACAACAAGACAAAATGGCAATAAGTATGTTCCCACAATTGAGACCCCAAGTCAATGAAGAATCATTAGCCGTAAATTTTATAAGAGATCAATTTGCTAATTACTTCAAGAGTCCGGAAGGGGATTTACTGTGGCAATTGAAAAAGATATAAAATTAACATATAAAAGATATAAAATAACTTAATGATAATAAATAAAAACTCACCAATCTTGTTCTCTTTTTGGTCCTCAAATTCCTCGTAATCATGAAATATTATTTTACATACAGCTACCCATTCATTCGCTTTACGAAATTTATCACTGTAGTGTTCGTGTGATGTATCCCATATAATGGGTCTTCCTTGGACCAAGGATATGACAAAATCTATATCAATCTCCTGCTCACTCATGATGTTAAAAATGTCGTTACGCTCGTCTAGCTTCCTCCTCTAGCAGTGGATCATTGTCCGTCGTCGCAGCGGAGCTCCGACAACGCAGCGCATAACCCTTTCTCTCGCTTCGTCTCTCGTCCGTCGATCCGTTGAATTGTCGCGCGCGACGACGCTACGGTCTAATGGTTCATGTCGTAAAAAATATATGGGAACCGACCCAGCGACGACGCAACGCAGCGCAACGCACTAATGGGACCTCGCCCTTAGCTGAGAATCTGGATTAGCGGTGTTATAAAGAATAGTTCCATTTACACCCGCAATATCCATAATTCTGAACCAAATAGCCTGTGGCCACCTCCTAGTTCACATTCCAAATTTATAACTGGCACAAGTTTGATATAATCCATCTACACCGACTTTACTTATGTTCTCATTATGATGAAAACTGGAAATTAGACAAACAGGTTGATTCTCGTTCGACACATATGAAAGTGTAGTGATATTTTCAGTGAATTCAAACAGGGAAGAATGCATTTCACGTTGTTTGTTTGGCAAAACTTGTTGTGGCAAATCTCTCTTTTATTTTTCCTGTGGAACCAACAAGCGATAAGAACTTGAACGTGGGTATGGATAGTTTTTCGGATTACTTATGTTACCTTGTTTCCCAGTTTCAACAAATGCATTTACTAAATAATATGTGCGAGCATCGCATGAGCATGATTTTTATTCGATACTTTTCGGGCTTCCTCTTTATATAATTCCAAACCCACATTCATCGCGAAATTCATCCAGCATTTCGTTAACTGTTACACATTCGGCGCATGAATAATTAGATTTGCAGTTATTTATAAAACGACTGGAAATTTTTCAGAAATTGCAGCAAGCTTGTCTCCTTCTGCAATTCGATTATCTCTGGTGTTCGGGTCATCCAACCTCGAAGCTGTTAGTGAAAAACTAAACATTTTTCCAGTCATTACACAACGAAATATATCAGGGCCGGTGCCATCACATGCAAACAGAAATATATGATCTTCATTGTTTTACTGGAACACGCCTGCCAAATACAGAAAATCAAAAAAAGCAAACATTTAAGTTTCAGAAACGGAGTTCTGTCGCCGTAATTTGCTGCAATCTTGTTATTTTTCCATTTATCTTCGTAATAATCTGATGAATTATTGTATCATAAATTAATAATATAAAGGCTTCGACAGGTATCGTCGGCTTGTGTACTCGCGCTGGTCCCGAAAGTATTGGTAGATGTGATACCTGCTATATTTGACTCCCAAGTGCGACTTGGACCAAGAGCTTGTTTAAAAAAAATGTATTCTGTTCATAATAATAGCTGCTCATCATTTCATCCCCGCTACTTATTTCTGACTCCAGACGTTTCGGTATTTTTATCACTGTCACTTTTGTCTTATTCCGAATTGGTTTCATGACCACTAATAATATTTTTGGTGTCGGAAATATCGCCATATTCATCCTAAAACGTTCTAATATTTCTAATGCCGAGATCTTACGTTTTAAACATTTTCCTGCTCCTTGCGGTTCATTCTATTTACACCCGGTCATTCACTTTGAGGTCTCTTCAGTCATTGATTCATTGGAAAATTCTTATTGTCTTGATCTTCATGAACTAAATAGCCGCATCTTGAAGGAGACCAATTCTATTGGTGCAAAATCTTTTACGGGACTCATAAATCTTATTAGTAACACCGGTATTTATCCCGATATTTTCAAACTATCCAAATTGCTTCCTCTTTTTAAAAAAGGCGATGCTTCCGTAATAGATAATTATCGCCCTATCAGTATTATTTCAATATTCAGTAAAGTCACTGAAAAATTAATAAAAAACAGCTGTATGCCTATTTTGAGTCAAACGAATTCTTCAGTAGCTCCCAATTTGGTTTTAGAAATTCCCGCTCAACCACCCAGGAAGTTCTTCATGTTGTGAGTGGCGTAGTGGAAGGAGTTGAACATGGTAACCGTACGGCCATAATGCTGTGCGATCTTTCAAAGGCATTTGACTGCGTTTCTCACGACATTCTCTTAGAAAAATTGAATTATTATGGAGTTAGGGGAATTCCGTTGAAGGTTATTGGTTCTTACTTGTCAAACAGAAGGGAATGTGTTACAGTGAATGGTGTTACATCAGATTTTCTGGAGGTAAGTCATGGAGTCCCTCAGAGGTCGGTTCTAGGCCCCCTCTTGTTTATCATTTATATTAATGATCTGAGCCGTTTTATGTTACCCTATATGTTGGTTCTATGTGCAGACGATTCAACATTTATTGTTTCGGAGAAAGATAATACGAATTCAGCCGCCTCTCTAGATTGCGTTAGTAACAGGGCAAATGAATGGTTTTCATCGAACAAACTAAAATTAAATAATAATAAAACTGAAATCATGCATATATCTGCAAGTAATCAATTGTCATTTTACCAAAGAACAAAAAATGTGAAATCACTTGGATTAGTCCTAGACCACACGCTAAGTTGGCAGGCACATATTGAGCATTTAGTCAAAAAACTTCCAAGTTCCTTATTCATTTTACGACAGTTAAAAAATATTACTAATCCAGGTACACTCAAAACTACGTATTTCTCACTCTTCCAGTCAATGTTGTCTAGGAATTCAGATATCCACGACTACAACACTCGTAATGCTCATCATATCAGATGCAGCTACTTTCGGCTAAATAAGACGCACTCAATTTCACCAAACTATGAGCTTTTCGATGTTTTGCCATCAGTTGTGAAAACCTTGGGCTCCAATGGTTTTAAAAAGTATTTAAAAAAGTTTTTCCTTAAATATTGTTTCTACTCTGTTGATTACACTGTGCATTGTCGAAGCAATCTCAACACCGTATCTCTGCTATGACATTTTACTCTGTTTTTATATTGAGATATATTTTGTATACTTCTTTTGTATGTATTTTCTTTTTGACGTGCTACAAACATTTTATTGGGAAGTAGTTAATAAATATATCTATCTATCTATCTATCTATCTATCTATCTATCTATGTCTTCCAGCTCCTGCTGTGCCAAGGGTTTTTTTGCTGTCTCTTGAATCCACCATTATATTTAAAAATAAAAACTTGCGCTTACTGTATGGCGGGGTTAAATTCGACTCAAAGAACGCACAAAACCACGGTAATATCCAGTACCAGAAGAACTGATACATCAAGGTGATGTGCAAGCGGTCTCTCGAGAATACACAATAAGGTAGGTGCGGTGGATATGTCCATGCTGGTAATATGCTCACCTGCTGCAATTTTAAAAAGTTTAGCTTAATTTCTAATAGAGGGGGGTCAATACTTTCAATATCCCATACTTACAGCACTACGAGCCAAATCTGTGTTTGTTAGTCTCTCCGGAGAGGTTGAAGGGGTGACATACGTTTTGGGCGCTATAGATTATAAAAATAAGACTTGCTTTAATAGATAAAAATAGCATTTTAAAATACACCTTTTTACCATTCTTGTAGTATACTACCTTCAAATAAATCTCAATAATTTACCGCTAAAAAATGTTAATATGCATTTTCTGTTTCTGTCGCTAATACGCCCATCGTTATTGGGAGTTAATATATCCTATGGGCATATTACTTTTAGTTCATACTTATTGATCGACTCCTGATTCAAATTCTATTTTAGAAACGTCACTTTACAAAATAAGAGGAAGTCACTCCCAGTGGACGGAAGAAGACCTTGAGCGCGCCATAAGAGCTATATAAAATGGGGAGTCGAAAAACTCAACTTCAAAGCAGTATGAAATACCACGAAGGACTCTTAATCGTTACATGAACAAAAACACCACAGAAAAATAATCACTTGGCAGGAAAACTGTTCTGAATGTAGACCAAGAAACAGAATTACCGTCCCGATTATTAGACTGGCACAGGTGGGTTACCCTCTTACAAAACGAATGCTTCGGAGATCTGTTTTCAATTATTGTCAGTTAATTGGTATATCTAACATATTTTCTCAAGAAATACGCCTTCCTGGCCATCATTCGTTTAGAGCGTTTTTGAAGAGACACCCATATATTACTCCTAGAAAGGCACAGAATATGAACCCGGCGAGAACACAAAAACCCAACAAACATATTGTATCTAATTATTTTGAAAAGCTTCAAAATGTGCTTTTAGAACTTGACCTAATAAATAAACCTGAACGAATTTCTAATATGGATGAAAAGGGGTGCAGGTTAACATTGCATCACACCAGTAAGGTTAGTAGTATATTAAGGAATCACGACTGTTTTATAAATAATGCGTCATCAAGGTCGTCGGAATAGATCGTTGACTGTGTTGGTTTACCAATACCTTATAGAATTTCCTATATATATTTATATATATATATATATATATATATATATATATATATATATATTTCACACCTTTTCGGTGGTATTTGATAATGTCCGGGCCACTACGCAGCCAAGGGCACTACCATTGTCAATAGGGGGAGATGATCCACTGGATGATTCCAACAGTTCCAAGTATTATATATATATATATATATATATATATATATATATATATATATAATAATATTAACATAGAAAGAAACCTGCAGCACTCTGTATACTATAATATGGAATGAAATACTACACATTATAAGCAAATACAAAATATTAGAATTTAAATTTTTTTCAAATCATCCGAAATAGAGACAATCTGTATTATTCATTATTCAATAGAGAAAGTAAACAAGAGGCAAACTGGAGAATCATGAACGAAATTTTCAACACACTTTGTAAATACACTTATGTGAGGTATATAACATGATTTCTAGCCTTTGAGAGATAGAATTTTGAACGTTACATTACATTATAACAATCTATTTCTGACACAATAAAAGTCAAAACATTCTAATTTGTTTTCAAAAATAATAATTAGATATTGAAAGAAATTTTCTGAAATTTGTCGAGGTAGAAAGTAAAAATAATAACATTAAGTTTATAAAGTATGACATTTGTGAGATGAATTGTCATTTCACATAAATCTAATTGAAATAAAAAGAGCTGTCATTTCTAAATATTTTGGAATATAATTTAAAGGAAGTGATATATAAGATTTAATCATTTAAAGACTTTAAAACAGAATGTCCTAAATGTATAGATGAGCAATTTATAGCTTGAAATGAAATTTATCAACAAGAATTTTTATAGCAAATTTTGATTGGTGGAGTAGATTTGAAATATTTTGATTAGCGACAAGCGTATTGAAAACTAAAAAAAATTAATAGAAAAATTTGTTGATAATGAACACTATTGACTAGGTGGAATTTCTTCTTTGGTAGAAGTGAATAGGTGAGAAGCTAAATTTTTAGAAAAATAATTCAAAACTATTCAAAAAGCAGCAGGAGTGGTAATTATAAAAGAAATGCATTTTTCTTAAATGTAACTCAGCAAATTTATAAATCAAGTAAATAAATCTAGTTTTGACAAATAATTGATAAAATTTATAGAGTACTGACCGTAAAATTTCATCTGTATAACCAAGTAAAATATCGTATCGTGGAAATGGTGTCTCCACGATACATTTCAGAAAGGACTGGACTATGGAGTTCCATTTAAAATGTATCGATGTGGATAAAATGTAATATCAACTTTAGCTATTGTCCAAGCACGACAGGCTGTTTGGCTTTCCAGGAGGTAATCTAAAAACAATCAATGAGGTGTATTAAAATGCAAGAGTGAACAGGTATTTGAAACTATTTCATTCATATAAAAAGAGGTTAAATAAACTTACTTGTGTTGTGCAAATATTTGAACTTTGATATTTCATGTACTCTGGTCATGATTATTTTCGCCATTTTTATTTCATAGACAATTTTGTAACAAGATTCGTTTTTTTAAATGCATATATAATGTTGTTTACTTTGTAATCACATATAATAATAATTCATTTGAGTGTATGTTTTGTTGAATGAATGATCATCATAGATAGTTTGTTTTCATGAGTTTTTTGTAAATGAATAATGTATTTGTTTTCAAAATATTAAATAACGTTTTTTCACTTGAAAAACTTGAAATTATGTTGTTGAGAAGTTTCAATTTTTTTTTGATGATTGCACCATCTATATTCAACAGTTGGCAGTATTGACCAAACGCTTCTGAATCGTAGAGGGGTTTGAAATCGAGCATACAGGACCGTCTCTAGGATTTATAATAAAATTAAAGCAAGTATTTTTTGATTAAAAAATTTTTCTTTATTTAAATGCAAGGATTTTACTTTTTTGGCGCTCATTATTGAAATTAAAATAGTTCCGTTTTAACATATGAACCCTACTTTGAGATCATAGAGTTTTTCATGCAAGGCATAATTAATTTATGACCTATTTTAAAATTTTCTAATATACCCGGCAAAACAAAACTAATAATTCATATCAACTAATCAACTAAACATCAACAATACTGAAAGTTTCTCACACCATAACAAATCACAAAAATTTGTCGACCCAACGTAGAACAAATTAGAGAAAGTTTATTAAATAGAGAAAGTCTATTCATATTTAAACATTAAAATTGCTCTCACCAATCTTATCCACAATAATATATATATATATATATATATATATATATATATATATATATATATATATATATATATATATATATATATATAGATTTCATGTCTCTTAGAGATTATTATTAATGGTACAAATGTTTATAGTCTGTGCTACACATGCTCAGTAATATGTATACGTAGTTTTAAATATATCGTCCCAGTGAGTTTTGATAAACGATGGTATTTATTTAACCCTAATGAATAATGGTAAGTGTTTTCCGAAGATGAATGGTTCGATGGTCCAAGAAGTATATACGAGGGGGACTTGCTAAATAACCACCACATGGCGATCCTGCAAACTAAATGGTAAATAATCCTGCAAACTAAATGGCAAATGGTAAATAATCCTGCAAACTGAATGGTAAATGGTAAATAATCCTGGAAACTAAATGGTGAATGGTAAATAAGCCTGCAAACTAAATAGTAAATGGTAAATAATCGTGCGAACTGATGGTAATCCAAACGAGCGAAGGTATGTGGTCTTCTATTTAAATTTTGGACCTTAGAGGAGCAAAACTATGGGTGGTGCACCTACTAAGCAAGAGGTACAGGAAACTGGTACCGTACACAATAATTTCATGGTACAGCAAGATAATTTTACAACACAGATAATGGTCATATTTTAGATAATAACGGTAGCTATCATTCTGAAATTCATGTGTTCCCTATGGAAAACGCATCGAATGGCATTAAAAAGAGACATCAACCGAGGCATTGCTGCGAAGCAGACGTCAGGAACTTTGACTGTATAAAAGTGTAAGTACTTATGCACTCTATTTTAATGAACGAATGGGACATCTTTTTAATGTCAATACCGTGGGAGGGTTTCGAGGATAAGCTAAGGGCAATTGTAGGAGAAATAAATAAACAGGGAAACGGGTTTTGAAAAAGGAAACTCCTAAAAATCCAGATATACACATTGAAGTAATTAATTGTATTATAAGTCTTCATAATAATTTTGCTAAGTTGCTAGGTAAAAATTGGAGAAACTTAAGTTTAGTACAACAAGAAAGTTGTAAAAATTATTTAGATAAGATTACGGATAAATTGTTAGGGCATTTCAAGCGCTGAATTTTATTGTTACAATACACCTCTATATTTGAGGAGATCGATACGGGTGTATTACAAGCAATAAGCAAACAGTTGAAAATGACGACAAGTATGAATGATGACTTCAACAGAAAATTTTTCTTCTGAAGACGAGGCATCATCGGATGGCGAAGGGGCTACATTGTCAAACGTGAAAGAACAAGAGACATTAAAAAGTTCGGACAGGCATACTCTGCATACATTACTTAGTAAATATAACGGGCATCAGAAATAAGAAGAACAACCTAAAGCCAAAGAAAATGACAGAAACACAAAAAATGATGAAGAAAAAATTATTTTTAAGACGAGTTTTACTGAAATGTTGGAGACACCATATAAAGATTTCCCAAAAACAACAAGAAAGAAAAAAAACAATCACCGGCAAAGCACATATCGTGAAAAAAGAAGTTTTTCCCACCAAAATAACAAAACCTACCAAAGCAAATGAAATAATTGCCAAAGATCAAGGAGGAAGAACAAAACACAAAGAATCGTGGTACTGTAAAGCTTGTCAAGAAGATGTAAAAAAAGATATGCGGTTGTTCTCAGTTTGTTTATTTTATAATTATGAAGAGTGCGTCGGACTCATCAAAGCTGATAAGACAGTTTTTATTTGTTCAGACTATTGTTAGTGGAAATTCTTCTCAGAGATATCAAGTTTTTGTTGTTTTATTGTTTGAAGAGTTTCCTTAGTTTGAAAATAATATAAATTTTTAAAATAATATATGTTACTATTTTGATACTTACTTTTTGTTCTCTCAGTAGCGAATAAATAAAGGTAGTTGAAATCGACGAAGTTGTTTTGCACTTGATAAAATTCAGTGGGAACATTAGGAACATGAGATGAGCATATTAACGACAGGGTTGGTAATATGATCAGTGAGACTAACTTTTAAAAAAATTGTATGAAAAAAATATCAAAGATTAAATCATCCTTTACTGTCCAAACATCACTTCTTTAGTTTTAAAGGTATGCTTTCCATAAAAAACCGAATTGAATATTTCGCATTTTTAATTTTTATCAAGGATTTTGTTTAGCATGGGCATATTCACTGCACTTACCTTTAGCGACAGTGATTTCGTTCTTATTTAAATTTGAAATACATTTGTGTTTGCGTCATAATTGACCCCGCCATACCAGTTAACGGATAAACTCAAATATCTAGAATGTAATGCTGTCTAATTGGCTGGAACTTTGAAAATTTTGAAATTAGATTCAGTAAACACTTATGATAGCTAATTTTCGAGGTTTCCTATATCATTTCTATGGGATTGCACACATATTCTGATTATCAATGGGAAAAGATATACAGGATATCCCCATAGGGGAAATAATATCTAAACTTTAATATTTGTAATATTATATTGTTTTCTCTTTTCCCATCATATGTATCAGATAGGTATCACTTGAAATGTAGCTTCAGTCATTCTGACGATGATATTTAGTAATATCGAAACAATTGTCAGTTCTTTAGAATGTTTATCATTTCTATATTATATTGTGGCATTATTTAGAAACAGTTAGTTTCATTTGAAAAAGTAAAAAAAGCCCAGACAATTATTCGTTAGTATCACTAGTTACTGATTTTATTCATAATACTGGTCAACAGTGCTTTTGGTGCGATTGATTGGTTTCGAATAAATCGAATTTTTATCAAAGCCTGAATTCAGTTTGCGTATTTATCGTAATTATAGTAACAGAATGTGGAATATTTTCTCAGAATATGATTAAAACTGATTTAATATGTGATTTACTGGAGAGTTATAGTTGTATTTCTTTTCTTTATATTAAAGCAACTAACTTAAAGTGCATCCCACTCATACTGTTTAATACTCATCATTTAACTTCTGACCTTGACTTAATCAACCAATTAAAATGAATTAAATCAACGTTCTGTTTTCTATTGTGATCATCATGTGACTTATATAAATGTATGTATTTATACAGATAAAGTGGAATGATTGTAAACAGAATTGAATGATGAATATACCCGATACGGGAGTTCGATATGTACTCTCAATATAAATTACATGTACAAGGATGAAAATTATTATAGTTGTCAGTCACTCGAGTACTGAAAGATAAATTGTTCGATAATAAAATACACAATAAGAATCAACTGAAGTATTGAGTTTAATAATAAAAACAAATCATTATTGAAAGCAACGTTTGGTAAATTGAAGGATAGAAGTGATCTAGAACGGACGTATTTTGATAACGGAGAAAATAATTATGTTTATTGTCAATTTCTATTAAAATGTTTTCATTAGTTTGATTTGAGGAAGCAAGTGAAATTACTCTTCTTCTTATATCGAATTATGAATGTCCAATAACATAATCAAACCTTATGATGTATATGAAGAATATGAATATATTGATTGACAGAAGAAATAACAAGAGCAAATCATTTCCTGGTTGTGGAAATTAATAGCGGAAAAGAGGAGGGTCGAGGCAACGCATCAATCTCAGTCACCTGCCGATAAAAAACAGGACTACATTACTAATCTGAACAGATATGATAGTTCAATATGGAGACCAATTGAACACTTAAGAAAAGATAAAACTCTAATACCTCCAATCAGAAACGATACTGTACCTGTCCATGGGTGGGCGAGAGTGATGAAGAGAAAGGCTAATAAATTCGCAGAATATCTTGCACTCTCGACGATGGCGTACCCTACAACTAAATGGAAAATTAGTTATTCAGTATTCCCAACTTTACAGAGGAAGTAACACGTTTCACCAAAAAAGAAATTCAAAGTCAAATTAGGTTACTGAATGATCGGAAAGTTGCACATTTGGATGGAATACCTTAAAAAAAAGCTTAAACGAATTCGTAGAAAAGGACTTTTGTTACCAATATACATACATATTGATATAATAATATATTTCTGTTATTTTAAATTTGAAAAAATCATTCAAATTACATGTAATAAATTGAAATTTATGTGTATATGATATTGAATATTTTTAAAATACCCAGTAAGCGTCAAATTTGTATTGATTATGATTCATGTGACATTTTAAACAGAATATTAGAAACGATGAATTGGTCATTTCATAATAAAAGGAAATATTTCAAGATGATGTCAAATGTTACTCTAGGTATTCAGTTGATAATAAAAGAAGAACCAATCTCATTTTTTTATATAATTTTTGAAATGTAAGCAATACAGGTCAACAAACAAGTTTATTTTTTTTTCAAAAGTAAAAGCTTGTGTTACTATATTATGGGTTGTTGATTGGAAAAAGGAATTTGGTCGAATTTGATATCTTGAGCGTGGAGGATCTAATGCTAAAGATCTCTCATATTGAACACAAGCTACACATGTCGTGTTTTAATAAAGTTATCAATGTTTAAAAATTTTATTCGATCCCAAACAATTTGAATTCTGTGCGTGTTTCGAGGATGAACAAAACGATTCGTATTATGCGAAGTGTAATGAACTTGAAAGATATTGAATTAAGTAAAAGAGGGCAGATTACGTATACTTACGGAGAATTGTATATTTTGAAGAAATATATACGTTTAAGTTGAGATCGCGATTAACTTTTGACGTATTGGGAAAGTCATGGACAATTATCGGAATATTTATCACAATAAACTTTCTGCGTTTTGAAAAAATGTACTAGGGAATTCAATTTGATTGTAAATAATTTCAATTTTTTATTCTTACAGATAATATATTGTATTTGGTGAAAATCTAAGTTTTGATTGATGATTTGTAGGTTTGACACAAACAGATTTGAATTGAACAAATTGAATATGTTATTTGGTAAGGATTTTGAATGTTTTTATATTAAAATAGATTCATTTGTTTAAAATAGGAAAATTTTAATTCAGGCAAATATTTTGATCGAATAAAGGAACATAGACATTATAAATGTTTAACCAAATAGAATAAACCAATACTATATATATATATATATAAAAATTTTTTTTATATAACGACTGAAAAATGCTATATAGGTGGGGATAACGGGGATTTCAGTCCAAGGAATCAACGCGAAGATCTTTTATTTACAAAATGCCGCCAAGCTTTCGTGTCCTTTTGACACTTCTTCAGGGCACTATAATACATATACAAATATAAATATGATTTAAAAATAGAGAAATAAATATAAGTACTTACATGTAAAATATTTTAAGTAAATTCAATATAAATAATCATTAAAAAATTTTTAAATGTAAAAATAAATATAATTATAATATACTTGATGTCATATTTCACATAAGACAAATCGATACATAATTTGTTTGTTCGTTACTTAGTTATTTTAATTTTTTTAGGTTACTTTATAATTATTTAATGAAGTTTGAATTTGAGGTTAGATTATAACCTTATAAAATGACTTTGACAGATAATTTTTAAATCATATTTATATTTGTATATGTATTATAGTGCCCTGAAGAAGTGTCAAAAGGACACGAAAGCTTGGCGGCATTTTGTAAATAAAAGATCTTTGCGTTGATTCCTTGGACTGAAATCCCCGTTATCCCCACCTATATATATATATATATATATATATATATATATATATATATATATATATATATACTGTTGCAGGCTAATGTGGACTCCGTTATACCTGTAGTCCAATTTGGGCTCCTAGCGTATATTTCATGTATACCACTATATAAGTTGACGACTTAGTGGGATCCGTTATATGTAGCGGTTACAGTAGGCTCCGTTGGTGTATATTTCCATACTTTAAAAGCAAGGTAGGCTCCGTATATGATGCATTTCAGGTAATATGGACTCCTTGCGGCGTTGCCACATATACTATCGGCCAGTTAATACATACAATCAAAAGAATAATTGCCAGTTCGGTATTGACATTGTATAAAACGATTGCAATCGGCGTTCTTCGTAAGAAATTTTTATCTGAGACTGAAATTGTTAATTTGAAACAACAACTATAAGAAATAAAAATTATAAATTACAAACAATTGACTTATATTAAACTGAGTTTGTTTATAACATGAAAGAACGAATACGTAATAATACCTATAAATTAGCATATTTGCATATCAAATAAAAACCTGTTGACAAAAATAAGCTCAATAGTCGAGCTTATATTATATATTTTTATGGAAATATACATTTTCATTTTTGACTGATGCATTTACAAGAATATGCTACCTTCTTCCTCCCATTTTATGCACACCTAATTTATTTTGTATTAATAGTTGATCCGAATAAGGACCCTACAATTTTTATGGAAAGTGGCGACTGGTATCTTTCTTTGAAAACTTGATATGCATTTGTACTCGATCCAGTTACTTAAATTGCTGATAGGCTCAGCTCAATTCTGGTTAATGTCTGTAAGTTTTTGTTACTAGTTTTGGTACTCAATGAAAGTGTTGAATTCTTAAGATTTTCCTATGATCAGTTTTTGAAATATACATTTTTAAAGTCATGAACAATTAAGATTCTGTTATGATAATTCCCAGTGTAATACAATATAGAAAATATATTTTAGATGCAGTTTTTGTAGATCGTACAATAATATAAAAATATGCTTATTTATACAGGGTGTTCTTAAATATATCGACTAGGTAAGTAATTAATGAGTATTTTTAAATTAACATGCTCAACACATAACAGAGGATTTTTCTCTGAAATGATATTCAGTGGTTCAAATCCATTATTTAATCAATTAAACGCTTTTTCAAATTGTTTTCGTTGTACGAGTGATCAACAGTGAAATAAATAAGTTCTCAATAGCTCCTGTGTCAAAAACTAAAACATTTAAGAATTGGTGGCTAAAATCGTAAATGAAAAACCCGGCAAAATTGCTTTACACATAGGTAGGCTATTGAATTATCACTTATATAGTATAAAAAATTAAAAAGCTACCATACGTGTTTAGTATGTTATTTTAAAAATATCCCTCAAATATATGCCTCTTTTTATTTATATATACAGTTGTATAATACAAAAAAATTAAGTATATTATCTATTTTGTATTACATGGTAATTTTTGACGCAAACAAAATCCTGATTGGCACTAACTTTAAAAACGTATATCTCTAACAAGTACCAAAACTAACAGTAATAACACAAAAATGCAGAAATATACCGACGACATTTCTAAATATAGGATCATTTATAATAAAATTGCAATTTCGGAATATTTACCGTCCTTTATTTTTTGTCTCACACTGTATGAATAGTATTGCAGAAAATAGCAAAAAATAAGAACTCCTAAGAATTTCATTTCAAATATTTTTTCACTAACCTTATAACTATCTATATTTTTGGGTCGAAAATCAGTCTAAAACTAATGCCGAATGAGTAAGGATTAACAGCCCTGCAAAATATTAATAATAAAAAGTCTTACCAAAACGAAATAGAACTTTCAATAAACCGCTACATTCCAGCTTTAACGGCTTGTATCCTACAAATTGTTAGGTCTATTTTAGCAATGAGAGAATTACATCACCTGTTAGTGTGTTTAGTACTCCGCTCAGTCTTAGAGGATCATTTAGGCATAACCGTTTCACCTTCGCTTTGTGATCTTAAAGGTTTTTTTGGATCAGGATTCGAAGGACATTTTTTTACGTGCCGCCTTAAAGACTTATTGGTATATTATCCTTTGCAAAATTTACAAGAAATACTACGGTTCACATTGCTTTTCTTGTTCTCGCTAATCGGAATTATATCATTACAAAATTTCAATGACGTCGAATTTGATCCAAAGCGTTTTTCGTTCGTAGTTTTAAGCCCTTGTGTAAAGATAAAAAACTTTGAACATCAAATTCATCGGAATGATGACGCATCAAATGCCTTCCAAAATTCTGAACATCTTGTATACAATATGGGGAATCATGTGGTCGTCGCTTTTTCTTAGATATTCTTGGCAATTCTTGAACATCAGAACCAAGAGGTTTGGATTTTTCTGTTGATTTATCCAGTGCTGTATGTTTTACTTGTTTGAGTGATGAATTATATTCGGATATTAAAGAGCATACTGTATCAAGTTCAAATGAAAACGACATCTGTTCTAGATGTGAATCATTATTTTCTTAAAACGTAGAATCTCCCAGTGTTAAATCACGTGATACGATTTCATTTTTGGAATTGTAGTGGAAATCCAAGGAAGAGTTTTGTAAAACGGCATAGCTTGTCAACGGCACTTTATTTTGTGGGATCGTGATACGCTCTGATGAGTCAAAAAGATTGTTTTCTCTGTTTGAATTATTGGAAAGAAACTTTCCTCGGATGGTAAATATTCAGAACCAGATGTTTCCGTGATACTGAGACATTGTCCAGTGCTAACAAACAATGTCTTTTATGAAATTAGACAATTTAAATCATTTATGAAAATAATACAGTATCAAACTTCTGTCAAAACTACCAATTTTATGTTTTATGTCAAATGAGTTTCCATTTTTAAATTTTATGAATTTTAAGGATTGTTTCAATATTCACACTTCTTGTCAGTACACGAGATTAATTACTTATAATTAATCTGCACAACTTTAGGCGGTGTGCAAATTTAAATGATGCCTGCTGTATTCTCTGAACAGATAACCCATAACTCTTCATTTCAAAATCAAAAAAGTATATTTAAAGTACCCGCTAGAGAATGTAGTCGCATACGGAATAAAAAGTATTCAAAAACTAAAACCCGACTAATGAAAAAAGTATGAAACAAGAAAATATTCTCATCTATAATAGTTATGAACAAACTGTTCAATATTTATCTGCTATTAAGTAAACAGCTTACCCCTAATATATTATGATTTATTTGATACATACTCATAGTTATGTTGCAGTCCACTTCGTTATTCCAAATGAAACACCCAGTATATTTTTAATTTTCTAAATTGCTGATATAATTATCAACAACTTATTATGACAAACTAATATACTTTAGTCTCATGCGAGATGATAATTATTTTATTACGGACATTCTTGTTTGACTGTTATTTATAAACTATAAATTTGATGATAAATTATAATTACTGAATTTCCACCACCTACATCGATCACTGTAAGGTAACTCAATAATATCCCAGAAAAACGTGTTCAATTTTTTATACAGGGTGAAGAATAATTAACGTAAATTTTGGATAATGAATAATAGTAATAACTGTGTGTTTTTAAATGGCAAACATATTTTTTGTCGCCTCAATTCTATATTAGATTTCAACCATATATTCTTAACATTTCCCTATGCCTGAATGTAATGGTTTTCAAGATTTTTTTGTCTTTATTATTTATTAAAAAATAATTATTATTTGTATATTAATAGTCATTTTTCAACGCCCTATCTTCGAAGTACCTTTTATTGTACCGCTTTGTTGCGCTTAAGACGGATGTTTATGGTTATTCTGTACAATGATATTTCACAGTTCAATTTTCTTCACAAAGTGTTTCAGACCAGAAAAAATTAATATCTCGCAAGCTTATTAATTGTTTTCACTAAAATAATTTCATTTGAGATATGAAATGGTGTACATACTCGTATACTTAATTTCCTCCACATTAAATTATTTTGACGACAAAGAAAAACAACACAGAAAAAGAAGATTTGAGCATGTGTTTGAATAATTGTAGACTTTTTAGTATCTACAATTATTCCACTGGATAGTTTTTCGTACGACTTTACCTTTCAATGTAAATAGCAGGAATACAATTTTTCATTCCTTTCCAACCGCATACATCAACCCTTGAACCACCATATTTTTCAGGGTTATCATAAACCTTTTTATCATTCTCACTTATAAAAGTTCAGGTGTAACAGTTTTTCATTATTTTTACTAAATTAGTTATTCCGATCGTTCTAGGTAATTGAAGCTACATAAACTAAATACAAGCAAACACAGAACTTCTCACATCTACGTAAAAACTTTCTGATTTAACATAATTTAGTAGAATTTTGACGTTATCGTAAAAATGGTGTTTTTCACTTGTACAACAGTCATATTTATACAGAGTGGTTCATTAATAATTGTCCATATAGTAACTGGAGAAACCTTAGCACAAAATATGAAGATTCGAGATCACTTCAGTAAAATATTCCTTCTTACTGAGATCTAGGGTGTTATATCATAATTATTTGAAATGATTGTAGTCCATTGTTTTTACACCTTCCACTTTTTATATATTAGGTTACTTCAATTAGTGGTAAAATATAATTTTCCTCTATCACTAGAGGCATGCGGTAGGGATAAATACTTCTTTTCCCCCTACAATCTACGCCACTATCGTAAAAATGATTTCAGCATGTTTTCTCGATACTCCGTTACTTTCCACGTAAATATTAACCTCCTGTCTCTATGCGATACAGTACGAAGTTTTCAAGTTATTCGAGATTAAATGGAATGTTTATAATACCTAATTTTATTATTATATCTCTTATTTCGCACTAGTCAACACTATTTTGCTAATTTGGTTATGAAATTTATAAGTATTAGTTGATTCCATCTCAAATGATCTTTTCATATTGATGTTTATCAAATTTTCACTCTAAGAAGATATACATTAAAAACTATTATTTTTATTCTATCCCACTGGACGCCTATGGTTATAGCGGGAATATGTTACCACTAAATGCATATGTGAATGGTTTGCCAAGTACGCACAAAAATATTGGAAGGTGTCAAAACAACGGGATTAAATCGTTTTATAATATTGATAATAAATCTTTCTGGGTATCGGTAAGGAGGTATAGGTACCTCCAGTTACCATATGAACAATTCTAAATGGAACACCCCATAAAAAGCATATACAGATGCATGCATGCATTTGTTAAAAGTATCTCGTGCTCGTAAGAAAAATTGAAATTCTGTTTCACTTTATCACTATTGAAATTAAAGACCTTGTTAAACCTTTTGAAATGAAATGATGAAATTGTTGGATATCTCCGTAAAGAGATTTGAAACTATCCGATTTGTTAATCATTTGGTAAAAAATTCAACCAATTTTGTTGAATTCTATTGAAATAAATGGGTTATAATCATTCATTTATTTTGTCCTTCCGTACACCAATTATTTGAGGATTTTTTATTCAAAATAATTTAGAATTGATTGATGATAACAAAAGAGGTATTGTTGATATTCCATAATACATAATACTTTAATTTAAATCCAATTTTCAGTAATTTCTCTATCAACGATTATCGGTTCTTCAGATACAGCCAGCCGTCCTACTCGATATGGAAAAGTTTTAAGAAGTAAAATATTTTGTTTTCCATTGGATATTTTATCAATGTATTTAATTCTGACCAGTTTTGTAATAGCAAATTTTTTATGGTAATTCAATCTTCCACAAAAATAATACTTTTTCAAAAACATTGTGGATGTGTTATATGATGGCTTTTGTTTAGCTTGAAAACAATGTAAAAATGTTTCAGAAAAATGGACTCATTTTCTAAAAGTAATAATACAAACATTATTTGTCATCACACACTTTGTAAAAATACTTACAATCTGGAACCCGATTTAAAGCCAAATTTAATATTCTCTTAAATTGAAATGTCATCGTGGACATTCTCACAGAATACAGATAACAATTATACAATAATTGTTTCTAACCACGTGCCTTGTACAGTACATGTTTGTACTCCACTGGAGCCCGAAATAACTGCTATATATACTGAAAAGATATCGCGCTGTTTTATGCAAAGAGGCGTCCATTTTTTAGGACTTTGGTATGTTATATTTACCCTAGTTTGCAATATATGGAGTAGTAAAGTTAAAAAAAGTACACAGTTTTGGAGTTTTTCAAACTTACGAGCTGAACTAAATTTATGTTGCGCACACACTACTACATTTGTGGATATGTATAATTGCAAAAATTCACAATAATATATAATAATAAAATTCCACTTTGTTTCGTTTTAAATATTGAATTTGTTTGAATTAAAAAAAAACGAATCTTTTGCAGCAAGATAAGTTACATATCAGCATAATATTTAATTTGACGATCTACGTCAACGAAGTCGCGGGTACAAGCTAATGAGTCTACATATTTGTACTGCCTCCCTTATGTTCGGCAGGGTAACATTCATTTCACCGTCTGATTCATTTTTCATATTAAACTTTTTGGTAATTTTAATTCAGTATAATAATTAAAATACTAGCTATCAGCTGTATTGTAGTCGCTGGAACTCGCCCTGCGACGGCCTGTCTGGGATTTGTTGATTATCAATACTTATTATTGACTAGTGAATAATGAACGTCATCATTCTTAGGAAGCTCCACACGTAAAATGTAAACTTTATCAATTATCAAACAGCCGTGGACAAATTTTGTTATGACATGACAATTTAATTACTGCCAAAATTGTCAGAATCATTTGAAGTTATATTCAACGTTTCCAAATGAAAGTTACTATTTCTGTAGTCGCTAATAGTTGCTATCAATTATTACCGATTGGTTTGTTTTAAAATTTATGAAATTTCATTGGTCAATGGAATGTTATATTAATAGTAAATTTATCAAAGCCCTCGAGCGGAAGCTCTCGATTTTTAATTAGATTAGTAATCTCAAAATTATGTCGAATCAACAAAAACAGAAGAGTGTTTATCAAGATCATGCTATAATTTGGATACTTAGCTTCAGAAATAAATAATTTGTTCTTAGTATTTCCCATTTTAAGAATCAGTGTAGCGAAGCATGATAAGTTCTTAGCTCTAAAAATATACTGGGGTTGAACAAGTATAATGTTTGTTATGGTATTTATAAACAACTTGAATTTTTGTTGTGTTTGGACACTTAAAATTCTCATAATTTCATGACGCCAACTTAAAATGCAAGTATGAAAATTATATGAAGAAAACGAAAATCGCGTAAAAGAATTTTGATGTTTACATCGTATGTGTACAAGAAATAAAAGCTAGAATTGGAAAAAAACTCTAGCTCAGTTGGGATGCAAATTAGATATATTTAGTAAATAATTTTTGGTATCGTGTATGTATGAATGTTCACTGGGGTGATATTCACTGAGGCCTAAGAGATCTATTGTGCCTCCTTTTTTCTACTTAGTTGCTAAGGAAAGTCTGAGCAAGTAGAGTATTTCCTTTAGTCCTATTTCCTAGAAAATTTTTAGGATATCCGAAGGCTTCAGCTTAGGTAATTGTCCCTCTTCATTGGTATAGTCTAAGTCTCTATATGTAATTAACGTAATATGTGGTTATATTCATTCAGTCTATCTAGCCATAAAATTAAAGCCGGTAGATATAATCTATAAACATAATGAAAAAAACGAAAATATATATGCCAAATTGAACTCAAACCTAAATAGGAACAAAAAGGCAATGAAATGAACATCGTGATTAATCAGCCATTTTATAATTCAAGAAGAACTTATCTATTGAATCAGTAAAATTATAATCCGAAAAAGTAGATTATTAATTTCACACTTTCTATTTACAATATAATAAAAATTGTTATCACCTCGAGTCAATAAGATATACAATGTAATTGAAACGTTTCGAATATTTTTATTAAAATTACTTTCAAGATTCAAAATGACAGAGTTATGTTATCTAAATGAATTAAAATAATTATAATTCGCATTCATGTCTAAAACAAAAAACAGCCAACTCCAAAGCTCCCGTTACCGAATCGTTGAAGATGTCAAATTACTTGTGAGCCCTTGCATGGTATACGTATCTCATTCCTAAATATATATTTAAAAATAGACTCATAGCTTTGATTTTCTTGAATAATACTTTAACTGTAACAAGAAATAACCGATGATGTAAGTCTTTACCAATTTAGTATAATAATACTAGAAGGAGCTCACTCTGACCGCTACAGTGATGTGGTACTCAACTGCAGTGGTGCCAAAGTTATCGGATCCTTGTTTGACCTAGAAATATAACATAAAATGTATATCAAGTTTTCAACATATCGCCATCTAGAAATATACACGCGCACTACAAAAATATACAAATTCACGAAAACGGCCAAAATTAGCTCCTTCTAAAAACTATGCCAAATCAATCTAGACATAAATATAAGGTAGTTGATGCTGCTTTTTTTAGGACTTGGTAAACTGGGCTCCGTATATCGGAGCCCATTTTACCGCGGAGCTCACTTATACCTCAGATTTAACATGGGAGGAGCCCACCTTGTATGTTAACTAAATATATATATATATATATATATATATATATATATATATATATATATATATATATAAGGAATAGATTAGTGGGTATTTCACGCAAATAGAAGAAGGGGCTACTGAAAAGAGTGGTAACCGCAGACATGCATATTTCTGGCTCATTAGCCATCCTCAGCACGGTATAACCAAATAAGGATGTGAAGCTTGGGAGCAAAGATGTTAATCGAAACATGGGAAAACACAAAACAACGGATTCCAACAGGGAAACCAAACGCTCATTTGTGCCTTCAATTGCATTACATCACCTGAATATTTTCCAGAAATTCCATCCCAAACGAAAACATTCATTATCCTTCCAAACACTTGACAGAATTATTAAACAACTCACACACAATTTTTACAATAAAAGACAAATTCAATCAACACAAACCAATACACTAGCTCCTCTTACATACATTGCAATGCGATACACAAATCAACAACGGAAAAACTAAACTATACGTTCAGTATGGATCTTCATCAAGTAAAAGCCTCATCAACTAAACTATACTTGTATAGTATCTAAACATAACATAAATATTTGTTATAAGGCACAAAATACTCTCTCACCATTGTTCTCCGAGTTAAAAGGTCAAATAGAAACTTAAAAAAAACCAAACATCATATATTCTATGCCATGTCTCATGTAAATAGGTATGATAACCCAAAATCTTGAATATAGACTTAATGGTCATAAACATACAAAGAATGCCTCTACAGCGGTTCATAAACATGAGCAAATTGAAGAACATAAATTTGACATTATTAATACTGAATCATTAGCCCAAGATTCTAATTACAAAAAAATTTAAAATTAATGGAATGATACATATAGAAAAGGTGTAACGGTAAACAATATATTAAAACCTATGTCAAATAAACTATAATTTACTAAAATGATAATATTGATTTCAAGAATGGCCCTTGTATATTGTGAGACGTTGTTTCTAAAGCAGATATTTTGATTTTATTATTTATGAACATTATGTTATCAGCTACTTGTCTTTGTCATTCTCTATGTTCATATTTATTATAATCATCGTCCTATTGTTAACCATGCATTAAACTTTTGGAAAATAATCCAAACGTCAATTTAGATTAATTGCAGAATTTATTTAGAACCTTATGCCAAGAAAAATGGAGAAGGTTTATATACAGGGTTATAGAAAAGCAAATATATATATATATATATATATATATATATATATATATATATATATATATATATATAAGATGTACGAATAGTGCGTGACATATGAACAATCAACAACGAATAGATTAGTGGGTATTGCACGCAAATAGAAGAATGGGCTACTGAAAAGAGTGGTAACCGCAGACATGCATGTTTCTGGCTCATTAGCTGGTGTTGAATGAAACATGAGAAAATATAACAGAATTCAGCAGGATAGTCAAACACAATATTTGTGTGTTTGACTATCCTGCTGAATTCTGTTATATTTTCTCATGTTTCATTCAACACCTTTGCTCTCATGTTTCACATCTTTTCTTGGTTGTACCGTACCGATAACAGCTAATGAGCCAGAAACATGCATGCCTGCGGTTACCACTCTTTTCAGTATCCCCTTCTTCTATTTGCGTGCAATACCCACTAATCTATTCGTTGTTTATTATATATATATATATATATATATATATATATATATATATATATATACATATATATAAATATATATCTACATTCAAATTTTCCGAAGCGCCCTGCTTTTTTTACAATTTTGGATCTAGTCTTTTATCGTCTATTGAACAAATTTTTCAAAATTGGAATCGATTAATAATTAGTCATGAAATGGCTTTCAATTGTTGTTTATTGTTAATCCAGGTAGTTATGATTTGACCTGACAAATCAACAATTTTATTATTCTTGACGTTTGGAATAGAAGCATTAGACCAGTAATAATTAAACGTGTTGTAATTGTTTATAACTTTTCAATATGCATTATTTATTCACGGCTGAAAAATACGTTCATATTATTGATTTATGGAGTATGCGTGAAAACTAAGATAATTTCAACCGTTTCAATAATCGCATGATAGTAAACGGATCTCCAGAAGTTATGTGGGTAGCACGTCCATCTGATTTGTCACCTCTTAACCCTTTCTATTGGGGAGCAATAAAAGATATTGTTCATCAGTCAAAACAGCAGAATGTAGACGAATTATAAGAAAATATAAGATGGACATGTCGCCAAATGGGGAATCTTCTGACACGATTCGATATGTATGTTGCAGCTGGTGGACCACAGTTCGAACATCTAATGTAAATAGTAATAATTTTTAATTTATTTTTATTGATTTTCATCATGAATTTTTACTATATTCATTTTTATCGCTCCATTAGGGCTTTCAGGATTAGTTTAACGAATTCACAAAACGAACTGCCATTTTCTTGATTATTGATGAACCAATTTTAATGATGAATACTTTAATGACCAAACCCAAAATTAAAAAAAAACATACAGAGTGCCATTAAACATTGTAATGCTGGGGGTTGTCACTAAGGGGCGATTATTTAAAGGATGGTCCTGTACAGTAGTAGTAGCGTTTTGAACCGTAAGCCATAACCGTTCAGGGGAAAACTGCTGCCGTGGGCGCTGTGTAGTCACGCTCCAGTAGTAGTCGTGTTTTGGGCCTTTCCATTTATTAAAACCGATTTGGGGAAAATGGTCACTGGGGGTGCTGATTATTCACTCGCGGATATAGGGATTTGATACCGCGAGACCTGAGAACCGTAGCCCTTAAAGTGGAGCTTTAACCAACCGAGTGCCTCGATTGCCTTCCGTACTTATTTAGCTTTTTCCACGCCTGTTTTTGCTTGAGTATTGTTTGCTGTACCGTCTGCTCCTTTGGTCTGGTAAAATAATTAATGATTTGACAGATTGATTTCTTCTGTACCGACTAAAAGCTCATTGAGTATAATTGGTCTTTCACTGCTTCTCTCCCAACTCTATAGTTGATATGCTCCGTATAAGGTAATGAATTTGAGCAGCAAATACGTAGGTTTTGTAGCCTTCTTTTTTTCTGATTGTTAATAAGAATTTGTGAGGCTACAAAGACAAAGGCAGCTTTTCCTCAGAAAGCACTAAGGTCGTGATGTTATTTCAATTTATTTGACAAGTGGGCCTGGGTTAATTTGTATACACGCCACTTGCTCATAAGGACATTCAAGAAACACTCACCGATTAATCAAGCACATCAATAAGGAGTGAATTCGCTAGTAAAACCATTTAAAATAATCTAGTTATGAGATACTTTGTTTTATGTGTGTGAATTAAATATAACCCTAAAACTCATTAAATAAGGTTAATAATTTCAATAGATGGGTAGGTTTGTATTGATTACACAAGTACTGTTTATGTAATACAAAGACTCCAAAACTATAAAATGATGATAAGAGGAAATTGATTGAATGAAAAGTAACAGCTACAATATTAGATGTTACCTAAGGATTGCATTGTAATAATCACAGGAATTAAAAATAGTTGGTATACCAACTACAGTTTCACAAAACGATAACAATGAAATAAATAATTAAATGTCGTTAACTATATCAAGAGCTTCTCACATCGAATACAGTCAAAGTCAACTATAATTTCAAAAGTGGAAATATCTAAATATGATAATTAATATGTCATTGAAAATATTGAGAATTTCTCAAGACAAAAGTTGCAATATCTTTATAAAATATGAATATTAATATGGATGAAAACAAAATAAAAGCCTAAGTATTACTTGCGGTTAATGTCAAGACCATGAGATGTCGACCATTTTAAATGACTGATTTCTTCCTACTTCTGGAAACTGAAAATCAGCCATCTTCCTGAAAGCAAATATTATATCTCTTACTTCATGACCAGCCATAATGAAAAATCCATCCCATACCAGAATAAGGTCAAAAACTATCAAATATTGGAAGAAATCATAATTATTGTCTTTCTACACAGACGGCTTCATTAAATCTAGTTTCTTTATGTTGACGTAATCTGATCAGCGGAGAACATATTGTGATGTTTTTCTTATTTATTTAAACGTTTTTACACGACGGTGGGATAAATTTATATACACGTTATGTCTACTCACTCAATCTATTCATTCACTAAACTATTTACTAATTTATATTATATACACAGTATATGTACTTAAACTAATTTGTATAAACACTTCACTACTGTTTATTTTCTTAGACTATTTACTTGTTCACTTATTTATCTGACGAGATCACTTTACCAACTAAACTCTTCCCGCTGGTCGGTATTCTTTATATAACTGCCTTTTTACTAGATAATTCTAGATTGTGGCTTACACAAGAACAATCGCCTCACTGGAATTTTCTAGATATGACTGGTCACAAAAATAATGTCTAGATAAGATAGTCACAAAAAATCGTAAACAGTTCTAAGAACTCCCTGCGCATCCGCCAAAATTCTAACTTTCATTCATGGCTAAGACAGAGTCGGATTCAGGGACTACACCAGTGTGCTGTTTCGTAACAATATGATTTTATCCAACACTGATCCATCTTGATAAACATTCCAATGCTGCAGACTTGACATTCGTGAAAGTTTCATAAAAAATTCTACTATGAACTTATTTCTTATCATCAGTAAAGACCCATGCGTGTAAAAAACTATAAAAACAATGAAAGCTAGAACATGGAGTCTACATACAGAATAATTTTTCATACCATGCACCCAGCAATAATTTTCACCCCATAATAAACATTATTATCCCAAATGTAAATAAAAGGTAACTTATCTACGAATCAACCATTAACCCTTCGCTACTCGCGCCTACATTTTTTACTTGAGTACTCGCGTGGGGTATTTTGATACCCCAATTTTATTTTAATGGGAAACATTAAAAAAGAGTTCTTTGGGTTATTTATTATATGGCAAATTACGTAAAAACACCTACTTGTATGCTTTACAAAATAAACCTAACTTCATAATCACAAAAATTTATAATTATAAACATTTAGAAGCACAAGGTAAAAATTCAAAAAAATGGCAACAAAACATTAATTTACTGAGTTTTCCGATTCAGAATCGTCATCCGCTCCATGTTTCAGGCATCTGTTGCAAACAATTTGTTGGTGGTTCTTACATATCCACTTGGTGCATTTGAGGCAACTTACTGGGGTTTTTCTGTCAAGACTTCTGGGACACAAATAACACCTTCCTTCACCCGTTCTTGGCCTCTTTGGCATATGTGTTTCAGGATCTTGAGCTCTTGCAGTTGTTGATGGTTCTTCGATATTTAGAAGGAGGAATCCCCGCTTCTTTATATTTCTTGGAATATTTTTGGCATATATTCTTTTCAGAATTTGTGGACGAACTAATCCTTCAGCGATACTCCTCAAAAAACATTCTCTAGTGGGTTTTTGGAATCCATTGTTCAGTGCATATAAACATATGGCATTAATTCCTGCAATATTGAGGATATTGAAAAAACCTGTAAGTGGCCAACGCTTGGTATTCCTAGCCACATCATAATGAGCGCACATCTTATCTACAACGTCCACTCCAGACTTTGTACGATTATATTCAAGTATAATCTCTGGTTTCAAAGAAGCTTCATCCACTTCATCATCGTGATGCATTGTGGAAATCGATAGGATATTCTTATATTTCTTTGGTACATAAGAAACCAATGTGCAATGGTCTTTAAACGCAAACATGCTGCTCTGTACAGGTCTAGAACGCGTATTGGTAAATTCGAGAGGAATTTCCTTTTTATTTTTGCGGATAGTTCCAATCATTGTCAGCTTATTTCTGAGCAATTCGAAAGCCAGGGGGATACTGGAGAACCAGTTATCCATAGTAATATTGCGTCCGGTTCCTTTTAGATCCTCCACGAGGCGCATGACGACGTCGGCGGGCTTATTACTAAGGAAGTATGGGCCATCGGGTTGCACTACAGCGTACATTTCTAACTTATACGTATACATGGTCTTTACATCCACGAGTGCATATACCTTTAGCCCGTATTTACTTGGTTTACTCGGTATATATTGTTTAAACGGGCATCTTCCTCTGAATGGCACAAGCTGCTCGTCTATTGTTAGATACGCACTTGGTGTGACTCAAGATTGACACTTTGAGACAAAACGTTCTAATATGTCTCTAATAGGTGCCAACTTGTCCAAATTGCGCCTCTCCTGCCTGGTAGAAATATCATCAAATCTGATACATCGACAAAGAAATCTAAAACGGTTATATGTCATTGTAATAAATATATGTTCAATGCCTGTACCATTCGTGTTCCATAAAGATAAAACATTTTGTCTACCAGATTTCAAGACGCCGGCAAGATACAAAATCCCTACAAAAGCTTCAATTTCACAAACATCAGATTTCTGTGCGTTTCTTTCTCGAGCAAAATTTTGTTGAATGTGCGATATATATATATGTTGGTACAATCCACAATTATAGCAAACATAGTGTCGTCAATGAAATTATAAAAACATTCCATATAAGACTTGGCATTTTTTGCATTGCCCACTGGACCAGGAACTTTCAAAACTATGTTATGAGATTTTGTTCTTGAAGAAGGTGGTTTCATTTTATTCCACTTACTCTGTTTATCCTTTCCTATGAAGTATGGACCCGTAGATTCACCAGAATCATCAGCCTGTGTAAGCGGATCTTCGAACGCACTCGCAGATTCGTCAGCAACATCTTGTGCTAGAGGATCTTCCATATAATCAGGATCTGCGTCTTGCTCACTATCTGTGCGTTCATCCTGTACTTCAATCGCGTCAACTTCGAACTAGTTGGGATCTTCTTCGCCATATACCTCCGGCTCCTCGTCAAGTTCCTCATACCATTTCAACCACTGTTCTGGATCCTTGGATTGATTTGTCATGTTTTAACCTATATATAATAACCTATGTTCAAGGAATAGCAGATTTATAGTATATAGTACACTTACCAAAAATATGACACGACCACTCACGTGGGGTATTTAAATACCCCAACGAGGTTCAATAGCGTATTTCGTAAAAGTTAGTGACTCGATAGCGACCACTTCCTAGCACAGATATCTACACACTATGCTTGAAGAATACACGAGGCGACGTGGAATTTCGCGATTCCCCCACCAAGATATTGACATAGGATATGCCCGTGGGGTACTAAAATACCCCGAGCGAGTAGCGGAGGGTTAAGACTACCAGGCTCTTTGAAAAGGCAAATCAACGTGTAGCTACTTCAATACTTTTCGAACATATGTCTTGAAACAATCGGAGATGAAACATTTCGACAGCTGATTTGACATCAAGTGCCACCAATAAGAGAGGCACAAAATTCTCAACATGAGATGTTGAAATATTCCTTGATTTGTATAATTACTTTCCAGTAGATATTGTGACGACTATCACCAATAAAAATCTTCAAAAATGCTTTAAAAGCTTTAAAAATGACAGAATTGTACAGGAATGGATTATAATTATATAAGAAGCTTGATGATGAGTGTTTGGTACGAAACATTTTACCTCATTCACAACTCATTCCTTCGTACCATAACAATTTTATTTGCTTTACGTTGTTGCTTACCATTACTAATTATACCTTTTTCAGAGGTTCACGTATTATAATCTTCATATCGCATATTTTAATGACTTTGTTTTGTATTTGTCATAAAATCGTTCGTTAATTTGAACATTGTTTTAAAACGATTTGTGTATCGTAACGAAGTTACATTTTCGGAGACCGGGCAATAGCACAATCTTCCGTATAATATAAAATAAAGGTTCGAACACTGTATTTCTCCGTCCGTATCGGTATAATGTAATATAAACATCGGAACAATGTAATATAATTTATCTAACCTGCACCGATAATCGGCGACACTTACATCTTCGCACCGTATCCCCAACAAGCCATACCGTAAAGCAGAACGATTCTCAGAGTCGTCAGTCTATCCGTAGACTCGATACTTTGCCCCCATACGCAGGCGAGAACTAAATCTAAGAGCATTCATTGTGCTCATAAACCCGTTCTTTTCCAGAAAGCCGATACCGCTAGATCAACCGTACCGTTTACCGAGGTTAGTGATATTCCATTTTATACCTTAGGGTATATGGTTCTCGCCGTACAATCCGATCAGGGGAAGTAAAGGGAAACCGTGTCCGCTACTAGAAAGTTCTTTCTCACATCCTAGTAGCGGCCGTGCATGGGCCTTTAGCCATCCGATTGAGGGGAACCGTGTCCGCTACTAGAAAGTTGAGTTCTCACATCCCAGTAGTGGCCGCCGCGACTCCGAGATGTCGATACCGCGGAAACCGAGAGCCATATCCCCCGAAAGTAGAGCTTTGATTAACCTAGAGGGTCGCTTGCAATCCGTAGTAGTTCTGCCCACTGCCGCTAACCGTCCACCGCACCCCGCCCATATTTTGTTGCTACCGCTTGCATAGCTTTGTTTTACTCACCGTAGTAGAGACCGTTTCAAACCAGTAGGATAGTAGTTAGAACTAGTGCTTTTACCCCGCCTACCCGAATTAGAGGACATTGCGTTTAGTTTTCCGTTTAATAAAGACTGTTTGTAAATACGTAACTTTTGCTCCCTCTTCTCTCCAACTCCAACTACCACTAAACCTCCGCAAATAGGTAAGAACGTTAAGCAGCTAATACCCAGGTTACAAACCCGGGGAGGCAAGTAAAATCTGCCCGACCGGTCGCAACACTCTTGTCACCACCATAAGTGACCCCTGGAGTATTTTATTTCTTCACTGACGCTGCCCGGAGCGAGAGGAGCATACCACTTCAATAAACTGGCGCCCGAGGCAACGCGTCACCTGTAGTTCAGGCGCCAACCCATTAAGTAACGACGTAGGAGCGTTACAGTATAAATTCAACTTCGTTGTAATGCTCTTTCTATTAAATTTTATCTTTGCTATTTTCTACAGTTGATGATTTGCTTATGTTCTTGAGCTCAAGTATTGTTTCATTTCATTCTCATTCTCTCCACTATTTTATTTCCATTCTCCACTATCCACTGTTCCTTGAATATTATCTCCGCCTTTCACATTTTTTTTGCTATGTTAAGTGCGGCTGATTCAGAATCCCGGTTATCTAATTATCTTGTATCACTGATTACTTTTTATCGTTTAGTTTTTGTTGTAAAATTTCTCAATCTTTGTTGTTTTTGAAGTTACTTCCTCCAATATTTACCTTCGCTTATTTTCATGTTTCTTAGTAATAATTCTCATCTCCTCCATCTAAAACACTTTATAAACAATTTGCACCTGATCCTTACTTGGAAAATATTGGAAATTCCTTCTTCTGCAAGTGACAAGAAAGGTATACCTATAAATGTTGCATAATATTATGTTTAATTTATACAGACGACTTGGACCACTTTATACAATTTATGTTATTACATAAATATTTAATTGTTCAATAAATCTCTTAATAACATATCAACCATTCCATAATTACACTCCTCCATTTGAATAATTTTTTTAAAACATTATGTTACAACAAGCAAATAGGTAGTCCGAAACCCAGATTATGGGTTACCCTAAAAGACAGTGTGATAAACTCTAAGCTTTCGCCTATCATCAATACAACATACAAAATGATATATAAAGTAGCTGTAGAGCTCACGGCATTATCAGGAAGACTACAATATTCTTTTTATCTACAACTAACCAATAATTTGTTATTATTAAATGATAAATGGCACTTCTAATCTTATCGGATGCCGATATAATCTTCAACCCAGACACTAAATCACTGTTCGGTCGATATCCAATAGAAAATAAGAACAGCTTCCTTCAAAACACCAACGTGCATTTTGTATTTTTCACGGGAAAATAATAAATTGTGATGAATAATCATCTTCCTTTAAAGCTATGTTTAGTGAAATTGTGTTGTTCTCTATTTTAAGCGTTCTTGTTTTCGATATTATACTGTCTGACGACGGATTTAGTGCGTGAGTGAAGTATGGGAACTCAAAGATATCTGTTACTTAATAAGCTACAGAATAGTATAGTCTGTTACAAGATAAAAATGAAAAATTCGATGCGAGTGGTATATCACGAATATTCATTCTAATCGAGTAGCAGACTATACTTTCTCCACGATCATATATCATATATATATATATATATATATATATATATATATATATATATATATATATATATTTAATTTGAAAAAAGATATTTGCCAACTTATTTGTAATGGATATTTTTGTGGGGATGTGGCAATAAGACTCCAGAGTAAATTCTTTCAGATATTTATTCCCGAGCTTTCGAATGATTTTCATTCATTATCAAGGGCTATAAATAATTGGTCAATGTTATCATTGATAATAATTATATAGATTTTATGTAAGTATTCATTATTTCATTTAATTATTATTAATGATAACATTGACCAATTATTTATAGCCCTTGATAATGAATGAAAATCATTCGAAAGCTCGGGAATAAATATCTGAAAGAATCTACTCTGGAGTCTTATTGCCACATCCCCACAAAAATATCCATTATATATATATATATATATATATATATATATATATATATATATATAAAACTTCAAAGAGTGGTCTATGTTAAAAAAAAACCCTCAAACTCGTGGGGATAGCAGCCAAAAAAACTTTACAGGTTAGAGATAAAGTGAATCAAATAGTACATTATCCAAGCTTTCGAAGAGCATTGTCTTCATTTTCAAAGGTTGTAGTGTTGATTTAAAATTAAACTCACATTTCCCAAATTGCAGGAAAACCTTCATCCACTAAAGACTAAAATGTCGACTAAATATAATTTCTCTCCTACATATCTATATGTGGATATGTAGGACTAAGAAATAACATTAAATGCATTCACGAAACAACCAGAAACCGGGTAAGGAAAGATAATGAAGAGTCCGATGATTTCATAACAAAACAAGGATCAAGACAGGGAGGAGTACTGAGCCCGGCATTATTCATAATGATAATGGATAATATTTTGAAGGAAGTAAAAACAAAAGTTAAACAAATTCAAATAGGTTATAGAAATATGGAAGTAGTTGAAATATCTGAATGCGTTTTTGCCGACGATTCAGTATTGTTCGCTAGAAACGAAGAAGAGCTGAAACATAACTTAATAACATGGAAGCATATATTGAAACTACGAAACATGAATATGAATATGGAAAAGACAAAAATAATGGTGGTGGGATAAGAAGAGGAGCACCTCAATATCGAAATTGATGAAATGCTGATAAAACAAGTGAACAGTTTCAAATATCTGGGAGTGGATATACAAAACAATGGAGAACAGGAAGCAGAAGTGAACGAAAGAATAAGTGCAGCAGTCAAAGCATATTACTCATTAAATCGAAATTTCCTGGGAAGAAAAGAAATTACAACTAAAACCAAATTGAAAGTGTACAAGTCAGTCTTTCGACCAATCCTTGTGCATGGTAGTGAAAGCTGGGTACTTACAAACTCCCTCAGAAGCAGAATACAAGCAACAGAGATGAAGTATTCACGCAGGGTCGAAGGTGTCACCAGAAAAGATAAAATGCGGAATGAAAGTATAAGGGAAAACCTAAACATAGAACCAATACTAAAAACAATCGAAAAACAGCAGCTTAGATGGTTTGGGCACCTCTGTAGAATGGAGAACAGTAGACCAGCACAAATGATTTGGCAAGCTAAAGAAGTAAGTAGGATAAAAAGAGGTCGCCCAAAAAAAACATGGGATAACACAGTAGCCGAAATTTAAAAAAAAAAGGAATTGATGGACAGAGGCGGCGAGAGAGGATAGAAATAAAAAGGAATGGCGGAAGTTTGTCCACGAATAGGCAACACATATATATATATATATATATATATATATATATATATATATATATAATATATAATATATTGTTATCATTTACTGGGATCTGTATCCTTGTATTGTCATCATCAGTAATAATATATACGTTTTCGAAGTACCTGATCCATCCTTCTTCTGTAATGTCATTTACTTGCACTTCCTCCGTAACTTGTTTTTTTCAGTTACGTAGCATGTTCCGCACCTTTTTCTGACCACCGTATAAGGCCGCTTCTATTTCTGCTGAAAATGTTTCCCAGTATTCCTTCTTTAGTTGTCGCATGTGGCTGTTTGTTCGATTTCTAGGAGTTTTGTATCTTTCATACTCATCCGGTGTTCAATTGTTATTGTATTTTATATATGCTTCCTTCATATCTTTTGCCAGATCCTTTACTTCGTTGGTGAACCACGGTTTGGTGTTTCTCTTTCCGTTGGTGTCTACTGTTCTTACACATATGGCTTCTGTTGCACTTTGTGTTATATTTTCTCGTATCTTTTTCCAAGCCGTTTTTACATCATCGTTATCTACAACCTGGTTTTCGGTTATCTTATCATTGAGTCTTCTTTGAATTAGATCTTTTGTGATATCTTCCCTTAACGATTCTATGTTGAATTTTGTTACTTAATTTGGTGCCTTTTTGTTTTTTCGCATACCTACCGATCGATATTTGCAAAGAACCAGGTTGTGTTGTGCCCCTACGTTCGTGCTCTTATGTCCAGAATTTGTTGAGGGTCCACTTGTCTATTGGTGATTACATAATCGATGATCGATTTGTTACCCTTTGTATTTCTGAATGTGAATTTGTGTTGTTCTTTATGTTCGAAGTACGTATTGTTTATTCTTAGCTCTTTGTATATACATATTTCGATTAACATATTGCCATTTCCATTTTTTGTCTCCTAACCAAAGTGTTGCATGATTCCAGGGATGATTTCATTTCCTATACGTGAATTGAAGTCCCCAATTATAAAGACTTTTTCGTTTCTTGGTGAACGATCCAAAATGCACTGAAGATCATCGAAGAATTGTTTTCTTTTCTCTCTTGGTTTTGTTATGTCTGGTGCATATACACTTATCAGATGTGTCTTGTCATTTTCAAATTTTAGTGACATATACATTATGGTATGCTGAAGGTATTGCACGTCTTCGATCAGGTGTTGTAGCTTCTGGTGTACAGCTATTCCAACCCCTGCCTGTGCTTTTTTGTCCTTATCTACTCCGCTATAGGAGAGTATATAGTCACCAAGTTTCGTGTTGCCTTTACCTTTCTTCTTAGTTTCTGAGAGCACACAAATATCAATGTTATTATTAGCGATTTCCATTAGCACTTCTTGGTCCCTGGTGTTCCACGATGTGATGTTCCAGCAGGCTAGTCTCAATTCATTTTGTTTCCATTCTTGTTTTTCCTTTTTTTCGCCGTGCCGTTTACTGAGTTGATCCGTCCGGTTCCCGAGGCACTAGTATCGGTTCTTCGAGAAGTGTTTTTTATTTTCTAAAAGGTAGGTTCCTAGCCTCGCCTTCAAACCCTCTTTTTTCCGGTCTTGGGTCCGGCAACATTACTCCCTAAACTACTCGATCCATCCAGTAAGCAATACAGGCGGAGTTGGGAGAGAATGTAAATACATTTAAATTACGTGGGGGTAGAGGTGTCTCAGAATATTTCCTCATTATCACGAGAGAGAATTGCAGCATTCCTTAATCAAATTTGATTTCCGAATTCGCACATTTTGTGATGATGTATATTAGATGGACCAGTGATTTTATATTTTTTCGGGTTGCCCAATTCACAGTTTTTGAGTTATACGAATATTTACATGTGTGGTTTTAAATAGGACAACCGGTATATTTCACAATTTTTTGTTACAGTTTTCTATTACCGATGCCATATAAACTCTTAATGACCAATATTGACCGGATCAAGCATCAAGTCACACCAGAAAAGACTACTCCAGATAACAACGGTATAGAAAACTACTGGACTACGTCCAGCAATGATGCCAAGGAACCGATGAACAAAGAAAGAAAGAGGACCACCTATTAGAGGGCCTGCTCATCCTCAGAATGGTGAGAAGGATCTCGAGTAGGGGCAACTTTCGCAAGTGGATCCACTCAAAATCGCGAAACACACACACTCAACGCAAACGACGTGAAAAAGAAGCCAAGAAAGGTGAATTGCACTACCCCATAAAAGAAGGTGATAGCCAAACACTTGCACATAAACCGATGCAAATAGAGGAGGAGTCATCAACAGCGACGACTGAGGTCCCCATCGGAATGATTTTTTTCTGTAGTAACCTAGAAGTCCCGATTTGATGCCATTAGATAATTTCTGTTGAGGCCACGTTAATAACCTAGTTTATTCTGAGAAAATTCGTAACCTAATACAGCACCTCTTGTCGATATATAAAGAAACCAGAATAATGATAAGTTCAGTTTTTCTTTGAGCATTGTCGCTTATAAATAAAATAATTAAAAATTATATGTAGTAAATTTGTTATAAATATATCCAAATTTTTCGGTGAATTATCCTCAAGCTTATATTTCTACGTCCCTGGTTATAATACTTTTTACAGTAATAAATAATTACAAGTTGAGATCTGGACTAATTTGAGCAGCGGGTCTATTCCGTCGTTGTTTCGTAAAGAATTTTTCGGTTAGCTCTAACCGATCATTTCACGCTACTCTCATTGTGGACGTAGCCGCCAAAATCTAAGGAACAACTGATTAAATTAATAACACGAGATTATGATTGATGGTCGATGGTTCGATATTAAGGTCACGTTCGCAGTTGTCTTAACGAATGAATAAAAATATTTTTCTTTATCGCATCGACTACCGGAACCCGAATTTGTAATAGGGTATTGTTAAAAGTATTTTTATTTTTGAATGTTTCATTTGGGATATGATCTTGACGGATTCATTTCAGAGATGAGTAGGTACAAGATTTGTGATTGCCTCTAATAGCTTTCCAATTAAGTATTTTAGAATTAACAATTTTTTAAGAAGGAATTCAAAATTTATTTTATATATATATATATATATATATATATATATATATATATATATATATATATATATATATATAATAATGAAAAAAGTTTGAAAATGGATATAATTTTAACGTTTCAACGTCTCGCTCCGTCTTTGGAAGTATTTTCAAAACAATACCATTGTAAAGATAAGGGACGATTAAAATATTTGGTGATAGATAAAAACATAAAATAATAGGTTTCTTAAAAACACCAATGAAAACATTGCATTACCGATGTACCCACATTAGAATTACAACAAAACGATACCATACGAGGTAGGTTGAAATCAATTAGTTAATCAATGTATAATAAATTTTACTCAAGTTTTTAATATCATGTCTATCATTCACAGAAAACTTATCTTGTTTTATGTGTATCATTTCATTAATTGATAAATTTTGATTATTGGTGTCTTGAGATAAGATTTTTGTGTTTTTATAATCAAATTCATGATTCTCAGTGCTTTCATGTTTGTGTAAAGCAGTTGATGCATTTTTTGTATATTTGTCACCATTCATTCTGCTCTCCGAGTATTGTGTAGTTACTCCTATATAATTCATTGGACAATTCATGCATGGTAGGGAATATATAATATTAGATTTCTCATTATTTTTGGTTTTGTTTTTTAGTTTACTAAAAAGTGGCGATAATGTGTTCTGGGATTTATTGCTTACATTGATGTTATGTTTTGATAAAATGTATCTAAGTTTTTCTGATAATTGATTTTCATACGGTAGGGCTTTATTTCTATCTTTTTCTGGGCTTAGTTGTATTTGTATATTTGGTTTAATGTTATTGTATGATTTATATGTACGTTGTATGATTCTATTAATTTGATTTTCTGGATATTGATTATTATTCATTTTTGAGTTTTTTCATTACTTCAGGACTATATTCAGGTGAAGTCAATTTTATAGCTCTATCCGTTAATCCTATGACAACACTGTTTTTTTGTGATTTGGGATAATTTAGGTACCGTCCAGACCATGTTTCTTCTGTATATAGTTTGGTTTTTATTTTGTTTTTGGTTTTTATCAGTATCATGTCTAGAAAATTTATCGGTGATTAATATTAAGTTGCAGAGGAATACTGACAATATATTGAGGGAAGGTTTATAAAAATTAATTTATTTATTAATAATGAGCCCATATTTGCATTTGATATATTAAAGTCATTCATTCAAGTTTTTTTTTATTTTAATGATAAAGGTTATATTGAGGGAACCGTAAGCTGAGAATGAGAATCTTAATCATAGTTATAGCTAGCCGGATAAGAAAATTATAAAACATAATGAATGAATATACAGGGAGATTCGTAAGAACTTCAAGTTAAAATAGGAAAGGAGGTAAAGTTTAAATGTATACATTAAAACATAAAATATACATAAATAATAATTTATTAACAAATTGTCGAACCCATCGTGAGGCTCTAAAAATATTTTGGCTCTTAGAAAATTTAGCTCTGAAAATTCAATTGGAGTCACCAAATCAAATAAACTATAAACTATCAAAATAATTCCATTTATTAAAACATAAACGTAGAAAATATAAAATAAAACTACAATAAAATAATAAAGACAATTTGACAAGTACAAAACGTACAAAAATGGCAAACGCAAAGAAAAAGAAAGACAATACAAAGAAAGGAAACGAAGAACAATCTACATCAACTACAGAAGAGATTTGAAGAGAATGAACTACAGCTATCAGGACAAGAAGAAGAAAAGGAGATGGTAAACATGCATAATTTGATAAGAAGCCTAATGATTAGTGTAAACGAAGGAAATAGAGAATGAAATAGAAAATTAGAAGCTGGTAATGCAGAATTAAATAGAAAATTAGAAGCTGGTAATGCAGATTTGCTCAAAAATATAGAAAAAATACAAAATGAGACGGCAGAATTATAACGAAACGAAAGAATAAATCTAGAAGAAAAAATGAACTATTGAAAAAATAAGTGGTACAAGATAGAGATGGATATAGAAGACAAATGGCGTTCTTGAAGAGACCCAAGAAGGTCGAAACCGGTCAGCGTACTATACCCTTCTTCTTACAGTTGCGAACCAACATAGATGTGTATATAGACCAAAGGGTTGATTGACGTCACGTTTTTCTAAGGGGATATAATTCAATATTCTGCGAGATATTAGCCAGGAAAGTAGTTGTTGTCTTCTAATATAAAATTATAGAAACAAAAATGTTGAATATAAATTACTCTGACAATTAATCGAGTATATTGGTAAAATTGTTACATTTGTAATAAACTATTATATACATTTTTCAAAATAAAACTCTAAAAAAACAGTATATAATGTCATTAAATAATATAAATTTCATATCTTCTGATAATTTCTCTCACTTTGATATTGAGATCTTTTTTATTTAAGGTTGTTACGATTACATTTTTTTAGTTTCGTTCTTCAAAATCTGAAAGATACGCAGAGACTATGGTAAGGTTGTTAAAGTCTGATTTTTTATTACTACACTCATCTTCCTGGGCAATAAATAATGCTTCTGAAAACATACGCTTTATATAATGTCCTTATGTGGTCAAGGCTATGGCAGATTGATTATTCATAGAATGGTTGTAACTTTTGTGAGATATAATTCTGTTGGTAAGTGATCTTTTAAATTGAGCAATGTAGCAATGTATTTTTTATTACAGTTCATGCAAGGAATTTCGTGATTGGTTTTAGTCGCCTTTCAGTTGGTGTTTTAACTTGATTTTACTAAAAATTGAATTGACTTAAGGTGTTGTTTATCTGCAATTTTTATATGTTTGTATGTTGCTCAAATTCGTTTTGGAAGATATGAATTATCAGAGTTCTCATAAAAAAGCATCTACAATATTTTTAGATTTTTTTGGTGGAATATGGGATTTGAAATGTCTAAGAATATATTTTTCATTTGTTTCATCACGGTAATCTTTGTATCCTCTCGGCTAGGAAGTTTTTAGTTCTGAATCAGACATGCGCTGATGCTTGCTTGCATGCACCAGTGATAAATTGAGGCAATGGCGTAACGTGCTTAGCACAACAAGTGCCTGTCATTATGAAAATACGTCTGAATAATCCGATGAATAATGCAATGACTACAACGGCAGCAGTCCTTTCCCTGCTTTAGCAGTGCGTCTTCATGATATAATTCTAAGTTGGACACACGACAACGATGGCAGCAATAGCGTCATCAATCGACAATGTATTGAGGGACTGGAATGCGGGTATTCCTGAGAATCTCCTTCCTACTAAGGACATCCCATCCAAGTCACTACATGAACGATTGTAGGATGATGGGATGTGACCGTTCCGAGTCACTGAGCCACGAGCTACAGAAAAGCTATGCAGTTCATTGACAAAGAACAAGACGGCATGACCAGCTCGTAACGCATAAACGAAACATTGCCGAGAAGAGAGGATATTATGTTGTAGAGGTAGAACCCTGCATTAGATGTATTACGTGGATTATGAGAATGATAATTGATATAGTTTCCAGAACTTGTTTGGTTTAATATACCATTTGATTAAAATTTTATGATAATTGTTTCTAATACATTTGGTGTCAAGAAAAGGTAAATATTGTTCAGTAATTTTCTTTTTCTACAGAAAATTGTGTTTGGGGTTCAAAGTTATTGAAGTAAAAGTGTGAATTGTTTATTTTTGATTACATGGAAGAGATCAAATTATATCATTTACGTACTTTTTAATGATGAACATCTTAAAGGGTAAAACAGATATAGCAAAGTCTGAAATATAATCCAATACGTAAATTGTATTAGAGATCAAAAAGTCCACAGGTGTACCAAAAGTTACGCTATGACAACGAGGCGCTAAAAGGAAATGGGAAAATTCGGATGTTTTACTGTTTGAGATCTTAACAATGTAATAAAACAAAAACACATCTACAGATTACTGAATAAAACAACAATAAATTGAACATTATGAATACATGTAATTTTTTGGATACAATTTAAAAAAATTATCCTTTAAAATGAAAAATATATAACTTTGTTAAACATTGAAGGAACTTGTCTAACATACATGTAGTTAACGTCATTACACACAAATTAGTTTTACAGGGTCACCTATTCATCCCCATCCTTTACACAGTTCTCACAATTTTTTTTGCGTGTTCTAGACAAATGGATCTTTGTTATTTTCAAGAAATGTTAAATTATTTTCTTTTACTTAGACAGTGTTTTGCTTCATTCATTGGACCTTCAGAATTTTTCTCCTCATTTTGGTCATCAGACTCAGTTCAACTGCCCGAAATTCATGACTCAGTTTCATGGTCACTTTCCAGTGGAAAATCTTTATCTGCATCGCTGAATTATTTCATCTTGCAAATCCAATTGAGGTTTACACCACTCTTTGAATCTGGGGTCATCTGGATGCATGGTTGATGATCCTGGTAATTGATATATTATTATTATGTCAACTTCCAATTGCTAACGTAAAACCTAAGCGCCGGTATCAGATACCGCAAATAACTTTTAAACGATTTTATTATCCACACAAACTCCATGTGATTTTTTAAATGATACTGAGGCAACTGCTCTAGACACAATAGGAAGTTATTTTATGTGGTACAGTAGAAAGTGTAAATTAAGAATTGCTACCGGTATCTGATACCGGCGTGTAGCCATTGAGAGTTAATTCTAAAAGAGTTTCTATATTCGTTCGCAGTTTTTACTGCTATCACTCCATTTGTGTCGAAGGGCTGTTAAACATATATTAAACATATATTTAAGTGATAGTATATCTGAACTTGATTGAATAGATGAGGCTTTTACTTGATGAAGATCCATATTGAACGATGAAGTAAAACAATATAATTTGTTTGAATCTTCATTTATTTGAACTAATGTTCAATTTAAACTTGTTGTTCCGTTTCACTAACACAGTAGCTTTGTCAAAACGAATGAAGGTATAATATAGAAATGTGTTAATATATACAGTGCATGATTACAGAATTCTATTTACTAATGTTAACAATGGTATTGAAAGAAATTACCTGGAAATTCATTCACTACAAACATTCCTAAGCTATTTTCTAGGTAAAAAGGTTTAATAAAGGAGACTGATTGATATCTATTTGGTCGTTAAGAAGATTACCTGAATATTTATTTTTGTTAACCCCAAGGACCTCTAATAAATTTAAACTAAAGGATTTACCGATCACATGAAGAATTCCAAAATTTCGCTCGAAAGTGTGTTGGTTTTCAAATAAATGGTTTGAATAGTTAGAATCTAATTTTTATTTGTCATAGCTACGTTTGTGTTCCGAAATTCTAGTTTTAAAATTTCTAAAAGTTCTACCGATATAAATTTTATCACAGTTGTCATTACCACACTTTAATTTATAAACTCTTGATTTGTTAAATTTTGAAGATTTAGATTTATTATTTTTAATACATTTGGATAAATTGTAATCAGTTTTGAAGGAAATATTCATGTCTGAAGTTTCTAAAAATGATTTAATTTTTAAGGATGGTGTTCCAGAGTATGTTAAGCTATTAAATTGTTTATTATTATGTTTATCTGGAGGGAATACTTGTTCTAAAGTTTGTTTTTTTATCTTTTTATTTATGATATTGTCAATTAAATTTGGATCGTAATCATCAATAACTGCTATTTGTTTTATGATATTTAATTCTTTGTTATAATTATTAATATTTAATGGGACTGTTAAGAGTCTATGTATCACACTATTGAAAACTGCTAGTTTATGACTGAATGGGTGGACGGAACTATTATGAATTGTAATATCTGTATGTGATGGTTTACGAAATATAGAAAAATCATGTTTATTATTTATATTTGGAATTGTAAGGTCTAGGAAGTTTATAGACTTATTTTGTTCAAGGTCTACGGTGAATTTGATATTATTGTGAATCGAGTTTATGTAAGTAATGAAACTCTCCAATTGTCTATTTGTACCGATTAAGCTAGCTAAAATGTCGTCCACATATCGGTGCCACTACATAAATTTCTTACTAACGGGGTGTTCATGAATTATTTTTTAAATATTATCCATGGAAATTTCTGCTAGAAGGGGGCTGAGGAAGTTGAAATGAAAATAATTTTGATTCAGACACACTTTTAATAAAGTAATTATATCACAGTGAATTATAGGATTAACATTATTGTATGTGAGCAAGTTATCAATAAGAGTTATAGTTTCTTTAGGAGGTATACTAGGGAAAAGATTTGTAACATCGAACGATATGAATTTAGAATTATGAGGTAGTATTATATCTTGAATATTATTAATTAATTCCGTTGAGTTTTTAACTGAAAATCTAATGTAAACATAGAAGAACATAAATCGGTACTAATGTTATGTCAAACAATGTTTCGTTAATTTCAAAGGAGTCTTTAATGGTATATTCATTGTGATAGTCGTCAGCTTCCGTCAATATTTCAGTTATCCAAAGAGTAAGAGGTTTAATTGGGGTGTGTATTGATGCTATAATTGGTCCATCTGAGAATGTAGGTTTGTATATTTTTGGTAAGCAGTTAAATTTCACGGATATGCCGTTAACATGTTATTGAAGTAAAAAAGTATATATGGATGATCGATGGACCTTTTTTACACCAATTTTCAGAATTTAAAATAAATCACGTTCATTTTATTTGTGGAGACTCAAATTTCAGATAGAGGCTACATTCTGAACTGTAAAATTAATTTGACATATACACCTGCTTATTAAACTTGGAATTATAATTATTTGGTATTTTCATTAAGAAATTCATAGTCTATGTTATAGATTTTGTCAAGCTGTCATTATTATTTGTTTATGAAAATAATTAGGAAATGGAAACTTTAAAAAGAGGTACATGATGATAACACTTTTATCCTATTTAAGTTTTGAGGGTTGTACACACCCCATCTGCAGTGTTAAAATTCAAGCTATCAAGTTGAAAAAAGGTGAAATTTGGTTACCCCCCAAAAAATTGACGTGTTCGAGCTTTTCTCAGAATTTTAATTTTATATCATAAAAATTTGGTGTGAAAAATTGTTATTGAGTAACCCCGTAATAAAAATACTCATTCTTGGACCACAGGATAATTTTTATTCAATTTTAACTTTCAAAAATTCCAGTTGCCGCAGTTCTCTCGTAAATGGCAAGTGTTATAATAAAAACTGGTCAGATGTGCACTTCTACAAAAGTGATTGTCATTATACTTTTATTTACAATGGACTCCGTTCCTGAGATATCGTGATGTCAATCAAATATGCACTTTTTTACTCTCATTATCATTCTTATATTTAATTGGAATGCGTGAAACACAGAAACCAGCCATTTATGATTACTTCCTATCTGTGAACATTGAAACTGACAGCAGAAATGCTACCTACCTGCACCGTACACCGTCTTGTGTGGGATCGAAATGAAATCCCTCTTTTTTCTCTTTAATTAGCATCAACTTTGAAGATTTATTTGTGCCTTAAATCACTTTAATGATTAGATATTAATTGATATTAATGTTATATACTAATGTATTTTGGATATCTTACAATATTTTTGAAACTGCCATTTTCATCAAGAAGAATTTTTAATCATTTGACAAGCAGTAATAATTTTGTAGATATTTTGAAGACATCTGCAATGTTTGATGAGGGATTAACCTGTTCCATAATTGATGAAGATTTTCCAAAACAAGTCGAGTTATAATGGCCCACGATTTCATTAAGTTTTCAATGGACAAATGGAATAACTTATTATGAAGGCAATTTTAAATTGGTATCATTCAATATTTTTTATCCAATGTCACTTCCTTTCTATATAATCAATGACTTGAAAACTGTTTGGAACTTGCAACTTCCATATCAAAAGTTCCATATTGGTGAACTGTGCAAGAAGTATCAATACTTGGATATGGATCTTGCTACAAAAATTCTGATAGGACAATATAGTGCTGGATTGATTATTCCTGGATTCCTGGACAAATCGTCCAACCGAAACGTCATCAACCAATTATGTATGTTCCAAGATTGGGCTGTAATAATGGACTTGTAAACAATGCTGTTAGAGATGACTCAGCACACGTTAGTCATTGTTGTCGACAAATTGGTAATGGAGAGTTCCATCAGCAGGTACAAGATAGATTTCGACTGGGTTCGACTGGGTTCCTCTGGGCTATAGTCAAATGACAGCGTCATCAAGTCGGCAGAGGACAAAAGAGCTGTTGAAATGATAGAAAACACTATGGTCAGAATCAGCAACGATTCCGAGATAGGACATATTTGGATGAACCAAAATGGTACTCTACACAACAGTTTACCAAAGGCTATAAAAAGGTTGTTCTCCATGATGAGTATAGGCAAAGACAGGTATTTTGCTGACCAATATTGTGCAAAAATCAACAATTACCCTTCAAACAATGATGCAAGTAAGCTAGAGACCCTTGAAGCGATATCCAAAATGATTTGATACCAACCACATTTTGCTGTGTGGAATATTAACAAACCAGAAAAATTGGGATTTGTTTTCAATGCAGCTGCAGAATCGCATTGTTCGAGCTTGAATGACATCTTGCCAGTGCAGATCTCGTACCCACATTGATACCCGTACTATGTCGGTTCAGGCAAGGAAAAACTGCTTTCAGTGGTGACAAAGAAATGGTCCACTAGATTCTCATCAGGAAACAAGATCGAGATGCACAATTATTCTTATGGCATGTCATAGACAGATATCGGAAACCTCACTCATTTTGAAAATTGGAACGATGCTGATTTTGAGTGAGAAGTTTCAGGTATCACCAAATTTATGACAAAATAACATTATATGGATGATACGTTGACTCTTGTGATACCAAAGAAGAGGCAATAAAGATGGTTGCTGATGTTATGTACGGTCATGGGCAGGCAGGTTTCGAAACGGTCAAGCGGATAAAGAATTAAAACAAAGTTCTTCAGTCCATTCCTGAAAATGTCCGTTCAGAGTCTCGGAATCATGTAAAAACGGGGTCAGATGGCAATTTAAAAGGTATCGGTTTTATTCTGGAATCCCAAATCAGACTATTTCGTTTTTACCTTAAGATTCCAAAAGATACCTCACCGAGTAAATGAACCATTTTTAGATGGAACTAACTGTTGCTTATTATTATGTAAGCGTTAATATCTGTAAAATCGAATTCTCTTTTTTTTTCTATTCAATTCAATTACAAGGTAGAGGTCACTTCTTGGTCTAGCCAAAAATAATTATTGAATATTAGGTAGGCATCAGATGAAATGTAACTTCTGTCATTTTGGCGTTGATAGTAATATCGAAACAATTGTCAGTTTTTTGGAATTTCTACCATTTTTCCATATATTGTGGAAATATTTAGAAACAGTAAGTTCCATTCAAAAATATTCACAATATTCTACAGATTAAAGGTCGAAGCAGTGATTTTTTTGGGTAATTAAAAGTAATAAGCAGCCGACTAAAAGAGAAGTACTTCGTTTGGTGATGTCGAATTTTGACTTACTTCTTGCTCCTTTGATAGTAAGAAGCAGGTTATTGCTGCAAGACATTTGGAAAACATGCATTGGTTGGGATATTCAGATAACAGGTGGTGACAATTTCTTTGGTTGGACAAATTGGTTGATGAATCTAACAAACTATCTCCAATTTCTAGATGCTAATTTCTTGAAATGAACCCTATACAGAGCGTCCAGTTGCATATATTTTGAGATGCCAGCGACAAAGCCTACGCTACAGTGACCTACAATAGATCCCTAGTTAATAACGGTATATTTACAGCTTTTGTAACCTCTAAATATAAAGTAGCACCCCTGAAGCAACAGACAGTTCCAAAGCTGGATTAACAAGGTGGTGTTTCAGCTTGCAGAGTAGGGAAATAAATATACGGTGAGCTGGGTTATTAGATCGATGATACTTGCCACTGGACTACTATGATAATACTCAAACAAATCAAATTCCAATCAAAACGATGTTCCATGTTTCTTTCTTGTCTAGTTTGAGAGATTCAAGAAGACACAGATATAAGAAAATGGCGTTAGATTCCCTCTGATCTGAATATCGCTGATGAAGCCACAAAAGGAATACAACACATCAACTTCGGAAGTGGTAATCTTAGTTTGAATGGCCATGGTTTGTTAAGACTACCCATGGAATATTGGCCGGAGGAGATGATTTTCGAAGATAATTTAGAAAACCTAATGCTTATTGAAGGCAATCCAAATTAAACACTTATTTTTCCCGATATTTTAAGATTTGCCATGTAGAAGCGTCTGAATCGATTCACTGCTTGGACTTCATATTTCAGGAAGTTCTGTCGTATTCCAAAAGGAGTTAGACCCACAAACCCAAGATTGGTTGCAAAGCTCCTGGAAGGATTCAGAAGAGTCAGGGTGACTCATTGGAAGAAATAAGTTTACTTTAAAATGGTGATTCACTGCCAACATCAAGTTATCTGCATTTTCAGATGAGCCTGAAAGCGTTCGACTGAGAGAAATATTTCCAGACTCTGACAAGCTTTACTCGGACTACAGCTCTCGATTTCCCATAGTACTTGATCCCAAGCAGAGGTACATAATTCAACGTATTGACCATCATCACCTGGAAAGTTGGTCATATTGGGGTCGGAATAATGATGAATCCATTAAGAACCAATCTTTGGATATTACACCTTAGAGCAGCGGTGAAAAATATTTCAATAAATGTCTTAGTTGTAAAATTCGGAGATGAGAGCTAGCAGTACCTGAAATGGGGTTGCTAATTCGCTCAAGATGAGAATCCCATTTATTTCCCTTCAGCTTTGTGCGTATATATTTTTTGGTTCCATGACAGTACAGATAGGCCTAAGAGTCGATAAGAGTTATGGAGATATTTTCACGTATCTCTCAACCATGGCAGTCCATATACAATTCTAGGAATATTTTCAAGTTACATGGGGCGTAACATAGAGTCCATCAGCAACAATGTATGAAAGAAAAAACTTCATTTAGTGTATCGCCTATTTTCTTTAACAGAGTATCATCACACATCTCCAGTCACGATAAATATTCAGAAAATAGGTTGCAAATTTAATAATGCCAATGGTTGTAATCTGAAAAACAATGAATGGACGATATTGACATTGAATAGGCTACTTTTGGAATAACTTATTATTGCAACTCAATTAAACACTGTACCCATTATTGAACAGCAAATATTCAATTCTGAACGATTAGCGTAAAACGCCTGTAATTACTACTCTCCTGATAAAACGATTTCGTCTATACTCCTGTTTTTATCTATCCTCTCTCTTCATTTTCAATTTACACGTTGAAAGTATTAGTGCTCACACAATATTCCTTTATAATAATAACAGAAATCATTCCTCATTTAATTCTATGTAATATAAAACAATAATCGCCTGATTGTCAACGGAGAATGTGAGAGGCACGTGGCATTACCAGTGCGTTAAAGAGAGGAATTTTGAGATAAGAGATAGATTATAACAGTTAAAATAAGGATACTAGAATATACGAATAAGAATCGCGTATGTGCCTCTCGTGGGCGGTACTTCTGACCAGCTATAGTTACGACGTTTAACTGTACGTCACTACCTGCTTGTTCCCGAATGAGAAACGATTTTTGTAAATCTAGTAAAATGATCATGCATATACACCAATAATAATAAGGTCCAATAATATTTGGTGCCAACATGATAGTTGTGCATCGCATAATTATCAATTCGCAATATTTTTTTTAAATACACAATTTCCCAATAGGATAATCTCCACGAATGGGAACATTGAATGGCATGCTCGATCTCCAGATTTCGCAATCAACGATTTCTTTTCTTGTGGTTATGTGAAATGGAGAATTTATGGACTCCAGGAGAACAAGGCCAGTTCTCTGAATTCACTTAGGGAGCAAATTCCACAAGCCTGTATGGAGATAACACCTCAAATACTCACCCATGTTCGTCAAGAATGTTTTAACCGGCTTGGTTACTATTTAGCTCGAGAGGGGTGTTTATTCGAACATCTGATTTGAGTTCATTGAATAATTAAGAAGTTTTTCATATTTTTTAGCTTATTATCTATCAGAATATTACTTTTATTCAAAAATAATAGGAGGTATTCTCATCACACTTAAGTGAATTATCATAGCGGTTTCCAATTTATACTGAATGTATTAACACAAAGAATTTGTCTTTCATTTGAAAACTAACGTAAAAATAGTGAAACAATTTTTAGTAATACAAATGTTCGGCAGATATATTTCCGGGTTGCCAAATTTAAAAAAAGTAAAGGTTTTAAACGCTTTAAAACTGAAAACTAGAACAATTTCCAGCATTACAATGAAATCTTCAACAAATAAATTGGATTAATTATCTTGATCTGTTACAACCTCTCGAATTATCATAATCAAAAGCCTCTTATAACTTGTTCTCGTATTAGAACAGTTCATTTTACAATTAATATAAATGTACAATCGAAAACCAGCAACGTATAAGTTTACTTCAAATCGTTCAGTGAATAATTCTGTGGCAGAAAGTCAAAAGGGCATAAGTAATTTTTTTTGCAAAATGAGTTATTTATACCGATCGATAGTATTTTTCAAGCTTGATAATCTGGCAGCAGGGTTTATCTATATTCCTTTAAAATAACGGTTTTTTTTAACATAAGGGAATATCTGAATGAAAAATATTTTTTCTTCCTTGCATAAAGATATAATTGGAGTTAACAATTTTTTTTATTTTTTATTTTTTTGACAGGAAGGTATATCTTTAGATATTATAATATTTTTTAACCTTGTCATCCGACATGAGAGCATAACTACAGTTGAATCATATTTTCGGGGAAATCTAGTCAGACAAAGCGGCATAAGTCGACTTATGACTCATTGTCGGTTTCGAATGCCGACAAAATGTTTCGGTCTTATTTAGATATATGTCTTTTTGTCGGTAAGAAATTATCTAGAATTTAATAATCGTGTAATTTCGGCACGTTTCGTACGATTGTCTATGCGGAAAGTCTATTAAGAACACCCCTTCGGTACGGATTCTTTCGCATTTCATTATAATCACTGCAGTAGGTGTGATGTGTGTAGACTGATGATGAGTGTAAGCAAGCCCACCGAATTAATGGTGGCCAACTGCCGTAAGTATTCTTTATCGTATTTTTTTATTACAGAATTTAAAAAAATAATAAAAGAAAACGTGTTTGTATTCATTCTAGTGCGGAATTGCTTTAAATAAGGCAAATTAACAAAGCCTAGTCAAAAAAGTTATAGAATTTGTGAAAGAAAATAAAACTTGATTTATTTAAAAATTTAATTAGCGTTCTATTTTAATAAAAAATATTATTGGTTAATTAAAAACATTTGAAAATAATATCAAACAATTCAATCAAATAAAGTTTACATTGATGAAAATTAATCCTTTTATTATTTTGAAATAATAATAATAAGTAGATCGGTACTTTGTTTTTTTTTTCATTGTAGAACTGCCAGGTGGCCAAAATGTTCAGCAAAGTTTATTAAAAAAAGCTGTCCGAATTAAATATCATTTAGATGGTGAAGGTTGGTATTAAAATATTTCAAATTTAAACTGCTTAATTTTTTTTTAGTATTTCATCCCCCAGTTGCAAATGAGACAGGCACGTCCGTCAATTGTTTTAATGATTACAAATACGACAAAAATAAGCTATTTCCTGAGAGTGTCAGCAACAACTTTCAAAACGGTAAGCTAATTCAATTAATGCCTTTTAAAATATTTTTTATTTAAATGCAGATAAGTACAGAAAATTATTGCTTTTTTTTATAAATGTTTGTAAAGACCAACTGGCTATAGAATGAACAAAAACGTTTTTTGTTCGTGCTTAATCCCTCATGTAAGCGCGTCAATTTTGTTCATTTCATAGCCAGTTGGTCGTTAATAGGTATTTATAAGAACTCGGTATTGATTTTTTAATTTTGTTATAGTGTGCTTGGAACAATACACTTTTGTTGAAGACTCGGATGATAGTGTGCAAGATCCGGATTATACTGCTGAAGAAGAAGACTCTGAAACTTCAGATTCAGATAAAGAAAATAACCTTAACAAGCCCAGTGGATCAAGTGCTTCAAAGCAAAATCCAAACTCTGAAACTTCAGATTCAGATAAAGAAAATAACCTTAACAAGCCCAGTGGATCAAGTGCTTCAAAGCAAAATCCAAAACCCAAAAAAGTTTCTGAAAAAAGACAAAGAAATAAAAGTTTGCAAAAACTCCGGCAAAGCGTACATCTCAAGCAGTCAAAAGCCAGTTAGAGAAAGAAAAATAAGACCACTGAAATTAAATTGCAGAAGAAAATGCAGAGAACAGATAGATGAGGCTACAAGGCTTATTTTATTTAATGATTATTGGAAAATGGGAAACTATGACCGACGAGTATCTTATATTGCAAGTTTAATCAGTTGTGACGACAAAAAAATTGCAACTCTCAAAAGTGATGCTCGAGGTAAGGCAAAAAATAGAGAAAAAACATTTTCGTACTTTTTGGAAGTCAACAGCAAAAGGTTTCAAGTGTGCAAAGAATGCTTTTGTGCCACTTTTGACGAAACAAATAAATTCATTCTGTTTGTTACTAAAAAGAAACTTGCTTCTGATAGTGGCATTCCATATTTAGACAAGCGCGGTAAACATGCCCCGAGCCACAAACTATCAGAAAGTAGTTTGCAAAGAGTAGTTGATCATATTAAAAAATACCCTGCGTACGAGTCCCACTATTCTCGACGACACACCGAAAAAAAATATTCAGCAGCTGATTTAACAAAGGCTAAAATGCATAAACTTTACTGTGAAGAAGCAATGAAAGATGGAGTAAAGCCTGTTTTAATTAAAATCTATTCACAAGCTGTTGATAATTTAAATTTGAAGTTTAAAAAGCCGAGCAACGATACCTGCAACACATGTGATGTTTTTCATATGAAAATTCAAAGTTCTTCAAATGACAATATTAAAGATCAGCTTAAAAAGCAATTAACTCAACACCATTTAGATGCTGATAAAGCTTATAATAGTAAAAGAGATGACAAACTTTTATCTACCAATGCGCCAAACACAAAAGTTATAGTTTTTGATTTGCAACAAGTGCTACCCACCCCATACCTTTCGACAGGTACCGTATTTTACAAAAGACAACTTCACACCTATAATTTAACAGTTCATGATTGTGTGACCCAAATTGCTGGACGAGGTGCAAACGAGATCGCAAATATTTTTCCGAATTAAAAGAAACGGAGCACATCATTTGCTACAGCGACACATGTGGCGGCCAAAATAAAAATTCACATGTAGCTGCTATGTTGTCTTATGTAGCATCTGCAAGTAACAACATAAAAATTATTGACCATAAATTTCTTGTGCCTGGGCATACGCACATGGAGTGCGACTCTGATCATGCCATTATTGAAAAAGCGAAAAAAAGAAGTCCCTTTAACATACACCTTCCTCGAGACTGGTACAACCTTGTTAGGCTTGCAGGCAATCAAGGTTAGAAAGCAAACAAATTTACAGTTGTCGAAATGAAGCGAGAGAACTTCCTGGATTTTGCGGCATTGTTAAAGGGTCCACTTGTAAATCGAAAAATCACCGAAACGAAAGAAAAGTTTTCATGGAGGCCAGTAAAATGGCTGAGGTATGAACACGAATTTGGCATAGTACAATTTAAAAATAGTTTAGAGGAAAACTGCCCTTCTGAAAAAATAAACTTTAAAGGGAAGACAACACCTTTAAATGCAAACTTTGATTTCAAAGTTCTATATGACACTGACAGACCAATAGACAAAAAAAAGCACAAAATTTATTAGAATTGTTAGAACTCGTCGATGAGAGTGCTAAACTTTTCTATAGAAACCTAAAAACTTCGTCTGAAGAAAGTAGGGATGTCGATCCAGACATTGATAATTATTTCAGTGGTGAAGAATTTTAATTTTTGCTTGTCCTAATGTTGTTTTTTTGTAAAATTTGATTATTTGTTTTTTAAATAATCATTATTAAGAATAATAAAGCATACACTATATCTACACTTACTGAATCTTTTTATTATATCAATCACAAAAAATATTTTGACAGAAGGGAATATGTTTAGATGCTGCCTTTTGTCAGATTCTATATTAGGTGGCTATCTAGATAACTAAAGTTATGCCTTTTTGTCAGAAAGTCAGAACATTTAATTCAAGGCACAACTCTGAGTTCCAAATAAAAAAAAGGTTTTACCGTAGCATTTTTGAAAAAAAAAACTCAAAAAAGTGTTTTTCTAATTCCCGACAAAAATCTCTTTTGTTTTACGTAACAAAATTCTTCGTATCTTCATTGCTGATAAGCGAAATCCAATAAAGTCAGTTTTTTAATTCTCCTGTAAAACGTGAATTTTTGAATTATGCCTTCTTGACTTTCTGCCACAGAATTATTTCCAGCGTTGCCAGTGCTGTAACGTTCGTATTACGTTTTTGTAGATCCTGATACGAGAATACATCACTAACAAATCTTGTACGTTTTCAGATTTTTGAATTGATGTAAAATGGAATACCAATATTTTATTTTTTATCCCACTTATATTTCCCTCTTTTCTCCATGCAGAACTATTTAGAGAGCGAGGGTAATAATATTTTCATTGTAATAGATATCGGCCACAAGTATAATGAACTTTTCCAAATGCGACAAAATAGTTTAAACAAACTCAACTGGCCTTACAAACACAGTTGACAGTTATCATTGAATCTAGTACGCAAATCAAGAATCTAGTACGTTTTTGTGTCGCTATCTGCCAAAAACTTGACACACTGGTAACGCTGATTCTTTCAGTGTTTCTGTATCCTTATTTTAACTGTAATAATCTACGATTACATTAGATTGTCTATCTTACTATGCCTCACTCTAACACACTAGTAATGCCATGAGCATCTTACATCTTTCCGTTGACTATGAGGCGACTATTCTCCTACGTTAGAATTAAATGAGGAATGATTTCTCTTATTATTAGAAAGAAATATTGTATTAGCACTTGTACTTTCAACGTGTAGATAGACAATTAAGAGACGGGATAGATAAAAATAGAAGAATTACAGCTCCAGAAGAAATCGTTTTATCAGGAGCGTAGGAATTACAATTGATCCATGCCAATCGTTCCGAATTGAATATTTGTTATTTCATAATGTATTCAGTATATAATTGTTGAGTTGCAATAATAAATGATTTTAATCAGTATCCGATTCAATGTCAATATCGTCGATTTATGGTTTATCATTATTGTAACAATTAAAATTATTAGATTTTCAAACTATTTTCTGAATCTTTATAATGTTTGGAGTGATGTTAGAAATAAAATTCAACATTCGTATGTTATAATACCCAGTTAATGAAAATAGGTGATACACTGAGAACACTTGTTTTTTTCTAACACATTGTCGCTTATAGACTCTGTACTAATGCCCATGTTACCAAATAATTTCCACAGCACAATAGGATAATATGTTTCCTTAGATACTAGTTCAACTTTTCTCGTGCTCCAAATATGACTGGTATGGGAAAGGGTGGTAAAGTCGATTAAAACTGCTAACAAAATCTCGTTGAAACACATCAACCCAATAGGACTGCTTATCCTATTGTATGGATTCGAGTACATGGTGAATTCGAGGCCTCTAACCTATTTATCAGTTTATCCCAAAGACTCGGAGATCCACCATTTCCTTCTCCTAGTGAAGGGAACTATTACCGTTTTACCAGAGTTATCAGACATATGTTCCCTGTTGCAGCAACTGTAGACATCGTCCAACGTCTTTTGGAGGATATTATATGCTACCCGTCCTGACTTGGTCCTTACCAGTATGACAAGGTCGTCTGCATACGCTTGCAGTTCCACCCCTTTTCCTTCGAGAGTACCAAGCAGGTCATCCATCAAGAGTGACCACAGTAGAGGAGATAACACTCCACCCTGCGGGCAACCCCTGCAAACCTTAAAGTTAATGTCCTTATCTTGAAGAGATGTAGTGGCTGTTCTATTAGTGAGCATGGTATATATGCAGCCGGTAATCGTTGGTTTAATACCCGTTTCCACCAAAGCTGAAACAATGTAGTCCGGCATTGTCAAATGGTCCCTTGATGTCAAGAAAAATGGCCACCCCAATCTCCTTGTTGTTAAGGGACTGTGTTATTTTTCCTACAAAATTGTGTAACGCTAAATCTGTTGATTTGCCAGATTGATAAGCGTACTGGTGGATGCTCAGGGAGAAGTTGTATAATGATACACGCCTGATGTAGCAATACAGTACTCTTTCAAGTCCTTTAAACAGGAAAGATGTTAGGCCAATTGGTCTGACCGATTCAGGGTATGGTTCTGTGCGGCCCACTTTCGGTATATATACTACCCTAGCCGCCAACCAACTGAGTGGTATATAATTCTACGCCAGACTAGCTCTAAACAGTTCAATGAAGATGGGTAAAAGTAATTCCAGTCCATTTTGCGGCAGAGCTGGAAAAATGCCATCCTCACCGGGAGATTTGAAGGGCTAAAATGATTTGATTGGCCATTAAATCGCCGGTGCTGTGATAACTTCCTTGGCGACCTCATTCTTTTTGGGCTGCCTTGCGCCCTTAAAGTGGGGAGGTCGATTGTTATCCAGAGTAAAACTTCCGAGAAAGTGGTTGTCAATCAAAAGCTCTAACGTTTCTTTTCTAGAGGTCGTGAAAGTGCCATCTGGTCGCTTCATCCACCCTATCTCGGCAATTGACTCTCACAGAACTTCTTCCAAGACTCCCGCTTCGCCTTTTTAATTTCTTTGTTGTAGATTGTTACAGCAGCTCTATAAGGCTCCCTCTTATCTGACTCTTTAGCTCGATTGAATAGCCGTCCAACTTCTTTTCTGCATTTTTCTGGGCTTATGTTCCACCAAGTAGAGTTGCGATTATCTCTTTTTGTCTTGAGTGGACAGTTCTCATGATAGGAGGAGATTACTGCTCCCCTTAGCTCTTCCGGCGCAGTACCTATCTCATCGCAACTATTAATGCTAGAGAAGCCGTCCTGAATGTACCGTTGGACGGAATTTTTGTATTCACTCCAGTCATTAGCTTTTGAATCGCGATATTCCACTACTGGTCTTGGACCTATACCAATGTTGAATTGAATATGCCTGTGATTTGAACACAAAGGCTCAGTAGATACTGCCCAGTGCTGTGCCGTATCTAACTGCTCAGAAAGTTTGTGCTGATAGTCAAATATAACACCTCTGATCTGTTTCTACTTACAAAGGTTGGTTCGGAGCCCTTATTAATAACAGATAGCCCTTCCCCTAGTATATAATCGAAAAGTAACTCACCTCTGTGATTTATATTTGTGCTGCGCCACGGTGTATGGTGTGAAATGGTGTCACGGCCCATGACTAGCTGGAGTCCGCACTTCTTGCTATAGTCAAATAGCCGCCGTATAGCGAGGGAAGGTACAGTATGTCCCCTGGCAAGTATGCAAAGCAGCCGACTATCTTAGTCATACCAATTTTGTCCGGTATGGACACTTGGATGGCTACTACGTCAGGAGTGCAAAAGTATGTAAGCAAGAAATAACTATCATTTTCTCTACTGACGAGACATGCTCTGGGTTTCACTACTACCTCACCAGGAATATTGCTGAGATCAGTTACTCGGTTTGTACTTCCTGTCAATGGTTCTTGCAGGAAGGCAAGGTCGATTAATTCGTCCTTGAACCTTTTTCAATGATATAAGAAGCGGCCTTGGCATGCTGTAAGTTTACCTGTAAACAGTTGGAAGTGGCGAATATAGAGAGCCGCAGACAGACTTGTGTCTCCTCAGATCCTCAGGAGATATCAGACGGTGGGTCAAATGAGACGCCACCATCTGCTCCTTCTGGAGATAAGGCTGTAGTTGGTGCTATTGACGAGTTTTGATCATCTTTCGTCACGTCTGACCCAGCTGATTGTTTTGATCACTTGGTTGAGACCATACTGGTCTTCGATTTCAGGACAGCAGGTCCAGTCCCTTTTTTAAGTTCCACTGAAGAGACGTTACTCGTCTTCTTTTTGAGGAAACTAGCATTCCCCTTTGGATAGCTGGTACCCTGGCTACGTTCCGGCGGTACACTCCCCCTGTTCTTGCGAGGACGTGTGGCTTTGGGAGTTGGTCGCCTGAGACATATTTCAGGCAGGCCCCATCCCATAGTTAAAGTGTATTGACTACGCCAGTCAACCACGAAAACACTCTCCCGATCTATACAGGTGACCTGTAACCATCTAGGCCGAAAAGTACAGCTCTGCAACTGCACTTGTGGACCACCTTCAGAAATATCCTCTACAGCGGCCATAATGGCATACTGTAGAGATTCCATTTGTTTGGTCATTATAGAGGTTGTCGGAAGTTCAAGATGTGAAACTCCCACCTTGATACCGGATACAGCCTGCCCATAAGAAGGCTTTTGTAAGTCAATTTCACCTGATGTTACCACTGATTCAGCCGAGCAGGGCTTTTTTGCCTCCTGTTCGGGTGAGTCGTCGTTAGAGCGTAAACGCTTGCTGGCACCAGCCACAGAGTGAGAATGCTTCCCCTCTTGCGATTGATCCCTCTTTCGCTGCTCTAGAATTTGGTGCAAGGCGGATTAGTAAGGTACCCCATTCTTTAGGAGACAACTGAGTTGCTTCCTTGCTGCACCATATAGTTTCCTAGGTTTACTCCCAGGAGTTGGAGAACTGAGTAGTTCCCGTTCCTGGTCGGAGGTTACAGGGAGGTCAGTTAGAGCCGATAGGTCGACTTCCATCTCCTCTATAGTTTTTAAAAAAATATATTTCATTACTTCTTCCATATGAGTCCCACGAGTAGCTAGGGAAAATATATCCATCACGGCAGTGTCCTGCATTACCGTGACAAAACTTACTTACGACGAGAGGGCGCCTAGTACATCGAACGTCCCGTTAGTGACAGGTGATAGGCTCACTGTCATGCATCCCCTCGGCATGGATACGCACACCTTAGGATTAAGCCGAAAAAACCTTTGGAATGTCATTTAGTCAACGATTGATAGCACGAAAAATGTTATTCCCATTACCAGCGGTGCTAACGTGGAAGCAGACACCCGATAGCTGAATTTACTCACCATTACATAACCTAAGCTAACATACATGCAAAAGCAGCAAGCAATAGTTCAAGCAGTGCAAAAATGAGCAAAAGACAGCCAACCACGCCTTCTACGCATTTCAGTAATCACTTACATTCATCAGTTCTGATAAGCTACTGTTGGATTTCCCACTAACGTTTTGAGCTTTGGATGAATAGGTTTTATTGGTTCATTGAATATACCGAAAGGCCATCCTTTCCAAATATGAAACGGGGGTGAAACACATTAAATCATTTTATTGAAAAAATTATTCATTCAGAGGTTGTAGTTTCATGTACAAAAAATTGACCTGAGTCAGGATTTTTCATGACTACACAGAAAATGAATTTTTCAGATACTTTAGTTCCCCACTGTATATCAAACAAACATGTAAAATTTTTACTTTTTGCGTCAGCAAGTTGGCGTCTAAATAATTTTACTTCGTATTGATTACTAAAATATGTCGAAAACAAACAAAATAAAATCCTTGCGCTGCTCTTTTATGGTTTTCTGTGAAATACTGTCTCCCAATAGATTTAATATTATATTGTCAATTGCTTGAAAGTGCTGAGCAATACCTCGTAAACTTGAAATATTGTCATCACAACCCATTCAATATATCTTATTTTATAGGCAATATTCACTTTTAACTGCTCAACTTATATGCGAAACATCAGCACGCGTACAGAGTGGATCATCATTGAAATATTTTATATAATATAAAACAGAAAATCCGGTGAATTTCACTTGAATAAAATAATACTGAAATGTTTCTTGCTTCTAGAAAGTGTAAACTGCAGTAACTTGAGTAAACAAGTTTTCGAGCAGAACCTCTGTGGGATCACAAAACTGACAATCTAACAAGTTGCTCTACCCCATTTTGTACGTTTCAGCTTGAATGTAATTAACAACATCTCTTGCAGACAGTTAACATTTACCAAAATCATATAGTGCCAGGCTCATTATTTTGAACGACACAAAAATGTGGATGGTCGGTAACTTAGTGAATACAGGGAGATCCTGGTTTGAATCTAGCCTGAGACGATTTTATTTTTCTATTATCATTCAATTAAAAATGTATGTCCAATTTACTCCACGGTGACAATTAGCAATAGTTGCGAAAACAGTATATTGAATGAGTTTGATGGCAAGTATCAACATTAGAAAATACTGCTCTTATTGTGATTCTAAATGAAGAACCGAATACCATTTATTTATTACCATTATCTGTTTGTGATTACATTTGAATGATTCATTCTAATTACTTCACTATATGTATAAGCAGCTTCTACCGAAAATAATTATCGGAAGGTCGCCTATGATGGCGTGAAGGTACTTTTTCAGGAATAACTCAGAATAATGTCTGTTTCCAATGATAGCATACTCAAGGGTTTTCACAGATTGCATTGGTATGCCATCTTAGCAACTACCAACTTCGGATTCTTCTCTCTATTTTAAATCGGACATTATTTCTTTGTGGAGTTAATAGTTGTTTCTCTAGCTATCTGAATACATTTAGCCCATAAAAGATTTTCTTCAGACATGGACAATAAAAGAAACATCAGCAATGGCAGGGGATGGTAATGAGGAAAGCAATAAACGCAATTAAAGAAAATAAATGGGGGGAAACTAGCCTCCAACACTTATGGACTTCCAGCCACTACCTCCAGATGGACGACAGTGTAAAAGGGGATTGAGGCGATCGTAGAACAGTTTTCAGCCCAGAAGCTGGAAGCAAACTTGTAAATCACATCGTAGACATGGAAACCAGATTATAAAATTACATGTGTAATGAAAACGTCCTTGTTGTTGAATTTTTCTGGTTTCAATGAAAGTTCGCCGGACAACCGACCATTTGTTATCTTTGCTTATTTCTGTAGATTAAGCGTCGATCTATACTTGAGAACGCACCGACAAATCTGACAGTCATACACCTTGTCTGACGGATGCTTGTCATATATAATGAACTGTCATCTACGTCGTTTGCAATTTGAAAACATTTGCGGGATTGATACAAACGAACACTACTAATATGTTAGTTTTAGTGATGTTAGTTTGAAAGATATGACGCACACATCTAGCAATGATAAAATGATTGTAAGAAAAAATGGTTCAGCGGGATTCAAGGATATCTCTGAAGGTTCCAGGAAACACATCTTATGCTCGAGCTCAAGCTTTTATTGATAGCAATATTATGGCTTATTTTACAGCTTTCGAACCTGTTTTACGTCAGTGCAACTTTACCCCGAGAATATTCATGTCGATGAGAGTGGTTTAAATACCGTGCAAAAGAAACCACCCATTTTTTTGCCAATAAGGGGCAGAAGCAGGTTGGTGCTCTAAACAGTCTCGAACGGGGAAAACATACAACGGTGGTGTGTGCAATGAATGTCACTGTGTTTAAAGAAAGTTACGTTCTCGGTACTAGTCATGTTGAAGCTACTGGTGAGGAACTATATGAAGTATTCTGTTTATAAGCTGACAAACTTCATAAAGAGAATAATAATGGATAATGTTATCTAGATTTAAAAGACCAGAATAGATCTGGAAAGGTGGCTGTGGAATAGGTTACAAGCCACATCAGTGAAAGTTATCTATCTATATATAGTACGCCACCAGGTAGCAAATAATATTGTCAAAAAAGGGAAGAATAACTTGTGAATTTTTTTTAAACCGGCTTCAACATTTGGAGCACCATTCCAAGGAATCACCTGACCATAAAATTTTATTACTGCTGGAGGTTCATAATAGCCATAAATCCTTGGAAGTCTTGGAATACGCAAAAAGTAAAGCGATCGTAAGGTTTGTCCTGCACTTTGCAATTATAGAATTCAACAACTCCCTGTTGCCTTTCTTGAAACCCTACCAGTTTATTTCAACCAAGAATCAGACACAGACGGACAGAATCAGACACATCCGGGCAGAATTGTTACCTAATTTTGAATAGTTGTTGTTTTTAAAACCGCATTTAAAAAAATTCTTATACCCACAAATACCATCAATGTTTTACGGAAAACAGGAATAAGTCCATCCAAATATTTTGGCGGAATTGTTTGGGATTGAAACTTGAGCAGCTTCCGACAAATTTGTTATACACTCATTATTAACTTCGACTGTGCCTTCCACATTATTTTTCGAACAATGTTTTATTTTGTCCCCACTTTTGACACTACTTCTACGTTCACTGCCGAAGAAACGTGAGAAGGGCCATTAATTTCCTTAATAATTCTCCATCCCTCGTGTGAATCCTTCCTTTGCAGCATCCCATTTATTCACACCACCAAAATATAACAGTATCATCACTTCCATTAAGCTTTCCAAAACTGTGAGTGAATCCGTTGTGGGAAAACTTTTACCTTCCTCTTTAGCTCAAAATTTGCACTTCCATATCAAATGGCAGTTGTTCCAAAGATTCATTCATTATCACTCCTCCAAATGCGGAAAAACGAAAATAATTTCATTGCGCCATTTTTAAAATCTGACAACCTGCCATCATAGACCAATAACCACATTCTATTCGCAGTCTGCTGAAAACACGTGATCTGAATGATAATTGTAAATATCAGCAGATATAGTTTTCCTGGTTTTCTATATCATTGCACAGTTATACTGATCTTAAATGAGAAAAATATATCCAGGATATCCCCATAGGGCTAATAATATCTTAACTTTGATATTTGTAATATCATATTCTTCTTCTTTCTATTAATATACAGGGTGTTTCATTGAGAATTATCCATATAGTAACTGGAGAATTCTTGTCACGAAATATGAAGGTTTGAGCCAAAACACTTCTATATTCCTCCTAACCGATATATAGGACATTTTATTTTAAATAATCTGAAGGATTCTAGCCTGATCTGAACAGAAATAATTAACCTCTCAATACACGAACTTTATTCGACATATTTCAAGATAATTATGACAACGTAGAAAATTATTATGTCAAGTAAAGAAACATTCGCGACAAATATTAAAACTAAGTATGTGTTCACAAGAACCGTTAAAAACGCTATACTGTAAATGACCAGCTTATCAAATATACTACATTTCCCCCCCCCCTCAGTATTAATGACGAAATCTTGTAAATGACTTGGAATACGTCGTTCTCTATTAAATTTTCTTATCTCAATTACTGGGGCTTCAGTGCTAGTCGTTTTAAAATTTGTAGGTTGTTGCGGTATTCCAGAAGAGTCTGAGGTATTCTGGGATTGTATTATATCATTGGTAGTAGATTCTGGGTAATTGGTGCCACCTTGTGTTTGAGAATCTGCTTCAGTTTAATCGATATCCGTAACTGTTGGCACTTCTTCTCTTTCGCCACAAGGAGGTGAGTGTTTCAGAGAAACTGTCAGTTCTCGGCCATTCTGAAGACGGACAAGGGCATGATTAGAGTCTGTTTCTAATAGATCTACTCCGTCGACGAGTGGTTCGTATTTAGATAACCTCACTTGACGACGCATAAGTACTTTCCCGGGAGTCAACAGCCATGATGGGATCGACTCGCCATTCGGTGACCTCCGGGGATGTTGAAACATGCGTTCATGTGTTTCATTAGTGGCAGTACAAAGAAGTGACCGGACACAATGAAGGGCATCTTGAAGAACAATTTCCCATTGAGAGGTCTTTAGCATACGGGACTTGAGTGCCAACATAATAGTCTTCCAGATTGTACCATTATATCTTTCTACTTGGCAATTTCCTTGAGGGTTATAAGGTGCAGTGCGACTGGTCACCACGTTAAACTTATCTAATTATCTTTTAACTTCATCAGATATAAAAGAGGAGCCTCTATCAGAATGCATGTAGGATGATATTCTGAATATAGTAAAAAGATTATGATAATTCTGTATTACCGTCGCTGCTGACACATCAGAACATGGAAAGGCAAAAGGAAATCGTGAATATTCGTCAATGATCACTAATAAATATCGATTCTGTGATGTGGAAGGTAGAGGTTCATCTATTGAAAATGCCAAATTCTTACTTCTAACATAATGATATAAACGAGTAACTCCAGGATGACAGAGAGTAGTGTGGAATTATTCCAATGTCTGTCCGTTAGTTGCTAGATTACAGTGAATTCTAGTGAATGCGTCTGCCACAGAATTAAATTTGCCAGGTCTATATATTATGTCATACTTATATTCGGATAATTCAAATCTCCATCGCAGAATTTTCTCGTTTTTGAATTTGCTACTTTGTTTTGAATTGAACATAAACGAAACTGATTGTTGATCAGTAATCAACTTAAATTGTCTATTTAGTAAGAAATGTCGCCATTTCCTTAGTGATTAGATTATTGCGTAAGCTTCCATCTCGATGGCAGAGTGATTTCTTTCTGACGGAGACGAGGTTCGGGAGAAAAATGCTACTGGGCGTCTTTGTTGCGAAAGAGTCGCCGCTATTGCGTTTTCGGATGCATCAGTTTCTACTACAAATTCCAATGATTCGTCGATGCATTTGACAGCTGAATCTGCAATCGATGTCTTAAGATCTTCAAATGCCTCTTAAGCTTTGTCATTTAATGGAAATATCATGCAGTGAGCCAATGGTGCAATCCGTTCTGAAAATCGTGGCACTCATTTCGAATAATACGCAAACTTCCCAAGTACTCGTTTCATGGCATTAAGATTAGTAGGAAGAGGATAATGCATAAGAGCTCCTAGTCGAAACGGATCAGTTCGAATAGTGTTGTTTTCAATAAAATATCCCAGTAGTTTGATGCGCGTTATTGAGAATTTGCTTTTTTAAGTATTTAAGGTTAGTTTATATTGCTTTGCAACCTGGAGAAAATCTTCTAATTTTCGATCGTGATCTGCTTGATCGATTCCACAAATGGTAACGTCATCAAGATAGGAGTAAGTGCTAAATGACTTTTCGGTTTCGATTATCCTGTCGATAGCTTCTTGAAATTCAGAAACGCCATTCGTAACACCAAATGGAATCCGCCGGAATTGATAAAGTATGCCATTCGCTTCAAACGCAGTATACATTTTGTCACTGTTTTGTATGGGAATTTGATGGTAGGCTGATTGTAAGTCGATAGTACTAAACACCGTATATTGAGCTACTTTATCCACTAATTCCTCAATCCTTGGTCGAGGATATGCATCTTGTAAAGTGAAGTTATTTATTGTTTGTGAATAGTCAATGCACATTCTCTTGTTTTTATTCTCTCCGGATACGACAACCACTTGCGCCCGCCAAGGTGAGTTGCTCCGCTCTCCTTCATATATCATTCGTTGTATTTCATTTTCGATAAAGTCACGATCTTGATTTGAAAACCTACGGGATTTAATCGCTATATGTTTCAAATCAGGCGATAAGTGCCTAAACAGTGATGAAACTGGTACTTCAACAGCCGCTAGGTTACAAATAGTAAGAGTCGATCTAGATCCTCCAAAAGTCACATATAGAACTTCATGTTGCTTTAAAATATCATGTCCAATGATGACGTCGGCACACGCTTTTGGTAATATTGACATTTTAATATTCCTGTGGATATTCCCAAACATCTTTGGGTCAATTTCACAGCTATTACGTATTTGGCATGTCAAAGAACTAGTTAGTTGCCATCAAAATGTTTCCATATTCAGGGATTGAATCTATTTTCAAAGCTTTGGCAAATGATTCATTTAAAATACTCAGAGAAGAGCCACTGTCGACCAAGGCTGTTTCAGGTTGAGAATTGATAATTACCTCAATTAAAGTCTTATCTAAGCAAGTAGGCCCTGTAGCGGCTAAGTAATAATTCTTCCAAGTATTTGTTATTGTTTCTTCTTCAACAGGTAAACTACTAGAAGTTACTCTTTTTTTAAAAGAGCGACAAACATTACGGAAGTGCCCCTTTTTGTTACAATTTCTGCAAAGTGCTTCACGTGCGGGACAAATATTACGAGGATGTTGAGACCTTCCGCAAAAATAACACTTACTAGTTGAAGCCACCGAATTAACTTAAGGTTGAGGTTCCAGGAAGACCATTTTCGGATATCACATTCAAGTTTATAGGTGACGTGCCAGAAGTGAATGAATTCGACTGAAGAACTGCCATTTCTAACTCTATTGCCTGAGAATAAGCTTGATCAAGAGTAAGAGTTGTATTCTACAAAAGTCTTTGTCGAATTTTCGGATCGCTTAGCTCTCTTATAAAAGAGTCTCGTATATACGCATCCCTGTTCTAGGATGCAGTTACATGTTTGAAGTCGCATTCTTTAGCCAATGAGTTTAATGCACACAGATATTGATCAACTGATTCATTTGGTATTTGAGAACGCGTTGCAAATTTGTGGCTGGAATAAATTTCACTCACCTTCTTGACAAATATAGCTTTGAGAGTACTGATTGCTCTGTCATAATCTGTAGATTCGCTTATGTAGGAGTATACTGACGATGAAACATGGTTAACAAGTAAATCCAATTTTATCTCTAGAGTGATCTCATTCACCGTTCCAATAAAGTTTTCAAACTTTCTCAGCCAATAAATCCATTCCTTGGCAGCAGTTGGAGACGGAGGATCTACTTCTAATTTCTCCGGTCGAAAAAATCGATCCATAGTTGACAATGATGTCAAATAAACTGATCTGAACAAAAATAATTAAACTGTCAATACACGAACTTTATTCGACCTAATTCAAGATAATTATGGCAACGTAGAAAACATAGATAAATACTTTTAATGCGGGGTAGAAAATTATTATGTCAAGTAAAGAAACATTCGCGACCAATATTAATACTAAGTATGTGTTCACAAGAACCGTTAAAAACGCTAACCTGTAAATAACCAGCTTATCAAATATACTACATAGCTCATAGTTTTGCCACCTTTCAAAATTTTTTGTTCATACCTACCAAATAGTTTACACATCTTAAGATACTTTGAACAGTGATAAATTATTAGCAGAGGCGTACGGTAGGGATGGATACTTTCTTTTTTCCCCTTAGAATCTACACCACTAACTAGAACGAGACTTTTTCTCACCACACTACTTACCTCAGTGCTCGTTTAGATGTCATATTGCCCCGTATTCTTCTGTATTTCATGTAGGATTCGAAAAATAGGGTGCCAAATAAGATGAGGCAAGCACTCAAGACCTCTTTAAAATAACCCCCTATTCCTCAGAGGGTTAATAAACGTTTGCGCACTTAGAGGTTCGTCAGGTAAGATTTTAAAATTAAAACAGCAAATGTTCCCTGTCTATGGTTTTTTATTGGGCCTAGTGCCTCTTTTCCAAGACAAATTTCAATTTTCATCAAGAAAATCCACTAAGTTTAACACATGGACCCAGCTGAAGGCAGAAGGACCAGTAATATTAAGATAACTATGAGCTGAAGGCTGGAGGAACTTACAATTCAGTTCACGACAGAATCCTTAGTTAATCATTCAACACACAAAAAACCTATAACGAGAGAACGCCAACCTTCAGTGCCTGTTATAGATGTGCGGGTTGTCTCCCGTAGTACAACCCGTGCTCGCCAGTCGACTAGCTTCGAGTCGAAGAAGGGATGGATCTTTCAAAATTTAACAGTTTCTGTTCTAATAATCCGAACCCTTTCAAAGTTGTACATGTCAAGATACTCAGGTTGTTTTCCAACTCTTGTCATGCTATTACGTGTCAAACACTGACAACCAAAAAAATTAGTGAAAATCAAGGGAATTCAACAAAATGAACAGAATTGGAAAAACACGCTATTTAGCTTACCTGGTTTGCTTTCAAAATTTAATCGTCTTCCTATAGATCCCATTATGAAAATAATTCGAAGAAACTGATGAATAACAGAATGATGCGTTTTTCTGTCATTCGGTATATTTATATTGAAATATTTTTACATATAAAACACGCGTTCAATATAACTGGAGATTAAAATAAACGGTTTTCAAAGTTTAAAACTAACTTTTCCGCATCTGTGGCCCTGAACAATATTCTATCATGAAATTGTCACTTGTATACACTTCGGGGGATGTATCGTGCTAACAAATCGAAATTTCTCCAAAAATAACCAAAAATGTAGTATAACAAAAAATGACAAAATGCTGAAAATCAATAGGGTTCATCTGTGACATGTCCTTGATAACATTCAATCATAAAATTGGTGACTTATTGCACTCCGGAGGCTGTATCGTGCTAATAAGACATGTAAGGAAAAGTGGCGGACGACAACAACGACGACGACGACATACACACAGGATTTTTTTTCTAAAAACCGTTTTTTCGTGTTGTTGTTGATGGGAAAATAAAAATTTTCAAAATTCCAACTTTTTTTGGGGTAAACCAAAACTTTTCTCGCATATTAGATAGGTTGGGCGGAAAAGTAAAAATAAAGTTTTACTTAAATTCTCATGTGTGAAGTCACATTATATAGAGTGGTGAATGACAATTTATTGTCAATATTCGGGATAAAATTGGATATATTTGAGGTTAATTGCCAATATCTATTGTTTTTCGGTTTACATTTTTTTATAGAAAAACGCATAATATTTTATTACAAATACTTAGAGTACTGGCACAAGGGATGAACTTTTGATAATTATTTTTATCTTGTTGAGTACATATAACTTCTAGTACATATAAGCCGTTTCGCTTATGGCAGTGATTTTTGTCAAAAGAATAATAAATTGAATGTGTTCTTTGATAGTTTCGGTAAATGATTCAACACATGGCACATAAACAGCACTTTTCCTTTGTAAACTATAACCCAAACAGTAACTGATACAATTGCAACGTATGTGACTAGTTGTTGAGATAACACAAATGTGTAATAAAATTCAAATAGATATACATACCACCAAAGAACATAATGTAAACATCTTATTTTTGTGTGACATTTATTATTAACAATTCTTTTTCGGCTATGTTTGTAGATATTGATTTCTACAGAGAAAAATACGGTTGGAAGATGACAATAATTATACACTTCGCATCAAAATTGAGGCGTAATTTTAAAAATCGTAGAACCGGAATGAAACAATTGTAATGTTCCGATTTTGTGATAAGATATAATTGTTATCTCAGGTATATTGTAAAAATTTATCGGCAGGGTTGAAAAAACGCTGATAGTTATTATCATTTTTGTAAGCAAATTGAAAATATGCTAGCAGTTCTTCATTTTAATTCCAATTAGGATTGGTTTTAATATGTTTTGCTGAAATGTTGAAGGCGCTTTTCCAACTTGTCAAGTGGTTTTTCTTGAAATGAACCAACAGCAGAAAGAAAATCGACATTTATCAGGATCTGACTATATTAGAATCGTTACTAGGGGCGAAGGAGTCTTCAGTCAAGTTGAACTCGTTGAAAGGTTTCCTCTCACTCAGTAATGATTTCAAGAGTCTTAACACGTTTTGCTGTCACTAGAAGTCATTCAAGAAGACCTGGTCAAGGCCGTAAAAGAATTACGACTAGTGATGCCAGGTTCGATAGGTTATAAATCGAGGCAGAAGGTAAAACAAATCGGGATTTAGGGTTGCAGATCGGGACAAACTAAAAAGCAAGGATTTTTTAAAATTACCGCAAAGTGTATTGAGTTTCGCAACTAATATTACTGCTAAATATGAATTTAACCTTACATAATAATAGTCAGACTATCTGGACCAGTTGAAGTTCGAAAATATTACAAATAAATCGTAGTTTAAGTAATAATTATTGACGCGGTTTATAAGCTAAATAATTTTTGTTAAAATTATATTTTTTATTAGATTTTGATACCCTTAGGATTGACATGTTTCTTATAACGTAGTTATGAAATTCACTAGAAGTCATGCTAAAGTTGGTTTTGATTTGAATTTCTGCTTTGCAATGCTCAAGTGTCAAACGGTTTCTCCTCTCAGACTAAATTAAGTTTGTCTGGTAATATAACCTTTCTGCTGCCGCATTTGATACCGCTATTGAAGCCATAAAAAAAAATAACAAACAAGATGTACGATTAGCCAATAACATGCATGTCTGCGGTTCTACGTTTCAGTAGCCCTTTTTTCTCTCTGCGTGCATCACCTAAGAATATCTTCGTTATTTTTGTTGAAAAAAAAATCCAAGATTCGACACGTCTTTATTGCTTTTAAAAATATTGTGCATTTTTTGTAGCGGCATCATATCTGTTTTGCACTGATGCCTTGCATTAGATCGATTTTGTTTCAGATACTGCCAGCACTACATTGAAAAATGATTTTTATCTAGATGGGACATTTATAACTTAATTGAATTATCAAAAAGGAGTAACCCATTTTATTGAAGGAAGGTCCAGCGCACAAGCTTCACTTAGCTCAGAAGAAATAAAAAAGGTAATCGTAATTTCAAGAATATTTTTATTAAAATACTTCAATTCAACATGATTACATTTCAAAAATAATTATTTCATCAACAATATTTAACTAGGAACCATTGGCATTTGAGAGAACAAAAACATTTGTTATGCAAATTCCAGAAAAGTAGGAAGTTTGTAAAATAATTAAACAGAGAAACAGGCATACTATCCTAATGAAAAATAGAATATATTTATATTTGAATTTATATCTCTGTTGGGGGTAATTTGTTTATAATTAAAATTTTTGATTGCTTTATGTTAAATTGGAGTTTTTCTATGTTTATTTTACATAAGTTAAAATAAATAATTCCATAACTTCCTATTTTGTTTCTTTTTTCACCTTTTTCGATACCTAAATTATGTACCTACGACTTGAGGAGCGTTTTTCAAATTACGTTGTTATTAATTTATATACTACACTTCAATAAACTTTTGATAGTGTTTGTTTTCCCTAAGCATAACCTATAAGCATTATATAGCGATAAAACTTTAAATAAACCAGCAATCTTCAAAGGAACTATCATATCATGATAAATACATTAAAATTAATATTCCTCATCCTCACTGTTACAGGAAGGATGAAGTCAAGGATCTTAGAGTTACTTGTGATAGTCAAATGTATTTCTTTTCACATATATAAAAATCAGTTAAGCGTTCCAATCGTATAATGGGTTTAGTTATCACAGAAACCACTCATCAAATATTGAGACTAAAAATGCTGTTCAATACTTTAATAAGACCCAAACTTAAGTTTGGATCTATTATCTGAGAAGATGAACCTCAAACGTACTTAGAAAATATAGAGAAAGTGTAGAATAAATACTGTAATGTTTTTCTAATTTATTTAACCAGTAAACGGGTGGTATAAACTTTAAACACACGGTATGTTCACTTACTTAATTTATTTATTCACTACACTATTCACTTACACTTAATTTATATATACTCAACAACAACACTTGGTCTCGTAGGTTTCGAAGTGCTTCCCACACATCATGGTAGGTAGATCGATCTTGAAATTCATTTTTAGTTACCACGTAGAAGACGTACCGCGAATTATGTTTCAGTGTCTTGCCAGGGGCTGGAATCTGGTCTTCAAGTTTTTCTAATTGCCTGAACTCCTTTCGAAAGACGGATGCCAACCCTCGTGCGTTCTTGAGACGGGCGGGGTGTTGTATGCCAGTGAATAACCTTCCGGAAGAGTGAATAAATCTTGTCGTTGTTCTGAAGTAACTCCATATATAGCTTTCCCGGTACCTCCATACGCGCCCATAAATTTATCGAAGGTAGTGTCAGACACATCTCGAATGAGGTTTACTCCTTCCTCTAGGTCATGGTCTCCTTCGAATGGCGCTAGTCGGTTTTGGAGACCTACTTTTGGTTTCCCGTTGGGGATCTTGCTTATGCGATATATAACATCATTGATCCTTTTCTTGATTAAGTATGGACCTTCCCAGGATTCTTGTAATTTTGGAGAAAACCCTTTTCTCCTCGTCGGGTCGTGTAACCATACTTTGTCCCCTTCTTTAAAACCGCCTTCTATGGGCTTCATTCTGTCGCTGGCAACTTGGAGATTTGTTCGAACTAATTCATAAATATCGTCCAGCCTTCTTCTCGATTGGATCACGTAGTCCTCGCCTGCTAGATATTCTCCAGGCCGACAGTCAAATTCCAGGTTACAAGGAAGCCTCATTTCACGGCCAAATAGGATTTTCGCCGGTGTTTGACCCGTGAACTTATTGACGGCAGGTCGATAAGCCAATGCGAATAGGGGAAGATACTGGTCCCAATCTCTCTGATGGCTGGATACTACTTTGGACAGGTATTTTCCAATAGTCCTGTTCATTCTCTCGACCATTCCATCTGATTGTGGATGTAATGCAGTTGTCCTGGTCTTCTTCATTCCCAGCTTCTAGCAAATCTCCTGGAATAGATGACTTTCGAAATTTTTTCCCTGGACTTCCAAGGGCACTTCATATCGGCTGCTAAATTCTTTCACCAATACATCTGCTACAGTTGTGTCCTCTTGGTTCGGGATAGCGTAAATTTCCACCCACTTTGTGAAATAATCCATTACAACCAGTATGTATTTGATACCACTTTCTGTCGTCGGAAATTGTCCAGCGATATCTAAAGCAATCCTTTCGAGAGGTCTTCCAACATTGTACTGTTTCATGGAAGCTTTTCTCTTGCGATAAGGTCCATTACTCGTAGCACAAGTCGTACATTTGTTACACCAGTCCTTCACATCATCGGAGCTGTTCATCCAATAAAACCTCTCACGAATTCTCTGTAGGGTTTTCTTCACTCCCAGATGACCTCTCGATGGACTGTCGTGTAGCTTCTTTTGTACTTCAGCTACTCTTATTCTCGGGATAGGTAGCTGTCGCCTCGGAACCATCATCGTTTTCCAGGACTCTTTTCAACTGCCCTTCTTCCAGGACAAGGGAGTCCCACTGAGCCCAATACGCCTTGAGTTTCGGTGAAAATCTTGAGGCTCTTCGCCAGGTAGGTCGTCGATTTTCTTCCTTCCATTGCCGGATCATCTTCAGGTGTGGATCATTCTCCTGATCTTCTCTGATCCTGGTGGGTGACAATTCCTCGTTGTCTACAGTAGTTCTTGAAACTGCAGTTTCCCTAGATTCCACCTTGTTGCAATGGGAGCAGTCTGTTGGGCATCGCCGTCTGGACAGGGAGTCGGCATTTCGGTGACTCATACCAGCTCGACGTTCTATGTTGAAATCGTACTCTTGAAGTCGTTCGATCCATCTAGCGATCTGGCCCACAGGATTCTTGAACTGCATCAACCACTTGAGTGCTGCATGATCAGTCCGGATTAAAAACTTCCTACCATAGAGATACTGGTAAAAGTGTTCCACGGACTTCACTACCGCCAAAAGTTCTCTTCTTGTGACGCATTAGTTTCGTTCCGGTTTGGAGAGGACTTTACTAAAATATCCCAGCACTATTTCTTGCCCTCCATGAATCTGTGAGAGTACTCCACCAATTCCTACGTTGCTTGCGCCAGTGTCAAGAATTAAGTCTTCCTCTGGTAAAGGGTATCCAAATATCGGCGCCGCGGTTAAATGCTTCCTCAAGGTATCAAAAGCCCTTTGATAATCTCCGTGCCATTGGAAAGCTCTTGCTTCTTCTGTAAGTCCTGATAAATCTTCTATAGTATGTGCAAAGTCTAAGGAATCTCCTAATTGTTTGTCGGTTGGTTGAGGCCATTGCTGGATCCACCGCCACTCCTTCATTGCTCACTATATGACCTAGATAGTTGACACGGTTTTGGAACAGCTGACATTTCTTCGGGTTTAACATGAGCTGGGCAGCTTGGAGTCGTTTGAATACGTCTTCAAAATTATTCAGGTGTTCGTCAAATGTCCTCCCCAGTACTACGATGTCGTCCAAATAGACCAGGCATGTCTTCCAAGACAACCCTCTCAAGAAATTTTCCATTAGTCTTTTATATATCGCAGGCGCATTACAGAGCTCGCATGACGTTGAATTGCAATAATCCAGATCCGGTGGTAAAAGCAGTCTTCTCTTTGTCTTCTGGGTCCATTTCCACTTGCCAATAACCAGGTTTCAGGTCCAAGTTGGAAAACAGTTTGCTGCCGGCCAAAGTATCTAGCGTATCGTCAATTCGAGGTAGAGGATAGCTGTCTTTCTTCGTCACGTTGTTAAGCTGGCGATAATCCACGCAGAATCTCGTAGTTCCATCGAGCACTACTGGAGACACCCATGGACTAGTAGATATTTCTGTTACTTTTTCTCCTGCCATCTCTCGAATTATTCTTCCAGCTTCCTCTCTCTTTGCTCGTGGAAGTCTTCGAGCTGATTGCTTAATTGGTTCAGCATTACTTGTATCGATTTTGTGTTTGACGGCTGATGTTCTGCTAGTCTTTCCTCCTTTTGGTACGAGTAAGTCTCGATACTGCAAGAGAAATTCTCTCATTCTATTTTTTTCAGCTCGATCCAAAGATTGATTAGCTACTGATAACATTTGTTCGAATCTGTTCGTTGTTTGACGAACTATAGACGTCACTGGTTCGCAGGATCCAATCTTCATTCTTGATAGTAACTGGGTAATCATTCACGTTTATTACACGTACTGGGATCTCTTTCGCCGACGTAACCAATCCTTTCCCAATTAGTACTCCTTTTCCAACTTCTTCGTCGTGGTTCCTTGACTCTATCATAACTGATGTACTTTCCTCCATGATTCCCTGTAGCCGTGCTACTATCATGGTTTCGCTTCGTGCAGGTAGAACGGTATCTCCCTGTACAGATGCCAACACCGCGTTGCCTTCATATGGATGAAGGAATACCTCCTCGGAACCCACTTTAATGGTCTTGTTTCTAAAGTCTCATTGGAAACCATGTACATTCATCACGTCCATTCCCAGAATCACGTCTTCTTCAATGTCAGCTACGATCACCGTATGCGTGAACTTTTCTGCGCCAATTCCCAATTGGATTTGTGTGTCCCCGTGAACGTTGGCACTCGGGCCTGTGGCGCTCCGCAGTCGCAGTTTCGTTGGTAGAAGCTTCTTCTTGGGGTTTATAATCTCTGGTCGTATAATGGTTCTACTTGCTCCAGTGTCAACCAGCAGAGCATATTTCTTGCCATTTACTTCGCCATCCACATATACACTGTCAGTATGAGAGGGTCTTTGGAACGATCATGGGTCGGTGCTACCCCCTCGTAGCCGACCCGTTCTAGTTTTTATGTGACTGCGGTTCTTGGTTTGCAGAAGTCCTGGGGTGCTTACATGAACTGCGTACATGCCCTAGCTCGCCACAATTCCAGCAATTGATCTTTCTCGGTTTCTTGTCCATCATACTTTCTATTAAACTGACGAACTGGTCAAATCTGTCTTCGTCACCTTCTACTTGAATGGTCCTAACATTGTTATACCACGAAGCCTTTGTTGCTGCTCTTCATATTCGAGAGCAGGTGTCAATGCGTCGACTAATGTCTTTGGATAGGCTAATCGAAGCGTCCTCTGCATATCGTGGTCACGTAAGCCATCAATGCGGGGCCTAGATGCCCAGACATTCCATCATGTTCTCTGGTGCTGACGGATAAGCGAATGGAACTAGTCTGGCAATGTCCAATCCATAAATCCATATTCTTGAAGAGAATCATCGGTTCTTTAGCTGAGATAGGTACAAATGTTCTAGATGTTCATGACCATATCGCATGTCCAACCTCTTCTTCAGCTGCTCGAAGTCATCCGTTTCTTCCAAAGGTATCGTCTGAAGTACATCTAAAGCATCTCTCCGAAGCGCGATGGTTAAGTTCACTGTCTTCTTCTTATCGGACCAGTTATTCACTCTAGCGGTCGCTTCAAATTGTTTCACATAATTGGTCCACGACATATTTCCATCGAACGTTGGGGCCTTAGCTCGGGTAAAACTGCCAATATCATCTGTCTTGGGTTGTGTTTCTGTCTTGCAGATATCGATTCTCTTTTCTTCTGCTGCAGTGTATTGTGTTCTTAAATCAGCAATTTTTGTCTCTAACTCCTTGATTTTCTCGTCCATCTGATTTTCTATCGTTGTCATCTTATTCTCGATTTCAGATTTTAGAGATGACATTTCATTTTCAACGTCAGCGGCAATGTCGTTATTCATTAATAAGATATCGGCAGATATATCGTTCTTTAAAGTAGAAATCTTGTCGTCAATATTAGCAGAAATGTCGTTCTTCATAGCAGAAATATCGTTTTTCACATTCGTTGAAATTTTCTCTTCCATGGCAGAAATATCGTTCTTCATAGCAGAAATCTTCGCGCCCATGTTACCAGAATTATTAGTAGAAATTGACAATATTGAGGTGGAAGCCTCGTCATTAAATAAAACTGTTTCTGCATCAAAGCCGTCATTTTCCAGTGCCACTTTAAGTCGTTCTGCTAATTCACTTTTCTTACTGGATGTTCCCAACTCACGATCTTCCAATTCTGCTCTTAGTTCCGCCACATCGAGGTCACATAGTCTCTTGGCCATATTCACGTAGAAATTCATTCATATTATCCCACTTCTGACACCAATGTGATGTTTTTCTAATTTATTTAAACAGTAAACGGGTGGTATAAACTTTTAACGCACGGTAAGTTCACTTACTTAATTTATTTATTCACTACACTATTCACCAACACTTAATTCATATATACTTAACTAATCACTTATTATATACACAGTATATTCACTTAAACTGATTTATATAAACAGTTCACTAATTTATATTCACTTATTCACTTGTTTATCTCACGATGTCAAATTATCAACTATACTCAACTCTTCTTGGTCGGACTCTTATGTAATAATGCCTTTTTTACTAGAGAATTATAGATTGCGGCTTACACACAAAAAAACAATTGGTTCTCGCATTTTCTCGATAAGACTGGTCACAAAAACAGTGTAGATAAGATAGTCACTATTCGTAAACAATTCTAGGAAGCCCTGCGCGTCCGCCATAATTTTAACTTTCATACCTGGCTTAGACAGAGTCTGATTTAGGGACTATACCATTGTGCTGTTTCGTAACAATACATACGTTTCTTGTTTTATGAAAAATATAATCGTTGGCCTGATTAGGTAACAATTCGGACAACTAGGTTACGGGAAGAAATTGAGGTTATCTCTATCACTAGTCGATGTAAATTGAATATAATCATTTTCTTGTATAAAATAATTAATTACTTATAGACATCTAGTGATTTATTGTACATAATTTCTTTCAAAGTTCCCTCAAGGTTAACTCGATTCTCTTTATTGTTTGAGAGAATAAGAACATTAGTTTGTTCTCCTCTTGAGACCATCCTAAAACTTGCCAATAAGATTAGCTAATTAGATCCGACAACGTCAATTAGACAATTTATTTATGAACATATAAAGAAATTCGTTGTATGAAGGAACAGTTCTGGAATTTAGTCGTCTTTGTCTTGTTTTTAATTCTCTATATTAACCAATATATTACTGTTATATTCATGAATGGCCATAATACACAATGTTAGGATACAATTTATGCGATATCAATTCTTATTCCATGTAATTAAAAATAAATTCTGTTTGGAATGAATTATTAATATTCTAATTTAGTGTTAACCCACAAAATGTGAAATCGTTACGCTACTGATTTTCAATTTCACAATATGGTGGTGGTTTTGACAACATGTTAGCGCATAAATCTGCAACATGATGTGGATTCAACTTTCGTGAAACGGACTCTAGTCGCCAACGTGACAACACTGCTATTCTATGATCAACAAAACATACGTTATTTCATTCATAATTTGCCGACCGTGTAGCCAATACAGTTTAAATGCTCTTGTGGGTTATCTTGGAACGTTTTTTGTAAAGTTTTTTCCTGATTTTTAATTGTTTGTGAAATATTTGGCGAAAAATGATGTAATGGAAAAGTGCATTGTGTGCAACAAAGTGAAAATTACCGGTGCAAACCAAACATTCCGAAGGTGGAGTTTTATATATTTTTGCTTTTGCTCATGGGTGTACATATACGGCGAAAGTGAATAAACAAATATTCCCCCTAATTAAATATGTAAATAATCTGCAACAAAGTAGAAACATTTCAAAAGTTATATTCAATTAGTTTTTTGCTGAAACATATACAATTGTAGACACCTATCTATTTCACTGTGCACGGCCTTTATATATTGTATTTAATCACCTTAGTTCGTACGAATAAAAGCGATTATTAACGGAATAGTGATACTCATGCTCATGACTTAAGATATAAATCAGATTTTTCTATACCTTACCAGTATATAGAAATATGTAAGAAATCACTTTTACTCACGGGAATTGCACTTTATTACAGTTTTCCACGATGTTGCCTTAGTACATACATTTAAAGAGAAAACTAGAAATGAAAAAAATCAACTAAAGTTGAATATTTTTGCTAAAAATTATCTCTATGTCCATATTCGGATAAAAAAGATTTTGAAAAAACTCGTAGAATTAATTATATCTAATTTGCATCATATATTTTGTTTGATTTTAATTTTTAAAGTATCTGCGTGTTTCTAGTTTTTTATCATATTTTGAGAGTAGTGCTCAGTTTTAATATTTCAAGATATATGTTCCAGTTTTAGCTAGACATTTTCTTTTCAATTTGTTCATATCTGACCTCTCCTATAGCATTAATTGTTATTGATTTTTTCACACTTGTACGTGGTTGGTGGTAGCAGTTTCTACCGGACGCAGTTGCATCAAGGTATAAACCTACTTAATTAGGGGGTTAGTGTTCTTCGGACAATTGCAGTTGTTCCCAGAATTACTGCTTTTTGCATCAAACCACAGATATGTCGAGATATGCTTAGCTCTTCCAGGTGTTTAGTTACTTTAACGTGCACTAAGCCATTTGCAGAAATTATGAATGGTTCGATCTCTACCTTTCTTAAATTCCATAAATCTCTTACCTCATCTGCTAGCGGACGATATCGCATTAACTTGTCTTTGTAAGCTTTCCCCAGATTTTCGTCCAGTGGGACCGAAAAATCAATAATGATCGCAGATTTGCTGTTTTTATCTAGCACGATCATGTCCGGTTTGTTGTGTTGAACTTCTCGGTCTGTTCTTATCAAAGTATCCCTTTATAGTGCTCATTTTCAACTAGACTTAACGGTTGATGTTTGTACCCTGGTGTTTTTCCTGTTTTTAGATTTAATCTTGGGGTCACATCGAAATGTAGTTCCTTTCCCATATTGTTGTGTCTACTCAGGTAAGCGGTGGGGGCTAATTGGGTGCAGGCTGATATTATGTGCTGAAATAAATTAATAACTAGATGTAGAAATGTTTCACATTTTCTGTATATCCCAGCACTGAATGTCACATACAGAACTATCAGCAGTTAATTTAAATGGTTTTTCAAATAAAAACTTCCAGATTGTGTACAGGGTACACGTGTCAATATAATTGAAAAAATAAAAGTACTATATTTCGAGCAAAATATTTTAATTTTTTAAAATCGTAGTAAAACGCTTCCAAATGTTAAGTCATCTTCAGTGTTCACCTGGAAGCAAGTAAACCAATAAGTTATTATGAATATCGAAAAAGTAAAGTGAGGTTACTTACTCGTCAGCCAATACAAAATATAACCATAACAATATCTAACTCCATCAAACGTCAATGATTGAGTCATGTACTTATTGAAATTCCATTAAAATGGTGCTAAAGATTTAACCCATGAAGGGATTATTGTGGATTAAACGTTTACATGATGGTAGGAACGAAGCGAAGTCGACTAATTGACACATCCATTTTCATACATGGAATGAATGACATAAAATCCCGTTGGCATGGAACAATTGATAACAAAGAGCCGTAGGTCACAGACATGAAATTTTTATACCCAAAACTACGGACACAAGACACACATATGGAGAATGAGAACCAACAGTTAACCTGAATGAAGCAACCGTGATCTGTAGCATCAACAAAGCTTTATGAAATACAAACTCAAACGACACCTTCAACTTAACTAAACTATTCAGATCGGTCTAATGAGAACTGAACCCAAAAGTCAGGTTAAGAGACTCATTAAGTAAGTATGTGAATGACGAATATTGTTAATCAAAAATTTATATTTGATATTTTCAGAAACAAGTTTTTCATTTAGTGACTTATTTTTTAACTAAATACAATGTGTTCCGGAACTCGATGCAAAAAATTGGGGCGTGAGTAGATGATGTAAAAATAATGCTGTGACAAAAATATTCTCTATACGACCCCTCGTTTTTGAGTTAAAGGTATTCAACTTGCGAAATCAGAACTTATATTTAAGTATATTTTCTAAATTATAGATTGTAACACTATGAATTTTTAATCGATGATTACGTTTGTCCATGTAGTGTGTTTGACGGAAATTACTCAGAACTAAAAAGAAGAACAACCTAGAACACCAAATACGGGAAATAGACAAGGAACTTCTTTAGGGAAGTAGAGTGAGGAGGAATGGGAGTGTAGGAGAAACGGAAGGCATGAGAAATGGAAGTGGAGAATTGATAATGACGGAAACGGAAATTGTTGAACGATGGAGGAAGTACATTAAACAATTACTAAATATTGAAAAGTAGACAAAGGGAGGAGAAAACATTACCTTCCTTTCAGCGGATATAATAATACCATCAAGAACACTACAAAAAGTAAAAAATGCGATAACATATCTCCAAGATCATAAAGCACCAGGCAATGATGGTATAAATGCAGAGTTGTTGAAAAAGGGAGGAAATTTTCTGAAAGTGCCATTAAACCTTTTGCGCATATATTTAAATAATCGTAAACAATGTGTCAGAATTGACTCAGATCATTCGGAATTTCCAACTTTAAATTCAGCAGTTCCTCAGGGATTCATTATGGGACCACTAATGTTTTCTATTTATACAATGAACTAAATAACATATTTAAAAACCTGTAAAATTCACGTTTACGGAGATGATACCCAAATATACTATAGCTTCCCTCCAGTGTTCGTTGATGATGCCTGCGAAAATACTAATCAAGAATAAGAACTTTCATAAAATTAGCGACAGATCATTGCTTATTATTCAGTTGCTCTAAATCTAATGTAATTTTGTTCGGCTCCGCTTATAATAAGGCTAAAATAGGAAACTTAATAAATATAACAATTAACAACGAAGTGTTAGTCTTGGTTAATCATGCTAAGAATTTAGGTGTCATTATGGATTCAGATTTGAGATTTGAGAAACACATCAATGAATTGATTCAACGTGCTCACAGCTCATTAAAACTGATTTATGGAAATCGTCAATTTCTCCCTCAACATGTTAAAAACTCTCTGTGTGAAAGTCTCGTTTTATCACACTTTAATTTTGCAGATTTAGTGTATGGTCCAAATTTGACTCTCCTTTATAAAAACAAAATACAGAAAGTACAGAATTCATGTTAAAGATTCATATATGGTATTAAAAAGCCTCATTGTATATCACATAAATTAATTGAGATAGGATAGTTAAATTTGGATAACAGAAGAATGCTTCATGCAGCTTGCCTTTTTCACAAAATTATAACCTTTGAAACTCCTACTTATTTGCCCTAAAAAATTTCTTTTCGGACTGATGTTCATAATTTAAATCTAAGATTTAAGGGTCTACTATCTCCACCTGTATTTAATACTGAACTATTTAGACGGTTCTTTCAATACCAAATATTTTTTATTTATAACTCCGTATGTCAAAACTTAAAAAAATGTAATATTTCAACTTTAAAAGTCAAGTTTAGAAATATATTACTTCAGAGACAATCATAGTTAATTGTTTTCTCTCCCACACATATTATGCTATACTTATATACTAGTATTAGTTACTCCACTTATTCTTTCTTTTTTCTTTTCAATTTATTTAGTTATATATGACAGACATATGTTTTCCTTTCTTTTATGGGTTGAGTGGAAGAGCATCTTCGTAATGGAACTAGGTTTCATTACAGAAAATGAACTCCGCCCTTTATTTTCTATAGGTATATACTGCTACATCATGTATCAAATTTAAACAAAATGTAATTTAGTTATTTGAAAAAAATGAAGGCGTTTATTATTATTATTGTTATTATTATTATTATTATTGGAACTGAGGCACAGGTTTGTCCTGGTGTGTTCCGCCTATACGGGTGGAGGCCAAGTATAGGAGGACTCTATTGATGTCGGAGGAATGATCTAACAATATTGCATGTTTGCAGTATTACGGCTTTCTGTGTTTGGTTGTGTATGGTTGCGGGTAGATTGAGTTCTGATAGGTGTCCGATGAAGGATGTGTGAGTGAGACCTGTTGATGAAATGATGATTGGTATGACAGTGACCGTTTTTTGTTTCCATATTCTTTCAAGTTCTATGACAAGCGGGATGTACTTTTGGATTTTTTCCAAATATTTAGCTGGTACGTTGTGGTCGTTTGGTATAGATATGTCTATTAGGTATGTGTGCTTCTCCTTCTTGTCCGTGAACGTAATATCGGGTCTATTGCATGATAGGGGTTTGTCAGATTGGAGAGTTTTATCCCAATATAGTTTATAGTCTGCGTTTTCAAGTATGTCAGATGGTGTGTATGTGTAGTAGGGCGTATGTTTGTTTAATAATGAATGTTCAATAGCAATGCTTTGGTGTATAATTTTTGCGGCGGCGTTGTGTCTATCTAGGTACTTGGTGGGTGCTAGTGTGCTACAGCTATTAGTTATATGTTCAATTGTTTCCCGTGCATTGTGACATCGTCGGCATTTATCGTCCGTTACTGTCGGGTCCTTAATGATGAATTAACTGTATGCGCGTGTGTTGATTATACCGTCTTGGATCGCTAACATGAATCCTTCTGTTTCGGGGAACAGGTTTCCATTGTGTAGCCATGTGTGGGAGTGTCTTTGGTCAACGCTTGTATTTTTAGTGTGGTTGTAGTAACGTCCATGTATTTCTTTCCCTGACCATAGGTTAATTTTTTCGTTGTGTATGGTTGGTTCGTCTTTTAAACTTAGGTTTGTGTTGCATAGCTCCAATGGGGTATATTTTTTGTCGGCTTTTGTGATTGCCAAGTGAAGAGGACTTTGTGTAGCTTTATTGTAGAAGTAGTTCCTGAGACTCATGATTTGTGAATTATGAAGTGGGTGCATATCCAAAATACCTCTTCCTTCTTCAGATCGGGGCAGAGTGATTCTTTCAATGCAAGCGTTCCTGTGGTGCATGTTGTGCTTGGTGAGTTTCGTCCTGGTGCTCCTGTTAATGTTGTCTAGGTCAGTGTGTGTCCATTTTAATACTCCAAATGAGTATGTCAGTAATGAAACTGCAAATTATTATTATTATTATTATTATTATTATTATTATTATTATTATTATTATTATTATTATTATTATTATTATTATTATTATTATTTTTTTTATATTATATCACACTTGTTAGTGGAGGATTGGCATGTCCAGGCTGGGATTCTCAAGGTTTCAGCAGCCTAGTCATGTGTGAGCACTCGTCGGACGGTTCGGCATGTTCCCAATATAGCTGCTTGTTGGGCGGTAATTATGTTCTTATCAACATTTTCCAATTTCAGTTTCTTTAACTCGTTTTGTAAATGTACTTCAACGAGGCCAGTGGTTGAGATAACCAGCGGATGTATGGTTACGTGTTTTAATTGATAAGCATCCTTTAGTTCGTGCGCTAAGTCAATATATTTGTGTATTTTTTGGGTCCTAGCTTCTTTAATGTTGTGATCGTTAGGTATAGTGATGTCTATTATATTAGCTGTCCTTCCTTGTTTTTCTAGTACAAGTATATCTGGTTTATTGTGTGCTATTTCCTTATCTGTAATTATCTTTTTGTCCCAGTATACTTTTACATTTTGGTTTTCAAGTTGTTCTTTCGGGGTGTACTTGTAATAGGGCACTTGTTCTGTCAGCAGACCATATTTTATGCAGATTGCCTGGTGGAATACTTTGGCTACATCATCGTGTCTTTTCTTGTGGTCCCGAGATACCAAGTAGGAGCATCCTGCCAAGAGGTGTTGAATGGTCTCTGGTTTTTCCTGGCATAATCTGCAACTATCGGATGGGATTTCCTGTCGGATGATGAATCGTCTGTAGTTTCGTGTGCTTATTATTTGATCTTGTATGGCCAGTAGAAAACCCTCCGTTTCGGCCATGAGTGTTCCACTCGACAGGTACAGATTTGATAAGCGTTTATCAACCTCTTGCCCTGCTAAAGCTGCAGCATATCTTCCATGCAGTTCTTTACCTTTCCAGATTTGTTCTAGTTCAGCGAAGTAGTTCTTATTTTCTTTTTCAGGTGGATTTTCATTCGCTAACTTTAAGGGTGAAAGAGAGGAGTCAATAGCTGTTATTGCTCTATATGCGGGGTGTGTTACGGACTTCAGATAAGTAAACAGCTTTTCACATTCTTTATTGTGCATTTCTTTCAGATTTATAAGTCCTCTTCCGCCTTTGCTCCTTGGGAGATATAACCTGACTGTAGATGCATTGGGATGATGTAACCTCCTCCTTGTAAGCGATGTTCGAATCAATCTGTCTAGACTTTCCAGATCAGTAGGACTCCATTTGACAATGCCAAAGCTGTATGTTACCACTGGTACCACCCAATTATTATTATTATTATTATTATTATTATTATTATTATTATTATTATTATTATTATTATTATTATTGGTGGAATAGTTGTCACAGTAACATTACATATAAATAGCTCTGTGAAAATCAGATATTTGACTTGGTATTTTTGTGAATTAATTATTTTTTGTGAGAGCAGCACGTTAATAAGAGTATATTTTGTTTGTGCAATTGTGGAAGACATCAAAAACTGAAAGTTTAGTGATATACACTTGTTTTTACCATCCAACTGTAAGTATAAAAATAATTTATTTATACTGATAACAGTAATTAACATCTTGGACATTGATGTTATTCCACCACGGTAAAAATTTTGGTTAAAATATTAGCTGAAAATCACGAGAAATAGAAATATTTGATATTTAGATTTGCTCCATTGGCAAATACTGAATAGGAATGTCGGACGCTGATCCAGAAGTTCCACATGAGTCATCGGTAGCGTGTATTAGATGTCGGAAAACTGTAAAAAAAATTAACTACGCATCTCGGTGTACCAAATGCGGTACTTTATCACACAATAGTTGCTTAAAGGACGTGAAAAATGTGAAACATATGAGTGACGGCTCAGTGATTTGCTGTGGGGATACAGAGAGAAAGGTTAAAGAAGTAAAAGATACGAAATCAGATTATGAATTGGGTAGTGTGGCAGATAAGATCACAATTAAATACCTAGAAGAGATAATAAAACAAAAAGATTCAATAATTAAAAATCAGGAAGTTGCAATTCAAAAACAAGATCTCGCCATAAACTGTCTAAGGGACCAACTATCTTTATTAAAATGTGTTACCACGGATGCAACTTCTTCACATTTAAATCTAGATGTACCAAAAAATTCAACAGTTCTCAGAACTCCTACTCTACCCTCTCCGCTATCAAAAAATGGAAATACACCTGTAATAAAATGTAATGATCCCTGTAAAAATCAGCCGGTAACAACGAATGCTTTAAGAAATGCACTTCATAATGCAAAAACTGTCCAGGTTTGCCATGATGTGGTTAATTTGACAAAGAGTGATTTATTGGATGCGGGAACAAAGAAGAAGACAACAAGAAACATATTGAAAGGAAGTAACGGAGATTTCTCAAAATGCCCATTCAAAGCAGCAGTATCCTTCACAAATAGCCATAGACATTATCACGTGACAAATTTTGAACCCGACGTAGACCCAAATGATTTAAAGGACTATTTGAAAAATTATGCGCCCAATGTTATAGTTATAAAATTGAATTCACGTCAACCTAGTGCTTATTCATCATTCAAAATTTCGGTGCCTGTTAATGAAGTGGACAGTATTCTTAAGAATGATATATGGCCAGACAATATATCGGTAAATAGGTTTTTTCCAGGGAGACGTCAAATTCAGTTCACCAGTTAGTACATAATTTGTGTGAAGATGATAATATATTCATTGATACAATGCTTTTTGAAAAATTTGAGTACTCAGTATTTCATCTAAATGTCCAAAGTCTTACAAATAAAGTCAATAACCTGACTGTATTCTTGGATGAATATCCATTTGATATACTCTGCATTGGTGAGCACTGGCTTGATATAAATAGTTTAGAGAGCATCAAATTAAGTGGTTACTCATTAGCATCTAGTTACTGTAGATCTTCCAGAAAATTACATGGTGGTGTAGCTATATTTGCATCTCATCATATTAATTAAAGTTATATTGATATCAGTGACTTTTGTATACCTTTCCATGCGGAGTTCTGTGCTGCTGAAATAAAACAAAGAAATTGTGTTTTGTTAGCCATATACAGATCATCCAGTAAAGGCAAATTAGAAATATTTGTGGATCAGCTACAGAGTGTTATTAATAAGTTATACACAAAGTACAAATCTATTATTATCATGGGGGATTTTAATCTAGACTTGAATGATGATAGTGAGTACTCAAAGATTTTGATAAATATTTTTTGTGCGTATGGTCTAAGGCACTTGGTTCATATGCCGACTAGAATAACTAACACAACTAGCTCATGTATTGATAATATAGTCACAAACTTAGATGATGATAAACTCCATACAGGGGTGTATGAACCATTAGTGTCGGATCATAGTGGTAATTATTTGTTTTTTAGAATTGATCATTGTAATAATACATCCGTTAGGAAGTGTATGAGAAGAATTGTAAATAATAATAATTTAATTAGTTTTGTAAACCAAATTCAGGAAGTTCAATGGCCTGATTCTGGACGACTAAACTCGGATCAGTATGCAAATCTCATTACCGATATACTGTCTACATGTGCTGATACATGTTTTCCTTTGAAATCAATTGCTCATAGAAAGACAGCTTTAAACTGGTTTACAAGCGAACTTAAGGCAATGCGTAATGAAGTCTACCATTTGAGAGAGAAATTTAGGTCTGAAAAATCACTCTTAGATTGGTATAAATACTGTCAATTGCGGAAAGACTACCGTAAATCGCTTAAAATTGCGAAAAAGAATGCATATGAAAAAAACATTAATGAGTCAGATAACAAGAGTAAAGCTATCTGGAGTATTGTAAATCAGGAAAGAAACACTAAACATCAGAACAGAGTGTCGCACACATTAGAATCTAGTGAATTTAACAAATTTTTCGCAGGCATATCGGAAACTATTCTGAAAAGTATTGACAGTCCCCAAACTGACCCATTACATTTTTTGAATGCCCTACCTAGACCATCATCATCCTTTTTCATGTCGTCAATTTTGGAGACTGATGTTCACGAGGCTGTATTATCTCTAAAATGTAAGCCAAGTCTGGATTTTTATAATTTAAACGCAAAGATGATTAAAGTTACTTTGACTTCGCTAGTTGGACCATTGACAACCTTATACAACAAATGTATAGATGAGGGGAACTGGCCCCACGTACTGAAAATATCAAAAATTATTCCGGTATTCAAAAGTGGCGACATCGATCTCGTTAACAACTATAGGCCTATACCTATTATACCTATAATCTCCAAAATATTTGAAATACTGATAAAAAATAAACTAAGCTCCTATTTAGAACATAAGAACTTAATATCTGAATGTCAATTTGGGTTTCAGAAACATAAGTCAACCATTCTGGCAATCTTGAATGTGATTGAGAGCATAGTTGAGGGTCTGGATGCGGGTAAAAACACGTACGCCATTATGTGTGACCTAACTAAGGCCTTCGACTGTGTGAGCTCGGACATTTTATTGCGAAAGATGGAACATTACGGATTCCGTGATCGAGAGTTGAAATTGTTTAAATCTTATTTGGAAAATCGTCAGCAATACGTAAGCTACAATGGCTGTGAATCTAGTCGGATGTCAGTAAACGATGGAGTCCCGCAGGGTTCAGTGTTAGGACCATTATTATTTTTACTATACATAAACGATCTACCGGCGTCTCTTGAGTGTCGATCGGTTTTATTTGCAGACGATGCTACATTCTTAACGAAAGGAGAGGAAAATGTCAGCATCGAGAATCTAAAGTTAGCTAAATCTTGGTTTGATTCAAACAATTTGAAATTAAACGATGGGAAAACTAAAAAAATAACATTTAGCTCTGTGAAACGAGGTACCAAAGGGGAATCTGTGAAATTGTTGGGTATCACATTAGATCCTGGTATCAATTGGGGGGACCACATAGACTCACTATGCTCAAAGATTTCATCACAGATTTTTGCAATGAGACAATTACGCTCATCTATTGGTAGTAATCTTGTTATGCGTACGATTTACTTTGCGTTGATCCACAGTCATCTGGCTTATGGTATCTCTCTATGGGGTAACTCTAGCAGAGTACAAAGAGTCTTTACTCTTCAGAAGACTGCTTTGCGCATTATTCATAATGCAAAAAGTCGAGTACATTGCAGTGGACTTTTCGCGGAATATGGGATCCTGCCATTGCCTTGCATGTACATGTTTGAGACACTTCTGTGTATTCATAGGGGTGTACTACATATGGCAACTCATTCTGGTGTTCACTGTTATACCACCAGAGGTGCAGAGCGACTCATTGTGCCTTTTTCTAGGCTGCATCAAACACAATACAACAAACTAGATGTTAGATTGTATAATAAGTTTCTAGATTTGCATGCTGATAAGAATGTGAAAAATATGAGCCAGAATCAGTTCTATAGATTTTCAAAACAATTTTTACTACAAAATTGTTTTTACGCAGTTCGGGACTACATGTCGTTCAATTATTAGTCTTACCAATTCATTCTCACATATATGTTACTTCAGAAATCTAATTTTATGAAAATATTGGTTTAACTTTATTTCTATTCTATTATCTGATTTAGGAATTTTGATAACTACTTAGTAATTTAATATTAGGACTACACAAATGCTTTTGTATTTAAAACTGGTCAATAAATCGTATCGTATCGTATTATTATTATTATTATTATTATTATTATGTTTTACACCGAAACATTTATGAAATGATCTTGAATATAGGGGTACAACAGAAAATGCCTAAATATTGGAGCGGAAGTATCATAATACCTAAACATATGAAAGGAAATGAAAAAGAATTTGGAAATTATAGAGGAATATCACTTATCAACACAACATACAAAGTATTGGCAACCATACTACTGAGAAGGTTGACCCCTTATGCGGAAAACGTTATCGGCGACTATCAATGCAGGTTTTGTGCTGCAATGTCAACGATAGATCAAATTATCACGATCAGACAAATATTAGAAAAGAACTGGGAATTCAACCGGGATGTTAACCAAATCTTAATTTTGATTTCCAGTAAGCAGGTTGTGGGTGGCAATGCTAGAAATTGGCATCCCAAGGAAATTGGTGGAGCTAACACAAATGTGTGTGGTAAAGTCATATGCACAGGTGAGGATAGGAATCAAAACATCAACTCCATTTAGGGTTACATCGGGACTCAGACAAGGAGATCCCCTCTCACAGCTGCTATTCAGTTTGACCTTGGTGTATGCGGTTGGTGAAATAACAGCAGAACTAACTGAAAGTTTTGCTAAGCAGGGCTTTTTTTGATGATATAGATACGGTGGCTCATTTAACGGGATATATGAGAGAAGTGATCTCCTAACTCGAGGAGGAAGCAGGTAACCTGGATCTACGAGTAAATGAAGAGAAAACGAGATACATGGTAGTAACCAAGAATCCAAAACCTAGAATCAGACAGAATATTTCAATTAATGAGTACAACTTTGAAGTGGTTAAGGAGTTTAAGTACATAGGAGCGACAATTACAGATGGTAATAATGGCGGGTAATAGGGTGCTATATTCTCTTACAACACTCTTGAGATCTAAACTGTAAGAAAGACAATCCAAATTAACGATATGCAAGTCAATTATTCGCCCGGTGGTTACATATGGCAGCGAAACCTGTACCCTTAATAACCAGGAAATAAATAAGCTCCTTGTCTTTGAATACAAGGTTCTTAGAATGATATTTGGACGCCACAATGCTGAGTTCTCAGCGCTGTATGGCAGTGAAAACATAGTCGAACACATAAAGGCTAATCGAATAACGGCAGGGCAGGGCATGTATTGAGATCAGAGGACCAAAGATTGATGAAAACAGTATTCCTTGAGACCATATGGTAGAAGACCAATAGGCCGACCCAAGAAAAGATGGAAAGATGCCGTCGCAGTAGAAGTGTCTAGAATGGGAGTATAACAGTGGCAAATGGAAGCACAATGTCGAGGAAGATGGAAGCGATCGTGAATGGATTTTAGGGCCAGGAAAAGAAAAAAGAAAGAAGAAGATCATTTCATTCCTTGTGTTTACCGGTGTTACATGTACCAACCTTTTAAGATATGCCTAAAAATATAAGTCCATTCTATTTTATTCAGGGGAACGTGTTGGTCATGCAAATAGACAACCCCGAATAATCCACCTTTTAAGAAACATGTTATTAAGGTGATTTCTTACATCATGCAGGAAGTGAGGCGGGGCTCCATCGTGCATTAACCACATGTCTCTTCGAATTTTTGAAGGAGTATCACATAGCTTGGGTGGGAAATCATTTTGGAGAAATTATGAGTATCGCTGACCATTGAGGTTATTATCAAAAACATATTGTAATTAGTGAGACCTTTATTTTTACCTGCGTAACAATCTTGTCCCGTAGTGTTTTGATTTGCAGTGTGCTGTAACCAATGCCAATAGGGCACATATAGAGCCAGGAATCCCCTGTGGGTAAACTCGGGTGCGGTGGTTATCTGGCATGAGCAGAAGGGTATCTCGTGGGGCCTCTTGGGCTTATGCGATGTGTTAAGTCTGAATCCGAAGGCAGGTCGTGTCGACCAGTTCAATCCAGCTAGTTCTAGGAAAGAGGTTTGTTGGTAAAGGAAACAGTCTGGGTGGAAAATATGTACATATATATATTACAATCCAACTAACTAAATAATACAATAACTTAATCTCGATTATAACATAAATAGACGGTTCCCTCAAATAAATATCTCTGTATACACATATTAGAAAATAACAGATTTAGAATAAACCGTATTTCATGGTATGAAATTAGTTTCCCTGATTATGACATAAAATTGACGGTATTCGAAAATATATATATATATATATATATATATATATATATATATATATATATATATTAACGTAGAGTGAAACCTGCAACACTCTGTATACTGAATTATGGAATAATAGACTACACACTGTAAGTAATTAAAATTTTTGGAATTTAAATTTTTTTTTTGATTATTTAAAAGGAGACAATCTGTACTATTCACTATTTAATAGAGGAAGTATACAAGAATCTAAATGTATAACTATGGAGAAGATTTTAAATAAGCTTTATAAGAATATAGGTGAAATGAAATAACAAAATTTCCATATTTAAGAGAGAGAATTTTAGAACGTTTGTTCCATATAAATAAAAATAATAATCCATTGTTCTCATTGTCAAAGTAAAATAATAATATAATTTGTTTTAAAGAAGTGAATATTAGAGATTGAAAGAAGTTTTCGATAAGATTATGTAACTATTTAAAATGTGTCCAGGTAGGAAGTCAAATGAAAACAATAATTTTATGGAACATGACACTTGTTAAACGATTTGTCATTCCGAATAAATATTTTAGAAAATAAGAACTGTCATTTTAAAAATTTATTGAAATACAATTTGAGGGAGTGATATATGGGTTATAATCATTTAGGAAACTCAAAACAGATTGTTCTAAAATGATGGATGGACAATCTACTATTTGAAATGAAGATTTTTAATAATAATTTGGATAACCAATTTTGATTGGTGGAATACGTTTGAAATATTCTCATCAGCGACAAGCAGATTGCTAATAATAAAAAAAAATTGAATGGGGACAGTTTTGTTGATAATGTAGACTATCCACTAGGTACTTTCTTTTTGGTAGCAGAAAAATATTAAGAAGCAAAATTTTTGAGAAAAATTATTAAAACTATCGGAGAAACAACAATTTGGTATGAAAATTAGAGAAAGGAATACATTATACTTTGAAGCTAATCAGTAATATCATTAATCAAGTAGATATACACATTATAAGAAGAAAATTGGTAATTATAATTGAATACAAACCATAAAATTTATCGACGTAATTAAGTGAAATGTTGTATTGTGAAAACGGTGTCTCCACAATACTTTTCAGAAAGCTTTGGATTATGGGATTTGTCTAAAATGTATTGATGTGGACGAAATATAGCATTGATTCTTGATATTATGCAAGCTGGACAAATTGTATGGTGTCTTCCAAGAGGTAACCTAAAACAAAATAAAAACCAATCATTGATGTGAATTAATTGAACAATACAGTGAACAAAGGTATTTAAAACTATTTTAATTATATATAAAGAAGGTAGAGTAAACTTACCGATTTTGTACAAAGAATTGAACTTTGATATTGCATAGACGCTCATAAGCTTTATTATTCGCCATTTTCTGTCATAGACTTTGATATAACGGATTTCGTGTTATAAAATTTGTATAAAATGTTGCCTATTTTAAATCATGTATAGAAATAATATTTCACCAGAGTGTATGATTTTATTTGAATGAGTGATCATACTAGATAGTAGGTTTTCACAAATTTATGTCTTGTAAAAGAATGATGTATTTGTTTCTACAACATTAAATAACGTTTTTCCATTTGAAAAACATTTTAAAATTATATTCTTGTGATTTTTCATTTCTTTATGGTGATTACTCCATCTAGTTTCAACAGTTAGTAGCTTTGAACTGACATCTGTGAATCGTGGAGAGGTTTAACATTAAACAGACATGACCGTCTTTAGAGTTTAATTGGAAATAATAATGCAAGTATATTTTTGATCAACTTAATTCCTTTATTGAAATATAGGGACTTTATTTAAACATTGGCACTCATATTAGAAATTAAAATTGTTTTGTTTTTCTACATTTGAACCCTACTCTGAGATTATGGAGTTTCTCATGAGAAAAGTATAATTATCTTACAAATAAATTTTAAATTTTACAATATACTGGGCAAACAAAAACTAAATATCAACTAAACTAAACAATAATTTTAATATTCTCTCTCCCAATAAAAATCACAATAATATATATATATATATATATATATATATATATATATATATATATATTTGTAAAACGTCAAGTTCGGCGTCCAGTATATCGTATACTAGTATATACTTATACCGGTATATAGCGGTATACGGTTTGTGGTAAAGTGGTGAGTTCGGCTTCACTTGTTTCCATCATATACTGTCAAGTTTGGCTACTTAGGACGTAGATACATTTAATTTGTTGAGGGGATAATATAAACGAAATTTGAAAGATAGGACTATGGTAACGGAAGTTGTTTTTACGAGAGTTGAGATTCTTATAGGTAGTTTGTGATATGCCATCGTAAAAAGGCAGCTTTATGTGTATTATTAAGAACTATAGATATTTGAAGTAGTTAATTATTAAAACTAACTGTGGAAGCTGATAGATAAAGACACTTTTAAAAGAGTCGAAGAAAAGAAGAAGTATATGATTGAAGAAGTATATAATTTAAGCAATAAAATTTGTAATTGAAATTATTATCATTGGAAAATTAAAAGTAATTGCTTTCGAGAACATATTATATAAACAATATAATTGCAAAATATAAGTAATCGTTAATACCTGAATAATATATGAAAAACAAGCAAAGGAAATCTATAATCTGAAAAATTCAAAGGAATGTATAAGGTAACTGGAATATGAATCGGGAATTAACGTTAAATCACACTATACAACACCTTTTATCAGGAAACGGAGTGAAAAATGGATGAAGCATATAGATATTTACAAAAGGAGTAGATGCATACAAAAGATTGGGCTAGTATTAAAAAACATGAAATAGTGGTTGAAAAGGAGTTAATAAAAGTGATGGGATCTAGGAGAAACAAACTATTACATTTTTATCCACATATACAAATAATCTACATGAAATGTAATTAGCTGTTTTGTTTTTTAGAATTGTGTTAACTTTTAAGGCATAATTAATATTTTAACTGATATACCTCTCATGAATGGATATTTGCATTTAACAATAAAACTAATTATGAAAGTGTAACTAGTAAAATTTCATAAAAGTGTTTTTAATTAGACCAGTGTAGCTCATTATACATATTTACCAAAAGTTCAAGAGTTTTTTTATGTTAGCCATGATGTCAGTAATGTGTTAACTATCTGGATATTTTTCAGTACCTACTGAATGTAACTATATATAATAAACCATTTTAATTATCACAAAAATTCTTTTGAAAGACGAATGCAGGTATGAAGAAATAAATTTGAAAGATAGTAGATAGGTAAGTATATAGTAAAGGTATAAACATAAATAGGTTGATAATAATTTACTATTTTATTGGTTTTAGATTTACTTTATCAAAACATTATAATAATAAATAATAATTAAAAACTTATTTACTTAGCTTCTTGTATTAATTTCTTCAATTTGGAAATAAATGTCCAATTTCAGACTCTATTTGCTACTTATTTATAGTACAAATTAACAATATTCCTCTCGGCTTAGAAATAATACGAGTAATATCCTTTACTAGTATATATGTAATTGTGTGCTATTATGTTCTGTCCAACGAATTCATCCTTCCTGGTACATAAATGAAATTTAATTTTTGTTTATTATATGGTAACAGTTAATATAGTGTAGTCATTAAAATGAGTAAGTTACAATACAACACAAAATATATGTCAGTTTAAATTCGGTAACTTTCAAAATAAAACTACACAATTAGTTTAAAGTAATTCTGGATCAGACAATTTTTATGCCCTTATTTTTTTTAAACCAAGGTACCTACCTGGATAACTTGCTTTCATATAAGTAGATACATGTAATAACATTCAGTTGAGGTCCAAATCTTTATAATACAAAAATTACATCATACATAAGAATTTAAACCAATTCTACTCACCTATTACAGAGTGAATGTTGAAAGTACCCGATAAAGGAAAAAATTAACATCTAGTTTTTAAATAGAAATAGGAACGTAATATGTTTAAGCTTGTTCTTCTATTACATGAACTGTTCATTTAATCCTGTTAGATTTACACTCAACCTATGGTTTTTTACCTATACAAATGGTATCTTTTGGCATACATTTTTAAAAGTAAAGACATGTATCCCTTGGGATGAAATCTGATATCTGCGTAAAAATTAATTTATCATCAGCTAAACAACTGCCAGTGCCCCACTGTTGGTTAGTTTTCATTTGGAATCAGCTAACATTTCATTTTGGTACTGCTGCTAATTAGTTTTCCTATTAATGACAGTCCTTTTAGAATTGATCCTGCATTTTCATTTATATTTAAAAACCAAAATATCTATTCTTAAACATTATTATTGATTTTCCATGAACAAAATATAACATTTCAGAGATAATACAATAATGGGGATGGGAGTAATAGTAGGTTGGTTCGATGTACTCATCTCATATATGGAGATATTTCTTGTGTATAAGTAAATAAATAATACTTGACATAAAGAACATTGTAACTTGATTTGATGATTACTTTTTTTAAAGTAATATGAATAGATTCCACAGAGTAAGGGTTGAAACAGTAAATTTTGTTGAATTGATGATGTTTCATATGTAGCTTAATTTACATGTTCTTGGTAAATTAGTGCTAAATTAGGTAACACTATGTAGGTACTTAAATACATTATAATCATTTCATATACATATTATATTTTTATATTAACTCAAATATCATAAGATACACCTACATCAGTGCACCAAATCTTTATATTCAAACATTTGATAGTTTATACCACTCAGTTTTTCAGTTTTATTTAAAAAAATGTCAAAATAACAATATTGCTTTGTTTTTGTTTAATTTTTATAACTTGAAAATATACATTTCTTAATACATATTTTAAAAAATGCATTACGTATGTTGTTATGTTGGACTACAAATTTTTCTAGTTGGTCTTAAGGGCCGTCGTTGATTGGAGTTTTTGACGTTTCTCTAGCATAAGTGGCTAGCTTCTTCAGAGAGGCTTCCATCTCAAATGGCTGCGTTCAAAATTTTAGATAGATGCACCTTTTTAGTCCATTGGTTTTTTTGTTTATTTATGTATGGTATGTAACAGAACACTTTATTTATGTTTTGTTTTTTCCCAAATTCACATTATAAACGTTACTAATACCTAGATATGAACAACTTAATAAGAAATTTTAATGGGTCAATAAAGTGAACAAAGGAATAATACAGGTAAAGAAATCAATAAATAATATAAATTAAATAAAATAGTTGCCCACAATGTTTTTCCTTAAATTCATGGCACTCCTATTGGCATTGGGTATCAGATTACCATTATTATTAGCTTCACCATCATCATGTCTACAATATCCATTATCCTCAAAATTGACTTCTTCATCAATACATATGTTGTGTAGAGCTGCACAAACGTTTACAAGTTTACATAAAAACTCTGGATCATACCGAGCAGTATGCTCCCTTAAAAGGCACCGGAAACACATTTTAAGCACACCAAAGCATTTTTCAATGACATTTCTGGCAGATGCATGCACTTCATTAAACCGCATTTCAGCTCGATTTGCAGGATTTCTAAATGAGGTCATCAAAAACCCTGATAAAGGGTAACCAGAGTCGCCAAGATCTTTCACCAGCTTGAGTCATCACATTATTTGAATAATGATTTATTTGAGATTGCCTCCAAATAAAACTGTCATGAGAGGCTCCTCCAAAGTTGCTTAAAACATTTCTTATTCTCAATTTATGGTCACATAAGATTTGGACATTTATTGAGTGGAAACCATTCCTATTTCAATAAAGATGGGGATCTACTTTGGGCTTTAGAATCGCAATATGAGTACCATCTATTGCACCTATAGTACCTGGAAATCCCCAACTATTTAAAAATTCCATTTTAATTTCATTCCTTTTTTCTCGGGTATTTGGGAAATTGTATCTTGTCATTTATTATATTATCATGAATAGCATTTTAACAATGACCCAGAATATTTAATATATTAACAAATTGATATTACTTAAAAAAAAGTCAATTTATGTAAAGAGCAACAAAGACGAATAATAAACATAACCTCATAAATTTAATAATTCGATCCAGTCGGTAACTTAGGAGTCATCGAATGATTTCAATCGAGTCGAGACGTCGAGAGAAACAATCGAATTTTGTGGATGACAATTTTGATCAACTTGCCAAAATCCGTGGAGTAATCAAGTTTCGTGCTCCCAGTTCTTATTTAAAATGTGCTTAAAACATAAAATTTGGTTGGTCGTCTCAGGAGAGACATAAATATAATCTTACTAAAATTAAGAAGAACAGCTGATGATGACATTAGTATAGAGTACCATAATATCAAGAGATCGATTATAATTTATTAGAAATACAGCAAAAGCTTATTATTGACATATAAATTTAACTATGTAAATGATTTAAGTCATAAATGCATTTCTTTTTCTCAATAGGTCCAATAATACTGCTAGATGAGTCGCAGGGTAGTTACAATATTAACAAAATGAAATTGAAGGATTTAACAACAATAATCCGAATGGCAACAGTTAATAATAACTTATATGAATTAGCCGGAGTCGTGCATTATGAACCTCAGAGATATGCACGTCGTATGTCCGAATCTCATGTCGGCCATTATAAGTGTTACAGCCGAATGACAAATAATACATGGTATGAATCCGACGATCTAAAGAAAAAGGTGGAGTGAATCCGTAATGACACATTTACAATCGCATGATTATATTAAGTGAAAAAATAAAACTATGTTTTTATACGATATACCTTTCCCGATCAATATACTTTTTAGTACTGTACTTCTGTGTCTAAAATTAAAGGACATCCCACTAGGAATGCGCGGTTTAAGAGATAAACTACAAATTTGAACTAATTTCAATAATAACTTAGTACAAACTTATAAGTATTGATAATACCTATAATTTAATTAAAATATATTATTTATATCACTCAAATTATAATTCATTAACCCCGAAGGTAATTCAATAATTAATTTGAGTTTTATTTAGAATTTACAATAATTTAGAAGATGTAGTCAGCTGTGTTATTTAAATTCATATTAGTCACAGTTGATATGTCTGTTTGAACACCTCTAAAAAGTAGTTTGGCTGGGTAAATAAAATTAATATTCAGTTACTTTTGATAATTTCAAATATTTTAACGATTCACTTGGAAGTTAATAAAACAGGTGGTTTAATTTACTATCATCTTTTATAAAAATGATATACTTAATAATGAAAAAACGATTTTAGGTACAAATTAGTCCTTAATTAAAAGTTTAAAGGTAAGCTGTTGTTGAAATTTGATTTTGTAAAGGTGGAGGTGTTCAAGCCAGCATTCCCACATTACTTTTACAGGGAAAACTGTGTGGGTACAAAGTTTAATTTTTTGGGTACAAATTAGTCCTATATTCGAAAATTAATAATATTTAGTTATCTTTGATAATTTCTTGGAAATTAATAAAACACGTGGTCTAATTTACTATCATCTTTAATAAACAAAATGATATGATAATGAAAAAATGCTTCTGGTTACAAATTAGTCCTAAATGTAAAGTTTAAAGGTATGCTGTTGAAATTGGATTTTATAAAGGTGGACGTGTTCAAGCCAGAACTCCCACATTGAAACTCCTTTTACAGGGAGAACTGTGGGGTACAAATTTCAATTTTTTTGGCTACAAATTAGTCTTATATTCGAAAATTAATAATATTTACTTATCTTTGATAATTTCAAATCTTTTAACGATTCACTTGGAAATTAATAAAACACGTGGTCTAATTTACTATCATCTTTAATAAACAAAATGATATAATAATGAAAAAACGCTTTTGGTTACAAAGTAGTCCTAAATGCAAAGTTTAAAGGTATGCTGTTGAAATTGGATTTATAAAGGTGGACGTGTTCAAGCCAGCACTCCCACATTAAAACTCCTTTTACAGGGAGAACTGTGTGGGTACAAATTTCAATTTTTTTGAGTACAAATTAGTCTTATATTCGAAAATTAATAATATTTACTTATCTTTGATAATTTCAAATCTTTTAACGATTCACTTGGAAATTAATAAAACACGTGGTCTAATTTACTATCATATTTAATAAGCTAAATGATATAATAATGAAAAATGCTTTTGGGTACATAGTCCTAAATTCAAAGTTTAAAGGTATGCTGTTAAAAAAGTTGGAGATAATTTCTCTAAGTAAATCATACCTGTTATAAACGACATATAACGTAAAATGAGTTGATCATGATTGTATGTACCTAGTTTAGATATTGGCAAACTAGGTCTAAATTAAAAAAAACGCCTTTGATATGTACTGAAAATTATAATCATTTAATAACGTTACATATTATATTCATATTTTGTTCAAGTATCATAAGCAAATTAATTATGAAGTTTTAGTTTGAAGGTCTTATTAAGAGCTTTCAATATAATTTTACCAAAGTGATTACAAAAACTAAAAACGTTCCTGTATTTGGACAAGGTGCAAGTTCCAATTGGATAGGTAGGAACTTATAGTTTTATTAAATGTGTGTGCATATACTCATACATTATTGTAAAATTCAACATACTTATTTAAAATACAATGATTCACATAATTTGTCTATATTTAATACTTAAAGTTTTATATTTTATCAATACCTACACCCAAGTTTAAAAAAGTTTGTAAAAATAATAATCTTTCTTATGAAAACAAAATTCACTGTACTAATTTTTAATTGAATTAGAGGAGAGTACATAAAAAAACAAGTTGGGGTAAGGAAGAACAGTAAACCCCTGAAGACATGCATATGTTTTGTTTTCTCATTATATATTTATAATGTTAACCTGAAACAAACTTGCAGGTACCTAGGTACGTACTTCTACATTAAATTTTAATTCGTAAATTTATAATTTATTGAGTACCTACATCTAAATTAAATTATTTAACCGTAAAATTTACTTTCCTTATTGTAGGCAATTATCGCTGTTTTTAGAAATGATTGCATGTGTAATTTACCATATTTTAGGGTTTGCTTTTTATTAAATGTGCCTGTTTTTTGTGGTAATAAAAATTGCATTATAATACAAGTTTTTGGGAATAAGCATTTTTAAATCATTAATTAAAAAGGGCCTATCATATAATTTTAAAGTTCATAGTAAGTTCCTACTTCTTTTATCAATTTACATATTAAAACTGAATGTGGAAAAGTGCCTTCCAGTTTGTTTAACGGAGGAAAAGTGCTTTTCCTACCTGATGTGATGGAGGAAACTATTATTTTTTATTTCATTATAAATGCAATATTAGGACCACATTGACCACAGTTATGACATAATATTTGGATATAATTCGGAATGCTTAAACAAATTTAAAACAGTGGATAGTTGTTTGAACCAATAGAAAATTATTATGAATCAGAAATAGGAGCGGTAGATCAAAGACGCATATCATCTAAGAAACAAAAAATATCACCTTTCGGTATTTGCGAGGGTAACAAAAAAATGTTTTTAAATTGTTTGTCTATCAGAAACGAAAGTCTGACATGATATCATTGCACATCTTTACTAAGCCGCCAAGCAGTAAAAAAAAGTGACACCAGAGTATGATCATTATTTTAACCGCTGTGAACTATTTACGCATTATTACACACGTGCACTAGGGAATTTTTTTGTCTGGTCAAAGGATCGCCGCGGTTATCACAAAAGATCTCACTGAAAATAAAAATAAGAGTTATGGTGTATCTATAACAAATATGGAATTATATTGATATAGTATTTTATTAGAGACAAAACAATACCTAATATATGAAAACAAAAATTTCTGGGAAGTGCCTGGTTAGGTAGGTGCCATGTTTCATAAAAGATTTCATCTAAGAGTTCGTCTAGTTTTCCATCCATTTTGAACTTCAATCGCGATTAATGCTGTGAGGTGAAGCACATTAAAAAGCCTTTTTTATATCCGAAAATTGATAATATTTAGTTACTTTTGATAATTTCACATTTTTTAACAATTTACTTGGAAATGAATAAAACACGTGGTCTAATTTACTATCATCTTTAATAAACAAAATGATATGATAATGAAAAAACGCTTTTGGGTACAAATTATTCCTAAATTAAAAGTTTAAAGATATGCTGTTAAAATTTGATTTTGTAAAGGGGGGGTGCTAGCTTGAGCTTAAGCTAGCGCCCCCACTTTAAATAGTGATTTTTCAGAAAAACTAAGTGGGTACAAATTAGTCCAAAATTAGTTCTAAATTACACATAAGTTTTTTTTTAATTTGAAAAAGTGGGGGTGCTAGCTTTACTGACGTCTTTTTTTGTTTCCTTAAGTCGAATGTTGGAATGAAGGGATAAAATTAGAATCTCAGTCTATCTAGGATGCAACCAGAGTGAGTACTCAGTGTTATGATCATTCAAAAATTATAAAATATTAATGGTTTTTAGGTATGCATAATGCATTTCAGGGATGATACTTATAGGTTTGCCACAAGATGCAGTTAAAACCCAAAATACTACTATCTATCAACTTTTCTTGTGTACGGCAAGTTGATGAGAATGCTACTGTTCATTAAGGTGTACAGTATATTTATAATGATGAAAAGACATTTTATTGTAGATGAATACACATTTATAAATTATAAAGCTCCATTAAACGAAATGTTTTTAACACTGATGAAATTACGATGGAATTTCGATTAAGAAACCTTGTCAGATATATTACTAATAGCAAAATCAGCATTATGAAGGATGTTTCGAGAACTGTTCTAGGAGCCAACGAGTTAACACGTACCTCTCGTTCTGTTTTTTGTCAAAATCATTAAATACGCGTTAGTTAATGTGTATTGTTTTTCAAGTTTTTGTTATACTTGAACAAAAAGTATGGGGCAGAATATCAGTAAGAAAAAGTTTTCTTTATTACGATCGAAGTGTACCGATTCCACATTAAACGACCAAGGTCGTTCGAGAGACCCGTACCAGTGAAATAAAATCGCAGGCCAGGGACGTCTTCGGCGACTTGCCTGATGAAAATTAATTCAAAATGACCGATCTTCTACAGAATGCTTCTGACTTCAGGGGCTTCCATCATATATTACTCAAAATAGTAACACCCAACCACAAAACCAACCTACAACCACCTACTCATCTGTTGTCAGTAAACAACAAGCACTAACTTTTCCCACCAAAAATCAAGCAATAATTTTCAACTCCTCGAATGATACCAAACTCGAAGAATATCTATTAGCTCTTGGTTCCATTATTGGCCCATCAAACATTCTATTTTCATCAAGAATATCTAGTAATCGGATTTGCATTTACATATCCAGCAAAAATATTGTTGCGAATTCCTTAAAACATATAATGGGTCCATATCTATCAATAATGAACGGCTCCATGCTCGCCGATTAATAACACCCAACGAATGACTTCTGTTATCAAATGTAAGCCCCACTATCCCACATGATGTGATAGATGAAGAACTACGAAAACTAGGCATCAAGACATTATCGCCAATATCTTTTTTGAGACTTAATTCTTCCAATCCCTCCTACAGGCATATCCTAAACTTCCGCCGACAAGTGTATATATGCTCTTCTGAAATCCTACCTGATTCCATACTCATATTACACGATAACACATCATACCGTATATTCTTGTCCCAAGAAAATCAATCATATTTCAAGTGCAAACAGCAAGGCCATGTTGCAGCCAACTGTACGACTGCCACATCTCAATTCAACTGCCACATCTCAATCCAACTGCCACATCTCAATCCAACAACGAAACTAATGAAATTGAAGAACCTGATATAATATCGGAAAACTTTACCTCAGAGAATACTGTTGCAGAACCTCAAAATACCACATCACCACTACTGGTAAATGCTCCAAGTGAAAGCCAAATCTCATTACAAAACCTCAAAAAGAAACATCATCGAAATCATAACTCCCCCTCCTCAACAAACTTCGGAGAATATATTCATCAAACCGGCAGAAAAACCTTCAAAGAAAAGTAAAACCAATATAACTGTAGACCAATCATCAGTAGAAGAGTTATTACTACCAGCCAAAGCATTATTTGAAGACAAGACCTCCAGCCCTTTACTGAGCTTCGAACAAATCACTGACTTTTTCGTAAATGTATATGGTTCTAACGACCCCCTCAGCGTGGCTAGAATATATACCTCAGATATCCATGGTTTATTAGAAATGTTGACCAAAATATACCCATACCTAAAGGAGAGAAAGATAAAATTCAGATGCACCAAAGTCAAACTCAAAATCATGAAACAACTAAAAACGGAAACAACTGATAACATAGATACCGACTCATCATTAGACTCCTCCCAAGAAACCTTTTAATATAACATTCAAGTCAATCATTCAGTGGAACTCAAATGGGCTATATGCACATTTGGAAATGCTCAAAACCTTAATATTTGAACAGCACCAGACTATAATCTGCCTACAATAAACAAATTTTAAAGGAAATCACCACTATAAACTTCGAAATTATAAATGCTTCAAAAAAAACAGAGAACAACAGAATATAGCTAGTGGCGGAGTTGCTATATATATAGACGAAAACTAAGAAGCATGCTCGATACCGCTTCAAATTAGTTTAGAAGCAGTTGCAGTGACCATATCATCAACTAGAAAAATCAATCTATGCAATATTTATATACCCCCCCCCCAAGCAGAAATTGACACTGAACAAATTAAGAACCTGATTGATCAAATCCCTTCACCACGAATAATCCTGGGAGACTTCAACAGCCATAATACATTGTGGGGATCGAAAGGAACTAACTCAATGGGACATAAAATCGAAGAGATCATAGATGAATTCAACTTCAACCTTCTCAACGACGGATCGAAAACCCGATTTCACCTTTTCACTGGGGAATCCTCTGCTATTGATCTATCCTTTTGCGAACCAACTCTATCACCTTCGTTTAGCTGGAACGTGATACCTTTTTTATATGGCAGCGATCATCACCCAATAAATATTTCCAACGAACAAAACAGGAGAAAGCAATCTCCCAATTTACCAAAAGTGGAGCACAAAAAAAAATGCCAATTGGCCAGAATACTCAATTGCGATTGAAAGAAAGGTTGACGAACTCAATGGGGTCCATCAGAACTCAGATGTTAATGACCTATTACAAATCTTCTCCAATATAATAATCTGGGCAGCTGAGGTCCATGTAGGTAAAACGAACCACATCAAACAGCACAAGCCGGTACCCTGGTGGAATAAAGCTTGCGAGAAAGCAGTTACCTCAAACAAAAAAGCCTTCAAGGAATACAAAAGGCACAATACCACAGAAAATCTCCTGGAGTTCAAAAAACGTAGAGCCAAGATGAGATACATAATTCGAAAAAGTAAGAAAGAGAGTTGGCAGACATTCGTAAGCAATATAAACAGTTCTACTCCTGCCTCTACTGTATGGAAAAATATTAGGAAAGTCTCGGGAATTTTGAACACTCAATGAAATAAAGTTTCTTGCTAAAAATGATCACATTATATCATCCAACGAGGAAATCACCCAAACCTTAGCAGAAAATTTTGAAATGCATTCAAGTAACATAAACTACAGAGAATCTTACAAATCACTGAAAACGAGTGCTGAAAAGATACATATAGATTTCGAAGAAGAGGTTCCCAACCCACTAAATGCACTAATAAACATTGAAGAACTCGAAGAATCACTTCAACAGAACAAGAACTCTAGCGCAGGACCAGATGATATTCCACCGATCTTCCTACAGAACCTTCCTTTGAATGCAAAAAAGTATCTCCAGCAAATCTACAATCATATCTGGATAAACAAACTATTTCCTCGAAAGTGGTCCCAAGAAATCATTATACCCGTTGTACATGTGCACTATGCAAAATACTGGAAAAAATTGTAAACAATAGATTAATGTGGTTCTTAGAATCAAAAAATCTAATAATCACGCGAGCCTACGATACGGCGTGGAGGCAAGGAATTTTAAAAACATTACACAAATGGGATATACGAGGCAATATATTACAATTCATCGACAACTCCCTTAAGCCACTTCTGTGGTAGAGTAAACGGTACTACGTCGTCGGAGAGAATTCAACAAAATGGAATACCACAAGGATCAGTTCTTAGCGTCACCCTCTTCTTGGTAGCAATAAACAACATTCTGCACAATTGCAGACCCCCAGTTAAAGCAAGACTATGCAGATGATTCAGTCATTTTTACAAAAGGCAAAAATATATATTCAATGCAAAAACAGTACAGAAAACACTCGATAGTCTTGGAAAATGGGCAGAAACCAATTCTCCCACGAGAAAACAAAATGTCTACTGTTCTGAAAAAAACATAATCCTGAAATTCCTCGTTTAACCTCAGATGCTGGACCACTGAATTTTGTTGACAAATTGAAGTTTTTAGGAATGATATTCGACAAAAAGCTGAACGGGAAAGATCACATTATTAACTTGGAAAATGTATGTCAAAACGTACTGAACCTGATGAGAACACTTGCAAACAGGAACTGGGGTGCTGATTACAACAGTATTATGCTGATATACAAATCCTTAAACAGATCTAAGCTAGACTACGGCTCATTAGTATATTCATCTGCCAAAAAAATCGATTCCGAGAGACCTGGATACCATCCACAATACAGCACTAAAAATCGCATTAGGATCCTTCTGCCAGTGCCCACTTCGAAAAAGGAGAATATCCCCGACAGTCAAGAAGACAATTTTTAAGTCTTCCATAAGCTGCTGCAGTATCTTCAAACCCCACTAATCCTGCAAGACACAACATATTCTCTGATCGCTTCAAAAACCTTTATGCTTCAAAACCAAAAACAGATCCTCCTTTCTATGAGAGAATCAACCGATACCTTGCAGAATTCCAACTAACTTTTCCCCGAACATTTTCCAACAATATCCCCACCCCACCTCCTTGGATAATAAACCTTCCAGAAATAAATACAAACCTATTACAGTACAATAAAAATGAAACCAACCCCCTCCTAATCATTCAAAAATGCAATGAAATAATGGAAAATCAGCGTGGATTTTATGAAGTATACACGAAATCGTCAAAAACCGAAGATGGCGCAACAGCAGCGTTCATGAGCCCAAATTACGGCACCACTTATAAACTGAATAAGACCTGTAGCATATACCACGGAGAACTTCTGGCTATTATTAAGGCACTGGAGTACATAAAAACCATAGAGCAACAAAATATAATTATTATATCGGACTTTCTCAGTGCACTTTCCAGCCTCTCCCAGGTATTTCCGAACAACCCAATCCGTCTTTCTATTAAGACAGTGCTATATAATCTGCAACTGCAGCACAAAACAGTTAAGTTCTTATGGATTCCATCGCATATCGGAATAAAAGACAATGAAGATGTAGACAAATTAGCGAGAGGGTTAATTGGTGATGATACGATCCTAACTATACAGGAAATTGTACACACTGACTATAAAAAGACAGTTAAGGATTCTATCATCAGAGAATGGCAATCTCAGTGGAATAATCCTCAATCTAAATTATTTCAAATGAAAAAACATGTCACCCAATGGAAATCAAACCCCACCAGTAGAAAGCACCAAATCATTCTCTCCAGATTAAGAATTGGCCATACCCGAATAACACATAGTTACCTCCTTTCAAGAAGTAACCCACCAATGTATGAAGTATGCCAAAGTCAGCTCTCCGTCCAACACATCCTAGAAGAATGCCCAACAAACAATAACCAGTGAGGCGTACACAACATTCCTCCATCATTTGAAGCAATACTGAACTCCAGATGTGATATGAAAAAACTAATAGCATTTATAACAGAAATCAAGATTACTAATGAAATATAATTATTGTAAATATCATTCAATGTATTCATTGTATCATAACATTTCTGTATTTCTGTGTCTCGAATAACCTTAAGGGTTGACGAGACTATTATTTAAATAAAAAAAAGGATGTTTTTAACATTAGTCAATTTACTATATTTAAAGTTATCTGACAGGAATATATTTCCACATTGAAACAATATTGTCTCATGCATCTCCAAATTTTCTTGAAAATTACCCAAATGTTGTAGGTAGTCTCGATTGTAAAATTTTAGCATATAAACACCATCGTGTTTAATCAGACAAACACAATTTTACTCCTACTATAATTATGATCTATCCAATTGGTGCCATATTATTTGTATCAAATTTATATATAAGTAATAAATTAAAATTTAATATTCAAAGATATATTTTTCAAAGTGTTGATTTTTGATTTCAATTATATACATATTCGAAACATCCTGAATATAATAGTGTACTTTTAGGTTCAATATTAGGTAAACAAATTATTACTAATAGTGGACTTTTAGCTCTTTTTAAGCAAAAAATACAGAATAATGGAAATAAAATACTTGCAGACAAGTGATTGGAACATAAGACATTTTTGAGAAGGTGGCAATAGACATATTCCAACATTTAAAATCACTGGATTACAGTTCCAGTCACAAGATATAGAATACATAAAAAAAGCTCATGAACAAGTTCATGTAGAGAGGGCCATAATACTGAAAACATTTAAAATGTTATGCAATAGAATACCTATTTCTTTGTTAGGGTGTGTAAATGAATTATAAACTTTTTGTGCCTTACGATTTTAATGTCTCCAATAAAATAAATACACATAAATTTTATAACAGTTTCTATTTATTAAAAACAACATATTCTGCATATCTGTTATTTGATTAAACCTTACTTTGCAAAATTCTTCATAAAAATGTACCCAAACAACACAAATTTCATTAGATTTTTAAAATATGAGCATAAATCGCCACACTTCAGTCCAATTAGTAACATTTACCTTTGAATCTGGTAATAATAAGTATGTTTATTATTAACTACAAATTCTTTATTCTTGTCTTTAAATAAAAAATTTTTGCTGCGAAGCATCTTTCAATGTCTCTTTTGTTCCATAAAGACCTTTAAATTCCATAAGTCCAATATTAGATTATGTAACAACATAATGATGAATAATTAGACCACAGGAATAGCTGTATAGTTGTTTAAACAGGTCCTTTGTAATTTTCTCCCATGTTCAAGTGATCTTACATGTCTCTAATCTTGTAGAATCCAAAGTATTCATTAATACTTACCCGAATTTGAAAAAGTAAATATCCACATCTAGTAATAACTTTTAAAATATTAGTAGTTCCATGGGTAACTCATCTCTCATCAATTTTTTTCAGAGACCTTCTAAATTTCATAAGCTTTTTTTGTTTATATATATTGGCTTTTATGTTCGTTTGAAACCTTAAAAGCTTATAACTTCTTGGAGTTTTTGTAGCAAAATTAGCTAATGCAAATTTTAATAATAAATTCATATCACAATTCTTAATGTCAATTGTCAAATCTAAGACATTTCATTTTTCATTTAGAGGTCTAAAACCATCGATAATCATCGATAGTTCTGACTATCGAATAATATCGACATTTTTTATAGACCGAAAAAGCTATGACGACATAAACATAGCCACAGTTACCGAGGGAAAACATATATTTATTAACGTTCATTTTACGTTTGTAATATGCTTAAACATGGCTATTGTTAATTTGTCCAGCATTGCGGAGCAGTTTTGTAATGAAATTAAAGTGATAAAGAAATGTAGAGACAGTTTAAATAGTGGATATGTCGTTGATATAGAGTATATGATGGATGTTTAGGAGCGAAGCAAGAAGGCATAATTACTTGATAGTCACTGCAGTGTCATTTTACAAATGAAAAAACTAATAAACTTTTGAAATATTACAACGGTCAAGACAAGACATAGGTTAAATATTAGAATTGCTTTCCCTCAGCGGCCATTTTCTGACGTCATACTTTTTCGGTCTATAACTATCGTTAGTTTACGATAGTTTTATAAGGTTATTTTTCGCTTATAATTGAAGCTGTCTCTCTAAAGTGACGTAACGCTACCATGCCAAACTCTCATTCTGTCAATTTTCCCCTCTTCTATTCGCAAACTTCCAAATTTGTATATAGTGTTTTGAAATCTAGAGGCGGCATTTGGTGACTTTGCGATTGCATGGCATGTGCGCTTACTTACTTCACTCAAGGTGGGTCCTCATGTGCGGACTATAAGCAGAGCGCACTGGCGTTTGATGATGGGGTTGCTTGAAATAATCAAGTGATCTATGATCTATCAAAAGTGCGCTTTCACTAATCTGCGCGGATTATGCAAACAGTCCGTTGAAAAGTAGAATTTGTCTCCTCTCTAGTTTGATAGCGCAATACGCCCGTGTCAGCGAACTGGATCCTGACGATTTCTGTTTATTCCATTTCAGTGCACAGTTTGTTTACAAATAGAGCGTAGGTAAAACCTTAATTGAAAGTTGATTAATATTGTGTTTTTTATTGTGCCTTCAGTTGAATACTCATCAAATGGAAAGCGATATGCATCTACCTAATTTGGTAATCAAATTATCGAAATGTCCTTCGTGACGAAGGCCTGCCATCAAGCAGAGTTTGGTAAAGTTAGTTCAGTTACATTATTTAATTCATCAATTGCTAAAAGAAGTAACATTACTTAGTAGAAGAAAGAGATTTTGGGTAATAGAAATATTTACAGCAGAACAAAGCTTCAATACTATGAAAAAAATAAATGGAACTGCAAACAAACCGCAACCATTATAACCTGGTCAACAATGCCTTTCTCTAGCACATGCTCACTACTGTCATTAAACGCCAGGAGTACGCAAAAAAGTAGAATTTGTCTCTAGTTTTCGGCGTACTCCTGGCGTTTAATGACAGTAGTGAGCACGTGCTACAGAAAGATATTAGGCACTTTTAGCTTATCTTAAATTACTCACGTATCCGTAACGAACTGCGCATATGTAGATCCGTTACGGCTCAGCCAATACGATTCGTTGAATGGATTGTTACGTCCCTTAGATGGGTGATTTGTGCGTCCCTTTTCCGTATACGTAAACGTATCCCGACCAAAATCAGTATTCTGTGCTATTAGTGATAATTACAGTTTTTACCAGGAATAATGCTTTGACCATCTTGGTTTTAGCACGAAACGATACGTTATCTTCTCAAAAGGTTTTCTTGACTACTAAGTGAAAACACTTATGACAAGCTAAAAGAGTATACTATCTGAAACTAACGATAGTTATAAAAATATCGATATTATTCGATAGTCAGAACTATCGATAGTTTTAGATCTCTATACGCGGGATTAGTGTGACGTCACAATTTGAAGTTGTATCCAAACAAAACTATTTGCCACAGGAATTTCCATTTGAGTGTAGATTTTTCATTATTTAAGCGTTTCATACGTGTTTTTGAAAGGAATAAATTGTTGAAAAGTAAGTAATCGTGTTTACTCAATATAAAAAATAATGGTTTTGATAATGTAAGTATATCCTGCAATTCGTATTTTTGATTTTAATAGCTATGTTTGAGCTTATATTTACTGGATTATTTGATTAATGTGAAAATATGAGATAAATAATAGTGATTGTTTGTTCTAGTGTCATCAAAACATGTTTCAACGTTCTCTTTAAACCTTTTTATCCGAATGACGAAAAAATAAAACCACTCAAAAGACAGTAATAACATAATTCATATTGATGAAAATATATTAGTGATAATTGAAAAATATAACTATTATCACCATATGCAAGGTGCATTACTTATTGCATGAGAGGACATGTACTATTTAATATTATGGATACCAAGTGACATTATTGTGGGAATTATTTGACATCAAGAATGGAAGAAAAATTTACATATTTTAATAACATTCTACCTTTACAAATTTGTACTGTTTATATTAACATAATAAAATGTTTTCATAATTATAAATTTTTGTTTGTTTCGTGCTAAGAAAATTAAATTGAGGAAACGCTGCAAATTTACATGACAGAAAATATGCCATTTAGTCTGAAAGCTCAGAACATCATGTCACAACTTTGCCTCAATCAAATCATGTTTGTATGAGGTGCAGAGTTTAGTGCTATTCAACGCGACAATCGATTACAATCATTTCCTGTCATTTAAAAAACAACATGTTCAACAATACATTTTCGATATCAATCGATCACTCCGATTATAATCGGTCTAAAATTATGATGCTATTGAAAACAATCGTAAATCGGAAGCATGTGATTGGTCGAAAAATTTAAATAAACTACCGTCTATGGGTTATGTGATTTGAGTGATATTTTGGAATTGTATATTACATTTTTAGTTACCAGAACAGCTTCGATAAAATTAAACGTAATTAAACTAAATGAACTTGTGAAATGATCTAAAATAATGATGGGGTTATGTCAATATTGATTTATTTGATTGGTAAAATGACATGACAAATGACAATTTTTTTTTGGTCGTCAACAAACATCAATCCGTTTTCGATTTCGATTATAAACAAAATCGGAATCAAGATCGAAGTGTTGAATAGCAATTTTATGTTGGTTGCTTTCAAATTTTACTTGGTTGGCATGTAGGCTCTTTTTTCAACTACATGTGTAAACATATTCAATTTTATCTAAAAACAAATAATATAAACAAAAACGTTTCCAAATTTCTTCATTACACAGAGAAATATTTACTTGTAATACAATGGTTTACAGTTAATAGAAAGAGGAAAGTAAGGTACAGTGAGGAATTTCAATTTAAAATAGCAAATGTTTAGAAAATCATACACAGCAACTTATAAAAAATGTAAAGCAAAAGTGTTTTTAAATGAAACTCAAGGTCTCTAGTTAATTCCACAATATAATACAAGTTATTGAAAATTCTAAAAAAATGACAATTGTTTCGATAAATCAATATCATCGTCAGAATGACAGAAGTTACATTTCATTTTATGCCTACCTGATGTTTAGTAGTTATTTTTGGCTAGACCAAGAAGTAACCTAACTTGTGATTGGCTTAATATATGTTTATAGAAAAAAGAAGAAGATGTGATATTACAAATATTGATGCTTAGATATATTATTAGCCCTATGGTGATATCCTGGATATCATTTTTCCAATTAAGATCACTATAACTGTGCAATGATATAGAAAACCAGGAAAACTATATCTGCTGATCTTTACAATTATCACTTAAGAAGACAGTTTATTAGTGGAGAATTCCCTAGATTTAACTGTTCATTGACAACTTCATATTGTTGGTTTCTTAAATGTCTTCTAATTTCCAGTTCTTGTTTCTTTTCACAAATATGCAGTACTTCTAGTTTTGTGTTAGGTGTCAATGAATGATTGGTGTCAAGTAGATGTTTTGCGTAGTGGGATTTATCTGGTTGTTTTAATCTGTATGCTCGTAAGTGCTCACTGTATCGTATTTCAAAATTCCTAAGGGTCTGACCCAAATAGACAGCATTACATTCTGGACATTTGAGTTTATATATACCTGACTTCTTTAATAGTGGTATTTTTGTTTTTACATTTAACAATTTTGTACTAACGTTACTTTCTGTTTTAAAAGAAATTGTTGTATTCGTTGCTGAAGATATTATCTTTGAAATATTATTAGAAATATTTCCTGCATATGTGATGGTTTTATAAGTTTTAATTTCATCAGCTTGTTTAGGATATATTAGTTGTAATGCCACTTTTTCCTCTTTTTTACTAATTAGCTTATTTATCATATCTAATGGATAACCGTTAGATGTTGCTATTTGTCTAATTGTATCAATCTCTCTATCAAAATTACATTTGTTCATAGGAACTGAAAAAGCTCTATGTATCATTGAATTATATGCTGCTAGTCTGTGTGACACAGGGTGGTTAGAATTGAATGGAATTGTTACATCAGTTTGTGTTGGTTTTCGGTAAATTGAATAATCAAGTACATTATTAACTCTTTGAATTTTTAAATCAAGAAAATTGATTGAGCTATTTTCTTCAATTTCTAATGTAAATTTATTTTTCGGGTGCAAATTATTGATGTGGTTGAAAAATACATCTAATTGTCGTTCACTACCCATAAAACAAGCTAATATGTCATCTACATATCTATACCAAAATAAAATATTTTTCGAAATATTACTTTCAAAGATCTTTCTTTCTAAATTGTCCATCAGGTAGGCATAAAATGAAATGTAACTTCTGTCATTCTGACGATGATATTGATTTATCGAAACAATTGTCAATTTTTTAGAATTTTCAATAACTTGTATTATATTGTGGAATTAACTAGAGACCGTGAGTTTCATTTAAAAACTAATATGAGCATATTCCACGAAGTAAGGGTCGAGACAGTCAATTTCAGTAAAGCAAAAGATCTGTAATGACAAATAATAATGAATATGTTATAGGGAGATCGATATGTACAGTACAAAATCAAACATACAATGAACACGTACAAGTTTGCTTCTACCTTGTTGGCAAATATTAATCATGTACAAAAAATAGTTGGCTAATTTTCTTTTCTCCATCCATAAAATGATAGCTACACAAACAGTTCCGGGATCTGGTTCTATTGTTCTACAAATATTGTATAAACACTCAAAATAGAATGTTATATTTATCATTATGTATCTTACTTTTGGATCCTTTGGAAATCTATAAAACTTACAGTTCTCTCTGACATTATAATGCTAACAGCCCGGTGGCCAGCACAATACCATTATTCTTTATGTGAAGAAACCTAAAATTAGACAATACAGATACAAAGAGAATTAAAACCATTGTATTTAATAAGTTTATTATAGCATGTTTAGGTTAGAAAACTCTTTTATTAAAATTATATTGTTATACATACCTATTTTGGCTGGAATCGAATATATCTCTTTGTAAAAATCTTAGTGTATATCTAAATGTCTGAATCAGCAGTTATAAATAATAAATAAGGGAATAATCTCTGGTTCAAAATCACACCCAATGGTATCTAAATGGCTAGTTTTGTTTGTTTGGATACAAAATTGCCATAACTCAAGATTACGACGTCACCATTAATACCGCGTATTTCATAGTAGTCTTTTAATAAAATACTGGCTTCATCTTGATTATTTTTGATAAGTTATCATCATGAGTGAGTATTTCAAATGATTATCAACGGAAGATTCTGAAGTGGCGAACCAGTATAATCAAAAGTTAAGTGTTATTTGTAAACTGAACTTTAAAAAGTGAAGAGGTCTCAACAGATGCGACGAAATTTCCTCCACTAACCAATATGAACATTGTTACTTATCTTGTCCTTACTAGAAGATTGTTGGATACCACATTATTTTTATCGTCAAATTCAACAACAAATGGATGGATGGATTGTTGTTTATAGGTCAGTGGTAATCACACTCTTTGAAAAATGTATCGATTAATCGATATTTTTATCATACATATATCAATACCGTTGAAAAATATGTATCGAAATTGTCATTGCGCAAAAGAAAGTCGTTACAACAAAATGTGATAACTAAAAATACAGTGGCAAGAATATTAAAACTAAATAAATACAAACCAAAAATCGTACAAACATTAAAAGAAAGGGATCATGATAGGCGCTTTGATTTTTGCTCTCTCATCCAAGGAGAGTTAGAGGAAGACCCTTTTTTACAAGGCATATAATTTTTTCCGATGAGGCGACATTTTCGTCAAATGGAACTGTCTCGTCGCAACATTGTCGCTGGTGGTCTGAGAAAAATCCCACTTTTGTATTAAAGTCTCAAGACCAATATTCGTTTAAGACGAACATGTGGTTTGGCATGTAATAAGTTAATAGGACCCCTTTATTTTTTCGCGAATCTATGAATGCTGAATGTTATTTACAGTTTTTACAAACTCATCAATGAATTCATGGACGAACTACCCTTAATAGAACGTCAATGTATTTGGTACCACCAAGACGGTGCCGCATGCCACAGTAAAATAAATGTTTGGAACTATCTTGAAAATTTGTTTCATGGAAAAAGTTATTGACAGCTATTCTGATCTCTTTTGAGCTGCTAGATCCCCTGACCTAACCCCCCTTGATTACTTTTTATGGGGATAACTTAGTATGAATGTATTTTATTATTTGCGAAATAAATGAATATGCACTAATTAAGCGTTTTAATTGCAAAGTTATTAGAAAACATCGAAAAACTAAAAGGTTATCATGTGTTTCGTAATCACAAGAGATAAATGTTCATTCAAAATAGAAATATTAGTAAAAAATAAAATAATCTGAAGTTTTAATTTAAATGGATGTACTTGCATATTTAAACGTAGTTTTTAATTCTGATCAACTTCTTTTTGTAACATTTTTCGATGTTGTCAAATTTAAAGGTACTTTACTCTTGAGTAAAACATATTTTTTGACAAACCTCGTATACAACTAAAAAATTTGATATTTGATGACTGTATTTTAGGTTTTAGATAATGCAGAACTTTTTATGAAGATTAACTTTTTTTCCTAAAATTAATAATAAAAAAGTTTTTTTCCATATGATTCCAACTTAGGGGGATATATTGTATATATATATATATATATATATATATATATATATATATATATATATATATATATATTTGATTTTTTGAAGAATATATTTAAAAATGTAGGATTTATTTGGAATATATTGTATTACAACAAGAAACAATTGGCCCCATAACAAAACAAAAGTTGGATAATTGCAAACAAACACCGACCTACATAGTGGGGCACTCTAGCAGTATTGTACCTTCTACCTACTCAAATTTATTTATTCTCAGATTTCACATCTCGTATTAAGAGATACATATCCTCACTTTAGGTTAGGTATAAACTGGACAGGATTAAGTGAATAGTCCATGGCTCATGTCACAGAAGAACAAACTAATTTGATGCTAGGACGAGGTACTTATGCCAGATATAAATTTGATCATCTATCAGATAAAATGTAATGAATTAGTAGTACCTATGTACTTGTCTTCTTATGCTTGACATTGATTTTTATAATAATAGATTTTTTATTACGTTATGGCCAGAGTCAATAAAATATTGTTTAATGTAACTAAATCGTAGTGAAAATAGGTAGACATATTTATGTACAGTATTATCTTCAGTTCTTAAGATAGAAGCAGGTGGTGTAGGGTAACACTTTTCAGAATGAAATATGGTCTTAACCCCCAACATTTTTAAACAATTATTCCTTAAACAAATTTTCCATTATTACTATTGGAGATATCTATATTTGAACATTCGATGACATTTTATTGTATGTACCTCTACCAAATTAAGTAGCTAGGTACGTTTGTCAAATAAATATAGAGTATGTGAAAGTATAAAATTTCTCTGATCTAGAATAAACGTAAACTGATTGTGAAGTTCCATTTTAACAATTTATTTACTAATTGTAATAACTACATTCTATATTAACCGTTACTGTATTAAATTAAGCAAATATCAAATTTTATAAATGTACTAACTAGCAAAAATTGGTTATACATTACACAGTTACCTAGATTTTACTAAAGTGTGTTGCTCAATGTATACCTATTGTTAAGCCGAAAGTAATATTTTTAATTTGTAATAAAAAGTAGCAAATACAATCTGAAATTGGACAAATATTTTCACACAGCAGAAAGAACCTTAATAAAGCTTAAAACACAAAACAGCATACATATAAAATAACCAGTTCCTTGGTTGCCAGTCACTTTGAGACGATTGTCTTGATAATGTTTTTATAGCTGTCAGTTTTTATGGTTATGTTTTATTTAGATTAGTTATACTTAAACTGATACACTATTCATTTCCAGAGTTACCTTGTAATATTTAGAATTGTTTATTACATATACCTAGCAATAGGTGCCTACCTACTGAAAAATATCCATATACTTTACTAACCACTAACTCATTGCTGATTGGCAAATTTTTACAAAACCGTTACACTTATGGTAAACCACTATAATAATTTAATTACGAATAGTTGAAAAACTTTTTATTGTTTAATACAAATGTCCGAACATAAGAGATGTATCTCAGTTAATGTCTTAAAAGTTTACACAATTCTAAGAAACATTTGCATAAAACTAACTTGAGCATAATATGTACCTACCTATATCATTATTTAATATTTTGTTAAGTATAGAAAAATGTTCTAGTTGACAACACAAAAAAATAATTTTCCAACCATTCCCTCTTCTGCTTTTTTTCTACAAGACCAATATTTTTTAGGACAAATACATCGATTTCTCCTTTGCCTGTTCTATTTTTTACTAATTCCATCATAGCTACTTTTGTAAATTTACACATGCACAATACTTAATGTGCCCCATTTGTTTCTTGATAAACTTGCTTCCTAGGATAATACAATTCCTTTTAATTCTTCTCCATAGCCCTTCATATAATTTGGTTTATTTCTCAAATTGTTATAGGTAGGTACCTTTCAATTTTTACAAAGGTTGTAATTCATTTATTAACGTTAGGTATATTCTTCAATAATATTGTTTACTAATGTTATATTATATTTTCAGAAAACTAATCAATTTACTTTTGATTGTCGAATTATAAAAGAATATAAGCGAGCACAAAAACCAGACTCATCATCACATAATAACAGCTGATCATCTGGTGGGGAAACAAAAATTAATTATTAAAACTTGACAAGAACCTCATTCTTCTTTTTTAATAACACGTAAATCGTATTATAACCAAATATACTGAAATCCGTGACATCGCTATAAAATGAGAGAATTTCAAACTCACTCTCCCACCTGACCTATTTTCTTTAAAATTTTACCCTACAACCTATATTTTGACTGTTTAAAATATCGGGGTAGTTTTAGAAACTTACTAATTTAAAATCAATTTAAAAAACACGTTCTACAATCTGAACTGTATCTCTCTCTCACAGCTTAGATTTTTAGGTCTTTACATTTTGGGGTTGTTTAAGCCCCTATTTTAATAAGCTAGAAATCTCCACAACTTACCAAAGTTTCAAAGCAATCGTATCAATGGTATGCCTCACAACCTATATTTTCACTTTTTAAGATAATAAAATATAAGGGTTGTTTCAACCCTTTGTAAGCAAACAAGAAATCTTCCATAAAGTGTCAGCAACTACTTACTAACGTCTCCTAGCAATCGTATCAACGGTATACATACAAACATACATTCATTTTTATAGATACCCTATAATGCACCCATACCTCCGTCCTAAAATTGTAACTTCGGCGTCAGTAGATATATGAATTTTATATGTTTGTGAAGTCAAAGTTGCGTCGCCGAACTTTACACTTTATAGAGTTATATACAGTGTAACTTCGGCGTCGTAGCCAAACTTGACACTTGGATCCCGAACTTGACGTCTTATAAAATAAAATGAGCCCGAACTTGACGTTTTACAAATATATATATATATATATATATATATATATATATATATATATATATATATATATATATATATATATCTTTACAATATATGAGAAAACAACAGGTTTATAATAAAACGTATTTCAAGTGTGAAATTAGTTTTCCCTGATTATGACATAAAATAGACTGAATTCGCAAATAAAATATCTTGGTATAATATATTAGAAAATATCAGGTTCAGAATAAAACGTATTTTGAAAATACTTTTCCCTGATTATGACCTAAAAAAGACGGTATTCGCAAATAAAATATCCCTGTATAATATATTAGAAAATATCAGGTTCAGGATAAAACGTACTTGGAAAATAGTTTTCCCTGATTATGACCTAAAATAGACGGTATTCGCAAATACGAATATCTCGGTACAATATATTAGAAAATATCCCAGATAGCTCCCTTGGATAAAATCTATATTCACAGAAAAAAATAAGCAAGTTATAAATCGTACTCTTTACTAAATCTGGTAGTATGGGGCTCAAGTCTTAGCATTGCACGAATATGATCAGCATGGGTCGTTCGGGCATCAAAATTAAATCAATATCAATGTGCTTTTTGGTTAAACAGATAATAAAAATAAAAATGACGGATTCAAAAACTTACGGATTGAAAATATCACAATCACAAAAAAACAAATCACTGTTTTACACATGGGCCGTCGTAAAAGGGGAGTTCCAGACCACACGTTGCCTGGTAACTCACTGAGTTATCTCTCCCCTTCTCGTCCAAGTTTCCTTCTATTTATTTCTAAAAATTTGGGACGAGGTTTGTTATTTAAAACATCAGCTGTAGCTGTGTTTATTTAATTACCTTCATTCGCCCTTGCTCTATTGTTATTATCTTCGTAATTTAAGGTTAATTTTATATAATTTCTCTATGCTGAGTTGCAATATTTGTCTGTATTTTTAGATAATCAAAACATCGGTGTGTTTTTGATTCAATTATTGTCAACGACCGTGTGAATTGTGTAAATTGTTTCTAGGTCGTTTTTTATTTGTATATCAATTGAATTCGACTTATTTGATGTAAAGAAAATTATATCTATATAGGGTGTCCCTAAGTATCCTGCCATATTTCGTGCTTATTACATCACTTCTCCGCTTGTAAAAGTGTTGCGACGTTTCAGGTCCAACACCTTTTCCCTAAACTATATTCTCAACAAGTGTTTACCTATGAATGAATTTACATGGCATTTACATTGTTATTGTTTCGTGCATCTCGGCGTTGCGACACCGTCGACCACGATTTGTGTTTACGTAACGCGCACTTGACCTCACTCGCGTGTTCGTTTTGACTTACACTTGATTCTTAACTGTTGATGTTTTGTCCCTGACCTAGGTCGCGATTACTGACACCCGCGACACTGCTGCTCAGTAGATCGTTCATGGCTTCTGTCTGTCCAATGTTGCGATCTGGGGTGGCTCGTCTCCTGCTGTGCTATCTGTTCCATTTCTATCGCTTCTTCATCTGGCTTCTGGGTTCGGTGGTGATAGTGTATCACCCATGCTGTTAGGGAATCCCATATGCTGCATACTAGTGCGACCCCACCCCCTACTGTCTGTTGGATGCGGATTGCATTTAATATCGCGCCTACCATGTTTTTCAGTAGGGCGAATGTGCAGTATATACCAATTATACCACTTATCATCGAACCTATCTCCGTGAACCATACCCAAGTGTGTTTCAGGGTGGATTCGGCTAGGTTTTTGATTTCTTTGGCGTAAAAATTATCTGATAGGTTATATCCTTGACTGATGGCGTTCAGTCCAGATGCTGGGTTGCTGCTGCTCTTTCCATTCTTGAGAATATCTCTCTTTATTATGCATCTTCTATGTATTGTATCTGTATATAGCATGCTTATGTCATCGTTTGTATGCTTGCTCTATATATAATAGTTTGCTATTTATGAGATCGACATTCTGGGGTAGAATTGGCATTGTCGGTTGAAGGTTTTGTTTGTCTTCAAGGGCAATGACAATTCTCGGGTGCTCTGTTTGCTATATTTCGATATTAGGCTTCTCTTTTGTAGTGTTAAAGCGAAACATTTGTCTTTTTCTTCTATAACTTTGAATTTTACTTGAGTTTCGATTGTTTGTTGATACAATTGTATTACTTTATATCTGTACGTAGCTCTGCATTCTTCTGCTACAAATTTACGTATGTAGGTGGACAGCCCTTCGTTGACTACGGATGTGTGGCTGTGCATCCCGCAGTAAAACATGAGTCTTGTCACTTCTACGAGGCATGACCATACTTTTTGCCGTTTGATTTCGTGGCTTTGGATAACTTGAATGTTCGTGCTTTCACTCGCGTACGTCGTCTTGGGTTCCGGGCTCTTTTGGACGTCTTTTAGTGAAATCACTGTCATGTTTTTCTATTGGGGTTCGAACAGTCGTAAGCAATTAGCGTTATTGCTGTCTGGAAACCGCACATAACGAGCGTTGCCCAGGTCAGGAGAACGATTTGTCTTTTCATTGTCGGGCACTTACAATTTATTTAATAATTACAATTGTTAATATTCATCTTTTACAATTTATCATAATAATTATGTTATCGAAAATGCTAAAACATTGTTTTCTACTTATATGTTAACGCTACATTTGCGTTTAATATTTTTACCTTGTTTTCCTCAATTGACCGTGGTTTACACTCATTTAGGACTGTCAATTGAGTTCTATGTTTGGAGTTTACAAACTAGCTCGACTTTTAAACTTCCTATAGGTGAATTGATAAAACTTATTTGTTCCCCTTGTAGATATTAAAATTGAATCTTTCTAAATATCCTGGATTGACCTTGCCCAGCGGTGCAATTTGGTTATTGCTGATTATTGTTGATCACTTTTACTGACCAACTTTCTATTTCATTTCGTTGGTGTGTTACGATTAGTAACGTAATTAATTAATCTTTCTTCTCATTTACTTTCCTTAAGTAGATAATATCAACAACATACTTATGTATGAAACTATGAAATATGAAAAAAATTTGAATTTGTATATACACTTTGATTTCGACGTTTTGTTATATATATATATATATATATATATATATATATATATATATATATATATATATATATTGTAACGGTTATAATAATTATTTATTATTTATTATTTGACACTGAAAAATCATTAAACATGTATATCAACTCTATCATAGGATAGTGTTCAAGTGCGCCATTCAAATTAACTCTAATTATTGGTTTGTGAAATTAAAATGTACAAGCCTATGACTTCAGGAAATTTTAATTATGAAATATTTTACTGCTTCTATGTACACATATCATAGGTAACAATCCAAAATTATTACCATAATAACATATAATTATAACTATCTAATTCTAAATAATAAAAAATATATAAACCGTAAATGATTGTCAAATTTTAGAAAAGTGTGTATTTAATTCTCCGCAAATGTTAAAAGTAAATCGAAATGACACTAATTACGCACAAATCCGTTTTACAAGCTCATAAAATCAATAAATTTTGCGTACCTTATATCACACTGGATTTGAGGTTGTGTGGTCCAAAACTTCTAATCACCTTCAACAATATCAGCCAAAAAACCTCTATAAGAACTCGGAAATCTATCAACTATCCATTCTTTGATCACTCAACTCGATTCAAATTATGAACAAATTTTAGTATGTATCAAATTCCATTGTATGAGTTTAAATCCATTATTATTTAAATAATATTCTGTCTTCATTTCATCACTTTAAAATTGGGTTAACTTTCCTTTTTTATCAAATATAGTCGTTTGAATCGTTTTTCTTCTGGAGATAATTTATCCTTCCTTTCTTTGACATTCAAAAATTCACTCACGTTTCAAAAATCACTCCTTTAACCGTATATATAAATATTCTTCTTCCTTCTGATTATGATTATATATTCAATTCAAATAACTTTCTGTTCTACCTCAAATATCGAGATCAATCATTATATTATTTCCCACTTTGACGTCCCAAAATTCACTGACGTTTTTCTATTTATCTTCATCAAAATCTCGTTGCGGGTTGCTATCGAAACTTCCCTATATCGTATTAAATGTATAGATATAGTGTCATTAACGACGATTCACTGTTTATATTATCATGAATTTTTAAGCCGTATATGAAACATGAAAATGACATTTTTGTATTAGAAATTAGCATATAGAGATAAAGATTTTTATACATATAAATATTAACATAACTTATTTACTATTTATTAAAATTCCTGAAATCCCTTGCATAAAATAACCTAATTACTAACTATATGAAAATTTAACGCGTTTCTTTCAAATTTCATTTTAATTTCTACGAATTGTTTTGAAATTACATATAACATAATCTATTGAATTATTATTAAATAGTATCATGTACAGTTTTTTCTTTTATTGAGACAATTGGTCTTTTCATTTATGTTTGCCTACACTCAGGGAGCATGTCTTATCGTGCCACTTTTAATGACCCTTAACAGATCAGTTTGCTATGAAACTTACTTTGATATTTCTTCTGTGTTACATCTTATACACTATGTGTTATTGTGTTATAACATTCCCCCAAAATCTTCAGAACTTATTTATAATTTCAAATTAAAAATAATCCTGAAGATTTTTTATTATAAATAGTTATCGTCTGAATAATATATATGAAATTAGCTAGGTGTTGGATGAAATTTATATATTTGAGAAACGTGAAAAATTCCTCTAATGGTGTTGTCAACTGGATTTCTTAGTTCATAGCTATTCACACCTTGTTCATTATTGATTATGTAAGGACCTTCATATTTCATCATCAAACTCTTCATTTTCTCTTCATATTCCTTATTTCCACTCATTAACTCCAATTCTACCATAATTCCATTCCTCTTTATATTCCATAACTTCCTATTATCCTCTTCAATTGCCAATACTTCCATATTTACCTCCTTAAATTCAATTATTTTACCATTTAATTCTATCTATCTATTCAAAATCAATTATTTCCTTATATTTCATCAATAACTATGTCTGTTTCTAACTTCTTCATCGACTATGCTTACATATCAACTTCTGTTTCATCCTTTAATTCAATCTTTTGTATCATATATTTGCTTAGTTCATATAACTTCCGTCCGTTTGTTCCTATAAATGTAATTATTTCATCCTGTACATCTATTTTGTTGCTTAATTTCATTTCTATTTTCTTTATCATTTCTTCTATCAAAGTTTTCAAAATCTCTTCTATTCTCACAATACTTGTTGTCATAAATTTTATCTCCATTTCCATATACTCGTTTTTTATTTCTGTAACTTCTATTTTCATTTCCATAATTCATATTAACATGTCTATCATTTCTTATATTATCAATCCATGTTTATATAATTTCTATTTAAATATATTATTAAATATTACTTGTTAATCATTAACCTTTTATTTACACATCGTTTTTATATCCCTTCCTTACCATGTACAATTCCTTTTCGTTTCTAGTTTTCGGTCCTATAATCCTGTCATATAATTCAATTTTATTTTCTTTGCCTAAACTTCGTCTTATTCTCTTCTCTTATTGTTTGACTCTCTATCGGTTTCCTAAATTCGATTAAATTTTCCACTATATCCTTTTTAAAATCATTGTGCCATATTCGTTTCCTAGATTTCTTTAAATTTTCTACTATGTTCTTTTTAAATTCATTGCCCCATATCTCATTATCTTCATCATATATTCCTGTTTCTGTACTTTCTTCCCAGAAATGCATTACAATTTGCATCTCAAATTCTTCCGTATCATTGAACTGATTGTTTTCACTCCAAAAGGTTTTAAGGAATGCATCTTCAAATTCAGAAAAAGAATTTATACTGGCTTCTTTACTAGAAAACCAAATCTGAGCTTGATTAATTAAGTTATTACGAATAACCTCTCTAACGTCACCAAAATTATTGAAAAACCTTATCTTGTTTTTTAAACTCTTGAGGAAGACTACTGGGTGTATTTTTTTTATATTACCATCAAACTTTGTTCCTAAATCAATGGAAATATTTTGATTTACAAATTGAGGCGTATTTATTTTTTTTTCTAACTCTCTTCTTATTTTCTCCATTTCTATTTTGTATTGTTCTTCCAATTGCTTTTGTTTGTCATCTATTTGTGTTCTAATACCGTTGAGTTCTTCCTGGACTTGCGTGTCTTCCTTATTTAGTGTTAGGTTAAAAAATGTTCGTTGTTCGTCATTAATTTCTTTTTTTTAAATTGAGATATCTTGTATCATTTTCTTGTTTATAGTTTTGAATCTCTTCCTTCATGTAACATATTTCTGTCTCTTGTTTTCTTACTATATTCATTTGTTCCTCTTTTATCTCTCGTATATCTTCTTGTCTTCTTTCGTTTTCTTTATGAACAACTTCAAATTCCTTGCACACATCCACTTGAAAGTCTTGAAACTTGCTCAGAAAGTGTTTCAATCTGTCATCCACTTCTTGTGCATTTTTATTTATCGTTTTGGTTATATCTTCTTTAATTAATTTTGTTTCTTCTCTACATTTTTCTATATTTTGTTGAGTTTCCTTACGTGACTCTTCTATTTTATTTATTGCTAACATAAGCATTTCCATCATTCTATTTTCATTAGGGTTTTCTGGTTTTTCTTCAATTGTTCCCGTTTCCACAATTTCTTCTTCCCCCGTATGTTCTTTATCTTCCTCCACATCGAATAAATGAACATCTGGATCTAGATTTTCTTCTATCATAACTTGTCGTAAATCTTCTTTCAACTTTTTCTTGTCTCCTTCTCCGTCTTTATTTCTTTTGATTAATTCTGTTCGTAACTCGTGTTTACTCAGCTGCTTTATATTTTTTTGTATAATTCCCCGTGTTCCTGGTGTCTTTTTCCCATCTCTTAGATCCATTTCAATATATTAATTGTAAGAAATTATTTAAACGGAATCGTTAGTTTTGCAAAACGAGATAAGTTAATTTTGAATAAATTTTCAATAATTCAAACCTGATCTGCTAAAAGGTCACACGTTGAGCTAGCCAAATTGTAACGGTTATAATAATTATTTATTATTCATTATTTATTATTTGACACTGAAAAATCATTAAACATGTATATCAACTCTATCATAGGATAGTGTTCAAGTGCGCCATTCAAATTAACTCTAATTATTGGTTTGTGAAATTAAAATGTACAAGCTTATGACTTCAGGAAATTTTAATTATGAAATATTTTACTGCTTCTATGTACACATATCATAGGTAACAATCCAAAATTATTACCATAATAACATATAATTATAACTATCTAATTCTAAATAATAAAAAATATATAAACCGTAAATGATTGTCAAATTTTAGAAAAGTGTGTATTTAATTCTCCGCAAATGTTAAAAGTAAACCGAAATGACACTAATTACGCACAAATCCGTTTTACAAGCTCATAAAATCAATAAATTTTGCGTACCTTATATCACACTGGATTTGAGGTTGTGTGGTCCAAAACTTCTAATCACCTTCAACAATATCAGCCAAAAAACCTCTATAAGAACTCGGAAATCTATCAACTATCCATTCTTTGATCACTCAACTTGATTCAAATTATGAACAAATTTTAGTATGTATCAAATTCCATTGTATTAGTTTAAATCCATTATTATTTAAATAATATTCTGTCTTCATTTCATCACTTTAAAATTGGGTTAACTTTCCTTTTTTATCAAATATAGTCGTTTGAATCGTTTTTCTTCTGGAGATAATTTATCCTTCCTTTCTTTGACATTCAAAAATTCACTCACGTTTCAAAAATCACTCCTTTAACCGTATATATAAATATTCTTCTTCCTTCTGATTATGATTATATATTTAATTCAAATAACTTTCTGTTCTACCTCAAATATCGAGATCAATTATTATATTATTTCCCACTTTGACGTCCCAAAATTCACTGACGTTTTTCCATTTATCTTCATCAAAATCTCGTTGCGGGTTGCTTTCGAAACTTCCCTATATCGTATTAAATGTATAGATATAGTGTCATTAACGACGATTCACTGTTTATATTATCATGAATTTTTAAGCCGTATATGAAACATGAAAATGACATTTTTGTATTAGAAATTAGCATATAGAGATAAAGATTTTCATACATATAAATATTACCATAACTTATTTACTATTTATTAAAATTCCTGAAATCCCTTGCATAAAATAACCTAATTACTAACTATATGAAAATTTAACGCGTTTCTTTAAAATTTCATTTTAATTTCTACGAATTGTTTTGAAATTACATATAACATAATCTATTGAATTATTATTAAATAGTATCATGTACAGTTTTTTCTTTTATTGTGACAATTGGTCTTTTCATTTATGTTTGCCTACACTCAGGGAGCATGTCTTATCGTGCCACTTTTAATGACCCTTAACAGATCAGTTTGCTATGAAACTTACTTTGATATTTCTTCTGTGTTACATGTTATACACTATGTGTTATTGTGTTATAATATATATATATATATATATATATATATATATATATATATATATATATATATATATATATATATATATACACGTAGCGTTCGTTTCAGGGAATAAAATCGGAACGTAATAGTCAGTTCGAGGAACATGTGGTCATTTTGAGGAACTCCCCAAAGTGCCACACATATACAGTGTCATAAAGTGTATACTTTGAGGAACTCAAGGTTACGCTTAGTTCACTTTGAGGAATTTCTCGAAGAGTGGAGTTTGAGAAACGACTGAAGTACAGAAGAGGAACTTTGAGGAACTGCTAAAGTACACAAGGGGGAGTTTGGGGATCAACATAAAGTACACGTTAAGATCAGTTCGAGGACTATCAAATATTTTTAGAATATTGAAATTTGATATAAATAGGTACATAGGACTATGATTTCAATTGAACATCATTGGAAAAACACATTTTCAATGATACATAAATGTAATAAAATAGAATTTATTTTACTAATTTATTTCGAAAGCTGAATTTATCAAATGAGTTATGACCATTATCACAAGTTGAATACTATACTTTATCTACGACTATAACAATAAATACTAAGATACAAGTACAGATCAAAACATTTTAGATATTGTGAAATCTACTACCTTTATTGCCTGATATTTTTCATCACGAGCTTTCATTATGAAATTATTAAGTTGTTTTGGCGTAAAAGTTTTTGTCTCTTATCTACATATTTCTCTGATTTTAAGAAACGTGGGTAGTTTTAAAAAATTCTCTAAATTAATTCCATTATTTGCGTTGAGTGTGCTTCTTATCGTGGAGTGTAGAAAGTCCATAGATATGATGCTTTCTATTTAGTGCTAAAGTGTGGTGTATGGTAGCATTAGCTACTTGTCTTATTTCTGAAGGTGTACATAATAATACATCTTCACTATCTGAATTCATCTTTTTTAGCACAATATTCAAAATAGGTATTAAAGTATTATCTTAATTTGAACACATCAAAATTATTAAAGTGCCATTACTCCCCTCAATAACAATAATGGACTGTTCCCTTTTAGCGAACCGACTCGTACATAAGTACACAGCCATTTGGATATTAGGTTCCTAAATAATTCCAAATAGTATATTAAGTACCAAGTGTCAAAACGGTTACATTAGTCACGAGTTTTACTAGGCACGAGTGAAGTGAAGCGGAACGAGTTCCTTGTGAAACAAGTGACTAAAGACGTTTTTAACACGAGGTGCTTACTATACTTTTTCTTCGCCCGTGGAAAGGAAAACATTATATTATATTTGAATTATATTCATTACATGACGGACGATGACTGACAGCTGACTGATAAATCAAATGACGCAGCATAACAAAATTATCAAGGAGCATGAAATTTAACATACAAAAGATACACTTGATTTGACGTTTAAAGAACAAAAGATAAACGAGATGTGACTTTTCGCATTTCAAACACTAGTGTTTAAAGAGTAGTTTTCTGCATGTCAAACCCGTGTTCAAAGTGCGGTTTTAGTAACGGAAGTAGAAAAAATCTTTTGTAGAGAGTTATATACATAGAGATTCTAGAGTTATTTATCTATACTGAAACGAACCCGTTAATGACATTGACAGTGTTAAGTTAGTTAGATATTCTTCTTTCCCTGTTAAGTTGTCCTACGGCAGTTAGGTTAAACAACAATAGTATGTTCTGGATTGTTCGATCGATGATTCTGGTGGGTTAAAAATGTCATTCTGGAACATTCTGGAAGATTGTAATGAATATATAAGGAGGTGCGACAGTTGAGAAGACGAGTTGACAACAATAACGGGAGTGAAGTTGAACGTTTTAGCGAGACATTGTAAACGAATTATAAATTGTATTTCTTGTTTGTTAATAAGCCAATTCAAGATATCCACTATCGTGTTACAATACCAACAACAATCCAATGTTTGATTTCTACAGTGTCCCAAAATGGCATTCTGCGACGTAGAAGCCACAGATAAATAATAGAGGTAAGACAGGCAACTCACTGACAAAAAATGCCTCGGCAGATGTGCTGCCATCTTCATTTGTCACCAAAAACTAAAAGTAGGGTTCTGTCGTCGATTATAGCTTTTATGGTGGTAAATTCAAATTGTGTGGTTGGCAGAAAATTTAAATTCGATTGATTTATAATTTCTAAGAATGGGGAAAGCCTTTCCCCATTCAACAACTTAGTTCATATTTAGTTTAGAGTATAATTCTATAAAAAATCGTATTACATACATATCTAACAACTTTTATAATTAAAATCATACTTTTTCATTTTTGGAGGAGTTGCAAGCACATTTTGTGGTTTAAGTGGAAAGGAAAAGCAACTTTCTTCTAAATTATCCCCATCAATGAAATCTACTGAAAAAATATACATAGTAGTTTAAATCTGATAATATTACAATAAAATGCTTACCAGGTAAATTTAAAACAGTAAGTGTACATTTTTTTAGTTTACCCCTTTTTTTACGTACATCCAAAAAATTATTACCACAAACTACTTTCCCCCTTAAAATACTTCTTGGCTGGTTATATAAACTGGAATTATTGATTCGTTCCAACCAAATATTTTTTATATGCTCGTCCGCGGTAATAAAATATCTGTAAAATATTAATATAAATTACTCATTTTAATTATACTGATATTTATAACCTACCTTTGAGCATCTTGATCTTGGTTAAAGCAAATGGGAACAAAATAAAATAAATTATTAACCAAACAACATGCAATCAATTATAATGACAAAATTTGAATGCCTAACCTCAATTATTTGTCTGTGAATGTCAAGGAGATTAACGAACGAGAACGAACGCGACCGAAATTCTTCCCCAATTTGAAGGCCTCAGCTACTAGGGCTATTCAGCCTAACGCAACCGAAGTTGATTTGTTCTTCGTGACACATATAGATGGCGTGAAAAACGCGAATTTTTTTAATAAGTATACGTGCACATACCCTGGTAGAGGCTGGTAATCATGCTCGCAGAACAATCAACATTGCCGGTGCTACAAATTGCTTTTAGTAAATAAAATAAATAAGAAGGTATTTTGAAAATACCAACATTGCTTTTCTTAATAAATTTTTTAAAGAACACGTAGCAGTTCCTGAAACTATATTTTAATGTTTTAATATGTCATAAGGTACATTACGGTCAGTATGACAACTCTAGATAAGGCGCAATTAGGATGTTGACTAATTTTTGGAATTGCGTTTATTTTTAAGATAGACCCTATATAAATATGAAAATAATAATTATATAAAAAATATCACAAATTTCAATGAAAACATACGTAAATAAAAATATGTTTCAAAATTCCCGCTAACAAGCTCCATACTGTCTCGTGACGTCAGCAAATTATAAAGGAATCTCGCATTATATGAAAGATCTTTACCGAGTTCTTACGAATAAATTAAATAAAAGCGGTCAACATGAATAGGTCGTCTTACAAATGCGATGTGCAAAAGTTCGTTAATCAGAACATCACAAAAACATTTCTTCATAAACGTTCCAAAAAGTGTACAAATAAGGAGAAAGACTTGCTAGACGAGATCCAGCTTTATTGACAACAAAAAGGGCCAGTTATTTTTGTGAAGATCACTTTAATGAAAGTTGTAAGTTTGGATAAACTACAAATATATATTTAAAATAATTTTAGATGTCTTTGGTTAAGTGGCAAAAATGAGAAGGATATCATTCATTTGCAGTTTGTTTATTTTCTGAGCTAATTTCAAGTTTTATCTTGTTGATATAGATGGTAAGTAGTTCTAAATATGATAAAAGGGTATATAAAATGAGTAAGGTGTATCTCTCGTTTGGAATAAAGTATATCAATGTGAAATTATAGAAACTTCCAAAGAAGAAATTTTCACGTTTTTCTCCACTGCACAAAAATCCATTGTTCTAGCAAAGAAGCTCGTACCATTATAGATTCATTCTTCGGTAGGATACAAGTATTTCTTTTGATGCATCCACTCTCCATTGTGATAAAAATAGTTAAATATTATCGTTGCTCTAACAAATTATCAAGAAAAGTATTTCATACTTTTAACTTGGTTATGAGAAATAAGTTAACTTATTCGTGCAGTGACGTCATCGCGCTCCGATTGGTGTTTACAGTCACGTGGTAATGTGTTATAAATAACGCAATTCAAACTAATTTTATTTAAGATAAGAGGAATAATTAGGTTCTTAAAATGTTATTTTAGGTTTCTAAAAACTGTCTTTTATTTGTAAAACATAGCTTCACATGAATTTGTCACAACTGTGAACATCCCTATTGTCGGTAATGATTTTTCAGAATTGGCCTTATGTTTGTTTTTATGGCATCAGTTGAATACATTATGGTTTCTGTTGACTAATTTGCAAATTTGTGTAGCTATTCTATATTTATGTATAAATATATGAACATAGAAAGTATTCCATAAGTTAACAGTGAGTGGCCCCAAACCCTAAAAATTAAAAAAAATCTAATTACAGTAAACCTATTTGATTGAAATGTACTTAAAGCTATAAGCTACAATTTTATAAGAAAAACAAAGCGAAAATGCAGTTTTAGGGCTTAAAATTTGAAAACATTTTTATTTGGACGTGTGTACCTGTTTCTATAAAAGAAACATTGGGCCTTATCAATATCCTTGGTAATTGATTGTTGTTTGGTTAATTGTTGATGGGTATAAAAACAAAATGGTGGTTTCGTATTCAAGTCATACCAAACTTGAGTGATACCGGGCGCAGAAAAAGTCAAAAATTTTTAATCAAAAGAAGAAACTAATCCAATATTTTAATTTTCTTCCATTGTTATAAATTGTTTTATGAAAAATACCTCGTATATTGAAATATTTTGGTATCCGCCACTATAGAACATGACAAATAATAAAAGTAGGTAGCTAAAAGGACAGTTAAGTCGATAGATTTATGAGTCGGTCCTTTCCTGTGCTTCTAGACACGCCAAAAATAATGGCTAATTGTTAACGGTAAAATTTATCTACTCATAAATTGAAATAATGATATATGCATTAAATTAAGATATGTGATATTTTTCTCTTTTTACATCATTGCAATATAAATAATTTAAATTAAAGAAAAAATATGAAGCACGAAAGAAATTAATGGAACTAAACATATTGGATCCTGGAAAACGCAGGGATTTAATACAAAAACAAATATCTTTAAACCAACAAATCATTTAGGAATATAGTTATTGAAGAACGAAATAGCACTAACGAATGCATGATCCTAATTTGCAATCAACCGTTAACAATTGTAGAAGCTGAACGTATGATACTAACTCTAACTAAATCGTGAACATTTTGGGGGTTAACTTCACGGAAGTGCCAATAAATTAATATCAAATATATCGAAAAAGAAGATAGCACTAATGAAAATTATTAAAGCACTAAAGAGCACTAACGAATGACACTAAATTTAATCGAATCGTGAATACTTTGGGAGCTGACCTCAAAAAAAGAACATGAAATATCTCCAAGACAAATAAAGTACTAACGAAAATAATTGAAGCACCAAAGTACAGTAACGAAGCACTAACGAATGACATCAATTGGGAATTAACACTTTGGGGGCTGACCGTGAAATAAATGAATATTCATTATCTACCAAACCACGGAAGCAATAACGAAATTTACAGAAGCACTAATGATGCACTAACCGATGCCACTAAATTTAGTTAAATCGTGAAAACTCTGGGGGCTAAGTTCACGGACCTTCCGCGTATGAAATCAAAATTAACAGTAAGGATAGTTGTTCTATTATTACTATGGTTATATAGTTCTTGGGATTTTCGGGCAATAAATTTTGTATGGTACCATTAGTCACTTGTCTTATTTCTGAAGGTGTACCTAATAGCTTTTCACTATCTGAATTCATCTTTTTCAGCACAATATTCTAAATACTTAGGTACAGTGTTACCAATGCAAAAATAAAAATTATCCGAATGTCGAACTCGAATTATCCAAAATTATACGACCCTCACTAGGAGTTATCCAAAAAAAAAGAAACAATCATCCCTATGGACACATTGTTCAATTACCAAATCTTTTAAACATAAAGATTAATGTTGACATATCAAAATATCCCAACTTGCATGCTGAAATAAAACGTAAATCGTAAGGATTTATTTGTATAAAATCGAAAATATTTTTACCAGATGAAATTATGAGGTTTTTGGACGAAGCATCTCAAAATCTATTCATTTTTTCGAAAGTATGTACTTAATTTAATCAAATGAAAGGGTTTAAAATTTTATAAAGAAATTTTAAATAGTAAAGTCGTAGCCCAGCGGTGTAAACCGTAGGTTATGAAATTTATGTACATTTATAGTAAGGGTTCGATCCCCGCCCATAACCTACCATATTTTTAGATCAGCAATACATTTTTAAAATTGTACAATAAATAATTTAGCTATATATAAACAAAGCAGAATTAAGGAGTATTATGTTCAAACGTTTTAAATTTATTTGTTGAATTTCCCTTCATTGTTCATTGATAATTATTAATTAAATAATACTTATTCATGGGAGTAGAAAAAATAATGTATGCAACGTTTATGTAATGGCCATTAATACACGAGCATGTTGTAAGATACGAAACGAGTCGCAGACGGCTTTCGTATATAAGATGCGAGTGGCTATAATTACATGATCGTTGCGTAATAGTTATTTAACGAACACGTGTATATTAATAAGGGCGATTAACAATCGAGTTAATTTAACGAGGGAACGAAGCGAAGCGTTCATTTTCGAGATTGTTAATTGCCATTTTAATTCACGAGTTCGTTACAAAATAAATAATGACGTGTGACAGATAGTACTAAGACAGCTACTTGATTTCGAATGTTTTAGTAGGTAAGCCTACATCACCACGTCACTGCCATTATAAATGTTTGAGAACAATGTATGGGGGGGAAATTTGAAAAATGTTTGTAATTGAAGGTGCTCTTATATAAAAAGTTGGAAAAGTTTGTTTGTTTTGGTTGCCCAGATGTAGGATTAGTTTCCTCTGCAGTTTGGTGTATTTGGGTGGTCGGCTGAAAACCGGCCGATTTGAAAAAGTGTCTAGGAAAAATAAGAAAAGTGTCTAGAAAGAATTTCCCGTTGCCAACCGAGATAATTTTGCCTCCGGACCACTTTCTAGCGAAAATCCCGCTCCACCACTCGCACCCCTATACACCTTTTTAAAAATTCTTTCTAAGCACTTTTCTAATTTTTCCTAGACACTTTTTCAACTCGGCCAATTTTCAGCCGACCAGTAGACATGGATGTTATAGATGTTCACAAAAGCATCGATAAATAATGAAAATCCATAATTTTCTATGACATTCCGTACGTCCCTACTCCTTCGATATAATGAAGGTTTTCATTCAAAACTTACGATATAATATAGAGGGGATTTGACATGGGTAAAAACCACATACATTCGTTATATTGAGGTAAAATTAGCATTGTAGAGATATTGAATTTCAAGGGGATTTGAAAAAATTCCATATATCAAGGAGTTCGATATATTAACGTTCAACTGTATTATAAAAAAAAAAGTTGAAACTTAACAATATTTTAAAAACAGAACATCAAGGAAAATGAAATAATTTTTTATGAAACTTGAGAATTTCTATTAACACTTATTTTATCTTTCGGTCAAACAGGTCTGTACTTGTTTTTCTGAAACATAAATTGAATATAAGATTTATTATTGTGAGTACATACTGTGCTTATCAATCAACATTGCAAAGCCTTATACAGTTGGTCCGGTGGATATTTTCTCATGAGTCATTAATATCTGATAATATAACCGACATAATTATTAAGTGGTATCTTTTTCTATTGATAGTGAAGAACTAAACAAAATAATTTGACATTTGTCGGTTATGTTAACATATATTAATGACGCATGGGAAAAGATTCAATAACAAATTATAAGTCTGACTAAGCAATGAACACAAGTCCTATTTTTTAGTTACTTATCTGACAGGTATAATTACAAATTGGTACTTTCAGCGACTGTTAGTAAAGTTGATTTTAATTCGATTTTATTCCGTTGTTTTCCCTAACGGAATATTTAAAATGACACTACAATACAGTAGAAACGCTGAATCTTTTCCATCACGTGACTGATACGTCATCAACCATTTGTATCTACAATAACAAGATAATAACTTTAACACGAGCTTCAACAGTCGATTGATAAGTTTACAATACAGCAATTCTAGTTTAATCATTTATAAGTGTTTTTAAACAATTGTCCAAGTTCAATACAATTTTTTTCATTTAATATAGTGGATTTGTTTAGACGCATTTTGTTTTACTTCAAAACAGCATGAACAGATTCCACAAAAGTAATGGTTGAAATGAAAAACATATTTAGTTGAATGTTTTTGGATGAAATAGTTAATTAAAGTTTAGCATTTGAAGAATCATAATTATAAAATAGCAGTTATTTCAAATCTACTTATCAAGCTACGGTGCTACTGAATACTTTTATTATAACTGTTTTTCGATGATAACACTTACAGCTGGTTCTTATACAATCCAAAAAGGTTACAACAGAATCAATTATATAAATACGAGGGCGCTTTCAGATTCAGCCTTAGGATATTTTTAAGAAGTAGGATGCTTCTTGTTACTTCCCGGGTTATTTTCTTCATATACATATTAATAATATAAAATATACCATTAGCGTAAAAACATTCGTGGTCCGTTCAGAATAGGAAGATGTCTGTGGCGCTACAGTCAGTGGTCATTTGTGATTTGGCAAATGTATGTGACGCTACAGTTAATGCGCATGCGCGACATTTGGGAATTATGATTTTCTTTTCCTAACTAGTCCTAATTTTATTTTGACATCTCCCAGTTCGTTGCCATGGTACTTTCACAAGCGCATTAGCGAGTGCTCTACAGTTTCTGCAGTTTATCTTGGGAACACTTTTCTAGTACGCTTAGCATTGATACTAACAATATAGTATAGTAGTAATATGTACATATGTTACTTTTAAATTTACCATTCCTTCAATGATGACACTTCCTCTTCTTTTTCTTCCGATTGCAGTGAGCTAGGATATCCTCAAATTTTTGTAGATTTATGAGGTCATAAGGAGGAATCTGATAATGCAATAAGTATTTCGCCAGGATAAAACTGTCGATTTTAATCATAAAAGATTTTGTTCGGGATAAGTCAAAAGTTTCTAAAACGAGCCGTTGGCGAGTCCTGGGATCCTGCGAATGTTAACTACAATATTTTTTTGTAGCTGTATTGTAAGTGAAAAAACACACGTAAGTTGATGTTATAACAAAGCCGCATACATAAATACCTACAATTGTCCCGGAAGTAACAAACATTGTCCCTAAAAAGAAATCGTTTCGAAAGTGAGCAAAAAAGTTCGTCCCACAAATAGCTACTTTCGCTACCATTTCTGTAAAGTGGTACTTTCCATTTTTTAACCAATCATACTGAAAATTTTATTTTCGAGGCGGTTGCAGGAAAATTAGTTCTAAGTGTATTTCACACCACATTTTATCAAACTAAAGATATCAGCCATTACTGAAATTGAAATGTGTTTGCCAAAATTAGAATAAACTTTTTGAAACTGTTGTAAGAAATTATGTTATTTCACTTTCTTCAAACAATTTACTAATATTAAGCAGCATTTATACAGTTTAGTTGATTTTTTTTTTAAATTCAAAATATTTATATTTTTTGGAAAAAACACCATATAGTTACCTTTTTCATAAAAAATGAAATTATAATATGATATACATGATATTATGCATGATACCGTCATGTTATGTGTTTCATTCGTGTTCACTAAACTACTACTATTAGCATGAAGTTATTACCTATTCTACTCTTGGGATATTTTAAAATGTATTTTTTCTACGACTATTATAGAATTTCTACATTTTGATTATGGACTAGCATCATCCTAATCCTAGGGCAAGAATATTCATTCTCGTCCTTGGTATGGAATGAATACTTGTGGCGCCCTCTAAATGTGCGCCCTATATCACCAATTTTGGCGAACATTTTTATGGACAGTTTAGAAAGAAAAATCTTTGACAGTAATATTTCCAAAAATGTTTTATTTTGGTATAGATATGTAGATAACATATTAGCTTGTTTTATAGGTAGTGAACGATAATTGGATATATTTTTCAACCACATTAATAATTTACACCCAACAATTAAATTTACATTAGAAGTTGAAGAAAACAACTCAATCAATTTTCTTGATTTAAAAATTCAACGAGTTAATAATGTACTTGATTATTCAATTTACAGAAAACCAACACACACTGATGTAACTATTCCATACAGTTCCAACCACCCCGTCTCACATAAGTTGGCAGCATATAATTCAATGATACATAGAGCATTTTCAGTTCCTATGAATAAATGTAATTTTGATAAAGAAATTAATACGATTAAACAAATAGCAACATCCAACGGTTATCCATTGCATATGATAAATAAGTTAATTAATAAAAAAGAGGAAAAAGTGGCATTAAAACTAATATTTCCAGAACAAACTAATGAAATAAAAACTTATAAAACCATCACATATGCAGGTAATATTTCTAATAATATTTCAAAAATAATATCTTAAGCTACAAATACAACAATTTCTCTTAAAACAGAGAGTAATGTGAGTACAAAATTGTTAAATGTGAAAACAAAAATATCCCCATTATAGAAGTCTGGTATATATAGACTTAAATGTCCAGAATGTAATGCTGTCTATTTGGGTCAAACCCTTAGAAATTTTGAGATCAGATACAGTGAACATTTACGAGCATATAGATTAAAACAACCAGATAAATCACACTACGCAAAACATCTACTTGACACCAAACATTCATTGACACCTAACACAGAACTAGAAGTACTGCATATTTGTGATAAGAAGCAAGAACTGGATTCCCTTGAAGAGTTAGAAATTAGAAGACACTTAAGAAACCCACAATATCAAGTTGTCAATGAACAGATAAATCTAGGGAGTTCTCCACTTTTAAATTGTCTTCAAAGTGATAATTGTAAAGATCAGCAGATATAGTTTTCCTGGTTTCCTATATCATTGCACAGTTATACTGATCTTAACTGGAAAAAGATATCCAGGATATCTCCATAGGGCTAGTAACATCTAAGCTTCAATATTCGTAATATCATACCTTCTTCTTTTTTCTATTAACATATATTAAGTCAATCACTAGGTAGGTCACTTCTTGGTCTAGCCAAAATAATTATTAAACATCAAATAAGCATCAAATTAAATGTAACTTCTGTCATTCTGACGATGACATGTTATATCGAAACAATTGTCAATTTTCTTAGAGTTTTTAAAAGTATTCAATATACTGTGGAATTAGCTAGAAACAGTAAGTTTCATTTAAAACAGTAAAATATATATATATATATATATATATATATATATATATATATATATATATGTCTGTAATCCGGTCCTGCAAATTATTTTTGCAGGCTTTGAGTGCCTCTGAAATATTCTGGTCGGTACTTTTTTCAAAGGATGTTTTTAAAACATCGGAATTTTCAAACATTCGGCATAAAAAATTGTGTTTTTCAATCAGTGCAAGTGTTATGTTGAATTGGAAATTGGAATAGAAGCAAAGTTTACAGAATAAAATAACAGTTGCCTCACTTCATGTCGGCACTTTGTTATTTCAAGATCCAAGCGTGCCGCTAACACCTGCAGATAACGCAGAGCGAAGTCGGCACTCGAACGAATACAAGGGGTGTTTAATAAATAAAAAAGGCTAGTGATGATCGACAGTGTGCTTTTACAATACCAGGAGTGTTCAAAAGGTAGAAATCACATTAAAGTTAGCATTCTAGGTAAGTTTTTTATAGGCTTTGGGACCAAGAAAATAGACACTTAATGCAAATTGCTTATAGTTATCGCTGTATCTACAACCTTTTGGGGGTTTGTTGAGATAGGTTAGTTGAGCTTTCAAAAAGGCATATGACTCTGGTGAATAATTGTCTTTTAAAAACTGTTCAAAGTCGTCCAAATTAACTTCAGTTTCAAGTTTTTTCTTGGATCCTGATAATTCTCTTCTAATCGCCGCAATTTCTTTTTTCATAGATACTTTCCTTGGGCTCCTCAACGAAAGCTTTTGCGACGTTTGGCAAGACTCGTCTAGAAAAATAATATTAATTGCAAATTTCTACAATACCTAAATATATTAATAAAACAATTAAAAATACTCGAAATATTATCATACCCTTACTTATTTTAATAACTAGGTTTGTCTTACTCTCCACATTCTTCCGCATACATGATACATTTGTTTGAACTGCCACGTCTTTCATTTCAATGTGTATATTTCTAGAAGTACCTGAAGAGAATAAAAATAGTTTGTTTTTTTAATTGATTTTTTGACAATAAACTAGATCTCAAACAATAAGATATTTGTAAAAGACTGGAAAAAGTACCGGAAGTAATTTTTAGATATTTATTTATTCCCACTAACGATGATTAATCGGTACTTACTATTAGTTGTTTTGGATATCAAAAATGTAGGAATTGCATTAGAAACGAGACGTTGTTTCAAAGGCGTTGTAAAACTTGTATCTGTGAAATGTAAGCTGCAAATGTAAATGCGGTTAGAACATTCTTCTGGAGTGAGAAGCGCATTTCGATGATCACCGATAAATCCTAATTGTGTTTTCCAAAGTTGGCATCTAAAAACAGATTTAATTTTTGAGCAGCTTGTATCTTTTAGAAATCACACAAGTCTATACAGCCGATTCTCTACCAACTGTGAAATTTACAATACAAATCATTCGAAAATTGAAGAATTTTTAGACTAAAATTTTTTTGTTACTTTTTACTCAAAATATATACCTATTTATGATATTAATAAAAAATCGCAGTTGAGAAGGAATCGTCCATATACGTTTCTTCATACTTAGCTACATCCTTTGGGCACCGAAAAAACGATAAACCACTATTTCGTTTTGTTGTACAATTTTCCACACAGCAGTAAACGGGTGGCGTCCAGTGAGGCAACTGCTATTTTATTCTGTAAACTTTGGTAATACTGGTGAGAGGTTGTTACAGAACAAAGCACGTCGCAAAGGAAATTATTTCAAGTAAGAAAAAATTTATTAATTGTATTCATTTCACATCTCAAATTTTTTTTAGCACAAAAATGTACCTGGTTAAATTTATTGGTGATAATTATTATCATATTTGTAATGAGGTGAAAAACAGAAAAAATGTAACTTGTGCAAGGTGGGGCTCAGCTTATTACGAAGTTGTTGTTGTTCTCGAGTCTAATAACGTTAAACATCTTGAAAAAGAAAAGCAAAAACTAATAAAGCTTCAAAATAGTAGTAATAACGAAGTAATTGAAGAAGTGGAAGAAGAGGAAGAAAAGGAAGAAAACGTAATCCATAATGATGAAAGTGGGGAAATTATGGGTAAGCAAACTTATTATTATTTAACAAATGATAGTTTTTGGTATGGTATGGTATAAATAAAGAGAATTAAAATTATTTAAGAATTTAAAAAAAATTGTTCTATTCAAATGTGTAAGAATAAGATTTGCATTAGTCAGAAATTTCTCCAAACTAATTGTTTTATAGACCATATACTTGTTCAACTTGAATATACAAATTTCGATTTTTAAATTCCCAAAATAGTGTCTAATTTCCATTGTTATTAACGCAGCGCCCTGGTAAAATCTGGAATCATTTATTAACTGACTTGGAATGAGAACGAATCTTGTCTGGTATGGTATACAAATAAACGTGTCGTCGTAAAGCAATTAATAAGAATCATATTACAACACTAACGTATAAGTTGGCTAAGGGAATATTTGAAACTATTATTTACACAATTTTGTTTTGTCGCCTTATTCATAAAAAACCGGTAAAGATAAAAAAATTGTTCTTTGAGGGAACTGCATAAAAATTAATATTACGTATTCTGAAAACTATTTAAAAAAATATTTGAGTACAGGCCGCTCAGTGTTGCCACCACCCAATGAAGAAATGATCATGTAGTGCTGCCAAAACTATCTATTTTCCTTAAAAATTATGTTAAAATTTTTTTTGTTATTTTTTGGATAAGTGCTTAATTTATTTTCAATCGCATATAAAAAACAAACAACAAAAAATAACACAAAACTTAAATCTGTAGACTAAAATGAATCGTTATCAAAATGAATACCGATATTTTCATCTTTGTCATGCATTTACGTTATGCATCCCCTTGAAAGTTTGAAAATAGAGAGATAGATCATTAAAAAGGCCACCAACGGATTCGGGAGGAAAAATTGGGTTTTTGTCATACCTATACTTCAGATGAAAATTGGAGAAAATATTTTTTTCTTTGGGAAATTATGAAAATTGTCGTTTTCCAGTGCACGGAATCGATTGTCACAATCAATTTCATGATAAAAAAATTTCTCACGTAAATAGAGGGATAAATTGCAAAAAAAAAATTTTCATTCAAAAAAACGTATGAACTATAATGGAAATTTTGAACTTAAATTTTAAGACAGTATATTCTATAAGGAAAAAAATCAGGAATAACCTAATGGTTGACATTTCTGAGATACAGGGCGTCAAAGTGGAGATATTTAAAATTCGGACATAAAATAACTGTCATCTTTGAGACTCCATATTTTGTAAAATAATGGCACTGGAAATTTATAAATTTCACCGTTTTGTAGACAAATTTATCCTGAATCTGAAAAATGTATTTATGTTCCGGGATGAAGGATTTGAAAGATACGAAACAAATAAGTGGACCATGGTTTTCTGCTCAAAATATGATTCGGACTGAAACAGAAACTTTACCTCCGTTTAGGGGTCAAATTAGTTTTTTTCGCGGTCCATTTAGTAAGAATAGACGTTTCATTTACCTATATAAAAATTTGAATTTTTCTCTGTATAAATATCGAAATCCCTCATAACTTCGAAACTTTCGAGGGAATTCTCCGCTCCGTGAAGCAAAATACATTTTAGAAGTAGGGTAATATTTACATAGATGGTGCTTTGACTTTTATTGTAATATAGCTTTGTTTTGTATTGCCAAAAGGGGTCAGCACATTAAATAAAATGTGAAATTAATTTGCTTGTCAAACTGGTTTGCTATAGTAAGAAGAAAACTTGCAAAGAAGTTAAAAAATTTTGAATTCCTAGGTTAAAAAAATGTTAACAATTATTGATTATGTTATACATTAACCTTTAACTCAATTTTATGAATAATGTTCAATTCTATAATTATGTAACAATTGACAAAACTGACGCGGCTGTAATCTAGTCTACTGTAATAATAGAAATGGAATCGCACGAATTTCCCAAGTTCTGTGATTAAAACAGACGCCAGTGCAAAAAAGATTTGCAACGTTTTTACCTTAAAATAAACTCAAAGCTAGATAGTTCTAGGCAACGTAATGTGTCTTTAATATGATTAAAATTTTGTTACACTAATTTTGAAGAATAATTTAGTTATTTGATCACTATTAGAAACATGGTCATGATGACTATAGGTGTTCAGCAACTATATGTGCTTTTATTTTTTTTTCAGTTTATTGGAACACTGAAGAGAAAGACATCATGAATCGTGAATTCAAGCAATATTTGAATGATGGAATTTTACCAAGCCTTGTTAAATGTTCTGATGTCAGAAATAAGTATCCCATCCTGAAAAGTCGAAATACTACGAGTATTAAAGCATGGGTCAACAATACAATTAAGAAGAGGAAACTAAATAATTAATTTACAAAAAATACTTCGGCAACGACCACGTTTCCTTCTCATAGCGTAGAGTTAGTTAGCTTCTCGTTATTATTAAGCACATGTTTTTTGTATGACTTGAAATATAGTATAGTATATAGGAGGTAATTTTTTTCCTCGTATGGCATTTGGATTAAAAAAAAACATTTTATTTTTTATTCCACATAAAAAAACTAGTCTAAAAAATGAAAACAACAAAACAATAATAGTATAAATCGAACTCAAAAAAAATAATAGGCATGATCCTGAAATTACATGAATAATAAATTATTTAAAAATTACTTATTCTTGGCTTTTACTTCACTTTCCTACTTTTTTTAATTTTAGAGTCCTCTGCGGCAGCTAAAAATTATTGTATTATTAGGTCTCTTATCTATAGGGATTTGTATGACGTGTAAAATGGTGAAAAGAAATGATATCGAACGAAATTAAAGGTCTCACTATGTCACATTAATTAAATTTTATGCGAAGAATAAATATATGTAATGTACTATTTATGGCCCTCATATCTAAGGATTCTTTTGAACCCTCCAATCTCAATTGAGGTATGACCCTAAGGTGTCTGCACACCGAGTTTAAAGTCCATCGGGCCAGTGGTTCCGGAGTTATGCCACCTACAGACAGACACACCCACATAATGATCTGATAAACCTCAGAATTCTGAATGAAGAAGACTCTGAGGTTAATAATTTACTTCCATACTCAGACTACAAAAGTAAACCAGATAAAAGACTTACGTAGGGTAAGCTTGGCAAATAAATTATCACAAAACTTATTTTTCTGTCTGCGTCACAGCCAGCTATATGTGCTGACAAGGGAGTCCGTCATTACTGTACGCAGACATTTGGCCACAAATTCATATGTGGTTCGGGTCCAGCCCCTTAGGTTGAACAATTCAGCAATCTAAAATGAACAATAATAAGTAGCCGTCGAAACAATTTGAGTACACAAAAAAAATACATTAATTTTCTGAAATAGGTATCTATTTTTAGCGGTAAAGCCCGTATGACACATTCACAAGTTTGGTAACAAAATTGTGGCGAATATAGAACAGGTCACATTTTCCATATGATAAAAATTCCGTGCACATGCACATTGTATATTTAATATGCAATTTGTGACTGTTTTTCTAGTCACAAGGGCTCATGAAATCTGAAAACAGTGGTTCTCAGTAGAGGAAGATTTTTATACTTAAACTCCATATTCGAATGTCTCGAGTGTCCCATAAAGTTTGCTTATTACTCTACATTATGAAAGCCGTCGAGTTATAAAAAACGCGCAGTGTATAAGTTATAGAAAATGGGATATTGATTAATAATAAATATTACTACATACCACCGTTTTAAATGTATCCTTTTCCTCAAGTATACCATTTTCATTCATTATCTAGCTCAGATGTGTATAGATTTTTTGATTTACCAGCTGGCTTGTTAAGTAGGTCGGAAACTCTGCTTTTTAAAAACCCAATTTGGTGCAAAATGTCCCTAAGGTATTCCACTGAAAGAAGAATTTTTTAAAGGGAATAACACAATATACATCAATCGATTATAAATTTTCTAAAGTATAAAATTCGAATTTTCTGTTTCACTTTAAGATGAACGTGTATATAATAATAATAAACGTCTTTATTTATGCCCATTCATACATTTTATAATAAATATACAATACACACATATAGAAACAAATGGAGAAGTTTAGTCAATGGACACTTAATCATCTCTGCCCTGTATTGTGCCAAGATTGTAATAAGAACCAAAAACAAGATTATAATTATGTATAATATAGGTAGGTAACTTTAAATAATAATCAAAAAATTCTTTTTATATTCCAGTCTTAAAATTTATCTATGCTACTCGTATATTCATTGAAAGGCAAACTTAAGAGTTTAAAAACCGTTTGACAATACAATATCTGAAACATCGATTGGTACTTTTGTCAATTCCTACGTTTAAAATAGTGTTCAAATTTTCAAAGGTAATACCACGAGTGCTTCAAATTTTATCGATAATTTTTTCTTTTCCACTAAACATTGTTTACTTGGAAAACATATGGAAACAAACCGATTGATAAAATGTGATTTTATCTAAATTCGGTTTGTTTGAATGTTTTTGCCTCAAATAAACAAGTTTGAGTGATGAAAATAAAGAATTATGTGATAAAATTTGAAGAACGAGTTGTATTTGGGAAGATTATTTTTTTCAACAATTTAAGGATTTTGCTTTATTTTTTCATTTTATTATTTTATTGAATTCAAAGAATACATAAGCTAACTGGAAATATAATCAACTTTTAGTTGTCAATAATGACTAATTCAAAGTAAAATTTTTACATTTCAATGTAAACAAGGTATTATCGATGAAGAAGCAGTTTTATCAGTACAATACCGAATGATTGGCTGGAATAATGTACTGCTATTGGTTGAAACCACCAAAATGTCAGATTTTGACAAGTGAAAAAAATAATCAAAAAATATTTTTTTATAAAATGCAAAACTATATCCACTCACCTGTATATTGATTAGTAATTTTTCTATCATATTTCCCATTTTTTATAACACAAACACCAAAAACTAAAAACACACTCATCAACAGTGCTGCCACCACTCAATGAAGAATTTATCGTGCAGTACTGTCAAAATTATCGAATTTTCTTGAAAATTACGTTAGCATTTTTTTTAATTCTTTTTTTATTGAAAAACAAGTCATACTTTTTTTATTTTTAATGGCATACAAAAAACAAACAACAAAAAATAACACAAAAACTTATATCTTTAGACCAAAAGTATTCCTTATCAAAATGAATATCAATCGTCATGTTTATACGACGTTATGCTTTGTAACTTCGAAAATAAGAGAGATAGATCATTAAAAAGGCCACCATCAATGGATTCGGGACGTGCGGACGTAAATATGATATAAAATGTATAGAGTGTAGAGGAAATGAGATCCTTCTCTCTACGAATAAGCGTCCTTAATACCTTTCAGAGTCTAGCTTCACAACATAACTTAAAGGGGATATACGATTACATTGCTACAATATATGTTTTACGCCAACTATAGAATAAAGTTGTGCTTACAGTGTTTAAAATTATTAATTCATTAAATGCATTACCTAACATCCCGCAAGCTGTCGAAGAAAAGTGAACCAGAAATTAAGTCGTAGTGCATCGAAAAAGCTCGAACACATCTACATATGGCCATTCGACCGGATACGCAAATATATGTAATTTAGTTCAACTGCATTAATTATAATTCAAGTAAAGAAGTCAAGCTGTAAGTACAAACATTTTGTACATATAATAAGAAATAATGATTCAAGTAAAACATTTCATCGTTTCTATGAAAAACAACAAGCTAGCAGAGATTCTACTAGTTCCAACATTGAAGGAGACGTCAGCGCGGTCATGGACAAAGCATTCCCAGGCGTATAAAAAGTGTTTTGACTTTTTTTCAGTTGTCGCCGAACTGTTTGTCTGTTTTTTAAAGAATTAATTTACATTATGTTTTTTATCACATGTTTACTTTACTAGAAATTATTATTCCTTAAAAATAATCTGTAACAGAGACAATTCATTTAATTTTTGATGAAATAAATTAAGCAGCAGGTTATTCGGCTTATATTATCATTCGTAGATACAGGAGGTTACAGTGTAAAAAGTGCCAAATAAAGGCGTTGATTCCTTTATGCACAATCAAATCATTGGTAAAATTTGCATCGATCTGTGTAAATCGAATACATGGTGAAATTAGTATGGTATTTAAAAGCAATATCGTAGTTTAAATATACAATTCAACGTTTGAAGTTTTAAAACTTACATTCATTTCAATTCGTATTCATTTTATTTGCCAAATTACTTCTAACGATGAAATAATAGAAAAAAATTTTACGTTTAGGGACAAGATTAGAAACTTATATCAGAGGAAAGCTACTCGAAGCTTTTGCTCGTTTCACTAAGTTTGTCAGCGCGTTCATCGACGATAAACAAATCTATCAATTGCAATCTCGGTTAGAGAAAATACAAATTATATGGAATGAGTTCGCATCTTAGAGTAATAATAAACATAGAGAGGGCTATTCATTCATAAACACGTTTATTTTTGCGGTCATCAATTCTAAACGCCAGTAGTGAAATAATGAATGAATTACAAAAAGTGGGGATTTTATTGTTGCTACATGGCCTTGGTAATTTCGGTTGTTTTTCTGACAAACTTGCCACCGACGAACCATGATAATCCAAAAACATTAAATTAATTAACTTAAAAGTTTATTTTGTCACCATAAGTTTTGAAAAACACATCAAAACGAAAGAACTGAATGTTTACTCTCTAGTCGTAATGACGCTCGTATAAACAAATCACGTTTGACATTATTCACTACAATACTACGACTTATTCGAAGTGATCGTCGATCACAGTCTTACGATATTTGCATCTCTCTTTAAATGGTAATTAAACAAGGACAAAACTACTAAATAGATTTCTTAGTGTTTTAAATGAAACTCACGGTTTTCTATTGACACATTAAACAGGTACTAAAATATTGAGCAATGTTGCTACTTTTAGTTATAACCACAAAGGTATCTAAGAATACAACAGATACTTGTTTATAATGTATATAAGAATATGCCTTTAATAAATAAAATTAAATTATTATTAATTAATTTTAAAAATAGCGACTCAAATGCATAAATTAATATTAATTTTTTTTATTTGCATAACTTAACACATTTTCAATTAAACTTCATTCATTTTTCCCGCAACTACAGAGGATTTGTATATATGGCAAAGCAGTGGAAGTGTCCGCAAGTGAGCTCAGAATGTGACTCAATGTTTGGGGCAAGAAAAGATCAAAATAAACATCTCTATTTTTTTGTTAATCTGAGGTTCGCATACGTTCCAACTGAACTAGAATTAACAGATACAAAAATTGATCATTCACAATACCGTATTGACTTTGAAGAGGAATTCTTTGATTCCACTGGGTTAGCCAAAGGTCTAATAGACAAATATTTTTACAAACCACCTAATCAACAATCCTTTATTGCGAACATTGATCCGAACAAAAATACAAATTTACCAAAAATTAGATTACCTGAATTTACAGGATCTTATGATTTATGGCTGCAGTAATAAATGGTACTAACCTCGCCAATAAGACAACTGTGGTTAGATCCAAAATATCTGATGTGACCAATACAGTGAAACCAATAAATACAAAATCTATATCAACCAGAGTTAAGAAATCGAGTAATAATTTTTCGCTGACCAAAAAAAATGTCATTGCTTCCAACAAGTGTCAAAATAACCGCGATGTTTTGCAATCAAATTCAAAATTGGAAGAGAATGAAGACGTAGAAAAAAATAATGGTTCAGAAGTCGATAGGGTCGTAGTAACTGAGGAATCAATTAACATCAATTCTCTCTCTAAAAATAATCCTAGTGTCAACAACTTCTCTTCATACATTTCATTTTCGATTAAAGGTTATCAGAAAGGGAATGATACTCAACATGAACAAAATGACACGTCTAAAAATGATGTAGATAACAAGGAGTATATTAACATTGTGAACCAGACCAATGATCTATCGACATCATCCAAACTTTTCAAATCCGTAATATCTACATCCAATTCAGTAGCAAACATCATCAATTCAAATTCCTTATCACGCCGATCAAGTGAGAAAGACAATCATAGAATCCGAGATTATTCGTACAATGATAGTAGTTGCGAAAGAGCTTTTAACAATATTTCCACATTCAGATCCATAAAGGGTATTCCCCAAGATTCTTTGGGTCTCAAAGGCCTCAAAAATATTGGTAACACATGTTTCATGAATAGTATTATCCAATGCCTATCAAACACAAGGTGTCTATTAGAATATCTAAAGAAAGACGCATACATAAGAGATATTAACATAAACATCTAGCATGAAAGGAACACTAATTAAAGCATTTGCTGAAGTTATTCAAGAGCTTTGGTCTGAAGGCGGTTTAGACAGAGTGGTAAATACAGTATCATTGAAAAGTCAGATTCAGCGATTTACTTCAAGGTTCATGGGATACACTCAACATGATGCACAGGAGTTTATTCGTTACCTATTAGCAGGAGTTCACGAAGATGTCAACAAGGTACATGAAAAACCAAAGCCCATATTAACAGAAATTGATGACAAATTTAGTGATATCGAGAAAGTACAAGAAGCATTTTGTTTAAGATATGCGAGAATGGATAACTCCAAGATTGTGGATAACTTTGTCGGTCAATTAAAATCAACAATTAAGTGCACACACTGTGGTCACTGTTCAGTTACATACGATCCTTTTTGGGATTTATCCCTTTCGATACCACAAATAACAGGTCAATTACGACCTTCACAATGTTTAGATTCGTTTACAAGAGAAGAAATTCTCGACGGTGATGAGAAACCAACTTGTTCGAAATGTAAGGAACGAAGACGATGCATAAAATCATTTTCAATTCATAAATTTCCGAAAATACTAGTTATTCACCTGAAGCGCTTCTCGCAAACAGAAAGATTTAGTGGAAAACTTAATGTTTCAATAGATTTTCGAATAGAAGGGCTTGATATGAACCATTACGCGGCTGATAATGTGGCACCTTGTATGTACAACCTCTACGCTATATCAAATCACTGTGGAACCACTTATAATGGTCACTACACAGCATTTTGCCGACATCCCTACACGGGACAGTGGCACGAATATAACGATTCAAAAGTGCTATTAATATCGTGGAAATCTTTAGTCAGTGGAGAAGCATATGTTCTCTTCTATGAACAAGATGACACAAAATCCCACCTTTAAGTTTAATAATTTTTTTATTAGTTTTTAAATTGTGCATTTTCATTGTGAACCAATGTCTTATTTGTTTTTTTTTCTGCAAAATTTATTTATATATTCATATATACATTGTATATAAGTTATTATATTCCTTGATTGGCAACAACAAAAAAATTACCAAAATGGAGAAATTCTGGTATTTAAAATCATGTCTCAACGGAGATGCAGATGTCCTTAGCTCGTTAGAGGTATCTTAGGTGAATTATGAAAAGGCTTGGCAACTTTTGTGCCAACGCTACGAAAACAAAAGAGTCATCATTCAATCGTACTTTAGGTCAATCTTTGAATTGCAAATCATCACAACGGAATCTCCAATTCAGATTAGAAATTTAATAGACAAATCTATTCAGCATTTGAGATCGTTGGAATCTTTGGGCCTTCCAGTTAAATGGGATGCTATTATGATTATCAACATAACGAGTCGGCTGTATCCAGTTACTCGAAGAGAATGGGAAGACGCTTCATTACAATTGGACAGTGATCTATCTACAATGGAGAATTTGACTTCATTCTTGAACAACAAATTCCAAATTCTGGAAAATATGTTGTCAGCAAAATCCGTAACATTAAAGCCTTCACAAAGACCCAGTTCCAGCTCTTCATTTTCTGCCATTTCTGCACAACTATGTATGTATTGTAAGACTCATCTTATTTATTATTGTCCAGATATTCTATCTATAGCTCCAAGAGCGGTTGAATCAGGTCAGAAAAATACATGCGTGCACAAATTGTCTGCGTCAAGTTCATTTTTCTAAAGATTGCAAAAGCAAATCTTAGTGAAAGAAATGTGGCTCTGCTCACAATTCCTTACTTCATTTCACTAACTCAGCTAATGCAAACTCACCCCATCAATCGAGTTCTAGACACAACCCCATTGGCACATTCACCTAACGTATCCTCAACCCCGCAATAAAAAAAATGTCAATCTTACTCTGGATCAAAATAATTCAAATATTGTAATTTTTGATAGAGCAGTAATCCATACACCTGTCGCGCATTACGCGACAGCAGTTCCCAGTCAAACTTTATAAGTACTAGCTTGTTCAAAAAACTCAAAAATCCTTCGTACGACATGTCACATTATGTTCAAGGATTAGGAAATAATACTACAAGAATATTTAAGGCCACCGCGGTAAGCGTTAAATCTATTTTCAATTCGTGTTCGTTAGACGGTGTTACGTGTTTGGTCGCTGACAAAATGACAAGAAATTTACCCGAAGTTTCATTCAGCAAGGGTCAGTTACAAATTCCTCCCAACCTCAATTTAGCTACAATACTTTCAACAAAAACGGTCCAATTGATTTTCTCATAGGAGCAGGCATCTTATGGAGCCTACTCTATGTAGGACAAATCATGTTAGCGAACGAAACAGCATTATTGTAAAAAACCAAACTGGGTTGGATAATCTCGGGATCGTTACCATTACACTAAGTAGCCTCATCAGTAGATAGTCTATAAGAGTACGGGGACACTACTCCGCCAAACGTCCGCTAGGTAGCGCGGCGGTGGCGCTACTTTGCCGTGACGTCATGAAGGGAGGGGCGTGTCGTCGTCCATCTTTCATTCCGTGACGTCACCTGCGCAATCTGTCAACTGTCACATGTGTCATCCGTCATCTGTCATATGTGTCATCTGTCATGTCCGCCATCCATCGTGTGTTCTGTGATGTGCGTCTTCTCTCATGTGTTACGTGTACTCCAGTTTTTTCTATGTCAATATGTATTTTGTATATAGTGTGACGTAAGCAGCATTTTCGTATAGCATTATCAGTCATGTGCTCCGTGTCCTCCAATTTTTTCCTATGTCAACATGTATTTTGTATATAGTGTGACGTAAGCAGCATTTTCGTACAATTTATTAAGTTGAAAAAAATATTCCGCTACCGGCGCCAGGATTCGATCCGCAAACACACAACTCTCTTGCGTTGATATTCTGCGACGTTGCTGTCCAGAACCCGATATGTTCGATGACTCATTCTTAGTGATAGATAAGAGAAGGGGGGGTCATGGAAACTGTTTCGTTGAAAGTAAAGTAATGTGGTTTTCTTACCTATATGAATTAAAAATAAATAAAAGTAATATTCTGATAAATTTTAAATCCGCATTTACAATAAGCGGATAAAACCATAATAACTTCATAGTCTTGCTAGCAACGTCGCAGAATATCAACGCAAGAGAGTGTGTGTCTGCGGATCGAATTCTGGCGCCGGTAGTGAAATATTTTTTTCAATTTAATAAATTGTACGAAAATGCTGCTTACGTCACACTATATACACAATACATGTTGACATAGAAAAAAAATGGAGGACACAGAGCACATGACTGATGATATACGAAAACGTTGCTTACGTCATACTATATACAAAATATATGTTGACATAGAAAAAACTGGAGTACACGGAACATATGAGAGAAGACGCACATCACAGAACACAATATGGATGGCAGACATGACAGATGACACATGTGATAGTTGATATATGGCGCAGCTGATGTCACGGAATAAAAGATGGACGACGACACGCCCAACCCCTCATGACGTCACGGCAAACCAGCGGCACCGTCGCGCCACCTAGCGGACGTTTGGCGATGTCGTGTCCCCGTACTCTCATCCGTTTGTAATGCATCCATCAACACATCCTACAATGAGCTTGATCATCAATTAGAAAGGTTCTGGTCTGTAGAAGAGTTCAGTCCAAGATCGTTTACCTCCGCTGAGGAGAAGGAATGCGTGGACCATTTCATTAAAACAACCAATCTGGATGAATCCGGTAAGTTTGTTGTGAGCCTGCCTTTTAAGGAAAACCTGGCCCAATTAGGCGGCTCACTGGAGAGCTAAACGATTTTACTCACTCGAAAGAAAACTATACAAGAATAATGAAATGCGTTTATTATATAATGCCTTCATGCAAGAATATGAAGATTAGGGTCACATGACCAGGCTACCGTCACCTTATGATAGCTGTTTCATAAACAAGGACTATTACTTGCCACATCACGGGATTCTCAAGGAATCAAGTTCGACAACACGTTTAAGAGTCGTTTTTGATGGCTCAGCATAAAGCACAAGGTGTCTTTCTTTTAACGATACCCTGAAGGTAGGACCAAAGATTCAAAACGACTTACTTGATATACTTATTCATTTCAGAACACATGAAATTGTGTTTACAGTGGATATCGAAAAAATGTATCTCTGTATTATGATACAGGAAAACGAAATGCCTATGCTCAAATTCTTAAGGCGTCCCAATTCGTCTGACAAGTTATAACATTTCCAGTTGAATACCGGAAGCGCCAGCTTTCTTGACATTCGTTGTCTGCAGCAAGTGGCTATTGAGTATAAGGAAATGTACCCCAAGGCCTATAAAATAATCACATCATGTGTTTACGTTGACGACTTACTCGCAGGTGCAGACTCTGTTGGCGAAGCCAATATTATCATAAAGCAAATCACACACGTTCTTAGATCCATAGTAGCTAGCATCGCATCAATTTTGGACAATTTGGGTTTAATTAGTCCTTGCATAATAATAGCAAAAATAATCATACAAAGGTTGTGGTAATTGAACCTAAATTGGGACGAAAGCGTCCCACAAGACATTTATCACATTTGGGTCAGCTTGTGTGATCAACTCCATGTTCTAGATGTCATAAACATACCCAGATGGATTTTAATTAACAATCCTATAGTCATAGAGTTTCATGGATTCAGTGTGCATCTGAAACGGCGTACGGTGCTTGTTGCTACGTCCGCTCGATAAATGCTTCAGCAGAAATTCATATGTCTCTCTGTTGCTCGAAATCCAGAGTTGTTCCACTAAAAATATTTACATTACCTCGTTTAGAGCTGTCTGCAGCTCTATTATTGGTTCAACTAGCCCAAAAGACTCCCAGTTAATTGAATTTAAATATTACCAAAAATCACTATTGGACAAACTCTACAATAGTCTTGTCCTGGCTTGGTCTACAACCAAGACAAATTGAACACATTTGTTGCGAATCGGGTATCTGAAATCCAGGAATTTAGTCAATATCATCAATGGCATCATGTTTCTTCACAAAACAATCCCGCAGATACCGTTTCTATAAGCCTAGACCCTGTAAGGCTTAAAAATTGTCACCTTTGGTGGCACGGTCCTTCTTTTTTGTTAGATCCGCCGATATACATACTGTAAAGATAAATTCGAATAGTGATGAAGTATTTAGTAAACCAACAGAAAATATACATATAAATATAATAATGATGTTCAATAATAACTTTCCGTTCTACACTCGCATTATTTACTTAACTTATATTTAATAAAGAAATCAAGGGTCGAGGACAAAGTATAGTATTCAACTCGCAATTTATGTCCATTACTCACTCGGGTGACTTGCGCCCCTCGCCTACTGTTCGGGACGCAAACGTCACCCTGCGCGACTAATGGCTATCATAAATTGCTCCTTTGATAATATAATATTATTGAGGATATAAATTACAAAATTTCCATAATAAACATAGGCACAACAGTATGCAAATATACCTGTGTATAAAGGTTTTCTTAAGCCGTTGAGTGCAAAAGTTACGTTTTCACTCAACGTTTAAACTAAATTGATTTTTTAGTTGGAAAAGTTCAATCATGCCCAAATAAGGTTAATAATATTTAAATTATCTACTATTTCTTCATGTAAATCCCTACCAAAATGACTCTATAAATTTAACGAAAACCTTCACGTTTTATTTATTAGCTTGAAAGTTCCTCAAAATGACCATATTATCGGAAAAAATGATATACCAGTATATACCAGTATATACAAGTATATACTTTTTGATTCCTCAAAGTGATCATTTAATATATATATATATATATATATATATATATATATATATATATATATATATATATATATATATATATGTTGACCTATTCTATATTAGATTATTATTCTCTTATTAAACTCACTTAGTAGACAATAATAAAACTAATTATTTGCAACTTACGTACAGTAAAAAATTGGAATTGGTACATACATTTTGATTGTGACGTTTTGTGATACGCCATTTTATCTCAGTGTTCATCTTTTAACATTTTTAAAACAACTATCTTTAATTCCTGTTTGTGACTTAATTTTTCTCCCACTTTTATTTACTCGTGAATAATTTGTTTTGGGACTAACTGTTGCACTTACTTGTTTAGATATTTCTTTCTTATTCTGTTAGCCTGTGTGTATTGTGTTACCTGTAATTCTTTCATTTTATTTTGTTTTTATCTTATCTTTATTGTCTCTGGCTTCTTTGATCCTTATATGCTCCGTAATACCTGTTTGGCGTACTCCTCGATACGTCTCCATTCTATTTTTTTCCCTTTTGGCTCCTGCGGCCGTTATATTTCCTACAATACCACTGTTACGTGTTCCTTTTGCACGTCTTCATTCCCTATGCCTTGGCAACTTTTTGCCACTGCATTATTCCACATATCACTATTTCGTACTCCTTCGGTACGTCTTTCTTCTATACACTTTGTTCCTTTTTGGCCTTCAATCTACAACTGTTGCGTACTCGTTTGGCACGTCTTGATTCATATACCTTGGCAACTTTTGGCCATTGAAATCTTCTATATATTTTGGGGCGTAATAGTATACAATAAACAACCTTTTGAAAACGTCTCTCTTAGCCATGTACAAAACTAAATTATCCTCAGTAACATTCAAGACACAGCGTTATGTGTTCCAGCAATTTCCAAATTCATTCTCATGATTCAACTGCGTATACCTATCTTATTACTTCTCTTCTTTCGGTGAGTGTGTTGTACTACTAGTATTTTCCACCATAATTGGCCCAGAACAAAATCGTCATACCCTAATTTAGTTTACTATCTAGCCTTAATGCATGAATATTCTACGAACAACTTTTTCCTCCTTAAATTGTTAATTTCTTCCAACCTATATAATGTCTAGTTTATTTCTGAAATTTAAGGAATAGTTTAGTTGAGAATAGTCCGTTCGACAATAAAAGTAAAACAAAATTTCCCGTAATCAACTTCTACTTCTCAAACGTGATTTTATCCTGCGTACTATATATTATATCGATACTCCGGTATTTGCGGAAGCTTGTTGCTGACTCCGCGCATTTTTTTCTTGTATATTTTCTGTTGCATTTTATACGTTGCATAAATGCTCCTTACTTTTGTTTGTGGATTGAAATAGATTTATGTTTAACGTTCCTTTGTAATGAATGTTGCAATGTATTTTTTTGTGATATAATAATGAACTAAGTAATTTATGAAATTAAAAATAAATGATTTAGCGAATGTAACTGTCTTACTTATATAGTTGAAACTTATACTACTTTATTTATATATTAAATTTGATTTAATAAATGTTGCAATAATTATTTCGTGATATAAATATGAACTGAGTAATATATGAAATTAAAAATAAAGGATTTAGCGAATGTAACCATCTTACTTATATAGTTGAAATTCATAGTGTATTAATTAATCCAATTGAAGTTATTATCTACTCCCACCTTTATGGCTTCTACGATGCCTGAAATGGGTAGTTTGATGTTGAATGGGATGAAAAGGATACTTTATATGGGTTGGACTTCCCCGCTTGTAAAATTCTCGATTTTTTTCTAATTTCTATGTTAGATTTGGTGAAAAAGAACATCACAATAATCCTTTTTGGAATATACACAAAAATAAATAAAACAGAAGCACCGTTTGGATATAATTCGTGTCAGGTGAATGACAGTGTAATACCTGCCGGTTGTTGCAACTGCGTTTCTGAAAAATTTATGTTTGAAGACTAATCGTGCCAACCCTGTATCCGGAAAACCGCTATCATCAGTTGTGAAAAAGATTGACCTAGTCACACTTTTATGGGTGAAGCAGCTATCAACTCAGTCGATATTTCTGAGTAGGATTATTTTTTCGACCTTGACGGGTCTAGATCCAGTGTGTTCTGCAGTAGTTGTGCTACACGTTGAGCAGGGTGTGATTCTTGACCACGCACACTGATCCTGGTCTAGAGGAAGCTATGTGTTGCGCAATTACTAGACCCTGGTTAGAAAAACTCCGTTGTCACTACTTTGTTGACAGAAGTAATCCACCTTACGCCGTTTGGCATGTTCACCTCAAGTAGGTCATTCGCCTTACTTGAGTATGGATTTTTTTTGACCTTCTCTGGTCTAGATCCAGTGCGTTTTGTGCTAGCAAGGACACCTCGTGCAGGATGTGATTCTTCAACACGCACACTAGTCTGGATCTAGCAGAAGCTCTGGTCCAGAAGGCAGTTGCTCTATACTAGACCCTGGTTGTGAACCATTGTTTCCCCTCCTGGGTATGGTTGCTGAACCGCTTGTCACCGCTCGTGGGGTATGGTTCCAGTCAACCGGTATTACCGCACGGAGAGAAATTGATTTAGATAACCGCTGTCATCCTCCCTGGGTGGGATTGTCGAATAGAGGATGGTTTGCAAACCGCTGTCACCAGTGTAATGAGTGAGACCCTTCATTATTACCTGCGTAACAATCTTGTCCCGTAGTGTTTTGATTTGCAGCGTGCTGTCACCAGTGCCAATAGGGCACATATAGAACCAGGAATTCCTTGTGGGTAACTTCGGGTGCGGTGGTTACCTGGCAGGAGCAGGAGGGGGGAGGAAGGTGGGGCCTCTTGGGATTATACGATGTGCCAAGCCTGAATCCGAAGGCAGGTTGTGTCGACCAGTTCAATCCAGCTAGTTCGTGGGGAGGGGTTTGTTGGTAAAGCAAACAGTCTGAGTGGATAATATGTAGATATATATTACAATCCAACTAACTAAATAATACAATAACTTAACCCTGATTATAACATAAATAGACGGTTCCATCAAATAAATATCTCTGTATATACATATTAGGAAATAACAGGTCTAAAATAAAGCGTATTTCAAGTCTGAAATTAGTTTTCCCCGATAATAACATAAACACACGATTCCCTCAAATGAATATCTCTGTATACACATATTAGAAAATAACAGATTTAGAAAAAAGCGTATTTCATGGTCTGAAATTAGTTTTCCTGATTATGACATAAAATAGACGGTATTCGAATATATATTTATATATATATATATATATATATATAACAACAAATATATTCATGGGTAATTCACGCAAAATAAAGGGCTACTGAAATAGAGTGGTAACCGTGGACATGCATGTTTCTGGCTCATTTTGCCTCATCAGCACGGCATAACCAAATAAGGATGTGAAATTTGGGAGCAAAGATGTTAATCGAAACATGGGAAAACACAAAATAACGGATTTCAGCAGGGGAACCAAACGCTCATTTGTGTCTTCAATTGGAAGATCCCGAGTTTTCAGGACATCAACCAACATCGACACGGAGGCGCATATAGCCCCCCCGCCATGAACCTTCCGACCCATAGTAAATAACAATGAAGATGTAGGAATATCGCGTGATATGTTAACAACAACAACAAATATATTCATGGGTAATTCACGCAAAATAAAGGGCTACTGAAATAGAGTGGTAACCGTGGACATGCATGTTTCTGGCTCATTTTGCCTCATCAGCACGGCATAACCAAATAAGGATGTGAAATTTGGGAGCAAAGATGTTAATCGAAACATGGGAAAACACAAAATAACGGATTTCAGCAGGGGAACCAAACGCTCATTTGTGTCTTCAATTGGAAGATCCCGAGTTTTCAGGACATCAACCAACATCGACACGGAGGCGCATATAGCCCCCCCGCCATGAACCTTCCGACCCATAGTAAATAACAATGAAGATGTAGGAATATCGCGTGATATGTTAACAACAACAACAAATATATTCATGGGTAATTCACGCAAAATAAAGGGCTACTGAAATAGAGTGGTAACCGTGGACATGCATGTTTCTGGCTCATTTTGCCTCATCAGCACGGCATAACCAAATAAGGATGTGAAATTTGGGAGCAAAGATGTTAATCGAAACATGGGAAAACACAAAATAACGGATTTCAGCAGGGGAACCAAACGCTCATTTGTGTCTTCAATTGGAAGATCCCGAGTTTTCAGGACATCAACCAACATCGACACGGAGGCGCATATAGCCCCCCCGCCATGAACCTTCCGACCCATAGTAAATAACAATGAAGATGTAGGAATATCGCGTGATATGTTAACAACAACAACAAATATATTCATGGGTAATTCACGCAAAATAAAGGGCTACTGAAATAGAGTGGTAACCGTGGACATGCATGTTTCTGGCTCATTTTGCCTCATCAGCACGGCATAACCAAATAAGGATGTGAAATTTGGGAGCAAAGATGTTAATCGAAACATGGGAAAACACAAAATAACGGATTTCAGCAGGGGAACCAAACGCTCATTTGTGTCTTCAATTGGAAGATCCCGAGTTTTCAGGACATCAACCAACATCGACACGGAGGCGCATATAGCCCCCCCGCCATGAACCTTCCGACCCATAGTAAATAACAATGAAGATGTAGGAATATCGCGTGATATGTTAACAACAACAACAAATATATTCATGGGTAATTCACGCAAAATAAAGGGCTACTGAAATAGAGTGGTAACCGTGGACATGCATGTTTCTGGCTCATTTTGCCTCATCAGCACGGCATAACCAAATAAGGATGTGAAATTTGGGAGCAAAGATGTTAATCGAAACATGGGAAAACACAAAATAACGGATTTCAGCAGGGGAACCAAACGCTCATTTGTGTCTTCAATTGGAAGATCCCGAGTTTTCAGGACATCAACCAACATCGACACGGAGGCGCATATAGCCCCCCCGCCATGAACCTTCCGACCCATAGTAAATAACAATGAAGATGTAGGAATATCGCGTGATATGTTAACAACAACAACAAATATATTCATGGGTAATTCACGCAAAATAAAGGGCTACTGAAATAGAGTGGTAACCGTGGACATGCATGTTTCTGGCTCATTTTGCCTCATCAGCACGGCATAACCAAATAAGGATGTGAAATTTGGGAGCAAAGATGTTAATCGAAACATGGGAAAACACAAAATAACGGATTTCAGCAGGGGAACCAAACGCTCATTTGTGTCTTCAATTGGAAGATCCCGAGTTTTCAGGACATCAACCAACATCGACACGGAGGCGCATATAGCCCCCCCGCCATGAACCTTCCGACCCATAGTAAATAACAATGAAGATGTAGGAATATCGCGTGATATGTTAACAACAACAACAAATATATTCATGGGTAATTCACGCAAAATAAAGGGCTACTGAAATAGAGTGGTAACCGTGGACATGCATGTTTCTGGCTCATTTTGCCTCATCAGCACGGCATAACCAAATAAGGATGTGAAATTTGGGAGCAAAGATGTTAATCGAAACATGGGAAAACACAAAATAACGGATTTCAGCAGGGGAACCAAACGCTCATTTGTGTCTTCAATTGGAAGATCCCGAGTTTTCAGGACATCAACCAACATCGACACGGAGGCGCATATAGCCCCCCCGCCATGAACCTTCCGACCCATAGTAAATAACAATGAAGATGTAGGAATATCGCGTGATATGTTAACAACAACAACAAATATATTCATGGGTAATTCACGCAAAATAAAGGGCTACTGAAATAGAGTGGTAACCGTGGACATGCATGTTTCTGGCTCATTTTGCCTCATCAGCACGGCATAACCAAATAAGGATGTGAAATTTGGGAGCAAAGATGTTAATCGAAACATGGGAAAACACAAAATAACGGATTTCAGCAGGGGAACCAAACGCTCATTTGTGTCTTCAATTGGAAGATCCCGAGTTTTCAGGACATCAACCAACATCGACACGGAGGCGCATATAGCCCCCCCGCCATGAACCTTCCGACCCATAGTAAATAACAATGAAGATGTAGGAATATCGCGTGATATGTTAACAACAACAACAAATATATTCATGGGTAATTCACGCAAAATAAAGGGCTACTGAAATAGAGTGGTAACCGTGGACATGCATGTTTCTGGCTCATTTTGCCTCATCAGCACGGCATAACCAAATAAGGATGTGAAATTTGGGAGCAAAGATGTTAATCGAAACATGGGAAAACACAAAATAACGGATTTCAGCAGGGGAACCAAACGCTCATTTGTGTCTTCAATTGGAAGATCCCGAGTTTTCAGGACATCAACCAACATCGACACCATGAATATATTTGTTGTTGTTGTTAACATATCACGCGATATTCCTACATCTTCATTGTTATTTACTATGGGTCGGAAGGTTCATGGCGGGGGGGCTATATGCGCCTCCGTGTCGATGTTGGTTGATGTCCTGAAAACTCGGGATCTTCCAATTGAAGACACAAATGAGCGTTTGGTTCCCCTGCTGAAATCCGTTATTTTGTGTTTTCCCATGTTTCGATTAACATCTTTGCTCCCAAATTTCACATCCTTATTTGGTTATGCCGTGCTGATGAGGCAAAATGAGCCAGAAACATGCATGTCCACGGTTACCACTCTATTTCAGTAGCCCTTTATTTTGCGTGAATTACCCATGAATATATTTGTTGTTGTTGTTAACATATCACGCGATATTCCTACATCTTCATTGTTATTTACTATGGGTCGGAAGGTTCATGGCGGGGGGGCTATATGCGCCTCCGTGTCGATGTTGGTTGATGTCCTGAAAACTCGGGATCTTCCAATTGAAGACACAAATGAGCGTTTGGTTCCCCTGCTGAAATCCGTTATTTTGTGTTTTCCCATGTTTCGATTAACATCTTTGCTCCCAAATTTCACATCCTTATTTGGTTATGCCGTGCTGATGAGGCAAAATGAGCCAGAAACATGCATGTCCACGGTTACCACTCTATTTCAGTAGCCCTTTATTTTGCGTGAATTACCCATGAATATATTTGTTGTTGTTGTTAACATATCACGCGATATTCCTACATCTTCATTGTTATTTACTATGGGTCGGAAGGTTCATGGCGGGGGGGCTATATGCGCCTCCGTGTCGATGTTGGTTGATGTCCTGAAAACTCGGGATCTTCCAATTGAAGACACAAATGAGCGTTTGGTTCCCCTGCTGAAATCCGTTATTTTGTGTTTTCCCATGTTTCGATTAACATCTTTGCTCCCAAATTTCACATCCTTATTTGGTTATGCCGTGCTGATGAGGCAAAATGAGCCAGAAACATGCATGTCCACGGTTACCACTCTATTTCAGTAGCCCTTTATTTTGCGTGAATTACCCATGAATATATTTGTTGTTGTTGTTAACATATCACGCGATATTCCTACATCTTCATTGTTATTTACTATGGGTCGGAAGGTTCATGGCGGGGGGGCTATATGCGCCTCCGTGTCGATGTTGGTTGATGTCCTGAAAACTCGGGATCTTCCAATTGAAGACACAAATGAGCGTTTGGTTCCCCTGCTGAAATCCGTTATTTTGTGTTTTCCCATGTTTCGATTAACATCTTTGCTCCCAAATTTCACATCCTTATTTGGTTATGCCGTGCTGATGAGGCAAAATGAGCCAGAAACATGCATGTCCACGGTTACCACTCTATTTCAGTAGCCCTTTATTTTGCGTGAATTACCCATGAATATATTTGTTGTTGTTGTTAACATATCACGCGATATTCCTACATCTTCATTGTTATTTACTATGGGTCGGAAGGTTCATGGCGGGGGGGCTATATGCGCCTCCGTGTCGATGTTGGTTGATGTCCTGAAAACTCGGGATCTTCCAATTGAAGACACAAATGAGCGTTTGGTTCCCCTGCTGAAATCCGTTATTTTGTGTTTTCCCATGTTTCGATTAACATCTTTGCTCCCAAATTTCACATCCTTATTTGGTTATGCCGTGCTGATGAGGCAAAATGAGCCAGAAACATGCATGTCCACGGTTACCACTCTATTTCAGTAGCCCTTTATTTTGCGTGAATTACCCATGAATATATTTGTTGTTGTTGTTAACATATCACGCGATATTCCTACATCTTCATTGTTATTTACTATGGGTCGGAAGGTTCATGGCGGGGGGGCTATATGCGCCTCCGTGTCGATGTTGGTTGATGTCCTGAAAACTCGGGATCTTCCAATTGAAGACACAAATGAGCGTTTGGTTCCCCTGCTGAAATCCGTTATTTTGTGTTTTCCCATGTTTCGATTAACATCTTTGCTCCCAAATTTCACATCCTTATTTGGTTATGCCGTGCTGATGAGGCAAAATGAGCCAGAAACATGCATGTCCACGGTTACCACTCTATTTCAGTAGCCCTTTATTTTGCGTGAATTACCCATGAATATATTTGTTGTTGTTGTTAACATATCACGCGATATTCCTACATCTTCATTGTTATTTACTATGGGTCGGAAGGTTCATGGCGGGGGGGCTATATGCGCCTCCGTGTCGATGTTGGTTGATGTCCTGAAAACTCGGGATCTTCCAATTGAAGACACAAATGAGCGTTTGGTTCCCCTGCTGAAATCCGTTATTTTGTGTTTTCCCATGTTTCGATTAACATCTTTGCTCCCAAATTTCACATCCTTATTTGGTTATGCCGTGCTGATGAGGCAAAATGAGCCAGAAACATGCATGTCCACGGTTACCACTCTATTTCAGTAGCCCTTTATTTTGCGTGAATTACCCATGAATATATTTGTTGTTGTTGTTAACATATCACGCGATATTCCTACATCTTCATTGTTATTTACTATGGGTCGGAAGGTTCATGGCGGGGGGGCTATATGCGCCTCCGTGTCGATGTTGGTTGATGTCCTGAAAACTCGGGATCTTCCAATTGAAGACACAAATGAGCGTTTGGTTCCCCTGCTGAAATCCGTTATTTTGTGTTTTCCCATGTTTCGATTAACATCTTTGCTCCCAAATTTCACATCCTTATTTGGTTATGCCGTGCTGATGAGGCAAAATGAGCCAGAAACATGCATGTCCACGGTTACCACTCTATTTCAGTAGCCCTTTATTTTGCGTGAATTACCCATGAATATATTTGTTGTTGTTGTTAACATATCACGCGATATTCCTACATCTTCATTATATATATATATATATATATATATATTCTCTCTCCCAATAAAAATCACAATAATATATATATATATATATATATATATATATATATATATATATATATATATATATATATATATATGTATAATATATTAGAAAACAACAGGTTTAAAATAAAACGTATTTCAAGTGTGAAATTAGTTTTCCCTGATTGTGACATGAAATAGACGGTATTCGCAAATAAAATATCTCTGTATAATATATTTAAAAATATCAGGTTCAGAATAAAACGTATTTTGAAAATAGTTTTCCCTGATTATGACATAAAATAGACGGTATTCGCAAATAAAATATCTTGGTATAATATATTTGAAAATATCAGGTTCAGGATAAAACGTACTTGGAAAATAGTTTTCCCTGATTATGACCTAAAATAGACGGTATTCGCAAATAAAATATGTCGGTATAATTTATTAGGAAATATCTCAAATAGCTCCCTTGGATGAAATCTATATTCATCTGAAAAAATAAACAAGTTATAAATTGTACTCTTTTCTAAATCTGGTAGTATGAGGCTCAAGTCTCAGCAGTGCACGAATATGATCAGGATGGATCGTTTGGGCATCAAAATTAAATCAATTTCAATGTACTTTTTGGTTAAACAAAAAAAAGAAAGTGACGTGTTCAAAAACTTTCGGATTGAAAATATCACAATCACAAAAAAACAAATGGGCCGTCGTAAAAGAGGAGTTCCAGGCCACACGTTGGCTGGTAACTCACTGAGTTATCTCTCCCCTTCTCGTCCAAATTTTCTTCTATTTATTTCTAAAGATTTGGGTCGAGGTTTGTTATTAAAAACATCAGCTGTAGCTGTGTTTATTTAATTACCTTCATTTGCCCTTGCTTTATTTTTATTATTCTCGTAATTGAAGGTTAATTTAAATCAATTTCTCTATGCTAAGTTGCAATATTTGTCTGTATTTTTTGATAATCAAAACATCGGTGTGTTTTTGATTCAATTATTATCATCGACCTTGTGAATTGTGTAAATTGTTTCTAGGTCGTTTTTTATTTTTATAATAATTGAATTCGACTTATTTGATGTAAAGAAAATTATATCCATATAGGGTGTTCCTAAGTATACTGCCACATTTCGTGCTTATTACAATATGGACCTACTGAATTATTACCCACTATTCCTGCCCACACATTAATACATAATCGATGTTGATTCTTTGTTTGAATTGTACCGAGGCGATTTTCATCTGCTCATAAATGTAAATTATGGGAATTGATAAAACCCTCTTGTGTGAAACCACCTTCATCAGTAAAGAGTACTTCTCCAACAAATGCTACATCAACTCGTTGTTTATCTAGAAACCAACGGGCGTAGGCCAGTCCTGCTAGATAATCCTCTACTTCCATGGCATGCACTTTTTGGATGTGGAAGCGGTGAAGAAGTTGCTCCTGGAGAATCATATGAATAGTTGCCGTTGATACGTTAAATTGTAGTGACATCAAGCGTACGCTAGTTGTGGGATCAGCATTAACTGCATCTAATGCATTTTGCTCTAAAGCTGGTATTCGTATAGTTAGTTTTTGACCTTCGACCTCTTTTTTGGTAGGACACTTCCTAAAATATCATTTTATAGAGAATAATGTATACTAGTTTTTTTAATTTATGTAGACAAATCTGTTTCCCGTAAGCTGCGATGAACCCTAACAAAAAGTCTACAGTCGGGTATAATTCTGCCCGGAAAGCGTTCAGTATACAACCTTCTGGCTTCTGACGAGTTACCAGAAGCCAAACCATACATCAAATGCATGTCGGCATAGTCACTAAAGGTAAATTCTACCGTAGTTAAACATTAAATACGATGTTATAATTATTGATGATTGATTTGAAAAGATTGACAGCAAACTGACATGAACAAATTGAATCGCTCGCAAAATTTAGTTGAATATAACGTAGTAGCTTATTGGACAACAGCCTTTAAGATGAAAAAAATTATTAATCTCTTTCAAATTTTCCTTATGCCAGTAATATGATCGTCGATAGTATGTAGTACAAATGTTTATTTATTTATTCAGTAGTTCTCCAAGGAATGTTTGATTGTGTTTGAATACCTCATGTATTTTATATAAGAAATTACAATTTATGATACTTTTCTTCAGAATGTCTCTTCATGTCGAACAATTTCCTTGGCATGTACAATGATCTAAAAATCATACATATCTCCTAAACCATAAAATTTATCGAGTTGAACGAAGATAATCTTCTGGTTAAAAAATCGATTGAAAAATCTATTTTTGCCATTTTTGAATTGTACAGGTTGTCCCTGTAAAAGTTGCGGATTGTTAACCATTGGGCATGAGCCGCCCCTGGCTTCCAGATAGTAGAATTATTTATTCCATCAAACACACTACATGGATATTCGTAATAATCCATTGAAAATTCATAATGTTCCAATGTATAATTTAGAAAATATACTTAGATATAAGGTTCTGATTTCGCAACATTAAAGGTCAGAAATGAGGAGTCGTATGAGATTTTTTCATGTGGCAGCATCATTTTCACGTCATCTACTCACTCCTGAATTAATGCATCAAGTCCCGGAACACGCTGTATAAATGTATTAGTCTAATACGCGATTTTATCTTAGATAATAGTGGTTATTGTAAGCATGGGAAAGATCTATTCGTTGTTTTTCAAATGTTTGGACTATCTCACTATATATGTGTACTTATCTATCTATCAATCAATTATTGTACAACTTTTATTTAAACATTTTATACGATAATCAATATACTTCTCCATATCTTATATTTCAAATTCCTGATATTATTTCACCTTCACATAATAATAACGAGCTGCTCATGGCAACAAAGTATTCAAGGATGAGCAAGCAAGAAAATATTGAGGGCAGCATACTGCAGCGATGCCAAAGAAGTATAAATAACTTTCTCCCCAAAACTAACGATCAATTGCGTTTATTATGGATTTATTAATGACTTGGTTCGCCTATCTTTAGTTGAATGTTTTTGGTATAGTTAGAGGGCGGCTTACAGTACAAGAGTACAATACAGATATTTTAAAAGAGGACGTCTTGCCATTGGCACTATTTATTGAGGATTATTTAAGGCTTGTGCATGATAATACAAGGCCACATATTGCAAGAATTGTGCAACCATAGCGTCAAGAGATTCGAATTCTTGTCATGGTTTAGCTTGCGAGAAATCCTGACCTCAATCCAATAGAGCACGTTGCGATATCGTAGGGAAATGACTACAACAACTACCCAACCCACCCAACTGTTTTTGAAATTGGATGAAATTCGGGATCAAATTGATCAATATCAAATAAGAAATGTTAAATGAAACTTACAAGAATTCTAAGAAATTTGACAATTGTTTTGGTATTAAATATCATCGTCAGAATGACAGAAGTTACATTTCATTTTATGCTTACCTGATGGTTAATAATTATTTTTGGATAGACCAAGAGGTGACCTACCTTGTGATTGACTCAATATATGTTAGTAGAAAAAAGAGGAAGTTGTGATATTATAAATATTAATGCTTAGATAATATTAGCCCCATCGGGATCTCCTGTATATCTTTTTCCCAATTAAGATCAGTATAACTGTGCCATGACATAGAATACCAGGAAAACTATATCTGCTGATCTGCACAAATATCACTTAAGAAGACAATTTGAAAGTGGAGACTTCCCTAGATTTATCTGTTCATTGTCATCTTGATATTGTGGGTTTCTTCAGTGTCTTCTAATTTCTAATTCTTGAAGGAAACCCAACTAACCGGTTTTGGTGGGATTTAATAAAATACGAAGGACCGTAAATCATGCTTTTTTACTTTTCCACCCAACCCTTCTATATGCGAGAAAAGTATTGGTTTACCCCAAAAAATGATGGAATTTTGAAAATTTTTTCACGTTTTCCATCAACAACAACACGAAAAAACGGGTTTTAGAGAAAAAGTGCTGTGTGTATGTCGTCGTCGTTATCGTCGGCCAATTTTCCTTACATGTCTTGTTAGCACGATACAGCCTCCGTAGTGCAATATGTCAGCAATTTTATGATTGAATATTCTTTAGTACATGTTACAGATGAACCCTATTGATTTTCAGGTCACCAGAGCCAGTAAAACGGGTGATATGGTACTTGAAGTACGACATTTTGTCATTTTTTTACCCCGGTAAGGCACCAACAGAGTTTTTCTTTTTAGGCTTCCTCCTTCTTCCGAAACTCTTCCTTATTGGAAGATTCACCCACACCACAGAATTGCTTCGGGCCAATAAAGGACGTTCGTTCTCCTTTCTTGGCAAGTGTAGTGGCCTCTTCATTTCATGTGATTCCCGAGTGACCGGGAACTCAGAGTAAAGAGACCCTTCAATTCTTGTCCGTTCATCAAATTTTCTTCGGCACACCCATACCAAATTTGACTCAATCACATGAGGGCTCAATGCTTTGATAGCTGCTTGACTATCAGAATGAACGGTATGTCACATTTCTGATAGTTTCTTTCTAGGCCCATTGTCACGCATCTTCCAATCGCAAGTATTTCTGCCTAAAAGGTGCTTGGGTAGAAGCCTAACGATAAAGAGTATCCGGTGCTAGGCTCGAATACTCTAGCGCTAGTTGCTGTGGTGGTTTTTGAACCATCTATGTATCATTTGTTGTTGTCTTTGAGAGTGTGGGTGGTGTATTCCCTATCCCAGTCTCTCCCCTTATTTAGCATCGTAGTGAAGTTATTTTCGATACTAGCTTTCTTGATCTGTCGTCACTGGGAATATTCGCCGATAATATGTATTTTGTTAGAGAGGTCCAGGCTCCCTCATTTTTAATACTTTCATTGCCTGAACCTAGATGTTCTCAGAATTGCCACTTGGGCTGATCTTTCTATCACCAGATGTAGAGATGTGAGATCTGTAATGATCACAAGTGCCCTAGTTCGGAACCTTCTCGCGTCGACTCCAGTGATGCACACACAGGCAAACCTTTGAACTTTGTCGAGGGTCTTCCCGTGCTGTTCTGACTTGCTTTGGTATGCCAGACAATTACCCCCTACGCAATTGCTATTCTCACTATAGCTAAAAGAGGATTGGAAGGAGAGGCAGAACTGTTTGGACTGGAGATAAATCAAGATAAGATGATAAAATATATGGTTATAGGGAATACTCCGAAGAAGGCAGATGATCGTATATCCTCTATGTCAACAATAAATGAGGAATATAATTTCGAAAGGGTTTCCAATTTTTTTATATCTAGGGGAGAAGGGAGTGAAAGTATTAGAATACAAAAGATTGGAAGGATGGGAATACTGATAAAATCAAAGTACGTGTCAAGGAAAACTAGCATAAGAATATATAAATCGATAATTAAACTCACCGCAACATATGTATGCGAGACATGGATATTAAAGAAAGTACATGACGACATGTTTGACATATGGAAGAAAGGTATTCAGAGGAATCTACGTAGCAACAATCATAGAAGAGAGCTGGAGAAGATGAACTAATGAAGAATTGGAGGAAATTTCTAAATAACCTAGATTAAGTATGTTTATTAGAGGGAAAAGTGGTAAATGGATGGGACATGTTGAGGGAGTACATAAAAATCGGATGCCAAAAATAGTGCTATATCTTCCCAATTAGGGGGAAAGAGGGAATGGAGACCATACATAGTATGAGAAGTTATGGAATACTTGACGAATAATAGCATTCAAAATTGGAAAGAATGAGCTGTGAATAGGAAAGAATGGAGAAACATAATGTGTACATGGAATGATATTTCGATTTGGAGTAGCAAAGTGTTGAGTACACAGGGTAGAAAAATATTCGTTAATTTGTATAATATTGCCATTATTGCCCTAGGCCTACCTGGCTTGTAGAGCATACTAATATAGACTCCCATCCTTGAAAAAAATAGAAGAATATATGATAAAAAACTCAAAGAAGATTGTGTTTTTATCTATAATCTAATAAAAATACAATACGTTAATAATACAATAAAACATGTAAGCTGTTTGTTAATCTGATGAACCTTTCACAAGTTCCCGGACTTAAACGAAAAAGCTGCTCGTCACATACCTAATCGAACATTAAATTTAATCTGATTGATTTTTTTTTAATTTCCCTATTTACCTGATGTAATATGATATCTCGCGTTTCAGAACGCCGTTGAATGTACATCATTATTTTTATAAGGATTTTTAGAAGTATTCCAAGTGACCGCGTTTTCAATTCCCTTTTTATAAGTCAGAGACGTTACAAGAATAAATTTGAGTGAGGATTCGAATGGATTTAGGTAAATTGGATACACAATAAAGTATTTGTTCTGTATAAAAGCATCCGATAATACCGTTTTCCTCATTTCCCTTTTTTCTTAAGAGATGAAAATGGGAGACTATTAATAACAAAAAAAAACTGAGGAACAAGAAGAAATGTACAGACACAAAATATGAGGGATAAAGGAGAGATTTGAAGGATATCGAGGTTTGACAGCTCCGATTTGTGATCAGAATTGTGGTGGTTGTTCTAAGACAACAGTTTGTATTTGGTGGTACCCAGACTACTGGTGTCTAAGATCTAGGTCTAGTAGAAATTGACGAGTGGAGATTCTGTGGGGGAGGAGGATGAAGCTCCGGATCACCTAGTTCTGGAATGCCTCGCCATTGCAAGCCAACGCCAGAAATGCTTTGGACAAGAAAGGAGTGAGGATTTAACCTCGTTGAAACAGTCCCAAATACTAGAGTTCATTAGAACCCTGGAAATGGAAGGCGAGCTGTAGTAGTAGTGAGAACAGCTCTGATAGTGGTGGGGGGGCACAATAAACCTTTCAGTGCATTGTAACCCCGTTAAAATCTAATGTAACATATGAGATGTGACATACCTTCATAACCTGGTTTTCCGTACAACCATATCACGAGATCAGGCCTCGTTTGTATGCATACACCTGTTGATGCCCGACAAACGGTTCCGAGAAATGACAACTGTAGAGAATTTCTTGAGGGTTTGATGAAACATGTGCGATATCGTGATATCTATAACTACGGCCGAAATTCCTAAAAGCGGTCCGAATTTATGTGTGTGTCCACGATGAAACCATGGTGAGTTCTTTTTAACTTTTAATCTGCCCCCTTGCCACTAATTTGCAACATTCATGCTCCTTCTGTAGCCAAATATGAATAGTTCATGGAAATACATTCCAACCTCACCTTAAAAACGGCATGTCCATAATTATTAACCTGCCGTGAGAAATACTGTGAGTAATTCACTACAATTTGAATTTATTACGTGGCCTATTGCATATACAGGGAATATCGCAATATTTTCCCCCCGAACTAGCCTCACTTCATATTTAAAACATTTTTGTTACACTGGGACTTTCCATATTGTTATTATCCCGAATTAACTTTGGTTTACCTTTAAAATATTTGTATTAAACTGGCTATCCATATAATTTCCTCCTGAACTATATATAGTTCACCTTTAAATTTTTATGCCAAGTTATGAAGGACTATCCATATAGTTTTTCTGTAACTAATGGATGATTTTTAACACTCCTTTATTATTTGCTTCGAAGCAGTGGCGTGTTTGAGGGGGCAGCTACACTCGTATAAAAAAAAACTAAAATTTCGGTGCATCCAGTCTTAATCGTTATTTATTCAAATCTACCAATTAATTAATAATGTATGATGGTTGTTTCATGCTATACGGTGTGAATATTTTATGCACAGAAAAACTCGTCAAACTTTCAGTTAATATATGCGATGAATCCACGAACAGTTGAAAAAACGAATTAATATTATTCTCTTCACCCACCCGCCGGTCAGCCCGACGACCGCATTTTCGTTTCCGTTCATATATTCGTACAAAATCGGTGGCGGTCGAGAATGATTTTGTAACGTGACTGCCAATGACGAATCGTGTTGAATTCAATGTTCAGTGATTCATTGTTCACTGTTCAGTTTGCAGTTGCTGAGTGAGGTAGTTGGTGGTAGCTTTGCATGAGTAATCTCGAGCCGTAATGAAACGAGCAAGTGGTATAAGAAGTTTTTTCGTAAACAAGGCTGCAAAATTTGATCAAGAATAGAATGAATCGTCTACATCAGTAGAAAATGCCACGCTTACTAATATTGATGACACCGATAAAGCCAGTGGAAGTTGTGATGAACTAGAATTAGATATTGGCAATGCAGTTTAAAGTCATTTAACTGCCAGCGAAAGATATAAATATCTGAAACAATCATGGATACCTCCAGATAATTATAAATGTCCTTCTAAAATTGAAAATAATCATAATCGACAGTTTCAACGAGACTGGCTGGAGAAACACAACTGGTTAACTTATAGCAAGTCTAAAGAAGGAGCTTTTTGTAAATTCTGTTGTTTATTCACTTCGGCTGGAGCTAGAGTTCATTTCCAGGTGAGTGTTATTACTTATGTTATATATTTGTTTTTTTCCAAGACCAAGTATCTACTGACTGCAATTTTCATGATTCCTCATTTGTCACCTTTTTACAGCCAATTAAAACGTTAGTAACAAAACCAATGCATAAATATAAAAATCCTACAAAAGATTTGCGAGACCATTCTTATAAGCAATATCACATTAAGAGTATTGAGCGTGCAGGAGAATTCCTGAGAACATTTTAATCTGTTACTAGCGTATCTGTGCTGATGAACAATGAACAAAGAGTTGTTGGTAAAATTTCCACATTCTTGAGTGGTTCATCAAAATGGGTTGACTTATTGCAGAGGATAATCACCGAAAATCAGAACAGTAGCGAAATCAAGATAAAAAGAATAAAATCGTATTGTGAAACACGCTGCGTAGACAGCCACGATGTGAAGTTGAGCAAATTATAACAAAGTCCTGAACTGGAATTTTCTGCAGCAATGGAAAGTATTCAGACTCTTTTAATAATTTTCTAAGACATGAGGGGATATGCTGAGAGAGAATTCAATACAATATTTTTAGAAGCTCAACCCATTGCGACTGGCTTCGATGTAGAAATAACTAAGCCAAGGTAAGTCTAAATAATTTACTATACTTGATGAAAAAAACATAGATTTTTGTTTTTTTAGAGTGTGTGGACGACAAACTGAAAGAGAAAACCTTGATTCTAGTTCGTCTCAAGAATATAATAAACGTACGGAATTTATACCTCATATTGATCACTTTATAACCCAGCTTGATCCACGATTCAATAACAGATTAACTGAAATATTACTTATCGAAGGTCTTATCCCAAAAAATTATAAAATCTATACCACAGAGCAATGTCAAGGCTTGTTAAGTATATGAAGCAGACGTTAATATATCGAAACAAGAACTAAGTGCTGAAATAATAATGTGGCAAAAAAGATGGGAAAATAAACCAGACTTGCCCTCTACAGCAATCGAAGCACTTTCTTTTGGGGCGAGATTGTTCCCTAGAATAAAAAATTTTACTGCAGATGTTTGCGACTCTACCTGTATCAACGGCAACAGTGGAAAAGGAGGTTTTCAACCATAAAGCGCCTGAAAACCCATTTGAGGTCAACCATGGCGGAAGAGCGTTTGAATGGTCTAACTTTACTTTATATTCACAAGAAAGCTGATTTGAATATTGAAAATGTGATAAATAGGTACGCCACAAGTAAACCCAGACGAATGAGCCTCAAAGACTGGTCAGGTTGAAATAATTGGACTAAAAAAATAAATATGCTATTTTCCATGTTTGTTCATTGCTTAGCCAAAATAAAAAAGAATGGTTGTTCTGGTGTTGTTTCGTTTAATTATTTTGGTCAATCAGTACCACGACTAATTTTTTATTTTTGCCTTGGCCATACCCAAAGCAAGATTCTAAACACGCCACTGCTTGGAAGTGAAGTTTGTACACAAAACCTTACCCTAATAACCGTTTTATTCAAAATTAATTTGTGAAATTACTAATAAATACATTTAATATATAAACATGGTCAATAAAAAACATTTGATCGTTACCAGAAACGCTGCTATTTCTCTAATGCAAGAAACTGTTGATTTAACAGACTTGACTGCAGTTCATATATCCAAATTACCACTTCTCATAATTGAAATCCAACAGTTAGATATCATCAATCTTTCCACCAAGAATTGCTAGCTCTGACCACCGAGGAAGAATATTTAAGTGAGAATTTCATTCACAAAACCATTGATAAACAATATCCATATATTTGTTGTAAATACAATTCATTAACTCCAGCTTTACCACTAATGTCACTCCAAGCCAATCAGATGTTGTTGAAAACAGATGTCAAGTCAGTCTTTCAAAGTTAGAACTTTAATTATTGTCTGGTGAGCTTTCTCAACGGATATTTTTAACAATGCTGTACATAGCCATAAGGGTATAAGTTTTGTGCATAAATTCCAATATCTATTCTCATTATTAACCGGTGATGCCGTTAAATTGATATCAGATATTTACTTGTCAGACGTAAATTATCATGTAGCATACAAGACATTAAATGTCGATTTTCAAATAAACGTTTGATAACGTTGACCCATTGGCGTGTCATAAAAAATTCTCCCGGGCTAAATAATCATGAAATTTACTGTTTCGACCCTTACTTCGTGGATTCTAATCATACTAGTGTTTTAAATGAAACTCCCGGTTTCTAGTTGATACCACAATATAACAAAAATGGTTGAAAATTTTAAAAAATTGACAATTGTTTCGATAAATCAATATAATCGTCAGAATGACAGAAGTTACATTTCAGTGGGCTAATAATATCTAAGCTCCAATATTTGTAATATCACATCTTCTTCTTCTTTCTATTAACATATATTAAGTCAATCACCAGCTAGGTCACTTTTTGGTCTAGCCAAAAAGCTTTTTTATTCAAATACGCCTCAATATATTTTTTGTTCATATATTTTTGTCTGAATGACGAATGAACATATACAAATTCGCGAGTATTTGAATTACTGCAACAGTTCGTTTGCTGTTTCTTCAGAAGCAGCGTTTAGCATCGCTATTCCTCTCGTTAATTTTATCATTTCTCCTATATCAGAACTCGATCGCAAATTTGAGCCCACTTTATCACAAATGAGGCAAATATTGTGCTCATAATCATCATTATTCGATGATGCATCCGTTTTAATGCGAAGCTGTGAAAAATCTCCTTAACATTCTCCATTTATATTTTATCAATAATTCAGGAAGTATTGTGCAATTTAAAACGTATATCCACACACAAACAATTATTTGATAAGACGACCAAAATTGGCTCTCTGATGTTCCTGTGTAATATATGGGCCAGCTTCAACGCAACTACACTAAAGCCAAAAAGTGTGAAAAGTGCAATGACTTACGTCTGTACCGATATAGATATTGCACAGTGGCGTGGATGTTATTACATTTTCCAGAACTATTTTTTGGACGTGGGAAACATTCATAGAATAAAAAAAATCCTTCAATTGAAAGAAAAGGAATTTCTTTCAATAAAGGAAATCATAGGTACAAAAATAAGAATTACCAAAATAAAACTCGTAACACCCAAAAACAATGTTAGAACCTTTCCTTTGTCATTTCCCGATTTTCCATCATCAATATAACTATTACCGACATTGATTATAATATCATCGATAACTTTATCAGCTTTATTATCTACATCTCACATTTTCTTTTCTTCGTTTTGAACATGAGCAATACACTTGCTCCAATTTACTGTGGTCACAGCATCCAATGATTTCGTAAGAAGGCGTGCCACATCGACTAACTAAAACGTCCGATTTTCCCGTGCTACATTCCCTTTATCTTGTGCCCAAATTAATTCATTTCGATTCAACTCATGATTAAACGGGGGTAACGTTTATATAGTAATTACATGAATTCCGCAATCATTTAAAAATAAAAATACTTCAAGATTTGTTGGGGTAATAGAAGAAAAGAATGGAAGCATGCTAAGCATAATAACAAATAATGTCCAAAATACAATGGGAGTAAATTGCAATAAAATCTAGAGGCTGAATAAATCAGGATCTCAAGGAAATATAAGAACTGTGATAGTTGAACAGTATCATATTTAAAAAAGAACGAAATACTAAAGAAGAGAAATACGTAGGAGAAAACCGGGATTTTCGTTAATGAAAGCCTAACAAATGTAACAAATAAATTTTGAAAGCCGCAAAGAACAAATATGGAGGCAAAGAGGTATGCAGTAGGGACAGGAAGTCTTTTGCCAAAGAAAACGTGACAATTAAATGGATCAAAACCGAAGCAGATATCTAACGTGTATGGACTCCTAAACCATAAACATGTTATCGTGAGGTAAAAGTATTCCCCAAAAGCATATCGCTATCGCAGCGAAACAATGCAAAAAAGGGATAATTTATTTTTGTATAATTTTTACTACTGAGGACTATTCAAGTTTTTCAGATGGCATGAACAAAACGTTTTTCGGATAACTCAGCTTTGTTATAGAATTAATTATCATTTCATTGATAAAATTATTTAATATTGGATCTTGTTCAAGGATATTCGTAGTCTATGTACACATATTTCTCTTTTTTCCTTTTTTAACTTGTGTTTTTATAAGATTATTAATTATTACTTGTTTTAGGAGTATAAGTATAGATTATCAAAACACTTCTCTGTTCAGTTTGGTTATGTCATATATTTTAATTTATTACCAAAATTATAAGGGGTTAAATACAAAGACAGCAAAATTTCACAGCAGATAGAAACTTTTGGAGGTGAAACTTAAAAATAATGTAAAATGCTCTATTATCGGTGTATATATGTCTCCGGAGTGGACAATCAACGAACACATATTATGTTTTGACTTTAAACAAAATTGTGTAGATAATAATTCAGCAGTACTTTTAGGGGATTTTCTCTTCCATGAAATTACAGGGATTTACAGCAGTTTTGATAATTTAGGTACTAAAGCAAACGCTCTGATCGATTTTTCAAATTTTAATGCATTTACTCTTCACAATGATATAAAAAATGATAATGGCCTCTCAAAATTTTGTAGACACTTGTACGGTAACCAAATAACAAGTTCCTATTGTGCGAGAGGACTCACATCACCATCACCCATCCTTGGATATAATTGTGCATTTAAATCAAACAAATGCTAAACCAGATGCGATCAAATTGCAGAGAAATAAGTATAATTTTAAAAAGTCAAACTTTCAGTTATTAACCCTATTAATTATAGATACGTCATGGGATTCCGTTATTAAATGAACAAGAGTCAACGCAACACTATATAATTTTACCGTCATTATGAATAATATTTTTGATATTTCAATTCCAAAATATAAAACTTATAACAACTTTCCAATTTGGTTTACTCCGGAAATCAAGAAGCTTTTGAAAAAAGTTAATTTTTTCAGAAAAGTAAAGTGGTCCTCAACATATTTTAATGAAAAATTGATCTAGAAAATGTACAAAAACGAGTTGAAAAATATTGATAATACTCTAGAATCGAATATACTCGTAAATACTTTCTGCAACTCTGTAAATAAGAAAAGAAGCAAATCAGACCCAATTGATTTTTTTAAATAGAACTGAATTGATATTGCGGACAACCAGATTGCAAACAAGTTTGCTGAATTCTTCACCTGGGTACATAGTGCTGATAAATGTGATTACAACGTAAATTTTGTTACCCACCCTAATAATCAGAACGTATTTAATTTGTCAGAATTAAGCGAATCAGACTATCAAGAAGCATAAAGGAATTTGAAGCCAAAAAAGCAGCAGGTGTAGATAATATTCAACCTTACATTCTTAAAAGATGTGGAGAGTGTATAGAAAAACCGTCACTGCATATACATATTTAATTTAATAATAACTACGTCAATATTTCCTGAAAAACGGGAATTATCTAGCTATACACCTATACACAAATCTGGAAGGAAAAACTATATTGAAAATCATAGAGGGGTATCGATAATGTGTGCACCTTCCAAACTTTTCGAACAGATCGTATACACACATATACACTTAAAATTATTGACTTTACCCTGACGTCATTAATATCTGATAACGGAACCGACATAATTATTATGTGGCATCTCTTTCTATCAATAGTGAAAAACAGAACAAAATAATTTGATATTTGTTGGTTATGTTATCAGATATTAATGACATCAGGATAAAGGTCAATAATTTTAAGAGTATATAATCACGTTCGAAATATCATTGTGGAAGAACAACATGAGTTTATGACTGGAAAATGTATAAATACAAATTTACTTATATTTATCGAGTAAGCAGCTTAGGCTATGAATCAAAAGCTTCAATTAGACAACCCTTATACGGATTTTACGAAAGCGTTTGATCGAATTAACCATGATATTCTGCAAAAAAAGTTAAATAAATTTGGACTTCCACTTAATTGGTTAGAAATATTTGGAAGTTATTTCGAAAATAGACAGTCTATTGTAAGATATACCGGAAATACATCTGGGAAATATTATGCGAACTCTGGAGTGCCATAAGGATCTAATCTTGGAATTTTATTATTTTCAATGTTTATTGATGATCTACCATCTTGTATTCAACATTGTAAATACTTATTTTTAGCGGATGATTTTAGAATGTATAACACCATACAGACGGTAAGAGATTGTGTGGGAGTCCAGAGGGATATAAATAATATATATGCATTGTGTCAATTGAATAAGTTGCACTTTAAAATAGAGAGTTGATCAATTAAGTCTACTACAGATGAAAAATATCCAATAATTTTTTATTACACAATCCACACTGAAATGATAAACTGGTGCGCCGAAGTTAAGGATTTAGATATTATCTACAGCGATCAATTGTCATTCGCTTCCCATATAAATATTACTGTCACAAATACCGATAGACTTTTGAGATTTGTTATGCGAGAGACTAGCTCTTTTCCTAATATTAAGACATTAGAAGTACTATATACAACTTTAGTAATATCCATAATTGTGTTCGCTTTTCTTACATGGGGGCAACAACCCCAAATATACCTTGAGACTGTGGAAAAGTTATGAAACAAATTGTTTCGACATCTTTATTTCAAGAAATATCAACACTGGCCTGATTACAAAGTCATTAGATCAACTATGTTGAGAACTCAATTTGCACTACCATCCCTTAACAGCAGGCGGAACCAGGCGATGATGATATTTCTGTATAAAATATTAAACAATATAATTACCTCCACTAACCTATTGTCAATGATACCTTTTAATACTCCTTTGAAGCGTACGAGAGCACCTCTCATGTTAACTCCTGTAAGATTCAATGTGCAATCGACGTTTGAAGCAATATTACGAATGGAAATAATTTTAATGTAACTCATGATATTGATTGGTCTATATGAAACATAAAATTTAGAAAGTTACCTACTGATTACCTTATGATTGTAGGTGTATACAATAATAATTTATATCAAATGAATTTTTGGTATTTGAACCGCTGTCTTCATGTTGAGGCCAGATTTATTATAATTTTTTTTTGTTTTGGCCAGTTATTAGTTTATTATGTTTAGTTTCATATATTGTTACGAACTCGCACACCGAAGCAGATACTAAGTACGGCCCTGTAACCTTATGTTAACGGAGTTAAGAAAAAGGCGAGCGCGCCGAATTCTGAGAAGGTCTATTGGGATCTATTGTGACCGTCCTTTTTAAACATGTTCTCGAAAGGCATTTTAAGAAATATCGCGAAAGGCATGTCCCGTCCCGAATGTTCTAGTAAAGAAAGTTTTTGATATAAATACAGGACCGATCAGCGGATGAGTGCAGTTTATAATTTGCCATAGTGAGTTAAACAGTAATTAAGTGAATATAAAAGTGTTATAAATTAATAAGTTAGTGTGCATATAAATCAAATTCAAGTGACTAGTTAAGTACATATAAATTAGTGTTAGTGAGTTAGTAATTAAATAGATTTGTAAGTAGCAATACCGAGTGTTTAAAATTTATCCCACCCGTTTACGTTTTAAAATAAATTAGAAAAACATTACAATGGTGTCAGGTGTGGGGTAATATAAATAAATTGCTACGTAAAAATGGCCAAGAGACTATGTGATCTCAAAGTGACGGACTTAGGAGCAGAATTGGAAGATCGTGAGTTGGAAACGTCCGGTAAGAAAAGTGAGTTAGTAGAAAGACTTAAAGTGGCACTGGAAAATGACGGCTTTGATCCAGAAACAGTTTTATTTAATGACGAGGCTTCCATCTTAATCTCGTCAATTTCTGCCATGGAAGAAAAGATTTCTGCTAATATGAAGAACGATATTTCCGCTAACATGGACAAGATTTCTACTAATATGGACGAGAAGATTACTACAATGAAAAGCGAGATTTCTGCTATGAAGAATGATATTTCTACTAATATGGACGAGAAGATTTCCACTATGAAAAATGACATTTCTGCCGATATCTTATCGTTAAAAAATGACATTGCTGCTGACGTCGAGAATAAAATTACGTCTCTAAAATCAGACATTGAAAATAAGATGACAACGATGGAAAATCAGATGGACGAGAAAATCAAGGAGTTAGAGACAAAGATTGCTGATTTAAGAACACAGGACACTTCAGCAGAAGAGAAGGAGATCGAGATCTGCAAGCCAGAAACACAACCCAAGACAGATGATATTGGCAGTTTTACCCGAGTCAAGGCCCCAACTTTCGATGGAAAGATGTCGTGGACCAATTACGTAAAACAGTTCGAAGCAGCCGCTAGAGTGAATAATTGGTCCGATAAGGAGAAAGCAGTGAACCTAACTATCGCGCTTCGTAGAGATGCCTTAGATATACTTCAGACGATATCTCTGGAAGAAACGGATGATTTCGAGCTGCTGAAGAAGAGGTTGGACATGCGGTACGGTCACGAACACCTAGAACATTTGTACCAGTCCCAGCTGAAGAACCGGAGGCAGAAACGTGACGAAACACTTCAAGAATATGAAGTGGATATTGCCTGACTCGTTCGATTTGCTTATCCATCAGCAGCAGAGAACATGATGAAATGTCTGGGCATCTAGGCCTCTATTGATGGCTTACGTGACCCCGATATGCGGAGGACGCTTCATTTAGCCCATCCCAAAACATTAGTTGATGCATTGACAGCTGCTCTTGAATATGAAACAGCAACAAAGGCTTCAGGATATAACAAAATCAGGACCATCCAAGAAGAAGGTGACGAAGACAGATTTGACCAGTTCGTCAGTTTAATAAAAAGTATGATGGACAAGAAGCCAAGAAAGATCAGATGCTGGAATTGTGGGGAGCTAGGGCATGTACGTAGTTCGTGTAAGCGCCCCAAGACTCCTGCAAACCAAGAACCCCAGTCACAGGAAAACTAGAACGGGTCGGCTACGAGGGGGCAGCACCGACCCATGATCAATCCAAAGACCCTCTCATACTGATAGCTTCTCTCAGATGTCGCAACGACAGTGTATATGTGGATGGCGAAGTAAATGGCAAGAAATATGCTCTGCTGGTTGACACTGGAGCAACTAGAACCATTAAACGACCAGAGATAGTAAACCCCAAGAAGAAGCTTCTACCAACGAGACTGCGACTGCGGACCGCTACAGGCGAAAGTGCCAACGTTCACGATGAAACACAAATACAATTGGGAATTGGCGCATACGGTAATCGTAGCTGACATTGAAGAAGACGTGATTCTGGGAATGGACGTAATGAATGTACATGGTTTCCTATTAGACTTCAGAAACAGAACCATTAAAGTGGGTTCCGAGGAGGTATTCCTGCATCCATATGAAGGCAGCGCGGTGTTGGCAGCTGTACAGGAAGATACCGTTCTACCTGCACGAAGCGAAACTATGATAGTAGCACGGCTACAGGGAATCATGGAGGAAGGTACACCGGTTATGATGGAGCCAAGGAACCACGACGAAGAAGTTGGCAAAGGAGTACTAATTGGAAAAGGATTGGTCACGTCGGCGAAAGAGATCCCAGTACGTGTGATAAACGTGAACGATTACCCAATTACAATCAAGAAGGAAACCAAGTTCGGATCCTGCGTACCAGTGACGTCCATAGTTCGTCACACAACGACCACTGACAATTCCAATGCCAGATTCGAACAAATGTTATCAGTAGCTGGTCAATCTTTGGATCGAGCTGAAAAAAAGAGAACGAGAGAATTTCTCTTGAAGTATCGGGACTTATTCGTAACAAAAGGGGGAAAGACTGGCAGAACATCAGCCGTCAAACACACAATCGATACTGGTAATGATAAGCCAATTAGGCAATCAGCTCGAAGACTTCCACGAGCGAAGAGAGAGGAAGCTGAAAGAATAATTCGAGAGATGGCAGAAGAAAAAGTGATAGAACCATCTACTAGTCCATGGGTGTCTTCAGTAGTGCTCGTCAAGAAAAAGGATGGAACTACGAGATTCTGCGTGGATTATCGCAAGCTTAACAACGTGACGAAGGAAGACAGCTATCCTCTGCCCCGAATTGACGATACGCTAGACACGTTGGCCGGCAGCAAACTGTTTTCCACCTCGGACCTGAAGTCTGGTTATTGGCATGTAGAAATGGACCCAGAAGATAAAGAGAAGACTGCTTTTACCACCGGATCTGGATTATGGCAATTCAACGTCATGCCATTCGGGCTCTGTAATGCGCCTGCGACATTTGAAAGACTCATGGAAAATGTCTTGAGAGGGTTGTCTTGGAAGACATGCCTGGTCTATTTGGACGACATCGTAGTACTGGGGAAGACATTTGACGAACATCTGAAAAATGTGGAAGACGTATTCAAACGACTCCAAGCTGCCCAGCTCATGTTAAACCCGAAGAAATGTCAGCTGTTCCAAAACCGAGTCAACTATCTAGGTCATATAGTGAGCAATGGAGAAGTGGCGGTGGATCCAGAGAAAGTTACTTCCATTCAGCAATGGCCGCAACCAACCGACAAACATCAAATTAGGAGTTTCCTTGGACTTTGCACGTATTACATAAGATTTATCAGGAAGATTGGGGATATTGCCAAGCCTCTAACGTGACTTACAGAAGAAGCAAGAGCTTTCCAATGAGACGAAGACTGTCAAACGACTTTTGAAACTTTGAAGAGGCATTTAACCTCGGCGCTGATATTAGGATATCCATTACCAGAGGGAGACTTTATTCTTGACAGTGACTCAAGCAACGTAGGAATTGGTGGAGTGCTCTCACAGATCCAAGGAGGGCAAGAAAGAGTGCTGGGATATTTCAGTAAAGTCCTCTCCAAACCAGAACGAAACTACTGCGTCACAAGAAGAGAACTTTTGGCAGTAGTGAAGTCCGTGGAACACTTTTACCAGTATCTCTATGGTAGGAAGTTTTTATTCCGGACTGATCATGCAGCACTTAAGTGGTTGATGCAGTTCAAGAATCCCGAGGGCCAGATCGCTAGATGGATTGAACGACTTCAAGAATACGATTTCAACATCGAACATCGAGCTGGTGTGAGTCACCGAAATGCCGACTCCCTGTCCAGACGGCCGTGCCCAACAGACTGCTCCCACTGCAACAAGGTGGAATCTGGGGAAGCTGCAGTTTCAAGAACTACTGTAGTCAACGAGGAATGGTCACCCACCAGGATCAGAGAAGATCAGGAGAATGATCCTCACCTGAAGATGATCCGGCAATGGAAGAAAGAAAACCGGCGAACCGGCGACCTACCTGGAAAAAAGTGTCAAGATTTTCACCGAAACTCAAGGCGTATTGGGCTCAGTGGGACTCTCTTGTCCTGGAAGAACGGCTGTTGAAAAGAGTCCTTGAAAACGATGATGGTTCTGAGATGAGGAGACAGCTAGTTATCCCGAGAACAAGAGTAGCTGAGGTACTGAAGAAGTTACACGACAGTCCATCGGGAGGTCATCTGGGAGTGAAGAAAACCCTTCAGCGAGTTCGTGAAAGGTTTTATTGGATGAACAGCTCCGACGATGTGAAGGACTGGTGTAAGAAATGTACGACTTGTGCTACGAGTAATGGACCACATCGCAAGAGAAAGGCACTCATGAAACAGTACAATGTTGGAAGCCCTTTCGAAAGGATTGCTTTAGATATCGCTGAACCATTTCCGACGACAGAAAATGGTAGCAAGTACATACTGGTTGTAATGGATTATTTTACAAAGTGGGTGGAAATTTACGCTATCCCGAACCAAGAGGCCACAACTGTCGCGGATGTATTGGTGAAAGAATTCATCAGCCGATATGGAGTGCCCATGGAAGTCCACAGTGACCAGGGAAGAAATTTCGAAAGCCATCTATTCCAGGAGATTTGCGACAAGCTGGTAATGAAGAAGACCAGAATAGCATCATTACATCCACAGTCAGATGGAATGGTCGAGAGAATGAACAGGACTATTGGAAAATACCTGTCCAAAGTAGTATCCAGCCATCAGAGAGATTGGGACCAGTATCTCTCCCTATTTGCATTGGCTTATCGATCTTCCGTCAATGAGTCCACGGGTGAAACACCTGCGAAAATCCTGTTTGGACGTGAAATGAGGCTTCCTTGTGACCTGGAATTTGGCTGTCGGCCTGGAGAAGATATAGCAGGCGAAGACTACGTGATCCAATTGAGAAGAAGGCTGGACGATATTCATGAACTAGTTCGAACAAATCTTCAAGTTGCCAGCGACAGAATGAAAAGTCGGTACGACACGCAGGCCACAGAAGGCGGTTTTAAAGAAGGGGACAAAGTATGGTTACACATCCCGGCGAGGAGAAAAGGATTTTCTCCAAAATTACAAAAATCCTGGGAAGGTCCATACTTGATCAAGAAAAGGATCAATGATGTTTTATATCGCATAAGCAAGATCCCCAACGGAAAACCAAAAGTAGTTCACCGAAACCGACTAGCGCCATACGAAGGAGACCATGACATAGAGGAAGGAGTAAACCTTATTCGAGATGTGTCTGACCCCACCTTCGATGAATTTATGGGCGCGTATGGAGGTACCGGGAAAGCTAGATATGGAGTTACTTCGGAACAACAACAAGATTTGTTCACTCTCCCAGAAGATTATTCACTGACATACAACATCCCCGCCCGTATCAAGAACGCACGAGGGTTGGCAACAGTCTTTCGAAAGAAGTTCGGGCAATTAGAAAAACTTGAAGACCAGATTCCAGCCCCTGGCAAGACACTGAAACTGAAACATAATTCGCGGTACGTCTTCTACGTGGTAACTAAAAATGAATTCCAAGATCGATCTACCTACCGCGATGCGTGGGAAGCACTCCGAAACCTCCGAGACCACGTGTTGGAATCCAACGTGAAGAAACTGGCTATGCCTAAGATAGCGAGTAACCAGTTGGATTGGCGAATCATCAGGAACATGGTAGAGATTATCTTTCAAGATACCGGTGTCCAGATATTGATTTGCAGCTACAACCCCCGTTATCAGTATCCGATGAAGACAGTGCCCTGCTATTTTCATAAGATCGGAAAGTGTAGAAATGGGGCCAGTTGCCGATTCAAACATCCAGTCTCGGCTACACAAAAGTTCCAGGAGGAACTTTCATTTAAGGAGGGGGTAATGTTACGAACTCGCACACCGAAGCAGATACTAAGTACGGCCCTGTAACCTTATGTTAACGGAGTTAAGAAAAAGGCGAGCGCGCCGAATTCTGAGAAGGTCTATTGGGATCTATTGTGACCGTCCTTTTCAAAAATGTTCTCGAAAGGCATTTTAAGAAATATTGCGAAAGGCATGTCCCGTCCCGAATGTTCTAGTAAAGAAAGTTTTTGATATAAATACAGGACCGATCAGCGGATGAGTTCAGTTCATAATTTGCCATAGGGAGTTAAACAGTAATTAAGTGGATATAAAAGTGTTATAAATTGATAAGTTAGTGTGCATATAAATTAAATTTAAGTGACTAGTTAAGTACATATAAACTAGTGTTAGTGAGTTAGTGTTTAAATAAATTAGTAAGTAGCAATACCGAGTGTTTAAAATTTATCCCACCCGTTTACGTTTTAAATAAATTAGAAAAACATTACAATATAAAAACTATCCATGTAATAAGATCGAAAAACCTGTATGGATTTTTATACAATAAGTAAATAAATAAATATAGCAATTCCATCGCTCAATTCTAATTCGTCAACAGCAAGCTTCTTATATTTATAGGCATGTATCTTCACGATTTGAAGCAAATCGTTCTGTACACTGCGTTCATTTTAAGGGATGTTTCCATCCCATAACCCTTGAGTTTGAGATTTTCTACATTCCTGTTGTGGCGTTTTTTAGCAGTGTCGACTGCGGTAAGGAGCATTATTCATAACGACGACAGATACTGGCTCCAAATTTTCAGGATTGCGTCCAAAACACTTCTCGTAGACATCTGCGTTCATCTCTTCATGGTAGTCTTCTGTTTTCTTGGACTGAAATATTAATTCACCAATTAACACAAATCCGCTATCACTTCCAATATGTGTAACTATCACTCAATGGATTTTTCCAGATGACATTTTTAAACCGGTTGACCAGCATTCAATAGCTGCATCCCGTGTATTTCCCACATTTAGATCTTGCCATACACTTTTCACTGTGGGCCCTCATTGACCCATGTTTCATACGACTAGTAAATCTTTCTTCCTTATTTCCGGAACTTGCTAATTTTTTCAAGATACTCTTCTCTCCACAATACTATTTCAGATCTTTCAGTAAGGAAACTCTTTATATCTACTCTCTCATAACTAATATTCAAGCCATGTAAGATTTTCCTCAACATCTGCTTACCCATTTTATGGATGATCCCACTTTTACTGACAGCTGCAGCACTTTCTTGAATGTTGGTACTTCATTTTTCATAAGAAATGTATGGACAATTCTTCATACAGTATATTTAGCATCTTCGTCGACTTTTATTTTTGTCCGTATTAAAGGTATTATTGCCACTATATACCTAAATACCTTGTCCGCAATTACTAACAAAAATTAATTTGAATCACTTTGGTTATCTTACAAGTATCATGTAGGATATTACTGTAGGAAAAGAATATTTAATATTTAGTTTTGGGGCTGCGAGGAAGTCCTTAGATAGTTTTTCTACTATGAGAACATCATGTAAGAGTGAAGGTCACATTTTCATAACACAGCAATAAATTCATTATTATTATTAATAATTGAAAAATGGACATCGACCAAAATTAATAGGTAAACAATTAAGTCATGGCGTTGAAATCACATTCCACGAGTTTCACAAAAATCTGTTCCTTATATCCGGGTTCCGAAGCGGCACTCCACAAATAAGAATAAATAAAACCGCAAACGTTCAGCATAATAGTAAAATTTCTGCATATCGATTACTCATTTGATCGACTAATTATGTTTATAATAAATATATTACTGATACATGGTAAGAACGTTGAAATTTACTTTATCATTCACACTAATATATTGACATAGAAAGATCAAACCAAACATAAACGACATTTTTTATTCGTCTAACATGTCTCCACTGTACACTATATCTCTAGAGTTCTTACAAATGATCCACCATTTCTGGAAACGAGTAGGGATAGAAAAGCATTCTGTGGCGGTGTTGACAGTCACAGATGGCACTGTCGTAACGTGTTAAACCATTGCAATCAATCTCTCCCTTTCCTCATTTACCAAAAAAAAAGGATGTAGATCTCTCCTATTCATGAATAAGAATGTTGGCGCATGTTATAAATTTATGTAAGTTATGTTCTACACATTAAAGATACTTAAAAACTCTGAAATAACATTTTAAAAACATAATTATTCGTTTTAAATTGAATAAAGTTAATATAAATTGCGTTATTTATTATCCAGTATAACGTGAATGCTAACAATAACAATTATACCGTGATAACGGCAGTAACCGGGTATCAAGCTAACTTTTCTATCATAACCAAATTGAAAGTATCATTTCAAGTTTGGAGTGAATTCTTGCTTCTTATCTGTTTAGCAGATACTAGATTCCATTAGCAAATAGATTTCTGCTTTAATAGGCAATCCACAATCTTACATCGGTCATCAAGTGATCTAATTCATCGTAACAAGTCAATTTGCTTTTCAATTTTCCAGTGAAATATTTCTATCCAGAATACGATATGGTTGACTTCTATTGACCATCGTTACCAATCATTTAAGATGATCTCTCAGTTGACGATTACAATTTCCTGCTTCCAGACCCCCCTCATAGCTTTTTCACAGTCGACCAGTCCATTATTCTTGGTATTTGAGACGAGCAACAAAGATTTATCTTCCATAACAAAAATTTTTCAGAAAAATGTTTACTAGTTGTTTTTGCCAGAATTAAATGATCATACGAATACCTACATTGGTTAATTGTTTTCGAAGAAAACTCTTTCAGCCAATTTCTGAGTTTTTTTAAGATGACCCACCACTGTTGAGTCGTTGACATCCTAATTTTTAGACTGCACTCAAATTTATTGTCAGGCTCATGTTTCCTTCGACGGAAGCTAGTGAGAGCTGGGCACTCGAAATTGGGTGTGGAATGTATTGAACTCCAATTATTTTCACCGGCTCATACACTTGTAAGTAATTCCACACATTGTTTTTGGTAATTGTACCAAAAAGTTCTCTGTGATCGCGTGCTGCTGTCAATGCCAAATCGTTGTGGTAGACCATAACATGACAAATATGGAGACGCATTACTGTTTTAAACGAAACTAACTGTTTCTAGATAATTCCACTATATATTGATATTATGTTAAAAATTTTAAGAAATATGACGATTGTTTCAGTACTAAATATGATCAGTAATGTGAGTAGATTTCACAAAGTGAGAGTCGACGCAGTAAATTTCATGGAGATGTATGTATGTATGCTCGATGGGGTTAAGAGTCATTGAGGCCTAAAAAATCTATTGTGCCCCGTTCTCTACTCAGTTTCCGAGGAATGTCTTTGAAACTAGTAGTTCTTATATTTCTGATATATTGATACATTTTAGGTATCTTCCGGCTATAGTTTGGGTAAATCTTCCTGTTCAGTCCAACGTACTCGCAGGTGTCTAGCACTGAGATTCTGTACTGCCTTTCATTTAGCAAGTACGTGGATGGATGTTTCCCCCTCTACCCTACAGCAGTCTCTCTCCACCTGTTTAAATTGTTTTTAATTTTCCATTCAGACGACAATGTCCTGTTACAGCCCCTGTTAAAACTATTAGTGCAGAATTCCTCTGGTTAGTGCATTTTTCCGATTCGTTGTTACGACAAGACGGCGGTTGAAAATGCAATTACCTTAATTCTTGTTTCGTGATGCATCCAATGTCTGTGCCTTGAAGCCTTTGATAGGACCATTAGAGTAACGGCAGCGATGTATAGGCGGTTTAGCGGGTTTTGCATTCATTGAAAAGCGTAATACTGTTTTACGCTACTAGCACTAGAAAAGTATATTACTAGACCGGCGATTTACTTTCTACTACGCGTAGTTGTTGCATGTAATTATTAAAAACATGCGCAGCACCAGATGGTGATAAATATGTACAGATTCAACTGCATAGAATCGCGGAAAAATAGTTTATCAACTAAAATAGACAACTTAAATATCCAATTTAATAAGGTAAAAAAAAGAATCTCCAACATACTGCCCAGCCAAGTATGTGTATAATAATTAAGAATAGCAAAATAAAGATAAGAAAAATGAAATAAAAGGAGAACAAAAAAAAAATATAAAAAATAGATCAGTGAGTTATTTGTCACTCTGGCAATTTAGCAATGGGCAGTGCTTTACCATATGTCTTTTAAATATACCTTGATACGTGCGAACATCAGCAACCCTTGCTACACCATCATCACCGACGTAATGTTCAATTATTCTACCAATAGGCCATTTCAGAGGAGAATATTGTTCATTTTTAATTAAGACCATTGCACCTGGTACAATTAAATCAGTATTTTCAAGCCATTTTCCTCTTTGTTGCAGAGTATGAAGGTATTCTGAATGCCACTCACGCCAAAAATGTTGGTGTAGACGTTGTAGTAGTTGCCAGCGGCTTAGTGTATTTAGTTTCAAATTAGTTGAATCGAGATCCGGTAAAGTTGATAGCGATTAAATTGTTGAAAAATATTCAGGCGTTAAAACCGACAAATCGTTTGAATCTGAACTGATTGAACATAAGGGGCGTGAATTTAATACTGCCGGTATTTGAGTAAGTAAAGTATAAAATTTTTCATATGTGAGAACTTGCTCCCCCATTATTTGATCTGGATCGATCACGATATTGTGACATTAAGAGATTGACTTTAATAATATATTGATTTTATACAACCATTAAAATTGGAATGTTCAAATTGCAATTCAAATAACACTTATATTGTAGTAAAAGAATATTATAATATTCAAAACAGTTATTAGCCGAAAAACAATAAAATTAAAGGAAAAACTTACAGGAGGATGCACTGAAGGATCATCTGCGAGCTTGTTCCTTGTCTCTAATTCTCTAAAGGAACTTGAGCCGTCTTCATGAACAACCGTCTTCTTCAGTGGAGGAATTATCGGGTTGGAGTCAGCCTTTTCACACACCGTAACTTGTTTCACACACCGTAACTTGTTTCACACAGTTTATCGGTTCGGATACTATCTTAATTTCTTGATAGAAAACATAGACGTTTTACCACACAGAAAGGGTATTTTCTACTGACAGTATCCTGTCCGCAGCGCCAGTTAAATTCAATAAGTAAAAAATATACTTATTAAAAAGATTCAATTAAACTCTATGATTAGTTACAGTAGATATTACAATTATGACTGATTCCTATTTAGCTTAGAAAAATAAGGAAAATGTAATATATTGCTAAATAAAGAAGAGAAATATATGATAAGAAAATTATAACAATTGTGTTAACAGGATGTCTCCACGTGTTTGCTGATTGAGGTTTAAATTATAAAATCCAATAATGTGGGAAACGTTCTGTTAGCAATTTAACAATAATATTATATGAGTTTAACAGGATGTCTCCATATGACTTGCGTGTACAATGAGCTTTTGGTTCATTGTTTCCAGGACTGTCGCAATATTGTTTTTAGGAGGATCATATTGTGTGTGTGTGTGTGTGTGTGTGTGTGTGTGGGTTGGTTGCACTATATTTGTGGCTAATTTGTGCGTGCATTAAGCTGAACTGTGGCGGATGCACGATTTGTGGTAACACACACACGGGTTCCACAATTTTAAATGCTCATAACTTTCTTATTCTTAACCGAAAAGAAATGGGAACCACAAAATTTATAGTTTTATTCGTATTTTATTTGCCAAATCTATTAGAAGCAACTATTAATGAGAAAATCTCTCAGAATTCACTGATCTGTGTATGTTACCACTTATGAGGATTATTCATAGAGAATACACACCCAATTGTGGCATCGGGGGCGCGGTCGTATGGTGGTGCCATCTACACAAATATTTACAGCGTTGCCTTCTGTTGATTTATCTGCTGAGGTTGACCACTGTTATATTAAATGAAATACTCGAGAAACTAATTTCAAACTAGCAGTGTGTGTGTGTAAAGATGCCACATTTGTCACTATTTTGTTTTAGAAAAGTCGTATTATCTGATTACGGTATATACAAAATAATGGTTATATGTAATAAAAAAATGCACTTTCCATAATAAAAAAATTATAATTTAATTAAAAATGTTTAAGGAGATCTTATTAAAATTTAGACTTAGTGACGATGGGGGATGTTGAAGGTGAACTTATAATAATGGCGTAGGGTGTGATGTATTGGTATTCATTTTTTCAAATAATTGGTTATCAGAATAATTAAACGCACTCGAATGCTACATGGTTGAATTTCCACTGCTATTCGTATAGAAGGTGTCTTAAAAAAATATGGCAATAGTGGTGAGATTAATTGTAAAATTAAAATGAGTGTTAGTGCGACCCATTTTCGAGATACAGAGGGTTAAAGTTTAAAAATTAGAAGTGAATATTGTCTATAAATTCCAAATTATTGAGCATTTTTCGACAAAAATTGTCAGGCAGTGTAATTAACCGAAAGGACATATTTGTGAAGAAACCCTCCTAATTAGTGCTGTCAGCAGGGGAATACCTAAATCAAATACCTCTTTTCCCGCCGAACGCTAAATTTGCCTAAAAATTGGCAATATTTAGTACTGATTTGTTGTATAGTATTCAATTTTCATAATATGTTCAATTGCAGTGAAATTACCTTGACTATTTCACTTAGTTTTTTTCACTGACAAAATACCATAGCAACAGTATCTTATATACTGACAAAAAGTTATTTGCAGTTACATTGACAAAATTCATATGTGATTTTTACAGCGACAAAATTTATATGTTTTCAAGGTGCGTTAATCCAAGCCAATTTTGTTACCATGGATCTGTTATTTATTCAAAATATCATTTTTTTATTTCTTGTTAAAAAACGTCAGATTATTTCAGTTCAAAAATGGTGTTTCTGGAGAAAAAACTGATTTGTAAAACAATCCATTGCAGAAATTAGAAAGGCAGTCTTGGTGAATATATCTCCAGATACCTGTCTCTCCAAAGCTTCTTGTTGGTGACAGTTCAAGTAGTTTTCATTGATAAGAGATTATAAACTTGAAAATAATGCTACAGACGAAGAATTAACAAAAATTACACTCTACAAAGAGTCAAGAATCAAAAGCATACGAAACACCACGGCGCAGATGCTACAAAAAAAGTACTCTCCGCTCACTCGTTAAAATAACTAATTGTTAATCGCCCTTACTAATACACTTGCTCGTTAAATAACTATTATTTACATTGTTCCACTATTGGAAACAACTAAAGAATTTTTAAATTGTTATTTTCAAAACTATTATATACAGGGTGTCCCGGGACTAATGGGAAAAAAGTCAGGAGCGTATAATCTGAGTCAAAATAAAGTTAGTACTTCATATAAACTTTTTCTATTCAGGCACTCGTTTTCGAGTTATAGGCCTCCAAAGTTTTAATTTTGAATTTATTTTTTATTTTTTGAACTAGTTATTTGATCTTCATAAAATTCACGGCAAAGCTATAATATACGTGTATTTTTATTTTGGTAAGGTAAACAGATTTACAGTAGTGTCTTGAAGCCAGGGACGGACTACTCGCAATGGTTAGTGATCCAAATAATTTGCAGGGATGGCACACCCTGTATGAAATTATCGAAATTCACTTCCCCACACATTAAGCTAACGAAAAGGTACTCTTGTTAGAATTCGATAAAATAAGCCGTTCGGCTAATATTGACAGTTTTATTAATGCACTACGTACATTCACGCAGATATGAATTTAATGTATGGACTGGTTTCTCGAAACTGTTTAGAGGCCAGAAGGCTTTATGCAGAACATTTTGCAAACAGAGCATTGCCAAACAGACGAATGTTTGAGCGTATTGATCTCAGGTTACGAGAAACAGGTATGAATAAGTAAAAGTAATTTTCCATGTATACAAAACAAAGTTTTAAATTTTAGGACGTTTTTTGCCAAAAAAAATGTGGAGAAGGTCCAGTACGAAGCGTACGTACTGTGGCAGTTGAACAAGACTTGTTAAATGCAGTTGATAATGAACCATCAACGAGTTTACGAAAATTATCAAGAGAACATAACGTCTCGAAATCAGTTGTGCATGGCGTTCTAAAAGAACAGCTGCTATATCCATTTCACATGAAAAAAGTACACAGTATGACAGTGGCTGATCATCCTTCACGACTTGAGTATAGCCAGTGGTTTCTGCAACAACAACAAGCAGACAATACATTTATAAGTAACGTTCTCTTTACGAACGAATCCGGTTTCAACAGAGATGTAGTCATAAATTCTCATAATATGCATTTATGGGATGATGTGAATCCACATGGAATTAGTCAAACTAGGAGCCAGCATAGATTCATGGTTAATGTTTGGGCAGGAATAGTTGGCAATCATTTGATAGGGCCATACTTTATTGACGATACTTTGACCGGTCAGAGATATTTGGAGTTTTTGCAAAATGAGTTATGGAACCTGTTGGATGATGTGCTACTACAAACTCGTAGAAATTTATGGTTCATGCATGATGGGGCCCCTCCTCATTTCAGTTTAGATGTACGATAGCATTTACTCACAAGGTTTCCTAATAGATGGATTGGTCGTGTAGGCCCTTTTCAATGACCACCGCGATCAGGAGATGTTAATCCTATGGATTTCTTCCTCTAGGGTTATCTCAAAAGTAAGGTATACGCAACACCTTGCAAACAAGGCAAGATTTAATAGACAGAAATGTGTTACACTGCAATGTTATTAGAAGTGCAAAGAAACAACCGTCGTAGACTTAGAATGTGCGTGGGAGTGGGAGGAGCTCATATTGAACATTTATTATAAGAACGTTAGTTTTTGTTGTTTAGGAATTAGTTTCAGTCGATTGTTTTATAACTTGTGTTTTATGAGGTTTTCTTAATGGTTTAATAATGTTGTGTTCGTAATTTTGATTAAAAGCAACTAATTACGTTGTCTGCGTACCTTTTTAATTCCCATTAAATGAGTTCTTAATGTTTTTATCATCTGCTATCATCAAATTATTTTTTTGTAGTACATCGTATTAATAAGTTAGTTAGGTAAATTTGTACGTAGTGCATTAATAAAACTGTAAATATTAGCCAAACGGCTCATTTTATCGAATTCCAGCAAAAGTACCTTTTCGTTAGCTTAATGTGTGGGGAAGTCAATTTCGATAATTTCATACAGGGTGTGCCATCCCTGCAATTTTTTTGGATCACTAACCATTGCGAGTAGTCCGTCCCTGGCTTCAAGGCACTACTGTAAATCTGTTTACTTTTCCAAAATAAACATACACGTACATTATAGCTTTGCCGTACATTTTACAAAGATCAAATAACTAGTAAAAAAATAAAAATAAAAACTAAATTCAAAATTAAAACTTTGGAGGCCTATAACTCGAAAACGAGGGCGTACATAGAAAAAGTTTATATGAAGTACTAACATTATTTCGGCTCAGATTCTACGCTCCTGACTTTTTTCCCATTAGTCCCGGGACACCCTGTATATTTGTATATTTGGCAACTTTGCAAACGCATTACTAAGATCTTGCATGTGTCATTCGAGCCATAACACCGATTTCTGGTAACTTACACACGTTACCATATTACTATTTATAGAGTGTTAGTTACCATAATAGTGGATAAATCATGAACACACGAGATTTTGATGGTAAGATATTGCAACATTGTATCTAGGTTTATTAATTTAGCAGAATGGATAGACAGAGATATGTAAAAGCTTCTTTTCTAAATGAACGTTTCAATAAGGTAGTGAAATGGACACCTGAGGGAAAAAAATTCTTAAACTGGTCTCGATGAGCAAAGATACAGGGAATAAAGCTATATCTATACAAAGTTTTTTTATTATATTCATAATTCAATCAATTGTGTAGCTATATCAACGTTCCACTACATCAATTGAAAAATTAGGCAGTACCTCAATAATCGTAATACAACGAAAAATCTCCAGATTTAATAACATTTTACTTTTTTATGAAGCTATTAGATTTAATTGAAAATACCTAATATGAATGTATCTCACTTTGAAAGCTACTGGTTCAAAAATGTGTTCTTATTGTACGGAGTAAACCCAGGACCGGATTAAGGTTTTGCGGCGATTTAGCCCAACCAAATTTTGGCGCATATATTTTCTTGAATTTAGAACTATTCAATTTTGTTCAACGTTCGCCCAGAATGTAATGTTACAGTTAAGTTTCTTACATAATAACAAACTTAATCTCACTAAATGCTGCTTATTTGGAGCTAAGATTTTACCTACTATGCAACAAATAAAGATATAGAGGATCGGTAGTACCTCTATATTCATGTTACAAAACATAAACTGGACAACGAAATCACAAATATCTATTTATAAAAATCAGGGAATACATTGTAGTATATAATATATAAGTAACAGCAAACTATATATACAGTGCTTCTCAAAAGTCCCCTCCCCCATTTTTTATTTTGAACGGTGATACTTAGACTGATGAAATTTGGAGCGTGAAAATGAACTATTGTAATTCCCTCTGCTAGTAACAGGTGACGTAATAGGCATCGTTGACGTCATCAGGCAATTGAAACCAATAATATTAAATAGGACCTTATGGCAAGTTACACCTCGTTTGAAAGGTATTTAGAATACCTATTCGATCATACAAATTTTCTTAGGATTTACGATATTTTTTATGGTTAAAATAAATAAACACTAAAATTTGAGTTTTGCTTATAATTAATAAATAATTAAGAACAAGTTCTTATAATAATTATTCTCTACATTTACTTCCTGGCAGTAAAACATCCTATTATTAAACTCTTGTCGGACTCGATATAATGTGTCAGAGGAAATTACCCTACATTCTCCAATAATTCGTTGTTTTAAAACGTCAATACTGTCAGGAACTGTAGCGGAAACTTCAGATTCAAGGTATACCCACAGAAGAAAATCTAAAGCTGTTATGTCTGGTGATCGAGCTGGCCATTGCATTGGACCGCATCGTCCAATCCATCTACCAGGATATTACTCATCCAGATAACGTCTTACTGCAAAGTAATAGTGTGCGGCAGCCCATCTTGTTGGAACTTTATTTCCAAGATACCAAATTCATCTGGATTATCTTCCAGAATTTGAAGTATTAAGGGTTCAATTGCGTTTTCTAACATCTCGAAATATACTCCACCGGTTAAATCAGAGTTCAAAAAAGAGGCCCTACTATGTGGTTTCCCAAAATACCTGCCCAGACTTTTACTTTTAATGAGAACTGTGTATTTTTCCTCGAAACATGTGAGGATTTATGTCACTCACCTCACATTTTGAGTATTAACATTGCCATTAAGGAAGGAAGTAATTTCGTCACTAAAACAAATTGTCCTTACATAGTCTGACTGTTGAAGAATTCTAGTCGACATATTTTCACAGAATTGCAGCATTCGGTCGGGGTAGTCATCTGAAAGTTGATGCACCATTTTAAATTTGTATGGATGAAATTTGTTTTTGATCAACACCCTGTTTACTGATCTATGACTGACTCCATAGGTAGACACGTGGGCTGTGGAAGAAGGAGGGTTTTCTACAATTTCAGCAACTGTTTCTATTTGTTTATCAATACCATTATTTGGTCTACCCGATTGTTTGGCATCATGAACACTACCTGTATGTTGAAACTTATGAAAAAGTTCCCTCAAATAAGTCCTCGATATAGGGCGATCGGCGTATCTCTCATTAAAAATGTGTGCCGCCGCATGAAAATTATTTCTACTCTTACCAATAATTAAGATCGCTGTTACTTTGTCAGATACAGCTAATAATAATTAAACTAAAAATTCAAGATATTATCGCATGTAAAAACGTCAATTGAAAAACTTTTCGACAATTAACCATAAGAGGGCGTTTGAATCTTTAATAATTAAAAGCGAATCTCATATATTAGTATGATTGAATATGTATTCTAAATACCTTTCAAACAAGGCGTCACTTGCCATAAGGTCCCATTTAATATTATTGGTTTCAGCTGCCTGGTGACGTCACTGATGTCTATTACGTCACCTTTTACCACTAGTAGAGAAGCTTACAATAGTTATTTGTAAAACAAGTGTCACTATAGTGCTATTCAACGCGACAATCGATTACAATCATTTCCTGTCATTTAAAAAACAACATGTTCAACAATACATTTTCGATATCAATCGATCACTATGATTATAATCGGTCTAAAAGTATGATGCTATTGAAAACAATCGTAAATCGGAAGCATGTGATTGGTCGAAAATTTAAATAATCTATCGTTTGTCTATGGGTTATGTGATGTGAGTGATATTTTGCAATTGTATATTACAATTTTAGTTAACAGAACATCTTCTATAACATTGAACGTGATTAAACTAAATGAACTTGTGAAAAGTGTGAAATACATGTGAAATGAACCGAAATAATGATTGTGGTTATGTCAATATTGATTTATTTGATTTGTAAAATGACATGATAAATGACAATTTTTTTTGGTCGTTCAACAAACATCAATCCGTTTTCGATTTCGATTACAAACAAAATCGGAATCAGGATCGAAGTGTTGAATAGCACGAATGACTCGGTTTGTAGTATGACTGAAGTTTGCACAACGAACCGCGAAGCGGTGACTTGTGCAAATCACGAGTACTACAGAAAGTCATTGTGGCACAAGTTTTACACAATATTTTTTATAATTAGCATTTATTTAATTATTTAAATAAAATAGAATTTCATATAATCCCTGTTTTTAAACTAGGTGGAGTGGTTGAATTTAAGTTGGCAATTCTGTAGATTCCTAATTGGTCAGATCACAGATGGTTTTATTCAGCACTTCTGACTTTTGACATATTATAACCGAATAATTGTGTAAATTGTAAACAAACTTTCTTTTAAGCAAAAAGAGGTTGATTATTTGTTTAAAAAAGAGCTTCTTCGTATATGCTCTTGCGATCTATTTATATTATATCATGAACAGAATTAGTTCTGTAATACATCTTCACATAGATATCTGGTTATTTATCCCAAAAATAGAACGTTTTCTATACCTATATATTGATCCTATACAATATAAAAATGAACAATTGACAAATCATTGATAAATAAACGTTAGCGCACTTTATTCATTAATATTTTTAATATATAAATCATTCTAATTTACCTTTAATATAATAATTTGCTAGCTAGAACAACGGTAGACTATTTTATTTATAAATTGTTTCAAGGTTAAAGTCAAATGTCAAATAAAAATATAACTAAATAAAATAACCAACTGTACACTAAAAATTACTATAACAGTGTTCAAAGTGCTTCATTGTGACACTGTAAACAATGTTATAATGAAGTCTCTTTTATACGCGGATTATAAAATAGTTCATTTTCACCCTCCAAATTTCAGTTTAAGTACCGTATTTATAAGTATATATATATATATATATATATTATGAAATTTAAGTTCGTCATCTATTGCAGTGTTTCTGTATTCTTTTATATCTAAATAATACAGTGTTATCCCCAAAATACGCACCATATTGCTCAGATAAAACTCTGTGAATCCCCGAAAATTAATCATGGATTAACAAAACATAAAAAATCTTAAACATCCAGGGTAAGTAAAAATAACTTGATTTTGATTTAAGAGTGATGTAACCTTATTTTGTAAAAAATCGAAACATGGTATTTGGAAAAGCTGTGAAGTAATCATATATGTGTAAATTTATATGCATGGTCATCTAAGTAGTCAAATATGGTACAGGACATGAAAACCACTACTTAATAAATGCTATTTTTGTTAAAATATAAATAGTTTTAGTGTTTTATTATTGGATAAAAATTAATCCTATTTTCTTGTAACTCTAGTGTATTAGTTAGACCAAATTTAGGTAAGAGAAGAAAAGTTTTTTTTCAATTGACGGTAGTTAACATATAGGTTACTTAATAATTCATTTTTTATAGGATGTCACTTTATAGAAAGGAGACCGCAACGTTAATATAGAAAATGGTTTTCTGTCGAATTGAATGCTTTTCACGTATATGGTAGACCTTGTTGCTCTGATTAAAAGTCTTCAGGACACCAAATAAAAATAATATCCAGTTTCTGAGATACAAGATTTTCCACAATTTTTATGTTTCAAATAATTGTAACGACAGGCATATACTCATATTAATAATAAATGAGACACATAAATTGGTTAGAGTATACGTTCAAGAAGTTAAATATGCAAAAAAGATAATTTTCGTTTGTAACTATAACTGCTTTGAAATTAAAGATTTACTGTGTTATCTAAAACAATCAACGATGTACGCTGCGTCTTAATTTTGGGATTTTTGGTTGATTATAGGTCTAATATTACTATTGGTATATTTTGAAACATATTTTATTCAATTAGTTACAGGAGTCTAATAACTCATTCATATTTACCGATATCAAAATGCCCCGTAATGTTATCTATGGTACGAGTTAGGTGTAATTCATTATTCATAGCTTCACTTCAACGATAAAAATCCCCAAGTATTTTTCACATAAACCCTACACCTAATTTTTTTTTGCGCTCTCCGTTGAAGACAATGGTTGGTCGGTCACATCGTTGATATAATCAACGACCTATAATCAACAAACAATATCAAAATTAAGATACTGTCATCTTATAGTACAACTTTGACTGTTGTAGACGACTCAATAAATTGAACATGATGTGGAAATAATGATTTTTTTTTGACCAAAATTTGCAAGTGTTCTAAATATGTATAGCCACTTTATTATTGTAGAAATAGCGAATTTTTAGACGATTTCCGGTTATACTAGCTTTTTTGTAAAAAATGCCATTTGTCAGTAAAAAACATTGTTACGTATTTTCGTGTACGTCATGTGAGGAATATATGTGATATTAATTTTTTAAAATAGCTTTTTTAAATTATTCTTCGCATCGAAAAATACCATCTAATTCGGCAAAGATCCATTGTAGGTACCTAGTAACGCATTCGGAGATACAGTCGAACTTTTGAAAAGAACAAGAAATTCGTTAGAGTATTTCAAAGACGTTGATTTTAAAGAAACTTAGATAGATAGTAGTAGAAAATTGTACAAATCTGGTGAGATGAGTTGGTGCTGTGAAGAAAGCTCACGTAGTAAGTACTAAAGAGTTAACACTCACTAGTGATTACTCTATTTATCGAAAACCAACTAGGCCTGGTTGAATCGAAATAAAGGCAGCTATTAAATATAATGGAAAACGACTTCGAAACAAAAAATACGTTTGTTACTATGGTAACAAATATGTGATTCATATGTCTCGACACCTTGAATTTTGCCATATAAATGAAACGGAAGTTGTTAAATTGACATTATTTCCCAAAAACACAAGTCAACGAAAAGCTGGATTTGTTAAAATAACTCGAGTGAGAGATTTCTATCACAATTGTAATATATTGGCTACCAAAAATGGAGAGTTTGTATTACTTCGTCGAACAACTGAAAATTAAAATAAGACTAAAGGATTCTGATTATGTCCCATGCCCTAGCTGTCTATGCCATTTTGGTGAATATTTTTCAATTCTGCAACATTTTTTATAGTTTGGCAACATTGTATCACTTTACACACTAAATTATGGCACCATTTATACACATCTTCACAATTCTCAATATTTATGGCAACTTGTGTAGGTTTTTCACGTTGGGTAATGTTTAAGGCACCTGATACCACAAATAATTTTTTTGAATAACTTGGAAACCACGGGGAGTAAACGATTAAGTTAAATATGGGAGGAACCGCTACAAAATACTCTACTAGTGTACGCTCCCCTGTTGACTGTGCCACAATTGAGGATATTTCATGCGATGCCATAAATATTGCGGAACGTGTATGTGTGTGTGTGTGTGTGTTCTGTATACTTTCTTTATCTTTACAACCTTCTTCTTCATTCTTTTGCTTCTACTTCCATTAATAAAGGCAATCAGGACTGCAATGTTTCTCCGGAGTTCCTCTATCTTCTTTTCCAATCTAGTTTGCCATGCCGGAGTTCTTTCTATGTTTAGCGTGTTTGTCTCCTTACTCTGTTTCTCTCTAATCTTCCCCCCATTACATATTGCTATTACAACTGCTGTGCTTTATAAACAGTGGCACAGGTCTTCATACTTCTCTATACCTTGTACTATCTGATTGTTAACACCTTTTCATTTGCAATATATATTCATTGCTCTAGTTTGCTGCTTCCATATTGCTTTGGTATCTTTGGTTCTGGGACGGTCCAATCCCTTTATATTTTCGCCTCATTGAATACCTGTATCATTTTCCCCTCTAATATATCTAGTTCCCCGTCTTGTTCATTTTCTTCATTGGTGTTGTCTACAGGTGTCTCCTGATCAGTGATGTCGAGTTCTCGTTGCACTTTATCCGTGATTTCATTTCTTCTTAATTCAGGAATTAGGTAACTTCGACTGCTGCTCTTCTATCAGCTACATTTTGCTCGGTCACGCGCTCCAATACTGGAAATTGGTGAACAAAAGCTTCACGGAAGATCTGTCTGTACCCTATTATCTTACACATTGTTAGGCAGTAATATAGTCTGAAAATCGATTCATTCATATCGGTTGTCCAATGTATTCTACGCCTAAGTGCTCATTCCTGAGTGGACCCGAGTTGCCTGCGAGAAACACGTCTGGCAGCATTATGTCGCTCTTGTCCAGTTGTTGATGCTTCATATGGTCCATACGGTGATGAATCACCATCCGATTCTTTTCCCACCGAGGGCTCTCTCCTGTTAACACCGGCTGCAGCCCCAGGGGCCGATGTGTCCGAGGCTTGGCTTGAACGTATAGGTGCCAGTTTATCGCAGAGTACCGGGCGGCAAACCCAATACACTGGTATTCGCAGGAATATTCAGTAGGGTAGTTATATTGTCCAACCTAATATTATTATTATTATTATTATTATTATTATTATTATTGAAAAATATTTATTTCATTTCTGGATTTCATAATAATTAAGTTCGCTTTATGAGCTTGAGGGATCTATGAGACAAACACTCATCCTTCCCCACCTTGCGGGGCCTGGGATGCTGTACTTTACGACACTGATTATAAACAATCACATCATAAAGTCTAGGACATTTCGTGCTACTATTGATGTAAGTGCAGTCAGATACCATACATAAAATAGCTCCGACAAAGCATTAAAGGGGACTCCTATCAGAAATTGCTTGTTTTATAGAAATCTAAACTCAAATAGTTCATTGACTTCCACATGCAATATTTTAGTATTGTATTTAACCCTAGAATAGGGGACTGTGAACACTAAACGTAAATACTGGTATTTGAATAAGACACTAACATTATAAAATGAAAATTTTCTATAATTTTTTGGAACATACCGTGCAAATATTTCCTCGGTGTTCTCCGCGAATTGGATTTTTAAACCCAATATTTGGTGGTAATGTGAATTCTTTTACTTGAACAATTAAAACAAGTTTTTTTATTCTTTTCTTCGGGTGTAATGAGCTACTTCTCCCATTGATGGATGTATCAAGAATAATAGCTATATCTTGGAGCATATTTCTAAGTAAAAATATGCAATTATATCTCTGGAACATCAACGATTTTCCAAGACATCCTATACTGATATCTGGAAAGGGGCATTTCACCTGGTCTTAAGTTGTCGGCTTCCCATTCATTACAACTGTCTACACACAGTGCTCTTCTCCTCTATGCAACCTCTAGTTCTTTTTTGGTCAAAAACTTCTTATTTGAGATTTTTCTTGGAACAAAGTTTACCAAAATATAAGTACATGAAATAACATAACAAACGAAGCGTCATAACTTGAATTTCGTTTTTTTGAAGCCTCTAAATCACTAAAAATTCTTAATTGAACTACTTTAAGTCGAAATAGTAACGTTAATATAGGACTTTCGTGAGTTTAACGAAATAGGTGTGGAAAAATCGCTTTAGAGGAGGAATTCAGGAAAACTGCATGTTGCACTGTCTTAGTAAATGCTAGATTGGAAGGTACTCAGGTCAACAGCATGTTATACGAGGGTAGAAGAAAAACTACGAAATCGAGCAAGCGTCGTTAGATTTATGACTCACCTGCATTTTAGGGTTAATAAAACTCAGTAATGTCGAATGATTCGAGTGATTAATTGAATATATATTCACCACATGTTAAATTGCAACAAAGTTTGCAACACATATTTTACAAATACACACGTACAGCGTAAACAGAAGTTGAGTACATTCGAATACATTAACCATAGAAAATAAATAACACCAAAACGTCAAAATTTCTTTCATCTCTGTTTGACCTTGTTGATTTTGACTAAGAAGTCACACGGTCAGTCGAAGCAGAGATGATTCAGAAGAGTTGCTTCCCGATCGTCGAATGGTTCACATGCCCTAGAGCTAAGTGCTCTCCCAAAACTAGCAACACTAGTAGTAAGTCTCACACATATATAGATAGACATAGTTTTTCGCTCATACTTACCAGGTCGATGTCATAAATGTTCAGTAGTTAGTTTAGAAGTAGTAAAAACCTGTGACTGGTGCGGTTAAGTTTTAGTGCGTTTCAACAACGACTTAAGCTCGGGCTATCAAACTTTTTTGTGAATAACAGTAAATAATGCCCTGTATTTCCTAGATTCTTATGAGATGAGAATCCAAACGTTTCGATTGATATAAACACACAGGTTCTCAACCGAGATTTTCGTGTATTTCGCGACAAATTCGGGAAATTAACGGTGCTTAGAAATTAACAAATATGCTAAACAAAATTATCACTCAGCAGCTCAAGAGATCGAGAAAATACACTCACTCAAAATATACTGCTGTTTAAAAAAATAAAAACTTAATACGATCTCCTATTGTCTAATGGAATCTTTTGTAGATAATTTTTTTATGAAATTTAACAAAATGCACAGGTGAAAGAATCAAGAAAATGATTTAATATCCTTTCAATCTATAGATAATAATGAACTTCCTTTCATCTTCCACTCATTCTTATATCTAATTAAATAACAATATTGATACAACAAAAATGAAAATTCTTTTGAATTTATAGTTCATATAATGAATAACGAGTTATCTAATTATTTTAAATTACAAAAAATGAGCGTGACTTCTAAACTATAGTCTTAAGAAACGATGGGATTTGTACCATTATTTTCCGCTATTATCTCTTTCGAATATCTTGAAATTATATCGTTTTGATTGTCCAACGTTTTTGCCTATAATTATACCGTTACAAATATAACGCATCCGGAGTGAAGATGTGTGACTGACCGTTCGGCTTGGAAGTTACAAGAAATCTTTGGAATGATAAAGAGAATTACAAATAGTAACAAATGAATTCAAATAGTTTATGTATTAATAAATTGTTATAATTAATTATATAATAATGATAATCATAATTCACAATATTGGAGCTAATGATTGAACACGTACCTCTCTCTAAACCCAATGTTTTGTCAAAATCATCAAATACGCGTTGATGAACGTGTTTTGTTTTCAAGTTTCATCGTCGATTATTATCACTTCTTCTTGTGCTTGTTAAGTCGATATAATATTTAAAATTCATATATCGACAAATAAATCAATGGGTCAGTCTTTCTGGCTAAATTCATTCAATACTTTGGTACCCAAAATATTATAACCAAACAATGACAATCACAATCCAATAATAGACAGTCATACCTAGCTTCGCAGAAGTAACAACAAAGCTCAAACTCCTCCATTATTCCCAAGCAGAAACCAATAAATCGTCATATATGGTCTCCCATACGTCGGTCTTTATGACTAAATCAAGGCAATCACTGAAATCGTAACCCTGAAAGAAATAACATTCGCTTCCCGCATTTCTAATTAACGTAGATATATCTATCTATTTTCAGTATATTTCGTTGATAATCGTATCTGTTACAATTCATAGGCTCATAGGCTCTAATGATTATCCCTCTATCAATAACTCAATTATCGAAACTGCACTTAAGAATGAACTCGGGTTCAATTCGCCTCTCCCATGTCCTTTATCCGATGTGGTTCACCAGAGGATGAAGATGCGCATATTTTCAATTTACGACGATTCATCTACGTGAAACCTGACAAGGAATTCCTCCATATACAAACTTCATTCGTAATTCTACATGAAGACACAAACTACAGAATTTTTATAACTTCAGATAAACTTGAATGCTTTCTGTGTAAGCAAACTGGTCACACTGCAGATTCCTGTCCTAATCCAAACGCTATATCCTGCAATCCCTCTCAACCTACCATAATTAGTCAAAAACTGGAAGATTTGATAGTGATAGTTCTCCTACCAACCTTTTCCCATCCAATGATAATTCATTACAGAGCAGCATGTAATAACTACCTGGCCTTCCCACCCCCTCTGGTATTAAAAAATCACACTCGACGGATATCAGTCTACTCCTATACCTATTACTGGTTATCCTACAACCCTACAGATTGACAATACACTTCCCCCATCTACTACCTCGTTGGTAACACCAAATATAACCACCAAAAAAAGATTCTAAACTGATGACATAGATATCTGCAGAATTAGCCACTCGTCTCGATCCAATATTGAAAAATTTATTAAACTCGATACAGAAATACTTTCAATATCATCCCTACAAATGATAGCTTTTCTAGAAAAATCCCTCGGTTTTACTGATCCCCTAAGAGACACCTTCGTCGAATTTATACTATTTTATCTGAGAGATCCCTTGAAAATCGAATTACTAAACTGCAGAAAAAACGTAAATTCACGTTACTCCTTTGACACTAATGGGCTAGTAAGCTTAACATCCACAAAATCAAACGACTCCATCCGTTTAATTTGGAAATTTTGATCTTTTATATAATTCCTAATAAGTTCTGTATAATAAAATCAACATTACAGTGGATTTGTGAAGGATTTATCCGCTTACATTCATTCATAAGCCAAACTTCACATCCCTCCAAGGAACTAATCTTGAAGCGTCCAACATTTCACAACCCAAAAACTTTGAAGGCTATCATTTTATCGGAACCAATTGCACCAAAGCTAGAGATGGTGCATCAGTTTGCGCTCAAGGACATTTTATCATCAAACTACTTACGAACTCTTCACTATTCGTTGGTGGAAAGTCATTTACGTTTTGGAATTAGTGCGTGGGGCTCTGCTTTAAATACTCATTTGCACATACTCGAGGTAACATAACGAAGATTTATAAAATCAATATATTCAAATAGCGCGAGATATCCCAGTAACCAATTATATACAGAAGCAAAAATGCTGGATCTCAGACAACTATGTTTCTTATCCGTATGTATTAGATACCACACACATGAACACAGTAGTAAGTTACCTATTCATTCGTACGATACAAGACAAGGTCAGTATTTTGTGGTTCCCTTCATGACCAAAACAGTTTCGCAAAGGTCTTATTCTTATTTGGCCCCAAAGTTATACAATACAATTCCACAATACTTGAAAAAATATTGAATATTCATAGGTTTAAAAAACATCTTAAGCAGTATATTATCGGAAATAATCGTGTTAATATGAGAAGTTTTTTTGAAACTTAGTTTTATTTGGACATGCTTAAAGAAAAGTTGGTTCGTTTAGCTGTTTTAGTATTGACCCTCACCCTGTTTTCAATATTAATTTTTTTTGATATAAGTGTATATGTAGGTATTTCATTTTATATTATTATATATTTAGAAGAGTTTGTTTCCGATATTAGTGTTCAAAAGTTGAACTCTCGCCAACCACTTAAATATGCTTCATTCAAAATAACAGTGCCTGTTCTTGAACTAGAAAAAATTTTAATACCGGAAATATGGCCTACAGGAGTAATCATCAATCAGTTTTTTCAGCCAAGAAGAGTCATGATCAATTCCGTGGAGCAGACGAATAAACAGTAAATATAGACAGCATCTTTCGGTTTTCCATATTAACGTAAATAGTCTTCAAAATAAGTTACATGAACTTTCAGTTTTCTTAACCGAACATCCATTTGATATCGTATGTTTTTCAGAACATTGGTTAGATAAGAATAACTTGGAATTAATCAAATTGAATGATTATAACTTCATTTCCGATTTTACTCGTTCTAGAAAGCAACATGGGGGAGTGGCAATATTTTCAAAATCGCATCTAATATGGGAGGCAGTTGATCTGAAGCAGTTTTCTGTTATCTACGATGCCGAGTTTTGTGGAGTAGAATTGAAAGACACCATAATAATTGCTCTTTATAGATCGTCAAGTAGAGATAATTTTACCATATTTAAAGATCAAATTATTAAACTTCTTGAATATATTCATAGAAAATACAAAAACATTGTCTTGGTAGGGGACTTCAATTTAGACATTTCAAAGAACGACGATAAATCCAAAGATCTTAAAACAGTCTTCACAAGTTTCGGATTACACCATACGATTGAGGAGCCCACTAGAATAGTCCTGAATAGTCAATCCTGTCTAGATAACATAGTTACAAACATAGACCCTAGTCTCACTAAAGTGGGAGTAGTAGATCCTCTAATGTCTGATCACAACGGCCAATACATATATTTTAATCACCTATTGAATGAAAATGTCCCCATTATTAAACGTGTTATTAACGACGCAACAATAACGGCTTTTTCTGATAAACTTTCTGAAGTTTCTTGGAATGATTTGGATGTTCATAATATGGGTGCAGATAATTTGGCAGAAAACATATTGAATACGCTGAAACATATCTCTGATACTTGTTTTTGTGAAAAAACTGTTAAAACAAATAAATCTAATATCAAATGGTTCAACAACACATTGCGTAGTATGAGAAAAAATGTCATTACAGCAAAAAACAAATTTATGAATACTTATTCGGAAGGTGATTGGGTGAATTACAAAAATTTAAACAAAATATATAAAAAAGCAATTCGCTCTGAAAAGAAGTTAGCCTACTCAAAGATAATGAAAGATTCGGATAATAAAAATAAAACATGTTGGACAATCGTAAATTCGGAAAGAACTAAAATTAATAAAACCAAACAGTCCGATATATCACCACAAAAATTCAATGAATTTTTTACATCGGTATCGGAAATAGTATTAAAATCTCTTGGTGATTCTCAATACGAGTCGAGTTTCTTTTCAAATAAACTAAATAAACCTGCATTTTCATTCTTTATGAGTGCAATCTTGGAAAGTGATGTCCATGAGGCTATATTGAAATTAAGTCATTCGTCATGTTTAGATTTTTACAATATAAATAGCAAAATATTGAAAGGTTGTATACACTCATTGACATATCCACTGACCATTTTATTTAATAAATGCTTAGAGGAAGGATCTTGGCCTGACTCCTTTAAAATATCAAAAATTATTCCATTATATAAAAATGGTGATATAGATTCTCCAGAAAATTTTAGACCCATAGCAATTTTACCGACGATTAACAAAATATTTGAATTGATAGTCAAAGAAAAATTAATCAATTATTTGGAAGATAAGTACTTCTAACGGAATTTCAATTCGGCTATCGCAAAAATAAATCATGCATACGTGCTCTTCTTCGACTCTTAGAGGAAGTTGTACAGAAACTAGAGGAAGGCGTCAACTCTGTTGCCACGTTATGCGACTTAACGAAGGCTTTTGATTGTGTTCCAGCGGATTTACTCCTAAATAAACTGGAATTTTATGGTATTAGAGGAAATGCACACAAATTACTGACATCTTATTTAAGTAATAGGAAACAGTATGTAGTTTGTGGAAACAACCAGTCTGATTTACGTAATATAGACAACGGCATTCCTCAGGGCTCGATTGTGGGTCCAATACTTTTTATAATATTTGTTAACGATTTACCAGAGGCTATTGACACTTTTTGTATTTTATTCGCTGATGATACTACAATTTTATCTGATGGCACACAAGCTGGTGATAATATTTTGTTGAATCAGTGGTTCCTGGCAAATAAGCTGAAACTCAACGACACTAAAACGAAACACATTCTTTTCAGTTTAGATAAATGGGCTATAAAATCAGAGCCAGTTAAATTACTGGGCATTCATTTGGATACAAACTTAAGTTGGTCACCTCATGTTGACTACCTTTGTTCAAAATTAGCGAGCCAAGTTTTTGTAATTCGTCAATTAAAATCATGTATACCAACTCATTTGTTAAAGTCTGTATATTATTCACTTTTTCATAGCAATTTAACATATGGTATTATGCTATGGGGCAGCAGCACATCAGTGCACAAAGTATTTGTGCTACAGAAAACTGTAGTTAGAATAATTTACAACGCACCAAGAAACACCAGTTGTAAAAAAATATTCAAAAAACTTGAAATATTGCCGCTTCCGTGCTTGTATATTTTCGAAGTGTTAATTGAAACACATAAAAATCGATATGTTCTGACTAAACATGCAGATGTTCATAATTATGATACTAGAAATAGTAAAGACATTGTCATTCTCAAATCAAGACTGAAAACAACAAAAAAAAATAAGTTGGATGTTACATTGTACAATTCATTTGTAAAATATTTTGAACATATAAATATAAGTGATATGACGAGAGTTCAATTTAAACATTTTGCTAAGTCTTTTCTTTTAAATTATTGTTTTTATACAGTTGATGAGTTTTTGGAGGAATTGAATACTTGGGCTTAATTCTTATATGTTTGTTTGTTTTGTTTAATTTAATTTTTACTTTCTATTATTTTTTAACTTATTTTATATTTTAAAATTGTCATATTTTCATCAATATTTTTACTTTATGAAATGTATGTCTGTATTTATGTAAAATTTTTACTTTCTATTATTTTTATTATATTTTAAATTTGTCATATACAGCACTATACAATCTTTAATATTTTTAGTTGGTAAAATGTATTCATATGTACTACTTTCACTGACTTCTAATGTACTATGTATGTGAATGGGGTCAATAAACCATCTATCTATCTATCTATTAATATGTTTTGTATACCATAACAAGTGTTAGTACACTGTTCGGTTCTCCGCTCTATTCAACAAATTGAAAAATGTGATATGTGTCCATATTTACCTGTGAATAAAGCTTATTATTAGTATGCGCATTCCTCCTCTATTGACCGATTATCATCAGCAATGACCAATTCCCTCTCGCAGTACCAATTTGAAATTCTAATCTTTACTAAATTAATTAAAATTAAACCGAATCCTCTAGCACTGTTCAAACCGATCCTTCATTTGAAGAAGCCTCTCTACCATCATCTTCCTTTACACGTATTCAACGAGTTTTTGGCTGGGATGCGGCGTTTCGTTTATAATTGTAGATCCCGTAATGATTTTAAACCTCCCTCCGCAGGTCCTATGAGCGTACTTGAATTGCAAGATGCATTACGTACAATCAACTTGCGTACACAGTCACAGCATCCTGCTGATGTTCTGCAAGAACTTCGAGACCCTAAGATTGTTGATTCTCTTCACAAATTGACCCACGTTCTTGGTAACCATGGAGTTTTCAGGGAGGGCGATTAACTCAAAAACTCTCCCTTAAATTACGGTACACAACATCTAATAGTATTGCGCCGATCTAATCACTTCTTTGTGCTCATATGCAAGCACTATGGATTAACTGCCTTGCACCCACTACGTGTCAAGCTTTAATCTTCGTTTGGTATTGGATTCTTGCCTTACATCAGTTTATACGTAAAGTGATTCACCAATGCCTCACTTGTCATCGCTTTCGAGCTTCCACTATTCAGCCAATCATCACCGATTTACCCCCTTTTCGAGTTCACTCAGGGAGACCCTCTCTTAACACAGGTGTTGATTATAACATTCTCCGTAAAGCCACCATTACCAAGGGTTATTGTTTGTACCGCGACAAAGGCTGTGCATCTGGAGTGTGCTTTCGAACTCTCTACTGACGTTTTCTTATCGGCGCTCGATAGATTTATCGCTCGTATAGGTCTTCCTCATTCCATCTTATCCGATCAAGGCCGACATTTTATCGGAGTAAACAATCACATTCAGGAAGATTATCAGTTCCTCCAAACTCATCATGACGATATCTTGAGTACTTTGTCGCAGCGCGAAATTAAGTGGATTTTTAATCCTCCGTCTGCCCCTTACTTTCGCGGACTGCGGCAAGCAGCCGTCATATCTGTCAAGAATGGGTTACATCTCTTGTGTGCTGAAATAACGTTCACAGCGGAAGAGTATGCCAATTTAAGTGTAAATTACCTTTATTGCAAAGCGCTTTCGACTTTCGTCACCTTCAGTGCTTCCTGAAAGTAAATACTCAGTTGAAAGTACAGAAATATGAGTCGTAAAAGTGCGGTTATCACTTTGGAAAAATTATTAGGTGAGTACTTACAAGTCAGGTAAACAGGAAGTTGCTGAACCAATAAAAAACATTGTTACAATTAATATTGTTCTGCTTAATAACAAAACGAGAAACATGTTAGAAATCAGGCCATGTGGTATGCAGAAGCAAAGTCGACCAGATCCGGAATGTGTGAAGTCAAATGTCAAAAATGTCAAAGTAGAAATACCAGTACCAACCTAAAGAGCGGTTTAGTGAGTACTGAAATAGAAGCGTTCCTTAACGTAAATTTAATTATATTCAATCCTCTGATAGAGAGGAAGAAGATCTCTGTCCCAGTTCACTTGTGTGTTTAAACCATGATCATTTTCATTAAGTTCTTTGAAGATCTCAAGTGTCTCAAACAAATCCAATCTAAGAAATTCCTTATTATCAATCCTGTGCAAAATTTTTGAGTTTCTGTTAGGGCTAAAATTATGCTTGTGTATTTTGAGATGAATACCAAATATGGACTTGTCAGATCTCTTAATATGTTCACTGATGTGGGTGAGACGTAGTCTGCAGGTTCTACCAATCTAGGAGGTCGGGCAATCAGAACATTCAAGTCTGTACACACCGCTACTTTTCAATTTACTAATTTTATCCTTTGGGTTAACTAAATAATTGCTTAAACTGTTGTAAGCTTCAAAGGAAACTTTTGTACTAGGTACTGTATCTTCTGTGAATTTGGAAATATCCCTGAACATATTTTGATAAAAAAGGCATGGAAAAGTATGTCACCAAAGGTGGGTTGATTGTAGGAGAAGTAGTGAAGGCGAACTTTTGTCTATCCTTTAACTTTGTTAATGAATTTATGAATAATGTGAGGTTGGTAGCCATTGTTGACAGCAATCTGTTTTAATATGTTAACCTCGCTGTTGTAATTTGAAGGAGCTAGAGGAGTTGTTAAAAGTCTATTAACGTATTAGTGGAAGGACACCATTTTATGTTGTATAGGATGATGAGAATTGAAAGGTATGACGTCATCAGTATGAGTGGTTTTTCTGTAAATGGAAAAATGTAATTTTTTGTTCAATTTAGTTATGGTTAGATCCAAAAAGTTTAATCTGTTGTCTGATTCCATCTCAAGGGTAAATTTAATTTTGGGGTGTACATTATTTAAGAAGTACATCCTGAGCATCATTGGAGTTACCTGCAATGAAAACCAGGCAATTATCGACGTAACGAAACGAACTAACAATTTTATTAATCTTGTTGATAATGTATGCGTTTTCCAAATTTTTCATAAAAATGTCAGCCAAGAACGGAGAGAGAGGGTTACCCATAGCTAAGCCTTCAGGTTGGATATAAGATTTACCATTGAAGACGTAAAAATCTTGAGAAATGCAAAAGTTCAACTAAGTTAAGATATCAGTTTTTGTAGAATCAGGAACTGAGTGTAGAGAAAGTAAGTTTGACATTATAGGTGAAGTTTCCGATTTAGGTATGGACTTAAACAGGTTTGCTGAAATCAAAGTATATCATAAGTGTATTGTTGTCGAGTCGTAAATTTTTTATTTTGTTAATTAATTCTGCAGTGTTACTTACCGAATTGAACGATTTATAGTTGGTGATGTTCTTTATCACTTACAGGATGAATATTGCCAAAGTAGAGTCAGGAGTGTTGTGAAAGCTTACCACTGGTCTGACTGGAATGCCCTCATTGTCTATCTTCAAGAGACCATATAATCTGGTCATTTGAGGATTGCTAGGAATTAAATTGTATGTTTGGTTGAATTCATACAAAATATCTTCACAAACTTTTATGTAATTTTAGGTTTTTGAAATGAACTTGTTAAGTTGATTTGAGTAAACGGATGAATTTGTTGGAGCTCAAAAAGTCTTCAACCTTTGTGACAAGATCTGTTTGATCAAGATACACCTTCATCCCTTTAAACTCAAATCCACTTAACAAGTTAATTTCACAAAACCAAAAAGTACATAAAAGTTTGTGAAGATCTTTTTTATTAATACAATATAACATACAATTCAATTTCCTAAGTTAACTCTTTGAAGTTTTGAATCAAGAAAATTGATTGAATTGTTTTCTTCAACTTCCAATGTAAATTGAATTTTTGGGTGTAAATTATTAATATGTTTGAGAAATATATCTAATTCTCTTCCACTACCTACAAAAGAAGCTAATATGTCATATATACATATCCATACCAAAATAAGATATTTTTTGAAATGTTACATTCAAAGATTACAAAAAAATATGTGGAGCTGAATACACTTGTTCAAATAATAAATAGAGTAGAGTTTTGTATTTAAGTGTATAAATTCTCTTTATTGCAAAGCGCTTTCAACTTTCGTCATCTTCAGTGCTTCCTGAAAGTAAATACTCAGTTTAAAGTAAAGAAATATGGGTTGTAAAAGTGAGGTTATAACTTTTGAAAAATTATTAGGTGAGACTATTCAATTCACAGAAAACTAACACACACTGTTGTAACTATTCCATATAATTCCAATCATCCCATGTTACATAAAAAAGCAGCACATTATTTAATGATACACTTGTGATCATTATTTCACCAGATCGCAATTCTTAGCGGCTGGCGCCCTCATCGGTGAGCAATCAAAACTGTCTCGAAATTTGTTATTTTTGATAGACAGCTGATGGATCTACAGTTAGGGCGACGACCTCTTATAATACCAACTTTCACATAATTTATGCAGTAACTTTGTGTTTCCATTACATTTCTCATTTCAGAATGCAGTGGGGTGTGCTAGATGCGTGTTTGAACGCATAAAAAATGCCTTCGCATTGAAAGTTCTTGACATCTGTAAACTCCTTAGCGTTTGGTTTCCTCGAATATTTCGACTAAATAAGTTAATATAGCCTTTTCCTTTGCTCACTTTCCATCTGAATTTTACATCTCCCTGTAAATTAACACGCTTCAGTATCACCTTAACTATTTCATCTCTATATCAGTCGCATCTCGCCCAAAGCTACTAGATCAGCAACCACATCGTAATTGTCCATTTTTTATTATCTTCCACACATGTTCTTACTTTTTCGTTTGTTTTAATTTTCACCATTTTTCATCCTTCTATTCATACGCTTCATCTATCATTTATTCGAATTCCTACCAATTATATTTCCTCCTAGAGCCCTGTTTTTTTGGCATTCAATTTATTTTCATTTCATTCGCGTGTCTGGCACATCCCAATGTCTTTATACATTTCGCCGCCCTTACCAGATGGACATCAACTCTGTCCCCAATTTTTTTTTTTTTTGGTAGATGGTAGTTGCCTGTCTGTTGAGGGTCACGAAATATCTTCAGTTAAAAGTATCAACAATGTTCGTCTATGCTCCGACGATTCGGAACTCACTTGATGGAATGCAGATCATTTACTTTCTTCTTTTCCTAATTTCTTTCTATCTGTTTTCTCTCTTTTTCTAGTTTTTCCTCTGCTACTCTCTCCAAAGCAGTCTTTACTGGTGTTCTTGAAATCATTAGCGATGGCACTTTTGACTTTCTTTGTTTTGTAATTTAGACTTCTGCAACTGGTAATGGTGGAAGGCCTGTGAATTTAGAATATAACTGTTTGGTTGTGAACCTAAAAGATGAAGACGGTAAATTTTTTATCAATTGTTGAGAATTTTCGACTGATGAAAATCTAGATGTTGATGGAATAAGTTGAAGAGGTGAAGACGGTAAATTTGTTGTGATTTGTTGAGAATTTTTGACTCGCGAAATCCTAGATGTTGATGGAATTAGTTGAACTACTGTAGAAGGTGCAGCATCCAAATCACCATCAATTGTTGGGACATCGGTTGATAGGTCTCATTTAGACAAAACTTCTGGTATAACAGATTTTGGTGTTATTGAGGGTGAAGTCACAGGGGGCTTATCAGTAGTATTAGCGGGTGCAAAGTCAATTTCTGAGAAAACATCTGAATCAAGTGGTTCTATTCCCGTTGAACCCGTTTACAGCATTTGCAACTGTTGTTGCTTTAAAATAAGCCTTTCCGAAAAGAGAGCCAATTTCTTGTAATCTGATTGTTGTTCCCGCATTACTAGTTAAAAAATCATTGCAGACAATCCTGTGAGCTGTTTTAAGAGACTCATAAAATGAGCGACTACATTCAGTGACTCGTGTGGGGTGGAAAGCCCAGTAAAGTAATGTGATGTTCTCGGCATAAATTGATACTATCTACACTAATGTGTGTCGCATGGTTATCTATCAGTAAAAGTACTGGCTTATCTTTTCCTTGGGTTACATGGTGAATAAAATGTTGTAGGAATTTCGGGAAATTCTCCGTGGTCATCCATCCGCTTTCATGGGCTAATCCAATGGTACCTGGAGGAGCTCCATTTAAGTACCTTGGTTGCATTCTAACCCTAGGGAATATTAATAATGGAGGAATATACGTTCCTGTCGCACTAATACAGCATAGATCTGTTACGTTGCTTCCCCTCTTAGCGAAGGACAATTTTACAACCCTACGGGTTCCTGTAGGTGTTAGTATTTTTGGAGTTTTGGTTGGAACGGTAGAAATACCAGTTTCGTCACAATTATGAATACAGTTGGCAGAAAACCCATGCTTTTGCTTTACTTCCTTGAGTGCGGTAAAAAACTTATTAACATTCTCTTTATTGAATGCTATTAATCGAGCAGCCGAGGTTGATTCTGGAGTTCGCAACGAAATTTTGAATTTTTTCATGATTTCTTCGCAAAAAGCTCTTCCAGCTTCTTTCTTATTTGTATTAAATCTGTGGGAAACCCCATGATGAACTGCATAATCAAAAACAATTGAACAGAACTGTTTTTTGTTGAACCAAATGCTCTCTGATCTATTTGTGTTATGTAATATTTTAATTCTAATAATTGGTTGTCTGTGAATGTCGGTTTGAATTGACCAGCATTTCGTGGGAAATTCTGTAAAAGAAACACACCCTGTTTTATCCTAAAAATTGCGGGTCTATGTCAACTTACCTCATCGCTATGCTTTTTAAGATATCGCCTTAGAGTTGTTTCTGGAATTGAGTGTTGTTTTTCAGCTGAATTTGTGCTTAAATTATTATCTGTAACGGCTTTCATTGCTGCCCTCATCGAGTTTTTGCTCCATGGTTTACGTCATAACATAAGCACTGAAAATTATTCAAGTTTCAAAAATTTGGCTTGTATCTAAGATGACGAACTCGTCACCTTAACAACAACCAGTATTCGTCATCTTAGAAACAACACGTGGGTGACGTTTGAAAATTCCTAATTCAATGTACGGTATTTGTATTTTTATTTCAACTAATTTGTGCTATAACTAACAATTTTCAATCATCATAAAATAATCAGATAAATAAATAACATACTTCGTGGACACACGGCCTTATTTTGTTCAGTATCGAAATTATAACAACACACACCCAATGTAGACAAAGGATTGTAACTAACTGCCGCTGGAACTAACATCGTCTGAAATTTGCCCACAGCTGTTTTATCGCTTTCCCTACCTACAAAGATTGCGCGCATCGCGGTATCTATATTCCCGTAGATGAAATTCCCAATTCGTCATCTTACCCGCCTTTCCCCTACTTTGTTTCTTTTCAAGAAATCTTGGGATATTCATCTCTTGTGCACACAGCTGTAATTAAAATTATTCAATAATTTACACACAAAAATTAAATTAACATTAGAAGTTGAAGAAAAGAACTCAATGAATTTTCTTGATTTAAAACTTCAAAGAGTTAATAATGTACATGATTATTCAATTTACAGCAAATCAACAAACACTGTTGTACCTATTCCATATAATTCCAATCATCCCATATCACATAAACTAGCAGCATATAATTCAATGATACATTTTCTTTCTACGAACAAATGAAATTTTGATAGAAATTAATAAAATTAAACAAATAGCAACATCCAATGGTTATCCATTACATGTGGTAAATAAATTACTTAATTAAAAAAGAGGAAACAGTGGCATTACAACTAATATTTCCTAAACATACTAAAGAAATGAAAAATTATTAAACCATCACATATGCAGGCAATATTTCTAATATTATTTCGAAGATACTAGCTTCAGCAACAAATATAAAAATTTCTTTTATCTAATTCCGCTATCAAATGTGACACTTTAAGTCACTCCTTGACATTAAGAAAGATCACATTTTTCATAACCTTCATATATCAGTTATGATGATAAAAAATCAAGTTCTTCACTATTAGTAACAATAAAGACACGACTATTCTTGTTTTTGAGTCAGGACTTTTTACTATTAATAGCGAATCTTTGTCTTCTAAGGTAATTTTCACAAGTTCTTTTCGTCAACATGCACCGAAAACTCCTATAATTGATACTACCAGTCAATAAAATAGCTTATTAATATTTACAGAGTATTGAGTACTGTTATTTACCTTATTCATTAAAAATATTTCAACTGGAGCTTCACAGAGGAATTTGAACAATTCTACTTAGGTGAAAGATCTTGATTGTTTTGGTTTGTATACTACAGATTGGCTTTTTAGGTATACGATTAACTTCGTATAAAGTGTAGCAGAGTTCAGAGTTTCAGCTTTTTCGCTGAAGTAAGCCATAGTTACGTTTTCAGTGTAACTTCTAACTTTCCTTCAATCACACCATGTACGCTTTTCATACTTTCCTAGCGACTTTTTTGGCAATAGGTTTAACGTCGCGACTTCAGCGGCGCTTGTAATTTCAGGTGGTGTTTATAAAAAATCGATACAAACATTTTTTTCTTCCATTTTTGCTGCTTCGCGCTCACATACGATTATTATTTAGGAAATTTTTCACTCAAATGAAATATGTTATTCACTCTTTGACATTGGATACCCCGAGCAATGCATATTTGATTTATAGTTAATAATTAGGAGATCGAGCGTTTTTTTTTATTTAGTCGCTTTGAAGCGACAAAGTGACAATACTCGAAAAAGATGACGTTGCGTTGTCAAGTACGAGCGCAAATGTCTACTTTGGATATCGATTGTAGAAAAAAATTTTTTCAATATATTGTGGAATTATCTAGAAACAGGTAGTGTTATTAACAAGTAATCCGATTATATATTGTAAAATTGGAATGATTATTTAACGGAAAAAAATGAAACGAGAAAGATAATAAATACTGCCAAACAAAATTATTATAAAAATTAGTTGAAAACGAACAAAATGCAAGTGAAAAACTCTGGAACACTGTTAATGAAATTTTGAAGACAAGACAGGAAGAATAATAAATGATATTAGGAATGAAAAAAATGAGATCGTCGCAGATCTAAAAGATGCTGCTGATATATTTAACAACTTCTTCGCGAATGTGGGGGAAACTTTGGCAAAGAACATACGACTAAACCCCAATTACAAAAGTAAAAAATATATAAATAATCATCACTTTTTCTTACACCAACGAATACTACTGAGGATGAAAATACAACAATTAGCTTAAAAAACAAAAAGGCTACCGGGCTTGATGGAATGACAGCAGAAACTCTAAAGATTATTGCAAAATTCATATGTGAATCTTTGGCAGACATCTTAAATAAATCCTTCGAATCAGGCATATTTCCTTCGATTCTAAAGAAATCTCTTTTAACTCCAATTTTCGAAAATGGGGATACAGAAAATATTTCAAACTATAGGCCTATTTCAATAAGCAAAGTGTTTGAAAAAATTATAAGAACAAGACTTACGACATACCTACCTATCAAATTTTAATCTGCTGTCGACATCCCGGTATGGCTTTATAGAAAACAAATCTACCAATAATGCAATCCATTCCATCACAAAAACCATCTCGAAGTGTATCAAAGGCGATTCCTCCGAATGATTCTCAACAAACCTACAACAAGAAATTCAAGCTCACAGACATTAGACAATTATATATTATTCAGATAGGATGCCATCAATATAAAAATAAATACGAAATTACCACTCAAAATCATGAATACGTGACAAGATCGAATAATTAATACTGTATACGAACAGCTCTTAAAACAATAGGACAAAAAGGTTACTCCTACTTGGCACCTAAATTATTCCGGCAACTGACACAGAGAATTATCGATGAAACTTCTTTTAAAAGCTTCAAAACCCAACTTGTAACATTTGTTAAAGGAACAGACCAAAAATACACAAAATGATAGAATGCTGAATCAAAAACGGAGAAGAGTAAACTCATATTCGAAATGTATGTTTGAATACAATCATGTGAAAATCGATTTATATTGTTTTTAACTGCATTTCTTGTTTTTATAGATTATGACACACCTGCCTATATTCACCACACACAAGTATGTACAGTACTTCTGTAAATGTATAGATGTTTATTCAATTTTATTTGTAATTCATCACTGTACTTGTTAAATTAGTGAATAAACATTATTATTATCATATGTATTTGGTTGTTAACACTGTGTTTTAATTATCCTTACGTTCTTATGAATCACTATAGTAAAAATAATAAGGGGCACTGGATATCTTCTTGTTTTATTCCTTCAATTGGTATTTTGGACCTTACTGTTTCTAATAGCATTTTTCATCCCAGTCAGCACTTCTAATTCATGTAGTATTTTCCGTATTTGACTTCTATGTACTGAAATGCAGGTCCAATCCAATATATAATATATTTTTGACGTTTCCAAAATAGTTTTCACATCATATCTTCGGCGGCAAATTTAATTAGAAACTTAATCAGGACGTCCGATTTTAATCCTATAACCTTTTTAGTAGGCTAAAGATCTACAACATATTATGACTCAATTCCAATCGACGATATAAACAGAGATAAGTCATTCTCAATTGGTATCGTGTATTGAATCATTTCCATTTTTTAATCAGCTTCAAAACGTTAATCTTTACTGAATCAACTGGCACCACCTTATTTCCTTTAACAGTGTATACAGAGGATGAGATCGTGACTGTCTTACATAACTAAATTGACAAGATAACGACTTTTTAATGAAGGTAGATGACCTTTACACGTATTTCCACCTGATCCTCTTACATCAATTCATACATCGTCACACGCACAACAGGACAGGCTTCAAAATTTAATTTTATCCACCTCCACAAATTATGAAATAATTTTTTTCGATTCAAATAATATGAGAATTTATAATTAGCGTACATGAAAACTCGCAATTCTTGTAATATAATTCTGTATATAATGCTCATTTACCAATCACGGGTTCATTTTGGAAGGTACTTATTTACCCAAAAAGCGAAAATCAATTGAGAGGACGACTTTTTTTTATTTCACATGAAAAAAAATATGGTGACTTGCATATCGATATTGTAAAGAAATCTCCGATTATTTATTTTAACTAAAGCTTAAAAATATGTACTTTAAAAAATAGAAAAAATAGAAATTATGTGATGCATAATAGGAGAGTAAAGTGTATATGGTGCGCAAAAATCCACGTCTAATGTCCTTGATACGCAACGTACTTGTCAAAGTATTTTCTACCAAAATTAATAAAAATGATTTATTCGAACTTTGAATAATACTAATTCATAAAACAAGGCAACATCATCGCTTGAAAGCAAAATTAATTCCTAATCAGAAGTATATAAACATCGCTAATACAGAACTAGGATACGTAGAACGTATTATACGGTTTTCCGTTCAATTTTACTCCCTAAACATAAATAAATGAATTTTCATGTACTAAGTGAGAATTCCGAAAATAATCTCCTTAAATCCTATAATAATAATACAAATTCCCAATTACAAAATATATACATACATAAAAATCTTATAAAATTTAGAAAAACCCCAGGAGTGCAAACCTTAGTGCGTGGCATTTAATAAAACATTTAAAATATAAGTATCTATTAAATCTTGAACATTACCTAAATAATCTGGAATTAAAATTGCATTGTTTAGTTTGATTGATACTCTAATAATCGTGATAATTTTAAAACATTTACACAATTTATTAAAGCAACTAAACAACTATGTAATTGAATAAACAAATAAACCCTAAGTTATCAGAGAGGTGTGGATACACCTGTTTCGGCAAAACACAAATAAACACAATTAAAAATACAAGTTATAACAAATACACTAAATTTAACAGTATTGCATATTATTCAATGGTTTTGAATGAAATAAATAGAATAAAATTAGGACCAAAATAAATATATGTACATATGGGCAATGCGGCGGGTGTAATTTCGGCCGGTAATCCCTTGGCCTACCTGCATAAATCAAAGGGTACCATTTATGACAGGGGTAATTTCGGCCGAGGGGTTGATGTTTACGATGAGATTAAAATATTGGTAATTACGCTTAATAGTTTCCTTTAAATGTATAAAATTCACAAATAACAGGTATAAAATTATTATAGCTAGTCAGTATTATAACTTATCTTTAAGCTAATAGTCGATAGAAAGCATAAAATATATTATTTGTATACGATGGCATCAGTTTCAGTAATTAAGAGTTCACGCGGTTGTGACTTACTAGTTGTAGAAAAGTTTCAGTTTTGTAAACAGGACGTATTAAAAAGTGGTGAAGTACGTTGGAGGTGTATAAAGAAAAAATTAAGATGTTTAGCCAAACTGTACACTGTTGGTGCGGAATACACAGTTACTAGAAGTGAATTAATCCACAACCACGAGTCCGATGGAACTACGTTGGAAAGAAAAATAGTGACGACTTCATGCAAGCGCAAAGCTGAGGAAGACATATCGGAGAAACCTTCAAAAATTATTAAAAGCGTTCTTTCAAATCATTTGCCAGAGAATTTGTCATCGATAGATGTCAGTCTAATAAGAAGAAATTTGTACAACAGCCGCCGTAAGCTCTTACCAGCCCTGCCTAAGGATATTCACGATGTACATTCTGTACTCGATAGTTATGGACCGAAAACCACAACAGGTGAAATTTTTTTGTTTATTAACAGCACAGCTGATAATATCATTGTTTTTTCTTGCCATACAAATATAATAAGTTTATGTAAAATGAAAGATTTTTACATGGATGGCACATTTTCTTATTGTACAAAATATTTTTATCAGTTATTTACCATCCATGGACTGGAAAATGGGCATTATGTTCCTCTTTTGTATTGTCTGTTGCCCAATAAGACCAGTGACACATATATGAGACTTTTTCTGTTGGTAAAATCTAAAATTTTCGAACTTTATAATATTGTTTTTGAACCGAAGGACATATTTGTGGATTTTGAAATCGCAATTCATAACGCATTAAAAGTTGTCTTTCCCAAAACCAAACTAAATGGTTGTAGATTCCACTTGCACCAGGCGTGGTATAGGAAAATACAATCATTAGGGTTAACCCAAATGTATAAAGATAAAAACTGCGAGGAAAGCAAATGGCTTACTCATCCTTTTGGGCTAACTTATTTAGACCCCTCTGAAGTTGAAGATTGTTTCATATTTGATCTCATGTCATACAAACCGGACCATAAACTTATAGATGAATACGCAGACTATTTATTAGAAAACTACATAGCGCCAGAATCTCATTTTCCACCAAATATATGGGCATATGAAAACCCATCAATTAAAAGAACCACAAATGCCTGCGAATCATTCCATTCGCACTTTATTTCTAGTTTTTATTCAAGTCACCCTTCTATATTTATTTTTATAGAAAAATTAAAAGATTGTCAGATCGACGCATATTTGAAAATAAAAAATTTAAATATTCCAGCAAAAATTAAAGACAAACAAGTAAAAAACAAACTAAAATTTATCGAAAACATGGTAAATATGCTTCGATCTGACAATATTTCTAGAATTATTTTCGTTAAATCTGTATCACATCAAAACGTTTTTTAAAAATTTATAGTTTACCTAAGTTATAGAAATAAGTTGATGTAATAATTTTATTGAAATAGAGAAATATTTTAATATAAAGCATTCTGTTATTTTATTTGATTTGCGGCCGAAAATACCTATGAGATAAGGAAGCAACTTAAAACCTCCGGCCGAATTTACCTACCGGCTTTTAGTACCTGCCCTTTTTCCGGCCGAAATTACATCCGCCCGGGCAATATTAGGTTTAAGCGAACGCCGAAATTTGAGTAAGCGTAACTTTTGTATTTTTTGAGTAAAGTAATATTGATTTATCGAAACAATTGTCAATTTTTTAGAATTTTCAATAACTTGTATTATATTGTGGAATTAACTAGAGACCTTGAGTTTCATTTAAAAACACTAATATGAGCATATTCCAATATAACAAAAATTTCTTGTATGATCCAAGAGAAATTCTTTTAATTTTTTTTTGAAAACACGATAACACTACTCGTATTCTTGATACTATCCGAAATACAATTATAGATCTTCGGAGCTAGAAATGGAAAAGATCGTTGACAGAAGGACTATCATTCTCGGAGCAATGTAGTGGTACTTGTTTCTAGTTACATATCTATGTGCAGGTAAGCTTCTTACATATTTCATTGTGTGGTATTTTATAGATGCACATAGAAAGTATAACTGGTTCCGGTCAAATATATTGCTTTCCCTATACAGTCGATCCGAAGAATAGGTATAGGGTTTCCACATAATGATCTTCAGAAATCTTTTTCAAATGATTTCTTGCGGAAGAATGTGAGTTTTCAGGGCATTTTCCCAAGCCAGTATACCATAATGGAGGTGACTTTCCCCTAGTGCGAAATACAGCATTCGAAGGTATCTAGCAGGTATGAATTTTCTGAGGTATTTAAATTTGTGAAGGACAAATTGTAGTTTTTTTATAATACATTTATTATGACAATCCCACTTTAAATTTTCATCTATGATTATACCTAAATATTTCACATTTGTTACAGATTGGATGCTAAAATTTTGTCTGTTTTGTGATATTTCAAGAGGTTTGAATAGTTTGATGCCTAAATGGAAGTTAAATATGTTACGGGTTCATTTTACACAATGAATCCCTTCCTTTATACCATAACGGAGGTGACTTTCCCCTAGTGCGAAATACAGCATTCGAAGGTATCTAGCAGGTATGAATTTTCTGAGGTATTTGAATTCGTGAAGGACAAATTGTAGTTTTTTTATAATACATTTATTATGACAATCCCACTTTAAATTTTCATCTATGATTATACCTAAATATTTCACATTTGTTACGGATTGGATGCTAAAATTTTGTCTGTTTTGTGATATTTCAAGAGGTTTGAATAGTTTGATGCTTAAATGGAAGTTAAATATTTAACGGGTTCATTTTACACAATGAATCAAGAGAAGAATGTCTTTCTTGATCAATATGTGATATTTCGATAGAGGCAAACTCTTCACCCTTCATCATAACTGAACGCAATCCTGTTCACTGCACTCCTGCTGATTATAATTGTTTTATGATTAGAACTAACAGGCCATGGTAACTGGTCCGTTAGTTTTCAATCCTGGTTACTCCGATTGTTCTATGATTAGAATCAACGGACCATGGTCATTGCTCATTACGATTGCTTGAAGGTGTAGCGAGGTGTAACGTAATTTCCACCACACTTTGAGTAGAGTGTAGTTCAGTTTTTTAGGAATGAGCCAATATTAAGTATCGAGTGTAAGGTATTGAGTGTAAATAACACCACGTGTGGGAAATAGCTACACTTCGATACATATGAATGAATCTAACACTACTCTTGTTTATTGTGCAAGCCAGCTTCGTTTCCCAAATGTTATTGTGTTCTTGAAGTCATTTGAACTATCTCTAGTTTTTCCATAATATCTTATTGTCTATGTGATTTGACTAATGTCATATGCCTTATTGTAGTTGTGTTGGTTCGGCCAGAGATGATGTGATTGGCCACTTTAAAATGTTCCTGGTATTGATATAACCATTATATTTCAGTGACTCAAAACCACGTTCGCTTAAAAATCACCCAATTTCGACGCTGATTGTTTTCGCTTCTCCCTCCGGTTGATTTATGGCAAACACACACAATCCACCCACAAAAACAAACACAACTTCAATTTTCTATACACTACTGAGAAGCCACTACCACAACCATACAATAACCGCAGCTAAGTCTTATATATTGAGTTGATATCGCCCTTAAGGCGTATATGTTTTTTAGTACATAGCTGATAGCTATCATAGTAACGTCACAGATAGTCTCAATTCATGTGTGACATTTGTTTGTCAAGCTGATACACCCTTTCAATCTTAGTTTACCCACTCTTTTGGTGGGGTACTTATTTACAACCACAGGATATTGTTGGGTGCTTCATTTGTGCCGATATATTATAATAATACATTTTGTGTAGTAAGGTTGATGACTATTTCTTTGTTCTGATCCAAGTTGATAATACCAGTTACCCCGGCAATCAGAAGTGAGCAAGAACCTTTTCCTATTTTTCAATGAGATTTACATAACCTTATAGCCAATCTTTATTATTAAATAATATTAGTGCAGTGAGTTGTCCCATCCCATCTGGGTGGTTTCAGATTTTGACTGGCTAGAAATCTGTGGCGCTCATAAAAATTTAACCCGATACATTTTAGTAAAATCGAAATCAATTTTTATTGTCGAACCTACGCCCGACTTAGCTACTGGGACAGTTAGAGGCGAGGAACACTAGTGCACAATCACTGCTCTCATCCCCTAAATTTTTAGAAATTTATGGTGAGTATTTTATTATCAAATCAGGTTTTTATTAGTTTTAGGCCAGTTTCTGCTTCTAATTTTGGATCAAACTAGTTATCTGTTCCATAAGTAATAGCAGTGTCATCAACGAACCCAGTTATATGTCCTGCATTGCGCAATCACAATAATCCATTTATGTAAAGATTGAATGAAACGGGGCCTAAAATTGTTCCCTGAGGTACTCCATACGATCTGCTGTCTCTCTGACAGGTAACTCGTAAATAGTTGTAAACAGTTGTTTCGTATGCCAATGTCTCCCAATGTTTGCAATAGGTTGCTATGACTAACAGTATCAAATGCTTTGGCTAGATCTAAAAAAAACACAAGCAAACTTTATTATTATTTAATGCTTCATAAACTTTTGATGTTAAATTTGAAACGGCATCTTGTGTGGAGTTATTTTGCTTAAAACCAAATTGCTTGGATGAAATCAAATCATATTTGTTTATAAACGATGTGAGTCTATTTTTCAACAGTTTTTCAAAATTGTTTGCCATGTGTGGAATAAGTGATATAGGTCTATAACTCGCGGCAAGGGTCTTATCTTCATTTTCGTATACGAGTATGACTACAGTGTTTTTAAAGGATTTAAGACATTTACCTTTTTCTATACACATATTTATGATATGCGCTAGAGAACCAAGTATAAATGGTGAAATTGCTTTTAGACATTCCGTACTTATCTCGCCAATACCAGTTTCATTTTTACTCTTCAATTCATTTATTATTTTTCTCAATTTCATACCTATTTTTGGGTAATAAAATAATCGAATTTGGCAAAGAGGCATTATCACCATATGTTTAATGAAGGTTACTATTCATTTGTTTAGCCAATCTTTTGCTCATTCCTGAAAACACACGATTGAATTCATTCGCAATGTTACATGGGTTTGTCAGTATATTTTCCATGGGACCCTTCATAGCTTCATAAGGCATTTTCACTTTTTTTTGTTCCAGTCAAATATTGCACCACGCACCATAATTGTTTATTATTATTTGAATTCTCCATGATCTTTTTCGTATTAAATTTACGTTTTATCATTTCGATAAGCGAATGCAGTTTATTTCTGTACACCTTGTATTTTACAAGTGAATCACAGTCATTAAGTGAAAATTGGACCATTTCATACAAAAAGTGGTAACAATAGCACTTAAAACTATTGAATATCCATTAATTTAAGTGAACATTCACCTATTCATGTTTAGAGATTGAACTTATTATTCGAAAAATTATTGAACTCACTTACCGACTACTGACATTGGTCACTGTATGTTATTATTGGAGCTTATTCAATGTTCATTGACAGATGAAACGTTTAGAGATAATATAATTATGTATCTATAAACAAAAGTAAATACATCATACATTATAAATTCGAAATTAATTGGTTTATCTTCAAATCTTATTCAAGAAAAGGAGATTTATTATATTAGAAAGTATATGATTAAAATTATTACTTAATTATATTCGATAATTTATACTTTTTAATAAAATAAATCTCCTCTCTTGAACTAGAATTAAAGATAAATTAAGTTTAGTTACAAAATTTTGTATATAAAATAGAGCATCAACAACATTCGTACGAAAATATTTGTATAAAAACCAAATTCAAACACCAAAAAAAATTGACAATCTGATTTTACAGCAGAAACCACATTTATGTACCGAACCCAATAAAAATTGGATAACTAACTTATGTAATGAAGGTATACCAGATGATGTATTATACCATCTAAGCTTGCGCCGATATTTCAATAATAAAACAAATGACACATTTCCTCACTAATAGGCCAATTTGTAATCGGCAATTCCATCCAACTTGGACCCGAAGCCCATAAGTTATTCTCCATCAGCTGAACAGGAGTTGCACACCTAGATAAAATGTCCGCAGGATTCGTTACCCCAGATATATGACACCACTCAGCATTTGAAATATTTTCTTTTATTTGTGAAACCCTGTTGGCGACAAATATATATTTCACAAGAGCAGAATTCAACCACGGAAGAACTGTGGTCGAATCCGAACACGCAACTTTTTTTTGAAATACAAATTTTATTATTGAAAATTCCTTAAACGTGATTAACCAACCTAGATAAAAGGAGAGCTGCAACTAACTCCAGTCGAGGAATTGTAACCATCTTGATGGGAGAAACCTTTGATTTAGCGCATAACAAGTTAACAGTAATTTCTTCGTTATCTGTTATTGTTCGCACATACACCACAGCTCCATATCCACCCATGCTGGCATCCGCCAAAGGTACTATCATTACTGGAGATGTTCTCACGGTTCAAATATGACGTGAAAACTTAATCTCCCCAAAAGCAGACCATTCATATTCCAGTTTCAACCACTTCTGGCAAATTTCATGAGGGACCGTATCATCCCAACCTGATTCCAGTTTCCATAGCTCCTTTATAAACAGTTTCAAATACAAAATGAACGGTGCTACTAATCCTACTGGATTATAACATCGCGCCACCGTAGACAAGATTATGCGTTTAGTACAGCTGGACTCCGCAACTGGAAACCGATACCTAAAACTATCCATTTCTGGATTCCAGAACATTTATAAAATTTTAGTTTGTGTCTTGGATTGTACCGGTTGTGACATCCATATATAAGTCCGTACCTACACGTACACTACTTCTGCTGCTAGTGAATATTTATACCCTTCCTCTTTTATTAGATGTTTGATTGTTCGCAGAGCCAAATCAAAACTGGTCTTGACCCCAAATGCCAATCGATTGAACTCGTAAATTTGAACTGGTTCATCTGGATTGAAACACCAAAGTAGTCTCTGAAACCGCCAATGGAAGTTTGCTATTTTGATCTGGTGGTACATTCTTCTAACGTCTGCAGTGATCGCTATTCGAATAACTCTGAAATTCAACAACAAAGAGAAGATGTCCGTCTGCAGTTTCGGGCCCCCGAACAGAATATTATTCAAAGTAATGTCGCTATCCGAGGATGCACTGAAATCCAGCACTTTGATTCGAATACTGCTATTCGAATCAAAGTGCTGGAAGTATCCGGTTTGAAAATAGCATGGTGAGGGATGTAGTACGCCGTATCCGCTGCTTCCAAATATCCAGTGCATGTGACCTTGTTCAATAAATTCTCTCATGATATCATTGTAACATGAGCGCAATTCCGGAAATTTCAATAATTTTCTTTCTAAACCACCTGCCTTAGAATCACCCAAAATATTTGAATACCTTTTTAAAGGAAGAGCAACCGTGAATCTCCCTTCTGCATCTCAACTGAAGGTACTAATATACATTTTTTCACTTTCTGCATCTTCCGCTTCCGGTAGAGTGGTTTTTGGAACTTGCTCAATTTCCCAAAAAGTTTTCACAAGTTCATAGAAAAATGATTCTTCCTTCAAAGTAAAAAATACATTCGAATCTGAAGCGGAGTTGAACATCGGAATTTTTCCCATAATGACATACCCGAAAACAGTCTGGACCGCCACTGGTGAACCCGTTGGAGACGCATAAATCTTGTTCCCCATCACTGTTGCAGAGAGCTCAGCACCTATGATATCGTCCATTCCCATGGGTTCATCAAATTTATCAACAGCTAATTGAAGATTTTCGAAATTGCACAAAAAACTACGATCAACTCTTAATCTAGGAAGTTTATCAGAAATTGTATCCACTAACAAAGCCTGCATAAAATATTCCTTCGATGAATCATACCGAAATGCTACAATAAGGTCTGTAATACTTTAACTGTCTCGACCCTTACTTAGTGGAATCTACGAATATTAGTGTTTTAAAGGAAACTCACTGTTTCTAGCTAACTCCACAATATAATAAAAATTGTTGAAAATTCTAAGAAATTGACAATTGTTTCGATAAATCAATACCATCGTCAGAATGACAGTAGTTACATTCCATTTGATGCCTGCCTGATATAAAGTAGTTATTTTTGGCTAGACCAAGAAGTGACCTAACTTGTGATTGACTTAATATATGTTAATAGAAAAAAGAAGAAGATGTGATATTACAAATATTGAAGCTAAGATATTATTAGCCCTATGGTGATATCCTGGATATCATTTTTCCAATTAAGGTCAGTATAACTGTGCAATGATATAGAAAACTAGAAAAACTATATCTGCTGATCTTCACAATTATCACTTAAGAAGACAGTCTATTACTGAAGAACTCCCTAGATTTATCTGTTCATTGACAACTTCATATTGTGAATTTCTTAAATGTCTTCTAATTTTCAATTCTTCAAGGAAATCCACTTCTTGTTTTTTTTTCACGAATATGCAGCACTTCTTGCTCTGTGTTAGGTGTAAATGAATGATTGGTGTCAAGTAGATGTTTTGCGTAGTGGGATTCATCTGGTTGTTTTAATCTGTATGCTTGTAAGTGTTCAATGTATCGGATTTCAAAATTTCTAAGGGTCTGACCCAAATAGACAGCATTACATTCTGGACATTTGAGTTTATATATACCTGATTTCTTTAATTTTGGTATTTTGGTTTTTACATTGAACAATCTTGTACTAACGTCACTATATGTTTTAAAGGAAATTGTTGAATTCGTTGCTAAAGATATTATCTTTGAAATATCATTGAAAATATTTCCTGCATATGTGATGAAATGAAAACTTATAAAACCATCACATATGCAGGAAATATTTCTAATAATATTTCAAAGATAATATCTTTAGCAACGAATACAACAATTTCTTTTAAAACAGAAAGTAACGTTAGTACAAAATTGTTAATTGTAAAAATAAAAATACCAAAATTAAAGAAATCAGGTATATATAAACTCAAATGTCCAGAATGTAATGCTGTCTATTTGGGTCAGACCCTTAGACATTTTGAAATCCGATACAGTGAACACTTACGAGCATACAGATTAAACCAACCAGATAAATCTCACTACGCAAAACATCTACTTGACACCAATTATTCATTGACACCTAACACAGAACTAGAAGTGCTACATATTTATGAAAAGAAACAAGAACTGGATTTCCTTGAAGAATTGGAAATAAGAAGACATTTAAGAAACCCACAATATGAAGTTGTCAATGAACAGATGAATCTAGGTAGTTGTCCACTAATAAACTGTCTTCTTAAGTGATAATTGTAAAGATCAGCAGATATAGTTTTCCTAGTTTTCTATATCATAGCACATGTATACTGATCTTAATTGGAAAAATGATATCTAGGTTATCACCATAGGGCTAATACCTAAGCTTCAATATTTGTAATATCACATCCTCTTCTTCTTTCTATTAGCACATATTAAGTCAATCACAAGTTAGGTCACTTCTTGGTCTAGCCAAAAATAACTACTAAACATTAGGTAGGCATCAAATGAAATGTAACTTCTGTCATTCTGACGATGATATTGATTTATTGAAACAATTGTCATTTTTTTAGAATTCTCAACAATTTTTATTATATTGCGGAATTAGCTAGGAACAGTGAGTTTCATTTTAAACACTAATCTGTAATACCTCTTACCGAATTTGAATTCGAACCAAATCCTTGCACGGAAACCGAACTTCGAAATATTTTCAACCCCAATTTTTCGAACAATTACAAGTGATGAGATGAACCTGACTGCCACTATCCTATAAAAATCTATTTGACCGTGACCTGAATCGTTAACAACGTTAACTACCACCATCGCTAGTAACACTGTACCATGACGATTTTTCATTGTCGTTGCCCAAAAACTATGATTTGTATTTTCCGATGTACTGGTATTCGTATGTGAAACTTCACCATTAGTATTACCCTCATTTGATGTAACCTTGGAAGTACCCTGTTCATGTTGTACCATGGTGAACGGTCTGCCTAAATGCAATGAAGAATGGTGTTTTTTGTACATTCTGAACAAACCCGACCAGAAAGGTAAACTCTCACCCCATGATTGGGAGACAAGCAGTTGTAACACCAACTGTTATCACGAACGAGTGCATTACGTTTAGATGGAGTCAACGCTTGGAATTTCCACATCTACTCAAAACATGACACAGCCTTTATGACAAAATTTGCAAGTGTTTGACTTCTCCTTACTATCCGACTGATTGTCTCGTGTGACACAGGAAGATTTCGTTGAGCGCGATCTCGTATCAACGTAATTACCCCTACCAGATACCACGTGTAGATTCAAATTGAGTATTTTTGCTTTCTCTTTGACAAATGCTATAACCGCGTCATAAGTTGGTATCCCCTTACCCCGTACCGACATTTCAAAAGATTCAACCGTTTCTGAATCCAGGTTTGCTAGAGCCTGATGCATCATAATGAAATCTTCCAAATTATTCAATTTAAGATTTTCCAATGCTTGTACCGCACAATCAAATTTTTCCAAAAATGATTCGAGATTTTTTGCTGATTCTCCCTGAATATGGTTAAATCCCAGAATCTGGTCCAAACAGCTGGTCGCTAATGAACGCTCATCTTGATATTTGTCAACCAGAGATTTCCAAATGAGCCCTTCAAACGACCTACCAAATAATTGACCTTGTCAACATCCGTTAGCGATTTATTATCATGATTTAAACTTTTAAAAATCGAGTAAAAAGTTTCCCACTCGTTAATATCACCAGAAAATTCCGGAAGGTCAAACTTTGGAAGTGTATGAAGATTTCGGATTGAACCAATGTTTCCGAGAAAACCCGAATTCCCCTGAGCTGCAGTAGTTGCAGTAGATACACTAGTATAACCCTGTGAAGTTGAAGTCCCCGTTTGGTTTTGCGTCTGCTGTTCTTCTCTCTCTAACTTTACAGCCGCAACATGAATGTAACAACACATTTCATTAATCGTTGGAATAATCGCACAATTAGGCGTGAACGCCGCATCAACTTCAAAGCTAACCTCCATGATTTCGTCAATAACCTTGATCAAATCCGATTTCGCCGAATCTATCGACTTATATAACGCTGAAAACCCAGACTTTTCATTCTCATTTTTCATTGTCATCCCATTCTGTATGTCAAAAGGACCTTTTACACTATAATTATTATTATCTGAGAAACAATTCCTCAAAGTTCACACTATGAAAAATATTCCGAAAACCTCTACCTTTTAGTTAATTTGGCAACACCGCATCCGCCGAAACCTGAATGTATGGAATAGCAATAAAAACTGTTACCACAGAAAACCTGAAATCGACTAGGATATAAAAAACTCCCGAGAAATGTTATTCGAAATTAAATGAACAAACGACAATTAAATTTATATCTTATATTTCTGAATGGGATGTGTTTTGCATGTAGATTCACGTTTCTCAACCGTTTCCGAAAATTCCAAAATTCAATTCCGTCGAATTGAACAAACTACTATGAACTTCCTGATATATTTGGAACAATCCAGCTCGATATAGGCCATTGTTATAGTTTTATTTCTATAACATCGCGATAATATTCTGTGAGAAATATATAAGTATTACCTTTACATCGAAGTTCGTTTTTTCTCGATTTCTTTGGTGCTGGAAATGACTTTGGGAAGGGAAGGGAGACATCAGGAAAACAACACACTTGTAGAAATGTATTACTAGACCGAAAACACTCCATAAGGTCAAAATAACATTTTCCCGAAACAAAAAAAAACCTATTATTAACGAACAATAGGAATTGCAAAATAGATATCAGGACCGACTAACTCCGACCCTCATTAACTTCTTCGTTTCATTTTATATCTGACAAAAATTACTCAAAGCGACATTGCCAAGTCCTCCCCACAAAATTCTTTTACTAAATCAAATTATGCTACGACAGACTCCTTCAAATTAAACAATACATTTCAAGAATTTACTGACAACCCCTACAAAATGTATACAGAATTTTAATTTTAATTTTTAACCTTCCACGTGTCCATGTTTTTGACAGTGTTTTTAAAGTGGTTGTTTTATTATTTTATATACAAAATCTTGTAACGTCTTTTTCAACTTATGTGTTACGTATCAATCAAAATGTAACTTTTTAGCCGAAACAGAAGATGACTTAACAAGTTGAAATGCGTCTTTTGGCAAATAATAAACAAATTATCAAAAAGTAGGGACCTTTATTCAAGGAAATTCCTCCCCTATAAATATATTTAAATGGTCAAGAATTCATAACGCTTCAAATATATATATATATATATATATATATATATATATATATATATATTAATGTGGAAAAATAATGCTACACACTGTACATATATCTAGCACGAGTTAATTACAATTTGAGATATTAACGAGTATAAAATTATTGAAGGAAAAACTATTCGAGAGTCAAATTTAAACTAAATTAAAGTAATGAAATTTCTTTAAACTTTATAATGTACCTTGTATACACATACATGACACAAATATAATAAGGATTCAAACTATTTAAGAGAAAAATTTAAAAAAACATCACCTGTTATGAAGTGAATGAGTCCACTCTTCAATTGAAATCGTTAAATGTTTATGCATTATCTCAAATTCCCATTAGATACCATTAAACTATTTAGAAGCCCTAGAAATATTTCTTGTATTATATCCAGAGGTGAAATTCCAAATGAAAACATTAGGGTTATAAAATCTTTGACTTCTGGAAGTATGTGTCAGCTGGGTAGAGCAAAATCCATGACAGCTAAAAAAATTTTAAGAATTAATAAAATGCAAAAGATAAATAGATGAATTTTTAGTTTAGAATTGTTAAAAAGTATGTTTTTTTAATTGAAAAAGTTAATATCTTAAATAATAAAATGGAATCTATTGATTGAACTACTATGAGTTATTTTGATTGGTTGAAAATATTTTTATGATTTCCATAAACAGAGGGCTAATGAAAAATGAGGTTTCTTGTTTAGAAAAAAGTGGTTGCTTAGGGAGATAAGAAAAAGTGTTGACGAGTAGTACTGAAAAATCAAAAAGAAGTACATAGTTCTTTACAAATAATATAAGAATTGTTAGAATTAAAGTAAAATAAGGTTGAAAACAGTGATACTAACCTCCAAAAAGCATTCCTGGAGAGGGGTAATATTATATGCAGAGAATATTCGCTTTAACTATCCCGTATATCCCGTATCGTGGGAACAATAATTTCCACGATCTTTGAAGAGAATCTATGCATGGAAAGCCTTCGAAATTAAATTGATTTGAATAGATTCTTGAATCAATCCGGACATTTTCGAAGCAGCCTGCAAAGAAGAGAGAGTAGAATAAATTGACAAATCTATTGATAATCAGCGGATGATAAAAGGTATTTAAAAACTGTTTCATTTTAAATAAAACTTACTGTGTGTATATTGAACATTAGATATTGAAACGGTACTGACAACGTGTGTTGCATGATTTTCTTCCATTTTCTTTTATGAATATAAAGTTGTGTTCTTTTGTATATAACGTATAATATAAAGTTGTGTTCTTTTGTATATAACGTATGATAAGTTGCATACTTGCAAGTATTTAGACTAAGTTTATTTTTGCGAATGTGTATCGTGTGAAAGATCATTGTAGATAAGTTCATTTTTTTGAATTGATGATAAAAAAGAATAATGTATTTTTAATATATAAATTAACAAGTCTTCCCATTTGGAAGAACAAATTATATTGTATGTAGACTGCATTTCTTAGTGTTTGATTTATCAGTTGTCAGGATTGATGGACCGTATTGTAACTCGAGAGGGGGTTTGGAACAGAATTTGCAGGGCCGGTTTGTAAAAATTTATACATTATAAATATTTGGATCATAAATTTTTTTATCAAAATTCAATATTGAGATTTGGCGCTTATTACTAAAAGAAAAATAATATGAATATTTAACCTTATGAACCCAAGACTCTGAGAAGCTGAGTGCTCATTAAAAAATTAATAGTAAGAAGAGGTAAAGGTAAGTGCATTGTGTGGCGTTATTGAACCTACTCGAAGATAATTTTCTTAAATATACCGGGCAAATTAAATTTATATAAAATAAACTACAATAATAAATATATATATATATATATATATATATATATATATATACAGTGTGGAAACCACTTATGGAATAAAATTCTTTATGTCATTATTTTAGAAAATTATGGAAAATGTCAAGACACGTCAACTTTTGAATTGAGTTGTGCGTTATGTAAACATAAATTTAAATGTACAGGATGATTCACGCAAGTATGCCATAGTCGGTCTTGTTGTTTTATTAATGAAACACCCTGTATATTTGCATATTTTTGAAATCCTCCAGGTTGAAATTTTAAAATTAATAATTTATTACACTTGAAATATTGGTACTTTTTTAAATTAGCTGAATAATATATAATAATAATGGGAGTAATCGGTGCATGTAGAAGTAATGAGTTGTAAAAAATGAAAATAACGCATTTACAAGATCTTGGATCAGCTTTTTTGGTTAATGTGCCAAATACCAAGATAAAAGTTTTCCAAATATTTACTGTTATGGATTACGTTTACAAAATATGCAAGACATATATAAATCTTCGACCAAGTCATGTAACCAGTGACACATTCTTTTTAAATTACCAAAATGGTAAATGTACAACTCAGAGAATTGGAATAAACAAATTTACAAAAATGGGAAATGATAACGCTGCTTTCCTCAAATTACCGTATCCAGAACAGTATTCTGGGCACAGTTTCCGCAAATATTCTGCAACAATACTGGTTGACGCTGGCGGGGATAAAACTGCTCTCAAAATACACGGTGGATGGAAGTCCATCGCCGTGGCAGAAGGCTACATAGACGACAAAAATAAGACCGATACGGCCATCAAAATATCATCTTCAATTCAACCAAACGAATCAATATAGGTACATATAATTCAAATGTATTGACAAGTGGCCAAAACATTAGTTTTGATATCAATTCAATCCCTGCGATTAACCTGACCAAGTGTTCAAATATTACAATTATTAATTACTATGAATATATACCATCATCTTGTAATATTATATACGTAATATTTGATGAGCTGAATAAATAGATTTTTGTGTTAATTATTATGAGATGCTATACGATTAATATAATTTTCGATTAGCATGTACTGCGTATAAATGAAAAATAATATATTGTATGAAGTCTTTTTTAGAATAAAATAATAGTGTTCCTAATAATGTAACAAAATTTTCCAACAAATGAACTTAAACAAAAATATTTAGTAGTCGTGGATAAAGTATAGTATTCTACTCGCGTATAATTAGTTATTATTACCTTGATGATTTATGCCACTCGCTGGCGCTCGTGACAGTAAACTTCACCTCGTGAATAATAACCTTCATTATACGCTCGTTAAATAATATACTATTAATAACTGTAAAACCTGTATATTCTATCATGAACAACAACAGATGCAAAGCTTGATGATGATAAAAAAAATTCTGGAAGTCGACAAAGATACATAATATAAAATAGATAGTTCAAGGACCCGTTGTTATACGTTAGTACGAGTACATTTACAAATTTTCAATATACCATAAATTCATCTATCGTTTGTTGCGGTGTCTCAAAGGAGGTTTTTTTTGGTTTTTCATTAAACGCAAATAGTGAATTTATCAATAAAACCTCCTATATACCCTTATGAAATAGTTTGAGGACGTCTGATGTAGATAAATAATGATTAAAAATTATTAATTTGTTATTCTAAATCCAATTGAAACTTCATAATTATTGTTAATTACTATAAACACTTTACATTCTATTTTGAGTAACAAGAGATGCAATAATTGCTGTTAAAAAACTTCTGGTAGTCAACAATGAAACATATATATGAGATCGAATCGATGTTATGTAGTCGCATTGTGGACGTTTAAATCATTGGTTTTACAAATATTGATAAAACATGTACCTATTAACGTCGAAAGCCGAATATCCCTTACTATTATGATAGTTTACGGGCGTAAGATGTAGAATGTACGGGAATACCAATTAAAAATAATTAATCCAGGAATGTGTATATAATATTCAAACTTATTAATATTGATGATTGTTGTTAACACTCTACATTCGATATTATGCACACATGGTGACATATACCGTTTGGTTTGAGGACATTTTATTTCCAAGTACTTGAAGTGTCATCTGTGCTCATATATACGCATTACTTTATATACAATTCCGAGATGTCCTTATACTATACAATACATCCAAGAATATTTCGGAGCCAGGCCTCATACTCTACAAATGTCCTCAAAATTTACAATATATAAAAATTCTTTTCTCATACTATCCTCTGGATATATATATATATATATATATATATATATATATATATATATATATTTATATATATAAACAAACAGCAAACAACAAGTGTTATCATGGGAAAGCACGCAAAAATAAAGAGGTTACTGAAGAGGAGTGGTAACCGTAAACATGTTTCTAGCTCATTAGCCTTCATCAGTACGGTATAACCAAGTATGGATGTGAAACTTGGGAGCAACGAATGATACATGGAAGAACACAATATAATATATATATATTAATACATATACTCTATCTAAATTCTAAAGAAAACATTGAAATAAAGAAAAATGTACATATACAATGTATTATAAATAATTTAAAAGATTCAATATGCAAATAAAATTTGACATTACAATTTCGAATGACAATAATGCAGAAGATACTTAATGATACATAGATTTTATAAAGATTTTAAAAAAAAGAATACAGATGTCGCTGGTAGCAAAATTACAATTAGAATTAAAGAATGAAAATCTCTCTTTGTTATATGAAAACATAAATTTGTATTTTTTTTTAAAAAAGGAATTCTTTGGTAACCAAAGGAGAACAGAATTATTTATGAAAAAAGTTTAGTTAGTTGATTTTGAGCCCCTCTCGAGAGAACATCTAATATGAGTTCTCTCAAATTTGCTGAATAATATAATAGTAACTGACATATTAAAATAGCATCAGATTATAATAATTAGCATGATAAGATCAGTGCGTGAATAATTCCTTAAATAATTATATTGAAATAGTGTTAGTGATTTTTCCGGGTTCTAAATTATAAATTTAGAAAAGTGGTTCCGGCGATTCTAAAAGACGTGCTTAGAATCAGAACGAGTGATCCTGATACCTAGTTGGTGAGTCCAGTCCAGATTTTATAAATTATTTTTCAAGAATTAACAGGCCTTTAAATAAAATTAAGATAGATGCATCTATATCACATTTTTGAGTACTGACAAAATTAACGTTAAAGATATATAAAATTTCACCTGAAGAGAAGATAAAATTTTTTGAATAGACAATTTTATCGCATATAGTTATTTGACATTTATACACGTCAAGTGTAATTTTCGACGATTTGAACGTTTAGAATAAGTAGTTAATTAGGTTGTTCTTCTAGTATATAGGTTGTTTTTTAATTTTAAGGTTCGTAGAAAGTACGATTATTGTTCTTTATTATATTTTGGGAATAATAATTCATTTTCACTTGTTATCTGATGGTATATAATATATAATTTTTGATTCCAACTCACTTTGGTATTAATTCAACTCCTATTTCATTGAATTTGAAAAATTTTGGATCCTATAAAACTTTTGATATAATCAGTGACATTTAGTTAATTTTCAGTGACAGAAAAATTGTAGATGTCATTAGATAATTTAATGGTCTTAGAATATATTGAACAAGCAGTCACTATAGATTTGCAATAGTATAATTGACAATTTTGGAATATTCTTTGGAAATTTATAAATTTAAAATTTAAATTATTAATTTTTTATAATCTTTGAACCCTCCCTGAGGTAAGAGCGAGTAAGTCGATTTTGTAGTAATTCATCTTTCAGAATATAAAATTTCATATTCATCTGAGCCGGGCATAATAATTTGACAATTCCTGTCAAAATTTCAAATAGGTTATATTCAGTGATAAAGGTGTTTTCACATTAGTGTAGTTACTACCACGATTGTAACAACAGCATCTAATAATCAAATTTCAATTAAAATCATATAATACATAATTATAAAAACAGTAGAACATTAAATATATTATAATTTGGCGGCCCAACGTGTGGCGAATTAAGAATTTTTCTTGATAATTAGGTTGACGTTAACATTATAATAATTGTCACCCAAAACGTGGGGTGATTAAAACTGTGCATATAATTATAAAAATATTAAAAATTTATTGACATTATTATAAAAAAAAAATTTAAATATTTACGATGGAACGAAGAATGACGTTAAGAGATGGTAAACAGGTAGGAGTTGGAAGTGGATCTGATGAAGAAAGGGAGGAACAGGAGGATAGTAGACGGGAACCCCAAGGAGGAACAAATAGCAATGATCATTGGATGCAACAATTTCTTTTGAAAATGAATGAGAATATGAAAAGGAGATTAAGAAAATCAGGGAAGATATGAGAAAATGGAATAATAAATTTAGTGAAGATATGAAATCGGACATGATGGTAAAAAAAATATACGTAGTAGGGGGGAACATTGATGATAAGAGGATAAGATGTTAGATAAAAAAAATAACATGAATGTAAATATGAATGACAATATAAAGGTTGATACTATAGACCAGAAAATATGTAATAAAATGGAAAAGGAAACTGACGAAGAAAAAATCCAAAGTTCAATGGAGATTAAAGAAGTTGAGAAGAAAATTGATGAGATACAGTCTATAAAAGTACAAAGACAAACCAAAGATGAAATGGTAGACATTAATTTACAGAATCTAGGAAGTGAAGAAGTGATGCAAATGTATGAAGAAAATATTTATTGGAAAATAAAATACTTAGATGTTAATATAGTGAAACAAATCGTGATATATGATAAAAGAAATAATAATTATAGTAGGGGGATACAACTTAATTGGGAAGTAAAGGAAATGAACAGAAGATTGTGAGAAACTATGGAAGAGATAGAAGAAACCACAAGACAAATTGAAGAAAGAATAATTTATGCAGAAAATTTCGAAAGGAGAGTGAAACTTAGCAGAAATATAAGGATAATTGATTCAAGAATGTTTAATAGGACAATCAAAAATGAAAAGATAGGAAGTGAACATATTATGGAGAAGAAAATAATTAAAATTACTGTCAATGATATGGAAGAATTTGAGATGCAAATTTCAATGCATTTATTGGAAGAAATTGATGAGATATGGGACTACAAAATTAAAAAAGATATGGTGGAGAACAGAAAGAAGCGACAGAAACCGATAGAGAATCAAACAATAAGAGAAGAGAATAAGACGAAGTTTAGGAAAAGAAAATAAAATTGAATTATATGAAAGGATTATAGGAACGACATCTAGAAACGAAAAGGGAACTTACATGGTAAAGAATGCATATTAAAACGATATGTAAATAAAATGTTTATGATTAACAAGTAATATTTAAAAACATATGTGAATAGAAATTATATAAACAAAGGTTTGATAATAGAAGAAATGATAGACATGTTGATATGAATTATGGAAATGAAAATATAAGTTACAGAAATGAAAAACGAATATATGGAAATGGAGATAAAATTTATGACAACAAGTATTGTGAGAATAGGAGAGAATTTAACAACTTTGATAGAATATATGATAATGAAAATAGAAATGAAAATTAAGCAACAAAATAGATGGACAGGATGAAATAATTACATTTATAGGAACAAACGGACGGAAGTTATATAAACTAGGCAAATATATGATACAAAATATTTAATTAAAGGATGAAAAAGAAGTTGATATGTAAGCATAGTCGATGAAGAAGTTAGAAACAGACATAGTTATTGATGAATTGATGAAAAATAAGGAAATAATTGATTTTGAATAGATAGATATAATTCAATGGTAAAACAATTGAATTTGAGGAGGTAAATATGGAAGTATTGGCAATTGAAGAGGATAATAGGAAGTTATGGAATATAAAGAGGAATGGAATTATGGTAGAATTGGAGTTAATGAGTGGAAATAAGGAATATGAAGAGAAAGTGAAGAGTTTGATGATGTGGTTTGAAGGATTGTATGAAAAAGAAATTAGAATGGTAGATAATTATGTACGTGAGATAGAATGAATAGAAGATGTGAAAAGTAATGGTAATTGGTCAGATTGTGAAGAAGAACATTGTGAATTTATAAATGAATTGTTAAAGATGTATAACAAAAGAATTTCGAAGGAACTAAGGGTTGCTTGATTAAAATATGGATGTAATAAAGGAGAAGAATACTGAGAAATGTTAGAGTAAAATCATAACCAGTTCCATGTAAGTTGTTTAGGCAGAGTAGAATAAAAGAGAGTTGAAATATTACAGATCATAGAAAAAATTGATCAACATGTATATAGGGAATTTTAAAATAACAAATATTTGTATGTTACGTGAAATTTTAAGATAGATATAATATAGTTAATGAGTTTTATGAAATTAGTGACAATAGTTTAATTTGATTAAAAGAAATTTCTTTTATTAGTTAATAATCATTTTCAGAACAGTACTAGTATACTGAAATGATAGGATAATATTTGGCAATTTTGAAAGATAAATTATAATTATATGCAAGAATAGATTTATCATTCTTTTATTAGGGGGATTTAATACATATACTCTATCTAAATTCTAAAGAAAACATTGAAATAAAGAAAAATGTACATATTTGGATGTAATACTAGTGATATACAATGTATTATAAATAATTTAAAAGATTCAATATGCAAATAAAATTTGACATTACAATTTCGAATGACAATAATGCAGAAGATACTTAATGATACATAGATTTTATAAAGATTTTAAAAAAAATAATACAGATGTCGCTGGTAGCAAAATTACAATTAGAATTAAAGAATGAAAATCTCTCTTTGTTATATGAAAACATAAATTTGTATTTTTTTTTAAAAAAGGAATTCTTTGGTAACCAAAGGAGAACAGAATTATTTATGAAAAAAGTTTAGTTAGTTGATTTTCAACCCCTCTCGAGAGAACATCTAATATGAGTTCTCTAAAATTTGCTGAATAATATAATAGTAATTGATATATTAAAATAGCATCAGATTATAATAATTAGCATGATAAGATCAGTGCGTGAATAATTCCTTAAATAATTATATTGAAATAGTGTTAGTGATTTTTCCGGGTTCTAAATTATAAATTTAGAAAAGTGGTTCCGGCGATTATAAAAGACGTGCTTAGAATCAGAACGAGTGATCCTGATACCTAGTTGTTGAGTTCAGTCCAGATTTTCTAAATTATTTTTCAAGAATTAACAGGCCTTTAAATAAAATTAAGATAGATGCATCTATATCACATTTTTGAATACTGACAAAATTAACGTTAAAGATATATAAAATTTCACCTGAAGAGAAGAGAAAATTTTTTGAATAGACAATTTTATCGCATATAGTTATTTGACATTTATACACGTCAAGTGTAATTTTCGACGATTTGAACGTTTAGAATAAGTAGTTAATTAGGTTGTTCTTCTAGTATATAGGTTGTTTTTTTTAATTTTAAGGTTCGTAGAAAGTACGATTATTGTTCTTTATTATATTTTGGGAATAATAATTCATTTTCACTTGTTATCTGATGGTATATAATATATAATTTTTGATTCCAACTCACTTTGGTATTAATTCAACTCCTATTTCATTGAATTTGAAAAATTTTGGATCCTATAAAACTTTTGATATAATCAGTGACATTTAGTCAATTTTCAGTGACAGAAAAATTGTAGATGTCATTAGATAATTTAATGGTCTTAGAATATATTGAACAAGCAGTCACTATAGATTTGCAATAGTATAATTGACAATTTTGGAATATTCTTTGGAAATTTATAAATTTAAAATTTAAATTATTAATTTTTTTTAATCTTTGAACCCTCCCTGAGGTAAGAGCGAGTAAGTCGATTTTGTAGTAATTTATCTTTCAGAATATAAAATTCCATATTCATCTGAGCCGGGCATAATAATTTGACAATTCCTGTCAAAATTTCAAATAGGTTATATTCAGTGATAAAGGTGTTTTCACATTAGTGTAGTTACTACCACGATTGTAACAACAGCATCTAATAATCAAATTTCAAATAAAATCGTATAATACATAATTATAAAAACAGTAGAACATTAAATATATTATAATATATATATATATATATATATATATATATATATATATATTATAATTTATATTTATATATTTATTTTTATTGTTGTTTTATGTAGATTAATAAAGAATGTTGTTCGGCTAGCTCAGGGTAAATGTATCATAGTTGGGCATGGGTACTCCTTAATCTCTTTGAGTTCAGGTCTAAAGTTTTTTTTTATATGATTTATTATTTAATTTATAAATTTTAATAAATAATTATTTGTTTTTTATCTATTATTTAAAATAAAATTATACCTTGTATAAATTTATGTTGAGACGCCTATGTTATTGATTATATTCCTGTTTTTAATAGAGGGTATAGAAACAAAAATGAACACTATAATTATATATTGTCAAAACTACGTTGGACATTGGAAAAGGAATACATGTATTAATATAAACAAATTTAAAATCAAAATAGTGGAACAAACAACTAAAATCTAATAATTCAACAAGTAGGTACCTCAGCGCAAATTTATATTGTTTGAAATGGCCAAAATTTTAAATTTCAAATTGGTTAACACTAACCTTTCACTAACAATGATGTCTTCTGGCACCGACGATCACCAATATCCAATACCACCAACTTTCATATTAATATGTCAACTGCATTCACTCAACCTGAACTCCAGCTTGACAAAACTTCTCCAGGTAAGTCTTGAAATTCTTCACCGTGTCCCGTTTAACGTTTCAATTAGCTTCTAAATCTTCTCAACATACTCCTTCAACTTTATTTAACTTTTTTCTGTTACTTTTCTTGAGTTTTATGAGAAGTTTGGTTCTATTTTGTTATAATTTTAAAATTTGATTTTACTACGTCCTCTCTCCAAAATATCATATATCATACCTCTTCATTTTCGAAAATAAAACAACCCTCCTTTCTCCTGTCCGTTGCTATGGACAAAACTCAGCATCTCACTAGATTTTTTAACAATAATTTAGAAATCAGAGGTTTTCATTTAATTTCATATTTTTCTTAACTATTTGATAATATTTAATGCTTTGTTTATTTCCAAAATAATTTAATTTATCTATTCCAAACTCTACTTTTCCAAAAATATCCATATTTAAAAAAAACCTCTGATTGTATAAAACTATTCCATTATGAATGAAACAAATCTACAGTCTGATTACTCTGAAATACACATGCAATCCTTTTCCAATTATATTAGAATTCTTCCACAATTAGTGTTCATTATAAACGCGGACTGAAATTTCTATATACAAAATTTCTTTATATGTAATTTTACATCCTCTCTTTATACGCTTGTCAGAATTATATAGTTCTATGACAATGAATCCTGTCGCGCACAACGAAATCTGTCGCTGATGTTTCATGTTTTGAAATTATTTTAACATTCCAATCTTGTTGACAGTTCTCAGTGTCATTATAATAGTAAATATCAAAAATAATGATTTTGCCACTAATTCTTATTAAACATGATGTATTATAATAATATAAATACATTTATTTATTATTTTAGGGGTTTAAATACTTTTAATGACGTATATGCCAAATTTACAAATTATTATATTGTTTGAAGATGATTTTTATGGTCTGATATACAAGTTATGAGTGAATTATTTTAGGAAGCACTGACAATGGTAAATGTTTTGAATATTATTTCAGCATCTCTATATTTACATTAAACAAACGATATCATAGGTACATATTCAATATATAACTCGATTTAATTTCATTCATATCATGAAAATCAAATAATTCCCTATGTTTTGGCAACTTACAACCATATTCACGCTTGGAAACCTCACACTCCAACACCTTCAAACCCTTATAGATGTTGTGATGAGTTCAATATATATATATATATATATATATATATATATATATATATATATATATATATATATTGAACCAGATATCATAGATAATAAGAGAATTAGTATTATAAAAATATGTTGCTAGTATTAAAATATATGAAAATAATATAATTTGAGAAAACAGGAAAAAAGGAAACACTTTTCTTAATTTAAACAACATATCAAATAAAGATATATTAAATAATAGCCTATAACAATATAATAAATAAAGAATTACCTCAATAATAATACAAAATATAGAGATTGCCTAACCAATGTAATGATGTGAATAAAGTTGCCTAAGACGAAGAATAATTTCCATACCATAACCAGCTGTTCACCTAAAAAGAAATAATTATATAGTCAAGTCAAGAGAATTTTAGATATAAGTAGTTACATTATAATACAAATATTATTATAGATAATTCATTATAATCATTAATTTAAGAATAAAAACAAATACAAATATTGAATAGAATAGAATTCAATAGATTTTCATAGATAAACAAATAATGACATATAGATAAATGATATATGGTAAATAAAATGGACGTTGAATCAATAAATAGTAATTTGTTAAAGTTCATTATAAATAATATAATGCAAAGAGTTTAGACAAATAACATAAGAGAATTTATATTTATAATTAATATGAGTGTAACAAGGATATACTATCAATAACAATATTGAATGTTGTACCATGTAAATGTATCTATGTATAACCAATTTTAATTTATTTGTATGATGAAAAAACTCATAGGAACTCTATAAATGAACTAATAATGTAAAAGAGTGTATGTATGAAATTTTTTAATAAGTGATAGAAGTTTCAATTAATCTGATTGCAAAAGAAAATATTTTATTGGTTATAAAATATGACAGAACAAATTGTGAATCAACAAATAAACTTTGAAATAGTGACCTAAAAAAGAACAAAAGACTGTTTGTTGAAAAAAGTAGAGAATCGAGGGGACGCTTAAAAGGATAAGGGAAGCTGGTGTCAAGAAGCGAGGAGTGTGTGTGATGGTGTTCCTGAAATTTCAAGAAATTCCCGGTTTAAGACATTTAAACCTATAAAGTACTATTAAATACAATATTAGTAATACTCACAGTCAATTGTATCAAGTTTTTCGGCAAGAATCTACGAAATTTTCATCCCAATTCAAGAGCAACAGGTCAGTGTTTTTGAATCATTATTGGCCAATAATCAGAGTAAAAACTCAAAATACTCAAATAAGTACTTAATTTCATAAATTGATAAACTTTTGCACATATGATCGATCTAAAAAAGAAAGAAACAGACTTTATATAGTGAATTAATCGCATAAATCGTTAAAATTGATAAAAGGCCGAATTTTAAATAAATTAAAATATGTACTTACAACATCTTGTAACCGCATAAATCTAATGATTGAAAAGTTATCAATGTTATAACTATGTCCATCTGTATATAATACCTATATTTCTATCTATGTATATAACTATTTTCTTCCCACAGCAATTTGTATCATATATATGTATGATTTATATATAAATTCTTTTATGTGTTTGAACCATTTACTTGTTTGCATCTTCAACAAACCATATTTGTATAATATTAATAGATGCTTCGTATGTATAAGAATTGTTCGTTTTATGCTAAAGCGCGTGACTAGTTTTTTCCACGCATGCGTATTGATGAATTATTAAAATAAATAAGTAGATACAATATAACCAGTGGCGTCTCATATTATTTTTAGCAAATATATAAAATATTGAATTTAAAATTAAATTGATTTCAAAATAATGTGTTTTCTTTTTATTTAAACAATTACAACAATATAAAATGCCAGGACTCAAAGAGAAAAAGGATTTCATGCTCCCGAATAATCAAATTAAAATAAGTTACTAAACAAAATAACAATAACCAACTGAGCTAGCCAAACTAAACAAAAATTCTAAATAATAAACATCTACATTGAATTTCATAATCAAAAGTAAGTAAGCATATATCATAAATATAATAATTGGCGCCCAACGTGGGGCGTTTTAAAAAAAAATAGGTAGCATTTAAAATTCAAAATCCAATTAAAATATCAACATGGAAAGAAAAAGTACACTGAGAGATGGAAACCAGGAGTATAGGAGACAGGAAACGCAAGGAGGAACAGTTACCGATGAACAAATATTGCAATTTTTGATTGAGTGGAGGAAAGAAATGAGAGAAGATATGAGAAAGCGGGATGACAAAAGAAGAAAAGATAGGAAAACTATGGTAAAAGATTTTAACCGAGTAGAGGGGAACATTGATGGTAAGATGGATAGTAACAAGGATAACATAAATGTGGAAACGATTGGTAAGGAGGACAAGATTAATGAAAATATGAACAATATGAGGGGAGATTTGAAAGCGACTATAAATAAAAATACTGATATGATGGAACCGAAAACAAGTAATAATTTGGAAAATAAAATTGATGATATGAAACCAGAAAATATTAAGGAACTCAAGGAGAACCAGGAAGAATTTGAGAATTAACAATTTAGAAGGCAAATAAATGAAGTTAACTTAGATATGGAGGATCAAAATAAAAACTTGAAAATAGAACCAAAAGAAAGCGGAATCAAAATGGAAGAAAATTTACCAGGAACTATACAAACGGAAATATCAAAACAAACTAGTAATATAACAGATAACTATGAACGGAATGAAATTAGAAATGATGGAAATGGGAATTTTGAAAAAGAAGAAATTTCAATGGAAATTAAGAATATTGAGAAGAATAATCAGGAATTAACAAATATAACTGAGGGTACAGAAGAAAAGGAAACTGGAGAAATGGAATACATAAGATTACAGGAACAAGCGATTGACGAGGAAAATCAACATTTCCAATAAAAAGTAAATGAAGAAATCACAAATTTAAATGGTATAATAGAAAGATCAACAGGCATATGTACTAGAAGAATTGGAATAATGGATAGACAAATTAACAGAGAAATAGAAGAAATGAACCGGAGATTAAAGGACACAGTAGAAGAAATAGAAGATAGTATAAGAAGAAATGAAGGAGGTATAGGATGCTCAGGAAATTTTTATAACAATAATAATGTAGTAATTAAAGTAATATCTAACAACAACATGACGATAAATTACACAAAAGCTTTCTTTAGAATAATAAATAGTAAAATTGATAATATGGAAGAATTTAAAATGCAAATTTTAATGAATTCATGGGAAGAAATTTATGAGATATGGGGCAACAAAGTTAAAAAGGATACAGTAGAGAATAGACAGACGCTTCAGAAATGTATCGAGCATCAAACAACAAGAGAAGAAAGCAAGAAAAAGGTTAGAAAAAGAAAAGCGAATTAAATAATAGAACAAGAGAATAGGAATGAAATATGGAGACGAGAATGCAATTCAATGAAAAAGGGAAAGGATACAGAAATGAAGTCGAAATAAATAATGTACATGAAATTTAGCAATAATGAGTAATCCAATTATAAGTCATGTATATAAATTATTTATATATGATGTTATGTTACGAATAATACTTGAAAAAAGGAAATGATAGTCATAAGGATAGATTTAAAATTTAATATTAAGTAGTGTACAAAGATAAAGTAGATATTAGACAGAGTTTTGTTTTCCATTTGGCAGCTGGTGATCCAATTAAATTCATCTCGTTTGTTTCTTCAGAACCTAAAAAAATAAATATAATATAATATGAAGAAAAATTTATTAGGTAAAACTTATAATTAAAACATTTTAAAAATTTGTGAGTATGGCAAACCAATATATATATATATATATATATATATATATATATATATATATATATATATAATGTTGATTATTTTGATTTCTGAGGTTGGAATAATGTACGAACTGTTTCTCTGTAAATAACAAAGATTTTTATTATTATATACAATATTTACAATTAGATACATGATCTAGAATATTAATCCTACCTGTAAATAACAAAGAAACAACATTCAAAGTTATTATTCACTAGGATTGTTCTCACATTTCGTACAATATTTAATCTCATTGACATGTGCCAATTTAATGACATGACATATATTAAGACATCGACTTAATTACGCGCGCAATTGAATTGGACTGAAGATATTCCTTACATCTTCCCCCTTAAGATTAAAATTTTTGGTATAAAATACAGTACAATACAAAATTATATAAAATAGCGCTAAGTACATTCTGTGGTGTTCATCGCCGAAGTAGTAGGAGTTAGTTTTGAAATATGAAATAAATTTGATTCTGATTTTTTATATCCTACGTCAACCTCATACATTGAGTTTGATATTTTCTTCATAATTGTGTACGGTCCGATTCTTAATTCATCAAGTTTCTTTCGATTCATTCTATTACCATTCTCAATATATACTGAATCTCCAACATTAAAATTATATGTTTTCCTATTTTTGTCATACAGTTTCTTATTGTATTCATGACATTTTATACTGTTCTGGAATGCAGTTATTCTATCGTTTTCTAGTTGATTAATGTTTTTCTTTTTCAATTCATTCGGTAATATTGATGTATCTTCGCCATTTAATAAGTATTTTGGGCTAATTCTTGTCACCGTGTGCTCAGTTTCATTATACTGATTTATGCAGTTGTGAGCTACAGTTGTCCATGCATGTTTATTTTTTTGCTCATTCATTGCACATCTTATTTTATTCACTAAGGTTTGGTTGAGTCTTTCGTTTAAACCATTCGAAAATGGTGTATTAACTCCTGTAAAGATCATTGTGATTCCTTTTTCTTTCAAAAAATTTTTGAAGTCTTTAGAGTTTATACCTGGGTATTGATCTGTTAATAGTATCTGAATATCGTGATCTTTTAGTACATTTTCTGTTAGTTTAACGAAATCATTTGCATTTTGTGTTTTCGATGTTATTATGTAAGCATATCTTGAAAAGTGGTCTACCAGGAGATGTTAATATTTTTTCGTGGATCTTGAGCCACCAAATCCACCTATTGTATCTATGGAAACTATTTCGAATGGTTTTGTTGCGGGACCAAGATGTGACATTAAGCCAATTTTATCTTGTCCTCTTGATTTATTTTTTTTACATATTTGGCAATGTCTACAAACTTTTTTCATGTTTTCTAATATCTTTTCTGCTGTATAATACGTCAGTATTTCATTTTTCATTTGATTAATTCCAATATGACCGAATTTCTTATGAGTGTCTTCTATCAGTTTTTTGCTAAATTCTTCCGATAGTAAGATTTTCTCTTTATTTCTTGCTTTTTTATAGTACAAGTTATTTTTAATGTCTAATCTCAGTCCATTTTTATCAATTTTTATATCTTTATTCTTCTTCTGGTCTTCTAAAATATCCTCTAGTTTTATTAGATTCACTACTTTTAATTTGTCTTCCTCTTCTTCTTTAGCCTCTAGCACCGGATTTCTGCTTAAGCAATCTGCTTCTAAGTTATCCTTGCCCGGGCGATACACTACTTCAAAGTCAAACTGCGACAAGTAATAAGTAAGATCCCCTATCTCTTCGTCAGTTCTAGCTCTTATATTCATTTTTTCTAGAGGTTTGTGATCTGAAAATACCGTGAAATGTTTGCCTATAAGCCAATGTTGCCAATACTTTACCGATTCTTTTATTGCTATACATTCTAAATATATTGCTTTTTTTCTTTTCTGTGATTCGCTTAATTTCCTAGAAAAATATGCTACTGGTTTTTCAGTTTTAATATTTTCGTTCAATTGTGGTTGTTTTAAAACAGCACCTATGCCTTGCAAGCTTGCATCTGTATATATATGAATCGGTAAATTTGGATCAAAAACAGCTAAAACTGGTTGTGTGCAAAGAAAATTTTTCATATATTCAAATACTTTTTGACATTTTTCTGACCAAATGAATTCCTGTCCTTTTCTTAGTAAATTATGCAGTGGGTCTAAAGTTATTGAACTTTTTGGTATGTATTCGTTATAAAAAATAATTTTACCCAAAAATTGTCGAACATTTTTTCTATTTTTTGGTACAGGAAAATTTCTTATCGATATTAAATTATCTTTCATTGGGGAGATTGAATTATGTTTTATTATGTGGCCTAAATATTGTACTGAGTCAATTGCAAATGTGCATTTTGAGAGTTTAATCGAAATCCTTCTTTCACGATTGCTTCTAATAACTGTGTCAAATGATCTATGTGTTCTCTAAAGGATTTTGAAAATATTAAGATATCGTCTATATAGTTAACTGTGAAACCTGATAATTTGTGTTTTCTTATTATATTACTAGGGATTCTTTGAAAAATAGCCGGTGATGTTTTTAATCCGAATGGTAGGCAAGTCCATTGGAAGTGACCTTCTTGGGTGACAAATCCTGTTTTTCTTCTATCTTCAATCCGTAAAGGAATGGACCAAAAAGCAGAATTAATGTCCAGCTTTGAAAAAAATTTGCAGTCTCTTGTTTTTATTACTAAGTCTTCTATCAATGGAAACGGTTGTGATTGAGGTACTATTATTTTGTTCAAATCCCTAAAATCTATGCATAATCTTGATCTTCTATTGTCATCTTTTTTGAATGCTAAAGTTACAGGGGCAGCAAAAGGGCTGTATGATTCTTCTATCAAATTTCTTTCAAGTAATTGAGATACTTGTTCTTCTATTTCTTTCTTGTCATCAATCGTACATCTATAGGGCCTTTTACTACAATATTTATCTACTATAAGATCTATTCTCGCTTCGTAGTCTTTTACGGTACCTATATCGTACTCATCTTTAGCAAAAATATTTTTATATTTATTTACTAAATCTGTTATAATTTTTTCTTCATTATTCTTTAAATGATTTGTTAAAATATTAAAAGTGTCTATCTCTACATGTTCATTAAAGTTAACTTGATACTCATTTATCAATTTGTTAGATTCGGAATCTTTTTGTTCTATCTCTAATCTCTCATTTTGTATCAAGTTGAATTTTTCTATACAATCTAGTCCTATGAGGAAATTATACTTGAAATTTTCATTATTAATTATGAACACATTTACATATTTTTCTATATTTAATATTTTTATTTTTAATTTTAATTTTATAAATACCATTAATCGTTCTCAAATTAGTTTTCTTAATATAATCATTCTTCGTTTTTACATTGATTAGACTGGCATTTATTAATGATATATTGGAGCCTGGATCATAAATCGCAGGTATTTCCAAAATATCATTTAACCTAATTTTGAGTTCAATCAATGGTGGCACTATTAGTTTTTTGGATCATCGGTACTTAAATCTACATCTAAAGTTAAGTTATTTACTTGTCTCGATTTGTAATTTTTCTTTTCTGGATCTTTAAACCAGCATTCTGTTTCGGGGTGAAATCTTGTTCCTTTGTTATTATCTTTGCATATTTTGCAAGGTGTTTTTTCTGTTTTTATCTTGAAGTCCGGTTTATTCTTTTTCACTTCAAAATTTTTCTTAATGGTTAAACTTTCTAATTTATTCAATTCATTATGTAAATCTTCAGATTTTTCTAAGTTTTCTCTATCAATTCTGTCTAATAAGTAGTTGGGTAAACCCATGGCGATAAGATCCACAAGCGTATCACTATCCATAGTCTTCCTTACTTGTAATAAGAGTTTTTCTTTTCTTAGAGAATATTCTAGTAATGAACCTGTTTGGTATTTAAATGCTATAGCATATTTTATTGGAGACCAACCTTTACTTGCAAATGTATTACAAAAATTGTCTCTCCATTCTTTCCATTCTGCTTTGATTGTAAGCTTATAAAGTGTACAACTATACCAATCTACAGCACTTTTGTCCATGAATGACTTTAAAATTTCAATTTTCTTCTCATCTTTTATTAATTCAAAGCGTTCACATTCTTTTTCAAAATCTTTAATCCATTGATCCGCGTTTGAATTTTTACCATCAAATTTTTCGATAACAAATTCTTTAGCTAAATTCCCAATATTTATTTTTTCAGATTTTTCTTCATTTTTTTCTAATAGTTTTTCTAATAATTGTATCAATGGTTGTTCTGAGGTACTAGCCGTTACGTCACTATCTTCTTGTTTTTCAATTAACTCTTCCAAATACTCATCCTCAAATACCACATTCCCTTCTGTATCATAATAAGTTTCTTCCAATTCTTTATGTGAACTTACCCACACTTTTCTCACTTGATTTCTCAGTTTTAATGCTTTCTTCACCTTAGTGAATGCAGGAGTTTTCATAAGCTCTTCATGGTTTTGTACACCATAGTGGTCAAATGGAATTCTATATGTATGACCATCTTCTGTGGTAATTCTAGTGACACACAACACATTGGATTTTTTATCTGCTGCTTCTAGTGATTTGAAGTGGAACTGTAGCTTTTCCATCGTGGTATACAACGAGAATGTTGTTTTATAATGTTGATTATTTTGATTTCTGAGGTTGGAATAATGTACGAACTGTTTCTCTGTGAATAACAAAGATTTTTATTATTATATACAATATTTACAATTAGATACATGATCTAGAATATTAATCCTACCTGTAAATAACAAAGAAACAACATTCAAAGTTATTATTCACTAGGATTGTTCTCACATTACTGTACAATATTTAATCTCATTGACATGTGCCAATTTAATGACATGACATATATTAAGACATCGACTTAATTACGCGCGCAATTGAATTGGACTGAAGATATTCCTTACATATATAGCAAATAAAGGAAACAATTTATAAGAGATACTGGTTTTACATAGAATGAAACTATTAAAGAATATAGGATAGAGGGGATAAAATAAGAATAACTCAAGTATCAAATAGAAGTTCACATTTTTTAAATAAGGAAATAAGATGTAAGTAATAAAGGATAGGAGAGGATAATAATGAATGATATTGATTAAAAATATAGGAGGTAATGTTTAATGTCAATTAGAATCTTATAGATTACTTGAAAATACAGGAAGGAATAAGGAAGTTGATATTGATATATATATATATATATATATATATATATATATATATATATATATATATATATATATATATATATATATATATATGAATTTAAGAAATAATTAATTATATTGAATAATGAATATTGAAAAGAAATATGATATGAGGAGTATATAGAAGTATAATGTTATTACAAAGAAATAAGTTGATATATAAGTGGATGTTAGGAAGAAATGATAAAAGAGAAGTATTATATGAAGTAATATTCTAAATATAAATTGACATTGATCTTAATCAAGTGTATTTTAAGGAAATAATTAGGAGACAGTTATTGAAAGAAATAGATTTTGTAGTAGGAAATATGTGAACAAATATTTGAGAAACAAAGTTAACGAAAGTAAGATTATGCCATAAAGTTGTTAAATTTTTTTTTTGAATAAAATAAAATCAATCATTTATAATAAGAAAATTGAAATTTAAATAAATATCCAGGGTATGCATATCATTTAAATTTAAATTTGAGGGGAATTGAACCAGATATCATAGATAATAAGAGAATTAGTATTATAAAAATATGTTGCTAGTATTAAAATATATGAAAATAATATAATTTAAGAAAACAGCAAAAAAGGAAACACTTTTCTTAATTTAAACAACATATCAAATAAAGATATATTAAATAATAGCCTATAACAATATAATAAATAAAGAAATACCTCAATAATAATACAAAATATAGAGATTGCCTAACCAATGTAATGATGTAAATAACGTTGCCTAAGACGAAGAAGAATTTCCATACCATAACCAGCTGTTCACCTAAAAAGAAATAATTATATAGTCAAGTCAAGAGAATTTTAGATATAAGTAGTTACATTAGAATACAAATATTATTATAAATAATTCATTATAATCATTAATTTAAGAATAAAAACAAATACAAATATTGAATAGAATAGAATCCCATAGATTTTCATAGATAAACAAATAATGACATATAGATAAATGATATATGGTAAATAAAATGAACGTTGAATCAATAAATAGTAATTTGTTAAAGTTTATTATAAATAATATAATGCAAAGAGTTTAGACAAATAACATAAGAGAATTTATATTTATAATTAATATGAGTGTAACAAGAATATACTATCAATAACAATATTGAATGTTGTACCATGTAAATGTATCTATGTATAACCAATTTTAATTTATTTGTATGATGAAAAAACTCATAGGAACTCTATAAATGAACTAATAATGTAAAAGAGTGTATGTATGAAATTTTTTAATAAGTGATAGAAGTTTCAATTAATCTGATTGCAAAAGACAATATTTTATTGGTTATAAAATATGACAGAACAAATTGTGAATCAACAAATAAACTTTGAAATAGTGACCTGAAAAAGAACAAAAGACTGTTTGTTGAAAAAAGTAGAGAATCGAGGGGACGCTCAAATGGATAAGGGAAGCTGGTGTCAAGAAGCGAGGAGTGTGTGTGATGGTGTTCCTGAAATTTCAAGAAATTCCCGGTTTAAGACATTTAAACCTATAAAGTACTATTAAATACAATATTAGTAATACTCACAGTCAATTGTATCAAGTTTTTCGGCAAGAATCTACGAAATTTTCATCAATTTTGGTTTTTTGGAGCTTCAGCGGAGTTTTTCTGGGATCCAGAGACTTTCATCCCAATTCAAGAGCAACAGGTCAGTGTTTTTAAATCATTATTGGCCAATAATCAGAGTAAAAACTCAAAATACTCAAATAAGTACTTAATTTCATAAATTGATAAACTTTTGCACATATGATCGATCTAAAAAAGGAAGAAACAGACTTTATATAGTGAATTGATCGCATAAATCGTTAAAATTAATAAAAGGCCAAATTTTAAATAAATTAAAATATGTACTTACAACATCTTGTAACCGCATAAATCTAATGATTGAAAAGTTATCAATGTTATAACTATGTCCATCTGTATATAATACCTATATTTCTATCTATGTATATAACTATTTTCTTCCCACAGCAATTTGTATCATATATATGTATGATTTATATATAAATTCTTTTATGTGTTTGAACCATTTACTTGTTTGCATCTTCAACAAACCATATTTGTATAATATGAATAGATGCTTCGTATGTATAAGAATTGTTCGTTTTATGCTAAAGCGCATGACTAGTTTTTTCCACGCATGCGTATTGATGAATTATTAAAATAGATAAGTAGATACAATATAACCAGTGGCGTCTCATATTATTTTTATCAAATATATAAAATATTAAATTTAAAATTAAATTGATTTCAAAATAATGTGTTTTCTTTTTATTTAAACAATTACAACAATATAAAATGCCAGGACTCAAAGAGAAAAAGGATTTCATGCTCCCGAATAATCAAATTAAAATAAATTACTAAACAAAATAACAATAACCAACTGAGCTAGCCAAACTAAACAAAAATTCTAAATAATAAACATCTACATTGAATTTCATAATCAAAAGTAAATAAGTATTTATCATAAATATAATATATATATATATATATATATATATATATATATATATATATATATATATAAATTCACTTATGTTCTTCAACCTTCCGATAATATTTAGAATTATATCTTCTTGGGTTCAAAGGTTGTGGAATGAAACAAATATATTAGTTAAAATATATTTTCGAATAAAGACTTATCAAACTTCTTGACGTTTCGCTCTTATTTTAGGAGCATTTTCAAAAGAATATGTATAAATATTAAAATTAAATTACATAAAATACAGTTATTGTAAAAATTATTTTGAAAAAGTCAATAAAATGTCATGAATGAAGTGTCAATAGTAATAGAATACCTGCCTTAGATATTTACGCAACGATATTATGTTGGGAGTGATAAAAATAAATTAATTAATTAATTTGTAATAAATTTGACTCAAGTTTTTTATGTCTTGTTTGTCATTTACTGATAATTTATCTTGTTTTATATATATCATTTCCTTGATTTTGAGTTTTTGATAATTTGTGTCTTGTGTTAAAATTTTTGTGTTTTTGAAATCGAATTCATGATTTTCGTTATGTTCATGTTTGTGTAGCGCTGTGGATGCATTTTTAGTGTATTTATGGCCGTTTATTCGGCTTTCTAGATATTGTGTAGTCATTCCTACATAATTTTTTGAACAGTTTAAGCATGGTATGGAGTATATAACATTTGATTTCTTATTATTTTTAGTTTTGCTTTTTAATTTAGTAAATAGTGATGATAGTGTATTATTTGGTTTATGGCATATTTTGATATTATGTTTAGATAATATATATTTTAGTTTTTCTGATAATTGATTCGTATAAGGTAGAGCTATATATATATTTTTTTCGTGGTTCAAAGTTGTTATTTATTTACTAAATTATTTATTTACTAAATTAAAAAGCAAAACTAAAAATAATAAGAAATCAAATGTTATATACTCCATACCATGCTTAAACTGTTCAAAAAATTATGTAGGAATGACTACACAATATCTAGAAAGCCGAATAAACGGCCATAAATACACTAAAAATGCATCCACAGCGCTACACAAACATGAACATAACGAAAATCATGAATTCGATTTCAAAAACACAAAAATTTTAACACAAGACACAAATTATCAAAAACTCAAAATCAAGGAAATGATATATATAAAACAAGATAAATTATCAGTAAATGACAAACAAGACATAAAAAACTTGAGTCAAATTTATTACAAATTAATTAATTAATTTATTTTTATCACTCCCAACATAATATCGTTGCGTAAATATCTAAGGCAGGTATTCTATTACTATTGACACTTCATTCATGACATTTTATTGACTTTTTCAAAATAATTTTTACAATAACTGTATTTTATGTAATTTAATTTTAATATTTATACATATTCTTTTGAAAATGCTCCTAAAATAAGAGCGAAACGTCAAGAAGTTTGATAAGTCTTTATTCGAAAATATATTTTAACTAATATATTTGTTTCATTCCACAACCTTTGAACCCAAGAAGATATAATTCTAAATATATATATATATATATATATATATATATATATATATATATAAATCCAAAGTAAATTTCAGGAGGTTAATATGACGCTGTAGAGTTTTGGAATAACGTATTTCATTTGTAGATAAGCCACGTCTACCTCCACCCAACTAACCATTCGTCAAATTAGCAATTAGATTTCTGAAATAGTAGCTTAATTAAAAAAACTGACGTTGACACTGAGAGGCCGTGTTGTAATTAAAAATCGACATAACCGAATTGAATTTTCCGGAAGTAATACCACATTCAAAGTGTAAATCTAACAACTTATCAATACGCCACGGTCTCGTAGGCCCTACGTCAGGTTAAAGGTGAACCTAACTTCGCTAAACGTGAAAAAATAAGAATTTCAAGAACCTGAAGGTTAGCAGTTAATTTCGCACCCATTATTTGGTAATGTATATCACGAATCAAGGAAATACTACTTAAGTGCTTTTAAGTTCCAGTGACATCTGACTATATCGAGCAATATGCGTTAACGCCGCTGGGCCTAGAATGAATGGACAAATAGAGAAATCCAATACTTAAACGTTGAAAAAATACTAACTGGGATAAAAAGGGGACCATAGCCGCCCCTGTGTTACATGAATTCAAGTTCTCCTTCTTATCTACATTCCAAATGAGCAATTAAATTTTTAACGGTCTGTAACAGATAAAAAGCCACTTCGAAGTGCTCTTAACCAAATTTTTTGTTAACGAAAATCCGTACGTGAACAAGAGCGATACTCCTTGGGCTAATACACTAAACTATTTTAAAATATATTCCTTGTTTTGTACCGTAATCGTTAATTTACCTCGTTAAATTAATTGGATATAATGGCCCTAATTAGTTGAATTTTCAAATAGACCAGCTAGGAGTTATTCAAATTACACCATCTGACAAAAAATCGTCTGAAGAGCTACCGTACCTTTGAATTTATTGATAGAACTAGAACACTAGATATTTAGATTAGGACATTAATGAATGTCTTAAAAATTTATGATAAAACTGATTTGAATACGTGGCTTGTTTCTTTGGATGTTTGGTTATGTGATGGATGCTGTTGTAATATACAGTGCGTACGAGAAGCAAGGATACATGGAGACATGTTTGCCACCCACAGTAACAATATTTTTGTTATGTATATCCTACCAAAACAGCCATCTGCGCATGTCAGTAAAACTTTGCGCCATGTACACGTCACAAGTGACTATAGAAACAATCCAATTTCCGTAACAACGAAAGTAATGAAATTTAAATCACAAATTTTTGTCAAATCACATTCAATACCATGTCATTTATTACATTTTTCCAACTTTTTCTATTTTCAATTGATACAAAGAAAAACATTCTTCCAAATAATTCTCAATTTATTGACTGAAATTTATTCAGATAGAATTTTTATGTATACATAATTATTTTCCAACTAATTTTAAGCTGACCTGAAAAATTATTTAGTAAGACGACTTAATTTTCAAAAAATTTATTCAGACCATCCTTATACCAAAAATTGGGGCAAGTCTTAAACATTTTTTTTACTTAATTATATTTTAGATCATCTTGAAATTATTGGGAGATTAACCATGTTTATATAAAAAAAATTCTGGATAAATTTCAGTCAATAAATTGAGAATTATTTGGAAAAATGTTTCCTTGTAACTATCAATTGAAAATAGAAAAAGTTGGATACATTTAATAAACGACATGGTAGTCTACGTGATTTCAAAAATATTTGTGATTTAAATTTCATTACTTCAATTGTTTATTAAATGGAAATTTTGTTTCTACATGGCGCAAAGTTTTACTGACATCCGTAGATGGCAGTTTCGGTAGGATTTCAATTATTTTCATAGTGTAATATGACGCACATAGAATAATAATGGTCTAACTCCAATAATTTGAAAATTGGCGCCAGTCATCTAAAAAGTATCAATCTACCTTGATATGTCATTATATAGGTGGTCTAACTCCATACTTCAATTTCTGGTCAATAGATGACACTATCTTACTCTTATTGTGATTGAATTTCATTATAGTTCAGTATAAAAATGGTACAACTACCACATTCAGAATAATACTGGAACATCTTAGGAGTTAGACCATTAGTACTTGCAATAACCAGACGTTGCAGAACGTTTTGTGTGTTTATGGTGGAATGAAAGTTTTATAATGGACGAATTTAGTGATTTCAGTGACTCTGGGTCTGAATATATACCCAACGAAAGCGGAGAATCTTCTGGTAAGTCTAATTTTATACTTTAAGTCAATATTGAGTTAATTATGCAAACATAACCTAAAAAATTTGAAAACAATTTTTGCCAATAAATTCGTGCTTTAAGATATGTTTAATTACGGTATCCGCCAAAATAAACAGTACCGAAACAGAGAGTGCTGTGGAGTTGTTTATGTAACATGGATTTGTCATATTTGACTCAATTGTCATTAGTTGATATATTAATAGTACGCTGCAGTTAAATTTGATTTAAAAATGGTTCTAACAACGGAAGAAAAAGTTTTTTTGGTAGAGCATTATTTTCGTTCATACAGAAAAGGTCGTAATAATGGTCCAAGCTTAGAACAGGTGTCAATAAAATATCAACAAAAATTTAATAAAGTAGCTTCTAGTAAAAGTGTGATGTTAGCTGTTGTTGAAAAATTCCGTCGCACTGGTAGTGTATTGTGTCAACCTAAAGGTTCTTCAGGTCGTCGAAAAACAGTATGCACTAACGAAAATGAAGGACGTGTTTTTAACCAAGTTGTGCAATCACCACGTCTTTACGTCGCATGTTCAAATCAATTGGTGGTTATTATCCATACCGTATTCAAGTTGGACAACGATGCTGCGGACAAACGAGCAAGAGAAATTTACTCTGGTCGCATGTTGAGTTTAATTTACGAAGATCCCGAATTTTTGAAAAACATATGGTTTTCAGACGAGAGTCACGTTCATCTTAGCGGCTATATTAATCGACAAACAACCAGATTCCTTGGATTTGAACGTCCTGATGTCATTGTAGAGAAACCACTCCACAGTCTTCGAGTTACCGTTTGGTGCGCGGTATCTGGTCATGGAATGATTGGTCCTTATTTCGTTGAAGATGAAATTGACTGTCTCGAATTAACTAGAGACCGTGAGTTTCATTTAAAAACACCTTGTTTAAGATGATAATCAGAATCCACTTACTGTCAACCAAGAGCGTTATAGAGAGAAAATTATTATACCTTTTGTGAGAGATCTAAATAACTTTTGCCGTGCACGAAATCTACAGTTTCGCACACAATAGTTCCAACAAGATGGTGCAACGAGCCATACAGCTGTGCGCACCTTAGATTTACTCCGTCGGCATTTCGATAATAGAATAATTTCTCGGGGAACAGACTTCGAATATCCTTCTCATTCACCTGATCTGACGCCACCTGACGCATACATTTGGAGCATAATGAAAGACAAAATATTTTACTTGGAAAATCCGCCGGCGAATATTGCCGAACTACGGGAAAGAATACAAAATATTTTTCGGCAGTTACATCAACCACTTTTTATAAATATGTTTATTGACTTACAAAATCGATATGAAGCTTGTTTGCGTCGAAATGGTGAACATTTTGAACACTTACATTACAGAAATTGAAAATTAATTTTTATTTTTATTTTCGGTACTGTTTATTTTGGCGGATACTGTATTTCCATTTTAATGCATGTTTTTGGTATTATAGATGCAGAAGCTTAACATGACGAGCAGTTAGGATTTGACGAGGGAATTGACGTTGTTGAACAGGATCCACAACCATCCACAAGTATGGGAAATGTATTATATCTCAAATAATACACATTTTACAGGTTTCAAAATATTTACAGGTAGCCTTGCAAAAATCTAAAGCATAAAACGATCGAGGAACAAGAAATCTTGGAAAATTATTACTAAAAAAAGAGAAATACTGGCAAAGAGTACATTTCTAGAAGAGGGTTAGAAATGAACGCAAAACAATTCGAAAACATTGACTGCAACTGCAGAAAGAAGTGTATCGATTTATTTTCATTCACCGAAAGACAAAACGCGATTGAACCATTTTGGAGGCTTGGCGATTATGTGGCGCAAAATAGTTACATTTTTGGTTCAGTAAAAGCTTCACCCGTGAATAGAAAACGCACAAAAGATAGATGTCGTTTAGGGAAGCATACCCATTTTCAATACGTGCTGAAGACTAATAATAAAACAGATTGCAGAGAGCTAAGAGGTACTACAGGCTCTAGAAAGTTGGACGATTCTGATATTGTGAGGCATATAAAAACATTTCCGGCTTATCAAAGTCATTATTATAGAATTAAAAATCCAAATAGAAAGTATTTAAATAGCGGTCTAACTGTAAAGAAGATGTATGATCTTTATGTAGATGAATGTCGAACTCAGAATATTGAAGCAAAAAAATTGAAATTCTTTTATCAGGTATTTAATACCAAATTTAATTTGCATTTTGAAATTCCCCATCAAGACACCTACATGTTGTGCGAAGATCTAGAGTTAATACTGAAAGGTGCCGACAACGAAGATATAAAAAAAATATTTCAGCTCAAAAGGAGTTGCATTTACGGAAAGCAGAATTGGCGAGAGAGTGTTTACGAAACGATTTAAAGAAAGCTGCAGAAGCATACATAGTAACGTTTGATTTACAAAAGGCTTTGCCTTTTCCTAAGCTAAGAACGTCTGTAGCTTACTACAAGAGAAATCTGTATTTGTATAATCTGGGAATAAATTCCTTGAGCAGCAATACTGGTTACATGTACGTATGGAATGAAACACAGGGAGGGCGCGGTTCACAAGACATTGCAACTTGTTGAGTAAAGCATTTAAAGCTTTATGCTGGAAATCATAAACATGTCATTGCTTATTCAGATTCTTGTACAGGACAGAATCGGAATATCAAGATGAGTTTATCTCTGCTAAGACTTGTACAAGATCCAGAAGTTGAAAGCAACGTCATAGATTTTAAATTTTTGGTATCTGGACACTCTTTTCTTCCTAACGATGGCGAATTTGATATAATAGAGTCTGAAAGCAGACGCTATGGCATGATTTATCATCCAGATGAGTGGATAGATATAATCAAAAACTCCAAGCGAAAGGAACCTAAGTTTGTAGTATCTGAAATTCAACATGAAGAGTTTTTAAGCACGACAAATTTAGAAAATTTGAATACCAATCGGAAAACTACTACGGATGCACATAACTTTAGCTGGCTTAAAATAAGATGGCTTCGATTTCAGAGAGATCTACCCCTTCAAATTCAATTTAAGGAAACTCTAAATCCAGAAATTGAATTTCATACTGTTGATCTTTCCAAAAAGAAAACTGTTAGTAGGCCTAGTAAGGGTTTGACTAATGTATTGCAACAACCACTTTATCACACAAGAAGAACTGTGACAGCTGCAAAAAAGAAAGACATGATGGCTTTGCTGCCCTACATACCACCCGTACACCATAATTTTTATACCCACTGAGACAGTCACCCGAGGTTCTGGTCAACAAAACCTGTAAGATAGATCTTCTGACGATGAAATTATTTATGATTAGACCAATTTGAACAAAATCGTTCAGATTTATAGTGGTCTAAGTCCACATTTTTTTGGTTTCCCTTCTAGTTTTAAGGTGTTTTTTTTTTGCAAAAATTCTCGATGTGTTATAATAAAACCTACTTATTATCTACTGTATTGGTTGACAATAAACATTCACATTATGTTCAAAAATTTTGTTGAATTTCTAATTCGAATTTTTATAATGAGCGTTGTTGCAAACATTATGCAACACGAATCACACCAAAATTTATAAATGTAAAGTTCTTATCCTAGATGTCGTCTGCGGCAAGCATCTGAGGTAGAATCATGCGCAGAGCAAAATATAGCCGGCAATAGTATAACTCAAGGCATGGTACAAGCAAGAGCTCTCGCGTGCGAAAGCGTTGTAACCACGCTGTACCATGATTTTAATTATTACAAATAATCGGGCTAGTTCCCACAAGTAGTAAAGTGTCTTTAATATACATATAATCGGGCAAGTACCCATAAATAAAAAAACCCTTTCAACAGTGCGGTTGATGTGTAAAGTCAGTGTAAATAAACCGGTGTAAATAGGTGTAAATAAATTGTATATAGCAAGTAACATCGTAGGAACTTATTTATTTTAACACAGTCCACAAACCCATGAGTGATATGTGCTAAATCAAATTGTACATATCAAACATTATGGTCCTTCGAGCCGGATGTTAGTGATTTCGCAATAAAATATCGTGTAATCCAACAGACACATTTGTGATTTCGTAAAACTGATGAAACAAGTGCCAAAAATTGGTAAGAATCGATATTATAGATTTACAAAATGGCGTCTTAGCGTGCTCTAAAAACTGTTAAGTGAAAAACTAAAGTGATGTCGATACCATAGAAACCTACAAACTTTGAAACACTGAATTCGTCTCTCCTCCATAAGAGGGAGATAAAGTCAAATCCGACAAAACTTTTAGCCACCAGTGCTAAAAGATGTCGCCATTGTAATACAAACAAATATGAACTATTAAAAAGTAGCTGATTTCGGCCAGCAGTTATATCAAAGATTACAAGTATTCTTTGGTTATGGTTATTGGTTATGGATACATTTGGACAATTGGACATCGAAGCCTCACAGCCCAGGAACAAGATAAGAAATTTCAATTAATAATAAATAAATAATTGCATTATATTCTAAAATAACATACCTTTTAGTCACTTTGTTTCAAAACATAACTTTTTTCTGAAATTACTTATTTGTTTTCTCATTGTGAAACTGTTGAAATCGTTTTCAAAAATGGGGAAAACAGAAATTGAAATTAAAAAATTGAAAAGCAAAATCAAGCAGTGCAAAACTACTGCAATTAGAGTAGCTAAATATTTAGTAGATCATAAAGACGACCAACTCACTGACATATTAATCGAACAGCTTTCTATCCGCAAAAACGTTTTAAACAGTGATTATGACTTGTTTAAAGAATCTTTGGCTGAGCTGGAAAGTCTTGATCCAGATTCTATCGAAGAAATTAAATTCAGTGAGTTTGAAGACAGTCATTTTGATACAGTTTCAAAAATTAATGCAATTATTTCTTCATATGATAATAATCAAAAAACACCTGTGGTAACAAATTCAATGCAAAAAGTCCCAGTTCAAGTTACAACTACAGCTAAGTTGCAACCTATTCAAATTGAACCATTCAGTGGGAAAGTTTTGAGTAAATTCAAACCTTTTTTGGAACTTTTTGTTGCTTTAATTGATAACAACAAAAATCTTTCAGATGTTGAGAAGTTATTTTATCTCAAATCTCATTTAAAAGATGAAGCATTAAGTCTCATTGACTCGCTTCCAATAATAGGTGACTCTCACAGTAAAGCATTAACATTATTGAATAATAGGTATAATAACCAAACAATGTTAATAAATTCTTACATTTATTCAATTCTTGATTTGCCTAATATAAACAAAGGGACTGCTGTAGCTTTAAGAGAATTTGTTAGCAAGGTTCGACAAAACATTGGTAGTTTAAAAAATATATTAAAGGACACAATTGACAGTTGGGACATGGTATTAATTTGCATTTTATCAAAAAAGTTAGATTCATTTACTAATAGGGCTTATCAGATTGATAGGGATCCTTCAAGGCTTCCAACATTGGAAGGATTTCTAACTTATTTGGAGAATAGAGCAACTGCTTTCGAAGCTGTTCCATTACCAGACTTAACAAAGAATGTCAAAAAAAAAATCACACGTTCACATAGCAGTTGGAAAAAATGATTTCAAATGTGCATTTTGCAATAATTTCAATCAAAAAATTTATAATTGTAAAAAAATCCAGTCTGTCAATATCAATGAAAGAAATAATTTCATAAACAAAAATAGCCACTGCAAAATATGTTTAAACAAACATATTGGCAAGAAATGTAACTTAAAAGTAACTTGCAGAATTTGTAACAAAAATTCACATAACACATTACTACATTATAAAAAATCTCAACAAGAAAACAGATCAAACTCTGAAACACAAGTAGTTGCATCTACTTCTGCCTCAGTAAACACCACCAATGTGTCAAACAATACAGATGTTTTGTTGCCAACAATTAAAGTCAATGTCAGAGCAAAAAACAATACATTCATTGATGCCATTGCACTTGTTGACAGTGGCTCCCAGTCATGTTGTGTTATTGAAAATTTAGTTCAAAAACTAGGGTTAAAAACATATAAAAATAATTTAGACATTCTAGGTGTAAAGGACACCTCATTTAAAGTTAACAAGGCAGTAAATTTTAACATTTATTCAAATTTTAATAAACATGAAATAAAATGTGAATGTGCAGTAGTAAACAAAATTACCAGTGACATACCAACATTTAAAATTGACGTTGAACAGTTAAATTTACCGGAAAATCTTAGTCTTGCAAACAATGAATTTTACAAGCCAAAAAATATTGACATTTTGCTTTCTGCTGATATATTTTTTAGTATTTTAAGAGATGGTAGGATAAACCTAAACAATGGTTTTATTTTACAAAATACAACTTTTGGATATCTGATCTCTGGTACGTTTCCATCTTCTCCACAATCCAGAAATAACAATTTGGCAATAATATCTTGTCATTTAAGAATTGATGACACAAACAAAATGCTTTCAAAATTTTGGGAAACAGAAAAAGTTCCACAGGTTTTCAAGGAGTATAATAATGAACATGAAGCTTGTGAAACAATATTTCAAAAAACAACTTTATTAGAAAACAATAAATTTCAAGTAGACTTGCCACTTAAATTAGATATCAATGAAATCAATTTAGGGGATTCATACTATATTGCATTGAAACGTTTTCAAAATCTAGAAAAAAGATTTAAATCAGACCAAAAATTGTTTGATCAATATAATCAGTTTATTAACGAATATTTGAGTCTTGGGCATGCAAAGGTTGTAAATACAAATGAATACAAATCCAGTGACACACCAGTATATTTTATGGGACATCATGCAGTAATTCGTGAAGATAAAAAGTCAACACGTTGTCGCGTTGTTTTTGACGGTTCCATTCTCACAAATAATAAAACCTGTATAAACGATTTTCTTTATAATGGTGACATAGTTCAAAATGAGCTATTTGATATTCTGCTGATATTTCGCACTTTTAAATTCATTATTTTAGCAGATATTGAAAAAATGTTTCGAATGATATTAATTAACCCTGAACATAAAGCTTTGCAGAACATTCTTTGGAGAAATGATCCCAATAAGCCCATTGAGTGTTTGCAACTACAAACTGTAACTTATGGTTATAAAAGTTCCACATATTTAGCTACACGGTGTCTCAAAGAACTCTCGATCAAATATCGAAATGTTTATCCTTTAGCATCTCATGCACTCGAAAATTGTACATATATTGACGATATTTTGGCAGGAGCCAACACAATTGAAGAAGCCATTCGCTTAAAAAATGAATTGTGTCATTTATTGAAATTAGGTTCATTCAATTTGCATAAATGGGCATCAAATGACGACAAAATTTTGCTAGATATTCCGTTGCAAAGTCGACAACTTGATGAAGTTGACATTAGCAAAAACAATAATGTCAGCAAAACATTAGGCGTTTCCTATGACATCAAAAACGATTGTTTCAAAATATTCTCGCCAAAGGCTGAACATGATGATTGTCTGACAAAAAGGCAAATACTGTCATATATTTCTAAATTTTGGGATCCTCAAGGTCTCAGCGGGCCAATAATGGTTCAGGGAAAAGTTTTCCTACAAAAATTGTGGTTGGACAAGTTTTCCTGGGATGAGCTGTTGCCAGAAAAAATTAAAGGGCCTTGGCAAGAATTTCAAAACAAACTTAAAAATATGCCAACAATTGAAGTACCCAGAGATGTAAAATTCTACGGTGCAGAAAAAATGGAATTAATCGGTTTTTCAGACAGCAGTCTCATAGCCTATGGCGCTGTATTATATGTTAGAGCAATTTTCAAGGATAAGGCAGTTGTCAATATATTATGCTCAAAATCACGTATTGCACCAATCAACAAAAAATTAACTGTGCCCAGATTAGAGTTGAATGGAGCATTATTACTTGCGCAATTAGCTTTCAAAGTCTCCAACTTGCTCAAAATGCAAAATAACAATGTATATCTGTATTGTGACTCTAACATAGTATTAGCTTGGCTAAACACCCATCCAATGAGGCTCAATGCCTATGTAGCAAATCGCATACTAAAAATTCAAAAAATAACTGAACATTCTACCTGGTGTTATATTCAATCTAAAGACAATCCCGCTGACATTTTGTCAAGAGGTGCTGATCCTCTCGAATTTAAATCAGACAATCTATGGTTCCATGGACCACAATTTTTGTCAGATATTACCTTTATGCATAAAAACAAAGATTTCAATATTGATATCACTTATCCTCAATTGAAGAAAAAACCCACAATGTAACACTAAAAACTTCCACAAGTTCTTTGTTTTTCACAGACATTTTTCAAAGTTTTTCTTCAATTTCAAAATTGCAAAGAATAATGGCTTACATCAATAGATTTATTCACAACATCAAAAATCCAACCAATAAAACAATTGACAATTTAAAAATAGGTGAACTAAATGACTCAATGACTATCATCATTAGAGAAGTTCAAAAAGAAAATTTCTCTGAAGAAATTAATAATTTGAAATCAAAAAGGGATTTGAAATCAAGCATTAAATCACTGTGTCCATTTCTTGATAAAAACAACATTCTTCGCGTTGGTGGAAGGATACAGCAGGCTGATATAAAATATGATCAAATTCATCCCATAATCTTGCCAAAAAACAATAGAATCACTGATCTCATTATTAAAAGAGAACACAAAAGACTCTTACATGCTGGTCAAAAACAGGTGTTGAGTAGTCTAAATTTGCAATTTTGGATTGTAAATGGCATTAGAGAAGTAAAAAAGGTCTTACATAAATGTGTAACATGTTTCAAAGCAAAGGCACAATGCTCAGAGCAATTAATGGGCTCTTTGCCGGAACATCGAGTTAACCCTTACAGACCATTTCAAAATTGCGGCTTAGATTTTTTTGGTCCTATTTACATAAAACAATCTCGTATTAAAAAATCCATCATAACAAAAAGTTACGTTGCATTATTTGTGTGTTTTTCTATCAAGGCTATTCATATGGAAGTAGTTTCAGATCTCACGACAGACACTTTTTTAGCTTGTTTTAAAAGATTCATTTCAAGAAGAGGTAAACCTGCTAACATTTATTGTGACAATGGAAAAACGTTTAAAGGAGCCAATAATCAATTAAAAGAATTTTATAAAGACTTTGTGAATGTTAATAAAAACTCTATAATCAACTTTTCAGTGGAAGAACAAATTAATTTCAAGTTCTTACCAAGTTATTCTCCAGTATTTGGAGGCTTGTGGGAAAGCTCTGTGAAAAGTGCTAAGCACCACATGAAGCGAGTAATGGGCAATAGCCAGTTAACGTACGAAGAGTTCAATACTCTTATTGTTCAAATCGAAGGAATCTTAAATTCCAGGCTGATTACAGCCTTAACAAATGGTCCCACAGATTTAAATTATTTAACTCCCGCACACTTTTTAGTAGGATGACCTATAACCTCTTATCCCGAAACGAATGTGACAAATACTCCTGAGAACAAACTCAAATTGTGGAAAATTGTATGCCAAAAACAACAACATTTTTGGCAAAGGTGGTCCAAAGACTATTTAACCATTTTACAAAACCGTCCTAAATGGTATAAAAACGTTCCTAACATTCAAGAAGGAACTTTAGTTTTATTAAAGGAGGACAACGTGCCTTCCTTGAAGTGGCCAATGGCCAGAATTATTAAAGTCATACCTGGAAAGGATGGCAAGGTCAGAGTCTGCGACGTCCAAACTGTTTCTGGAACGTATCGGAGATCAGTGACCAAAATGGCAATTTTGCCCCTTTATAACTAATAATTATGAATAGATAAAAAATATGTATATATTTGTATATAAATTTAGAATAATAAGTTAATATATAAAAGGTAATGCACCTAAAATTATTAATTATTATACTTAACAAAAAAAAAATGTTGCAACATTTAGTAAGACTTCAAATAAGTCATCAAAATTATTATTCTATAAAATTCGGGCTTGTACCCACAATCATTTTAATTACAATCAAAATGCTTTGCAAATTTCGGGCTTGTACCCAAAATCATTTTAATTACAAGCGAAATGCTTTTGTAAAATTCGGGCTTGTACCCACATTTTAAATATAAGCAAGGTGCCTTTTAAAATTCTTTGGGCAAGAATAACTACTGTTTAAAATAACAATAATTAATAAAACTGAGAGCATATGGTTTCAAAGAAGCCTGAGGCCCCAGCATGTTGCAAACATTATGCAACACGAATCACACCAAAATTTATAAGTGTAAAGTTGTTATCCTAGATGTCGTCTGCGGCAAGCATCTGAGGTGGAATCATGCGCTGAGCAAAATATAGCCGCCAATAGTATAACTCAAGGCATGGTACAAGCAAGAGCTCTCGCGTGCGAAAGCGTTGTAACCACGCTGTACCATGATTTTAATTATTACAAATAATCGGGCTAGTTCCCACAAGTAGTAAAGTGTCTTTAATATACATATAATCGGGTAAGTACCCATGAATAAGAAAAAACCGTTCAACAGTGCGGTTGATGTGTAAAGTTAGTGTAAATAAACCGGTGTAAATAGGTGTAAATAAATTGTATATAGCAAGTTACATCGTAGGAACTTATTTATTTTAACACAGTCCACAAACCCATGAGTGATATGTGCTAAATCAAATTGTACATATCAAACAAGCGTAATTATTAGAAATTGACTTGTTTAGAGTTAGACCATTATCATTCTATGTGCCTCATATGTTAGTTCGCTCTGTTCCTCATTTAGTAATTCGTTTTTTCTGAATGTGATAAGAATATACTCCCTAATCGAAAAGAGTGGTAGTAATTATAAAACCAATATTTAAAAAGTGGATCTAAGTTAAACCAGACTAATGGACTTTCAACTTAATTCTAAATCAATTAACAAAAATATCAACGTGGATATTTATACATTCACTACACTGGTAGACAACAACAAAAGTAGTTGTTTTTACTCCAAGGGATGTAAGTGATATTTAATAGTCGAGGACAATAAAGTTCAGACTAGTGGATGTACTGACATAACGTGAAGCATAAAAAAAATTTTCTCCTCCCTGCATCATTTGTTCATGGATTTTTATTAATTTAATTCGATACTTTTTGGATGAAATGATGAAGACAGCTTTGACTGGCTTCTATAGCGCCACAAACATTTTTATTTCATGAACAACGATAAGCTGACAGTTTATTTTCATAAATTGAGAGACATTTAAACTAGTCATTTGTATAATAGCCAAATAAATATAGGAGAATCAGCAAATATTGTATGTCTATCGCTGCTGCTATGAAAATCGAGGAAGGGGTATGAAGCAACGTATCAATACTTCAAGAAATGGTGTCAAACAATGACTGCTACAGCAGTTCCAGAAACCATGCTATTGGAGCATTTTCATGAAAAGTCTAATGTATTAAAGTCTCCATTAAGCTTATGGTGTGAATGTTCTATGTTGGAGTCCATTGCTTCCATAGAGAAAAACAGATATTCCCTAGTATACTAAATTTCGAGCATATTTGAAAACAAGGAACAAAGGGTATATATCCAAAAAATTTAATGTGTTTGACGTGGAAGATGTTAGCTTGACGTGGTTGAAATAAAAATTTAAATGTATCTCCCATGTTTGTAGTTGAAACTTACAGTACATATGACTGGCTGTGCCAGTGCCCATTCAGCTCGACTTCTTTTCATGTCCTGCGCTCGGCCGTATTGCCCGTTGGAAGTAGGGGAAAGGAGGGGAACGATACGCACCTAAGCAATATTTGTCCTAGACTAGATATTTTGATCCCTAAAAACTACATCTTTAACACGATTGTTTACTGATATGTTCCCTTTAACATAACCATCTTTTATTTTTAATAAATAAAAGGAGTCTTCAGAAAAATAGCTAGAGCAAAGATTTGTGCTTTGCGTACTATCAGCCGCCACGACGGATAATGATACGCGTTGTGTCGGGTAATGATACGCAAATGAAACTGTTTCTATAAATCTTATTTATTGAAAAAACAATACAAAATATTCAAACTTCTGAACAGAAAACTTATAATTATTTGAAATATATCAAACACAAGAACAGAAAACACATTTCACAAGTTAAAAGTTCGCAACAATGTCCCTTTTCGTAGAAGATTTTTTGCGATAATAGTCGTATTCGTAGTTAGTGGCAGAGTTTTGCTCACTGCATTCGGCATGCACCCCCCCCCGCAACGAACACATCAGTACCACAATTCTACATCTTTTCCGAACTCTTCGCACAACAGATAAAAGTCGTTCTTGTTAGAAACCAAATCCATGTCATCCACTTCGTCATCATTAACAAGATCTTTTTCATCAATTTCATCGTCCTCGGAAGTATCAGGGTCTAATTCCATATTTCTTTCGTTTTTTGGTTTTTTGCGCATTCCCACTTACTCTTTAATATTTTTATTCTTAATTTCTTGAGCAGAAATATTTTTATATTTTCTTTGTTGTTTTTATTCGAGAATTTATTCCATAGGTGTATCCGTCAATATCTCTATTCCCCTGTTAAACCATTTGTTGCCTTTGATTTTTATTTTGGACACATTTGAGGTCTGAATGCAGCATGTGAAGTTGACGGACCGGAATCAAGATCATTTGTAGAGCGCAAATCATCAGATACAGTAAGCATATATTGGCTAGCGGCTTAAAAATTTTCTTTTGAAAATTTATCTGGATTAAAGGGGTAGATTCCAGATGAACTAAACCCTGAAATAGCCTTTCCCATAGTCGAAATTTTGAAATAGGCATTGTTGAATACTTCAGCCAAATCTGGAAAAATTATTTTTTCTTGCTGGCCATTTTAAAAAAAAATATCGCACTCCATATTGAAAGCGCATTTAAATGGACCAAAACATGAAGTATCCAGTGGCTGTAAGCGGTGGGACGTTTGTGGCGGAATCGTCAACATAACTATTCTACTATCTTTGCAATAGTTATAAATCAGAAGAGATAAATGGCTATGGTGGTCAAGGAGCAGCAGAACAGGGTTTGCTGGTCTTGAATTTACATACGATTTAAAATGCTGCAACCACTGAACGAAACATTTTTCGTCGCTCCAGCCATTATCGGCAACTGCATACATTCCTTCGACTGGCCCATTTTCCGTCCACGTGAAAGACATTCGTTTCCGAGGAAAGATCAGGAGCGGTGGAATAAAGTCCCCAGAAGCAGTCATTGCGCATAAAGCAGTGACGTTCTTTCCACGTTCCCAAGATATTTTTGATCCAAATTGTTTAACATCTTTTGGTCCCAGCTGCTTAGCAGACTTCTGAACAGTTGACATCCCTGTCTTGTCAAAATTAAACATTCTGCTAGGTTTGAAAAAAACATATTCTTCACTGAAAGCCGTTATTCTATTCACACTAGTTCCTTCAGGTTTTCTTAAGCTGATTTGGGGGTTTCTCTTAAGAAATAACTGCAACCAAACCTTTTCAGATTCCTGACGAATTTTATTAAAATAATGTCGTATTCCATTGGCCTCCGCATATTGAAAAGCGAGTTCTCTTAACTCCGCAGAAGTCAATCCATGAAACAATTTAGCCAACTCATGAAAGTGATTTGCCATTTGAGTTTCAGTCTCAGATGAGAATGTAGCAGGTCTTCCCAATCTTGGAGCAGATCCGTCGTTCTTTTTTCTACGAGCTCTTAGTTTTGCCTCGTGAATGTTGAACGACCTGGAAACTTCTCGTATTTTTCTGCCAGAAGCTATTGCATCCAAAGCTTTCTGTAGGGTCACCTCGGTCCAACCAGCGATATTCGTTTTTCTCTTGTACTTGTTGGGCATCTGGAAAACATTTTAATTATAACAAATCAAATCACAAATTCATAATCACTTTCGGACACTACGCGGGTAATTGTACGCATCCGCGTATCATTGCCCGATTTTATTTTATTTAAAGAAATATAGTCAAACCGGTAGTTACATATGCAGCAGAAACTATGAGACTGACAAATGAGGACGAAGAGCAACTAAGGATATAAGGAAGAAGAATAATTAGAAAAATTTATGGACCAGTCAAACTAGGGAATAACGAGTACCGAAGACTTATGAGTAATGAAATTAGAAATATATTAGAAAATGAGGACATAGTAAACACAATTAAATCGAAAAGGATTCGTTGGTACGGACATGTTAAAAGAATGGAGAAAGGATAGGAGGTGAGGACAATTACAGAATGGAGACCGAATGAGAAAAGATTATCAGGAAGACCGAAAATTAGATGAGAAGATCAGGTTGTGAAAGATTTAAAAATTTTGGGAGTACAAGGCGGGGAGATACAGATGCAGAACAGAAAGGAGTGGAGAACAATTGTAGAAATTGCAAAAACCTCTAATAAATTGTAGATAAACAGCAAGAAAAAACGCGGGCAGACCCCACACAAGATACAGGGTCAAAAGAGCTCGATAAGAGCGGCTACAAGTCCAACTGGAGTGTATAGCCTTGTATATATGGTCAATATTGCCACATTTACATCATTTACTTTCGAAAAGGCTTGTCCTTCCACACACGAGAATTAGAATGTCTAATAAATAGGTTTAAATATATCACCTTTATTTTAGTCAGACACAAGTTGTACGAATTTGACTTGACTATCAAATTCTTCCTGAAATCCTTACTCTAACTTTCCTCTGTATAACATAATTCATATATCCTGCACCGATCATACACAGAAATATCATTTTTCATGAATATGCAATATTTCTTTAAAAGAGACAAAAATCCATTTTAACGTTATTCTCACATAAGAAACACATATAATTATTGTCTTACAAGTTTTTTCCACTTAATATTTAAAAGCAACCGACATCAGTTCAAACCTTATCGCTTCACAAAAACTATCTTCCAAACTTCGTTATCTGTAACAAACAAACTTTTTTTTATGCAAGAAAACCAACGCCAGCGTGTATCGTTCACCCACTGTAACTGGCCGTTAAATTCAAAACTCTCTTCTCCCATTGGTCAAATCCTCACACGATCCTCCTTTTTTCCACCCTCTTTGGCCGACCTATAAATAGATATTATACCCTATTTCAACTTACTCCCAGTCATCCTTCATACAAACTTCAGTCAACCTTCATACATAATGGTACTATCATTATAAGAAAATACCGGTATTTGATACCGGTATATCATTTTACCTTACATTAACCATAATACAGCTATTTATATCAGATCAAGTGAACTTCAGTCCTTCGAGTTTAAAATAAAGACTTCCCGTTCCATTTATTGTTCCAAACACAAAAAAAGGGATAATAAAACATGGTCTTCGAGCCGGATTGAATCAGAAAATATAAAACATGGTCATTTCGAAGCCGGGTTAAACTATAAAAAAGAAATGTATTACAGCATTTGGAATCCAGAGAATAAATGATCAACGCCCCACGAGTGTCAAACAGTAGACCTGCCCGGATAAAAATCTTCGAGAGCTGAAGCCCAGGCGCCAGTACAGGACAGAAAACAAATGAACAAGGAGGTATTTATGAATGAGAGAAGTTTTCCGTATATCAGCTTATTAAACAAATGTAACATACAGTGGGAGACGAAAGTCTGCACTCAAATACATTCAAATTAATTAACATTGCCTTGGAGATAATAGCATTCTTTGATATTTTTTGTGCAAAATAAACATTTATATTATACAGTGTGATTCAAACAATTGCACAGTAACACTGATTTGGAACTATGATAATATTGTTTGATATTTTTTGTGTAAAACAAACATTTATATTATACAGTGTCATTTCAATGATTGCAAATTAACATTGATTTGGAACTATAATAACATTCTTTGATATTTTTTGTGCAAAATAAACATTTATATTATACAGTGTCATTTAAATAATTGCACAGTCACATTGCTTTGGAACTATATTAACATTCTTTGATATTTTTTGTGTGAAATAAACATTTATATTATACAGTGTCATTTAAATAATTGCACAGTAACATTGATTTGGAACTATAATAACATTATTTGATATTCTTTGTTCAAAATAAACATTTATATTGTACAGTGTGATTTAAATAAATGCACATTAACATTGATTTGGAACTATAATAACATTCTTTGATATTTTTTGTGTTAAACAAACATTTATATTATACAGTGTCATTCAAATGATTGCAAATTAACAATAATTTGGAACTATAATAACATACTTTAATATTTTTTGTGCAAAATAAACATTTATATTATACAGTGTGATTTAAATAAATGCATAATAACATTGATTTGGAACTATAATAACATTCTTTGATATGTTTGTGTAAGATAACTAGTTATAATATACAGTGTCATTTAGATTGCAACGAACCGTGAAAACTTTAAACAAAAGGCACGGCTGTTAGCAAAGATACAAATAAAAATAAAAATGGTTACGTTGATTTGAAATAAACGTTGTTCTAACATAGCACAGTCAATGACGCATTGATTTACATTTCAGGTTAACTATTTATGTCAAATAATTAATACATCATTCAGAAAATGGATTCTTTAAAGACACAACGTGCTAGTTGCAAAGAAGCAATTACTCGCATTTATAACTGGTTCCCTAACAATTTGAACGAGTCAGACAAGTATGCTTTCAAATCCCGAATAGACAACTTAGATAAATATTATGAGATTCAAGATCAGATAGAAATCATAGCCGTAGATCCTGAATTAGAATTTGACGATAGAACCCAGATTGATGAAAAATACTATTCATTACACTGAAAACTACACGTCTGCTTTTGAAAAATTAAATTCCAAACTTGATCAAATTAATCAATCAACCTTACAGTCTCAGAGTGAAACGCATATTAGATTACCGTCGATAGAAATACCGATTTTTTCTGGATATAGCACTAAATACACTGCCTTAATAGACCTCTTTAATGCATTGATAGTAAATAATACCCGGCTTACATCCAAAACTGAAATATTATATTACTTGAAATCATACTTGAAAGTTGACCCGCTTAATTTAATTTCTCAATTACAGGTAGATGAAACCAATTTTGACGTAGCTTTAAACTTACTAAATTCCAAGTACAATAATACACGGCAGATTGCTACTGCCCATTTTAACCGCTTGGCAGCCCGTAATAACATATCGAAATGTACTGAGCAATAATTAAGAACATTCACATCTGAAGCTAGATCTATATTAAAATCATTATTAAATCTGAACATCAATAAGGAAGATTTATTCGATGCATGAATTGTTCACATATTAAAAACAAAATTAGATTATGATACTAAGAGATCTCTTGAAGGAAAAGAGACTGATCAAAATTTAATTGCTATTGATAATTTTTTTTGATTTCTTGGAGAAAAAATGTACTGTTTTAGAAAACGTGTTGATCCAAGGTCCTCATCCTGATACATCCCATCATCATCGTAATCAGTCTTCTAATGTGACCACACCGATCAAAACCCACCTCATAATAATAGTCAACGCAATCAACCCTCGTCTAGTGCATCTCCTAATTCCAATTACCCACTTTCAACATGCTTATTTTGTAAGGAATTAGGCGACAAAATGTATACATGCCCCCAATTCGGAATGCTTTCCGTTCCTGATTGGAACAAATACATTAAAGAAAACAAATTGTGCTTCAGGTGTTTAGGTTCTAAACACACAATCATTAATTGTATTTCGGTAAAATCTTGCTCCATATGACAAAAAACACATCACACTTTACTCCATTTAAGCAAATATCGCCCTAGTGACACAATATCGGTCGATAGAAATGACACTCCGATCGTCGCCATGACCCGTTCCTTCCATTCCATATTAAATGAACCATGCAACCTACACTCTCTCGCAACACAACCTTCAAATCAACATTCACTCGCTGATCATTCGTTACCCAACTCAATTGAAAGGGAAACGTTCAATCAGCTATCTTGTAGTACAACTCATAGCCCTAACCCCATTAACATTTCAACATGCTCATTCTGTAACAAAGCGGGTCATAAAATTTATTCTTGCTCACACTTCAGAATACTCTCTATACTTGACCGCCAAAAATATATACAAAATAACAAAATGTGCACAGCATGTCTGGGCTCCAGACACACATCCACCCATTGCTCGTCTACCGGTGTATGTGACATTTGCAGAAACAAACACTACACTTCACTTCAATTAACCCCTCATACCCACAAACAAAACATATCATTGAGACCTTTGAACATAAACCCTAACCATTCACCACCAATACAACAATTTCCAGAAGATTATCGTCAAGAAACGTACTGTTCTGGACAAGACTCATTCACAATACCTTACGGATAACCATACTCATTATACTAATTCCTCTGGTGTGACCAAGCCACTTTTATTAAAAACTCACCCTCACATACATTCTTAAATCACAAAACACTTATAAAATCAAAGCTTACTCTCAAATCATACAATACTCTTTACTTATAAATCATTCTCAAACCGACACTTACATTCGAATAAACAATTCACTTTCTTACTCAAAGCTCTTTTAGTGCAGGATAGTACTCAATCATTATTTAAACTCTTTCTCGCCATGAAAACCAAACCTTTCGTCCTCAAGAAGAAGATACTGGAATGTAGTAAGATACTTGGATAATATAAACACTTGGATGACGTGTAGAAGAAAACGTCATCCCCCTTCCTCATATGTTACTTAAAAAATTTCATTGACGACACTCTTAATTTAACATTATATACTAATATATCTTACCCTCCCTTTTCTTGACGAGAACAGAAATAACTCTCCTTTACGTTAATAAAAACATTTAAAAAACTCATTTTTGCCCGCAAAAGAGTCGGGCCCCTAAAGACAAATGTCTATAATCATAGACATATACAAAAACAATCTCAAAAGAAATAGAAAAACTTTCTCATCATACTTATACACTTGCGGTCACTACCTTACACATTTACAAATGAATTATTACTTGCACTCGCATACAATTGCTCCTTAACCAAACTTATACTCATACTCATATTGGCACTCACATTATACTCACATTCGTTATACTTTTACATTTACTCGTACATACTTGTACTTACATTTGCATTTACATTCATTTGCATTTACATTCATTTGCACTTACTCACTTGTTGTTGCACGCACTCGCACTTGCTCTAGTGTCATGAGCACACACTCACTTGAATTCACAACCTCATTCCAATTCTACTCGCACTCGTAGTAGCACTCACTTACACTTGTAATTATAATTTAATTCAAACTTGTGAAGTAATAAACTTGAACTCACTCTTATACCCATACTCTTGCTATAATGGAGATTTCACGTTCTCCGAGAAAAAACGTTCCCTCTCTTACCCAGCACTATTCAATCAACAAAACACCGGAAAATTACCCACCTGAGCTTTCCATGCTCTCACATGGAATTTCACATCCCTTCATAACGTGGCCCCCCTTTTTGTTTACATATGCCCGAGGTTCCTGGACCGTTACTCCTAAAAAAAAATGGTTCCACAATTGCTTAAACCTAGAGTCGACGCTTGGCATGACGTATGTCGCTGGGCCCCAATCGGACCGGATAAGCCCCTGCCGGTGGCGAATTGCACTGGTATATAAATACAGTAGAAACGAGAAAAAAAACTGCCGCCTGGCCTTTTCCTATCTCTCACTCTTTCATCTCTTTCTCTCATAAAACTTAATCCATGTCTTACTCAATTGTTACACATAAACCTTAACCTTACTCTTCTACAACATACTCATTCATTTACTCACTCTCTCTCCTTCTTATTATATTACATACATTCTTATCCTTAACACCTCTAGCATATTTCTAGAGGACTTACATTACATACATTCGTACCCTTAAAAACTCTAGCTCATTTCTAGAGTATATACATACATTCGCACCCTTCAAAACTCTAGCTTATTCCTAGAGTACATACATACATTCTTATCCTTAACATCTCTAGCATATTTCTAGAGAATTTGCATATTACATACATTCGTACCCGTAAAAACGAGAACTAGCATACATCTAGTATACTTGTTCAATCATTTACCTTAACAATCCTTACAATCCTGACGTTAGAGCCCTTATAAGACTCTGACATCAACCCTTAACATTCTTCATAATCCTGACGTTAGAGCCCTTACAAGACTCTGACATCAACCCTTAATATTCTTTACAATCCTGACGTTAGAGCCCTTACAAGACTCTGACACCAACATTAGATTCCCATTTACAACCCCTATACATTTACTTATACAATTATATGTACAATGATTCACTTCCATTCGAACTCCTGTATGAGAGCCGTATACATTCACAAGTTACCTAACCCTTCCACCAACATCAGCATTCGATGTCTGATAGTAGCCATCTCTCACCTCTCTTGCATTCTTCCCGCGCCCCCAATATGTGCGAATTTGCCTTGACTATCAAAATCTTCCTGTAATCTTTACTTCAACTTTCCCCTGTATAACATAATTCATATATCCTGCACCGATCATACGCAGAAATATAATTTTTCTTAAATATGCAATTTAGAACAGACAAAAATCCATTTTAACGTTATTCTCGCATAAGAAACACAGATAATTATTGTCTTACAAGTTCTTTTCACTTAATATTTCAAAGCAACCGACATCAGTTCAAACCTTATCGCTTCACAAAAACTATCTTCCAAACTTCGCTATCTGTAACAAACAAACTTTTTTATGCAAGAAAATCAACCCCAGTGTGTATAGTTCACCTGCTGTATCTGACCGTTAAATTTCAAACCCCTTCTCCCATTGGTCAAATCCTCACACGATTCTCATTTTTCTCACGCACTTTGGCCGACCTATAAATAGGGATAATACCCTATTTTTACTTACTACCCAGTCATCCTTCATATAAACTTCAGTCAACCTTAAGCAGCTAATACCCATGTTACGAACCCGGGGAGGCAAGTAAAATCTGCCCGACCAGCCGCAACACTCTTGTCACCACCATAAGTGACCCCTGGAGTATTTTATTTCTCCACTGACGCTGCCCGGAGCGAGTGGAGCATACCACTTTAATAAACTGGCGCCCGAGGCAACCAGTCACCTGTAGTTAAGGCGCCAACCCATTAAGTAACGACGTAAGAGCGCTGCAATAATAAAGTCTTCCTGTTCCATTCATTGTCTCGAATACAAAAAAGGGATAATAAAACACAAGTATTATTATATCATATTATGCGACCTATGGACTGGAAACAATGGCAATGACAGGGAGGACAGCAAATGAATTAAGAGTGATGCAAAGAGCGATGGAACGAGCGATGCTCGGAATTACTCTCAGAGACAGAAAAAGGAATGAAGATATCCGACAAAGAACTAAAGTCATGGATATAATGAAGCGTACTGCGGAGCTGAAATGTCAATGGGTAGAGCATGTGGCCCGTCAGGATCCAGCTAAATGGACAACCAAACTAACGTACTGGCGACCAAGACAAACAAGGCGAAGCACAGGAAGACCACAGAGAAGATGGCTTGATGATATCAAAAGACAGGCCGGAAACAGATGGTTTCAACAAGCACAGGACAGGACAGCATGGAGAAATATGAACGAGGCTTACGTCCAGGAGTGGATAAGAAGTGGCTGAGAAAGAAGAGATTATTATAACAGTGCCGGAAAGTGAATAATGTCTGTGTCCAGCAAACACAAGTGTGGAACTGAACAGAACCGCAACGGGGATGGTGGAAATGCCATGGATCTATCCGATTAGCAGCGATATTCAACGATCGCCTGGACGTGTAGATAGATGCGTATGATTGCCCGCTGCGTATGATTCGCCGCTTCTCCCCTCTTATTGCCGCTTTCGACTGAGTTGTAAGGCACCAGTGCAATATAAAATTTGCATTCGACTGATTTATCTGCTTGCTCAAAATTCGAATTTTTTAGAACTGTACTTTGTCAGAAGCCGAGTTTGTACTCATATATCAAATTTTCAGGTTAAGGCATTGCATTTTGGATGAGTTTGATAACAGCAATATACATTTTTGTTTTCGAGCTGCATCAAAAGCACACACAGTGATGAGGATTTGAAAAGCACTACTGACATGATGTTCTATAGCAAATGTATCCATATTTACAGCCAAACATTTTCTACACTTCTCATAACACATACCATAACCTCAAAAATGTGAACAGAATTTTTCAATCGAACGCTAAAACGCTCCCTACGTGAGTAGTTCCACACACCACACAGTTAACACGCTAGCAAGGAAATAATTCGAGCTACATCACAGCAGTACCAATATTGTTGAACTTGAGAGCAATATCAGAGAACAACCCTGCGCGGGCGGTCAAGTCGAATGCATCAATAATTAATATACGTTGTTTCTTGAGTTATTAGGATAAACTTTTTATATGGCTTAAATTATTACCACACAAGTGTGGTAAGCTGTTTTACAACCCGTCATCAGGGGAAATCGATTCCTCTCGATAATTGTTATTTACGTCCTTCAAAACAGTGTAAAAATGGGTTATTCACAATATAGAGAGGAGAAAAACAATGATATTTTTATTCAATTATTATCCGGAACGTATGAAAAACGTATCATTTCGCACTGTTAACTAGCGCACAAAGTTTACGTATTTCGTACCAGTGCGAAATATTCCGCAGTCACCTGTTATGATGCGATTGCTGTGCTTATTTACCTAATAGGTCCTATACTCTGGTGTTCACCTAATTGTAGGCAGCTGTTACAATGACATTTATTCAAATAAATTCGTAACATAATAATACCCACTGTCCGTGCGTTGATTCGCTTTATTTAGTAGACAAATTGATACTTAATGAAATTGACTGTCTCGACCCTTACTTCGTGGAATATGCTCATATTAGTGTTTTTAAATGAAACTCAAGGTCTCTAGTTAATTCCACAATATAATACAAGTTATTGAAAATTCTAAAAAATTGGCAATTGTTTCGATAAATCAATATCATCGTCAGAATGACAGAAGTTACATTTCATTTTATGCCTACCTGATGTTTAGTAGTTATATTTGTCTAGACCAAGAAGTAACCTAACTTGTGATTGGCTTGATATATGTTTATAGAAAAAAGAAGAAGATGTGATATTACAAATATTGAAGCTCAGATATTATTTGCCCTATGGTGATATCCTGGATATCATTTTTCCAAATAAGATCAGTATAACTGTGCAATTATATAGAAAACCAGGAAAACTATATCTGCTGATCTTTACAATTATCACTTAAGAAGACAGTTTATTAGTGGAGAATTCCCTAGATATAACTGTTCATTGACAACTTCATATTGTGGGTTTCTTGAATGTCTTCTAATTTCCAGTTCTTCAAGGAAATCTAGTTCTTGTTCCTTTTCACAAATATGTAGTACTCCTAGTTTTGTGTTAGGTGTCAATGAATGATTGGTGTCAAGTAGATGTTTTGCGTAGTGGGATTTATCTGGTTGTTTTAATCTGTATGCTCGTAAGTGCTCACTGTATCGTATTTCAAAATTCCTAAGGGTCTGACCCAAATAGACAGCATTACATTCTGGACATTTTAGTTTATATATACCTGACTTCTTTAATAGTGGTATTTTTGTTTTTACATTTAACAATTTTTTAATAACGTTACTTTCTGTTTTAGAAGAAATTGTTGTATTCGTTGCTGAAGATATTATCTTTGAAATATTATTAGAAATATTTCCTGCATATGTGATGGTTTTATAAGTTTTAATTTCATCAGCTTGTTTAGGATATATTAGTGGCATTACAACTAATATATCCTAAACTTATAAAACCATCACATATGCAGGAAATATTTCTAATAATATTTCAGAGATAATATCTTCAGCAACGAATACAACAATTTCTTTTAAAACAGAAAGTAATGTTAGTACAAAATTGTTAAATGTAAAAACAAAAATACCACTATTAAAGAAGTCAGGTATATATAAACTCAAATGTCCTGAATGTAATGCTGTCTATTTGGGTCAGACCCTTAGGAATTTTGAAATGCGATACAGTGAGCACTTACGAGCTTACAGATTAAAACAACCAGATAAATCCCACTACGCAAAACATCTACTTGACACCAATCATTCATTGACACCTAACACAAAACTAGAAGTACTACATATTTGTGAAAATAAACAAGAACTAGATTTCCTCGAAGAACTGGAAATTAGAAGACATTTAAGAAACCCACAATATGAAGTTGTCAATGAACAGTTAAATCTAGGGAATTCTCCACTAATAGTCTTCTTAAGTGATAATTGTAATGATCAGCAGATATAGTTTTCCTGGTTTTCTATATCATTGCACAGTTATACTGATCTTAATTGGAAAAATGATATCCAGGATATCACCATAGGGCTAATAATATCTAAGCTTCAATATTTGTAATATCACATCTTCTTTTTCCTATAAACATATATTAAGCCAATCACAAGTTAGGTTACTTCTTGGTCTAGCCAAATATAACTACTAAACATCAGGTAGGCATAAAATGAAATGTAACTTCTGTCATTCTGACGATGATATTGATTTATCGAAACAATTGTCAATTTTTTAGAATTTTCAATAACTTGTATTATATTGTGAAATTAACTAGAGACCTTGAGTTTCATTTAAAAACACTAAATTGAACACAAGTATGATCTTGCGTATAATAAGTTCATGGCATGAAAAGAGAAAATAATACAAGCTTTTCCGAGTTTGTTTTATTGGCCTACATAGGAGAATTGAGAAATAATTACAAGTCAAGTACTGTCAGGTCAATATACTCTATGCTACGGACATCATTACTCGCTAAACATAACGTGAACATTGGAAATTACCAAAAATTGAAAGCTGTACTGAAAAGACGCTCAGACGTATATGATCCAAAGAAATCAAGTACTTTGAAACCTCAACAAATTAACCAATTCATAGCGACTGTTTCAGATAAGAAATATTTGTTAATCAAGGTAGGTGTATGTTTTAATTCGTATAGTTGATTAATTTAGGATATTTATGAATAGGTACTAATTTTGGGTTCATAAGTTACTGTTTCCTAAAGTTTTCAGTATTCGCGGTTGGCTTAATTCGTCGACAGGTATGCCCAAGTGGTAGAATGATGAAGCTCGTGGGTTCAAATCCCCAAAATAGCATTTTTTTGATAAATTTTTGCTATCAAAATTTTCCACTTTTGAAGAGGAAATGATCATGTAACTTAATTTGATTTGCGTATACTTATATAGACTAAGTTCTCGGAGCTTTGAGACGAGCTGAATTGGCCAGCGTAAGAATATGCGATTTTACTAACGTAACATCTGCAATAATTGTAAAGATTCCTAACACCAAAAATAAAGTGACACGAACTTTAACATTAACAGGTACATTTTATAAAATGTATAAAAAGTATGCTGATCTACGACCCAAAAGTATGTTGTAGGAAATAATGATCAGGCAATTCACAGTGTAACTGATGAAAATGGTCATATTCCATTGGAGTTAAACCATTGTTCCAGTATAACAATTAATAAATACTATTCTAATATACTCGATAGTCGAAATTCTGTAAAGTGACTCATCGCTCTTACTGTCCATAAAATCAGTTGCAGAAGCGAACTTCATGAGCGCATCATTTTTGAAGGGTTCTTAATAGTCCTAAATAAAAAATAAATAGAAAATGTTCTTGTACGCTCTGGCGTTTAAATTTGAGAGAACAGAAATACGAAATTATTATGGTATGTATCATTATGTATATACAGGGTGATACCAAGAATAATACACATTTTTAAGGATGAGCTATAATAAGATGTATATAAAAAAGTCGATAGTCGAAATTCTGTAAAGTGACGTCATCGGTTATCTACCGATTTAAAGTGAACTCCATGAGCGTATCATAGTTTAAGGGTGCGAATACTGAAATATCTGGAATTTCAATTTTTAACATTTGAAATAATAACTTATCACAAGTTGTTCATAAGTAAGTTAAAACAAAATAAAAAAATGTTTAAAAGTCAATTCCAACTTACTACTACTAAAACTAAAAAAAAGTTGTTTGTCAAGACCAAAATAAATTACCAATAAGTATAGGTATGTTGCGAGGTCACTTGTAAAATGTCTGACTAACTGGAAGCGGTATCACTCCCTGACGACTCCTCAGAATCATCGCTTCCTCCTCCTATATCGATAATGAGTGGTTCCGTCATTACTTCTACACGTATGTCTAAATCCCAAAACTTTATTTCTTCTTTTAATACGTTTTGAATACATTTACGCCAACTCTCAGCAGTAACGGTATGCAGCGCCTCGTCAAACAGTTTCTCAACGTCAGCCATTTTGAATGTACTATTTTTTCTCGCAACATAATTTTTCACTTGGGCCTAAACCAGCTCGATGGGGTTTAACTCACAGTGGTAGGGAGGAAGTCTAACAACTGAGACGTTGAAATCTTTCGCCATTTCATCGACAACGTACTTAATATAACTGCTTTTATGTTTCCGTACGAGAGATAATAATTCAACTTTTAGCATTGCCTCGTTGTGCGGAATGCTTTTACTCTCTAACCAATCAATTATAACCCTCTTGCGGCTAGCTGAAGTAAGTATTTGCTCCAGTCGACGAGAGTGGTATGAAGCATTATCCATAACTATCACTGAACCAGAAGTTACCTTTGTTAAAATTGATCTAAACCATGTTTCAAACCGGTTACCATCCATCTCTTCATGGTAATCGACAGTTTTTTTGGACTGAAAACTTAGTAATCCACCTTCTACAAATCCTTCCTCGCTGCCAATGTGAGTGATAATCAGTCGACGTCCTTTCCCAGAGGGAGCTTTCAAACCGGAAGAGAAACCCTCCATAAAGGCTTGTCGATTGCTTCGTATATTCATGTCTTGCCACACTTTTGACACAGTGTGGCCTTCATTTAACCATGTTTCGTCAAGATAATATATGTGCCGTCCTTCGTTACGAAACTGTCGTATCTGTTTTAAATAATTTCTCCTCCATTCCACAATGTAATTTCGTTCAATTAAGGCACTGTTTCTACTTCTTGTTTGGTAACGAAAATTCATTAATTTTAAAGTTCGTCTCAAAACTTTATCACTGATGTTTGGTAAAGTATCATCAGCTTCTATTACCTTGCTCAATTTAGCTACCGAGGGGATTTCATTCCTAAAATAAAAAGAATGTATTTCCCTACGTATAGCATTCCGTGTTTGGTCGTCCAAAACAATTTTCTTTCTTCCCCTACTTTCCGGTTTACAGTTTTCACCTCGTTCTCTTGTCAAAGATCCGTCCCGCGATTTCTTTAGAATATTGTATATAGTACTCTCAGAAACTTTAGTTAAATAACTGCACTTAATCACAGCGTCACTAACACCCAACTGTTTGTCCATGGCACGCAGTCCTTCGTACACATTTAATATGAGGACTTTTACTTCCCCAATTAAATTGTTACGACGCCGTTTTTTATCGCCAACACCGCTACACTCCGCCATTATTGTCACTGAATATACCGATATAAATATTACAATAAATACCAATAATAACCGATTTATCACACAAAACCACAACACAAATACTGATGTTACGCTCATGAAGAGAATAAACACCTCACATAACTGTTTACTATCACTGTCTCATTCGCGTAGCTCGATCTATCTATCTCGTTCTCAAAGCCGGAACATTGAAGCGACTCTCCAACATTGTCAAATCGGCGAGTTTTTCACAACAAACTTTGCGTTCAAGAAATATACATAAACACTTTATTTCACATTTCAAGTAAACTAATTATTATTAGTCTGCTTGAAATTTGAAATAAATATATTAAATTGGTATTGACTTAATTACATTGCATCTTTTGTACCTGAAATACTGACACAATGGATTTGAAGTGTATTTATAAAATACAGCATTTCTCTCTAGAATACATATGGCAACTGCGCTTTAACCAAAGTGTTGATTAGATAGCTCTGACTCACTTTACACAATTTCGACTATCGAGTATAGTACCTGAATACAGAACAAAATGTACCTAAATATGTATGTTAAATAAAATATGATCTCTTTGCCTGTTCAAATATATCTTTCTTAATAATGCAATTCACTTGAAAAATGTCTATGAGTGCAGACATGTATTGTTAGTGGTTCAAACATTTTTTAAAATCTGATATATTTTGTTTTTCAGGTAAGTCGTCGCAAAATTATAGTATACTACTCGTGCGGAAAGAAATTGTTGTATTTGTTGCTGAAGATATTATCTTTGAAAAATGATTAGAAGTATTTCCTGCATATGTGATGGTTTTATAAATTTTCATTTCTTTAGTTTGTTTAGGAAATAATAGTTGTAATGTCACTTTTTTCTTCTTTTTTATTAATTGGTTTATCTATCATATGTAATGGATAAACGTTGGATGTTGCTATTTGTTTAATTGTATGAATCATAATTACATTTCTTCATAGGAACTGAAAATGCTCTATGCATCATTTAATTATATGCTGCTGATTTATGTGGTATGGGATGATTGGAACTATACGGAATAGTCATATCAGCGTGATTTGGTTTTCTGTAAATTGAATAAACAAGTAAATTATTAACTTTTTGAATTTGTATATCAATAAAATTGTTTGAGTTATTTTCTTCAACTTCTAATGTAAATTTAATTTTTTAATGTAAATTATTAATATGGTTGAAAAATATATCTAATTGTCCTTCACTGCCAATAAAACAATCTAATATGACATCTACATATCTATACCAAAATAAAACATTTTTTGAAATATTACCTTCAAAGATTTTTATTTCTAAACTGTCCATAAAACTGTTCGCCAAAATTGGTAATATAGGGCTTCCCATTTGTAAACTTTCATTATGAATATATATGTTATTGTCAAAAATGGAATAATTCTGATTAATACATACATAAAATGAATTAAGTATATCTGATATTATTCCTGGATTAATATTTTTATCTTCTTGTTATTTTCCTATAAGTAATAAACATTATTAAGGAGGAATTTTAGTGAACAAATTGGTAACATCAAATGTAATGAGTTTAGAGTTATCTTGAAATTTGAATGCTTTTAGTTTTTTGATTTGTTTTATTGAATTTTCAATTGAGTATTTAGATGTATAACCGTAACTATTGAGTATATTATTAAGTTTTTGGACAATATATTATAATTTACTTAATAGTTACGGATATACATCTAAATACTCATTTAAAAATTCAATAGAACTAATCAATAAATTAGAAGTATTCAAATTGCAAGATAATTCTAATCTCATTTCATTTAATGTTAACTAAAATTCCTCATAAAAAATGTCTAACAGGAGTTATTCCAGTGAACGTATTGGTAACATCAATATAAAGCCGTCAATGAACAGATAAATCTAGGGAGTTCTCCAATTTTGAACTGTTTTCTCTAGTGATAATTGTAAAGATGAGCAGATATAGTTTTCCTGATTTTCTATTCAATTGCACAGTTATACTGAGTGGGAAAAATATATCCAGAATAACCCCATAGGGCTCATAATATCAAAGCTTTATTAATTATTATAGCATATCTTCTCCTTTTTTGTATTAACATATATTAAGTCAATCACAAGGTAGGTAACTTCTTGGTCTAGCCGAAAATAATTATAGGTAGGCATCAAATGAAATGTCATTTTGACGATGATATTCAATGTCTAAGCAATTGTCAAATTTCTCAGAATTTTTAACATTCTTTTTTTTTGAATATATTGTTAAACTACCTAGAAACAGTAATAAAAGAAGAATAAACTGGTAACATATTAAATCGATTAAAGAAATATATAGATAGATACAGAAAAGTGAACAGTTTATATATTACTAAAATATACTATATACTTAAAAGATGTGAGAGGAAGAGCATCTACCACTAGCAGTCCACCTTATACCACTCTAGTACCTTTGTGGCCAGATGGTGAGCCAATAGCCGAACCAAAACTTCAGAACTTGCAAGATATGGTGCATCTTATACCCGCAGATGATCTGCCCTTTTAGACCAACTTTAAATCTGATAAAAAAATAGTTGAAGATGTACATGGATTGGACTTGGAGGTGCTAGATTTCAATATTGATACGGATTAGATGCTAAAGTAAAGAGAGTTTATCTTTCCATATTCATTAATAGATAAATTTGTTGATACTTGTTTTCACTTTTTACTTTTGCCAAATCCTACCTAACCATAAAATATTTTTGAAAGAAAAATACATACCTGTCTTTCTGTATAGTAAGAGATTACTTGTAATATTGTTACAAATTATTAGTATTTATGTTTCTCTACGATTGATACAGAATTTATTATTTAAAATGAAATTCGCGAATACCTCAATAATATTGATTTGAGACTTGTAAGGTATATGCATAATATGGCCCAATTTTCGATGGTCCAGACTAGGTTTATGACGCATTGGAACTTGTAAATCAGAATATACTACTCGTATGTTAACACACTTTCGGAAGATACAGACAGATAGCAAAAAGTTGCATTGATTAATATTGATATTAATAAAATTAATATGATTACTTACTTTGTTAATTAGCCCCGCATTGCGCTAAGTGAACCAATTTATCATTGATACGTGAAGCTCAATTTAAATATGATAAATTATAATAAAAATACAAGAATTCCCTGCTTAATCCAATTTCATAAATAGCTGAATATTTGCAAAATATTCATTTCTATTACTACGAAAATTACAGCAACAAATCAACTGTGTTTATTCTCCCAGTTCAACAAATCTCGCTTTTATGGAATGAATTGCAACAAAGACTCTGCAGGCAAGGCAATCTAGAAGGCCGGATATGACTTAGATGACACGGTCAACCTAGTTATTCGCGAGAGAGGATGATACTGGACATTGAACTTGGAAGTCGTTACATTGGCGTTCATTTATTTACGATGAAAACAAACTGGTTTGTAAAATAAGACGGTATAATCAATGAGATGGATTTAACTACGCGGTTATTAACGGAGAGGATACAGGTATATACATGGTGTGGTGTGAAGAGTTTTAATTAAAAGTAATGGTGGAAAGTCAAGAAAATTTTTAATTGTAGGTTTTGGATGGCGCTGAGTTCAAATAAAAAATGTTTATCAAGCAATACTCTATCTTGCTTAATTTAAAGAGAAACTGGTATCTTTGGGTTTAATTTCAAATTCTGCAAAAAATTTTAAGAAAAGTTTCCTAAAATGTTCTATACTAACATTTTCGAGATATTAAGATTTTTTTAGAAATTATCAAAAAATGCTAGTCTAAAATCAATAACGTAATTTTTTTTTTTGGTAACGAAGCTGGTGAATTGAAATTGTAACCAATAAACCACACAGAGCTGCAAGTATTTGAAATAAAAGTAAATGAAAAATGATTTCGAATACTTTTAAGTATTTGAAGTACTTTATTCAAAATATTTTCTAATGTTACTATTTGGTACTTGATACTTGAAATACTTGCTCATTGTATTTGGATTGGTATTTTGTTTTAAGAATTACTGGGTATTTTAAATAACGACCTTGGTATTTCAATTACTTACCAGTATTTCAAATATTATCTGGTATTTCATATACTACTTATGGTGCTTTAAATACTTCCATGGTATTTTAAATATCGTTTGATATTCTAAATACGATTTAAAATACTAGAATAAATCAACATTAAATAACTAATATATCCCTGATTCCCTGCTAACTTAATTCGTCATGCATAGTCATTGGCAATAGCGTAAATAGGAACGAATAATTTCAACACTGTTAAAACTAGACGGGCGTTAGTTCAGTGAATTTCCAAAACTCATATTGAATGAGGGTACGAGTTAGGTACTGCAGACTGTACAGTGTCGATGTTAAGGTGGTAAATGAGTAATTTAAAGTAGAACTTTGATATAGATCAGGATACAGGTAAGTGAATGTCAATTACAATAGTAGTCTGTTTATTATGAGAACGGGAATTCCATTTAAATAGCATAAAGGCCAATAAATTAATTAGGGTTACACGCAAAAATAACCATACTTTGTAAATAAGTAAGATTATTATAGTATGTACAAAAAGTACGAGGAGTAATAAACTCTAATTAAGTATGCAAAACCTTTACAGGGAGCACCATGAAATTTTTGATAAATCTCTCACTTTAAATTACAGTTCTTCCGTAAATCTAAAAACCAGGTAGATCGACCCCGTATTTGTTTCAGTTGTAGCAAAGTTTAGGGTTTATTCATTGTTAAAGGATTAGTAGATAAGCAATAACACACTGCAGTGGTGTGTATTTTGGGAAAAAAATACGTTTTAAATTATAATATAATAAAAAATGAAAAGAAATAATTATTGGAATACATTTATTACTTACATTTTATTCTCTATCCGACTCGGAAGAGGAAGAGTCGTTGTTGACATTAATAATAATAGGGTCGATTAAATCATCACAAATATTGTCAATTTTCCACATATTTGCCTCTACTTTGATAACATGCTCGATACAGTTTGTCCAATTTTCCTTACTCACATGACTTAAAGCACTCTCAAACAATTTCACAACAACGTTTATTTCAAAAGTAGTATTTTTTTTCCAACTTACCCCTTTACCTGAGCCCATATTAATTCTATGGGATTAAGTTCACAATGATAAGGGGGAAGTCGAAGAACTGATATACCACGAGAAGAAGCCATTTCTTCTACAATGTAGGTTTTGTATTTATTCTTGTTCATTTTTGCAATTCTGTAAAGTTCTTTCCTTAGTGGATCTTTTGGAAACTTAATATTTTTCGAAATAAGCCACTCCAAAAGCTCTGCTTTACGCCAACGACTTGTGGGCAATGCTTCTCGTAACCGTGAATGGTAACTTGCGTTGTCCATAACAATAACAGCCCCTTTTGGAATCAGATCCAACATTTGAACAAACCATTCCTCGAAGACATCCCCATTCATATCTTCGTGATAGTCCCCCGTGCGTTTTGAAATAAAAGTTAATAATCCACCATCAACAAAACCTTCAGAACTTCCAACATGGACAATGATAAGTCTTTTTCCTTTTCCAGATGGTGGCTGCAAACCTAACGACAAACCTTTCACGATTGCCTGCCTTCCGCTTTTAATGTTTTCATCTTGCCAAGATTTGGAAACTATATATCCAGCATTTATCCATGTTTCGTCTAAGTAGAAGATTTTCAAATTTTGTTCTCTGGCATGTCGAATGCTTCTTGAATAGTCTCTTCTCCAAAAAATTATTTCCGGTTTATCTATCAAGAGAGATTTTCTATTATGTTTTGTATATCTGAAACCCACATCTTTCAAAAGTTTGTATAATGTCATTCTGGAGAATTTTGGATAGTCCGTATCTTCTTGCACTGATGTCATAATTTTGTCAAGTGTTGGAATTTCCTTTCGTAAGTAAAATCCATGGACTTTACGCCTTAGTCTTTGTTTTAATGACTCATCGATCTCAATTGGTTTTCGGCCTGAAGGAGTTTTAGGGGGTTGAAGAGTTCCATTCTTGCTTTCTTTTAGTAATCTATAAATTGTTGATTTAGCAACACACAACATAGCAGCCGTTAATTCCACAATATCATCAACACTTGCACTTGGATCCTTGTTTTTCAATGATATATAACAATTCAATATCAGAGTTTTTTCATTTAAAGATAATGGACCTGTTTTTGGTCGTTTAGATGGTCCTTGGCTTATCGACATTGTTTGGTACTTGCACAATTAACATTCAACAAATGTTTTAAATATATTCCAACTGTTTACAATATTATGACAACCATTCAACTTTACTCAAAGAACTAATACTAAGTACTGATTTAATGTACCTACTTTCTTTTAAAATAATATTCCCGATAATGTTTCTAAGAAAACTGGGTTGTTTGGAGAATCCCTCTCAATAATAGAATAATCTGTAAATAGGTGTAATCGTATTAAGCCGATTACAGTAGGCCACTTGCCATTTAAAATTTCTGAGAAAAATTCCCCAAACACTACATATAGGAGTAATACAAATAAAAAATATTATGCATAAACGGGCATATCCGAACTCTGCCACAAAATGAAATTTTACCTGACTTGTATAATTTGAGGATTACTGAAATGTTCGAACTGTGCCGCAACCATGTAGTTTAATCCTATTAGAGTCATTAGGGTTTATAATAGATAAAATCGGAGGCCCATAGAATTATGTATATTTCTGAAAGGTTTCAAAGATTTCTTGAATTAAATATTTTGAAGAAATCTTGATTGTTTTGATCGATATTTAGGGGATTAGGGGAAGGATGTTGATGCACTTACACTATTGCCTAAAAATCAGGAAGAAGTATTTAATAGTGTTCGTGAATTACAATTACGAACGAACCGAGAAGAGGAATTTCTATTAACAGCAGACCAGGTATTTAAAATTATTGTGTTCTCCTGTTTTTCGAACCTCAATTTTTTATGTAATTCGGATTGTATTTTGATGGATGGGACTTTTAAATACTGTTCAACTTTTTTTTACCAAATGTTTACCATTCATGGTTTTAAAAACGCCTATTACGTACCTCTTGTTTTTTGTTTGCTGCCGGACAAATCAAGTCAAACATATTCAAATTTGTTTTTAATTTTAACACAAAAATGTAAAGAAGTAGGCTTAAATTTTCAACCTAAAGAAGTCGTAGTAGATTTTGAACTAAGCATTCATAACGCTATATATGAATGTTTTGGCAGAGATCAAATTCTTTTTGGTTGTAAATTTCATCTCTGTTAAGCTTGGTTTCGTAAGATTCAGGAGTTTCATTTGATACAAGAGTACAGACAGAAAGGTTCTGTAATTGGCGAATACTTAAAAGTACATTTCGGTATTATGTATCTTAGTCCTGAGGAAGTTGTAGAATTTTTTTATAATGAACTACATTTTTTGCTTCCGAATGACCTCTACCTCTATCACTTTTTTTATTAAAATTAGTACATCCCGTTACCTCTGACCTAAATCGTATATTCTTTAGCATAGCTGCAACTCATTCGTTCAATACAAAATGTACCTTACGGTATACCCTCTTGAAATATATTTTGGTGCGTCTATGAAATCTACTTGAATGAATGATTTATTACTCCTTGTCCTTTCTATATAGACTATAAGTGTCTACTCGTATTGCTCGATAGTCAAACATGTCAATAATATGCGGAGTATCCGAACTCTGCCACAAAATGCAGGTAGTCATTACGGGTTGTTCGAACTCTGCCAGTGTTTAAAATTTTGGAGATTAACTACCAAACCAGTAAGGGTCTAATAGCCTAATCCGATTTAACAATTTACCTTGAACTTTAGGTACTCAAATTCAGTATAAGAAAATATTAATAACATACATATATTTTCAACGTATATTTGCCACTTCTGAAAAATTACATCTACATCATACTACATTACATCTACATTACAATAAAATATATTCAATATACATAAACATATAAAAAAACAAAAAATTAAACGTGTGGAAGATTTTTACATGCAACCGTTTTCACAAACATAAAGCGAGAAATAACATTTTTCCTATATTGATCCAAATGATCTTTAATGAAATTAATTTTAACATTAATAGTTTTTTTGGCTTTTTTCTGGCTTTGGTTTGCCAAACGAATTTTTGCGTATACCTCCGTTTGTAAATCCAATAACACACTAGTAAATTGAACAATGTTTGGATGTTCTTTGTAAAAAGAAGCACCGAAATGCGAATGAAAACTCTCACAAGAATTTGTTGTTCTCTTAAAAAAGGATGCATTATTTGCCCAAATAAGTGGTGGAAATATCGAATTTTGCGTTATATATGTTTTATTGACATAATTTCGGAATTCTATAACTCTTTCGTCATTCGGAAGCAAAAAATGTAGTTCATTATAAAAAAATTCTACAACTTCCTCAGGACTAAGATACATAATACCGAAATGTACTTTTAAGTATTCGCCAATTACAGAACCTTCCTGTCTGTACTCTTGTACCAAATGAAACTCCTGAATCTTACGAAACCAAGCTTGACAGAGATGAAATTTACAACCAAAAAGAATTTGATCTCTGCCAAAACATTCATATATAGCGTTATGAATGCTTAGTTCAAAATCTACTACGACTTCTTTAGTTTGAAAATTTAAGCCTACTTCTTTACATTTTTGTCTTAAAATTAAAAACAAATTTGAATATGTTTGACTTGATTTGTCCGGCAGCAAACAAAAAACAAGAGGTACGTAATTGCCGTTTTTAAAACCATGAATGGTAAACATTTCGTAAAAAAAAGTTGAACAGTTTTTAAAAGTCCCATCCATCAAAATACAATCCGAATTACATAAAAAATTAAGGTTGGAAAAACAGGAGAACACAATAATTTTAAATACCTGGTCTGCTGTTAATAGAAATTCCTCTTCTCGGTTCGTTCGTAATTGTAATTCACGAACACTATTAAATACTTCTTCATGATTTTTAGGCAATAGGGGTAAAATTTTTCTTCTCGCCGCGTGAATATTTTTCCTTATTCGGTCAATATCTTCGGTGTTGATATCCTCCGCGAATTTATTGGACACCAATTCTTGCCGAATTAGTTTGGAGGGTTTCTCAGTGGGATCTTCAGTCGCTTTCCTTCTAATGCTGTTACTCACTACTTTTTTTGATAGGTTCGTTTCCATAGTATGATTGTGTTCTCCTTTGACTTCTGTGATTGTTTCTTCATCAGAAACGTGGGAGTACACTCTAACTGGACATTTTGCGTTACAGCACTTCCATCTAATGTTTCCACATTTGCCAGTATTAGCTTTCGAAAATTTATAACTGTTCAACACTATTAATTCATTTCCTCTTTCACTATACATTGTAGATGCTTTGTTCTCCATTTTGGTCACTGTTTGCTATGTGTACTACACTCTTAACTTATGTAGATCTATATGAAGTAACTGAATACAACTATAACTCTTATATAGTGTAAGTGCATCAACATCCTTTCCCTAATCCCCTAAATATCGATCAAAACAATCAAGATTTCTTCAAAATATTTAGTACAAGAAATCTTTGAAACCTTTCAGGAATATACATAATTCTATGGGTCTCCGATTTTATCTATTATAAACCCTAATGACTCTAATATGATTAAACTAAATGGTTGCGGCACAGTTCGAACATTTCAGTAATCCTCAAATTGATACAAGTCAGGTGAAATTTTATTTTTTGGCAGAGTTCGGATATGCCCATTATATGCTACAGGAATACAGAATACTAGATTACGAGCTAGGATTGTAAAAACAATCTCTTATATTTATTCGTCATAAAATTCATGAAATACATTATCGACAGCGGCATCCCTCTTTCTTCGCCAGCTGCTCTACATCTCGACAAAGGTCATATATTGGTATCAAATAACAATAGGTGAATCCCATAGCGTTGCAGTAACAGAAAGATAGTAGTTCTGAGTAACGGAAGGCAGTAAAAACTTTGATGCTAAAACCTAAAATTGAATACATAATACATATACACCACACACACGGTTCTACATATATATGACGTATGTTTAATTTTTTGTTTATAAAATTTTTTATACCCGTTATCAATCGTCCTAGATGCTTGGAAGTGGGAGAATAAATAGTCATATTATATACCTACAGGGGATGTTGACCATTTGCATAATGATTATGCTTAATAACGATTTCATATTAGGGGTTTAATTTTAATCCTTAATCTTGAAGTTTACAACCCCTAAAAATATTAAAAGCAGGGTTCAATGTGACTCATAACAGTTCGCTAATTTTTTTCAATGAGGGATATAGTACATGCCTCTAAACAAAAATATCGGACACCAATTTTTTTTAGGTCTACTGTGTCCTGTGTGCTATATTTATGTATTTATGAACAGGTAGCATCGTGAATGTGGATAGTCACGATCGAGTTGGCTAAATAAGTTACTTGGAGTTTGGAGTATTTCTGTAATATTACTTGAATTGGAAGAATAAACATGATGCCAGGCGGATATTCTAGAACGTTACAAATGTTGAATGCTTGTACTACCTCTAGTTTCAATGAACATTCTCAGGGAATTACAGGTTTGTGTTAATATACTCTTATCGAAATAATATAGAGAATTAATTTATTTCTGACAATTTGAATATCAACGAAGATCATTTTTCTGACGTGTATAAAGATGAAAATATGGATATGAATATATCTGATACTGGTAGTGACGATCCTACATATAGTCCCACCACAGAAAGGTTACTAAGCAAACGGAAAAATGTTCCCGACTATTTTAAAATACATACATTGACGAAAGAAACATCTCATATGGTTAGCAATAATAATCGCAATCTGATGTAATTCCGACATTGCCTCCAACTTCCACAACATTAACACAGCAATGTGATGGTATTAGTATTGCAGTAGAAGATGAGGAAGCAATATTCTCTAAATTTCCCTATCTACATAGAAAATTCTAAAAAGTTTTTTAATATAGAAATGAAGACCATAAAGCTACAGCGGAATGTCAATTGGGCCTCCCCAAAAAAACTTTTATGAATGGAAAATTTGGAGTCTCCACCAACTATATCAAACATCTGAGAAAACTCCATCCCAGTTCGTTTGAAGAGAACAGGATAACATTCCAAAACGGCAAAGAAGTTACAGTGAGACAAATCAGCTTTTGCAAGGTGCCGTCAGCAGTAATAAACAACTCAAAGTACAAGCCAAATTAACAAATACTTTTGCTAGGAAAGGTTCAGTTAACCAACAAGATTTCGATTAGGGACATCACAGATTCGATGTCCGCCGTTTCTATACTGGAACATAAAGCGTTTATTGCTCTTTTTGAGGGAACTAATTTAAAAGTTATGAGCAGAACTACTGCAATGAGAAAAGTTAATGAACTATGTGAAATAACGATGGCTTCCATTCAACAGGAATTAAATTGTGCGAAATACGTATGCACAACTGCAGACTTTTGGTCGGCAAAGAGAAGAAGTTTTTTGGGAGTAACAGTCCTCTGGATTGACAATACTTCTTACATGAGGCATTTTGCGGCCCTTTCTTGTAGACGTTTTAAACGAACACATAGCTATAACAAAATAGCAGGAATTATGGAGGATATTAATTCTAAATTCCATATTAATAATGATAAATTGGTTGCAACCATTACAGGTGATGTGTCCAATTTCATAAAGGCGTTTAGAGAATTTGGTTTGGGAAGCAATGAAATCAATTAACAAGATGACGAGAATGCAGATGAAGACAATATTTCATTCATGGATGTAGATCGCAGCTCTGGAGACAATTTGAGTTGTCCCAATCCCAATTTACCCCAGCATGTTCGACGTGCAAGTCACACTTTAAATTTAATAGCTACGACGGATGTAAAAAACAATATACAAGAGAACTCCAGCCTACAAAAAAACACACAAGTTGTGTACCTAAATGCTCTAATTTATGGAAAATGTCGGGTCGACCTAAATCAGCAGAAATCGTACAGAATATTCTTCACCATACTCTTAGTTATCCCGTGGCAACGCGTTAAAATTCATCCTACGCCGCCGTTTCAAGAATATTAAAAGATAAGGAAAAAATGCCAAAACTTTTCAAGGAACTGGAAATAGAGAGTGAGTGCTTCAAAGAATTAGAGTTTATGTTTTTGCCCGAGTACCGTAAAATTCTGAAACCACTTGCAACTGCATTGGATATTTCACAAGGAGAATGTAATACCTTTTATGAGTACTTACTTCCATATTTGGGTTCAGTTCTAGCAAAGTTAGAAAAGTTAGAAAAAGATAATTCCACCTACGAAAATAAAATATTAGAAGCTTGTAAAACTGGACTCCTCCAGAGATTTTAGAATTTTTTAATTTGACCAGCCCAGAAGCTTAAGAAGCTACTATTGCTTCATTTACATTGCCACAATTCAAACTAAGGTGGATAAGCAATTTTAAAAATTACACGGAGACTGATATGAGCGAGTTTATTCCAAAAATGGTTTCAGAAATGGATTCTGAATATTCCTGTAACAAAGATGATGTATGTGTCAACGAACCTGATAAGAAGTCAAACTTAGAATCAATTGAAGATATATTTTTTGAATTAAATGATTTTAATGCTTCAGATGGAACTACAAATAGTGAAGTTAGATAGTACACTGTAAAAAAAGGAATAGAATTAGAAGTGTTACAATATTTAAATGATCACGATACACACATCACAATATTAAATAAATACCCATATATCAGAAACATTTTTATCGATATAACACGTGTCTAACTTCATCAGCCCCTGTTGAAAAATTGTTCTCTTTCACGGAAATTATAAATGCACCACGAAGGAATGAACTAAGTGATATAAACTGTTAAAGTTTGATATTGTTAAAGGCAAACGGCAACAGATTACCAAAATAAAATGTTAATAGTCATTTCGATTAACTAAGGTTATGTCTGACACTATATTAAATGCAGAATGCGTTTTTTTCATTCATATATTATTTTTTCAAATATTTTGCGTCGGTAGTTTTCTATATTGTTAATTTTTATAATACTACACACACGGTGTAACTTACACGGCTTACGCCAAATGTAGAATGAGCTTTTTTATTTTGAATATTTTACCTTTATTTTGTCTTTATCAATACATGTATGATAATGTTTTATGTATATGTTTCTATTCCTTTCCAGAAATTCACAAAAGGTATATCAGTATTTGTTTGCTTACAATTTAAGCGTATATATATGTACAAACATAATTCTATACTTTCTAAATAGTAACCTAACTTACTACCACAATTTATCTCTATTTAAGTTGCTCAAATACCCTAGAATAATTTGGGTACTCAAAATATTTCCAGTACTTCAAACAACTCATAAGTATTTTAAATAATGTGTGTATTTCAAGTACCACTTTTGGTATTTCAAATGCTGGAAAGTATTTCAAATACTTTATTTGCTCGAAGCTTCACTTTCAACTTCTGAGTATTTGGTAGTTCAAATCCTTTCTATGTAGTATATTATTTGGTAATTGAAGTTGCAAATACTTTGGGCACTATTTGGTATTTGATAATTGACATACATTTGTTCGGTATTTTGCCCGGCTCTGAAACCACAAGAACTTGCGAGTTAACTACATATATCTAACTCGTCGATAGTTCATACTGGGTGTTTTCAACTTACCCTACTTGCTCAATTTGAATAATTTATGAGTTGTTAATTTTAAAATAACCACACGAATTTTATCATAATTATAGATATTCTCAAACCAATTCATTCGATATCTGTATTCCCGTATTCCCCAAAAACATCCAACTAAGGAACAGACCAACCAAGTAGTTCATAAATTCATGGAAAAGGCGATCAAACATTAGGTTTAGTGGGAAAATTATTTTAAATTGCTTTGGCAACGCTGAACTAGGCTCAACATCAATATTTTCTCGATCGCCGTACTTTGAATTTTTTGTTGGCAGCACTGTTAACAAATAATGGATGTTCACGAGGGTATTGCTGGATTGTCAAGTTGACAATAATTTTATCGGGATAAATCTATAAATTCAATTTATTTTCAACTAGCTTGTAGTTATACTAACTGAACCTAGCAGACGTTGTCCTGCCAAATTTATTTTAAAAGTTATAGTTCGCTAACCCACGGTTCATTCATGGTATTGAACGTTGAGCTTCTGTTATAATTTGCAGACGCTGATACATGTATCAAGAAATTTGTACAACAACTGATGATTCTGCAGCATTGCATATTTTTAGTCTATAGTTCCATTTATTTCAGTATATAAGTTCGACTGATTGAATATATTATATTAGTGTTTTTAAATGAAACTCAAGGTCTCTAGTTAATTCCACAATATAATACAAGTTATTGAAAATTCTAAAAAAATGACAATTGTTTCGATAAATCAATATCATCGTCAGAATGACAGAAGTTACATTTCATTTTATGCCTACCTGATGTTTAGTAGTTATATTTTTGGCTAGACCAAGAAGTAACCTAACTTGTGATTGGCTTAATATATGTTTATAGAAAAAAGAAGAAGATGTGATATTACAAATATTGAAGCTTAGATATTATTAGCCCTATGGTGATATCCTGAATATCAGTTTTCCAATGAAGATCAGTATAACTGTGCAATGATATAGAAAACCAGGAAAACTATATCTGCTGATCTTTACAATTATCACTTAAGAAGACAGTTTATTAGTGGAGAACTCCCTAGATTTAACTGTTCATTGACAACTTCATATTGTGGGTTTCTTAAATGTCTTCTAATTTCCAGTTCTTCAAGGAAATCCAGTTCTTGTTTCTTTTCACAAATATACAGCACTTCTAGTTCTGTGTTAGGTGTCAATGAATGATTGGTGTCAAGTAGATGTTCTGCGTAGTGGGATTTATCTGGTTGTTTTAATCTGTAAGCTCGTAAGTGCTCACTGTATCGTATTTCGAAATTCCTAAGGGTTTGACCCAAATAGACAGCAATCCATTCTGGACATTTGAGTTTATATATATCTGACTTCTTTAATAGTGGTATTTTTGTTTTTACATTTAACAATTTTGTACTAACGTTACTTTCTGTTTTAAAAGAAATTGTTGCATTCGTTGCTGAAGATATTATCTTTGAAATATTATTAGAAATATTTCCTGCATATGTGATGGTTTTATAAGTTTTAATTTCATCAGCTTGTTTAGGATATATTAGTTGTAATGCCACTTTTTTCTCTTTTTTACTAATTAGTTTATTTATCATATCTAATGGATAACCGTTAGATGTTGCTATTTGTCTAATCGTATTAATCTCTCTATCAAAATTACATTTGTTCATAGGAACTGAAAAAGCTCTATGTATCATTGAATTATATGCTGCTAGTCTGTGTGAGACAGGGTGGTTAGAATTGAATGGAATTGTCACATCAGTCTGTGTTGGTTTTCGGTAAATTGAATAATCAAGTACATTATTAACTCTTTGAATTTTTAAATCAAGAAAATTGATTGAGCTATTTTCTTCAATTTCTAATGTAAATTTAATTTTCGGGTGTAAATTATTGATGTGGTTGAAAAACACATCTAATTGTCGCTCACTACCCATAAAACAAGCTAATATGTCATCCACATATCTATACCAAAATAAAATATTTTTCGAAATATTACTTTCAAAGATCTTTCTTTCTAAATTGTCCATAAAAATGTTTGCTAAAATAGGTGATATAGGGCTTCCCATTGGTAAACCTTTATTTTGAATATATATCTTATTGTCAAAAGTGAAATAATTCTGATTAATGCATACATCAAATAAATTAAGTATATCTGATATTATTCCTGGATTAATATTTTTATCTTCTAGTAATTTTCTTACAACTATTAGACATTCTTTAGGAGGAATTTTAGTAAACATATTAGTTACATCGAACGATATGAGTTTATAGTTATCTTGCAAGTGGATTGATTTCAACTTTTTGATTAGTTCTATTGAATTTCTAATTGAGTACTGAGATTCATATCCGTAAGTATTGAGTATATTGTTGAGCTTTTTTGCCAATATATTGTTAGGAGCATTAACATAAGAGACTACAGGTCTAATTGGTTTCGTTATTTTAAGTAATTAAACTGTTCCATATAATTGTGGACAATGAGGATTCTTATGTATGATAGACCTCTTTTTTCCACTTGCAAGATAACTATAAACTTATATCGTTCGATGTACCTAATATGTTTACTAAAATTCCTCCTAAAGAATGTCCAATAGTTGTAAGAAAATTACTAGAAGATAAAAATATTAATCCAGGAATAATATCAGATATACTTAATTTATTTGATGTATGCATTAATCAGAATTATTTCACTTTTGACAATAAGATATATATTCAAAATGAAGGTTTACCAATGGGAAGCCCTATATCACCTATTTTAGCAAACATTTTTATGGACAATTTAGAAAGAAAGATCTTTGAAAGTAATATTTCGAAAAATATTTTATTTTGGTATAGATATGTGGATGACATATTAGCTTGTTTTATGGGTAGTGAGCGACAATTAGATGTGTTTTTCAACCACATCAATAATTTACACCCGAAAATTAAATTTACATTAGAAATTGAAGGAAATAGCTCAATCAATTTTCTTGATTTAAAAATTCAAAGAGTTAATAATGTACTTGATTATTCAATTTACCGAAAACCAACACAGACTGATGTGACAATTCCATTCAATTCTAACCACCCTGTCTCACACAGACTAGCAGCATATAATTCAATGATACATAGAGCTTTTTCAGTTCCTATGAACAAATGTAATTTTGATAGAGAGATTAATACAATTAGACAAATAGCAACATCTAACGGTTATCCATTAGATATGATGAATAAACTAATTAGTAAAAAAGAGAAAAAGTGGCATTACAACTAATATATCCTAAACAAGCTGATGAAATTAAAACTTATAAAACCATCACATATGCAGGAAATATTTCTAATAATATTTTAAAGATAATATCTTCAGCAACGAATGCTACAATTTCTTTTAAAACAGAAAGTCACGTTAGTACAAAATTGTTAAATGTAAAAACAAAAATACCACTATTAAAGAAGTCAGGTATATATAAACTCAAATGTCCAGAATGTAATGCTGTCTATTTGGGTCAGACCCTTAGGAATTTTGAAATACGATACAGTGAGCACTTACGAGCTTACAGATTAAAACAACCAGATAAATCCCACTACGCAAAACATCTACTTGACACCAATCATTCATTGACACCTAACACAGAACTAGAAGTGCTGCATATTTGTGAAAAGAAACAAGAACTGGATTTCCTTGAAGAACTGGAAATTAGAAGACATTTAAGAAACCCACAATATGAAGTTGTCAATGAACAGTTAAATCTAGGGAATTCTCCACTAATAAACTGTTTTCTCACGTGATAATTGTAAAGATCAGCAAATATAGTTTTCCTGGTTTTCTATATCATTGCACAGTTATACTGATCTTAATTGGAAAACTGATATCCAGGATTTCACCATAGGGCTAATAATATCTAAGCTTCAATATTTGTAATATCACATCTTCTTCTTTTTTCTATAAACATATATTAAGCCAATCACAAGTTAGGTTACTTCTTGGTCTAGCCAAAAATATAACTACTAAACATCAGATAGGCATAAAATGAAATGTAACTTCTGTCATTCTGACGATGATATTGATTTATCGAAACAATTGTCAATTTTTTAGAATTTTCAATAACTTGTATTATATTGTGGAATTAACTAGAGACCTTGAGTTTCATTTAAAAACACTACAATGAGCATATTTCACGAAGTAAGGGTTGAGACAGTCAATTTCATTGAATATATTATACTTTGTTATTGAGTAGTGTAGTTATTGTCAATAAAGAAGCTTCTAAAAAGTGGCTTTTAGGGCAGTAACCCTCTATTGGCGCTGTGATTAGTATAGTGGAAGAACCCTTGATGATCCTCTTCGCTTTTTACTGTTTATCCACGTCCAAAAGTGTCAGAAGAAAAATAAAGGTATGTGAAGTTTAACCTTAATTATTAGAAGAAAGAAAAATAATCAATGTAAGTTGAGAAGAAAAAACCTTTGGAAAGCTCAGTGAAGTTCATCCAAAAGCTTTAGAAGTGAAGAAACAAGATGAAAACGAAACTAGTAACCGTAATTCACCTCAGCATCATCATTAGCCTGTGAGAAACTATAATTTTTCCTTTTTTTAACTATACGTCAGATATACCTCAACCAAACACTCCTCATACCTCTCAATCATCACTATGTCCATCATTCCTAAATTTGAACGTACCTCAACTCATAATTATCCCACCTCAAATCAACATCATGCCTGAATCCCCATACGACGGAAATGCAAACGAGCTGTACAACTTCATTATTACCGCTACCAAGCTCTGGGACAATAACAACACGCAAATTATTCAAAGTTACCTCATATTCCAACGAATCAAAGTAAACTGACAGGAATAGCTAAGGAAGTTATCTCAGTCTACGGATGTTCATAATGGGAACATACCAAAGGAACTTCGATTCAAAACTTCGTGGACCAACCTAATGATAATTCTCTCACAAGGACTTAGTAAATCTACGACAAGGACCCAATGAATCTCCACAGCAGTACTACGAGAAAGTAATGGGTGTGCTAAATACAATAACTAAGTATATAGATCTTCACAACGGCGATATTAACAAAAAGGCAAGTAAGAAGAGCTTTTGTCCAGGTGTTTTGTTGTTGAGGCCTACTGAATTGTTGAAACCTTGACGGTCCAGGGAATACTTTCTGGTGTTGTGGAATGCAATTATTTGGCTGCCCCGGTGGTCTAAATCCAATCTGTTGAGGTTGTGGCTGCCATTGTAGTCGGTGAGTTGGTGGTTGCCATTGTGGTCTGAGAGTTGATGGTTGCCATTGTGATCTGTTAGTTGATGGTGGCTATTGTGAAGTCATGAGAGGTACTGGTGACTTATGTTGCTGGAGTAGTAAACCTGGAATATCCCAGCCACATAAATCAACAGCAATGGGCATTAGCACTAGAGCTACGACTTAGAACCTAGAACCGAAACTGGAGATCTAACAACAGCAAAATCCACCAAGATTCACTTCCGAAAAATTATTTAACATTGCATATACTAACGAAGCCTATGGTTATGATATTAATGGATTTGATGATAAAACAGCTTACGACTATTACCATCAAGAAAATCAGTGTAATAAATACGAATACCAAAGAGATAAATTTAATGTAGAAAATTTCAGAACACACGGAAAAACATATTTTAATTGAAATGAAAATAAAAAGTAGAATGCGACCCACATTTTGTTTAGACAAATTATACAAAACCAAAACAGCTTTGAAACAAATAAAACATTTCACTAGGTCAAAGTGAAACAATTGTTTTGTATACAACCATTTGATAACGTAAAATTTATGACGCTTCAAAACAAAAAAGTTGATTTTGCAATTCAACAAAAAAAACCCAAACCTAATTCGGGGGGATAGTAAAAACCAAGTACAGAGAGCCGCAGCAGACAGACAGTGTCGGGGCGAAGACGCGAAGGGAAAAGTCCTTTTCCTGTCACGGTAACGGGTAGCAGTTCTTTTTAGTGTTGGTGGTTTCAGAGGAAAAGTTCTCTCCGTTGTGTCAGGGTGTAATAGGAATACTTAGATATCCTTGACGGAGAACACTGTCCCCCTTTCGAGACAGAAAACGGGAAGAATCACCCTCTACGCTAAGTTTTTCAACATAGCACGATACCGGTAATTGGCACTACCCGCGGTGGCTTAAAAGATAGCGAAAAATAAGCAGTAGCCAGGCCAGGGAAAGGAAGTTTTCCAACGCCGTAAGTTTTTGAACAAATTGGGATTTAAACTTTGGTTTTTTTTGAGACATTTATTCGTTTATAATTTTGCGCTGGTTCTGAACTTGTTAGTTAGAAATTCAATGTTATACATAGGGAGTAGCGATAACAAATATATTTATTTTATTGTCTGTTCTTTCAAGGGGACTGGACACACTTGGTCGTTTTCAGTTAAATATTGAATGTCCAGGCTCACAATTTGGGGTACAGCTCGTTCTGTAATATATAAAATTTACCGTGTGTGATGATATAATCAGATTTCGCAGAGTATCGCCGACCTGACAAGAGTTAGTTTTTTTTTTCTAATTAGTTAGTTATTATTTTTTTGCGCCACATAATTCGCTTCCAGCTCGTAGGTAGGACAGAAATAAGAGTTAACGCAAGGTTGATTTGTACTTGGTATCAAAAGGGCCGGAGCGTATGATTTTCCTTTTTCTTATGTTTTAGCGAACTTGTTCCGATGAATAATTTAAAATTGTTTTTTTTTGTTTAGACGTGATCAGAAATTCCTCTCAGATTTGGTAAAATAATTAAACATTGTAGGTGATTCAAAGACCTGGAATTTTTGCAACTCGGAACTTTCGCCAACGAACGCGAGTGTCGACAAAAACTTTATTGTCCTTAGCTCAGCAGAACTGGTTAAGAATTTACTCTCATTTTTCTTTCAGGGTTAAAGACACGGTACCACTGTAGACTAGCAGAACATTTCGGTTAGGAGTAAATAAATATAATTTCTTTCTTGTACGCCTCGAGACAGGAGAATATCGATTTAAGGATTAAAACATACGCCGCTCGTGCATTTTGAAACACTAAAGCGATAAGGGGTTAATTTCTTCGTTCTAGCTTAGGGCAAGGGTTATATCATATTTTTTTTGTGATAGTTATATGTTATACAGGGGTAGGTTTAGGATGTACAATTAATGGATAAGTGTATAGGTAGTTTTATACCGGGGGAACTTTCATAATTTGTTGGATATTGGATTTATTATTTTATATATACGTATACATACAGAGAAAGTTTTATTATATTTTTTTATATAAAACTTTGTGGTTCCACCATATTTTATTTATCATCCCTACCCCGAATTTCCCCCTAGAGTGTGTATCAACATTGGATACGAGACCGAACCGGTAGAACAATCCTGTCTTGGCAAAGGAGATCAAACCGTTTTAAGACCAGGCGTACCTAGTTCAAGTCGGACTGGATTCGCATTACACGCTCGGATGCACATTGGAGAAAAGAATTGGTGACCCTAAGGTCAGGATCAATATACCGTAAAAAGGTATGATTTTATTACAAGGGGTGACAGCATTTATTAGACTGGCGACAGCGTTTTTTTATTAATAAACAGTTCAGTTGAAGGAGGAGCTATTACACTGATGACAGCGGTGCTGCTTCATCATAAGAGTGTAAAGGTTTCAGGTAAAACAAGGTCTAGAGGTTATTACACTGGTGATAGCGGTTTGCGAACCATCCTCTATTGGAACAACCTCACCCAAGGAGGGTGACAGCGATTGTCCAAAACCATTTCTCTCCGAGAGGTACATCCGGTTGTCTGGAACCACATTCCACGAGCGGTGACAAGCGGTTCAGCTACCATACCTAGGAGGGAGAAAACATTGATGGTCTCAACCAGGATCTAGTATAGCGCAACATAGAGCCTACGGGACCAGAGCTCCCACTAGATCAAGACCAGTGTGCGTGGTGAAGAACAACAACCTACACGAGGTGTCACTGCGGGCGCAGAACACACTGGATCTAGACCAGAGAAGGTCGAGAAAAAATCCATACATCAGATAAAAGGCGAAATACCGATCTGAGGTGAACATGCCAAACAGCGTAAGGTGGAATACTTCGGCCAACAAAGTATTGACAACGGAGTTTTTCTAACCAGGGTGTAGTAATTGCGCAATACATAGCTTCCACTAGACCAAGATCAGTGTGCGTGATGAAAAATCACACCCTGCCTAACGGGTAGCATAGCTCCTGCAAATCACACTGGATCTAGACCAGTCAAGGTTGAAAAAATAATCCTACTCAGCAAACATCGACTGAGTAGATAGCTGCTTCACGATAAGTGTGTAAAACAAGGTCTAGATGTTATTACACTGGTGACAGCGGTTTTCCGATACAGGGTTGCTTGGTTAGTTTTCCACAGGATTGATTTGTTTGGTTTTCACAGCGGTTTTTCCAATACAGAATTGACTTGAGTGGTTTGTTCATTGCAGTTTTTCCGACACAGGAATGAATCGGTTATTTTTCAGACAGCGATTTTAAAGATACAGGAAGAAAACGATTAGTCGTAGAATAGCGAATCTACAATACAGGGTTGTAAGTCAGCAGGGACGCCAGATCTTCATACAAGGCATTCCTGTCAGGCCAAGATTATATACCAATCTTGCTACAGCACAAGAGAATACAGGGAACGGTGAAGCTGTACGGCCTGTAACCAGGGGCTGCGAAAGGCAGTTAATGTGGCATACAAGAGAGTACAAAGGCTGCAAAATATCGAGAATCAGCCGATACTCTGCCACCATGATCTCAGCTACCCACAGGTACGGCAGTCGTCAATTAACGGGACACATAACATTAGAACAGCATTATTCTACAGATAAGTTTTGGTATATTACTCCGTCATACAATTGATTTTTTTTTCTCGTCTTCGTTTCCACTCGTTAGAATAAATCATACTCCCAAACGAAGTAAGTTTCAATCTTACAAAGGGGGAAGTTAACCCATCCCAAAATATCCTATCCGTACACCAAAAGCAATCCATTTCAGGCGTCGTAGAAGCCAAAAAGGTAAGAGTAATATAAGTTTATAAAGTTAGAAAAATTCATTCAATAAAGAAAAAAAATAACCAAGTTTAGACAGCAATATGCCACTCGATTCGCGAAATGGGTTAGGTACAGGCAGTCAAGGAGGCTCAGAAACCATGGGAGAAGTAAGCAACGTGCCGCCCACACTGACGGTAGCACAGGCACAACCGCTAGGGGTAATCTCTTCGACTTTAGCCGATTTTACAGGTAGAGATGAGGCTAAATTAGTTAAGGGCTAAATTAGACGGGTGGATGGAATCAGAAACGCTGACATTATTGAAATTCAAACTTGCGGGCGTATCTCACGATTTTTTCAAGGCTGATTCAAGGTTAGATACGGTGTCATATCCAGAATTTAAGGAAAAACTACTACGGAAATTTGTTCCAAAAAAATCCATAGCAGATTAGTGGATGCAAGTGGTACAATTCTACCAAAGACACGATGAGGACGTAGTGTCGTTCTGCACCAGAATAAAATTAATTAGAAACAAAATATTAGAAGAAGATATCAAGGGCGCAAGTAGGGAACAAATACCAAACATACAAAAAAAACATAATTCGGTATTGATAAATGAATTCAAAGTAGGGTTGAGAAAAGACTTATTAAGGGAGGTAGGTTTTTACATTTTACACAAAGACGACATGACACTAGAAGGAGCGGAAGAAATAGTTAGTTGCAAAGAAAAGGCGGTAACTATGACAAGCGGCAGAAACAGTAGTCAAAAAGTCGCATTTATGAGCGAACAACTGAGGTGCACAACGTGCGGAAGGTCGAATCACACTCCGGAGGAATGTAGACAGAACGCGAAATGTTTATTCTGTGGCAGACAAGGGCATTGGATGGCTAATTGCAGGACGAAGGAAGCAGAAGAAACAAAAAGAGAGACAATATGCCAAATTTGTAAAAAACAAGGACACTGGGCACCAAATTGCAGAGACAAAGGGAACGGACCAACAAACACATGCTATTACTGTGGGAAACAAGGACATTAGGCAAAAAAATGTAGGAAGAAACTGTTCGACGAAGCGAACAAACGGAATAAAACAACCTCGAAGTACGATAGATGCAACGACGGAAAAGGAAGTCCTTGTAAAACGGAGAAAACAAGGTATCACGAGGAAAAACACGAAACACAACAAGGGAACTACGGAGAATATAACAGACACAGAAACCAAACGGAAGAGTATCATAAACAAGAGACACAGAGGAGGTCTCAACAAAATAACTTTGGGAACTACGAAAGAGACGGTCGACAAATAAACAATGATAGAAGAGGACACTCTGCAGGAAGAGGACACACAAGTAATAAAGAATGGACGAAACATTTGAACTAGTAAGGACCACAGTTAGTCCCCGGACAAGTGGTCAAGTAAATTTAACAGGGGAAACAGAATATAAAAAAACACAAGGGTAGAAAACAAACCGAGAAGCTACAAATAATTATAATCCGAGAGTGAAAAACAATGAAAAAAAAAAGAAACAATGTATCACAATGAATCAACATCGGAAACAAACGAGGACGCCCCATACATAGTAATGTTAAGGGTAAATGGTATAAACAGACCATGTATGATAGACACAGGTGGAGCGTACTCATTACTAAAGAGGTCAATAATTGCAGATTGGGAATTAGACACAAGCATCAAAGAGGAATTAAATCTAAAAGGGATAACAGGACACACAATACAGTTGTATGGATCGACGAAATTGGCGATAAGCACAAATGGAATGAACTACAACATTTACGCAAAAGCCACTGCAGCAGAAGACGAAATAATGGGAGAAATACCAGTGCTTTTAGGAAGAGATTTTCTAGAAGAATAGGAAGCAATCATATCATACAAAGGAGAACCTTCATTAGAAATATGGGAAAGAAGAATACCGTTGATAAACGCGAGGCAAGTTAAGAACATAATGGATAACAGGAGAATCACAGAAGCAAATGACCAAGTGGCAACAATGAGAAAAAAACCAGACACTACAGAAATGAATAATTGGCAGAAATGGCTAGGAATAGTGGAATCAATGTACAAAAGAAGGGACACAGAACATAAAACAATCGAGGAAAATGGAAAGACAACGGCAAGAGAAAATAAATCAAGAGCAAATCAAACAGACAAACAGGGACGAAACGGCTACAGAGACGAAAATAAAGAACTATACAAAGTGGAACAAAAAATCGACACAAAGAAAGAAACAAGTCAGGAAACAAAAACTAACGAAGAAAGACACGGACACATACAACAAAAGAAGAATAGTGCAGAATCAGAAACAGAGAAAAAGAGGGGAGAAACAGAAACAAGTGAGAAAAATAAAGAAATAAAAGAAACAATAACTAACAGAAATTACACAGATATAGACATAGAAGATAGCGTAACTATACCAGCACTAACCGAAGTTCACACAATCGGGACACCAAAACATACCATAAAAGGAAATACGATTGTGTGCGAAACACAGCACAAAGGACAACAGGCAATAAGACTAGCAAATAGCATAGCAAATAACGGAAAAAAGATTCCAATTAGAATAATAAACACATCAGCACAAGAAATAAATCTGACAAAAGGAACCAAACTAGGGCAAGCATACGAATGTACAGAGGACACAGTACCACAAACAAAAACACGGGACACGATCAGAAAGTTTGACACCAAGACAGATGAATGGATCAGAAAAATTTTCGAACTAGGGCATATAGATACAAGGTACAAGGAAGAATTAATTAAGTTAATACAAAAGTAAAATCACTTATTCACGGACGACGATGAAATTCTAACATGCACTACAAAAGTAAAACACCACATAACCATAGAATCAGGAAGCCAACCAATATGCAAAGCTCCATACAGAATACCATATTATCAAAGAGAAGTGCTACAAAAAGAAATAGATAGGCTACTAGAACCAAAAGTAATCAGGACATCATCCAGCCCATGGTCAGAGCCAGTCGTATTAGTGGTAAAACAAACTCCCGAAGGAGAAGAGAAAGTGAGAATGTGCATGCACTACAGAGGACTTAATGTAGTAACAAAAAAGAAATATTACCCCCTACCAAACATATCGGATTTACTACAAGGTTACAAAGCAGGTGGAGAAACGTTGTAATCAGTAATCGATGTAGCAGAAGCTTACCACCAAGTAGATATGAACGAAGAAGACATTTCACTAACTGGATTTAGCACATATCAAGGGCACTACGAATACACCAAAATACCATTTGGACTGGTAAATGCCCCAGCAACATTCCAAAGATTCATGAACGCAACCTCAAGAGGCTTAACGGGAATAAAATGTATGGTTTATTTGGATGACATAATCATATTTAACTATGCAGGAAAAAGGGATCATTTAGGAAAATTAGAAGAAATATTCAATAGATTAACAGAAGCAAACATTAAACTGAAACCAAAGAAATGCAATTTTATGCTTAAGAAAGTGAAATATTTAGGACATATCATGTCACAAGAAGGAGTATCTCCAGATCCACAAAAATTGGAGGCAGTACACGAATACCCCCTACCGAAAAACGTAAAAGGAGTTAGAGGGGCCTTAGGACTAGTAAATTGGTACAGACGTTTTATACCAAACATAACCGGATTAGCAGAACCATTAGTAAACCTAACCAAAAAAGACACACCATTCAAAATCTCAGAGGAAGTAATTAAGGCAATGGACCAACTAAAAGAATCGCTAACGTAAGACAAAGTTCTGATCTTCCCAGATCTCTTCAAACCTTTCATCTTATCGACAGATGCATGGAACATAGGTGTAGGAGCAATATTAAGCCAAATAAGGGACCGTAGAGAAAGACCAATAGCATATGCGAGCAGGACACTAAGTGGAGCAGAAACAAATTACTCAACGACCGAAAAATAACTTCTAGGAGTGATTTTCGCCATTAAAACATTCAGATGCTACATTTACGGGAAAAAATTCACAATCGTCACAGATCACAGGACATTAAAATGGGTACTTACACTGAAAGATCCAAATTCGAGACTAACACGATGGGCCTTAACCTTAGCAGAATACAACTTCGAAGTAATCCACAGAGTAGGACGGAAACACGGAAACGCAGACGCACTAAGCATAATATTCTACAAAACGTGCAACTATATAGAAACATCATACGAAGATTACTTACAATACATAACGGAAAACGAATTGCCAGAAAACGACAAAATAATAGGGAAAGAAGGAAAGTTAGTATCCATACAAGATGAACAATCGATAGTACTATCTACAGCCAAAAATAAGCACAGAACCGAATAGAAGAAATTAAAGAATGGGACACGATAGACACAAAATTCTACATAGGGGTGAACAGAGCAGCGGTAAAGGAAGAAACTTCTTATGAAATTATGTGGAGCATTATACAACAGTTGAAGACACTATGCGAGGAAATCAAAGAAGAAAGTATAATCTTCATAGCAAGCAAAGAATAAATCCCAGGACTTTGTTGGGACGAAATTACTAAAATGATCCAATTCACATTTTAGGGAATACACACCAAAATAATCATTCTACGACCAGACATCACAGGGGAAGCAAGGAAAATTTGCGCGATGGAGATAGAAGAAGATTGGGAGCCAATATGGGACAAAGGCATGCTGAAAAAAGCACAAAAACGAGATGAATTCTGCAACAACACCTCACAACAAATGGACAAGGATGACGAAACAAATAGAAAATACTACATTGACAAAGAAGGTATTTTATACAGACAAGAACAGGAAGAAGATAAGGATCAACTGGTAATACCGAGAAGCTATATTACCAAAGTGATAGAAGACTTTCATGACTCACCCATATACTGTCATCAAGGACAACATAAAACATTATTGGCAATAAAGAGACGTTGTTTTTAGCCAACGATGAGAACCGACATAAAAAACTACTGCAAACAATGCGACGCATGCAACAGACGGAAGACGTCACCATACTTCAAAAAAGCTCCATTACAAAAATTTACAGAAGTCACAGAACCATGGGAAATAACATCTATGGACATAGTAGGCCCACTACCCACCTCAAGCGAAGGAAACAAATACCTACTAACATTTCAAGACCATTTTACCAAATACTGTGGAGCAATTCCGTTGCCAGATCAGAAAGCAGATACAGTAGCAAGAGCATTCGTGGAACAAATAATATCCAGTCACGGAACACCCCAGAAATTGTTAACAGATAGAGGAACAAATTTCATGTAAGAATTAATGCAGGAAACACGCAAGCCACTAATTATAAGCAGGCTACACACGGCAAGTTATGCACAAACGACAAACGGTCAAATAGAAAGTCTACACAGAGTACTGAAAGACATGTTAGCACATTACATGGTACCAGATCAACGAGATTGGGACAAATGGATATCATACGTACTTATGGCATACAGAGGAAGCGTACACACTTCAACAGGATGCAGCCCATATTTTTTACTACACGGAAGAGACCAATTATCACCATTTGAAAAATTCATCACACCTAAAAGAATCAAATACGACATCGATAACAATTACGTTTCGGAATTAGAAGCTAGATTATGTCGAAGTATACAAGACAGCACTGAAAAACACAGAGAAAGCAAAAGAAGAAAGGATAGCCAGATATAACGAAAAAAACAGCAATAAGAAAATTTTCACCAGGAGATTTAGTATATCTACTAGACATAAGCACGAAAGTAGGAAAATCAAAGAAATTACAAAACCAATGGACAGGAACTTTCGAAGTTAAAGATAAGGTAGGACCGGTTACATATCAAATCATTCCACAAAAAGGGAAGAAGACACAAATAGTACACATCAACAGATTAAAAACATACCACGGAAAAATAGAGGACCAGGAACATAAGATACTACAAGATATAGATAACTTGGAAAGTATAGAAGAGATAGAGGAAATACACGATCAGGAAGAAAATGAAGTAGATCCAGCAAAAGTAGCAGCACTACCATTATGGTCAACATACGAGAATCTACAACCAAAAAGAAACAAACCATCATCCCAAACCTGACAGAAAGGAAATAGAACAGAACAAAGACCACACTTCTCACTACGACCCCCACCGGAGATAAGACGCTCTGCCAGAGTGAGAAACAGGATACAAAGTGCACCCAGTTACACAAAAACATTTAATGCCGAAAGGAGACTAACGCGGAATACAGGACAGAGACAGGCGAATAACTATAAAAGTAACAAGACCAAAATAAGCACCAGATGGGTAGCGATGAGCTTGAAACGACATAGCTAATACGTTACAATCAAGCATACATGTATATATTAGTTCATATTACTAATTCAAACAGATTTACGGGTTCAATTCATAGGTTAATTCAAAGTAAGGGAATAGGAATAATTAAGTAAGTTACGAATCGTAACAGGGTGATGGATAAAAGTCCATAAATCACTATAAGCAAGTAAATAGGCAAAAGATACTAGCAATACGATTAATTAAGTGATTTCACACAAGTAAGTTCTTTTTCAATTCAAAAATACAATGTGACTACAAAGGTGTTTAAATATAGAAATAAATAATGGGGAAACAAGCTCACGGTTCATAAGTTTCAATAATTTTTTTTTCTCTTCAAAGAGAAGAACTCAATTGACAGTCCTAATAATTGTAAAGCTTGGTCAAATGAGGAAAGGTCAAATAAATATAACATAATTGTAGGGAAAACACTATTGTAACAAAAAAATGTTTGTAAGAAAGATAAGGTGTAAATTTCATAAATTTTGAAAAGATGAATCGAAATAACGTACGACACAGTATTATCCTGACCTGGGTGACATTCCTCATGTGCGGGCTACATATAGCAGACGAACTAATCGCGTATCAGTGATATCGCAAAAAGACATTCAAAAGTGCCCGTAACCAAAAAAAACGCGAGTGAAAAAATGGACAAACAAGTTATTCAACGGAACAAGATTGGACTGCAAAAAGTATGGTCATGCGTAGTAAAAGTAACAAAATTCTAGATGTATGGCAAACATAGTATCCATGAATTGTCATAATACTTCAAAACACGCAACATCCGACAATGCCAATTCTGACACAAAATGTCGATCTAATGAATTATGTAAATAGTAAACTACTCTATATAGAACACGCATATAAGCGAGACGTAAACATGCTTTTCACAGAAACAATACAACGAAGATGCTCATCGAAACGAGAAATACTCAAAAATAGACTGCTAATGGCACACACACTACCTAATGCAATCAGCCAACTTATGGAAAATGAACCTGGACACATAGGCAGAGTATTAGGCGAAGTACTTTATATCATAAAATGCATACCAGTAACAGTCGAGATAAGAAGAACGAACAGATTTTACAACGAACTACCAATAAAAGTAAACAAAGAAACAAAATTTATGGCTCCACTAACCAGAATAATACAAAAACACGCAGAAGAGATAGATTGCAATAACATGATACCACCACATTATTTTATAGATGATCGATGGATAGGTCTAACGCCACATCCAACAATAGCCAACCAACCAAAAACAATAAAAGTAGAAGAAGAAATAAACCTCCATTTCGACCCCATTCAACCACTAGGAGCAAAGGGTCTGTACACGCAAGAAGAAGTCAACGCAGCACAAAGAGCCCTCACGTTGGGGACAGAGAGAAAAGCAGTAGAAAACATAATTACTCTCAGAGCAGCGGGAATGAATGCCAACAGTCAAGGCTACACCGTATCAAACATATTTGATACAAAAGATTTCAAGAACCTCGCAGAATCCACCCTAAAACACACAAGGGCATGGTTCACAGAATTAGGTTCAGTCATAAGTGGAATAATTGGAATATACTTCACATTCCAAACCATCAAATATATAGCAGGCACCATACTAAATGGTATTCGTATCCACCAAACAATAGGATGCAGTATAGCACTAATAGGCAGCATATGGGACTCCCTAACGGCATGGATAATTCACTCACATCATACATTGAAACCAGAGGAGGAAACAATAGAGATGGACCAAATAACGCAGCAAGAGACGAGCCACTCAAGGTCACAGCATTGGACAGACAGAAGTCTCCAGAGGAACGATCTATTAAGCAACAGTTTCGCGAGTGTAAACGGTCGCGGCCTGGGTCAGGAATAAAAGGGCCATAGCGTAAAAATTGCCAAAAACAGTGCCGATCATAAATTATGAGAAAATGTAACACAAATATGTCAAATTTATAAAAATGTAACACTAATTTTAAGATTATTGGCCACTATTGTGAGCCGACGGCCACACATAAATTAAGGGCGGAATATAGATGTACAGGGATTTTAAAGAAAAGGTATTCGACCAGGGAGGTCGCAATACTTTTACAAAGGGGGAAGTAATGTAATAAATACGAATACCAAACAGATAAATTTATTGTAGAAAATTTCAGAACACACGGTAAAACATATTTTATTTCAAATAAAAATAAAAAGTAGAATGCGACCCATATTTTGTTTAGGAAAATGATACGCAACCAAAACAGCTTTGAAACAAATAAAACATTTTACTAGGTCAAAGTGAAATAATTGTTTTGTATACAACCATTTGATAACGTAAAATTTAGGACGCTTCAAAACAAAAAAGTTGATTTTGCAATTCAACAAAAAAAACCCAAACCTAATTCGGGGGGATAGTAAAAACCAAGTACAGAGAGCGGCAGCAGACAGACAGTGTCAGGGCGAAGACGCGAAGGAAAAAGTCCTTTCCCTGTCACGGTAACGGTCAGCAGTTCTTTTTAGTGTTAGCGGTTTCAGAGGAAAAGTTCTCTCCGTTGTGTCAGGGGGTAATAGGGATACTTAGATATCCTTGACGGTGAACACTGTCTCCCTTTCGAGACACAAAACGGGAAGAATCACCCTCTACGCTAAGTTTTTCAACATAGCACGATACCGGTTAATGGCACTACCCGCGGTGGCTGAAAAGATAGCGAAGAATAAGCAGTAGCCAGGCCAGAGAAAGGAGGTTTTCCAACGCCGTAAGTTTTTGAACAAATTGAGATATGAACTTTGGTTTTTTGAGACATTTATTCGTTTATTATTTTGCACTGGTTCTGAACTTGGTAGTTAGAAATTCAATGTTATACATAGGGAGTAGCGATAACAAATATATTTATTTTATTGTCTATCCTTTCAAGGGGACTGGAGACACTTGGTCGTTTTCAGTTAAATAAAGAATGTCCAGGCTCACAATTTGGGGCACAGCTCGTTCTGTAATATATAAAATTTACCGTGTGTGATGATATAATCAGATATCGCAGAGTATCGCCAATCTGACAAGAGTTAGGTTTTTTTTTCTAATTAGTTAGTTATTATTTTGTTGCGCCACATAATTCGCTTCCACCTTGTAGGTAGGAGAGGAATAAGAGTTAACGCAAGGTTAATTTGTACTTTGTATCAAAAGGGCCGGAGCGTATGATTTACCTTTTTCTTATGTTTCAGCGAACTTGTTCCGATAAATAATTTAAAATTGTTTTCTTTTGTTCAGAAATCTCTTTCAGATTTAGTAAAATAAATAAACATTGTAGATGATTCAAATACCTGCAATTTTTGCAACTCGGAACTTTCGCCAACGAACGCGAGTGTCGACAAATACTTTATTGTCCTTAGCTAAGCAGAATTGGTTAAGAATTTACTCTCATTTTTCTTTCAGGGTTAAAGACACGGTACCACTGTAGACTAGCAGAACATTTCGGTTAGGAGTAAATAAATATAATTTCTTTCTTGTACGCCTCGAGACAGGAGAATATCGATTTAAGGATTAAAACATACGCCGCTCGTGCATTTTGAAACACTAAAGCGATAAGGGGTTAATTTCTTTGTTCTAGCTCAGGACGAGGGTTATATGATATTTTTTTTGTGATAGTTATATGTTATACAGGAGTAGGTTTAGGATGTACAATTTATGGATAAGTGTATAGGTAGTTTTATACCGGGGTAACTTTAATAACTTGTTGGATATTGGATTTTTTATTTTATGTATACACATACATACAGAGAAAGTTTTTATAGAGTGTGTATCAACCTTGGATACGAGACCGAACCGGGAGAACAATCCTGTCCTGGCAAAAGAGATCAAACCGTTTTAAGACTAGGCGTACCTAGCTCAAGTCGGACTGGATTTGCCTTACACGCTCGGATGCACATTGGAGAAAAGAATTGGTGACCCTAAGGTCAGGATCAATATACCGTAAAAGGGTAGGATTTTATTACAAGGGGTGACAGCATTTATTAGACTGGTGACAGCGTTTTTTTATTAATAAACAGTTCTGTTGAAGGAGGAGTTATTACACTGGTGACAGCGGTGCTGCACCATAAGAGTGTAAAGGTTTCAGGTAAAACAAGGTCTAGAGGTTATTACATCAGTTTTCCAAGACCACAGAACCGTGTGAAGAAACTTTTCAAAATGACTACGAAGAACAAACGACAAATTTTCGGCAAACAACAACGCGACGTAATAGAGCTGAATTATTACCGAAATAAAAGGAAACTATCCTTCATAACCATTCCCAACCTTTCTCTTAAACTACTTATCGACACTGGTGCTACCAAATCTTTCCTCATTCCAAACATCGCCTCAAAATATACTCATGACAATGTCAAACATGAACCTTTCATAGTAACCTCCATTTTCCAAAATCATTCCAAATATTATTATGCTGACTTATCCATCTTCTCCGAATCCCAAAAGAACGGAAAATTCTATTCTACCTATTCAATATTACGAAAGTAACAAAATCCAATTTTACTCCATCTAACTCGAACCACAGACAATCACTCACGTCCGAGTACCCGTTAAAGAAGAACTATTATACTCCCCAAACAAGAGATACAAAGAGCTTTCCTTAACGAATGTGTAACTACAGCAGTCAATGGTCTAGAATGGACAGAACTCATCAATACCACAGACGAATCAATATAGATAGCACTAACAAATCCATTTTTTCATGGGGGAATTTTCTTTATTCTATTATTGTTCCCACGTCCAAGAAATAGTTCAGGAAAATGTGGAAATGCCATTTTTGATCCCGCAAAAAAATGTTCACACGACTGTGCAAAGCCTATATCGGTACAGGTGGAGGTCATTGCACTTTCCAAACTTTATGGCTCGACTGTAGATTGTCTAATAACTGTATGACCTCCACTAACTATCTTGCTCACACTATAGTAATGCTTTTTTCCATTCCTCTGGTACTCGTTTCTAATCATACCCATATCTTATTATTAAACACGCTCATTGCCACCATATTTAAGTAGCTCATTATTGTTGTCATCCAATTCTGGTAATTTGTGGGTTTTTTTGGGACAACTTCCAGTTTATATCAAATGTCATATACAAATATCCCTACCATTCAATAAATACTTGAAACATTTTGTCAATATAAATTAACTGCCGAAATAAAATTTTTCAAATACTCGAATATACAAAAATCCCAAAAATTTCATTAAAATAATATTGAAAGTGTTATAACCCGATAGCATACTTCATCTTTATTGAAAACCGTTCTCGAAACTGGAATATTTCAAGGCAGAAATTCTATTTTAAAATTGAACGAAAATATTTTTGATATTATCCTGATGGAAATGTGGGAATCCGGAATTTTCATGTTAAAAGTTCTACCCAATTACTTTTGAGTCTCTAATAATAAGAATAATGAGTGAAGATTTGGCAACAATATATATGAAACACGTTTGTTTTGTGAGGTGTGACTTTGGTGAAATTTGTCAAAAATAAGTGAATTTAAAACAAAAGCTGTTGCAAATCGACGAAATAAGACTATTCTGCATGCACCTGTAAGTTAAAAATTTCTTACTTTGCGCTAATTATACCACTTTCAATAAAATTTCAACATTATCTACGGAATTTGACCTTGACCCAGGTGAATTATTTGCTGTCAATGTTATCATAAAGAGAATTTTCCGGATTTTGTTAGCCACTGTTGCCAGATTTATAAAATTTACGAAGGCATATTTCAAGCGTTGCTTTTATTGTAATTGAACTGATGGATACCAATATAGAAGCTGCGTTGCAAAAAACTTCAGAAACATTATCAATGAAGCTAAATAATTTCTCATCAGAAATAAAGAATGAAATAAAATCATTAAAAGACGTATTAACTTCTAATGTCAACAAGCTCCGAACAGATTTTGATAAAAAACTTCTAGAAATTAATGATAAATTTCAGCATGTTGAAAAACAATTGCAAATAGCCAAAAAAGAAAACGATGCACTCAAACGGAAAAATAATTTAGTTATCAAAGGAATACCACAAACCAAAAAACACAATGGGGAGCTACTATAGAATGTTATGGATTTCTGCAGTAAGGAGATTAAAGTGAATTTGAATTGCAATGAAGAAAATTACGTGAGTATAATAGGTAGAAAAGAGAATAAAAACCTGCCACTATTATTAAGTTTTGTATCACTACACAAAAAATATGAAGTTATGAGAAATTGTACTAACTTAAAAGGAACCTACTTCAGCGTTAATGAAGTTCTCCCGAAAGAAGCCTATATTAAGAAGATGGAGAACAGAAAGACTGCAAAGGACCTCAAGGCATAAGGAATGGATGTACTTATTAGAAATGATGAAGTATATGTAAGCCAGCATAGTGAGCCTCAGATCGGCTGTCAAAGTAAATTGATGAATAAAGAATATTCCACGCAGAGCAGATACGATGAAGACTCAGCTTCGGAAAGTGACGAATCCGGAAATCTAACACGTGCCTCATTGGCGTCAAAGAAGTCCAAAAAAGAAAGCGCTTAACAAAGAAAAAAGACACTAGTATTGGTCAAAAAGGCAGCCTAGAGTTTTTTCTCCTCAAAAAATAAAGTAACAAATTCCCATATGAATTTACTAAATATATTATTCTGGAACTGACAAGGCATGGACAATTTGTATAATTTTGATTCCCAAGATATTAATAATTATTCTAAATTTCCAATAATAGGTCTTGTAGAAACTTGGATCACCTCCTCTGATCCTGTGCTTCCTAACTTATTAAATAACTTCAGCTTTTACTATAGCCAAGCTTTGAAAGATAAACAAAGGGACAGAGGCAGTGGAGGTATCTCACTACTCGTGGATAAGAATTTAAAGAAGCTAAAGTCTGTTAAAATACTAGAAACGTGTCATATGTGGTTATTTTTGAAGATACAGATAAATCTCACGTGTTTTATCTTAGGTGTAGTGTATTTAAAACCAGGCCTAAATGACCATACTTGTATTGAGCTTTTGGAAGAGACTGTGAGAGGTGTTATCAGTAAGTTTCCTGCTGATCAAGTAATTATGTTTGGCGATTTTAATGCAAGAATAGGTCTTCTAAATAACTGGTGGTGGGGAACCTCGGGATTACCCCATAAACGTTGAACTTCGCGAATCTAAAGACAGAAGTGCCAGTCCATCGCCTGAGGAAGGTGATACAGCAAGAGCGGGTCACTGATACAAACCTGTTCACCGCGACTTCGCCGGCACCGTTGACGCCTCCATCGAATAAACCCCGCCAAACAACATCTTCTGCCAAATTTTTGGGTTCGACAGTTCATTCAATACACTTGGAAGTGTAAATTGTTTCTCTTGAAACAAATTCTATTTATGAAAATAATAAACAGCGTTAATCTTGTTTTTATTTCAGCCAACATACAAGCGAGCCACACCATCTGAGAAGGGAAGGACATTTAGCATCTAGGTAAATATAAAACTCATGAAAGCTAATAAGTCAGGAAACCTTTAACTGGGGAGGCAACTCCCTTCGGCAGTGAGTCCACTGTCGGTATTAGCTTTCGACCGCAATCCTTACCACACTCAACCCAAAAAATGTCTTCCAGACACCACCGCAGCAGCCAAGCTGCTAAAACATCCTCCAGACAACTCATACGCGAATCCAAACAACTCCAACTCGAAGTCACTCAGGGAGTCCAAAAAATGATCAACGCAATCGACCCTCAACGCACAATGCTCTCACAAGAGCCAGTTTCGACGTTACCACTCCCTCTAAACCAAAAACACCAAACCTTCTTTCACCCGTTACATCCAGCACTACCTCTATACACACTTTAAAAAAAAAAACCACCACTCCTCAACACCTTCTCTTCAAAATTCATCAAACCCAACTTCTTCAAAACAAACATCCTGTGTAAGATTCAAATCCAGCACACACAACCACGCTATTTACTAAAGACACCCACACGACAACAAACACAAACCGCATACACATCCCCAACAAGGCTTACGCTTCCTCAGTAAGATCTGAATCCCCTGCACCTACACTCACACGACAACCACCTGTCTCCGACGAGGATGGCTTCACCCTCGTCAGTGAAACCAAGAGCCGACCCATAACACCCGACCAAATCAACCATAACATCCGACCAAATCCATCACCCTACAACAACCCCGACACACCATACAAACCATAAACCTCAGAAACCTTCCACCTCAATATTCCACACACAAAGCCCTCTTCACTCTTCTAAACACTCTCGAACTCATTAACGGACATATCATCTATCTTAAAGCCAACTTCAACAGAACCGCGCTTCTGAAAACCTCCTCCCCCATGTCAGTCTCAACACTTCTAAGACGAATCCACAACTCCACTGGGGATAACAACATCATCCTCAACGTTCTTAACTCCACTGAACGTCCACCACGTAAAATCAATAAAACTCTAATACCCACCTTCTCTTTCGTCTGCAGTAATGTAGACACCACAATCAGCCCCGAAGAATATGAAGAAATTCTTCACAACAAACAAATCCCATTCCTCAAAACTCGGCGAATCGTAGCCAAGGCCACTAATAAACCCACTTCGATGTTTCGCATCGTTACCACCTCCAAAACCTACTACCACCAGGCCCTCACCTCCGCCCTCTTATTTCATGGCCTCCCACATCGATGCGAGCCATCAAACACCAATCCACTACCTCCAGTGCCCAAATATTGTAGTCGATGCACCCAAACCGGACATTCCTCCGAATCTTGTCGGTCTAAACCGATATGCCCCTCTTGGTGCCAAACAGGCCACCGAACCGAAAATTGCCCCAAGTCCGGCACTACCAAATGTCCAAATTGAGTTGGTCCACACTCCTCAAGAGACCCCTCCAGTTACTCTTGAAAAGCCACCAGCTCCCTACGATCTCTCAACCGACTTCAAAATCCTTATCGAAATTTTCACCGTCACACTCATGAACGCCATCTCTAACTCAAGGGACGTCATAGCCGATACACTTCGCCATCTTATACCTTCCTGCTATCGACACAACTGCTCTATAACAAATATAGGCTCACTTTGCTTTCACTCCCATCAGGAACGAAAGCGATTCAACTTGATCCGCGAGCCCCATCCACCCCGTCGGTGCTGCAGGTTTTTTCACGTTTTTTCCTGTAGTATAGTGAATTTATTCGCTAGCCATATGGATTTAAGATTATTATTGTGTTTCAGCCCACTCAATACAATACAGTCATTTTAAAATCTTTAATTTCAACATTTTAACAAGTGAATTACAAAAATTAAACCCAATAATCAACAAAATTTTTAAACTTTCACATTCAAAATACCACACCGCAGATAAATACTCTTATCCAACAAATTCCTCACCTCGAATTCTAAAAAAGCCAGTCGCCACCACCCGTCATCATCTACACATCTTTCAATGTCTCCTAGTCACTTTTCAAACAAATGTCAAATAAAACTCAAAAATTCCAAAATCACTCCCAACGCTTCTTATTAACTCTCATGACATAGGAGACACCCAAAAACATTTTTCATTTTCCAACAATTTCAATCACCCACCTCGCCTCTATTAACTATTCGCAACGCAACGTGGTTCGTCTTATTCATTTTCTACCTCTACCTTACACTTCTAAATTTTCCATTCTACACACCTTCAAAACCACTTTCCCACAAAAATCATCCAATCTCGATGCTGATTGCTCCTGCCTCTCTCTCCGGTTGATTTCTAGCAAAAAACACAATTCACCCACAAAATCAAATAAAACTCCAATTTTCAATACACCTTTTTTCTCAACTTTCCATACACTTTTCTGAAAAACTGAATTTTCAGTCCTACCCAAAACTCAAGCCAAGTCAATACGCGCACACAAACCACCCAATAAACACCCCCACCAGCCCTGCAGAGGAAATAAATCCTATAACAGGGCCAAACTCCAACAAAAACAAACCCAAAATAAAAACACCACAAACGCCAACTTAAAAAAATTTTTCTAACTTCTATCTCTTTTTTAATATAAAGAGAGTATTGTTACACTTAGAGGAACGCTATTGGTTGAGACACTTGAGAATCTGGGCTTTATCACACTAAACGGCAGATATGATGATTTTCAAGGTGGCTTCACATACATCGGACAATCAGGTAGTAGTGTAATTGATCTAATTTGGACTAACTTAAATAGTATTGTCAATATATCAAATTTCTATATTAATACAAATTTCATTTCCGATCATGTAAGCTGTGTAACGACCTTAGATATTGAACATTATTTAGAAAACGAAAGCAATGCTAAATCTGAGTTGGTAACTGAAAAATACAAATGGGATATTATAAAGTCTCAGGCGTATAAAAATATAATGTCACAATATAATTTAAACCCAAATCTTACTGACATTGAGGAGCTGGATAATCAATTAAATGACGCTATCATTAGATCCTGTAGATTTCTTGTCATGGAGAAAATACATACTCAAAAGAAGTCTCTACGCTTTGATTCAAAACCATGGTTTGATAAAACTTGTATTTTCGTAAAAAAGTAACTTAACTCGGCTAAAAGAAATTTGAAAAAAAAAATAGACTACACCCTAACAGTGTATAATCTTATAACACAGCTAAAAAAGAATATAAAAAAATTACAAAAAAACAGGAAAATTATTTTAAAAAAAGCCAGTTAACAAAATTCGCAAATATAAAAAACCCAATTCAGTTTTGGAAAAAAATCAAAATGAACAAAAATAAAAATGTGTTCAATTCTATAGAGATGCATCAATTTGTAATATATTCTCAAGATTTTTATAAGCCCATTTCACCCTTAAACTTTCAATTCACAGATGTTCTACACCCATATTTAGATACTCCTTTTCCCATGCAGGAAATCTATTATGTTCTGAATCTAGCAAAAAATAACAAATCTCCTGGCGATGATAACATCTCTAACGAATTTTTGGAAAATTTACTCATGGAATGGATATGTTACCTAAAAAATATATTTAATAATATTATCTCTGAAGAGATACTCCCCTACTCTACATGATCAATATCTAAAATGATCCACTTTCATAAGAAAGGCCCATTAGACGATCCAAGTAATTATCGCAGCATAGCTCTGTTTAATCATTAAACGAAATTGTTTACGCAGCTGATCAATGTAAGACTCACAAATCATACTGAAAATGTTGAAATTCTCCCAGAATGCCAAACAAGATTTCGTAAATTTCGCAGCTGTGATGACAACGTTCTTGTACTACATACGATTATTAATAATGACTTACGCTAACCCTCAAGAAAACTCTTCGCCCTGGTTGTTGATTTTAAAAAAGCCTTTGATTCCTTAGATTACAACGTACTCTGGGAAAAACTCTGTTTACGAGGATTCTCCGAACTTTATATAACTCAGCTTATCTTTATATCGAAGAAAATGGCAATATTTCCGATAAAATCGAAATTACCAAAGGAGTTTTACAAAGTTATTCACTGAGTCCGCATCTTTCCTCAATATTTGTTCCAGATCTTGATAATTACTTCATAAACCATAATGCTAAAGGTGTTACACTAGACGGGAAAACTAACATCAACATGCTAATGTATGCTGACGACCTTGTCCTTTTTGCCCAATCACAAGTTGAAATGTTCCGTAATTTACGAATTTTGGAGTCTTATTGCCATGAATTTAAACTGGAATTTAACCTTTAAAAAACTAAAATGGTCGTTTCCGTAAAGTAGCCAACATGGGCAAACAACCCCAATTTATATATAATAATTCCGAAATAGAACTAGTAACTTCTTGTAAGTACCTTGGAGTAAAGTTCTCTTTTAATAGACTTTCTTTACATAATTTCAAATTCCGCGAACAAAAAGCAAGATTATCTATTACAGGGAGTAGTGTTAAAAATTATAAATTCCTCTCATATAGCAGACTTAAGTTCAATCGAAACTTTATATAAAAACGTAGTTATACCCACCTTCACATACGCAAGCAGTGTTTGGGCTCTTCGATACTTGGATCATATTAAAAAAATTTAGAGCAATTTTTGGAAAAACTTATTATTTATACAAAAGCGCACAGCTGCATACATAATACGAACAGAAGTTGATATTTGTAAATTAGGCTGTTTTATTATAAAGCAAGCGCTGGAACTTTTGAGTAGAATAGCAAAGCATGACAACACCAGGTACACCTATAAAGAGCGTATGCGTTTAATTAATTAACATAAAACCGCTAATGCTAATATAAAGTATGATTGGATATACCAATTACAAACTTGTTTACAAAAATACTGCCAGCTTGACTTAATTATCTCCAATATAGATTCAAATAATGAAGAAAAAATTCTGACTAGATATCTGAACCTAAGTTATGAGGAAGATATGAACAAAATTTTAGACGTAAAGTGCATTGATTACTTCATGTTATCAGTAGCTGCTCAGTCCTTAAATCAAGCTGAGGAAAGGAAAATGAGAGGATTTCTCTTGCAGTATCGAGAACTATTTGTACCAAAAGGAGGGAAGACTGGTAGAATATCAGTCTTCAAACACAAAATCGATACTATTAATGCCAAGCCAATTTAGGCAATCAGCGCGAAGATTACCACGAGCGAAGAGAAGGGAAGTTGAAATAATAATCCCAGAGATTGTAGAAGAAAAGGTAATAGAACCATCCACCAGTCCACGGTTGTCTGCAGTAGTGTTCGCCAAGAAAAAGAATGGAGCTACGAGACTATGCAAGGACTATCGCCAGCTAAACAACGTGACGAGGAAAGACAGCTATGTTTCGCCTCGAATCGACAATACGCTAGATACTTTGGCCGGCAGCAAAACTGTTTTCCACGTTGGACCTGAAGTCTGGTTATTGGCAAGTAGAAATGGACCCAGAAGGCAAAGAGAAGACCGCTTTTGCCACCGGACCTGGATTATGACAATTCAACGTCATACCATTCGGGCTCTGTAATGCGCTCGCGACATTTGAACGACTCATGAAAAATGTCTTAAGATGGTTGTCTTGGAAGACATGCCTAAGTATTCGGACGACACCGTAGTACTAGGGAAAACATTTGACGAACATCTGATGAATATGGAGGACGTATTCAAACGACTCCAAGCTGCCCAGGTCATTTTAAACCCGAAGAAATGTCAGGTATTTCAAAACCGAGTCAACTATCTAGGTTGTCAGGACATGTAGTGAACAATGAAGTGGTGGCGGTGGATCCAGAGATAATTGCTTCCATTCAACAATGGCCGCAACCAACCGACAAACATCAAATAAGGAGCTTCCTTGGACTTTGCACATACTATAGACGATTTATCAGGAAGTTTGGAGATATTACCAAGCCCCTTACAGGACTCACTGAAGAAACAATAGCTTTCCAATGTGACAAAGACTGTCAAACGGCTATTGAAACCTTGAAAAAGCATTTAACCACGGCGCCGATATTAGGATGTCCATTACTAGAGGGAGACTTTATTATTGACACTGACGCAAGCAACGTAGGAATTGGAGGTGTGCTCTCCTAGATCCAAGGAGAGCAAGAAATAGTGCTGGGATATTTCAGAGTACGATTTCATTATCGAGCTGTCACCGAAATGCAGACTCCCTGTCCAGACGGCCCTACCCAACAGACTGCTCCCACTGCAACAAGACGGAATTTAGGGAAGCTGCAGTTTCAAGAACTACTGTAGTCAACAAAAAATGGTCACCAACCAGGATCATAGAAGATCAGGAGAATGATCATCACCTAAAGAGAATTCGGCAATGGAAGGAAGGCGACCATGGCAATATGTGTCAAAATTTTCACCGACACTCGAAGTGTATTAAGCTCAGTGGGACTCCTTTGTCATGGAAGAAGGGTTATTCAAAAGTCTCCTTGAGAACGATGATGGTTCCGAGATGAGGAGACAGCTAGTTATCCCGAGAACGAGAGTAGCTGAGGTACTGAAGAAGTTACACGACAGTCCATAAGGAGGTCATCTGGGAGTGAAGAAAACCCTTCATCGAGTCCGTGAAGAGTTTTATTGGATGAACAGCTCCGACGATGTGAAGGACTGATATAAGAGATGTATAACTTGTGATACGAGTAATGGACCACATCGCAAAAGAAAGGTACCCATGAGACAATATAATGTTGGAAGCATTTTCGAAAGGATTGCTTGAGACATCGCTGGAACATTTCCAACGACAGAAAATGGTGAGAAGTACATCCTAGTAGTAATGGATTATTTCACAAAGTGAGTGGAAATTTATGCGATCCCGAATCAAGAGGCCACAACTGTCGTGGATGTACTGGTAAAAGAATTTATTAGCCGATATGTTGTACCATTGGCAGTCCACAGCTATCAAGAAAGAAATTTCGAGAGCCAGGTATTCCAGGAAATTTTTGACAAGCTGGGAATGAAGAAGACCTGGACAACGGCGTTCCATCTACAATCAGATGGAATGGTCGAAAAAATGAGCAGAACCATTGCAAAATACCTGTCCACAGTAGTTTTTAGCCACCAGACAGATTGGGACCAGTATCTTTCCCTATTTGCGTTGGTTTATTGATCTGCCATAAATGAGTCTACGGGTGAAACACCTGCGAAAATTCTATTTGCACGTGAACTGAGACTTCCTTGTGACCTGGAGTTTGACTGTCGGCGTGGCAAATATCTAGCAGAAGATCACGTGATCCAATTGAGAAGAAGGATGGACGATGTGCACGAATTGGTTCGAACGAATCTTCAAGTTGCCAGTGAAAGAATGAAAAACCGGTATGATGCAAAGTTCACCAAAGGCTTTTTCAAAGAAGGCGACAAAGTATGGTTACACAACCCGACAAGGAGGAAATGACAGAAATCATGGTAAATTCCATTCTTGATCAAGAAGAGGATCAACGATATCATCTATCGTATAAGCAGAATCTCCAATGGAAAGCCGAGAGTAGTCCACCAAAACCGACTAGTGCCATTCTAAGAAGACTATGACAAAGAGGACGGGGTGAACCATCTGCAACAAGAGTTTGACTCAGCCTTGGAAGAATTTATGGATGCATTTGGAGGTACCGGGATAGCTAGGTACGGAGTCACCACAGAACAAAGACAAGATTTGTTCACGCTTCACCAGTAACAAACACGCACAAGGGTTGGCAACCGTCTTTCAAAAGAAGTTTGGATAATTACATAAACTTGGAGATCAGATGCCAGCCCCTGGCAAGGCACTGAGACTCAAACACAATTCGCGGAACGTCTTCAACCTGGTAACTAGAAATGATGGATGCACCTACCGGGAAGTATGCGACGCGCTAGGAAGCCTTCGAGATCATGTGCTGAAATCCCACCTGAACAATGCCCAGGATAGAGACCAACACAGTTGAATTAGCGATTTATCAGGAACATGATAGACTTGATCTTCCAAGACACTGGTGTCCACTTATTAAGTTGCAGCTATACCCTTCGTTATCGGTAACCCTTGAAGACGGTGCCCTTTTATTTCCATACGACTGGAAAATGCAGAGTCGTGTCCAGTGGCCGTTTTAAACATCCAGTTCCAGCTACACAGAAGTTCCAGGAGGAACTTCCTTTTAAGAAGGGGGTAATGTTACGAAATATCACACTGGTGTAGTCCCTGATTTCTAATCTGTCTAAGCCATGTATGAAAGTTAATATTTTGGCGAATGCGCCGGGATTTATTCGAACTATTGACCATTACTTTTTGTGACTATACCTATCTAGACTTTTCCTGTCTTATCTAGACGATTCCAGGGAAGCGATTGTTTTTGTGTGAGCAGCAATCTAGAATTATCCAGAAAAAAGAGGCACTTAATATATAAAGAATTCCGACTAGTTGCAGGAGTTAGTTTATAATTTGCTCTCGTGCGATAAACAGTGAACAGGTGGATATATAAATTAAGTAAATAAACAGTGGTGAAGTGTTTATATAAATTAGTGCAAGTATATATACAAATTATGTCTACGTAAATAAACAGTAGTGAAGTGTTTATATAAAATAGTGCAAGTGAAGTTAGTGAATTAGTGAGTAGTTTAGTGAATAAATATATTAATTCATTAGCCGGGTGTATAATTCTATCCCACCTGTCACTCTAAACTGTTTTAAACAGATAAGAAAAACATTACAATAGAAAAAAGAAGAAGATATGATTTTACTAATATCAAAGCTTAGATATTATCAGCCCTATGAGAATATCCTGGATATCTTTTTCCCGTTTAAGATGAATATATCTGTGCAATGATATAGAAAACTATATCTGCTGATATTTATCACTTAAGAAGACAGTTAGAAAATGGAGAACTCCCTAGATTTATCTGTTCTTGTTTCTTATCACAAATATGTAGTACTCCTAGTTCTGTGTTAGGGGTCAGTGAATGGTTGGTGTCAAGTAGATGTTTTGCGTAATCGGATTTATCTGGTTGTTTTAATCTGTATGCCCGTAAGTGTTCACTGTATCGGATTTCAAAATTTCTAAGGGTCTGACCCAAATAGACATCATTACATTCTGGACTTTTGAGTTTATATATACCTGATTTCTTTAATAGTGGTTTTTTTGTTTTCACATTTAACAATTTTGTACTAACGTTACTTTCTGTTTTAAAAGAAATTGTTGTATTCGTTGCTGAAGATATTATCTTTGAAATATTATTAGAAATATTACCTGCATATGTGATGGTTTTATAATTTTTTATTTCTTTAGTTTGTTCAGGAAATATTAGTTGTAATGCCACTTTTTCCTCTTTTTTATTTATCAATTTATTTATCATATGTAATGGGTAACCGTTGTATGTTGCGATTTGTTTGAGTGTATTAATTTCTATATCAATATTACATTTGTTCATGGAATTATATGGAATAGTCATATTAGTGTGTGTTGGTTTTCTGTAAATTGAATGATCAAGTACATCATCAATTCTTTGAATTTTTAAATCAAGAAAATTGGCAAACATTGTTATGAGCAGTTTGGAAAGGAAAATCTTTGAAAGTAATATTTCAAAAAATATCATATTTTGGTATAGATATGTACATGACATATTGGTTCTTTTATAGGTAGTGAACGACAATTAGATATTTTTTTCAACCATATTAATAATTTACACCCAAAATTTAAATTTACATTAGAAGTTGAAGATAATAAAACAATCAATTTTCTTGATTTAAAAATTCAAAGAGTCAATAATGTACTTAATTATTCAATTTACAGAAAACCAACATACACCGATGTGACTATTACATATAGTACCAATCATCCCATGTCACATAAAATAGCAACATTCAATTCAATGATACATAAAGCATTTTCAGTTCCTATGAATAAATGTAATTTGATAGAGTAGTTTTTACAGTTAAACAAATCGCTACCTCCAACGGTTATCCATTACATATGATAAATAAATTAATTGATGGAAAAGTGGCACTATAGCTAGAATTTCCTATATAAAGTGAGGAATAAAAAAATTATAAAAACCTTCACATATGCAGGAAATATCTCTAATAATATTTCAACAAACAAAACAATTTCTTTTAAAACTGAAAGTAATGTAAGTACAAAATTGTTGAATGTAAAAACAAAAATATCCCCATTAATGAAGTCAGGTATATATAAACTTAATTGCCCGAAATGTAATGTTGTCTATTTGGGTCAAACCCTTAGAAATTTTGAAATCCGATACAATGGACACTTGCCAACATACAGATTAAAACAAGCTGTTACGGTTTTCCCCGTTAGTATAAATCTGTCGCATAAAAAGACAACAATCATGCAGTTTTGGTCATAATAAATAAACATTCCTACCTTAATATCAAGTCAGATTAGCTTCGTATGTCAACAATTTCTAGTTATACCATTAACTCGGTGACCTGGCCGTCAATTTGTTTAACACCAACTGGATTAATATTGTAAAGGAAATAATTACATTCAGTAGAATAGTTACAGTAATCTGAATATACACTTAAAATGAGTGAACTTTGTTATATGTACCATTGAATGTAAACAACATTCCATTATTCGAATCAAACAGCTGATTTGCCATATGTCATAGCCTTGCTCATTCTTCTTTTACAAACGTTCAGAGATCTGTGATTCGTACGGAAGGTTGCCTACCTTTGTACTGTGGATGTACATCAGGGTATAATGGGTGATGCTTATTTTGTAAATATAGTCGTGGGATGTGGGTATTAGTGATTATAGGGTTTAGTGTTGATTAGTCAATTAGTGTTTTTATAAGGGGGTTTTAATATGCGATGTACAAGTAGAGTATTTCACTCCGAGGTCATGGAACGTATGTGCTCCATACAGCTCGAGTGGATTGTCAATGGAACCTGTAGTGTTTATTTCTTTCTGGTCAGCGTGGTGTCGAATTTAGCTGGTTATTGGGAGCCCCAAAAATTCGAATGAAGATTACACATTCATCCCGCAAGGGAACATGAATTTGATGGGGTAGTTCGATTTGGGTGGAGTAGTGTGGGTTAGCTAAGTTTGTGGAGATAGTATCTCGTCCAGACCTGATCTGTGTGATGCAGATGGATATGTAAGCCCAGTCACCTACAACGCCATGTGTTCAATGTTCATTTAACGGCTTTTAACTACCTAGTAGCAGCACACAGGGAGAACCCTGTCCTAGCCAAACAGGTGAGATTTATTTTATTTAACATTTGCTGCAACTAGTAATTGTTCCTCATAGTATTGCGAATAAGATTACACCACCTAATTTTGGGGGTAAAGTTCTTGTTAGTTAGGGGTGGTTATCACGGGTTTTGTTAATTTAAGTCTTTATAGGGGGTAATATACTTACGTCAACTAATAGATGGTTTAATTGAAGTCTACTTAGGCGATTTTTTTATTAAAGTGTCCCGTCCCACTCAGGTAGTAAACGATTATTGGTAGGTTAATAATGTTATTCACACTGGAATAAATGTGATGAACTCCTAGGGTGGTTTAAGGTCAATTGAGTATAGTGATAACACTAATTAGTGTTTTTTTAGGGTTTATTCCTAGATTCTGGGGTATTGTTGGATTCCGGTTACTTTTATTACCGTATTGGATTAGTTCCGGGGTCACTTGGTGTTGGTTCGTTGTACCACGGCGTTCCTGCGATGCTTGCAGCCCCACCATAGTGATTGCTACCTCAGGAACAACTTGTGGATCGTCAGGATTTATCACCAGCGGGTGAACACGCAGAAGTTTCAAACATTTCAATTTTTCTATAATTATTCTGATAGTGTATATATAACATTAGTCTGTATATATAATTAACCATTTGACAACATACAAGTGGCTTGTAAATTTTTTGGTCATTTATTACTCTAGGCAGAGTAGGTAAGTTGCGTCTGAGCTCACACGGAACGTTTTATGGTAATTTATTTTTGTTTTTGCATCTTGGTAACCCTTCAGATTCTCACGGTTTTCACATTGTATGATCTTTTTTCACAAGTTTCAGAACCAACTTAACTCAGAAATGGTCTCTGCTTCAAATCCTTCTGAGCATTGCGTTATCAATTTTGGGGACGGGGTTTATATGATTTTAAATACTTGTATCATTGTATATATTGAATTATAGGGGACTTATGTAAATGTCCACAGTTCGTAAGTGATTTCATATCGATCTAGTTATTTTTTTCATAGTAAGGGTGGACGGACCTGAAGTGTCCACTGTGAGAATAACTACTACCCAAAATTTTGTAATCCACTATAGAACTGTATCAAACCAAACCACCACCTTAATAAATCATTTCTCTTGTGAGTTGAGTTACGAGTTTGATTTTATGTAATATTTTCCTAATTGGGAGTAAACTACGGTTAGGGAATTGAACTGAGGTATTTACTCGGGTACGGTTTACCTGGCGCCTTCGGTTATATAGCTTATATTTTGTTTGTTCGTTACCAGCGTACGGACCTCCCTTCTTCGACTGAAGTCTGGTGGGTAAAATACGTTGTGGCATATATCGGCTATCTGATCGGCTGGTAACTTGGTGAATTAGTAGTAATTGATTTCGGGGCCACAAGTTCGATCTATTTTCAATAGGTCGCTAACGTAAGTGGGAGAAGTGAATCGGTGCATGGAGTTTGATTTTACGTCACAAAGCTTATGAATCCCATAACGAAAAACATATACTTGACTCGAAACATTCATTGACACCTAACACAGAACTAGAAGTACTACATATTTGTGATGAAAAACAAGAACTGATTTCCTTGATGAATTGGAAATTAGAAGACACTCATGAAGCTCACAATATGAAGTCGTCAATGAACAAATAAGTCTAGGAAGTTCTCCACTTTCCATCTATCTTCTTAGGAGATAATAGTAAAGATCAGCAAATATAGTTTCCCTGGTTTTCTATATCATAGAACAGTTATACTGATCCTAAATGGGAAGAAGATATCCAGGATATCCACAAAGTGCTAATAAGATATTAGCTTTGATATTTGTATTATCATATATTCTTCTTTTTTCTATTAACATATATTAAGTCAACTAATGAAAATATGAATGAATATGGATGAGATATAACTTTTATATATTAAGTCAATCACAAGGTAGGTCACTTCACGATCTAGCCAAAAATAATTATTAAACATCAGGTAGGCATCAAATGAACTGTAACTTCTCTCATTCTGAAGGAGATATTTAGTATCGAAACAATTGTCAAATTTCTTTGAAATAGTAACATTTTATCAATATATTGTGGAATTATCTATAAACATTTAGTTTCATTTTGAACAGTAAAATGGGTAGATTCCACAAAGTAAGTGTCGAGACAGTGAATCTCATTTTTATTCATTATCTTAATTCAATACTTATTTCATATAGAAGCGTAAATGAGAAAATCACCATTCTATCTAAGACATTTCTTTGACATACCTATATGGGAAAAATAGTTTCCAAAATTCATATCATTGTAGTTCAAAGATAAAACTCATCTCTGTAGGCCAAGCATCCATATCCTCTAGCCAATTATAAAACTATTAACTGTATATGTTCCATCTTTAAGTTTTATGATCACTTTTGTGAAAGATCGATTGCGTCAGTTTGAGGGGATTACCCAACAAACTATTAAAACCATATTTTGGTCCATTAAGTTGATGATAGGGCTCATAATATTTTTGAGAATTTGAGTTGAATAAATCAAAATAATAACAAGAAAACTGAATGCAGATCATTTAAATTTTCTACCTTAATTATCCTTTTAGTGAAGTTCATTAATGTAAAAAAAACTACAGAAGAAGCCGGGAACCATTTTAGAAGTTTCCTCATTATGATTAACACGTTTACCTACATTAATTAACACTAATAGGAATATTTGTCATTAATTGCATGTGGCATGTTTATGATAAGTATTTCCACCCATTTCAATTATTTTTCGAAGGACAAGGAATAAAAACAAAAACCCTTTCATACAAAAGCTGACGATGAAAGCGACGCCTTCATTAAATTGCCTTATCTGATAGCTGTTATAATTCGCTGATTGAGTATATATTTAATTTTCTGCTTTTTCAACCGTTGGTTCGAATTAATAATTCATGAAGTCAACAAATGGTTATTTATTTAATAAAAAGTTAATTCATTAAAACGTGGAATTTATCAAATAAATGTCGATAAATGTTTACGTTTGATTGATTCATTCATTTCATTTTAAATATTCAATGTGCCTGTTATGATGGTATGCGGGCTCTCATTTTGATGAATATCATCCACTAAAGAGAAGATTTGATGTAGAGTGAAAACGTTACATATATTTTTGATTAACTTCTCTTGAATGTTTAGTAAAAACTTTCCAAAATATCAGATCGAATAATCTAAAAAAGTACTGCCACATTTTAGATGAAAATTATGTAAGAAATTGTATGCCAATATTCATTTATTGCTTTTTTTGGGAGTTCAATCAGGACAAACCCATAAATGTAACCACTCATAGTAATTAATAATAATAAATTTACAAATTCGGTAAAAGGGAGAAGACAAATATATTCATCTAATTACATTGAATGAAAGTAAATATGAGTATGCAAGAAAAAAACAAGTGCAAAGCAATGAAACATAATCTACTTAAAACGAATAAGGAGACACTTCTTCATATTTTAATTTGAATATTAATTTTGAACAGAATTAATTCAAATTGCTACAGTTTATAGCACAAGACGAGCCTACAAAGACATGTGGAATTTTTAGTAATTCATGAAATATTTTTAAAACATACTTGAAGAAATACAATGTGATTCGTTAGTTTGATTGCATAAAAAACTCATGGTAGGATTGAGTTATGTCCATAAATACTATAACAAATCATATTATCCAGAGCTTGAATTAACCCAAAATCTAAGAAATTCTTCTGAAGCACTTCTCATACAAAAAATGCGTGCCTAATCTCCTGATAAGCAAGAATAATTCATTTTATTTTGAAGTTATTAGAAATGCGTTTCAAAAAGTCTGACAAAATGAAATGACAATATCATATAGAATGTGTTCTTTTTGCACCAACTACTCTGTTGCTATAGTTAAACAGTGTATGGATTTTTTTCCGTATTCATTAATCATTGAACTCTTGATTCAAATTTCCATACCACTCCTTCATCTCATTTATTTATGGAAGCTTTACAAAATTTAATATCACAGGAGAACTTTGGTTGATCAAAGCATGTCTGTTTGACTTTCCATTTTGCCTGGCATTAAAGTGCCTGCCTATTTGAATATATCTGGTAAAATTTTATGCAAACAAACAGGGATGTATCTTTCTGTCTCCCTTCATTTTTCGTCCTACACAGTAAAAAAACAGAAAAAACCTTACGTGTGCATCGTAATATCAGTAAACAAGAATACAAATTTGAACTTTTTTTTTGATTTATTATATCTGGATTTAATAGCGCGTTACTTATTGTAATGTTTATCTTATTTATATAAAACGTTTTTATTACGGGTGGTATAAATTTTAAACACACCGTATGGCTACTTACGAATTTATTTGAACACAAACTACTCACTAATACTCACTTTTTATATACTTAAATTTAATTTATATGCACACAAACTTAATTATTAATTTTCAATTTATGTATTAATGGTTCTTCGCCAACTTCTTTTATATGGAATAAAACTTTTTTCTTTTTTTCGTTTTCCAGCGTTTTGAATCCTTTATTTAGGTTCATCATCAGGGCTATTGATACAATACATATAATAATGTTCTATCACTGAATTCGTTATATGACAGTCTGCAATAATACCGTACAATAATAAAAACATTTCTTATTTTTATTTAGAAATATAATAATAAAATTAGTTAATCAAGGTTGAAAATATGAAATTGAGGGTTTACAACTAACATTAGTTAAATATTTTTATTTTTTCTTATATTACAAAGCTTGAAATTGAAAAACTCTCCAGTTACATTAATTAATAATTTATATCAACACTTTACTGTTCGCTATTTCGGTTTAATGCCCCCAGCCTTGGCAAAAATTGCCGAAAGGAAGAGTACAACAAAACATACACTTATGACAATGCAATGAATAAAATTGTTGTCGTATTGGTAGTAAATATAGATAAACCTAATACCTAATAATACAAAGGTAACACAGAATTTTTCTTGCAAATACAAGTAATATCATTAATTTCGGCAATAGCTTCGTGAAGTGACTTCTTATATTTAAATTTAGCATGTTATAAAAATCACACTTAAACTACCTAATGCTAACTTATATGCCTAAGAGTTTGAATTTTTAAAACTGTTTTCTGATTTAATTATTCTCTATATCATCGTTTACGGGTAACGGACATATTTTTGAAAATGAACGGGTTATAATGCCACTAGTAACTAGTTTTAATCTTAAAAACACGCGCTACGCCGTCGCTACCACATATCACTTCACTAACGCGACCAAGTTTCCACCTCATGGGTGGCAAATTGTCCTCTTTGATAAGGACTAGACGATCTTCGACAACCTTATCACCTTTGGTAGCAACCCACTTGCTTCTCTTCTGCAACTCAGATATATACTCCTTATTTCACCTTTCCCACATATGTTAAGATAATTTTTGCGTCAGTTGATAGCGTGATAGTCGATTTATAGGAATGTGTGTAAATTGTCGGTCGCCTGATGTGGTTATAGGGCGACCAATAAGAAAATGGGCGGGCGTTAGAGCGGTGTAATCGTTGAGGTCGGTGGATAACGGCGTCAACGGCAGCGAATTCATTATTGCCTCAATCTGCGTCAATAACGAGTAAACTTCTTCATAAGTAAGGTGCGCATTTGATAGAACTCTTTTAAGGTGATGTTTGATTAATTTAACACCCGCTTCCCAAAGACCACCAAAATGGGGTGAATATGGCGGTGAGAATTTCCAATCTATCTCGTCTTTGGACAATGAATCAATAATTGATGATTTGTTTGATTTGAGGAATGAAGTAAGCTCTTTAAAATCCGTACTTGCAGACACAAAATTTTTACCATTGTCCGAAAAAATTTGTCTGGGCTTTCCCCTACGTGAAATAAATCGTTTTAGTGCCAACAAAAATGTTTCCTTCGGATAGATCCGTAACAAGTTCAATATGAACCGCCTTAGTGCTAAAGCAAACAAATATGCAAATGTAACCTTTTGTTAATTTGGAACCGCGCCCCTATTGGTCTCGAATTAAGTACGGCCCTGCGTAATCAACTCCGCTTACTATAAATGGTGGTCCAGGTAGGAGGCGCTGAGCAGGTAAATTGCCCATGATGGGCTGTATGCCTTTCGGTTTAGCGCGAAAGCAAACTGTACAGCTTTGAACTATGCGCCTAGCTAAATCCCTGCCCCTTACTGGCCAATAGTTTTGTCTGATGTTGGCTAAAAGTAATTGCGGCCCGGCATGATATAAATTTTGGTGCTAGTCATTGAAAATTAGCCTCGTCCGTTTGTGATTAGATGAAAAGATGATTGGATGCTCTTTATCGTAGGTAAACTTAGAATTTTGCAAACGACCTCCCACGCGAAGAATACCTTCTTTGTCAATAAATGGAGATAAATGTGTGATGCTGCTTGAATTTTTAAGAGTAGTTTTGTTCGCTAATAAGTGTTGTATCTCATTGTAACAGCTTTCGCCTTGTGCGGCCTTTGAAACGTAAATAAACGCTTGATTAATTTCATCGACTACAAATGGACCGAAATTACGCTGATCCCTTCTGACCTTACAATTGTTAATAAACCGTAATACATGTGCCGCACTTCTCTTCAACCTAAGTAAATTTGAAAAGTTTTTTATTAAAAATAAATCACCTTTCGTATGTAGAACGAATGAGGATATCTGTTTTTATATATCAGGAATTTCTTTTGGAAGCTTCAGTTCCAAAAAAGACCAGCTGTCGCAGGACTTGGTTAGCCATTTAGGAGCATACCACCAAAGGCTAAATCGTAACAAATTTTTAGGCGAGACGCCCCTGGATAATAAATCGTCGAGATTATCCGAAGTAGGTACATGCCTCCACTGGGCAAAAGAAATTGCTTCTTGAATTTCGTTCACACCGTTACTAACAAATGTTTTAAATTGATTTGCCGGTTTTTTTATCCAACACAGAACATTGGTAGAGTCCGTCCATAAATAGCAATTATTAAAATTGATTCTTAAGGAATTGAGAACCTTTTTTGCTAGTCTGGAAATAACTAATACCCCACAGAGTTCCAAGCGAGGTAATGTTACTGGTTTTAAAGGGGCGACTTTACTTTTAGCGCATAGTAAATGAGAGCGTGTTTTATTATTTGTATCAGTGGAGACAATATAAATACATCCTCCATACGCCTTTTCGCTGGCGTCTGCAAATCCATGCAATTCAATGTTCGTATAATTATGCAATTTTACCAGGCGTTCTATTTTAAGATTATTTAAAATGGGAAGCTGTCGTCTTAAATTAATAAATGTTGTTTTAATATGAGTAGGAACTGGCTCGTCCCAGGAAATGTGTTGAAGCCATAAATTTTGAAGCATTATTTTAAATGTAGTTGTACAGGGCATGAGAAGCCCTAATGGGTCAAACGCTCCGTTATTTTTTCGTTTTCTTTGAATGCAGTGATTCTGTAACAACCCCAGTGTTTTGGAGTTTTCGTTCTCACCGAAACTTAATATGGCAGATGTGCATGAACCGTCAGTAATATTTTTTAGGATCTCAGGGCTATTAGAATGAAACTTTCTCAACGAAAAACCTCCTTTTTTTAGAGCTTCAGTTATTTTGTGACATGCCTCCTAAGCCTCTTTAACCTAATCAAAACCGGTTAATAAATCGTCCACGTAAAAATCATTACATATGATATTCGAAATATTAAGATTATTGTTAGACTAGTCTAAACCTAAGGTGTGTAGACATTTATTCGCGAGGTAAGATGAACATTTCATACCGTATGTGACGGTTGTGCATTTATAAACCTTTAATGGCACGGCGGGAGAATCGCGCCAAAGAATACATTGTAATGTTTGTTGGTTTTCCTGGACCAAAGTCTGGCGGTACATTTTCTCAATGTCCGCACTTATGACGTATGTCTGCAATCGAAATCTTAATAAAAGGAATAATAAATCGTCTTGCAGGGTGGGACCGGCCATTTGTAGGTCATTAAGAGAGAAACCTGAGGATGTGGCTGCGGTGAATTCAAAAACAACTCGGAGACGCGTAGTTAATTAGTTTTCCTTTGAAATACTATGATGAGGCATAAAGTAGAATTAATGAAATTGACTGTCTCGACCCTTACTTCGTGGAATATGCTCATATTAGTGTTTTTAAATGAAACTCACGGTCTCTAGTTAATTCCACAATATAATAAAAGTTATTGAAAATTCTAAAAAACTGACAATTGTTTCGATAAATCAATATCATCGTCAGAATGACAGAAGTTACATTTCATTTTATGCCTACCTGATATTTAGTAGTTATTTTTGGCTAGACCAAGAAGTAACGTAACTCGTGATTGGCTTAATTTATGTTTATAGAAAAATGAAAATGTGATATTACCAATATTGGAGCTTAGATATTATTAGCCCTATGGTGATATCCTGGATATCACTTTTCAATTAAGATCAGTGTAACTGTGCAATGATATAGAAACCAGGAAAACTATTTCTGCTGATCTTTACAATTATCACTTAAGAAGACAGTTTATTAGTGGAGAACTCACTAGATTTAACTGTTCATTGACAACTTCATATTGTGGGTTCCTTAAATGTCTTCTAATTTCCAGTTCTTCAAGGAAATCCAGTTCTTGTAACTTTTCACAAATATGCAGCACTTCTAGTTCTGTGTTAGGTGTCAATGAATGATTGGTGTCAAGTAGATGTTTTGCGTAGTGGGATTTATCTGGTTGTTTTAATATGTATGCTCGTAAGTGCTCACTGTATCGTATTTCAAAATTCCTAAGGGTCTGACCCAAATAGACAGCATTACATTCTGGACATTTGAGTTTATATATACCTGACTTCTTTAATAGTGGTATTTTTGTTTTTACATTTAACAATTTTGTACTAACATTACTTTCTGTTTTAAAAAAAATTGTTGTATTCGTTGCTGAAGATATTATCTTTGGAATATTATTAGAAATATTTCCTGCATATGTGATGGTTTTATAAGTTTTAATTTCATAAGTTTCTTTAGGATATATTAGTTGTAATGCCACTTTTTCTTCTTTTTTACTAATTAGCTTATTTATCATATCTAATGGATAACCGTTAGATGTTGCTATTTGTCTTATTGTATTAATCTCTCTATCAAAATTACATTTGTTCATAGGAAAAGAATTATATGCTACTAGTCTGTGTGACATAGGGTGGTTAGAATTGAATGGAATTGTCACATCAGTACATTAATAACTCTTTGAATTTTTAAATCAAGAAAATTGATTGAGCTACTTTCTTCAATTTCTAATGTAAATTTGATTTTCGGGTGTAAATTATTGATGTGGTTGAAAAATACATCTTATTGTCGTTCACTACCCATAAAACAAGCTAATATGTCATCTACATATCTATACCAAAATAAAATATTTTTCGAAATATCACTTTCAAAGATGTTTCTTTCTAATTGTCCATAGAAATGTTTGCTAAAATAGGTGATATAGGGCTTCCCATTGGTAAACCTTCATTTTGAATATATATCTTATTGTCAAAAGTGAAATAATTCTGATTAATAGACATATATAAACTCAAATGTCCAGAATGTAATGCTGTTTATTTGGGTCAGACCCTTAGGAATTTTGAAATACGATACAGTGAGCACTTACGAGCATACAGATGGAAACAACCAGATAAATCCCACTACGCAAAACATCTACTTGACACCAATCATTCATTGACACCTAACACAGAACTAGAAGTGCTGCATATTTGTGAAAAGAAACAAGAACTGGATTTATTTGAAGAACTGGAAATAAGAAGACATTTAAGAAACCCACAATATGAAGTTGTCAATGAACAGTTAAATCTAGGAAGTTCTCCACTAATAAACTGTCTTTTTAAGTGATAATTGTAAAGATCAGCAGATATAGTTTTCCTGGTTTTCTATATCATTGCACAGTTATACTGTTAATTGGAAAAATGTTATCCAGGATATCACCATAGGGCTAATAATATCTAAGCTTCAATATTTGTTATATCACATCTTCTTTTTTCTATAAACATATATTAAGCCAATCACGAGTTAGGTTACTTCTTGGTCTAGCCAAAAATAACTACTAAACATCAGGTAGGCATAAAATGAAATGTAACTTCTGTCATTCTAGCGATGATATTGATTTATCGAAACAATTGTCAATTTTTATAATTTTCAATAACTTTCATTATATTGTGGAATTAACTAGAGACCGTGAGTTTCATTTAAAAACACTAAAGTAGAATTGTTTGTGTGGCGCATTAAGAGAATCCAGACACTCTATCTCTTTCATGTGTCCGAGATTATTGTATTCGTGTATAAAGTCAGTGTAAAGTTGCCTTGATTTAGGGTTAGATTCTAGTTTTCTCTCTAAATTGAAAAATCGTTTTCTTGCAATGCTATAAGAATCGCCTAATTTTTCGGTCGGTTCCTTAAATGGGAGAGCCATTGGAGTGTCGTCGCGTAGTTTCATGAAAATGTTGATCCCAGCAAATTTCTTCCTTTGATAAGATTCGTTTTTCGACAATTTCCTCTAATTCTCAAAATCGCGCTAATTGATTTTGAATGTGAACCTCGGCCGACGCTGTTAAGACGTTACAGCTTACTTCGTTGCGCTCTGAAAATGGTGCTAAATACGGACCTGCTATAATCCAACGGAGTACTGTTTAGTGCATTTCGGCTCATTTTTACCTAAACTAAAAGTATTTTGACCCAAGAGATTCCAAAATAGGTCACTACTAATGAGGATATCGATTTTTCGGGGTTTAGAAAACATGTGGTCGGCTAATGGAAAGTGTTTTGGAATATTTAGATATTGTAAATTTAAGGGAACAGCAGGTATATAACCCGAAATTTGTGGAGCAATGAAGCATCGTAATTGTGCGTTGAAATCGTTTAAAGATGACCGTAAATAATTGAATTTTTGAATGCTATCCAAGGCCTCATTTTTATGCACTAATAATTCGAATAACTCGCAAATTCTAACCAGTTTTGGTAAGAGCCGTTAAATTTGGGAATTTCAATGGGTTTTTATTTCATACCTGCAAGTTTAAAAGTGTTGTTTTCGTAAGCGCTATGTAGAGGTTCGGTACTAACTAAATCAAAACTTGATGCATTGTCTGAAGATAAGGTAGAATTTTTTATGATATTTTTTGCTATTGCTATTTGCATGTGAAAGTTAGATTAAAAGATATCGCGCTCTTCGTATTCAATTTCTAATAAATCTTCATCTGTTGTTCTCTCCTCAATCACACCCTGTATGTTCTCAAACTTAAAAATAATATTTTTTCAATGATTTGAACGCTCTTGCAATGCTAAAAGGTCTACGTTCGCTAGAATAGCATTCGGTCCTTTAATGCTTGATAAATATTTCCCAAAATTCGTGAGCTTAGCTTTATTTACGCCTCGCTTTCTTTTTAATTCTTCCAAAGACAGAGACGTAACGTCTGACATTTTTCGAATATTCAAATAAAATGAACAAAACAAAATGTAGTAAATAATGGATTGTGATAATTAAATATTATATGAAATCCATTATGTTATGATTATGCTAATTTGGATGTAACTTGACACAATTAAGTAAATGAATTGTGTTAAATAAATGTATGAAATTGATTATGTTAAATTTGGATGTTAATTGATTGCTTAACCTTAGATTTAAAAACTCTCGTTAAAAACACAGACTTAAAACAATAACAAATTAGCACTAATGGTTGTATGAGAGGAACGACCTTACCTGATGGTTTGCGATGCAGTTGGCTACTTGTTGTTTTTAGGCTTCATGCTCCTAGGATCCACTTACAAATTTGATCAAGTTATCCTTTAATGATGCGTTATGGTGATGCTCGGTAATTCCGGATATGGTTGCGTTGTGCACTCGCGTAAGACACTATTTTAGCTTTCGCCTTTGGTTACACGTACGATAACTTTCCGGCGATTGACGATTTCAACTTTTAATTGATTACGCGAGTATTCATTTGTTTTGTTTTTCACTTGAATTCGACAAAGATCCGGCTTCAAAGGACCAATAATGTTCGTGAGATGTGTGTCGGAATAAAAGTCGTCAAGTGAAAGGAACAATTGAAAACTATATTACAAAAATTAAATAAATTTAAGAATGTACATAAATGACACAAGTTCTCATCACAGCGTCTCATAACATGATGATTTTAAAATGTGGCCTCGAAACAGGTATAAAAGCTACAAATAAGGGTGGTCCAATCACTTAACTGTAAACACTGTCCAGACTCCATAATATTTATGGCTCTGCCTTTTGTAGAGTTATTTAATATTGTAATAAATACTAATACCTAAAAGATAATTTTATTGTAGAAAATTTCAGAACACACGGTAAAACATATTTTATTTTGAATCATAATAAAAAACTGGAATGCAACCCACATTTTGTTTAATAAAATAATACGAAGTCAAAACCTCTTGCCACGGTAACGGTACTAGTTTGTTTTCAGTGTTAGCGGTACGAGAGGTAAAAGTTCTCTCCGTTGTGTTAGGAGGTGATAGGGATACTGAGATTATTCCTTGACGGTGAACACTGTCCCCTGTTTCGATACACAAACGGTAGAATTAGCCTCTACGCTAATTTCTTTTCGACATAGCACGATACCGTTTATTGGCACGACTCGTGGTGACAAGCAGATAGCGAAAATCAAGAAATATCCCGGCGAGACGGAGGAAGTTTGACAACGCAGTAAGTTTTTGAACTAAATTTAGATTGGGATGATTTTTTCCCACTAGTGAGATATTTACTCGTTATTAGTTGCGCTGGATTCTGAACTTGGGAGTATAAGTCAATTGTTATATACAAGGAGTAGCGATAGCAAATATATTTATTTGATTTTTTTTTATTTTCAAAGAGACTGGACACATCTGTTCATTCTCAGTTAAGCTTTTCGTCCTGATAAATATATAATTTACCGTGTGTACTGGTATAATTAAATTTTGCAGAGTTTCGCCAACCTGACAAAAGTTAGGTTTCATTTTGTTAAGAAGGAGTTATCATTTTGTTGTGTCACATATTCTCTTCCACCTCGTAGGTAGGAAGGAGATAGAAATTTAGGCGAAGTTAATTTTGTACATGGTAACACAAAGGCCGGAGCGTATGTTTTTCCATTTTTCGTGGGTTTCAGCGAACTTGCGCTGATAAGTAAATTATTATAGAGAAGCATTGTTTTGTTCAGCCGTGATTATAAAATAAATTTTTTTCCATATTTTGCCAGTGTAAATGCATAAATTATCGTAGGTAATTCAATTACTGGGCAATTTCGCAACTTGTAACGCCAGTGTCGATAAATAATTTAATTGTTTTCCTCAGCTCAGCAGAATTTTATAGATAAAAAATTTCGCTTTCATTCCCTCAAGGTCAATGGCGACCTGAAACGACGTAAGCTGAAACGTTGTTGCGACTAAAAGGTATTTACACATAATATTTATTCTTTGTCTCGACACCGGTGACTAGAAAGTTGGGAAACGAAAATAATAAACCATACGTCTCTCATGCACTTTGAAAAATACCAAGCCGATAAGGGGGATAGTTTTGCCGTACCATCGCACAAACGAGAACTCTGTCATAACTTTGTTTGTTTTTTTTTAATACTTATCTGATATACAGGGGTAGGATTAAAAAAACCATTTATAGATAGAAAGATGTATAGGTAGACTTATACCAGGGAACTTTAGTTACTTGGGTCATACGGGGTTTTATTTTTGGGTTAAGGTTATATATATATATATATATATATATATATATATATATATATATATATATATATATATATATATCTATATATGTGGGAAATTATTTTTTATTATATAATTTTTGTATAACGGTGTGGTTCTACCTTATATTACCTATCACCTCTACCCCATAATTTCCCCTCTGGAGAGTGTAACAACCGTGGAAGTGTTACAGAAACGAGGAGAACAATCCTGTCCTGGCAAAGGAAGATTAATCCGTTTTAAGACCAGGCGAACCTAGCTCAAAAATCGGTCTGTATCGGCCTTACTCGATCAGCCGCTCATTGGAGACAGAATTTGGTGGACTCGAAGGACGGGATCAATATAAAGTGACCAAAAAGGTAGGGGTATTTTGGTTTCCAGGTGGTGACAGACGAATTCAGGTCTGGATTACATTACAATATCATGCATGTAAGTTACTGACAAGCGTCAACACATACGACCTTTTAGAATTAAAATTGAATATAAGTAGTTATTTATAATCTTACAATGTTTATGATTTTTGTGACATTTTTGCTTAAAGGCATACAATGGCGAGATACAAATGCATACTTTGAGGAAATATTTGGGTATGCTGTAGGAAATGATACATGATTCATGCATATATGTTTATTTTAGAGAAAACAATGAACTAAGCAGAAAATAATGTTGATATTTAGAAGCATCATTTTTTTCAGGTTTCCTCTTCTTCCCGCCTTCTTCTACAATATCATCTTCTTGTGAATCACGTCCTATTATGAACAGAAACCTATAGAAGTCGTGAAAATAAAACCTGATCACATAAAAGTATACTTTTCTGTTTTTCGCGTCAATAGGTAGTGGCTTGCTGAATTTACTTTATAGCACTACTTTATTATTACATTGAGCCTAACTTTAATTAAGGAAACTTTCCCCTTGGGTCTCTAGGCTTTGCTACTCCAACAGGATGGATGACTTCCGAACTATTTGTTGACGTAATGAGCCATTCCATTAAACATCGTAGAAGCTCTCCTGAGCATCCATCAATTTTATTATTTGATAACCATGACTCTCATTTATCCATCGAAGCCTTGTATTTGGCAAAATCGGCAGGGGTTAATATTGTTACTTTGCATCCACACACATCGGTTGAGTTGCAGCCACTTGACGTGCGAATATATGCACCATTGAGGGCCTATTATAACAGTGCCATAGAGTCGTGGCATTTAAAAAATCCAGGTAGGTCGATAACAATTTACGACCTAGCTGAATGATTGGAATAGTACATAGACGTTCCGTGACTCCCACAAATATAACCCATGCTTCTAAAAAATGCGGCATATATCCCTTTGACCGGGAAATTTTTCTTCAGACAACGATTTTTTACCAAGTGAAGTAACCAACAGACCATGCCCAAATGAAGAAAGTTCTAGTATTACAAGAGAACTTCAATCGGGTGATAATAACGAAGAAATTATGATTCAAAATGATAGTTCTGCAGCTAATGAGATTCAGCCAGAAAACACTGAACATAAAGTCGAGCAGGATCATCATTTATACCACCACAACAATTTATGCCTACAGTGAAAGCACAACCAACCACGTCCAAATAATAGAAAGAACAGAAAAAGTAAAAAAAAGTATTATTTCCACTGATACACTCGAAAAAAACCTTATGGAACCAGAAAGACTGGAAGCTAAAAGAAAGAATACATTAAATGAAAATAAACAAACTAAGAGGAGTCCAATTCTTTAATGACGATATAGAAGATTCCGACGATGATGAAATATATATTTCCCTGGGGAGTGACAGTGAGGGAAACTGAACAAGATCTGCCTATTTTGAATCCAAATTTGTTTAGTTACAGTACACGGAAACCAAAGGTTCATTGTGCTCCGTCCTAACCCTAATGTAGAGGATTATGTCTTCGTAGAATTTAATCCTCCAAAATCAACGGTATATTTTGTGGGGAAAATAATAAAGGTAGAAGAAGATGGGGAATACTGCATACAATTTTCAAGGCTTGAATTTAAAGACAGTGAGCAGTTTGTAATGCCCAATATTCCTGACACAGCTTCTACCAACAAGGAAGATGTGAAGTATATTTTGCCGGAACCAAAACTATGTGGAAGCACAAAACGACAACAAGGATATTTTACGTTTACAGTGTCCTTTTCTTTGTTAAATGTGAGATAAGGAGTATATCTTTAATAATTATTATTGTTCGTTATACCTATTCTTCGTATGGTTTTTGCTTTTAAACAATGAAAAATTGAAATTATACTGTAGATTCTTTAAACCAAGTAAGAGTAGATACTTATATTGAATCGAGTATGTCGGTTCATTGTGTACACATAGCTAGTTCATTGTGTACCACCCGCGGGACACAATGAACCAAATACCCTGTAGTAATGATGAGCCTAGAATACTTCAATATAATATTTTCTCAGTTTTGTTTTCAGAAGGTTAATGAAACGAATGTTGTTTTTTCCGTTTGACAAAAAAATGCATTGAGAAACTAGAGCCATGGTTTTTCATCAAATGTTATTTAAAGATATGTTTGCCGCTTGACTCTGCAAATACGTGCAGAGCTCTTCGTAGCTTTTTGTGCAACATCTGTTGTATATCCATTGAAAACTACTGCCACGTTTGAGCCAACTTGAGCAGTAATGTACTTGATGTACCGGTCAACAATTAAACCAAACTATGAGCTGTGAGTCCACACGAGCAAATGACCTCTGTCTACCATTACAAATTAGTTTTCACTTCAATATTATCCAAGTTTACCGATAGAAATGCAGAAAATAACGAGGGTTTCTGGCCCTCTCTCATTCCCTCTTCAGTGAATAGTGTTATTGGGATTGGTGACAGCTCGTATGTCATAAAATTCTGCAGTTCTTCATCCGATTTCTCTAGAATACATAGCCTGTGAAACAGTCTTAGGATATTCACAGTGGTATTTATATCATATAGTAGTAGTTCGTATAGTCTTTTCGTTTTAATTTTCCTTCCTGTAATTTCTGGCCAACTAATCTTATCGTTGATTCTTTCCCAATCTTTAGAGACATATGACAGTTCACAGTGGCTCCTGCAACCATTTATGATGGACATAATGAAATCTGTAACAGGAAATGTAGGGTGCTCTGAAAACCAGCGACAAAGTTATCAGTATTTCATTCATCACTGGTGATATGAGATGGTCGCATATCTACATGCTGCTCTGTTGTTGCAGAGTGAACGTCGCATTATATTCTCACAACATTGTAGATATTCTGCAGAAAGGTACACCATGCTCAATGTCCACAAAGGAGAGTACAATATCAGTCATCCCAAGCCCTCGTGTGAGTGCAGCATACCTTTTCATGGATTTCATAAATAACTTCTCAATGGCCATACCTGACCATATACCTGAGTAGAACTTTGTAGTACATCTGATGGTGAAGAATACTTATTTTGTAAAACGTTCATAACATGTCTTGAAGATATAACTGTGAACACTTGTATAAATAAAGTGATATGATGTTTGAAAAAATAGGAGCTTTCTCTGATTAGTTGTTTTCAGAGCTTTACTTGCGAAGGCTCTTGCTGCTTTAGCATAAGCATGGCCAGATAGCATCTTGTGAATGCTGCTTTCGGCATAAATTGTCGAGAGCAGTTCTTTAAACCTACTTCCACTCGTGATCATACCTATTATTGCCATGTAGGACATGATTAGGTGGAAACCATCTAGCCTTACAACTATCCTTCTTAAAGCAGTGTCTTGAGAGTTTGCGACAATCTTTTTAGATTTGATATTAAATGAGTTGATCAAAAGTGACAATGCAGGACTTTTGTCCATGAATTCTGCATTTCACGCTAGCAAGAGCGGTGAAAATTTTATAGTATAGGGATGGCGGGTAACTGATGATAATTGTTGATATTTCAAAGTGATTTTCTTCTGCCACCTCCTCCATAAACCCAATGTATGCCGAGATTTTCGTTCTTTTTTTCCAAACTTTACCATACATCCGTGAGATATTTGAAATTTTGGGCAGGATTTCGTCAGATAGTGGATATATACTATACATGTTCACAATTTTAATTGGCGAGAAACCGTAATTCGTTGCAACTTGTTGAAAAGTTTCCAGCAGAACAGAAAGATTTCGCTAACAAAGTTCATCAGCAGTGCACTTTGTCAAACGGGCTATGTGCTTCTCAGAACATATCGAATTATAGGGACTGGAAGGCGTGGAAGGTTTCCAGTCACTCCAATGTGCTCACATTGCAATCTGCAATATCAAATGAAAATTACAAAAAGGAAGGCTCTTTCAAGATGCATTGGCCTGGTCGCATGTTAGCTGATGTTCCCAAAACCAAGGTATCTTTGTAATTGGCTGAGAATCGAACCATTGACAATGAGTCAACCTGATGTGTCGACCCAATTTTGTGATACAGACACACCAGTACCATGCAGTGATGAAGAGATGAACTAGCGAGACTTTACTGCTGATATTATTAAATGTGCGATTGCAACACATTTTTTATGGATCCATCAGCCTCGTTTGCCTTATAAAATCATTGTTCCAACAATTGTCTCGAAGGTTCGGTGATGATTGGATTCACATTCTGGAAAAAGTCATCGGATGGTGGAAATTAATGTGTGTCATACAGTTGCAATTATATGTCCTCTCGTATGATTTCAGTAGCGGTCCTGACAACACACGTAGTCTTTCTGCTTGAGACTCTACACTTCTACCCTCATACCAAAAGCTAGTGAGAATTTTGTGGACTGTGTTTTTAAAACATACCGTCGTTTGTTTGTAGGATGTCTCGTCGATAAATTGCTTTCATGGCCTGATCAACCATAGAATGTTGACGACTTCCTCTAGGCAATCCTATTGGTGGGATTTGGTAGAGACAAAACCGGTGGTACCTCGCAGCAAGTGCAACCAAATATGTGTTCTCCGATATACGTTCTTTCATGTTGAGTGCACATTCGTCACTACCAGGTATTCTCTCACCACAAAGAAAATATTCTTATCTATAATGAAACCGCTGCGAGACTGATCTTTTGCTTTTTGATGTTTTCATACTTGTGTCTCCATGGCAAACAGCTGCTTTTATACACCTCGCATGGTTATATTTCTTTTGGCAGTCACTGTGTACAGACAATTCATTCACACCTGTCAATAAATGTACGTTTTCTTGAATGCTCCGGGAATCACTGGACTCAAGAATGGTTTTCACTACCTCTTCCTTGACTTAAACTGCACCTTTAGATAAACACCATTCACTTATAAAACACACACTTGCGCAGCTGGGACCGGGATCCGACAATCCGTAAATAGTGTGTTCAGATATTATTGAAATAATACTAATGTACGCACAACTTTCACGCCAGCCGGTAAGTATAACTGATGTGCCACGTGTGAAGGAAAAATACCCGTAGACATGCTGGAAATAGCGGTGTTGGTTGTTAACGGCAGCATGACCAATCGAAATGAACAATCGAAAAAATTTGAAAAACTGTCTTTCGGAAACTGTTAGACCTATAGAGACGTTTGCAGTCTTAAGTTAAAGGAAATTTAGTCCACTTTAAAAATTTACTGAATAGATATTTCAGAAAAATCAGCCCTTCGGGGTAATTATTGCCAAATACTTAAAAAATGTCGAAAATTTCGCGTTTTAGGTTCCGTTCTATCGTCGACTCCGAAAACATCGGTTATTCACTGGACCAACTCAGCAAAAAATCAGGACTACCAGATTCGACGCATGGTCGCATGTATATGATTTCTGGATTACTTTGCTCATTGTGATTTTTTTGACCACTACTTTTATTGGTGACCTCATCAATTATTATTTTTTAGTATGTTGTAATATAATATTTTCTCCTTTTTTTGTTACACGTTCATTTCACTACAATTTTGTCAGTTTATTGTTTGCTTTCTCCCAGAAAATTCAGGTTAATAGAATATAATTCATCAAATTAACTCAATATATAGAGGCATTCGTAAAATATAATTATTTTAGTAACAACATTGATGAAATACAATCTGACAATAAAACAATGTACTGAAACAATATGTGGATCATATAAAATCATTTCTTGTCATGAGGCGACAATTTTGGAATATTAACAGTGTAGGTGAATTTGGCGTGTTCGTTGGTTCAACAGAAATATGCTGCCGAAAATGAGAAAAACGAAAAAGCAGATTTTCAGGTAGTTACTACGTTACATTGGTTGAAGAGCCGACAGAAAATCTTTTGATACACACTGAAATTTTATAAGATAATAGCTTTGTGGAGGAGTTTATCAGTAACATGTCCCACACAGCGTAAATTAAACCTTTGATTGAAGAATATCTGAAGTGGGACAGGAACATCAATATTCTAGAATATTAAAACGATTGTAATAAATGAGCCTATATTTTCCACGAAGTTTTGATTTCATATATCGTAACTATCACACATTGTCTACAGATAAATGATAAACAACAATCAATTGTTATCTAGAAGACACGGAAGTTAAAATGTACGGAGCTTATTTCAAATACCCTGTCCGGAATTTGGACAAATCCTTGGATGCACTTGTTGCTGGCAGTAATTACAAAACATGTTTAGGAGGTGAAATGAATCTTTATAATGGATTTATTATTATGTGTGTTTAATATACGTTGGTATCAATGTGAAAACCGGGATATAAAATTCGCAGTACCAAGAATTTGGAGAAAACATAAAGTTCACTTAAATCACTGTTATTTTTGCGTAGTTAATTTTGCCTAAATTTCTAAAGGCCAACATTTGAAATTCATCGATTTAAAACGGCAGGAGTTTTAATGCCAGTATAGGTTGTGTACTGCTTTGGTTTTGTTTATCTATTAATAATCTTACTGTTTATTAAAAGATGATTATAGATAACGTAACTTTATTTTTTAATGACGTTTGTTCTTCTTTTTGTACATCTGTCTGATGATATTTCACATGGCAGTTGCCCATGATTCCTACTAAGGCCTGGCCTACATGTCACATCTCCCCTCTTAACTTCAAAAGCACATTAGATTTACATCACATAGTCTTCAAACTTGTCAGGCTTTCTTGACTGACGATCAGATCTTGTCACTGTATAATTTTCAGAGTCATTTTTTCAAATACGTTTGAGTTCTCTGAAATTACACTTATTACCATTCAAAGACAACATCTCATCAGGTAAGATTTCATTATACCCAGGGGATCGAATCACAGGAGTATGGAATGACTTTTTTAAATGTACAGTTACGTTTTATTTCAGTTCCCCGTTCATTAATTATAGTATATGACCTCGATGTACTTTCTATTTTAGTTACAACGGCAGGTTCCCCGACACCCCTATGTTGATATACGACATTTTCATTGTGACTAAAACCCTCTCTCATTTGTGCAGATCTGTCATAGCATTCTTTCTGCTTTGCTTGACGCAACTTTAACTAGTCTTGTATATTATGAGCTTTCGGTTTTAACTGCGATTTTATAATAGGTAAGAATGTTCGTACTTTTCTAGACATTAATAGTTCTGACGGTGACATATCCATAGCGGATATCGGTAGATTTCTATATTCTAAAAGTGCTTCAAATACACTTACTCCATCCTCTTGACACTTTTTTATAATAGATTTACTGATTACCCGTTAGACTTCGGATACATTGGGCTAGAATTAACTATTTCAAAACACCACTTTTCTCCAAATTTACGAAACTCGAAACTTGAAAAAGGCATACTGTCACAAACTATTTGCTGTGAAATGCCATGGATGCTAAATGGTATATTATACACCAAGGTGGGGAAGACTGTTATTATTGACCGAGCACCAAGATTGCCCCGACCCGAATAAGGTGCGAGGCCTATAAATGTCTTCACCACCAGTGTAGTGAACACATCGATCGAAGAAGGTTATTTGCAAGAAGAAGCCCAACGGAAAACTTGGTCACTGACTCAAACCAAGTATTTCCAGAAGCCCTTGCCGCCGGAATCGACAACAACTGAGATTTTTATCTCAACCTGTCCTTTATAGGACAAGCGTATTTATGAAAATCGGCTTTTCATAGAGCGGATTTTATTTATGAAAAGCGGTTAACCAACCAAGCGATAGCGAAGAACCCAACAAAAAGTCAATTGACATCCAACCCAGAAAAGACGAAAGGACCCGGATTCAGGTGAATATAAAATACTAACAGGCGGACAAAAAGGGTCAGGAAACCTTTAACCGGGGAGGAAACTCCCTCCGGCAGTGAGTCCGGTGCCGGCTTTTGTCAGCCACTCCAACCACTAACAATTCCGCTCAAGAAGGAAACAAGAATTCGTTTCGTTCCCTCCGTCCACCGCAATGTCTTCGACACGTTCCTCCATCCACACCAGAAGCCAAAAAACTCCCTCACCATCCATCTCTTCCAAAGAAGACTTTCCCGAACTGGTCAAAACCCCGACCAACCCAACCACCACCAACGAACCAACCACCACCAACGAACCAACCAGAGATGAACTTCTCAAATAGATGGACAACCTATCATTTCAACTCGAGAAAGCGATGGCTTACATTAATGTACTTAAAAATCAAAATCAATCACCCCAAACCCCAAACCCATCACCAAAACCATCGCCAAAACCATCACCCCAATCTTCTCGAAGTCCATCGCCAACTTATTCAGTCCAATCACACATATCCACGGCTCCCAATATACGCACCGAACAGGAAAACTTCACTCGATTAGGAACTCTGCCTAACCGTGAACGCAAAATCCCCACCTCACCACCACCAACTACCCAATTACAGTCACAACAAATGCCACCACGACAACCACAACAGCCACCACGACCAATACAACAACAGCCAACCCAACCCCAACAAACCAGACAACCCCGACAGTCTCAACAAAGCATCAGACTTCAGACCCTCAACATCCGAAACCTTTCACAGAAATACACCTCCCAGAGAGAACTCTTCAACCTTCTCAACACCAACGAGCAGTTAAGAGGAGATATCTTTCACCTGAAGGCAAACTCAAACAGAACCGCCTTTCTCAAAATACCCTCCGACATCCCCTACGAATCTTTAGCAAAAAGGCTTCGTAACACTCTCGGTGACGACGAAGTAACCATTATCCCCCTCAGCCCCACTCGCCAGGACCGACAACGCTCTCGGTCCCGCAAACCCCATTTCTCTCTCGTCTGCAGAAATGTGGACACCACCATAACCGACCAAGAATTTGAGGCCATCGTAAACGACATTAACTTCCCCGCCACCAGGTTCTGGCGCATAATCTCTTGCCGTCATAGCAAAATAATATTGATGATTCGGATTCTGACTGATTCTGAAAGAGATTACCACCAGTACCTCTCACACATGAACTTCCACGGCCTCATACATCGATGTGAGGCTTCCAACCGTGCAAACCCGCTCCCCGCAGTACCGAAATTCTGCAACCGGTACTCCAGCAGAGGCCACCTTGCCGAATCCTGCAGGGCCAAACCGGACTGTCCCTCCTGTGGAGCCACCGACCACAAACCCGCAAATTGCCCAAAGGCAAACGCCCCATCCTGCAAAAATTGCGGCGGTCCACACCCCGCTTTCCACACTCGGTGCCCCAAGCGGCTGGAAGCACCGGAATCTGCACAAGTCATCATGCCCGTGACTCTTGAAAAGCCACCGACCCCATACGACCTGACCACCGACTCCAAGATCTTGATCGAGATCTTGGCAACGACCATAATGAACGCCGTCCTGACAGCCCGTGGCCTGGTAGCCGATACTCTAACGCATCTCGTTCCCTCCTTCTACGGATACAATTGTTCCTTAACTAGTGGAGCTGGCAACTGCGTCCACTTTGCCTTCACGACCAAGAGACAAAATTAAGTGAATTGTCAAGGTCTAGCCAGGAAGCGACATCTTCTCAAACACCTTCTGCACTCCCAAAACATACAAAAACTTTCTATCACAGACACTCTTCTGAAAAACCTTCCTCGCTTCACTGGATACACCCCCTTCCACCTAGACAGGAACTTTTACTGTCATGACAACGGACTACTCGTCCGAAACGGACTCCCCGCGTCACCACACCCAGTCCCTGCACTTCTGTCTGAACAGAACTTGGATTGCATAGCCATGGACATATTGAGGAATAATACCACGACGACTTTCTTTTCTTATTACAAAAATCCCAATCAACCATTATCAATCGACCTTCTCGAATATACATCCTCTCTACCACGAGCCATAATAACGGGTGACCTTAACTCACGAAACATCCTTTTCGGTAACACATTCACCAACGCCAACAGCAGACTACTCGCCGAACAACTCGTTTCATTTCCCCTCTTGCGGATTAGAAACAATAATCCAACCCTAATAAGTCACTTCGGCTCTTCCATAGTCGACCATATAATCTGCACTGACAGGTTACTCAACCATATAGACGATGAATGCTCTATAGGCGACCCATCTCCTCCGACCATGTCCCGCTACTGGTCAAAACCGCACTACACAACCCAATACCACCACCATCAGCAAATTTCACTTTTCGCGATTACAAAAAAGCCGATTGGAATTCCCTTGCAAACCACGTCTCTACCAATTTACCACAACCCGTCATTCATCAGAACACTAATAATCACGCAGAAGAATTCCAATCCCTCTTAATTTTCATGCCCTTCCGCAAAGCATTCTGCAAAAAAATCGTCAGAAAAGACAGTTATACAGGTTATACGTCCGCACTCGAGACCCCGCTGTCAAAATACAATGGAACCGTATCAACGCCCAGGTTCGGTACGAAATCAATGCTGAAAAGCAGAGAAGATGGGAGGCCGAAACAGCCGGACTGGACTTCAGACAAAGGCGCGTGTTTTGGCAAAAATTCAATCGCCTAGTCGGCCTCAAGAGAAAGGTTGAATCACATCTCGAAGTGCAAAGACAGAAGATCTACACATCCAAAGACAAAGCCACCGCCTTTTAAAAAATAACCTACAAACTGTCTTTTCACCACCTGATAACCCTCGATTTCTCAGGAACTTTGCCGTCGAAACCGATCTCCTGACTCGAAACATTACTCGAAGCCCACACGTTCACATCCCACTAAATGAGAACTCTCCGCTTCTCACACCTTTTACAATCGAAGGAGTTCAGCCGGCGTGCCGAGCGGGGAGAAACAGCGCCCCAGTACACGACGTAATCTCGAGGCAGGCACTTAAAAACCTACCAGAAGAGACCTTCCCTCCGCTCTGCGCCCTGCTTAACGCCTGTCTGGCATACTCATACTTCCCTCGTTGTTGGAAATCAGCCAACGTAGTTCTCATACCCAAACCCGGCAACGACCCTACAAAGCCTGAATCTCACCGGCCCATATCATTAATCAGCGTCCTAGGTAAAGTCTTCGAACGATTGTTGAAAGAAAGAATCTGGGACTTCTGTACCAAAAACAATATAATTCCAGCATTTCAATTCGGATTCAGGCCGGGCCACTCTTGTCAGAACGCCCTCACCAACCTTCAAATAATCGTCACTAGAGCTTTAAATCAACGACGCTGTTCTGCCGCTATCCTCATGGACGTTCAGAAAGCTTTCTATCAAGTCTGGCACGCCGGACTAGTGAGAAAGCTACTGAGCATGCGATTGCCAAACCAAATCGTCAAATTACTATACTCATATATCACCGACCGATCGATTAGCGTCAAAGTTGGTTATAGCATATCCGACTCTTTTCTGCCACAGACATTCGCTCTCTCAACAATCGATCCCAAAATCTACTGACTCAATTTTCTAATTGGTGCAGGAAATGGCGGGTGATTCTCAGCCCTGAAAAAACCCAAGCCATCGTTTTCAAACACCCCGATACCATGAGCGAACGACTTCTACCAACAAACTCCCGCCTAGTGCTCTGGATAGATCGACTGGAAATCCGCAGGGAAGTCGTTTAGTTGGGAGTGAGATTTACTCACACTCTCAACACGATCGCCGACTTCATGGACACTTTAAATAAAGTCCGACGTCGAGTAAATCTTCTCAAGGCGCTCGGCGACAGCTTCGGACGCACTCACCCTACCACCCTACTTCATACGTATAAAACATATATCCGTCCAATAATCGACTATAGAGCTAACGTCTATTGCACCCTCCCCAACCATCTTGTCAAAAGACTCCGAACTTGTGAGCAGTCAACCCTGAGATACTGCCAATACAAGGCTCCATACTCTTCCAATAATACTGTATATGTCAATACCGACATCGAACCCATTCCATCAAGTCTGAATAATTTACAAGCCCGATACGTTAGTCGCACTATCGAATCGGGCAGTGAAATCTCCCTACTTACACCGTGGGTCGCCCACAGACGACCCCTCGGAAGGTTCCCCCAGAGTAAGCTCCTATTTCCTCCGCTCCGCCTGCTAGCCACGGCCTACGACGACCTCACCGACGAAATCTCTCAATCTCAAGCTATTACTCGCTCAACACTTTGCACAAACCCTATACTTTCAGCCGCCCCCACACCACCCACGTCGGTGTTGCAGGTTTTTCTGCTGTTTTCCTGCATACTCTGTGAATTTATTCACTAGCCTAATGGACCTACGAACGACGCACCCGCATTTTTAGATTTAATATTATTATTTTTCCACCGACCACCGTCAACAGTCTCAACCTACCGAAGGCACGTCACCGCAACGTTTCGTTAAATTTTAACAAATCATCATATTCCATACACTTTTGAAAAATGTCCCCTATACACTTTTTTCTCAAAAATCCCGAAAAACCAATAGAAATCCCAATCTCTAATATTTCATATTATTACTTCTTAAAAGACGGAGACATTTCAAATTCAGTAATAACACCCAATTCTCATCAAATAATTTCTGACACCTAGCCAGCTCAACGCATATATCTATGTATCGATAACGATACATGGTTCGTCTTCTACATCAACACTTCCATCCTAGACACTCTTTGTCACACCATCCCCGCACTTTTTTGAGCTTCGCTGCTTCCAAACACCCACCCCCGACACACCCCAACACAAAAACAACCTCCAGTTACTTTCTAGCGAAAAGCCCATCCCATAACTCTAAATTCCATACACTTTTCAAACAAATTTTCTAGTCACATTTAAAAAAATTTCTTCCTAGACACCTTTTCAACCCCCCAACTCAGTTTCTCAGTCAACGTGCACTAAACCATCCAACACACTCCCAACTCAGCCCTGAAGAGGAAACTAATCCTACACCAGGGCACCACTCTCGAAAACAACAACTCCACACAAAATCCAAAAAACCAACAGAAATTCATTACGAATTTCTCTCTCTCTCTCTCTCTCTCTCTCTCTCTCTCTCTCTCTCTCTCTCTCTCTCTTTGGTGTATATACAATTTTTTCCACTACTAGCCAAAATTAAGACAAAAATTAAAAAAAAAATCTTGAAAAATCGCGTAGCACCGGAATGTAAATCCGCCTTTCCACTAATAAAACAATAATCAAGTAGTTTTATACAGATTGACATTTCCAATAGTGAAAATCATTTGTAAACAACAGGTGAGTTCATAAAACATAACTTATAACTCAACCGTTGATGAGCGCTCACAGAGCAACAAATAATAATGGTTGACGTATGTCTGCTGAACAATAATTTTTTTTTGGAAAATAATAATATTGAAATTATGACTAGATACAATCTAATTCTTGCGTTATTAGATGATGGTAATATAATTGATACAAACAGAAAAATTATAACCCATGCAATAGAAGATTTTCAGGAACCATTACCACATGATTATAACGTGAGAAGACGTGGTATTCGTGAAAAAAAAACAGGAATTATTATGAAGAAACAATTCCAGCGTACAATGTTATGCGTTCACAGAAAATTCACGCAACATTTGTGTTTTCTGAACGCACCCAACGTTTGTAATTATCACCATGTTGTAGTTACGGAATGTCGTCAGTCATTATCGGTTGAGCGCGAATTATAAACTAATAGCATTTTCATTCAAATCATTTTATAGTGTTATAGTGGGTACACAAAATTATGTTACAGAAGTTTTTGTTAAACTACTATCCCTGTATTCTCAAAATTTTTGAATTTGTCGATTATTGACCTAGGTTAATAATAGAAAAAATTGTTAATCACCAACAGATAAATTAAACTTCTCAGTTGGCTAGAAGACGCAATAATTGTCAACTCCATAGCTAGTAGTGGAAAAAATACATTTTAATCGTTTTTCAACCTCACTTGCCGTTTTGTTCAATAATGGAACTATTTCCAGCCATTTTGAATAGTAGTCCACCAAAGCTAGGTAACTCCTCTATAATAAAAGATAACTATACCAACCTTCTCAAATGGCAGGAATTGAATACTATGCGGAATTAGAGGTTCTTTTACATTTGATCTACTAAACTTTTCACAAACTCTACATTTTGAGTTGTATGCTTCCACATCAAAACTTAATTTAATCCAATAAAATATTTGTATCAACCTTTTCTTGTTTTTTTATATGTCAAAATGGGGTTTATATGCCAAACTTAACATTTCTGATGTTAACGATGTAGGTACTATTATTTTATCTTCTACGAATAACAGAGCGTTGTTAAGGGTTATTTCATTTTTAATGGACCAAAATTGTCTAAGTTCTTCATGTACTTTCTTAATACTCGGAGGCCAGCCCTTCAATACATATTCCTTCAAAGTGTTTAGAGCAGAATTTTTAATAGCGTCCTGAAATTATTTAATGCTATTTTTGCTCATTGAAACTTCTGTTTTAAGACTATGGACCACCTAATTGTAGGTGTCGTCATTATTTACTGTATTGTTCAAGTAATATCTTGATAGAAGATCTGCATCTAACATTAATTTTCAAGGTAGGTAGTTGAGGTCAACTTGATATTTCAGTAATTTTAGTTTTAATCGTTGAAGACAAGCTGTTACCTTATGCAAGTCTTTCATTATTATCGATATGAGCAATAGGTGATCTGTATATATTTTGACTTTGTTACCATAAACAAACTGATAGAACTTTTCAAGTGAGAAGCATATTGCTGAAAGTTCCTTTTCAATTTGAGAATACCTTTTCTCAATATCTGTTAAACTGCGAGATGCAAACGAAACTGGCTTACCCCCTTGCATTAGACATGCTCCCAGTCCATTTTGAGAAGCATCTGCCTGAATTTCTATTTGAATATTGGAATCAAATAATTTTGATGTAGGTGCATTACTAACAAGACTTTTTAATTTATTAAAACAATTATCATGATCGATTGACCAGTGCCATAGAACATTATTCTTCGTTAATTCAGAAGAGGTGAGGAAATATCTGAGACATTAGGTATAAATTTTGATAGATAGTTAATTATTCCTAAAATTTTCAACAGCTCTCTTTTATTTTGTGGAGCTTTTAATTTACCAATTGACTCCACCTGTTGTGGATCTGGACTTCATTTTCATTAAAGACCGACTCAATGTATTTCCCCTGCCTTACCTTATATTGAAGTTTTTTTTACATTAAACCTGACATAAGACTTACCAGCTCTATTTAAGACTTGTTTTACTCACACCAGCAACTAATCAATCATCAAAATATATTTGTATCTCATTAATACCACCAAAAATACTCACATTCATCCATCGAAATACTTCCGGTGCTGTTGAAAGTCCATATGGTAATCTCCTATATTTATATTCACCAAAAGAAGTGATAAACGTACAAATTTCACTGCTTCTACTCGTTAATTTAATTTGGCGAAAACCATCTTCCATATCAAGCACACTAAACACTTTCTTACCGGCTAGGGTTGTACTCAATTCTTCTGCAGTGGGAATGCCTCCCTTAAACATGTATTCAGATATAATGGATCTAAACATATTCTCAGACTCATATCTGCTTTCTCAACAATTACCATATTATCAATGCAATCAGTAGTGTTGCAAACATTATGCAACACAAAATACACTAAAAATTATAAGTGTAAAGTTCATATCCTAGATGTCGTCTGCGGCAAGCATCTGAGGTTGAAGCATGCGCAGAGAAAAAGATAGCCTGTGGCAGTATAACTCAAAACATGGTACAAGCAAGAGCTCTCGCGTACGAAAGCGTTGTAACTACGCTGTACCATAATTTTAATTATAAAAAGAATCGGGCTAGTTCCCACAAGTAGTAAAGTGTTTTTAATACGCATACAATCGGGCAAGTACCCATAAACAACAAACCATTTCAACAGTGCAGTTGATGTGTAGATATGTTAGTGTAAATAAACCAGTGTAAATATATGTAAATAAATTGTACATAGCAAGTAACATCGAGAGAAACTTATTTATTTTAACACAGTCCACAAACCCATGAGTGATATGTGCGTAATCAAATTGTACATATCAAACATTATGGTCCTTCGAGCGGGGTGTTATTGTGATTTCGCAAGAAAATATCGTGTAATCCAACAGACAAATTTGTGATTTCGTGAAACTGGTGAAACACAAGTGCCAAAAATTGGTAAGAATCGATATTATAGATTTACAAGTTGGCGTCTTAGCGTGCCCTAAAAACTGTTAAGTGAAAAACTAAACAAGTGACGTCGATGCCATAAAAATTTACAAACTTTGAAAGCGTGAATTCGTCTCTCATCCACAAGAGGGCGGTAAAGTCAAATCTGACAAAACTAGAAGCCACCAGTGCTAAAAGATGTCGCCATTGTAATATAAACAAATATGAACTATTAAAAATCAGCTGATTCCGGCCAGCAGTTATATCAAAGATTACAAGTATTCTTTGGTTATGTATATTATGGTTATTGTTTATGGATACATTTGGACAATTGAACATAGAAGCCACACAGCACAGGAAGAAGATAAGAAATTTCAATTAATAATAAATAAATAATTGCATTATATTCTAAAATAACATACTTTTTAGACACTTTGTTTTAAACATAACTTTTTTCTGAAATTACTTATTTATTTTCTCATTGTGAAACTGTTGAAATAGTTTTCAAAAATGGGGAAAACAGAAGTTGAAATTAAAAAATTGAAAAGCAAAATCAAGCAGTGCAAAACTACTGCAATTAAAGTAGCAAAATATTTAGTAGATCGTAGAGACGACCAACTCACTGACATATTAATCGAACAGATTTCTATTCGCAAAAACGTTTTAAACAGTGATTATTACTTGTTTAAAGAATCTTTGTCTGAGCTGGAAAGTCTTGATCCAGATTCTATTGAAGAAATTAAATTCAGTGAATTTGGAGACAGTCATTTTGATAAAGTTCCAAAAATTAATGCAATTATTTCTTCATATGATAATAATCAAAAAACACCTGTGGTAACAAATTCAATGCAAAAAGTCCCAGTTCAAGTTACATCTACAGCTAAGTTGCAACCTATTCAAATTGAACCATTCAGTGGAAAAGTTTTGAGTAAATTCAAACCTTTTTTGGAACTATTTGTTGCCTTAATTGATATCAACAAAAATCTGTCAGATGTTGAGAAGTTATTTTATCTGAAATCTCATTTAAAAGATGAATCATTAAGCCTCATTGACTCGCTTCCAATAATAGGTGATTCTTACAGTAAAGCATTAACATTATTAAATAATAGGTATAATAACCAAACAATGTTAATAAATTCTTACATTTATTCAATTCTTGATTTGCCTAATATAAACAAAGGGACTGCTGTAGCTTTAAGAGAATTTGTTAGCAACGTTCGACCAAACATTGGTAGTTTCAAAAATATATTAAAGGATACAATTGACAGTTGGGACATGGTATTAATTTGTATTTTATCAATTTTATCAAAAAATTTAGATTAATTTACTAATAGGGCTTATCAGATTGATAGGTATCCTTCAAGGCTTCCAACATTGGAAGGATTTCTAACTTATTTGGAGAATAGAGCAACTGCTTTCGAAGCTGTTTCATTACCAGACTTAACAAAGAATGTCAAAGAAAAATCACACGTTCACATAGCAGTTGGAAAAATGATTTCAAATGTGCATTTTGTAATAATTTCAATCATAAAATTTATAATTGTAAAAAATTCCAGTCTGTCAATATCAATGAAAGAAATAATTTCATAAACAAAAATAGCCACTGCAAAATATGTTCAAACAAACATATTGGCAAGAAATGTAACTTAAAAGTAACTTGCAGAATTTGTAACAAAAATTTACATAACACATTACTACATTATGAAAAATCTCAACAAGAAAACAAATAAAAATCTGAAACACAAGTAGTTGCATCTACTTCTGCCTCAGTACACACCACCAATGTATCGAACAATACAGATGTTTTGTTGCCAACAAATGAAGTTAATGTCAGAGCAAAAAACAATACATTCATTGATGCCATTGCACTTGTTGACAGTGGCATGTTTTATTACTGAAAATTTAGTTCAAAAACTAGGGTTAAAAACATATAAAAATAATTCAAAGTTAACAAGGCAGTAAATTTAAACATTTATTCAAATTTGAATAAGCATGAAATAAAATGTGAATGTGCAGTAGTAAACAAAATTACCAGTGACATACCAACATTTAAAATTGACGTTGAACAGTTAAATTCACCCGAAAACCTTACTCTTGCAAACAATGAGTTTTACAAGCCAAAAAATATTGACATTTTGCTTTCTGCTGATATATTTTTTAGTATTTTAAGAGATGGTAGGATAAACCTAAACAATGGTTTCATTTTACAAAATACAACTTTAGGATATCTGATCTCTGGTACGTTTCCATCCTATTCACAATCCAGAAATAACAATTTGGCTAAAATATCTTGTCATTTAAGAATTGATGACACTAACAAAATGCTTTCAAAATTTTGGGAATCAGAAAAAGTTCCACAGGTTTTCAAGGAGTATAATAATGAACATGAAGCTTGTGAAACAATATTTCAAATAACAACTTTGTTAGAAAACAATAAATTTCAAGTAGACTTGCCACTTAAATTAGATATCAATGAAATCAATTTAGGGGATTCATACTATATTGCATTGAAACGTTTTCAAAATCTAGAAAAAAGATTTAAATCAGACCAAAAATTGTTTGATCAATATAATCAGTTTATTAAGGAATATTTGAGTCTTGGGCATGCAAAGGTTGTAAATACAAATGAATACAAATCTAGTGACACACAAGTATATTTTATGGGACATCATGCAGTAATTCGTGAAGATAAAAAGTCAACACGTTGTCGCGTTGTCTTTGGCGGTTCAATGCTCACAAAAAATAAAACCTGTATAAACGATTTTCTTTATAATGGTGACATAGTTCAAAATGAGCTATTTGATATTCTGCTGATTTTTCGCACTTTTAAATTCATTATTTTAGCAGATATTGAAAAAATATTTCGAATGATATTAATTAATCCTGGACATAAAGCTTTGCAGAACATTCTTTGGAGAGATGATCCCAATAAGCCCATTGAGTGTTTGCAACTACAAACGTTAACTTATGGTTATAAAAATTCTATATATTTAGCTACACGGTGTCTCAAAGAACTCGCGATTAAATATCAAAATGTTTATCCTTCAGCACTTGAAAATTGTACCTATATTGATGATATTTTGGCTGGAGCAAACACAATTGAAGAAGCCATTCGCTTAAAAAATGAATTGTGTCGTTTATTGAAATTAAGTTCCTTCAATTTGCATAAATGGGCATCAAATGACGACAAAATTTTGCTGGATAATCCGTTGCAAAGTCGACAACTTGATGAAATTGACATTAGCAAAAACAATAATGTCATCAAAACTTTAGGCGTTTCCTATGATATCAAAAACGATTGTTTTAAAATATTCTCGCCAAAGGCTGAAAATGATGAATGTCTGACAAAAAGGCAAATACTGTCATATATTTCTAAATTTTGGGATCCTCAAGGTCTCAGCGGGCCAATAATGGTTCAGGGAAAAGTCTTCCTACAACAATTGTGGTTGGACAAGTTTTCCTGGGATGAGCTGTTGCCAGAAAACATCAAAGGGCCTTTGGCAAGAATCTGAAAACAAATTTAAAAATATGCTAACAATTGAGGTACCCAGAGATATAAAATTCTTCGGTGCGGAAAAAATTGAATTAATCGGCTTTTCAGACAGTAGTCTCATAGCCTATGGCGCTGTATTATATGGAAGAGCAATTTTCAAGGATAAGGCAGTTGTCAATATATTATGCACAAAATCACGTTAGTGTAAATAAACCAATGTAAATATATGTAAATATATTGTACATAGCAAGTAACATCGAAGGAAACTTATTTATTTTAACACAGTCCACAAACCCATGAGTGATATGTGCGTAATCAAATTGTACATATCAAACAAGTAGCATAATCAACCTTTTCAATGATGCCCTTGTTTTCCAACATTGTTAACGTGTCTCTAGGTCTATCCTTCATTGACAACGGCACTCTTCTGCACCCATTGACCACTGGTTTTACATCACGTTTAAGAGCTTTATCATACTTTTTGGGATATGATCCTAAACCCTGAAAAATGTCATTGTTGTGGTTCTTGTTTTTAAATTCCACATTTTCTACTTTTTCATTGCGTTCTAATGACCAAATCTCACCCTCAGTGTTACAAATTTTGGATATCAATCTCATTTTTCACATGCAATACGCCACAGAACCGGCATACTATTTGTGTCAAAAAGAATGAATTCAACATGCCAGATATTGCTGTTAACACTGCCTACAAGAACATAGTAACCTACTGCATGTCTCTTCTCATTGAAATAACTTTCAATTGTTACATTATTTGATTTTTTGATTGAAGGTTTATGTTTTAATTTTATTTTTTCAAAAATATTTATGGGTAGTATGTGCCCCTGTGTGTAACTTAAACAATATGTTATCATTTTCAATTAACACATTTTGTATCCAGATATTAGCATTAGAATCATTACCTTGAATAGAGTCCACAAAGAAATCACTTATTTCAAATGCAATCTCATTTACCGTTTAATTGTTATTTTCAAACCTTTGAAACATCCAAGTGCGAAGTGATTCATATTGCCACAATTATTGCATGTCTTTCCATATGCTGGGCAATTGCCTGCTCCATTTTTGATGCCACATCTTTTACACTGATAGACTTGACTGTTATTACCATAATTATCCACGAATGAGGGTTTAGACGGTCTGATACCACTACTTTCAACCATATCAACGTTGCTATTAAATTCAGATGAGCCAGCTGGTTGTCTTAACGATTTCTGTTGATCTTTACTCAGCTTTGCAGCTCTACAGCTGTCTACTGTTTTCTTAAGTGTTAATTCTGGGTCCCTTAAAAACCTCTCCTGGGATGCTTCATCATCAATTGAGATTACGATTCTATCTCGTAACAGTGATTCTTCTTGGCTCTCAAAATTACAACTCTTCGCTAGTTTTTGTAAATCATTGTAAAAGGAATCGAACGGCTCTCCTGAATTTTGCGATCTTGTGAAACATTTATGTCTCTCTATAACAATATTTTTTCTGGGCTTCACAAACTTTTCTAAAGTATTGTACAATGTCTTCAGGCTTAGCGTGGTTTCATCTAATTTAAAATTATTGTAGACATCAAACGCTTGTTCACCAATGCAGTTCAAAAACATTGCAACTTTACGGGCCTCCGGTACTGCTATATTATCTGTAGCTACTAGAAATAAATCAAATTTTCGTCTAAAGTTATTCCAGTTATTTACAGCGTACTCTGCTGAATTCAAATCAGTTGGCGGCTTGAACGATTCCATCTTTGAATTATTTCTACCTTGAAGCCAAAATTATTCTCTTGAATTCTGACACCATGTATTGCTCTGGTTTTGTTTATTTATTAATAATCTTATTGTTTATTAAAAGATGATTATAGATAACGTAACTTTATTTTTTAATGACGTTTCTCTTTTTGTACATCTGTCTGATGATATCCGACATGGCAGTTGCCCATGATTCCTACTAAAGCCTGGCCTACATGTCACAGGTTGGATATAAATAATACCTGTGCTTTCTTTGTTTGTCGGATAATAGAGTGGATGTAGTACTGTGTTCAATGATTACAGCCACTAAGAACAGAATTTTGTATCGGAAAACTGTGAAAGAATTGCTGAACCTACAAATGAAGGAATTCCGCCTTTAGACATCATGTTATGCCTTATAAAACCAATTGTGACAAAGCTAGATGAAAGCTATGAAGCTTTTTCCATCATTTTATCGAATTTCTCTCTCAATTTTTGTTTCAATTCTAGTATCCATTGTTCAATCTTCACCGGTTTAGTCTTCCTTATATGATTGCTATTCTTGCCATTATCTCACTTTAGCTCTATAGCTTTGTTACATTTTAATCAAATACTTGTTACAATAAATGTCTAAGCATTTTTTCGTGGTCATCCTAGATAAATATTTCTGTAAATATTTGCTGATCCGTTTATCAAACTGAACTAACCTATGAGTCCATCTCTGTCTTAAAATTTAATTAAACCACCTTCGACGTTAAAAACTTAATGATAAATAATCTTATTTGCAACTCATTAAAATTATCAATTAAAACTAAAGGGTTCAGAGACTATTACCAAGTCGTATCTCAAACGTTAATTATGTTGCATATAGTATCAGTTTTATCTGATGTTTTCCAATTTGATATATTCAATAAGCATAAGAAGAAGTTATTCCGGCGAGCATCAATTTACATAATCCAATCTGTAGTGGTCCACCACCGACTGCTGATATTCAAACTGAACTGAACGCTATTTTAATTAATCGATTATAAACACATCAATCGAAAAATGAATCATTCCGACTATGGCTAGATAGGAAGAATATTTCTTAATTCACTTTTATTCGTAGTGATGACTTCATAATATTGACACTAAAAATGATGTGGCCGCAACTTATGAGTATATAGACCAGAGTGAGATAAAACTGTGAATTATCTTGATTTAGATCGCGTCAAAGCTGGATTGTGACCAGACAAAAACTGGATAATTACCCATCAACTAAAACCGTGTTGACCTTTCTACTCGTCCTAATCACGGACCATAAGATTGACATACCTGCCAAGTATATTAGATGTACCGCTTTTTTTTCTCTCCACATATTATTCTGACTCCTTCACCAACTGGCAGTAATTTGTTATTCTAAATATTTTCAATGTATAGTAGAAACGCCGAATTTTTTCCGACACGTAACTGATATGTCATCACCCATATGCAACTGAATCAAATCAAAATGACACTAGAAATAAACGTCATGACTTATATTCCTAATGTGGCATTTTTGCCAAATAATAAAATTATTATTTTGTTATGAGTTTACCGAAAGTACAACAAATGAAAATATTCAAAATTTTTTTATTATTCTTTGAGTATTATTGTGCTTTAGACATGATTACCAAATTTTACAACATCATTTAAGTACTGCTATACAACATAAATGAAAAATACAAAAAAAACATTGTTTTTTAGTTAATCACTTTTCGAATATGAGATCTGGTCATTTGTATCTATTATTATTGGTTCAATATCTGTATTGACCAAATGTTGTTCTCGAATAAACCAGTCGTCTGTTATTTGTTCGGTATATCTGACGCAATTATATCAAACCTGCGCATTGCAATTTTCTAATGCATATTTCCACATATTTATAACATGTTCATCACCATATTCATCTCATCTCTACTAATATGACTATTGTAATATGTTTTGCATTTTGCTCAAATTAATTCAATAGCATTAAATTGATAATGGTAAGACATCATGTGTTCTGGAAACAATTCGTCAATGACATTGGGAGAGTTGGCCACATTTTTTTGTACCCTCACTAAAAATGTATTTATCAACTTATAAACATTATTATTCCAGCATATGGTAAAAAATTTAGTTTTATACCCTTAAACAGTTAATTTTCTGATTGGTTATTATTAATAAGGACTACATCACATTTTTTCTAAAACCTTACATGGTTCATCTCACCCGGACATGTCCGGTACAGTAATAATGACTGAAAAACAAGTATAAAATAAAAAATATGTATATTTTACATGATAACACATTTTACATTAACAGAAGAATCAATAAATAAACATTTTAAGTTCATCAGGATAGCATAAGACTTAGTCTACTTACTTGCTTAGGTTTAATTACAAAATAAATGTACTAATTTATTCAGCATTTTCTTATTTATATGGTGAATGATATCGAATGGAATTGTAGTGAGAAGGCATTACTTGTCGACTAATCTTTTGATGAATTGATGACTACTCCATTTTGCATCGGGTAATCGCGCAATTCATCTGGCGGCCTTAATATTCCATAGTTCACCGGACCACCCTTTCTCCGGCTTACAGTTACAGGTGCGAGTACTCGAACTGTCCTGGAGGCAGTTGGTAAATCAAGCTGTCACAATTCATAGATTTGTTTTCTTTGCATATATTAGGAATTTGTCGGTGGCACATAATATATAGGGTGTAAGGTATTGTAATAAATGCGAAAAACACATGAATATATTATTGTACAAAAATTCGGAACACTCGGTAAATACAAAATTTAATTTAATTAATATGAAACTAGAATACGACCCACATATTGTTTAACAAAATCTTTACAAAGTCAAAACAGAATAAAAAAATAAAACATTTACTGGGTCAAACCAAAACAAAGTTGTTTAAAAAAAATATCATTATTTCGATAACAAAAAGTCTGCACGCTTCAAAAACAAAGAAAAACTGCAACTCGAAAAACAAAAACATCTCACACCCAAAGTCGGGTGATGGAAAAAAACAAAAAGGAAGAACGGCTCAGGACTCGAGAGAGTACGGGTCGTACACGCGAAGGGAAAGGCTTTCCCCGAGTACGAGAGTATAGTGTTTTAGTGTTGGTGATACCCGAGGTAAAAATTTCTCCGTTGTGTCAGGGCGTAATAGGAATACTTGGTGATTCCTTGACAGTGAAGTCTGTCCCCCAGTATCAGAGCACAAACCGGTGGAATTTCCCTCGACGCTATCACTAAATCATCCTAACACGTCTCGGCAAATTTCGCATTTTCGGGGCAGCGACCCAGTTAGAGATACAGACGCAGTTCCTGCAGAATATAAAAAGGGAAGTTATTCTACCGTAAGTTTTTGAACAAAAGTATTATTTTATTTAATAACGTATATTTTTGTGAATAAGACCAGATTTACCGCGTGTCTCGAGGGTTTAGAGAATTTAAGGATTTAAACGGGCATGTTAAAGCTTGATTTGAGGATCGTAGAAGTTTTCTTACGTTATTATTGTCTCATTTATTTTTACACAGAGTATCTTTTGGTTCGTGTGGTAGATAAGAGGAGAGCGAGAGCAATCGAGAAATAACAGAGTTGAATTTAGTTTTAAGCCAGAGCGAATTGGTTTTTCCGTTTTAATCAGGGACCATTTGATATATAACAAAAGAAAACCATATTTTGGTTAAATTCCATTTCACATTTATTTCAAGGTGATAGACAACCTTGGGGCTTATAAAAGCTGACACCGAAAAATTTGTACTATTTTGTAATGTTATAACATAAGAATCTTGTTTCACTACGGAAATATCCACTTTAAATGCCGTCATACTCCAAGGCCGTTGGTGATAAAGCACACGTAAACTAAAAATTCGCTTGGGGGTCACAAGGTAATTGGCCTATGTTTATTTGTTTACTGAATCGAATGCGACCCAGCTAACTGGAAATTCTAGACAGAAAAATATAAAAAGGAAAGCACTTGGCCCCTCGGGCTTCTTTCTATTTTTCCTTTCTCTCTCTTTTCTCATTTACCATCCTACTAATATTATACGCGGAATCCGAAATTTATTATTTTGTGAGTAATTCCGGCGTATACCGGAGAACCGGATAAATATCTATAATTACTAGTTGAGAGATTTATATCAGGGTACGTCTAATGTTTATTTTATATATATATATTATAGTTGCTACTTCAGTGCGTAGACAGATTTCGTTAAGTTGTAAATTTAATTTTGACGCACGCATTATTATAAGTATAGTATTTTGACAAATGTATATATGATTGGTCTGATTTTTTTCCATATAGCTATTATATACGTTTAGTTACATACGCTGTGTGGTGTTTACCATAAGTTTTATTTATCACCCTATCCCTCAACCCGTACTTCCCCGGGAGGGTGTACATACGTTGGAAAAAGGGGGCCGATTGCCGAGAACAAACCCTATCCTGGCAAGGAGATTATTCCGCTTTAAGCCCAGGCGTACCTAGCTCAGAAGTCGGACTGGTTGTGCCTTACCCGCTCGGATTGCACAGAATTTCATTGGAGAGGAGGTATTACTCAGTGACAAAAATAAGAAGGGTAACGAGGATTTATTAGAATAGCCCTTAGGTGCCCCAGAAATTATTAGAGTATATATATATATATATATATATATATATATATATATATATATATATATATATATAATAGTTGATTTACGCATCTCGATAAATACATGTCCTTGGTCTACCAATTACCTATGTTCTTATTTCTTTTTGTAGGAAAACATGTACCTTGAATGATGAATTACGAAGTAAAGAAATACTTTCTGTGGTAAACACATCTTTATTAAATTTAATGAAACATTTGGGATTTTAATGCAAAAATGAATGAAACCAACAGAAAAGCAGTATTGAAACGAATGAATAGTGCTAGCCAAATAGCATGTCTTCTTAGTGAATATATAGAGAATCGTAACGGTGTCTTCTCAAGACAAATTAGATTTTCAGACGAAACATGGATATATTATGCTAGAGGAACGAAATTAACTTCTTGGCCGGATAATAATATTAGGAGTGTCCGAAAACCATGGGGTTCTGACGGTAAACGCTATATTATTGTTCATGTTGGTGCATCCAAAGAAATTGTTGATAATTAAAGTTTATTATTTTCATTGAAATCATTGTCGGATGATTATCATGGTAAAATGAACAGCGATATAGTTACAAAGTAGACAGATACACAGTCAATTCCTAATTTAGAAGAACCGATATTAATAATAATGGACAAGGCACCTCACCATAGTATACATTTAGAAAAGCAACCTTCTAATTCTTCAACGAAATATGAAATTGTCAGATGGTAAAAAGCCAATAATAATAATAGCCATAATTTTACAAAATCTAAACTTCTAAAAATTGCTAAAACGAACCGAACAGAAAATGATTAGGGTAAATCCGGGAGAGTTGGACCACCGGGAGAGATGGACCAGTCCATTATTTACGAACTGGTACATTCTAGCGCCACCATCGTTTGTTGTGAGTTGGCTTCAGTTACAGTGAAGACCTGTGGTTAATTATGTCATGGTTTTGTTAATATTCGTAGAGAAAAACGTCATTTGTTTGTTTTGGTGGGTACCAAAGTTTCTTAAGGTAGTAACGTGGTTTTAGTTTTCATCTTGAGTTTACGTGAGATCGACGTAGGGTTCTTGTAGCGATGTAAATAAATATGTAGTTAGTAATCTAACCCTGAATGGCCGCCAAGTTTTCGTTTAAATTGCGAATTGTGAGGTCCATCTCACCTTCACTTTTGTCTGATATGAGCAAGTACGTTTTGGGAAAGATGGACCACGTATTTCAAGACGGGAGAGATGGACCAACACAAACGTTTTCAAATGTTACTTTTATTAAAACGAATTCATTGTAATTTCAATACCTAATCAGTTGGTACGTTTCTGTGTCAAAAAATGCCAACTAACTACGTAAGAAAGTATATCAGTAATGGGGCGTTGATGGAAGATTCATCAATACAAGCGGCTAATGCGGTACAAAATAAACAAATGGGTGTCAATGCTGCAGCTTAACCTTATCAAATTCCTTAGACCACTCTTAGAAAAAGGATCAAACAACAAAAGTTTACTAAGGACAGCTATGGGTTTTCTTGCGTTCGAGCATCAGTAAATGGATAGAAGATTGTAGGCCACCTAAAAAAGTTACAAGCTCATGGGTCTACTCCGTGCAGGGATTCATTCAGAAGCATGGCGTTTGAACATAATGAAGAACTAATATTGCCTCACAAATTTCACAGGGAAACTAGAAAAGCTGGTTATGATTGGCTGAACTCTTATTTTTCAAGAAATCGTTCTCCTACTATTAGAAAATCGGAAGGTGTATCTGTACCCCGAGCTAAGGGAATGAATAAGAGTAGTGCGGAGGATTACTTTAAGTTTTTCGGAAGTATTATTCTGGAAAATTATTTGATTGAAAAGCCTAGGCACATTTTTAATATGGATGAAACTGGACTCCAACTTAACAACAAGCCAGGAAATGTTATTGCCGTTAAAGGTTCAAAAAATGTAACGTCAGGAGAAAAGGGTGAAACTGTTCCTATTCTAGCCTGTGCTAACGCTGAAGTTCCATTTCTTCCCCCGTACTGCATAATGAAGGGAAAGAACTTGAAAGTTGAGTTCATGGACGGAATGGCACCAGGTTCAGTTGTAAAAATATCACAAAAATCTTCTTATGTAATAGTGAAATTTTTCTGGACTGGTTCAAAACTCATTTCCAATCTAGAAAACTACTTGGGAAATTACTTCTCTTACTTAATGGTCGCCCTTCTAACACCAGTTCCTTGGAAGTACTTTTGTACACGGAGCCAGAAGGAATCATATTGATGAGCATTCCATTTCATACTTCGCACTGGCTACAACTATTGGACAGGACATGTCCGGGTGAGATGGACCAGTGGCTTGGGAGAGATGGACCTGGGGTAAAATACAGTAATGATGACTAAAAAACAGGTATAAAGTAAGAAATATGTATATTTCACATAATAACACATTTGATATTGACTAAAGAATCAATAAATAAACCTTTTATATCTATCAGGTTAGCATACTTAGTCTACTCACTTGTTTAGGTTGAATTACAAAATAAATCTACCAAACTGAAACAAAAAAAATTCTTGGCTGGTTAAATAAAAGTATCATAAAAACAAGGTTGTTTTGATACAGCAGTAATTACAAGCTTACTGTTTACTTTATTTCTAGAAATTACACCTTAGTCCATAGGCATGAATAATAAAAACATTACCTAGTCAATGAATATTTTAAGATGTCCCATTTGGATGACAATGTTAATCGGCTATGGATAAAACAAAAACCCTAAGCCTAACTCATCAATACAGAATCAACTTAAGCCTTCTAGAAAAAGCCATAAGCCTAGTAAAAAACAAACAAATCTATTCTTGTTTTACTACAATCTTCGTATTAATGGGAAATTTCCCTTTCGTGACATTATTTCCCTTTTACCTACCGCAAAAATCACATTTCATTTCTAACCTAGAGCAATCTTCATGAAACCATCTAGAACACTGCACACACTTCATCCAATCTTCTTTTTCCGTAGTTTCATTGTAAGCCTCTCCACATCCCACAGATTCATCTTCGCCCCATTCTTCTACTGAAATACCTTCATCTTGGACTAGATGTTCAGAATCATAGCATCATCGTAGTCTGAACTTTCAAACTGTGTCACTTTGCCAGATGGTTCTTTTTTCCTTAAGAAGCTTCTTTTTTAATTCTATTTATTTTCTCTGTTTATCTTGATTCCTTTCCCGTTTTTGTTTTTGTCTCATTTCTTGCTCAACGGACTTCCTTTTTACAACAGCAATATTCTAAGCAGAAATTAATACTTTTGAAACCGTCGTCAAACTTCTCTTAACGGCTACTTTCTGCGTCAGAGAATGCACGGGTGATATATTTTCTATAGAAGCTTAGACGGAGTCATTTTTGACGGTGTGAGGCTATTAGAAGTCGATTTCAAAGAAGGTTGACCAGATTTACCTGTACCATGTTCTGCACTGGAGGCAACAGGATCAACTTCGATGGTTGGTATACAAGCGGTAGTGTGTTCTACTTCGACAATATGCATTGTACCAGACACATCGGATCTAGGTAGGCGTAGTCTGGTATTACAGTTATATCTAGAGGGACTATGCCACAAGTTTTGAATCCATTCACATCGTTTTGAACACCTGCAGCTTTTGTACATGCAGAGCTGAGAAGTTTTCCAAACAGCAGACGATTGATCGTTTTGAATGGGTTGTTTGTCATGAGAGATAATTACAAGTACTATAAAAGTAGGACTTGAGTGACTTGAATATAGAACGGTTTAATGGTTGTAGCCAGTGCGGAGTATGGGGTGCAATACTCATCAAAATTATTCCTTTTTGCTCCGTGAAGAAATGTACTTCCAAGGAACTGGTGTGAGAACTATGACTATCAAGTAAAAGAAGTACTTTTTCAGCTGGTTTTCTAGATTGGTAATGAAATTTAACCAATGCAGAAAAATTTCACTATTAACATAAGAAGATTTTTGTGATATTTTTACAACTGAACCTGGTGGCATCCCGTCCATGAACTCAACTTTCAAGTTCTTTCCCTTCATTATGCAGTATTTGAGAAGAAATGGACCTTCAGCGTTAGCACAGGCTAGAATAGAAACAGTTTCACCCTTTTCTCTTGACGGAATGGAAGTTACATTTTTTGTACCTTTAACGGCAACATTTCCTCGCTTGTTGTTAAGTTGGAGTCTGGTTTCATCCATATTAAAAATGTGCTTAGGCTTTTCAATCAAATTGTTTTCCAAAATAAACTTTCGAGTAACTTAAAGTAATCTTCCACACACCTCTTATTCATTCCCTTAGCTCGAGATACAGATACACCTTCCGATTTTCTAATAGTAAGAATAGGATATCTTGTAACAAAAGAGTTCAGCCAACCATAACCAGCTTCTCAAGTTTCCTTGTTGAATTTCTGAAGCAATTTTAGTTCTTCAACATGTTCAAACGCCATGCTTCTGACTGAATCCCTGCAAGGAGTGAACCCATGAGCTTGTAACTTTTTTATGAGGCCTACAATCTTCTGTACATTCACTGATTCTAGAACGCAAGAAAACCCTGAGCTGTCCTTAGTAAACTTTTGTTGTTTAATCCTTCTTTTAAGAGTGGTCTTAGGAATTGACACCTATTTATTTATTTTGTACCGCATTAACTGATTGTATTGATAAATTTTCCATCCACGCCCCTCTACTGATATCTTTTCTCACGTAGTTAGTTGGCATTTTTCTGAAACAGAAAAACAACAATTAATTGGTTATTAGAATTACAATGAATTCATTTTATTAAAAGTAACATTTGAAAACGTTTGTATTGGTCCATCTCTCCCGTCTTGAAATACGTGGTCCATCTCTCCCAAAACGTACTGGTGCCTCTCTCACAAAACTCATGTTGAGATGGACAACCTCATAATTTGCACTTTAAACGAAAACGTGGCGGCCATTCAAGGTTAGATTACTAACTACATATTTATTTACATCGCTACAAAAACCCTACGTCGATATCACGTAAACTTAAGCTGAAAACTAAAACCACATTACTATCTTAAAAAACTTTGGTACTTACCAAAACAGACAAGGATGGTTTTCTCCACAAATATTAACAACACCACGACATAATTAACAGCACGTCTTCACTATAACAGAAGCCAACTCACAACAAACGATGGTGGCGCTAGAACGTCACAGTTCGGAAATAAACGTCCAACTCTCCCGGATTCACCCTAATCATTTTCTTTTCGGTTCATTTTAGCAAATTTTAGTAGTTCAGGTTTAGTAAAATTATCGCTAATAATATTATTGGCTTTTTACAATCTGACAATTTCATATTTCGTTGAAGAATTAGAAGGTTGCTTTTCTAAAAATATAGTATGGTTAGGTACATTGTCCATTATTATTAATGTCGGTTCTTCTAAATTAGGAATTAACTGTGTCTTTCTCCACTTTGTAACTAAATAGCTGTTCATTTTACCATGATAATCTTCCGACAATGATTTCACTGAAAATAATAAACTTTAATTTTCAACAATTTCGTTGGATGAACTAGCATGAACAATAATATAGCGTTTAGCGTCGTAACCTCATGGTTTTCGGACACTCCTAATATTATTATCCGGCCAAGAAGTTAATTTCATTCCTCTAGCATAATATACCCATGTTTCGTCTGAAAATCTAATTTGTCTTGAGAAGACACCGTTACGATTCTATATATATATTTACATGCTCTTTGGCTAGCACTATTCATTCGTTTCAATACTACTCTTCTGTTGTTTTCATTTTTGCATTAAAATCCCAAATATTTCAATAAATTTAATAAAAATGTGTTTCTCACAGAAATAACTTCTTTACATCCTAATTCATAATTTAAGGTACATCGTTTCCTACAAAAAGAGATAAATTAAGAAAAACATAGGTAATTGGTAGACCAAGGACACGTATTTATGGAAATGCTTAATTCAATTATTAGAGATTAACTTTTGTGAATATCATTAAAAACGACTATTCCGATGTCAAATATACAGAGTGGAAAATTTAACTGGAACAAATTCTGTAACTTGATAAATAAAGGTTTATCTCAAAATTCCTGAAACACGTCAATTTTTATTCTCAATTGGGTATATTACAAAGATATTTGTTAATTTTTTTAATTATCTGGGGGTTGCAGACAACCCCAACTTTTTTTTAAATGGAAGGGTAGGTTGATTAATTTTTATTTGAAAGCTTTTTCAATTGATAATACAATTCCACTTTTTTTTCTTACTTTTTATAAGCCATGTGTCGGAAAAAATTGAATAAGGAAATATTTACTCAAATTACTTGAATGCAATAAATGTTCAAAGTGTTCCCACCTTGTTGCTGACAATATCCCAATCGATTATAAATAACATTCCGAACATTTTGTAACACTCTCGGCGTTACTTGCCTAATTTCGTCCCTGATTCTTTGTTGAAACTCGGCGATGTCGTTAGGTTTAGTGGCATGAACTTTGCTCTTTAGATATCCCCATAACAAAGATCTAATGGAGTAAGATCGGGTGATCTTGCTGGCCACTCAATTGGACCCCTTCTTCCAATCCACCTATTTGGAAACACTTCGTTAAGATAGGTCCATACATTTTCAGCAAAATGTGGTGGTGCCCCATCTTGTTGAAGCCACATCCGTTGGTCAAATAAGTTGGGATCCAAATTATTGGGGAATTAATTTACTAAAGTAGGAATCAGTTCTTCTTGGAGCATATTAAGGTATGCTTCTCCGGTTACGTTTCCATTGAAAAAAAAAGGACTTACTATGTGATTCCCATTAATTCCAACCGAGACGTTGGTTTTTTGAGGCCTTTGGGTATGGGATTCACGCATTCAACGGGGATTTTTGCCAGCCCAAAAATGGCAGTTCTATCGATTGACGTGCCCATCTAAGGTGAACGTAGCCTCATTAGAAAACAGCACCCATTCCAAAGCAATTTGTCCACCATCGATAGAAGCGATAAATCGTTCGCAAAATTCGAGTCTACGATCAGGATCATCTTCGTTAAGCTCCTGCAGGTTTTGCATCTTATATGAGTGCTTATTGGGTTCTTTAAGAATCTTTAAAACGCTTGTGTGACTGACAACATGAACGCGAGCTATTTGCCTAGCTGGAGGAACAGGATTTTCTTCAACTTCCAACAATATATTGATGTTCAGCTGAGCTTCTTCGTCAACTTTTAAAACCTTTTGTCGAGGAGCCTCCCTTACGCGGGCCAACTTCCGATATCGAGTTTCAATTTTGCTAATCGTACTTCGATTGATTGAAGGTAATTCTGGATAAACTTCAGTAAACAATCGAGCGACTTCAGCCTGTGTTCGACTTCTGTCCCCATATCAGATCATCAATAAAATTTCGATACGATGCGTCTCGGTTAAATAGGGCATTTTCTTATTTCTCCTTTGTTATTTACACGTTGAAATACAAACAAGTACTAACAAATCAGTCACATTCAGTTCAAATTGACCAAAAAAACTTTCGAGCAGGTTTTTTATTGGGCTTATCAAGTAAGAAAAAATGTACCTATACAATAAAGTAATTTGAGTAAATATATCGTTATTTAATTTTTTTCCGACACATTGCTCATAAAAAATAACAAAAAAAAGTGGAATTGTAATAACAATTGGAAAAGCTTTAAAATAAAGAATGTATCAACCTACTTATCCATTTAAAAAAAAAGTTGGGGTTGTCTGCAACCCCACCAGATAATTAAAAAGATAAACAAATCTCTTTGTAATATGCCCCATTGAAAATTAAAATTGACTTGTTTCAGGAATTTTGCGATTAAACTTTATTGACCAAGTTACAGAATTTGTTCCAGTTAGACTTTCCACTTTGTATATTATTCTTAACCACACATATCTCTTAATACTCCTACAATTAGAAAAGTTTTGATGCTTGAATTTTTGTGTAAAATATTAACACCATACATATTCTATGCCACCGACAAGTCCCTATTATATGCAAAGAAAACAAATCTATGAATTATGACGGCTTGATTCACCAACTGCCTCCAGGATAGTATGGGTACTCGCACCGGTAACTCTTAAGCCGGTGAAGGGTTGGTCAGGTGAACTATAGAATATTAATGGCACCAGATAAATCGCAGCGAATACCTGATGCACAATGGACTAGTTATCAATCCATCAAAAGACTTGTCGACAAGACTTCTCACTACCAATCCATTCGATATTGTTTACCAGATAAATAAGAAAATGCTGAATAAACCGGAGCAGGACCAATTGGACAGGCTTATTTCAGTAACATCTTTGCATAAAACCCAAAATAAAAAATTAGATACAAAAGTAATAGAATGTTTTGAGATGTACAAAAAACGAAGAATTTGTGAATTTTTTTAAATAAATGTTTTATTGTACGATTTAGAGAAAAATTGTAGAACGTGTTAAGGTCTACGGAAAAGCTTAGTAACTTTTTTTGCGTCAAATGAAAAAAAAAGAAACATGTTTTTGTTTCAACTTTGACTATCCGCCATTTTTTACTGGGCCGATTTGGGTCATTAACGAACTCGTCCAAGATTTTTGTAGCATGTTTGGTATCGATCCGTCAAAAAATACGCTATCGTGCTTACAAATTCCGTTATAACATATATTTACATATATATATATATATATATATATATATATATATATATTGAACCAGATATCATAGATAATAAGAGAATTAGTAAGTATTATAAAAATATGTTGCTAGTATTAAAATATATGAAAATAAAATAATTTAAGAAAACAGGTAAAAAGGAAACATTTTTCTTAATTTAAACAACATATCAAATAAAGATATATTAAATAATAGCCTATAACAATATAATAAATAAGGAATTACCTCAATAATAATACAAAATATAGAGATTGCCTAACCAATGTAATGATGTAAATAAAGTTGCCTAAGACGAAGAATATTTTCCATACCATAACCAGCTATTCACCTAAAAAGAAATAATTATATAGTCAAGTCAAGAGAATTTTAGATATAAGTAGTTACATTATAATACAAATATTATTATAGATAATTCATTATAATCATTAATTTAAGAATAAAAACAAATACAAATATTGAATAGAATAGTAATTTGTTAAAATTTATTATAAATAATATAATGCAAAGAGTTTAGACAAATAACATAAGAGAATTTATATTTATGAATAATAAGAGTGTAACAGTGATATATTATCAATAATAATATTGAATGTTGTACCATGTAAATGTATCTATGTATAACCAATTTTAATTTATTTGTATGATGAAAAAACTCATAGGAACTCTATAAATGAACTAATAATGTAAAAGAGTGTATGTATGAAATTTTTTAATAAGTGAAAGAAGTTTCAATTAATCTGATTGCAAAAGACAATATTTTATTGGTTATAAAATATGACAGAACAAATTGTGAATCAACAAATAGACTTTGAAATAGTGACCTGAAAAAGAACAAAAGACTGTTTTGTTGAAAAAAGTAGAGAATCGAGGGGACGCTCAAATAAGGGAAGCTGGTGTCAAGAAGCGAGGAGTGTGTGTGATGGTGTTCCTGAAATTTCAAGAAAGTCCCGTTTTAAGACATTTAAACATATAAAGTACTATTAAATACAATCTTAGTAATACTCACAGTCAATTGTATCAAGTTTTTGGGCCAGAATCTACGAAATTTTCATTAATTTTGGTTTTTTGGAGCTTCAGCGGAGTGTTCCTGGGATCCAGAGACTTTCATCCCAATTCAAGAGCAACAGGTCAGTGTTTTTAAATCATTATTGGCCAATAATCAGAGTAAAAACTCAAAATACTCAAATAAGTACTTAATTTCATAAATTGATAAACTTTTGCAAATATGATCGATCTGAAAAAGAAAGAAACAGACTTTATATAGTGAATTAATTGCATAAATAGTTAAAATTAATAAAAGGCCGAATTTATATAAATTAAAATATGTACTTACGCCATCTTGTAATCGCATAAATCTGGTGATTGAAATTTCATAATGTAATAACTATGCCCATCTGTATATAATTCCTATATTTCTATCTATGTATATAACTATTTTCTTCCCACAGCAATTTGTATCATATATATGTATGATTTATATATAAATTCTTTTATGTGTTTGAACCATTCATTTGTCTGCATCTTCAACAAACTTGGTATAATATGAATAGATGCTTCTTACGTATAAGAATTGTTCGTTTTATGCTAAAGCGCATGACTAGTTTTTCACGCATGCGTATTGATGAAATTATTAAAATAAATAAGTAGATACAATATAACCATTGGCGTCTCATATTATTTTTATCAAATATATAAAATATTGAATTTAAAATTAAATCGATTTCAAAATAATGTGTTTTCTTTTTATTTAAACAATTACAACAATATAAAAGCCAGGACTCAAAGAGAAAAAGGGTTTCATGCTCCCGAATAATCAAATTAAAATAAATTACTAAACAAAATAACAATAACCAACTGAGCTAGCCAAACTAAACAAAAATTCTAAATAATGAACATCTACATTTAAATTTCATAATCAAAAGTAAGTAAGTATTTATCATATATAGTATATATATATATATATATATATATATATATATATATATATATATATATATAAAAGGAAGATAGTCTTTGCTGACTGTTAGGAATAAAACTGGTGAATATTGGGGAAAGCAGCAAAAGAAACGGGAAACGGGTACTCTTAACGGAAAATTTTCAAGCTTTCGAGGATGATTGTCCTCATCATCAGGAATACTGAAATGGGAAAACAGCATTAAGATACTGTAGTTAATAAGTAAGATACAATATAGAAGAAATCGCAACAGGTGCGAACTTACCTCCGAGTTGAGGTTAGAATCCATTATGTTGTAAAAAAATAAACTACGGATATTAAAAATATGAAACAGTTCACTAACAAAGGTTTAAAATAGCACAATCACAATAAGATGACTAAAAAAGCCAACATCTAACACCATTTTGCAGACAAACGAAACACGAGTGCTTTTTTATTGTCAAAAGCCGGCCAGAAAGTGATATAATAATTCTTCTAATTTGGAGGGATTAATTGACAGGCAATGATGCCAACCAATAGTTAAGTGGATGAACGTGACAACAAGTACCATAAGAGAGTGGTCTCCGTTGTGGAAGTTCATATTTGGATGGAAAAGAAGAATGCAGAGGGGTTGAGAAATTGCATTCTTCTTCTTTCTTATGACCAAACCAAACTCGCTACAAACATCGGTTAGGCTAAAATCTTGGACGAGTTCGTTAAAGAGCCAAATCGGCCTAGTAAAAACAAAATGGCGGCCTGTCAAAGTTGAAAAAAAAATCTTATTTCCTTTGTTTTTCATTTGACGCAATAAATTTACCGAGATTTTTCATAGATCTAATACGTTCTACAACTTTTCTATTCAACATTTTTTTCTAAATCGTACATTGAAAAATTTATTCAAGAAAATTCACAAATTTAGCAGATTTTTTTTTGTTATTTATTTGATGCCAAAATGTTACTTTGTTTTTTTGAACATCTCGAAACATTCTATTACTTTTGTATTCAATTTTTCGTTTTGGGTTTATGCAAAATTGTTACTGAAATAAGCCTGTCCAATTGGTCTTGTGCCATTGGAATTTTTTTTGTAATTTTATCGATACATCAATCAAACAGCTCATCCAATTATGTTACTGTGATGTTTAATTTGAGAAATTACGGAGAGTCTTATAAACTAACATCGTATAGACGTAATCGCAGGAAGTTACTAAAAGTTATTTCGAAAGATGTAAAAGTAACTGCAACCTGTGATCATCTTAGAAACATGTTAATTTGTAATATTACAGTAATGTTCTATATGTGACATTAGTGAGAAGTATACAACTTTACATCGTATGAATGTTTCCTATAGGAAGTTGCTTTTAACAAGTTCATAGGATGTGTACAGTAGAAACGCTGTGTCTTTTCTATCACGTGACTGATACTACATCAACCATATTTATATGAACCAAAACAACACGACAAACTCGTGTATTTAGTTTCGCTCTTTTTCTGTTATTAGAAGAAGAACACAACCTAACCAAAATAGTATGTGTTGAGTAATATCGTCCACTATGTCACGCGATGGAAAAGCTTAACCGTTTCTACTGTATGTATCTGCGAATTCTAGTATCATTGTGTAAATCAAAAATATGTTCTAATTACATGGCATGGATGTTAATAGAGTTGGTTATAAAATTAAGACATGTAAGAGATATCTTATTAACGTTTTAAATAAACATCACGAAAAGTCTCTAAGAAGAACATCACAAAAAAGACTTGTTATGTTTCTTGTTTAGTGGGTAGTTTGTTCTAGATTTTAATTCGACAATAATTCTACAGTGTAGTATCAAATTGTAATTAATGTTTATAAATAATTTCTTTAAAAGGTATTTTCTTCGATAAAATCTGTGATTGACAAAAATTAAATATCTTGTTCATAATTTTTCATCTACTCTACATTATCCTTGTGGGTTGTACCTTGATTTACATCACATACACATTAATATACCAAAAAAATTATAACTAAATGATGATTTGCAACAATATCACAGTTTTTGAGAAATGTAGATTACATTAGTCAGTAAAAGAGAGCACAATGGAATATTTCAAATATTTACTGTTCAGAATTATAACCTAGAAATATTACCAAATCGTCATGAAAGCTTTACAATATACTTTTCCTGAAATAATTAAAACAAAATACTGTATGAAGTATAAAATAAATGTATCTAAAATATATCAATAAAACTTTACTGTCCCATTTTTCAGGTGAACATAGGGTGCATTAATTTTAGTTTAAAAAGAATTCATCTCTTTCCATGGCCCCCTCAGAAGATGTACGTTTAAGAAATACGCAGATTTTTCAGGCCTTGTCAAGATTTCCCATCAAAGACAGGCCTACATTGTGTGGTCGAGAATAAAAAATATCTAATTTCTTTTCCATTTTGCTCTTCAAGGAAAGAAAAACTAATTGATATTAGGAAATCGCCATTTATTTTTTTCTTCATCTCCCAAACTTAAACAAAATTTTCAGGCAACAATATGATCAAAAAATAGTCATCCTCAGTTTCGGCCCCATTACCTGAATACCCAGTGATAGAACTCCACATAAATTTTATTATATTTAAATGTTGGCATACTGCTTAAAATATACAAAGAAACCAGATGCTGCTACAACATGTAAGAATCTAAAGATAATATAATAAAGTTGTAGTTAAAATGAAATTTAGTAAGAGAAGGAATAACATACCTTACAAGTGCTCAATTTATGAAATAATAAGCATTATTCCTGAAAGTAAAATTAAGATTGAATTGATCGAAATAAAATCCTCTTCCATATCCAATGATTTTAATTTCAGTCCTGTCTTAACTATTTTCACCTACGACCACCCCTGTAAGTAGTCAAAAACACACAGTCGCCAATCAATGTAAGACGTCTATTACGCACGGTAAAACAAAACGCACGGCTGTAAAGTAAAACGCACGGCTTCCATAGCAACCACTTAGCAACTGTCAATAGACGTAGCCATTTTATAGATATTTGACGTTAAATTTTATTCTATATATAAACGGTAGATAACATTTATTAGATATGAGATTGCATTTAACAGTAAGAGTTATTTGGAATTATATGATACTTGGTTCCGTTTCATTCAATCCGCATTTTTTAGCTGTCTGAATGTATCTCATATTAGTAAACAATAGTATATTATACACCAAGCGACTAAAGTGGCCTATTTAATTCCGCGGGTGGTGTTTGATTCCTGAGGGAAGTAATCCACCTAAGGGATCAATGTCACTTTAGTCGAGAGGTGTATACGCTATTTTATGCAATTCCGGTAATTCTACATACATTTTTAATAAGAATAAATACTACTTAGGACGGACTTTTACGAAACGTGGCTTGGCATCGAGGGTGAACTTCTAAGATGCTTGGCTGGGCATCGAGGAGCAACTTTTTTAAAACTTGGCTGGGCATCGAGGATGTACGTTTTTACTTGTACTTTAAATACCTTAATATTATTATAAACACAAGTACAAGTGGGTCGTAGGTAAAGTATAGTACGTAACTCGTGCTGTAACGCATTTTACGCACTCACGGAATCACGCACTCGCCGCTACGCGGCTTCGTGCGTAACTTTTCCGTTCGTGCGTAAAATGCTTCTTACAACACACGTTACATAATATACTATTATTACTCGTAATTATATTCCTGCACCATTAGGCGGAGATTGAGAAGATCCCATAAAATTGGTCAGAATCTATGGATTTACTTCTTGAAATTAAAGAGAGAGTCTTTAGCTGTGTTTATTAGCTAACTTACTCAAAAACACGGGAGAGTTGGATTTCTAACAATTGGAAATATTATATAGAATATATCCATAAAACTTCACTGTCCCATTTTTTCAACCGCAATAGCACTCAAAATAGTTAGAGTAATTTGATATTGAATGGTTTTTTTGTAATTATTGATCAATATTGAAAATTTTAAATTTACCCTGATGATCTTGATGGTAATCAAAGAGATGGGAATGGGACAGTAGAAGTAGAGCTGCAATAAAAATTAACTAAAACTAATAATTAATGACACTCGTAAGTTGATAGAAAAAAAAATTACCTAGACCGTGAAGAGCAAAGAAAATTCTTGGAACCGCATCTTCCTTCAAGTACAGAGTTGCATTGGGCTTAGTAATAATATCACTAGGGTTAAAATTATCTCATCATATTTTTACATTTTTGGGCAACTTCTCAAGATCCTCCATCCCACAAATTAAAAACCAAACTTTGCTTCTCCCATGTTTTTTGGAAATTTGAAATAAGAAATAATTAATTTTAATTGTTAACTCTCACATCTAAGTATAGGCAACAGTGCACTAGCAAAATATCAATGACTGTTTGAAAATCCATAAATTTTCGTAGTACTCTGCTCTAGCGGTATTGTCATAGCTAGTCCCTTCTCGTACTTGACAATGATTTTTATCCGAAATGTTCTATAAAAATCTATATCATATGCTGCTGGAATAACGTGATCTGAAAGGATGATAATAATATATCGTGCAGCTGTAAGATTTCTGAGTACAAAGGTAGTTTTTTCCTCCAAACTTCTTCTACTACAGACCATTATAGAACCATCTCCAAAACTGGATACTTCTTGTACAGCAGCAGCAGAGTATCGTTCATTGGGACGTCCATACACACGCACCCGGCCGTCACAGCGAGTGGGACAAAATAAACACGTTTGAAGACTGACGGACTGCGATCAAAATTTCTTGCTACCTGTCAAATTGTTACATCATTTTCAATCAAAGCTATAGCACGAAAGACTTCAATATGGCTGATATCTCTCATTTTGACAGATAATGAACTCAACAACTATAAACTTTCATGACGTTGCCCGGTGAAGATCTCTAAGCCTGCCGCGACATCCTGAATGCGAATATATTTATAATCACTTTATTTTTTGTACTTGCTGTTGTATATTAAAATTATCTCGAATAAATGAGCATAATCACGTATAATTCCTAACAAATCTCTAAAATAGAATTTAAATCAATAATGAAAATATAATTTTTATTTGTTAATATCAGAATGCCAAAAAGTTACACCGCTATCAAAAAGTCTTCCTGTATTTTTTTAAGCACAGTTTTTATTACTTGAACGTATCCACTCTATAACTGTAAGGTATGAATAACTTAACAAAAAGAAATCAGGACTTTTGAATCCAATTAAAAATTGGAATGTTTGTTTAGATAATGATGGCGCTGACATTTTTAGTACGATCTCAGTTGGTTTAATGTTACTGTTGACAGTTTGGAAATTGTTGCAATAATAAAATGAACGTGATTAAAAAACAAAATAGAATGAGTATTCAAAGGCGTACTCAAGAATTGGGAAAAGGATATTTCTCATTTTAGTAGAAAATATTCACTAGGTATATGATTTTTCTTATCCTTACGTGACGTTAGGATTATCCAGATATGAATATCTTAGAAGCTTTTGAACGATTGCCCTATAGAATAGGCATACTTTTAAAAATCGTGTTGAATAAAATAACTTTAATGTTTCGATTTTGGTGATAAGATATAATTCATACCTCCTGTATATTGTAAGTATAACTCCAAAAATTCTGATAGTTTTTATAATTTTTGGCAAGCAAAGTGAATATGATAGCAGTTGTTCTGAATCTTCAATGACGTATTCCAAGTTCCTTTATTATGTTTTTCCTCTTAAAATGAATGAACAGCAGCAAGTTAATCGAAATGTATCACAATCTAACTATTACAATCGATACTGTTTGCGCAGAAAGCTACAGTCAAGTTGAAGTCGCTGAACGGTTCAATATCACCCAGTCAATCATTTCAGGAGGCTTGAGATATACTACTATCACTGGGAGTAACTCAAGAAGACCGCAGAAGGGTTATAACTCTTAATCAAGGCCGGCTTTTGAGACTTCGTACACTGAGACAAACATTTGTTACCAGTACTACTCTACAAAATGAATAATTTTAGAATAAACCAAAATATGGTAAGGACTTGCATCCTGAAAAAGCATCAACTGGCGCATTATTGACCCTATTGCAAGACCAATAATGAAGATTGAGAATAAATATTATTCACCAATAATTGTAGGCTCTCTCTATTTTCTAATTACAGGCGAAACAGAGTATATAAAAGTCCCGGAGACCGCTACGAATAGTGTACCATTGTAGGTAATGTACACTATGGCGGCGGCTCAAAAATGGTGTGGGGTGGGATTAATTTCCAGGCTCGTACGGCGTTAGTTCCGATAGATAGAGGGCGCTTGTAGCTCAAAGGTAAATTACAGACAATTTAGAAAAGCATGTCTTGTCATTTGTACCATTTATTAGGAAGAATTTCATGCTCATTCTCACCATGGTTTGACCTGCGAGAAGTCCCAACCTTTACCCAATAGAGCATGATTGGATCATCATAAGGAGACTAGTATCACTACTACCTAACCAACCAAATACATTAGATCAACCGTTTTTTTCTCGGTACTGGTTGATATTTGTGATCCAATTGATCAAGATCAAAATACCAAAAATTCCCGTGATTTACACAAACACAATTTCTGCATATATGGCAAGAAAACCGGGACTTGAATCTACACTAAATGCAATACTTCCTAGAACCTCCTGATATTTGTTGTAAATTAGAAGTATCAGCATTTTCTGTAGTAAATTATTATCTTCTATGGCACACATACAGCGGTAATTGGTTCTCGCTTGAACGTTGCTGTGAATGCGCTCTATTAACGCCAATACTATTCCCATTAGTAACGTTCTTCTGTTCAAATCGTCTCTTGAGTTAGAATGTTTCGACAGATGCACGACGTGGTAATTTATTCCAGCTACATTCAGTAGTGCGAATAAGACTACCATGGGGCAGCGTCTGGCTGTCCAAGCGACTTAGTATAGTGAAGAAAATTGTACACAGTGTCAACTCCACTTTTAGTAGTATTATAAAAATGTATCAGCTCAGGTTTGTTTTTTTCATCAGAGGTAGTTTTTTTGGAGACATAGGAAATCAATGTCATGTTTCTCCCATATCCAAACATGTTTGAAGTTATTGTGCAATGTTTGACTTCCGTGAACTCCTTTAGCGCTTTTCTCTTATTTTTCCGTACTGTTCCAACAACTGTAAGTTTCTGAACCCTGAGCAGTTTTTCGGCCTACGGAACCGAGGTTAACCAGGTGCCTGTTGTAAGATTTCTTAATGTTCCCGATATGGGAGCCACTAGACTATCGCCGATACTACTGCCATAATTTTTCACGTGGAATGGACCATGTAGATAGTTTCACATCATATTTTTTGGGTTAAGATGGCATATATAGTCTGAAAGTACACCGGCACCAAAATGCAATAACCATTTAATCAATAGCTGCATTTTGGGATACCGTAAAATGAGGTGACTTCGGCTGATTTTCCAAGTTTTTTCTACATAACTAGCTTATTTTCTTTTTTTAACTTTTACAAAAATTACAGTAGATGTTCACACTATTGACATATATGATTCCAATTTTCAAAAAAATTTACCCCCTCCCTGGATTTTTATTTTCCTAATCCTTTGCTCCCTATAATACCAAATATTCACTCTAGCGGCTGCTTCAAACTGATTCACATAATTGGTCCACGATGTATTTCCGTCGAACGTTGGAGCCTTGACTCATCAACTTTGGGTTGTTTCGCACTTCTTTCCTTCTACTGGCGTGTCTTATGTTCTTGAATCTGTTGTCTTTCTCTCCACCGTTGTTAGTTTATTCTCCATTTTTCCGACCATCTTTGTCATTTTATCCTTCATGTCCAATTATAGAGATTTTATTTTAAACCTCAGCTTCGATGTACTTTTTAATTGCTAAGTTATCGGCAGAAATCTCGTTTTTCATAGCAGAAATTTCGTTCTTCATATTAGCAGAAATTGCTTCATAGTTGACTTTTTCTCGGTCATAACGGGAACTGACGAAATTAAGAGGGCGCCTTTGAATGAAAATGTTTCTGGATCAAGCCGTCACTTTCCAGTGCCACTTCAAGTCTATCTATTAATTCACTTTTCTTACCGAACGTTTCCAACTCGCGATTTCCCAATTCTGCTCTTAGTTCCGCCACTTTCAGGTCACTGTTTCTCTTATTCATTTAAATACACATCGGGTGGGATAAATTTATAGACACGGTATATCTACTCACGTAATTTATTTACACACTCAACTATTCACTAACTTACATTGAATACACTGCATTTATAAATACTTCACTAATATTTATTCACGTGCACGTCTATTCACTACGAAGTTAAATTGTAAACTAAACTAACTCGCTGGTGAGTAGTCTCTTATATATTAACCGTTTTTTTAGTGCCTTATAATCCGGAAACTTCTCGATTGCGGCTGCCAATAAACAATCGAACTTGGAAATCTCTATAAAAACGATCGCAAAAAATGATAAATAGTGGTTCTAAGAAATCGGGTGCGCATTCACCAAAATATTACCTTTAATTTATAGTGTAGACAGAGTCGGATTCAGGGATTACACCAATGTGCGATTTCGTAACAATATAATAAAGGTCGAATTTCTGTATTGTAAATATCTGGGCTTTGGTTTCCAGGTATTTAGATTCCCAAATATTCAAATTTCATTTCCTGGTTTATTAGTTTATCATCAACCAAAAGCTTACAATTGATCAGTGACTTGGAAGTAACCATTGATTTCGTTTTTGCCGCTGATATTACCATGCTAAATTTCATTTTATTTTGTTTGTTTGTAATTTCATCCATTGCGATGTTAAACATAAGCGGGCTTAGAGACTCCCGATGGCATATTTTTAATAGTTCGTGACACTTTGCGTATTTGACACGATCTTGGTAGATAAGATGATAGAATTTTAATTTAGTTTTTACATTAATTTTGCTGTTATTAAATGAATTTTTCATTTGAAGAGTTGACCAATATGTTTATGATTTACAGAGAAGCTCGAAAAAATGAGAGTGGCAGGCAGCTCTTTTATACCAACAAAGATATCGCAATCGTCGAATTCCACATCATTCTACATTTGCAAGTATTGAAAGAAAGCTGAAAGGAACTGGAATCTTGTTAATTGAAAGAAATAATGCTGGAAAGCAACGTACAACAAGGACTGTGCATCTGGAAGAGGGAATATTAAATAATATTTTTAAAACGCCATCTTTAAGTACTCGAACTGTAGGTCGCGCTTCAAGAGTGGACCATTACACCGTATGGAAAGTTTTAAAAGAACAAGTGTTACATCCATACAAATTGGCCAGTATTCAAGCATTAGAACCTTGTGATTTTCAGGTGCGTATGGAGTTTTCAAACTGGTATTTACAAAAGTGAAAATCGAAATTTTCCAAAATATGTCTGGTATACGGACGAGGCTAGATTTACTAGGGAAGCAAGTTTCAAATCTAAAAAAGTCAAGTTTGGGATGAAGAAAATCCGCATTTTGTTCCTGAAAGGGGATTTCAGCATAAACGTTCGGATAATGTGTGGGGGATTATGGTTGGAGATTGCTTAATCGGGTCCTACATTTCACCAAATAAATTAAATGCAGCAATTTATACGCGCTTTCTGGAAGAAATGTTGGATGCCTTGTTGGAGAATGTACTGTTAAATATTAGACAATACATGTGGTTTCAACACGATGGGGCATCTGCTCATTCGCTGCAGCGGCAAGCAATTACTTGAACATACGTTTTAGAGAAAAATGGATTGGTCGGGGTGGACCCAATTGTTGGCCTCCAAAATCACCTGACTTGAATCCTATCGATTTTTTATATGGGAATATATGAAGTGCTTAATGTACGAAACAATCATCGAATGTAAACAAGATCTAACAGCTAGAATTCAAGCTGCGGCAGAAATCATTCAATCCCGTCCAGATTGATTCTCAAAGACACGTTTTTCAATGACAAAACGGTGTGAGAAATGTATTGAAGTAAGCGGCCAACAGTTTGAACAACTACTGTAATTTTCTCAATTTTGTTATTGTTGTAATACAGAGTTGTTTAAATTTAATTTGTGCTATTATTATTTTCATTTTCATTACCAATTTTGTTATTATTGTAATACATTTTTGTTTGAAATCGAGATTATGAATAACCTGTATTTGTTTTGAACTACTTACGCTTAATAAGTATATGAAATTAAATGAATAATTAATTAATTAATTTGTAAGTTATTTACGTGTTTGCAGACTTTTGTTTATAGGCAAATTTCTACAACGCCGTTTATTTTAACTCCATGAAAGGTTATTATTTTTTACCTAAAAATAATCAGGAAATTTAAAACAAAAAAAAATTGCTCCATTGGCGTAAAAAATAGGGGGATAGAAGTGACCACTAGCCCTGACAGTGCGCCACGGGCTAAATTTTTCCAAAGTTGGTTTATGTCAAAATATTACTTTATTAAGGAGCATATTGGTCACTTAATTTTAAAACAGAATTTCAAAGGCGTTCTTGATTTAAGGAAAATTTTTTATATTGATTTAAAATTTTGAACACCCTATATCTCAGTAACTAGGCCCCGTAAGGGTTCGTATTTCTATATCAAAATGAATCATTTAATGAGATCTCTCTGTGGTAGAGCGTTGTCGGTCGAATATAGAAATACTCTGTATAATGTGAGTCGTAGTCAATTTTTATTATACTTTGTCAAATTACGCTCGCAATATTTGAAAAAAAAAACTTTTACATTTGATAAGATCATAATTATAAAATGTGCACATTTGTATTGAGGTAAATTCGGTTATTTTTGTGTCAAAATATGATAATACCTTGTTAATTCTCCCTGTATTTGATTTGGCATTTTGAATCATATATTTTACAGAGTGAAGAGAGTATTCAAGCAATATCCATTAGTAATACCTGGTTTGAGAATCCTCGTAAGAGAACTTAACTAACAAGTCGGTATTTTTGCAGTAGAAATCCAGTATATTTATGGCACGTTACGCCTTTGTGTTAATTTGTATACTGAATTGATTTTGATAAGTTTTGCGAGAACTGAATTTTATTCAAATGACTTTCTTAGTCGGATTCTGAAATAAATTGAGGAGTTAACTGCAGATACTTGGTTATAAACATGTATGAAACTGAGAAATCAAATTAAGTTTCTCAACTGAAGATTGTTATAGTTCAAATAAGTTGTTTTGTAAATACTTTAAGTTCTCGTTGATAAGAACGAGTTCCTCGAGAAAATACACTTCTCCAAAAAATTAATGCCCCAATCAGCTTTATTTATATTTAGAAAAATATACAAGTACTTGAAATTTTTTTAATTAATATGTATATTTATATGTTTATATATAAATATGATTAAATATAATTATATATATATATATATATATATATATATATATATATAAATTAAGCAAAAAAGCGATAAACGCCTATGATCGTTGCTGATCAATTAAGACACAAAAGGACAATTACTATTGAGGTTAGCAGCAAAAGTAAAAGTGTACTATTCTTAGATTTCCAAGCTTTCGCAAATATTTATTCGCATCTTCAGGAAACTACAAAGACAGAGAAAAATACATAAATTACAAAAACAGTCCGCTACAACAGTTTCATAACTTACGCTAATTTAGAATGTATCCTTGATCTTAACATAAGGACAATCGTTAAACAGTTAAAATTAAAGAAAGAAACAAGTCCAGATTGCATTACAAACACTAACAGTCACATATTAAAATATTTTAAAATCATTAAAAGGTTGAAACATTGAAACAGCGAGAATTCACACAAGCACATGGATCTATTTTAAATTGTATCCAAATTTGAAAACAGAATAACGACAGGTTCTTCTTTCCTATGAAATAGAAAAGAAAAATTATTAAAAAAATTTTTCGCTGTTTGATAATGTTTATTTACAATCTGTCGTACGGTCAATACACAAACATTGGTCCTCAATCAGTGTTGAGTGTAATATTGACAAAGATACTTTCATTGAGTTGATTGACTTCCTTTTTGAGTCTACGTGCTTTTCGTTTAATAATAAATTTCATAAAAAAACTTTTGGTACACCTATGGGAGCTACAATTTCTCCTATACTGGCTTGTTATGTCATGGATGATCTGTTGGATGTGGTCCTTCCGGTAGTTCCTTTTAACATCCCTTTCATCAAGAAGTATGTTGATGATATTATTCTGGCTTGTCCTAAGGATTCTACCGATGATCTCCTTTCTATCTTCAACAGTTACGACCCCTACATCCAGTTCACTTTAGAAGTGGAAGACCATAATATGGCTGTGCCTTTTCTGGACACTCTTTTTACCAGGACACCGGATAACGTGATTATAATTGATTGGTACAGAAAGTTGAGTAGCTCTGGGAGATACCTCAATTACAACTCTTACCATAAATTCAGCATGAAGGTAAACTTGGTTAGACAGATGACAACAAGGGTTATGAGTCTTTCTGATTCCATTTTTAAGAATAAAAATCGTGATATACTCTTCAATTGGTTCCTTGATAATGCATATCCCAAACCATTGCTAAGGAAGATTATTTTCAACACATCTTCTGTTTTGACACAGGTCCCGACGCATTCAGGAGTTGAAGCGAGTGCAGCTGGTCGGGATGCCCTTTCAACTTCGGAAGGGGTATCGACCATTTCAATTGTTTCTTTGCCGTACATTAGGGAGGTTACTCCCAGACTAACAAGGATTTTTTCAAAATATTTACAAAATGTTAAGTTTGCTTGTAGGAGTGCCGTATTGGGGAAATCGATTTATAGTCCTTCAAAAGATAAAATACCTATCTTAGATAGTAGTAATGTGGTCTATAAACTTGTTTGCAATAGCTGTGATCATACATATATTGGCCAGACCTCTCAAAAGCTGTCTAGTCGTGTATCTCTCCATAAAAGCGATATAAGACTGCATCCAGAGAGATGTTCTCTTGCCAATCATGTTTCCTCCTTAGATCATGTAATAGATTTTGAAGGGATTAAGATTCTATCATGTGAAAGAAACTATAGTAAAAGATTATTTTTGGAAATGGCCTTCATTTTTCAGGAGGATTTCCGTATTAATAAGAAAACAGACATTCAAAATTTAAGCAATTTGTACTCTCTCCTCTTGACTCTAGACAAGCAAAATTCCTGTAAGCAGATTGGTAATAATTCTAACAATATTTCTACATAACATCGACCGAATTATTGTACCCCCCTCGTATTCGTATTCTATTCAAATGTATATATTGTTTCGATCGTTTTTAGTTTAGGTCATTATGGTCGTGGTAATTAATAATTTTTTAATAATTTTTCTTTTCTATTTCATAGGAAAGAAGAACCTGTCGTTATTCTGTTTTCAAATTTAGATACAATTTAAAATAGATCCATGTGCTTGTGTGAATTCTCGCTGTTTTAATGTTTCAACCTTTTAATGATTTTAAAATATTTTAATATGTGACTGTTAGTGTTTGTAATGCAATCTGGACTTGTTTCTTTCTTTACGTTTAACTGTTTAACGATTGTCCTTATGTTAAGATCAAGGATACATTCTAAATTAGCGTAAGTTATGAAACTGTTGTAGCGGACTGTTTTTGTAATTTATGTTTTTTTCTCTGTCTTTGTAGTTCCCTAAAGATGCGAATAAATATTTGCGAAAGCTTGGGAATCTAAGAATAGTACACTTTTCCTTTTGCTGCTAACCTCAATAGTATTTGTCCTTTTGTGTCCTCATTGATCAGCAACGATCATAGGCGTTTATCGCTTCTTTGCTTAATTTTATGATGGGGTTTTTCGAAGATATTCAGACCACCTATGGGACATTAGCAGTTGGGTTTTTGAAGAAATGGTCCAAGACCAAGATGAAATTAGCTAAGGAACTGAATAGAAGAATTTTTCTTTTAAAGTGTAGAAAAGCAGGTGTTCTGCCCAGTCATATAATGAATTCCACTATTCCTGTAGAAAATTTGATATATCGGCAGGATTCACACACACACGGTACAAGAAGGTTTATTAGCGGGTTGGGATACAAATTCTTGAATATGGAAATTGGTATTAATCATAATTTAATTGTTACTCTTGAAGACACTCTTTCTAAATTGAAAACAGATATAGTTAACAGTACTAATGAATTTATATGTAACAACTTCTTTCAAAGGCAGTTGAGACATTACAATAGATCTTTCCATGGTATTAAAACTAGGAACATAAAGAAATTTAATAATTTAAAAACCGAGTGGTATGGTGCATTTCTTAAAACCAAATCTTCTTGGATAAAAAATCTTTCCAATGTAAATATCCCTCCTAATGTTGAGAAGTTTCTTTCCTTAGGTCCCAAATTCAGTGTGGAACCTCGATTACATTTTGATGTACCAATCAAATCCATCCTTTCCGACATAGATTATATTTCGTCATTAATTCCTAATATTGATAATAGGAATTTAGCAGTTGCTAAATCCAATAATGTCATCACCAATCATGCTTATAGGAAGGATAGTCATCCATCTATATTTCGGAACTTGTTGTCAGAAACAAAGTTTTTTCTTAAAGAACATCCTGAGTTAATTGTTACAAAGTCAGATAAGGGTTATGTAACGGTTGTTATGTTAAGGGAGGATTATTTAAAGTTATCCCAAGATTTAATAATTAACGACTCTTCCTATGTTCCTCTCCCAAAGGATCCAAGTAGGGCGATTCAAACTAAATCAAATGCTCTAGTTAAGAGATTATATAATGAGAGACAAATTGATGAAATCACTAAGAAAAAATTGACTTCATATAATTCTGTTATAGCCAAATTTTACGCGCTCCCTAAAATCCATAAACCTACTTTAACTATGAGACCCATAGTTGCATCAATCAACTCTCCAACTGAGTTTGTTGCTACTTTCCTCACAGACATTTTGACAAGGGCATATAATGCTGATAATGAATATTTCATTAAGGACTCTTTTCATATTTTTGAACTATTTAACAGAAAGGTTCTTCCTCATGATTATGTTGTGGTTAGTCTGGATGTGGTTTCGCTGTTTGATAATGTTTATTTACAATCTGTCGTACGGTCAATACACAAACATTGGTCCTCAATCAGTGTTGAGTGTAATATTGACAAAGATACTTTCATTGAGTTGATTGACTTCCTTTTTGAGTCTACGTGCTTTTCGTTTAATAATAAATTTTATAAAAAAACTTTTGGTACACCTATGGGAGCTACAATTTCTCCTATACTGGCTTGCTATGTCATGGATGATCTGTTGGATGTGGTCCTTCCGGTACTTCCTTTTAACATCCCTTTCATCAAGAAGTATGTTGATGATATTATTCTGGCTTGTCCTAAGGATTCTACCGATGATCTCCTTTCTATCTTCAACAGTTACGACCCCTACATCCAGTTCACTTTAGAAGTGGAAGACCATAATATGGCTGTGCCTTTTCTGGACACTCTTTTTACCAGGACACCGGATAACGTGATTATAATTGATTGGTACAGAAAGTTGAGTAGCTCTGGGAGATACCTCAATTACAACTCTTACCATAAATTCAGCATGAAGGTAAACTTGGTTAGACAGATGACAACAAGGGTTATGAGTCTTTCTGATTCCATTTTTAAGAATAAAAATCGTGATATACTCTTCAATTTGTTCCTTGATAATGCATATCCCAAACCATTGCTAAGGAAGATTATTTCCAACACATCTTCTGTTTTGACACAGGTCCCGACGCATTCAGGAGTTGAAGCGAGTGCAGCTGGTCGGGATGCCCTTTCAACTTCGGAAGGGGTATCGACCATTTCAATTGTTTCTTTGCCGTACATTAGGGAGGTTACTCCCAGACTAACAAGGATTTTTTCAAAATATTTACAAAATGTTAAGTTTGCTTGTAGGAGTGCCGTATAGGGGAAATCGATTTACAGTCCTTTAAAAGATAAAATACCTACCTTAGATAGTAGTAATGTGGTCTATAAACTTATTTGCAATAGCTGTGATCATACATATATTGGCCAGACCTCTCAAAAGCTGTCTAGTCGTGTATCTCTCCATAGAAGCGATATAAGACTGCATCCAGAGAGATGTTCTCTTGCCAATCATGTTTCCTCCTTAGATCATGTAATAGATTTTGAAGGGATTAAGATTCTATCATGTGAATGAAACTATAGTAAAAGATTATTTTTGGAAATGGCCTTCATTTTTCAGGAGGATTTCCGTATTAATAAGAAAACAGACATTCAAAATTTAAGCAATTTGTACTCTCTCCTCTTGACTCTAGACAAGCAAAATTCCTGTAAGCAGATTGGTAATAATTCTAACAATATTTCTACATAACATCGACCGAATTATTGTACCTCCCTCGTATTCGTATTCTATTCAAATGTATATATTGTTTCGATCGTTTTTAGTTTAGGTCATTATGGTCGTGGTAATTAATAATTTTTTAATAATTTTTCTTTTCTATTTCATAGGAAAGAAGAACCTGTCGTTATTCTGTTTTCAAATTTGGATACAATTTAAAATAGATCCATGTGCTTGTGTGAATTCTCGCTGTTTTAATGTTTCAACCTTTTAATGATTTTAAAATATTTTAATATGTGACTGTTAGTGTTTGTAATGCAATCTGGACTTGTTTCTTTCTTTAATTTTAACTGTTTAACGATTGTCCTTATGTTAAGATCAAGGATACATTCTAAATTAGCGTAAGTTATGAAACTGTTGTAGCGGACTGTTTTTGTAATTTATGTTTTTTTCTCTGTCTTTGTAGTTCCCTGAAGATGCAAATAAATATTTGCGAAAGCTTGGAAATCTATGAATAGTACACTTTTCCTTTTGCTGCTAACCTCAATAGTATTTGTCCTTTTGTATATATATATATATATATATATATATATATATATATATATATATATATATATATATATATATATATATATATATTGAACTTATCGTAACAAGTATTAAAGAGAATAAGATACAAATATATGAAGTTTGCAACTTTGTCAAATAACATGTAGAGATTACTTTCTTCAGACAGATAAAATTATCTTTTCTAAGGGTAATAATAAGTGAGAAATATATTTCACATTGAATCGAACAACTATGATATCAATTATTCCGTATAACTACAGAAATATATAAGTAATATTTAAATTATTTACCTTAAATTTCAGAATGTAAACATAATGAGTCATAAATTTCAATTCAATTCCTTGGTAAATTATAAATTCACTTTCTTATTAGCAGGACAAATGATGACTTGTATATATTATCCAGAATATCCAGCATTGAATCTGAAAAGAATATGAAATTATTATCAGACAATAATAAACAGGATATTTGATAACAATATACAAACAAAATTATCACAGTTACTGAAACGAAATAACAGAAGTGTCAATTCAAACTTCATGTCATTCAGCACAGAATAATGATAGTAGAAATATATTCAACCATAGAATTATCTATGTTCTGAACTATTGATTATTTGCAAAGTAAAGATGATGTTTGGAAAATATAACTGAATTAAGTAATAGGCCAAATTTATATGAGATAAATGTTGAATCTTGAATAAAAATAGAATTGCAGGGCATTATAAAAGGTTTACAAACGGTAATGATTGTAAATTTATAGATATTTGGATTTGAAGTTGGTTAGATATAATCATTGTATATAAATATAAGGTATATTTTTGGAAATATTTCACATGTAAATAGGTGTAATGAATTATTTTGAAATTTTACATAAACAGTAAATAACAATAGGAATAATAAAAAGACATTAAATGAAATATTAAGCATTGAATTAAAAAGTCTATGATACATCTAGTAAGTTGTTAGTGTTTTGTTTGAAAAATAACAAAGCTAGCAACGAGAGTTTGTTGATTTAGAAAACAAAGGAGTTAGTGAGGTGATGCGAAATAAAATGGACACATGTAAGAGATTTTTATAAAATTCAATTAAAATATTCAGAAATTATAAGAAATTGAAGTAAAAACATATTAAAAACGTCAAATTACAACCTCCGGAACATTTCCAGAAGAAAATATAATGAAACATTGGTTATTTGTGAGAAATACATACAATCAAATCTTAAGAGGGGACGTTATGTATAAATTTTAATAAAGTAGCTGCATTACAGTATTAAATACTATACAACAACATCAATAATAAGCATAAAAACATTCTGAGTCAAGTTTAACAAACGATTTAAGAATATAACATCGACTTACCTGCTGTACAAACGATAGAGTTTGTTATACAAGTTGAAGAGAGTCCAGCTTCATTCCAGGGAAGAGCACAGGAGCAGAGTGAACAAAAACTACCCAGTGTTGTGATCAGGTCAGTGTGTAAATAATTTATATGGTTAACCATTTTAAAATTCAAACATATATTACTAATTTGGCCAAATTTCACCATTGATAATTTTTTATATGTATAAGAATATTCAGCATAAGTAATTTAGTTTGTAATAATTTTGTTTAACATAAGTTTTTTCTTCACAAATTATAATGCTTTTCAATTTTATGTCTTTTGGTAATTATATTAACTAAATCTTGAGTCATCTGAATTTTATTTGCATGTCATTTGCTAAATATAGGAAAAGGCTTGATATCATAGAAGTCGAATTGGTGTGTTCCACATAATTTTATTCACAGCTATTGGAGGAGATGATGTTAATACAATATTTATAAAGTGCAAATTTCATATATTTTTTAATTCAATGCGGAACCCAACGGGAGTATGAGTTCTAATGCTCTCCACTAAGTCAATAAATTAATAACAAAATATAATCAAATTTACCCTGAGCTAGTTATTAAATTCAATATACTTCCATAGACAAACATTAAAACATAGATAAAATATAAAACAGATACTAGAATATATTATAATATATATATATATATATATATATATATATATATATATATATATATATATATATATATATAACAAAGAAGATGTAGGAATATCGCGTGATATGTTAACAATAACAACAAAGAGATTCATGGGTAATTCACGCAAAATAAGGGCTACTGAAATAGAGTGGTAACCGTGGACATGCATGTTTCTGGCTCATTTTGCCTCTTCAGCACTGCATAACCAAATGAGGATGTGAAATTTGGGAGCAAAGATGTTAATCGAAACATGGGAAAACACAAAATAACGGATTTCAGCAGGGAAACCAAACGCTCATTTGTGTCTTCAATTGGAAGATCCCGAGTTTTCAGGACAACAACCAACATCGACACGGAGGCGCATATAGCCCCCCGCCATGAACCTTCCGACCCATAGTAAATAACAAAGAAGATGTAGGAATATCGCGTGATATGTTGGTTTCCCTGCTGAAATCCGTTATTTTGTGTTTTCCCATGTTTCGATTAACATCTTTGCTCCCAAATTTCACATCCTTATTTGGTTATGCCGTGCTGAAGAGGCAAAATGAGCCAGAAACATGCATGTCCACGGTTACCACTCTATTTCCGTAGCCCTTATTTTGCGTGAATTACCCATGAATCTCTTTGTTGTTATTGTTAACATATCACGCGATATTCCTACATCTTCTTTGTTATTTACTATGGGTCGGAAGGTTCATGGCGGGGGGCTATATGCGCCTCCGTGTCGATGTTGGTTGTTGTCCTGAAAACTCGGGATCTTCCAATTGAAGACACAAATGAGCGTTTGGTTTCCCTGCTGAAATCCGTTATTTTGTGTTTTCCCATGTTTCGATTAACATCTTTGCTCCCAAATTTCACATCCTTATTTGGTTATGCCGTGCTGAAGAGGCAAAATGAGCCAGAAACATGCATGTCCACGGTTACCACTCTATTTCAGTAGCCCTTATTTTGCGTGAATTACCCATGAATCTCTTTGTTGTTATATATATATATATATATATATATATATATATATATATATATATATATATAGATAGTCACGGCTGAAATGTTAAAAAACAAAATTTAAAAAATCACGGGGATTGCAGCCTAATTCTTGTTATACGGAACCGAGCGCTTTCGAAAGACTTTTTCTTTCTTTTTCAAGGTTGTAAGGTAGAATTATTGGAAATCAAAGAAAACAGGATACACAGCAATCACTTTTAACTTCAATTCAAATCAAAACCACTGCCTTATCATTGAAATAAAATACAATAAGAAAACTAAAAATTGAGTTTAAATTTTACATGTAAATGGGTACTTAGCTTAAATCCCTCCTGAAGGAACACATTTTGGTTTCAAAAGTCCCCACCACTACATTTTAAACGAGAATATTAGACACTAATTCGGTTGTTTCAAGTGTATCTAGCTTTTGGATAGAAAGTAACGATTTTTAATTTTCAATACCTATTTACAGTCGTATTGTCTTCAAGCAAGTTTGTTTTATTTTATATCTATATACCAGGGTAGTTGAAAATTTACGAGTGTGATACCAAATGCTGCACCAATCTTAGCAATGAGATTAATATTTAAATTTTTGAATCTTGATGTCCAATTAATGTCAAAACTGAAGAAAACCCTTCTTTTTAGAAAAATTCTTTCATATAACAGTTGCCTGCTGTTATTTTTTTGTTGGTTTTTTTAAGAGGAGTTGAATCTGCTAAAAGTCACCAAACCGCATGAACTCTCACTTCCTCGGTCCCGTGGCTGTGAACATATCCAGGCAATTATCCCGTGTACAAAGTTTAGCACCGGCTAAAAGAGAACGACACCTGTAGGTGGTAAGTTTAATAATTTCAAGATATTTCTTAAAAAAAATCATTCAAGTCCAGTCTCTCACTCTTGAATTTTTAGATTCCGAAATTGCCAACTTCAGAGCCCGTCACCCTCTGAGTAGCAATATTTTTAACAACCTTCAAAGAGGGAAATGGCAAGTCCCATCCCCTGTCAAGTGTGTCAGTCCCGACAGATGGAGAAACCCCCCACAGACCTCTCCGAAATGATGCTATTTCTAGTATAGTACTCTCCATGCCTGGTGTTATTTGATTAAAAATGTTTTGACATTTCTTTCTGTAACGTACGTTATAGTGTGAAAATATGTTTATAGTGGAGTTAGTTGCTAGTACCACGCCCGTGACGAAACGCAACAATCTCTCCACAGACTCAATACAACACCTAACTAAGGGAAGAATCGTCACTGCTAGTTGGGTTGACATTTCTACAATGCAATAAATATGTGTAAATCTTACTTATATCATGGATGTCAGACTTTTTATTCATTGTTAGGTCATTTACTTGAATGTGGTACATTTCTAAGAATTTACGTTTATTTCTATTTCTTTCAAGTTACAAATACCAAAAAAAGACTATTCTTTGAAATGGCTCGTTTATTTCAAGAACCTAAAACTATTAACAAAAAAAGTTACCATAATACTCTGAGTGATATTTATCATTATCTACTAACAATTGATAATGAAAATAGCTAAATTTCAAATTCTTATACATAATTAAAACTTATTCAAATGAAAGTTTGATGATTTTTAGGAATAATTGCATTTTAGGTAGATGATTTTAATATTTTCAATAGTTTTATATAAAATGAATTTGTTATAATCTTTTATCATAATTTTAAATATCTATGAAGAAATTATTAAGATGACATCTATAATAATATTAAGTTCACATTTATATAATAAAAGAAGAATATTCCAATATATATTAACCTATATTACAAACATAACATGTTTTCTTCTTTTGTTTTCAAAAAAAAATTAGCATATAAAGAAAATGTTTGTATTCACAAATCTGTCAAAATAACTTATGATTAAAAACTTTTTTAAAACTTCAAATATCGATATATTTACCAATTTATAACAACAATTGTAACAATCTCAATTTACTTATCCTGAATAATGGAAATAAAAGTTTCCGAAAGCTTCGGAGAAAAACAGTAACAAGAGTTTTCTTTCAATTAACTTGCCGTTACCCCAATATTAATTGTTCCATACCTAATTAGTCGGCAATGACTATCTTCTATATATATATATATATATATATATATATATATATATTATCGTGTATTTTTAATTTCAGTAGTACTTATCAATATATTGTATTATATGATTCTAATTTGCCTTACGTTGGTAACGACAATTGTCATGTAATCAACGTTTTCTTTTGTAACGATGTTCCGGTGAACACCGCTGATGATACGCCTATGGTTCGAACCAATCCAGTTTTTATCGACAACTGATGGATATATAAACCGACCAACAATTTCAATAAGACAGTCCGATCGAGGCATTGACTCAAAAGGACTTCCACTCCAGTCTAGCGAGGTACTGACTCGTTAGACTCTACCCTTCCGTCGGCAAGGTAATGACTTGCCATACATCCTTCCTTCCATTTGGTAGGGTATTGACCTACCAAACTACGTCCACCCGTGTGAGAGGTATTGACTCTCACATATTCCTGTACTTCCCGCCTCTAAGGTACTGACTTAGAGGTACTTCGTCTCGCCCGAGGTATTGACTCTGACGAGCATCCAGAACCCACATTACCGCTTATACCCGTGTATCGAAGTTTCAGCGTTCGCATCGTTCAAACTGCTATTCCGTAGGCGTATCTCCCCGGTCGACGAGCAATAATTAGATACACCCCCTTATACGGACCAATATAGTGAATATTTAATTGTAGGCCAGGTATTGATCTTGTTTGTACGTATGTAAATAGCGTCTGTAGATATTTTTATAAAAATAAACTTATTTTATTTTGGGATCCTGTCTCTGACTGTACAACCTTAACTACAAATAGAGTTGAATATATATATATATATATATATATATATATATATATATATATATATATAGGTGGGGATAACGGGGATTTCAGTCCAAGGAATCAACGCGAAGATCTTTTATTTACAAAATGCCGCCAAGCTTTCGTGTCCTTTTGACACTTCTTCAGGGCACTATAATACATATACAAATATAAATATGATTTAAAAATAGAGAAATAAATATAAGTACTTACATGTAAAATATTTTAAGTAAATTCAATATAAATAATCATTAAAAAATTTGTAAATGTAAAAATAAATATAATTATAATATACTTGATGTCATATTTCACATAAGACAAATCGATACATAATTTGTTTGTTCGTTACTTAGTTATTTTAATTTTTTTTAGGTTACTTTATAATTATTTAATGAAGTTTGAATTTGAGGTTAGATTATAACCTTATAAAATGACTTTGACAGATAATTTGTTTTTCAAAACAAATTATCTGTCAAAGTCATTTTATAAGGTTATAATCTAACCTCAAATTCAAACTTCATTAAATAATTATAAAGTAACCTAAAAAAAATTAAAATAACTAAGTAACGAACAAACAAATTATGTATCGATTTGTCTTATGTGAAATATGACATCAAGTATATTATAATTATATTTATTTTTACATTTACAAATTTTTTAATGATTATTTATATTGAATTTACTTAAAATATTTTACATGTAAGTACTTATATTTATTTCTCTATTTTTAAATCATATTTATATTTGTATATGTATTATAGTGCCCTGAAGAAGTGTCAAAAGGACACGAAAGCTTGGCGGCATTTTGTAAATAAAAGATCTTCGCGTTGATTCCTTGGACTGAAATCCCCGTTATCCCCACCTATATAGCATTTTTCAGTCGTTATATAAAAAAAAATTTTTTTTATATATATATATATATATATATATATATATATATATATATATATATATATATATATATATATATATATATATATATATATATATATATAATATAATATATAATTATATTCACCAATTTATAACAATCTCAATTCACTTATCCTTGATCATGGAAATAAACGTTTCCGAAAGCTTGGAAGAAAAACAGTAACAAGAGTTTTCTTTAAATTAACTTGCCGTTACCCCAATATTCGTGGTTTTATATATATATATATATATATATATATATATATATTTAGTTTTGTTTTTTTTTCTTGAACCTTATTTCATTATATATTTTTTTGGAAAAATTTTTCTTGGGATTGTAGGTTCCTAGTTAAACAAATCAAATGGTTTTTTTGGCTTTAATTACCATTTTGGTTTTTGTTTACGTTTCGGACATATCGTGTCCTTCATCAGAACATAATTCTACAAATAGATGACAAAAAATTAACAATTTATACACTACATATGTCTATCCTAAAAATAACTTACCATAAAACAAGAGCTTGGCGAGCGCATGTTAAAATATGTTAAAATACACGAAAACAATCATTTTTATTAAAAACATTTAGTATCAATATAAAACCCACATACAACTGCCAGTACACTACATTATATTATGACAATAATTACTTCTTAAAAGGAACAAAAATTTTTATTGTAAGTAAATAGAACTAGTTCGTTTTTTGTATTGTATTCAGTAATTATTGTGATGGAACAAGGTTTTTAATACACATCAATTTTTGTCTTTGAAAAATTTTTTTCTGATGTTATTATGGTATAAGGATTTAGAAATATTACAGGATGTCATTTCATTTATAGACAATGCACCGGAAAAGACGTCTATTTGATTAAATTAACATAAATTTTTGATAAATTATTTGTGTCAGATTTAGCATTGATAGAATATGGGTTTTTTTGGATTTCTATCATTTCATAGACTTCTCTTTTTTTTGGTGGCTTTCAATTCTCACTATTTTTGTGCTGTCGTAGTCAAATGTATGTTTGTGTTCAGAACTATGTTTTGTAAGGGCTGTTCTGTTTTTTTTATCATACTTGTGGCCATTTAGGCGGTTTTTAAAATATTGACTTCTCTGTCCAATATATACACCTTTACAGTCTTTGCAAGGGATCTCATAGATGACATTGCTTTTTTTTTCTTTGGGAATTTTTGATTTTAGTTTACTAAAATTAGATTTCAAAAGATTATGTCCCTTATGAGACACTGTTATGTTGTGATCTTTGAAAATGCTTCCAATTTTTTCTGAAAGTCCCGAAACGTATGGTAAAGAGAGATATTTTTTTTGGGGTAAATTGTGTGAAATATTTTTATGTTGAGTTTGATTGTAAAAGAGGTATATACGGTTTTTAAGTATTGTATTAATTAGTTTACTTGGGTAATCATTTAGACAGAGAGCTTCTTTAGCTTTTTTTATGGCGTTCTCTCGGTATTCGTAATTAGAAAGTTTTATGGCTTGATCTGCGAGTCCTATGACAACTGATTTTTTTTGGGACATCGGGTGTTGAGAATTAAAATTCACGTATCTAGACGACCAAGTACCTTTTGTGTACCATACAGTTTCAATCGTGTTGTTAATGTGGTGAAGAGTTAAGTCTAAAAAATTTATTTCATTTTGTTGTTCTCTCTCAACAGTGAATTGCAATTTGTTGTGGAAGCTATTGAAATTGTCAAGAACATTTTCTACTTTGTTCACTGGTACTAGTGCTATACAATCATCAACGTACCTAAAGAAAAAAGGAACTTGGTACTCCAAGTTTCCAATTATAGATTCTTCCAGATCTTCCTTAACCAGTTGTGCAATTGTGCTTGAGATATATGCTCCCATAGCACAACCATCTGTTTGTTTGAAAAACCTCTCTCCATATACAAAATATGTAGAGTTTAATGTAAGGTTCACCGCTTCCAAAAATTCATTAAGAGGTATGTCAGTATGTGATTCAATTTTATCCCATTTTTTTATTATTACATTTCTGGCTAAGTCAAAGGGTATGTTTGTATATAATGATATTACATCTAATGATATAAGTGTGTGATTATTTGGTAATACTATATTTTTAATTTTATTTTTAAAGTCGAAAGAATCTTTGATGTAATATTTGTTCCGGCCTACAACATTTTGTAATATATTTTTCAGGAACTAAGACAGATTTTCACAAGGTGATTGGATACACGACACAATGGGTCTAAGGGGAATACCTCTTTTGTGTAATTTTGGTAATCCATAAATTCTTGGTGGTTGAGAGTTTAAAATTCTAAGTTTTTTTGCAGTATTCGGTGATATATACATGTTATTTTCCCAGTGAGATATTAAGTCGTTATGTTTTTTTTGGTACACGTTAGTAGGATCGTTTTTTAGTTCTTTATATGTATCACCATTCTGTAATATATCGTTCATTTTATTGTCATATTCCATGTTGGACATAATTACTGTTTTCTTAGACTTATCAGGTTTTAGAATTTTTAAATGATCATTTGCTTTTAGGAATGACCTAGTTTTTTTCGCTTTAATGATTGTTTTGTTGTTGTTTATCCCTTATTTTATTTTTATTGGACTTGGTTTTGTGGTTGGTCAATAAATTACAACATTTAGATCTCAGATTATCTTTACGATCTGAGGGCAGGTTTGTTATTGCGACCTCAATATTAGTAATAATATCAGAAATAGGCAAGTCTTCTGCTTTTTCATATGGCAGAGCATAGTTTGGCCCCAGACTAAGAATCTCCGACACATAATCAGGAATTACAGTGTCAGTCAGGTTCTCAATCCAGTCAGAAGTGTCTTTTGATGTGTTTTTGATTTTCTTATTTAAAAGTTCAATTTTTTTTATATTTTTCTGTCTAATTTTCAGAAAGATTGTTTCAATTTTTGAAGTTTCTCTTGATATAAACTGGTCTAAAATTTGTTGCGGTAAAATCGCTTGTAAATGTTTAGTTATTTTTGTTATTTCATTCTGTAAAATTATTAAATGCTTTGTCGTATCAGTAATCAATAAGTTTAATGTTTTTTGTACAAAGGCTTTTTTGACACGCTCTCAAAACTCCCGTTCGAGGCTTTTACAATTGAACGATAGTTGTTTAGTTTTAAATTTTAAAAATACAGGTGTAAGACAATCATTTTTACACATCAGCAAAAATATTCTGCGGTTTTTTTGTTTACATTGCTTAAGGCAAAGCTTAGAGTACAACTTCAGTTGCATTACTGTGGCCTCTCCATATTGTGTATTAATAGTAGAATATGATAGCATATCTTCTCCCATGCTTAGTATATTTTTAGTTTTGTTTTTTTTCTTGAACCTTATTTCATTATATATTTTTTTGGAAAAATTTTTCTTGGGATTGTAGACTCCTAGTTAAACAAATCAAATGTTTTTTTGGCTTTAATTAACATTTCTGTTTTTGTTTACGTTTCGGACATATCGTGTCCTTCATCAGAACATAATTCTACAAATAGATGACAAAAAATTAACAATTTATACACTACATGTGTCTATCCTAAACATAACTTACCATAAAACAAGAGCTTGGCGAGCGCATGTTAAAATATGTTAAAATACACGAAAACAATCATTTTTATTAAAAACATTTAGTATCAATATAAAACCCACATACAACTGCCAGTACACTACATTATATTATGACAATAATTTCTTCTTAAAAAGAACAAAAATTTTTATTGTTAGTAAATAGAACTAGTTCTTTTTTTGTCTTGTATTCAGTAATTGTGATGGAACAAGAATTTTAATACACATCAATTTTTGTCTTTGAAAATTTTTTTTCTGATGTTATTATGGTATAAGGATTTAGAAATATTACAGGATGTCATTTCATTTATAGACAATGCACCGGAAAAGACATCTATTTGATTAAATTAACATAAATTTTTGATAAATTATTTGTGTCAGATTTAGCATTGATAGAATATGGGTTTTTTTGGATTTCTATCATTTCATAGACTTCTCTTTTTTTGGTGGCTTTCAATTCTCAATATTTTTGTGCTGTCATAGTCAAATGTATGTTTGTGTTTAGAACTATGATTTGTCAGGGCTGTTCTGTTTTTTTTATCATACTTGTGGCCATTTAGGCGGTTTTTAAGATATTGACTTGTCTGTCCAATATATACACCTTTACAGTCTTTGCAAGGGATCTCATAGATGACATTGCTTTTTTTTTGGGAATTTTTGATTTTAGTTTACTAAAATTTGATTTTAAAAGATTATGTCCCTTGTGAGACACTGTTATGTTGTGATCTTTGAAAATGCTTCCAATTTTTTCTGAAAGTCCCGAAACGTATGGTAAAGAGAGATATTTTTTTTGGGGTAAATTGTTTGAAATATTTTTATGTTGAGTTTGATTGTAAAAGAGGTATATACGGTTTTTAAATATTGTATTAATTAGTTTACTTGGGTAATCATTTAGACAGAGAGCTTCTTTAGCTTTTTTTATGGCGTTCTCCCGGTATTCGTAAGCAGAAAGTTTTATGGCTCGATCTGCGAGTCCTATGACAACTGATTTTTTTTGGGACATCGGGTGTTGAGAATTAAAATTCACGTATCTAGACGACCAAGTATCTTGCGTGTACCATTCAGTTTTAATCGTGTTGTTAATGTGGTGAAGAGTTAAGTCTGAAAAATTTATTTTATTTTGTTGTTCTTTCTCAACAGTAAATTGCAATTTGTTGTGGAAGCTATTGAAATTGTCAAGAACATTTTCTACTTTGTTTACTGGTACTAGTGCTATACAATCATCAACGTACCTAAAGAAAAAACGTAAACAAAAACAAAAATGTTAATTAAAGCCAAAAAAACCATTTGATTTGTTTAACTAGGAACCTACAATCCCAAGAAAAATTTTTCCAAATATATATATATATATATATAAATATATATATGTATATATATATATATATATATATATATATATAAACAGAATTAGCGGGCATATCATGCAAAAGTGGTTACAGAGAATGAGTGGTAACCGTAGACATGCATGTTTCTGGCTCATTAGCCTTCATCGGTACGGCATAACCAAGTAAAGATGTACAACTTGGGAGCAATGATGTTAATTGAAACATGAGAAAACACAAACAACGGATTTTAACAAGATAACCAAACGCACATTTGTGCCTTCAAATGGAAGATCGCGAGTTTTTAGGACAACAACCAACAGAGACACGGAGGCATCTATAGCTCTCCTGTCTGAACCTTCCGACCCTGGAAATAGACAAATAATCAATGAAAAGATGGAAGAATAACGCGTGAAATATAAAACAAAAACAGGGCGATCCGAAATAGCCGGCGGATACAGACACAAAATGACAGACGACGAAGACACCTCAAACCAAGACGAATCAGGCAGAGTTGGGTGGATCTACAAATTAAAAAAAGAAGAATTGATAACAGAACTAGGAAACCAAGGTAAACCAACGGAAGGCAATGTCGAGGAACTAAGAACAAAACTGGTGGATGAAATTAGATCAGCTAAGAAGAAAACCATAGAACCACTCCCCGTAGGCCAGGCCGTAAACACAGACATGACGAAAGAAGACATACGCAAACAAATGGGCGCAATCAGAAAATGGGGATTACATTACGACGGTTCTAGAGACCCCATAGAGTTCCTAGAACGCATAGAAGAGCTCCAAACCGCATACGAAATACAGGATAACGTCATGCTAAGAGCGCTACCAGAAACCATGAAAGGCAAAGCAATACTATGGTACCGCAATAACAAAAAGTATTGGGACAACTGGAAGGATTTTGTAAGAGACTTCACCAATTTCTTTTCGATGACAGATAATACACAGTTACTAGAAGCTCAGATACGCAACCGAATGCAAAGAGAAAATGAAAAAACCCAAGAATATATCATAGACATAAAGACACTCATCCGGAGACACAGCAATTTCGACTATCAAGAGGAGCTGGATAGAATTTATACAAACCTAAGACCACAATACAAATTGTATATAAAAAGACAAGACGTCCTATCATTAGAAAAACTGGTCAAAATGACTGAAGAATACGACGCGATTCAGGTCAGCATACACAAGCAAGAGTCCATGGGACGGCCACATCATCAACCCCCATACAACACACAAAGACTCTCGTACCAGAGACAAGCAAGACCAGCTAGTGAGTTGCCAAGTAACAAGATACGAAATTTCGACAGACAAAAACTTGTTGCTGGAAATGCGGAAAGAGAGGACAGAATCGAAGAACATGCCGTTCAACTCCTATTCTATTCTGCAGCCACTGCGGATCTCTAGGCACAACTTCTAACAACTGCACATGCCAGAACCAGATGGAAAACTCTAAGAGGACAAGGGGCCAGCCAAGTTCCCGAGTGGAGACATTGACGGCAAGCCAAACCCCAGAAACACCGTTAGACGAAAGACCACACGTAATCCTATCTTGCAACAACGGGAAAACTCTAAAAGCCTCACTGGATACTGGGTCCTATAGATCGTTCATTGGGGAAAAAGGCAAACAGATCGCCGAAGACTGCGGAACAGAGGTCTACACCCAACAAAATATGAGAATTACGTTGGCTGACGGCAGATCCACAAATGTTAAGCACAGTTACATGATAGAATTTTCTGTAAATAACAACAGGACCAAAACCGAATTTCATTTTCTACCACACTTAGCATCAGAAACAATCATAAGAATACAAGAGATGCAAAAATGGGGACTGGCACTCTCTAACATTCTTAACGAAATCAGTCTAACAAACAAAGACATAACCACCGCACCGCAAAACCAATTCGACATAAACCCGAATATAAGCCAAACCGAAAGAGAAGAATTGGAACACCTGCTCCTGTCACAATTCGAGAAGTTCAAAGGTGTTAGAGGAGTTACAACTATCACCCAGCACAGAATCAAACTTAAACACGACACACCAATCAAACAGAGATACAGACCAAGAAATCCCGCAATGCAGAAGATAATAAATGACGAGATAGAAGAGATGCTAAAAGATGGAGTGATAGAGAAATCCAATAGCCCGTACAGCTCTCCAATCGCTCTAGTAAAGAAGAAGAATGACGGATACCGATTCTGCATAGATTTCAGGAAGATCAATGAAATTTCAGAAAAGGACGCCTACCCACTGCCATATATCAACCATATTCTAGAAAAATTAAAATCGGCAAAATATTTCTCTACACTGGAATTGAAGAACGGATATTGGCAAGTACCGCTCGCAGAAGACAGCAAACCCATTACAGCTTTCACAGCACCCGGCAAAGGATTATACCAATTCAAAGTACTTCCATTCGGCCTCCATGCCGCATCAGCCACGTTCCAACGCTTACTAGACGCAGTAATCGGACCTGAAATGGAGCCTCACGCTTTCGCCTATCTAGACGACATCATAGTACTCGGAGCAACATTTCAGGACCACCTCAATAACCTAAAAGAAGTGTTCCAAAGGCTACGACAAGCCAATCTAAAGGTGAACATTAACAAATGGAAATTTTGTAGGGAAGAAATCACATACCTGGGACACGTAGTCAGCAAGAACGGAACTAAAATGGACGAAAGCAAAATCAAGGCAGTGGTCGAATACCCTCCTCCCAAAACAATAAAACAAATGCGTCGATTCCTAGGTATGACTTCATGGTACAGAAGGTTCATACAAGACTTCTCGAAAACAACAGCTCCACTCACAAAACTGCTCATGAAAAAATACCGTTGTAGCTGGGACCAGGAACAGGAAGACGAGTTCAAGAAGATAAAAAAACTTTTAACACAAGCTCCAATACTAGTATGCCCGGACTACTCCAAACGGTTTTACCTTCAAACAGATGCATCCAATCACGGGATAGGCGCAGCCCTCTTACAAAAAGATGAATCCGGTCAAGATCAAGTGATAGCATACGCCAGTAGAACACTATCGCAGGCAGAACAAAACTACAGCGTGACGGAAAAGGAGCTCCTCGCAGTGGTCTTCGGCATAGAAAAAATGAAACCTTACATAGAAGGATATAGATTCTCGGTCATGACAGATCATCAAAGTCTGAAATACCGGCAATCAATGGAAAGCCCATCAGGGAGGATAGCAAGATGGGCAATGACACTTCAACGGTTCGATTTTGACGTTATATACAGAAAGGGTAACCAGAACGTCCTAGCCGACGCACTCTCCCGAGAACCAGTAGACTCAGTATGCACAGTAGATACAGCACACGTAAAACCAAACGAATGGTACGATAAAAAGATAGAAGACGTGAGAACAAACCCCAAATTGTTCCCGGACTACATAATCAAGGAAGACCGGCTATACAGACACTTCTGGGACAAATATGACCTTAAAGAAACCGAGCTATCTGACCCCTGGAAGCTATGCGTCCCCGACAATAAAAGACAACAACTCATCGCAGAAAACCACGACCAAACTACTGCAGGTCATCTGGGCATAGCAAAAACTATAGCCCGTCTAGCAAGGAAGTACTACTGACCAGGCATGTTCAAAGACGCACTTTATGTTTTCAAGTTAAAACTTTACTTTTTTAAAAATTATTTAATTACAATAATTACACTTTTTTAATATTTATTGAAGTTAACAACATAAAGTCTACAATCATTCTGAATATAAAATATGTATAATGAAGCTATGCGGTGTCCAGTAGTGCAATTCAGCATTATGACGTAGTCGATCATCCGATGATGGTTCGATGTAACAATGCCATATGAGGTCACGAATTCAGCTGACGGGACATCTATCGTTTCATAACTCGCAGCAACTTTCGTGAGAAAATGTGTAAACTGTCAACACTACAAAACGCCGCAACAACAAACGCCAGGACTCATGCATTCAACAATCATTCCCCCGTACCCATGGCATACAGTCTCCGCAGATATCATAGGACCTCTACCAACTTCCAGTAAAGGAAACAACTACATTGTGGTTTTCCAAGACACTTTTTCGGAATGGATAGAAGCCGTTCCAATTAGAAGAACAACAGCAAATACCATATGTCAAAACTTGAAAGACAAAATCATAATAAGATTCGGCTGCCCTAAAGAAGTGGTCTCAGACAACGCCAAAACATACGAAAATAGAGAATTAAGAAAACTTCTATCATATTTCCAAATAGCAAAAAGAGATATCCCGCCTTATTCCCCCCAAAACAATCCAGTGGAACGTACGAACAAAGTAATAAAAACAATGTTAGCCCAGTTCTGCGACAACAATCATAAAAAATGGGATGCAAATTCAGTATTTGCATACAATTCTCCTAAACACGACTCAACAGGCTTTTCACCAGCGTTTCTAAATTTCGGCCATGAATTACAATTTCCCAGTAAGGTCATGGAGGACGCACACCCGGCAAACCTACCAGAAAGACCAGACAAATGGGACAAACTAAAAGAAGCATTTGAACTCGTTAAAATAAATCTAGCTAAAGCATTCACAACTCAGAGACATTACTACAACCTAAGACACAGAGACTGGAGACCCACATTGAATGACAAAGTAATGAAAAAAGAGTACAATCTTTCGAACGCAGCAAAAAGCTTTAATGCCAAACTAGCACCAAAATATTCGTAATCTCCAACGTAATTTTCCAATTACGAAACACAAACAATAATCGAACGTTCAAAGCACATATAAAAGACCTGAAACCAGCACACGTAGACACATCCCCACCGTAGCACCCCCCTCCGAATCATCTCCCTACTAGTTCCCCACTCCCACAAATAAATTAGTATTAGAATCATCAACCAAAATCTATAACACACAGTTTTCAAAAATACATACCAAAATCAAGATGTCTTCCGATAACGATATTCTCATCATTTACGAAGAGATGAGTCTCCTCAGCAATTCCGATTCTGAAAATTCAGTGACTGAAGTAATTACGCGAAATACTTCAGTAGTTCAGCCAGTAACACCGCTGCCGCCAACTCCTCGCCAAAATACCACCTACACCTCGAAGATGGACGGATTTTGAGAATAAAAAGAGATAAAAACAGAGAACAATGATCTGAGAAGAAAGGGATACAACATTTTTTTTAGGTCTATATTTTTTTTAGGAACGAGCAGATTAATTTTTATTTTTAGGGATCCGGATAAGGTATCTTTTCAGGTGGGTGCCAAAGAAAATTATTTGGTGCCAAACAATTTTTTTCCCCGAGGAGAGGGGGGTGTAACGATGTTCCGGAGAACACCGCTGATGATACGCCTATGGTTCGAACCAATCCAGTTTTTATCGACAACTGATGGATATATAGACCGACCAACAATTTCAATAAGACAGTCCGATCGAGGCATTGACTCTGACTGTACAACCCTACCCGGCAATCCGTAACCACCCCTTACAGAGGGTTACACTTTTAATTTATCATTCTATATTATTTAAATTATTTCAGGGTGCGTTATTGACTTTCAATTTTCTTTTAATGGAGGGGTAATAAATAATTATTCTTAAATCTATTAACATTGAACTGTATTTCACTTATAAATATAAATAACAAAACTAAAAGCCGTAAACGGTATCAGTATAATACCTTTTAGAAATATAGAATGACCATAATACGAGACACTCTGCGGAAACAATCATTGGCTATCTTACCGAACAATTTGTGATTTACTATGGCTTAAATTTCCACTGACTCTTGTTTACGAAGTTAATAAATTTGCCAAAAGGCCTCTCAAAAAATGCATTTTGGGCTGCAGCAATGTAACTTCCGGTTTGTAATAGGTACAATGTAGGTACGAATGATATAAATAATTTTTGCAAGCGAATGCAAATAAACGTCTTTAAAGATTAAAACTAACTTTTCCGCATCTATGAGATGCCCCGATCAACATTCTATCATAAAATTGTTACTTGTATACACTTCGGGGGATGCATCATGTTAACAAACCGAAATGTCTCCAAAAGTAACCAAAAATGCAGTATATCTGGATTTATAGGACCCGCTGTACTCGCTATATTCAGCTGAAAATCAATAGGGTACATCTGTGAGACACCTTGAACAATATTCAATCATAAAATTGATCAATCGTGTACTCTCTGGAGGCTGAATCGTGCTAACAAACTGAAAATTCTCCTAAAATGACAAAAATTTGGTACTCCAAGTATCATAGCACCCATTGTACTGGCTTTAGTGAGCTGAATATCAATACAGTTCATGTTTGAAACGCTCTGAATAATATCCAATCATAAAATTGGTCACTTGTTTATACTCTGGACGCTGTATCGTGCTAACAAACTAAAACTCCTCAAAAAATTAGAAAAATATCGTACTTAAAGTACTGTAGCATTTGTTGTATTGGCTCTGGTGAGCTGAAAATCAAAAGGGTTCATCTGTGAGATGTGCTGAATAATATTCAATCTTAAAATTTGAGACTCGTTGAACTCCTGAGGCTGTATCGTGCTAACAAACTATAGCACCCGTTGTACTGGCTCTGGTGAGCTGAAAATCAATAGGGTTCATCTGTTACATGTCCTTATCAATATTCAATCATAAAATTGGTGACTTATATCACTCTGGAGGCTGTATCGTGCTAACAAGACATGTCGACGACATACACACAGGATTTTTTTTCTAAAAACCTTTTTTCGTGTTGTTGTTGATGGAAAACGTAAAAATAACTCAAATTTTTTTTTCAAAATTCCACTTTTTTTGTGGGTAAACCAATACTTTTCTCGCATATAGATAGGTTGGGCGGAAAAGTAAAAACCGCATTTCGAGACGTCCTATCCTACAAGATTTCCTATCTTATGACGTATCGTAATGCGGTTTTTTGCATTATTGCTTAATTGCCTCAATCAATAGTGGACACTTGACTGAACCTTAATGCTGAGTATTTACAGTGTATCTTTAGTTTCATTTCTTTCGATCCTAACCTCAGTTGCATGTGTATATGATCTACAGCGTGTCCACCGATGGTGTATCCTATAGGTTAAAAATGTTTAAATATTAGTTTCAGTGGAAAATGTAATTCCTGATCAAAAGTCTTGCTTGTTCTGAAACCCCATAAAATGGAATAAAATTAAAGTTTTTCAAAACACATCTCATTTTATAGCCATTTTTATGAAAACCGTATGAATTTTTGCACTAAGTTCGAAAATAATGTATTAATCTAGTGAGTGACGTTCACGATGTACCAAGTTACTGTCAACTTTTGTAAATAATTTTTAAATGGTCATTCTTTAAGAAATATATGACAACAATGTTGACTATTCAAGAATTATAATCACTATCAAAAATAACAATACAGAACAATAATGTGAGAAACACTAAGTAAACAAAAAACATCTATTCAATATATCCTCCCCCAGCTTAAAAACATCTCTCAACTCTCTTTCTGAATTCTTCGTAAGTATTTCGCAGCATTTCTGGGGTAATTTCGTTAACGGCATCAATGATAGCTCGTTTCAAGTGTTCAATATAATGGTTTAAAGTATTTGCGTTAATTTTTTGTTTTAAGTAGTCCCATAAAAAATCCAAAATAGTTGAAACGTGAGATCGGAGCGGAAAAAACATTGGTCCATAACGTCCCATCCATCGCTCAGGGAAATATTCGTCCAGCTATCCTGTAATTAGCAAAGTCGAATGTGACGAACATCCATCATGTTGAAAGTACATTTTACGCCTCTGCTTCAAGGGAATATTTTCTAATTCAGGTATTAAGATGTTGTCCAACAAATGTACCTCCTGGTTTAATGTATCTTCCAGAAAATGCTCGCACAGCAAACATTAACCCTTTTAGCAAATTGACGGTTACAGTTATTCCTGTAGCTCGGGTTTTCACTAGCCTAATATACACAATTTTGGGACGAAACGACTTCGTTTCTAATAAATGTTGCTTCATCAGAAAACATAATATTATAGTGAAATAATCGGTCATGCACAAGTATTTCACCAATCATCGCAAAAAGTCTAACCTTGTACAGGGCCGATCCTAGGGTATTGGCCGCCCGCGTGCAAATACCAGATGTGCCGCCCCTTCAGAGATTTTTTGCTTATTTTCACTAATATTTAACGTTGACGTTATAAACTCATCTACCCATATAACGTCTATCTAACAGTTTCACATACAACGATTTTGGACATACTCAGTGCCTATACAGCTTTGTTCCATAGGAGGGAGGGAGGGAAGGGGAGTAATTCGTGGCGCCAGGGTGACAGAAAAGGAAAGCGCCGCTGGCGAAATTTTTGTTCAGTTTAAAGTCAAATGCCTTTAAATTGATAGTTAGGCTGCATTTTTGTCATTTTTCAGTTTTTAGGAAAAAATAGATTAGATGGTCACGTATTTTTATCGTATTCGTACGTCACAATCCTGTGTGAAATAATTGTAAGAAGTGAATCATGAGAAAAACTGCAAATAAAATTTGAAAACTTTATTTTTTTGGCCACCTTATGAATAGGTTAACATCAACAAAATACTTTATCAAAATAAAAAACAAACAATAATATCACCTTTGCATAAAAAAGTACCAACTCAACGAAAAGTATATGAATCAGTTGTACTACAGTCTACAGACTAGGTACCTAATCAATATAATTACCTAATTATAAAATAACCTTTCTGGCTTTCTAAGTGGCAAATTTATCTATAATTTCCGTAAAATCTATCTTTTCACAGATTTCGGATTCAATAGAGATGATGGCCAAATCTGAAAGCCTTTCTTGTGTCATATTATTTCTCAAGTAATTTTCAATAAATTTTAATTTGCTGAAACTTCTTTCTCCTGAAGCCACAGAAACAGGTAAGGTTATAAAAATTCGTATTGTTAGAGTAAAATTAGGAAAACAGGAAATGAGATCATTTTTGACTATGATTTCTAATACATCAATTGGCTGTTTCTTACCTGGAAAAATATCTTTGAATGAAGTTATTTCATTGAACATTTGTATACCGTCTATATATTTCACCATACTTCCTTCCTCCTGTACCCGTAACTTCATATCTAAGTCCATGCAGGCTTTCATGAGATCATCACTAGAAATGTTGTGAAACTCATACAGAAAGCAGAATATTGAAAAGATAATAATATAAATCTTTCATTTACCGATGTGATCGTGTGATCAAGAATTGCAAAATAGAAAGAATTCTTGAATTGCTGGAAAAGATTCAAAGGGGGTTCATCACTGCTCTCGTAATCAAATAAACGGACCTTTTTCCTGAGCCTCGAACTTGGAAATTCGGGATCAATACCTTAAATCTCTAGCAAGTGTTGTGGCTGATTCGACAAATATTTTGAAATTATCGTCTGATCTTTGTGTAACAAAATATTTTTTCAAATTACCTAAGCCTTCAACGCATTCCGCGTTGTTTAATTTAGGATTTTTAAGCATTTTATTTAGAACATTCATTCTTGATAATAAATCATTCCAAATCCAAATTGAACTCAAAAATTTGAATCATTCATGATTTTCAATTATTGATTTTGCTCCATTTTTTGTTTCCGCGTCTCTGGTGGAATTTTCAATTAAGGCATTTAATGCGGTAATAATGTTTTTGAGGTCTTGCTAGGTCTAATAGCATTGATACGACTTTCCCACCTTGTTTCACTTGATGGTTTTAAAGTTAGACTTTTCACGTATTTTTTTAGTAAATCCTATCAATATGGGGACGCACAAAAAAAATTATATACCTCTTGTAACATATTAAAAAATCCAGAAATTTCAGCACTAGAGCTGGCAGGGTCATTAACGACGAGGTTTAAGGTGTGAGCCGCACACGGCACGTATAATGCTCTAGGATTGATAGCGAGAATCCGTTTCTGAAGCCCCATATTTTTCCCCTTCATGTTCGATCCATTGTCGTAGCCCTGACCACGCATATCATTAACTTCGAGCTGCAGACTAGGTAATAGCTTCTCTAATAGAAAATTGCACAGACCTTCTCCAGTGGTATTAGTTACTGGAAAAAATCCTAGAAAAAAATATAAAATATCTACTTTACTTTTACCATCAGTAGTGTTCACACATCTAATTACAAACGTTATTTGTTCTGTATGACTACTATCGGGCGTAGAGTCGAGAATTATAGTGTAATATTTGGCTTTTTTGACAATGCGTGTTATCTCATTACGAGTAGATACGGCTAAAATATGAATTTCTTCATTTTGAAAATTCTGCCCTAAGTAGTGTGGAATACGTGTTTTTTTATCTTTGTATTTACTGATATTATTAAAGTGTTCTAGAATCACTGGAAATCGGGTGTGAAATCTATTGATTTATTGTTTGTTTCACTAGTACTTGTGGATGTTGATGATTGAGAATAATCAAACTCCGCGATTTGATTCAAACCTTTTTGTTCGGGCTCACTTTTATCCGGTTTTCTAAAATACTTTTTCAATGCTCCCACTTGTTTTGAGATTCCTCCAATTCTTCTCTTTTCTATAGAAGGCACCTGACTCTCCTTCAGTCTTTCTGTTTTTGGACGAGGACGACATCTAAAGGTGAAAGGTGAGAAAAAAGAAGAACGATATGTATATCATGGTTCACAGATGCAGATAAAATGAAAAGGAATTCTTCAGAAATTTTGGAGTTCATCGAAATGACCTCTAAAAAGTACCTACCACTGTTCATACTTTTTTTTTCACTAAAAGTGTAAGAATATGGGTTATTCATAAGAAACCCCATTCCTGTTGAAACATTATTTAAAATAAATAATGATTCGTAGCGCTCTTTCAAAATCTCGGTAAAAATTAAAAATTAAAATTCTCATAAACTCCCCCGGTTGGTAACCTATAATTTTGTAAGAAAATTATATTTTGTGCCAACAACTTTTGAAAGAATTGGAATAAATTTCGAATTTTCAAACATTCTGTACTTATTTTCAAACCGAATCATCTCGACAAAATTAGTTTAAAATATGCCCACTTTTTTATTCTAATTAGAAAACACCCTGTACAACATTTCATTCGTTCATAAATCTAGTTAATAGCTTTGGTACTTACCACAGTTCTGATTTAAACGATACTCATCAGCAACGCCTTGTCACTAATTTCCAATATTACCTTACACTTGCTTGCACTCGATTGAGTTTATGACCAGTCTTATTGTATGTTGATTCAAAGTTAAAATGAACATTTTGAAATGAAAATGGTTTATATATAGTGGTGAATAAGCAAAAAAATTCCGTTGCCGCATCCCTTTAACTTTGTCGAAACAATCCATTTCTTATCTATGAAGAAAACCGCTAAAATCGAGTTTATTTTGACCATTGATCTGCGAGCCGCGTGCTGACTGTGATATATATAGTCTTTACGAAGTTAGTTGGCACGGCAAAAAAAATTCAAAGGATGCCGCAGCGGCGAAACCTTTGAAAAAAATCCGCCGGGCGAACAGCAGCACGTTTTTTTCAGAGGTTTCGCCGCTAGTACTTCGTTTAAAATTTTTTCGGCCGTTCCAACTGACATTGACATCGTAAAGACTATAGGTAAATAAATAAGCTGCCGCGACACAGTAACCAAACATACTCAGTCGTGTCAAAAATATGGCCCTTGGTTTTTTCAATTTTTTATGCTACATTGCCGCCTATGCCTTGAATTTTGCTCTCAAATGAAGAATGTGTGTAGATGAGAGTGGGAGAAGGTACTAATTACTAATGGACAATAGAACAACACACAACACAACTGAGCACTAACGTTTCATTTTTCTTCTTTCAAAAAATAGCTGATTGTTATAACATAATGCTGCCTGCGGCCGCCCTTTAGTTTGGCCGCCCGCGTGCGTTGCACGCGCTGCACACCTGCTAGGATCGGCCCTGACCTTGTATCATAATCATAATCTTATAAGGTATGAATAAATTTCGGTTTCAGTGGATGGATTTGTTTTGCTCATATATTTTCTGTAAGTTATTCTTGCAAAAACCAACCTCCACTGCTCTCTTTCGTAGACTCAACTTGAGATTTTCTTCTAACGAATGGATAGCTAGTGCATTATCTGCATCAGCCTCCTCAACGTATGCCTTTTTCAATTTTTTTTGTCTTGAACAGATCCTATCTCATCAAACTTCTTTATCAATATTTTTAATCCACACCGCGTGATGGGTACTTCTAGATATTTTTCGTTAAATTTTTCAATTGCATACTGGTACGAAACTTCCCCAATACCAAGACACTTATTAAGATATACTCTCTGTTGAATATTTAACATTGTTGTCAAATATTTAATAAAGAATGACAATTTGAAAAGTATTTTTAAAAGTTGACAGTTACTTGGTACATCGTAAACGTCACTCACTGGACTAATACATTTATACAAAAATTCATACGGTTTTTATAAAACTGGCTATAAAATGAGACGGGTATTGAATAACTTGAATTTTATTTCATTTTCTGGGGTTTCAGAACAAGCAAAACTTTTTATCAAGAATGACATTTTTCACCTATAGGATACCCCATCCGTGGACACGCTGCATATAGTTCGTTGCAAATATTCCCAGGAGTAATTGCGCTTGCGGAGACCAGAAGAATCAATTTTAATAGTAGTCGTAGAACTGTCAGTCTTGACAGTAGATATTAGACAGAATCCGTTTTAAAATATGTTCACAATTCAATATATTTTAGTTAATGTATATTAGGTAATTTTGTGTCAATAAATCTGTACCTTAAGTTCTCCTTGTGATTCATTGGAATTTCCGTAAACCAAGGGAAGCGGGTAGCTTCTCTTTTGAGTACGAACAGAAAATAGTGGCGACCATGACAGGATATAGGGGAAACTGGCCTAAAATGACATACTCCGGTAAAATGACATATTGGCCATATTGCTACTCTGAGAAGGGACAACGCCGCCCTAAATACTTAATTGCAAACGTTCTTCATCCGTGATATCTGTTTATTCCGCGCGATAAGCCGCACGCGTCCTCGTCGAATCTCAAAAAGTCATTTTTCTCGATTCAAGAAAATATTTTTACGGTCACCTAATTGGGCTGTAGCAATTTATGTGGTACCATAAGTCTAAGTTGGCTTGGTACAGGTAAGCAATGTGACTTTTCTCCTTATTTTAGTGTAGTAAAACTTTTGTTTTGTGCTTTTAAAATATATATCTTCTAATAATTTCTAAGAAATCATTGTATTGGGTAAAATGACGAACACAGTGTTGGGGTAAAATGACATACCTATGGCATTTTAGGCTGAAGTGCATTTTTATTTCTATTCCAGATAATATGGTTGTTAAATACACGAGAAAATGCAGAACACAAGATAAAAATAAAAACATTAAAGGATTCAAAAAAGGCTAAGGTCGTTTCCAACCCACATTTTCTGAAGAACTTGAGCGCGAAATAGTGGAACATATAAAAAAATTAGAAACGTGCATGTTTGGGTTAAACACGAAAGAGGTGAGGCAGTTGGCGTTCTAGTTAGCTGAAAAGAGGAAGTTAGCCTACCGATTTGATAAAATTAAAAAAAGCGCTGGTTGATATTGGCGTTTGAGCTTCAGGGAACGTAACCCAGATATTTCACTTAGAATTTCCGAAGCCACATCAGCGGCTCGTGCGCAGGGATTCAATAGGCCGCAAGTTAAGAAATGTTTTCATATACTGGAACGTGCCGTGGCGGAAAATAACATTACATTTGACCGTATCTATAATGTAGACGAGTCCGCCCTTTCCACGGTTCAATGGACGCAAGAAATAATGGCCACAAAACGAAGAAAGCAGGTTGGTGAAATTACGAGTGCAGAACGGAATGCACACACTACTGTAGTTTGCGCCATGAATCTGATAGGTAATTTTATACCACCAGCTTCAATTTTCGCAAGAAAGAAGTCGAAGCCAGAGTTGATTGATGATGCATCAGCTGCACCATTGGGCTTGTGTCAAGAATCGGGCTGGATGACGAGTGACCTTTTTTGTGTGTGGCCCAAGCATTATATAAAGTTTACACATTCATCTCAAGACAGTAAAAGGCTCCTACTACTTGATGATTACGTTAGCCAAAAGCAATAAGACGTTATTAAGATGGCTAAAGAAAATGCTGTCATAATGATTTGCTTTCCTCCACACTGCACGCACCGGTTACAACCCCTAAACGTTTCATTTTTCTGCCCATTATCCGCTTATCGTAATCAAGCAATTACAAAGTGGCTCAAAAATAATCCTGGTCGAACTGTATCTCCATTTCAAGTGGGAAGGCTATTTGCTGAAGCCTATGAACGAAGTGCATCAATGGAAAATTCCGTTAATGGGTTCAGCAAAAACTGGAATCCATGCGTTCAACACAGATACTTTTCCTAACTGGATGTTTCAGTTTCATGCTTCTTTAACAACTGACAATCCTGAACAAAATGATCATCCTACACTCACACCTCCGCCACCACTGGACGCTTCTGAGATAACGGACATCCCTGGATTATCAAATAGCTCTAAAATAACTCTAAATGAAGAAGATTCACTAGACTGTAGCCGAATTTCCGTAGAGAGCATAATTCCAATACCAAAGGCTTCCACGTCTTTCCAACGATCAAAGCGCAAGATACTAGGGGCGGTTATGGTGCCCTCAACACCAAACGTGGAATAAGTCAAGGCTAAAGAGGGGCAGAAACGGTTTAGTGTTGGAGCGACGAGCAAAACAAAACCAAGCTAAAGTCAAGCTGTGGGACGATGAAGATGAACAAAAAACCCAAAGTCCATTTGCTGGGATTGAAGATAATGAGGAAGATGCTGCATGTATTTATTGCAACAGCCTTTATTCCAAGTCGAAACCAGGCTAGCTTTGAATGCCGTGTTAAACATGTGAGAAATGGAGTGCGCTGGTGTTTCCTTACGAACAAAGTTATTCACTTGCGAACTTTGTGATTGATTTTAGTTTTGTGTTTTGTTAAATCTTGGATTTTTTTACGATTAGCTGGGTATGTTTTCCCTTTTATTTTTGTTTACGTTACCCTTATTTTTGTTTCAAAAATTTAACTATATAGTAATGCTTCTTCCTTCTTTTATTTTCCATCATTTATATAGAAAAACTACATATGTAATTTCACGTAGTATTAGCCTAATATGACATACTGCACATTTTCTATTAATTTGGGTGTCATTTTTACAAAACGTAAAAGTTTGCGGTTTTGTGCATTTAATAGCTAGAGTCATAAACTGAGGAAGCCATTGAACTCCAAATAGGTGCTCGAATATTTCTTTCTCAAGCGTTGTTGCAGTTTTTGCTTAGGGGGTACATCATTTTAGGCCAGTTTCCCCTATTACGTTTCAAAAAAGAAATTCGCGATACCTTATTGTGAATCTGAACGTTTTGGTAGTTTGACCAAGTTTGTTGCACACACTTTTACCCCATTCTACAAGTATTTCGTATCGTTTTACCGAAAATTTGTTGGTGAATATAGCCAAGGAAAAGAATTTGAAGAAAATTCGGAGAGCAATGCGAGGCATGTTCACTCGACGAATTATTTAGCGCTGATCCCGTGGTTAGGTTAGGTTAGGTTAGAGTCGGTAAGGATTACACTTGAACGTTTAAGGACAAAATTCGATGAATTGAAAGTATTGAACAATCAAATGTATGAGTTTGTATTAGACAGTGCATCGGAAGAAGAATTGATCAGTGAAATTGAAATCTGTGAGGATTACAATAAGAAGTATGCCAAAACAAGAATAAAGCTTGAGAAAATATGAGGTGATTTAATTACAGTAGTAAAGAATGCCCACATCTATAATGTTCTCAATCAAAATTCCTTTGTAACAACAGGTATGCATAAGTTGAAATTGCCAAAAGTAGAATTCGAACGTTACGACAGCACTATAAAAGATTGGTTATCCTTTTGGGTGCCGTTTGAGAAAATTCACAGTGAAAATTCTATTGACAATAGTGACAAAACTAAATACATGATTCAAGCTACTGTCCCCAAATAGCTGAACTAGGTCATTGGTAGAAAGTTACCCGACCATGGGGGAAATTTATGAAAAAATTATTGAAAGCATCCAGAGTTAGTTTGACATGGAGGATTTGAAGATCGAAGTGTATATTCGAGAAACTAATCCATAGCAATTCTGTCTCCAAACAAGAATTTGAAATTGCTGTTCTTCACGATCAAATAGAGAAACAGTTGCGTGCACTCGAACCATTAGGCATATCCCCCCACAAATTTCTGCTATGCTGTACCCGCTAATCGAATCCTGTTTACCACATGAATTAATTAGGGTTTGGCAACGTTCATCGTTTTTCAATGATTCTTCGTTCCTAGAGACTACTAGTACACACTCCCACTATTTCCTCTTTAGAAGCTCGTCTTAAAAATCTTATGTCATTTCTTATACAGGAGGTGGAGAACAAACAAAGAATCGAATTAGCTGCCGAAGGTTTCGGAATTAAGGAGTCATCACAACATAATAAACACAATAAGAAGAGTTCCGCGAAACAGTGAAATCCCTACTGCGGCATGTATTTTTTGAACAGGGTTTCAGGATAGTTCGAGCTATTTCAAGGCGCAGAAGATGTCTTACGAGCAACGGAAAGAAGTACCCGCACAAACCAGGCCTGTTATCGCTATCTAAAGGTGGGTCATCAGTCGAAAAGGTGTTGAAGTCGTCTATATGTATTTTATGTAAGTAAAAGGAAAATATCATCCATGACTCAAATGTGACTGACAACAATTTTTCGGAATAAAACTCAAAGTCAATGTCACAGCATTTTTAATAAATGACAACGGTGCAGCTACTAGTTTCGGCCTACATACGGGTCATCTTCAGGCTACAAATTATTATTTGTTATAATTAAAGGAAACATTGCAAAAGTCTCCAACCTTACCTGATCTAAAAATTCATTCTACTTCCGTGGGTAACACATGCTGTAAATCATAAAAGTATATGAGAAAAGTGTGAAATTGGAATATTATAATTGATAAAATATGAAAGACTTCAAAAATTCCTTCTCTCGTCATATATTGAAATGAAACCACTTAATAGTTATGATGACTTATAAAACAAATGTGACAAATGAAAATAATTTTGATTATAATTGAAAATGGAGTGGTGTAATACAGTTGAGCTCAAAGGGAGCAATCAACCATGAAATTAAAATTATCTTATGGGGGGTAAGACTAAATTATGAGAGAAAGAAATCTTGTCTGAATGACCGTCGATATCCTCAATTCTCAGAGGGAAGATTTCAACCAGTTTCGGATCGATTCCTTAAAGGAAAAGTCTAGGCAAGTCAACCTCAATTCTCATAGGGAAGAGTCCATGCTGGAAGCACAAGGCATCCATAATACTTAAGTTTATAGTCCATTCCAAGCAAGGCACACCAAACCAGACTGAAAAGCACTTCACTCACAACATGTGACTTTTAATAATAGAGAACAACATGGAAGCATCTCGCATGAGCCTCAATCTTCCTTTTCAGTCGTGTTAAACTTTAAACTTTCAAAAATATTCCAACCTTTAATGTTTACATTTTAATTTTTGTTTTTGCGTAGTATAACGATGTAACTCCCCATTAATGTTATCCATGGACTTGTTATCTTTGCATTGTTTAATTACTGCTCAATATTAGTTTATTGTTATCAATTGTTTTAGTTCTTGACATGTTAACCCATCAACAACTCTTCTTCTTTTTTAAGAGGATTTGTACTAATTTTGACATTTACAACTATAATTTTATCTATGATTTTTATACGCCTATTCTGATATGTATAATCTTTAACTTAACTAATGTTTAATATTTACGAAGTACTGTTTGATTATATTGTTGTTATCTACTTTTCAGTGAATTTGCAATAATGTTGTTCATTGTTTGTGGGCGACACATGTTCTTCTCATGACTAGTTATTGGTTTCCCAACCAGTTCAATAATTCAATTAATTTTCAAAGTTTGTCACTAACCACTTCCAAGGAGAAAATTCATTTTCTTCTAATTCGATTACAATTAATTATTCCTCTTGTCATTTTAAAGTATGACAATTCTGCAATTTACAGCTTCCGTTATGATATGCTTCCATGTTGTTCTCTATTATTACAAGTCACATGTTGTTAGTGAAGTGCTTTTCAGTTTGGTTTGGTGTGCCTTGCTTGGAATGCACTATAAACTTAAGTATCATGGATGCCTTGTGCTTCATTTTCCTGTTCACAACATGGTGCTCATCACTTATAATAGTATATACGAGTTTTTTACATGGTGACGCATTTCCTCTCCAGAGATTGTCACCTTTAATTTCTTCCCTCCAACTATATCACCAGCATGGACTCTTCCCTATGGAAATTGAGGTTGACTTGCCCAGACTCTTCCTTTTAGGAATCTATCCGGAACTGGTTGAACTCTTCCCTCTAAGAATTGAGGATATCGACTAGACAAGATTTCTTTCTCTCATAATTTAAACAGTTCAACTCTTACCTGCCACAAGATAATTTCAATTTCATGGTTGATTGCTCCCTTTGAGCTCAACTGTATAACTCCACTCCATTTTCAATTATAATAAAAAAAATTATTTGTCACATTCTTTTTATAAGTTATCATAGCTATTACGTGGTTTTATTCCAATATATGACGAGAGAAGGAATTTTTTAAGTCTTTCATATTTTATAAATTTTAATCTTCCAATTTAACACTTTTCTCCTCTACTTTTATGATTATCAGTGTGTGTTACCCACGTAAGTAGAATAAATTTTTAGATCAGGTAAGGTTGGAGACGTTTGCAATGTTTCCTTTAATTATAACAAATAATAATTTGTAGCCTGAAAATGGCCCGTTTGTAGCCCGAAACTAGTAGCTGCACCATTGTAAACTATTAAAAATGCTGTGCTATTGACTTTCAGTTTTATTCGAAAAAAAATTATGTAAGTGTTCTCATGTCGTTTCTGACGTTATAGAAAATAAGCCTACCACCAGTGTAGAAGCTGCTGTTACGAGAGATGTTTAAAGAAATCAGACCCTATCTAATTATACAAGCACCCAGTTATTTTTGCAGACGATTCGAATTATCCTGAAAAAATTAGTTGGGTCTAGGGTAGTACGAGCCTTGATTGATAGTGGATCGCAGAGGTCGTACATTTTGAAAACAACTGCTAGACAGCTTGGAAATAAACCTAGATGTTGCGAAATCGTTTACAGTCTCTTTGGTGGGAGACAGGATTAAATACCCACAACTGCTATCACATCACAATTTCCAATGGAAACTAAAGCTATATGTTCAAAGCCCTTGATGAGATGACTATTTGTTGTAACATTGTTCCAGGTCTTCAAGGTAAGTGGACAGAATGAATGAAATATTTCGATGCTGAGATTTATGACTCTGGAAATCCCGGTTCGATCGAGCTAGTATGGGGAGCAGATGTCGCGGGAAGTTTGTATACCGGGACACGCCGAGAATTAAAATGTGACCTATTCTCAATTGAGACTCATTTTGGCTGGACGCTTATAGGAAAAATACCAGTTACAAACAGTCAATCCGATGTGATGACGACAACTCTGAATTTGTTTGTCAAAGTTATGTCAATCAGCGATATGTGGGAACTTGAGACTATTGGCATTAGAAATCCTTCATACAAGCCTAACAAGGAAGAAAATGCTACAGAGGCTAGGAAATTGTATCTACAGACAGTGAACGTAGTCAAAAATGAACGTTACGTGGTTCAGCATCCATGGATTGATGGTGTTCAATACTCGATAATAATTTTTAATTTTTGTTTCCCAAATTAAAAATGTATATCACATATTTGTAACAACAGGTGGTATAGTCAACTTAGAAGTACTGCCACGGCGACGAAGCAGTAAGATAGATCAATACCGACGTCGATAGTGTTTACGTCGATACACAAATTTGGTTACAGTCTACGACCTATCAATTTAAATGATAACACTTTCACGGGCTTTTCGCTCTGTGCATCATCACTCATCTAGACGCAAACAGCACAAGGGCGCCCTTTATAAATGAAGACCAGGAGAGTGGTGGGTACTGCTATTTTTTCTGTACATCTGTCTTTTAATCTACAGTTCATTTGTATACGTTTCCCAGAAACTCTGGTGTTTCATACGAAACAGATGGACACCCCCCAATTCCGACAAATTACAAAATGGCTCGGAAGAGGTTAATCAATACTGTCAGCAAGTTGAAGAAATAAGGGTTTTTTGAGCTATATGTTGATGTATTTGCAGAATGGGGAAGGAAGGAGGTCATCCAAATAGTTGGATCATCTCAAGCAGTAGACCTCACTAAATCTCATTATCTGCCACACCGACCAGTTATAAAAGAAAACAGAGATACCACCCAGATTAGACCAGTATTTGACGCATCAGCACATGAGACAGGGGAACAAGCATTGAACCACTGTTTAGAAAAATGGGCCTAATTTGAGAGAGTTGATTCCGTCGATGTTGCTCAAGTTTAAAGTAAATAACATGGGAGTGATGGCAGATATCCATAAAACTTTTCTCCAAATATGTGAAAATGATCGTGATTTCCTTACATTTTTATGGTTCGATTCTCAATGTCAAGAAATTGTTTTACGCCACAAACGTGTGGTTTTTGAAATCAACAGTAGCCCTTTTTATATAGACGCAACGATAGAATATCATGTATCTACGTATCTCGAAAAGGGTTCCAAGTCAAGGAAATATTCTCGAGAAACCCTTGAACGGTTGAGCAGGAGTTTCTACGTTGACAATTGCGTCGCTAGCCAGCATGATGAAAATACCTCTCTGAATTGTTTTTTAGAGTAACTTCTACCTTTATAATCAGATTATATTTTAGGGGAGTTGGTGAATGTGGAGTGCATACATATCTCGAAAAGGGTCCCAATTCAGGTCAATATTCTCGTGAAACCCTTCAACGGTTAAGCAGGAGTTTATACGTTGACAATTGAGTCGCTAGTCTGTATTATGAAAAATACCTCTCTGAGTTGTTTTTTAGAGAACTTCCACCATTATAATCAGATTATATTTAAGGAGAGGTGGTGAATGTGGAATGTTGGAGAGTTCATAATCTATCTATCTTAAATGAGTTATATTCATTATGTGTTAATTCAATTCCTATTCTAGGTCTTTGTTCTCTGCAATTGTTAAAAAATTACTATAATGAGCTGCGCAGTCGTAAAATGTAGATGGACAGCAAACAGGGGATATTTTTGGATTCACTATTTTGATTCGTGAAAAGATAAACTAAGATTTAAAACTTTGTTTAAAAAATATCAAACAATAGTTTTTCGGTCACTTCATTTTTGTCTTAATCAAATCATCCTTTAATTGGTTGTGTAGACTTAGTACGGGCGTTCAGGCATGAAAACTACTCGCTACTCTCGAAGAAAATACTCCAAAAATTCACAGTGTGTTCCATAAAAAAATGTACATAGCTTGTACATATGAGCAAAAAAAGTCTCAATTTTTATGTGGATAAGGTAGATAGTTTCCATTGAAAAGCTATGGAATATGACAAAATCCAAAAGTCTTGGTCTACGATGGTCTGATAAATTAGCCGGATTAAACCAGAAAATGATGAAAATGAGAAACGAGTTTTTTATTATAAACTTTTCACTCTCATACAAATAGTAAATGGAACGAATCACCCAGTATTTGGAATACGTCAAAAAAGTCTGTTGCTGTTGTTGTTGTCACTGATACGATTGCTGGGAACATCAATCCCATCTTATTAAAATTCATAGTGTCAGGATAACAATCAAATTCGAAAATATTGGCAGTAGGTTTTACTGTCAGGACGTTTATTGAAATTAGGCCTGCAGGGGTTGAAACTACAATGGAAGGAAATGGAAAATTTAAACGACCGTCAAATAATTGGAATTTCAGAACTAAAAGGATGTGGTGACATATAACAAAATATCAAATTTATATATATAGAATTCGAACCTCTAGAGAAGTATGTGTTAAAATAAATACAAGTGAAACTGTACCTAAGATTGCAAACTTCGGAAACTCGTTTTACCCAGACTGAAACGAACTTTTTCAGTGAGCTAAGCAAGTTCTAAGATTGGCAGTAACAACAGAATGACATGAGTCAAATATATGCTTTACAAATCCCAATTTGCGAATCTATAAGCAATATTGATTATGTCTAGGTTTGTACCACATCTTGGGATCTGTTGATCAAGCTTTAGCAAACATAATACAATTCTTCGTATTTTGAAACAATTACTTCTTACTCAGATATTACTAAGGTATGTCAGAGCAGTGAAACTATTACCTCTTTAATGTCTATTCTATCCATTATTTACAGTGCCAATATAACTGATTCCATTCTCACAGAGTGTTTATACCAACTCGATTGTTTTTATTCTGTTAATTTTCTAATGCTTTCGTTCTCTATCCGGTTCCACTTAGTTTTTCTCGCTATTGTTCTATTGCGTTTCATTTTTATTGGGTTTATTTTATTGCTTCTTTACTGGTAATTGTCCAGTTTTCTGCTACACGTTTGTTGTAGTTAGTACTGTTACAACGTGTAAATCTAATAAAATATAAAGTGTGTTTACCTATAAGTGCTTTGTCTCTATTTAAACTATTATAAAATCAAACTATTTCATCACATTCGAATGCATCTAACAATCTACTGTTGGTTACATTTTTCAACAGTTTCACATTACCTAAACTTATTGTTTGATCATGTTTGATAGCAGGCTTGGCAATACTCGATTTCTTGGTACGTTGATATTTTAAATGAGAATAATACTCCTTAGACCGAACGCTAAGAAACCTTATAGTTTGCCCAGCATACTTTCCGTCTAAACCGCTATAGCTAATTTCGTAAATACGACTCTTTTTTTAAACCCATTATTTTATCCTTATGATTACCTAACAACTATTTCATATTACTATTTGATTTATGAATTAAATTTAAGCCTACGTAATGAAACACATTTCTCAAACTAAACACTCTGATTTTGGGAAAATTCATCATCATATCACTTAGCGCTACAACCCTGGGTGGGTCTTGGCTGACTGCACAAGTTTATACCAGGAGACCCTGTCTTCCATCAACCTGTAATCGAGTGATATGTTCATTTTTTGGAGGTCTGATCTTATGTTGTCTCTCCAACGCATTCTGGGGCGTCCTAGTGGCCTTTTGCCTGTTGGAGTCTCGTCCCATATCAGTTTTACAAGTCTTTCGTCGTGTAGCCTCTGTACGTGTCCTGCCCATCTTAAACTATGAGATTCAATATCCTGGATAATATCCCTTTGTATAGTTCTTGGACCTCTGCATTAGTTCTTATGCGATATCAGTTGGTCGTCGGATCGTGGTAGGGTCCAAATATCTTTCTAATAATCCTGTGAATGATGATATTCTTCTTTTTTCTAATAATCTTTCCGTCGAAGCATCTGAGTTTATCTTCGTTCGCATTGTCCACGCTTCGCTACCATATGTTATTATGAGTCTGACGATAGTTTTATATATCTTGACTCTTGAAGCCCTTGTTAGACTCTTCGATTTCATAAGGCTATTGAGTGCAAAAAGACAGCGGGAAGTGGACTGGATTATGCCTTTGATTTCTTCCGTGACGTCGTTGCCTGCTGTTACTGTGGCACCAAGGTATTTGAAGTCTTCTACTCTTTCGAAGTTGAAATTGTTTTTTGTGACGTTTTGTCCCAATCTATCTCTTTGTGCCGTTCTATATACGCACATGAATTTCGTCTTTTCCTCATTAATTATTAGTCCTACTTCGCTCGTTGTTTTCTCGATCTTGTTGAAAATGTCTTATATTGTTACGACAGAATCCCCGATGATATCGATGTCATCTGCGTATGCTAACAACAATTTGAGACCGTTCGTTGTTAGAAGTTCAGTTTCTATCGCAGGTGTTCTCACGGCTTTTTTTAGGACGAGATTGGACAGTAGTGACGAGAGGACATCACCTTGTTATAGTCCGTTATCTATTCCAAAGCTGCTGGATAGGTTATTGTTTACCCGTACCTTTGATACTCCTCCCTCTATGCAAATTTTGGTCATCTGGATCAGCTTTTTGGGATTGAAAACTCTGCCACTGCGTTCCATACTTGGCTCCTCTCAATGCTATCATAAGCCTATCGGAAATCTATGAAGATGTTATGTACTGTTCTATTATATTCCCAAGCTTTTTATAGAATTTGCATCATTGTGAAAAGTTGGTCTATAGTTGACCAGTATTTTCTGAAGCCGGCTAGGATCTAGGATATTTTCTGCATATGTGGTTAATCTATACAGCAGGATGTTTGAGAGTGTTTTGTATGCGGTGTTTATTAGTGAGATTTCCCTGTAGTTGGCGCATCTTGATTTATCTCCCTTTTTACGATTGGGTGGGATAATGCTTTATTTTTTACTAATACTAATATTTTTTCTTCTCGCCATATGACAGTAATTAATTTGTGAATTAGCAAATGGGGTGCATTTCCACCATATATTAGTAGTTCTGCCGGTATCTCATCGGAACCAGGCGCCTTGGAGTTCTCTAGCTTATTCAATTCCCTTTTTTTTCTTGAAGTGAGGGTTCTTATTGGTAGGTCTGCTGTGATGTAGGTCACTACTTTGTACACTTTTTCTGGTTTTATGCTTAGGAGGTCCTTGAACTATCTCCTCCATTCTTTGGTCAGTTCTTCTTCTTTGAGTATTAAGTGGCCTTGGTCGTTCCTAAGTCTCGGAATGGATTTGGCCTTGCAGCTTCTCTTCTCAAAAGTAATTGCCCTGGAGAATTCTCTGGAGCCTGGTTTTGGGCGGTCTCTTTCTATTTCTTCATATTTCCTTCGTTCATACTCTTTTTTATTTGTTCTTATTAGTTTTCTTGTCTCTTTTCGGCACCTTGCGTATTCTTCTATACTTTCCTCTGTTTGGAGTTTTAGGATTATGTTCATTGCCTTTTGTCTGGCTCCTAGGAGAATCTGACACTCGTCGTCAAACCATTTTTGTGCCATTTTTACTTTATTTTTTCCGAATACTTTTTGAGCGGTTTCTGTTATTACTTTTAAAGTTCTCTTCCGCAACTTTTCAGGTCCATTACATTCTGTCTCAGAGTCTAGAGTTTGTTCCAATTGTTCTCTGTACTGTCGTTGTTTTGTTTCATTTTGCAGTTCGTCCCTGTTCCATTGAGGGGTTGTCTTAGTTCTGGTGTATTTATGGGTCGATATTCTCATTTTTACTTTCACTCGGACTAGGTAATGGTCTGTATGCCCATCTATTCTTCGGAGGCTTCTTACGTCTAGGACGTTGCTTCCGTGACCCGTATCCACGATAATATGTTCTATTTAGTTTCGGGTGGTGTGGTCATTTGAAATCCAGCTCTGTTTGTGGAACATAGTCCATTTTATCAGCATATTCTTGGAAGTGGCCGCTTCTATAAGTACTTGCCCATTACCATTGGATATATTATGGAGGCTGTGTTTGCTCATAGTTGGGTTGAAGCAGGCTTCTTTGCCTATTTTGGCATTGAAATCTCCACAGAGTAGTCGCATGTCTTGCTTAGGAATTATGTCAATGGTTTCCTCTAAGATGTGGTAGAAGGCATCTTTGGTGGCGTCGTCCTTATCTCCAGTGGAAGCATGTACTGAGATGATCGATAAAAAGTGCCATCTGCCTCTTAGTCTAATGTAGCCCATTCTGTAATTTATTGGTTTGAGATTTAAAACATTTTGGACCATATATTCTTTAATGATAAAACCTGTTCCAAATTCATGTTTTCCTTATTCACTGCCGCTAAAAAATATAACAGATTTACTCTTCTTTACATTTCCGTCCCCAGGTCATCTTATTTCTTGGACTGCTGTTATATCCATTCCTATATTTTCGAGTTGTTGAATAGCATTTGTAACGGCCCCGGCTCTATACCAACTCTGGACGTTCCAGGTTCCAATACTTATATTTCTTTTCCGTTGCGTTTGTCGTCTTTGTGTTGTTTCTGTTCTGGTCAGAGGCAAAATTGCAGTTTCCATAACCAGACTCCTTTTTACGAGAGTGGGTGGTTAGCCCTCTGCTCAATCCTCCTCCCTTATCCTGGCTTGGGACCGGCGGTGACAATTGACAAGCTACTCAATCCACCAATCAGTTACTCCTGGCGGAGATTTTGAGAGAAGTAGTCTCCCGAAAAGGTATCTCTAATCAAATTGTTCTCCTATCCCTTTTGATATGGTATATAATGGAAATAATCAACCTTAATATATCTGCAGGTAGCACTGTTCTCTCGAAGTACATTAAAGTCTTACCAATTTTTATATCTCATTACTAATGTATCTAAAAATGGTAACCGTCTAACTTCTATTGAATAAGAGAGTTCAATTCCTTTAAATTTAACTCTATCAATTAACTTCGTTTTATTTGTATACAATATAGCAAAAATATAATCCGCATTCTACCCCTACACCTTGGTATAATACTGAATCTATTGACTAATCTGCTTCTCGAAATAACTCATGGTATATTTGAACCTAAAATTTAGTATACATATAATATGTAAGACAAATATCATATTTCTTAATGTCTCTGTTATTTCCGCTTACTATGGTTTCAACAAATACGTCGTTGTTCACTTTGGTTTCAGCTTTCCATTTCCTCATTTTTTCATATTTACTTTCCCTTCCATTGATTGGTTTTCTACTGGTCTTCCTTTTTCTCCATTCTCGCAATTTCTAATCTAGTTTCTATAACTGGTTTCTGTAATGCTTCAGTCTCCATCTGTCCAGAATATTCTGTTTTTGTTAATTTATTCTGACAGACGTTTATCATGTTGATGATTGTATAGTTATTTATTTTTTTGTATTTTCAATCAATCATCTGGATAATATTTTTTTTATACACTCGTCATTTTCCCTTAAATTCCCTTCACGCCATCCGTTTTTCACCTTCAACCATTCGTCCTTATTATATCCCGTTTTATTTTATCTTTTTTCATTTGTTATATTTCTTTCAATGCTCCGTTTAAAGTCCCCATGTCTTTTTGTGCGGTCTCACACATTTCTTAAGCTATGTTTATTATTGTCTCTACAAATTCAAACCATATTTCTTAGACGGTGAATTATTTGTTGATGTTTCTAACTTACTCTTTGTTTTTCTCTTTATTTTCTCAGAATTCAAAATGGCGTCCGGGGGCAGACAAAGTTATAATCTCGTAAGAGAGTATAGGATTCAAATATTTTCAAAGTGCTTTGCGTTATAGTTTTCTGACTAATCTCTAGCTGTTTTTTTTTATTTTATTGACTTTATAAGTGTTATTTTTAATTGAAAATACCGCATACGGGTCTTGTAGTTGATTGTGGAAATCGTTCCAACAGGGATGATGTGAGGTTCTTTTCAGTGCCCACCATTTTAAACTTTAAATTTGTTACTGACTTAAATGGATTATCGAAAAAACGAAGAGCACTCTGGTTAGCAGTAATTGAGCGAGACGATCTCACGGAGTCTAAACTAAACCAGAGGGTCTGCAGTAGCCATTTTATTACAGGTAATCCTCAAATAAGCCCCATTCTTGAGAAGAATTTTTTATGCTTACCCTTAATTAAAGAATTTTTTATCATGTGGCCATTACATTATAGGTGATATTTCATTATTTTTCTATTTAACCTTAGCCAAACCTGCTGCTTTAGAGAACCAAAATAATCCCGACTAGGTTCCATCTCAAAATATGGGGCACAAATCCAAACAAGTTCAAAGAAAAGATGACGAGGTGGAAAGATTAGAGAGATTGGATAAAAGAAGAAGCCTTAAAGATAGTGAGGTAAGAGGTAGAAAGACACCATCAGATTTTGCAATTTAATATGAAGAGTAGAAATGAAAACAAAAAATCGAATTCACGGTTCCGACTCTTACCATTTGGAATCTACTCATATTACTGTTGTAAATGAAACTAACTGTTTCTAAATCATTCCACTGTATAATAAGGAAATAGTACATTTTTTAAGAAATAGGCATTTGTTTCATTAAATGATTATTATTGTCAGAATAATAGAAGTTACATTCAATGTGATGTCTATCTGATGTTTAATAATTATGTTAGGCTAGACAAAGGAACTGACATTACAAATAATAATGCTTTGATATTATTAGCCTTATGGGGATATCCTGGATATCTTTTTATCATTTAAAGTTTGTATAACGGTGCAATGATATAGGAAACCATGGATAACTATATCTGCCTATATTTACAATTAAGAAGACGGTTTAATAGTAGAGAACTCCCTAGATTCAGCTGTTCATTGACGATTTCACATTGTGGGTCTCTTCCAATTTCTAACTCTTCAAGGAAATCAAGTTCTTGTTTAGTTTCACAAATATGTAGTACTTCTAGTTATGTAATAGGTGTTAATGAATATTTGGTCTGAAGTAGATATATTGCGTAATATATTTTTCAGCTTATTTTCATCTGTATTGTTGATTTTCATTACAGTGAATACAAATTGAAACAGCCTGGAAAAGCACATTATGCAAAACATCTACTTGACACCAAACATTCATTAACATCTAATCCAGAACTAGAAGTACTACATATTTGTGAAAAGATACAAGAACTGGATTTCCTTGGAGAGTTAGAAATTAGAAGACACTTAAGAGACTCACAATTTTAAGTCGTCAATGAACATCTGAATCTAGGGTAACCTCCATTATTAAAATGTCTTTTTAGGTAATAATAATTGTAAAGATCCGCAGATACTGTTTTCCTTGGGTTCCTATATTATTGCACAGTTATACTTACCTCGAATTGGAAAAATATATACAGGATATCCCCATACGGCTAATAATATCCAAGCTTTGATATTTGTGATGTCAATTCTTTTTTTTTCTATTCATATATATTGAGCCAGTCACAAGAAAGGGCACTTCTTGGTCTACCAAACATAGGTAGGCATCACATTAACTTCTGACATTCTGATGATAATAATCAGATATCGAAACAATTGTCAGTATCTTAGAATTTTTATTATTCCCTCATTATACAGTGGAATTGTTCAGAAACAGTTAATTTCATTTACAACATTTGAAAATATGTAATATATATTAGCATACTAATGTAAACAATTTTTCCAGCAGGATGATGAAGACGATACAAATATAAACTTTCTCTTGGAGACTAGAGACCAAGACGAGCTAGAGACTGGAACTGCATATCAAACAGACCTAACCATGGATGAGCTCTGTGTAAAATTTGAGCAACTCAACTCAACGTTTATTATTAACTTTTGTTTATTTTAGGGTACCTCAAGTAGCAACTTTTGTTAGTATTCCATATTGTATTTAACTAACAGATTGTTACATATTTTATGAAAATCTAATGTGCATCCTATAAATGAAAATTGAATTGCACTCCAAATTTATGGAAATAATAGTATATTATATACCGCGGGACTGAAGTAGTACATTTAATCCTGAAGGTAAAGTTTATGGCCCGACCGCAGGGAGGGCCATAATTTACCTGAAGGATTAAATGTACTTCAGTCGCAAGGTATATACGATACTTTTCGTACTTCCGGTATGATTTTATTAATTATTTCAATAATTTCAATCAGTTTTTTCTCTCTTCAACTCATTTAATAAACTGTCTCCAAAATAAGTTACCATAGTAACATTGCGTTGTGACAGTTATAATTTAGAAACATTGTCATTACTAGTGTCATTGTAAATTTGAATATTAACGTTAATTACCATTCTAATTAATTATATTTTTCAATAAAATATCCCTTAAATTCGTTTGTTTGTGATTTAATCGTTCCGGGAGTTTCGTCAATATTTAATCCCGGAGGGATTAAATGTGACACTTTAGTACCTGTCACAAGGGAGTGAAGTTGTCACTTTAGGCCCGGAAGTACGAAAAAAATGTTTTTAATTTTTATCAACTATTTTCTCAATCTTCAGATACCACTGTTAAAAATTAATCTAAACACACTATTAGAACAATATTTATTTTTGAATAGTTTCAAGATACAAGGTATTATCTATAATTTATGAAAAAACTATATCAATATCTATACAAGATAAGAAAATGTACCGAGTGTTTATTATTTGAGTTTCAAAACTTAATAGTGTGAGTCCATAATATGTCATAAACCTCCTAATGTGCAGTGTGCCGTGCAATCATTTTCATCTTCGGTCACAATACACTAAACGTCCAGAGGTATAGCATCTCCTCTTAGAGAATGTTTTACCTAAGAACAAAATAAAAATAAACGATTTTAAAGATTAAAACTAACTTTTCTGAATCTGTAAGATGCTCTGAATAATATTCTATCATAAAATTGTCACTTGTATACACTTCGGGGGATGTATCGTGTTAACAAACCGAAATTTCTTCAAAAGTAACCAAAAATGCAGTATATCTGGATTTATAGGACCCGCTGTACTCGCTATAGTCAGCTGAAATTCAATAGGGTACATCTGTGAGACACCTTGAAACATATACAATTATAAAATTGGTCACTTGTATACACTCCGGAGGCTATATCGTGCTAACAACCCCCGAAATTTCTCCAAAAAGGACAAAAAATGTGGCACTTCAGGTACCATAGCACCCGTTGTACTAGCTCTGGTGAGCTAAAAATTGATAAGGTTTATTTATAAGACGCCGTGAACAATATCCAATTATAAAATGGGTAACTTATATACACGCTGGAGGCTGTATCGTGCTAACAAACGGAAATTTCTCCAAAAATGACAAAAATGTCGTACTTAAAGTACTATAGCACCTGTTATACTGGCTATGGTGAACTAAATATCAATAGGGTTCATATGTGGGATGTTCTCAATAATATTCAATCATAAAATTATTGACTTTCTGCACTCCGAAGGCTGTATCGTGCTAACAAACTGAAATTTCTCAAAAATGACAAAAATGTCTTACTTCAAGTACCATAGCACCCGTTGTACTGGCTATTGTGAGCTGAAAATGAATAGGGTTCATCTGTGAGATATTCTGAACCATATTTAATCATGAAATTGGTGATTTGTTGCACACCGGAGGCTGTATCGTGCTAACAAGACATGTAACGGAAAGTGGCCGACGACAACGACAACGACGACGACGACATACATACAGGATTTTTTTCTAAAAACCAGTTTTTCGTGTTGTTCTTGATGAAAAACGTAAAAATAACTCAAAAATTTCCTTCAAAATTTCAACATTTTTGTGGGTAAACCGATACTTTTCTCGCATATAGGTAGGTTGGGCAGAAAAGTAATATGTAACTTTACTTACAAATGGGTATACTTTGTAATGAAATTTTTAATTTTTGAGTATAAATTGTTTTTCTTATTTTTACAAGTCATAATCCGTGATTAAGACCCATGAAGTATACTGGGTACTTAATTTTTTTATTAATATCAAATATTTTACTACCAAATTACTTTCATTTTTTGGTCCTAGCAGAGCTCAAAACTCTGTTACTTAAAAAAAAATGATCCATTGAAGATGTGAATGTAAAAACTGTCCTTATAATAAAAACTATTTAAAAAAACTTACTTTTCCAACTAAAACGTAGAAATTATTCAGTATGACTGTCCCTACATCTCAAACAAAGCCAGATTCAAAATACTTATAAGAATCTAAGCTTTTGTAGGCCTTCATTTGCTATTTGCTGTAAAAACTGTGGGTTAACTATAAATATGCAGCTATATCCTGGTGTGTGACCGGTGGAGCTGCTTGAATCGATAGAGTTTCTATCATGCACATTTATTGTAAAAGGGTCAAATCTATTTATGAGCTTCAGTTTTAGAAGATATCTGTTGAAGAAATGTAGATGAGAAATGTAAACAAATAGTGACTGGACATTTTTAGACATACCGATCACCTACATCTCGATTTTTCTGCACTTATGTCTTTAAATATTCACTTTGCATGTCGAAAAGTGTTTGGTAATAAAATCGAGTGTAGCGATCCCGGAAATATTTTGAATGAACACAAAAACTTCTACAAACTTAATGTAACCCTTGAACTTGTTTGTCCCGGACGCCCTATTGGATCACGTGGTTTGGAGAGCCTTATTGTTCTTTTGAGTCTCTCAATCTATTTATTTCCTTTATTTGTGTCCTGAACCTGTAATTACTTGGATATTCCTAATTGGTTTCCAAATATTTCCAGTTATTGAGTGTATTGATTCCTCTGTCCGTTTTTTACTTAGCTTGTAATTTTTTTGTCTTCTCTGGTTGAAGTGTTCCCCCCTTTCACATATTTATCATTTCTTTCTGTTGTTACTATATTTTCTTTTGCTTTTCACTGCATCTGATTCTCCTGTTCCCTTTTCCCTCTCTACCATTAATCTTTGCCTTTTCCAATTCACTCATAACCTTAAAAAATATCGATGAAGAGACGTTTTATTCGCAACATTGATGCGATATAATGATGGTTCCTAAGGATTATATATAGGAAGAATTAACTATTTTTTACCGTTTGCACTCCAAAATAAGAATTACTTACTTTAGTTAGGATATCCTTATAGTACAATTGTAAAATGCTTTCTTTATCGAATATAACTAATTGATATAGAAATATAGGATGTTCTAGTTGTGTTTCAAACTATTTACCGAGTTATAAAACCTATAAAAGAGGACGGCCGTCGCGACATATTCCAGACATCTCCTAACTTTCTTGTACTCCATTTTGAAGTCCCTAAAGACTCATTGACACGTCTTGCGAAGCGTTCGTCGAATTGTGACGATGACAACACAATCAGTGGACTGAGAAGTTGTGAATAGGTCACAGACAACGACTTCAACTATAATTCTCAAATACGCTTCGAAAATAAATAAGGTTCTAGACTCAATAAAAGTGCAAATATTCTTGTTAATTGAAAGTTTTGTAATTTCGACAGATAAGAGGTGGATGTAAGTGGATTACATCGATTGATAATTTCAAATATGGAGTAGTTATGTTTCGAAAAAAAGTCATAAGAAGGAAAAATCTATATAATTTTTTTCAAATGTCTTTGTAAATGGGTTTTGAGACAAATTCTCTAATGCAAAATCTAAGCTTGATTTAAGAATTACTCTATCATGTCGAGCTCTAAAGTAATAGTAACCCAGAAATACAAAAAAACATGATTTTTGGCAGTTTTAGGGGTGACGTTACATTGATAATACTGTTTTCTGCAGCTACGATTCGTGTAATTTCAATGTAGTACTTGCAAACTTTAAAACCCTCTTTCCAAACTTAGACAAATTTTATAAAGGCACATAGTACTTGCAAACTTCAAAATCCTCTTTAGAGACTTCTTATGAAGACATCGTTAACTTGGTTTGGAAATTCTTGTAATCTATCTCTAATTTAATTGACTGTCTCGACCCTTACTTCGTGGAATATGCTCATATTAGTGTTTTTAAATGAAGATCAAGGTCTCTAGTTAATTCCACAATATAATACAAGTTATTGAAAATTCTAAAAAATTGACAATTGTTTCGATAAATCAATATCATCGTCAGAATGACAGAAGTTACATTTCATTTTATGCCTACCTGATGTTTAGTAGTTATTTTTGGCTAGACCAAGAAGTAACCTAACTTGTAATTGGCTTAATATATGTTTATATAAAAAAGAAGATGTGATATTACAAATATTGAAGCTTAGATATTATTAGCCCTATGGTGATATCCTGGATATCATTTTTCCAATTAAGATCAGTATAACGGTGCAATGATATAGAAAACCAGGAAAACTATATCTGCTGACCTTTACAATTATCACTTAAGAAGACAGTTTATTAGTGGAGAATTCCCTAGATTTAACTGTTCATTGACAACTACATATTGTGGGTTTCTTAAATGTCTTCTTATTTCCAGTTCTTCAAGGAAATCCAGTTCTTGTTTCTTTTCACAAATATTCAGTACTTCTAGTTCTGTGTTAGGTGTCAATGAATGATTGGTGTCAAGTAGAATCCAGCGATGTAAAAGTTCTTAAAGCAGACCCAACAAAGAAGTTTTCTAATAATGTTAGGGATATTGTTAATAATTCAAATTATCTTTTAAATGATTACGAAAAGAGGTCTATCATACATAAGAATCCTCATTGTCCACAATTGTATGTAACAGTTAAATTACATAAAATATCGAAACCAATTAGATCTGTAGTCTCTTATGTTAATGCTCCTAATAATATATTGGCAAAGAAGCTCAACAATATACTCAATACTTACGGATATGAATCTCAGTACTCAATTAGAAATTCAATAGAACTAATCAAAAAGTTGAAAGCAATCCACTTACAAGATAACTATAAACTCATATCGTTCGATGTAACTAACATGTTTACTAAAATTCCTCCTAAAGAATGTCTAATACTTGTGAGAAAATTACTAGAAGGTAAAAATATTAATCCAGGAATAATATCAGATATACTTAATTTATTTGATGTATGCATTAATCAGAATTATTTCACTTTTGACAATAAGATATATATTCAAAATGAAGGTTTACCAATGGGAAGCCCTATATCACCTATTTTAGCAAACATTTTTATGGACAATTTAGAAAGAAAGATCTTTGAAAGTAATATTTCGAAAAATATTTTATTTTGGTATAGATATGTAGATGACATATTAGCTTGTTTTATGGGTAGTGAACGACAATTAGATGTATTTTTCAACCACATCAATAATTTACACCCGAAAATTAAATTAACATTAGAAATTGAAGATAATAGCTCAATCAATTTCCTTGATTTAAAAATTCAAAGAGTTAATAATGTACTTGATTATTCAATTTACCGAAAACCAACACAAACTGATGTAACAATTCCATTCAATTCTAACCACCCTGTGTCTCACAGACTAGCAGCATAAAATTCAATGATACATAGAGCTTTTTCAGTTCCTATGAACAAATGTAATTTTGATAGAGAGGTTAATACAATTAGACAAATAGCAACATCTAACGGTTATCCATTAGATATGATAAATAAGCTAATTAGTAAAAAAGAGGAAAAAGTGGCATTACAACTAATATATCCTAAACAAGCTGATGAAATTAAAACTTATAAAACCATCACATATGCAGGAAATATTTCTAAAAATATTTCAAAGATAATATCTTCAGCAACGAATACAACAATTTCTTTTAAAACAGAAAGTAACGTTAGTACAAAATTGTTAAATGTTAAAACAGAAATACCACTATTAAAGAAGTCAGGTATATATAAACTCAAATGTCCAGAATGTAATGCTGTCTAATTGGGTCAGACCCTTAGGAATTTTGAAATACGATGCAGTGAGCACTTACGAGCATACAGATTAAAACAACCAGATGAATCCCACTACGCAAAACATCTACTTGACACCAATCATTCATTGACACCTAACACAGAACTAGAAGTACTGCATATTTGTGAAAAGAAACAAGAACTGGATTTCCTTGAAGAACTGGAATTAAGAAGACATTTAAGAAACCCACAATATGAAGTTGTCAATGAACAGTTAAATCTAGGGAATTCTCCACTAATAAACTGTCTTCTTAAGTGATAATTGTAAAGATCAGCAGATATAGTTTTCCTGGTTTTCTATATCATTGCACAGTTATACTGATCTAAAATTGGAAAAATGATATCCAGGATATCACCATAGGGCTAATAATATCTAAGCTTCAATATTTGTAATATCACATCTTCTTCTTTTTTCTATATACATATATTAAGCCAATCACATATTAGGTTACTTCTTGGTCTAGCCAAAAATAACTACTAAACATCAGGTAGGCATAAAATGAAATGTAACTTCTGTCATTCTGACGATGATATTGATTTATCGAAACAATTGTCAATTTTTTAGAATTTTCAATAACTTGTATTATATTGTGGAATTAACTAGAGACCTTGAGTTTCATTTAAAAACACTATCTCTAATTTAGTAATTTCGCCTTAGGTGTCTGGATTTTTGTTTGATCTTGACTTAAGGTACGAATCGGGCTAAACTGAAAACTCGACTTAGCGACTCCTATGAATATGTTTTGCAAGGAAAGAAAAAATCTGTACAAATGGTTTATTGTAAGTAGTTAAGATTATTGTATTTAGAGTGGAAGTAGTACCAAAAGCAACTGATTGGAAGACCCCAAAAATTATATGGCTTCTATATAATCTCAAAAGAAATTGCAAATGCAATTCTTTCTGAAAATAACTTTCTGATGTAGTATGCCAAGTTGAACATAACTTTCGACCACCATCAGAGATATCGTTTGGGAATTTCTCAAACGCGATTTTTCTTCCTTGTTAATAGAGAGGAATATACGTGTGTACTTAACTAACTAACTAGTTTGTTCGTCAACTATAGTTTATTTACGATAAAAAGATGATGACGTTGCAAAACAAAATATTGTGATGTTGCCAAGGTGTAGTTTTTTCCTTTACTCAACGAAAACTAGAAAAGTCAATCTGAGGTTAGATTGATAGTTCTTCTTTTTCATTGTTCCGTACCTCGTAGGGCGTAAGTCAAAAATATTCATTTAAAAATGAAAGGCTTGTATGATAGGCTTGATTAATTTAATATAATATATTCATGAAAAACTATGGATAAGGTACAAGAAACAGCAACCAATCATTCTATATTCGAATTAACATTTAATTATTTCACATAGAAGGGGGTTAAATGTCGAACTGTAGGTCCTTATACATTATTCTATGCTCTATAGAACCATCTTCAAGAGCACTGCAAGGGTTTACGCTAAAAGGAATTAATTCAAGCTGTAATTATCTTCATGCAAACTTAAATATTGTTTCTATATACAATATCTTTTATATTTATTATAATAAAAATAGGATGGAGAAGAAAAATATAGATACACAAAATAAAATTTTGTTACAAGATATAGAAATAAAAATCTCCCATTTTATCAGTATTATTTATGTAGAGATACTGTAGTCGTTGTTCTAATTTGTGTATTATAAAATAACTGTACCTAATTAATTTAATAATAGTTATTAGTGATTTTGGAAGGGTGGAATTGAAGCAAATTGGATAAAAATATACAAATAATAAAACAGAAGATTTCCACTACTCCACTACAAAATCATCACTATCTTCATCGTCACTGTCAAAATCAATGATAAGTGGAGGCACATCCTGTCTATCAAATACTACTTCTCTATCCCACCCATCTTGTATAATTTTTTCAGTGTGCTCTACTGTCTTTGACCAAATATCAGGAGTGACTTTTTCTAAAGACTTTTTCCATACACCTATTGCTTGTTCTGTTGAAGAACCATCAGTTCCCACATGATCCCTATAACATTTTTTAACTATGCCCCAAATATGTTCAATTGGGTTGAACATATAGTGGTAAGGGTGAAGTCGAAGAACTTTGTGACCATATTTTTCAGATAATATGTCAGCTTCATATACTGTTGGTGGTTTATTCCTACAAAAATGCATATATTTAAACAAAATAAGTTATCTAAGTATTACCATAATATACTGAAAAATGTTTATATCAACTGTTGAACTAAATGCAATAATTGGATTTTGAGGGATTTTCAAAAGGAATATCATTTTGTAACAACCAGTTCTGTATATCAGCCTTTTTGGTAGCTGTTGTTGGTACTTTATTGATCACTGTACTGTAATAACTTGCATTATTCATTACCAATTGTGGCAGGTTTTTCCAAAATCACTAAAAGCTGGTATTCAAACCAATGCAGAGAATTTTTTCGGTTCATTTCACCGTGGTAATCACCATCTTGTTTTTTGGAAGGAAAAACCAGCCCTCCTCCAGGAATAAATCCAAAAGAGGAACCAGCATGTAATACTATATACCAACAATAAGGGAATAACAAATTACTACTAGGTTTCATGGATAGACTGCATAGCTCAAAACAATTATATTGATTAAAATAAAATAGTGTGACTAGTAAATATTTGAAAAGGTCTTTAAATGGCAGGAATGTTAGTAAATCATAAATTAATTGCGAAATTGTATTATTCAATTACTTTGGATCACCAATTTTGATTTTTTTCACGTTTCTATGATTAGAATCTTGCCAAGAACGTCCAACAGTACCGTCTTTGAATATCCAGGTATCATCCAAGAACACAAATTGATATAAACCTTCCCTTTTTATCTTGACATATTCATGTAGAAAATGTACACGTTTTAATGCAATATGTGGCAACTCCATTAAACCACGACGAGGATCATCTTCTTGGTATTTGAATCCAATATTTCTCACTATCTTCCACAGTGATGTTAAACAACCATTAAAGAGTTCACGTTCCAGGAGTTTGTCTTTTAAAGTTTTCAAGGTTATGTATTCCTCTGATGAAATATTGTGTTAGTTAATTGTGAATAAAATAAAACAGTAAATTCAATATACTCACTGCTTCCATACATTTCGTAGAGCATTTTGATCAAAGTTATCAATTTCAACAGTAGTTTTTATGCGTTGTCTCTTTTTAGGTGGGCTTTTATGCTGTTCCCCATTTATTATGCTTGGCGGCAATACGGTTAACAGTGGTAACGCTAAGTTGTAAAGCGTCTGCAACTCTCTACAATATTATTACTTCAATTTATCAAAGAATAATATATTATCAAGTTTAATGAACCTAACCTAATATTAAAAACAATTAATCATTTACATTTAAATATGTAACAATAATATTAATAATGATGAATACAAATAGCGAATACTATTACTTACATCTCTTACAGCAGTAAGCGGGAGAAGTGGGCCCCCATTCGGCATTCTCGCTCAGAATAGCTCAACAAAGATATTACCATCTCTTGACATTTTCTGTTCAGCTGCTTCGGCATTTCAATAACCACACACTGCAGATTTGCCTAAATAATTAGTTATAAAAATAACGGTTTTTTAATCTAGAAGAAGCAATTAATTTAAAAGCGCCAAAAAAACTTGTAAATATTAGACGATGATCGAATGTCAATAAACGTCAAAACAAACTGAGGAATTTTACCAGTTGATATGACAACGTGTTGAAGTTTTGCCAAACCGTTAGCTGTAAATTGACCTGGCTCTTGAGGATAAATTGTACTCACGGTTGATAAATTAATATTTATTCTGATAAGCAGTTAAGTAACTAAAAATGACATCATCGTCTTTTTATCGTAAATAAACTATAAAAATTTTTAGTAAATGTATGTCTCCTATCATTTCATTCACTAAAATTATTTTACAAAGCAACTAGTGTCTGAAAACCAAAAAAATACCAGAAAAATCTTGTATCCGAAAATTTTTTTTATACACCGCTTATGAAGAAACCTTATATGAAACCGAAACTCATCACTATCCTGAGAATGGTTATCTTGCTAGCAAGTGTTTACGTTTCAGATTGTTTTATATAAAATATTCATTTTTAGTTTAATCATGTCACAAATAAGTTGTATAACTAGACCTGAAATAGATTTTCTTTTTAAAATGTTATTTTTCTTAAAGGAATACCGAATCGGCGCACTCAGTAGGATTCGCGCAAGTTGTGAAAATATCGAACTGTTAGAAATTTATACGACCAATACTGGTTCTTTCGGTGTTCGTGTGAAACAGTGAAAGTGACTTTCACGACTTTAAAGTGAGACAAACCAATGAATCGGAGAAGATTTTCAGAGCCAGTCTTGTATCGTAAGTGCCAAATTTTCCTCTTTTCGCCTTTCCTATAACTTTCTTTGGAATTTGGAGAGATGGTAATTATACAGATTTTTACACAAATGAAAAAATATATTATATATGTGCGAATTGAATGCCAGTAACCTAGATAATATAACACAAGCTCTTAATAATATTTAGGTAGAAGATACAATTATTCTTCTTCTTCTCGTGTCAAACGCTGCACAGCGTGTAAACGATCATCCACCAATAATTAGTCTATAATGTGTAATTACCCTTCCGCGGCTAGTGCGAATATATCACCCACGTTCCTCACTCCGCACCAGTTTCTTTTATCACGTAACCACGAGTTTTGTCCTCGTCCTGGGCCTTTTTTTCTTTCTATTTTGCCCATTAGTATTAGTCTTATGTCATATTTATTATCTCGGAGTATGTGCCCCAGATACGAGATCTTGCATTGTTCTATAGTTTTGAATAGTTCGCGCTCGACATTGACTCTTCTAAATACTTCTTCGTTTGTGACCCGGTCTACCCATGGGATCCTCAATTACCTTCGTAGTTTCCACATCTCAAAGGTCTCTATGCGGTTCATGGATCTTATTTTAAGTGAACATGTTTCCGCTCCATATGTTATTATGGGCCAAATATAGCTTTTTACCATACGAAGTCTTATGTTCAGCGACAATTCTCTTCGACATATACATCTTTGAAGTTTAATAAAAGCCGTTTTTGCCATTGCCGTCCGCATTTCTATATCCATATCGCTATCCAATTTGTCATTGATGTTACAACCGAGGTATTTAAACTTGTTGACTCTTTCTATGGGCTTATATTCAATCATTACTTGGGCCTGATTATGTTGGTCTCTGCTGATGATCATGAATTTTGTCTTATCGATATTAATTCTAAGCCCATATTCCTTACCCACTATATTAATTCTGTTTAGAATGTGCTGTAGATCTTCCAAATCGGTTGCCACTATAGCAGTATCATCAGCATAACGTATGTTATTTATGGGTATTCCGTTTATTTTTATACCTTTTTGTTGATTTTTAAGGGCCTTCTGGAAATCATCTCCGTGTATACTTTGAATAATAGCGGAGACGAAATACAGCCTTGACGAACACCATTTGTTATTTCTAGTTCTTGGGTTTTTAATGAGTTGATAATACGAAGTACTGCTGTTTGATTCCAATATAGATTTCGAATTATACCAAGATCTTTTGTGTCGAGAACAATTTGCTGTAATATTTCTAGCATGTGTTCATGTTTAATGTTATCCTAAGCTTCCTGGTAGTCAATAAAGACTATGAAGACGTCTTTACGTTGGTCGTAACATTTTTGTGTCAACAATTGTAAGCAGTACATAGGCTCTCTGGTGCCCATTGCGTTTTTAATCCCAAATTGTGTGTTGCCGCTGTGCTCTTCGCATCTCTTATATATTCTGCCGTGAACAATTTTTAGAAATGCCTTTAACGCATGGCTCATTAGGTTTATGAGTCTGTGATTATTGCAGGTGTAGGCCTTACTCTTTTTCGGTGATGCTGTAAATGTTGCTCTGAGCCATCCAGTCGGAATAATGCCAGAGTCGTAGATTTTATTGAATAGCCTACATAAAATTGTTGGATCCGTTAGTTTTAGTACTTCCTCATGAATCCTCTCCCCACCAGGTGTCTTTTCGTCTTTGAGGTTTGCGATAACATATTCCACTTCTGAAACGAGAATTGGTGTTTACGTTGAATTAGAGTAGGTATTGCTGTTCTATCATCTTGGTACAGGGTTTTTATATAATTTTCCCATGTCAAACGTAGCTGTTCGTTGTCTGTTATTATTTTGTTATTGTGTCGAAAGGTGCTCATACCTCTTCTGTTGTGACAGCCTGTAATTTCCTTAAAGTTTCTATGGAAGGTAAAACAGTCGTGCTTCTCGTGTAGTATTTCCGCCTCTTGGCATTGCTCAATCAGCCACAGTTGCTTAGCCTGCCTTATTTTATTTCGTATATCTCTGTTTATTTGGTTGTATTTGTTGTTATTATTCTCTATCTTCGCTAGTCGTCTCTCTTCCATTCTGTTAAGATTTTCTTTCTCCATCTAATGTTTCCCAGCTTCTTGTTTATTGTATCCAACCACCTCTTCAGTAGCACCCTTTATGTTTGTTCCAATCTTCGTCTTCAGTTTGTTCATCGGATATTGTATTTGTTTCAAAACTCTGTTTCAGTGCTTTGATGAGATTGTTCCGTTTATCATGATTTTTTAAGGTTCTTATGTTATATCTTTTAGTGTTTCGACGTCCTTTTAATATTTTAGCTTTAAAGCTAAAGTCCCCTATCAGGGTCACCAGGGGTGCTAAGTATACATTCGCGGATATAAGGCTTTCATACCGCGAGGCCTAAGAACTATGGCCTCTAAAGTAGATAAGCTTAGACCGTTTTGCGTAGTCACACTATATATTTCACTGTAGTCCGCTTTTGCTTGATTAAGGCTTGCTATTGTTGCTTTCGCCTAGTGAGATGAGTAATTTATCATTCGATGGATTGATTTTTTTTATACCGAATAAACGTTCATTGTGTTTATTTGGTCTTTGACTACTTTTCTTATAACGCCATAGTCGATAAGCTTCGGGACAGGTAAAAAACTTGAGCAGCAAATGCCAATGGTTTCGAACCCAGCAGGATAATCAAAATCTGCCTGACTGGCCGCTGCGCCTTCGTCACAACCATAAGTGACCGCTGGAGTATTTTTTCCTTCACTGACACTGCTCAGAGCAAGTGGTGTATAACACGATAAAAAACTGGCGCCCGAGGCAACCCGTTCTAGGCGTCAAATTGACCAAAAACGACGAGAGAGCGTTACAATTATTATATGAATTTTGTACTGCAAGACTTTCCTGATTATATTGATGGAATCATCGGTATTAAAAATCTCATTGGTATGAATTTAAACATGTATCTTGCATGCCAGCAATTACAAGGGCGTAATACGAAACTACCATTCTAATATAGACAACGGTAATAATTCGATAATGATATTAACCATTAATTACTCGCGCTGGTGTATTCTGTACACCACTGCTTTATTTTCCTGGTTAATTTCAATTTGAACTAGCCGCTGCGCCCACCCCCTCCACCTGACCAATCTCCGACGTACTTATGATGCTATGATTCGTGATTTAGTTGCCGTTGAACCAGTACCGCCAGTCCATCGCCTGAGAAAGGTGATACAGCAAGAATAGATCACTGATCCAAACCGATTCACCGCGACTTCGCCGGCACCGTGGACGCCTCCACCAGAAGATCAACCAACTCCCTGTTCTGCCGATCTTTTCAGTTCGACATTCCAACAAACACACTACGGAGTGTAGTCAATTGTTTCAATCGAAACAACCTTCCATTTATGAAAATAAAAATCGTGTTGAAACATGTTTCATTTTAGATGAACAAAAAACAGGCCACATCAACCAACACCAGGAAGGACATTTAGCACTCAAGTAATATAAAAATTCCCGAAAGCTAATAAGTCAGGGAACCTTTAACTAGAGAGGCAACTCCCTACGGCAGTGAGTGCGCAGTCGATGTAAGCTTTCACCCACAATCCTATACCAACACTCATAACCCAAAATGTCCTCCAGACGAACATGCAGTAGCAAAACTCACCTCAACTCCAACGTCTGCATTATCATTTATAGATTCGGATGCATGGTTCAACTCAATCGATCCTTCTCACCCCAATTTTAACTCCGAAGCCCACAAAGCCCACGTAGAATTCTGCAACTCCCCCGAAGGTCGAAAAATTCTTGAAGAAATTCGCAGAGACTTTTTTCTCTCTGCCACTACTCAAAGCAAAACACAAACATCCAAAACCAATTCACACTCAATACCATCTCCAACTCCACTTCTTTCCGAGAAAGAATTCCCACTTCTTACACCTACAAAACACAATACACCCTCTTCACATACTTCCAAACAAACCCACTCTTACTCAACGCCACCTTCCACCTCTTCTAAACAAACACCCACCAAACCAACACTCGCACACAATCACATTTCCTACGCATCACCCACCAGGTCTCACGCTTCTTCCGTAAGATCCCAATCACCAACACCCTCAGTCACCCGACAACCCCCTGTCCCCTACGAGGATGGTTTCATCCGCGTCGGTGAAACCAAGAGCCGACCCACTACACCCGACTAAATCAATCACCCTACAACAACCCCCACACACAACACTATACAAACTGTTAACCTGAGAAACCTTCCGTCTCAATATTCCACTCAAAAAGCCCTTTTCACTTTCTAAAATACACTCGAGCTCCTCAATGGACAAATCCTCTATCTTGAAGTCAACGTTCTCAATTCCACCGAACGTCCACCCCGTCAAGCCAATAAAACTCTTATACCCACCTTCTCTTTCGTCTGCGGGAATGTAGACATCACGATCAACCTCGAAGAATTCGAAGAAATTCTTCACGATCAACACATCCCATTTCTCAAAACTTGGCGAATCGTCGCCAAGGCTACCAACAAGCCCACATCGATGTTTAGAATCGTTACCACCTCCGAAACCCACTACCACCAGGCCCTCACCTCTGGCCTCTCATTTCATGGTTTCCCACATCAGTGCGAGCACATGCAGTCGATGCACCCAAACCGGACATTCCTCCGAATCTTGTCGGTCTGAACCGCTATGCCCCTCCTGCGGCCAAACTGTCCACCGAACCTAAAATTGTCCTAAGTCCGGAACCCCTACATGCACAAATTCCGGTGGTCCTCACCTTCGTCTTCCACCCACGCTGCCCTCGCATGCTAATTATACACAAAACCCCACAAGAGACCGCCCCCGTCTCACTTGAAAAATCACCAGTTCCCTTCGAACTCTCTACCGACACCAAAATCCTAATCGAAGTCATCACAGTCACTCTTATGAACGCGATCCCCAACGCAAGGGATATCATAGCCGACACACTTTGTAACGTAATTCCTTCCATCTATCGACACAACTGTTCTATAACAAATATAGGCAGGCGTGCTTACATTGCTGTAACTCCCATCAGGAGCGAAAGCGATTCAACTTGATCCGCGAGCCGCATCCACCCCGTCGGTACTGCAGGTTTATCACGTTTTTTTCCTGTAGCATAGTGAATTTATTCGCTAGCCAAATGGGCCGACGTACGACGAAGTTTTTGGATTTAAGATTATTATTATGCCAGCCAACCATTCAATTCAATATTATAACCAGCCATTCTAAAATATTTATATTTCAACATTTTAACAAGTAATTTACAAAAATTTTATGTTTCAATAATTGACAAAATTTCACATTTCCACATTTAAACCACCTCACCACAGATAAATACACCTAACCAACAAATTCCTCACCTCGAATTCGAAAAAAGCCAGTCGCCACCCCCAGACATCATCTACACATCTTTCAATATCTCCTAGTCACTTTTCAAACAAATTCTAAATAAAACTCAAAAATCCTAAAATCATTCCTAACTCTTCTTATTAACACTCATGACATCGGAGACACCCAATCCCAAAAACATTTTCTCATTCACAACAATTTCAATCACCCACCTCGTCTTCTCTTAACTATCCGCAACATAACGTGGTTCGTCTTATTCATATTCGACTTTTACTAGACACTTCTAAATTCGCCATCCTACACACTTCTAAAACCACGTTCTCACATAAATCATCCAATTTCGCTGCTGATTGTTCCTGCCTCTCTCTCCGGTTGATTTCTAGCAAAGAAAACTACCACTCACCCACAGAACTTTAAATTTTCTATACTTTTTCTCAACTTTCCATACACTTTTCTAAAACTGAATTATCAGTCCTACCCTAAATTCAAGCCAAGTGAATACGCGCACACAAACCACCCACAAACACATCCCCAACCAGTCCTGCAGAGGAAATATGTCCTATATCAGGGCCAAATCTCAACACAAAAAACCAAAAATTAAAACATTCACAAACCCCAACTCAAAAAATCTTCGAATTTCTCTCTCTTGCCGTTGAACTATTTTCAGGACCTACACAAGTATGGTTCTTTAACTCTTTGATTCTAGTAATTGTTTTTATAACTAGGCCATCAGCAAAAAATATTGTGTTCATCCCCCTTCATTACCCACTTGTTAGAAATTATCCAACATGGGAAAGTTCCGTCCTCTGCCTCCTCATCAGGAAATTCAACAATAAAATATCTAGAAATTTAAAATTGCATTAGTTATCTAAAAACAGCATAAAAAATATTGTTCCATTTTATTTACACTAAAATCCAACATATATACTAAAGTTCATAAATTAAATCTTAGAGTGGATTAATGGAACTAGTTTAAAATAATTATTATCGGGATATAATATTTCTTCACAAACTATATCAGTAATATCGACACAAATTTTTGTATCCTTTAAATTCGCACAAAATGTTTAATGAAAGAAGAATCTGTAGGATAATCATGAAGTGGTGAAACTGTATCTAATATGTGTCCAACTATTTTCCATGTTTCACTAAATCCAAAGTATAAAATTCTAATAATTGTTCGATTTTGTAATAGTACACAATTATCACGATCACCTGAATACAACTTCATATTGTTATATGAAACCTATCTACAGCAATACTGAAAACTATAATCTCAATCATAATGCTTCTACCAATTTGTACAGTTTTTTATTCCGTTATTCAGCATTAAATTCAGTCTCAATTTGTTGATTGAACAATTCCTTTTACAAACTTGCTGTAGCGGTTAATTACTTTTTCGTAACATTTTTTTCAACTAAAATAAATAATTTTCTGCCCAACAGCAATTAATATTATTCAGAGACTTGAACTTTTTGGCATCTTCAGATATACGTATTAGGGAGAGTGTATTATATATTATAAATTTATTCCCATAAAGTTCTTCACCAAAATTTACATAAGCAGTTAATAATTTATTGGCATAATCATCAATACTTTGGTAAAGAACATCATTTAGTAATATCGATATACCAGTACGCAATAACATTAACATAATTTTTGAAGTAAAATATCTTTTAACCCTTAACCACGAACAAGGAGTCTGACAGACTCCGCGGAACATTTCTCTCGATGCTACTCCCACCCTTTTTACTTATTTCGTCTATGCGTTTGTGTACCTTCCTAGTTAAATATGTCTGATCGACTGTAAGCGTAGTTTATCTGTGACCCGTGGTTATCGTAATTTATACATAGGAAGGAGTATCGTAGACTCCTTGTCTGTGTTAGAGTACCAAAAATTCAGAACTGTGAATATGGCTAGTTCGTCGAAACGTATGAAATTAGGTGATCCAAATTTCGAAGAAACTCTTTTACAGTGGTATTTTGAAGCAGATGTTGATAACAGTGATTATGAACTAGATGAGACTGTCTGTTTACAAAGTAATCATGATAGCGAAAGTGGGCAAGAAGTTAGTGACGACGATAATGATCCTAATTATAATCATGTAGAAGATACATTAGAAGAAGAAAATGAAGAGGAAAAAAACAAAGAAGAAGAGAATATGGAGGAAGGTGATACAGAGAACAACCTAGAAGAGGAAGGAGACTTTGAAGGGGTCGAGCACATTGAAATAGGCGGGAGCCAAGGGACTAAGAAGCAGAAATATTGGTTCGGAAAAAACAGATATAAATGGAGTAAAAAGGAACCTACCCGGAACGTTCGTACTGAAGCTCGTAATATCATTCGTCTCCCACGAACACTTTTGGATAATAATCTAACAGATCCTTTAGACTTTTTCGATAAATTGTTTTCTAATGAAATGTATGACTGTATTCTACAATGGACTAATAAAAAACTTATCACTATGGGAAATCGCTACAAACGACAAAATATACCAGAATTTGCTGAACTTTCCCGAACAGAGCTACGAGTTTTCATAGGGTTACTTTTATATACTGCGATTTTCAAATCCATTGACGAAGATATACGAAGTATTTTTGCCACCGATGGTACGGGCAGGGAAATATTTAGAGCGGTTATGTCGGCGGAGCGTTTTTCTGTATTACTATCAGCCCTACGGTTTGATAATCTCGAAACTAGGCTAGAACGAAAAAGAAACGATACTGCTGCACCAATTACCGAATTATTTTCTTAATTTATAGAAAACGCGAAATCATGTTACACAGTCGGAGGTTCAGCATGTGTAGACGAAATGTTAGTAGGATTTCGTGGGAGATGTAGTTTCAAAATGTATATCCCATCTAAACCGGAAAAGTATGGAATCAAAATTATGGCATTGACAGATTCTAAAACCAGCTATTTGTCTAATGGATATATTTATACCGGAAGAAACACTTATGAACTTGGTTTAACCGCTAATGAAAAACAGATGAAAATACCAACACAGTCGGTCATCAGACTGGTACAACCTTTATACGATTCCAATAGAAACATAACAGCAGACAACTGGTTTTCATCTGTTGAACTTGCCCAGTTTTGTTAAAAAAAAAATAACTTATTTAGGCACCCTGAAAAAAAATACGCCGGAAATTCCCCCCGAATTCAAACCTGCAAATAAACGCAAAATACCTGTCACAATCTATGGATTCACTAAAGACATGACTTTGCTTTCTCTCGCTCCTAAGAAAAATGAGGCAGTCATTATGTTATCAACAAAGCATCATTCCATAGAAACTGATCCCGAAATAGAAAAGCCTGAAATAACAGCTTTTTCTAACCGCAGCAAAGCTGGGTTGGATTCTATGGATGAGAAATGTGCCAAATATACTTGCAGTAGGCGCACTCGTCGATGGCCAATGACGATTTTTTATAAAATTGTTGATATTTGTAGCGCAAATTCATTTATTATTTATGCTTCATATCCAGGAAATGACAAAACACGTTTATGTTTTGTAAAGGAATTAGCGGAGCAACTAATTGATGATCATGTACGAGAAAGATTATTGTCAAAGCGTATTCCAAAAGAGCAAAAATGTCTAATTCGCAAGATTTTGAACCTTCCGCCGGATACACCTTCTCCAGAAGAAATATTTGAAACTCGAAAATATTGTTTTATTTGCACCCCGAGAATAAGAAGAAAAACAGCTTTTTTATGTCTAAAATGTAAAAAACCGATTTGCCTCCCATGTTCAAGAAAATGTTGTTTGAATTGTTGTACAGAGAAAGACTAGATGTCGAATAAGATGAGAAAAAATATCATTTGCACGATTTTTTATGTAAAAAATTAGAATTGCAATAATGCTTTCTAAAATACAATTAACACTTACTTATTACCATTTTCTAGGTTCTACTTTCTACAGCTCTTGTGACTGTTTTTGACAAATTTAAAATTCTACATCAGTGCAGGGTATTACTTGATAGTGGAAGTCAAGTAAATTTTATTTCTGAAAAACCGTGTAACATTTTACAACCAAACAAAAGGCAAATTGACATTTCAGTAACAGGAATTAGTCAAATGTCCCGCAATGTTCAATCTTTAATGTCATTAATATTCAAATCAGATATCAACAACTTTTCAAAGTCAATAAACTGTATTTTACCTCAAATTACAGGCCACTTGCCATCATTACCACTTGAATTGAGTACACTAAATATTCCTGACAAAATTGCGCTGGCTGATCCCACGTTCTATCAACCTGCTCCAATTGATTTGTTGATCGGTGCTGATACCTTTTGGGAACTTTTGTGTATAGGCCAGATAAAACTTGACAATAGCCCACCTACTTTATAAAAAACAAAATTGGGATGGTTAGTTTCAGGCCCCATATTTACTAATAATCAAAAGTTTGTCGCACACCCCTGTTCTCTCTCCACTAATATTCTAGAATCTCAGCTTACAAAATTCTGGGAAATCAAGGAGGTTCCAAAGGCTTCATATCTTTCTGATGAAGAAAGAATTTGTGAGGAACGATACAAAAATACAACGACGATACACAGTGACGGACGCTTTATAGTCACAATACCACTAAAAAACAATCCTTCTGCACTTGACGATTCAAAAATACTGCTGTTCGCCGCTTTCTAAATTTAGGAAAGAAACTTTATAAAAATTTTGAAATAAAAATATAGTATCACAATTTCATAGACGAATATATACAGCTCGGTCACATGTCTCTTGCTAATTCTCAAGTTTACTATTCGGGATTCTTCCTTCCACACCACTGTGTCTTAAAGGATAGCTCAACCACAACAAAATTACGTGTAGTTTTTGATGGTTCAGCAAAAACAACATCTGGACTATCACTCAATGATATCTCCATGGTAGGCCCTAATATTCAAGACAACTTATTTTACATTCTTTTGAAGTTTCGGAAACATAATCACGTTTTGAGTGCTGATATAGTGAAAATGTATCGCCACGTATTGTAACACAAACACAAAGAAACTTACAAAAAATTCTCTGGCGATTCGCACACAACGACGACATTAAGACATATCGGCTAAACACTGTGACTTATGGCACTGCATCGGCTGCCTTCTTATCTATTAGATCACTTCATGAAATAGCTTATCGTCGTTTGAGTGAATTACCTGACATCTGTAACATTATATTGCATGATTTCTATGTTGATGATCTCCTCACTGGGGCCAATACTGCAGATGAAATATATAGCATTGAAGAGAGGCTTTCTGAACCTTCATTGAAATATGGTTTTCCTCTAAGGAGATGGAATTTTGAGCTCAACGCGGACTCTAGTACTTTACATATCGGTGATAAGACCCCAAACAAAACGTTAGGCCTGCTTTGGAATCCTTCTAATGACTGCTTACAGTTTTCCATCAACGTTTCTAACTTGTCATCAAAGATTACTGAAAGACAAATACTATTATCTCCTGTCACGGTTACAGCAAACATAATTTTGCAAGAACTCTCGAAATTGAAGATATCCTGGGATGAATCTGTACCTAGTGACCTACATACTACTTGGTCTAACTATCACTCTCAATTGTGCAATATCAATTGTCTAAAAATATCTAGACAAGTCATACTGTCTTACTTTATAACAAAACAGATACACGGATTCTGGGACGCATAACAAACTGCATATGGTGCTTGCATTTACATTCGTTGTAGCGATTCTTTAGGAAATTGTACTTCCAGTTGACTGTATGCCAAAAGACGTGTGGCTACGTTCAAATTAATTACTATACCAAGACTTGAACTCTGTGGCGCACTCTTATTGGCAGAGCTAGTTGAAAAAGTATCAACTGCCTTTTATCCCAAGAATATCACATATTGGACTGATTCATCGATTTGTATAGCCTGGATAAATTGTTCAAGGCACATTCTCAAAACTTTTGTCGCCAATCGTGTATCGCATGTTCAGAATCTATCTAAAGCTCAATCATGGAGACACGTGAATACCACGGATAATCCACACGTGAATACCACGGATAATCCAGCCGACTTACTATCACGCGGAATTAGCCCAACAGACCTAATAAATTCCGAATTTTGGTTTTACGGACCATCGTGGATAGCAAACCAAACTACATATTGGCCGTCATGTGACTTAACAAAGGTAAGCACTATTATTCATGATCTTCCAGAAGTTCGTACAAATATTTCATAATTTGCTAATTACATTTGGAAATGATATTATTTCATGTATTTAACGGTTTTCAAGTTTCACAAAGCTTCAACGTACGTTTGCGTATGTTTTACGCTACATAAACAACATTCGACCTAAAAACAAAACCTCTAAAAGACTTGGACCACTGATAACTCATGAACTTGAGAATTCCTCAACATTTCTGGTTCGTTCCGTACAACGTCATCATTTTCCCGATGACTACTACAATCTAGTCAACTCTAAGCCACTAAGAGAAGGGAGTAAAATCCTTAGCCTAAACCCTTTTTTGACCATTCGAATTTCGTAATACGGACTGGAGGTCGTTAAGACAATTCTACCTTTAACTTTTCTAAGAAACATCCTATAATTCACCCGTATAAGAACCACTCAACTTTAATCTTAACGCGCTCTAAACATTACAGACTCTTACATGCAGGGCTACAAGCTCTTCTTGCTTTCATTAGGGAAATATACTGACCACTATCTGGCTGCAGACTAGTGACCACTTTTACTTCGAGATCGAAAGGGAAGAGACCCTAAAACTAACATAGCCTATGTAGCATTGTTAGCTTTGCTACAAAGGCCCTGCACTTGAACTTCCGAATGCGTTATTGCTTGCTTAAGACGTTCTGTGTCTAGGAGAGGCAAATGCCATGAACACCACTCAGACAATGGTACAACTTTTGTTAGCGCAAACAATGAAATCAAATCATTTCTTAACCCTAACAACAAATATATTTCAGACAATCTCACTAAGGAGGGTATACAGTGGCAATTTATCACCCCACAATCTCCTAATTTAGGAGGAATATGGGAATCTGGTTTAAGGTCTACTTAACACCACTTAAAACGTATAATGGGTGATGCAGCTCTTACTTTCGAAGAGTTTGTGACTGTATTGTGTCAAGTAGAAGCCTGTTAAAACTCCCGACCACTTCATCCATTATCAAATTATTTGAATCCCTCAACTCCTGCGCACTTCCTAATAGGAGAATCATTGATGACAATCCCTGAACCAAGTCTTCTTAATATCAAAGAAAACAGTCACCTTTCCAAAGAGCGCAACAAATTGTCCAACACTTCTGGTTACGGTGAACCAAACAATATATTTTACACCTTCAGACCAGAGTGAATTATCCTCAACTACTTCAGGTAGACACGTTAATAATAGTCAATGAAGACGGCCTCTCACCACTCAAATGGAAACTCTGAAGAATCCTCCAAATCCACTCTGGCGTTGGTAACATCATACGATCCGTAACCATTAGAACTGCCACGACCGAGCTGAAGTGTCCTGTAGTCAAGATATGCGTTCTACCCAACCAAGTGAATTAATTTTGAAACACTAAAGTGTTTCCTGACGGGGAACTATGTTAGTGTCAAATACATCGAACTCACCAAAGATTTACTCTTATAATAGAGGAACCAAGACTCCTGCGACACGTTAAGGAAAATAAGACTTTCTAACCTAACTTTGTTAGTTTTGTTTTATGTAACCTACTTACTTTGTTTTAGATTTGCTATGACAGAACACATTTTAATACCTTTCTGACGTTTTATACTGTTCTTGAATAAAAACGAATACCACATCATTTGGAGTAGTGAGTTACGAATCAAGACGTGGAATTATAGAAATATTGACGATACCACCACACTTACTGATCTAGGAGTACCTAACAATGTTCTACCATCACTTGGTTAATCTCTTGAAACAGGTCCTGTCTTAAACCATTTTAACAACTGATTTACAGCAACTTGTGAAATATTATTTGAAATGATCCATTTTTTAGAGACGTCTTTATTGCTTTCTAAACTTTTTTATATACTATCAGGGTGTTCTGTTGAATATGATAAATTAGAAGTTACATCAGATTCAGTTAATACTGGTACGGGTATATGAGAAACACTACCGGCAAGTGTACTTAATTTTGATACATTTATTTCACTAACAGCAGGGAAGTTTATATAGCTAACACTTTATTTATTAGCTTCAGAGGTAGTTTGTAATATTTGCTGCACTCGTTTTCTAACACGTCTATTATCAGAACTTTTTTTTCCAAATATAAACATTTTGCACAATCCACAAACAAGTGATAAAATACAATCAAGGAAACTATTTGAAAAGGAGGTAATGTTATTAAGTAAGGTTAAATTGGCTTGTAGGAATTACAATAATGAAATACTTATTATACTAAAAACCTGGGAATATACGTGGGGCGGCAGTCTGATGGCCTTCATCAAGTTGATAATAGTGCAAGCTCTACAGTGAAAAGACTATGCGCACTAGTCTTTGGTTCTGGGCGAAATGTCACCGGAGATAACTGGTTTACCAGTTTTGAACTAGTAACTGACATCCAAAAAAATCAAACTTAGTTATCTCGTAACCATAAGGAAAAATAAACGACAGCTTCCACCGAGCTTTGTGGGATATATAGAGAAAGCTAGATATCGTAACATCCTACAATCAAACGAAATCGGGTGTTGATGTTGTCGACAAATTGTTTGCTACATATGATATCTCTAGGAATACCAACTGTTGTCCCATGACAGTATTTTATACATTGTTAAACTTATCAGGTATTAATGCTCACATTGTTTACAAGGGCAATGAAATCGATTGGATAGGACAAAAGACGACACTTTATAAAAAAAATAGCTCTGGTGTTAATAAAAGATCATATACGGCAAAGTGAAAAACAACTTGCTTACCTGAAAATTTGCAAAAACGGACCATGGAAATGGCAGAAGAAAAATACAATACTGCGAGTACTAATAAAAGTGGCCTGCAGGCTACAATGACAAATCCTGAACCAGAGAAATAAGGAAAGTCACGGAAGCGATGATACATTTGCGAAAGGAAAAAAAATGGCATGACTCGATACAAATGCGTGGAGTTTAATAATTTCATTTGCTTGGAACATGCAAATAAAATTTGTAGTGTTTGTGGTAAGAAAGCTGTGAATTTTCATAGTTGGTTCGCTGTTTATTGGGCATGTTATTTTGACTTCATAACTATTATTTATGTCTTACATGGAACATATATTTGTTTAAAGTTGATATTCTTTCTATTCTTATTAAGACAAACCTTCAATAACCCTTTAGAAATCACCTATTTTCGAAAATGAAATGATAGTCTCTCAGACGCCATGCGAGCGCCGATTTTATAAAAATTAGCGCTCTTCACGGAAGGTTAAGTGCTTTAAATCGTGTTTTGGCCCATCAATATTACAGCGATTTAAAATAGGCATTGACCCATCACGAAAAAGATGGTGCATCGTCTGCAATAACTTTACAAACGAAAAAAAACCAATGGTGTATCGCCAACTGACATTTAAGCAGCGAATTCATAGCGATTTTTGAATGATTTATACATTTAGCATCATTATGTCATCGAAAAATTAATTGGCCTAATGCTTTACCAAACTTTGTGTGTTTGCTGGAATGCCGACAACTTGCTCGCTTCGTCGGATTGAAAATGTTAGTTTTACGAGACTAAGAAACTGATTCCTACGAATAAGTTTTCAATACCGAAAAGGAAAAGCAGTATCGCATACTCGACTTGGAAACCTGTTTTCATGGAATAACAAAAATGGAGTGCCCAAAATTAGTTTTTGATTTAGCAGCAACATGAAAATTGAAGCGAACTTTCAATAAAAAAGCCGAACTAGCTGGTATCAACTGGTTAGCAAACTACCAGAAAAGAAATCTCCTTTCGTACTCCTGAGGCTAGAAGTATCGCTAATGCAGTGTGATTTAATAAGCCTAAAGTGGCAAGATTCAACTATAAATTAGAATCATTTTAGAAAAAATATGGATTTCAGGCTGGTCAGATTTCTAATATGAGAATGATGTAAATACTGTTCCTGTTACAAGAGAAGTGCTGGGATTAGGGGTAAAGCAAGTTGGCCACATTGTTAGTACCAAAATAGGGTTCCGTATTATCGCTGTATGTAGAATATCTGATTTTGGATATTATTTTCCCCCATTGCTTCTTTTCCCAACAAAAAGGATGAATCCGTTGTTAATGCGAGGTTGTCCTGCAGGGTCAGTTGGGTATGCTAATATTTCAGTGGGGATGAACGGTGACCACTTCTTAAATTTCCTTGTTCCCTTTATAGGTATCTAAAGCCAACAAACGGCTGAAAAATTCTTTTAGTATTAGAGCCAAAGGAAACAACTTATTCCTAATATCGCTTCCTGCAAATGTTATGTTTGACATACAAATTATCATGGCGAACGAATCACAATTTATGGCGTGTGGAGATATCCACAAAAGCGTTTGCTCTTGCTTGGATTATAGGAAAAGCTATTAAGGGATTTGTGGTACCAGGTATATGGCCATTTAACGCCGATGTATTCAATGACCAAGACTTTCTCTCTGCTGAAGTTACTATTGTTTAACAGCATGTCCAGTCTCGATATGTATTCCTGAATGAAACAAGCAACCACTTTCGAAATTAGACTAACGGTCAACTACTGGAATAAATTCGGGGAACAGATGATCATATTCTCCAACCGCTCACATGAGTTGCTCCAATGAACCTGAGCCTAGAAAAAGTTGCACAGAAGAACCTAAGCCAACACCAAATTGCTCTAAAGAACCTCAACCAACACAAAATTGCTCTTAAAATCCTGAGCCAAAACCAAGCTGCTCTGAAGGTAACTTCGAAGGAAATAAAAAGTGGGAGAAGGACATAACGAAGGATCTAACACGCACAACAATAAAAAACGAATTGGAAGCTTTGTGAACTAAAAAAGAAGCATAAAGGAAGATAGTTAAGTTTTGCAAGGGGCAACTAGTAGACAGCATTTGAAAAAAAATAAGGAAAGGAAACAAATAATAAACGCAAGGAAATTCGATTCCTCGGAAAATGAAGATAATAATCAACAAGGTAATACCCAATGCCTGTATTTCCACAGTAAATTCTCGGATTCTAAATCTGGAAAAGTGTGGATACAATGTGTGCTATGCAAGGAGTGGGCTCACGATGCATGCGCTTGTGTCGATAAGGAGGAAAATTGTTCTCACGATATTGTTTGAGCTGATCAATAATTATTTCAGTAAATAATAACACACAAACGCACCAATATTATGAAGGTTTTTCTATATTATCGGTTTACTGGATCTTTTACTATTTTTTGTAACTATTATTCTTACTACAAAAATTAAAATGCTACTGCATCGTTTGTAGTAAATGTTAGGTTAACCCAGATAAACTTGAAACTATTTTTGTTCAAATCTTGAGTTTTGTTCATAAATTTTGTATGGATAAACCAGTTAACAACCTGAAAAAATGTCAAATTTTTTTTTGATTATCATGTTTTTTAAATATGAGGTGTTCTTTTAAATGGACAGTAGGACAATGAACAACCACCAGAACATCAGATTTTTATTAAAAATTACAAAGTATGATATGATTGGAAACATTTTTTATATGCAGCGCAATTCCACATTCCTTGCAAACAAAAAAAGAATTTTTGTCACAGACGCGGCATCTGGTTTGCTGGTTTTGATACTGAACCAAATGATCCAACCTATCGTATCTCAAATATTCATTATGGTTTTAAGGTAGCTTTGAAGGCCCCCTTCTAGAAAATTTCTTATATGTCTCCAAAATATTTGTTGCCATACTTCTTCTGCACGACAACTGATCTAATTTACCACGCATTTTGAATAGCCATGTCGGTGCATTGACAAAATAGTGAAAAATACTACTTTCTCCTCTGATAGATATTATGTTTAGCGCGATATTTTGATCAGCTCTATCTACTCCTCCGATGTTTTCATTGTATTTCTGGATTTGATAGGCCTGAGCTATATAAATATGCTTCTTATCAGATTTACAGTATCGTTTCACCTTATTTATGGGTGTTGAACTGGCAGGGAATTTGTGGCTATTGATACTACATTGTTGTCGTGCCATTTGCAAACGAGTATAGTCCCATTTCCAGTTTTATTCGTTTCTTTTTCATCACTTTTGATTTGTCCATTGGGTCTGAAGGTATTCTATTTTCTATCATGGTTCCCGTGCACCTAATCCACCTATCTTTCAGTTCCTCTAGTAACAAACATGAGGTAAAGCAATAATCACAAAATATATGATAGGGTCGATATATTTCACTTGTTAGAGTATCGACGTATTGTGATACAACACTTGCACCAAGTCCCATGTCCTCGTATTTGTCTGGGAGAGTCGTAGACGAACCGTGATATGTATCAAACCATACTATGTCGCCTAATCTAGTTGTTCAAGTCCAAAATTTACAACCCCACCGGATTGGCTTGCCATTTATGAATTGTTTGCATCCATGGCGCCCAAAATAAGATACCATGGATTCATCAACACTGTGATATTCTTCTTCGGGTGCAAACAATCGAAATCGATTGTTCAAGTAATCGAAAAACGGTCTCATTTTAGAGAACATACTTTTTGATTTAGAATAATATTGTCATTACAATGTAAATTTGACATTATGTATTGGAAAATGTCTCTGTAAATTGCTTTACAAACTAAAGTATTATTTGTATCTGAAGAGTTTTGCCAGTAGATTTTACAACGACTTACGATGACATACCCACTTAGAATCAGAACTCCAATGAAGCAATAAAATTCATCTACAGAAATTGTAGAAAGTTGATTCTTTTTAGAGGCATACATATTCGTATAGTTCACTAACATTTCAATTATATCTCTATCAAAAAAGCACATAAATAAATCTAGTGGGGATTTATAACTTTTAGGGCCAAATTCATCTAACCACTCAGGAAATCTGGAATGAATATTGTCATCAGACCATTCGATCACAGGTTTTTCCATTTTTTTATTGACTTGCTATTTTATAATATTTTTTCACTCTTAACTACACGGGTTGATAGAGGTAGATCATCCTCGGTATTAGAGTCGTCATCATTCCTTTGGGGGTCTGTATCATTGGTAATAAAGGCTTCCACCCTCAATTGACTTCCCGAAAAGTTACTCGGCAAAACGAGATCTTCATCCCCTGAATCTTCATCGGTATTCTCATTATTGGCATTTTCGGGTGGCAATATAGTTATGCTATCTGGTGGTAAAGAGTCATCGTCAAGATTATCTATCTCTTCCAAAAGCTCACGAAGCTTCAATGGCCGTCGATTATATCTGCAACAACAAAAACTGTAAATCAAATATTACGTCCCATTTGTAATGGACAGGGAATAGTGTCCTATCGTTCCTTTGTCGGAACGTCGTTTTCAACATGTGCTCCCACAGAGAAAAATGGTCGTTTTTGTTTTATAAACATTAAACATATCTTTATTGATGTTCTTTATATATTCTATTTATCTTAAGACTCGTTTCACAAAGGACTGACCATCAGGACTGACCATCCGTCCTAGTCATTGTTTTATATGTGTCCGTTCACATATCCGCGAATCATCGGTCGACCGATAAAAAGCACACGGGCATCGGTCTAGCCCGTGGCGCTTGCGGATCATCGGTTGAAATCGAAGCATTTGATAAATAGAGATTTTCACATGCAAGCGTATCATCAGTTGTCGTTTCGGCGCAGTGTTGCGAGTTTTCTTATTTCACTGCTATTATTGTTGCAATGGAAAAAGCGATAAATAAAAAAAATTACCCTTTCGACACAAAGCTATTAATTTTTGCAATTGAGCAAAAACCATGTATCTGGGATACATCTTCAGAAAAATACAAAAATCGTGGTGCAAAAAATAAGGCTTGGAATGAAGTGGCTGAAATATTGTTTCATGACTTCGTGAATCTTGATGAGACACAACAGCTAGAAGCAAGTAAGTATTTGATAAACATTTAACTAGGGATCGACTAGGAATATTATAGGATTAAATTGAAAATAATACGCTCGATTCTAGGATTTTATTTTACAATCATACAAAATAGAAAACGGTCCTTAAAACTCTGCTGCTAAGTTATATAAATACAGGGTGTTTCCTATCGTAATACTGCGTACATGAAAAAATAAGTGCGAATTCCTGAGATAATTTTATTAAAAAAGGTGAATGTGAATATGTGCAGATGCGGAAATGCACAATTTTCAAGATATAGGGTATTAAACTCAAAAAAAGTGTTTTTGACGATAATCATGAATATTGTTTGCCAATTTTGTTGAAATTTTGCAGCTTTCTGGATAAGGGTCTATTTATTTAGCCCAAAACATATTAATATTATAAAGTCCGTTTGCGTAGGGGAATACTAGCAAAAACTGTAGGGTACACCTGTACCTACTTTTGCATATTAACAGTCACTGGACTTGATAATTTTATTATCATTGGGGCTAAATTAGACTATTATCACTAAAAATAACACTGTCAATAATATTGGCTAAAGGTTGTATAATTTATATTTGATATACGATTTTTAAAGCTCACACCTTGTGACTTGAAAACAATTAATACATGTTATGATTCGAATCCACATGATTTCTCTTCATGTAATTAGCTCAGGACTACGCCCTTTTTTGAATGTAATTAGGAAATCTGACAAAAACTTAAGTTATATTTTTGAATCCTGCCATGAAACTTTTCCAACTGGACTTACAAAATAATTTGCAAACTCATCTCGAACTGTCGAAGCAGATCTAGTTAGAGTTGTTTTATTACGCAAGTCTGTTAAACCTTTTATTGATAATGTATTATGGAAAGCATAACCATCTCTTGCACATACATAATTGTGCAAGGCACAGCAAGATTTAGTAATTTTTTTTGCAAGTCGAAGTGATACATTATTGGGCCTGTGTAAAGTTCTCCACTTATTTGATAAGATTCCAAATGAACATTCAATAAATCGCCTAGCTCGTGTATGTCGGTAGTTATAAACCTTTTTTTTATAATTTAAATTCTTCCTAGCATATGGACGCATCAAATTTGATAACAGAGGAGAAGCATCGTCTCCAATAAGAAGAAAGGGCAGTGATTTGTCGTAGCCTTGTGGAGGTGCGTCATCTGGAGTGCTTAAATTTTTTGTTTGCATTTTTTGCCAAAATTTGCCATTTTTAAATATATTGGAGTCCGAAAATTTTCCATACGCACCTACATCAATATATGTAAAACAGTAATTAGCATCGCAAATGGCTAAGAGTCCTATAGAAAAATACTTTTTATAATTAAATAAGTCTGAACCGCTATGAATTGCTTTGATAATCCTTATGTGCTTCCCGTCGACTGCGCCAAGACAATTTGGAAAATTAGCATGCTGAGCAAACCCACGTGCAATTTCTAACCATTGATTTTTTGAAGGCTCAGGAAAACATTCAGGGGATAGACGCTCACAAATACTGTCACATACAAGCTCTACAATACCACTGATTGTTGATATGCCCATTCTGAACGTAAAATGTAGGTCAGTAAATGTATTTCCATTGGCCAAATACCTAAAATCAAAATCGTAATTGTAGTGTATAAGAATTAAAAATAAATATAATGAAATAGAAGCGAAATAAATTACAAATAAAAAATTCTCATTGCAAATATAAAACAAATTTTTATTATATATATTTTTTACAGTTAAATTGATTCAGCAACGATGTAAATCAGCTCGAGATGCCTACCGCAGAGATAGATCAAAACTGAGTAGTAGTAGTATTTTGTCACTGATTCTATGTTAGTATCGAAATTTACCGAAAAATTACGTAGTAAGTGTGTAGAACGCCGTTATGCTAGTGCTCTGTTAACGCATCGGTAAGTTCATCTGGGTTAAAATGAGTATGATACATTTTTATTGTTTTCGTAACTTCTCAGATATTTGAACGTATCTTGACGCTTCCGCTGTCGTTTATCTACGAGAGAGGCGAGAGAGAGAGAGAGAGAGATAGAGAGAGAGAGAGATAGAGAGAGAGACAAGTTCGTGAGTGATTTCTGTTGAGTGGAGTATGCTTGGGAGAAGTTGAACTTTTCTTGTGATGCCCTGGTGTAGGATTGGTTTCCTCTTCAGGGCTGGGTTGGGGGTGTGTTGTGTGGGTTTGTGCGCGCTGACCGAGAAACTGTGTTGGGGGTAGAAAAGGTGTCTAGTAAGAAGTGTCTAGGAAAATTTGTTTAAAAATGTGTATGGAATTAAGAGAGAGTTGGATGGGCTTTTCGCTAGAAAATAACTGGAGGGTTGTTTGTATTGGGGTGTGTAGGGAGATGATGTTTGGAAGCAGCGAAGCTCAAAAGTTTGCAGAGATGGTGTGACAAAAAGTGTCTAGGATTGGAGCTTAAATGTTGAAGACGAACCATGTATCGTTGCCGATACATAGATATATGAGTTGAGCTGGCTAGGTGTCAGGAATTATTGGATTATTTAATGTAAAAGGGTGTTTTTAACTGAATTTGAAATGTCTCCGATATTAAGAAGGAATATAATGAAATATTAGAGATTTAAGATTTTTATTGGTTTTGGGAATTTACGAAAGAAAAGTGTATAGAAGACATTTTTCAAAAGTGTATAGAATATGATAAGTTGTTGAGATTTATGAAAAGTTGCGTTGACGTGCCATCGGTGGTTCGGGACTGTTTACGGTGGTCGGCGGTATAATAATAAAATTAAATCTAAAAATGCGGGTGCGTCGATCGTCGGTCCATTTGGCCAGTGAATAAATTCACAGAGTGTACAGGAAAACCGCAAAAACCTGCAACACCGACGTGGGTGGTATGGGGGCGGCAAAAAAGTATAGGGTGAGTCCAAAGTGTTGAACAAATAATAGCTGGGAGTGAGAGAATTTGTTAGAGATGTTTATCATAATGGTTTTGGACTTTGTTGCGGAAGTTGTTGAGTAGAGATTTATTAACCTAAAATAGTGTGAGAAATAGTGAATTTTTGTCGATTATCGGATGAAAATAGGGGAGCTGTCGAGGTAGTCAATGTATTCGTCGGGGTGGTCGTCGTAGGCCGTGGCTAGTAAGCGTAGCGGAGGAAATGGGAGCTTCCTCAGGGGGAACCTACCGAGGGGTCGTATGTTGGCGACCCACGGTGTGAGTAGGGTGTTTTTCGGAATTTAGCTGCCCAACTCGATAGTACGATTAACGTATCGAGCTTGTAGATTATTTAGGCGAGATGGGATGGGTTCGATGTCGATGTTGAGATATACTGTATTAGTGGGAGAGTGTTTGTTTGAATGTTGGTGGTGGCGTTCTGACAAGAGTGGCCCGGCCTGAATCCGAATGGAAATGCCTGAATTATATTATTTTCAGTGCAGAAGTCCCAGATTCGTTCATTTAACAAGCGTTCAAAAACTTTACCTATGTCGTTGATTAATAAGATGGGCCGGTAAGATTCAGGCTTTGTAGGGTCTTTGTCGGGTTTGGGGATGAGAACAACGTTGGCTGATTTCCAACAAAGAGGGAAGTATGAGAATGCAAGGCAGGCGTTCAGCAGGGCGCTGAGCGGAGGGAAGACCTCTTCTGGCAGGTTTTTGAGTGCCTGCCTCGAGATTCCGTCGTGTCCTGGGGCACTGTTTCTCCCCGCTCGGTACGCCAGCTGAACTCCTTCGATTGTGAAAGGTGTAAGAAGCGGAGAGTTCTCATTTAGTGGGATGTGAACATGTGGGGTTCGAGTAATATTTCGAGTCATGAGGTCGGTTTCGACGGCAAAGTCCCTGAGAAATCCAGGGTTATCGAGTGGTGAAAAGACAGTTTGTAGGTTATTTTTGAAGGCAGTGGCTTTGTCTTCGGATGTGTAGATCTTCTGTCCTTGCACTTCGAGATGTGATTCTACCTTTCTCTTGAGGCCGACGAGGCGGTAGCATTTTTGCCAAAACACGCGTCCTTGTATGAAGTCCAGTCCGGCTGTTTCGGCCTTCCATTTTCTCTGCTTCTCAGCATTGATTTCTTGCCGAACCTGGGCGTTGAGACGGTTCCATTGTGTTTTGACAGCGGGATCTCGAGTGCGGACGTATAACCTGTATAACCTGTATTCTTTGCGGAAGGGCATGGAAATTGGTGTGTACAGTGGTGAGGGGAACGGCGATGTCTTGTGCATCGATTATGAGGAATTGGAATTCTTCTGCGTGATTATATATGTCATCAGTATTCTGATGAATGACGGGTTGTGGTAAATTGGTAGAGACATGGTTTGCAAAGGAATTCCAATCGGCTTTTTTAAAATCGCGAAAAGTGAAATTCGTTGATGGTGGTGGTATTGGCTTGTGTAACGCGGTCTTGACCAGAAGTGGAACGTGGTCTGATGTAATTGGGTCGCCTATAAAGCATTCGTCGTCGATGAGGGTGATTAATATGTCTGTGCAGATTATGTGATCGACTATGGAGGAGCCGAGGTGACTTACTATTATCTACGAACAGGTTGGAATTATTTATAGGCCTTCTTGAGGTATATTTTGCCTTTTCAGTAATCATTTCTAGCCCATATTCTTTGATACATCGCACCTTGAAAACCAAAGTGGCGTTCTTCAAAGTTAAAAAAAAAACAGTTTGACCAATATCTTAGCAAATAATGAATAAAAAACTGCAATAAGATTCGCTTATCAATGTGAATATTAGTTACAGTCAAATTTAAAGAAAACTAAACACGATACGTTATTTGTAAAACTCCTGACTCGGCTTTAAGAAAGGCGAGTCCATTTAGGATGAACAATCTAAATATCTGAATATAATTTTTGCTTAATAACCAATACACCCCCTCAAAAAATATATGAGGAAAAACTTATTACTTTACGGCTTTCTGTGGAATTCACAATGATCCAACATCTGTTGCTTGGGTTAGGGAAACCCCACAAAACCTAACCAGATCATTAACACTTAAATTTCTAAATCAGTAATAAAAAGAATTTTATAATGTGAACATTATTTTTCTTCTAATCCCATTTTGTTTCTCAGTTCCTTGAACTGCTGTGGTGGCAACGACTTTGTCAACAAATCAACTTCTTGATTACCTGTGGACAAATATTTCAAACACATCATCTTGTTCTCTACTTGTTACCTCGTAAAATGGTATTTAATGTCGATATGTTTAGAACGTTTGTGACTTACGGGATTATTTGACATTGCTATACAACTTTGGTTGTCTTCATATAAAATTATTGGTTTGAACATATTGACATTAATACTGACAAATAAAGATCTTAGCCATAGGGCTTCTTATACAGCCTCAAAAACGGCGATATATTCCGCTTCGGTTGACGACGCTGCAACCGAATTCTGTTCCGTGTAATCCAAGTTACTATACAATTGTCATACAGTTTAAAAAAACAGCCCGTTGTACTTCGGCGATCAACTTCATTATTTGCCCAATCAGCATCAACATACCCTGTTAATATTTGTGCATAATTGTCAATTCTTCTTTGTACCAATTTAATATTAATCGTTCCTTTTACATATCTTAATACCCGCTTTAAGCATAACCATAATTGTTTATTATTTTTAGTTTGGTACCTACTTAGTAAATTTACCGCTGTACACAGATCGGGACGTGTACACAGCATTGCGTACATTAAACAGCCAATTACATTTCTACAAGGTGCATCATAACTATCCTCTGAATTTAATGCGGTATAGTTTAATTTTACTGGTAATGGTGTATTGACGGGGTTGCAATTACTCATATTATATTTTTGTAATACAGACTTCAAATATGTTGTTTGATCAAGTGAAATTTCTGAGTTTGATCTGCTTATTCTTATACCCAAAAAATAATTAATTTCTTGTAAATCAACCATATCAAATTGTTTCATTAAAAACTGTTTAAAATTATTCATTGTATTGTTATCTTTAGTTGCAATCACTATATCATCCACATATAAAATTACGTAGATATTTTTATTGATATTTCCTCTGTTCAAAAAATATAAACAATTATCTGCTGCTGAATTTACAAATCCTTTTTCAATTAATACGTTATTAAAACATTCAAACCAACATCGAGCAGATTGTTTTAATCCGTATAAAGACTTATTTAATTTACATATAACATTATTTGCATTAACTACAACACCGTCAGGTACTCTCATGTAAATGTTTTCTTTCAATGTTCCATTCAAAAATGCTGTCTTCACATCCATTTGATGAACTAACAGCTCATTTTGATTTGCGAACACAAGCAAGCATCAAAAAGTGCTGATTCGCGCTACCGGCGCGAACGTTTCATCGTAATCTAACATTTTTCTTTGGCTAAAACCGCGCGCTACCAAGCGAGCTTTATATTTGACCCAATTTCCATTACTATCGCCTTTTATTGTAAACACCCATTTGCAGTCGACGATATTTACGTTATTTGGCTTTTGTACTAGCGTCCACGTTTTATTTTGATCTAATGATTTTAACTAATCTTTTAAGGCTTTTTCCCATTCAACTCTAAATTCACTTTTAGCTCCATCTTGAAAACACTTTGGAATTTCATTTTCCAATATTTGACCAGCTATTAAGTAATTTTTAAATTCAAAATCATCTTCTTCTTCGCAATCGTAAGATATTATTGGTTTAGCTTTTAATCTCTCACTCCTTCTTATGTCCTGCGCATTATTATTTAACTTTCTCAATTCACACGGAGTTATATCAGAACTATCTGAGTTCGTACTTATATGTTCAGGGACATCCTTTATTTTAGATGTTTGACCTTCAATGCAATTTTCAGAGACAACCTTTTTTATAAGGGTTTGATCGCATATTTTATTATCCGTTTAACCAGGAGAGATTTTATCACCAGCATCACTATCAGCATTACCTCCTGCTGATAAATTATCTGTGCCTACTGATACATTTTTGCCACCAATTTTTATTTGATCATCGATTTCTTGTATGGAAGGTAGAACTAAGGAGGACCAACTCAGTGTATGAAAAAGTGTCCGCTGACAGGGAGCAAATTAAGGTGGCGCCATAGTAGCAACTGGAAAGATTTTAAAAACAGCGCTATAAATTATTAGAGTAGGATAATAAAATGAGCACTTTTTAAAATTGTTAATTAATTTTTATGATGATGATTCACAATTATTATAAAAAATGAATAATTGTTTTATATTTCTTAACTTCAGTATTGTAAAATAATAAATTTCATGCCCATTCCACTAGCTACGCTAGCGTTATTGTCATCGATTATTGAACTGTAATTTGCTGCTTACAGCTAGACACTTTTTCAACTTGTCCCCTATACAAGACGGTCCTCCTTAATTCTACCCTCCAAAATTTCTTGTCTTGATGTTTTGTATGTAATTTCATCAAAAATTACATCTTGTGCAACTATGAATTTTTTCGATTCTGAATCAAAAATCTTATATCTATTTGGCACGTAACCCACAAAAATTCCCTTGGATGATTTACTATCAAATTTCTTTGTTTTTGTTGTATTATATACATAAGCTGTACAGCCAATTATTTTTAAAATACTTAATTTCGGTTTTTCTATCACGCCACATCTCGTAGGGAGATTTCTTAAATTTTATGGCTTCAGTAGGTGACCTATTTACTAAGTAAGTTGCAGTTAAAACTGCTTCGCCCCAAAATAGTTTGTCTAAACCCGAGCTATATACCATTGCACGTGCTTTTTCGGTTAAAGTTCGGTTCATCCGTTCCGCCACACCGTTTTGTTGCGGAGTATATGGCACCGTGAGATGATATGTTATTCCTTTTTGTTTACAATACTCCTTCATTTCGCCAGATAAATATTCTCGACCGTTATCGCAATATAACTTGACTATTTTCGTATTAAATTGGGCTTCGCCTTTTGCAGCGTAATCTTTAAAATAAGTGAAGACTTCAGATTTCTTTGACATTAAATAGGTTACGGTATAATGAGTATATTCATCTATGAAGTTTACAAAATAATTTTTATCATCTATCGTAGATGGTGTTATTGGACCACATGCGTCAGAATGAACAATAAATAGCGGTCTTTTAATATGACGTTTTTCTCCTATTTTGGCGAAAGGAAGGCGTGTTTGTTTTCCGCTTATGCACGCTTCACAAACTGAATTTATGGGATTTATATTTTCTAAATAAATATTATCACTTGCAAGTTCATTTTCTTTAAATTTTGAAAATTTTTCTTTACTCATGTGGCCCATTCGTTCATGCCACAATATATTTCTGTCAATAATTTTAACAGCAGCCACGTGGCCTGCGGCCCGTGCTGTATTTCGCGCATTCTGTATTATAAGCTCAATAATATACAAATTATTTATGCGCTTACCTTTTACCATTGTCGTGCTTCCCCTTTTGATTTCCACGTTGCCAGTTTCCCTGAACACGACTGACATCCCAGCCTCCTGGATACGCCTCACTGAGATGAGGTTGGCAGGTACACTGCTGCTGTAGAGAACATCCTCCAATGTTCCATTGTAGCTAAGGGTTGTGTTGATTTCCACTTGCCCAATATGTGTCGCCTCGATGGTTGCACCTTTCTTCGCCACAGTTATGCAAATTGGCTTCGCTAGCTGTCTGTGCTCTGTGAAGAGCCCCAAATCGTTGATAATATGCTCGATCGCACCAGAGTCTAATATAAAACGTCTTGATTCTCATTTTTCGTAATTTGATTCATTAGTACACATAAAGGCAAACGGTTCCTCTACTGCTGCAGAAACATTAGCACTAGTCTCCTGATCATTGTTTTTCTTCTTTTGATAGTGAGGTTTTTGATACGTCTTCAAACTCTGTTTGTAGAAGAAGCAATCACGTTCAAAGTGGGTTTTCCTACCACAATGGAAACATGTTTGCACCTGTTCATTATTGAATGTTTTATTTTTAGGAAAATGTTTTTCTTTCTTTCGCCCTTTGTCGTTTGTACTACGAAAATGAAGAGCTTTAGTTGTTGTATCATTATTCTCTCTCGCTAGATATTCCTCGTGCTCGAGAAGCATTCCTTTTACAAAGGCCAATGTAAGTCTATCATCTGTCATTGTTTTTATTGCAGCTTTAATTGGTGCATAGATTAAAGGTAGTGAGTTGAGCATATACCATACTTTTGTTCTCTCGTTCACTTCCAAGCCACATGCAGTTGAATCACGCACCATTTCTTCAATTTCCAGCATGTGTTTCTTCATTGATGTATCAGGCTTTAGTTTGCAGTTAAACAATCGATCTTGGACACATAGTTGTGTGGATAAATTTTTGCAAGCATATAGTCCATCGAACTTTTCTAAGATTTGTCGAGCTGTCGCCCGTCCTGGAGGTAATTGCGACAGTGTGATATCGTCCAAATATGCAATCAAGGTACCTCTGGCAAACCGCTCCCGTTTTATCCACTCATCAGTAAGTGGTTCTGGTGGATCTTCGTTCAGCACTCTACTCGCACTTTCTTGTTCGATTATTTCCGAAAGTCTAAATTTCCACATTAAATAGTTTTCTCCATTAAAGAGTTTTAAATTCCGTTTCATCACAGTTGACGCGCTACTCGCCATTGTTATTTATTTTTTTTATTATTTCAACTGAACAACTGAAACTCACGCACAATCACAATCGGTAACTGGGCCCATAACCTAATGAAAGGTATAATGGATCTCAGTGAAACACAGATAAAAAGTCTAAATAGTTTTATTTACTTCGAGCCGTAATTTGTGGGTCTTTCTAGGACTACTTCGCAACGACTAACTATATAGAATATTAGTTACAGTCAAATTTAAAGAAAACTAAACACGATACGTTATTTGTAAAACTCCTGACTCGGCTTTAAGAAAGGCGAGTCCATTTAGGATAAACAATCTAAATATCTGAATATAACTATTGCTTAATAACCAATATCCCTTATAGCGAAACTTTCATTTTACGCAAACCAAAACGTTTTTCCAATAACTACCCAAGGATTAACGATGAGACTAAGACAACATATCAGAAATAAAACAAAATTATGGTATAGAAAGAAGAAACATCATTTATTTCGTAAAAAGAATGAAGTTAAAACCAGTACAATCAAGATACACTATAATTATATAAAAAATTTCATTTTCTTTAGCAACTTTTAGGTAGAAATGACAATGTTGGGGGTATCAATTAACTCTTACAACTAATAACAATGAAACAAACAATAATTCTCAAACTTAAAGAATTTTTCTCAAAATAAAAAATAACTACTCAAGAATTTATCTAAATCAATTATTTGTATATCAACACAATATATTTACTAATTATATTCATTCAGATCATGAATTCATCCGGTACCTCAGGACTTTACTATGGAAATAATCTACATATATATTTGTAATATATAACGGTTTTACGTGGTAATGTTGATGTAAAGCAAATAAAATGAATTTATTGAATTTCTCGCAGAAATCAATAGCTTGAAAGTATCAGTTTCAGATCATTGATGATGTATTTTTTCTACTTATTAGTTTTATTTTTAATGGCAACATATTTTCTACCAGCAGCAATATAACATGTTACAGGATCCAGTTCATATATAAACAGTAAACAGGTTCAAAGAATCTATGGTATTAACTATGTTCGTTTTCTTTTTTTGTGTTTCCTGTGCAAATTAGCATTGAAAGCGGCAACGGAGATTGATCGATTGTATTGAAAAATTTTAAACGAGGTAATAGAAGTTAATGTTTTTCATTTCATATTGGCCTGGATTTCTCATTTTTTGTATTGCTTCGCGTGAAAGTAAGACTGAATGATTATCACCGTCAATTGTTTAACAAATAAGTGGTATTATTTTGAATGAAAATCAATGTAGTCGTAACAAAATTGATTATAAGTAGCACAGAATTTTGTATATAGTGAATAGAAGAATGATATAGAATAAATAATATCCTGGAGCTAAAAATAAGAAGTTACTTCTGTCACTCTGACGATGATATTTAGGAATATCGAAACCATTCTCAATTTTTAAGAATTTCTATCATTTTTTTCATTATATTGGGAAATTATTTAGAAATAGTTAAACTCGATAAAAAAAGTAAGAAATACATAAGGTGAAGTGGCCTAAGAGTACGCACCTAATATGCTTTTATTGGAAATAAGCAAATTATTACTGTATGGTTTGAAAAAAAAACGCATTCAAGTTCTATGCATATTTATTCAACGGGTTGACTGCCGACATATTTTCTAAGCATGCCCGGATGCAGTAGTTTTGTTTTTTTATATTTATTCACGGCAGAGAGCATGTGAATTGTTGTTTCATTACATTTATGTATATATTTTGTCTCAAATTATCATACAAAGATTTTACTCCTATCGGAGTGGTCGGCGTCAGCTATTAAAAATTTCAAGAGACGCCGAACACTCCGATCGGAGTTACACATTTTAGCCATAAAAAGAAAGGAAAATGTCGTAATAGTAATGCAAATAACTTTTATTTTCATTAAGAACAAAATAAGTGAACATATTTGGTTTACGGGTGAACTACCATAGACAAAAAAAACATAAAAAACAAATAAGTACGTTCAAAACAAAATGGAAATATATATCAAAAATACTGACAACAAACTAGAGTTCTTTATGAAAGCCCTCAGAGCATTTGATAGAAAAACCAGGTTTTCCGGGACATTGTTTGCATTTCAACGTAGTATTTTTCCTTATTTTGTGTTCCCTGCATGTTTTGCATTCCTTTCTACAAACTCTCTTGGTTTCAGTACTTCCTTTCATTGTTTCCTTGGCGTTTTTTTTTTAATTTTTGTAGGAAAATGAGTAGCGTTCGAATCCATTTTTTGGCTAGGAGGACGGACGAGTACATCATCCTGGGTGGCTAACAGATCTCTAATTACTTCCAGTCGAAAGTCATGAAAGCGAAGACGACGATCACCAGAATACTTTCTGTACAAATAGAATGCATTTATCAAACTCATTTGTAAAACATGAATGAAAAGTTTCTTGTACCACCGTATCGTTTTCGCTAGGGTAATAGGATAGCATGTGATCTTGACGATCAATTGCTGACATGTAGTTGTTATAGTTTAGAATGGCTTCAGGTTTTTCAATTTCTTTTCCTCTTTTATTCTTGAAAATACTAGTTTCATTTCCAAATTCGATACTTATATAACTGGCATCGCGTTTGTCCTTCCATTTTCCAATATGAATTCCATTAGAGAACCTAGATTCGTTTTCTCCTCGTTTTAATTTTGCCTTCATGTTTTCTTTTGGGTTGTGCTTACGTTCACTTCTCAGAGTTCCGGTACAATAGGTGTCATTTTCTAGCAGCTTTGTAGCTAAGCCAACACTGTTGTAGAAGTTGTCGAGGTATATCACGTATCCTTAACCTAAATTTTCTACAAGTAAGTGTAGAACTACTTTGGTTATGTGTCCAGCGTCCAGCACCGCCATACTCATCTGATGAACCTTCGTGCACGCGAAATTTTTGCACCAATCCATCAGGTTCTGTAAGCATATGAAGCTTTATTCCATACTTGTGACGTTTATTTTGTATGTATTGTTTGAACTGTAACCGCACCCACCATAGTACCATAGATTCGTCTTATGAGAGTTCCTTTCCTGGGTAATAGATGCTGTTCATCTTGGCGTTGAAAAAGTCTTCTACAGACCTTATTTTGCCTAACCGATCGTTAGGTTCAGTATTTGTAGATGTGAAATGTAAACACCTCAGGATGAGAAGAAATCTATTTCTCGACATATACTTTCGAAAAAGTGGTATATTGAAAAGAGGATCCATTTTCCAGTAATCATTTATTCGTGTAATTTGGATAGTGCCAGTATGAAAGAGGAGAGCTATGAAAATTTTTATTTCTGCAACAGTCCAATGTTTCCAATTTGTAAAACGCGAATTTAGAGATGTTTCACTGCTGAGAAAAACTGCAATAGCATAATCATTTGTTTGGTCCACAATCTGCCCTAGAAAAGTCTTGTCAATTAAAAGGCTAAAAAAATCTATAGGTTTCCCTCTGCCCGGAATTGGTACCACAAGCTCTTGAATTTTCTTGAACGTGAAGTGTTTCAATGTCCCTGTATTTGTCCACTGGAAATTCACTTGCACATTAGTCGGTGATGGATTCATATTCACAGAATCTTCATCTTCAGATTTTAACAAATATTCATCACCGCTACTATCATCTAAACACTGAAGTAATTTTTCATTTGTTAGTATTTTTTAGTTACGAATCCGTTCATAACTTCTTTCAACTTTTCTTTTGTGCTGACCAGAAGGTCCAAGTTTTTAATCCATATTTATTTTTTTAACACAAATACAAAGGCGTAACCAACTAAAATACACTTTGAATTAAATTTCAACGATTGACGCCACAAGAAATACAAGCGTGTGGATCTCAAGCGAAACTAAAACTCCAATCGGAGTGATGGGCGTCGCTGAATGATTCCGAAATACTCCCATCGGAGTGGTCGGCTGTCAAGCTCTTAAGAGAATGCAAATGGTCCCAAGTTTAAGTTTAAACTTAACTAAAACGTTATTTCCACTTTGTTTACAAAACAATGTACACTTGCGGACTCTTGAGAATGACTTGTCCTTAGAGTACGCATATGTAAACTAAGTACAAAAATCACATAAAAATTAACCGGCTGGATAAAAAGTACCCATATTTCGTGCCACCACCGGCTGCACTGAGAACATTGTATCCAGTCTTCATCCGGTGGGTCCGTAAATTGCTGGTTGCACGCGGGGCAAAAATAATCACTTGCGGCATAATTTCTAGATAATGTTGAAGCTTGGGGTTCTGTAGTGAACATCACTGATTTATTCACGTTATTCGTTGTTAATTTGTTTGAAGAACAGTTTTAAAGTTGTATTTTTTCTGTACTGTCGTTATTGTTTTAACGGCCGCTGTTTCTTGAAAAGTACTTGCAGCTTCCCTTATAGATGATGTTGAAGGTTAAGGCTCTATAGTAAACTTGACTGATTCTTTGTTTTGTTTTGCTGATACTGTTATAGAACCATCTACTAGTCCATGGGTATCTTCAGTGGTGCTCGTGAAGAAAAAGGATGGAATTACGAAATTCTGCGTAGACTATCGCCAGCTAAACAACGTGACGAAGGAATACAGCTATCCTCTTCCTCGAATTGACGATACGCTAGATACCTTGGCCGACAGCAAACTATTTTCCACCTTGGATCTGAAGTCTGGTTATTGGCAAGTGGAAATGGACCCAGAACACAAAGAGAAGACTGCTTTCACCACCGGATGTAGATTATGGCAATTCAACGTAATGCCATTCGGGCTCTGTAATGCGCCCCCGACAATTGAAAGACTCATTGAAAATGTCTTGAGAGGGTTGTCTTGGAAGACATGCCTGGTCTAATTGGATTACATTGTAGTACTGAGGAAGACATTTGACGAATACCTGTTGAATTTGGAAGATGTATTCAAACGACTCCAAGCTGCCCAGCTCATGTTAAACCCGAAGAAATGTCAGCTGTTTGAAATCCGAGTCAATTACCTAGGCCATATAGTGAGCAATGAATGAGTGGCGGTGGATCCAGAGAAAATTGCTTGCATTCAGCAATGGCCACAACTAATCGATAAACATCAAATTAGGAATTTATTTGGTCTTTGCACATATTATATAAGATTTATCAGGAAGTTTGGAGATATTACCTAGCCTCTAACTCGACTTACAGAAGAAACAAGAGCTTTCCAATGGAACGAAGACTGTCAAACGGTTTTTGAAACCTTGAAGAGGCATTTGACCACAGCGCCGATATTAGTATAGCTATTACCAGATTCTTGACACTGACGCAAGCAACGTAGGAACTGGAGGAGTGCTCTCACAGATCCAAGGAGGGCAAGAAAGAGTGCGGGGATATCTCAGTGAAGTTCTATCCAAAACTGAATGTAACTATTGCGTCACAAGGAGAGGACTTTTCGCGGTAGTGAAGTACGTGGAACACTTTTACCAGTATCTCTATGGTGGAGTTCTTAATCCGGACTGATCATTCAGCACTCAAATGTTTGATGCAGTTCAGGAATCACGAGGGCCAGATCGCTAGATGGAGTGAACGACTTCATGAGTACGATTCCAACATCGAACATCGAGTTGGTGTGAGTCACCGAAATGTCGACTCCCTGTCCAGACGGCTGTGCCCAACAAACTGTTCCCACTGCAAAAAGTTGGAATCTAGAGAAACTACAGTTTCAAGAACTACAGTAGTCAACGAAGAGTCATCACCCACTAGGATCAGAGAATGATCCTTGCCTAAAGAAGATTTAGCAATGGAAGGAAAAAAATCGGCCGCCTACATGGCAAGAATTGTTAAGATTTTCACCGACACTCAAGGCATGTTGAGTTCAGCGGGACTGGAAGAAGGGCTGTTGAAAAGAGTCCTTGAAAACGATGATGGTTCCCAGATGAAAAGACAGCTAGTTATCACTAGAACAAGAATAGCTGAGGTACTGAAGAAGTTACACGTCAGTCCATCGGGAGGTTACTTCGTAGTGAAGAAAATCCTTCAGCGAGTCCGTGATTGGTTTTATTGGATGAACAGCTCCGACGATGTGAAGGACTGGTGTAAGAAATGTACGACTTGGGCTACGAGAAATGGACCACATCGCAAGAGAAAGGCACCTATGAAACAGTATAATGTTGGAAGCTCTTTCGAAAGGATTGCTTTAGAGTTTGCTGGACCATTTCCGACGACAGAAAATGGTGATAAATACATCCTGGTTATAATGGATTATTTCACAAAGTGGGTGGAAATTCACGCTAACCCGAACCAAGAGGCCACAACTGTCGCGGATGTATTGGTGAAAAAATTTATCAGCCGATATGGAGTGCCCGTGGAAGTCCACAGCGACCAGGGAAGAAATGTCGGAAGTCATCTATCCCAGGAGATTTTCGACAAGCTGCGAATGAAGAAGACCAGAACAACAGGATTACATCCACAGTCAGATGGAATGGTCAAGAGAATGAACAGGACTGTTGTAAAATACCAGTCCAAAGAAGTTTCCACCCATCAGAGAGATTGGGACAAGTATATTCCTTATTTGCATTGGCTTAACGATCTGCCGACCAGATTTGTTCACTCTCCCGGAAGATTATTCATTAGCATACAACATCCCCGCCCGTATGAAGAACGCACGAGGGTTGGCAACCGTCTTTCGAAGGAAGTTCGGGCAATTAGAAAAACTGGAAGACCAGATTCCAGTCACAATTCGCGGTATGTCTTCTACGTAGTAACTAAAGATTAGTGTTTTTAAATGAAACTCACGGTCTCTAGTTAATTCCACAATATAATAAAAGTTATTGAAAATTCTAAAAAATTGACAATTGTTTCGATAAATCAGTATCATCGTCATTCTGACGTGAGTTTCATTTAAAAGCACTAATATTAGCATATTCCACGAAGTGAGGGTCGAGACAGTCAATTTCATTTTAATTAAAAATGAATTTCAAGATTGATCTACCTACCGCGATGTGTGGAAAGCACTTCTAAACTTCCGAGACCATGTGTTGGAATCCAGTGTGATGACACTGGCTATGCATGAGATAGCGAGTAACCAGTTGGATTGGGAGTCATCAGGAACATGGCAGAGGTGATCTTCCAAGATACCGGTGTCCAGGTATCAATTTGCAGCTACAACCGGCCCCATAAGATTTGAAAGTGTAGAAATGGGGCCACTTGCCTATTCAAACATCCAGGAGGAACTTCCATTTAAGGAGGGGGTTACGTTATGAAATAGCACACTAGTATAGTCCCTGAAACCGACTCTGTCTAAGCCATGTATGAAAATTAACATTTTGGCGAATGCGCAGTTTTTTCTTAGAAATGTTCATGATTTTTGTGACTATCTTATCTAGGCATTGTTTTTGTGACCATTCTAATCTAGAAAATTCCAGGGAGCCGATTGTTTTTTGTGTAAATGGTACGATACCGGTTTCAATTGTTATTGAATGAATGTGTTTATGTTGAAATATAACACAATTTCTTAATAAAAAAGCAAATTTAGGCTTACTTTGTTAGTCCGTGTCATTCACTATGTAGTTATGATCTCTTGTATACTGTTTTTATTTGAATTATTTATGATATTTCCCTGTGATGTACGAATTTCTCGGAGCTGATTTTAAAAACACGTTGTGTAGTTTTCGATCAGGGCCGACTCAGAACATGACGTGTTTATATAAATTTATCCCACCCGTAATAAAAACGTTTTAATAAATGAGAAAAACATTACAATACATCTTTTAATACAGATACCTCCATTATCGTTTGTACATAGTAACAGATACAGACACTTGACATGTTTTAAAAATCACCACCCCCTTAATTTGACTCGAAGGCTGGCTTATGATGTTGAATTAAAATAATAATAACGAAGGATCAAAAGTTTGTTATTAGTCCTTTTAATCAAGAAGATACTTTTTTAATTTGTGTAGGTAATTGTGTTTAATTGAAACACGTTGCGAGTTTAATTCTAAAAGGATCTCTGGAGACGTGCTTGAAACTGAGACCTGTTTTTAAATTGTCAGTAAAAATGTTTAATTTAAGACCGGCACGTGTTCGACTTGACAAACCCGTGGTTTATGATTTCTCAATGAATGCATGTTATATTTCACAAATATTGATTTATACATCATAATATTAATAAAAATTAATAAGAGTCTGGCTCTAGTCCTCAATTAATTTGTTGAATGGGAAATATTTTACACAATGATCGAAGACAAAAATATTTCCATGGGGGATGAAATAATTTTTTTGAAAAGAATAATGAACAATTATGAGCTAGGCGATAAAAGGTCTGCAGTTATTTATCAATTATTGAGTAAGGATTTTGAATAAATTTGTTGAAGTAAAATATTTTTTAGTAGAATATGGAATCTACTCATATTACTTTTTTAAATGAAGCTAACTGTTTCTTAAATTATTCCACAATATAATGAAAGAATGGTAAAGATTCTAAAAAAATTACGATGATAGTAATACCGTAAAAATTTTACTATCAATGTCTTAGAATTTTTATCCCTTTTCAATTATATTGTGGAATTTTGTAGAAACAGATTTATTTACAGAAGTAATTTACATTATTTTCTGTTTTGTAGTTGGGTTTATCCCGTTTGAGTAATATAAATTAAATGAATATTTCCATATTCAATTGAGCTTTCCTGGTTGACAATAATCCAGATAACCACACTGTCGAAAACGACGTCAAACAGACGGCTGTTTTTGGACATTATTGGTCTGGTACGTCTAATGACCATAAATTGGCGTCATATAGATGTCTTAATATATGACGTCATATAGGCCTGAATTGTGGACGTCTTATAGACGTCTAAACATAGACTCCTCTATCATTATCAAAGATCTTATCGTAAGATGAAAGGAATATAATATATAATTGAAAGAAAACAGATACTTGCTCAAAAAACTGTTTCTTGTAATTTTTTGTCTGATCCGACTATTAACCATAAATTGGTGTCATAGTAGTCATACATATTCATGTCGCCATTTATGACTGAATTATTTTTAATTTCATATCATTTTTTTGTTCTTTAAATTCTTATCCAGATCAATGTTTCATGTTTTTAATTTGGAATCTTGATCTATTGCGGATTGAGTGGGCCAATAGTTGAAAAAGTATTCAATTATACTACACAAAAGTTATTTCAAATATTGTAGAGATGAGCGATATCGTGATTTTTCAATCACACTGATATTTGTTATTGTGATTTTTTGATATCAGTTATTTTTAAACGTAATGTGATCACAGTTTTAAGTACGCGTAAAGTAAGTCGCGTTGGAGCCGTCGTGATACTCCTCGTTTTGTGTATGTTTAGATTGGTTAGTCTACAGTTCAATTATATTAATGGCACTTAATTTATTTTCTGCTTAATAAGATTCTGAGAACTATATCTTGTTCTTTCGTTTGTTATTCAATTTAATACAAAAAATTATAATACTTATTATTAAATCAGACAACATACTCATTAATTTTGACTTTGATATTAAAAAATAGCAATTATAACAACGGCCAAACTTGACCTTACCCAACAATCAACAGCAATACTTGAACATATAGGATTTGACTACAGTTTAACACTTTATGTATGAACATGAACGGGATTGTCGGTTTTTGTAGGGTTTATGAATGGGTTGATGATTTGAACATAAAAAAGTGTTTACAACATATAACATATCACATATTGTGAAAAAAATTATACATAAGAAAATAATATGTAATTTAAAAACATGATAAATGTTAATCCATTAATTTTTCGATTGTTCCAATAGTCATTTTTGCTATCTTACTGCTTAAACGACTTCTTCTTTCAGAAATTACTTGGCCTGCTTTAGAAAATTGGCGCTCACACGGCACTAAAGTAGCTAAATTACAAAATTTTTGATTTGATTGTCGTGGTACAAAGTCGGTCTCTAAATATCGCTACATTTCTATTATAGCTGTAAACAACGCTGTACTTTTAGGTCTAATTTGTGTTATATCCTTATCAAAGTCTACCCAAATTGATAAACTATCATTATTATCCATGACCATGAACGTGGTTTACAAAATGAATTTCGCTAGAACTACACTGCGATACGCTACATTAAATATGAAAATGCTACCCGGCTTTCGTAGTGATTTGTGATAACGAATGCTAAGTTGCGATCTATGAACATGTATAACTGCGATAAACAAGAACAGATATCAATTCAAGCGTTGTGGAAGAAAGAAGTAACAATCGTTATATGTGATTTTGAAATATCAGTTCAAAAATAACAGTTCGTGAAATATCGCTCATCTCTAAAATATTGCTGCGCATTCCTACTAATCATTTAGTTGGTCGGTTCTAGCGAACGTCGATAATATTCGAATTTCGAATGATCGGTCGGTGTCGGTACTTGAAGCGCCATTGTGTTTGACTACGTTGCCAGTTGTTCTTCAATTTCCGAAATTTTAAATCATTGTTGACTTATAAAAATATGTAAATACAGATATTTGAATTAATTTGAAATTCCGAAACTTTAAATGTTGCTAACGTGAAATGAAATATAGTGTATAACATGGATTAAATATAATTAAAATACTTTTTATACGTCTTATTATTAGATATAGATTAGATTCTTCTTGCGAATTTCTTTTCCGGCAATTCTGTACGCCTGTAGGCCAGCCACGCAGCCGCAGTTGGATTGGAGATCGGATGGGATCGCATTCCACGGTTGATTATCCTGCCATTTTATTTGTGTTTTGTTCTTTAGAAAGTGCTCGTTGCATGGTTGGCCGTTTCGACTTTGTTGTGTCGTAGTGTGATTGTGCAGGTAGATGGTAGATAGAACTGGTTCAAAAATGTATTGTGTGATTCAACTTGATGAAAATTGTGCCACGCATATTCAACTAGAGAAGAAGGTTGCAAGAATAAATACCAATGCAATCAAGGTCCATCTGTTTTATCAGAAAATATATCTGTGGCAGAAAGTCAAAAGGGCATAAGTAATTTTTTTGCGAAATGAGTTATTTATACCGATCGATAGCATTTTTCAAGCTTGATAATCTGGCAAAAGGGTTTATCTATATTCCTTTAAAATAACGGTTTTTTTTAACATAAGGAAATATCTGAATGGAAAATATTTTTTCTTCCTTGCATAAAGATATAATTGGAGTTAACATTTTTTTTTATTTTTTTGACATGAAGGTATATCTTTAGATATTATAATATTTTTTAACCTTGTCATCCGACATAAGAGCATAACTACAGTTGAATCATATTTTCGGGGAAATCTAGTCAGACAAAGCGGCATAAGTCGACTTATGACTCTTTGTCGGTTTCGAATGCCGACAAAATGTTTCGGTCTTATTTAGATATATGTCTTTTTGTCGGTAAGAAATTGTCTAGAATTTAATAATCGTGTAATTTCGGCACGTTTCGTACGATTGTCTATGCGGAAAGTCTATTAAAAACACCCCTTCGTTACGGATTCTTTCGCATTTCATTATAATCACTGCAGTAGGTGTGATGTGTGTAGACTGATGATGAGTGTAAGCAAGCGCACCGAATTAATGGTGGCCAACTGCCGTTAGTATTCTTTATCGTATTTTTTTATTACAGAATTTAAAAAAATAATAAAAGAAAACGTGTTTGTATTCATTCTAGTGCGGAATTGCTTTAAATAAGGCAAATTAACAAAGCCTAGTCAAAAAAGTTATAGAATTTGTTAAAGAAAATTTAATTAGCGTTCTATTTTAATAAAAAATATTATTGGTTAATTAAAAACATTTAAAAATAATATCAAACAATTCAATCAAATAAAGTTTACAATGATGAAAATTAATCCTTTTATTATTTTGAAATAATAATAATAAGTAGATCGGTACTTTGTTTTTTTTTTCATTGAAGAACTGCCAGGTGGCCAAAATGTTCAGCAAAGTTTATTAAAAAAAGCTGTCCGAATTAAATATCATTTAGATGGTGAAGGTTGGTATTAAAATATTTTAAATTTAAACTGCTTAATTTTTTTTTTTAGTCATTCATCCCCCAGTTGCAAATGAAACAGGCACGTCCGTCAATTGTTTTAATGATTACAAATACGACAAAAATGAGCTATTGCCTGAGAGTGTCAGCAACAACTTTCAAAACGGTAAGCTAATTCAATTAATGCCTTTTAAAATATTTTTTATTTAAATGCAGATAAGTACAGAAAATTATTGCTTTTTTTTATAAATGTTTGTAAAGACCAACTGGCTATAGAATAAACAAAAACGTTTTTTGTTCGTGCTTAATCACTCATGTAAGCGCGTCAATTTTGTTCATTTCATAGCCAGTTGGTCGTTAATAGGTATTTATAAGAACTCGGTATTGATTTTTTAATTTTGTTATAGTGTGCTTGGAACAATACACTTTTGTTGAAGACTCGGATGATAGTGTGCAAAATCCGGATTATACTGCTGAAGAAGAAGACTCTGAAGTTTCAGATTCAGATAAAGAAAATAACCTTAACAAGCCCAGTGGATCAAGTGCTTCAAAGGAAAATCCAAACTCTGAAACTTCAGATTCAGATAAAGGAAATAACCTTAACAAGCCCAGTGGATCAAGTGCTTCAAAGCAAAATCCAAAACCCAAAAAAATTTCTGAAAAAATACAAAGAAAAAAAGAAATGAAAGTTTGCAAAAACTCCGGCAAAGCGTACATCTCAAGCAGTCAAAAGCCAGTTGGAGAAAGAAAAATAAGACCACTGAAATTAAATTGCAGAAGAAAATGCAGAGAACAGATAGATGAGGCTACAAGGCTTATTTTATTTAATGATTATTGTAAAATGGGAAACTATGACCGACGAGTATCTTATATTGCAAGTTTAATCAGTTGTGACGAAAAAAAAATTGCAACTCATAAAAGTGATGCTCGAGGTAAGGCAAAAATAGAGAAAAAACATTTTCGTACTTTTTGGAAGTCAAAAGCAAAAGGTTTCAAGTGTGCAAAGAATGCTTTTGTGCCACTTTTGACGAAACAAATAAATTCATTCTGTTTGTTACTAAAAAGAAACTTGCTTCTGATAGTGGCATTCCATATTTAGACAAGCGCGGTAAACATGCCCCGAGCCACAAACTATCAGAAAGTAGTTTGCAAAGAGTAGTTGATCATATTAAAAAATTCTCTGCGTACGAGTCCCACTATTATCGACGACACACCGAAAAAAAATATTTAGCAGCTGATTTAACAAAGGCTAAAATGCATAAACTTTACTGTGAAGAAGCAATGAAAGATGGAGTAAAGCCTGTTTCTATTAAAATCTATTCACAAGCTGTTGATAATTTAAATTTGAAGTTTAAAAAGCCAAGCAACGATACCTGCAACACATGTGATGTTTTTCATATGAAAATTCAAAGTTCTTCAAATGACAATATTAAAGATCAGCTTGAAGAGCAATTAACTCAACACCATTTAGATGCTGATAAAGCTTATAATAGTAAAAGAGATGACAAACTTTTATCTACCAATGCGCCAAACACAAAAGTTATAGTTTTTGATTTGCAACAAGTGCTACCCACCCCATACCTTTCGACAGGTACCGTATTTTACAAAAGACAACTTCACACCTATAATTTAACAGTTCATGATTGTGTGACCCAAAAATCAATGCACTTTATGTGGCACGAAGCAATTGCTGGACGAGGTGCAAACGAGATCGCATCTTGTCTTTACAAATATTTTTCCGAATTAAAAGAAACGGAGCACATCATTTGCTACAGCGACACATGTGGCGGCCAAAATAAAAATTCACATGTAGCTGCTATGTTGTCTTATGTAGCATCTGCAAGAAACAACATAAAAATTATTGACCATAAATTTCTTATGCCAGGGCATACGCACATGGAGTGCGACTCTGATCATGCCATTATTGAAAAACCGAAAAAAAGAAGTCCCTTCAACATACACCTTCCTCGAGACTGGTACAACCTTGTTAGGCTTGCAGGCAATCAAGGTTCGAAAGCAAACAAATTTACAGTTGTCGAAATGAAGCGAAAGAACTTCCTGGATTTTGCGGCATTGTTAAAGGGTCCACTTGTAAATCGAAAAATCACCGAAACGAAAGAAAAGTTTTCATGGAGGCCAGTAAAATGGCTGAGGTATGAACACGAATTTGACATAGTACAATTTAAAAATAGTTTAGAGGAAAACTGCCCTTTTGAAAAAATAAACTTTAAAAGGAAGACAACACCTTTAAATGCAAACTTTGATTTCAAAGTTCTATATGACACTGACAGACCAATAGACAAAAAAAAGCACAAAATTAATTAGAATTGTTAGATGTCGTCGATGAGAGTGCTAAACTTTTCTATAGAAACCTAAAAACTTCGTCTGAAGAAAGTAGGAATGTCGATCCAGACATTGATAATTATTTCAGTGGTGAAGAATTTTAATTTTTGCTTGTCCTAATGTTGTTTTTTTGTAAAATTTGATTATTTGTTTTTTAAATAATTATTATTAAGAATAATAAAGCATACACTATATCTACACTTACTGAATCTTTTTATTATATCAATCACAAAAAATATTTTGACAGAAGGGAATATGTTTAGATGCTGCCTTTTGTCAGATTCTATATTAGGTGGCTATCTAGTTAACTAAAGTTATGCCTTTTTGTCAGAAAGTCAGAACATTTAATTCAAGGCACAACTCTGAGTTCCAAATAAAAAAAAAGGTTTTACCGTAGCATTTTTGAAAAAAAAAACTCAAAAAAGTGTTTTTCTAATTTCCGACAAAAATCTCTTTTGTTTTACGTAACAAAATTCTTCGTATCTTCATTGCTGATAAGCGAAATCCAATAAAGTCAGTTTTTTAATTCTCCTGTAAAACGTGAATTTTTGAGTTATGCCTTCTTGACTTTCTGCCACAGATATGACGAGAGCAAGGTAAATCAAAATAAATAGATTTATTGTACTTAAATGTTACATTATGATAAAAATGTTTAAGACAGCAAGTTACCAATAACTGCGGTGAACCAAATAAAGGAACAAAACAAATCAATTGTTGCTGGAATTGACAAAATAGAGAAGAATTTGGAAGGAATCGAGAGACGGTGTACCTCAAGAAAAGATGTAATCGAAAATTCTCCGGTAAAATTTCCTCTAATAACCAAGGACCATCTGGAGGTATTGGATGAATTCCTTAGTAAAAAAGAAAACTTGCAGATTCTGGTAATTTTTTCTATCTTTAGTCAATAAATAAAAAATAATGAAGGTTGTTGATAGTAGATAATGGGTCACTATACCCACTTTTTAGGGGGGGGTGTGACGTCACAGACCACGCCCTCTGACGTCAAAGGTCAATGACTCCAAGTCCAAAAATTTGGAAGGTCAAAGGTCAGTGACCTTTCGTGACCTAGGCCAGGGTTAAAGGTCAATAACCTAACATGACCACGCCCTATGACGTAATATGACCACACCCTATGACGTAACATTTGTCTATGTGCGCTCCGTCGTGACCACACCCTATGACGTTACATTGTCTATGTGCCGTACGTATGTTCCGTCGTATGTGTCATCCGTCAAATGTCTCATCTGTCATACGTGACGTACGTGCCGGTTGGCCATCCGTCAAATGTCTCATCTGTCATACGTGACGTGCGTGTAACGTATATGCGTTCCGTCGTACGTGTCATCCGTCACGGTAAGTGAGTCCTGCCATCTATCGTCGTCGTCGTAAACCTACACTATCCAACAGGTGTCGGTAATACAGTTACCTTATCCTGCCATCTATCGTCGTCGTCGTAACCTACATTATCCAATAGGTGTCGGTAATACAGTTACCTTGCCATCTATCGTAGTCATTGCCATAACGGCACTAACAACTATTTGTTATTCAGAGTGCCAAAACGGCCGTGGGTAGCTGGGGTAGCGAAGCTACTTTTCCCGTATACTGCGCATGTTTTCCGTTACATATAGGCCCATTTCGATGTTCTGCGCACGTACCAAAGGCATTTCCCCATATCTCTGTTATTATTTGTCGGATTGGAGTCTTATAAACTGCAATATGAATCTTAGAATATTAACGTTTACAGAATGTACAGAAAAAGATGCCATTAGGGCACTAACGTATATCTTTGGTATTATTATTGGTCGGATTGAAGTCAAATAAACGTTATTATATTTGTTAGATTATCATCGTATACAGGATGTGCAAAAGAGATGCCATTAGGGCACTAGCACATATCTCTGCTATTATTGGTCAGATTGAAGTCGATCAAACGCGCGCTGGAAGATGGACTTATACCAATAACAGAACCAATTTCGTGACAACATAATGATTGTGAAGTAATGCGACTTAGAGGACTGCGATAGAAATTCCTAACTTGTTAAAAAAGAAATATGTGGTTCTTTTTAATAGTTATATACGTGGAAAGTTTGGCGAATTGGTTTCTGTAATCACGGTGTTAAGGCTAAGCTGTCTTTCCTCTTACTAACTAACAACAAAGTAGAATTGACGGCCGTTAAACTCAATAGGGTACTTAAAGAAATACCAAATTTGGCAAAGATTCACTCACTTGACTCACATCTAATGCAAGATTTAAAATATACAACAAATTTATTTGTCAAATAACCAGTCCTGGATTTAACAAATTATAGATATCGTCAACAGCATTACCACATTCAAGTAAAAGTGAACAAATATACGGTGGAGTGAAAAAGATAGAAGAAAAAATATTATTGAATTTTAAACAGCATGCCTTCGTACAAATAAGTCGTATAGGTAAGCCAACCACATTACTTTCGTTTATAAGGGGCACTTTGTTATTATTAATCAGATTAATGTTGAATGAACGGTATTATGTTAGATACGTCACTACGACGATGTGTAGTCGTAAAATATAATACAGGGTGTAGTCGTAAAAACATTAGAGTGTAAAGGTATACAGGGTTGTGTAAATGAAGCAAACTCCACGAGGATGAGAGAAGTCGGGGCATCCTCGTCTCTGGTTGGTCAGCGTCCTGGTGTATAATTGGACTCGTTCTCTGGTTGGTAAGCGTACTCGTGTCTGATTGGCCAAACTACATAATCCACCAAATGTCGACAATGCAGTTACCTTGCCATCTATCGTCGTCAACTTTGTACAAATAAATCGTATAGGTAAGAAAACCACATTACTTTGCTTTATAAGAGTACTTTGTTATTATTATTCAGATTAATGTTGAATAAACGGTATTATGTTAGGTACGTCACTACGACGATGTGTAAACATAAAATATTATACAGGGTGTAGTCGTGAAAATATAAGAGTGTGAAGGTATACAGGGTTGTGTAAAAGAAGCAAACTCCACGAGGATGAGTCAAGTCGGGGCATCCTCGTCTCTGGTTGGTAAGCGTCCTGGTGTATGATTGGACTCGTTCTCTGGTTGGTTAGCATCCTCGTGTCTGATTGGCCAAACTACATAATCCACCAGATGTCGACAATGCAGTTACCTTGCCATCTATCGTCGTTAACTTCGTACAAATAAATCGTATAGATAAGAAAACCACATTACTTTGCTTTGTAAGAGTACTTTGTTATTAATAATCAAATAAATGTTGAATAAACGGTATTATGTTAGGTACATCACTACTACGATGTGTAGTCGTAAAATGTTATACAGGGTGTAGTCGTAAAATATTTGGGTGTAAAGGTATACAGGGTTGTGTAAAAGAAGCAAACTCCACGAGGATGAGTCAAGTCGGGGCATGCTCGTCTCTGGTTGGTCAGCCTCCTGGTGTATGATTGGACTCGTTCTCTGGTTGGTTAGCGTCCTCGTGTCTGATTGGCCAAACTACATAATCCACCAGATGTCGACAATGCAGTTACCTTGCCATCTATCGTCGTCAACCTACATTATCCACCAGGTGTCGGTAATACAGTTACCTTTTCTTGCCATCTGTTGTCGTCGTCGTCAATCTACATGGTCCACCACGTGTCCTTATTACAGTTAACCTTGTGTCATCTTCTATCTAGCCGTGACGTCTCCGGAAGTTCGAATGGCGATAACCTAACATAGCAAACCCACGAAATCTTGTGTAGTGGAAGTAAACCCTAAATTATTATCGGATTGGACTCGTTCTCTGGTTAGTTAGTGTCCTCGTGTCTGATTGGTCAAACTACATAATCCAACAAATGTCGACAATACAGTTACCTTACCATCTATCGTCGTCAACCTACATTATCCACCAGGTGTCGGTATTACAGTTAACTTGTCTTGCTATCTATCGTCGTCAGCGTACATTATCCACCCAATATACAACTACTCTATTGGAAATTTCCATGTAGAAGGTTATACTCCTCTAGAAGATTGCATAACTCTGCTACAAGATAGTAAAAATTGTACTCCCAGAATTCTCCGTTATACTTTGTGTCGATTGCAAAAATGTGGGCAAAGTTGTCAAAAAAAGTCTGCAAAACAGTTGCTGTCTTGTGTTTAACAATATGTTGCAATATGTTTATTGGGGTAACAACAATACCAGAAAGTTGACGGGCTTACAAATAAATTTACTACTAAAAAAGAAATCGACGCAAGGAAGAAGGTTCTAAATTACATTCTCTCTCTTTGCATGCACCTTTATGAAAGGAGAACAGAGACAATGTTCGAATTATACAAAAGTGTTACATTATAGCTGGAGAGACTTACTTGTCTAGAGCCAGCACCCATTACCATAAACAATAAAAAACAAATATATATTTTCTAAGTGTTTACAACAACAAAAGAGCAGTTCTTATTGCAGATGGTTATGTTACAATACTTTATAATAAATGTGTGGAGATAATATGTTTGCCTACAGAAGAATAAACGTTTTTTTAACATTTACTACAAAGGTATTACGTCTTACCTAAGACAACACATTCGCTCTCAAAAATGCTATATTAAGGTTGGAGATACAGAAGTGGTAATATTTAGAATTAAAGAAGTTATGCGTAGAGGTAGAATCCGGAACATATTAAAACTACACAATATATAAATGTTTTTTACTTTTCGAATTACTAGTTAGAACGAGAATTAGAAGAAATAGACTTAAACTATTAAAATAAAAATTGATGTAGTAAAATATACACTCGACAGAAACAAAGAAAGAGTTGTATTTTGTGTGTATATGTTTTGATAAACCTGTATAAATATTCTAATGAAAAAAACTTTGAAAGATATCGTTGTTTTACAATTTTTTTTCCACTTTTGTTCTTATTTAATGTTAGAGAAATATATAATGAATCCCCATATTTTAATTGAGAAAATGAAATGCAGTAAGACTTTGCAGTGACCAGTGAATATGTATTTAATTTTTTATATAAATGTATCATATGTGTCTATATATATATACCAATAAGATGCATTTTTTATCGAACAAAAACAATACGTCAATACATCCATCGGTCAATATACAGGGTGTCGACGTAGAGATGTCATAAGGGAACTCTGCTACAGATGGTCGGATTTAAGTTGAACGAACGGTATTATGTTAGATACGTCACTACGACGTTCGTAGCTTCCAATCTGGTAATGTCGTGCTTCTTGGCTAATGCAGAAGAGAAAGTTTCCTAAAATCTCGCGTCTGGAGTAATTAACGATATCTATAATATGGCTTGCAATGTTCTTGTTAACTCCAAGACTGATTATTTGACAAATAAATTTGTTATATATTTTGAGCCTTGCATTAGATGTGAGTCGAATAGGGTAATCTATACTAACTGTTTTATCGTTGTTTACGATAACGTTGCGACGTAACGCACATACGACATATACGTCACATATGACGGAACGCACATACGTCACATATGACAGATGAGACATTTGACGGATGGACATACGGCACATACGTCACATATGACAGATGAGACATTTGACGGATGACACATACGACGGAACGCACATACGGCACATAGACAAATCATGGAGAATATGAAATCACAGAACAGGCATACGATACATTTGACAGTTGGCACACGTGGCGGGGGTTGACAGATGACACACGGAACACATGAGAGTCGACACAGAACATAAGATGGATATGACTGTCGACAGATGCCACGACACTTATGACATATGGTACAGAACACATGACTACTACTTAAAAGACTACCACAAAAATACGTTTTTCCGCGTTCACAATAATAGAGAGGCTCTTGTTGCATACGGTTATATTTACCATATAACAATGGAATGGATTCAATATATTTAGTAACCGAAAAACCATTTGCTACCTTAACTACGAATAGATATACGAGTTTTAACGATAACACATTTTCCAAAATCGAAAACTTGCAATTTTACACAGACGAATGGAAAAATATAGACCAGTCCAAGTGGATGTGGAGAGGGTTAACGTCGTTACAATGCAAGACATTGTGGATAGCATTAAATTTAGGTATCGTCATCGAATAAAAGAATTTGCACGTTTTGTTAAACCTGTATAAATATTCTAATAAAACTTTTAAAGATATCGTTGTTTTACAAATTTTTCCTCTTACTAAGTAACAACCCGCTTACCATTGGAATAAGAGAAGTAGTCGTAGAAGATTTGGAAATTATTAAAAGGAAACATAAAGAGCTTGTGTGTGCATTCCATACAAAAGTAGAATTGGCGAACTTTAAACTCGACAGGCTACTTAAAGAAATGTCAAATTTATTGGAGCAACTCCGGAAGGAAGATTACTACTACTACCTAAGGGACTTGGACATAACGCAAGATTATTGCAAGAAGTTTTAACAAAAAAAAGAAATGATTAACTATTTAACAAACAACTTCAACTTTTGCATCCAAGAAGAGTACAAGGAAAGGTGCAACGTTATCGTAAACAACGATAAAACAGTTAGTATAGATTACCTCATTTGACTCACATCTAATGCAAGGCTTAAAATATATAACAAATTCATTTGTCAAATAATCAGTCTTGGAGTTAACAAGAACATTGGAAGCCATATTATAGATATCGTTAATTACTCCAGACGTGAGATTAAAAAAAACTTTCTCTTCTGCATTAGCCAAGAAGCACGGCATTACCAGATTGGAAGCTACGAACGTCGTAGTGACGTATCTAACATAATACCGTTTGTTCAACTTAAATCCGACCATCTGTAGCAGAGTTCCCTTATGACATCTCTATGTCGACACCCTGTATATTGATCGAACGTCGTAATGACGTATTGTTTTCGTTATCAAACCAATAATAGCAGAGTGTCTTTTATTTACATCTTCATGTCGACACCCTGTATATTGACCGATGGACGTATTGACGTATTGTTTTTGTTCGATGAAAAATGCATCTTATTGGTATATATATAGACCCATATGATACATTTTTATAAAATTTAAATACATATTTCCACTTGCGTAAGACTCAAGCTCCGAGTGCCTCAGGGTGGGCTGGTTGTTTTATAACAGAAAGGTCACTGCAAAGTCTTACTGCATTTCATTTTCTCAATTAAAATATGGGGATTCATTATATATTTCTCTAACATTAAATAAGAACAAAAGTGGAAAAAAAATTGTAAAACAACGATATCTTTAAAAGTTTTTTTTATTAGAATATTTATACAGGTTTATCAAAACGTATACACACAAAATACAACTCTTTCTTTGTTTCTGTCGAGTGTATATTTTACTACATCAATTTTTATTTCAGTAGTTTGAGTCTATTTCTTCTAATTCTCGTTCTAACTAGTAATTCGAAAAGTAAAAAACATTTAGATATTGTGTAGTTTTAATATGCTGCGGATTCTACCTCTACGCATAACTTCTTTAATTCCAAATATTACCACTTCTGTATCTCCAACCTTAATATAGCATTTTTGAGAGGTTCGAACATTTTTCTCCTTATTATTATTCGATCTCTATATAATTAATAGGTAAGAAGTCTTATGCCGACTGTTTTATTATTATTATTCACAATTACGTTACAATTCTCCCGATACATTCCACCTTACTCTGTTATACAAAATTATAAATATTTTCTATCTTAGCGAATGTGTTGTCTTAGGTAAGACGTAATACCTTTGTAGTAAATGTTGAAAAAACGTTTCTTCTTTTGTAGGCAAACATATTATCTCCATACATTTATTATAAAGTATTGTAACATAAGCATCTGCAATAAGAAATGCTCTATTGTTGTTGTAAACACTTAGAAAATATATATTTGTTTTTTATTGTTAATGGTAATGGGTGCTGGCTCTAGACATGTAAGTCTCTCCAGCTATAATGTAACACTTTTGTATAATTCGAACATTGTCTCTGTTCTCCTTCCTTAAAGGTGTATGCAGAGAGAGAGAATGTAATTTATAACCTTCTTCCTTGCGTCGATTTCTTTTTTTTAGTAGTAAATTTATTTGTAAGCCCGTCAACTTTCTTGTATTGTTGTTACATATTGCAACATATTGTTAAAAACAAGACAGCAACTGTTTTGCAGACTTTTTTTGACAACTTTGCCCACATTTTTGCAATCGACACAAAGTATAACGGAGAATTCTGGAAGTACAATTTTTACTATCTTGTAGCAGAGTTATACAATCTTCTAAAGGACTATAACCTTCTACATGGAAATTTCCAATAGAGTAGTTGTATATTGGATGGATAATGTAGGCTGACGACGATATATAGCAAGACAAGGTAACTGTAATACCGACACCTGGTGGATAATGTAGGTTGACGACGATAGATGGTGAGGTAACTGTATTGTCGACATTTGTTGGATTATGTAGTTTGACCAATTAGACACGAGGATACTAACCAACCAGAGAACGAGTACAATCCGATAATAATTTAGGGTTTACTTCCACTACACAAGATTTCGTGGGTTTGCTATGTTAGGTTATCGCCATTCGACCTTCCGGTGACGTCACGGCTAGATAGAAGATGACACAAGGTTAACTGTATTAAGGACACGTGGTGGACCATGTAGATTGACGACGACGACGACAACAGATGGCAAGACAAGGTAACTGTATTACCGACACCTGGTGGATAATGTAGGTTGACGACGATAGATGGCAAGGTAACTGCATTGTCGACATCTGGTGAATTATGTAGTTTGGCCAATCAGACACGAGGACGCTAACCAACCAGAGAACGAGTCCAATTATACACCAGGACGCTGACCAACCAGAGACGAGGATGCCCCGACTTGACTCATCCTCGTGGAGTTTGCTTCTTTTACACAACCCTGTATACCTTTACACTCTAATATTTTACGACTACACCCTGTATAACATTTTACGACTACACATCGTCGTAGTGACGTACGTAATATAATACCGTTTATTCAACATTAATCTGATTAATAATAACAAAGTACTCTTATAAAGCAAAGTAATGTGGTTCTCTTACCTATACGAATTATTTGTACGAAGTTAACGACGATAGATGGCAAGGTAACTGCATTGTCGACATCTGGTGGATTATGTAGTTTGGCGAATCAGACACGAGGACGCTAACCAACCAGAGAACGAATCCAATGATACACCAGGACGCTGACCAACCAGAGACGAGGATGCCCCGACTTGACTCATCCTCGTGGAGTTTGCTTCTTTTACACAACCCTGTATACCTTCACACTCTTATATTTGTACGACTACACCCTGTATAATATTTTACGACTACACATCGTCGTAGTGACGTACCTAACATAATACTGTTTATTCAACATTAATCTGATTATTAATAACAAAGTACTCTTATAAAGCAAAGTAATGTGGTTTTCTTACCTATACAATTTATTTGTACGAAGTTGACGACGATAGATGGCAAGGTAACTGCATTGTCGACATCTGGTGGATTATGTAGTTTGGCCAATCAGACACGAGTACGCTAACCAACCAGAGAACGAGTCCAACACCAGGACGCTGACCAACCAGAGACGAGGATGCCCCGACTTCTCTCATCCTCGTGGAGTTTCCTTCTTTTACACAACACTGTATACGTTTATACTCTAATATTTTTACGACTACACCCTCTATAATATTTTACGACTACACATCGTCGTAGTGACGTACCTAACATAATACCGTTCATTCAACATTAATCTGATTAATAATAACAAAGTGCCCCATATATAGCAAAGTAATCTGGTTTTCTTACCTATACGACTAATTTGTACGAAGGCATGGTGTTTGAAATTCAATAATATTTTTTCTTCTATCTTTTTCACTCCACCGTATATTTGTTCACTTTCACTCCAATGTGGTAATGCTGTTGACGATATCTATAATTTGGTTTACAATGCTCTTGTTAAATCCAGGACTTGTTATTTGACAAATAAATTTGTTGTATTCTTCAAATCTTGCATTAGATGTGGGTCAAGTGAGGAAATCTTTGCCAAATTTGGTATTTCTTTAAGTACCCTATCGAGTTTAACGGCCGTCAATTCTACTTTGTTGTTAGTTAGTAAGAGGAAATACAGCTTAGCCTAAACACCGTGTTTTACAGAAACCAATTCGCCAAACTTTCCACGTATATAACTATTCAAAAGAACCACATATTTCTTTTTTAACAAGTTAAGAATTTCTATCGCAGTCCTCTAAGTCGCATAACTTTACAATCATTATGTTGTCACGAAATTGGTTCTGTTGATAGTTTAAGTCCATCTTCCAGCGCGCGTTTGACCGACTTCAATCTGACCAATAATAGCAGAGATATGTGCTAGTGCCCTAATGGCATCTCTTTTGCACATCCTGTATACGATAATAATCTAACAAATATAATGTTTATTTGACTTCAATCCGACCAATAATAATACCAAAGATGTACTTTAGTGCCCTAATGGCATCTTTTTCTGTACATTCTGTATACGTTAATATTCTAAGATTCATATTGCCGTTTATTAGACTCCAATCCGACAAATAATAACAGAGATATGGGGAAATGCCTTTAGTACGTTCGCAGAACATCGAAATGTGTCTTTTTAGGCCTATATGTAACGGAAAACATGCGCAGTATACGGGAAATGTAGCTTTGCTACCCCAGCTACCCACGGCCGTTTTGCAATCTGAATAACAAATAGTTGTTAGTGCTGTTATGGCAATGACTACGATAGATGGCAAGGTAACTGTATTACCGATACCTATTGGATAATGTAGGTTACGACGACGACGATAGATGACAGGATAAGGTAACTGTATTACCGACACCTGTTGGATAGTGTGGGTTTACGACGACGACGATAGATGGCAGGACTTACTTACCGTGTCGGATGAAACGTACGACGGAACGCATATACGTTACACACACGTCACGTATGACAGATGAGACATTTGACGGATGGCCATACGGCACGTACGTCACGTATGACAGATGAGACATTTGACGGATGACACATACGACGGAACATACGTACGGCACATAGACAATGTAACGTCATAGGGTGTGGTCACGATGGAACGCACATAGACAAATGTTACGTCATAGGGTGTGGTCATGTTACGTCATAGGGCGTGGTCATGTTAGGTTATTGACCTTTAACCCTGGCCTAGGTCACGAAAGGTCACTGACCTTTGACCTTCCAAATTTTGGGACTTGGGGTCATTGACCTTTGACCTTCCAAATTTTGGGACTTGGGGTCATTGACCTTTGACGTCAGAGGGCGTGGCCTGTGACGTCACACCCCCCTCCTAAAAAGTGGGTATAGTGACCCATTATCTACTGTTGTTATTCCATAAAATCCTTTTTCTACGCCCATGTCTGTAAACGTCAAAAATCGCACTGTAAACATTCCTTGTAAATGACAAGTAACAATAACATGCACGTAATGAGCTCTCATAACATACACGTGCGTTTTGAGAAGAAAACTAAAACTTCTTTGTTTAATTAAATTACAATCAAATTTTTATTTACGTAAGACTTTGGTCTATTTACACAAATTTAGTCAATTAAAAAACATAAAAACTTTTAGCATTAGCGAGATATATTTAGGATTGAAAGAGTGATGTCCCTAAATGTAGGCAGCACATTATGCAATTTCGTTAAAAATAGGACACGTTTTCGTAAGTAGCATGCTATGAAACTGAATGTCATGTCATTTATATTGTCAATTTCTTGAACAAAATATAATACAATTATAAATAACCGTTCATCACCATTAAATAATAAGGCACCATCGATTTACAATAATTGTTCAGTTGATATTAACAACTATTATAATAAAATTTAAATGATTGCGATGTTTTTTATTTAATAGAAAAAAATGAATGGGCGTAGAAAAAGTATAGTACGTTACACGAGTTGTAAGCCCATTACGCACTCATGAAATTTATGCACTCGCCGCTGCGCGGCTTCGTGCATAAACTTTTTCATTTCGTGCGTAATGGGTTACTTACAACTCTTGTCACGTAATATACTATTTCTAACACATTTTCTTAACAATACATCAGAAAAATAAGTTATTGTTTATTGGATGAATAAAGTGTTTCTACATAACATATTTAATTCTAGGTCTCATATCTTGTATCACTGGGAGGAAAGAATTCAAAATTTAAGACTCATAATATACTAAAGGCATTGGTAAAGATGAATGGCTTCAATTATTAGATATTATGGGGGAACAAGGAGCATTACATGAGTTAAATTTGAATAAAGCAGTAATTAGTAAATAAAGGTACACCATATACGATACGGTCCATAACTACATAACGGTCCCTTTTATGAACATAAGAGTACTTTTTTGTGTGTATGCAAAAAAGTCATAATTTGAAATAACTTTCATTTTTACAAGTTGTCCCAAAAGAAAGTTACACGTCAAAATTATATTTTTCAAATGGCACACCCTGTAAACTATTGACATTTTTTTTAATGCTCGGCGAGCTGATTTCAACGATGTATCATACTTGATGTCTGTTGTATAGTATTCAAAGAATCTACAGCCAACACAACATCATATTTTTATTAGTTTTGGTGGCTGTAGGGGCCACATGGTTGAGAAACGAGAAAAACGGCCAACATGTCCCTATTCTAACTTTTAAACTTCTATGCTAAGACACAAAATATTATTTGATACAGTTTGATCATAAAGCAAATCAGATTTCAATTTTAGATCACCCTGTATCAAATGTCACAGAATAGAACTTAAAAAGTTAGGAAAGGCATATGTGAGCCGTTTTTCTCAATTTTCTACTATTTGGCTACTACAGCCAGCCACCTAAGTTCTAAAAAATAAGATTTTTAGTGTGGTGTATATTCTTTAATGACTATACCTAACAGACATCAAGTATGATATATCGTTGAAATCAGCCCATAGAGAGGATTATAAAATATACAGGATGTTCCATTTAAAAAAAACATAACTTTGACTTGTAACTTTTTTGGGACCAACTGTATAATTGAAAATAATTTGAAATTATGGCTTTTTCGAATATACACAAAAAAGTACATTTATGGATCGCCTCGTATATGGTGGGACACCCTGTATATTTTTGTTTTAGATGTAAATAAGAAGTAATTTGAAAAAGTTTGTTTTTATTATTCCTGTGTATATTTACAGTAATTATAAATATCAAGCAAACATCATTTTAACGTCTAAAATAGGTCGCCTTAGGGTCTATTCTATAGTTCATATTGACGACAAAATGGCGTCAGACGTCTAAAATAGGTCCAGTTACGGTCTAAGTAGAGACAAGCTTGACGTCTAATTGACCAGTAAAAATGACGTCACCATGACGTCTAAAACTCGTCGTATCAAGGTCTATCTAAGGACCATATTGACGTTAAAAAGACGTCATATAGCTGTGACTTACTTACGTCTTTTAGACGTCCATTTTTAACGTCAGTAGACGTCTTTTAGCCCAATATGATGCTGTCGTTTAGACGTCATTTAGACGACAATGGTTACCTGGAAAATTCGATTTAAGTGAAATGTCGACCTCCTGTTGCTTATTTGGCCAGTTTATTGACAATTTGGCTTTCTGTTATATACCTATAAACAATCTCACCCAAACAAATAGCACTTAATTGTAAAATATACTGCAAATGTACGTGATAAATAGTTTTGGTTATTTTGCCAAAACAGTTGTTGAAAACCAATATCAATTTGACAATGAAACATAAGCAGAGAGGGGAGTACTTATAACTATGTTTGAGATTATTCTGATATATTATTATTACCTATATGATATCTTTAACTGATTCTTTCAAATTATTTCTTGATAGTAATATTACAGGACCATAAATACACCAGTAAATAGCTCATAATTCGCATAAATTTTCTATTACTACCTACGATATAAATAGAAACAACATGACGATAGTATCGGGTTTGTTACAAGAGAAATTGCAAGTGTGGGAGTGAGGAATTTTGATGACTTTTTGTATTTATGACACGTACGGTAATAAAATGAACATAAAATGCTGGTAATGGACTACTTGATGGGTTGTTCCGACGAATAACGGTTATATACATATAGTTGTTTGGAAGATGTGTTTGTTTACATTTTTTCTCTTTCGAAAATCAAATGTTATATGAACGATAATAAACTTCCGAATATAAGTTTGTTTATGTTTTCACATATACTATGAGGAGAACATTTAATGCATATAATAGAGAGAAGAATGGAAGCGATTTGCTTTAATTGTAAATTTTAGAAAAGAAATTGAATTTGAATTACGTCAAATCAAATTATTTACAGGACATTTTGGCGGCTATTCGAAAGGAGAAGTAGAAAAGTCCGTGTCTGTAAAACAGTCGCTCTCAAGTTAGAAGCTAGTCAGAGAATTTGAACCTTTAAATCGAACTGGTGAACCAATATTTCATTTTGAGCAAGTTTATACATTCAAGTTTTTTTCCTAATCTTCAACTTTTTTCATTATTATTGTTTACAAATTGGAATAAACATGATAAAGATAAAGGTAACGATAAAGATAAAGACAAAGATAAAGATAAAGATAAAGATAAAGATAAAGATAAAGATAAAGATAAAGATAAAGATAAAGATAAATATAAAGATAAAGATAAAGATAAAGATAAAGATAAAGATAAAGATAAAGATAAAGATAAAGATAAAGATAAAGATAAAGATAAAGATAAAGATAAAGATAAAGATAAAGATAAAGATAAAGATAAAGATAAAGATAAAGATAAAGATAAAGATAAAGATAAAGATAAAGATAAAGATAAAGATAAAGATAAAGATAAAGATAAAGATAAAGATAAAGATAAAGATAAAGATAAAGATATTTTTGACAATTATTTTATCACTACTTATATTGAATCTGAACTAGCATCTTTTATTAAAAAGGATTTTTGTCATAATATGTCCTCTTAATAATATCTAAGTGGGCTATAGTAGCATGCACCGTGCGACTTGCTGCCAAGATGCAGGAAGCATGCTGCTTTTTTCAAGACCTATACAAAAAAATTAACGGTTTCACACTGGAGTGGCGTTGCAAAAATGCGACGTAGCAACATGCTACGTGCGACTCAAATATAATTCGCTACTTTGCTACGTGTTTCCAACCCGCCCAGACGTTGTTTGACTTGTTTAGTGGCCGAGTTGATAAATTAAGTTTTTTTGCGATGTCTAGCAAAAAAGCTGTAAAAACATTACCGGATGATGAACAATTTACTATAGGCTTTGTTCAGACTGTCGACAAGTACCCGTGTCTTCATGATCATGATTTAAAGGCGTACACCGATAGAAGTAAACAAGATAAAACTTGGAACCAAGTTGCTGGGAAATATTTTTCTACAGGTGAGTTTGTTATTTTTATTTAAGTATGTTCGGATCTCAAGAAAATCGTTGTGTCTTGTCGACCGGTTACGACTGGCCAATAAACAGCCGGCGAAATATCGATTCACATACTTTGCTAAATGGCTGTCCAAAAAAGTTAGTATATGGTAAATTGATAAAAAAACGAGCGAAAGGCTTTTCAATTCACGTTCGTCAATCATTTGAATTTGAAACCATATAGTCCTCATCAATATTTGCCCGATTGTTTATAGCCAGCCGCTACCAGTGAAGTACCTATGGACAGCGAAACGAACAACTTTAAAAAATGAACATTTATTACCATCTTGATTTCCAAGGAACAGTTTAATTTAAAATCTAGAAAAATTAAACGATAACGCGGCGGCTCACGTATTTATATACAAGCATTGTTTTGCCAAGGCAGTAGTCTGGTTCACAAGTCCCATTTTCCTCAGAACCTAAACCGAATCACCGAAAATTATGATTTTGGTCTCATTCGATTTGGAATAGCATCTAGTACATTCTATCAAAGTTGCAAGAGGGGCTGAAAAAATGCAAAAGTTATAAACAATAAAGTAAAATAAAAAATAATGCTTTGGTTTTTTTTTGGAATAGTTCAGAAACTATTTGAGATAATCGAAATTTGAAAAAAGATCCTTAGGAGCAGGAAATTTCCTTAAAAAAAGTCCCGGAACTGTACCGACAATCCTTATATTTTCAATTTACCGGCGAAAATAACTGCAAAAACGCGTGGGGGGGGAGAGGTTAATTACTGAGATAGTGTAGAGGAGTCAGTGGTGGTACCGTCATCAGAAAAAGGATCGTCAGTAAGATTGTTTTGGTCGGGGTGAAGTTTAAATCCAATTTTATTGGTCAGACGTGTATGCGATCTTTCAAAAATCTTTCGTTGATATTAGAATAAATTAAGGATAGATCTTTCAGAAGGAAAGCAGTGTCGGAGATAAATGTATTGGCTTCAGGCAGAGGGTCGTTGATACGAAAATCATTTTCGAGGAACGCAATAAGTTGGATGCTATTAAGGGAGAAGGATTTAGGAGACTCTTCAAACAGTTTATGTATGGTAGAACGTGATTCGGAGCTTATATTGTGACAATCATTTTCCGCCAGTTTGGATTTTTTGGTTCTTTTTTTTGTAGATTTTTTTGAATTAGAATTTGAGAATTCTGGGGGAGGCATTGGATTGGTATTAACGAGAGGAGTATTGGAAGGTGATATAGACTGCGGATAGTCAAGAGTGCTATTATTAGATCGGGGTCGTTTTTCGCCAGGTACAGGAGAGGAGGGAGCGAGTGGCACTTGAGAGGGTAATTCGGGATTGTCTGATAAGGTATCAGTGTATTCAGTGGGTCAGCTGACGTGGAGGATTCAAGATTGACGGAAGTATTTAATAGGGGGGAAGGTCGTGGGAAGTGTTGGGACATGATTCAGCGGTATGTCCAGCCTGTTTGCAAAGAAAGCATTCAAGTTTATCAGTAGAAATGTATGTTCTGTATGATATATTTCCATGCGTGATAAGAATCGGAGTTTGCAGTGAAAAATCGTTACTGGTGGGCAGAACGTAAGTTACACGGCGAAAGCTCAGGACATGTGCGTATTCGTCAGCAGGCGAGCCACATTTGACGTATGAAATAAGGGAGGTAAGTGTTAATCCTTGGTCATACAGGGCTTTTTCAATAACGGAATGTGGAATGGAAGGACAAATTGGAAATAAGTATTCTTTTGGTGGGGGAAATAAGCCGACGAATGAGAATGACATTGGAATTAACTAAGATGTTTTGATTCGATTTTAGAAGGTCGTCGGCTCCAGTGTTAGATAATAAATAGATACATATGCGGCCATGAGAGATTCTGGAAGCGAAATGTACGTTTTTGATAGAGACAATCTTACCTATTGCTTTGATATAACCAAATAGTACAGTGTTGCGGATAGAAGGCATATGGATGGCTTGATCTCGAGACGGTACAGGGGGAGGAGGTAGTCTTGCGGAAGTAGCCGCGGCATAAGTTATGGGTATTGAAGCGGTATTTGTGTTTATTGATATAGATTGTTTAGTGGGGGTTGAAGGAGTGGGGGTTGAAGGAGTGGTGGTATTTGAGAGCAGTGGTTGTGAGGGGAGGTTAGACATATTTATGTGATCCTGGATACCAAAATCACAATTAATAGCTAGAAATAGAAATGAAAAGAAATATATAAGTAAATCTCAGCCCAGAAGACAGTCTGTAACTCAGTGACTGGCCTATTTATTTCCAACACAAATAAGTAAATTTGAAGAATATTTACCAATTTTGCAGAAAAACAGCACTTTTACAAGTTTTATTGTCACATTTTACTGATGACAATTAAACTCATGTATGAAAAATCGCATATGCCACAGTGCAATTGTCACTTTGACAGCGGCAAAAGTTAGCTTTAACTTTTACAGCGACAAATACACTAGTGGTGTTTTCACTTATTCATTTGTTTATCAATTATCGCGGTGTTGGTTACCAGGATAAATAGTTTGGCATGTTTGTCAACAACTTATTGAATTTTCAAGAACTAACAATGAGTCGATTTAGTGTGTCTACGAACGCCGAAATTAGTCAAATTGTACATTAGAATAAAAATGTGCTTATTTTTAATGTTTCATAAATAAAGTTTGCATTGATATGTTTCCAAATTTCTCATTCATTAAATTGTCCTGCCGAATTACACTCGAGGTTTGTATTGATATTGGGTAAATTTGTGTTGTTCAAATTCTAAACTGCTTCCTTTAGCAATTTGACTCGAATAACTGTCAACCTAAAAACACTCCACCTTCGGTGTCGTGTTTTTAATAGTTGGCAGTTATTCTCGTCGAATTGCTGGGAAACAGTTTCTCATTGAACAACCCAAATTCACTCAAAATACAAACCACTTGTGCAATTATAAGTGACAAAAAACAAATTTCTAATTTGCTATGATATTGACGACTTAACGATCCGACTCTGATGAGTTCTTACTCGTGAATGATAATATAATTTATATGTTAAAGAAACAAAAAATCGTCGTCAGCTGATTGTTTCTGGGTGTAAATATCGTCATTTTATGTTCCAAAGATACTATGGAACGCTCGAATGCGTTGAGCGCGTGTTTTTCACGCTGACTGACGGTGTTACCCACGCCAAAAGTACAGCTGACAATTTTCTTTATTATTTTAAAAGTATACAAATTGAGACATAAATTTCATGAGGTATAAAATAAATTCATTGATCAAATTTTGAATAAGGTTTATGCACGTGACTGACATTGAACCCCCCCTCGCAAATATCTCGTCAAGACAGCTGACGATAATTTTTTGTAAAATATTTATTTAAATAATAATTTAATACAGTTTCGCTTTGTATGAAAATCATCGTAGCAGATTTTTTCCAAAGACTTTTTCATGCTGCCTTCTTTAGCTCCACCGCTAACGGAGCAGCTGACGTTCATATCTGTTATGTGTTAAGGGAAAACTGTTATTGTTATGATTTTCAGCCGATATGAAATAACTTTGTCAATTATAGCGCTACCTCCCGGACTATAAGGGTCATCTCGCGACGTACATCAAATTAATGCATTTCTTGTATTCTCAGTTATCAAAATAATAATTTGTCAAACAGTTATTCAATATAAGTACGTATAGAAAGATTGATTGGTCAATTTGAAAAATAAAATACGAAATAGTTGAAGTTATCATAACTCAACGAAATATCAAAATAATTGTAATTATTGCATTAGTTGAAAATGGTTACCCAGTAAGAAAAACGCATTTAAGCTATTGAAGAGCGTTCTCTTTAATTTTCACAGTCACTACACTTTCTTTTATTAAAGTTCATTCAAATCAGTTCTATTTATTAATGATACCTCTCTTATCAAGGAAACGGGAAGTAAGTTACTCAAGCTGCTATGAATGAGACGACCTTGTTAGGAACTTTGGTTTGGATTTTTTATGTGGTCAACAGCATATCAACCGCCGAATTATTTGTGACGTCCTAGATAATCTGTTTAAAAAATCCTATCGGCACGAATATTGTTTTTTCATATTATTGCACTTAATGTCCATAGTTCAGATTCCTTCGACTAATTCTTCATTATAGCATAGATTTTATAATATGTGTTTAAAATCAGCCTCGAAGAATATTATGTTCGTATATCAAAATATACTGTCCAACGATTATTTTTAACCCGCAATGATGGAGAGCCATCCTACTTTAGAGATACTTAACGTTAATGAATAGAACAAAATACATTTTTTTTAACAATATTAACCTATTTATATTTAAAAACATCTTAAACATAACACCAGACAATTAACACTACCTTATATCTCGTTTTATTAGGAAGAATTAGAAATATGAATTTCAAATTACTTATTATTATTCCCATCTTGCACTGAACTATAACTATATTTTGAGAGGGCAATTTTTTTGAACACAACAGATGTTAACTCTTCAGTTGGTAGGCTGACATAAAGAAAGAGTGTAGTGCTTTTCTGAGGAATTTGGGTATACATTGTTATTATAAAACACATATATTCTTAGTTAAAAATCAAATGTTTACTATGTTTCGTTATTGGTAAATATCAAGTCCGGTCCAAAATATTGTGTGTAACATCAAAGAAAATTTAATTAGTTGTGATCAAAGTGAAAACTGGATTCGACGTCATTTAAATTTGGAAACACAGAAAATATGTTTCATTGTTTATAAGAATCTACGGAAAAACTTTGGTTTCGATGAAGAAACAGAATTAATGCAAGCAGTATTTGATTTAACAGAAGTATATGTAAAATAGCCAAGAATGGGCCTCACGAATGCAAGAAGCGATGTGATGGGAGATTGATCCAACATTTAGATGTGCCTGTAATAAAATTATTAAAAACCATCATATATGACTGTTACAAAAGTAATGAGTTACCAACAATTGAAATAATAAGAAATAAATTGACAAATGCCGGCCGTAATGTGAATGTCTGTAGGAAGACTATTGAAAACTGGATTATAAAATTAGAATTCAAATTCAAAACGATTAAGAAACGTCAAACGGTCATGAAAAGCAGGAGAATAGTGGATATGCGTTCTACATACTTGGAACTAGTAACTACGTATAAAGAAGGAAACCGGCCAATTGTCTAATTTGTTATGATCCACACGACACGGTTAAGTAAGGATGGACTGATGGGTCAAACTTTTTTATGCCAACAATGCCTGCAAACAAAGGATCCAGACTTATTATTGTGCATTGCGGTGGAAATGAAGGATGGCTTCCAAATGCCTTAAAAATATGTGGCAAAAAGTGAAAGATTGCACCGTTGACTATCATAAGAACATGGACGCTAATGTTTTTGAAGAATGGTTTGAATTAACATTGATCCCAAACTTAGAGCCTAATAGTGTAGTAGTTCTTGACGTCGCTTCTTATCATTCACGACAGCTCAATAAACTACCAAATAACAGCGACGAAAATACAGAACTACAAAATTTTTATTGGATAATACTTTGTACTTTGAAGACTCATATACAAAACAACAACTGATTGAAGTTCCACAGGCGAAGAAATTCAAGAAATTATACGCCCTAGAGAGTATTGCTGAAAAACATGGACACTCTATATTTTCCATGACATCGAGTTAGTTTGGGCACAATTAAAACAGAGTATTCGGCGTCACAATACATTGCCTGAATTTGATATGAAAATCGTCGACCTGATTAAAAGAGAAGTAGCTAATATTACCAAATAAGACTGACAGAAAAGGATTAAAGGAGTAATCATAATTGAGGATGAGTATAAGAATATTGGGCAAGTCTATATAAATGGGGAAAATAAATTTATTATTGATTTAAAAAAACGATAGTGATAATTATGGGAGAAGGATTAATAGAATTTTTGGACGATGAAAATTAATTAAGTTTAACATATTTTTCATGTTACTTATACAGTGTGGAACAGCCAAATGGAATAAATTCGATAACGAATAAATGGGAGCGTGTTGGGAAAAACGCTTGGACACGTCGATTTGTATTTTCAGATGCGCATTTTTTTCAAAAAAAAATAATTATATAGTGTGTCTCATGTGACAGTGGCCGATACCAACTTTCCTATTTCAAGTACAACCCCCTGTATAGTATTAGTTTTTTGTATTTTTCAGAAAATTCTAGACATAATTCATATACGATGTCCCATACCTATCTTGAACTGTTTCGGAAATATTACGTGTTTTCAGATGTATTACAAAAATTAACATTAGAAAAAGAAAATTATTCAATTTCACAAATTCGCTACATTACACTCAATACTTAATAATAATAATATCTTTATTGCTTCAAATTGATACAAATCAATATAGCAAGAAATCCGGTACAGTGTCTATAAATAAATACATAGTTCATGCAGCAAAATCACAATGAAAATTAACAATAAAAGAGCGAGAAAAAAAAATAAAAAATTTGTGTAAAACCCAAGCTATTCGTTTATAATAAATGAGCGAATTTTGAGTACGCCAAATTCGCTACATTACACTCAATACTAATTTCCCATTTAGCTTTTAATATTGAGAAAATAAGCAAAAACCATTAATGCGTTCCTTTTAACTGATATGAAATAAAAAAAATACGAAAGCAGTTTTGTTTATTTTCGTATAAAACTCATAGCCTTACCAACTTGTTGTCTGTCTGCATGACAGTAGTGATCAGTGTCAGTGCTATTGTCGTTTGAATTTCGTTAACTGTACAATAATATTAGGAAAATGGTTCATTTAACAGAAATGCACAAAATAACCATTCTACAAATGATTGGTTATGGAGATAACACACGGACACAAATGGAAGTTTCTCACTTACTTCACGAAAAATTTCCAAATTTGCCGCCTATAGTCCAAGGAACAATTAGCAAAATAGAAAAACAGTTTCGCGAGCTTGGTCATGTAAGACAGAAAAAAAAGTAGTTGCCAATGAACTAAGCGATGACACGAAATTGGATGTTATGCTTGAGTTTCAAGAAAACCCACATAATTCTGGTCGAACAGCAGCCTCACTGCTCAACATTAGCCACACATCAATTTTTCGAATATTAAAGGAAAGTAAAATGCATCCCTATGAAATGCCAAGTCAGGAGCTAATGGGAGACGATTTCGATAGGAGAACGTATTTTTGTGAACAAATGATGGAAATGTTAGATAACAATATGATCCAATTAGAAGATGTTTTGTTTTCTGATGAGAGCACATTTACACTTCACGGTCATGTTAATCGTCAAAATTGCCGCTATTGGTCTAATGAGAATCCTCACTGGATCATAGAGGAATATACGCAATATCCTGAAAAATTAGTGTTTGGGCAGGAATTGTTGGAAATAATATCGTAGGCCCCTTTTTCATTGATGGCAACTTGAATGGAGATAAATATTTAGAACTGCTCCAAAATAATGTCGTGCCAACTTTGACAAACTTATATCCTGATCCACAAGTTCCTGCCAATATACTATGGTTTCAGCAAGATGGAGCGCCGCCCCATTACCAAATCAATGTCCGGCAGTACCTGAACCAAAATTTTCCAAATCGGTGGATAGGGAGGCGCAGATCGATAGAATGGCCAGCACGATCTCCTGAACTGACGCCATTAGACTTCTTTTTGTGGAAATATGTCAAAAGTATTGTATACCAAACTAAACCACTCAACTTACATGACATAAAAAGACGAATCACGCTTGCGATTAGATCAGTCACGCCTGAGATGTTGAGTAACGTTAGAAGACATTTCTATACCAGATTAGCATGTTGCCAAGACGTTCGCGGCGAACATTTTATACATCTCTTACATTGAAATTAATGTTGTCTTGTTTTTTTTACATTATTTGTGAAATAAAATAATTTTCTTTTTTAATTGTTAATTTTTGTAATACATCTGAAAACACTTAATATTTCCGAAACAGTTGAAGATAGGTATGGGATATTGTACATGAATTATGTCTAGAATTTTCTGAAGAATCCAAAAACTAATAATATATGGGGGGTTGTTTTTGAAATAAGAAAGTTGGTATCGGCCACTGTCATATGACACACCCTAAATAATTATTTTTTTTTTTGAAAAAAATGCGCATCTAAAAATACAAATCGACGTGTCCAAGCGTTTTTCCCAATACGCTCTCATTTATTCGTTATCGAATTTATTCCATTTGGCTGTTCCACACTGTATAATAGTTACAAACAGGAGTTGGACATAATAATTATTTTTAAATAATTGTTTTAATCATTCTTATAGAATTTATTTATTTTTTCTTATTTTTCCATACAATTTAGTTTCGTTTATGGTTTTTGCTTTGAAATTTCGTTTTCCATAAAAAAATCGAATGGGATTCAAAAAGGGCTCACCTCACGTCTGGTATCCCGTTTAATCCGAACGCTCTTTCAACAATTACGTAACATCAAATACCTTATTGTATTGACAAGTAATCCAAATATTAATGCCCTAAAGGGGATATACGATTACATTGCATTACAATATGTTTACGCCAACTATACCTACATATTATTATAGTTGTCGCTGTGGTAAAATCTGTATAACGTTAAAATTTTGTGACATGCGCGCGCATAGAGTTTCAATCATCAAATAATTAGTATTTGTTTGCGATTTTATTAGGATGGCTAACCCTCTCAATTTGTTAAAAAATAAACGATCTGGTGCGAAGTCACAATTGACTCCCATAGAAAAATTTGATGCCTATCTAACTGAAGAGGAAGAGCAATTTCTTCTCAAAGTTAAAATAGATAATTTAGTTAATCATTACGATATTTATAAATCACTTCAATTGGAAATTCTTGGTATGACTACTGCTGGAAATGACGTTCTGTCAGATAGAGATCAGACAGAAGATGACATTGCGAACAGATTTGAGTCTTGTATAGCAAAACTGGCATCTCTGGTTGAGAATAGTGAAAATACTAATACTACTGATTCTCCGAGCTACTCAAATAATTCACTTCCAAAAATTAATATAAAATCTTTCGATGGAAATAGTACAGAATGGACCTCCGGTATTGAAGAATTCACCGCTTTTGTTTTAAATAATAATAGGCTATAGAGTGATAGTGAAAAATCGTATTACTAAAGAGTCTACTTAGAGATGAAGCATTAGATTTCGTTGCTTCTCTTCCCGTTACTGAACAAAATTCAGCACTTACTACTGAAACTCTAAAAAATGAGTATGGAAATAAATCTCAACTATTGCATACTCTGTATTCATCATTAATCGAACCAAAACCATTGACAAAGGATAACGCCTCAAACTTGAAAGATTTTACATATCCGCTAGAAAAACGCTAGATCTCATTGATATTATCGGTCTTAAACGGAAAGATAAATTTGAATCTCTTAGAGTTTTACTATCAGAACAAAAGTTGGAATATCATTATAAAAGAGAATTTGAATCTGAAAGCAAGTCGGAGGATTTGACAACCTGCAATTTATTTTTGGAATTCGTTAAAAAACGCTATATTGTATTAGACAGTATAAATTTGTTTGATCCGTGCCCCAAAAAGGAGTAACGAGTTTCAGAAAAAGTTAAAATTAATTTGCGTACAACTGTGGATATATAGATAAAGCCTCTACTACTTCTTCCTTATATTTAGTAAATAAAGCTAATTGTAAATTTTGTTCTGAAACCACACATTTTATATATAAATGCAATAAAGCAATACATACCCCGACATAATTACTTATATTTTTAAATCAGTTTGATATCTCGTAGAATAAGTAAATTATTATTCCGGAACTTTACATTGAAACCTCCATAAGAGAAAACGTTGAACCTGGCCTCAAATAACAAACTCAAAGTAGTTAAAAATTGATTATAATTCATAAAATTTGATGGTGGTACTCGCTGTTCACGATTTTTCGTGATTATAATAGTTGTTACATTTCACGAGAATAACAGGCAAGGTAATGAAGTTTTGTTATTCTTCGGAAAATTCAAGTATCATAATAAAATATTCATGGCTTTGGTTCCAAACAGGTGAATTGTTACTTTCGAAATAAGATTATTGAGAATTATCATCACATTTAATGTGCAATATATCATTTCAAGCTTATAAAAATTGTTTAAAATAGACATGAAAGCGATGGGACACATTTACTATGATAAAACATTGGAAATAAAAATAATCCAGGAAAACATTGATATAATTCCGATTTCTTTCAATAACATATGATGGACATGGTCGATGGTTTCTTAGAACTTTTTTGTAACCATAGCAATAGTGCCAACGATTATATATAGACAGGACTACTCAGTTCCATTTAACGTGTGTTGAACATTTTGTTGCTGTGCGGGGAACGGCTGTGTGACAACACCCCTGGTACCAAATAGCTTGTTAACGTTAATTTATCTGTTTAATCGTGTGTGTTTTGAAGTGGATTCTGTTGCGATCTGTTAGAAAATTTGTAGTGTGTATTTTGATTTAGAGACAGTATTTGATTTGTTTTGTGTTGTTAAAGGTGAGTAACAATTCCATTTAGGACAAGACAAAACATTTGTGTACACAAAGGTACACACAATGGCCAGGATTCTGTGAGCAAATAGGTTTCTTGTTCTTCTTTAATATAATTACAGTGACAGATAATACCAATGTTAATTTTTTTCAGTTCAATCTGCCTGGAAAAGCAAGGCTTGAGCAAAGTGTATCCGAGTTTTCCAAAAGGCAAGGATTTCAGTATGTTATACAATCCGTACCCGGGGGAGTCGGATTGAGGAGGCTGGAAGTGATCCACCCCTAATCTTCCATGCGAGTTTCCTGGGGAAGGGGGGTGCTCTACCCGACACGGCGCGTCCCAATGGCTCATAGGGTGTCTCCACGAGGAGTGATTGGTCGTGGCTCCTACGCTCTAAGAGCTGTGAGGGAGGCACGACCGACCAACCTCGGGGATGAGTAACGAATAGGAACGATTCGTTCTGAATAATCGCCCGCGGATCAAAAGGGATAGGCCAGCCTCCCCGCTTCTGCTGATCATCTATCAGTCATGGGGAGGTGAAGTCAACATCAACTGGACTGTCATGTCTTTCCACCCTACTAAACCCTTCACTTTCATCCATAAACATCTTTTTATTTTTTTATTTTCAAATAATTTTTCTACAGGCTCTTCTGGACCTGCCGTCTTTTATCTCCATTTTTCCTTCGGCCAACCATATCTCTATACTTCTTCGTTCTGTGTTTTGTTCTTTTCTTCGCCCTTTCAGAAAATATTTCTCTCATATCCCTGAGCATCATTTCAATCCCACGGCCACACACAGGGGAGGCAGCTGTGTGGGTCTACCCGTTGGCAAACCTGCGTCCAGAAGCAACCGTGAAAAAAGCCTAGAGGAGTAAACCTCGATAATAGAATCCGTAAACCTCGTTGTTAGCCACCGTGCCTATGGATGAATGGCTGCACGAAACGCAGTCATAAACGGTGCCTCTGGGATACCTGGCGTCCTCCCAGAGTAATCAGCCTTAGCGGGGTAAGGGCGCACTGCCTCGCCGGACATCAAAACGACCCAACTCGTGGGATCTATTATGGAAAACCTAAAACAAAAACCAAGAACGGAGTAGAATGTAGAGGACAAGAAAGGCCAGGAAACAAACGTGGAAGAAGGAGTGGTATTTGAAGGCAAGACGATCTCTAGGACACCTCCTACAACAACTAGTAGGAGTTGTAGCGAGGAGAGCAACTCGCTGGCTAGGATGGACAGTGGGCAAAACGAGGATAGGAAAGAAACATACAAAAGGCTTGAGAAGGAAACACCTGGAAGCTCGGAGGATGAGGGTGTAATCGCTAAAATCATAGAAGGTACACAAAAAAATAGAAAGAGGAAACGGGTTATGGAAAGGACGCCGGAGGGCACGAAGCAAAGGAGGCTGGAAAAACTAATATTGAGGTAACCCTGACCTTGTTAAGTAAAAAAAGGGATAAAGCGGTTTGCAAGAAATGCGAGGAAGAAAATGAGGCAAGGAAGAAATTGAGGGAGATTGAATATATTAAAGATAATATTAGAATGGGAGGCGGGTACAAACAGTACTGTAAAATGAAAGACATGACGTGGGAAGAGGAAGTGTACTCCAAGGTCTTAAAGATCTATGGAAGTAATAATAAGTGGATCGATGCGGGAGACGTCTTAATCGTGGCAGATAAGGACAGGGAGTTAACACTTTAACTCGATTTGTGACCTTTTAGATGAAACGGAGATGTGGAAGACGGAGTACCCAGAGAGAAAAAGAAATTCACATTAATAACCAAGATTAGCGAGGAAGAGGAAAAGGAGGTATATAGAGCACTGGAGGAGGCGATGGAAAAAATATTGGGCGTGGTAAAAATCACGATTATATGTAAGGAGGGTGTGAGGAAAGTTCTGGAACACATTGCGTTTAATAAGGGAATTGAAGTGGCTATGGGTGTAGAAAAAGTAACCCAAGAAAGTAGGGGCGCTGAAAGCGTGTGGATAAAGACGGGGGAGAAAACTTACGCTCAGGTCATCCAAGACCTAAAGGAAAAGGTGAACGTTGAAGGGATAGGAATAGGGAGGATCAGGAAAACCAATAGCGGGGATGTGGTGTTCACCGCTAAAGGCAATGGCAATGTGGGGAAGCTAAAGAAAGTAATCAAGGAGATGGCGAACTACGAGGCAGTGGTCAGAAGGAGGGAACAGGCGTTCGATATCTTTGACCTTGATCCGTCGATACAGGCAGAGGAAGTACTAGAGGCAGTCAGTAGCCATGCAGGATTAAAAAAGGAGATGGTAGAAGTCAAGTCGATTAGAACGGATAGGGCAGGGCAGCAGATGGCGACGTTTACTACTCCGTTGGAGGTAGCCGCAAGGATGGAAAACATCCAAAATATCCGGGTGGGCTGGGTAGCCTGCACTGTAAAGAAGCGTAACCAGCCGACACGCTGCTACAGGCGCTTAAATTTCGGACATAGGACAAAAGAATCTAACGGGACTGACCGGACCAAGTTGTGCTTAAACTGCGGTAAAATTGGACATAGGGTGGGAGAATGCAAGAATGACAGATTCTGCATTAAATACCAAGGGGAAGGCCATAGGATGGACAATCTGGGGTGTCCCATGTTTAGGGATTTGAAATATAATTAAAAATGATCTTAAGCCCCCTAGAAATCGGTTTCGGTAGCATAGTCATAACCTACACCATACATAATTATCTTACCACTATAGTTCACATATATCTTATTTACGAGTCATTTAGTTTCATAAGTTTTATCTATACACCTTTTATTTATACACCTTTTATATATACACCGCTTATTTATACACCTTTTATTTATACATTCTGTGTAGGGCCCTTTACACCCTGCACAGAATTTGCACATAGATTTTATTTTGACTCATACGGAGGTACACAAGGACATAGTTTTAGGGTAAACACTAACAAAAATGGCGGGGAATAAAAAAAGACTAGGTGGAAACCTGTTAGATGTAGTACAGTTGAACCTAGGAACCTCTAGGATGGCGCATGACATGGCGTTGGAGGAAGCGGTAAGAACTGGGGTGGATATAATGATCATCTCCGAACCTAATAAAAGAATGGCCCATAAGAAGGGATGGGTCATGGATCAGAAGGAGGAAGTGGCAATCGCTATTACCAATAACAAATTGACCGTGAAATCAATACACAGGGGTCTTGGATATGTGATTGTAGGTACGATGGGCATTGCTATTATTGCGACATATATATCACCGGAGCTGAATCTGGAGGACTTTAGGAGAGCTGTGGGCAGGGTCTTTGAGGAGGCAGCAAAAAAACCAACAACGCCGGTAATATTAGGTGATGTTAATGCGATATCGGTGATATGGGGATCACCCAGTACCGATAGGAGGGGGCAACTTGTGGAGGAATGGTTAACACAGATGGTATGGGTGGCGAGGAATGACGGAACGCATACATTTGAACGGGGAACATCTAAAACCCACATCGATGTCACCTTGTGCTCTGAAAAGTTGGCCAAGAAAATTAAGGGTTGGAGTGTGCATTACAATCCATATACCCACCACGGGCAAATAAAATTCAAAATCAAAAGCAGCGGCAACATCAGGAAAGCGACTCCAAGAAAGACGGTCTACCTGGACATTGCCAAATATACGAGAGCCCTCAAGGAAAAAAAATTCTACCTATACAGACTTACTTAGTGCGTACAAAATAGCTACCACCAGAGAGACTAAGGGCAATATGAAACCGTACTGGTGGAATGCGGAAATTGAAGAGGCAAGAGCTACCTACGTCAGAATGAGGAGGGAGTACACCCGGAAACGTGAGGGGAGAAAAGAATAAGTCTTGCGGGTAGAATGAAGGAATTAAGCAGATCTCTAAAGAAGTTGATTATGGCCTCCAAAAAAATCAACTGAGAGAAGCTAATTACTGACCTGGATGAGGACATCTGGGAGCAAGGGTACCGCATCGCGACCGGCAGACTGGCACATAAAGCTATGGGTCAGATAACGACTAAGCGCAGAAAACAGATTCTAGAGGAGCTCTTTCCAACCATAAATTCGAGAAAAGTAAGTATGGAGGATACGAAGATCGAAAGCCCGGAACCATTTACTATCCAGGAATTGGATGAGGCCATGCGTAAGATGAAAAACGGTAAGGCACCGGGACCTGATGGTCTGACTGTGGAGGCTTTGAAAATAGCATATAAGGTTAGGCCAGAAGGAATCCAAAATTACCTAAATACCTTGCTGGAAACGCAATTTTTTCTGGAGGACTGGAAAACGGCGAGAGTAATATTACTGCCTAAGGGTGGTAAGGACCCGAAGGAAGCCTCTAGTTATAGTCCCATCTGCCTAATAAATACTTTTGGGAAATTACTAGAACGATTAGTAGCCAACAGGTTAACGATGGAACTTGAAGACAAAAATGTTCTATCCCCCAACAACACGGGTTTAGGGCGGCAAGATCTACTATGTCCGCCATTTTAAGTTTAAAATCAAAGATCAATGAAGGAACTTCTAAGTGGGGTGCACTGGTTGCAGTTGATATCCAGAATGCGTTTAATACAGCTAAGCGGGAGAAGATAATAAAGGCTTCCGTGAATGGAGGGGTGAGCCAGTACTTGCTTAAGTTCATTAAAAATTATCTATATAACAGGAAAGTGGTCTCGGGGATCATCGCACATAAATGTACGATGGGGGTTCCACAGGGCTCGGTGCTAGGGCCGGTGCTGTGGAACGTTATGTATGATGGGATCATTAGAATAGACTACGGACTAAAGGTGACACCTATGGAATACGCAGATGACATAATCTATTGGATCGAAGGAAATTAAGACCAGGAGATTAGATATAGGGCGGAAAAGGCCACCAGGCTCGCTATTCAATGGACCTGAGTGAATGGATTGAAGGTGGCTCCACACAAAACGGAGGTGGCAGTGATAAAAAGACCGAGAAACGCCATGCGTAAGCTCTACATAATGGTGGACGGGCAGAAGATTGAGGCTAAAGACAGTATAAATTACCTAGGGGTTATTATTGCTAAGAACCTAAACTTTGCTATGCATATCAACCAGACCAGCGGGAAGGCGGCCGCTGAGAGCGCACAATTACAAAGGCTCATGCCAAATGTTGGAGGTCCGGGTTACCACAAGCGACGAGTTTTATGCCAGGTAGTCCATAGTGTTTTACTATATGCAGCCCCGGTTTGGAAGGACATGGTTCAGGTGCAAAAATATAGGGATAAATTGATAGCCGAGCAGATGAGAAGCCTATTACGTATCATATCTGCGTACAGGACGGTATCGGCGGAGGCAGCCCAGGTGATTTCGCGCTTCCCCCCAATAGACCTTATGATTGCGGATACGCAGTCGGAGGGAGGTTGGCGAGGAATAGGAGAATGGCGAGGGAAAGCACTTGACGTCTAAGGCACAATGGACTAAGACGCTAATCAGGGATATAAAAAGCTGGGTAACGTGTAAACACAAAACCACGTCTTACCATGTCACACAATTTCTATCAGGACATGGCTCGTTCGGAACTTTCACCCATAAGATCCAAAAGACGGACATCGATCTATGCGCAATTTGCGATCAGAGGGACGACCCGGGACTTGTCCTGTATGAGTGTGTGAGGTGGGAGGCGGAGCGCAGAGAAATCACCAGCGAAATTGGCAATATAGCTGAGGTTGAGGGTATTATCCAGGAGATGGTGGAATGTCCTGAGAAATGGAAGGAAATCACAAGCTATATCGTGAAAATTATGAAAAGAAAGGAGTCTGAGGATAGAGAAATTCAGGGATAGGGTAGTTCATGGTAATCAAACTAAGTGGGTTGGTACGCTAAAGTAATGACAGCTTGCTGTCCTCCCAGCGTATGTATCATCCCAAGGTACAATGAGGAGGGTGGTTTAGTGAGGTGAAAGTCCCACAGAAATCCACAGCATTGCACTGCCCGCTGTTGGAAATGGCATAAGCTTCCACCACACCTCCGGGCAAAAAATAAGTATCTTCTACAATAAGAAAAGAGTGGGTGCGTCGCAGCAGAATAAAAGACGAATTTAATATATTATATGTATTAGATAGATTGCTCAGACAATTTTACAATCGACATCTATGAAAAAAAATTACAACATGAGTTCTTTAGTAAGTGCAGAATAAAATTTTGGTACCTATGCTTCAATTCTGTACTAAGCGAAGAAACAATGTCAATACCGAATTCCCAGCCTCCCAACTAAAACTCTTCCTCAAACTACCCATCAAAATACCCACCCTCAGCCCCAATCACATACCATAGCAACCAATCAGCACAGTCAAAACTCGGACATAAATAAATTTGCTGGTCAACCTCGACGAACTTGCAAGAGCAGTTGGCGATCTCATTCGTGAGATGTAGAAAGCCTCCACAAAAATGGACCAATTTACGATTTACAATAACTTTGTAGCTGGTAGATAGGATAAAGGTAGGTAGGTGACAAAACAGATTTTCAAAAACGATATGATCGCAAAATAATTTTCTGCAATGTTTGCGTAGTGCGAAATAAACTCCCATTAATCAGAAATTTTCTCAACATTCACAAACTAGATATTTTCTTTTTAATCGAAACGTTTCTCAAATCATACAAAACAATAAACTTTAGAAACCTAGAATATCGTCTATACAGACAAGACCGCGCCGGTGATGCCGACGGTGGCGGTGTCGCATTACTAATAAAAAAAGGCTAAAATTTTAAAATCCTGCAACAAAATAATTCATCAATTGAGCATATTGCGATCCTTTTTGATAATACAATCAAAACAGTCGGAGCATACAACCCGCCCGGCAACAAACTTAAACAAACAGATTTCCACAACATTTTCAACACACACAACAAAGTTCTGGTAGTTGGTGATCTCACCTGCAAACATCCGATGTGGGATCAATACATAAACTACCCGAATGCTAACGGGAATACTCTCATGAAGTTCTCCGACAACACGGACTGCAACGTGTTCTTCACCATAGAACCAACGCATCATCCGTTTGCAGCTAATCACTCGCAGAGCATTTTGGATATTGCAGTTGGAAAAAAATGTAAAAAACTTAAGAAAAATAAAAACTCTCCCTGACCACGATCCCGTCCTCATTCACCTCAAACTATCCTACATTACAGATCCCAATGAGCCTCAATTATATAATAAAAAAAATGGAATGCTTTTAGAAAACATATATATTCAATCTTAAAAATAACTGATAATATTGATAACTCGAACCATTTAACTTAAACAATTAAAAACTTCCAAAAAATAATCACAGAAGCTAGAGATCATTCAACAGCGATCATAAAAAAATCATAAAAAAAAACATTACCAGATAACATCATTATAAATATTCATGAAAAAAACAAAATCGGGAATAAATGGCAAATCACTAAAATCATAAAATACCACCACGAATTAAGGAACCACTAACAGCTAATCAACAAATTAACAACTTGCACCGAAAAATACAACACCATAGAACAACTTAAAAAAAATAGCACTTGGGTCAGACACCATACACAACATTTTACTCAAAAATATCCCAAAAAAGCAATTGTACAATTAACATACATTACTAATTATATTATCAAAAGGGGTGAATATATTGATATCCTCAAGATAGCCAACGTCATACCCATCATCAAAGCTAATAATCAGCCATGTTAAACAATATGGCAGAGGTGATAGATATAAAAATTTTATTTAGATTAAGACAATACGTCGAAAAACATAGCATTATACCCCCCGAGCAATACGGATTTAGAAGCGGCCATAGCAAAATTGCACAAATAATACGTGTAATCAAGTATATAAGGGAAGGGTTACAAATGAAAAACAAAGCCAATATGGTGACATTGGACATACAAAAGGCCTTCGACTCTGTATGGCTCGAGGGGTTAATACACAAACTTATTGATCTCGAAATTCCAAAGTACTTAATTAAAATAATCAATTCATATTTAACAAATAGGAAATACTTTTCCAAAATTGATAATTTCGCAGCTGGGTCGTACTCCATGCAAGCTGGAGTCCCTCAAGGTTCAATATTATCACCTTTGTTATACTCCCTATTTATCCGCGATCTCCCAACATCCCCTCAATTGTTAACCGCAATGTACGCGGACGACACTTGTTTTGTAGCCACTGCACAGAATCCAGACAATGCATTGGGACAAGTACAAACACACATAAACAAAACAATCATTCCATACCAACATAATGACAAATTAGCTATCAACGCATTCAAAACAGAGTAGGAGAATAGCTTAAAAATACTTCATTGCAGTCTCAACTTTGCGTAGATGGACAGCATATAAAACCGAGTAGTACTATAAAATATTGAGGGTATACAATGCAAGCAAACACAAATACCAATGCACATATTAAGCAACAGGTACGCACAGCTAAGATTGCAATGAGTAAAATTTACCCACTCATTTGTACACATAGTAACTTAACAACACAAAACAATATTCTCACATAAAAATACATCATTAGACCAATACTGATATACGCAGCTTCCGTTTATTACAACGGGGCAAAACACAATTTTCACTCCCTACAGATGGTACAAAACAAGTGTCTGTGTATGGCAATCAAACATAACTGCTATCCTAGACTACCCTAAAATACATGGTTACATGACAAAGCCAATACGCCAACTATCAAAGACTTCGTATATAAAATCTCGTCAAACTTTTATAATAATTGTCTGCTAGAGGATCTTCGTAAAAATCTCATAGACGCAAATCACGCATGAGACATCCGAGATAGTGGGTGTAGGCTTCTGAATGGATCGTTAATTCATAACAAGGTTGAATAACTCCTAACCTATTTTATCACAAAAACTGTAATTCATTCTAAACAAGTAAATTAATAATAAAATCAACGTTTGTCATGTTGCTTCCTCGAAAACTAAAAACCCCATATCATTTTTGAAACCCTGTTTTTTAGCTACTTTTCAGGGATAACCTAGCCGAAATATCCTAGGAGTCACATACGTTTGAGGTACAAAGTTGTTGTAAACAGTAAAAAATTGTGGATAATGCATACTTGTAAAGTGCCACGAACCCATAGGAAGTAATACACAACAGGAAGAAAAATTGCCTTGTCATCGGCACACATAGTTGTTATGTATTTTTCTTAATGTTGTAAATTGGATTGTATAGTCGGAATGAAGAATATTTTAAATTTAAAAAAATTATGTACTAAAACACACAAATTATTTAAGAAAAAAATTTTATCACTGTTAAAAATACTTTTTTCCCCAACCGCTTCAAAAGTGTGACATTTTTTAACTGTCAGGAGTCCCAGTTTAATCTTAGGAGAAAAAGTTGCACTTTTAAACCTAGGAGTCAAAAGCTGTCATTTGAGTGTTGATTTCAATCACTATAAACTTGCATTCCATCGATAACACATTCCAGTAACATATATGAGAAATAATCGACGTTCTTTGAATCCGGTTGGACGTAAAGCAACATATTTTCCATAGAAATTGAAATAATTGTCTCCCAACACAGTAAAAGAACGCGATTTGTTAGATTTAGTAATGGTAATTTTTATAATTGAGGCGGTTTTCATATCCTAAACATTATCAATTGTTAAATTAACTAATTCATTAGAACGGCATGCGCCTGCAACCCCCAATATTACCACGACCTATAAAGAAACTTTTTGAAAATTTTGTTCGCTTATTTTCAAAGCATTTACCTTCATCATCAAATTAAGATTATCAGATGCACTATTTAAAAAGCGATCAACCTCCTCCTTTGTAAATACTTGCGCTTTTTTCGGTAAATGTCCCTCACTTTGTCTCTTGAGAAAAGCACGAAACTTTGAATATTTACTGATATCAATCCCGTTCTTTATATCCAAAGCTGACCGCAACATTGAATATTGTGACGAAAGCGTCAACGACTTCATTCTATTTGCAAAATTTGAGAAATACACCATCAGTACATCTTCTTAATATAACTCAATATTTTTTTCTTTGCACAACTCCATAAAAGGTTGGTACGAATATTCATAAATTTCTCGAGTTCATGGTGGGAGAAGATTTAAAGCAATTTTTTTCACACCCTCCTGTATCTCTTTAGGTACCCCACAATCTTCATTAGATACCATTTTTACAGGGCTTTCATCAAATTGGAACACAAACAATCATAAATGAACACAATTAGAAATATGGTTACTAACGTTTGACAAAGTATCCATGACTACGTCGATATATCGCACTTAGGTACCTACCTTGTTTTATCATCTCAATGTAGTTTGAATGATTTCAAAGCAAAAATTGATAGATAGTTAAATGTAAAATGCGTGATTCCGGTTGGAGAAATAATAGCATGTCTCATTCCGATTATTGACTCGCAATTTGCATTCGCTCACCTCCGTTACACTGCGCCTCGCAAATACAAAATTTGCTTGTCAAAAAAGTGTCATTTTTAATCCTATCAAAACAGTGGACTATTTCTTCTAGCGAATAATAACAACTGCTTTCGGCAACAAAGACTATAGAAATATTCTATTATCTTAATAATACATTAATGAGTTTTCATTATTTTACTACACTGAAAGAACAGTTTGGTTACAATCAATAAGAATAATTAACTATCACCATATCTGTTATTGAAATATGGCTTATTAAACGTTTATTAGTAGAAAACAAACTATTTGTTTACACTCTAAAAATAAAGAATTATTTACTATTACATGAGAATATTTTCTCATAATAATTATGTATTAACAATAAATGTATATTTTGTTTTTATGGAAAAATGATTCATAACTAAGAATCTATGTTATTCCACCACATCATATGTTATTTGTCATTACAAAATCATTGTATATATTTATCACATATTCTGCCCTTGTTATTCCGGATTGAATTATTGAACCCATATATTTGTTCACAATGACAACATGACAAAAGCCCCTTTATTGATAATAAACAAATATTTTACTAGTGTTTTTAAATGAAACTCAAGGTCTCTAGTTAATTCCACAATATAATACAAGTTATTGAAAATTCTAAAAAATTGACAATTGTTTCGATAAATCAATATCTATATGCGGGAAAAGTATTGGTTTACTGTGTGTATGTCGTCGGTCACTTTCCGTTACATGTCTTATTAGCATGATACAGCCTCCGGATTGCAACAATTCACCAATTTTATGATTGAATATTGTTCAGGATATCTCACATATGAACCGTATCGATTTTCAGTTCACCATAGCCAGTAGAACGGGTGCTATGATACTTGAGGTACGACATTTTTGTCATTTTTTGAGAAATTTCAGTTTGTTGCATGATACAGCCTCCGGAGTGCAACAAGTCACCAATTTTATGATTGAGTATTATTAATGACATCTTACAGATGAACCTTATTGATATTCAACTTACTAGAGGAAGTACAACGGGTGCTTTTAAGGACGACATTATTGTCATTTTTGGAGAAATTTCAATTTGTTAGCACGATACAGCTCCGGAGTACATACAAGTTGCCAATTTTACGATTGAATATTGTTCAGGGCGTCTGACAGATGAACCTTATTAATTTTAAGCTCAGCAGAGCAAGTTCAACGGGTGCTATGGTACCTGCAAAGCCACATTTATGGTCCGTTTTGAATAAATTTCGGATTGTTAGCAAGATACAGCCTCCGGGGTGTTTACAAGTAACCAATTTTATAATTGGATATTTTTCAAGAAGTCTCATAGATGTACCCTATAGATTTTCAGCTGATTAGAGTGAGTACAGCGGGTCCTATAAATGCAGGTATACTACATTTTTGGTTATTTTTTGAGAAATTTCGGTTTTCTAGCACGAAACATCCCCCGAAGTGTATACAAGTAAGAATTTTATGATAGAATATCATTCAGGGCATCTCACAAATGTGGAAAAGTTAGTTTTAATCTTCAAAAGCGTATTTTACCTTTTTTAACAATATTTATAGATTGATGTCCGAATACTTATTTCGGCAACTAGACTACCATCTTCAGTAGACCCGAAAAGTTATCATGGTATTAGCAGATAGTGAAACCATATCAGTCTTTGGTGATTTCTGCTTTTACATTGATTACTTCAAGAGTATCTACTGGAGATGGCAACTTAATCCATGAAATTTCATCATACTGTTAGAGATATTCAAGTTAGGGCTGACTGGAAGTTGAAATTCACTTCCGAGTTAAACTGGATACTGATGTCAATAAGAATATGCAATTTATATAAACAAAAAGCAAACCGTTTCAATCCTAGTTGGGTTGTCTGAACTTATAAGAGGGAGAAAATATCATACTCAATAATGATTAGATGTTGAGGTAAATTAAATGAAATATCAAATGATGGACTATAAATGGTTAATTACATTGGAAAAAATAAAACAGTAATCATATAAACAGTTTATTTATTTTGGTATAAAAATACACAACAAATAATTTCTTTCACAAAGTACTTTTCTTAACAAACATAATATATAATGTAAAAATAATGCAATAATTTGAGTAACATACATTCGATATTGGAGTAGAAAATCATTTATGATAAGTTTATATTAATTTATTTATTTATTATTATACTCCTATAAACAGCTGGACAAACTAATAGAGTATAACTGCTAATCACTTAGTCAAAAAAAGTGTTAGCAATGAGTAATTAACTATTTTTGGCAACTTTCTGTGAAAGAAAATATTTGAGTATAATGTCTGTGACTGCTAGAACAAAAGTGATTAAAATATTTTTAAGGGAAACGTAGTTAACTACTGCCCTGCTCTGTAAATCCAAGGTACCACGTAAAAACATATAAGAGTGCTAAGCAGCACTTATGACAGTACAAAATTTAAAATAATATATCTAACATTTCACTTCCACTTAAAACACATCTTTATTTCTCTACTGGAATTATTAAACAGGTCTTCATGGCTCTTAAAAATCCCACCGTCTTGTGGAAATCCTTTCTCGTTTCTGGATGAGCTTCTATAATTAACAACAGTTATATAAGTAAAGGCACAAAGTAACAACACTAAATAAGTAAGCAGACAAATATGATTGACAATTTATATCAACAAAATAAAACAAAATGTTCTTACTATTGGAATAATAATCAAAAAATGTTTGAATGTTTAAATTTTGGAGTTTTCCATTTTTTTTTGAATTAATGATTTTTTTTATTGCTGAATTATTTGTTGACTTATAGGTTTTCTTATTATTTGTTTCTATTGGATATTTTGGATTTTTGGTAACCACTGACCAAATACTAAGGCCTAACGGCTCAAACAAAACTGACTTTTCCATAAATTGTCATACCATGGGCTATATATGAAAATCGTTTCTTAAGGAGTAAACTCAAAATATGAGTACTCAGTGGAAAAATATTGCTTTTGCTAATCGTAAAACATTCATTTTTACTTTGTAAATGCCTTTAAATAAAAATAAAATTATCAATTTTTACTACTTACTGATCAATTAAAATAAATGAAAAAAATATAATAAACAAGATTGTCAATTTTACATATGTACGATTATGAATATTTACATATTTATTAATTTATTCCTTAAAACTATTCACTTACGTTTGAAAAATGAAAGGACTTTATGCCGATTGATGGTTTTTTCGCTTCACAACACATTTAGTGAAGGTGGCAAAATGACTCAATACCTTCTATCCCATAGCTGGTGAAGGGAATAGCTTCCATGTGTGGTGAAGGTGGAAATGGCTCAGCACCTTTAATGGTAAAGGGAATAGCTATAACATAAAACAAAACCCAGACTATTATTTTTTCAATGGGTACATTTTAAAATGTCTAAAATTATTGCATGCTACATTGAATGTAGCATGAAATGGTCTCGACCCTTACTCCGTGGAATCTACTCAAATTACTGTTTTAAATTCAACTTGCTGTTTCTAGATAATTCCACAATATATTAAAAATATGTTAAAAATTCTAAGAAATTGACAACAATTTCGATATTAACTTATCATCAGAATGACAGAAGTTACATTTCATTTGATGCCTATCTGCGGTTTAATTATTATTTTTGGCTAAACCAAGAAGTGATTGACTACAAGAAATATGATATTTTATTAACATATATTGAGTCAATCACAAAGCAGGTCACTTCTTGGTCTATCCAAAATTAATTATTAAACATCAGGTAGGCATCAATGAATTGTAACTTGTCGCATTCTTACTATAATATTTTTCAATATCAAAACCATTCTCATTATCTTGGAATTTCTAACATATTCTCAATATATTGTGGAGTTATCTAGGAACAGTAAGTTTCGTTTGAAACTGCTATATTGAATACAATAAAACATACCATTTCAACTTTTCCAACTGGAGAATAATATGTACGGCTGGAAGGCATATTTAGAGAATAATGTAGGTATGTTATAAAATTCTTTTTTTTCAATCGCAGATAATAACTACCTTTAGCTCTTTTAGGGGTCGTCTCCTATATAGGCTCTTCTACTTTGACGGGCAAAGCAAACTTTCTTAATAACTTGCCTTCGTCTTTTTCAACTATTCAGAAACACTGTTTTCGAAAATGAATGTGACATATCCTCCATTGTTCCCTCGTCGTGAAATTGGATGATTTATTCCCACTACGTACCAGCAAACAGGATGAACGAAAATGATTAGACCAGAAACACTAAATACGGGTCAGTCTTCTGTGACGAGCAATATAACATCGCGCATGTGCAGTTATAACAATCAATAAAATTTTATTACTAACGACGTTGAAGTTTTCATTAATGTTTTGGAATTTTTTGAAATCTACTGATTTTAGTTACTCGACAGGCTATATAGATGGCACGGTCTGCAGTGTCCCTAGCCGGGTGACACCCACCTGGAGATATATTCCAGTCGTAAAATTGTGTGCTGTTGCTGTAGTATTACGTTCCCACAAATATACTTCATTCTTTATCTCCAGAAGCTGCACAATCTAGCTTCCATTTTCAATGAAAAAATTTCACTTTCTCAATGAAAAATTGTTCACCTTCATAACTATATCCTGAAATAAGTTATCAGAACTGACTTTTCTAAACGCTGATTAAAACACGTTTCGTTTCATCTCACTTTTAATTCATAATAATTGTTATTAACAAGAACATGTTACATTTTACTTGAGAAATATTATCGTCCCAATTGAACTAATTTAATTGAAGTATGGTCATAAATTCTACAGAAACCTCATCCAACTTACAATTTAAACTACGTCAAACATAATATATACATTATTTTTTTATCGTCTACTAATGCCCCAATAGCAATTAAATATAATAACACTATTAACAGTCTTTAAAAAATATCGCTCTCGACTATATATTCTGCCTAATTGCTAAGTCTTGAAAGGTGCTATATATCATTTCATCAGAGACCCTAAATTATTTTTATGTACCGATGCGCAGGTCAAACATACATCAAAAGACTAGAAACGCCATTGAGATTAGTATAAATCATTGAACATGTTGAAATGTTGGACTGTTCAATAATGAGAGAATATCAGGTGGCATGAAATATATTGAATCGTTAAAATAGTTTAAGAGGATTCGGTATGGACTAATGAATGCTGCATAAGTGTGATAAATTGGTTTTTGTGTCATGAAAAGTTTGTGGAAGCTGAAAAGTACAAGATCAATTTAAAAAAATAAATACTTTTTTTTCACCTAATTCTGTACCATTTGTTGCCAATTGTTGAAGACTTATTCCCAAATGAACAGTTTCAGGTTACTTGACACCCAATTAGGAATACATTGACTATATTGTTTTCACTGTTTTTGTGTGTATACATTGGTTTCACCTGTTCGATTTTCCATATATATAGATTAGCTTCATTTATTAATAAGCCAAATCGTTTCGCATCCTATTCAAATCTTCCAAACATTGATTTTAACTGCTTTTTTGATCTTGTCGGGAGTACGACTTCGTCAGCTTACGCAATACATTGTTCTAAATGGTGGTTAATCAATGTTAATTAATAAGGTTATATTTTTTACTTTTCCGCCCAACCCTTTCTAATATGCGAGAAAATTATGGGCGCACCCCACAAAATGATGAAATTTTGGATTTTTTGAGTTATTTTTTCGCTTTTCAGTCGTTGTCGTCGATTACTTTCCGTAACATGTCTTGTTAGCCTCCGGAGTGCAACAAGTCACCAATTTTATCATTGGCATTCCATAGACGAACCCTATTGATTTTGAACTCACCAGAGCCAGAACAACGGGTCCAACGGTCCTATAGACCAAAGCAGCTGCATATAACTCAAGAGGCGGAATTATTAAGTTTTTTCGTAGGTTCTACTCTACTTTAGACTTTGCACATAATACTTGGAGAGAATCCACGCACCGAAAATATAAAACGCGAGCATAGCCTCTTACACTTGCATCACAGAAACCATGTAATTTGACTAGAGGAAAACGAAAAAACGACAAATGGCGAGGTATGCAAAGTTGAGACCGTAGAGGAAGTTCAATTTTATATTGTTCCCCCAAATTTGAATAGTATCAAAAGATGTAGATTAATCCCAAGATGTTCCAGCTAACCACAGACGATGAACTACAAACATTGAAAATAGATTATGAGAACTAAGAGTACTAGAGGATCATGAATTCGAGCTAATTCTGAAGGCATACAAGGTACCAGGGAGATTTTTTGGCATTTGGACACAAAATGTGAAAAAGTCCGAGTGAGAAGATCAACGTAACCCAAGAACTTCAGGAGAGTTGTCCAAATTTGGTTCAAAACTTAGACTATGGGGACTAATAAAAGAATTAGGTAAACTAGGCAATAATATGGGTTCGAACACCATTTACGAAATTAGAAACCTTCAAAATGCGAAAGAGAAATTAAAACTTGCATAACCTTCTACAACATCATTGGAGCCAGAACAAAAATCGTCGATATCAGAGCAAGTATGGATAATTTTATCTGCTGGTGGAAAATGATGTCCTTCGTCAAGAGTAAGTTGATGAAGCGAGAAATGGAGAAAAAGTAATACCATAAGTTAGAGTATTCAGATGATACTTCCGAACACATTAATCTGTAGAAAATCTCCAAAATAAACGTTGAAACTATCCATGTTCTTGAGAAATAAAAATTATGCAGTAAATTTGTTTGATGTCTGCACATAAAACAAACGTGAGTTAATGAAAATTGAGTGAAATAGAAACAATGTTTTGCTTAGGTTTATGTCCAACAAATAAACAATAATTATGGGATTTCTCATTACGAACCTTGGCAGATGCATTAAAAACTACGCGTATTTCGGTGCTAACATTATAAGGTTTGACCAAACAATGATGCGAAGTATAATATTTAACAGTCCCTTCATTATCAGCAGAAAGCAACTCCATGTGACCTATTTAGAAATCAGTGGGGGCGGAATTACAAAAGACATTTTTACCTTTTGAGCGTTGTAGAATTGGGTTATACTTCTTACTATGGGTTCTTCGATAGGAGGTTTCCTATTTCTTGGTACTTGTTTGGTTTTGGCATGGATTCAAAGTGAAATAATTCGATTTTATATTTGATACGGTCTAATATATCGGATGAAATTTTGTATGAGTAAATAATGCCCATAAAGTAATGACAGTATATATTACGGTAATTTTTTGAACAATCTTGAATGTTGCAATTAGTGACCCTTAATTTATATATTAGATAATATGATGTAAAAATGAACATACATATATAACGTAGAGTATATCGGCTTGAACAGAATTAACAAGAAAAAACCTTTATTATCGCCTAATTCAATATTTAAATTTACGCAAGCATTTAGTGAAATCGAGGCTTTGCTTCTTTGTTGCACCACATTGGCTCCACATTTCTTCTAGCTTGGCAGTGCCTTCTTCTACTCACTAAAGGTCTCCTTCGGATTTTTCTAAACTGTGTCTCCATGCTTCATTGATATTTAAATATTGAAAAAAGTCAACTCATTACATTTGAAGATGATGTAATGTTTTTATTATACAGTGTGTAAACGCCTAACTCATTATTTCTGTTACTGTGCATATTTATAAAAAACCCCGGAACACGTCAAATTTAAATTATAAATTTATATTATTCAACGTAAAAATGCGATCTTTACCTTCAACCCCATTCTAATGGCAGGTACAACCCCCAATTTTTTAAGCATGAGCTTGTGATACATAGTTTGAAAGGTCTCTCAATTTTCTAATAAAAAATGTCATATTTTTTAAGTTTATTGCAACAATTAAAATAGAATAAAATGAAATAATATGATTACAGAAATTCGCTAGATTACAATCAGAAACAAAAATTAATGCTTCTTCTTCTCCGCTCCCCATACCGGAGTGGGATTCTGGTTAATCATTTATCCATATACTACTTATCTGATTCTTCCCTGAATTGTCGGGTGGAGTCGAAGAGGAAAGGAGAGGAGGGCTTGCAAAATTGTTCGCTCAGTATGACCCATTATAATGAAAGTTACTATTGTACCTATGATTGTCTTTTACCTTTCGTAAATGTACTCTTTTATTCTCCTTACTCTGATTACTTGAATCTATATATAATTATTTCCTGATTGAGCGCTTCAATTTTCAATGGATTCATTAACAGACTGATTCATTTTTAAAGTCAAGATTTGCTTCATGCGATACCAAATGATTTAACTGAACTTCACTGAACGGGACTAGAATAGACCGTCTTGGTGCGAAATGGTCCCAAGAATATCCTTCAATCCGGCTCGAAGGACTATGTAGAATTGGATTATACTTTTTACTTCCCTTAATTCTATGGGTTCCTCGATAGAAGGTTTCGTATTTCGAAACCTCTGTAAAAGAGGAAAAGGCGGAAAGCTTGACCTTGGGCCAGTCCGAGATCTCCTCCGGCTCTGCTGGAGTGACTGGGGATGCGGAGATCCCTCTGCATCCCGGGAAACTGGGCAAAACAGCCTGGGTGTCGAGAGTCTGACTCGAGATCAAGCAACCTGCTCGAACTCCGAGGAAGATATTGCCATGATAGTCGAGGAGGATCAGGGAGAGATAAAAGAGGGGGGTGAATAGCGGCTGAGTAACTCGGCCTCTCTCATCCATAAGAATTCACCTTCACGTACACGAATTTCGCTCAGAAAAACCTGCATCAGGCGAAGGGAGCTTCAGCCCTGATTCCAAGGTTGTTAACTAGACTACAACTGGATATTGTACTGATCCATGAATCATGGATCAACAAAAAGGGCCAAATAAAAGGTTTGGCATGCAAGGATTCTAAATTGATTTATGATCAAAGGCAAGTATATCCGCGTGCCTGTGTAATCATAAGGAATAACATAAAATATATTTGTGTTTCAGAATACGTGTCACAAGACCTTGTTCCAATCATGGTTCACCTCAACATTGGGGGTATCGACCGAGAAATTGTCATTGCCTCTGCCTACTTCGCTGGAAACGGGCCGATGTCACCACCAGAAGAAGTACACGAGCTAGTGACACATTGCAATAGCTAACGGCTGCCAATTATAATTGGTTGTGATGCCAACGCACGTAATACCGTGTGGGGAAGCACTTAAAACAACGCAAAAGGTGAATGTTTATTAGAATATCTCTTAGCAAATAACCTTGAGACCTTAAACGTGGGAACAACCCCCACTTTTGTTGCGGGAGCAAGAAAAGAGGTCCTGGACGTAACAATTGTTAATATTGCTGCTAGGAAATATGTGAAAAATTGGAGATGACCGAGCCGTCACTTTCCGACCATAGGATCATAGAATTTAGGATAGAGGGAGATACTACCTCGATTCCTACAATCCGGAATTCTAAAAATACTGATTGATCTCTTTACAGTAAATCACCCGCACTACAACCTGGTACAAAGAGTCGAACGGATCATTAAACCAATAATGGAAGCTTTTCACTCCAGTTGCCCACTGTCAAATGCTCGTTCAGAAAAGGATGGTCGTTGGTGGAATGGAACCTGTCAAACCACAGAAAAGTGGTCCGTCGGCTCTTTAATAGAGCCAAATGTGACGGTAATTGGCAGGGGTATACTGAGAAGCTTACTCAGTACCATAGAGAGATTAGGAAGGCCACAAGGCTCAATTTTCAATCCTTTTGCGAAAAGATCACTTCCACTCACAGAGCGGCCAGACTGAAAAAGGTCATGGCAAATGGGGGAACTAAGTCCACAATGTCGCAGAAAAAGCCAGACGGATTATACACGGAAGGTGAAGAGGAACGATCGATTCTTCTTCTTAGAACCCACTTTCCAGGTAGTGAACCAGCAACAAGCACTGAAATAGTAATGCATTACACCAAAAAATCCCGCTAGGAAGATTGGGACATTGCTAAGAAAATATTTACCAGACAATGGTTGGAATGGGCAATAAGTACCTTTCAACCATATAAATCGCCACGAGTGGATGGAATATTTCCAGCACTCCTGCAGCAAGAGATAGAGAAAATTCTTCTTCACCCGCTGAAGATTACAAGAAGCAGTCTAGCAGTGGGTCTAATACATGGAAAATGGAGAAGGTGTAACAGTTCAAAAATTTGTTACAGCAATATATAATTTAATTTGGATAGACTATGACGGTATTAACCTTCTCCGACTAACAAGTTTAGTGAAATTTCTACAATGAAAAGGTACGTCCGTGAATTATTCGTCGGTAGGTGCCACTATTAATACCGAATTATCAATTAAATTTTGCATATGCGTGCGAAATTCACCTGTGTGGTCGTAAACTGCCGTTTTTTGGTAAATTGTCGAAACTGATATCACGTTATGTTTGGTTTGGTGTGCTACAATTTTCATAATCTGGTGATATTTTCTTCATCCTTTGCGGGATTATAAACTTGAAAATTGTATTTGTTATTGTGGGATTTTGTTGGATGACCGTGAATGCTTCCAGGATTATGTTATTCCCAAATAACTGTCTCAATGAGGTTCAATTAATGCCAAGCCAACGCCAGCGATTTACAACGTTTTACCAATAAGGTATGTGTTTTGGTTTTTTTGTTGTCTTTATTTTTGTATCGTAAACTCTGTCGGTTCTAGTGAATAAACTTCCTGATTGAATTTTGTTCTTTGTAGTAGGGGTTATAATAAATCAAAAACATCTAGAAAGTGCCTTTAATCTCTTAAGCCGACAAAATATTTTTAGTAAAGTACCATTTGGCACAAGTGAGCGAATATTCATATTGTTGATTAGAAATTCAATATTTGAACACTAAATTTATATTATTTTTATTGTTCTCAAAATAACTTTCATATATATTTTCATTTTTACCATTAATCAAAGCATAATATTGAATAGAGGCGCGTCTAGGCAAACTTTTTATTTCGGCATTCTTATTTATTTTTTTTTGTACTTTTTAGGGTACTTGATTATCTATTATCTTCCTACCTAACTAATTTTTGGATTTTAATTTCGAGCTCAATTGCTACTAAAAAGACCCATTTTGGTTTACTGGATTACTAAGAGGAATTAATACTCTAATTTGACAGTAGTAGAATACAGGGTGATTTACCATCGATGGATATACAAGCAAGTTGCATAAACTTATCTTTGATTGTGATTGCTTACTTTAATCCAACTGAATATTGTAGTGAATAATTAGTTGCCACTATTACCCTACTTTATTTGTATATTTTGCTTAGGTTGCGTATATTTGTTGTTCATATTGCGCTTAACTTTCTAATAAATGAAGATATTTTGTTATTAGACGTTATATTCGTAAGAAAACCAATGGACGTACATTTGGATTATTCTTTCATAATATATGTTTTCGAAATAGCTTACCTACTCTTTTTTGCTCTAGCATTAGGACTAGGCGTTCTAGTTGTTGTACATATTTATACATTTTGTTAGAGGTGTACTACAGCGGCTTGGTTTACCGAGTAATTTAATTATTGTTATAATCTACAAATACATGAAACCTGCGCTTGAGCTCACGCGAAGTGTTCTTTATGATCAGCTATATTCTTTTTATATTAGCTTTATTTTGTTTGCTACCAATATTCATTGCTAGCGTCAATAGTGATCCTGTTTTAGGCCATTTTTGTTTGAAGTCTTTATTGTAATATAGAATAACTTGCTTATCTGTAATTAAGGTGAGAGTACCCATTATTATTATTATTATAATTTTTTTATTATTGTTACATAGCTGGAAGTTCAATTCTGTGGTTTATAAAATAGTAAATAAATTGGGCACATACATATAGATATGTGCATATTTTTTTATTTAACTGAAACATAAATTGCTTGTCATTTTTTTCGCCTGAATATCTCTTTCAGGAAACCTGATAAATATTATTCTGGGTTTGTATTGGTCTCATTGTTTAATTGACATTTTGGTGAGCATTGGTAATTTCTATCGTGATTACTTTGGGTACTCAAGGGCTCAATTTGTCTGGCGCCCAGATTTGAATTCTTGTAGTTTTAGATTAGAGACCCCGCCCTTCTCCACTGTTTTTAGCTAGCCGTGAGTACTCCTCTGCTGGGTGGCAGACAAAACTACATAACCGATATAATTTTACCCATGAAAAATTTGAGAGAAACTTAATAGTACCGTCTATTTCCATTAAAAATGTTATTTATTGAGTACGGTAATGAAGGGCACGGGTAACCCCCATACCAAAAATACGGAAGAAAGATGGGACTGATCCCCAATCTTTTAGATCCATCTGTCTAGCATCGTTTCTACTGAAAACGATAGAGAAAGTAGTGGATAACTACATAAGAACAGAGAACCTGCAGAATATACCACTTCATAAATGTCAGCATGCCTATAGAGCGGGTCGATCAACTGAGACGGCTCTCTATCAGCTGACCGAAGTCATCCAAAGAAATCGTAATGTGCGCATTCCTGGAAATATCTGGGGCCTTTGACAACACAGCTCAAGTGTCTGTCAAAGAAGCACTAAAAAGGCGAGGAGTAAACGAAACCATTGTGAAATGGATGTATGAGTTGTTGACGACGAGGATAGCTGAGACACAGGTGGGGAATCAAACCACCTCAGTTAAAGCCACTCGGGAGACACCTCAAGCGGAAGTGATATCTCCCCTTCTGTGGAGCCTCGTAGTAGATGAGTTGTTCTACAGGCTAATGGAGTTTGGCTTCGAATGTATGGGCTATGCTGATGACATAGTTCTAATAGTCAGAGGCAAGTTCGAGAGCACGTGTGATTTATTACAAAAGGGCCTCAGAATCATTAAGCAAAGGTGCTTGTAATTGGGGCTGAACAGTAACCCAAACAAGACCATAGTAATTCCATTTACCCGGAAGATAACACTCCCTGCCGTGAAACCCATATCCTTAAACGGGTGAATCATAGAATGAAAATCAGAAGTTAGGTTAGGCATAACCCTAGACAGTAAGCTTCTGTGGAATAAGCATGTTGAAATAACTGCTAGTGGAGTAATGAGTTTTGATAGCGTGCAGAAATCTAGCTGGTAAGAAGTGAGGCCGCAACCCAAAAATACTGCGATGCATGTACGCCATGATTGTGAGACCAGCAATAACGTAAGGGGCAATAGTTTGGCATACAAAAGCAGGTCAGTACAGCACGAGGAAGACCATCTGTAAAGTTCATTGGCTTGCCTGTGTGTGCATCACTGGAGCTATGAGAACGTGTCCAGCTAGGGCACTTGAGATCATTACCGATCTCAAACCTCTACATCTGGTGATAGAAAGATCTAACCAAGAGGCAATTCTTGGAATATCTAAGGAATGTTCAAGCAATGAGCGTATTAAAAATCGGCGAGCCTGGTCCTCTCTAACAAAATTCGTCTCATCAGCGACTCTATCCAGTGACGAAATGATCAAGAAAGTGAGTATCGAAAATAACTTCATTGCGATGGTGCTAAATACCAGGAGAGACTGAGAAAGGGAATACACCACTCAAACTCTCAAAGAAGCCACCATTAGATGGTATACGGATGGTTCAAAAACCACTACTGGAGCAGGCGCTGGAGTATTTGGGCCTGGCGCCAGATACTCATTATCGTTAGGCTCCTTCCTGAGTGTCTTTCATGTCTTTCAGGCAGAAATACTTGCGATCGAAAAATGTGTGGAAATGAACCTAGAAAAAAACTATCAGAAATGTGATATATCGGTCCATTCTGATATTCAAGCAGCTATCAAAGCATTGAGCTTCCATGTCATTGACTCAAAGTTTGTATGGGAGTGCCGAAGAAAACTTGATGAATTAGGCAAGAATAACAGGGTCTCTTTAGTCTGGGTTCCTGGCCACTCGTGAATCACGGGAAATGGAGAAGCCAATACACTTGCCAGGAAAGGAGCACAAATGCCCTTTATTGGTCCGAAGCCTTTCTGTGGTGTAGGAAAATGCTCCTATAAGAAAGAGTTTCGGAAGGAGGAGGAAACCGCAAGAGAAGCACTCTGGCGGTGCTTTCCCGGGCTGGAACACTCCAAAAAGTTCCTGTGGAACTTTGACACTTCTAGATCCTGAAAACATTTGGACCTCAGTAAAAATAAGCTACTTCTCCTCACGGGCTTTCTTACAGGATACTGCCGCTTTAGGAAGCACTTAATTAGAATAAGTCTAGCAGAAATTGACGAGTGTAGATTCTGTGGGGAGGAGGATGAAACTCCGGATCACCTAGTTCTAGAATGCCTCGCTATTGCAAGGCAACGCAAGAAATGCTTCGGACAAGAAACTTGTAAGAGTGAGCATCTAACCTCGTTGAAGCCGTCCCAAATACTAGAGTTCATTAGAACCCTGGAACTGGAAGGCAAGCTGTAGAAGTAGCGAGAACAAATCTAATAGGGTGGACACAATAAACCTTAGGTTTCGCTGATCCATAGAGAAAGTAATAAGAGAGTGTTCGTTTCCATATAAACAGCTGGCATCGCGTCGATCTGATCGCACCTCTTGCGGGTGGCAGAACTTATTATTACAGGCGGGATATTTAAATTTGGAATTGGAATGAAATCATTATAATAAACCATTTTGAGACAAATAATTCAGATGAATTAGAAAATAGCAAACATTAAAATTTTTTAATAACCTACACATAATGTAAAAAAACTATCAATCACAATTACACATTTCTACTGAAATTACATTACATAATATTTAAGAAAATTAATCCAATATCACATCAAATTGCACATTAAGTTATTATAAAATTATTAACCACAAAACCAATAAATATTTTAATGAAATGGAGTAGAAACTAGATTTTCTATAAACATAAAGACAGGAAGTCTAAAACATAAAATAAATTAAAAGTAGCACGTTTCAAGTTACCAAAAAAAAATTGATTGCTACTCTTACCATTATTATATTTTTTAATTAATAAGGGCACACACTCTTTTATGAGTTGAGAAAATACGTATGATTTATGTTCTAGACAGGTGAATCAATCACAATTTATATGACCTTTTGCAAAATGTTAATTTTGTTAAGTAATATTTTCTGCATGAACTAAAAGTGATAAAATATTATAACAAAGTCATGCGGTATTTAAAGAAATTTAACGACTTCCCTGTACTTAAATCAGACGTATTTTATCATTTTCTTTGAAGGAAGTGAAACTATGATGAACATCTAAACTATCAGTCTGCAAATTAGCCTTACATTCTTCGCAGTTAAAAGTTGTACGAAACCAGAAACATAGCTTATTGTTTGAATGTCAACATTTAAATATTATGTATCTAAAAACGGGAATTCAATTTTTGCCAATTCATTCATAGTTCTAGAAGTGAATGGTTTTGGTTAGTTATGAATATTTTTGAAAGACTTTAAGTTATATAATAAATTACATCATCTGCTTCACAATTTGTGCTGTAGTTCTCGACTATCAATGTTACAAAAAATAAGGTTTTTTTTACAAAAAATACACTGTACTTCAAAAAGTTTAGCATGTAGTAGTGTATGATGTAAGGATTGAGAAGGTAAAGCAAATTTAAGTCTTTTGCGACATGTACTTGTAAGTATATTATCATCAAAATGATCTTCACACAACCTTCGATCATTAGATGTATATGTATAAGGAAGTTCTAGAATTTTGTACCACTGTCCTCTTTGATTATGGTCAGTTTACAATTTGAAAAATATTTTGTTCTTGAACCCAAATTACGGAGTGGCCAAAAATATTTACTATTCACAATTTTTTGCAACACAATTATGACGAATTATATCTGGTAATGACATTTCAAAGGTTCACTTAGTTTTATTCTATTTATTAGATCGGAAAACATGAATAAATTTAAAAAAACTATACTAATTTTACTCATCCTTGAAACTTGCAACCATAACCATATTTTTAGTAATTTTTATTTTAGCCGTATTCACACAAACCAATGTAAGATTGATTTTGTATATTTTCATTTTTATTGTCTTAAAAGTTAATATCCTAGGATATTCCATAATATTTATTCACATTGAAGGCAATATGTTGCATTTTATTGTCATTTATAATATTTTAGATTGTTTCATTCTATTTCGATTATGCTAAACAATTCTTGTAGTTCGCGCGACTGCAGAGACTCCATGCACGGCTGGCGGCGCAGAAATGTTGTGTCAACTGCCGCCTATGAATCAAACCGTCTCTTATATTATTTGTCTATGCGCTGATCATCGAACATCTCGGGGTGCGATCACAGCATAGCGCGATACTTGAGAGTAAGTAATAATAGTGGGGGAAGCGATAATTGCGCGAATTATCTCACCACTTCTTATGTGAATCGCAGATTCAGCAACCTCATTTCCAAGCATTTGCTAATCATATCATTTTTCATTTTAACTGTTTTATTCTCTGAAATATTCACTTTTACGTCAAGCTTTGTAGATATCAGATGCATTTTTATTGTAATAATTAATTCTGAATAATAAAATAATTTTTAAAAAACTAACTTTGAAACTTGTAAACATTTCTGGCGTTTGTTGGAAATTTTACGACAGCGCGCCAGCTAGAAGGTTAATGGACAGAAAACGTTATGCAAAAGTAAATGCAATTCATGATTTTATTCAGTTCTAGTTACATTAAAGCACAATTTGAAAAGTACAACATTTGAGTAATCCTACGAGAAAGTGTGTTCAAATATTTTGAACCACTCTTCAAAATATGAAGTGGTTATGTGCAAATACATACCTTTTATGTACAACAATAACAGCAATTTATTATTATCGCTTTGTTTTCATGTAACAGTTATTTCTTTGTTCTCTTTATGTCGCAATTTCGTACCAAGATAATATATCAACTAAGATGATATAATGATATCTTGAGAACGTATTCGACCTATGCAAATCAAAGACCTGCCTTGGCGTCCTTATTTTTTGCACGTAGGTGTTAAACAGAAAGTAAACCTTGCTAGGCCCAATACAATTTCACAATAATATAATGATCACAAACAGAATATTTTCATAATATGTTAGCTCTACAAAACGATAATATTTTTTGTATAATGACTGCAAATTGCTTACGAGGGATCAGTAAATTGTTGGTATTATGTTTAAATCTATGTTAGGAACTGCGAATACCTAGGAATTCGAAAAGTTCTTCGAATATCTGTCAAAATATGACTATTTCGTTAGGTGTGAGAACATTTCGAATGTCCTACAAAATTTGAACAAAATAATATGTTGTAATATATTTTATGAACACAAAAAAAATATTTAAAAACATTGTGAGAATGCCACAAAAAATATTAATAAAAAAAATATGTTATAATGGAGCAATTTTCTTCCCTATTTCTTGGAATTTTACTGCTGGTAGGCCTTTAGTCATGGCATCGGCTAATTGGTCATCTGTAACAATATATTTTAATATTATAACGATTTTTTCAATTTGTTCTCTTGTAAAATGATTTTTTATATCTATATGTTTTGATCCCTTATGATATACATTATGGTTGGCTATACTAATACAACTATTGTAATCTTTAAACGGTATTAGCTTATATATTTCAATATTAATACTATTAATTTATGATTTAATCCAAATAGCTTTTTTAACATATTCGTTCGAACCAACACCTTGAATATTGTTTTAAACAATTTAATAATTTATGTAATTTGCAAACTTCATGAGTTTTTGCTTGAATTCCTTAAGGTATTTTCATATAAATTTCCTGTCTAAGTGTACCATTTTAAAATGCAGTTTTGACATCCATTTGGTGCAATAATAAATTATAATTCGCCTAATGAATGTAGAACTAGGCTTTGTTCATTTTTGTCGAAATAGCTGTCCAATGAATCAAAGTACGCCGCATCTTGGTGCAGAACTTCCATCAAAAGTTACTGAATCTCCCCATCATTAACAAATTATCCTGAGAACGTGCACGCCGAATCAGTGCGGAAGTGTCCTTCGTGCGTGATACATGTCAAGTTCGCGTTGAGTGTGCATTGGAATTTTTGAATAATATATATTAAGTACAAGTTAGCAGTGTACATAAGCTAGTTCTGCACTGTTCGGTCCAACAAAACCTATACTATTTTTATATTGTTAATGTGGGTACAATTAATTCAAGGACTGTGAAAATATTTCAATTGCTGGACAATAAAAAATATGAAGAGTAACCAAAATCAGGTGAGGTATCAAAATACATTAGGGCAATGTTATGCTATATTTTTTATTTTATTGCAGACAAAGAAGACCAAGATAGAATAAGTGCACCTACAGTAAAAAATGATAGTACCACAATACCACCCCTTCATATTTGACCGCGAATAATAAAAATGAAGATACTACCAAAAATTGGCAAGCTTAACAAATTTATATTTTGTAATTTGAAATACATTATTTTGAATTTTTTGTCGACATTCAACAAAATATTGATACTCCAGAAAAAGGTGTAACTCATTTAATGAAGATCTGAGCAACGCAACAATTTCCCTCCATTGAAAAATTCAGCTTACTATCTTCAAAACAATACTACTCCACCAAATAATGTCAGCAGTGGGCACGTGACGACAGTCACTGATATGCAAAATATTATGGAAGGGAACCTAAAACCTGCAAATGTTTTGTCCCTTTCTGGCTGTAGCGAGAACACAGTCTATAGTCAGAGTTCATATCATAAAAAAACGGCCATTTTGCGTCCAAAGTCCAGTAAATGATACAAGTTCATCAGTGAGTGACAGCCGACGCAACCCGGCTATACCCAAGAAAAATACTCGCAAAAGGCAGCAAAATCCGAGTGAAGGGAGAAGAAATTAAATCAAGAGATGCCGGAATCTTGGAGAAAAATATACAGACTACAATAATGTTCTCGCAAGCAGACAGCTGAAAAGTGCTTGCACTAACTGTTGACAAAAGTGGAGTGGAAAGATTTCTGAAAATGAGAGAAAGCAGATTTTTGGAAATTATTGGCAACTAGAGAACGTGAATAGGCAACAGGATTTTATTTCCAAACATGTAGATATGACAGAGATACTGAGAACGAGGATTCTAGCCATACAATATATCGAAGAAAAAGGGCTTTTCGTTTTAAACATCTGATTTATATGAAATTGACTGTCTCGACCCTTACTTCGTGGAATATGCTCATATTAGTGTTTTTAAATGAAACTCAAGGTCTCTAGGAAATTCCACAATATAATACAAGTTATTGAAAATTCTAAATTTACGAATAATATTAAACAAATTATAGCTACAGAGTCAGAAATAGCTTTAAAATCTAATTCAAATAATTTTCTTTATGAGAAATTAAAAATTGCCAATTTAATCAAAAATATTGAACCTTCAAAAGTTAAACGTCAAACAAAAAATGACATTTCAGTTTTCAACGCAATAAAAAAGAAGATAGAGAATAATAACCTAACAGTTACAAAATCCGATAAGGGGAATGCTACTGTCATTTTGACGACTGAAAATTACAATTCCAAAGTATATAACTTTATAGAATCCAGCGATGTAAAAGTTCTTAAAGCAGACCCAACAAAGAAGTTTTCTAATAATGTTAGGGATATTGTTAATAATTCAAATTATCTTTTAAATGATTACGAAAAGAGGTCTATCATACATAAGAATCCTCATTGTCCACAATTATATGGAACAGTTAAATTACATAAAATAACGAAACCAATTAGACCTGTAGTCTCTTATGTTAATGCTCCTAATAATAAATTGGCAAAAAAGCTCAACAATATACTCAATACTTACGGATATGAATCTCAGTACTCAATTAGAAATTCAATAGAACTAATCAGAAAGTTGAAATCAATCCACTCGCAAGATAACTATAAACTCATATCGTTCGATGTAACTAATATGTTTACTAAAATTCCTCCTAAAGAATGTCTAATACTTGTAAGAAAATTACTAGAAGATAAAAATATTAATCAAGGAATAATATCAGATATACTAAATTTATTTGATGTATGCATTAATCAGAATTATTTCACTTTTGACAATAAGATATATATTCAAAATGAAGGTTTACCAATGGGAAGCCCTATATCACCTATTTTAGCGAACATTTTTATGGACAATTTAGAAAGAAAGATCTTTGAAAGTAATATTTCGGAAAATATTTTATTTTGGTATAGATATGTGGATGACATATTAGCTTGTTTTATGGGTAGTGAGCGACAGTTAGATGTGTTTCTCAACCACATCAATAATTTACAACCGAAAATTAAATTTACATTAGAAATTGAAGAAAATAGCTCAATCAATTTTCTTGATTTAAAAATTCAAAGAGTTAATAATGTACTTGATTATTCAATTTACCGAAAACCAACACAGACTGATGTGACAATTCCATTCAATTCTAACCACCCTGTCTCACACAGACTAGCAGCATATAATTCAATGATACATAGAGCTTTTTCAGTTCCTATGAACAAATGTAATTTTGATAGAGAGATTAATACAATTAGACAAATAGGAACATCTAACGGTTATCCATTAGATATGATAAATAAACTAATTAGTAAAAAAGAGAAAAAAGTGGCATTACAACTAATATATCCTAAACAAGCTGATGAAACTAAAACTTATAAAACCATCACATATGCAGGAAATATTTCTAATAATATTTCAAAGATAATATCTTCAGCAACGAATGCAACAATTTCTTTTAAAACAGAAAGTAACGTTAGTACAAAATTGTTAAATGTAAAAACAAAAATACCACTATTAAAGAAGTCAGGTATATATAAACTCAAATGTCCAGAATGTAATGCTGTCTATTTGGGTCAGACCCTTAGGAATTTTGAAATACGATACAGTGAGCACTTACGAGCTTACAGATTAAAACAACCAGATAAATCCCACTACGCCAGACATCTACTTGACACCAATCATTCACTGACACCCAACACAGAACTAGAAGTGCTGCATATTTGTGAAAAGAAACAAGAACTGGATTTCCTTGAAGAACTGGAAATTAGAAGACATTTAAGAAACCCACAATATGAAGTTGTCAATGAACAGTTAAATCTAGGGAATTCTCCACTAATAAACTGTCTTCTTAAGTGATAATTGTGAAGATCAGCAGATATAGTTTTCCTGGTTTTCTATATCATTGCACAGTTATATTGATCTTAATTGGAAAAATGATATCCAGGATATCACCATAGGGCTAATAATATCTGAGCTTCAATATTTGTAATATCACATCTTCTTCTTTTTTCTATAAACATATATTAAGCCAATCACAAGTAAGGTTACTTCTTGGTCTAGCCAAAAATATAACTACTAAACATCAGGTAGGCATAAAATGAAATGTAACTTCTGTCATTCTGACGATGATATTGATTTATCGAAACAATTGTCAATTTTTTAGAATTTTCAATAACTTGTATTATATTGTGGAATTAACTAGAGACCTTGAGTTTCATTCAAAAACACTAATCTGTTTTATATTATTGTAGACAAAGTTGTAGTTTGTAAAACTTTTTTTAATCACACTAGGAATAAGTGCGCAAGTTGTAAAAACTGTACGGTTATAATTGCAGAAAATCGCAGAGGCAAAGTGCGCAAAAATTCTAAACTAGATGATTCTGTGAAGCAATCGGTAAGAGAGCATATTTATTTATTTGAAACTACTGTTGAAAAAATACGTCAAAACGATTTTCGCCTTCAACATTTAATATATCCAAGATGTATGGCCTCTATCTTGAATATTGTGAAAAAGAGAATATTGAAACTGCGACCAAGAGTATTTATAAAACGATGTTCATCTCTGAATTTAATTTTCCATTTTTCATCCCTAAGAAAGATTTGTGCAATATTTGCAGCAAATACAACGAGGGCACAGTAGAAGAAAAATTGAAATAGGGATTGAGTACCAGTTGCCCGCTGACCTACTTTTAGTATGTGGTATAAAAAGCCCACATTTTTTTTTTTAATTTTGGTTATAACATGTGATTCAGTATATACCTAAATGTGTCATAGACTATGATAAAGGAAAGTTAATATTAGTGACAAATTAGCATCATATAATTTGGCTTTATATTGTCAATATAAACATAGTCACCAAGAATGCACGGTTTAAAGTTTGAATATCTTTCAACCGAATTCCTTCATCAGTATTACAAAGAATTATCATAAACCACCTCGTAAAATCATATTTATGCCACTGCACATATAATTATTTTCAAATAAAGTAATAATTCAGAATCGAAACCAAGCTGTTCTGCATTAAGTAACATATCTTCAGGGTTTATTATCCGTATAAGGTGTCTAGGAGAAATCAAGGAAGTCAGAAAACTATGTTGATGTAAAATCAAATTGCAAAAGTTGAAATATAAGCGATTCATTAATTACCATATTTAATGACAAAGGCAACTGGTTTATAGATTCGGGCGCCAACCAAATTCCATATTCAAGTGGCTTGAATGATTTTAACAGTGTCGGGGAACTAGATATTTTATAGGTAGTAATGAAAAACGAGAATTAAAGTATAGTCACAAGAAATATCAACAACTGTTACGGTATGAATCTTGAAGGGATTATTAGAATATCGTGTGCCTTTTAGACTGTTGACGGTTTTGCACTTTGTGAGATCTTCTCAAATGTGATGTTTGTTACATCTGTTATTGAGTTTATGTTCATTATATTATCTCTGTGTGTTGAATCGTTATTTTAGTGCCAAAGGAGTCTATCAGTATACTTCCAAGTGCTTCGTTAGACAAAATATATTCGGTTGCTCTTTCTCTGGGACTAAAACAACGATTTTATCAACTATTTTCTAAAGGCATCATTGTCCAAACCTAAATCTTTGACTTCTTCGCAACCATCTTTCAAATATTCATGTTTTGACGAATCCATAGTTCACCCGATCGTTTTATATTTTTATGACCATATATACGAGGTCTTCTTCTTCTTTTATAAATCTGATCGTAGGCGAGATAAAGCGTGAGTAAAGTGTCATGCCTCGCTTTCTGTCCCAGGTTTCACTTAATGTTATTAATCCTACTAAGGATCTGTTAAAATTCGTTCTAAAATGAGTTGGAAAAGAGTCACAACTTTGTCTCAGACTCGTGGTGTTTTCTATTGAAATATTTAGTTTGATTGTAATATTGTTTCATTAATAGTTCATCTGCAAGTTTCACAAGTTGCAGCTCACTTTTTTCAGTCTCTCAAAACAAATCATTTCAAGTTGATGGCAATATGATGTCCTTTTCATTAAAGAACTTACTTTGTAATGTATTTCATTATTGTTAGCATTATTGGACGTTGAAATTCGCAGTTTCAATAACTTAACCTAACTTTCTAAATTTTGTTGTTACTTTTTATTTTCAAATTTTAGGTTAATAATACAGATTTGAAAATCATTTTTCATTTATCTATGCCATGTCTAAATTATACCACTGTATGTTGGCTGTACATTTGGTTTGTGCTGACTGTACAACAGCCAACGAGTCAAATTAAATCAAAGAAGTCTTATCAAAGTTCAAAATAAAAATGTAGAAAATATTGGAAAAGATAAAATGTACACTTTCTGGTAACAGATGTTTTAGAAAAGGCAACAAAATATAGAAAATTATGATAAATTGTCGGATTTTTCATGAACAATATAATAAGATAATGAAAAATAACATAAAATAACAGTCTTCTTAGTTTCATTAATTTATATAATGAATATCTTTTGATCATGAAGTTAACATGCAAGCGTTTCATTCTTGGTTGAAGCCACCCACAACAAAATAAAAACTGACTATCAAAAAGTGATTATGGACACATCCTAAGGTAAATCAGAATTAGCTTTATGTAATATAATCCAGCCTACATCCATTCTATTGTATTAAACGTTTGTCATACGTTAATTTTTTTGTCAGAAATCAAGTGACCGGCAATTAATTCATAATCTACTTTCTACATCGGGTGAAATGTGATACTTGTTCTTTTAATTGCCACATAATATTACAAAGATGCTGTCAGAATGGTTGTACCAGGTTCTGAGAAAACATTTCTTATAATTAGAGATCAAAATGACATAGATTTCGCACAGTTTTCAGAGAAACTAAGGTATTCACAAAATTGCGAATATGTTTTAATACAGTAAAAGACCACCAATAAACTAGTTGTTGAAAGCTGTGATGATGAAGCAGTAATGAGTGGGAGTTCAAACCAATAAAGGAAAAATTAGAAAAGATATTGTAATATGATGGTGTGCTATTGTTCTATCAAAATCTATATCAATTTTCTTATAAAATTTGCCCAAAATAATTTTATGTTCAATTTATGTACTTACGTATATTTCCTATATCAGAGAGAAAATTTCTTCACTTAAACAAAACTCTTAACAACCAATTAGATCACTAATTATTAGATAAAAATTTATCTGACCAATAAAAAGAAATCAGAATTATAAATTTGAGAATGTTTCTTAAATTTTCTAAGTTTACCAAAAATAATTATTTGGAATTTCTAATTTCCCTAATCCTGTAAATTAATTGTATTCCTGTTTACATTCTTGTGTACAATTTCATAATAAAAATAATCCAAAGGGTTTAATTTTGGGTTTCCTTACTGAATAGTCTCATCCAATGAAATTTCTCATGTAATTTAAATGCTTATTATCTTAAGATGTGATTCTGTAACGAATATGTTAAATTTTAACGGACGTTAAAAAGTAACGTACGCTAAAATATAAAAGTTATTCTGTACTGTTACTGGTGAATATTAAACTGATGTTTTGAACAGTAGTTGAAATAATCCAATATTACCTATTCCGTAATATTCTTCACGTTAAAAAATACCGGAAAGATGTTAAAATCGTAAGTTAGAATGATATTTTTAACACGTACCTATGCAGTACCCTTTAAAAATTAAGCAGCCAGTTTAAATAATTAAATATCGTAGAAAATGGCATTAGATGGATTAATACATGTCTTTATTGAAGATTTGAATGATAATTAGCAAATAATGTAAGTATTATTTTGCATATTATGGAAACTTTTGAGAGACATGTTACCTAAGCTATTTTTTAGAACCCTCAATAATTGGAGATGAAGAAATTTACGCGATGCCAGTAATCCTTTTGAAATGCCAGACCGGCTATTTTTAAAACTATTTGGGCTGAATAAAGAAACATGCCTGTACCTAATTGATACGTTTCCTCCTAATTTTATTCATCATCAGCATGCAAGAGTTAGCAGGATACCTTTACACTTACGAATATTACTAGTCCTCAATTTGTTTGGACATGGGAGTTACCAGACAGGAATTGGTATGTGGTGGTGTTTTGCAGTTAGCCAACCAATAGTTAGTAGATGTTTGGAGGAAGTAACAAAAATAATAAATCAACAGCTTGCAAATCAGTGGATCAGATTTCCATCGACTTATGAAGAAAAGCGAATAATAATACAGGGCTTTAGAGAACTTGCTGCTTGTTTTGAAAACTGTATAGGAATCGTAGATGGTAGCCTGATTAGAAAAGTATCGCCTCCTGCACACAATCCAGTTTTGCCGGGGCCAATATTTTACTGCCGGAAAAACTTTTATGCCCTTAATATACACGTCATCTGTGACCACAATAACAAATTTCTGGCAATAAATGCCCGTTTTCCTGGATCAGTCCATGATTCAGCAATTTGGATGATGTCTAGAGTTAGGGGAGAATTGGAAAGAGACTATGTAAACAATAATGTACGAGAAGGGAAATTCGCCTTAGCGATATTTGGCTGGTTCCTCTAAGTTTAGTTGGTTGATCCTTTCCTTCCCGACATGTTTTTGAGTATTTTAAAACAAGAAGACTCGCCAACCTTTTGTTGACGGGAACGCTGAAATTGTCGTTGAGAATAAAGGAGTAATAAAAATACGGCTCACTCACAATCCCTCTATTTAAATTCTTACAAGAACGAAGTACCAAACTTTAGTATTGGATACGGCAACAGCGCTAAACTACCGTTGAACCGGTCTAGGCGACCATGCGGATTCAAACAATAATTTTTAATAAAAATAGTACTTACAATACAGAAATTCACCGACCAATGTCGGAAAAGCACTTCACGTCATATTTACACTCTCATTAGTTGCAGTTACATTAAATTGATAAACGAAATTAGGTATGTATTTAAACCAATGAATCAACACTTGATCATATCGTCACAAGAGGTGAGCCAAGACTACTGATTGCCTTTCGTTGGCGGTAATTTTGCGACTTATGGCGCGGGAGGTACCAATTGGTTCCGTGAACATGAATAAAAGGCGCGGAGATTTAAACTTCGAACCTTTCGCTTAATGTTAAATTAAGATCCATTGTAGGAATTTATGGGAAATTCCTACATACTGGGGGCCGGGGCAAAGATGAGAGGAACAGTTTAGGAGCAGAATCCAAATTTTAAGCAAGAAGGAAGGAGAAAAGAAAAAGAAAAAAGAAAAAAAAAATACGTTCCACTCCAAATGTAGATAGAACTCAGTCCATACATGGTAGAGGAGCTAACTTAGTAATAGGACGAATATAAACTCCATCCACAGTTCTTACACGTGCGGCACGAACATTGCCGTCTTTGCCAGTTAGTAGTTCCACTACCCTGGCCAGGGGCCAATTCAAAGGAGGACGGTCCTCCGATTGCACTAGTACAAGCTGATTAAGCTGAAGATTGTTTGAGGCTTCACACCACTTAGGTCGATGCTGCAGTCGATGCAGATAATCGGTGCTCCACCTCTTCCAGAATTCTTGGTTCATCTTAGTACATTGTTCCCAAAAAGTTAATCTGTTTACAGGGATGGTAGATAGATCGCGATCGGGATAAGCGGTTAAAGGTGCTCCGATCAAAAAATGACCTGGTGTCAAAGGAGATAGATCGGTAGGATCATTTGACATCGGGTATAATGGTCTGCTGTTCAAGATAGCTTCGATCTGACTCAGAACCGTGGAGAGTTCCTCGAAGGTAAGGCACGAATTGCCAATTATTTTGGTGAGGTGGGATTTGGCGCTTTTCACAGCCGCTTCCCATAAGCCACCCCAGTGCGGTGACCGCGGAGGAATAAATTTCCAACTAATTTCTGTAGTTGAAAGAAAAGACTGTATCTTATTGATACTTTCGGAAGATTTGAGAAAAATGGAGAGTTCTCGTAATTGATTCCTTGCTCCAACAAAGTTGGAACCATTATCAGTATAGATAGTCTGAGGATTCCCTCTACGACTGAGAAATCTTTTAAGAGTGGCGATAAATGCATCGGTAGAGAGATCACTTACTAATTCGATATGGATCGCCTTTGTCACCATGCATATGAATATGGCAATGTAGGCCTTTTGTATTGGGGCTTTTCTTAAGCGCGAAGATTTAATTTGTACAGGTCCAGCAAAATCGATGCCAGTTTTGGAAAAGGGGCGAGATTTTTGCACTCGGTCAAGAGGTAACGGGGACATTATTTGAGAGGCGAACTGGGCATTAAATCTAAAACAGGTGATGCAGCTTTTTATCAATTTTTTGACAAGACGAGTGCCATTCAAGGGCCAGTACTGTAGCCTTAAATTTCCTAACACATTTTGGGCTCCACCATGGCCAAGACGGCGATGTTCCCGTATTATTAGCAAATCAACAACATGATCATTTTGTGGTAACAGCAAGGGAAATTTTTGATTGAAAGGTAAAGTAGAAAATTGTAATCGGCCACCCACTCTTAGAAGGCCGTCATTATCCAAGAAAATGTTCAATGGAATTAAATCTTTATTTCCAATCGGAACGTTAGTTTTTAAACAACGAATTTCGTTGAAGAAGTGTTTATGTTGAATTTGTTTGATTATAAAATCATGGGCAATTCGGAGATCGTCAACAGATAACGAACCAACGTCTCTGAATTTTCTCCTCGATAGGTTTATAAATTTGAATATATGGGCTATAACCCTATTTAAGGTTATAAATTTTGAGAATCGGAAAAATATAGGTTCCCAAAAGTTTAAGTCGCTGTTGACTATAGCAAGGTTGACCTTTTTGACTTCAGGCAAGTCGTCAATAGGTTCGAAAGAATCCATAGAATCAAAATCTTTAGATTCAAGTAGAAATCGAGGACCCTCGAACCAAAAAATCCAGACATCAGATGAGAATTTACCACGAGAAAGTAAATCGGCTGGGTTTAAATCGGATTTGACATGTCGCCATATAAACTCTTTACTATTGTTTTGAATGGTTAGGACACGCCGAGCTACAAAGGGAGAAAAATCATTAGAAGACCGTTTCACCCAACTGAGAGCGACTTGAGAGTCGGACCATAAATTTATGGAAGAGATGTGAAGAGAAATGCACAGAATCTGAACTATTCTGCGAGCTAAAGTGGACAACAGCTCCATTGCACACAGCTCTAACTTGGGAATAGTTAAAGTAATTTTCAAAGGATTCACACGAGATTTAGCAGAAATTAAGCGAGAGGATCTAGAATTATCAGCGTAGATCGCTACTAAATAGAGACACCCTCCGTATGCCTTTTGACTGGCATCGCAAAACCCGTGGAGAGAACACGAAATAATAATTTTTTGGTTAAATAGGTATCTGGGTACTCGGAGGTGAGCAGCTTCAGTTAATAAAGAAAGGAATTTATTAAACTGAGTAATTATGGATGTGTCGGAAATGGGAACATCCCACCCTATCTGGGATTTCCAGACCGATTGCATTAACAGTTTGCCAAACACGGTCAGATTGTTCACTAACCCAAGAGGGTCAAATGTACTGGCGACGGTACTTAATATCCTTCGTTTCGTTATATGAGAACAATCAGCCAACTTGGCAGTTTGGATGTGTAAAATATCAGACGCAGGATTCCATTTTAGTCCTAGAATTTTGCTTGGCGAATCGTCAAAACTACGATCCAATTCAGCGTTAGGTAATTCATCGATTGACTGTAAAAACTTGAATGAATTTGATTGCCATTTGTGAAGTTGGAACTCATGTTTTCCAAGCATATTGGTCAATTCGGCATAAAGAGCCGATAAGTCCATTTCCTTATTGGTTCCAGTTAAGATATCATCCATGTAAGTTTGATGAAGAATAGCCTGCTGCGCATTTGGACAATCGGGACTATTTAAGGCAATGTCTTTCAAGACTCGGGTGGCCAAGAAAGGGGCACAGTTCTGTCCGAAACTAAGCCTAGATAATTGGATACATTGAAGGGGTTTCGTGGGGTTATCCCTCCACAGTATGTTTTGGAGATAGCGTTGCATGGGATTGATATCTATGAATCTATACATCATTTTGATGTCAGCACACAGGACATATTTATAGCATCTAAATCTGCACAAAATGTCGAATAGGTTATCCTGAACTTGGTATCCCTTCGACGTTAAATCATTAAGAGAGAAACCTGAATCGGTTTTAGCCGAAAAATCGAACACGATCCGAAGTTTGGTGGATGCGCTTTCCTCACGTATCACCGCCCTATGGGGTATAAAATACTTGAAATCGTTAGACACAGTGTTATAGAAAGACAGAGGAATGACTTGAGCATGATTGAGTGTTAGATATTCTGAAATTACTTTTTTATATTCAGAGAAAAGGGTAGGATTAGCATTGAATTTCCTTTCAAGAGAAGAGAATCGTTGGATGGCTATACCGAATGACTGGCCTAGTTTTTTATTCTGATTTGCGAGTAGAGGCATATCTACCTGATACCGCCCCGATGGTAGGATAACGGTTGTATCCCGAAATAGTTGTTCAACATATTCCTCGCTGGGATCTTGTGATGGACATTCGGGAATTTCCTCAAGCTCCCAGAATTTCTCCATTGTCCTTTGGAGGTCAGAATATTGATAGACTTGATCATTATAAACCGTCAAAAAGGAATAAGCAGACTTAGGTTTATGCTGGGAGGAGTTAGCATTTCTCAAAGGGATAGGACCCGCGATAACATATCCCAGGTGAGTATCTATGAAGGAAGGAGAATAAGGATCCGTTTTAAGTACGGTCCCCTTAAGCAGGTAATGATATAAATCACAGCCAATAAGAAGATCTATTGGACCGGATTCAAAGAATAAAGGGTCAGCTAGCTCAAGTTTTATATGGGATGGAATTTTAAAATTAGAAGGTGAGATAGAAGATTGTGGTAAACTATTTGTTATTTTATCTATGACCGAGCAAGATATAGTGAAAGTACTGTAAGGTGCAATTTGAGAATTAAATGTGATATCTACCACTTCTCTACTATAGGTGTAGTTATTGCTACCTAATCCGGAAATATTAAGAGTTTGTTTTCGAGAGACTAAATTCAATTTTTGTACAAAGGCACGGTTAATAACGCTCATTTGACTAGCGGAATCAAGAAGAACTCGTCCAACCAAACACCGACCATTGAACCCATTAACATTCACTAAAGCCGTAGGCAATAGTACAATACTGTCTTTTGCTGACATGGCAGCCAAAGCAGTTTGATATCTCACTGACTCCGGAGGTTCAGGTGATTGATTAGGTGATGCAGAACTGGTATTTATGAAATTAGATCTATTAATTTGATCTGGGGACGTATTATTATGTACATTAATAGGAGAGGGGTGATTATTTACATTGGATAGAGAGGTTACATTGGGGCTTCCGGAAGAGGAGGCTCTAGGATTATTACGATTGTTAGAGTTGTTTGGCAATCTGTTCTGACTGTCAAAATGTAAGTAACTATGATGAGACTTATTGCAAGTTGCACATCTCCTAAGGGATTTACAATCGGTAGTACTATGGGTACTATTCAGGCAATTTACACAAAGTTTTTTAGCTTTGACTATCTGATACCTCTCTTGAGGTGATAAGGACATAAATTTGGAACAACCGTATATAAGATGAGAGGGGTCTGAACAATGAAGACAGCTCGGTCTATTAACCCGAGAAGAACTAGAATGGTACTGTTGCGAAGAACTTAAACTAGATACCAATGTCACCCTATTTTTACAAACATTATTAGATTTGGGGTTGAATTTACCCTTAGTGTTGGTTTCAAAAAGATTTAAATTTTCCAACATTGATTGGCGTTGCTGTAGAAAATCAAAGAAATATTCAGCTGTAGGGATAAGCTCTGGCTTGCGCTCACTTTCGAAGGCTCGTCTTGAATTAAAATCAAGTTTTTGCTCCATTAAAAATATTATTAATGACTCAAAATTTACTTCCGGCGATAAATTCATATTTTTAATCAAATCAAATGTCTTACGCGTCGATATCTGAAATTCGCGCAACTCGACCGAAGTACTTTTCAAGACAGGTTTTTGATCCACCAAAGTTTGGTACAAAGAATACAGTAATTTATATTTATCGTCATATGCCTTTTTAAGAATATTTAAGGCAATATTCAAATTTTGATTTGTTACGCTTAAGGACTCAATCATTTCCAAAGGTGGTCCACGTAACAGCCCTTTAAGGTAATAAAACTTTTCACCCTCCGACTTTAAATTATTATTATTAAGTACCAGTGCTGTGAACAGGTCGATAAAGGATGGCCACTCTGATGCAGCCCCTGAGAAAGGTTTAATGTTAATTTTAGGTAACACGACATTAGATACATCGTTTGGCCTAGTATTTAAATTGAGTGATTCTTTTTGCTTATTTTCTATTAGAAGTTCAAGCATAGCAATACAACTTTCAAAACGGTCGGCGACAACGTTCTCGGCCTCATCGTCGGAAGAGTAGTTGTCGTCGTCCGGGTTAGATAATGAAACGATTTCCAATTGGACTTTTTGATAATTGTCATAGTGACCAGATATGCTTTTAAGTTTGACTTTAAGTATATAGACCTCTTCGGAGCCAGTCAGCTCCGACACAAATGTTTCAATTCGAGATAATTGCGATTTGAAACCCCCTCTTTTATTTTTCAAGTGATTTAGCGACATGATTGAATCAAAGTGTAACCAATCAAAGTTGAACTCCACCTGAATTAAAATAAGCTTCTAAAGTAGCGAGTAAATTTTACAATATATGGAATAACCAAATAGACAAAGAGCTTTTCCAATCAATGCGATAAGTATTTCAATAGCATGCAAATTACTGAAAATTAGTTTAACATTGTAAGAAAATACCTACCTACTTATAACCTACTTATAACCAAATACGGTATTAATATTCAAAATAATAAAGAAGAAATTACAGTGAATTATTTTTCACAGTGTACTAGAATGCATGTAAACGCAAATAGATAATCAATATTGAGATTAATAAACAAAATATCAAACATTGAGAAAACTGTAAATTATTTCTAACAGTGTAAGAAAATGTACCTAAATATAACTAAATACACTAATTAAATATCCAAAGTAATAATGAAGAAAATACTGTGATTTATTTTTCACAGTGTACTAAAAATGCATATAAACGCACATTGATAATTGATAAACAAAATATCTAGTATTTAGAAAACTGTAAATTACTTTTAACAGTGTAAGAAAATGTACCTACTTATAACTAAATACACTAATCAAATATTCAAAGTAATAATGAAGAAAATACTGTGATTTATTTTTCACAGTGTACTAAAATTGCACGTGAACGAAAAAAGATAAACAATATTGAGATACATAATCAAAATATCTGATATTGAGAAAATTGTAAATTATTTTTAACAGTGTAGGAAAATGTACCTACTTATAACTAAATACACTAATTAAATATCCAAAGTAATAATGAAGAAAATACTGTGATTTATTTTTCACAGTGTACTAAAAATGCATATAAACGCACATAGATAATTGATAAACAAAATATCTAATATTTAGAAAACTGTAAATTACTTTTAACAGTGTAAGAAAGTGTACCTAGATATAACTAAATACACTAATCAAATATTCAAAGTAATAATGAAGAAAATACTGTGATTTATTTTTCACAGGGTACTAAAATTGCATGTAAACGCAAAAAGATAATCGATATTAAACAAAGTATCTACTATTGAGCAAACTGTAAATTATTTTTAACAGTGTAAGAAAGTGTACCTAGATATAACTAAATACACTAATTAAATATCCAAAGTAATAATGAAGAAAATACTGTGATTTATTTTTCACAGTGTACTAAAAATGCATATAAACGCACATTGCTAATTAATATTGAGATTAATAAACAAAATATCAAACATTGAGAAAACTGTAAATTATTTTTAACAGTGCAAGAAAATGTACCTAAATATAACTAATACATTAATTAAATATCCTCAAACTTAACGATGTATTTATTATACCATGTATTATTGAGGTAACAAAAACCCGACATGTAAATAAACACTAGTTTCTTCAAAATATGCTGTTTATAAACACTTCCAAACCGGCTCCTAATCCTATACACCCCCCTTGAGCGAGGTGTCGTTGAAGTAAAAACGGCCAGCAGTTGACCATTCTAGATTCAGAACTCGCTTCGCGCGCTGTTGCCGGACTGTCTTTAATTTCCCGAGCAATCAAATCGCACTTATATACATATCACTGTTTCAGTATTTATTTTTTACAGTTTCTCAGCCCTCACGAGAGTCTAATGAACAACTTTTTGGAATGTTTATTAGAGAAAAGAAGAATAGGGTTCAGGCAGACCCAAGAAATCAAATTGCCGCAAAGGCGGACATGGATATATCAAGTTGCTGCAGAGGCAAAAATGGATATGTCAAATTGACAGACTAAATCCGGCTCGAAGGACCAATAAAAACTATGTACGAGAAGGGAAATTCGCCTTAGCGATATTTGGCTGGTTCCTCTAAGTTTAGTTGGTTGATCCTTTCCTTCCCGACATGTTTTTGAGTATTTTAAAACAAGAAGACTCGCCAACCTTTTGTTGACGGGAACGCTGAAATTGTCGTTGAGAATAAAGGAGTAATAAAAATACGGCTCACTCACAATCCCTCTATTTAAATTCTTACAAGAACGAAGTACCAAACTTTAGTATTGGATACGGCAACAGCGCTAAACTACCGTTGAACCGGTCTAGGCGACCATGCGGATTCAAACAATAATTTTTAATAAAAATAGTACTTACAATACAGAAATTCACCGACCAATGTCGGAAAAGCACTTCACGTCATATTTACACTCTCATTAGTTGCAGTTACATTAAATTGATAAACGAAATTAGGTATGTATTTAAACCAATGAATCAACACTTGATCATATCGTCACAAGAGGTGAGCCAAGACTACTGATTGCCTTTCGTTGGCGGTAATTTTGCGACTTATGGCGCGGGAGGTACCAATTGGTTCCGTGAACATGAATAAAAGGCGCGGAGATTTAAACTTCGAACCTTTCGCTTAATGTTAAATTAAGATCCATTGTAGGAATTTATGGGAAATTCCTACAAATAATTCAGAAAACTACTTAATAGGAGATAGTGGATATCCGCTAGAACCATGGTTACTAGTTCCAGGAATGCTCCTCCTCCGAACTCTCCTCACTTAAGGTTCAACACCAGAATGTCAAGTTTAAGGGTTAGCATTGAACATTCAATATGGCTACTAAGAAATAGGTTTCGCTGCATACATGGACAAAGGGCGTTGTATTACAGCCCTAATAAAGTGAAATTATACACAGTTGTGTCATTTCACACAACATTGCAAGAGCAAGGGCAGTAGTAATGCCTGATGAAAATATATTAGATGAAGATCCAGTAAATGAAAATTCAGTGCTCATTGAAAATAATGATTGGTATAATGCAGGTGAGGCACGAAGAGAGGAAATAATTCATAGATATTTTATGTAGGTAACATTTTTGATTTGAACTTTATTTTTAAATTTATTTAGTATACTCAAAAGGGGTTGCCCGCTGCAAAGACAATAGAGCTTTTCTAATTTCGAACGTTTTGTTTTGATTCCTAAGTGCGCAATTATATTTATATATTTTAATAATTTTTCACAAGATGGCATTGAAAGGAACTTCAATAATATATAATTTTTGACTAAAAAAATGTATTGACTTAAGCAGGAAAAAATGTAAAGCAAGGTGTTTTAACAATTTTATAGAAAAATTCCAATATTTTTCTGGTCAAACTATTTAGTGTTTTTATCAAAAACATTTGTCAAAGTCTAGTTCATTTCAATATCATTCTGTAAAAAAATTATAAAATATTTAAGTAATAATTGTGCCCTTAGGAATTAAAATAAGATGTTCAAAATTAAAAGAGCTCGATTGTTTTCACAGCACGCATAGCTCTTAAACGAAGATTATTATTTATCGTTTCATATGTAATATTGTATATGAAGTAATTCCAAATAAAAATGTAGACAAATGAGAAAATAATAATTTGTTTTAAGAAACAATGTTTTGAAATAGGAAACATTTCAAAAAGAAAAACTCTAAAAACTAAAATTGGTTTTTTAAGACGTTGAACGCCAGGGCGGACCCCACGGACCGCCGTGTAATATCATTGATAACATATTTATGTACGCCAGCGGGCCGCAATACTGCCTACTTTTATGTGCTAAAGGGCTCGCTGTGTCTAATATGATACATAAGCTTATGCGAATTTTTTGATATGGAAAAAAAACACAAAAATTATCTGACTGAAATTATTTGCTCTGAAACATACCGAAATGCACTCATACCAGTGATACCGTACTGTGCAGTGGCACGATCCCTAATAAAACGTCGCAAAGCAGACAAACATGAAACATGAGCTAATCTGTCGGGACGCTAGATGCTAGACGCTAGACTTGGCCCAGAAGACAATATTTCAAAAAAGGGCTTGGCGTTCAACGTGTTAAAAATCAAAATAAACGAACATTTTAAAAACAAAAATAAACATTCTAAAAACATAAATTAATTTTTAAAAAATCAAAATAGACATTTTGAAAACCAAAATAGAAAAATTGGAAACAAACAAAACTTATTTTAAAAACCAAACAAAAAAATTCTAAAATGTTAATGAGAACACTGGACTCTTTATTTTATGTTTATTTGTGCGCAACACAGCATCAGCTAATCTGCCGTTGGACTCAGCGAGCCTGTTGTTGGATTTGGCAAGACGTTTTAGACATTGTTAATGGTTGGTTGCTATTTTTCCAAGTTGGCAAGTTGGGCCTCCATTCTTCTCTCTTTACGTGAGGTTGCTGTCTGGTTTGTCTAAAAAAAGAAGCAATATATAGTTTTAATTTGAATTTCAACTACTTTATATAAGACTGTCCTAAGGCTAAAACTCGCCCAAGTAAATATTACAATTGTATTTATATACACATAAGTAAAGGCATTTATTATAATAATAATAATAATAATAATTAATCCAAATCTCCGAGTACTTCTGAAAATAATGTGTTGGTAGAGGTGCAGTGGAGTGATCATTTTTTAAGTCGGTAGCAAACGTATCAAATATACTAAGAAGTATACGCAAATATATAAAACGACAGCATGGTTAAGATAAAAGTGTAAAAGATACTATAAATATTTCATTAATAAGGTAGATGTTAATACTTAAGTTTACTCACAATTACATTTTCGGTATGTGATACATTCAATACTGGGATTGAATTCGCCCTAGAAGTAATAGGAACTGCATCTTCAAATATGAATTCAATATATTCATCCTAGAAGAAAAAAAAATATTTATGGCTATGAAAATATGACTATTTAAAAAATTCAAATATTCAGTGTAAGATATAGGTTGAAGAATATTGAAAGTAAAACAGAAATAGTTGACTTGTAAATTAAAAACAATACCAATCAGTTTTATGGAAGAAGTCTCAGAGAACATAAGTAGGTATTTAACTTCAAACAAAAAAAAATAAGAACTTTTAGCTATATTTAATTAAGATCACTATGAAATAAGAAATTATTTGCATATAGTTGTGTAAATGTACTTACAATTTCTACTTGATCTGGGCCAGGTTCTAAATTGTTACCCTCTTCATTTCCTGCAAATCTCAATTCTTGAACTGCTGGAATTCCAGTTATTACTGTTTTTGAGAGTGAAGCCAGCAACCTTTCTTCTAAGTCATTTAGATCTTTCGCAGTTTTGGGACCTCCGCCAGTGCTAGTATGTTCTATATAAAATAGCCGTGCCTTTTTCCTGGCCGTAGTGCCTTGAAAAATTTATTTGATTCGGATAATTCATTTTTAATATTTGATTCTCAAACAAATCTGATGTTTATCCTGAATAGTATACTCACATCTTTCCATTGTCTAACGTCCTTTTTAGCTCCTGGTATAGAATTTAATTGCGTAGCTAGTTCTATCCAGTACTCTTATATTTTTGTGAGTTCTCTTGGAGCAACTTTTGCGTCCAACATAACTTCATAACATTCTAAATATCTTATTAATTCTTCTTTCAGATTTTTACTCATTCTGCTTGATCTTTCTATATTTTCCAAATTTTTTTCCAATAAAATAATATACAAAAATTTACTTTAACTTTACAAAAAGCCAAAAAATTGAAATAAATTCGAAAAATTAACCTCAATTATCTTCTTTTTTAATACAGACACGAATTTGAACTAATTTTTAATGTATCTGTTAAAAATATTAAAATTGACGTAGGGTTAAAATTTGACATATTCGTTACAGAATTGCCACTCTAGTATGTTAAAGTATAAGTAGATAAAAAGATCTTTCACACGCGCGATATTTTTCGAGTTCGACGGCGTAGTCGGAGTGCTCGAAATAGAGGGAGTGTTTGAAAGATCTTTTTATCCACGAATACTTTACGCTATTTTTTTTATGGGTGCACTTTGAAATCATACAATATTATTGTTATATTATATTATTACTACAAAAAAATGGATGTAAGGACTAAAATGAAAAATGTGATGTCACATCAGTGTATACCTTTCGTTGTCATAGAAATGAGAAAAACATAAATGACTCGTAACGGCTACTACTCAAAATACGCAACGTAAATACTAGAGGGTCCCAGGGACAAAATAATTAAAAAATTCATGACAATATTGTTTTTGGTCAAAAACTCTATTTCTTACATTTATCTAACCAAGCTATGCTTCTATTATAACATAATAATAAAAAATAATAATTAAATGCATTTTGGTCACATTGTGGCCGCACATTTTAAACATATGGGAATTTTACACCTAGCGCAGTAATGAGTTGTTTTTCGGTCTTCTCTTGGGGGGCAAACGCGGCATCTGGGTCTTTTCGACCTGCAAGGTACAGGTGGTTCCTCCATGACAATTCGTAAAATATCAGCGGCCATCGGACGAAGTTTGCGAGGTACATGCATGTTGTATATTCTAGCCGTCATGTACGGAGTATACAATTCACGTCCTAGCTCTTTGAGGAAATTGTACCTGGAAATTTATTTTCCTTGTTGGGCGAACTGTTATATGATCCTGCTATTTACTCCAGCAATATTCAGTATGACGTGGAATAATGATATTGGCCATCTGCGAGTTCTTCTTGACGTCGAATAATTAGCACATTTTTCGTCAAGTGCGTCAACACCTGCCTTAGTGCCATTGTAGTATAAATTTATTTCGGGTTTTGTGCTAACATCATCTTCGGAATTATCGTGATGCATACAAGAGACTAGGATGCTTTTCCTCGTTTTGGAACATGAGAAACAATAGTGGTTTGAGCTGAAATCCCAAATAATGAAGATTGTACATCTCGGTTTCTATTTGGTTGGAACTCTGGAGGGATCTGTCTCTTATTTTTTCGCATTGCGCCCACACGTGTCAGAACACTTTTTTTTAGTTCATCAATCAACCCAATAGAAGAATACCAGTTGTCTCCAGTAATGTTACGATTACTCTTTGCAACTGGTGCAATCAAACGTAACACTACTTGCGTGGGATGCGACAATTTACTTTTTACACTCGTAGGTTTTGGATCTTTACCAGTATAAACTTCGGCATTTACCATATAGTGGGTTTTACTTGCACTTTCTCGTATTTAGCGGGTTAGTTAGGCATGTACATGCGAAATGAACATCTCCCTCTAAACGGAACTAGTTTCTCGTCTATGGTGAGATTAGACCCCGAAGCATAATTTTCTTTGGAATTGGTTATGAACTGTTCAAATAGATCGGAGATTGCAGCTAACTTGTTGCTTTTTACCCTTTTAAGTCTAGGTGTAGCATCATCAAAACGAAGACAGGCCAATAAAAATGAAAACCGTGCCAATGACATAGTGGATCGAAATAGTGGCCTTCCGGTTCCATCAATAGCCCACATAGATTTCAGATCTTCATGACCTGACTTGAACAGTCCTTTCATGTATAGAAGACCTATAAAAGCTATTATTTCCAATTCGTCTGTGTTTTGTACAAACGTAAGCAAAAATGTCTTTCTGTTGTTTCTGCATGTTTTAAATTTACTTCAATGAGCTTTCATTTCGTCGATTTTTAAATTAGTGTTTTGAACAATAATTTGAATCATATTGTCGGTAAAAAGTAACTTCCAAACTTCCAACGGAATTGTCAAACGATTTGCACGAGCTGGGCCTTTCAGACCAGGTAACACATTTTTTATAATATTGTGCTGTAAAGTTTTTTTACGAGAAGGAGCTTCTTTGGACCATTTAGTTCTATTCTTTCCGTACCACGGTTTTTGAGGTGGTAAAACGTTCGAAGTCGAAGCGGTGTTACTATCAGTGGAAGTATCTGTTAGATGTTCTTCTTGGTAATCATCTTCACTTGAATTAGCCTCAACTTTGCTTTCTGAATCATGGTTACTAAAAATTTCGTTATCTTCTTCTTCCTTATCACTTTCATCGCCACTCAATATTTGACCAAAAGTCCTGCCTTTTTCTTCTTCCGGTATAGGTACGTCTTCAACGTTCTGCGCATTGTTATCATTGTCCATATATGGCCAAAAAGCATCATCGTCTAATAATTCCGCCAACTTGCGATCCGACAGTAGCTCATTGGTTGAGGCGTTCATAACTATAAAAATTAGCAAGTATGAGTATCTTACAATATAATATTGCTTCATTATAACCATACTCAAGAAACTAGTTAGCAATATACATAAATTTATATGCCCACTTACCTAAATTATCCAAGTTTACAAACTAACACTTCTGCTACTATCGGGTCCCACGGACCCAAATATCGTATTGCTTTGAAAGTAAACAATATATACAACCACTCACAACAGCATTCGATGAAGAACTACTTGACTGGAAAATAACTGGAAGCACGATTTCCCCACTCTAATATGTTTGGGCTATTTTCAAGAATTTAGATGTCGCTGGGTCCTTAGGATCCGATAGTAGTAGTTACGAGATGAAGCAAATTGTTATCATCGTAGTGCTTAGAGATGAATTCTAATATTGATTCTTCAAATAGTGTAGCTGAATCGCGGTTAGTAGCGCAGAAATCTAAAGATGCGTATAAAAAATAATATCAGTTGATTAAATGGATGGAAGAGCAAAACGTAACAGATATCAATGAACGAGTTGTAATTGCTTACCTTCAGAAAATGTTGGAGCAGTACAAGGCGTAGACTATGTGGGCTATCTATACAAAATTACAATTTTTGTTGATATTAAACAAAGGAGTCGATATAAAACCATTTATAAAAGTGCATGCATTCATGGAGGCAATTAGTAGGACTGACGTAGCCAAGAAGGCATATGGATTCAATGAATATTATTTCCGGAAGTTTTGAATGGGTGCACCGGCTATTACCTATTTATTTTTGAAGGTGGTAGCAATTTGCTGTATTTTTGGATCTTAGAAGATGTGAATTATGCGATTTAAGCTTACATAATATCAAAGCGTATTTGTTATTAGTATCCGACCGTCTTAGACAGTGAAGGCTCCATGTTTTACAGTAGCTGACAGTGAACCAATTAGTTATATGTGTTTCGTGAAGACAGTATTACGGTGGTACTGTCAAAGAAGAACATATTTCTTCAATACAAGCACCAAATTCCATTTACCTGGGGCATTTGGCTGCTCCGTCTGGATCTGCAACTAACATTAGAAATGAAATATTAACGTTTTCCAACGATAAAGGAATATCAACTGATTCACTGATTGCGGATGCGATGGAACGGTCGTTATTACTGGTACAAAAGCGGGTGTAATAACTCTTCTAGAAACCTAGCTGAGTCGTCCCCTTCAATGGTTTATTTGTATGTTACATCTTAACGAACTGCCTTTACGTCATCTTTTGGCTCAGCTTGACGGTGTACCTCAGGGACCTAAAACATTTTCTGGTGCTGTTGGTAAATCACTACAAACTTGTTACACGCTTCCTGTCACTAAGTTCAAGAAGATCGAGGCAAATCCATTTCCAGATGTAGATAAGAATATTTTGCGTACAAATCAGCAATATTTGTTGGACATTATAAAAGCTGTATCCTCAGGAGAATGCTGTCAAGATTTAGCTGCTATTCAACCTGGACCGGTTGTGTATTCTAGATGGCTGACGAGTGCAAACCAAATCCTTCGTTTTTATGTGGCAACTGAAAACCTTCCGAAAACTTGGTACATTTGGTTACTTATATTATGGAAGTATATGACCCAATACGGTTTATCATCAAAGTAAAGCCATTGTGAATCGATCTGTGGAAGTTGATCGTATATACTCTAGATATATGCCGGATTCGCTTAGAAAAACAGTTGACGTTGTTATTCGAAGATATGGTTTTTTGCACACATGGAGAATTTGCTCCTGGCAATGTTGTATGACGATAGAGTTACTATTCAAAGATTAGCTGTCTGTAGAGTAATTTCTGCTAGACAGATAAATCGAAATTCATCTGTAAGAAGTTTTCGTGCGCCCAAAATAAATATGGAAGCCAAAGATTACATATATTCAATTAATTGGGCTGAAATAAACGAGCGATTAGATCCTCCAGTTTTAAAAGCTATCTTGGATGAAAACTTACAAAATTTTGAATCAGATGAGAACATTTCAACTTTAAACCCATCTCAGAAAGATTGTGCACTTTGAGAATAAGAGAAAAGTATCACAAAATTACACTTGTAAACATATATGCACCATCAGAAGAGAAGGATATAGAAGTGAAAGAAGAATTCTATAGTAATCTTGACGGAGTATTTGAGGCTATCCCCAATTATGATTTGAAAATCGTATTGGGAGACGCCAACGCCAAGATAGGTGAAGAGGAGACGTATATGCCAACAATTGGAAGATATAGTATGCATGAGAAAACAAATTAAAATGTCCTATTGTTGATAGATTTTGCGAAAGAACACAACCTCAGAATCAAAAGCACATATTTTCAGCGTAAAAATATTCATGAAGGTATGTGGATATCGCCAGACGGAAATACAATGAACGGAATCGACCATGTTTTAATTGAACTCGAAGAAGACCAATGCATCACCAATATTCGAACGTATAGAGGACCCCATCTGGACTCAGATCATTTCATGGTGGGAGTCACATTAAAGCAACTGATACCAATAAACAAAAATGAAAAGAGGAAACGAATGGAAGATAGAATGGTTGTAGGGTTATTGACAAATGAGGAGACAGAAGGATATGAAAAAGTAATCAGCGAGGAAATGGATGACATAACGGAAAGAGATAGAGGATCATTGGGAAACAATAAAGACAATAATGAATACTGCAGCCAAAAAAACGAGTAAACATGAAAGGAAGAAACTGAAACCATGGTTTGATGATGAATGCGTGCACGAAATAGATAAAAGAAATAAACTAAGAATAAAGACTCCAACAACAGAAGTACACGATGCTAAAGAAAAATACAGCGAACAATAGAAAAGAACAAAGAGATTATTGAGAAGGAAGAAGAGGGAGTACAATAAGCGACTAGTGCAAAATGTAGAAGATAATTACAGAAACAAAGATCTGAGAAACCTGTATCAAGGAGTCAAAAGAGAAAAAAAAGGATCCAATTCAAATCCCGTATTCATTAGAAATAAAGATGAAGAAATGCTACTGGACGAAAAAGAAATTTTAGAGCGATGGAAAACATACTTCGAACATCTTTTAAATGGGCGAAGAACTGGATAATGAAGAGATTGTAGGAACAAATTTCGAGCTGCACTCAAAAGAACCTCCTCCGAGTAGAGATAAAACAAATTATATTATAGCTAATCTAAAGAACAATAAAAGTCCGGGAAGTGACCACATAACAACGGAAATGTTCAAATATGGAGGAACGCGATTAGGTGATGAAATGGAAAAACTACTGCAAAACATATGGGAAGAAGAACGAATACCGACAGAGTGGACCAACGCTATAATATTTTCTATACATAAAGAAGGGAATAAAAATGAATGCCACAACTATAGAGGAATAGCACTATTAAATGTGGCATACAAGATACTAGCCACTTATATCAAGGATATTTTAAAGGAAAATTTGGAAAATTAAATCGAATAATACCCATGTGGATTTAGACGAGGTAGGAGCACAGTGGAGCAAATCTTCATGCTACGAAAAATAGAGACTGAGAGCTATCAATTTGGAAAACCGACGATGGTGCTATTCGTCGACTTCAAACAAGCATTCGATAAAGTAAAAAGAAAGGAACTATACAAAGCTCTGGAAGACCTAGGAATAAGCGGGAAACTGATCAGAATGATTCGACTAACACTACAAAGTACCGAAAATGAAGTAAGAATAAAAAACGGTGTGTCAGAGAAATTCATCGTCACTGAAGGCGTAAGACAAGGCGATCCACTGTCATCTATTCTCTTTAGTCTGTTATTGGAAAGAGTAATTCGAAAAGCAGGCATAAATAGATCTGGACTTATATATCATAAGAGACATCAATGTTGAGCATTTGCAGATGACATAGCAGTATTAGCGAGAAGTAAAGAGGAAATAAGACAGGTAATAAAAAATATTGCAGAAAAAAAAGGGCTCTATATCAATGAACTGAAAACAAAATACATGGAATGGACAGATCGAGACTTTATAAAAGGGAATTATTCAACAGTAGGAACAGCCAAAGGAAAGATATATAAGTTTGAAGAAATAGATCGATTCGAGTACCTTGGAACAATAATCACACGAAAACCCAATATAGGGGAGGAAATCCAAAACAGAATAATGCGTGGCAATAATTGCATTTGTGCCTTGAATAGATTATTGAAAAGCATAAATATATCAAGGAGTGCGAAAATCAGGATTTACAAGACTGTGATTAGGCCTATAGTTACATATGCCTCAAAAACATGGACATTAAACCAGAAAGAACATGGAATGCTACAAATATGGGAAAGAAAACTACTGAGGAAGATATTTGGGGAAAAATTACAAGATGGAATATGGATAAGGAAAACAAACAAAGAGCTCGAAGAATTATATAAAAATCCGGGTGTTATTGGAATGATAAAATCTCAAAAACTAAGATGGTTAGGACATATAGAAAGAATGAGAACAGGAAGGCTACCGAGAATATTGATATATAGCTCTATAGGAGGAAGGCGAAGGAGAGGTAGACCCAGAACAAGATGGAAAGCGGAGGTTGAAGAGGGCCTACGAAGACTTAATATCAGAAATTGGAAAAGTAAGACAAATGACAAGATGGGATGGAGGCAAGTCGTCAACCAAGCCATGGAAAGGTTAACTTATTAATGTGCAAATTGAAAATGGGTGCAGAACACAAGAAATTTTGAAACGAACCGAAGTAGTGGGCATTCGGATAGTCTGTGCGAAAGTGGCAATTGAGCTTAGTAGATTGTCGCAGAAGAGTTTCGTATGGAACTCCGAGCACCCACCGCTAATGTTGAAACATCAGCCATGGACCTGCACGGTCTGTAGTGCTAGTATACATACATACAAAGCCATTGTCAATCGAAGGTCCTAAACACCTATGGAAGTTGTTCGTATATACTTTAGATATATGCCGGGTTCGCTTAGAAAAACAGTTGACGTTGTTATTCAAAGATATGGTTTTCTTGCACACATGGAGAATTTGCTCCTGGCAATGTCGTATGACGATAGAGTTACTATTCTAAGATTAGCTGTCTGTAGAGTAATTTCTGCTAGACAGATGAATCGAAATTCTTTTGTAAGAAGTTTTCGTGCGCCCAAAATAAATATGGAAGCCAACGATTACATATATTCAATTGATTGGGCTGAAATAAACAAGCGATTAGATCCTCCAGTTTTAAAAGACATCTTGGATGAATACTTAGAAAGTTTTGTATCAGATGAGAACATCTTAACCAAATTTCCATATTTATCTAGCTGTCCATGGCACACACAAGGAACCGAACGGTGTGTAAAATTGGTAACCGAGGCAGCTCCGCTTGTTTGTGGACAAGAAAGGAGAGACGGATTAATAAGATCCAGGCTTGAGTCAAGAACCATGATGAAAAATTTCAATACAAAAGCAGAGGTCAGATTCAAATTATTATTTTATGTTTTATTCTATTATTCGATTTTAACATATTCGTATTTAGTTTATTATATCAGCTAGAATAATGATTTTTTCATTCATTTTCATTACAATGTAGCAATCTTAGTAAAATAAAGGAATTTAAAAACTCGATTTTTATTTGGGGCACCTAAAAAATGCTTATACATGCCTAAGTTTTATCTAGGTGCGTTTAAGACGTGATAAATTAACTCCAAGGTTAAAATGTCATATACCTGGAAATTTTATTGTCACTTTGACATCGATAAAAAAGGTGCATCCTTTTTTATCGGATAAAAACTTCTCTTCCTCAACATCTAGTAAGTGGGCGTCACTTTTACACAATGACAATGAGTCGCAAGTTTAGTTACTTATAATTTCACAGCAATTAAGTGTTGGCAAAACTGCAAGAACTGTCAATTAGTCTGTCACATTTTCGAATTTTGAACATATAGTGCTTTTATTTTGAATCGGTGTGGTAATTATTTAACTTTGTTGATATAAAAACCCAAAAGATGAATCGTTTTGGTGAAGTTTCGAATGAGCAAATTACGTTAAATATTGGAAAATATATACCGCAATCTACAAAAAACACGAAAGCTTCAATCTGGATACAATTTATGGAGTTTTGTCAAGTTCGAAAGTATGAATTGTCCGAAATAATTCCATTACACGAAGTAGCAAATATATTGAAGGATTGAGCCTATAATATGAAAAAGAAAAATGGAGATGATTATAAAGAATATGAGGTTAAATCAATTTGGAATTCGACTGCGAAGACGGTACAAGAAAAATATTTTTGGGAGTACAATATTAAATTCAGTCTTTTTGTCGACATAACTTCTAAAGAAGCTCGTGATGCGAGAAATGGTAAACGGAAAGAATTACAAGCTATTCCAGCTAAAAGGAAGGTTTGTTCTGTAGCGGACAAGAGAGATATACTGAAAATGGCAAAATTGTGCAATGCAAAAGAACCAGAAGGACTACACAGAGAGAGAGAGAGAGAGAGAGAGAGAGAGAGAGAGAAGTTCGTAGATTTTTTGAGTTGGAGCTTGTAGTGTTTTATTTGGGTTTGTTTTTGTTTGGAGTTTGGCCCTGTCATAGGATTTATTTCCTCTTCAGGTCTGGTTGGGGGTGTCTTTGTGGGTGGTTTGTGTGCGCACATTTTTTTAGAAAAGTGTATGGGAGGTAGAGAAAAAAGGGGTAAAGAAAATTGAAGATTTGTTTGGTTTTGTGGGTGAATTGTGTTTTTTTGCTAGAAATGAACCGGAGAGAGAGGCAGGAACAATCAGCATCGAGATTGGATGATTTTTTTGCAAACGTGGTTTTGAAGGTGTATAGAATGGGAAATTTAGAAGTGTCTGGTAAGGTTAGATAATGAATAAGACGAACCATGTTGCGTTGCGGATAGTTAATAGAGGCGAGGTGGATGATTGAAATTGCTGGAAAATAAAAATGTTTTTGGAATTGGGTGTCTCCTATGTCATGAGAGTTAATAAGAAGCGTTGGGAATGGTTTTTGAAATTTTTGATTTTAATTTGAAATTTGTTGGAAAAGTGACTAGGAGACATTGAAAGATGTGTGGATGATGTCGGGTGGTGGCGACTGGCTTTTTTCGAATTCGAGGTGAGGAATTTTTTGGAAAGGTGTGAATATCTGCGGTGTGGTGTTCTGAATATGAAAGTTTAAAATTTTTTTTCGATTATTGAGTTGAATTTTGTATTTACTTATTAAAATGTTGACATTAAAGATTTTAATGTGACTGTTTAAAATATTGTAATGAGTGGGCTGGCATCGAATAATAATATTAATCTAAAAACTTAGTCGTACGTCGGCCCATTTGGCTAGCGAATGAATTCACTATGCTACAGGAAAAAACGTGAAAAACCTGCAGCACCGACGGGGTGGATGGGGCTCGCGGATCAAATTGAATCGCTTTCGCTCCTGATGGGAGTGAAAGCAAAGTTAGCACGCCTGCCTATATTTGTTATAGAGCAGTTGTGTCGATAAAAGGAAGGTATTAGATGGCGAAGTGTATCGGCTATGACGTCGCTTGAGTTAGGGATGACGTTCATGAGCGTGACGGTGAAGATTTCAATGAGGATTTTGATGTCGGTTGAAAGATCGTAGGGAGGTGGTGGCTTTTCAAGAGTGACTGGAGCGGTTTCTTGAGGGGTTTTGGGAGTCGATAGCCTGTGGGGGCAGCGAGGGTGAAAGGCGGGGTGTGGACCACCGCAATTGGTAATTGGTACATTTGGGAGTGTCGGACTTGGGGCAATTTTCGGTTCGGTGGACAGTTTGGCCGCAGGAAGGGCATATCGGTTTAGACCGACAAAAATCAGCGAAATGTCGGGTTTGCGTGCAACAACTGCAATATTTGGTGACTGGGGGTACAGGGGTGGTGTTGGATGGCTCGCACCGATGTGGGAGACCACGAAATATGAGGCCGGAGGTGAGGACCTGGTGATAGTGGCTTTCGGATGTGGTGACGATGCGAAACATCGATATTGGTTTGTTGGTGGCCTTGGCGATGATTCGCTAAGTTTTGAAAAATGGGAACTGTTGGTCGTGAAGAATTTCTTCGAATTCTTCGAGGCTGATCGTGATATCTACATTCCTGCAGACGAAAGAGAAGGTGGGTATAAGAGTTTTATTGGCTCGACGGGGTGGACGTTCGGTGGAGTTGAGAACGTTGATGGTGATATTTGAATCACCAGTTGAGTTGTCTATTCGTCTCAGAAGTATGGAGATTTAGGAGAAAAATTCTGGGAAGGTGTTGAGGAGTGGTGGTTTTCTTTGGAAGTGTGTGTGGAGTTTGTGCTGGATGTGAAGGGTGAGAGGAGAGGAAATTCTTTCTCACAGAGGTTTGATGTTTTTGGTTTTAAGGGAGTGATAGCGTCGGAACTGGTGTATGTATCTCGGGGGAAGAGTGTGTGTTGAGGGTCGATTGCGTTGAGGATTTCAAAGACTTCCTGAGAGCGTTCAAGGAGTTGTTTGGTTTCGAGTATGAGCTGTTGGTTATCGTGTTGGAGTTGTTTGGATTCGAGGTCGATTTGTATGGAGGGTGTTTTTGCAGCTCTGCGGCTGCGGCGTTGTCTGGAGGACATTTTATGAATTGAGTGTGGTAGGGTTGGGGTCGAAAGCTAATACCGACAGCGGACACTCTGCCGGAGGGAGTTGCCTCCCTAGTTGAAGGTTTTCTGACTTATTAGCTTTCAGGAGTTTTATATTTACCTAGAGGCTAAATGTCCTTCCCTCTTCGGATGGTGTAGCTTGCTCATATGTTGGCTGAAATAAAAACAAGATTAACACTGTTTATTATTTTCATAAATCAAATTTGTTTCAAAAGAAACAATTTACACTTCCAAGTGTATTGGAAGAAATGTCGAACTGAAACGGTTGGCAGAACATGGGGTTGGTTGTCTTCTGATGGAGGCGTCCACGGTGCCGGCGAAATCGCAGTAAACAGGTTTGTATCAGTGACCCGTTCTTGCTGTATCACCTTCCTGAAGCGATGGACTGGCGCTACTGAAGAACTACAAAAAAGATTTTCTCATATAGCTTCTTATGAATTAGCTTGGAGGGGAGGAGAAGCTGTAAACTGTGAAATATACCATTTTAAAGAAGAAAAATACCACCATGGAATTCCAACAAATAGATTTGAATATAATTCAATATTTTCGAAGACGACACAAGGTGGACCGACAGCAAATGGTTAGTAAAAAATGAAATGGAATAAAGTATTTGTCACGTTAGATTATTAAAATTACTCTTACAAAAAAGAAATGATCACATAACATCCGATCGACTTTTTTTAACTCCAAACCCCTTTTGGAGGAACACAAATTCTAAAGGTTGGTATAAAAATGTTCCACTAGGTATCAATATGATTTCTACTTGGACCAAAAATTCTGCCACTAAAATTGGACTCCACATCACAAATAAAAAAATTACCAATCATTCAAATCGCGCTCGTACAGTGTCTCAGCAAAAGCAGGGGTAAGCGACCAACAGCTTATAAAGATAACGGGAAACTAATAATCTTCTTAAATTAAACCCTATCTCCAAATGGACCATGAACATCATGAGAATCTTATTAATTCCTTAAGATCCTCGAGTCCGAGAAATCAAAATGAATATTTCATATGTGTGAATACCACGGAAGAAAATTTTCGAATCAGTACACCAAAGCAAACAATTTATATCAGTTGTGTATTTAATAATTGTACTTTCAAATAATCGAATTTTATTGTATTAATAAAGATTATTATTGTTGTTGTTCATCCATATATTTTGTAGTTTCTTGTATTAATAAAGATAATTATTGTTGTTGGTCATCCATATATTCTGTTGTTAGTTTATCTTGCCAACAAACACTCGAGCTTTTCTTTTATCAGATAAATTTCTCTTTAACTCAAAGTTTTGCCAATCACTAAATTTACTCTAAAAACTGACATTAGATGAAATCGTTCCACCTTTGGTGTCGCGATTTTATAATGTCAGTTTTTCTCATAAAATTAGCGATTGGCAAAACTGTTTCGTTGCAAAAAGAAATTTATCCGATAAAAAAAAGCTCTTGTGTTTTTACTGTTCACTAAAACTTTTTCTAATAAGGCAAAAAATGTTTTGCCGATCGGGCCGATAGAAATTGAAAACTTTTATAATTTCGATGAAATAAAACAATATAGTTTGTTTAAATCTTCATTCATTTGAACTAATGTTCAATTTGAACTTGTTGACGCGTTTCACTAACACAGTAACTTTGTCAAATAAATGAAGATTTAAACAAATTATATTGTTTTATTTCATCGTTCAGTATGGATCTTCATCAAGTAAAAGCCTCATCTATTCAATTTTTATAATTTCATTATATTTTTCGATCCACCCTAATGTGAATGGCTCGACAAAGAATGTGAAAATGCACTAAGGGAAGGGAATAAGAGAAGAGAATATGTGCAAAAGCACAACACACTTGAAGTTAATTTTAATCAGATCTAAAGATTAAAACTAACAATTTGACAATTGTTTCGATAATAAAAATCTTCGGAACAACTGTCAAATTTCTTAGAATTTTTAACTTTTCTTTCAAGATATTGTGGAATTATTTGGAAACAGTAAGTTTATTTGAGAAGCAGTATTATGAGTAGATTCCACGAAGTAAGGATCGAGACACTTGATTTGAAGAATATTGTAGGTCAGGTACCATAGCAGCCATTTTACTGGCTTCGGTGAGCTCAAAATCAAGAGAGCTTAACTGTGAGAGAACAATACGCAATCATAAAATGGTTAACTTTATGCACTCCGGAGGCTGTATCGTGTCAACAAAGTATGTTACCAAAAGTGGACGACGACATATATACAGGATTATTTTTTAAATTTTCGTTTTTCGTGTTTTCTTACTGAACTACAACTTTTTTTGGGGTAAACTGATACTTTTCTCTCTTCGTTGATGGGGCTGGCGGAAAAGTGATAAATATGAAGACGAATAAGGATGTGCAATATAAGAGTACGAGAAAAAAGTAGAGAGGTATCTAACAGTTTAGAAAGGGAGATGAAATGAAGAGTTTATTAACCCATTAAGGACCGAATTAATTTTTTTCGCTTGATTATTAATTTTTTCATGTTTTGAGAAAGTTGGACGGCAAAAGAACATAAAACAATTTTTTTTAAATTCAATATACAAGGTTGAACAAAAAAATCATTGATAACATATGGTATTCGTGGTCTCTAAAAGATATTTTTATTCCACATTTTCATATTTTAACAGTGGAACAAAAAATCAATTTATTTCGTATGGTACGAAGCAAAACAATTTAAACGAAGCCCAACATAGCATTTTTGGCACATGGTCCTACCAAATGAGTTACATGCTCCTGCAACACAACGCCGTCTTTGACACGAAACAACCAAATGGCCCATTGTATCAAACCTTATATCAGGTCAAATGTTTTTGGCTAGAGAGAGTCTAAGATTTTTTAGACCTACGTCATACTTTGGCAAGTATACTTGGACAATCTCACGCCTAAATTCCAGGTTAGACACGTTGTGATTTTTCCTACATAGAAACCATGCATTTTGTATGGCAACATCAATAAGCCAGGTGAATATTGGCCAATACCATCTCTTTCCACTTATCCCTGTCCTATAGGTGGCTATTCCTTGATCCATTAGGTCAACCCGTCCCATATTGTTGGTATAGGATACAATACAGTTTGGACGAGACACCATTAGATGCTATTTTTCTTGCTGGCTATACCTCTTCACAATTGATAATGGACGGAGGCCATCATTTGTAGAGGCAATTGCAACCCCTTAATTGTTCATTCGCCTGACCAGTAGAATACCATAATTTCCTTCAATAATATGTTCGATGTGTCCGCGATTTTTTCTTAATTGTTTTTATTCCTTAGCGGACATGATCTCGGTATTCGGTTTCTCCGAATCGTACCTACTACACCAAAACCGAGAGCAAATTTAGAACAGTAAATTAATTGTCAATGTGAATAATATACGGTAAATCATGTTTTGGGAGCACCTGTAGCATGAATATCATGGGGGCTAAACATTTTCCAAATACTTTATCTGAATTTCCATCACCACGACGGTCTTTTCCCTGGTATAATTCATAATTTATGAGATAACCATCTTCTGAATTTAGGCACCAAATTTTTTACCCAAAACAAATCGACTTGCCACGGTTGAATTGTTTGCATCCATGGCGTCTCCGTAATATTTTACCATTGACTCGTCAAATGACAAATTTTTGACAGGTTGAAAGTGGTTTAAAATCTATTCTTATATTTTATTCATAAGTTGCCGCAATTTCCAAGCCATATCAATTTCATTGATTTCAGTATTGTCTGCCAAATGGATATATTTTCGAATTTGAATGAATCTATTTCGCCTCATGGTATTTGCTACCATATTGTTATAGACGTCATCTTCCATGTCCCAGTACAGTTCTTTGCTAGGCAATTGATTGTACCCAGTTAAAATAAGGATAGTCACAACACAGCGTATTTCTGAATTGGAATTACCTTTGTCAGTTTAATTTTTGTACTGATCATATAATTGTGTTTGCTCAGTTAAGTGGTGGAACACATCGTCATCAAAAAATAATTCAAAAAGCTCTGTGGAGGTCATATTTTTATACTGCGAGTATTCACTTTCTGAAAAACCTCGAATTGATGGTTCTAAATCACCTTCTATCTATTTTGGGTTGTTCTTCACTGTGAGTCGATTATTTATCCATTCTTTGTTGCGTGCCTTATTACTAGTTTCCCATTTTGCTGTTGATTGTTTCACACTCGTCTGCTGTGTGGCATCTAAGTTTGTACTGGCTGCCTCCTACAATAATCATTAAGCTTCTAAAATCAGCACTGACTTTTGTTTATTTGGAAATTTACCTCGATATTTTGTGAAGTTCCACTGATCCTGTCATTGTTTGTCAGCTGTATTTCAGCATCAGTTCGTAACTGCCGTCCTATATAAAAAATAGATTGTTGATCTAAGTAAAAATAAATTACATCATACCTATAAGATTGTACACCATTCCCACATCATCGTCATCTGCCGAATCCTCGTCCGAATCAGCATTAACTTTTGACGATGTTATAAAAATGGTTCGTCCTTTTCTTGTACCTCTTCATTCAGCATATCTAGAGCTTGAGAAAGCGAAAATCTCCGCCTAAAATGTTATATCTACACTGTATGTATCATTTTGGTAAACGACATAACTTTGGAACCAAAGGACCACGGATACCATATGGTAGCACATGCTTTCTAGTCATTATTATGAGATCTATGGACAAGAAGAATATAAAAAAAATATCTAAACATATTTAACAAACCGTTAGCAAACTAGTACCATATATTAGCTCACCTAAAATATCACCAATAAGTCAAAAATATACGTACGCCCATTGAATGTCAATTATTTCACGCGAAAAATATTACGCGTTCAAATCAAACTTCACACTGGCACCCAAACTAACGTACGCTCATCCAACTACGTCTGGAGGTCAACTGCGGGCTTTTAACTATCCAAATAACAGGAAAGCGTCACCGCCGAATTTACTGGCTCTAGTGGGGTGGGAATTTTGCTACAACTGTTTCGCGATACCATACGGTATCTGTGGACCCTAATGGTTTACTTACAGATAAAGAAGGTAGACTGATAGCTTAAGAGAAAAAATACTAGAAATATGGAATATATTGAAGAATTCCTGAGGTCTCAGAATGATGAAAATGTATAAAATATAAACAGACGCAGTAGTAGTAGAACTAGAAGAATCAGAAGTGAACTAAGAAGTACCGATAATAGACCAGATAAAAATTATAGATAAACTCATTATAACTAAAATGTACAAATATGGTGGGGAAAATTTATTTAAATGCATGCTCAAACCGACTCTCTCTGCTCTTTCGACTGTTTCTTCGAATACTATTGATCTTTCTTGTAGTCTCCGTACTTTTTTTATCTATCCAGGATATTTAATTCCATATCTGTAATTTGTTCATACCTATCCCAATTTTTTTAAGGTCTTGTTTTATCCCGGGACTCCTATTTTTTATCCTTCTTATTATTACTACGCAATTTGTTTCCACTAGTCTGTAATTCGTCCTCATTTCTGGTACTTCCCTTCTTTCTAATCATTTAACAACTAATTCTACTACAACTTATATTATTAAGACATGTCATGTCATGAATATATGAAATTATGGTAGTGTTTAACTAGGAACGAATACCATGTATAAAAATTCGTTTACATCTTTTTTTTCACTACCACTCACTAGATTTCTATGTCTGTTACATTAGCAAATCAAGTAACATTGATTTGTTAAAAATGTATAGGAACCTTTCCATTATCTGTATACATTTTATTGAAGTATAACATGAAACACAAATTTCTCGGTAGGTATTAATATTAATAATGGACTTCAAATATGGGTGCTTCGCCTTTGTAACGCCGCGCCGCCTTTTACTTAAAATTGAAAGTTACTGATAATATTTCTTTCGAATTTATGTTTCACACTTGCTATAACTATCCTCTAATAACTAGGTTGGTTGAAGTGCACCGTGATTTTTATAATTCGAACAAAAACTGTATTACGGGTACAGTACAGTTGTTTCATGAACTGAACAATAACAATAATAGAGTACCATGCTAACACGAAATAAATACAGTGTTACTATAAAAGTATCACCAATTTTGATAACCCGATTTATTCAATAGTATTATACTTAGAAATATGATTTTATATACACAAAAATAACCACAAATTATTCAATTTTTATGCTACCTCTACAAATGTTCTATGTGCGTCCCTTTGGTCAAAGGCCACACGTCCAGTAGGTAGTTCAATTCATTCCACATATTTTTTATCGTGATTTCGTCAATGTTCATCAATGTATCACTGATCCGTTTCCGCAGCTCACCAAATTTCGGTAAAGGGGGCGCAGACACAATGTATCCCCCAACCGAAAAGTCACGAGGCGTTAAATGCGGCGAACTGTGTGGCCGGGGTAAGTAAGCGAGGTCACTATCACAAAGACAAAGTTCAACGTTCAGGTAAGCACGAACATCGAAGATCCAATGAGGGTGTTGGAAAATACATTTTCTCTCTGAAAAATTCTCTTTTCTACCGAATGTTACAACCCTTTGATCTGCGTGCCAGAATTTACAACCCCTTTTGAATCTTGAAAAACTTTAGTCTGCGCGGTGCGACTCAGTATGATCCCTTGTACCCTCTTCTCAGAAACTTCAAGGGTTATTGGACACAGTGAAATATACCCGCATGCATCTCCGCTCATAAAAAGTTCAATACACAGTTTCGAAAGAATTCTCTTTTTATTGATGGCAGTTCATGCCTTTCTAGAAAGGGTTCTGGCTGTCATAAATCCGTTCATCTATCAATATTTGCACGTGTGACCATTTCTGGAATCAAGAGTAGCATACGATCTATCTTGCAAGAAGATCTCAGTTTTAAGAGTCAGTTTCGAATGTTTCGTCAAGTGTATCGATTTAGATCCAACTGTGAGTTTAGCTCAAATTGCATGTCAGTAGTTAATTCAAGTATCTCCTGAGGTAAATTGTGGAATCGATTTGTCATAAAAATAATTCGATAATCAATCTGAAGAATATTTTTCTATTATTCTTTCGAAATTTTGTTCTTTTGTATAGAAATTCTTCAAAAATCCCGCAAGTGATGTCATACGACAATAATTTCATGAATAACCCATATGCAATTCTGAATTCATTTGCTGATTTTTTCTGTAAATCAACGCCACATCAACTCCGTTTGTTCGGATCTCAAGCGATATTTTTATTTCGCATCTGCACATTTATAGTTTCACTGAAAACGACGTATATTAGACCCTAATATCTCTTAAGCCTAAACAAACCACTGGACCAGATTACTTTTCTACTTTCTCACTTAAAGATTGTGCAACCGTTATTGCACGACCGCTGTCTACAATTATTGACTCATGTTTGGAAACCACGAGAATACCAACGATCTGGAAAACATCGAAATTCTGTCCGGTATGTGAAAAAAGGAATTAACAGGACGTATCAAACTACCCACCCACTTCCATCAGATGCAAATTCGCTAAAGTCTTTGAAATCCTATTACAACCACTCATTTGAATTTAAGTCTATCACTTACATACCTTCGTCAGGCCTTCCTCAAGGATCAATAATTGACCCGCTCTTATTAAAAATTTTCATGAATGACATTTCTGAATGTATAAATGTCAACTACTTGTTATATGATGATGATTTGAAACTATATTGCACCATGAAAAGCATGGCTGATTCTGAAAATATATCTTTTAATTTAAATCAGGTAGTCGGCTGGTGTGAAATTGTCCCTCGATCCAACTAAATGTAATGTGATGTTCTTTAGCAGTAAAAAAATATCTATATGTTTCATTATTTTATAGATACTATTTCCCTGAATCACTTACTGACCATGGAATTATATTTGATTATTCCCTTTCTTTTAACAATCATATTGACTCTATCATTGGTTCTGCTAACCGCGTGTAGGCTTTAATAGTAAGACTACTAAACTTTAAGGTTAACGGTGTTTAACCCGTTTTGGTATATCACAATCAGCTTTGTTACAGCGGCATAGTTTTTTTATTTTCAAATCAAGACGCGATTATTATTACTTAATTTTTGGGTACCAAATTATTCAACAAGTAAATAAAATAATTAATAAATGAAGATAGATAAATAAATAAATAAGTGAAAAAATAAATAAATAAATTAATAAATAAATAAATAAATAAATAAATAAATAAATAAATAAATAAATAAATAAATAAATAAATAAATAAATAAATAAATAAATAAATAAATAAATAAATAAATAAATAAATAAATAAATAAATAAATAAATAAATAAATAAATAAATAAATAAATAAATAAATAAATAAATAAATAAATAAATAATTAAATAAATAAATAAATAAATAAATAAATAAATAAATAAAAAATTGAATAAATGAATAAATAAGTAAATAGATATATAAATAAATGAATACATTTAAATGTGTATACCGATCAAATACACTGATTATAGACATGTTTTCTCTGTTCATCAGTCGTGCAATCTTGCTGGTCAAGTAGTAAATTGGCAGACTGAATGTTTATTACGCAAACTCATATTATTGTAAGCTGATGTGACATGATTTAATTACTGACCATTATAAAAATTATTTGCTGAATGAGAGTTGCTGCCTGAATTTCTTATATTGCGAACAAGATCTTTGAATGCTGACCAAATTATTTAGATGTTTTTGTGGCCAGCCGAATTTTTGTAACGACCAAACATTGTAACAATTTTCCTAGAAAAATTTCAGAATTTTAGAGCTGTTTCTACTATGCGCTAGAGATAATTCAAGTGATCCACATTGAGCTACATTAAGACGTACCATATATAATCATATAATTAATTATATGTGAAATGTTTATAACATCACAATAAGATTTTATTTCCAATGAACTTCTTCATAATAATATTTTTAGGGCCAGTTCCACTAATATCTGATAACTTAGATGAGTTTTGTCCTTTCCTACTTTATGTCAAATGACTAAGACAAAAGTTTTGAATATGCTTTCCGACACTTATCAGAAGGTGGTGAAACTAGTTTTTAAACTCGTATTTCTCCGCTAGTTAGTATAATCTATGATTTTCAGAATAAACCCCAACAAGTGTTAGGAAGTCAACACCAGTAACAATCTTTTCATAATATGACTATTCTCATTCGTATTACCTAAACTTTTCTCATACGTTGAGATAACATTCTGCAAAATAAATATTATTAAACTCAGGTTCGATGTAAGTTGCTTGGGAAACTTTAACAACTAATGACAACATATTTGATCTTTCAACTGGAACTAATGCAGCTCACGCATTAGCTGATTCGATACATTTTTTTGAGAAATTTGGATTCCCGAACATATGATCCTCATCTGTTTACAGAAGGGAGAGTATTATCAGTCATCATCCTCAATGATATTCAGTTTCCTAATCATTGAAATATTGAATATAAGCCTTTCAGAAAGAGATATACTCCGGACTTCCCTTGTCTTTGGGAGAACACTTCTCCGCCACATCCGCTCATTTCCTTCTCTAGAACAATTGAACAAAACTAACCAATCCAGCAAATTTTTGGCAGCAGTGCATCAAATAATGAAAAAGGAGAGGAGTAGAATGATCATCATAAACGGCATTTTGGCGTAATAATTGATATCCGACATTGTTTTATCAACAAAGGCGAGCAATAAAGCGAGCTAATAGCAATGAAAACCTTGGAAATAACTACCTGATGGAGGTGTTCTACTCCAACATCCTAATGGACGAGTAAAACCCAAAAAGAGGTGATGAACTTGTTTTAGTGTCTAGAATCAGCTTATTATTGGTCGTCACCTTTGTAGGTGCCGCTGAGAATGCAAAATAAGATCAAGCATGTAAGTCAAGTACAATATTACAATAATAAATGACTTCAGTGCTATGGATAATTTTTGAAACAAATGGAGCTACTTAAAAACACCGGGGTGACTAGGAAAATTTTGCTTTTTCCAGTTAAAACCGATGCTGCGCTCTGGCGGTCGAAATTTTCATCTCGAATTCAGTCTGCATCTGTACCTAACATGCTTCTCAGTTGAGTTTATGTTGTGGTACTGGTTATATACTCACTGTTATTGTGTTGTGCACCTCCAACAAAAAGTTAAGAAGCTTGATTTTTTTTAACCTGCAAACTTCCTATTGTACAGAGATCCCTAAAAGGACTGAAATATCGCCGTATTTTTTTCAAGAGTAGGTATATATCAGGCAATCGTTCTCTAGCATAAAAGCCTTACTTTTTCTTCTTACATGCCAGTGGCGTATCATTTTATTTTTTTATGTAATTTCAGGTGCGACTTGAAAAATGGTGCGTATATACAAAAGGAAACAGGGAAGTCGTATATATCGGGATTATAGCGGAGACACGCTCCAGCGAGTACGACACCTACACAAACAAGGTAGAAAATTGAAAGATTCAAGTGGAGAATATGAAATTCCATTCATAACTTTTCATAGAAAAGCTAAAGGACTACACACAAAAACAATTGGAGGTCAAACTGCAATGTCAATCGAAGAAGAGAACTATCTGGTTCGGTCTATATCTATCGCAGCGGACTGTGGTTATCCCTGTGATTCAAACGATATAAAAAAATGGTGAAATCCTACTTGGACAGAAGTGGAAAAAAATTGCCACAATTCCGAGACCTGGTGAAACCTGGCTGCAAAAATTTCTAAAGCGACCTAAGGAGGAGCTGACTAAAAGAATGTCTCAATCAATAAAAGAAAGTAGAGCGAAAGTTTGGCCTGATACTATTAATACATATTTAGACCACTTATAAGAAAGTCTACAAGATGTTCCACTCAACGAAATAGTAAATTACGATGAGACTAATTTTACGGACGATCCTGGCCGCGTGAAAGTCATCGTTCGTAGAACTTCTAAAAGAGCGGAGAAGGTAATGGATACATCCAAACAGCTACTTCCGTCATGTTTGCTTGTGCAGTTTCAGGATTCATGCTTCCGGTCTACATAGTCTACATAGTCTATAAGGCAGACCAGCTATCAAAATATGAAACATTACGACGAGGGCAGCTAAAATTTTGAAAATATGTGATCTTATTTATTGATTTGATTGTAAACTGTCAAACGAATTTGCTTTTATTTATTTTCTTGTAGTCTCTATTATACCAAATAAGGTTTATTTTGGGTTATTTTGTTAATGTTGAATATTGTTTTTTTATTTTTATAATAAATTTGTGATGACAATAAAGTCAATTTTGAAAAAAATGTTTCTTTGTTTGAATATTAATGAAGAAATTTAAAATAAATAATTTGTTTTATGTTGGACCTACCAAATTAGTTATTGCGAATTTCATGTCGGCCGAATTGCTTTCCTACTAGCTACTACAATGTAAAATAAAGGCAAATTAAAAGTCGCCCTAACATGGGGCGACTTGAAAAAGGACCTTCCGTATTTTTTTCCTAGGGAGTGGAGAGAGCTACAACCTTTTTAAGCGTTGTGTCCAATAGCCACCATCTAAAATAACTTTTATTTGAATTAGAATGGTAAATAAACGGCGGTAGGGTATCGAATATTCCAAAAATGGTATCAAGTCGCCCCGTTTAACGGTACCAATGAATAAATGAACGAAATAAATTACCAAGATGCCTAGGAACGTGTGGGAATGACAAGATACACCTTCGATATTGTATGGTAGCGAATAGTGACAGTTTAAACTTTTAATTACTAGAGTGGTAAGGAAGCAACATAATAATTCATGGTATAAAATGTGAATTCCAGGTAATAAAAGTGAGAAAAACGCACAGTATAGTTATACCCGTATAAATTCCAACACTTTTCGTGACAAAGAACACCTCCACAAGTAGCTATAAATTCGAATGAATAAGGACTGCTTTCGTGGTTTGCGGTTATACATATTTAGTGGATTCCTATACGCCTACAAAAAAATTTACATACTGACAATAACATTTCATTAGTTTTAAATATTTGGTAGACATAGACATTACATTAGGTAGAAAAAATAAGGAAACATTCATACAATTGCTCGCTGATATCAAAATTACAATGTTGAGATTTTGAATAGGAATTTCTCCCCTATGAATACGAGTTTCATGGGCGTACCGAATGTCTAAATAATTTAACGTAAACTTTGATTCTTTGAGTACTATATGTATTCTTATCAACTTCATGTCAGTACAATACTGATGCTAATTCTTATATATCAAAATATGGACAAGATTTACATGCACCCAGAATTGCACCAAAATCGCAAATGAGTCAAAGTCATTGCTCAAGTATCAATATAAAAAGTCATCCCGTCTGTACCTAAAATTGGTAAATAGGCAATAAATAGGACGGGTGGCACGCATTGATGTTTTCGGATTGCAATGGTATTCAAACTTCGAGGTAACGCCGTTTTTTGTTGACAACATACCAGGTAACATCGAAGTTATTATGTGGAATTTTTAATACATTTTCAGTAAAAAAGTATAACACTTTTAGTAATTGAATATGGTGGGTTGTTCTGCTTATGGTTGCAGAAACGAAGTGGGAACAAGGACCTCTTGATTCGGGATCGCATAAATTTCCATCCACTTTGTGAGATAGTCCATAACAACCAGGATGTATTAAACCACCATTTTCTGTCGTCGGAAATGGTCCAGCGATGTCTAAAGCAATCCTTTCGGAAGGGCTTTTAACATTATATTGTTTCATGGGTGTCTTTCTCTTGCGATGTGATTCATTACTCCTAGCACAAGTCATACATTTCTTACACCAGTCCTTGACATAGTCGGAGCTGTTCAACCAGTAAAACCTTTCACGGACTTGCTGAACGGTTTTCTCCACTCCCAGAGGACCACCCGATGGACTGCCGTGTAACTTTTTTAGTAAATCGACTACTCTCATTCTTGGATAACTATCTGTCTTCTTATCTCGGAACCATTATCGTTTTCAAGGAATCTTTTCAATAGCCCATCTTCCAGGACAAGGGACTCCCACTGAACCCAATATGCCTTGAGCGTCTTGACATTCCTTGCCAGGTAGGTCTACGATTTTCTACCTTCCTTTGTCGAATCTTCTTTAGGTTAGGATCGTTCTCCTGACTCCTTTGATCCTGGTGAGTGACCATTCTTCATTGATTACTGTAGTTCTTGAAACTGCAGCTTCCCTAAATTCCGCGTTATTGCAGTGGGAACAGTCTGTTGGGTACGGCCGTCTGGACTGGGAGTCGGCATCTCGGTGACTCACACCGGCTCGATTTTCGATGTTGAAATCGTTCAATCCATCTAGCGATCTGGCCCTCGGGATTCTTGAACTACATCAATCACTTGATTGCTGCATGATCAGTCTGGATTAAGAACTTCCAACCATGGAGATACTGGTAAACGTGTTCCACGGACTTCACTACCGCCAGAACTCCTTTTCTTGTGACGCAGTAGTTTCATTCTGATTTGAAGAGGACTTTACTGTAATATTCCAGCCCTATTTCGTGCCCTACTTGGATCTGTAGGAGCAGTCCTCCATTTCTTACGTTGCTTGCGTTAGTGTCAAGAATAAAGTCTCCCTCTGGTAATGGATATCGTAATATCGGCACCGTGGTTAAATGCCTCTTCAAGGTTTCAAAAGCCGTTTGACAGTCTTCGTCCCATTGGAAAGCTTTTGTTTCTTCTGTAAGTCTAGTTAGGGGTTTTGCAATATCTCCAAACTTACTTATAAATCTTCTATAGTATGTGCAAAGTCCAAGCAAACTTCTAATTTGATGTTTGTCGGTTGGTTGCGGCCATTGCTGTATGGAAGTAATTTTCTCTGCATCCACCGCCAATCCTTTATTGCTTACTATATGATCTACATAGTTTACTTGGTTTTGGAATGACATTTCTTCGAGTTTAACATGAGCTGGGCAGAACCAAATTCTTCAGGTATGTCTTCCAAGAAAACCCTCTTAAGACATTTTCCATGAGTCTTTAAAATGTCGCGGGCGCATTAAAGAGCCCGATGGGCATGACTTTGAAATGCGATAATCCAGATCCGGTCGTGAAAGCAGTCTCATCTTCGGCTTCTGGGTCCATTTCTACTCGCCAATAACCAGACTTCAGGTCCAAAGTTGAAAACAGTTTACTGCCGGCCAAAGTATCTAGCGTATCGTTGATTCGAGGCAGAGGATAGCTGTCTTTCTTCGTCACGTTGTTTACCTGGCATGCAGAATCTCGTAGCTGCATGCTTTTTCTTGACGAGCATTACTGGAGACACCCATGGCCTGGTGGATGATCCTATCACTTTTTATTCTGCCGTATCTCGAATTATTCCTACAGCTTCCTCTCTCTTCGCTCGTGGTAATCTTCCGGCTGATTGCCTGATTGAATTGACATTACCAGTATCGTTTTTGTGTTTGACGGCTGATGTTCTACCAATCTTCCCTCCTTTTGGTACAAATAGGTCTGGATACTGCAAGAGACATCCTCTCATTTTCCTTTTCTCAGCTTGATTTAAGGATTGACCAGCTACTGTTAACATTTGTTTGAATCTGGCATTGCCGTTGTTTGGAAAAACCAATCCTGGTTTCCTTCTTGTTGGTAATTGGGTAATCTTTCACATTTATCACATTTACTGGGATCTCCGTCGCCGACGCAACCAATGCTTCTACAATTAGTATTCCTTTGCCAACCTCTTCGTCCTTGGTTCCTTTGATCTATCATAACCGGTGTACCTTCCTCCATGATTCCCTGTAGCCGCGCTACTATCATGGTTTCCTTTGTGCAGGTAGAACGGTATCTTCATGTACAGCTGCCAACACCGTGCTTCCTTCATATGGATGAAGGAATACCTCCTCGGAATTCACTCTAATTGTTCTGTTTCTAGAGTCCAACTGTGAACCATGTAGATTCATTACGTCCATTCCCAGAATCACGTCTTCTTCAATGTCAGCTACGATTACCGTATTCGTGAACTTTTCTGAGCAAATTCCAAATTGGATTTGTGTCTCCACGTGAACGTTGGCACTCTTACCTGTAGCTGTCCGTTAGTAGAAGCTTTTACTTTGGGTTTATTATCTCTGGCCGTACAATGGTTAGGTTAGGTTAGTTGCTCCAGTGTCTACCAGCAGAGTATATTTCTTGCCATTCGTCTCTCAATCCACATTTACACTGTCGTCGCGACATCTGAGAGAAGCTATCAGTATGAGAGGGTATTTGGAACAATCTTGGGTCGGTGTCGTCCCCTCGTAGTCGGGCCGTTCTAGTTTTTCTGTGACTGGCGTTATCCGTTTGCAGGAGACATGGGGCGCTTACACGAACTGCGTACATGCCCTAGTTCGCCTCAATTCCAGGATCTGATTTTTCTCTGCATCTTATCCAATGTTTTGGGATGTTCTGGGATGGGTTGAACGAAGCGTTGTCTGCATATTGAGGTCACGTAAGCCATCAATAAAGGCCTGGATGCCCAGACATTTCATCATGTTCTCTGGTGCTGATTGATAAGCGAATGGAACTAGTCGGGCTTCATCACGTTTGTGCCTTCAATCCTTCAGCTTTGAGCTGGGATTTATACAAATGTTCTATATCTTCGTGGCCAAACCGCATGTCCAAAGTCGTCTTCAGCTGATCAAAGTTATTCGTTTCTTTAAGTGCTATAGTCTGTAGTATATCTAAGAATCTCCCCGAAGCGCGATGGTCGACTGTGGGATCAATTATTCACTCTAGCGGCTGCTCCAAGCTGTTTCGCATAATTGGTCCACGATTTCTTTCCCTCGATTTTTGGAGCCTTGACTAGGACAAAAATACCAATATCTTCTGTCTTGATTTGTGTTTCTGGCTTGTAGCATTTCATTTGTTCGATATTCTTTTCTTCTGCTGTAGTGTCTTGTGTTCTTGAATCTCTCATATTTCTCTCCATGATTCTCTCGTCCATCGTTGTCATTTCATCCTCAATATCCGATTTTACAGACGAAATTTCATTTTCAACGTCAGCAGCAATGTCGTTTTTCATTAATAAGATATCGGCAGAAAGTTTGTCTATGTTAGCAGAAATATCGTTCTTCATAGTAGAAATATATTTTTTCACATTCGTTGAAATTTCTTCCATGGCAGAAATATCGTTCTTTATATCAGAAATTGACGAGATTAAGGTGGAAGTCTCGTCTTTGAATAAGAAAGTTTCTGGATCGACTCTATCGCTTACCGTGCCACTTTGCGTCTTTCTACTAATTTACGTTTCCAACTCACGATTTTCTAATTCTGCCTTTAGCTCTGTCACTTCCAGGTAACTAAGTCTCTTGGCCATGTTTACGTGACTATTTGTTTATATTACCCCACACCTGACACCAATGTTATGATTTTCTTATTTATCTATAAGTTTTTATTACGACTAAACCATTCACTAATTTATATTATATACACAGTATATTCACTTACACTAATTTATATAAACATTTCACTACTGTTTATTCACTTAGACTATTTACTTGTTAACTGTTTACATCACGAGATCATATTATAAAGTAACTCAGTTGGTAGGTAGCCTCTCTTATATTAAGTGCCTTTTTTCTGGATCCTCCTAGATTGCGGCTCACAAAAATAATGGACCTTACTGGAAACGTCTAGATAAGAATAGTTACAAAAAAAATGGTGAATAGTTCAGAGAAATCCCGAGCATTCGCCAAAATTTTAACTTCTATACATAGCTTAGACAGAGTCGGATTTGAGGACTACACCAGTGTGCGACTTCGTAACAGTATGTAGTTGAAAGTTTAATAATTTTCGAAGTATTTTCTTCACCAGATAATTTTAGAAATAAACTACACTATAGTAGATTAAGTTCCTTCAAACTTGCCTATCTGTGTTTATTCAATTTAAGTCCAATTATTTCATGGGTAAACGACGAATTAATGGATTAAATTTTTTCAATGTCTAGGTTTTCCCAGTGGCGGGTTATTATATAAATGTCTATAACGTATTAACATCTGTGTTGAATGAATTGACACAGTACACTTTTTGATGAAGGTGTTCCTTTCAGGTTTACTATGAATGATTCAAAGAGTCATACCTTTTGGGATGCCAGTAAAGAATATCATTGGCATCCATCAATCAATGATAAACTTTGCTCCAGGCATTTTGACAGGAATTTATTTTACATCATTGGTAAAAAAACTTGTTTGCTTCATGATGAAGTACCAACAGTATTTCAAGCATTGCCTAAATAACTCCAGGGGTGCCACAGAGAAAAACGGTTAGTCAAACTCTACCACAACACCGATTGTAGATCCTTACTTTAGAAAGCTATAATACTCTCAAAAAGGCCAGTTGGAAAACAGTTATTCATGAAGTCGGTGCAGATAGTTGAGATAAAGGGTACCAAATAGTCACAAATAAGCTTCGGACAAACCGCCTTCTGATCACGACCAAAGAAGAACAAATCGAGCTAGCGAAAAATCTTTTTCGGATCATCAAACAAGAGAACGGGAGAGAATACCAGTTAATACAGGGAAAATACCAAGATACTAAATAGAGGAATTACTATGAGCAAACGAACGCCTGAAAGAGAAGGAAGCACCGGATCCAGACAGCATCACTGCCGAAGAGATAAACACCATAGTAAGTAGCTGCTCAGGAAAGTTGTTGCTAGTACTAAACGAGGCTCTAGCGAGAGGCATCATCTCCAAAGAACTGAAGTTAGAAGACTGATGCTATTTGAAAAAGCTGAGATATGCCGAACTATTCAAAATTACAGAGCTATCTGTCTACTGAAAGTCTTGGCTAAACGAATGGAACATATGATACTCACAAGGCTTAAATACGAAATATTGAGATGGCGTGACCTGGATGCTGAACGATATGGAAGAAAAGAACAATAGAAAGCAAATGTTAAGAATCGATACACCAAAAATGCTTACGAAGGATGCCAAATACATAATAGAAGAATTTGTGTACTTATGACGATCGACGTACACAACGTAGGCACCGTGGCAAGGAATTCCCGATGCACTGACCAGCAAAGTGACGGAACCATATATCTACAATATGATCGCTAGCTAACTACACGAAAAGTCTCTATTCGAAGTGATGAAGGGCCAGATAAATGTCACATGCGGAGTAACACAAAGCTAAGTAATAGTTCCTACGCCGTGGAACGTCTACTATGACGGAGATTCTTTGGTGGCAATAGACAATCGGACTCTAAGACAAACAAATAAGTGGATGTGTGACAAAAAATCAAAACTGACACGACATAAAAACAAGAAGGTGCTCCTGGTAGCCGGCAGAAAAGTAAAAAGAATCACAATCGAATTGGATGAAACGATTATCAACAGTAGGACTGGACTGAAATATGAGGTTGGCGAAGGATATACTCGAAGCCGTAGAAAAAAAAAGAGAAGGCTTTCGGTAATATCAGCAGGCTGATGCCTAATATAGGATGGTCCAGAGTAGGGAACAACCGTATTCTATACTTGGAGCTGCAATCTATTATATACTTTATACACTATTATGTTTCTTCTATTTGGAAAAGAACTGTCAACAAGAAGATATATTTAAATAATAACATAACCAGCATAGGAATAAAAATCGCCATCAGAATAATTGGAGCATGCAGAACTGCTTCCATAAGATCAGTTCTCACTCTTGCACAAATACTACCAAATTGCAAGATGAGCCGGTATTAGACAAGCAAAGAGTAGAATACCTACTGCTGCAAAAATTGCAAGAATGGAGGCAGGAAGATGCTGACACGGGGACCTGGATAAAGAAAATTATACCGTAAATACAATGTATGGGTTCAAGAGAAACACGGAGAATTCTGTAACTACCTTATAAAAATGCTGACTGGTCAAGGATATTTCCCAGCGTACCGAAAGCGATGCTACCATACCGAACTACCAACGTGTATCTACTGTGATGAAGAAGAATACACGGTAGAACATACTATATTTATCTGCAATAGATGGCAGATCGAAAGGTTGAATATGGAAAACAAAGCAGGACATATAATGCCAGAGAAGGCCGAAAGCAAAATCAAAAAAGTAGGAAGCAGTACAAACATTCACAACTACCTTACTAAAACAAAAAGAAGATTAGGTGCGGCAATGAAAATGTAGAAGGTAATAATATGGAATGCATAGATGCAACAAGAACATGATAGACAATATCCAAAATTACAACCTTTCGATTGACTGTACTGCTAAACGACGATTCCGAGTCCGACCAACACTGGTACCGATGTGTGGTTTCGTGGCGTAGGCAGGGACTTGCTCTTCTTAGATCCCAGAGTCAAACACTTCCTGTCTCATCTGTCCACACCTGTCATAAAAAACTACAGCATTGTATGATACAATTTTCAAAAAGGCTGAATAAATGTATTGTTACAGGTAAGAAAAAGATCTTTTCGCGAAACTGGAGAACCATCCTCCTCTACTTCTCTAATGGAATCCAAGGAATATGAGATTACTGGTCCTAATATGAAGTAGAGCTTCAAGGAAACGCCTAGAGAAAAACGTATTAGTAGGCAGTTATTCCAAGCCTTAAATATATCGAAACAAAAATAAAAAGCAGTCAATTTTCGCAGCAAAAAATCAGTTATTTCAGATTTAAAAAAAAATAATTCATTATATTTAGACCATTCGAGGATGCTGAATAATTCACCCGACATCCCTACTGAATTATTGAAGCGTAAGTTGGGAAACAAAACATTCTCCTGAATTGAGAAAATCTACTATAACCTTAATTTTTCTTCACCAAAGTGCTATGATCATGTTTGGCAGGTTATTAATACAGGTTTACATGGCCAAAGCGCCATTGGAAATTGGTTTAAAAATGTACATGCAGGACCAGAATTTACATCAGAGTCCATTGATCTCTTAAAAGTACACGTACAATTATTACATGAAAAAACTTGTTGGCTCTCTGTTTACGCGTAACTCAGTTATGTCAATGTGGACTGTTTTTTTTTTGTTTACTTACCAATACACGACGTAGTTGCTTCTTATTATCACTTACTCCAAAGAAAAAATGGTATTGAGGGTTTGGTCGAAGGAAGGCCAAAAGGAAATTCAAAGGGGAAGTAACAACCACTTAATTAACTGTCGTATTGTTTCAAGAAATTTGGTTTTTGTGATAAACTAAACCCGATTCCGACAGAACTTTGCCATTCGAAATACCGAGACCGAAAATTATATATTTTTCTGTTACTGAACCGATCAATACTAAAGTACCTACTACTATCCTACCTAGTAAATTTTAAATCGTATTCTTGGGCGGTGTTGTTAAGCTGTGCCTATAATTTTTACTTTAACAAAATGAATCGCGTGAACACTCTCATTATTGATGAGATTTCCATTCGCACTCAAGTAGAGTGGGATGGAAATAAATTCCATGGTTGTGTAAATTATGGCATTAATCTCCAAGATAATGAACATTATAAGGCAAAATGGACAATTGAAATGTTTTTTTTAATAAATGTATTAAGTGGTGAACAAAAAATAGCTTTTGTATCTCAATGTATAAAACCCCCCAATCATTTCTATGCATCTGATTTTAGAATGTAAAACTGATTTTACCAATTTAAATCCTCATTTCTCCTTAAATGAGAAAGCTGTGTACGTATTTTATAATTACTGTCATATGCTTAAATTGGTGAGCAATGCATTTCGGGAATGGAATTTTCTATTGATAGTAAGGAAGAATTTATCAAGTGGAGCTATCTTGCAAAATTGGGACTGCTCCAAGATTCACGGTAATAAAGTTAGAAAAGTGCATATTATCTTATAAAACAAAAAATTACAGTAAAATTTGCAGTACAGCTGCTAAGCAACTTAGTTGCAGATGCCTTATCATAATGTGAAAAAGTCTTCAAGAATTTAAAGGCTGTCGAGCAACCTGTGAATTTATTAAAATCCTTAATTATGTTTTTGACATATTAAATAGCAGGCCGGTTATACCTGCATGATTCAAAAAAGCACTTTGTTCAAAAGATATTGCTCAAACAATAAGTTTTATGAATGAAGAAATCACTCAAATTTCAACAAGGGTTTGCAGATAATGCTGATTTAATCATAAAGTCTAAAAGTAGAACATGATTTTTAGGATTATTCACTTCTTCAAAAGTATATTGCTTTTGTATAATGAGTTGATTATTTAAAATCAATTAATATTATCATTATTATATTATCCAATGTGTTTTTTCAGTTCTACACACTCCAAACTTATTGGTACTAACAACCCAACTTGTCGACAATTCACTGCTGCCTACAAAAGATTATTATTTAGGACAGATATTGGAGACAAGAGGATGGGGAATTTCATTTCTTTAGAGGTGTTATCAATTTTATCATGTCACAATCCTAAGTTACCCGGCCTTGGGACCTTGCACAGGTTGTGAATTCGGCCTTAGTTACTACACTATTTTTTATTACCTCAATTGGGATAAGGTGAATCAACAAACAAAATTTCGGGACGAATGGATTTATTTGACACAAAAATAAATTTACATAAGCCGTATATTCTCTATATCATACGAACAATAATCAGTTATTACAACAAAAATGTCCAACTCAATATTTTATACCTATCAAAAAGAAGTTGGGAACTTATCTTGGGAAGACTCGGGACGTACAGCTCGCAGCTCTATCCACGGGTTCTTGAGCCGTCTGATGGGGAAAGGTTGGATTGTTGGTAGGGTCCGTAAGGTCCTTGGAGTGAACTGTCCGTAATGGCTCAAGGAGTGAACGGTCCTTAAAAGTTTGGAGAGAACTGTCCGTAAAACTTGCGAGAATTGTCCGTAAGAGAGAACGGTCCGTAATGGCTGCGAAGCTGTAGGGAGAGAAATAAAAAAGACAAACAATATAAAATTGACCATGACACACCTCTGAAATTCAGTTTTCCACTTAAAGATGTCACAAGACTAGCATCACGCCTGTCACAGAACTAGTCATTAACAAAAAGAAAATAGAATCACGGAAATCTTTTTTAACAAGAAAGCGAAAACCTCCAAAAATTCCGTAATGGGAATGCTATTGCGAGATATTATTTAAAAAAAATACACGGTAAGGGTCAGAAATCCACTAAGAAAAAAAAATTGTAACGTGACCAAAAATGTGTGTGTGTATTTAAAATACATTACGTAACTATACGAAGAATAATAAGAAAAAAAAACAACAAGGCATGGCCTCCCCCCCTTCCTACTGTTGAAAAGTTTGGAGAGAGGAAACCCACCTAGACAGAACTAATTGCTAAAGATTTAGCGATAACACACATACTCAAAAACCAAAATAGAAAGTAATATAGAACTTATTATTAGAAATTGGAAACACTTTCGCTATGAAAGTATGAAAATGTAAACTATGGTATTGCAAACCACATTGAAAGTTGTCAAAAAAAAATAGTTTGGTCAACAACGGAAAGAGAAAACGGAAGTATGCAACAAAAAAACTATCAGTATGTATCAGTACACCAAAATAATCCATAAATGGCCATGTAACAAAAAGAACATGTTTTACTCGTATCAACATACAGGGACGATAAAAATCAAGCGTATACTGAGAACGAAAACGCTACCAAGTAAAAATATAATTTTTCAGTACACACAACAAAAGAGATAGGGGACTACTCAAAATTAACTGAATTCAAAATTTGCCTAAAGCAAGAAATTTCAGAAAATATTTCAGTATAAAGGTTCTTCCAAACTAAACTGATTTCTAAAGGTGCATAACGCAAGAAAATCTCAGAAAATTTGAAACATTCGCGAGAAAAACTCTTGGCGTTTTTTCAAAAACACAACTACAAAAAAGAGATACGATAAAAAACACAAAGATAATACATCAACAGTATTATACACAACATAATAGCAAGGATTCAAATTAATGAACTTTAGATACAACATCAAGAGAGAACGTAAGGCATACGAAAAATAGAGATATTAGTGCTTTTACACAACGGTAAAGATAAACACAAAAGATAGTGTATAGAGGAACTATGACATATACGATAGTAGAAAAGCAAATTCTACTAAATAAAGAGAAAAAAGGAATTTGTAACCTTACACAATTGTTGACAACAACAATTACAAAATACTCAAGAAATATTTTGATATTAAATCAAAATTAAGATAAAAAAATAGTCACGTCAAGAAATTTAATCCAAAGCTTAATATATAAATACGGGATAAATCACCAAACTAATCAGAGTCACTTTCTGATCTGATTGGCAAATTATAATCATGGCCAGATAAATTCGTATCAACAGAATGTTGATCGCAAATTCGCCAACAGTAAGGTTTTCATGTACGTCAATAAACTGGTTTTTTAAATCTGCAACATGCCAATTACCCAAATCATTACCGGAAAGGTCTTTTAAATTATACACTAACTTCGAGATCACTTTGTTGACAATACAAGGTATGTACTCATGAGCAAATTTAGCTGCACAATTGTTAGATTTTGATGAAATAACATAATTCTTTTTCCATAACCTGTCACCAACATGAAATTACTAATCTCTCTTTCGTAAATTGTAATGTTTTGCATTTTTCCCATATGCATTTCTTAACGTTTTACGAACCTCAACAAAAAGTTCAGGAAGTGTTTGAACATCATTAATCAATTGTAATTTTTCACCAGTGTTAATAATGCTATTCGCATTTTCAGGAACTGCACCGTAAAAATCTGCACTTAACGGAACGTTTCGAGTACAATTTCAAAAAGCAGGGGAATAACCCGTAACGTCATGTTTCGCGATTTTAATTGCTTGTGCAACCTTATGTAACGAAGTGTCCCAGTTATGATGAGACGAATTTTCATGAATATGACACCTTAGAACTGTAACAATCATCTTATTTGTTCGTTCTGTGTGATTTGTTTGGGGATGATAATGAGCGTAATAAAAAAATTTTGCACTTTGTACTGTGACATTACATTCTTAAAAAGAGAAGGAGTGAAAACAAAACCATTGTCAACAGAAAAGATTTGTGGAACACCAAATAGAAGAAAAACTTGATTTTCTATAAACTTCACAATGCCCTTAGCCGTTGGGTGTGGCATTGCATGGACAAGACATAATTTTGTAAACCAATCGGTAATTACTAAAACAAATCTGTTACCAGATTTTGACTTTGGATATGGATCTATAAGATCAGCAGAAATCCATTGCAAAGGAAAATTTATATCTTTGTATTGACCCGGTCCGTAAAAGTTGAAGATAACTGTCCGTAAGGCTTGGAGAGAACGGCCCGTAAAGGCTGCGGAGCTGTAGGGAAAGAAATTAAAAAGGAGAAACAATATAAAATTGAACATTGGAACGGAGGAGTAAAATGGACAGGTAGGAGCTTATACTCCAATACATACAAAAATTGAATTTGATTTTCAAAAATAAAACCACAGAAATATGTCCATTCTTATTCGTCCTGTTCCCAAAAGCAAATTCAAATCGGTGGAAAATAGCCATATAGAGAATCTGTTATAAATTCGCTTCATAAAATTACTTTGGACGCCACCAGATTTTTTAAAAAGGAACGGCGAAGAAAAAACTGGAAACGCCATAACAAAAACATTGTTTTTTTTGAAACGAAATATTTCAACTAGATAGAAAAGTCGAAATAAAATGATTTGCAAACACACAGATACAATTTGAAAATATATAGATAACTTACCATCCAGAAGAATTAATATCACACAAAATTACTCAGAAACTGAATTTGATTATCATCTAAGATTGAACAAGCGACCATTCCTTGAATCGTAGTTTTAAATAGCAATTTAACGATGGTAAAAACGATCACCGATATGTTCCTAATGTTTGAAGCAAACGGATTTAGAATTAGAGGTGGAAGTAGACGACGAATAAGTAACGCTCCAAAATAATTGATGAAAATAGACACATGTCTCAGCGACATGTTACAATCAGGATCAAGTAGAGTTCAAAACCCTGATTTAAATATCAATTCAAATGTGTCAAGGCTTACATTTTTATAAAATAATGAACTGATTGAAGTTTATAGTTTGCAATCAATTTCGGGGGATCATGATTATATAATGGACAGTAACAATATTAGTAACTGTTCGCTCCAAATCTTGGTTTATACAGTTGATTTTGTGGCACAATAACTCTTAAAACGCATACATTGTGAAGAGTGTTTAAGAACACTGAGCAGTATTCGCGACAATTTTTTGAAGTAACATAAAAATCGTGAAGGTCTTGTATACCCATCCAAAGACATTGTCGAAATATGTAAGCTTAGTAAACATGTTTCACATATCCATACAACCAATTTAACAAAGAATAATTCACTGTTTTCAAATGAAACTTACTGTTTCTAAATATTTCCACAATGTATTGAATAAAAAGTTAAAAATTCTAATAATTTTTACAATTGTTTCGATATTAAATATCATCGTCAGAGTAGATTCCACGAAGTAAGGGTCGAGACAGTTCATTTCATTGAAGAATTATTTCGAAAAAATATTGAAAATTGGTCAGGTACTTGTATTTAAAATAATTATTTCAATAATTTGGAAGATCATGTATTAATTTGTAGCCCCAACCATATTTAATCCTTTTGCTTTTTCAGCGCCAGTCCATCGCCTGAGGAAGGTGATACTGCAAGAGCGGGTCACTGATACAAACCTGTTCACCGCGACATCGCCGGCAATGTGGACGCCTCCACCAGAAGACCAACCAACTCCATGTTCTGCCGAACTATTCAGTTCGACAGTTCACTACACTTGGAAGTGTAAATTGTTTCCCTCAAAACAACTTATATTTATGAAAATAATAAACAGTGTAATCTTGTTTTTTATTTCAGCCAACACACAAGAAAACCATACCATCCGAAGAGGGAAGGACATTTAGCCACTAGGTAAATATAAAACACCTGAAAGCTAATAAGTCAAGAAACCTTTAACTAGGGAGGCAACTCCCTCCGGCAGTGAGTCCGCTGTCGGTATTAGCTTTCGGCCCCTCTCCATGACATACTCTATCTTAAAATGTCCTCCAGGCATCGCCGTAGCAGCAGAGCTGCAAAAAACCCGACGAACTAACCGACCCCGAATTCATAAAATTCCTAGAAGAAAGCCAACAATTACTAGAAACCACAAAAATCCTTGAAGACTCACAGAAAATCCTAGAGAAAGAATCCCCTCTTCTCTCGCCCGTCACATCCAGCACCACCTCACACACTTCCAACAAAACCCATCACTCCTCAACACCTTCCCTTCATAACCCACCAAAAACAACACCACGCTTACAAAACATATACGACATCACACAAACCCCACACACATCTTCACAACACAAACAAACCCCATACACATCCTCAAGAAGGTCTTACGCTTCCTCCGTAAGATCCCTATCCCCTACACCTACACTCACACGACAACCACCTGTCCCCGACGAGGATGGCTTCACCCTCGTCGGCAAAACCAAATCCCGACCTACAATACCGACACCTATCAACAATCCCACTTCAACCCACACCATCAATAACACACCAATTCAAACCCTCAACCTGCGAAACCTCCCAACCCAATACGCCACTCAAAAATCCCTTTTCACCCTGCTAAACACCCTCGAACTCCTACACGGCCACGTCCTCTTTCTAAAGGTAAACTTCAACCGCACCGTCCTTCTCAAAACTTCCTCCCCAAAGTCAGTCTCAACTATTCTGAGGCAAATCCATAACTCCACTGGTGACAAAAACATCATCGTCAACGTCCTTCACTCAACAGAACGCCCACCACGTCCAGCCAACAAAACCCTCATACCCACCTACTCTTTCGTCTGCAGGAATGTAGACACCACTGTCAGCCCCGAAGAATGTGAAGAAATTATTCACAACAAACAGATCCCGTTCCTCAAAACTTGGCGAATCGTGGCCAAAGCCACCAACAAACCCACTTCGATGTTTCGCATCGTTACCACCTCCGAAACCCACTACCTCCAGGCCCTAACCTCCGGCCTCTCATTTCACGGCCTTCCACATCGATGCGAGCCATCTAACACAAATCCACTTCCCCCAGTGCCCAAGTATTGCAGTCGATGCACTCAAACCGGACACTCCTCCGAATATTGTCGGTCTAAGCCGATATGCCCCTCTTGCGGCCAAACAGGCCACAGAACCGAAAATTGCCCCAAGTCCGGCACTCCTAAATGTACTAATTGCGGTGGTCCACACCCCGCTTCCCATCCTCGCTGCCCCCACAGGCTATCGACACCCCAAACCCCCCAAGAGACTGCACCAGTTACTCTCGAAAAGCCACCAACACCCTATGATCTTTCTACCGACACCAAAATCATCATTGAAATTCTCACCATCATCCTCATGAACGCCATTCCCAACTCAAGCGATGTCATAGCCGAAACACTTCGTCATTTAATACCTTCCATTTATCGACACAACTGCTCTATAACAAATATAGGCAGGCGTGCTCACTTTGCTTTCACTCCCATCAGGAGCGAAAGCGATTCAAAATGATCCGCGAGCCCCACCCACCTCGTCGGTGCTGCAGGTTTTTCACGTTTTTTCCTGTAGCATAGTGAATTTATTCGCTAGCCAAATGGGCCGACGATCGACGAAGTTTTTGGATTTGAAATTATTATTACCCAACCCACACACACAACAGATTAACCAGTCATTTTAAACTCCCCAATCCTCACCTCGAATTCGAGAAAAGCCAGTCGTCACCACCCGACGTCATCCACACATCTTTCAATGTCTCCTAGTCACTTTTCCAACAAATTTCAATAAACCCAAAATTCCAAAATCTATTCCCAACGCTTCTATTAACTTTAATGACACAGGAGACACAAAATCCCCAAAAATACATTTTCACTTTCCAACAATACCATCACCCACCCCGCTTCTATTAACTTTCCGCAACGCAACGTGGTTCGTCTTATTCATTCTCGACCTTTTCTAGACACTTTTTAATTCCCCATTCCCTCATCTCAAAACCACGTTCGCATAAAAATCACCCAATTTCGACGCTGATTGTTTTCGCCTCTCCCTCCGGTTGATTTCTGGCAAAGACACACAATTCACCCACAAAAACAAACACAACTTCAATTTTCTATACACCTTTTCTCTCAAACTTCCTAGACACTTTTTCTAAAACTAAATTTTCAGCCCCACTTCAAACAAGCCAAGTCAACACGCGCACACCAACAACCCCATAAAAAAACCCCAACCAGCCCTGAAGAGGATACGAATCCTATAACAGGGCCTTACTCCAACAAAAACATACTCAAATAAAACACTACAAGCCCAAACTTCAAAAATTCACGAACTTCTCTCTCTTCTCATATTTAATCACTAATAGAATCTGTAATTTCGAAGTATCTTAATAATCGCATTCATTTCATCACAAAAAGGCAGTTTGAAATCACAGATCCTGTTAGAAACCTGTTGACAAAACTAATATTGTTCAAAGAGTAATAAGTTCACCAATGCAACTTTTTATGTATATATTTATTATTATATTTTTTCTGCACATTTATATACTCATTATTCTCATCTTTATGTTCAAATTAAATGTGTAATTTACATTCTGATGGGTACTCCATTATCCATTAATAATTATTTCTTATACAATCTAAATAATTACTTGTTTATTTTTTCTGAAACACAAACATCAAAATTCTCATTTATACATTTTATTGTTTACTTTATGTCTACCCGTATTGTTTTGAGTTGTTAGAAATTAACTGTAACCACAGTTTTTTAATAAACATGAGAAAAACTAAAATTGAATCGATTAATTTTCTTGACATATGTAAACAAAAATAAAATATTACATTTCTTTCGTTCTGGTAAAACCTGAAAATTGCCTTGAACATTATACGCCACTTTGTAAGTATGATAACAAGTATCTGTCACTCGTTCTCTCTTTCACCTAGTTTAAGGTCTAAATAATATCCATTAAGACAGAGTCGCAGTACACAAATTGTTTGAGAGTTGGTCTTCCTCAAAAATGAATTTTTATTAAGAAAGCCATTCTGTCATAGCGACACTATACATAAAGACTTTGACTAAGCAGAATTTTGAATATCGATAAGACAAAATTTTCATTCTAGTTAATATTATATTTGAGATATCAAGTCATTTAATATGTTTCCAAAGTTCAACATGCATTCTGCACATAATTCAGGTCTACGCCCCAACCTCCACGGGAGATGAGATCATATCAGAAGATTTTTGTACGGCTCGAGATACTGAGGTTGTCAATATTCCCAACAAAGATATTACAATCATATTGGGAGATTTTAACTCCAAAATAGGTGCCACGAACTTGGACCACTACATCAGACAGGTCGTCGGAGAATTTGGACTGGGTGAGAGGAATAAAAACGGAAAAAAAACTGATGGATTTCTGCTTGCAAAGGAGACTCTCGATAATGAACAAATATTTCAAGAATCATCCACGCAAACTCTACACGTGGAAGTCGCCGGGTGGTAGGTATAGAAATCAAATTGATCTTATCTTAATCAATACAAGATGGAAAACTTCTGTGAATAATGCTAAAACTTTTCCAGGTGCGGACTGTGGTAGTGACCATCAACTGCTAGTGATGGATTTCAGACTTAAGTATATTCGTAGACCCTCGACCAGACAGAATAGGTTGACACCAGAAGAATGGGATATTTTGAGAGACAGTATTTAACCAGTATTAGCAAACATAAATCACAAAAAACAACTGAAAAACGGTCCTCTCGATGAAACCAACTATATATCCCTATCAAAAGATATTCAGAAGAGATATCGTAAAGACAGGGGAAAGTGCTTATCCAACATATGTCAAGAGGTAAAATCACACTTGCATCGAATTGAAACCAAAGATCTGTTTCAAAAGGTAAAAATTCTCGCAAGAAAATTCAAACCGTGCAATTATGCAATTCAAACTGAACATGGCGCTGTCGTTGGGGACATCGTAGCAATATTAAACGTTTGGCAGAAATATTGCACAGATTTTTTCAAAGAGCAGCAGACTCTAGAAGGAGACGATAGAATTCTTAATATAAATGAATTAACGCACGATCGTGAAATCATGCGTGCAGAGGTAGAGGAAGCAATAGCACATTTGAAAAGAGGCACATCACCAGGCGGTGACAATATAATGGCAGAACTCTTGCAGAATTTGGATCAACAGGGCATTAAAATCTTAACCGATCTGTGTAATATAATATGGAAGCATGGTCTCTGGCCCAAAGACTGGTCTACCTCTATATTGATTCCACCTCATAAAAAGGGTGCAACCACAAAGTGTAGCAACTAGCTCACCATTTTTTTGATATCACTTCCGAGTAAGATTCTACGTCGTATTATAAAGATACGTTTATAGACATATCTGGATCGACAGATTCCCTAGGATAAGGCAGGTTTTGTGAAGGGCAAGAATACCAGAGAACAGATGCTTAATTTGCGACAACTCATAGAGAAATGCAGAGAATTCAATACCCCAATGGTCATCTCCTTTTTGGACTAACAAAAGGCCTTCGACTGTGTCAACTGGAAAATGCTGTGAATAATTTTCCAAGAGATGGGAGTGCCTGAACATCTAATTGTACTCATAAGAAACCCTCAGGACAACAGCATGGCCAAGGTCAGAATAGAGAAGCAGCACTCGCTCCCATTTAAGACTTGCAGGGGTGTTCGTCAGGGATGCATCCTCTCTCCAGATCTCTTTAATATTTACGGAGAATAATTGAGGAAAAAGACATTGGATGAATGGCATGGAGGAATCTCAATTGCTGGTAAAAAGATTACAAATCTGAGATATGCAGACGATACAACATTATTAGCTGCGTCAGGAGAGGAATTGCTGGATATCCTAAACAGAGTGGAGGCAGAGAGCAATAACTGTGGTCTTATGATAAACGCGGAGAAAACCAAAATTATGATAGTTGATCGTTCAAACACTCTGCAATTGACAAATGCTCTACAAAGATTTCAAATCGTTGACCATATCATGTACCTGGGCCCATATATTAGTAACACGGGTTCGAATGAAAGTGATATCCGAAGGAGAACTGGACTAGCACAAGATTTGGAAAGATAGATATACTACTAAAAACACTAAAATGAAACTAGTTCAATCGTTGATTTTTTCCATCTTCCGATATTGAGCTGAAACGTGGACTATTAAAGAAGCAAACAGAAATATAATTGATGCCTTCGAAATGTGGTGCTGGAGACGCATGCCCAGAATTCCGTGGACGGCGCACATAATGAACGAGTTAATCCTTAGAGAACTGAACATCCGCAATAGACTCTCTTCTGCCTGCCTGGAGAACATATTGAGATTTTTTGGACAAATCGTGCGAAGGGATGAAAACAACCTGGAGAGGCTGATAATGTCGGGAAACACAGAAGGGCGAAGGTCCAGAGGACGCTCACTAATCAGATGGACTGATCAGATCCGAAAGGCCATCGGTAGTTCGTTCTGCGGCTCTGTAAATATAGCTCGGGATCAAAGTCAATGGGGAGAAGTAACGTTACAAGCTGTCAGTAATCACTATTCTCAGTAATGAGATAAAGACGATAGAAGAAGAAGATAAGCAAATTACTGATATCCTTTTGACCCAAAATATTATCATACACTGAGTGTATTAGTAATAATAACATGAGTGAATAGCATGAAATTTGAAAAAAAATGGCGACACGAAAAATAATTTATAAAAGAAAGCAAGATGTACAAAAAAGCATAATAAGCAAAATATCACGACGGGGGCAGTAACTAACTCAATATACTTATCACTTAGGTTTACATAGGATCCTTAAGTTGGACTGATTCAACAGGAGAATCATCCAAGATATGAAATTATTGTATAGTTAGCAATTCATGATATATCTTCAAAATTCCAGGCAATCCAGATGTTTGGATATGAGTGAAATATAGCTTAAAAAATGTCTTTACATAAAACATTGCCCCGTACAAGTTAGGCTAATAATAGCATTTTTATACACGACTACACGAATCAATCTAATAAAATCATATACTCTGACTCTCAATATTATAATTATCAGCATTTCCAATGATTTAACTCAATTCGCAGTTGGTGCAGCTAAGATTTACCGGCAAATATAACAATCCCACAACATTAAATTCTATCCAAATCTAATTATTGAGGTGAAAACCCTGTATAAGAACAGGGTGATTGTGGGTTTATTTATGGATTCCGAAGACCACGCTGGAAACTTACTTTCCAAAAACGAAACACTATTACGCCCATTTCCGTCCCCTCTATATCCATTTTCACAGGAACGTACTGACGCAATGTTCTTCAAAGAATATGTGTAGGCATTATGTTTGTTCACATCTATACTATGAAACATTAGTGTTTTTAATGAAACATGCTGTTTCTAGTTAACTCCACAATATATTGAGAAAATGTTAAAAATTCTAAAAAATTGACAATTGTTTCGATATTACCTAAATATCATCGTCAGAATGACAGGAGTTACATTTAATTTGATGCCTACCTGATGTTTAATTATTTTTGGCTAGTCCAAGAAGTGACCTAGCTTTTGGTTGACTTAATATATGAAGGGCTTGGGTTTAAAAAATGGTAACTGACAAAATTTTGCATCTTAACATTATGGTTGAAACAATGGTACGTGGGACCAGTGAACCGTTATTATGTTTCACAATATCTTAATAGATAGCGCCGCATTTGCGTGGTTGATTTGTGTGAAGCAACATTTCTTTCATGTAAACAGTGGTAAGTATCAACGATGGCGGATAGTTCACGTGCGGCTTGTAGTTTTGGTGCACAAAAGCATAGTGAAAATATGTCTGAAAATAGCGAAAGTGACTTGTTCGACTCTGACCAAAACCGAGTGTATAATTCTACAGATGAAAAACATAAATTTAAGATGAGTTAACGAAATATATTGATATTTTTAAGGTTGAGTGTAGTATGTTAATAATGATATGTGATGTAAGATACCATTATTTACTTGAATTAAATTTTGATTTGAATTGAAAATGGATACATACGTCATTAGTGTTTGATATAAATAAATTTTTACCTAGTAACAGCCGAATTCATTATCTTATAGACATTCTTTTTTACAGAACTCGAATCTGCAATTCCTGAACTCACCTTCAGTGTCAAGCAGTAACGACGATACTGAAAGTACAGACAATGACAATGAAAATGATGCAATTGAAGCGGAAGAAGTCAATAATCAAGAGGGAAATTCAACACCTAGGGCGCATAAAGGAAGAGAACGTAAGAGAGGCGAAATTGAACAACTTAAAGAGAAAGAGAATTGAAACAGTGGGGAGGAATACAAAACATATAGGGGCAAGAGACAAGAAAAACCAGATAAAATTATGGGAGCGGATTGTGGCTGCAAAAAAAATGTTCTACTCTTTTATCTGAAGATGACTGGCGATATATCTTCAAAAACTTCTGGGAAATGGGAAACTATAATCTTCAAAATTCCTACATATATGGCTGCTTAGAAGTGAAAAATGAAGGACGTAGTACAAAGCCAAGAAACTGTGAGTCAAGAAGAAGTCACACTGTTTACTATTATGTGAAATCAAACAGTTCAAAAGTACAAGTATGTAAGAAAGCCTTTTTGAATATACATGGATTACAGAAAAACAGAGGAAGAGTGGAAAATATTATTAGGACAATAAAAAATGGATCACTTACTCCAAAATTAGATAAAAGAGGAGATCATTCAAATCACAAGAAGAAGTACAGTGATGACCAGATAGAATTTGTTGGAAATTTTAATTAAAGGCTACCCAAATATAAAAGTCACTATTCACGAAATGACAATCCCAATGTTCTCCTCATGATGCTGGAAAGCACTGTAGAGAAATGTTACGAGGTGTACAAGAAAAAGTGTCTGAATCAAGGTAGAAGTTTTGTGTCCTCAAATAAATTTAGGCGTATTTTACTGAAGAATACAATATTAAGTTCAAGCCGCCAAAAATAGATACATGTAGTGTTTGTGATGAACTTAATGTTTCCCTGAAAAATGCTGAACTTATTAAAGATCAAGAGGATATGAAGAAACTAAAAATTGACGAAGAAATACATCATTAAAAAGCAAAAGTTCGTCAGGACGCAATAAAAATGGCAAAAATAAAAGGCACTGAGAATGACGGTACATATGCTATCACATTCGATCTTAAGCAGGCATTTGCAACGCCGAAACATTCTACTGGACCAACATTTTACTCGAAAAAATTGTTTCTTTACAATCTTAGCATTCATAGCATGCATCCTTCCCAAGGTTATTTCTACATGTGGGATGAATCAATCGCTGGTAAAGGAGCTGATGAGATTGGAAGTTGTTTGTTGAAGCATTTTTCACAACACAATATAGAAGGTACAAATCTAATTGCCATATCAGATAATTGCGGAGGCCAAAATAAAAATTGGTCTCTAGTGTCCGTATGGTTTCGCTTATTAGCCCAAGGGATATTTAAAGAAATTTTACATGTATTTCCTCAAGTTGGTCATACAATGCTTCCTTCAGACGGAGATTTTGCCTAAGTCAGAACGCACTGTCAATATATCTACACCCCCGCACAAAAGAAGGCAACATTTATTGTGCACAGAATGACTCAAAAGGATTTTTTGAAAATATCTGCTATGAGAGGTTTTTTTCAGCAGCCAACGGCATCGGAATCAACAAGCATAAGAAATGCTGTAAGAATGAAATTTTAATCAACACAACTTGATAAAATTTAGATGGCCAATACATACTACGGTTCGTTTATCTCTGTTTCTTAAAAAAAGGAGTTGACCGACAAATTTAAAAGAACTTTTTGTTCAAGATCTTGAAAAGAAAAACAATTCGAGGCTACCAATAGATCAAGGAAAGCTGGAGCATGTTTTGTCTTGTCTCTATTGGATTCCTTCTGTTCATCATCCAATTTATACGAACCTCCAATCAAAATAGCCTACCATATTCATTCACAAGTTAGTTTAATATGTATGTTTAAGATGATATGTGTTTTACAGAATAAATATTTTTTGTAAGTAAATAATGTTATCTACATACTTTTTTCAAAATAAACTGAGTTTTTTCGAAACAAAAAAGTCTATATTTACAGCTTTGATATCAGATGCTTAAGATATAATGCTAGTTACCGAATCCATTTAGAATACATTTCAAAAACTTAGAACTATTGAGAGATGATTTTCTAAACTTTTGAAAAGCTATATCTCAGAATGTCAAAAATGTTAGTTACTACTTTTTACGGCAAAGGCCTTCATATGTTAACAGAAAAAAGAAGATATGATATTACAAATAATACAGATTAGATATTATTAGCCCTATGGGGATATCCAGGATATCATTTTTCCCAATTAAGATCAGTATAACTGTGCAATGATATAGAAAACCAGAAAAAACCATATCTGCTGATATTTGCAATTATCACTTAAGAAGGCAGTTTAAAAGTGGAGAACTCCCTAGATTTTTCTGTTCATTGACGACTTCATATTGTGGGTTTCTTAAGTGTCTTCAATTTCCAATTCTTCAAGGAAATCCAGTTCTTGTTTCTTATCACAAGTAAGTAGTACTTCTAGTTCTGTGTTAGGTGTCAATGAGTGATTTGTGTCAAGTAGATGTCTGGCGTAGTGGGATTTATCTGGTTGTTTCAATCAGTATTCTAATAAGTGTTCACTGTATCGGATTTCAAAATTTCTAAGGGTCTGACCCAAATAGACAGCATTACATTCTGAACATTTAAGTTTATATATACCAGATTTTTTTAATGGTGATATTTTTGTTTTTACATTTAACAATTTTGTACTTATGTTACTTTCTGTTTTCAAAGAAATCGTTGTATTTGTTGTTAAAAATATTATTTTTGAAATATTATTAGAAATTTTTCCTGCATATGTAATGGTTTCGTAAGTTTTCATTTCTTCAGTTTGTTTAGGAAATATTAGTTGTAATGCCACTTTTTCCTCTTTTTTATTAATTAGTTTATTTATCATATGTGATGGGTAACCGTTGGATGTTGCTATTTGTTTAATTGTGTTAACGTCTCTATCAAAATTACATTTGTTCATAGGAACTGAAAATACTCTATGTAAAATTGAATTATATGCCGCTAGTTTATGTGACATGGGATGACTGTAACTATATGGGATAGTCACATCAGTGTGTGTTGGTTTTCGGTGAATCGAATATTCAAGTACATTATTAACTCTTTGATTTCTAAAATTAAGAAAATTGATTGAACTATTTTCTTCAACATCTAATGTAAATTTAATTTTTGCGTGTAAATTATTAATGTGGTTGAAAAATATATCTAATTGACGTTCACTACCTATAAAACAAGTTATCTACATATTTATACCATAATAAATATTTTTGAAATATCACTTTCAAAGATTTTTCTTTCTAAACTGTTCATAAAAATGTTTGCCAAAATAGGTGATATAGGGCTTCCCATTGGTAAACTTTCATTTTGAAAATATATGCTATTGTTAAAAGTGAAATAATTCGGATTAATATATACATCAAATAAATTAAGTATATCTGATATTATTCCTGGAATAATATTTTCATCTTCTAGTAATTTTTTACAAGTACTAGATATTATTTAGGAGGAATTTTAGTGAACATATTAGTAACGTCGAACGAAATAAGTTTGAAGTTATCTTGTTATTTGAATGCTTCTAAATTTTTGATTTGAATTTCTAATTGAATATTTAAGAGTAATGTGTAAACAGTGGCAACACGTTAAATTTCTGATTATTGACGAAATCTCAATGGTTCCTTATGAGATGCTTCGCATGATTGATCCTCGTTTGCGGCAACTTAAAAATCCAAGCTTCATTTTGGAACGAATACATGTTTTATTGTATGGTGAGTTAAAGCAATAACCTCCGATTCGAGGACATCACGTTTTTCAACACCCAGACCATATAAAACCAGCTACACATTTATGGCGGCTCTTCAAGCTTACTGAACTAAAACAAAACATGGTGTCACGACATTCATTGATGTAGTGAACGCTTCGGGAGTTGGAGAATTAGCATCTCAGCTTCTAACAATTCGTCTAGAAAGAGTTTCGATAGATGCCAGCCGTGATTTCTCCACTGAGAAAGCATTAAGCATATGTTCAATGAATGTTCAAGTAACTAAGCATAATAATGAAGTTCTTCAGTATTTTGAGAGAAAAAGAAAAATAATTTATACAATAAAAGAAGAAGATCAACTTATGGTAGTAGCTAATAATACTAACAAGATAGGAGGTCTTCTAAAGTTTTGAAAATTTTCGTGGGGGCTAAAGTAATGTTGAGATCGAATATTGACGTCGAAAAAGGTTTTATTGATGGCAATATGGGTATTATCACTGAAATTATCTTGCCACATTTCCGTCGTGATCAAGTATATGATTCAGTTAAACCGTCAGTTTGTATCGATTTTGATCAAGATGATATGCATCTAATTAAACCAATATCCATACAGTTTCCGGAAAATATAACTAAGGTAATGCTGAAAGACGAATGCTGCCAATAATTTTGAGTTGGATATCTACCGTAAATAAAATTCAAGGCTGTACAGTGAATAATGGAGTTGTTTATCTGGGTTCTCGTTTCTTTGCTGCTGGAGAAGCTTATATAGCTTTAAGTCGCGGAATGTCATTTAATGGTATTCGAATAGTAGTACTTGATTACAGTGAAATGTCTATGAAATAGAGATGCCAAAATAAAAGGGGAAGTATACATAAACAGAAATGAACTGAATTTATATTAAATATAAAATTTATCAAAAATCGAAGCTCAAGTATAGAAGAGTCTTGGATACTGCAATAGAAAATTGTTACCAATTAATTTGAAATAAGATCAATATTAAAATTAAGATGCTAACAAAAAATTCAAATGTAGTCAAAAAGCGTTAGGTGGATATTAAATGTGAGAATCATTTTAATGGTTGCCATTTACAAAATTTAGACTTATTATGTAAATGTAGTCAATTGCACCCCACGCTCTTTCACTTTATTTGAATTTTTTGTTAACGTCTTAAATTCTATATTGATCTTTTTCCCAATCAATTTGTCATAATTAATTGATGGATTTTGTATTTCACTAACACTAACTCTCCCATACTTAAGAATTATTTCCTACTTTTGTTTCATTTGCTATTAAACCCTGTTTTTTGTGTTTTAACTATAATTTATTATATAGTAACACCTATACGTACGTGCTTCTTTTTACTTATGAACCTCCTACAAAATATGAATTTCAACTCAGTTTTTGAAAACATTTTTGTTAACTATCACCATCTATTACAATCCAACTAAACAATATAACTAAAATCAGACTAACTACTGGTATAATACAAAGATATCTATTAATGTATACAAAAATATTGCTAAGTCGGCATCGAATGTTTAAATGAATATACTTTGGCTTTTAGCGTCAGCGTACGGGTGTAACATCGTCATATGCAGTAAGTTAGCGTAATGAAGTTCTATGTAATGTAACATCTCCATTCCCTTGGCAAGTTCTGTAAGGGACGGACAAAACTTTGGTGTTCTCTTCGCCCTCCGTTGGTTTGAAATTTCATTGTTCCCTTTTCATGCTTCGTCTATTCTTTAGCCTAGAGAGAGACAGAGAGAGAGGGAGAGAGAGAGAGGGAGAGAGAGAGAGAGAGAAGTTGTGTGTTCACAAACTATTTTTCGCGGTTATAATAATTCAAAACACACACCATAGCTTGGAAGAAGGGGTTACGAACTACGCGCAGATGCGACAAGCAACGTGCGCTGGTGAGATAGCTGACGAACTGAACCTTTAAAAAGTGTACAAAACCAAAAACGATTGTGTTAAGTTAGCCAAGGAACACAACTGTGTATACAGAAACATTAAACGCTTTCAGCCAACTCGGGTATTCGAAAGTGAAACTCCAGGAATAAATTCGGTGAGTACCCTCTTTCTTCATCAAGTAAATGCTGTGAAAATCGTTAGAAGCTTATCAATGACAATTTTTCTATAACTAAATCAAGGCTCTTCGTGGTACTAATAATATATAGTCCACGTTCTGTCTTTTTATTGTCAGCTAGTACCGTGAACGATCAGAAGTTCGATGATTATTTTAAGTTGGGGTTTGTAAATGTTTTAATTTGGGGTAGTTTATGTTGAGATTAGGCCCTGATATAGGATATATTTCCTCTGCAAGGCTGGTTGGTGGTGTTTTGTTGGTGGTTTGTGTGCGAGAGCAGACTTGGGCTTGAGTTAAAAGTATGACTGAAAACTTAGTTTTAGATAAGTGTATAGGAGACTTGAGAAAGAAGTGTCTAGAAACTTTGAATATTTGTTTTAATTGTGGGTGATTGGTGGTTTATGCTAGAAATCCACCCGAGAGAGAGAGAGAGAGGCAGCAACAATCGGCAGCGAAATTGGGTGATTTTGAGAGAAACGTGGTTTTGGAATCAACACAACTTTCTTATAGTGTTCGCAGTTTGGTGTAAGCTCGATCAGGTACACTCCTTACAGAACCGTGGATTTCGTTGTGGAACGTTTAATTGTTATTTCTGTAGATTCAACAAATATTGCTACTTAGTGGGAGTTCAATAGAATTTGCATGATTGTGTTCTGTATTTGCACTGGAATATAGAGGCTTCAGTTTTTTTTTTGAGTTGATGAATCTGATTGATGCAGTTTTCGGTTGTCGTTGTTGTTTGCATAAATATTCTGCACTGGTTCTTTTGAATGGAATTTCGGCGTATTGGAAAGTATCTTCGTTGACTGAAAGGTACGCTTCTGGGGGAATAATTACGGTAGAATTTTGTGTAGCTTTTGAAAATTGGTGATAGTATGCGAAGGTTCTACGATATAAAATGGGAAAATGTAGGATAAATGCGATAATACGTGTAGTAAGCGTCTACCCTTAATATATCGTAATAATTCAGTATCTATTCGTTTATTGTTTATAAGAGATGATCTTCAATGTGGTTTTCTAGCATTTTTGTCACTAAACATTCTAATTCATCTTTCCTCTGAAGGGTGTTTTGTCAGGAAAATGTGAGTGCTACTTCTAGGTCGTTCAGAAGTTGAAGGATAATTTGGAGGAATAGGTTTTATTCGTCTAGTACATTTCTGGTTTGGAAATAGTGATTGAAATCGAATACAAATTTGTTCAAGTTTTTACTGGTTTCATCTATTTCTTCAAAAAAAGTTTATTGGTTGTGTGTGAAAAGAATCATAGTTTCATTAAACTTTCCCAAAAACCTTATTTTACGCTAATGTGATGATTTTCGTTTTTTTTTATAATATTATCTTGATTTGGTTGAAGCATTTGTATGGCTGTATTGTAAATTTGTGCGTTTTCCCAGTCTAGATTTCGGGAATAGACTTTCTAAGCCGTTAAGAATTTCTCGTTTCAATTTTGAGGATAAATTGATAGAATTTTCTCTTTGGCTGATTTAAGTTGCAATTGAAGGGTTTGGTCGACATTTTGTTGGCTGGTAAAATAACCCAGGCAATAAGCGTAAGTCATGATGGCGTACTTGATTAGCGATTTTCTGACGTTGAACCTCGTCGACTCAAAAATGACGCCATATGGATGTCATTAACTGGAGGTTACCGTGTCGTTTTTCATATGACGTCATTATGTCGTAATTTTGTGGTCATAAAAAACTTCATTAATAAAAAATCTGCCATTGTATTTCTTATAAAATGCTGACTACAGTTACTTTCAAAATACTCTAAAATAATCACTATATCACGTTGATAATAGCTAACGTCCCGGGGAATGTACTATCAGATTATCGAATACTATGGTAACTCCTGTCTAATATGTAAAATCTCATAATTTACAAATTATACAATTGCTAGAGTACACACTAGTCATTATATACCTAAAAACGTTTAAATAAATACTAAATCAATACATCTCAAGAATTCAACTTCTAATTCTCGCTAAAGTGATACTGATACGATACGACATGATAGCATCAGATTGGTTGGAATTAAGCGCCATGGCTATCGTTCCTTCCTGTTTCTGTGAATTTGTTTGTGTATTTTAGTACAGCGTGGGCGTAGGCATATTGTTTTATGTCCTTTCAATTAATTTTGCTCCGGTTGTAGGAGGAAATTTGATTATTTTATATAAAAATAATTATGCGTGTGATTATTGTGTTCAGAATGTTTTCGGTTGTGGAGTTCAATGAACAGCCTGGAGGTGGCCTTGCTGTGGTGAACTCTAACTGGTTCACCCCACTGAAAGGGAAGTATTTTGGCCGCCACACAGAGACAATAAAGCTTATATTGAAGCGGTTAAACAAGGAGAAGAAGTTTCTGATAAGTGTACATTATACTCCATAAATAATTCTAAAGAACAAAAATTTTAGAGTGTTTTCTTAATATATATAGTCATACTATTTCCCAAGCAGTGGTTTCATATGTTATCTGATATTGTAATTATATATGTTACAATTTTAATTTTGTTTCAATTTCCATATGAACAGCAATATTACCACGAGAAAGATATTTACTGTTTCATAAAATGAAATTTTCATATTCTTCATACGACTATTGCATCTCGGTGAGTGATAAATCTTCTAGTGGTTGTTTAATAGAAGTCTTCTTCGTAGTCGTTTTCATCTATGATATACAATTCTTTGAGAGTAAGTTTTGGCTGCGATTGTGGAGGTCCTCGGTTTTGATTGGACGGTCTGTTTCTATTTATGATCGCTATTGGTATACTCATGAGGGTTGGTCTTGGTCGTTGTGATGTCCCAGGTCGGTATGCCCAGAAGTTCGGTTGGTAAGGTGCCCGAAATTATTGTCTTATTTTGGATCTTGGTTGATTCAACGTGAGCCTTCGAAAGTTTTGGTTCTCTTGGGGGAAATTGCCTGTGTAGTGGACTCGTTGGTTGCCATTGAGGTTGGATAACGACTGTTGTTGGTGGACCTGTGTTTGTAGAAAACCTCGAGATCGTTGGGAATAGGTCGGTTGTTTCTGGGCCGAGAAGTTGTTTCTGGATCGTCCTGGAATTGAATATGGAGGCGAGTTACCATCCCTTTGCAAAAATCGGATGCTCTTCTCTTCTTGACTATATTGAATTGCAATTGCTAGGTTAGGGTAGGCTAAACTGGGAAAACAGGAGTATCTCATAGAGGTGGTAGGAAGACATACCCTACACGACATAACGAATTATAATGGGAAGCGATTAGCAGAATTTGCAATACCTAATAAAATGGTAGTGAAATCCAAACAATTTGAAAGAATGAACATATATAAAGCCACATGGGTTTCAAATGACCGAACAACGCGAAACCAAATACACAACATTCTCATAGATGCAAGACACTCTAGTAGCATTATCAGTGCACAAAGTATGAGAGAAGCAGACAGCGATACTGATCACTTCCTAGTTAAATCCAGGCTGAGAACGAGAATAACAACACAGAAACCTGAACAAAAAGAGTCAAGAACCCAAAAAGGAAGACACGAGGAAGATAATGAAGAACTAGAGCAAACTTTACAGCAAGTGGCCACATTCATAGAAGAAGCAGCGACAGAAACCATTGCAAAAATGGAGAAGCGCCTCCAAAAACGTGGTTTGACAGAGAATGTGAAAAAGCGCTGCAATAGAGAACAAATAAGAGACGACTGACAATGCTAATAAACCATACGAATGAGGACAAAGATGAATTTCACAGAACAAGAGCACAGACAAGGAGATTACTCAGAACTAAAAAGAAGAACTACCTAGAGCACCAAATACGGGAAGTAGACAGGGATAGAAACATGAATCAGACGAGGAATTTCTTTAGGGGAATAAAGAGAGTGAGGAGGAATGGGAGTGTAGGAGGAACGAAAGGCACGAGAAATGAAAGTGGAGAACTGATAATGATGGAAACGGAAATTGTTGAACGATGGAGGTAGTACTTTGAACTATTACTATATATTGAGAGAGGGACAGAGGAAGAAGACATTACCACATCACCTTCCACTCAACGGATATAATAATACCGCCACCAACACCACAAGAAGTTAAAATCATATCTCAAAGATCATAAAGCACCAAGCAATGATGGTATAAATGCAGAGTTGTTAAAAAAGGGAGGAAATGTTTTAAACAAAAAAATACATGAAATGATCCTGAATATATGGGTTCAACAGAAAATGCCTGAAGATTTGAGCGGAAGTATCACAATACCTATACATGAGAAAGGGAACAAAGAAGAATTTGCAAATTATAGGGGAATATTCCTTATCAACACAACATACAAAGTATTGGCAACCATACTACTAAGAAGGTTAACCCCTTATGCGGAAGACGTTATCGGCGACTATCAATGCAGGTTTCGTGCTGGAAAGTCAACGATAGATCAAATATTCACGATCAGACAAATATCAGAAAAGAACTGGGAATTCAATCAAGATGTTCACCAAATCTTTGTTGATTTCCAGCAAGCATATGACTCTATAAAAAGAAGCAGGTTGTGGGCGGCAATGCTAGGAATGGACATCCCAAGGAAATTGGTGTAGCTGACACAAATGAGTGTGGTAAACTCATATTCACAGGTGAGGATGGGAAGCAGAACATCAACTCCATTTAGGGTAACATCGGGACTCAGACAAGGAGATCCCCTCTCACCGTTACTATTCAGTTTGGCCTTGGAGTAAGCGGTTGGTAAAATAAAATCAGAACTAACCGAAGGTTCTGCTAAGCAGGGTTCAAAACTATTGTTGGCTTCTGCTGATGATAAAGATACGGTGGCTCATTCAACGGGAGATATGAGAGAAGTGTTCACCCAACTCGAGGAGGAAGCAGGTAACCTGGGTCTACGAGGAAATTAAGAAATAACGAAATACATGGTAGTAACCAAGAACCCAAGACTTAGAATCAGGCAGAATATTTCCATTAATGAGTACAACTTTGAAGTGGTTAAGGAGTTTAAGTACCTAGGAGCGATAATAACAGATGATAATCGAGTAGAAAGAGATATCTTAGCAAGAATAATGGCGGAAAATAGGGCGCTATATTCTCTTACAACACTGTTTAGATCTAAACTGTTGAGAAGACAATCCAAATTAACAATACACAAGTCAATTATTCGCCCGGTGGTTACATATGGCAGCGAAACCTGGACCCTTAATCAACGGGAAATAAATAAGTTTCTTGTCTTTGGAAGGAAGGTTCTTAGAATGATATTTGGATCGCAACAATATGAGGCAACAGGACACTGGAGAAGACGCCACAATTCTGAGTTGTCAGCGCTGTATGGCAGTGAGAACATAGTCAGACACATAAAGGCTGTATTGAGATCAGAGGACCACAGATTGTTAAAAACAGTATTACTTGAGAGACCAGATGATAGAAGATCAATAGGCCGACTCAGGAAAAGATGGAAAAATGCCATCGCAGCAGATGCGTCTATAATGGGGGTTCATCAGTGGGAAATGGAAGCACAAGATCGATGCGGCCAAGACTCACCCAGAATTGTAGAGCCAGAAAAAGAAAGAAAGAATTGCTAGGTTATTCGACCGCATTGCTCTTATAGTTGAGCCCATAGGTCCTCGTAAGCTTGCTAGGAATGGAGTTAATGCCTGTTATATAAATAATTCCATTTTGTTTCTTTTTTTCTTGATATTGGGTACGAACTTTGATGTAATTAGTAACACAGTTTAGAAGACCCATTATTTTCTCATAGAACTGCATAGCGGTTTCTTAGGGGCCCTCGAAGATTGACTTAATCTCTAGTGAGGGAATTTTCGTTTCTTAGATCTCCAAAGACTTGAATTAAGATATATTCCACAGCATCCCATGTTTCACATCCATGAATAGAAATTATCTCTTTGGCTCTACCAGTCAATTTACTTATAATATAATGGATCTGGTTCTTAATATCCGCTCAATTATTTTGGTTGTGATAATGATTCAATAATTAAGTTAAAATCCTGATAGATTCTAAGAAGAATTCATTTGGATATCAATCATTGCATACATTTTTACCGTCGAATTGAACCATTGTAATATTATTTCTAATTTCTAATCGATTATTAAGGTCTGAATCGTCAATACTTAAGTTGCTAAGATAATCGTCGATTCAAAATCTTGTCTACTTATATTATAATATATTATATTTGATATCGTATCGGCCATGCTAAACTCTGTGTCATAAGATTCTGAGAAAGAGGAGTTTGACATAAATAAAGTGGCTTACAAGATTCAGAAGATGCTACGGTGCATTCCTGGAAACTTTTCTATGCTTCAGAATTAACTATCTTGATAGTTACCCTTGGAGCATGTTCTTTGGAAGATAGCGGATAAACGCTTGATAACGACGAGGATCACTTAAGGACTCTTTCACTATATCCTACTGAGTGCGCCAAATACGAATTGCCCTATGAAAACTCACTTCTAGGAAACACTTTTATTAACTATGAACAACTGTTACAAAGAAAACTACACAATAAATCTGGAAAAACAATCTAATCAAAATCGCACTAACTTTAATAGAATGGATCGATTAATTTTTACAAATAATATAGTTAGATCGGCATTGCAGATTTCATCTAATATTTGTTGGCTTTTAGTATAGTTAGCATCCGGTTGTAGTGTCTTTATATTCAGGAAATTAGCGTAATGAAGTTCAATGCACGCTAACTTACACTTCCACTTTTTTTGTTTAAGATGTTTAGACAGTCCATTTTTCGCTGACTGATGAATATATATTCAAGAAACAACATTTTTTCCATTAAATAAGACATACACAACTCACATCTGCTGATATGTTGGAATATAAAGGTATTAGGTATGCATTGGAGGTTTTCGTAAACGTGTGTCCGTGATCGATGGGTATTTCGTTGACAGGTGTTGAAAAAAAGTGAAGTTTCCACATAAAATACAAGTGCCAATTTGATTTATTGATGTTTCCAAAATTGTTTCCGGCCGTTTGCTGAAAATGATTGAAACAAGCGCGAGGACTAGTTATTAAAGTTTTTTAGTTGTCGACAAATTTAGTAATGATGAGTTTCTGTTTCACGCACGTAGAAAAATTTAGGGAAAATTCAGCCGCACCGCTATATGAAAATCTAATGGAAATCAAATTAGTTTTCAGGAAAATATTGAGTGGAAAATATATGAAATTAAATATGAGGAGACAGTTTTAATTTTGAGCACCAACTGTTATCACTTCCAGTTTATAGATTCAGTGAATCAACAAAAAAATCACTATTGGAATAATCAGAGATTATGTTTCCATGTATGAAAATTTGACTGGCTATAACTATGAATCAGTTCGAGCAGCTTCGGAAACTAAAATGAACGGTTTTAAAGATCAAAACTAACTTTCCCGCATCCGTGAGACACCCTGAACAATATCTCATCATGAAATTGTCAGTTGTACACACTTCGAGGATGTATCGTGGTAACAAACCAAAATTTATACGAAAATGACCAAAAATGTCACACTTTCAATGCTATTGCACCCGTTGTTCTAGCTCCAGCGTGCTGAAAATCAATAAGGTTCATATACAGGACACCTTGAACAATATTCAATTATAAAATTGGTCACTTGTAGACACTCCGGAAGCTGTATCGTGCTAAAAACTGGAAATTATCCAAAAATGACAAAAATTTGATACTTGAAGTACCATAGCACCCGTTGTACTGGCTTTAGTGAGCAAAAAATGGATAAAGTTTGTCACTTAGACCTTCTTAACAATATCCAATCATATGATAGGTCACTTGTATACACTCCGGAGGCTGTATCGTGCTAACAAACTGACATTTTCCAAAAATTACAAAAATTTGGTACCTCAAGTACCACAGATCCTATTGTACTGGCTTTCTTTATAGAACTAAAAATAGATAGAGTTTATCTTCGAGGCATCCTGAACAATATCCACTCATGAAATAGGTCGCTTGTATACACTGCGGAGGCTGAATCGTGCTAGATTAGATTTTAACGGGGTAACAATGCACTGAAACCTAAGGTTAATTGTGCCCCCTGCCACCTGTATCGTACTAACAAACTGAAATTTCTCCAGAATTAAAAAAAATGTCATAGTTGAAGTACCACTCCGCCTGTATTTATCAGAAGATCTTACTTACTAAAAAATAGTCGTTCGCCCGAGACCAACGAGACGAGATTTTCAAATGTCTTGTCTCGTCTCGCCGATGCAAAGATAAGTCTCGTGTCAAGTCTCGTTTCGCAGCCTCCAGTCTCGTCTCGTCTTGTTTCTCGTACGAGAGTCTCGTAAAAGTATCGAAATCTTATCATTCCTAATCTTATTGTTTCAGTGCAATGAGGAATACTTGCTATGATATAAGAGTCGGAAGAGAAAATTACAATTGTTGAAAAATAACATGTATTTGAAAGTAATACAACTAAAGAAAATGAAAACATAACATTATTTTATAAATGAAATAACTGAAAAAATCAAAAATAAAAAACAGTTAGCCCTCTTGGTTGCAAATATTTTTGTTTTTCATCCAGTCGTTTAGACATAACAAACATCGTGCAGATCCATTGTTGAGGTGATTTCGATGTTTTCTTATAGTTAATGCAGCACGTGAGAATAATCTTTCCGCCGGGACTGAAGTAGCCGGTATGCTTAAGAGATCTCGTGCCATTAAACTTAGAATAGGAACTTCAGAAGCATGCATTTTCCACCATTGTAGTATATCTGTTTCTTTATTATATCGAGGCATAGAATAATATTTTTGAAGCTCCTGCATCCATTCTTCTTCTGCATGCGTAAGGTTTACTGCATACAAAACATCAAAATCAATTAAAAAATCTGACTTTTCCGATCCAGGATCTTTTCGTTCCCTCACCGCCGTTTTTTTTCATATATTGCCCTTCTGAATCTTCTGATTGATTAAAATAGGCTTTGTATATATCTTGAAATTTCTGAATCGAAGTATCTCTTAATTCTTGGCCCCATGTTGTCATATCAAACGCTTCTAACTTATGCCGCGGATTGAGAATTAAAACTGCAGTATAAATCCAATTAGCTTTACGATAACACTTTAATATTTTGTCTCTTGTAGCCTGAAAATTAACAATGAGCTGCTCTTCGACAGCGGTTCGATCTACCTTTTGGTCCCATTTAAATATTTTGTTCTCAATATTATCTATTAGTATATTTATACATACAACCACCAATGGTGCTGTGACGTACTTCTCTCCTCCGAGCTTTTTGGAAAGATTTTGAAAGTTGACTAGTAATTCATGCACTTCTTCTAGCAGAATCCATTCATTGTCCATAAGAGCATATTGTTTTATATCAACAACATTTTGACACAGTACACCAAGTCCATATCTAGCTTAAAGAGCTATTTCCAACATATCATGACTGGAATTCCACCGTGTAGGCACATCCAACACAGGTGTTAATTGGCGAGAATTACCATTTGCCTCGCAAGCACTTCGGAACTCAATTAAAAGTTGTTCTGACCGTTTAATTTTCGAAAAGATAGAACGTATTTTACATAGTGCAATAGAATTATCTTCAATTTCGTCAACTTCCGCTCCCTCATCGACACTATCATCACTCAATTCTTCATTTGCCTGAGAATTCAGTTTCAACAACTGAAACAAATCTTGCACGGCCAAATTAATCACATGTCCAAAACATCGAAAATGGCAGTCCTCTACATTTAAATCGGGAATAAGTTCCTGAAGTTCTTTAATAAAAGTTGTGTTTGTTGATGCATTATCCATTGTTATTCCTTGAAGTTTGTGGATCAAGCCTTTAGCGTCTACACATTTGAAAAATGTGAGAGCGATATCTTTTCCTGTATGTTTTCTATGGGCAGGAACAAAATCTAGAGCGATCGATTGTAATTCCCAATTGTCATCTATAAAATGTATTGTAATTCCATAATAAGATCTGCCGCTAATAGATGTCCAGCCGTCTATAGTGAATGATAATTTTGAAGAATTGTTTGTCAACATGTCGATCATTTTTTGCTTTAGGCAGTCGAATCATAACATTGCTAACCTTCTCAATTTATCCTTTTTTGGAAAATCCTTTCCAGATATTTCTTCAAAAAATTTTTGAGTATCTTCGTCATGGAAGAAATTAAAAGGTTAACATTTTTTGCCATCCAATCAACAATCGCCAAGTCAAAATGAACCTTTTTTGGTTTCACTGATGTAGTCTGAAAATAATAATATGTGATGTGATAAGACCTTTTAAAACGGACGGAGATCAAAATATAGTTATTTATGATACAATTGCTAAAAGTGGCAACTCCAGGAGCAAAATAAAATCACTTTTAACAAATGTATCATACAATCTTCTTTGCCACGAAACTTTAATAAAAATTATTTAAACGATATTTCAACGTTTGATTCACTTTTCGCATTGTTTTAGGTTTTAGTGATGTTTTTCACATCGAAAAAAATAGCATATTTTGGTTGTCAGTATCAAAATATCTATTTATGTAACCACCTGAGAAATGACACAGTTTGTGTAATGCAATAGATAATTGATCCATGAATAGCTCTTTCTCTACTCTCTATTTTCTGCCTTTTAGTGTTTAGTTAGCGGTAGTAGTTAGTATGGCTGGCGTAGATTGCAATTACTAAAAAAAACCAACGGCACCTAAAGTGTGGAATAACAATCCAGGCCCATATTTAAAAAATGATAGTTAATGATGGTTCTGAAAAAACCCAAACGTTGTGAATTGTGGGCCTTTTCGAACATGCACCTTTTTAGTTTTTTCAAAATATCTAAGAAACAAAAATCTCTAAAATCACGCAGCAAGCATCATTTAATATTTTATTACTAACTAAATTGTCTAAAGCTTCTCCCATTTACTCGTTCTCCTATCTCTTACATTACACTTTCCGAGATCGCAATATATCAATCCATTTTGAGCACACTGTATATCAGAATCTGAATGGCTAAAATTTGGAAAAGATTGTACCGTATAGCCGATTCTCACATTATCTTTGTCTTATAGTTTTAAAATAACAATACATGTAAGCCCAATTTGATCCACGCTGTATTTTAATATTTCTTGAATATAGTTCATTCATTATCAACTACTGCAACAACTTGTATAAATTCAAAGGAAGCTCCGCGATCGACGTGGACATATTGACGTTCGGCAAAATGCAAAATATATGGAGTAAAGTTATAAATCATCACTTAAATGAGGTGTCGGCGTATTAAACAAAATTGATAGGTATTAGAAAGACTATTCACGCGGCACTTGCCATCGCTTGTTAAACTTGTAAAAGTTGCAGATTATTTACAACGAAATATGCAGTCAGCCGTTCGAAAAAGTTATAGGTATTATGCTTATAAATTTTCATCAAAATAAATTGATGCTCATTCAGAAATATTCACCTGCAAGACTCTCGCGTGAGACGCGATACCTTATACACAAGACTCGAGACGAGACCAAACAAAGGTCTCGTCTGGTTCGAGTATCGTCTTGAGTCTCGTCTCGAAAACGAGACGAGACCATGCGAGACTCTCGAAAACGAGAGTCTCGTGCGAATCACTACTAAAAAACCTTCTTATTTATATTGAAAAATAACATTTAGAATAACATTAAATGTTTCACAATTTGAAAATGAATTGTTCAGACGGTCTTTTTGCAACCAGATGTTCTGTGTATATAATAAATGCCCTCAAACGTTCAATGTTCAAAATATTAATTAATTTAAAAAATCTATTCATAATTATCTATTCAATAGACAGCACAGGAGTAATTAACTCAATACCCAATTCATTTTGTTCACTTTCATTTAGTTTTTAATTAATTCTCAGCCTATATACCAGATCAGTGTTGGATAGGTATCTACCACAAGGTTGAGTGGAAGAGCAACTTTCGTGGCGCCTGTCGTTACGAAGGTTGAACTTCGCCTTTTATTTTCAAATGTACCTACACTATGTTAAGTTATTTTTTTATTCAAATATGTGATTTGAAAATAACAAAGACATTATTATTATTATTATAAAGTTGGTGACTTGTTGCACTCCAATGTCTGTATCGTGTTAACAAACTTAAATTTCTCAAAAAATGAGAAAAATATTATACTTCAAGTACGATAGAACCCGTTTTACTGGGTTTGGTGAGCTGAAAATAAATGAGGTTCATCTGTGAAATGCCCTGAACAATATTCAATCATAAAATTGGTGACTTGTTGAACTCCGGAGGCTGTATCGTACTAACAAGACCATGTTATGAAAAGCGGCCGACGACAACGACGACGACGACATACGAAGGATTTTTTTTCTAAAAACCGTTTTTTCGTGTTGTTCTTTGTGAAAAACGTAAAAATAACTAAAAAAATTTCGAAATTCCAACTTTTTTAGGGGTAAACCAATACATTTGTCGCTTATTAGATAGGTAGGGCGGAAAAGTAATACTACGGGTGAAATCAGAAAAGTTGTCTAATCTTCACTCATATTCAGCTATTCTGATTGAAAGTCAACTGTATTAAGTTCTTGCGAAAGAAAGATTGTCGAAAAATAGTGAATCACTTACCAATGTTTGAAAGAAAGTTCGCTATCCTTTTGATGCCTCTTGATTTCACATTCTTCTCTTATTTATTATCTTCTCTTTAATTACTTCCATTTCTACTACTATCAATATATGATCAGAGTTTGCATTCGGTCCTCGGATGATCAAGGCTCGTGGTCTATCTGATTGCCATAATTTCTTCCTAGTATGATCCACGTTACCTTGTGTTCTCTTCTATTTTAAAATTTAGAATTTGCCATACAAAGCAGCTCTAAAGTTTCCTTCCCCCCATTTACGTTTTGAAGCTTGTTACAAACCCTTTTCATTGACACCAATTAGAATTAAATTTATTCCACTGTCTGATAATCATTTCAGCATGTTTTTTTGATACTTTTACGTAAATATCTTCATCTGGTCATAATGCGATAGAGTAATTTCCAAGTTATTTGCGTTTAAATCTAATGTATAGAATATATTATTTCATTGCTTCTTTCTCATGAATGTCCATAATAATTTTAACCAAGTTGCTGATACATCTGTTTAATTGTAATCTTGAAATTCCATGAATATTTATTATTCAATTCTTGCAATCATGAAATTACTATATTCAGAAATGATTAATATTGCCATGACATTTTTTAGGGCTCATTTATTCATAAATGCCTATAAAACTTATTAGGCTGATGTCATCATCTAGGTCACAACTATCAAACAGATAATTGTAATTGAAATGCGAAAGATAGAGTTTTTTGTGACTATTTTATACATTTGTCAATTGAACCAGTCAGGACTTCGAGTAAAGTTCAGATTATCGATAACACCAAACTTGACTCCTAACCCTGATTAGCGTGTCAAGTTCGGTGTTTTCAGATTAGTATGTGTCACAGTTCAACGTCAAATATAAGTAATCACGTTGTGCACGCATTTAAACATTAACAGATTTGTCACTTATTGTGAATAAAAATGCAAACGCGCATGACTATGAATTTTTTATATATCGTTAGGCCTCTTAATAATAATAAAAACCAAATTTTGCAACCCTGAGAACCCTGTGTTACTGTCGTGGTACTCAAACATCCTCAAATTTTTTGCTCTTATTCAAGTTTTTTTGGAAAAAATATATCAAGGAAGTATTTTTCGGATACGTTTGTTCTTCATTTTTATAAAGGCAACTAAATGTCATACAATTTATCCCTAACTCGAACCCTATCGGTTAATTTGGTGTGGGCATACAGCCATTCGAAATTTGGCTACTTTTTCTAAAAAGTGAAAATTCATCATTACGCTCATATTGCGAGGCACGTATCGGTAAAAATAAAATCATACATATCCTTGGACAACGTAGATATAAACACCTTGGTCGGGGAGAGCACGTTCGATGAAATGGGGGGAAGTATGTACATAACACCACGATTTGCTGTACTACCGGTCAAACCAATCCCTTGTGTACAGACCTACCTATATACTGAAACGGTCAGGTCTTTTGGAACCATTCCAATAAAAGCCTGTATCGTATGAAAAAATGCTGGATTGTCTACAGTACCAATTACTGCATTACAAGGTGACGTTCAGCTAGCCAGTGACATAGTCCTGATGTCCTGATGGTTTTACAGAGCAGCAGCCATCCGATATGAATTTCCAGATTTCAAAAGTGACATATCTACCATTCGCTTGTGGTCCACCAACAGAGTACGACACTAGAATCACAGCGCTTGTAGAAACCAGCAAAAAAAAGGCAGCCCATTCTCAACACACTTGCTTCATAACATTCGACCTTGCAGAATGTAATAGTAAGGCTCGGAATATTTTACCTCCTTCATGGATGTATTGGTGAGGTCATGAGTGGCAGCAGTTTGAAGGAACTGTTACTTTTTCGCGGGCCGTACTGATCATGGATGAGATAGACCTTACCAATGTTGAACGTGCTGAATTGAAAAAAACTGCAATGTGTGAATTAGATCCTTGTTCCTAAAGAAAATAACATTTTTCAGCGCGTCAGTATCAAATTAAGAACTGCATTGGGAAAAATTGAATACAATGGTCCCGCCCCCAAGTTCTGGTGCCAATATTATCGAATGAATGCTATCATGAAGCTATTTATTTAGGCGGAAAGGATTACAGCTTCACCTAGAATGTGTCAGCCAGATGATTCCATTCTTTCATTCAGCATGGCATATTTTTTACGCAAAAAGTGCCTGAATCTATCTTCAAGACATGCTTGACCAAGAAAACACATGAAGCCAGATGAGTATCGGATGTTTACTGAAAAGGCCTTTACAATACGTCGCTCCGACAAATTCTGATCTGGTCTCTGGACAGATTTGACCATTGAACAAGTACTGATGAAGTCTATGAACAGCTAGTGTGGGCTAACTCATGGTCGGGAAATGTCAAGCAGTGGGCTGACCCGCTGTTCACTGGGGGTGGTTTCCATGATTACAATTTTCGAAGAGGTATGACGTTCCACTGAAACTGCAACGCTAACATCAGAACAGCATGGTAATATGAGAACATCTCAAATTGAAAATGATAACACAGACGCCGAAAAATTGGAGACCTGATTTAGTAGCCACCCTCCGTTTCCAGTTACCTAGTTTCCAACCACAGTGGGGCCCTGATAATAATTGCCACTTGGCTGAAGAACTGGAAGAGGAAGGAGTGGAACAAATTGTTGGTAATTCCCTTGCGAAAGTTAGTTTCAAAAGAGAGGACAAAGTAAAGACCTTGGCATCAGTCACCACCTCTGTGAAAGTGTTCAACAAGGGAGTTAAAGTTGATCCTCTCACCATATTTCCTATGAGTTAGCACCGTATCCGTTATCTGTATTTACTAAAAAAGGAATGCGAAAGGTTTCAAAATCTTCCGTTTATTCTGCATTTACACCGCTCGCTGAAAACATTATCCCAAGAGACATGACGTTTACAGTAGTCTATGGTGGTTACCTCTTGCCCAAGGTGGCCTGGCATAGAAATGATTCAGTCAGTGCCATTGTGGCTGAATACGTCCGCTACGTTTTCAACAATTTCAGTAAACACGTAGCAGAATTTTTTTATGGATACTCAGTGGATGCAGCCAGGAAAAGCACTAAATCGGCTGAACGTATACGACGAACTGTTTCTCTCTCCTGTATTGACATTTTGTATGATAAAGCAATACTCATAAAAATGCTCCAAGCAAAACTTCTCTCAACTAAATCTACCAAAGCCGATTTATCACTATAATGCGTACTGAGTTTGTAAGGCAGTGTATTGAAGTACATCAAACACCAAAAACACCAATGCAGAGATATTGAGAACTGCCCTCACCAAGTTTTTATCGTCAGTGAGGATGTCGACCTACTGGTTCTTTTCAATGGCTTAAGTTCTGGACAGGTGAATGTCCACTTCCAGAGGAGCGGATTAGAATGTGTTCAATGGCAAGTAAATTTCTATGTAAAAAATTTAACTTCCACGAGGGATGGTCTTATTTCTGAATGCCATCAGTGTGAAACCACTTCTGCCCTTTTTTGGCAAGGAAGAATGTAGTGGAGCAACGTTCTAGAAAAAAATATCCACTGGACATATATATGTTATAAAAATATTAATAAAATTATTATTACTAATTTAATGTATTTGTCTTCATATTTATTAATACATCACGGCAACTGAAGTTCAACTTCCATTCTTCTCCACCATTTCTCCTCATGACAAGAAGAAGAGAATAAGTTCATAAACATATCCATTTTTTACCATTCTATACTCACAAAAGGATGGTGACCCCCTTCTACATATTGAAGTCTTGATCCAGGTAGTTATAAAGACTGAAAAAATATTATTCACATACTTTCTTCGAGGTAATAATATGTTTACTTAGAAAATTACTTCACTTACTCTCAATTCAGTATACAAATAATTCATTTTATTTTGGTAGTCATATAACAAATTTGATATACATAAGGTCTGAATACATTATCTTTGTTTTTATGCATACTTGGCAACTGAACAGTATCTTCTATTTTCTTAATCCCCAGATAAAAAAACCCAAAAAGTTTATAAACTAACCGTTACAGGTACATCATGCTTCGTTTTAGTTTGTACTTACTGAATAGTTATAGCGAACACTGCTATATGATAATTATGTGGACCTGTGCGGGCAGTTACATCAGGTTCCGTTAAGTCAATTTGTCAGATCTGAAAATGAAAAGGAATTAGATTTTTGTAAATAAGTCTTGTTAGTGTTTTAACTTTCGAATTGGCATCAAGAAACTCTGTTATGAAAGATTAATGGACCCGAGAGGCAGTAGTAGCATGTTTCAATTTAGTGAAATGGTCAGTTCTGAAAATGAAAAGAAAAAAGAAATTAGATTTTGCGAATGTCTTGTTACTGAAATTAGAATTTTTATCATTTCTCAATATACTGTGGAGTTAATTAGAAGCAGTAAGTTTCATTTAAAACACTAATAGTCTTGTTAGTGTTTTCACACACGGAATATTATAAGGGAACTATGCTGTATGGAAGATAAATGGACCTGAGGGGCAGCAGGTCCCATATTAGTGAAATTGTTATTGTTTTACTTACGCAGTAGTATCAGCATTCATATCTTTGCCCTAATAAAGCCCTAATTATCTGGATTCTGTCTTGTCAGACTTTTCTTTTTCTTATATCATGATATTGCTCGCTTGGTATAAGGGGGGTCAATACATTTCTGCCCGTTTCCTGTTTGATTTCTGATTATTCCAGGAGCTTTACCTTCTGTATATAACACTCCCGGAAGTTTCAGACGGGAGTGTTATATGCACCTCCGTGTCTATGTTGGTTGTTGTCTCGAATATTCGAGATCTTCTAATATTACTGACACAAATGTTGTGTTCGACTATCCTGCTGAATTCTGTTATATTTTCTCATGTTTCATTCAACACCTTTGCTCTCATGTTTCACATCTTTCCTTGGTTGTACCGTACCGATGACGGCTAATGAGCTAGAAACATGCATGTCTGCGGTTACCACTCTTTTCAGTAGCCCCTTCTTCTATTTGCGTGCAATACCCACTAATCTATTCGTTGCTTATTATATATATATATATATATATATATATATATATATATATATCGATCTCCCTGAAATGTACACATTATTATTTGTCATTGCAGATCTTTCGCTTTAGATTTTTTATTAGTAAATTTTTTAAATGTTTTCTATTTTAAATTGAAATTCCTCACTGTACCTTACCTTCCTCATTTTATTATTTGTAAAGCATTGTATTACAAGTAATTTTTTCTCTGGGTAATGAAGAAATTTGGAAACTTTGGTTGCTATTTTTGGTTTTCAGATGAAATTGAATATATTTAGGTACACACGTAGTTGAAAAAAAGAGCCTACAGGTCAAATAAAATTTGAAAGCAACCAACAGAAACTCTGAGACTGATACAAATATGGTTACATTGAGGAGAAGTTGTAACACGATGTTCTGAGTTTTCAGACTAGATAGCCTAATTTCAATCATGTAAATTTGCAACTTATCCGCAATTTAATTTACTTAGCACGAGACAAACAAAAATGTATAATTATTAAAACATTTTATTATGTTCATTTAAATGGTACAACTTTTGAAAGATATAATGTTTCTAAAGTATGTAAATTTATCCTCCATTCTTGATTTCTAGTAATTCCCACAATCCTGTCACTTGGTATCCATATTATTAAATAGCACACGCCCTTTCATGCAATATTTAATGCACCTTGTATCTGGTGATAATAGTTATATTTTTCAATTATGACTATTATATTTCCATCAAAATGAATTATGTAATTCTTGTTTATTGAGAGTGGTTTTAATTTTTCTTCATTCGCATACTTGGAAGGACACTTCACTTCAATGAGTCATTTTTCGCTAACAAACACATATTATCATTAAAAAAGAATATGTCTTGAGACGTTTTGATGATATTACAACAAACAGTTAGTATTATTTAACTTATATTTTCACATTAATCGAATAATCCAGTGAACATAACCTCAAACATAGCTAATAAATTCAAAAATGCGAATTGCAGGATAATTTACATTATGATAATTATTATTTTTGATATGGGGTAAATACGATTACTTACTTTTTAACAATTTATTCCTTTCAAAAACACTTATGAAAACCTTAAATAATCAAAAATCTGTACTCAAATGGAAGTTCTAATGGCAGCAAGTTTTGTTTGGGTACTACCTCAAAAACGGAGATAAGGTTAACGGTCTATGCTCAAAAAGAGTTGAAACAACTAATCCAGAGATACGTTTGTTTGAATCGTTATGAATGGAAAGACAGAGAGAGAAAGTAGGTTGTATAAGTAAAAGCCGATTCAGTACTACTAGCGACATCTATCGTAAATATTTTTGAACCTAATAATTACTAGATATGTATTATAGTGTTGTGTACGTTTTTAGGTTTATATACCTGTTAGGAGGCCACTTTTAACTACTATTTCGTTCATTTTGTTATTAATAGGATGATGTTTTTGATTTGGGGGATCATTTGCGAAACATTAATTTTAATAGATCAGCAGCAACAATGGCAACAATGTGGCATGTAATTCAATTATAAAACATATAAAGAATCTTTATATAATAATTTTTTAACTTTATAATGACACATTTATTAAACACTTATAAATCTTTTATAAAACAATTTTATTGTATTTTAATAAACATTGTGTATCTGTTTTATAGTAGTGGCTACAGCACTTATAAAATATATTATATAAACAAAATGTTTTTCGAATTGTGCTGATTTTGTGTTTATAGATACTTTATAAACATTTTGAGAACGTTTCTTAATATCTATCGCCAAAACATGTCTAAGATTATTATAAAATACTAAAATGTTGGCTGGGTGGAATTTGCACAATTTGTTATGGAGGGGACAAGTGCAAATAACTATTTCGTTAGTAATACTGTTTTATCGAAGAAGCCACTTTCACATCTAGAGGCTTTTATAACTAGAGAAATTGCCACATTTTTGATAACGAAAATCCACATACCGTCAAAGAAGACACTTTCATCATGAACTGATGATAAATGTTTGGTATGGAAATTATTAGTTAATTTAATAGGCCCATTTGAGCTACCTGCACATTTAAATGGCAATTCTTATTTAGTATTTCTTCAAAATACCCTTTTTTATGAACTGGAAGATTTAACATTAAACCAAAGAAGGGATGGGTAAGTGAATGGAGGCCTCTTAGAAAAGTCATTGAATACATTTATTGTAACAGTAGTATGAAATAAATATTTGATGCAATAGTTTGTCTTATGTAACCATCATTTTCTTCTTATTAAATTTTTTCTCTGAAATCTCATTTTCTCGGTTTGTATTTAAATAATGCAAAACCTAAAAAAAAATATGAACGGGATCAAATAATGAATTATGGTACTAAAAATATTGTCATGGATTTTGAGTGATACATTCATCACATAGAAAATGAGAATGATACATGCATAGGTACACTTTGAATTTTTCTCAAAAATATTTTGTTTCTTTGTCCTTACAGTATCTGCAACGTCTCCTCTTATTAGTATCAGTACACACACCCCGTAGATTTTCGGTAGCTAATTGTATTCCCAAATATTCTCTTGCAGTGAATTTTTTTTGAAGACATTTATTATGTGTCCGATTCTGTAGCTGTTCCCTGATTAGGTTAAAACAAAGTTCTTTTGGGAAGTATTCTATTTGTTTTTGATTAGGGTCTTTGCCTTATCATTATTTGCTAGGTTAATAATATAACAATTCGCACCTGCAATATGGAGAGTGCCGTAAAGAATTACCATTGGCCAACTGCGAGTATTTCTAGCTACGTTATATGTGCCGCAATGTTGATAAACAGTATCTACACCTGCTTTGGTAACATTACCATCTCCGGTTTATTGCATCTCCCGTGTCCTTATCTATTTTATTATCGTGATGTTGAGTTTATGAGAGGATTACATTTTTTTAAGCAGGATTGTAAGACAGTAACGTCATGTCTTCAGTAAATACAAAAATTGTACCATGGACTTCTCGGTTCTTGAACTGAAGAAATTCGGGAGAAATTTCGTTTTTATTTTCACACAGAGTCTCAACAACAGTAATATAGTGTCCTAACATTCTATTTGCAAGTGGTATGTTCAAGAACCAATCCATTGTCAAATTTCTACAGGTTCCTTGTGAAGAACTACTCACTCGTTCCACTAGATCATTTGGTTAATTACCAATTATGTATGGTCCTTCAGTGCATTCTTGCATCATTTGAAGGAAATATTTTTATGCCATATTTAGCTGGTTTGTTTGATATATACATCTTAAAACTGCATCTACCACGGAACGACCATAACATTTCGTCAATAGTTGCGTATTCACTAATGATGTAACAGCTTCTTCAGTTTGCCGCAATAATTTAGCAACTAACTTGTCTTCCTAACATGTTTCTACTTTTGTGTTCATATCATCTTATCATGGACTTGCTACAAGAAAATGGAACCGTTTTATACCCATGTGGAACAGGAAAATAGGGTAACCACTCCAATTTTTTCTTCAAAACTCCTCCAAATTCATTCGTCGACCATGCAAAACGTCTGCTATGTATACTTATCCAAATACAGCTTTCATTTCTACAACTGTTGTAATTCAGTAATTTGCTTCGGTTTTTCCTCTTATTCGCCTTATGCTAATATTAGTATTTGCAACTATCGAATTTAGCATAGCTTCATCAATGAATAATTTCCAACATTCTACAGGAGTTTAGCATTGAGAGCTTTTCCTCTAACACCAAGTAAGTGAGTAAAATATTGTCACTTCAAGTTCAAACGGCTTTGTTAGGACAAGTTTGTTTTCCAAACCATACCTGCTATTTGTTTTTTTCCTTTTCCCTGTATAGTATTATCCTTTAGGATCTGCTCGTCTTTTCTCAGCAACAACTTCCATTTCTATTTCATTCTCTGAATCATGATCGCTGGCTACTTCAAAATCTGGATAAGCATCCGAATCATTATCAATATCTGGACCCTCCTCGTCCGATAGAACATTACTGTACAGCTGAAGAAGCCTATTTTGCCCTTTCACATACGGATCACGGAAATTCATATTATGACTATGAAGATTACTAATCAAATGCGATCACTACACCTTCATTTAATAGTGCAAGTACTGACTAGAACTCAAGCACAACGGATACATTGTTCATGACACCCTCTTTTTTCCATAAAATTCGGCGCACCGCTCATGGATTATTTACATTGAAATTTAGCACTTGTTTTTTTTTCCATTTTGATAACAGACTAATTTAATTTTGGTCATTAACGTTTTCGTTGAGGATCAATTCGTGTCAAATATTTATTCAAATCAATCTATCATTGTTAAACTGCAAAATTGAGTTAAAATCGCTACGTGTGCCTAGTAATATTTTCTTACTGTATTTATGCGCAAATACAGACATTGCAATCAACTCTATTCAGTGTCACAAAGGCCAGGACTTTTCACTAGAAGTTAAAATGATCGATTGTGTAATCTGATAGTGAGTTGCAGTCACCGGCATCTTTGGTAAGTACATATAAATCGCAGTTCACTGTATATGTTGAAGATCCGCTAACTGCATAATTATCACAACTACAGTCCATTGAAATATTAGAGGTAATATTTTGGCCCTTCGAGCCGAATATTGTTCTTTATTGCAGCTAGGGAATCGAATTATATTTGAGAAGAGTTTTTTCAAATCTATTCCGTTCACAGCATTTTTTGAATCCATTAGAAATTTGTTTTATTTTGAGATTGAAACAAATTTACTGAGTTTATCGGACTCGTTGATAAATCAAAACTAGAAATAATTCAACTGGTTTTTTCAACATTGTCAAATTCTTGTTTTATTATTGAATTCACCGTTGTCTTATCACGGGTTTATGATTGAATAAATTTAATCAGCTAGATCTCGACTTAATTCATTAGTGATTATTCGCTTTCAAAATATTTTTCGTTTACCGGGGCAGGAAGATACATTCTCAGACCAATAAATTTATTCTTGAGCTGCTTATCTTTCATTTCTCCACTGTAACTTGTTGCTCAACATTGGTTGATGATTGAAGTTTCTATAGTCTGTTTCCTAATGACTGCACGCGAAAATGTCTCAGATGCTAGTCAGGTATTAAAGCATTAGCGTCACAGAGCATCTAAGGAATTTATTTACTTCTTAATTTCATACCCGATCTGATATACAAAGGTAATATAAATGTAAATTCGGTTAGTTAGAACAACAAACTGACCTTCATACATTTGTAGAGTACATACAGTTAAAACAATAAATTATTTTGGAGATAATCTAGTAACGCAACTATTCTGACTGAATATTTCATTAATTATCTTAAGAATTTGGAGCAGGTCAATTCTTGGGAGACATATTAACAAACCATGCATTTATCAATTCATTCTCCAGATAATTACTTCCTGATTTTCGAAATGTTGATAATAACATTTCCAAGAACCATTACAATAGTGTCCTACTAGGGATTGTCCCAATGACTACTTAGAAATTTTGCAGGTATATACGGTGAAACTTGGTCTCGCCCAAATTTGTATAATTTGTTTTGCTTAGAGTCGCTTATGATCCATAAGTGTTAACTGTGTTGTGAAAAATGTCTTCAAGTTTTATCCCAGTAAAGTGTAAGAGCGTGATTAGCTCACAAACGAAGACTGTAGTGGTAAATGTGCATGATGCTGTTGTACATCAAATGCCGGCTGCTACTGTCAGAAATATAGTTTCGACATGTTCAGGAGATAGGAGTTCAGGAGTTAGTGAATCTACTATTTACAGGCTTCTAAGAGAGAGGAAAAATGGAAATATATATCCACATAAAAAGTCAACTGGAAGAAAATCATTTGACCTTGATGAACATATGCAAAATACAATAAGACGAAAAGTACATGAGTTATATTTCAAAAAAGAGAACCCAACCCTTGACAGAGTTCTAAGAATGGTGAAGGAGGACGATAATTTGCCTGACATAGGGCGAAAAACTTTGTGGAAAATATTACACAAATTAAATTTTACTTGGGAGAAGCAAAGTGGCAAATCAGTGCTAATCGATAACGAAGACATAATATGTTGGAGACGCCAGTATTCACGAGATATCCGAAAATACAGACAGGAGGGAATACAAATCTATTATCTAGATGAGACATGGTCCAATGAAGGACATTCAGTGAAAAAATATGGCAGGACAAAAGTATTCAAACCAGTCGTCAAGCTTTCATAGAAGGTTTATCTAATGGAGTAAAAACTCCTATCGGTAAAGGTCGCCGACTAATAATAACGCATATTGGATGCAATCAAGGGTTCGTTGAAGGTGGTTTACTGGAGTTTCAGTCAACATCAACCAAATACTATCATGAAGAAATGGCTGCAGATGTATTTTACACAAATGGTCGAATTAATTTCAAATAATGCTGTAATCGTTATGGACAATGCCACTTATCATTCGCGATTAACAAAAAATCTTCCATCTACCTCTTGGAGAAAAGTTTATATTAGAAACTGGTTAATCGTAAAATATATACCATTTGAAGATGATATGTTGAAAAAACAACTTTTAAAGGTTGCTTCAGATTACAAGCTACAATTTAAAAAGTTTGTTATTAATGAAATAGCCAAGAATCGTGGGATAACAGTACTTCGTTTGCCGCCATACCATTGTGAATTAAATGCGATAGAGTTTAATATATGCCCAAATGAAAAGTTATGTAGCTAGACATAATAAAACATTGAAAATGAAAGATGTTCGTGAACTCATGAAGTACTCATTGACAACAATAACTGAAGAGAACTGGAGAGATGCTGTGAATCATGTGATTAAAGAGAAAGATACAATGTGAGTTTTAGATAACCTCATAGAACAAACTATAGAACCGATAGTAATCTCTCCCGACGAGTCTTCGGATGATTCTTGTATGGCCAGCGAAGAGGATGATACTATAGATTGAATTTTATATTACCTTTAAATGGCATGTTTACTTTACTTAATATACATTAATTCATTGTCAATAAATTTGAATTTTGAGAATTAAATTATGTTTTCTTTGATTATTTCAATTTAATAAAAATGAAAATGTAACTTGTTATTAGGCCTAAACTAATGAATTTTATTTCAATTGTAATGTTGACCGAATCTAATTAAATAAGCCAAATGAACTAATATCATAATCTCCGCCACTGCTGCACTGTTTATCCGTTTGCTGGCATTGTTCAGTTTTATTACCATATTGTATTTTGAGCTGAAATAGGGATGTACAGATAACCAATACAGACACCTACTCGTTGCATTAGAATTTTAGTATTAACTTGTAAAATTCTTAGGATCCTCTGTAAGAGATAATTTTCTATTTGAATATTTAATGAGGCTACTGTGCTGTCAGACATTAAGAAATAGACTATAACTTACTCTTTTATTAACTTTTCCTTGTTCATTCTTAGTTAATTCACGTTCATCAAAATGGCTGCTAGCGAACAGAATCGTAAATTAATGATGTAATACGTAGCAAAGCGACAAAGGATTTTCTCCGATACTACTAGCAGCTGTGATGCAGTTCAATAATGCACTTATGAGCAAATTGCTGTTGCGCAGGTATATCATGATGATACCGCGCGATTGCAAGATGAGTTTAAACTCATCCATGATAAGATAAGTGAACTCAACTGTCTCCTACCCCCAGCGGATAACGTCGATCCAGAGGCACCTTCCAATGCTTTTCTCACCATCCTTTTTAAAATAAGAGCCAAGTTTGTACATCTTAATAGTGAAAAACCGACTCCGGCTACAACTACTGTCAGTAAGAGCTCTCAAAATAACGTTTCATTACCTAAAATTCATTATCCGACTTTTTCTGGTGACATTGAGAAATGGCCTGAATTCTTCGCACTGTTCCAATCCCTTATACACAATAGCATATCTCTCTTCCCTATCGAAAAATTCTATTTCTCACGCTCCAACCTGAGCGGAAGTGCTCTGTCAGTTGTTTCTAGCTTACAGCAAACAGGTGAAAATTACGAATTAGCTTATGCGGTTCTGGTCAACAGATAGCAATCTCCTAGCAGAATAGCTCAAGCCTATTCAAATAAAATTCTCAAATTTAAACCAATTTCTTCTAATTCACTCAGCAATTTGAAATATTTTCAAGAGACGCATAAAAATTCCGTACAGTTTATTGAAGCATTATCGATCGATGATATAGCGACCTTCGCTTTGTTAACTTTATCATTAAAAAATCTAGATGCACGTACTGTTAAAGCCTTCGATTATCGACAATCTTCAGAAGGTGTTCCGCGATTTGATGATTTGTAGGAATTCGTAATACATCAGATCAAAACATTGGAAATAATCTCTAGTCCTGCAAGTTCTAACCCCATCACTCGTTCCATGGTCAGTTCTAGATCAAATTCATTCATTGCCAGTCACAATTCAAGTTCTTCAGATTCAAATTCACATCGTTCTGGTCACTCCGAATCAAAAATCATCTTTTGTATATTTCGTCACGAAGCACACTCATTGTCCTCCTGCTCCGCATTCTTTTCTATTTCTCGAGATGAAAAAGTCAATTTCATCAAGCAATACTAACGTTGTTTCAACTGTTAAGGTTCCCACCTGAAATCACAATGTAAATCTACATCTGACTGCCCTAAATGCAATTCTCGTAATCATCATAATATCTTGCACCCTTTTCAGTTAGACAATTCAGGTAACAGTTCCGCGTCCAATCGCACCTCGTATCATGTCATTTATGAATCTAATATAGCAACTACCTCCTCTGTCGAACAACCCGCATCTGCTTCTACGCTCTTGTTCAGTTGTGCGACCACAACGCCTGTGGCGTCACTTTAGGTAACTTTCGTGAATGCATCTACGAGCGTCTAGCAGCAGCAACATATCAAGCCAATAAAAACGCCTGTCGGATCCCATGATGATTATCGCAATCCGATTGGTTGAAATAAAATGAATAATACTCTTGTGTTGTTGTTTTGATTTAAGGTTAGAAATACGAGAAGCTCTTATGGTTGATTTTGATTTACTTGATTTGTTAAATATTTCAAATTGTAAATAATTGTGATCAAAATGAGTCAAAACATCTAAGTAGTACGTTATGTATGTGAAACACAGTTCTCGACAGCAGAGAATTTTAGAAGACAACAGCTAAGCAGGGAATTTTGGAAGACACTTAAAAACGAATCATTTCAGGATTGCAAAGAAAAGTCCGAGTTTTCCAGTGTAAATGAAGATTTGTATTACGAATACCTGAAAATAATATAATTTTTTCATGTAGTTGTAATAATATTATCAACATGTTATAAACAAATTTGTTTTTTTTTTTACAAAAGATTGAAGAGTAACGAAAATGAAAAAAATTGACTGTCTCGACCCTTACTTCGTGGAATATGCTTATATTAGTGTTTTTAAATGAAACTCAAGGTCTCTAGTTAATTCCACAATATGATACAAGTTATTGAAAATTCTAAAATTTTTTAGAATTTTCAATAACTTGTATTATATTGTGGAATTAACTAGAGACCTTGAGTTTCATTTAAAAACACTAAAATGAAAAAATATTTTGCTTTCATTGCAGGTGATGATAAATCAAAGTACGAAACAATCATCGAATCTGAACAAAATCTAATAGCTAGAATTCAAGCTGCGGCGAAAATCATTCAATCCCATCCAGATTTATTCTCAGACACGTTTATCAATGACAAAACAGTGTAAGAAGTGTATTGGAGTAAGCGGACAATAGTTTGAACAACTACTGTAACTTTGTCAAATTTGTTATTGTTGTAATACAGTGTTGTTTAAATTTAATTTGTGCTATTGTTATCTTCATTGCCAATTTTGTTATTATTGTAATACATTTTTGTTTGAAATCAAGATTATGGAAAACTTGTATTTGTTTTGAAATACTTGCGCTTAATCATTATTCAAAATTAAATGAAAAATTAATTAATTTGAAAATTACTTACATGTTTGCAGACTTTTGTTTATAGGCAAACTCCTACAACACCATTCATTTTAGCTTCATAAAAGGTTTTAGTTTTTCAACTAAAAATAATCAGGCAATTTAAAACAAAATTGAGAAAAGAAAACTAACTCTGACAGCGCGCCACCGGTTAAATTTTTCCAAAGTTTGTTTATGTCAAAATATTACTTCATTAAGGAGCATATTGGTCACCAAAATTGAAAAAAAAATTTAAAGGCGTTCTTGATTTATGGCAAATTTTTATTGAAAATTTTGACCACCCTATATCTCAGCAACTAGGCCCCGTAAGGGTTCGTATTCCCATATCAAAATGAATCATTCATGGAGATATCTCTGTGATAGAGCGTTGTCGGTCGAATATAGAAATATCCTGTATATAGTATAAATATAAATTACACGATTTTTAATAGCATTGAGAATTTGAATGTAAAACTATTAATAATAAATAGTTGTCTGTTCACTTACCTACCCCTTATATATTTTATTCCAGTTCACCTTCCCATTGCTGTGAGAATTATATATCAAAGCATTTCACCATTTAAGAAGCATTTATTGAAATTGTTGAAGGTTTAAAACAGCTCTCTCAAAACGGATATTCCGGGACAAGAACAGCGGCTTTACAACTGTTATCTACAGTTTAACAAACATCATGTATATTGTGTTTATGTACTACAGATAAATACAACTCCTTGTTGTATTTGGATTCATTATTAGAAGCGAAGTTCAGTCAAGACAAATCGCCTGCATTTGCCTTATTTTTGCTACCTCCTGCTCAGATAACAAAAATGACAGCTGCAAATTTTAAACTTCGTTTGGAAGAAATCTTCAAATTTTACGAATTGGAAGGCTTTGAATCAGAAGATGAGATGTGGCGAGTTTTTTGGACAAATCAGGAGAATCTCGAAACTTTGGATAACAGATCTGATTCAGAATGCAGAAACCTTTTATCCAAAGATTGAAAATGCTTTACATATTTTACAAGCAAAGATAGGCTAAATGGTCTTTGCATGCTTAGTGTTCATAAAAAGCTAATAACCTGCATGGGAAATTCTTTCACAGAAGATATTTTAATTCACTTTGCAAAAGATTCAAGAAGATTGCTTTTCAAAAAAATATTAAAGGTATTCCTTGAACACCTATAATGTAGTGTTTTAAATGAAACTCACGGTTTCTAGTTAATACCACAATATAAAAAAATTGTTGAAAATTCTAAAAAATTGACAATTGTTTCGATAAATCAATATCATCGTCAGAATGACAGAAGCTAGGGTCGAGACAGTTAATTTCAATAAAATATTTTAATTTCTTATTTTCATTCGATTAACCATTGCCTATTTGCCCCCCCTACAACAAAGTTGATTGAAAAAATGTTTCAAGATTACATTTTGGAAAAAGGAATCCCTTTGTAATTGTTAGAAATGATAATGATCACTAGAATCCTTGAAAGGCTTACATATAGATTTTCGTTTTCCTGACATTTTACTTATAATAACGTAGTAGGTATCTCTATTTGGAGAAGTATGATCATAAAACCAAGTAATTAGGTAAATAAAAAATATAAGTGCAGTAGGCAAATTAACAATATTAAAAAAAAACTTACAAAATATTCGTAATTATTGACAATACATTTATTTACACTTAAAAGAAAATTAAATTACGAAAAGTATCTAAAATCTCTTGTGAAAACCGCACTCTTCTTCTTGAGAAGGCGTACTGCCTGTTTTCTCCGGTCTGTCTCCTGTGACGTTGATTGCCAGATGTCTCGCCATTGCTTTGGTGGACGTCTGATGGGTCTTGTTCCCAGTGGTTTATTATCCCTGGTGATATTTGCCATTCTGTCTTGGCTCATTCTGTCCACATGCTGGTTCCACTCTCTCCGCCTCTTCCTTATCCATCTGACCACATCGTCCGCTAGGGACTTTTCTATATAATATCATAATTTATCTGCCTGTCAGCCAGTGTGTATCTCGTTATTGTTCTTAGGGTATTCATCTAAGTTATTTATAATATCCTCTTTGTTATAGACGTTTCAGCTCTGGTCTCCGATCCGTATGTCATCATTGGTTTTATATATGTGCAAGCAGTACTTAGGTGTTTGTTCTTCTAAACAGGGTATTATTTAAGATGTCCTTATATTGCTGCAGATTTGTTCACCTGCTTCCTCAATTTGTCTTCTAGGAACCCTGCGCTTATAATTTTACACCCGAGATATTCGAACTTCTATACTCAAAATAATATCTTAGAGAATCCCTCATGAAAAGCTTGTCATGTCACCATCTAGATTATAAACAGGGAAATACATCTTAATATTACATAAACATCATAGCAAGGTGTGGTTTTAAAATTTGTTGTTATTTAATGAACTAATGTTTTTTTCTTGGATCACACCTCCTTCATATACTAATATTACTACCTAAATATGACTAACTTTTACAAAAGATTTTTCCAATTGCTCCTGTATATCTTCCTTCTCTTGTAGGGTTGGTTTTGATAGACGAGGGACAGCTTTCTTCCTTTTTGTAGTAGAAAAAAATATAAAAAACATTTTTTAAACTCATTTTAATCACAAGCTCATTTAAATAAACTTGCCGATTCTGACCCTCAATTTTTCTATTGGCTGGGCAGGTCTTACTAATTGGAGACGCTGTAAACCCTACATGAGCTTTGATGCCAGCCAAGTTTACAGCAGAGAGAAGAAGACTGAAAATTTTTATTTCTGAATCTGTGATATACCCCAATTTTTAATGATGATAAACGATATATTAGCTCCACATTATGGATTTTATCTTCGAATATGCTAATATCCCTGGATAAATTCACGCATATCTTATGAATATGCTTGCACATTATAATTAATAACAAAATCCATGCAAGTACATGTGTACACAGGATAAGCACGAGGAGCATTTCAATTTACAGGTATGACCTTCCCGCAGCTCATTAACTTTCACAATATATGAAGTATCCTTGGATGTTACAATCCATCCATTTTCAGAAGTAGGAACCACCATATTTGTTGAATTTATAGCATTGATATGGATCTTGTTCATCCTGCGTGTTTTTGTTGTGACCTTGCTCTTTCTAACTTTATAATTCTTTCAAATTGTTTGTCCTTCACATATTGTAATAGAACATACACAGTTTTATCTAATCTTCTGCAAGTAACGACTAAATTAAGCAATAATATACATTAGTTAACTATAATTATGAACTACGAGAAAAATAAATTACCTTTCAAGTAAATATATTTTAAAACTTCATGCATAGACTCAAGGTACATATTTGTATCAATTCCTGATCGCACTTGAAAACAAGCAGCCCATACGGAACGTCTTGACATATACTGCTTCTCAAAATAATCCTCAAATAGTCTTACGTCTTAGTCTCTTGATAATATATCCATAAATCCTATTAAGAATTCATTAAACATGGTGGAATATGGCTCTTGTCTCAGGGTACACAGCATTTTATATATCTCAAAAACAAAATTTTTGAATTCATTTGAGTAACGCAAAATTTTTCTTGGGTATATTTACTTCATTACTTCAGCTTGTTTTGATTTATCTTTTATGGCCATTACTTTGGACCTCCATGCTCTATCAACACGCCACATGCATAAAAGTTTTTTAGTGTTGACAGATTCCATAACCAAGCTCCAGGCTGCAAAATACTGTTCCGCGTCATCACTCAATAATTGAAGCAGCCTTAATAATCAGCTTTTGTCACAGCAACTACAAGGTATTTTAGAACTACATTATCTTCCCTATTAGTGAATAAATATGCTACTGGAAAACCATCACCAAAATCATCCACCACCAAAATGGAAACTAGCTTAAAATCATATGGATTTGTTCCATGTGTAGCATCCATGCATACGATACCTCCACTCCCAAATTTTTTCAACATCTCACTTTGACGGTTAGTCAATAAACATAATAAAAAGTCTTCCTGTTTTAAAAAAAAGTCTGGACAATGTTCCCCTTGTTTTTTGTACAATGAAATGCAATTTTCCCTGCTAGATTGTACCTACTTCATTTACGCACAAATCTACACTCTAATTTTGATGTTTTATAGATGGCTCATGCAAATTATATGATTGCATGATATTATGACTATCATGCTTGTACGTCAAATGTATTCTTTCAAAATCAACATCAACACTTTCTCTTATTTTCTTTAATATCTCAATGTGTAAAGCTCCTAAAAAATAGAAAATGCTGTTAAAAAAGTTATAGAATGAATCTAGTGATTTTACCTTGTAGCAGCAATTATATCTTTATCATCTGTAGATAATGGAATGTGAACCATTTTTTTCTCATGACCATAGTGAGTCTGGAAATATTTTATTTTGATGCCCTTTGCAACATGTTTGAGAATAATTGCAGATGTGCAAGAAGCAATAATTTTACAGGAACCCTTTTACTTCATGGCACGTTTTCTTTTATCTGCATCAAGTACTCATTTTCCACTACTATTGCCATAAAAATAAATAGGTGTGGCTTTTCTTTGATTCTTTGTACCGCAAGCCTTATAGCTGTGGAATGACTACGTTCAAAATTTTTCCATTTGTGAAAATCTACAAAAAACGTATAAAATATAGTATGAAATGTGAGAAATCTCCCAGATATTATTATATCAAATTTTTAAATACCCAGGAATTCTCGTAAAGTTAAATTTTTCTGAAAATATTCGTACTTTAATTCAAAACAACATATTTAGTTAAATTTTGAGAAAGTGAAACATCCTGAATAAACACTGTTAGATATTTCAAGTAGGAAACAATATAATATGCTGAAAAAAATTAATTTAAAAAGGAGAAGGTACATAATTATTGTGCTACTAATTTGAAAAAAATATTATTAAGTGTAGATAAAAATTAAATAGTGCACAGTGAAGTCACTAAACACTACTAGCAACATATTATAATATCTCGAGGTGTTGTAACTGCAGAAGGATTAGTTAAGAATATTTCGAAGATAACAATAAAATAAACGGTTTTGAAGATTAAAATTAACTTTCCCGCATCTGTGGCCCTGAACAGTGTTCTATCATAAAATTGTTACGTTTATACACTTCGGGGGATGTATCGTGCTAAGAAACCAAAATTTCTCCAAAAATAACCAAAAAGTTAGTATATCTGGATTTATAGGACCCGCTGTACTCGCTCCAGTCAACTGAAAATCAATAGCGTACATCTGTGAGATACCCTGAACAATATTCAATCATAAAATTGATCAATCGTATACTCTTTGGAGGCTGCATCGTGCTTACAAACTGAAAATTCTCCAAAAATGACAAAAATTTGGTACTTCAAGTACCATAGTACCCGTTGTACTAGCTTTAGTGAGCTGAATATAAATAGGGTCCATCTCTGAGACGCTCTGAATAATATCCAATCATAAAACTGGTCACTCCGGAGGCTGTATCGTGCTAACAAACTGAAACTTCTCCAAAAATAACAAAAATATCGTATTTAAAGTACTGTAGCACCTGTTGTATTGGCTCTGATGAGCTGAAAATCAATAGGGTTCATCAGTCTGATATCCTGAATAATATTCAATCACAAAACTGGTGACTTGTTGAACTGCGGAAGCTGTATCGTGCTAAAAAACTGAAATTTCTCAAAAAATAACCAAAAACTCAGTATATCTGGATTTACAAAATGTCGTACTTCAAGTACCATAGCACCCCTTGTACTGGCTCTGGTGATCTGAAAATCAATAGGGTTCAACTGTGACATGTCCTTAACAATATTCAATCATAAAATTGATGACTTATTGGACTCCGGAGGCTGTATCGTGCTAACAAGACATGTAAGGAAAAGTGGCCGACGACAACGATGACGACAACGACGACGACGACATACACACAGGATTTTTTTTCTAAAAACCGTTTTTTCGTGTTGTTTTTGATGGAGAACGTAAAAATAACTCAAAAAACATTTCAAAATTCCAACTTTTTTTGAGGTAAACCAATACTTTTTCGCATATAGAAAGGTTGGGCGGAAAAGTAATAGGAGAGTTTGTACCTACCCCTATTCTCTACAAACCTTTCAAATTTTTAAATTCTAGCTCTTCTACTTCTTGCTGTAATTCATGTTTAAGTTCCAAATGATGTCGAAGATTGTCCAATGTAATACATTGAAAATTACAAAAGGGTTCCATGCATTTCAACCGGTACTTTGAACATTCAACAAGATTATGTTGACTTTTCAATTGCTTCTTACTTTTCCGCCCAACCTTTCAATATGCGAGAAAAGTATTGGTTTACCCCAAAAAAAGGTGGAATTTTGAAAATTTTTTTTTAGGAGATTGCGGAGATTGCGGAGAGGAAGGAAACGCAGAGCATAAAATTTTAGGTTGCATATTGATTCAAAATCAAGTTAAAGAACTGAATAAATTTATTTATAATAAGAACAATCAAATAAAGGTCCCTTATAATTTAACAGAATTAATTAGGTCAAATAACTTTGAATTATACAAAAAACTATACTCGCATATATGTAGAATAGGACTTAAAATTTAAATAGATAATTACTAGAATATTTATATTATGTACAATATAAACCTTATCCATAAATGTATCTCCATACCTAGTGTGTATCCTAGTCAATCCGTGGTCCTCTTGTTTGTTGAAGTCGCTCTGATCGACCCCTGAGCGCAAAGTGTCCCTGTTATATTAAAAAAAAAAAAAAAAAAAAAAAAAAAAAAAAAAAAAAAAAAAAAAAAAGTTTAAGTTCCAAATGATGTCGAAGATTGTCCAATGTAATACATTGAAAATTACAAAAGGGTTCCATGCATTTCAACCGGTACTTTGAACATTCAACAAGATTATGTTGACTTTTCAATTGCTTCTTACTTTTCCGCCCAACCTTTCAATATGCGAGAAAAGTATTGGTTTACCCCAAAAAAAGGTGGAATTTTGAAAAATTTTTTTTAAGTTATTTTTACGTTTTCCATCAACAACAACATGCAAAAACGGTTTTTAGAAAAAAAATCCTGTGTGTATGTCGTCGTCGCGGTCGTCGTCGTCGTCGTTGTCGTCAGCCACTTTTCCTTACAATTCTTGTTAGCACGATACAGCCTCCGGAGTGCAATAAGTCAGCAATTTCATGATAGAATATTGTTAAGGAGATGTCACAGATGAACTCTATTGATTTTCAGTTCACCAGAGCCAGTACAACGGGTGCTATGGTACTTGAAGTACGATATTTTGTCATTTTTTGAGAAATTTCAGTTGGTTAGCACGATACAGCCTCCGGAGTTCAACAAGTCACCAATTTTATGATTGAATATTGTTCACGACATCTCACTAATGAACCCTATTGATTTTCAGCTCACCAGAGTCAATACAACAGGTGCTACAGTACTTTAAGTATGATATTTTTGTCATTTTTGGAGAAGCTTCAGTTTATTAGCACGATACTGCCTCCGGAGTATATACAAGTGATAAGTTTCATGATTGAATATTATTCAGAGCATTTCAAAGATGAACGCTATTGATATTCAGCTCACTAAAGCCAATACAACGGGTGCTATGGTACTTGAAGTACCAGATTTTTGTCATTTTTGGAGAATTTCAAGGTTCTTAGCACAATACAGCATCCAAAGAGTATACGATTGATCAATTTTATGATTGATTATTGTTCAAAGTGTCTCACAGATGTACCTTATTGATTTTCAGTTGACTGGAGCGAGTACAGCGGGTCCTATAAATCCAGATATACTGAATTTTTGGTTATTTTTGGAGAATTTTCGGTTTGTCAGCACAATACATCCCCCGAAGTGTATACAAGTAACAATTTTATGATAGAATATTTTTCAGGGTCACAGATGCGGAAAAGTTAGTTTTAATCTTTAAAACCGTTTATTCATACTTTGAGTTGATAGAAAATCTGTTTCGCATATATAGCAAATATTTTCAACTCGTTCACCAACATTTAGTTTCTTCAAGTCTAGAAAGGAAAAAATAGATATAGAAGTGCAAGGAGATAATATCTCTGCTTTATAGAAGGTGAACTAGGATAAAACATATAAGGGGTATATCGAAAAGTAAATAGACAATTATTTGAAAATAATAATTTTAAATCCAAATTTCCAATGATATTAAGAATTGTGTAATTTATATTCATACTATACAAAACTGGGTTATCTATGATAGAGACAGCGCACTATTTAGATTTTAAAGTGTACATGGGACGGTGTCTTTTTAAAGTACAGAATATAATTGAGACTGGCAGTGAGGCCTTTCTCTAAGTTACTACACTATCTCATAGGAGAGTTAATTTGTATTTGTATAATAATACGAGAAAATGCATGCAAACGAAAAGTGAATAAGATTATTTAGCAATCTAGTTTAAATTAAGTATAACCCTTCACTGTCTAGGTCAATATTTGATAATTTGACGGACATTTTTTTAATAGTTCACCCAAGAAAAAGTAGATACAAACCTTTTATGCCAGAATTTTCCTCATCATTAGATATTTGGGAATTGTGATATTGCTTTTGTTCTGTTGGGTATGTAAATTACTTTTCCTTTCTATATGCGAGAAAGGTATTGGTTTACCCCAAAAAAAGTTGGAATTTTGCAAACTTTTTTTGAGTTATTTTTACGTTTTCCATCAACAACAACACGGAAAACGGTTTTTAGAAAAAAAATCCTGAGTGTATGTCGTCGTCGTTGTAGTCGTCGTCGTCGTCGTTGTCGTCGGCCATTTTCCCTGACAGGTCTTGTTAGCACGATACAGTCTCCGGAGGGCAATAAGTCAGCAATTTTATGATTGAATATTGTTAAGGACATGTCACAGATTATCCCTATCGATTTTCAAATCACCAGAGCCAGTACAACGGGTGCTATGGTACTTGAAGTACATTTTGTCATTTTTTGAGAAATTTCAGTTCGTTAGCACGATACAGCCTCCGGAGTCCAACAAGTCACCGATTTTATGATTGAAAATTATTTAGAGCATCTCACTCATGAAGACTATTGATTTTCAGTTCACCAGACCCAATACAACAGGTGTTACAGTACTTTAAGTACGATATTTTTGTCATTTTCGTAGAAGTTTCAGTTTGTTAGCACGATACAGCCTCCGGAGTATATACAAGTGACCAATTTTATGATTGGATATTATTCAGAGCGTCTGATTGATGGACCCTATCGATATTCAGCTCACTAAAGCGAATACAGCGGAGGCTATGGTACTTGAAGTACCAAATTTTTGTCATTTTTGGAGAATTTTCAGTTAGTTAGCACGATACAGCCTCCAAAGAGTATACGATTGATCAATTTTATGATTGAATATGGTTCAAGGTGTCTCACAGATGTACCCTTTTAATTTTCAGTTGACTAGAGCGAGTACAGCGGGTCCTATGAATCCAAATATACTGAGTTTTTGGTTATTTTTGGAAAAATTCCGGTTTGTTAGCACGATACATCCCCCGAAGTGTATACAAGGAACAATTTTATGATAGAATATTGTTGAGGGCCACAGATGCGGAAAAGTTAGTTTTAATCCGTAAAACCGTTTATTTTTCAAATACCTTCTGAAATTTGATGCTGACACAAACGTTTTGTTACATATATGACAAACAGTATGATGGTTTTTGTTTTGACCTTGAAAACTTTGGTTTATCATCACCTACAATAGAAGCAAAATATTTTTTCATTTTCAATTCTTCTTCAATTTGTTCTGCTCATTATCTAACTTAAGAGCCTTTTTGCCAACCTAACAACATTTTTTGTTAAAATATACACATTTGTCTATTTATAATATGGTAATTATATTATTAGCACTACATAAAAAAATATATTATTCCCAGATAATGGTAATACGAACTTTCTTCATTTTCACCGGAAAACTCCAACTTTTACTTGACATCCTGAAGATGTTTCGTTTTTAAGTGTCTTCTAAAATTCCCTGCTGTTGAGAACTGTTTCTCACATACATAACGCACTGCTTAGATGTTTTCACTCATTTTGATCACAATTATTTACAATTTAAAATATTTTACAAATCAAGAAATCCAAAATCAACTATAAAAGCTTCTCGTATATCTGATCTTGAATCAAAGCCACAACACAAGAATATTATTTTATTTCAACCAATCGAATTGCGATAATTATCATGGAATCCGACAAGCGTTTTTATTGGCTTAATATGTTCTGCTGCCAGACGCTCGTCATGCATCTTAGATGAGTGCAAAGGTTACATTCCCGTACGGGGAGTTATTGACCCCGGATCACAACTCTCCTTTATCTCAAAGCGTTTATCTAACCAGTTGAGTCAAAAGATATATGACCTGCCAGTTTCCGTATCAGGCATTGGCGGACACTTCTCTACCTTTCCCGGTACAATCCAATTCCAACTTCTCTCCAGACGTTCTCCAAATCACATTGACATACCCCATCAGTGGTTTCTCATATTACCGATCATTTACCTCCTTCTAACATTAGTTCCGAAGTTACTCGAGCTTTTTGATATTTAACTTTGGCTGATCCTGAATTTCATCGCTCAGACAAAATAGACTAACTTTTGGGTACTGACGTCTACCCCCAGTTAATACTACCTCAACATTTTGTTCCCAGCTCTCTTGACCCGATTGCTAACAGTACCATATTTGGTTGGAAAATTGTTGGTACTATCCAAACACGTGATCGAAATCCACAAATAACATTGATATCTACTTGTGAGATATCCCACGACTTCGGCGAATTTTGGGAAATTGAAAATGTTTCGAATCTCACGCCGCAAGATCCTCTTGACATTTCAGCATAGCAACATTCCATCGCCACTCATGAACGAAATGAAGACGACAGATATTCAGTCTATCTGCCGATCAAACCAAACGCGGCGACGTCGTCGGCCACTTTTCGTTACATGTCTTGTTAGCACGATGCAGCCTCCGGAGTGCAACAAGTCACCAATTTTTTGATTGAATATTGTTAGGGACATGTCACAGATGAACCCTATTGATTTTCAGCTCACCAGAGCCAGCACAAAGGGTGCTATGGTACTAGAAGTAAGACATTTTAATCATTTTTTGAGAAATTTCAATTTGTGAGCACGATACAGCCTCGGGAGTTCAACAAGTCACCAATTTTATGATTGAATAATATTCAGGACACTTCATATATGAACCCTGTTGATTTTCAGCTCACCAGAGCCAGTACAACAGGTGCTATAGTACTTTAAGTACGATATTTTTGTAATTTTTGGAGAAATTTAAGTTTGATAGCACGATACAGCCTCCGGAGTATATACAAGTGACCAATTTTATGATTGGATATTATTCAAAGCGTCTCAGAGATTAATCCTATCGATATTCAGCTCACTTAAGCCAGTAGAACAGGTTCTATGGTACTTGCAGTACCAAATTTTTGTAATTTTTGGAGAATTTTCAGTTTGTTAGCAACATACAGCGTCCAGAGTGTATACAAGTGACCAATTTTATGATTGAATATTGTTTAACACGTCTCACAGATGTACCCTATTGATTTTCAGCTGACTAGAGCGAGTACAGCGGGTCTTATAAATCCACATATATATCATTTTTGGTTATTTTTGGCAAATTTCGGTTTGTTAGCACGATACATCCCCCGAAGTGTATACAAGTGACAATTTTATAATAGAATATTATTCAGGGCCACAGTTGCGAAAAGTAAGTTTTAATCTCCCAAACCGTTTATTTGATTTCGTTTTAATCAGCTGTTTTGTATGTTTATTTTTCTAGCTTCGTTACTCCGGCTTTTTACACTTGTTCCACAGTTTATATCCTTATTCTTTGCAGCCACACTTTATTACCATTTCGACTTTATTTTCACAACGAAAGTTTCACTATTTTTCTCAGAATTGGATTTTACGTTATGACGGAAATTATAATCTTGTTTTACATTGGTTACACCATTGCCACTCCGTGGTAAATAAAGTTGTACAATAAAATAGCATGTACATCAAACAAATCTTTGGCTGAATGAACTAGTTGTAATTCTATTTTGAGTACGATCCTGAAGAGTGTGGTTCATAGTTAAAAAAACAACTTTAAACTGATACTTCCATATAAATATTATTAAATGGTTTGAATTTTCCAGCGGTATGGATGATAAACTTTCTTGTTAAACATCAGTTTCCATTAATAAAACAGAGCATTCATGGAAATAAACATCTGCAAATATTATTGCAGACATTGTATTTCCATTTAATAAAATATTTATTCACAGTTTAAAGTGACGCCGGAGGTATTATAGAGATAGTGATGTGCAAATAAATCCAGTTAACGATAGAAATCTCATTTCGTTAGTTGGTTCAACATAAATATCAATATAACTTCAATTTCTTCCATGTTCTTGTTTATATATATATATATATATATATATATATATATATATATATTTATATAAATTTTCTTGGATTTCAGTCAATTAAAACATTATGGAATGATTAAAATGTCATTTTACTAAAATTCTGTCAAACAATGGTGACGTTTCAGTCTTAAATTTAGACCTTTTTCAAACTAAAATAGAACAGAATGCATATGGTAAACAAACTATTGGAATACAAAAAAACAAACTTACCCCAAAGTGTAGTCAGCGAATTTTCATTAAACATTAAACTTAAAAACACGTTCACATCATTATTACACATTTTAAAATCATTGGATTACCTTCCATTCATTAAGAACACATATTTCAATAACAAACCATTCATATTGGTAAAATATAATAACATAGTTAGTGACATTGAACTGTATTAATGTGAGACTAATTGTATTGCTTATAGGAGTGGGATATATGCCGCGCTGAGTTTATTTACATCTTTTTTGTCATTTATACAGGATGTCGATTTTTGAATCGCTATCATTTCATAAAACTCTCTTTTTTTCAAATTATCTTCCGTTTTTAAGATTTTAGTCCCTGCATAATTAAACTGATGGTCTTTATTCCTTTCATGGTTAGTAAGGGCAGTAGCATTTTTTTTTATCATATTTATGGCTTTTTAGTCTATTTTCTAGATATTGACTTGTTTGGCCGATATAAGTAGCTTCACAGTTGTTACAAGGAATTTCATAAACAATATTACTTTTCTTTACTTTTGGTGTTATAGATTTTAGTACAGAAAAATGTTTTGCCAATATGTTATGCGGTTTATGACATATCTTTATGTTATGCTTCATAAATAAATGCTGGAATTGTTGCGACAATCCATTTATGAAGGGAAGAGAAATAAAGTGTTTACTGTTATTCATATTAATATTTTCCTTTTTATTTTCTGAACTATTGTAAAATTTGTGTATCCTGTCTCTAAAAACTGTATCTACCAATTTCGTGGGATAATCATTGCACATTAATGCCTTTTTGGCTTTGATAATGCTTGTGTGTCGAAACTCTTCATCAGAGAGTTTGATAGCACGATCTGCAAGGCCCATCATTACAGACTTTTTTTGAGATAAAGGGTGGTTTGATTTAAAATTGATATATCTTGATGACCATGTGGCTTTAGTGTACCATTCTGTTTTAATATTGTTATTTATGTGATGTAAGGTAGTGTCCAAAAAATTAATCTCATTACATTCCTCAAGTTCTATGGTGAATTGCAATTTTTTATGAAAACTGTTAAAGAGTTTCAACGTATTTTCTTCCTCATTTTTAGGGATTGCCGTTATGCAATCATCCACATATCTATAAAAAAATGGAATTTCAAAATTGAGATTTTTTATTGTTTGTTCTTCAAGTTCTTCAATAACTATCTGTGCTATAACACTTGAGATTGATGACCCCATGGCACATCCTTCTATTTGTTTGTACATCTGATTTTCGTATAAAAAGTAAGTGGAATTAAGTGTTAGTTCAAGAGCATATACAAATTCATTTTGGGGAATATCAGTATATTTTTTTATTTCGTTCCATTTTGTTCTAATAATTTTTGTGGCTAATGAAATTGGGATGTTAGTATATAAGGAGATAACATCCAACGAAATTAGTGAATAATTGTTAGGGATCTGTACGATTCAAAAATCGACATCCTGTATAAATGACAAAAAAGATGTAAATAAACTCAGCGCGGTAAATATCCCACTCCTATAAGCAATACAATTAGTCTCACACTAATACAGTTCAATGTCACTAACTATGTTATTATATTTTACCAATATGAATGGTTTGTTATTGAAATATGTGTTCTTAATGAATGGAAGGTAATCCAATGATTTTAAAATGTGTAATAATGATGTGAACGTGTTTTTAAGTTTAATGGTTAATGAAAATTCGCTGACTACACTTTGGGGTAAGTTTGTTTTTTTGTATTCCAATAGTTTGTTTACCATATGCATATTCTGTTCTATTTTAGTTTGATAAAGGTCTAAATTTAAAACTGAAACGTCACCATTGTTTGACAGAATTTTAGTAAAATTCCATAATGTTTTAATTGACTGAAATCCAAGAAAATTTATATAAAAAATATACGTTTAGTCAAAGAACCTTAAAACTAGTAAATATATATATATATATATATATATATATATATATATATATATATATATATATATATATATATATATATATATATATATATAGGGTAACTTTTTTATTGGGGAATGCGGCAATGTGAGAAAAAAAACTCTGTTTAGTTAATCCTAAGCTTTCGATAACTTATTATTATCATTATCGAAGAATCTACAAAGTAAATATTATGAAAATTTAAAATATGTTTTAGAGTAAAAATATCCAGTTTTGATAATATTTCTCAATACATTTACTGATTATGTATTAGAGAAGAATATTGCTTTTATTCATTCATTCTTGGTCTGAATGTTTCCTAAAACCAATAATTGATGATTAAAAAGCATTATATATAATCTTAACATAAAGTTTAAGGCACAATAACCATCAGACAATCAGGTTAGGTCTCATTTCTAGTACACAATAATGTGTAGGTTTTGGAAAATCTTGGTAATAAAAAATAGAAAACAAGGAAACTAATCTTTTGAATCATTTTAAGAACATAATATTCTATGGGCAAAACATGAATCCAAAATATGAGTTTTATTATACTACATGATATCGAGTAGATGAAAATTGTTATAAAAAAACTCGATAAAATTGTAAATAACGAAAAATTATAAATATTAGTTTTAAGTTAACGGGAAGTGCAGTAAAAAGTGCGAAAAACTTGCGATAGTTTAGAAATTTCGGGACAAAAAAAAATTCCAACCTACAAAAAGTTTCTTTCCCCAAAGTCCAGTGAATGGGGTATCAATCGACAGGGAATTTTTGATAATACCTAATGTAGATATTAAAAGTAAAAAATATTGATACATAACAAAATAATTATCACTTGAAAAAGTAATTTCAATAGAAATGTCATATTTTTGGTTGACATGACTTAATTTTAATCAAAATATGCCATGAAATTTGGGAAGATTATAAATATGACTTCGACAGTGGATGGCGGGGGAGTCACTTTGCAAACAGAGGTGGAGATGCATCAATTTTTTATTAAAAATCAACGCTTCTAGAATTTTCTTGGAGGTCTATTCGAGATTTATCAGCTGAGAGACCGAAAAAGACTATCTTTCAAGTGAAGAATAGTGAGTAGTAACAATAAAAACCATATACATACCTTGTTAAACTATTTTTATGAACTTTCCATCGCATTTGTGTAAAAACTGGACTCGAAACACCAATAATAATATAACCACCATTACTCTTCCTATCAGTTGACTTGGAATATATAATAAATAAATCATACGTGTATATTATAACTTTCACACGATGATATAATATTAGTGATCATATAAAACCATAATTTAAGCAATAAACTAATAAGAATAAGGGACCATTTGTCACAACAACTTTTTGTATGAATCATACAATGTAATAAAATACAGTTTTACCAAAATATAGATAGTAGAACTATGGTACTTTTGAACTACGAACCTACCATGGAGGTTTGATTTGTGAAAGGTTGATTAAAACTCATAGATAGGATATAAACGCTCCAATTTGAATTTTATATTGTATAGTTTGGTTCTTTCATATTTCCTTAATATTTTTAATTTAATAATAATAACGTATTTTTCAATTTATTGTGTTAAAAAAATTAAGATTACTTGCTGTATTTTGATCTCATTGGTTGTTGCTCATACCTATCACAACTAGGTGTCGCCACTGTTTGCAGAAGGATTTTCAATTTAGCCCATTGTGAGATAAGAGTTACTCATCATAAGGTGAGATGCTGGGTGAGTCAAATAAAATATAAAATTTCATTCAATCACATTCAAAAATTTATTTTCATTAAAATGTTAGCTAGCCAGACAGATATGAATAAATAGAGTAAAATATAAACTACCATAATAATATAATAAAATTGTATAAAATAATATGGTAACATTCTTCTGAAATAAATAAAAAAGACTAATAAAAATAATAATATTAGAAAAAAAAACAATATAATATATATATATATATATATATATATATATATATATATATATATATATATATATATATATATTAAAACTAGAGAAAATGAAATTACAACAAAACATTTTATTAAAGAAACATCATCAGGTCGCTACTTGAATTACCACTCTCACCATCCTAATTCCCAAAAAACAGCGTAATCATAGGATAAGTAGATAGAGCCATTACACTCACATCACCTGAATATCGTCCAGAAATTTTATATCAAACAAAAACAATATTACAAAACAATCACTATCCTTCCAAACATATTGACAGAATTATTAAACAACGCACACATAAATTTTACAATAATCAAATCCAATCAACACAAACTGATACACTAGCCCCTCTTACATACATCGCAATGCCATGCACAAATCATCTCTCAGAAAAACTAAACTATATATTATCTAAACATAACATAAAAGTTTGTCATAGGGCACAAAATACTCTATCACCATTGTTCTCCAAATTAAAAAGTGAAATAAATGATTCAAAAAAATCTAACGTCATATATTCTATACCATGTTTAGACTGTCCCAAAAAATATATGGGTATGACAACCCAACATCTTGAAAATAGACTTAATGGCCATAAATATACAAAAACGCCTCCACTGCGCTTCATAAACATGTGAAAAATGAAAAACATAAATTTGACTTCAATAATACTAAAATAATAAACCAAGATTCTAATTATAAAAAACTAACGATAAAAGAAATGATACATATAAAAAAGGAGAATAATGCAGTAAACGATAAACAAGATATCAAAAATCTAAGCCAGATATATTATAATTTATTATAATAATAACATCAACTTGTTGAATGTCCCTGGTATATTGTAAACCGTTGTTTCTATGGCAGGTACTTTCGATTTTATTATTTTTGAAATTGTTTTATTAGTTACCAGTTTTTGTCGTCTCTGTGTGTACATTTAATTTTAATAGTTCAATCGTTTTCATTTTATTATTTTAACATCAATGTAAACATTTTTGAAAATGCCCCGAACTCGGGAGCGAAACGTTAAATAAAAATATAATTTCATACATTATTAATGATTAACCTGATGCCCAAGAACAATGGAAGGAATCTATATACAAGGTTCAAGAAAAACAAATAATTTATTTATATATATATATATATATATATATATATATATATATATATATATATATATATATATATATATATATACATATATAGTCGATGTCTACGTGTAGTATTGCAGTGAAAAGAATTCAAATTCAGAATTGGTTTTGTTATAAAACAGTATATAAAGAACATTTTTAGTTTATTCAATCAAAAATGATAGTGCCACCAGTACTTAAATCATTCAACGCATTCATTTCTGACTGTAGTGTCTGCATTATTTTCGTTTTATCGAGTGTGCTCATGACATAAGAAATAGCGCGGCGACAAGTGTAACTGTCACTATCATCCATTATTTCAAAATTTAATTTTCGATATTCAAAAAATTACTAGGGCACATATGTTTTATCGTCAATGTGTGAGAAAGTGATAAAATACATATAAATTCAGTGTATTATTCTTCAATAACTGTGCTAATTGGCACATATCAATTTTAAGTTCCATCTCGGTGTTCTCCTTCATTCTGCTACATATTCTTACATTTCTATGACGATTATAGTTGTCATAATCCCTGTAACTTCTATGCTTATTTTGGTTTCTGCTATACTTTCTAAAGTTGTTGTGTTGTGTTTGGTAGTCCGAATGTCGTCTATTATTGTTTTTCGCGCACATGCTCGTAACTCCTACTCTGAATAAATCTATTATTCGGCTGAACATTGTTGCTGTTTCTCCTGAAGTGTGATAATTTATCTTTCTGTTGAGTAGCTGTCCCATCTACTGATATAAGTTTTGTTATCACCTCTTGGAGTGTCGAAAAATGTTCCGCTGCTGTGATTGTGTTCGTAGTGTCCGATTATGCGTTTACTGTTGCCTCGATGGTGTTCTTTTTGGTTAATTTAGCAGGCACCTTCTGCTATATAGGCTGCCTGTAATTTTCTCGCTACTTTTTCTACTTCTGTGGCGTAGCTTGTGAGTTCTTTATTGTTCTGCCGCGATTTGTTCAATTTGGTTAATAATAGACTTCGACTGTCTCCTTGAATCCCATTTTTAAGAGTCTCTATAATTCCCACTAATTAATTTTCTGACGTTAGTAGACTCATGGCTTTGCCTGTATGTCTTGTTTTAATTAATAGTACTGCATTATTATCATCACCTATCGAACTTAACTGTAACAAATCTAATACACCTAGAAAGGATTGCAAAATACTCGCTCCACCATTAAACTCATTCGGTAGGACTTTGCTTGCAAAAGTGAAAAAATCACTAATAGTCAACACAATTCTCTCACTTTTAGTTATCTCCTTAGAAATATTTTTTTTAAATTATTGCAGGTATTTGAATATGAGAGTTTAACGCGTGGAACTACCTAGACCTTTTATCTCTGATCTCAACATATTTCTGACAAACACCTTGTTGTATTCTACCTAAATTTTTACAGTCGAATTGTTACCAACTAACCTAACAAAATCATTATAAAGAAGCACTAATTTATTAACTATGACTAAATGTATAATCGGATTTTTTGGTATAACCTTTTTGAAAATCCTCTTATTCTGCTTTTCAAAACCCTCTTACTTCGCTTAATAACATCCTCAATTATTATTTTTAACCTAACTTCGAACTGATCTCAAGTTATTGACATTAGATTGAAAGTATAACTCATAATTTCCTGTCGGTGGTTGGGTCCCAATATTCCTTGTAATTTTCCTCTTGAGCTGCCTCCTGTACGTTTTACGGTGGGAACAGATAAATTTCAATATTAATAAGATAGCTATTATGTATAGTAGAAATGTATGTTATAGGTTAGATGCATCTTCTTCTACTACAAAATAATTATTGACTGTCCCATTCTCCTGAAGTTCCTGTTTTGTTGATATACCACCCATTTTTGTTAACCAACAGTCAATAAATACCTATAGTTTCCAGGATCGCCATGTGGTGTATGTATATTGCTAACGGATAACCCAACAGGACTGCCCTACGTTGTATGAGGTTTCCATGAATTAAAATTAACGTGGACTTACCACGATCGGGAACAGCGGGTAGAAATAAATCATCTCATCAAATATGATTGGGAATTTTTTTATAACTACAATACTACGAACGGTCAAGTTCAAACGCACAAACAATATACATCAGATCGAATCTTTTATATTAAACGGAATGTCTTCTGTGTCTACATTACGTCTCTTTTATAGTAAATACATTAACGTATATAATTTTGAACATTCGATAAGTTATACAAATAGTTCAATTTATTCTTAAAAATAATGTGTAATGTTTATGGATTGTTTAGGTTTATTTTGAATATTAATTGAATTGTAACAATCCTGTCCGAGTTTATGTACATAAAAATAATTTAGGACCTTCGTGGTTATTAACTACCACAATTGAAAAAGTCATAGAGCACATATCACAGATTTGAAACTTTCTGCACACGAAAAGATAGGTTAGGAATCATATTTTGGCATACTGCTATTGAAAATGTCAAGAAAATACATAGATCTGTCGTTATCATACGTATAACTAAGCCCAACTCATTTTTTCAAGGTACTTACCCCGCACGCTTATCTTAACGAATAAACAATTTTAATAATTCAATTCAATAATGATTTACAGGTGCCACTCTCATAATCACTTTGAAACGAGCACTGTTACCAACAAACGGTGTAATAGAAGGGAAATAACGAACTGTGGCGTATTACCCAGCACGGCTTAATTTACATGTTTGAAAGAAAATAAATACAGTTCATCAACAAAAAATGTTCTCAACTCTCCTTATTATTCATTATAATGTAGACTTATCTGACCATTTACTTTCTGGGCGACTCGGTATAATAATCGTCCTCTTAATACAGGTACTTTCAATGTGTGCAAATAGTAATTAGGTACATACGCTTGACCTTTTTGAAACTTATCACCCCCTAAATTTGACTCGACGGCTGGTTGGTGATGTTGCAGTGAGATAACAATAACGAAGGATGAAAAGTTTGTTATTTGTCCTTTTAATCAAGAAGATACGTTTTTAATTTGAGCAGGTATTGTGTTTAATTTAAACGCGTTGCGTGCTCAATTCTAAAAAGATCTCTGGAGACGTACTTGGAATTGAGACCTGTTTTTAATTTGTCAGTAATAATGTTTAATTTAGGATCGGTACGTGCTCGACTTGACAAAACCGTGGTTTATGATTTCTCAGTTAAATTTGCTTCAAATTAGAAATTTCGAAGTTCTTATTGAAAAAGATCCGTTTATAGTATCACATCCTGTTTTTGTTCTAGCAGTGAACTGAATTAATGTTGGAAATTCCTTGGACGTATAATATAAGATGAACCTAAAGAAGTAGCATGTTTGAATATAGTTGAAGCCAACTCACAGTCCCCTCAGGGGGTTCCAGGTTGTCGGCCATATAGCCTGCAATTCTGAAATAGGGGTGTGACGATCTCGGGGACATAGTCATGTCGAGTAATGTTTTGTTATTGTCCTTCTCATTTTTGTAGTAAGTTCGTCCTCATTGTAAAGGTAATCTCAAAGTGTTAGACACCGTCCTGACGAGATGCATAGCTCAGCCTTAGTGAGTCTCGAACGGTTCCCTCCAGATCGATTGCCCTGTTTCGGCAGAAACAGCTTGCCCGACTTGTTTAGCACCTCTTAGAGCTAAGATATTTGGTGCCTGTGTAACAGTTGCCACTCCTGTTTTATCAAGGTTGAATATGTGGCATGCTGTAAAGTTCTTCAACTTTAGGGCTCTCTCGTAGTTATCGAAGAACGCTCCTACATTCGTCTTGTTAAAAGATGTCAATCTCGAAAGTGAGGTGTTTTCAGGCCTCACAATACTAAGGTTACGATGTCGTCCCATGAAACCGTATAGCCAATCTTCTCCCTCTATCTGATTTGCGGACCAACTATTGGGCCTATCTAAGTCAAGTTTTGCAGCATAATCGTATGCAAGCACTTCCATTTGTTGGTACATTAGACCGTAGCACATTTTGGATGAGTTAATAGCATACTCAACGAGTTATAATTCTTGTTCCTTTGTAAAAATCTGCCTGCTGGAGTATTTCGATTGGTAGTCATGTTTTACAGAAGAGGTAACTTGACCTTCATCATTAAACTTTAATTTACTCAGGCGATAATGCAGGGCTGTGTGTGATATCCTGTAATGTGCATCAGCTTCACGCAGGGTCGTTTGTTGATCACGTGCAGCCCTGATAGCAGCTTGTATGTCCTCTTCATTATGAGCAAATTTTCCTTTTTCTTTTCGTGTAATCTCGCACCATATTTCGTCTGAAAGAGAAAATAATACCCAATGTTGATTAAAAAAAAAAAAAGTAGAATGGGGTACATTTGAACACCATGCAAAATGTACCCCATTTCCATAGTTCAAATGTACCCCATTTCCATAGTTCAAATGTACTCCATTTCCATAGTTCAAATGTACCCTAACCTCATTTTTCTTATTTACGAATAATTTATTACACTATCAAAAAGCCAAAACCTAAAACTGATACATTGTTAACAAGCCAGCAATCACCTCTTTCAAATGTTGTATTTCGATCAGCACTAAACTAATAATTTTCAAAATCGCAACAGATTTATCACACTCTAAAAATTTGAGTATGTAAACAAACAACCACTTCTATTCAACTAGTTTGCCCTATACGATTATACGTTACGTGACAAGGTTGCCAGATGTCGTGATTATTCTTTATTATGAAAATTTTACACTACAGAAGAAAAATTGAATGTTCAAATCTACCCCGTGTTCAAATGTACTCCATTCTCCTATATAAGAAATCATCATTGAACATACAATGAAGGTATTTTGTGGTGGTCGTAGAAAAATAAGGTTAAATTCAAAGAACTGCTTACCTAGAGCGATCTCGAATATGCCAACTGGCACATCCATGTACAACCAATTTTCATCAAAGTATAAAAAAATTTTCGAAATGAAAAGTGAACTTATCTCACTGCAGCATTGATGTTCATTGTATTGAGTATCCGAACAATGTGAAAGCTTTTTTACTTAAATAATGTAGGCGAAAACAGACAATATTTACTAGAGTGCAAATACATATGGCAAATTGTAGTGCAACGGGTTGTATTCTTACTTATTAATCAAAATAAAAAAATAATGCCGTATAAACAATGTCACAAGAAATATTTTTGTATATATTTAGCTATAACAAGTCTACACAGTTTTCAGAAAAAAAATTAAGATTGGTTGGTAGGGGAGACCGGGTTTGGTTGTCTCACAGGTTGGTTGTCACAGCGGCCATAACAGTTTACTGGGTGAACGAGTAACTCCGTTCACCAGCGTCGGAGGCTCGCGGTAACAAGCACGTGCATTTGTTTTTTCCCATTGTTAAAGTAATTTTTGTGCATCTTTATTAAGTACCGTAAGTATACCTAAACTTTGAATATTAGTGCACTTTTTTGTATATGTCTGATGTTTAGTGTGTGCTTCATAATATGCTTCGTGCATGTATAGAGCTTCTTTTTGTTGTCTTTATGAGTTTTAGCTATATGCACGTTTGTTTGTTCCAGGGCTAGCTATAATAATATGCCACGGCAGAATAAAAGAAAAACTACCAGAGGGCTTGTTACACCAGCAGTAATGCTGCGTGCTGCCAGGGAAGTGAAAAATCTTAAGAAATCCATAAGGTCTGTCGCGAAGGATTTTGGAATTAATTATCGGACCTTGACGAGGTATTGTAAAAAATTTTGTACCGAAGAGATTAACAATGTAGCCACATCCACACCATCTACAAAAGTGGACTACCAAAGAAATCGACAGATATTTAACGATGAGCAGGAAGCAGAATTGGAAAAATATTCTTTTCTGACTTCAAAAATTTAATTTTGGGTTATCTACTAAACAGATCAGGAAAATGGCATTCGAGCTTGCGGTTTCCAATAACATCAAAATTCCAAAATGTTGGGAAACGAACAAGCTAGCTGGTTCCAACTGGTTCACGTCATTTTTGCCATCGTTTGTCACAGATAAGCCACCAATCACGAATCTTGATGGCGAGACTATACACAATAGTGCACATAATCAAAACGCTAACACTGACCTCGAACGTAGCAGTGTAGAGCAATCGTTGCAGCATCACGCTACCAAGAAACCTATCGTGATCACTGGTCCTGGTCCAAGTAAAGCAGAGAGTTCTCTGATAGTATCGCCCCTAGCTTTGCAAACCCTACCAAAAGCTCCTCCGCGCAAGTCGCAGAGAGCTGATAAAGGGAAATGTGAATCAGCAATACTAACAGGCACACCGGAGAAGAGCTACTTACAAGAGAAAAAACTAGAACAAGAAGCAAGAAAAAGGAAAGTAACGAAACGTGTTTTGAGTGAGGATAAGGAAGTGAAAAACGGTAATGGAAAGAAGAATGCAAAAGGAAAGGAAGGAAAAAGAATGAAAAAGAAAACAGTTTACGACGAAGACAAGGAAGGGGATGAAGTATTTTGCCTGGTTTGATAGCAAGCCCAAAGAAATCTGGATTCAGTGCCAAGAATGCAAGTTATCGGCTCACGAAGCTTGCACACATGGGCTGCCATATTACATTTGCCCGAAATGTGATTCAGAGTATTCAGACTGATTCTTTAGACTGACTAGATATATATTTTTGTTTTCGTTACTGTATTCTTAGGTCTCCAGTTGTTTGATAGCGTAAGCTAAGTTTTTTTTTGTTATATGAGTATAATCTTTATTATCGTCAAACCATTTTTAATGAATGTTTGTATTGTTCTTTATTATGTATTAAACATTTTTCGTTATTTTGGACATAATAAGTAATTAAGTACCTACAACCAACTTTCTTCAATGAAAGTTGGTTCGATTCGAATAAATATATTCATTTCCCCTTGAATTTATCATGTCAATACCTACCTCACAAGATGTGACAACTATCCCTGACACGGGGATAAAGTCTCACTTTTTCTTTTCCATCAAAATTGTAATATTAGTGGGTAATGATAAACAAAAAACCTTGAAGTCCATAGAAACTAGAACGAATGTACTATCTATTGATATATAAATTCTATTACTAAACTAAGAAAGCGGGGGCAATAAACACAAAAGAAAAAAAAATGTGACTTCCAACCCAGGTCTCCCCTACATTTATGTGCTTTGTCCATAATTATTTCCCATAATTTATATATGTTTTATAGTTGATACATTGTCCGGTGTGCTTCTGTCATTTCTTAATCCCATCTGTGTTTCTTCCAGTGCTCTCTCAATCTTCCCTCTGCTTCTTTTTTCTAAAATCTATTCCAGTATTTTTAACGCTGTACTCAGTAATGTGATACCTCGGTAGTTATTGCAGTCCGTGTGGTGTCATCTTTCAAATATAGGTACTATAACCCAGTAAACACAATTATGTAAAATTTACATCAATTCTAGATAACTAATAATATATGCTATGTAACTATGTAATGTAAAATTTACATCCATGTTATGTCAAAATGTCCGCCACAAATACAAATTCATTTTTACATAACATTGATGTTACTATTTTTACATATATTTTATATAATTCTGCTGAGTAAATATTATATCTCAAACATAACAAGATTACATAAATATTACGTAACATACTCTAGATGGTATGTAAAATTTACATCCCTGTTATGTAGAAATGCCACAAACATAACATTTTTTTTACATAATATCGATGTAACTATTTGACAAAAATAACCCAAATAACTCCTTCACCACACCAAATCACTTCAAACGTATATGCACATTATGAAAACTAAGTTATCATCAGCAGTTGGTAATCTACAGTGTGTAGTTTACCTAGTGATAATGATAGTTATTGAAATGTGCATAAGGTTGGGAGTGAGTTCCCAGCAAACACAAAAACATATTGAATACATATATGTTACATATTTCTTGAAATATAAAAATCACAATTATATAAAACTGAAGTCACAACTAGATAATATTTATGTATTGAATACTGACAAAGGCCGGCACAGCAAGGGAACAATAATGATATAAGAAATACATATTATAAATTACATCTCAAATATTTCCAAATTACTATGTAATATATATATATATATATATATATATATATATATATATATATATATATATATATGTGAAAATGAGATAATATCTAGAGAATGTTTATATATTAAATATTACATAATATAGATGGAGCAAAAGTTACCTAATTTTACTTCTGCCTCACCCCTTACCTAAAATATTTCATTTCATTGGATCTATGAAAAAATTCAGCGAAATTCTTAATTTATAATAAATTCAGGAAAATCTATTGAAACATTATTTTTCATAGATGAAATGAAATACAATATTTTTAGTAGTGTTGATGGCCAAAAGATTAAGGAACTATTGTTACTATATTATTCAATATTATGAATATTTCAAACTTAAAGCAACTTAATATAATTTAATACTTATGTATTGCAAATGGTATTTATCTTTCTTTGGAATTTAGTAGCTGGTACTTAGTTACTAAAAAAATAGCAAATAGATGCATATAAGTACATTCATTTTATTAACATAAAAAAGGGAAACTAAAAACAAAACACCTAATGAAAAAAAATATTGCAAAACTAAAAATATTCAAAAACTAAATAATAAAATAATAATGCAAAACAAATGAATATTCAAAAACAAAACAATAATTAACCATGGAAAATATTCTCTTAGAAGACTTTTCGAGGTCCACTTGTAAGCGAGTGGGCAATATTAAGGGATTCCATTGTTTTGAAGAGTTACAGTTTCGCCCTTCCTTTCCCTCTGGAGTCTCTTTACTTAGCCTTATCCACACCAAGGTGAGTTGATCAAAATCAGTTAATGTCATATTAAACTGTGTCAGCAACGTTTCTAAAAATGTAGGTATATATTAATTATATTATATTAGAAAATCATATAGTAACAATACCTTGAAATAACTTAATTGATTTTAAGTTCCTTATTTTGTAGTTATCTATATGTCCTAACTATGAGTGAGATGCTTCTATATTATGTATTTCTGGTTCACCAACACCATTGTAAGATTGTACTATGTATCGGTTTTCTGTCCTATTGATAAATCACAGAAGTCTTTCAATTTTTTTCGTTTTAAACAGTTATTTTGCATAAAATTCATAATTTATATTAATCTAAGTATTCGAATATAAATAACTTTCAACAGATACCTAAGTGTTAATTAATCCATTTCAAGATATTTTGTCTTGACTTACTACCTGTGGTCAGAGGATTAAAGATGTGTATTTTATTTGATATTATTACAAAATCTACTTGAGCCCTAAGTGCATACCTGGGCGGCGGTATTTGTTTCGGAATAACGACTCCCTACATAGGGAATTATTGTTAAATCATGTCTAAGTTGTAAGTTAAAACGAAAATATTATGTTGAAAAGTAGTTTAGTAAGATAGGTATAATGTGATTTGTAATTTTTTACTTCATTGTATATTTTAATATAGTTAACATTTTTAATACGTTTGTTAATTAATCTTTTGTAAACGACAGTTGAATGAACGGCTTCATTGGCGATGCCCCTTGCCTGTTGAAAATAATAATAATAACACTTACATGATGTGTTCTCCATTCCTCTCAAACAAAACTAAAAACAAACACACAGACGAAACTAAAAAAAAACCTTTTAAAACGTTATTATACTTGCAGGTATGTGGGTAGATGTAGATCGATTCGTGACAATTTAAAGGTTATAATATTGAAGAGCTTTCTTCTTTTTCTTTAGAAAGACACTAGACGAGGTTCGTAAGAAATACATATGAAATATATAAAAAAAATTATGTAACAAACTTTACGTAATAAATATATATAAAAAAATGTTCATATTTATGTAGCAGAAATTACATCTTGAATACATATAAAATTAAATATATCCAATAGATAAAACATTTTATTTGTTACACAAATACTACATAAAAAATATATAAACGTTTTATATAAAAATCATTCCTCCCCTGTTATATATTTTTATGAAACATATACATTTGTGTTTGCTGGGTTAGTGTGCAAAAAGGGTTATTTGGAAATTTTGAATTGTGTGATGACCACCATTTTGCATAGTTCACATTGTAAAAAAGTAGATATAGCAGAAGATTGCGACTTGGTGTGATTATAATTAATAAATATTGGTCATTTCAAATACTGCCACATTAAAGGCGAATGAAATATAAGTGGAACATCAAAAAAATATATTTAATTGCACATCAAATTGTTTGGCATTATCAAAAAAAAACACAATTTCTGTTGTCAGTCATCAGCACTGAAAAAAACTAACGTACATACGCCCGAATATAAGTCGCACTCCATTTTTCAGAACGGAATCTTGAAATCATTTCATGACTTGATTGCAAGCTTGATTTACAAAAATAATGCGTCTCATATTCGGGCGTATATGGTATATTGTGTAAATCACAAACAGTCGTTAATATTCATTGGCTTCCACCATATTTTTTCTTAATTTCTCTATGAAGCCTTTGACGGCTCAATCTGAACCATTCCCCTGCATGCTTTTCTATGCCTGATAATGATACTGAAGAATGACTGCTGATACTCTCTGAAAATATTACTAATGATGATTTTTGGCAATCAAAGTTGAAAATACATTACCTGTTATTATTTTTATCGAATTCAAATCTTTGACTTTGAAATTTCCCCTTTTCCAAACCATGAACACTGTGTAGCCAACTAATTGGTCAATAATTTGGCAAGGCATCTATATAGATGGTCTTTCTCATCTCTTCCTCACAAAGATTTGAAAAGATGGGCCTAAAAAGTAAGTATATTTATTTAATGGAATGAAAACCAAATATGGGTTGGTTTCATAAGTCGCACACATAATTTTGAGAAATTTTTCATTAAAAAAATGAATAATTTTCCCGATAATATTTTTCAATCAATCAACTCCCACTCCTAGAGGAATGAAATCTGTTCACAGGTTCCTGATAACAAAAAGTGAAATATTTATGTTCCAAAGTATGTACTAAGTGAGGACTTCAATGAGAGAAAAAAGCGTCCAGTGAATTAGGACTTGATGTAATATGAATCTTACCAAAGAAGTTTTTATATTGTCATTCTCTAACTGAAGTTCAAACTCGAACTTGATCAAGGGTTTTCAGTGGAAAATTTTTCAATTCTTCATATTGAGGGTTACTGTTCATCTGATGACCAAAATTCCAAGGAATTCACCTTGGTATAAATGGTATTTAAAAACTTTTGATGGGTTAAACAAATTGTACGCAGATTAACTGAAACACACAATATAATGGTAAATATTTTTAGGAAAAAAAATAATTATTACCAATTTCCTCATACAATGTGTACAAAGTTGTGGCTGTTCCTACAATTAACAAGTTGATAATTATTAAGTGATACATACATACATAATCAAGACAATATTATTGCTGCCAATAATGATAATATGTATGCATGTATGCATTCGTGTTTACTGTGTCGTATATGATTCCAAATGCCTCAACTAATTTCATGAAAGATATTATGCAGTGACATATAATGATCTATCAAAATTGTTGAGAAGAAAGGAATTGAAAGTTTCGAAAAACCTGTTTGGTTTTGAAAAATATTAATCAGTTAAGGTTTCTTATTTTTGATTGTCCAAAATTAGAAGACAAAATAACAGATCACAAGAAATTAAACCAAAAATGCTGCAATTTGGCTTTACCTGATGTAATATCCTTACAAATATTAATTCCTTCCTCTGATTGACTATTTTGATTTGGTGATGGGGGTGTTGGTGTCTCATTCCTATCACAACTACTTTTATTGACAGATGAAGGCTCTACATTTTTAATTTTATGGGAATTATTGTAGTTTTTCAATATTGCCACACGCAATTTTTTTCCGAACACCACCTGTAACAGCTGAAAACAAACAATTTGTTAGTGAAAAGGCGATTAAAAAATAATTACTTAACACTAGTTTGGGAAGCGGCCTTCCAAATCAGAAGTGTAAAAATGATTCAATTTGACCAAAACTTAGACTGAGAACAGAAATTTTAACAGAAGGAATGAATTGTTGTGCAGTCACATCGCGTCCATAAAACGCCTTGTGTAAGATGAGTTAACTATAAACAAATTTAATTGATAATGTGTTTTTCAGAAACTTGCTATGACACAATTTCTAAAAATTTCGATCTATCTAGTTACCTTCAGCAACAACCTCAACATTATTAGGAATGTCTTCATCAGTGTTGTCAATATTTTTCTGAGAATCAGGTAAAAGTGTTCGATGAATATTTTTTACTTTTGGTGATGGAGGAGAAGTAATTTTCCCCTTATCAGAGCTACTATCAACAAAATCTTGAGTGCGATCAGTTTGAATTTTTCTTTTTCTCCCCTCCCAGCATCTTGTATTTCTTCATTACTATTGTTGTACTCAGAATCTGCTGCTTTCTTTCGAGCACCATCTAAAGTCGCTGAAATTAAATAGATGAGATATTAGAATCTCTAGTTGAGTTCTTCAGGAATAATTTATCAGATGATAAACTATACATAATTTACTCAATTGCTCAATGTTCATAAATTTTCAAAAACTATTTTTTCAATCATTTTTGATGACAATTGCATATTTCAGCACAACATATTTTTGGTTTTCGGAATAAATGTATAAAGTAAATTATGTATTTTAGGTACTTACCAAATCATTGTTGATACTGTTAAAAACGTCAATATATAAAAATCATAATCATGAAATCTCGCATTAAATTAGCTATTTTTATATAAAACTATAAAAATTACTTACCACTATAACCTACAATTCTTAATGGATGGACCTCCCAATTCTCTCTATCTGGCTCAACTCCTTTCTGCATCAATTTCCATGCATTGATTGATGTGGGCCAATAGCCTGCTTCATCGTTGAGTAACCAACTTGTTGGTATTTCTGAATACATATCTTCTTTGGTAAAATATACCACTGCATATGGTTTTTTATTCATGTTTCACCTGGATTATTATTCGATGTTAAGGAAAGGGTGGTATCAAATATAATAGAGTACTATTTCTATAAATAAAGAAATACGAGTATTTTGTAATCTGAATATTATATCATATTAATTTAAATATAGAGTCAGAGCATTACTTGAACAATGTTCTTGGTCTAGCATTTTCCCTCTACTGTAATAAGTAATGCACAAACACTTTGAAATAAATAACAAGTAGTATATACAATAAATAAAAAAGCATGATATTCAGACATTACAACTATTCAACATACAACCATATTTGCAATACTAAAGAATATTGCAACTATTGTTTTCACTGAAAGACATGATATTTAAACAATGAATTGAAAAAAAATTAGGTACCAATTACTTCAAAACAGAACTCGCATAATCTTTATTTTAGATAGGCATAGATAAGAAGAGGTAGAATATAAAAAAATGTGCTGAACTTGATTGTCTGGTGTGAAAGCTGAAAGAAAGTTTTCGAAAATCTCATTAATATTTACCTATAGGGCGTGGAACTATGATTATTACAAACTTCTCTCTTCTCTACATAAAGTGCTGCCAACAGGACGAAACATTTCACAATTAATGGAGTAGTGGAACTGAAATATATTCTCTGCCAAAAGGCAATTTCAACATTTTTTTTTGAAATCATAGAGACACTCATCCATTCATTACATGAAAATATAGATATTCTCATCATTTACATGGATATTAAGAAGTATCGAATTACAAGGAATGTTGAAGAATGGAATATTTTATTGATAGTATTTGCCAGAAAAGTATAAGTTATCATCAACTTTGATTATATAATCAATTATTACAATTCTGCCATCAGTCAGTAAACAGCAATTTTCATTTTCTTTCAACAACACAGAAAAATTCTGTAGCTCAATGCCAAATATTAATTTTCTTTTGTAAGTAAGTTTTGAGAATTTGCATTCAATTACGTCAGTTTCTAAGGAGGTTCCTTCCACTAATCTATTATGGAGTTGTTGAAGTGGAAGACTTGACTGTTTGAGCTTACGTTTAATTTTTTACATCAAGTTCTCATATTTAAATGCACTGAATTCATCTAAACTACCATGTGTTTTGACATCTCCAGCCAAGTGTATTAAATTATGAACATTATAGCCCATGTATTCTGGCCCAAAAACCACGGCAAAATTTCCTACAAAATATAATTAAAGCGTACTAGCATAATCAATATTGTCATTGCTCTAATTTTTTTCACATAACAATCGAATTGCTACAACTAATGACATAAAGTGATTGTAAATATTAGTAGTCAAAATTTTCTGTAAAATTACTGGACCTACATATAACAAAAAAAAATCTAAATTCGGTGGCTTTCCAACGATCAACTTCATGTATACTCCTAGGTTTTCTTGAAAAGTCTGATACACTAAATTCATTTATTTCAAGATACAACTGATTGAAATGATCGATCTGAGTTTTATTTAGACGGACATTCTTAGGGCCTCTCAACCACAAAGTTAAAATACATATTGAAACTCCCAGTATCACCAAATGCATATAATCTAAAGGAATTTGTTTGATCATGTCATTTTCCAAAGATTCCAAAATTGTTAATCCAAGATGATGATCAGGCTGAATTCTATTCCCAAAAGATTCATTTGTTCTCAAACTTGAAGTAGTGGATAAATATACTTACTATTCGATTTTCTATATAATCAACTTCGCAAATACATTTTGAACAACTAAAATACCCTGAATGATGTTTAGTATCTGGAATAAATTGCTTTTGCTGGAGCATCACATATTATACAATTCAATTGGATAGAGTAAGATGTGTTTTTTACCAGTCCAGTAATTTTTAAATTGGGATATTCCCCTATGAAATATTTCAAAAGTTCATTTGAATCTTCAGGCTTTTTCAAACCATGGAAAACACCTATTACAAATGGTTCTGTATAAATATGTTCTACAACAATATCGCCTAAAATAGGCCAAAACAAACTACCAGATGACTTCGAAATTGGTAGACCATCTATATTGATGTTGAATAAAATTACACTATCTTCACACCTATATGTTACAATGGCACGTTTAATACTTTCCTCTAAACCAAAATGCACATATTGCCCACCTCCAACATTAATCACATTTGTAAGGCATCTTGGGGTTCTCATGAGACTTCTTGCATCTTTTGGTAATTCATGATGGTCATGCCTTCTTAAAATTCCTAACAAATCGCTAATACAGTTCTGTGATATATTATGTGTATGGAAACATTCGTAGATCATCTGACAAGCTATTCCTTAGAGTTTGTTCAGTATAGCTAACTATTTCAGGGCTTCCTTATTGAAACGAAGGTAATGCTAGAGGGGTAACATTGGAAATGCATCCCGCATCAATGATATTGTTATCGTCCTCACTACAAAAATAGGTGTCCCGGTTTCCGGTGACTCACTGGGCTCAACCTCAAACTCACATTCTATTGATATATCTACAGAAGGAAGTTTACTATTCGTTTTGAGTAATTTAGCACTACTAGGACCTGGAGAACTTCCATTATTTGATAAAATTCTGCTCTGCTGTTTCGTAGAAAGGTTGGGGAAATCTCGTGGTATTTCTTTGTATGTAATCAAATGATGTACTTACGTAATTTCACAGTGTGGTGATACTATTCAGGCACTTTTCTAAATTATTAACGCACACCACATATCACATCAAGACCAAATGTCTCACTTTTATAAAAAACAAAGACATAAAAATTCACATCGAAAACTTGGTAAAACAGAGTTATTGTCATTTGTCAAAATGTCAAGTGCGTCTGAATGTTACCAACATAACAGAAAACACACAGAAAAAGCTCCGCAGTATAGCCAAACTAATATTGAAGTAACAACTTTATGTAGCAGTTATGTAAAATTACAATATACTATATTGGTCGTAGGTATTTACGTAGGTATTAGCTACTAGATACTTACATAAACTTTTTACGTAAATTTGCCATTGAAATATATTAGAAATGTAATGGAGTATTCACGTAAGTGTTTTACATAAACAATGTTCCGTTAATTTTATGTCATATTCACATAAATGTATCAAGTGTGTTTGCTGGGAAGAGCTTTCTTCTTTCCATACTCTGTTGTAAATATGCAACAATGTATTTCTTTCTCTCTGACACATGCTATTTATGATTTCTCGTGTAATTTTGTCTGACCAAGGTGCTTTTCCATTTTTTAGTTCCTTGATAAGTTTCTCTGATTATTCTTTATCTATTTTTTTGTTAATACCGGCTTCAACTCCGTCGTTGATCTCTAAGTGTTCCTCCAGTTGTGCGAGTCATTGAGAAGATATTGGTAATACTCTTCCATAATTTCTCTTTCATATATTAATATTCCCTCATCTTTCATTTTTGTGTATTGCGAACTTTGCTTTTTTGTGTTCCTAACGACTTTGGCGTTTGGAAAATAATTCAAAATACTTCTCCTCTGTTTTTAAACTAGTAGGCGCATTTTGAGAAACCTGAATCACACCATTAGAGATCATTAAAAAAGTTACTATATTGGGAGCATTGATATATAATTATAGCTCTAATGAAACTAAACGGTTTGGAATTATTGAACCACAAACTAAATTATAATTAATCTAATAGACATGTGGTAAACGAGCGTGTGCATATTATTGAAAACGAAGGAAATAATGTAACGAATTCTAAAATTAAATGTATAATCTATTCCAAAGTCCGCGACTACTTTTGTAAGAAAGTTAATAACAGGTGCCAAATTAGCTGTCACTTGAATATTTGAGTTTCAAAAAGTAATAAAAAAAGGACTTTATCTGTTTACAATTTACACAATGGTTTTATTATATCTCAAAAGTGCTAAGTAAAACCAGCTGTGATCTGACCAATCAGGAATCTACAGAATTGCCAACTAAAAACCAGCCCTTCCGGTTGAAAAATAGAGTATAATGAAAGTTACTGTTAAAACCCTCACTGTGTAGAATATATTCGTTAGTTTTGCTTCCATATATTTGATGATATTGAAAAAATTGTCAATGCTTTGATTTTTTATGATTGGTTCATTATATTGTAGAATTATTCAGAAACAGTTAGTTTAATTAGAAGAAGTAAATAGAGTATATTTTACAAGCAGACTGTAGGACCGCTGGAACCGCTAGAAAACAGATAAATCATCGTTAGGAATGTTCAGTTATGACTTATTCGGTTTGTTTTTTATTTGGTCCAAACTGGCAGCGTCGTTTATCACATTCAAGTTATTTGTCATTATATTCTCGTTGAATTTTCAAAGAACGTTCATAATAATTTTTCAGTTTGAATGTACAAACAGTTTTCGTATTTGATGAATGTCACGGATTATTGATGTTTCTTGTTCTTTTGAAGTTTTCCACGAATTCTTTCATATTCATATAAACAGGAAGAGTTCCTTTCAACTTTCAAGTTACGCTTCAAATACTTTGGCTCGAGCAAAGTTTACCTTAACTTCGGAATTCATTAGGAATCAGTTATGGAAACTAAACTTTTACTTTATTGAAAATAAATGCGGCGAAAGTTCCGATAAAAATATACTCAATGTACTTTTGCAGTAGAAAATTTTTGGATAAGAAAATTTTCAAAGAAACCTAAGAAGGAATGAATGAAATAGGAATAATTATTAATTTCAATATTGAGATGAATTGATCAATTGAAGAATTCAACAATTTTTAAAAATTTATTGAGACTTTGAAAGATCAAGATAGGTTAAGCCACCCAGTGATTGACCAACCATTCTATTGAATAGATTTAAAAGCCCATTTTATTTCACCAGCCCGTATAATATAAACGGCACCTCACGCTTTTGATAGGTAATGGATCCAAATTGTTTGAACATATGTTACTTTTACCTATTTGTTAGTAAATGGTGCAAAGTTAATTAATCAGTTCTGTGGATACCACAAGCTAATCATTGGCCACACTTACTCAACGATTGGCTTCCGCAATTCCAATTATTGGCCACAGAATGCAAGCAAGCAAGGAAAAATAAATTGGTGTTGTTTTTCATTGAGAATGAACTTTATTTTACTAAAATACAAAAATTACATATGGGTAGGTAGGTATGTATATAATATATTAGGTACTTCCAAATAAAACACTACTTAAAAAAATTTTCAAAAATACCTGCGTAGTTTAGAAACAAAGCTTTTTTTATTCATAATATTTGAACGTAGGTACGTACCAACCTACGTTTTTGACTCTTTAGACAAGTTTGACACGTAAATATAGTAGAATTCGATTTGTGCAAGTTTAACCGTTCAATGCATGAGCTATGGTAAACACGCCCGCGTAAATTACATTTTACTCCAATGTTTTGATTACTCAAATTTCTAGTGCAAGATAAACATAATCCGCGGAATAATGTCTAGTTTGTGAAAATAAAAGCAGATTTGACGTCTGAATTATTGTTCTCGCGGAAGAGCCATTGCTTCACCTTTTCAATATTTTTTTCCTCCGCGTCTAGCCCATTTTGGTGTGCTTCCTTTTGATAATTGCCAATAATCTTTTCAGATGACATGTCAGCTTCTGATAAAATCTCACTTTTTTTTCATAACTATTAGTGTAGTCTGGGAAGTTATTTCGATTTTCTTTTTCACAATGTGCAGAATTTTCCTCCGACATTTGTTCATCAACCTCTGCTAGGATCCTCATCTGACCTTCTACTATGTTATTTTCTTCACAGACGTTTGACACATCGTTTTGATTATCATATATTACGCAGTCTGTCAAACTCTTGTCTGAATTGTTCCGCTTCAACTTTTTCTTTTCTTATTTTCTCCGTACTGTTTTGTTCCAGCGTTTTTTCACATATGTATTTAGAGACCTCTGTCTGTATTTTAAGTTTTTTTGGGCAGACATTAGAAGTTGCCTTCTTTTTGATATTCTTGGTCTTTATAGTATATTCAGCCTTCTCTTTCTCATTTTGTTTTTCAAGTCTCAACATTTTTCTCTCTCCCTTTTCAAGCAATTTCTGTTTTTTGTTTCCTCTTCTTCTGCTTTTCTCTTAAGCAATTGGGTAGACGTAATCGCAAAAGGCATTTTTTCACTTGCTCTTTTATCTTTTCTAATAGGCGCTTCAGCGTAACATGATGTGTTGTTTAGAGAAATTGAACAATCTTGATCTGTTTCGTTTGCTTTTACAACTGTTTTAGAAACCTTTTTTAAACTTTTTTGATTTGCTGCCCTCGACATCGTGGCTTGTGTATCAGTTTGACTTATTGGAGGGTCTAGAGTATTAGGCTGATTTACAGCAGTTTCATATGTCAGAAACATAATGGGAATATCATTTATATTAATAAAATTCCAGTTAATTTCTTCGTTAGTTGGAACTTCTTTTAACTCTTCAATTATGACATTTTCTGTTAACAGTTGAGTCGATTTCGATTATTTAACAACCTCATTATGTTCCTTTATTAGTGGGACAAAATTTTTCCACAGCTTATAATGAAAACATTGCTCGCTTGGATCATTCTCATACTCCTGTTCACGCAAGGTAAATTCATCCATTAACTCAGATCCAACAATATTTGCGAAATATTTGTAGCCCAAAATATGTACTATCACGGTTTTTACTAGTTGAATGAGGCGCTTTATTTTGACCACCGAGACATTGAAAAAAATCTAAGGCGTCTGGATCCCAAGGGTGAAGTCCAGAAGCTCCAAATCCGTTTTTTATTGTTTTAATTTTAGCAGAGCGTTCTACAGCCAGTATAAGAACAGGAGTGAAATACTCCTTGGTTAAAGTTTCCAGCGGATGAGTTCTTCTCCACTCGGTCACTGCTTTTTTCCACCCATTTTTTATCGGTTTGAATGCTGCAACATCCGCGGGTTACATGATTCGCGTAGCATTGGGTTATAGACAAACTACAATTATCTGAAGCTTTATATATAAAGAACTAAGTTGTGTACAGTGACCGTCTAGGAAGAGCATTACAGGGAAAATCGTAGCTATATTCTCTAAATAAGGATATGAGACATTTCCTACATGGTCAATCCATAACGTCAATTTTCATCCAGCCTGTATCTGAAAGACCGATTCCCCATCCTGGAGGCACGGACTTTGCGATATTTGTGGGGAGCCTTTTATATGGATATATGATCATTGATGGCGTTACCTGACTAGAAGCCGTAAAAGTGGATATTGCTGTTAATGTGACCTTGGAAGAAGCATACTCCATCCCATAAATATTTCGTGCTCCTCTTGGAGCGAGTACTTTGTTGTTCTTAGGGCATAGATGGAAACACGTTTTAATCCCGTTCATTACTCTAGCTGGATCGTCCAAAATTCCTCTAAATCCTTTTGATGTTAAGTAATCTTCTATTTCCGAAAACCATTTTTTAATATTTGACTCTGGTACGTTTGCACTTGCTGATGTCACAGCTTCCGACGTACGGTCCGTTACTTCTGGATTCCTTCGAAGAAAAGCCTGATACCATGTCTCGCCAGGGCGGTGGCTGACAAATGGGGTTTCTCTTGGCCTTTGGTCCAGAAATTCCTTTACCGATTCCTGGACATCTCCTTTACGTCGAGGAAATCCACGTTTGTGATTTTCAAAGATCCAGTTGACCAAAATTTACTCCTCATCATTGGAGGGAATTGGGTTAGAGCCGAAAGTTGGTTTCGCATAATTTTGACTTTTTCTGAACTGCAAAGTAGCCCTTGGAAATTTGTATTGTCTTGAAACCACTCTTAAGGGTTTTCCAATTTTAATTTCTTCAAGAGCTTTTTGTATATCATTTTCTGTGTATTTCTTATAACATTTTTCACCATGAACAATTTTTGGCATTGTCTCCACCTAAAGATACGTAAGTTTCAGTGATTGTCCTGCAATGAAATTTAGTTATTGGCCCCGGCCAGTCATTAAATCCGAGGTGATTTTACGCAAACTATAAAATTAATTCAGTCCAATCAGTTAAAATATTCAGAGATTGGCCATGCAGCCAATCACTAAATAAAACGTTCAGCATACTGTTCAGTGATTGGCTTCCAGATTTTATGGAGAATTTTAGGTTATGATGGAAAATTATATCAGAATTACATCAAATATATTATTAGAAAGGTACCAACATCATTTCCCCAATAATAAACTTGTAAATATTTGAAAAAATAACTTACTAGTGGCAACAGACTCTTGTCGGAACACACAATATTTCCAGAAAACACAGCTTGCGGATACCACCTCTCACACCGGTATACCTATTTGTGAAATTGGCGGGAGAATTCTTAGATCGTTTGACACCAGATGTAAGTAGAGTGTTGCCGGATTGTACGGATTGTCACAGATACGAGATAAATGTCGAAAAATGCCTAATAATTTGTATTTTAGTGGAACAGTCAATAACTGGAAGCTAAATGGGAAAAGGCCAATTACTGGGTGTTTTACCCTATTCCTATGTTGTGAATGAATGAAAATAATTTCGATGAGGTACCAGATTCGAGGAATTTCATTGGAACTTCGAAAACGACAATAAAGAAACAGATCCAAGCAAAACGAAAAATCAGCTGCAACTATTATTCATGAAAAAAATTTATAACCACAGAGAGTAACTTCACTTCTTTGCCCTATAAATTACATCCGCTGGTAATTTCATATTATCAACATGAACCAGACCATCAACATGAAACTCAAATAAAAGTTACTGTGTGCTATGGCACGAAGCCTTAGAAATACGCAGAGCTGAAGCGCTTGTTGATGATTTGTTCAAAGTAATTGAGAAGGAAAGGGATTCTATGGATTTTGTATTTTGGGCTGATAATTGTACTGCTCAGAATAAGAACTGGGTTCTGTACAACTTAATTGTGACTGAAGTGAATCGTGTAACTGTTCCGAATAAAATTGTGATTCGATATCTCACCAAAGGCCATACCCATATGAGTGCAGACAGCATCCACGGTAATATCGAGCAGAAACTCTTACGGAAGGGGATCATATATGATTTCCAGGAATTGGTAGAAGCCGTCGAATCATCCAGAACAAAATTAGAAGTTCTACAATTAAATAAGTTTTACATGTGTCCAAATGAGAAAAGAAGTGCAAAAAAGCAATATGATCCATTGAAGACTTTTCTTTTGAATCAATTAGATGAAGTATGTGTCACAAAAGGAAGCCAGGGTATGCAAGATATAACAAATTTTTCAGATGAGTTTAAGGTATTGGATTTTATACAGAAAAAGCATAACCCTATGACTTTTAGGCCACGATCTCTTCCCACCCCTGACATTGCAGCATCCAAAAAAGCAAAACTTCTCAAAGATCTGTTACCACTAATGTTCACTAGCAGAAAGGTGTTTTGGGAAACAATGCCAGAATCCGAAGCTTCTATGGACTTGGTCAGTGCTGAACAAGGAGTCGCAGATATAGATTCTGATATTCAAATATGCGGATTGCACTTGATTTAATTTTTGATATTGGTTAGATAAATATATTTGAATACTTGTGCCCCTTCCGTAAAGAAAATTATGAAAGTTGTTTTTGTGATTTTAAAGGGGTTTTGTTAAGTTAATTTTTAAAATAAAGAATCAAAATCATATTTTACGAGTTTCTGTGTTGTTTATAATATGTTTGATGTTGCGGAATGTCCAACATCTGAAGCTAATTTTCTTACTCCGAATCAAAGCAAAGTCATTTACTGCGTTTCATTTACAGCTAATTTTCTTATTTCATAACAAAGCAAATTCAATTACTGTGTTTTGATAAAGTATTATCTCATTCATTTTTGGAAACATATCATACAAAACCTATATTTTAGCTGCCGAACTATTTATTCGATGGAGTATTCTCTTGAAATCGTCATAAAAACCATTCTAATGTTTATTCTCAAACACCATTAAAATTTTAGAACAAGATCTTCATTTATTTTCTGGGTCACAAAACATATTATAAAAGTCGATTTTTCTCCGTTGTAGTGTTACTGTGTTTTGCAATGGGACAGCCGAACTGATTTCTAACAATAAAGGGTTATATTTGGGTGATACTGTTTAGTAATAAAAATAATAATTTATTTTGAAAAAATTATATATATTCCACGTAAATAACAATACAATATAAGTAAGTACATTTTTCTATGGATATTTTTCGTTCAAGTAGAAAAATTTTCTATTTAGTATTGTCATCTGAGCACCGGTATCTTTTCATTATCTAGTTGTGATTCAATGAACAATCTTACCGTAAACTAGATTAGGGTCTTGTCGTCATGGAGGCAATTTTCTTGGCCTTCCAACCTATACCAGATCCGTTTCAAGATATTTTCATGAAAATTAAAAAACCGTAGATGTTTCAGTTCATTAACAAGACTTTAAATAACAAATAGAAAAATACTATGATTTCATAAGTACAAGATTAGCAGTAAAAAATACTCAATTTTGTGAGTTTATAATTGATATAGAGTTCAATATTCACTATTATTGTCTTGGATAATATTTTGCAATTTGCTTATGAAACGAAGTTTTTAATTTAATGTTCTCCCACATCTGGACGTCAGCATAATAATAAGACTTAAATATAATTCCGAACAGATATTGATTCAATAATTTCATTAATATGAACCGACCGAGAAATGGATGTAGAATAAATAGTGTTGAATCGTCATGGAAAAAGTATATTTTGATAATAAAAATTATTCAATAATGAGTTCTCTACATAGTTTTACAGGACTAGACCATCCCTGTTCTCAGCAAAGACAAGGGTATGGTATAAACCATTCCAAATAGAGCGAGGAAAAGGATAGATAATTTAGTGGAAAGAAGTAAGAAGGAATTGTCTTTTTTAGGCATCTAATTCAACTGTTAGTGTTTTGTTCATCGCTGATTCTAGCCACCCTATTTAGGACAGGGCTTATGTGAAGCCGATGCTATTTTGGTAGAAACTGAACAGAAACGGAGATGAAAAATCAGAAAAAAGTTTAATGGATTGGATAATCTTGAATGATAGTGTTTTGGTTGAAATGAAAACAGAGCTAAAATTATATCACAATACAAATACATAATTCTGTTTGATATTTGATGAATCGTACATATAATTTCAGTTTATACCTAACCGTCTTAATTCAGCGTCGTTTTCACATTTTTTAATTCACTAGTAACTACTAGATGGAGTTGTTGGTTCCAACATAATGGTAGACAAGTGATGAATTTGTTAAATAAAAAATGTCTGGTCTGTTGTAGTGGAAGAGGTGGACTAGCCGTCTCAGATCGACAGATCTGAATTTTTCTTCTAGAGATTACTGAAATAAAAGGTGAGGCCCTTTTTTTAACACCTTAAATAAATGAATTTCTTGTTTCATAACAATTATTCATTCTAAACGAAGTTTCAAATTTGTATTTTGACTCTAGGTTTGTTTATCAATGTTAAGGTAACCAAGTACAAAACGAAAGTTTCAAATTCAAGATACCTTGTTCATCAGTAAGTATTCTCACATAGGGAGAAAATCTGAAAGATTATAACGAGGAAACCTACTAACCCTCTCAGTGCTCGTTATAGATATGCGGGTTATCTCACGTGGTACAACCCGTGCTCGCCAGTCGACTAGCTTCGAGTCGAAGAAGGGGTGGATTCTTCAAAAAAAATTATTAAGTTCTCAAAAAGGGCGCCAGAGAAGTTTTGGCAAGCACCCAATACTTCTTAAGTTAGCCCACAACTCCTCAGTAGGTTAACAACACTCACTGCACACTCCAAAGGTTAAACTGATAGGTAAATTATCATAAGAAAATGAAAGTCAGCCAGTATCCCCTGAGTTTTAATTAATCACTTTGAACCAAAGGTCTTTTCAAAATATTTATTACAATTTTACAACAACAATGTCCCAAATAATGTCTAAACTCAGCTGAAGGCTGTAGACTCAGAATGTAGTTAGGCTGAAGGCCGAAGTCTACATAAGTCCTAAATCGCAACTAAATTATCAGTTTTAACCAAGTCGCAGCTTAAATTAATAACTGACAAGCAGGTTCTATAAACTCTGAGCAGAGCTGAAGGCTTCAAACTCAGGGTGCAGAAGAGCTGAGGGCCCCAAACTACACCGATGTGTCAATTCTACAATTATACTAAATGGTTTATGTAAAATTTCTCAAAATACTATGATAATATATACCAAATGTACAGATACACGGGTTCACACTTCCGCAATTTATACAAATATGAATATAAATATGAATAAATGAATAAGCATAAAATTTAAACAGCAAATATTTCAAAGCAAATTAAATACATAAAATCGTCAGAGTTTGGAAACTCCACTAAATAACGCAGTACTCAGGCACGTACCGTAGTATCCTAGCGTTCAGAGCCAACAGCCCAATATTTCAAACTATGGACCAAATTATTACAATTGTAAATACAAAGTGAAAATAAATTCATACTATTGCCGCAAAAGAGAGAAACAAAAAACTTTACACAAAAAAAAATTATGAAATGAAATCGGATAAAAGTAAATGTACAAATGTAAGAAGAGTAAAAAAAGGAGAACTGCTCACTTATCCTTCTTCCGGACCCAGAACAGCAACTGAACTCGCTCCAGAATACTCCAGCTCTCCTGGAACTGGTCTCACGGACTCATCAAGTTTCAATCAGCGAATTTATTATCCACATAAAAAAACCCTTAAATAGAGGAACGAATTATCCTCTACCTAGGGGTTACGTTTTACCATGGTCAAATTTTCGACGTCCCCCCGTAATATCCTACTATACTGACTATATTAACATCACACGAAAATCGCAAATAATCCTAGACCAGTAGATCACCGGGTCAGAGCTGCCAGCTGTGTACTTAAGCCGTATTTTCTTTCCCTGCGTAGAAATTGTCAGGTTTTATCGTAAAATACGTTATGGCTCCCAGAGCACATGCAAAAAATTTTTACATTAGAAATGTTTGTTTACACGTTGGCGGTGAATGGGGGACTGAATTTTAACTTCGCACCATAGAGAAATAAACATATTAAGAGAGTGTCCGTTCCGATATAAACAGCGGGCATCGCGTCGATCTCAGCGCACCCCTGGCGGGGAACAGAACTAATTGTCACAAGCGGGATATTTAAATTTGGTAGTTTGGATTATGGGTAGGTAAATTTTACAGTTTGTCTTAGAATTGTTTATTATATAATTATTTCATTCCAAAAAATTATATTTCATTTTTGTAATGAAATAATAATAATAAACAATTTTGAGACAAATAATTTAGGTAATAAATAATAAAATAGCACAACATTTAAAATTTTTATTAACCTGCACATAACATAAAAACAAATTAATAAAATATTCGTTTACTATACATAGGTCTGTTATTTAAACATGTTATTACATTGATAACTTCCAAATTCTTATTCTAATAGTTAACGATAATATTAAAGTACAAAAACATCTGATTAAATTATTAGTTACAATAATCCAAAAATTTTAAATTTTCAATAATATCTCCTATTATTAAAACAATTATTCTAATATCACTTAACAGTGTTTCCACACAATTTTCGGAGTTATTTTTCTTACCACACGCACTATAAATAGGCATTTATATGACTACATTTTTCAACAAAATTCTATTGCAGCTTCCGCCATCCCCATAGCTGCCCAGCTCTCACCGTTTTTTAACTTTTTTATTTCAGAAAACAAGAAACTTCACAATTACTTTCTTTAAATTAATTAAAAAGACAAAATATGTAAATCAGAGGAAACCTACAGTTGTATAAATACATAACATAAACATGTACTTAGCGAAAACTAAAAGTAAAAATGGCACACTAGCTTGAATATTAAATGATGTTTTAAATTGGTAACACAAAACATGAAAAAACTATTATTATCTAAATCAATAATTGACCATACAGTTACATATTATTATTAATCACAAAATTACATATTTCTACTCGGATTACAGCATTATACTAAAGAAAGTTTATCCAATATCACATCAAAAATTTGAATAAAGAGCATTTAAAAAGTAGATTCCCCTTTACATGAGGACAGGAACAGGTCTGAAACAAAAAAAATTAAAGGCTGTACATTGTTACCAAAACATAATAATTATTTTTGTTGGTTGGTCCTCTTACCATCATTATAATATTTTTTAATTAATAAGGGGACCCAAACTTTTATGAGCTGAGAAGATACGTATGATTTATGTTCTCGACAAGTGAAACAATCAAAATTTATATGAATTTCTGCAAAGAGTTCAGTTTTTTCAGTAATATTTTTCACATGATCGAAAAGTGGTGAAAAATGATAAACAATGTCATGCAGAATGGAAAGAAATTTTACGACTTCTCTTTGAACATAAATTAGACATGTTTTATCATCATTTTCTTTGAAGGAAGTGAAAGTATGGTGAACATCTAAAATATCTGTTTGCAAATTAGCCTTACATTCTGCGCAATTAAAAGTTGTAATCTTTTTAACAACGAAACCAGAAACGTAGCTTATTGCTTGAGTATCAAAATTTGAATCATTTAATTCTATATCTAAAAACGGGAATTCAATATTTTCCAATTCATTAATGGTACTAGAAGTTAATGGTTTTGGTTCATTATGAGAAAATTTAAGAAATAATGTAAGTTGTCTAATAAACTGCTATCATCTGCTTCACAATTTGTGTTGTAGTTCTCGGCAGAAACTTAAGTATTTAAAATTGACGTTTCTAAAGCTGATATAAATTGGTAACAATTTGGAGAGTTATTGGCAGCACCATACTGCCGAATTGTCATAAACATATTTTCAACTGGGTCCTGATTTAAAGAGCGTGGAAGGGTTGCAGAGGTAAAGCAAATTTATTAAGTCTTTTGCGTAATGAATTTGTAAATGCCTCATCATCAAAATGATTTTCACACAACATTGGATCTTTGGAGGTATAGGGAAGTTCTAAAATTTTGTACCACTGTTCCCTTTGACTAATGTTAGATGGAAATTCGAAAAATGTTTCGTTCTAAAACTCCAAATTGCCAAGCGGCCAAAAATATGTATTATTACAATTTTTTGCTATACAACTACGACGAATTTAACCTGGTGGTGACATTTTAAAGGTTTACTTAATTTTATTTACTTTATTAAAACTAAATCCTTGATAAATTAAAAAATACTCACTTTTGTATTGTCTTCTTTTTCGGAATTGTTATTTTTGACACTGTCACTTTGCATTTGACAAACAGAAACCAGATTCACACCAACCAATGTGAGATTGGTTTTGTATATTTTCATTTTTAATGACGTAAAAGTTAATAAACTAAAATATTTTATAATATTTATCCACATTAAAGGCGATGTTTTGAAATGTATTGAAATTTATGATTTTTTATTCTATTTTGTTTATGTAAAACAGTCTTGCACAGAAACGTTGTGCCACATACCGCCTAAGCATAAAATTGTGTCTTATATTATTAATTGTCTATGCTTCGCACACTAAGTGCTCTCTGAATTGTCTTAATCGACAGGATTGCCAATATTAAATCTACGACAGCTCGGCGATTATTCGCGTTACAAGATATTTTGGAACTATTTTTCATAAGCAATTGATATGGAAAGTTGTAACTTCTTTCCATCAAGAGTGACTGCCAGGCTAGGGACACTGCAGACCGTACCATCTAAGAGCCTGTCGAGTAACTAGAATCGGTAGAGGATTCCAAAAAATTAACGAAAACTGTAACGTCGTTGGGAATCAAATTATATTGATTTTTATTAGTGCGTGTGCGCGATATCATATTACTCGTCCCCACATGGTATATATTATACTGTTATCATTCATTAGTTCAAGTGTAGAGGTTTTTATAAGGTTTCAGTATTTTGGTGTATTTTTTAATTGCTATAGTGTAATACTTATCTGTTGTTTCGTCGCTTTATTGTTATTAATTGAAAAGACAATGTCAAAGTGTATTCTGAAGGAGTCTAATAAGTGGTGTGCTCGGTAAGTTTTATTAAAAAAATTTGAGCATTTTTTCTTTCACAATTAACAACCATTATATTTATTTTTATAAAACACAGAATGTTTACTAATTTAATCAACAACTTTAGAGATCATGGTTGTTTTCTACATTAACTGAATTGAAAATTGCTGCATTAACAGAATAAATATTACTTTTTACAGTTTTGTTTCTCCAACCCAGGAAGACAAAATTAGTATGGCTGAAAATCACTGGTAATAAATCATTGAATTTGTCGACGAGGAAACGATGAAGGATATGATCCCTCCATTTTCAAGAAGAGTGTTGCTTTATATTTGAGAAAGACGAATAGAGGTTATTAAGAGAGTTTGATTTGCCTTCCCATATAAGTGGAAATTAACAAAAATTGATGGTAAGTTTTATTGTATTCAATATAGCATGTTATAATTTTGGACATTTTAAAATGTAAATTGAGTGAATGAAAAGACGAGTTCTGAGTGTGTAATTTTATTAAAATTCCAGCTAAGCGCTTTCAGCCATTAGGCCATTCTCAAAGCTGACGTCAAGAGAAAAACATACAACAGGTGTCAAAAAACATCAAACCCTGTAACTGCTACATACAATGGAATAAAATGTTTGATGTTACGTCATTATTCAAGTGAAATTTTTGAGAATTACTCTATAAAGAGCGTGTACAATTGTAATTCACATAACGAAACGTCTAATTTGAAATTATCAACTAAATGATATGTGTGTACACCCTCTTTATAGGGTAATTTTAACAAATTTTACTTAAATATTGATGCAACATCAAACATTTCATTTCATTGTATGTACATTGTACCTGTTGTATGGTTTTCTCTTGTTAACAGCTTCGAGTATGACCTAATGGCTGAAAGCGCTTAGCTGAAATTTTGATAAAATGACACACTCAGTACTCGTCTTTTCATACACTCAATTTATATATAGTGTGTACACCATACTCAGACAATTCCATTTTAAAATGTATCCATTGAAGAAATAATAATCTGGGTTTTATTTCATGTTATAGCTATTCCCTCCACCAGCTATGAGATGGAAGGTATTGAGCCCTTGCCGATTTTCATATATAGCCCATGGTATGACAATTTATGGGAAATGAAAATGAGTATCAACTTTTGTTGAGGTATTACGTCTAAGTATTTGGTCTAGCGGTAACCAAAAATCCAAAATATCCAATAAATACAAAAAATAAAAAAATTGTTAAAAACCAAAAAAAATCAAGAATTCATAAAAGAATCGAGAGCTCCAAAAAAACGGATAAAAAAACCAAAAAAATTTAAACATTCTAACATTTTTTGATATTTTTTTTGACTTAGTACAAAAACATGTGTGAACTTATTATTTCAATAATAAGCACATTTTGTTTTCTTTTGTTGACATAAATTTTCAAACATATTTGTGTCTTTACTTATTTATTGTTATTATTTTGTGTGTTTACTTGTAGAACCTCAACCAGAAACGAGAAAGGACTTCCACGAGACGGTGTGATTTTTAAGAGCTCTTAAGAAACATTTTAACAATCATAGACTGCCAGGAGCTGCAAAGTAACTTAAACTGCCTTATGCGATGGTTTCATAAGAACGGAATGCTTTTAAATGTAGAAATATACAAATCTGAAATATGCTAGGTTTAAGCTTGTGATATAAACATATTTAATACTTCCAGTGGAGGAATAAGGATGTGTTTTGAGTGGAAATGAAATGTTAGATATATTATTTCAAATGTTGTACAGTCACACGTGCTGTTTATCAATTTTTTATGTGATTACTTGGCACCTTGTATTTATAGAGCTGGTCAGTACTTAACAACTTATCCTCTAGAAATATTTCAATTACTTTTGTTCTAACATTCACAGTAATTATACTCAAATGTTTTCTTTCACAAAAAGTTGCCAAAAATAGTAGTTAACTACTCATTGCTAACACTTTTTTCGATTAAGTAAGTAGCAGTTATACTCCAGCAGTTTGTCCAGCTCTGTGTGTTTATATGAGTGCAATAATGAATAAATAAATTAATATGAACTTATCATAAATAATTTTCTACTTTTATCTTAATTTAACATCATTTATAAGTCTAATGATACTCCAATCTAGAATGTATGTTAGGTTAGGTTAGGTTAGGTTTATAATGAGTGGGTCAATGAGGCCCTCCACTGCGACTCGCGAGAATCTATTGTGGCTCATACCTATTCAAATTTCACCAAACAAATTCAGCTTCTTGACGAAGCCGATTAATTTGTTCAGTGAATGATATTTCAGGTCCAAGGGCAAGAGAGTGGCCCTGCCAAACATCCGATACCTGATTTGCGCCGCGGCGGGGCAGGCACAAATTATATGCTCTGCTGTTTCATCATCTTCCAAACAAAGACGGCAAATCGGATCGTCCGACAGTCCAAGTTTCAGCATATGATGATTCAATCGACAGTGGCCTGTTAAGAGGCCTGTTAGGCACCGTAGATCGTGTCTTTTATAGCCTAACATTTGTTTGGATACATTATTCGAAGGATGTATGAAGGCCTTTGAATGAACCAATCCTGGTATATTATGCCAGAAGTCTAAAACTCTTCTTGCAGTCCAAGTATTTAGTGTATGTTTGACAACACTTGTTGCGATGCCAATTGTAGGTTCTGGTCCGATAAAGTCATGAGCGGCACCCTCTCTTGCAAGAGAGTCAGCCTTCTCATTACCATCCATACCAGAGTGGCCAGGAATCCAAACCAGCGATACCCTGTTGCGTTCTCCTATTGAGGCGAGTCTTTTTTGGCAGTCTAAAACCAATTTCGACGTTACACGGTACGAGCTAAGTGCTTTCAAGGCCGCTTGGCTGTCCGTGAAATTTTTTATTGATCTGTGTGTCAGGTTGGATTGCCCCAAACTCTCCACACATGAAGCAATGGCATAAATTTCTGCCTGAAATACGGTTGCATAGGATCCCAGAGATGTTGAGATTTCTGTCCTAGGTCTTCGACCGTATACACCCGCACCAGAGCCTGAGGGTGTCTTTGATCCATCAGTGTACCAACAGATGTCTGCTCTTGAGAGTTCATCCTTGCGGAGGACCCATTCATCTCTATTTGGAAATAGGACGGTATAAGGCAGATTATGGTTTACTGTTGGGGGCATTATATCAGAGGTCATTCCTAGAATACTATGACTTTCGGTAGCCGCTAGCATTCTACTTTGCTCTGTATAAGCCTGTTTCGTGCATTTAGAAATATGCACAATTCTATATGTTGTCCATCTGGCCTCCTTTTCCAGAAGTATGTGGAGAGGAGGAAGGTCCAGGAGGACTTCCATGGCTGCCGACGGTGTGGTGCTGATAGCACCAGTTATAGCCAAACTAGCCTGTCTCTGTATGCCAGAGAGCTTTGCTTGGGCCGTTTTCTGTAAAGATTTTGACCACCAAGCAATGGCTCCGTATGTGATCATTGGTCTAACAATCATCACATATATCCAATGGATTTGTTTGGGACCCAAGCCCCAAGATTTTCCGCAGATCCTGCGACATGTCCACAAGGAAAGTCTGGCCTTATGGATGACATTTTCCAAGTGAGCGTTCCAAGTAAGTTTTTCATCTAGGATGATCCCCAAATATTTTACTTCCGCTGCAAATGGAATAACCTCACCATTATAGGAAAGTGGCGGAAGGTCCGCCAAATTCCTTCTCCTGGTGAAGGGAACTATTACAGTTTTGCCAGGGTTAACAGACATCTGTTCCCTCTGGCACCAACTGTAGACATCGTCCAAAGTCCTTTGGGGGGTATTATGTGCAACCCGTCCTGACTTGGTTCTTGCCTAAATGACAAGGTCGTCTGCATACGCTTGCAGTTCTACCCCTCTACCCACGAGAGTACCAAGCAGGTCATCCATCAGGAGTGACCACAAAAGGGGAGATAAAACTCCACCCTGCGGGCAGCCCCTGGAAACCTTAAAGCTGATGGCCTCGTCCTGAATAGATGTAGTGGCTGTTCTATTAGTGAGCATGGCATATATCCAGCCGGTAATCGTTGGTTTAATGCCCTTTTCAGTCAAAGCTGAACCAATGGAAGCTGGTAGTGCATTGTCGAATGCTCCTTCGATGTCGAGAAAAATGGCCACCGCATTCTCCTTATTGTTAAGGGATTGTGTGATTTTCTCAACAAGGTTATGTAATGCTAAATCTGTTGATTTGCCTGTTTGATAAGCGTACTGGTGGATGCTCAGGGGGGAGCTGTATAAAGCTACCTGCCTGATATGGCAGTCCAGTACTCTTTCAAGTCCTTTAAGCAGGAAAGATGTTAGGCTGATTGGTCTGACAGATTTAGGGTGTGGGTCAGTGCGGCCCACTTTCGGTATATATACTACCCTAGCTGCCAACCAGCTGGGTGGTATATAATTCCACGCCAGACTAGCTCTATACAATTTAATGAGGATGGGTATAAGTAATTCCAGTCCGTTTTGTAGCAGAGCTGGAAAGATGCCATCCTCACCGGGAGATTTGAAGGGCTGAAATGATTTTATTGCCCATTCAATTGCCGGTGCTGTGATAACGTTCTTGGCGACCTCCCAATCATTCTTTTTGGGCCGCCTTGCGCCCTCAAAGTGAGGAGGTCGGTTGTTATCCAGAGTCAAACTTCCAGGAAAGTGGTTTTTAATCAAAAGCTCTAACGTTTCTTTTCTAGAGGTCGTAAAAGTGCCATCTGGTCGTTTCATCGACCCTATCTCGGCAATCGGCTCTTTAGAGAGAATCTTGTGTATTCTAGTACTGCGAGGTATGTCGGATATACTCTCACAGAACTTCTTCCAAGACTCCCGTTTCGCCTTTCTAATTTCTTTGTTATAAGTTGTTAGAGCAGTTCTATAATGTTCCCAGTTGCCTGACTCTTTAGATCGATTGAATAGTCGTCGAACTTCTTTTCTTCGCTTGTCTAGGCTTTTGTTCCACCAAGTAGAGTTGCGATTGTCTCTTTTTGTCTTGAGTGGACAGTTTTCATGATAGGAGAAGATCACTGCTTCCCGAAGCTTGTCCGCCGCATTATCTATCCCATCACAACTGTTTATTGTAGTGAAGCCTTCCTCAATGTACCGTTGAAGGGAATTTCTGTATCCTCTCCAGTCAGTAGCTTTTGAGTCGCGATATTCCACTACTGGCCGTGGACCTATTTCAATGTTGAATTGAATGTGTCTGTGATCTGAACACGAAGGTTCAGTAGATACTGCCCAATGCCGTATCTTATTGCTCAAAAAGTTTGAGCTGATTGTTAAATCTAACACCTCTGATCTATTTCTAGTTACAAAAGTTGGTTCGGAGCCCTTATTAATAACAGATAGCCCTTCCCCTAGTATATAATCAAAAAGTAACTCACCTCTTTGATTTATATCCGTGCTACCCCACGATGTATGGTGTGAATTGGCGTCACAGCCCATGACTAACTGGAGTCTGTTCTTCTTGCTATAGTCGACTAGCCGACGTATAGCGAGAGGAGGTACAGTATCCGTGTCCCCTGGGAAGTATGCTGAGCAGGCGACTATGTTAGTCATACCATTCTTCTCCGGTAGGGACACTTGGATGGCTACTACATCAGGAGTGCAAAAGCCTGTAAGCAAGAAATAATTAATATTTTTCCTAATGAGGAGACAAGCCCTGGGTTTCACCCCAGGACAGACCACTACCTCGCCCGGAATATTGCTGAGACCAGTTACTCGGTCTGTGTTTCCTGTCCATGATTCTTGCAGGAAGGCAAGGTCGATTGATTCGTCTTTGAACCTTCTGCCAAGAATGTATGAAGCGGCCTTGGCATGCTGTAAGTTTGCCTGTAAACAGTTGAAAGTGACGAATACGGTAGCCGCAGGCAAACTTGTGTCTCCTCAGATCCCTAGGGGAGATCACACGGTGGGTCAATTGAGGCGCCACCATCTGATCCTCCCAGGGGTGAGGCTGTAGTTGGTGCCATTGACGAGGCTTGGTCACCTTTCGCCATGGCAGATCCAGCTGATTGCTTTGGTCCTTTAGTCGAGGCCGTACTGGTCTTCGATTTCAGGACAGCAGGTCCAGTTCCTTTTTCCCGTTCCGTTGAAGAGACGTTACCCGTCTTCTTTTTGGGGAAGCCAGCTCTCCCTTTGGGATGGCTAGTGCCCCGGCTACGTGCCGGTGGTACACTCCCCCTGCTCTTGTGAGGAGGGTCGGTCCTCCTCACTGTAACAGGAGGTTTTCCACTCGGCCCCGGGCCGCGGCTTTTTTCGGATCTCTTCGAGGGACCTGGTTTTGATGTCAGTTGGGAGGGGCGGGTTTTGGGTCGAAAAACAACCTGTCCAAAACCGAAATATGGTTTAAATCCAATCCTCTCCAACGTGGCCATGGATCGATCGTCAATGGCAAAAGTCCATGTTTGACCAGGGCCTGTAATTTCCTTGTGTAGGACAGTCCACTCCAAAGTAAACAGACCATGGTTCATTTTCCTCAGTCTGGTGAGGACCTGTTCTGAAGTCAGTCTACGCCTGCCTTCGTCAGGTATGTAAGCCACACAGATGTGTGGCTTCGGGAGTTGGTCACCTGAAACATATTTCAGGGAGGCACCGTCCCATGGTTGAAGTGTATTGACTACTCCAGTCAACCACGAGACACTCTCCTGATTTACACAGGTGACCTGTAACCATCCAGGCCGGAAAGTACAGCTCTGGAACTGTACTTGTGGACCACCATCAGGTATATCCTCTACAGCGGCCATAATGGCATACTGAAGGGACTCCATTTGTTTGGTCGTAATCGAGGCTGTCGGATGTTCAAGATGTAAAATTCCCACCTTGATGCCGGATACAGCCTGCCCATAAGAGGGCTTTTGTAAGTCAGTTTCACCTGACGTTACCACTGATTCAGCTGAGCAGGGCTTCTTTGCCTCTTGTTCAGGTGAGTCATCATTAGAGCGTAAGCGCTTGCTGGTACCAGCCACAGAGGGAGTATGTTTCCTCTCTTGCGGCTGATCCCGCTCTCGCTGCTCTAGTATTTGGTGCAAGGCGGATTCGTGAGGAACCCCACTCTTAAGGAGACGACTAAGTCGTTTCCTGGCTGCACCACCTAGTTTCCTAGGTTTATTTTCAGGAGTTGGAGACCTGAGTAGGTCTCGTTCCTGATCCGAAGTTACAGGGAGGTCAGTTGGAGTCGATGGTTCGACTTCCATCTCCTCTGTGGTATTTATATTTTTAGTTACTTCTTCCATAAAAGTCCCACGAGTAGCTAGGGAAAAAGAGGTCCATCACGGCAGAGCCCTGCATTACCATGACAAGGCTGACTTACGACGGGAGGGCGCCTAGTATCCCGAAGGTTCCGTTAGTGACAGATGATAGGCTCACTGTCATGCATCCCCTCGGCACGGATACGCACACCTTAGGATTAAGCCGTAAAACAAAACCGTTGGGATGTCATTTAGTCAAAGAATAACAGCACCATAAATGATCCTGTTATTCCCATTACCAGCGGTGCTAACGTGGAAGCAGACACCCGATAGCTGAATTTGTCCACCATTCCATAACCCAAACTAACATACATGCAAAAGCAGCAAGCAGTAGTTAAAGCAGTGCAACAATGAGCAAAGACAGCCAACCCCGCCTAGAATGTATGTTACTTAAATTATTTTTTAATTATTGCATTGTTTTTACAATATAGTTTATTATTGTCATTCTGTTTGTTAAGAGAAGTACTTTGTGAAAGAAGTTATTTGTTGTGTATTTTTATACCAAAATGAATAAACTGTTTATATGATTACTGTTTTATTTTCTCCAATTTAATTAACCATTTATAGTCCATCATTTGATATTTCATTTAATTGAACTCAGCATCTAATCATTATTGAGTTAAATTGAATGAAATGTGAAATGATAGACTCTAAATGGTTTTTTTGAAATAAAATAATTAAAATACAGTGAATTTGAATATACCGCCAAAACCTAATATTACAGAAATCTTTTCAACATCACTCAATTGTTTAGTCGACAGGCTCTTTAGATGGCGCCACAATCAGTGTCTCATCTATCTGTGAGTTATCTGTGGTGACTGCTCGTCACTCACGCCATGTCACATCTCACTTTTGCCTTACTCCCTCTTTCTATTATTGTAGTGATGCGCTGGACGGCAGACACTCTTAGGCCAACCGCATATTGAACACAGCACACGCACAGCCCACAGACAACACACGCGTATGTTATTCTGTAAACAACGGTTTAAAGTAGGGTACCGCATATTGAACCCAACCCACGCAGAGCACAAGCCCAACCCATGTTCACTTGGGTCGGTTTGAGTGTGTCACACAGTTTTCGTAGGTCGTGGGTCATATGTACAGCTCGATTTACTATTTATTTGTTATTATGGAGAAGTTAACTGAGTTAATTCGTAGTTTACCAGCTCTATATGACACCAGTCATGAAGATTATATGAGAACCAAATTTGAGGATGAGTTGTAGGAGTAGATTGCCAAAGAGATACATTATAGAGTTGGTAGGTTTATATCGTATATTTTAAGTACGCATAAATGAAGTGGACCATTCAAGAGTTATTTTATGTTAAGTATAAAACTTCTTTGTTTCAAGGTAAAGTATTATATAGGGTGTCCCATTTTAATCTGACCGGCGAAATAACATAAGAACATTACATTTTCGGAAAACAGTTATAGAAATTAAAGGCAAACATCCGATGCCACCAATACTTTTAACCATAAGCAGAAGGTTTTTATATTGGCAACAGATTGTACGTGAAAATACATGAAACTTGGGTTTTATGCAATTATTAGTTTGGCTCGACAATGGTGGCTTATCAAAAAAATCTGCAATAGACAAAAATTGCTCATATTTTCCTAAGGAATAGTCACAATTTCTTTTAAATTGCACAATAATCTTTTTTTAAATGATTGCAGAAATGCGACTAATTTTCTGTCCATTTCTTATGAAAATATGAGGGCTTTTTATCTATTGCAGATTTTTTAATAATCCATCATTCTAAAGTTCAAGTCGCAAATGAAATTTTTTTAATTTTAAAAACTGGTTATGTCGATTACATTTTAATTGTAAAAAAAATGTTTCAAACAAAAGTTTCATATTTTTTCAAGTAAAATTGATTGACGATATGAATGATGAAGGCTAATTTACCAAACAAAGTTGTGTTTGAACGCTCTATCCAAGTTAAAAAGTATGAGAAGTTTTGAATTATGTTGGTATCTATTTGGGCACACCTTGTACCAAATGAGAAAAGGTACAGGCCCTTCTAAAATGGAGCACCTTTTGAATAAGAGGCCTTTTTTAATCCCCTTAATATATGTTCAAATAATAATTATTAAATATTTTCCTCTTGCCACTTTTCTCCGTTGCCACTCAACTGATCCTTCAGCCGAATTAAAACAGTTAGTGAATTTTTGCCTAATAGAGAAGGCTTCAGTAGAACTTCTATTCCGATTCGGAGCTAGAGGAGCAAATATAGTTTCACTTAAATCGGTTAGTATTTCACCATCATCTTCCTGGATACTGCTATTGGAAAAAGTTTGACTTCTTAAATAATTATGGAGTACAATCGTGGGTAACACTATTTTATCAATGGTATCCAATTTGCACTCAAAAGATCTTTTATATACTCTGTATCTAGCCACTAATATCCCAAAGGCACATTCAACGGTTTGCCTACCTCTGATTAATCTATAATTAAAAACCTTGTTTTCATAATTACCAGTGACCCTTGCTTTGGGATATGGGCGCATTAAATTATTCATTAGAGGAAATGCTTCATCTCCGATAAATACATTCGCAGTTGTCGTATTTTGTCCAGGTAATGTCTTTGGCTCGTCCAAATCCAGTGATCCACTTTGTAACATTTTTCCCAATGGGGAGTTGGCAAAAATGTTGCCGTCACAGAATCTACCCATTGAACCAACATTTGCAGTTGTGAACCGATAGTTTGCATCGACAGTGGACAATAAAACAATGGAAAAATACTGTTTGTAGTTCAATAAAGAACAACCACTGAAGGGTGGTTTTCTAATGGCGATGTGTTTTCCATCTATGGCTCCGAAGCAGTTATAAAACTCCCATTTTCCTTCATAATCTAGTGAAATATTCTTCCACATTTCCACTGTTGGTTTAGGCATATAAATGGGTTGTAAACGGTGCCATAAAGCTTCACATACTTCAGACACAATTTTCGATACAGTTCTCTCCCCCATTCTGTAGCTTAATGCCATAGTACTAAATTTATCACCAGTAGCCAAATACCTGTAACAAAGGATAATTCCTACTTTTGGGATAAAAAAACTCGTTCGATTTATGATTTATTCATTTGTTTATTTATTTTCATTTATCTATTTATTACATCTAGGAAAGTCTGCTAAAGATCAGTGGCGAAAGCTCAGAGATTGCCATCGTGAAGCTATAAGAAGACAACAAAAAATAAACGATTTTAAAGGTTAAAACTAACTTTTCCGCATCTGTGGCCTTGAACAATATTGTATCATAGAATTGTTACTTGTATACACTTCGGGAGATGTATCGGGCTAATAAACCAAAATTTCTCCAAATATAGCCAAAAATTAAGTATATCTGGATTTATAGGACCCGCTGTACTTGCTCTAGTCAACTTGAAATCAATAGGATACATCTTTAAGACACTTTGAACAATATTCTATCATGAAATTGATCAATCGTATACTCTCTGTAGGCTGTATCGAGCTAACAAACTGGAAATTCTCTAAAAATTACAAGAATTTGGTACTTCAAGTACCATAGCACCCGTTGTACTGGTTTTAGTGAGACAAATATCAATAGGATTCATCTTTGAGACGCTCTGAACAATATCCTATCATAAAATTGGTCACTTGTTTACACTCCGGAGGCTGTATCGTGCTAACAAACTGAAACTTCTCCAAAAATGACAAAAATATCGTACTTCAAGTACTGTAGCACCTGTGGTATTGACACTCGTGAGCTGAAAATCTATAGGGTTCATAAGTGAGACGTCCTGACTAATATTCGATCATAAAATTGGTCACTTGTTGAACTCCGGAGGCTGCATCGTGCTAACAAACTGAAATTTCTCAAAAAATGACGAAATGTCGTACTTCAAGTACCAAAGCACCAAAGCACTGGCTCTGGTGAGCTGAAAATCAATAGGGTACATTTGTGGCATGTCCTTAACAATATTTCATCATGAAATTGGTGACTTATTGCACTCCGGAGGCTGTATCGTGCTACCAAGACATGTAAGGTAAAGTGGCCGACGACAACGACGACATACATACAGCATTTTTTTTTCTAAAAACAGTTTTTTCGTGTGGTTCTTGATGAAAAACGTAAAATAAAAATTGTGGGAAACCAATACTCTTCTCGCATATTAGATGGGTTGGGCGGAAAAGTATAAAGTGGCCAAAAGGTAACAAACACCAGGCCATGGACATATCAAAAAAATATTGAGTTTCTACAAGCTTATATGAAAAACAGGATAACAGTTGGATTTCCCAGCACCTCACCCCCTGAAAGTAGCCAGCTGGATGAGGACGATATCGGATTTTTGAATAATTCTATTACACTCGGTGAAAAAAATGAAGATCCACTTGCTGTTGAATTAAATGAGGAAACACCCAATGTCGAAACAAATAATGAAGCTATTATTGAACCTAATTCTGTTGAACCAAATTATTTTGTTGAAAAGAGACCAAAAAGGATCAAAAAATCAAGAAATATTGGTGACGCTGTCATTACAAAATTTATTGAGGACAGTGAGAAGAGAGCGAAGATGAGGGATGAATTACATCAAAACTTAGCACAAGAAGAAGCAGACTTAAAAATGACGCATTATACCAATTTTGTATGTCTATGTATAACATAACAAAGGGCTTTCCAACCAAGTACCAGAGATAAGTACGTATGAAACAGTATCACAAGCGGAAGAGGAAGCTGAGGAGACACAATCATCATCAAACCGAAGTTTAAGTGGTACACACTTTTCATTGTCACAAGATTTTCTGGAATTTTTCTGCCAAGAGAATTCAACACCTAGGAGTCCAGCAGAACAAAGTGGATGCAGCTGCGGAACATACGAAGAAAGCGGTGCCGGTCCCTCAAAATCATTTTTTATTTTATAATTATTATTACCAAGCTTCAGTTAAACATTTCGATTGAATACTTCTTAGCTCAGTATGCGGCGTTATACAAATTAAATGTTCGTCATTGGTAACTTCAAAAATTTTAAAACTACATCATCGGTTAAATTGGCAACTATTATCGTTTTTCCTCTGAGTACAACGGTGGAACACCCTGCATATTTTTAAAATCTACTCGATGATCTCATTTCAATGATACGACGCACTTGCCATATAATGTACGAAACGATTAACATGTCTCTATCCTAACTTTTTCAGTTCTATTTAGTGGTGCAAAAATCGTTTCGTGGACTTTTATCACTTTTGATCACCATGTATCAAATCATTTTTCACAATATGAAAAATTAGGATAGGGACATGTAAATCGTTTCTTACATTAGATAATAAGTGTGATATTTTATAATTGAAATCATATCATCGAGTAGATTTTTCCATTGAAAAAATAAATTGTTATGAAGATAAGAACTAACTTTTTTGCATCTGTGGCCCTGAACAATATTCTATCATGAAATTGTTACTTGTATACACTTCGGGGAATGTATCGTGCTAACAAACAGAAATTTCTCCAAAAATAACCAAAAATTTTATATATCTGGATTTATAGGACCCGCTGTACTCGCTCTAGGCAACTGAAAATCAATAGGGTACATCTGTGAGATACCTTGAATAATACTCAATCATAAAATTGATCAATCTTATACTCTCTGGAGGCTGTATCGTGCTAATAAACTGAAACTTCTCCAAAAATGACAAAAATACCGTACTTAAAGTACTCTTGCACCTGTTGTATTGGCTCTAGTGAGCTGAAAATCAATAGGGTTTATCAGTGAGATGTCCTGAATCATCTTCAATCATAAAATTGGTGACTTGTTGAACTCCGAAGACTGTATCGTGCTAACAAACTGAAATTTCTCAAAAAATGACAAAATGTCGTACTGGCTCTGGTGAGCTGAAAATCAATAGAGTTCATCTGTGACATGTCCTTAACAATATTCTATAATAAAATTGGTGACTTATCGCACTCCGGAGGCTGTATCGTGCTAACAAGACATGTAAGGTAAGGAAAAGTGGCCGACGACAACGACGACGACGACGACGACATACACACAGGATTTTTTTTCTAAAAACCGTTTTTTCGTGTTGTTGTTGATAGAAAACGTAAAAATAACTCTAAAAAAAATTGTAAATTCCAACTTTTTGTGGGGTAAACCAATACTTTTCTCGCATATTAGATAGATGGTGCGAAAAAGTAATATTGTTTTGATTATTAACAGAAAAATGTGATGCTTAATTGTTGTTCTCTCTCCACCATCGTGCTCAGAGGAAAAATGATATGTAATAGTTTGCCAATTTAACCGATGTTGTAGTGTTGAAATTATGGAAATTAGCCATGACAAACACTTTATTTGGATAACCCTGTAGTTTTTAGTTTAGTATTGATATTAGTTTAAAACTGATCCAAAAATGTGTTAAATATATTTTCACCTCAGAAATATGGCTAGTTTTTCTTTACTGGATATAGGTTCTTGCGCATTGCACTCTTTACCAGTGATATCATCTTTGATTAGTTCATGAACTTCGTTAAATTGTGTTCTATTCAATCTAAATGATTCTTCTGAAATGTTTTCCGGCACTTCACTTAATAAACAAAACTCTCCGTGAGTTTTTCTTTTTTTAATAGGCACTTTTTTTGCTTTTCATTCTTTTTCGACGCAATTAACTTATTAAAATAAATGTTTCTTCTTCGGATTCAGAATCCAAGTCAATATGTGTAAGTTGATCTTTCGCATTCATTGTGGTACTGTGTCTGGGCTGGGCATGGCGTGGGTTCAATATGCGGTAGACAAGAGAAACGTGGACGTAGGTTGCGCGTGTGTTCTGTGTGGGTTGCGCGTGGGCTGCGCGTGTGCTGTGTTCAATATGCGTTGGGTTTTATACCGCAAATCTCGTCATTTTCCTCATTCCGCAATTCCGCATACCAGAGAATATAATGCATGCGTTTGCTATATAATTTATACACAGTATTAGGAAAATTCTTAGGGCACATATGTTTTATCGTCAATGTGTTAGAAAGAGACAAATACATAAAAATTCGGTGTATTATTCTTTTTCGCTAGCAGGATATCATAACGTGGAAAATGTAGGCACCGCTCTCGAGAGGCGTGTTCATAACGTCAATGTGCTACAAATTCTGTCTACATACGAACTAGATAACAGAAAGTGTGTTGCCAACTTTCATTGTATATTTATATTAATTGTAAAATGCATTGTTTTAACGTGAGAACAAGTTATAAGAATCTTTTAATTATGATAATTCAAGAGGTTGTAACAGATCAAGATAATTAGTCCCATCTATTTTTCGAACATTTTATTCTGATGCTGGAAATTGTTCTAGTTTTCAGTTCAAAAGCGGTTGAAAAATTTACTTTTTTTCAGATTTGGCAACGTGAAATTTGTCTCTGAACATCTGGGGTTTGAATGTATTAGTGAAAAAAATTTAGTGTTTCTCGTTTGCAAATGAGAAACGAATTCTCTGTGTAAACACACACAGTACACATTGAAAAACGCTATACTAATAAACTTAGATAACATCAAATTCTAATGAAAGCACCTACTATTTTTAAATATAAGTAATATTCTAGTAGTCTAGTAGTCTTAAAGGAACATACAGTATCATAAGTCGACAGTAACATAAATAAATATCTCAGGAATAAAACTTTATAATAACTGCTACGAAACTTTTTCAGCGTATGATTGGAGTGATCTGTATGGCTTAGGTTTAGGGGGGTGTACCCCTCTTAAAACTCCCAGAATAAAATTGTATAATAATAAGAAAAAAAATTTCAAAGTATAATACTCTCTAATTGAGGTGACATACGGCTCAGCTTCAGTATAACACTGATATGGTAGGATGGATAGCCAGACACACAAAAAAAATACTGATATGATTTTCCCAAAAAAAAAATGAAAAAGGTTCTCAGATTCAAAAATTTACAGTTTGGAAAATCCTGGTCGAACGTCACACAGGAAAAAAACGGCGTCTGGATTCTATTCTCGATTGGTCGACGGGAGATGAGCTCTGATCGGTATCTTTGATCCCTACACTTCGCGACAATCACTAAAACTCACTGTTAAATCGCAGGCTGTCGTAGGTCGACAACCTCCAGAGGTACCGGACTGTACTGTCGCTGTCCGACTGACCTCGTCGTCGTTTTCCCTTCATTTCTTTCAAGTTTTTTGGGACGAGTCGGTTTTGCCATTTCAGCAAACGTTACCTACTCGTCCTTGCTCCCATGTGTCTTTTTGATTTCGTTGTTGAAGGTTATCTTCAATTGCTGTTCTAAATTTCTTTATACCAATTGCATATTTCGTCTGTATTTGTATGATATTCAAAACAACGGTGTTTTGTTGTTCGACATTTATGCGTGACAACCTTGGGTTATTTTGTTATTTTTCATAATTGTTTAATCAAGTTTTACTGCCTCTGATAACCGAGACTAGGTCGTTCTCTTTTAGACATTTTGTATTTGATTCGAAATTTTTTCCCCAAATTCCTTTGCCATATTTGTGCTCATTACAGGATGTACATCTCTCTGCTATAACTTACAGAGGTGATCCTTGAGATGTCGATGTTCTGAACTCTGGACTGTGGAGGGAAGCGACTTCTTGGCCAAGTGCGGGTGTGCGAGTGTGAAAAAAGTAGAAACAATGCGGAAGAAATATTGAAGAGGGTGAATACAAATGAATAGATTAGGAGCTTATACATATATAAATTCTTATTTTCAAAATAAAACAACAGAAATATGTTTCATTCTTATCCGTCCTGTTCCCAAAATATTCAGAAAATGCAAATTTTTATTAGAGAAAAATAATCTGCTTATAATCTGCTGGAAAAAATAAAGTTGGACGCCACCTAGTTTTTTATTGAAACTTATGAAGTTGCAAAAACTGGAAGCACCAAAAAATAACGTTTTCAAATAATAGAAATATATAACAACGTGATGAAAGTTTGAAAAATCGGAGTAGGTTTGTAAGCACACAACTACAATTTAAAAGAAAAAGAAAAACTTACCAGCAAAACAGAATATCCCCATACACAAAAGATATTTGCAGGCTGGTAAAATAATTACTTCCTAATTGAACAACGATACATGAAGAGACGGTCGAATCAGAATTCACCAGTTGAATAGGAAGCTTGTAAATGTAAAAACAAACATTCCAGTGGTTTTCAAAATATCGAACCTCATAATTTTGAATTAGAGGGGGAAGTAACTGAAGAGTAAATAACGCTCCGAAATTACTAATGATGTAAAATTCGTAACATGTCGAAGGACATGTTACAATGTGTACATGGCGCACAGTTTTACTGACATCCGTTGATGGCAGTTTTGGAAGTGTAATAATATACTTTGAAATTCCTCTTCAATTTAGGTTTTTTTAAAAATTTTTGTACAGTAACAGAAATTCGTACCTACCAAAAATAATAATGTTCTTCTGTATTGGGTTTGAATCATTCAACCAAACCCCATATAGTATCCCCATAACGGTTCTAGCTGAATTTAACGCAATTAGTCTGTGAGATGAAACTGAAGGTATAAAATGTATTATCCGCGATTCTCTCCTTGCAAATTTAATTATATGATTCTTTGCGATTCACTTTCTATACTGGCTGGAAAGTAATTAATTTTTAGATCTCTCAATAAATTTCAAGTCACTTTTCTATTGATTGGCATTACTTTGCTTTTATTTCCATTCCAAATCTTTCAAATGTGATTAATTAGTTCCGGAAGGTTTTTCCTTCGGAACAGCACTAATTATATGAATTCATGAGACTCAAACAAAATTAATACATACCTCGGCGATGGATCAACAAACTTGAATAACTCAGATCCACAAAAAAATGGTTTTTGTTGCCCTGAATATCACTGCGGATTTCTATATTTTCAAGTTCACAGATTGCAAATATATTCATGAAAGTACTGAATTGGCTTTGGTTTAAATGTCCGTAACTAACATACCGCGGTAGAACATTATAACTAACGTCAGTCTCAGGAACCAATTTGATAAAACCTATGAGAAAATATTACAACGTGCATATTTTAATGTTTTTTTTGGATTTGGCTTAAGTAAACATTGAGTTGATGAATTTCAGTATTAATATACATCCAGTCGTATAACAGGTACAAACAGAAAAACAGACAAATCTTCATATTTTCTTCCTCTCTTCTCTTCCTACCTTTTTAGTTCTAGTACGAGGATTACCAGTTATTATTGTACCCAATCCTTCTACTTTTCCTGTCTTATGCTAACCTTTCCATTTCGTCTTACGGTTTTCCTTTCTTATCCCCATCTCCCTTATTTGGTCTACTCGGACTACCTCTTTTTCTGTGGATAATACTTCCCGCTTCCATCACCTTTCTTGTATTTCTACCTGTTTTCATTCAGAAAATACGTCCATAACAATTGAAACGTTTTCTCTTCATTATTCTAATCATAGGTTCTTTTTTTGTTTTTTATCTTATATCTAAATTTCTACATTTGTCCCACCTTGTTTTCCCCGCTAATCTTCTTCTCAATTGTGTTAATCTTGGCTTTATCTCCCATACTTTAGGTCTAATTTCCACTTGCATGTGGTATCGTTACTGCATTGCGTATCTTCATTTTCACTTCCTTGTCAACATCTCTATGTCCCAGTATGATCTTATTTAGTGTATAGTACAATCTTGTTGATTTTTCCTTCTTATTTGTTGTCTTTATTTTCCCATCTTCTGTCAATATAGTTCCCAGATATTCCTACGTCGCTAATTTTTCTAGTGTTAAGTCTTTGCATTTTATTTCATTCGTATTTTGATTATGTCGTTTATTCTATTTTTTTATCCACATTCACTAGCTCGTTTCTGGTATTAGCTAACAATACCACATCACCTGCATAGAGTAGTGAATGCATTTATACTGGTTTCAGATTTTCGTGTTCAGCTGTTCAGTTTTGTTTTTTAGTCGCCTCGTCATCTTATCCATAATTGATATAAATCAAAGCGGACTTAAGCTATCCCCGTATTTTATCCCTTTCTTGATTTGAATATTTTCTGATGTCATTCCTGCTCTTTGTACTTTATCGCTTACATTCCCTTATGTGCTTCTGATGCTGTCGTGTCAAAAGAAAGCAGTCATTTGGGCGCGCGACCATTGGATGCAGGAATTTGGATGCGCGGCAATTGGACGCACACGACATTTGGACGCATACAAATTAGACGTCAAAACATTTATTTGTGAAACAAACATATACTAAATATTTACATTATTTTATGGGATCCCAAATATGAATCTAATGTCAACTGAATATGAAACGAAAGAATAATTATATGGTGTCCGCCAGAAATGCGAACAAAAATAATTTTAGGCTATCACTATTTGGTTAATAAAAGACCAACAATGAGCTCAATATGTAGTTGTTAAATAATCACAAATGGCGAAAAAAACGGCATAAGAATATAGTATCTTCATATTTCGAAATATCGAAAATAGTTACTTTTAATATATAAATATATATATGTATATATATATATATATATATATATATATATATATATATATATATATATATATATATATGTGAGGATGCAGAAATGGTCTTGGAAATTAAACTCCTATTACAATCTAGTGAAAGCTTTCGTAATAGTTTTATTACTTCGTCAGTCACGCTAAAATACAATGTATAACTAAAAATGAAAAATTAAAAAATGGGTACTTACATTAAACGAGTAAAAAATATAAATTAAAATTCAGAAAAAAACATTGTTAAAATATTGATATATGCTTGAGACTTTTCAAAAATTATTGTCAATATGAAGTTGACAAATGGATGATATAACAGAAATGTTTGTAAAAATTATTTTAAAAGGTTGAACTAAGATATTGATGAAAAATTATTATTAGATCTGTGATTCTTTTCATTTAATTTTGTCTCAATGTCCAGAATATTAGAGTAAATAATGTTTAAATTTTGAAAATCACTTTTCTTGTTCAATCTATTCGGTACATTTTTCATATAAACCATTTCTAAAAAACATCTTTTGAACAAATTATTTTCTTTGGTTAAACTAGAAACGTTATTGAAATCTATGGAAGGTCCTGTTACATTAACGTGCTGTGACAAAGCACAATCATTCGGTCTTAAAAGAATATCGCTCTTATGTGAAGTAATTCGTGATTTTAAATTTCTTGAGGTCTCACCAACATATTTTTTATCACATTCTTGACAACTGATTTTATAAACAACTCCAGTCTGATCAAGTATAGGTGTTCTATCTTTTAATTTTGTGAATAATGAGTTAACAGTTTTAATAGGTTTATTAGCCAGAACTATGTTTTTCTCTTCTTTTAGTACATTACTAATTTTGGGAGTGAGTTATTTTATGAATGGAAATGATCGAAATGTTTTAATGATATTTTCTTTACTTTTATTTATTTACTTTATAAATTAATATTTTCAACAAATAATATTATAAATAATAATGAAAACTCTCAAGAAAATATCATTAAAAAATTTCGATCATTCCCATACATAAAAGAACTCACTCCCAAAATTAGTAATGTACTAAAAGAAGAGAAAAACATAATTCTGGCTAATGAACCTATTAAAACTGTTAACTCATTATTCACAAAATTAAAAGATAGAACACCTATACTTGATCAGACTGGAGTTGTTTATAAAATCAGTTGTCAAGAATGTGATAAAAAAATATGTTGGCGAGACCTCAAGACATTTAAAATCACGAATTACTTCACATAAGAGCGATATTCTTTTAAAACCGAATGCTTGTGCTTTGTCACAGCACGTTCATGTAACAGGACATTCCATAGATTTCAATAACGTTTCTATTCTAACCAAAGAAAATAATTTGTTCAAAAGATGTTTTTTAGAAATGGTTTATATAAAAAATTAACCAAATAGATTGAACAAGAAAAGTGATTTTCAAAATTTAAACATTATTTACTCTAATATTCTGGACATTGAGACAAAATTAAATAAAAAGTATCACAGATCTAATAATAATTTTTCATCAATATCTTAGTTCAACCTTTTACAATAATTTTTACAAACATTTCTGTTATATCATCCATTTGTCAACTTCATATTGACAATAATTTTTGAAAAGTCTCAAGCATATATCAATATTATTACACTGTTTTTTCTGAATTTTAATTTATATTTTTTACTCGTTTAATGTAAGTACCCATTTTTTGATTTCTCATTTTTAGTTATACATTGTATTTTAGCGTCACTGACGAAGTAATGAAACTATTAAGAAAGCTTTCACTAAATTAAAATGGGAGTTTAATTTCCAAGCCAATTGCTGCATCCTCACAAATATTTCTAAATTGTGAAATAAACAGCTGCTAATACGAATTATAATTATATATATATATATATATATATATATATATATATATATATAAATTATAGCAAATTTATTTAAAATATAATCCACTAAACTTTATAAAACAAATATATTATTATTATTTCTAAATCAGGTTTATTAGAATCATTTATTTGGGACACACTGTATACATAATCATTTGAGACACCCTATATACACATCAAAATCATTGTGACAGATAACCTTGAAAAAAATTAAAACTCAAAAATGACATTTTAGAGAATCATGATAGACTGTATAAATACAATTCTTTTGGACGTGACTGATTTACGTATTAGATTATAATAATAGATATAAGTAAAAAATTTAAAGTTAATGAGTAATTAACATGTAATAATTATAAGAAGGTAGTGAAGTTCGCGTTTCGAGTGCGCCAATAGAGATAGAGATAAAAAAAACATTTGAAGGCGGATTTAGAAAAAGTGAGATGGATTGAAAAGTAGCGGTAGGAATTCTGAAAAATTTTGGCAGATAGATGTCAATAGGAAGATATATGAAAATAGAGAATTATCAAGAGAAATAAAAATTAAAATCAAGGATTTGAAAACTACAACATATACTTTACAAACAGAATTTCGGTAAGAGAATTGAATTAAAATTTATTGAGACTGAATACAAGTTATTAGGAAGAAATAAAATTGAAATTTAGAATTTGAAAATCATGACATATACCTTGCAAACAAAATTTCGGTAGGAGAACTAAATTAAAATTTATTGAGGCAGCATGCAATGGTACTTTAACTGCCAAAGAAGTGAAGGAACTTGGTTATCTCATATAAAGTTGGATATCGCGTGTCATATTTTAAGCTCGTATTTATAGACATTTAATATAATTATAGTTATTAGATCAGTAATTTAAATAGTAAATTTATAAATTTTATTCTGAGTAAAAACGATACGAACCAAAAAGAAATTGTATTTAAAATTTCATTTTGAAAAGTTGTATATATATCGTATTCAAATTAAAAGAAAATTGTTAAAATTGATTGGATTAACTATTGTAAAAAAAATTTTGATTAATAAAAATTATTATGTTTTCTAAATTTATTCAATAAGGGCACGAACCGCAACCCAATTACGAGTCTTATGATTATTCATATTCACAGCTAGCCGACATGGAAAAATGAAGGAAGTCAATTTATAACCTAATCTCATTATAATTAACCCAGTAATAGTAGTATATTACAATTTGTCGCAAGCCAACGTGGGGCTATTGCTGCTATAACTGCAGTTAGCCTATTTGATTATTTGTATTTCTTTAATAATAAATGAATTCATAAAAAAACCATAACATAGTCTACTGAACAACTTGACAATAATAAAATAATATGCCAAACACAAGAGCGAAGAAGGATAACACGAACACAGAAAAAGAACTATCCACAGCAACTACAGAAGATATTGGAATGGAGACACCAACACAACAACAGCAAACCAATCGTTAATAGAAAGAGTTATGGAAATGGAGAATCTGCAAGGATTAATCAAAACTCTTATTGAGAGTGTGAATGAAATAAGAAAAAGGAACCAGGAAATTAAGAAGGAAGTGGAAGGAGGATATACGGAGGTAAATAGAAAATTAGAAGAAGAAAATACGGAGTTGAATAGAAAATTAGAAGCAGGAAATACGGAGTTAAATACAAAATTAGAAGAAGGCAATGAAGGAGTCAAGAGGTATATAGAAGAAGTACGTAATGAAATGGAGGAGCTGGAAAGAAATTTAAAAATTAACCTCGAAAACAAATTTGAATAATTGAAACAAGAGATGATACAAGATAGAGATGGATATAGAAAACAAATAGAGGACCGAATCTGTGAGAATATAGGACAAATGAGAGAAGTCATAGGTGAAATAGAAGACGAAATTAGGAATAAGGTTGATAGGATACAAAATAACACGGAACACACATTCCAATATTGTAAAGAAATGATAAACAAAAATGGGGAAGAAATAAAGAAAATTAAGGATAAAATGATCCAAGAAATACAAAGGGAAGACAGTCGTAACAATGAAAGGGAAGAATACAAACTGAAAGTAAGAGAAATGGAGATAAATTTGGAAAAAATGGAAGAAGATCAGGAAGAAAAAGAATAGAGAATAAGAAGAGATATAACAAGAATACAAGGAGAAAACAGGATAGTTAATATTGGAAATAATAATATAAGATTTGATGGGGATTTTAAAAAGATACATCCTATAACATTTATCGAAATGGTAAGAAACAAGATAAGGGGAGAATACGGAGTAGAAGAATTAAGAGAACTTATAGGGGAACATCTTGAACATAATGCCTTAATATGGTGTACGAGTAAAGAAGAGGAAATAGAAAATTTAAATCAATTTGAAACAAAATTATATGATGAAAATAGTAAGATTTGGAACAAAGATATTATTAAAGACATAGTGGAAAATAGAAATATATTTAGGAAACGAAGAGAAAATCGAACAGTAAGAGAAGAAAATAAAAAGAAGTTTAGGAAAAGAAAAACAAATTGAATAATAAGACAGGAGTATATGTACTAAATCTAGAAAACGAAAAATAAATTGCATGGTAAGGTAAGAAAATAGGTGAAGTAAAAATAGAAAATTTAATGGAGATTAAGCAAGTTGGGAAGCAAAATGAGGAAATGGTATATAATAATTGATACAGGAAGCGAAGCGTCTTTAATTGATTTAATGCTAATAGATAAAAATAATAATTTTATTAATAAAGAAATGAAAATTCCTAAGGTAACTTTAACCGGTGTTAATAATTATAAATTATGTGAAGTAGATAAAGTATATAACATAGATTTACATTTGATATTATAATAGGAAATGATGTATTAGAACAAAATAAAGCAGTCATCAATTATGAAGAAAAGAAAATACGGTTAAATGGAAATGGATGCAATTAAAAGTAATAGAGGGAGAAGAGGCATCGGAAAAAATGAGTTATTGTAAAAATAAAAATTTTGAAAAATGAAAATGAACAATTCAAATATTAAAAACAAGAAGAAATGGAATATGTGAAAATGAATGGTAATATGATAGATTGTAATGAAGAATATTATGAATTTATAAATGAATCAATAATGAGGTATGAGAGATTAATGTCGAAGGAAGCGAGAGTGGGTGAAAAAAATATGAAAATATGAACATAAAATGCAGGTGAAGAATATTGATAATTTTAAAGCAAAATCATATCCAGTACCGTATAAATTGAAAGATAGAATAAGAAAAGAGTTGGAGATACTACAAAAGGATTGGATAATAAAAAGAAATCTTATATAAATTATCTAGTAGTTGTGAGGAAAGAGAAAAATAAAAAATGGGCAAAATTAAAACTACCATTCGATTGACCTTTTATTGTCATATAGGCGTATGAGAATAGCTATTTATTATAGAATCCATATAACAATTGAGTGAGGGGAACAATACATGTGCAAAACTTATATCAATTCGAGAGAGAGGCCACATTTTAAAAATTCAACGAAATACAAATAATTAAAAAAAATTAAATATAAGAAAATATATTATTTCAAAAATCACAACAGAAAAGATATTATAAATGACATTGATTTATTGAGACATTCATTATTTAAGTATAATTGATTTTTGATTTTAGTTTGTTTTATGTATGTATGTAAGGAAGAGAATGAGTTCATACAATTGATAATTAATTTGAATAGGGACACACTGGAAGTTCAATTTTATAAAATTTTATTCAGATATTTGAGGAGATTAAAATTTTAAAAAAAGGAAATTTGGGAGAATTATAGCAAATTGATTATTCAAAATATGATCCACTAAACTTTATAAAAAAATATATTATTATTATTTCTAAATAAGGTTTATTAGAATCATTTATTTGGGACACACTGTATACATGATCATTTTAGACACCCTATATTCTCATCAAAATCAGTGTGACAGATAATTTAAAAAAAATTAAAACTCAAAAATGACATTTTAGGAAATCATGGAAGAATGGAAGTAACTGATTTTACGTATTAGATTATAATAATAGATATAAGTAATAAATTCAAATTTTATGAATAATTGACATGTAATAACTATAAGAAGGTAGTGAAGTTTGCGTTTCGAGAGCGCCAATAGAGGTAGAGATGAAAAAAACCATTTGAAGGCGGATCTAGAAAAAGTGAGATGGATTGAAAAGTAGCGGTAGGAATCCACAAAAATTTTGGCAGATAGATGTCAATAGAAAGATATATGAAAATAGAGAATTATCAAGACAAATGAAAATTATAATCAAGGATTTGAAAACTACAACATATACTTTACGAACAAAATTTCGGTAAGAGAATTGAATTAAAATTTATTGAGTCTGAATACAAGTTATTAGGAAGAAATAGAATTGAAATTCAGAATTTGAAAATCATGACATATACCTTGCAAACAAAATTTCGGTAGGAGAAGTGAATTAAAATTTATTGAGGCAGCATGCAATGGTAATTTAACTGCCAAAGAAGTGAAGGAACTTGGTTATCTCATATAAAGTTGGATATCGCGTGTCATATTTTGAGCTCGTATTTATAGACATTTATTCTAATTATAGTTATTAGATCAGTAATTTGAATAGTAAATTCATAAAGTTTATTCTGAGTAAAAACGATACGAACCAAAAAGTAATTGTATTTGGAATTTCATTTTGAAAAGTTGTATATATATACATATATATATATATATATAGGTGGGGATAACGGGGATTTCAGTCCAAGGAATCAAGGCGAAGATCTTTTATTTACAAAATGCCGCCAAGCTTTCGTGTCCTTTTGACACTTCTTCAGGGCACTATAATACATATACAAATATAAATATGATTTAAAAATAGAGAAATAAATATAAGTACTTACATGTAAAATATTTTAAGTAAATTCAATATAAATAATCATTAAAAAATTTTTAAATGTAAAAATAAATATAATTATAATATACTTGATGTCATATTTCACATAAGACAAATCGATACATAATTTGTTTGTTCGTTACTTAGTTATTTTAATTTTTTTAGGTTACTTTATAATTATTTAATGAAGTTTGAATTTGAGGTTAGATTATAACCTTATAAAATGACTTTGACAGATAATTTGTTTTTGACGTTAATAGAAAAGGAAATAAGGTTAGATTATAACCTGTGAAAATGACTTTGACAAATAATTTCTTATATTTTGACTTTAATAGAAGTGAATTTAATTTTTATGAAATAATCATATAAATAATGAAAAATTATCTATTCTGTTCAATATTCAAAAGGTAGCTATAAATATTACTAAGATTTTCAATGTCACTTTTCTTATTCATACTATTATTTGCCTTGTTGATTTCAACCATTTCAAGAAAATATCTTTTAGACATATTTTGTTCAGTATGTAGAACTTTAGCTTCATTAAATAACATTTTATGGCCTGTTTCGATGGAATGCTGTGTTAATGCACATGATTTTTTGTTAAGTTTTATATCACTTTTATGAGATGTGATGCGATTAGTCAAATTTCTAGAGCTGGTACCGATGTAGTTAAGATCACAGTTATTGCATTTTATTTCATAGACTACATTTGATTTTTTTAAGTCAGGTGTAGAATCTTTCAATTTACTATTTAAATTTCCAATCGTTTTTATATTTTTCTGTGTTATCTTTATATTAGTTTCATTTTTGAAAAGTTTTATTATGTTCTTTGATAAATTTTCAATATTTGGAATTGATAGGTAATTAATATTTTCTACATTTGTATTCCTATCTGTTTCATTGCTAGAGATATTATCATGAATAGTTCTATCAGAAATATTGTTGAAAAGAATTCTATTTAGAAGTGATTTAGGATAAGAATTTTCTAATAAGATATCACGTAAAATTCTTAAATTTTTTTGTTTAAAAGAAGGGTGAACTAGTTTTTCAATTCTATTTTTTAAACAAATAATGAGATTAATTTTCATTTTCTTTGTATGAAAAGAATGATAGTTTATATACCTTCCTGAATTTGTTGGTTTTATATACCAATCGGTAATCAAAGTGTTATCGTTTTTACGGATTATTTTAGTGTCTAAAAATGGAATGCTATTATTTTTTTCAAATTCAACTGTAAATTGTAAATTTTCATTATAACTATTTACTTTTTCTAATATTTCATCTGATTTATTAACTGGTATAGCACAAATTATGTCATCAACAAATTTTTTTAAAAATGGTATATTAAATGATAGTTTTGGGAGAATATCTTCAAGAAGATCATCCATTACATATTGTGCTATTATTGGAGAAATAGTAGCTCCCATTGGTGTGCCAAGAATTTGTTTATAGTAACATCCTTGAAATGAAAAATAACTTGAGTTAAATATAAAGTCGATTATTGATAAGAATTTATTTTGTGGAATGTTACAATAATCTTTAATTTTATTCCATCTCTTGATGATACTATTCGTTACTAATTTTATAGGAATATTACTGAATAAGGATACAACATCTAGACTGATTAATATGTAATCTGGTGGAAGTTGTTTTTCATTTATGAATGAAGAAAAATCAAATGAGTCTTTGATATAAAAATTATTTTCAAAGTTATATGCGTTGGTTAGAATATCGGTTATCATTTTTGCTATTTTACTGTTTGGTGCATTAATTGAAGAAATAATAGGTCTGAGTTTCATTGTGGGTTTGTGAATTTTAGGTAGGCCATAATATTTAGGTGATACTGAACTGTATATCATATATTTTTTAGCTTCTTCTTTATTGATCATTTTTAATTTTTTTAAATCTGATATCAAATTATTAGCTTTTTGTTGTATAGTTACAGTAGGATCTGATATAGAATGCCTAATCACTGGATTCAATCATGAAAAGAAAAATATTTTCCGAGCAAAAATAACTAACATGATTACTAATTTTTTCCAAAAACCTCTTAACAATAATCATTTTTTGAACTCTATATACCAAAAAACTAAAACTTTTTTTAAAAACAATCCAAATCTTATTCTAACAAAATCAGACAAAGGTAATATCACAGTAATTATGAATAAAGAAGAATATCTTGAAAAATCTTATGATATTCTCAATGACCCTAACTCATATATCAAACTTAATAGAGATCCTACTGTAACTATACAACAAAAAGCTAATAATTTGATATCAGATTTAAAAAAATTAAAAATGATCAATAAAGAAGAAGCTAAAAAATATATGATATACAGTTCAGTATCACCTAAATATTATGGCCTACCTAAAATTCACAAACCCACAATGAAACTCAGACCTATTATTTCTTCAATTAATGCACCAAACAGTAAAATAGCAAAAATGATAACCGATATTCTAACCAACGCATATAACTTTGAAAATAATTTTTATATCAAAGACTCATTTGATTTTTCTTCATTCATAAATGAAAAACAACTTCCACCAGATTACATATTAATCAGTCTAGATGTTGTATCCTTATTCAGTAATATTCCTATAAAATTAGTAACGAATAGTATCATCAAGAGATGGAATAAAATTAAAGATTATTGTAACATTCCACAAAATAAATTCTTATCAATAATCGACTTTATATTTAACTCAAGTTATTTTTCATTTCAAGGATGTTACTATAAACAAATTCTTGGCACACCAATGGGAGCTACTATTTCTCCAATAATAGCACAATATGTAATGGATGATCTTCTTGAAGATATTCTCCCAAAACTATCATTTAATATACCATTTTTAAAAAAATTTGTTGATGACATAATTTGTGCTATACCAGTTAATAAATCAGATGAAATATTAGAAAAAGTAAATAGTTATAATGAAAATTTACAATTTACAGTTGAATTTGAAAAAAATAATAGCATTCCATTTTTAGACACTAAAATAATCCGTAAAAACGATAACACTTTGATTACCGATTGGTATATAAAACCAACAAATTCAGGAAGGTATATAAACTATCATTCTTTTCATACAAAGAAAATGAAAATTAATCTCATTATTTGTTTAAAAAATAGAATTGAAAAACTAGTTCACCCTTCTTTTAAACAAAAAAATTTAAGAATTTTACGTGATATCTTATTAGAAAATTCTTATCCTAAATCACTTCTAAATAGAATTCTTTTCAACAATATTTCTGATAGAACTATTCATGATAATATCTCTAGCAATGAAACAGATAGGAATACAAATGTAGAAAATATTAATTACCTATCAATTCCAAATATTGAAAATTTATCAAAGAACATAATAAAACTTTTCAAAAATGAAACTAATATAAAGATAACACAGAAAAATATAAAAACGATTGGAAATTTAAATAGTAAATTGAAAGATTCTACACCTGACTTAAAAAAATCAAATGTAGTCTATGAAATAAAATGCAATAACTGTGATCTTAACTACATCGGTACCAGCTCTAGAAATTTGACTAATCGCATCACATCTCATAAAAGTGATATAAAACTTAACAAAAAATCATGTGCATTAACACAGCATACCATCGAAACAGGCCATAAAATGTTATTTAATGAAGCTAAAGTTCTACATACTGAACAAAATATGTCTAAAAGATATTTTCTTGAAATGGTTGAAATCAACAAGGCAAATAATAGTATGAATAAGAAAAGTGACATTGAAAATCTTAGTAATATTTATAGCTACCTTTTGAATATTGAACAGAATAGATAATTTTTCATTATTTATATGATTATTTCATAAAAATTAAATTCACTTCTATTAAAGTCAAAATATAAGAAATTATTTGTCAAAGTCATTTTCACAGGTTATAATCTAACCTTATTTCCTTTTCTATTAACGTCAAAAACAAATTATCTGTCAAAGTCATTTTATAAGGTTATAATCTAACCTCAAATTCAAACTTCATTAAATAATTATAAAGTAACCTAAAAAAATTAAAATAACTAAGTAACGAACAAACAAATTATGTATCGATTTGTCTTATGTGAAATATGACATCAAGTATATTATAATTATATTTATTTTTACATTTAAAAATTTTTTAATGATTATTTATATTGAATTTACTTAAAATATTTTACATGTAAGTACTTATATTTATTTCTCTATTTTTAAATCATATTTATATTTGTATATGTATTATAGTGCCCTGAAGAAGTGTCAAAAGGACACGAAAGCTTGGCGGCATTTTGTAAATAAAAGATCTTCGCCTTGATTCCTTGGACTGAAATCCCCGTTATCCCCACCTATATAGCATTTTTCAGTCGTTATATAAAAAAAAAAAAATTTTTTATATATATATATATATATATATATATATATATATATATATATATATATATATATATATATCGTATTCAAATTAAAAGAAAATTGTTAAAATTGATTGGGTTAACTATTGTAAAAAAATTTCGAATATTAAAAATTATTATGTTTTCTAAATTTATTCAATAAGGGCATGAACTGCAACCCAATTACGAGTCTTATGATTAATCATATTTACAATTGGCTGACATAAATAAAGGAAGGAAATAAATTTGTGACCCAATTTCATTATAATTAACCCAGTAATAGTAGTATATTACAATATATACATATATATATATATATATATATATATATATATATATATATATATATATAGTGGCATCCGCCCATGTTATAATCGCGGTAGCTGTGGCGCCCGCAGCACTATGACATCCGATATACGGACGTCACAGTGCATCGAGCTCCAATATATCGCAAACGGTTCAGTAAATGCTTGGGAATCTATTGCTGATGAAATCAACAGGACGTCACTTTGGTCGTTTTTGTATAAACCTATACATCAAGGTTCACAGGTTCTCCGTACGCGGCGTTATAGTAGCACACTTATATATTTATTATACATCTGACGTACAAAGTGGCATCCGTCAGTATACATATCGAAGAACGGTATAGTTTGGCGTCTGTTTATGTATTTTTCTTGCATAGTGGCATCCTGGCAGTGTTGCCGATCTCACTTTTGGTTATAGAAAGCTTTTAACATTGGATGTGATGATTTACATCTGTTTTAATTTATTGATACCATTGTTGACAGTGCGTAGGAAGCTAGTTATTGCAGAATATCTACCGTTATTAATAGAAAAATTATATTTTCGTTCTACAATTCACTTAAATTTGATTTTGAGGCAAAATAAAACAATACTGGCGATAAAAATGAATAATGCTGGCGATAAAACAAACTAGAGAATTCTGAATTTCCTTAAATAAGGGGAAAATGAATTGAATTTTCCAACGTAAACCACGAGATGAGGAAGAATTACTACTCAATTTTCCGGTTAATTTTCGAATGGTTATATTTTTCTACTTCACTATAGCCGAAGTCAAGTTTTTTTTGTGAAAATTCCGATAACCTAAATGCAATCAGATTACTAGGTTGATTGTTAGTGGTTGACCCAGAATATTGAATTTCACAAAAATTTCGGAGACGTTGAAACTCTCTCTGGCATATACAGGGTGTATCGATGATAACTGTATGGACGATAACTGCATCCTTATTTGATCTAAGGCAAAAAATGTCTTAAATAAAAGTTGTAGAGACAAATAAAAGCTATGTATACACTAGATTTTTTTTCCCAACACCATATCGGTTTGTTCTGTTCATTACTACACCACCGGTTCCTAACAGTGCAGAGCAAAAATGAGAGCTATGTTCCAATATACAGGGATTCTGATAAATGCAAAACTTAAACATGTGCTAATGGTTCTACTAATGTGATGTCTGTATACAGGGTGGCCCAGACCAACATACAATTATTCCTACAGAGTGAACTAGAGCTCAAAATAGGGCGATTGAGATCAAGTTTCCTTTATATGCTCCATAGATCCGTGTGAGTTTGATGAAGGTTTATTTTTCATACTCTTGAATAATTCGAAACCCGTGAAAAGTTAGGCTCTGAATTTTGAAGAAAAATTTGAAACAGAATTTCAAAAAGAAAAGTGTGAATACGAAATTTAAAAAAAATGCCTCGAATTCACTTGAATTGCTAGACTTAGGTGTAACGCTAATGAAGATCATATCAAAAGAATAAGGAATCTAACGAGATAATGAAGTACTGAGGAATATACCATAACTGAGTACAAGTTTTCAGATCAGTATCATCATTACAGCTCTTTCTATTGTGCGTTTTAGATGGAATATACATAAAAAGTATTTTATGAAACTTATACAAATGTTCGTACAAAAAATAAATAGTACATATTCCAATTAAACACGTTTTCTATTTATGTATAGTTTACCAACGACATTAATAGCCAGCCCGCTATTTTGTTATTGAATGGGCGGTCGGTTTGAAATTTGAGTGATTTGTATAGGTACATTGGATAAAAATTCTAGGTATTTAAACATCTGACTGTCATTTCCGATTCAATCGGAAACTTAATGAACTTCGTCATAACGAAAGGAGCTTCCTAAATGTTTTTTAAATTTAGATTCTAAAAAAAGTATGTTAAACATTTATCATATCATTGACGATCTTTGAGTCGTACATTTTATCATTTCTAACAAAAAGTGAAAGTGTCTGCGAGAAGTTCGATATTATTTTTCAATGTCATTTCGGGGGTATTATACGTATGTAGGTATGATAAGAACAATAACATTCCTCCCGATTCTACAAGAGGTGGTGTTAAATCTGACAGTCAGATGTTGATGACGTCAAATATTTATTTCAAGTGGAAGCCAAATATTAAACCCCATATTCAAAATCTTCCAGAGTGTTCTGGATCTAAAGCTCCGATTTTCAGAGGTATCATGATGACATTTTCAATGTTGGAATTTTGATTAATATGATGATGAGAATTAATGGCTGCATGAGAATCATTTATAACGTTGAAATTTTCTGAATATGGGACTTAAGTTATTTTCGAAATCAGCGTCTGAATATCAAATTTTAGAGCATTAGAATCGGAAGGAATGCTTTTAGTATGGGAACATACAAGGCCGCCGAAATTACAATGCAATATATTTAGGATTTCTGGTATAATAGTTTATTTTACTTGAAACTGATAAAATCGGCGACTCATTTGACATGTCTTGGATCCGTCATAGCTAAAGATAGATTATGAAGTATGATACATGTTACAAGTTTTCAAGAATCCAAATATTGAAAAATATTTAGGTTATTCTATTTGAAAGAAAAACAAATTTCATTGAATTTCCATTTGAACCCTAAATTATAGTCAGAAATTTGAAATATTATTATTTATGTCAAAATTCATAAATTCAACATGGCGGTTCCAAAATGGCGAACGAGATTTGTGATTATTGTCCAATTGTGGGTTGAGGTTACAAATTTAGCCGGAGATTGTCAAAATTCAATATCGTGGCTCGACGATGGCAAACCAGTTAATCATAATAGCTCAGAACTCACGAGAAAGTTACCTTATAATATTGAAGCTGTATCAGAAATGCATAGATTAACGAGAAGACTAAAAGCATAAAATAAAATCATGAAAAACTTTTTAATGACAAACTTTTATTGAAATGCCCTAGAAAGTAAAAAATAATTTCTTTGGATGTATAACGTGGATTATTCTGTAGGTTACAGATTAAAAAGCTTTTGTATTTGGACTAAAAAATTTTGCAGCATGCTCTATGTGAAAAAAAATTATATACAAAGTATCTGCCAAATTGTGCCACTCCCAAATTTTTATTTCCAAATACAAATCTATCTTTTTAATTACATTGATTCAAATGCCAAGAGTTATGTTTCATATCGGCGTAGTATTTACATCTGAACTACAGACTGTTTTGGAAATATTGAACTATTACCGGTAACATTTCAAATCTACAATAATTAAACGAGATCTTGTTGTATGATTAACTTGGAATTGATCCACTTCTTATTCACTGATATTTTTCAATTACAGCTGTTATGTAATATTAAAAGAGGTTAAAATTGTTCTGGTCATAGTTCAATATACAAAATGTTGTTCTGGCAAAGTTTTGGAAAATCCTCGCAAAATAAAAAAATGTAGGCAAAAGAAGAATTTCAAAATTTTCAATTTTTCCGGTATTACTCCAGAACTAAAGAAACTAGATTGTCTTAAATCAAATGAATGACCTCTGAAATACACAACTTTACTCCCATTCAACTATCTCTATATCTCTTACCGTTACCATGATCCCAATGCATAACTCGAATTTGAATAGCATTGTATAAGAAGTGTGGAAAGCGACATATTCCGGACGAGTGCAGGAAATAAATTTCTAACTCTATTTTTCCTACGACCATAAATATACAAATGGTGTGAATTATGAGTATATAATTACTATCATGCGGAGTAACAAAACGCAAACGTTGTTTTTCGTTAGTCTGCATTCGGTCTTCCCTATTGCTAATTTTCCAAATACGACTATTCAATTACTGGACTTCTTGCTTCAGACGGATTCTGCCGTGAGACGGAGTCCATATTTTCTTTCTTTTTCTTCTAGTTATACATTAATTTAATTTGGATTGCTTCTCTTAACGTTATCTAATTTTAATTTTGTTTGACGTTTGCATAATTATGTAAATTTTCCTGATTTTAATAAAATTTTCCTACAATATATTTTCCATATCACCTACTGACATATCTTGGATTCTGCTGGATGCCACGGGCATGTGACAACTTTCCTTTTATAATACTTTTCATGTGAATGATATATACCTTTAAGCCCTAATGATAGCTCAGTGTGCCGAAACTAGTTGCCCCTGTATTTTGTAATAATATATGCTGTAGTACGTATTTTGCGTTTTACTTACGGCCATTTCCTTACATAATATATTTGAGATGGGTAGTTAACATTAATGTAAGTTATAATCTCTGATAAACTACAAATACAAAATGAAAATCATTTTAGATATTTTTGGTTGTGGTAAAAACAGAAAGTCAATTATTCATTAGCAGTTTGTTTGTTTACAGAGCTGATTTCAAGTTTTATTTCGTTGATATAGATGTTAAGTAGCTCTAAATATGATAAAAGAGTAATGTGTCTCTCCCATTTGTAATAAAGTATGTCAATGTACGCACCATTATAGAATCAATCTTCGGTAAGTTACAGCCATTTATTTTGATGGATCCAGTCTTCATTGTGATGAATATCATAAAATATTATCGTTGTTCCAACAAATTATCAAAAAAATAGTTTATATTCATAACTGGGTTATGAGGAATAAGTTTAACTTAAAACAAATAATAAGTTTTTTAGAATGTTATTTTAGATTTCTATTAACTATCTTTTATGTGTAAAATATAGCTTCACATGGATTTGTACCAACCGTCAACATTCCTATTACTAGAATTTATGTTTCATTCTCCTCTCTCAAAAGAAAAATAAATACATATTTAAAGTTACTGGAAGTCACTTTGAACGCGATCTATACACAATATACAGGACACACCGATTCAAATTCAAATCTACCTACTAATAATCGATCAAGGTCCCAGTGTTGCCAAATAATAGGAAGCCACTCTGTGCGTGATCTCTATGCATTGGGGCTGTTCTATATACATATTGTGTATATCGGAGGATGCCACAGCGCTACAAATCTATACGGACGCCACTTCTACCGCTATCGCGATATATATATATATATATATATATATATATATATATATATATATATATATATATTAACTAAATGGAATGTATCATGTAGCATGTAATATTGCCTAAACTAATGGCAGTATAAAAATTTGGCGAAACACGTCAATTTACATATCAAGGGCGACATGTTGAGGCGTTTGTTATCGTATTACTTCCAACCCCCTGACCTCCAGGGCACCTACTCCCAAAATTTTAATGTCAACCCTTATTTCTTCTGCGATTCTTGAAATCCTTATGTAAACCTTAGATAAATTTCATTATTTTGCCATTTTTGAGTTCCTCCTGTAATTCTTAGATCACTTCCATTAATCTTTTTTTCAAAATTGAAGTACCCGACCTCACGAATGTGTGCAATGTATTTCAGTTTTAGAAATACTAGTAAAAATAAAAATTCGAATTACTATTTATTTAAATCTTAGCCTAACTCTGTTAACACCCATGAAATTTATTTCTTAATCGAATAAAACAACCGATTATAGTTTTTGCCAGCTTTTAAATTAATTTCCTTTGTCAGTGATATTGTTTAGGTCCACTTACACATTTCTTTATTCTTTACACTATTGCTGAACGCGTAGAAATGATTTATATTTATGTAACGGAGCATTGCTTTACAAGAACGACGGCCAAATAACGAAAGACATCGGGGAAAAAAGTTGGACACAAATACATCGGAGAATTAGTAGCTAAATTGGAAGAAACTGGACTAATGGCAATAAAAAGAGGGCTGGGCTAATATTGCTCAATGCGGCCGCTCAGATTGAGGTTCTTGGTTAAGTTGCTATGGCTTCTACTACGTCACTTCGTGAAGTTGCACAACAAACTGGACTGTCGCATGAATAATTGAGGATAGTATTGAAGCTTCACTAATTTCACCCATACAAACTACAAATTACCTAAGAATTAGATGATGACCTGGACAGACGTATTGAGTTTTGAGAAATTATGACCAACAGAATTATTGCTCAGCTCCTGTTGATACGAAATATATGTTTCAGTGATAAATCTACTTATTACATAACCGGCAAGGTCAATAATAAAAACTGGCGCTATTGGAGCGACTTCAATCCTCAAGTTATTAGAGCGGGGCATACACAAAAATTAAATATTACGCAATACTACCATTGGTCCCTTTTTCATAAATGGAAATCTAAATGTTACAGGGTGTCCCGGGACTAATGGGAAAAAAGTCAGGAGCGTATAATCTGAGCCAAAATAATGTTAGTACTTCATATAAACTTTTTCTATGCAGGCCCTCGTTTTCGAGTTATAGGCCTCCAAAGTTTTAATTTTGAATTTGGTTTTTATTTTTATTTTTTTTACTAGTTATTTGATCTTTATAAAATTTACGGCAAAGCTATAATATACGTGTATGTTTATTTTGGAAAGGTAAACAGTTTTACAGTAGTGCCTTGAAGCCAGGGACGGACTACTCGCAATGGTTAGTGATCCAAAAATTTTGCAGGGATGGCACACCCTGTATGAAATTATCGAAATTGACTTCCTCACACATTAAGCTAACGAAAAGGTACTCTTGTTGGAATTCTACAAAATAAGCCGTTTGGCTAATATTTACAGTTTTATTAATGCACTAAGTACCAATTTACGCATTCACCATTTTTATAAGTACACAACGAGGTAAAACTAACTTATTAATACTATGTCCAAGATTTGCCTACAGTACTACAAAAAAATAATTTAATGATAGCAAGAAGATGAAAAACATTAACGACGTATCAATTCGTAAGTTGGTAAAAACTTTTTAAAAGTGTTTTTACCGTTTATCAAGTAACCATAGGATTAGTTGTCAAACGTTGTGTAGAATAGTTCGTTGTCATTACTTGTCAATAATTCATAAGTCCTTAATTTAACTGTTACATTGGCAGAATTCACTTTTATTGAGTATGCAGATATGCATTTAATGTATGGACTGGCTTCTCGAAACTGTTTAGAGGCCAAAAGGCTTTATGCAGAACATTTTCCAAACAGAGCATTGCCAGACAGACGAATGTTTGAGCGTATTGATCTCAGGTTACGAGAAACAGGTATGAATAAATAAATGTAATTTTCCATGTATAGAAAACAAAATTTTAAATTTTAGGAAGTTTTTTGCCAAAAAAAGGTGGAGAAGGTCCAGTACGAAGCGTACGTACTGTGGCAGTTGAACAAGATTTGTTAAATGCAGTTGATAATGAACCATCAACGAGTTTACGAAAATTATCAAGAGAACATAACGTCTCGAAATCAGTCGTTCATCGCGTCCTAGAAGAACAGCTGTTATATCCTTTTCATATGAAAAAAGTACACAGTATGACAGTGGCTGATTATCCTGCACGACTTGAGTATAGCCAGTGGTTTCTGCGACAACAACAAGCAGACAATACATTCATTAGTAACGTTCTCTTTACGGACGAATCCGGTTTCACCAGAGATGGAGTCATGAATTCTCATAATATGCATTTATGGGATGATGTGAATCCACATCCAAACTAGGAACCAGCATAGATTCATGGTTAATGTTTGGACAGGAATAGCTGGCAATCATTTGATAGGGCCATATTTTATTGACGGTACTTTGACCGGTCAGAGATATTTGGAGTTTTTGCAAAATGAGTTATGGAACCTGTTTGATGATGTGCCACTACAAACTCGTAGGAATTTATGGTTCATGCATGATGGGGCTCCTCCTCATTTCAATTTAGATGTTCGACAGCATTTACACACAAGGTTTCCTAATAGATGGATTGGTCGTGGAGGCCCTTTTCAATGGCCACCGCGATCAGGAGACGTTAATCTCTATGGATTTCTTTCTCTGGGGTTATCTCTAAAGTAAGGTTTACGCAACACCCGTGCAAAAAAGACAAGATTTAATAGACAGAATTGTGTTACACTGCAATGTTATTAGAAATAATATGGGACAGCTCTTTCAAGTGCAAAGAAACAACCTTCGTAGACTTAGAATGTGCGTGGAAGTGGGAGGAGCTCATATTGAACATTTATTAGAATAACGTTAGTTTTTATTGTGGTTTAGGAATTAGTTTTAGTCCAATGTTTTATAAATTGTGTTTTTTGAGGTTTTCTTAATAGTTTAATAATTTTGTGTTCGTAATTTTGATTAAAAGCAGCTGATTACGTTGTTTGCGTACCTATTCAATTCCTATTAAATGAGTTCTTAATGTTTTTATCATCTGCTATAATCAAATCATTACTTTTCCGCCCAACCTATCTAATATGCGAGAAAAGTATTGGTTTACCTCAAAAAAGTTGGAATTTTGACAAAAATTTTTGAGTTATTTTTACGCTTTGCATCAACAACAACACGAAAAAACGGTTTTTAGAAAAAAAATCCTGTGCGTATGTCGTCGTCGTTGTCGTCGGCCACGATACAGCCTCCGGAGTGCAATGAGTCACCAATTTTATGATGGAATATTATTAGAGATATGTCACAAATAAACACTTTTGATTTTCAGCTCATCAGAGCCAGTACAACGGGTGCTATGGTACTTGAAGTAGGGCCTTTTGACATTTTTTGTGAAATTTCAGTTGTTAGCACAATACAGCCTCCGGAGTTGAACAAGTCACCAATTTTATGATTGAATATCATTCAGGACATCTCACTGATGAACCCTATTGATTTTGAGATCCCCAGAGCCAATACAACAGGTGCTACAGTATTTTAAGTACGATATTTTTGTCATTTTTGGAGAAGTTTCAGTTTGTTAACATGATACAGCCTCAGGAGTATATCCAAGTGACCAATTTCATGATTGGATATTATTCAGAGCGTCTCAGAGATGAACCGTATCGATATTCAGCTCACTAAAGCCAGTACAACGGGTGGTTTGGTACTTGAAGTACCTAATTTTTGTCATTTTTGGAGAATTTTCAGTTTGTTAGCACGATATAGCCTCCAGAGAATATACGGTTGATCAATTTTATGATTACATATTGTTCAAGGTGTCTCACAGATGTGCCCTATTGATTTTCAGTTGACTTGAGCGAGTACGGCTGGTCCTATAAATCCAGATATACTAAATTTTTGGTTGTTTTTGAAAAAATTTCGGTTTGTTAGCACGATACATCCTCCGAAGTGTATACAAGTAACAATTTTATAATAGAATATTGTTTAGGGCCACAGATGCGGAAAAGTTAGTTTTAATCTTCAAAACCGTTTATTTTTTTGTAATACTGTAGGTAAATCTTGGACATCGTATTAATAAGTTAGTTAGGTAAATTGGTACGTAGTACATTAATAAAACTGTGAATATTAGCCAAACGGCTTATTTTGTAGAATTCCAACAAGAGTACCTTTTCGTTAGCTTAATGTGTGAGGAAGTCAATTTCGATAATTTCATAAAGGGTGTGCCATCCCTGCAAAATTTTTGGATCACTAACCATTGCGAGTAGTTCTCTGGCTTCAAGGCACTACTGTAAAACTGTTTACCTTTCCAAAATAAACATACACGTATATTATAGCTTTGCCGTAAATTTCATAAAGATCAAATAACTAGTAAAAAAAATAAAAATAAAAATAAAAACCAAATTCAAAATTAAAACTTTGGAGGCCTATAACTCGAAAACGAGGGCCTGCATAGAAAAAGTTTATATGAAGTACTAACATTATTTTGGCTCAGATTATACGCTCCTGACTTTTTTCCCATTAGTCCCGGGACACCCTATATATATATATATATATATATATATGTATGTATGTTATATATATATATATATATATATATATATATATATATATATATATATATATATATATATATATATGTTTAAGTAACGTTACGCAATGTCAAACATCAGATTACGATTTCCGTATTTTCATGAGAACGATGCTACGTTGCGTTTTTATAAAATGAACACATTAAGTAACACAAATATTATGTTACAGAAAAATAATGATTTCTGCACTTTCATGGGAGTGACGCTCCATCGAATTCTCCATGAAAATAAACGCTGACGTTGATTTAACAAATTCTATAAATTCTTTGACTTTATGTAAAATAGTTAGTTACAATTATAATTTCAACCTATTAATTCTTTTTTATATAACATAAAACTGTGTAACTCAATAAAAATTGTTTTTAAAAAGTTTAATGTGAATTTGTGAATATAACAGTGGCGCATTCAGTAGGATTCCTAAACACATTCCGAACAAGGATTGCCTAACTAATTGTGGTGGTTCCTAAACCTTTAAGGAATTTTCAAGTACCAGCTCCAGATCTTCAAGAAGCAGACGGTCTCTCCGGTACCAGGAACACGCAAACTGCTAACCAGGTGTAGCAAAGCTCACGGATAAGGATTTCAGCTGCCAAGGAAGGAATGAAAATATTTACGTAAGAATCATCTCGTTTTATTTTTATTTAATATTTTGCAATTTATTTTTTATTCTTACCAAGTTCTATTGTCATAATTTATTTTATTTTGAATACAATCATTTTAATATAAAGCAAAATGCCTGAAACACGTAGTGCAACAAACACTAATGCCAATGCTAATACTCCAGTTGCTCAAACCGATCAAGCGTCAAATCTTGAACCTTACAGATGATCCGAAATATTTTCAATAATTCCGGAATATGACGGTAATCAAATTTTCTTAAATACTTTTATAAATGCTTGTAAAACAGCTTACAGAATGGCCGGCAACGACCAAAAAGTACTTTTAACCCTTCATATTAAAAACAAACTTAAAGGAAGAGCCGCTGAATTAGTTAATTCACGCGACCCTTCAAATTGGGAAGAAATTAAAACATTAATAAATACTCACTTTGGAGATTCTCGCGACTTAAATTCATCAATTCAAGACCTTCAAAGAATGAAACAACTACCAAACGAATCGCCTTTAATTTTTGTTTCGAGATTACAAACTTTGGAAGCAAAAATGTATTCAGCTATAAGTAAACAACAGCATTTAACAACAGATCAAAAAGTAGCACAAACACGTCTTATAGAATCATTAACTTTAAATACTTTATTAACCGGTCTAGATCCAAAAATCAGTCAAATTGTTAGAGCTAGTAATCCAATAAGTGTTTTATCAGCTATTTCACGAATCAGAAGAGAACTTCAATTAACTTACTATGAAAACCACAAACCTCAGACTAATCGTAATACAAATAATATACCTACTCGTAGATTTATCCAAAATTCACCAAAACAATGTAATTTTTGTCATAGAATAGGACATACTATAGATGAGTGTCTCACACGTCAAAGACAATCTCAAAATTCAGCTCAGGGTTCCTTTAGACCAAATCAAACTCCTAATTCACATAAACAAACAGGCCAAAATTTTCAACAAAGGCCACAATTTCAAAATAACCAACAAAATCAAAATCGCCCATCTGTAATTAGACCAAATCCAAGTTTTAGACCTCAAGGACCACCGGGAAATCGACCCATCACAAATTTTAATCAACAACAATCAAGAACTTTTCATTTCAATCGAAATCGTGATTTTAACAAACACTCTCATAACAGTTATGACTATTATACAGATGATAGTCAAAATTATTATGAAAATCAAGAACAATACTCCGATAATTCACTTGATTATCAAGAATATTACCAAGAAATTAACCCCAGTGCTCCTGACTATTATACTGTTAATAGTGAAATAGAGGAAAAGTATTATACTGCTGAAAGTGATCCCAACTCTGATAATGGTGTACCAGTTTGCAATACGAATGAAGACGATACTTTCGATTATAGCCATATCGAACAAGACAATCTTAATTATAATAATGAAAATGTTTATAATTTTGATTCTGATAACCTCCTAAATCCAAATCATGATTATTATCAGGATTTTCGACAAGGCCCTTTACAAACGAAACCCCCAGATCCGCTAAACGACCAAACTTCAAATTTGTCGATCCCAGACCTCAGTACACAAATTCAAACCATGAGTTTGAACAGTCCAGAATCGGACTGCCTCGAACAGATGTTCATGTAAAAAATACCTTACCGGTAAATTCAAAAAACTTATACTATATTAAAGACAGAACAAGCACTTATAAAATTCTAATTGATACAGGTGCTGTGTTATCAATTTTCAAACCCAAAACTTGCGAAAATTAAAGAAATCGATCCCCTGAAAATGTAATTATTCAATGTATAACGAACCAAAAAATAGGAGTTAACGAATCAACCCTTATTCCATTTAAATCTAACGATCCACACAGAGTATTCATTTGTAATTTAGATATTGATTTTGATGGATTATTAGGCATGGATTTTTTAGAACATTATAATTGTATAGTTGATCTAAAAAATAAACAACTTATTACTGATTTCAAAATTGTACCATTATTTAAAGTAACAGATAATGAAAATACCAATATTTCAATCGAAAACCAATTTCCACAAATATACAAAAATACAATTTCCATTGAACCTAGGACTTAACAAATATTTAAACTAAAATGCGATTTAGTTAGTACTGATGCTATACTGGTAGGTCAAGCAGTAGAGAAAGTTAAACTACCAAACGCATTAGTAAAAATAAATGAAAAAGGAGAATTGTTTGTTTCAGTATTGAATGTTAATTGTATTTTCAAAACTTAACTTAGAACCATATGAAGTAAATACTGTAAATAATATTCAACTAACCACCCAAGAAATGTGCACCGATACAACATCGGAATTAAAAAATCAACTAAGACTTGATCATCTTAATGAAGAAGAACGAGACTTAATTTCCCAACTTTGTCATGATTTTTCCGACATTTTTTATTTAGAAGGAGACATACTTACTTTCACCAACGAAATAAAACATTCCATAGATACGCAAAATTCTAAGCTCACTTATGTAAAATCATATCGCTATCCCCAAATTCATAAACAAGAGGTGAAAGATCAGATCAATAAAATGCTTTCACAAAACATTATACAACCCAGTATTTCTCCATGGACGTCGCCCGTGTGGTTTGTGCCCAAGAAGCTCGACACACCAGGTAAACAAAAATGGCGTGTTGTCGTAGACTACAGAAAACTGAATGAGGTTACTGTAGACGACAAATACCCGTTACCAAACATTGGAGATTTATCGGACCAGCTTGGTAAGTGTCAATATTTCACGACACTAGATCTTGCATCAGGCTTTCATCAAATTGAAATAATGCCTGAAGATATACCTAAGACTGCCTTCACAGTTGAAAACGGACATTTCGAATTCCTCAGAATGCCGTACGGTCTAAAAAATGCACCTTCAACATTCCAGAGGGTCATGGACAATGTCCTTGCTGGAATTCAAAACGAGCGATGTCTTGTCTATATGGACGACATCATCGTCTATTCACCGACAATTCAAGAACATATTACCCGCTTAACAGAAGTATTCAAGAGACTTTAAAGAGCTAACTTAAAACTTCAGCCACACAAGTGCGAATTCTTGAGAAAAGAAGTCGCCTACCTTGGACATTTAATTACGGAAGATGGCGTTAAGCCATTTCCCGCAAAAATTGAATGCGTCCAAAAATTCCCTCAACCTACGAACCAGAAGGAAATAAAATCCTTTTTGGGACTCGCTGGTTACTACAGAAGATTTATACTGAACTTCGCTAAAATTTCCAAATCAATGACAAAACTTTTACAAAAGGATGTCCCATTTAATTTTGACTCCGAATGTCAAAAGTCATTCCAAGAATTAAAAAATGCTCTTACTCCTACTCCGATATTGATATACCCAAACTTTGAAGAACGATTTCTTTCAACTACCGATGCTAGCGCATTAGCAATCGGTGCGGTTTTGTCACAAGGCCCAATAGGTAAGGATTTACCGATAGCCTATGCGTCCAGTACATTGTGCAAAGCAGAAACCAAATACTCTACGATAGAGAGAGAACTTTTGGCAATTGTGTGGGCAGTTGAACACTTTAGACCCTATTTATATGGCCGAAAATTTACCCTTATAACTGACCACCGTCCACTTACTTGGTTATTCTCTATAAAAGACCCCGGTAGTCGTCTAGCACGATGGCACCTCAAATAAGAGGAATACGACTATCAAATTGAATTCAAATCTGGCAAATCCAATAAAAATGCCGATGCCCTTTCTCGAATAAAAATTAACCACATAAATGACTTTGATTCATTTCGTTCAAAATTAGGAAACTTCTCAAATATTTACCTTACCCAATTTATCCCGCTCTTGAAGATGCAGGGCCATCCCAACAAACTGAAAATAAACCTGAAATTGACTGAAATGCCGATGCAGAAGAATTTTTGTCTTTTGAGGAACTTTATAAAACACAATCACTGATTGACTATTCTAAAATAGAATATTCCAATAATCATCTACTAGACAAACAAAATAAAAACATTTTAACCTTTTTTCAACAAAACAATTTACAAGATTTTCATGAAAAAATAGTTGAGGATATATTTGAGGAAAACCCCGACTTTTCTTATGCAAAAATTAATGTACTTAGCAGTAAAACTGTCAAAAATAGAAAATACCTTATTATTGCTATACCATGGGATCCAGACAGTATTAGTGAATACTTATTTGCTGCAATTTACAGAAATCGAGATTTATTTAAACCTTCAGAAAAATATTTTATCGAAAATAATCCTGACCTACAAATACTAGAAACACTATCATTTCTACTTTCGGAAGTTGACGTAAAATTCACTATTTGTCAAAATATTACTAAAGAGCCAGAACAAAATCAAATACCTATCATCTTAGATCAATTCCATAATGGCAAAAGCCACCTTCACCGCGGAATTAGTGAAACTATTAGGCGAATACGACAAAAATATAATTGGGCCGCCCTCAATCGAGATGTCGAAAATTATATTAAGTCATGCCGGGCATGCCAAGAGACAAAAAAACGTCGCAAAAATTTGGACAGTCCCCTCGTTATAACTGAAACGCCTAAAACACCTTTTGAACGTATTAATATTGATATTTTAGAGGTACCTCAAAAGAATTACGCTCTTACAATAAGAGACGAACTAACAAAATTTTCTCAAGCATATCCGCTTGAAGATAAAATTGCCAAATCCATTGTTACTTCATCATTCGCTTATTTTCAGCATTTTGGTGCACCACTTGGCATTAATTGCGATGCCGGTCGCGAATTCAATAATGCGGTAATGAAAGACCTTTGTAATATGTTCGATATTAAGTTAACATATTCAAGTGTCGGTCATCCGCAAAGTAACGGATCTCTAGAAAGATTACATGCTACTATGTTAGGAATTGATTCGATTAAATTTGGCAGACCACCCCAATGAACACCCCTCCAGTATTTTACCATTTGCTATTATCGCTTATAATAACTCTATGAACAAAACACACGGATTCACACCATACGAACTTGTATTTGGACACACGTCCAGTAGACCTCCCGAAAAATTATACAATGAACAAGAATTAATTACTAAATATATTAGAGATCTGAATAACCGCATATCCTATGATTATAAAATAGCGAGAGAAAAAACCATAAAGCAAAAAGAAAAAGCTAAAGACCGATTTGACAAACATGTCTCCGAAAACAAACCAAATTATGAAGTAGGTGACAAAGTTTACGTAAAAGAAACTCAAATAAAAAACAAGTTAGAAAATAAGTTCAATGGCCCTTTTGAAATACTAGAGATACACAGAAATTCCGCAACAGTATTAAATTTAGAAACAAATAACAAATCAAAAATAAATTTCGATCTTATGAAACCCTATGTTGAGAATTAACTTATTTTCAGGTTTCTGCTGCTGATCGGAACAGCAACATGTCAATATAAAATCGAACCCATAAACAATACAGTTGGAATCTACTATCTGGACGAAACCAAAATAATGGTTTAGAACGACGAATGGACTTTATTAGATCATAAAAATATATCAGCTTTTAAACAAACTTTTGAAAGAAATAATAGAATTCTTGACACAATTCAAAATACCTTTACTTCAAACTACTCCAGTATGAAGTCCTTCCGATCCGAAGTAAAATCACATTTGTCATTATTGCAACAAATTACAAAATCTATTGGCGATAAATTTAGTGAAATATCTTTCGATGTTAAAAGACAAAAACGAGGGTTATTTAATGGTATTGGCACCATATTTGAATCAATAACCGGAAATCTCTATGCGTCTGACGGTGAATATTATATGGACTGCATTAATAAATTTAAAACTGATCAAAACCAGATAGAAAACTTATTAAAAAATCAAATGTCAATCACAAGCTCAGTCATAACAAATCTCAACAGTACCATAGGACAAATAAAATTAAATGAGAAAATATTTAATTCAGATATAGAAAAAATTGAAACCACCATTCGACAATCAACAAACGAAATTGCGCTTATCGAAGCCAAATTTAATTTCTTTGAAATTTGCGAACAACTAATGGAGAGTTATTCGTATCTTGAAAATACTATTAATGATATTCTAAACTCTATCACTTTTGCACAGCTTCAAATAATTCATACTTCTATTATTGAACCAGAAAATTTGATCACTGCTCTTAAGAAAATATCAGAAAATACAGTAAGGAAAGGTTTACCGCTACCAATAAAATATTCTGAAATTTCACAATATTTGGAAATAATTGATCTCGAAGCATATCAAACAAATTCAGATCTTGTTTTCGTTCTTAAAATACCTTTGATTGAACCACAAGTATTTACTTTATTCCACCTATACCCAATACCAATTTATGGTGATAGAACTGGATTTCACCACATTTTATCATTTTCACAAAAATATTCAGCGCGAGATGATGATTCTTTATCCTACATTTCAATCCACGATTTACAAAAGTGTAAACAGTTATCTACGCATCAAAAGTTGGGTCGCGATGTTTACGCGTACCCTATAGACGATAATGCGATATGTGAAGCCCGTTTGCTAAGACAATGTAAGACATTTCCTGCGAATTGTAAAAGTGCGGTAGTCAACGGACAAGGTTATAATGTGCAAAAACTCGAAGAAAACGTGTGGCTAGTGTTGATTGCCGAACCGGTACACGTGACCATAAGTCTTCCAGACACAAAAACGAAAACATTAACCGTAAATGAAAATTCTATTTTACAGCTATACTCAGGATGTTCCGCTTTTGTTGGCATTACTAAAATACAAGCTAGTACCAGAAAAACTATAAACATTCCTCATGTACTCCATCCCGTAATAGTTGATTACAACTGTTGTCTAGACATTCCAAACAAAGTAGAAGTACCCAAAATAGAACCACTAAATCTTAATAACATTAACTTGAATGATCTGCAAGTGACAAAACACAAACTGGACCAATACTCAAAAAGTTTGGATGAACTCATAAACAAACCGTTTGTTTAGAAAAATATTTCGTGGTTCACATATACTACGATCTCACTCATCGTTGCCTTGATCGTCCTCTACACCTGTTATAAGTGTAGAAATATTAATTTCAACAAATCGCCAGGAAAGCCTGTTCCAAGCCAACCAAATGATGTTTTTATCAAAATTCATAGCATTCTGCCAAAAAGAAGACCCAAACTTGACACCGAAGCCTCTGAGGAAGTGGAAATAGAAAATTGACAATTTCATGGTTTAATGTATACCTTTATATTTTTATTATTTGTATTTTGCGTATTTTCCTTTTAATCTTGAAATCTCTGTATATATTGTATCGTTTATTTTATATTTTATGTATTTTCGTTTTTATTCTCAAAGTTGTTGTTTATTACGTTGCGTTTTTATAAAATGAACACATTAAGTAACACAAATATTATGTTACAGAAAAATAATGATTTCTGCACTTTCATGGGAGCGACGCTACATCGAATTCTCCATGAAAATAAACGCTGACGTTGATTTAACAAATTCTATAAAATCTTTGACTTTATGTAAAATAGTTAGTTACATTTATAATTTCAACCTATTAATTCTTTTTTATATAACATAAAACTGTGTAACTCAATAAAAATTGTTTTTAAAAAGTTTAATGTGAATTTGTGAATATAACATATATATATATATATATATATATATATATATATATATATATATATATATATATATATATATATATATATATATATAAATTTCGATTTTCTACTACACCTGTTTTAGTCGAAATTTCAATAATTTCGACTTATTGGCCTGACCGTTCTTCGAAGGGCAAAACAACTACATTCCTGGCTAATACCACGTAGAATATTGAATTAAATCCCCTTCGCAAAACCGTGATGTCGATTGGCCATTTTGCCGATACGGACATCTGTGGTGATTTCCGAAGGGGATGTATTTCAATATTCTGCGTGGTATTAGCCAGGAATGTAGTTGTTTTGCCCTTCGAAGAACGGTCAGGCCAATAAGTCGAAATTATTGAAATTTCGACTAAAACATATATATATATATATATATATATATATATATATATATATATATATATATGTATATATATATATATATATATATATATATATATATATATATATATATATATATATATATGTATATATATATATATATATATATGGAAAACGAATGTCAAAATCAATTTTGATAGACAATTTTCGATTTGTTTCGCCTTAGATTCGGCTCTTCAGTTGTGGAAATTACCACAAGACAAGTTCTTTTGTTTAAATTTCAAATGGAACTCTGAGAAAAGGGCAAGATCGCAAGATCGCTGAAACGACAAGCCGCGAGGCAGTCGAAATTCTCAGTTCATCCAATGTTTTATGCAAAGAAAGAAATACCGGCTTCCGCTTCAGGAAAGATTCTGCTATTGTCAAATTCGACTTCTGCTTGAATCAAACCTGGCTTTTGCTTCGGTAAAACCAACAATACGTAGCTCTAGGACTATTTTGTCCTACTGATGAGACCAATAAGGTCGAAAGCATGTCGAAACTCCCACCTCTAGAAGAAATTGTTCTCGTACTTACGAGTGCGTTTTCAATTTCAAATATATCATCCCAGTTCTTCTGAAGATGGAAAACGAATGTCAAAATCAATTTTGATAGACAATTTTCGATTTGTTTCGCCTTAGATTCCGCTCTTCAGTTGTGGAAATTACCACAAGACAAGTTCTTTTGTTTAAATTTCAAATGGAACTCTGAGGAAAGAGCAAGATCGCAAGATCGCTCAAAAACAAGCCGCGAGGCAGTCGAAATTCTCAGTTCATCCAATGTTTTATGCAAAGAAAGAAATACCGGCTTCCGCTTCAGGAAAGATTCTGCTTTTGTCAAATTCGACTTCTGCTTGAATCAAACCTGGCTTTTGCTTCGGTAAAACCAACAATATATAGCTCTAGGACTATTTTGTCCTACTGATGAGACCAATAAGGTCGAAAGCATGTCGATGCTCCCACCTATAGAAGAAATTGTTCTCGTACTTACGAGTGCGTTTTCAATTTCAAATATATCATCCCAGTTCTTCTGGAGATGGAAAACGAATGTCAAAATCAATTTTGATAGACAATTTTCGATTTGTTTCGCCTTAGATTCGGCTCTTCAGTTGTGGAAATTACCACAAGACAAGTTCTTTTGTTTATATATATATATATATATATATATATATATATATATATATATATATATATTAACTAAATGGAATGTATCATGTAGCATGTAATATTGCCTAAACTAATGGCAGTATAAAAATTTGGCGAAACACGTCAATTAACATATCAAGGGCGGCACGTTGAGGCGTTTGTTATCGTATTACTTCCAACCCCCTGGCCCCTAGGGCACCTACTCCTAAAATTTTAATGTCAACCCTTATTTCTTCTGCGATTCTTGAAATCCTTATGTAAGTCTTAGATAAATTTCAGTATTTTCAAATTGAAGTACTTGACCTCACGAATGTGTGGAATGTATTTAACTTCTATATTGAAATATAGCATTTTTTACATTTATACTTACTTTATGAATTGTTCAAAATGGGTTCCATAGTTTCCTGAACACAAGTACAGTCGGTTTTCAAAATATTCGCGGAACTTTTGAAGAGTCTCGGGTGAAAAAGTCCTAAATTCCTGCACAATTCTCTGTTGCAGTTGTTCAATTCAATCTGGTTAAGTTATGAATACAACGGATTTCAAGTGACCCCATAGGAAGGAAACGAGCGGTGTCAGATCTAGTGACATAGGGGGCGATTTCATGGGTTCTCTCCTACTAATCTACTGCTCCGGATAATGATTATTCAACCACTCTCTTACTGGGCGTATTTAATGAGGAGGTGCTCTGTCCTGCTGGAAGTGCAGTACATGTTCATCTAGACCAAGGTTTCCATTTTTGTCCCTTTGATTTTCCACCTCATAAATTATAAGAGGTTCTATACGTCATTTCGGTATAAATTTCAACATTTAGATTTCCATTTATGAAAAAGGGACCAATGGTAGTATTGCGTAATTTTTAATTTTTGTGTATGCCCCGCTCTAATAACGTGAGGATTGAAGTCGCTCCAATAGCGCCAGTTTTTAATATTGACCTTGCCGGTTATGTAATAAGTAGATTCATCACTGGAACATATATTTCGTATCAACAGGAGCTGAGCAATAATTCTGTTGGTCATAATTTCGCAAAACTCAATACGTCTGTCCAGGTCATTATCTAATTCTTAGGTAATTTGTAGTTTGTATGGGTGAAATTAGTGAAGCTTCAATACTATCCTCAATTATTCATGCGACAGTCTAGTTTGTTGCGCAACTTCACGAAGTGACGTAGTAGAAGCCATAGCAACTTAACCAAGAACCTCAATCTGAGCGGCCGCATTGAGCAATATTAGCCCAGCCCTCTTTTTATTGCCATTGGTCCAGTTTCTTCCAATTTAGCTACTAATTCTCCGATGTATTTGTGTCCAACTTTTTTCCCCGATGTCTTTCGTTATTTGGCCGTCGTTCTTGTAAAGCAATGCTCCGTTCCATAAATATAAATCATTTCTACGCGTTCAGCAATAGTGTAAAGAATAAAGAAATGTGTAAGTGGACCTAAACAATATCACTGACAAAGGAAATAAATTTCATGGGTGTTAACAGAGTTAGGCTAAGATTTAAATAAATAGTAATTCGAATTTTTATTTTTACTAGTATTTCTAACACTGAAATACATTGCACACATTCGTGAGGTCGGGTACTTCAATTTTGAGAAAAAGAATAATGGAAGTGATCTAAGAATTATAGGAGGAACTCAAAAATGGCAGAAGAATTAGGGGTTGCCATTCAAAATTTTAGGGGTAGGTACCCTGGGGGCCAGGGGTTGAAAGTAATACGATAACAAACGCCTCAACAATTGTGCTCTTTGATATGTAAATTTACGTGTTTCGCCCAATTTTGATACGGTCATTAGTTTAGTCAATATTAAATGCCGTTCGTTTTCAAATTGACACCCTGTATATATATATATATATATATATATATATATATAATTCATTTGTTTGAAGAAATTCCAATATTTTCAATTTGTTCACCAGTTTACATGCTCAGAGACACACAAATTATTATCTATTAGGTAGGTATTATATGATAAAAAATTTTGAATCTTAAATTTGAAATTTTTTGTTGGGTGACACTGGATATCCTCAAAGGACATAGCTTCTTATACCACTGGAAGGCCAGCTTTCTGAAAATTCACCAGAGCGCAACTATAATGCTGCACAAAAAAGAACCACTTGTCTGATAGTGGGATGTAATGGGGTTCTGAAAATGAAATTCATATGTTTATTCAAGCATAGATAATTGGATTATAGACCTTTTGTTGCATGTAGAATAATATATTCTAGTGTTCTACTTCACAGTATGTGGATTGAGTACAACACCCCAATAACGAGAACAGAGGAGAGAACTGTAACTTCGGCATAATTTTAAACAGAAATAGCCCTAATGGAAATAATTAAGATCACGCAGCTGTAGACTAAGTGAATCCTCAACTTGCTGCGGAACTTAGCGTGTAACCACCCAAATTGCTCACTAGTATCGACCCTATGGGCTACAGGTGAGTCCAGCTGTCCCCGGTGACAACCTTCCGGGCCTTCAGCTCATTTAGTCGGTGGGTGGGAGTGATTTCTATGAGATATCTGGGATAGTCTAAAAAAAAGAGCGCCAGGCAGGTTTCTGCTCGACAAAAATGTTCATCCTATCCTGAACCTAGCAAGTGAATAGGAGAGAATAAAAAAGCAGGTATCTAAACTTACAATCGTGTTTATTGACGCTGTATTCAGGTAACAAACAAAAAATATTAAATGACAGATACTGAAATTTTCTTATCGAATGAAATGTTTCTTTAAAAATGACTGGACTATAATGTCTGTTAAGTCTTTAAATTAGCTATTGGGTAAGAGAAAAATTATTCGAAAAATAACTGGGCTACACAGAGCACCGAGTTATCAGTAAAACATGTGAACTAATAAAAAACGCTAAGAGAAATATAACTGGGCTAAACAAATCACCAGTTATCAGTTATACAAATGAACTAATAAAAAAACGCAAAATGAAATATAACTGGTCTATACAAAACAACAGTTATCATTTATACATGTGCTTACACTTAGCTAGGATATAACATACAATAATAAAAAACGTTTCGTTCAAAACTTACCCAGAGACAACAGTGATAAATATAAAATCGCTGTCAAGATGTAACGACGTATTGGTTACAGCCTGCATCAATTCGCCGGTGAGATGATGGCAGAGTGATCACTAAAACTCTTGGCTGACAGAAATGATATGAAACGATTACAAATATGATGATATGAAGCAGGGTCGGACTCTGACCGTTTCAAGAGCAACATTTCAACTTCGTTCGGAATAATTATTAATACCACAACAAATATATTAGATGATTTTTAGGGTTAAAAATAACTTTTTTGCATCTGTGAGATACCCTGAACAATATCATATCCTAAAATTGTCACTGGTATACACTTCCGAGGCTGTATTGTGCTATCAAACCGGAAATGCTCCAAATGACCAAAAATTTAGTAAATCTAGAGATATAAGACCCGTTGTGATAGTTCTAGTGAGCTGAAAATCAATAAAGTTCAGCTGTGAGTCACCATGAAACATATTCAATCATGAAATGAGTTACTTCTATATACTCCGGAGACTGTATCGTGCGAAAGCCCCGAAAATTCTCAAAAAATAACCAAAAATGCGGCACTTCAAGTACCATAGCGCTCGTTGTACGGGCTGTAGTGAGCTAAAAATCAATAAATTGATGAGGCTGATCTATAAGGCACCCTGAACAATAACCAATCATAAAATCGGTCACTTGTATACACTTCGGAGGCTGTATCGTGCTAACAAACTGAAAAATCTCCAAAAATGTGGTATTTTAGGTACCATAGCACCCGTTATTCTGGCTCTTGTGACCTGAAAATTGATAAAGTTTTTCTGTGAGACGCCTTGAATAAAAATAATAATATTATGAAATTGGTCACTTGTTCATACTACGGAGGCTGTATCGTGCTAAAACACTGAAATTTCTACAAAAATGACAAAAATGTCGTAATTCAAGTACCATATCAGCCGTTGTACTGGATGTGGTGAGCAAAAAATTGATAGAGTTCATCTGTGAGATGTCTCGAATAGTATTCGAGCATAAAATTGGTAACTTGTTACGTTTCAAAGGCTGTATCGTGCTAACAAAACATGTGACGAAAAGTGGCCGACGACAATGACGACGCCATTCACACAGGATTTTTTTTCTAAAAACTGTTTTTCCGTATTGTTCTTGCCGAAAATCGAAAAAATAACTCGAAAAAATCCAAAATTCCAACTTTTTCCGGATAAACCAATACTTTTCTGGCATATTAGACAGGGTAAGGAGGAAAAGTAATAGTTTTGCGAATAGTATGAATGGTAAATATTCAAGTGACGCAGATACTCGCAGTTTAGCAATTCGCTCACTTTCCAACGTGCTTGCGCTAAGAAGCTCCAATTATTGTGAAAGTGATACGCCTATGGTCGGCTATTCCCACTTTTCTTTCTTAAGTTGACTGTTGGTTTGATGCGCAAAGACAAATAGACAGTTAACATATTTTAAGTTTTGCTCTAGATAATAACATAGAGTACACGTTTATATTTTATTATTTTGCATTCAATATTTTGATATATTCCATTTTCTTTATCACAAAAATTGTGACCGCACCCAAGAGGATTAGATAGGCGCTCAAATCAATTAGTGCAAAACTCTCACTGCATTGTTGGAAAAAAAGTGAGCCCCGTGCGTAACGCACGGTAACAATACGTGGAGTGCTTTATTTTCAGCAAGGACGCTTTAGTCAGCTTCCGTTAGGAGCTCCAAACATTTTAAATCAATTGGGCATATTTGAAAACCTCAAACACCAAATTTCAGATTTTAAGAATTTCAAGTTTCTCTTAAACATTATTAAGAGCTCCCAATGTATCACTCTGTACCTATGAATTATACCAAAATGGGAAAATTATTGATTATATTTTGTATTCCTACATTTAATAACAATAATTCCACGAAACGTCAGGAAAAATCATACGCTTCTGTTATTTCAATATGCGTTGTCCATTTTACTTACGGAACGTTGGAAAATAAAGTTCACAAAGCAGAAAGGATTAGCTCTAAGAGGGAAGGAAAGTATTCTCTCGCCAATATTGACAGAATGTTGCAATCCAGTGAGCTGAATCCCGACCAAACATTGAAATTGAGGGAGAAAACCATCGCAGTTTGTTTGCGTTTACTTTTGCGGGGGTTAATCCGTGGTTAAATATGGAAATTGAAAGACGCCTTTTGTCTAACTTTGATGGAATTGTCAGCAGCACGGACTTGACCTGATTCGGTTACTGTGAATTTTAATTGAAGAAAATATCATAAATGTGACTGGAAAACCAAAAATAAATATTCTCACATTATTAACAAGACCATCTGCACAACAATTATACGGGGTGTCATTTGTTAAGTTCCCATTCTTATTATATTCCTCAAATTTATTTTCAAGGGGGACATGCTACTTAGAGTTCGTGATTCAATGATAAATATTGCAACTATTTGCATTGAAGGGGAGACAGTTTATTTGAACACCTTGTATAAAATAATTTTATGTTTCATAACAATTATTAGGTTTTAATAAAGTTCTATAGTAAAATTATAACAACATATTATATACAGACAAGCAGAATGCGCAAGTAACCATCGCTAAGTAATTGCATATATATTGATATATATGAATATATATTAATATATCTGAATATATATATATATATATATATATATATATATATATATATATATATATATATATATACTAAACATAGGTTTATTGGGGAAGCCTCAAATTAAAACGAGTACCCTTCATACTTTTTATGTCCAAGCTTTCAGAATTTATTTATTCCATTATCTAGGATAAAGTATATGAGAATGTATATTATAATAGATTTAAATGGTAAATTGTATACAACATCAAAAGAAATATTTGAATTTTTTAAAAATAATTGTCAAATTGAAAGTAAATAAAATCGTTCTAAATAGTTACTTTCCATTTGACCATTGTTTTTAAAAAATTCAAATATTTCTTTTGATGTTGTATACAATTTACCATTTACATCTATTATAATATACATTCTCATATACTTTATCCTTGATAATGGAATAGATAAATTCTGAAAGCTTGGACATAAAAAGTATGAAGGGTACTCGTTTTAATTTGCCGCTTCCCCAATAAACCTATGTTTAGTAATAATTATTCGGCAAAGATCAAGTTTAACTATATATATATATATATATATATATATATATATATATATATATATATATATACATTCACGGCGTGAAGTGGCATCCGCCCACTATGACATCCGATATACGGACGTCACAGAACATCGAGCTCGAAAATATAGCAATCGGTTCAGTGAATGCTTGGAAATCTATTGCTGATGGACGTCACTTTGGTCGTTTTTTGTATAAACCTATACACCAAGGTTCACAGGTTCTCCGTACGCGGCGTTATAGTAGCACACTTATTTATTTATTATACATCTGACGCACAAAGTGGCATCCGTCAGTATACATATCGAAGAACGGTATAGTTTGGCGTCTGTATATGTATTTTTCTTGCATAGTGGCATCCTGGCACTGTTGCCGATCTCACTTTTGGTTATTGAAAGCTTTTAACATTGAATGTGATGATTTACATCTGTTTTAATTTCTTGATACCATTGTTTACGGTGCGGAGGATGCTCGTTATTACAAAATATCTACCGATATTAATAGAAAAATTATATTTTCGTTCTACAATTCACTCAAATCTGATTTTGAGGCAAAATAAAACACTACTGGCGAAAAATGAATAATGCTGGCGATAAAACAAAGTAAAGAATTCTGAATTTATGTAAATTAAGGCAAAATGAATTGAATTTTCCAACGTAAACCACGAGAACAAGTACAATTACTACTCAATTTTCATGTTAATTTTCGAATGGGTATATTTTTCTACTTCACTATAGCAGCAGTCAAGTTTTTTTTGTGAGAATTCCGAAAACCTAAATGCAATCAGATTACTAGGTGGATTGTTAGTAGTTGACCTAGAATATTGAATTTCACAAAAATTTCGGAGACGGTGAAAAACTCTCAGGCATATACAGGGTGTATCAATGATAATTGTATGGACGATAACTGCATTCTTATTTGATCTTAGGGAAAAAATGTCTCAAATAAAAGTTGTAGAGGGCAATAAAAGCTACGTATACACTAGAGTTCTTTTCCAACACCATAGCGGTTTGGTATGTTCATTACTATACCACCGGTTCCAAACAGTGCAGAGCAAAAATGAAAGCTATGTTCCAATATATAGGGAGTCTGATAAATGCAAAACTTGAACATTTGCTTATGGTTCTACTGGTGTGATGTATGTATACAGGTTGTCCCAGACCAACACAAAATTAATCCTACAGAGTGAACTAGAGCTCAAAATATGGCGATTCAAATCAACTTTCCTTTATATGCTCCATTGAGCCGTGTGAGGTTGATGAAGTTTCTTATATACTCTTGAATAATTCGAATCCCGTGAAAAGTTAGGCTCTGAATTTCGAAGAAAAAATTTGGAACAGAATTTCAAAAAGAAAAGTGTTAACAAGAAATTTTAAAAAAAAAGTCTTGAATTCACTTGAATTGCTAGACTTAGATGTAACGTAATGTTGCTCATATCAAAAGAATAAGGAATCTAAAGAGATAATGGAGTAGTGAGGAATCCATCATGACTGTAAAAGTTTTCATATCAGTGTCATCATTGAAGCTCTTCTCTATTGTGCGTTCTAGATAGAATAGACATAAAAAAATATTTAATGAAACTTATACAAATGTTCGTACAAAAAATAAACAGTACATATTCTACATTAATATACGTTCTCATTATATACGGGTGTTTCTTAAGTAATCTAAAATATTTTATTGGGCGCTTCCATTTTAAGACGAAAAGTTCTCTTAAACATGTGTGATAAGTCTTGTCGTTAATGAGATTCAGGGTGTTGAATTGTTTTATTATTTCAATTTTGATGTTCTGTAACTCGCTTTGTAATGCCGGTGGAGAAATGCCGAATTTTTCTTATGATTGTACTTACCTCCCTCTTTCGATTTAATTCTCTCCAATCCATAAACGTAGCGCTACGAATTTTTTTAGGGTCATTTTTAATAAAAAATTTTAGCCACCTTAAAAAAATTTGTAGCGGCTACGTTTATGAATTGAAAAGAACGAAAATATCCAAAATCGAAACTACAATATTAAAAATAAGACGGCACTTTTCCACCGACATTACAGACCGAGTTATAAAACATCAAAGTTGGAATAATACAACAATTCAGCACCCTGTGTCTCATTAACGACAAGACTTATCACACATGTTTATCAGAACTTTTCGTCTCAAAATGGAGTGACAAAGCGTGCACTACTATATTTTAGATTACTTAGGAAACACCCTGTATAGTTTGCTAACGAGATCACTAGCCAGCCCGCTATTTTGTTATTAAATGAGCGGACGATTTGAAATTTGGATGATTTGTATGGGTACATCGGATGAACATTTCAGGTATTTAAACATCTGTCTGTAATTTCCGGTTCAATCGGAAACTTACGAACATCGTCGTTACAAAAGGAACTGCATTAATATTTTTTTTTAAATTTGATTTCATAGAAAAACATTGTTAAACATTTATCATATCCTTGTCTTATCTTTGACGAATAAAATAAAGTCATAAAAAAACTTGTTAAAGACTTACTTTTATTCAAATGCGCTAAAAAGTAAAAAAATAACTTCTTTGGATGCATAACGTGGATTATTCTGTAGGTTACAGATGGAAAAGCTTGTGTATTCGAACTAAACATTTTTGCGGCATGCGCTGTGTGAAAAAAAATGGTATACAAAGTATCGTTAAAATTGGGCCACCCTAAAGTTTTTATTTTCAAATACGAATCTATATTTTTTATTGCATTGTTTCTAATGCCAAGAGTCATGTTTCATATCGGCGTAGTATTTACCTCTGAACTACGGAGTGTTTTGGAAATATTTAACTATACCGGTAAAATTTAAAATCTTCAATAATTAAACAAGTTCCTGTTGTATGATCAACTTAGTATTGATTTACTCCTTACTCACTGATATTTTTCAATTACAGCTTTTATGGAATATTAAAAGAGGTTAAAATTGTTCTCGTAATAGTTCAATATTTTCAAAACACTCTGTAGTTCAGATGAAAATACTACGTCAATATGAAACCTCTTGGCATTCAAAAAATTGCAGTGAAAAATACAGGTCCGTATTTGAAAATAAAATGTTGTGGGTGGCCCAATATACACCATACTTTCTATACAATTTTCATTCGCATGTTTGGATAGTCTACAAAAAGTAGCTATGGCAAAGTTCTGGAAAATCCTCGCAAATAAAAAGATGTAGGCAAAAGAAGAATTTCAAAATTTTCATTTTTTCCGTTATAACTTCAGAACTAAAGAAGCTAGATTATCTTGAATCAAATGAATGACCTCTAAAATACAGAACTTTGCCCCCATTTAATCATCCCTATATCTCTTACCATTACCATGTTTCCAATGCATAGACTCGAATTTGAATAGCATAGTATAAGAAGTGTGGAATGTGACATATTCCGTACGAGTGCAGGAAATACAATTTCTAACGAGTTATGTACTCTATTTTCCCTACGACCATGAATATACAAATTGTGTGAATTATGAGTGTTAAAATAAGAATTCCGAGTATATAATTATTATCATGCGGACTAACATGAAGCAAAAGTTGCTTTTCGTTAGTCCGCATTCGGTCCTCTTCATTGTCCTTTTTCCTATTACGACTAATCAAATACTGGACTTCTTGCTTCAGACGGATTCTCTCGTACGACGAAGTCCATATTTTATTTCTTTTTCTTATAATTATCCATTGATTTAATTTCAATGACTTCTCTTAATGATGTCCAATTTTAATTTTGTTTGACGTTTGCATCATTATGTAAATTTCTAATAAAATTTGTCTACAGTATATTTCCCATATTATCTACTGACACATCTTGGATTCTGCTGGATGCCACGGGCATGTGACAGCTTGTCTTTCATAATATTTTTCATGTGAATTATATATACATTTGAGGCCTGAATATAGCTCAGTATGCCGAAACTAGTTGCCCCTTCAACTTGGAATAATATATGCTGTAGTACGGAGTTTGCGTTTTACTTACTGCTATTTGCCTACAGACTACATTTGAGATGGAGAGTCTTTTTCATTTACTTTAATGTAAGTTATAATCTCTGATAAACTACAAATATAAATTGAAAATCATGTTAGATATTTTTGGTTGTGGTAAAAATAAAAAGTCAATTATCCATTAGTTCATTAGTAGTTTGTTTGTTTACAGAGCGGATTTCAAGTTTTATTCCTTTGATATTGATGATAATAAGTAGCTCTAAATTTAATAAAAGAGTATATGAAATGAGTAAGGTGTCTGTCTCATTTCTAATGAAGTATGTCAATGAACAATTATAGGTACTTACAAAGACATTTTCACGTTCTTCTCCACTGCACAAAACCGATGTTTCTAGCAAATGAACTTGCACCATTATTGAATCAATCTTCGGTAAGTTACAACTATTTCTTTTGATGGATCCAGTCTCCGTTGTGGTAAAAATCGTAGAATATTATCGTTGTTCTGACAAATTATCAAGAAAAATAGTTCATACTTGTAACAGCGTTATCAGAAATAAGTCCACTTGTTCGTGCAGTGACGTCATCGCTCTCTGATTGGTGTTCGTAGTCTCATAATAATGGGTTATAAATAACGCAATTTAAATTAATATTATTTAATTTAAGGCGAGTAGTAATGTTTTAAAAATGTTATTTTAGGTTTCTTAAAACTCTCTTTTATGCGTAAAATATAGCTTCACATGGATTTGTAATAACCGTCAACATCCCAATTACTAGAATATGTGTTTCATTCTCCTCTCTCGAAAGAAAAACAAATTCATAATTAAAATCACTGGAAGTCACTTCGTACGCAATCTATACACAATATACGGGACGCACCAATTCTTGCACAAATTCAAATCTACTTACTAATAATCTATCAAGGTCCCAGTGTTGCCAAATAATAGGAAGCCACTTTGTGCGTGATCTCGATGCATTGAGGATGCTCTATATACATATTGTATATATCGGGGGATGCCACAGCGCTACAAATCTATACGGATGCCACTTCAACCGCTATCGCGATATATATATATTGCACTATTTTATGACAACTACAAAAAGAAGTTACCTGTATTCTGCACTCCTCTAATATAATTTTAATTTACTTTAACATTTTCATAAATTAGACGTAGTTGTAGATACATATTTATACGATGATAATAATTTCTTTTAAAGTACTGATAGTAAACTGACTTTCTATCTAAAATAGAGAAAAGTGAATTAATTATTAGTAAACAAATATAGTACATTTTAAATTTGAAGCTGTATGATTTCAATGAGACATATTCGGTTTGTGAAGTTGAATGTCAATGACACAATTGTAAATAATGAATACCACAAAAATATTTGGAAGGAATTACAATTAAATTATTATGAATGGATTATCTAAAATAACAAGTAATTTAAAAAGGATATATCCAAAGAATTACATATGTAAATATCAAATTTATTATTCTATTCATCATATAGTAAGTAATAGTAAATTGATAAATTTTGACAGACCGATGTTAAAAAGTTTAGATTTATGGTTTAAAATAAACATTGCATAACAATAGACATTCAGAAAGAATCTAGTGAGATGTGAAAGGGAGACAGGAAAAAGGTTGTTGATAAAAAACCAACAGGGGAGGAAGTTGGTTTTTTGGAAGGATGAGAGGTTTTTATGGGCGAAGATACTTGAAATATGACAAAAAGTAAGAGAATTTAAGAATTTCGATGAAAGAGACATCAATAACTAGTTGCTACATATTAAAATACTCACCGAATTGAAATTTCCGAACGAATATATTTTTTGTGGCGAGAAATCCAGACTTCAACAATCCGTTCTACAACATTCTGCAAGCAGACATTTTAGTGCGACTATAAGCAAGAATTACACGACAAGAATAAACATGTGGGAATAAGAAAGTTACATCTTATATTCAGAGAGAACTACATATGTAAAAAGGATATAAATATAATAAAAAACGTTTCAAGAACATGCAGGTTATGTCAATTAGGAAAGGAGAAGAATACGCATAATTTTAACATACCCAAATCCATATTGACAAATAGACCATTGGAAATAGTATCGGCAGATTTCGTATCTAATTTGATTCCAAGCAAAACGGGAAGTAAACACGTATTCGTGATAATCGATAACTTTTCAAAATATATTTTCGCATATCCATGTATTAAGACTAACATAAAAACAGTAAAAAGATGTTTAACAAAATTTATACTGGAACATGGATCACCAAGAAGGATAATTATGGACAACGCAACATATTTCCAAAATGAAAACTTAAAAATATGGTTACAAGAATCTAACATAACACCAACCTATACAAGTATAAGACATCCGAACGCAAATGCAGCTGAGAGAGCAATAAAAGAATTAATCAAATATCTACGATTATTCACATACCAAGAACAAGACCGATGGGAAGATTATTTAGAAGATATTGTGAATTATATGAATTCAACACCCAATACTATAACACGACAACCTCCATCATTAATATTAAAAAAGAAATATCCAGAAAGACCATGGATTATGGAGAGAAGAAAATCATATGATGCTCTACTAATGGAAGTAAATGAAAATCTTAAAAAAAATCATGATAGATATTTAAAAAGACAAAATAGCAAAATAAAGAAAAAGATAGTATTTAAAAAGGACGAATTAGTAATTTTAAAAGCACTCAGAACTACAAATGAAAAGGAAAATGTTTGTGCAAAATTACAACTACTATACGAGGGACCATATAAGATAGATAATGAATCTGGAGTAAACAGCTATCGATTGATTCATCCAGATACAGGGACCGTGAGGGGAATTTTCCATGTGTCCCAACTGTACAGATTCCATACATAAAGAAATAATGAGATTTTGTAAATAGTTTTTTTTAGATAGGAACATAGGATAAGTAGATGTATAAAGAGAATTAAGATACTGAAGAAATATATAAAATTAAATTGATATATAGAATTTCTAATAAAAAGTATGAAAGTCTTTGAATTTATTCCTACACCAGAAGAAGGGAATAAAATTCAAGGAATTTCAGGGAAAATTGCACTATTTTATGACAACTACAAAAAGAAGTTACCTGTATTCTGCACTCCTCTAATATAATTTTAATTTACTTTAACATTTTCATAAATTAGACGTAGTTGTAGATACATATTTATACGATGATAATAATTTCTTTTAAAGTACTGATAGTAAACTGACTTTCTATCTAAAATAGAGAAAAGTGAATTAATTATTAGTAAACAAATATAGTACATTTTAAATTTGAAGCTGTATGATTTCAATGAGACATATTCGGTTTGTGAAGTTGAATGTCAATGACACAATTGTAAATAATGAATACCACAGAAATATTTGGAAGGAATTACAATTAAATTATTATGAATGGATTATCTAAAATAACAAGTAATTTAAAAAGGATATATCCAAAGAATTACATATGTAAATATCAAATTTATTATTCTATTCATCATATAGTAAGTAATAGTAGATTGATAAATTTTGACAGACCGATGTTAAAAAGTTTAGATTTATGGTTTAAAATAAACATTGCATAACAATAGACATTTAGAAAGAATCTAGTGAGATGTGAAAGGGAGACAGGAAAAAGGTTGTTGATAAAAAAACAAAAGGGTAGGAAGTTGGTTTTTTGGAAGGATGAGAGGTTTTTATGGGCGAAGATACTTGAAATATGACAAAAAGTAAGAGAATTTAAGAATTTCGATGAAAGAGACATTAATAACTAGTTGCTACATATTAAAATACTCACCGAATTGAAATTTCCGAACGAATATATTTTTTGTGGCGAGAAATCCAGACTTCAACAATCCGTTCTACAACATTCTGCAAGCAGACATTTCAGTGCGACTATAAGCAATAATTAAAGGACTTAAAAGGTCAGTGAACGTTTATTACTTAACAGATGTACATCTAAAAAAGAAAGTAAAGTTAACAATAAACAAAGAAAGATCGATCTATATTTTACAGACCTTATATTATTAAAGACAATTACTCACCTCATCAATATAAAAACCCATGAACATTCATATAGTATAAGAAATCATTATTTTTAAACAATTGTAAATTAACATATGTAATTCGTTTCATTAATATTTTACATTTATTCAGTTTGTATATAATCTTTGGTTTATTCAGTAAAAATTTCTTCTTCTTATCGCTTTAATACAACTTTTATCATTTCAACTAATATAGAGATCGTTCCCATAGAAAAACATTCGATATTCAACTATACAGGCGAATATGAGACATGTTGACGAGACCACTTATAGGTATATAGGAAGGACAGGGGTGTAACGCACTATTTGCATTTAAACTAAACTAAAATTTCAAAATTTTAACAAGACGATTAAAAATACAAATAAAAATATTCGACAGGATTGTGTAGTTATGATAAAATATTAAAATAAATGAAATTATGATATCACAATGAATTGCCAATAAAAATAAAGTCTAAACATACATAAAGATATCACAATAAGTGTCACCACTAATTTGGAGTGCAACAATATACAAGATATCATAATAAATGGCGTGCCCAACGTAGGGCTCGGATAAAATTAGGGCTCGAATAAAATTGGGGTTCAGATAAAATTAGAGCTCCAATAAAAACAAAAAAGTATAATTTTAAACGTAGGTACAGCAAAAAAAAAACAGTTCATTATTATAAATTTAAAAATGGAAAAAAATACAAATCAAATGGAATTGAGAGATGGTAAGAAGATAAAAAGGAAAGAACAAGAAGACAAAGAAACATCAGAAGTTGGAATGGAATCAAGAGAAAATAACCATGATACTATGGAACAGGATACAAGGAGGAAAGAAAAGGAAACTACAAACAAAAACGAAGAAAATAATGCAATATTAAAAATGCTAATGGAAAAGCAGAAAAAAGCAGATGAAAGCGAGGAAAATAGAAGAAAAGATATGAAAGAAATGCAAGAAAATACACATAACGACATGAAGAAAATGGAGGAAAATATGAAAGAAATTATACGCAGCGAAATTAAGATACAGGAAAAGAATATGATGGTTAGGATGGAAAAGATGAAAGAAAAATGGGAAATTGTGAATAGGCAGATGGAAGAATCCAGAATACACAATGATAATCGTTTGAGGGAAACGAAACAAGAGATCAGGGAAGAAATGATAGGAAGATTATTTGAGACTGAAAATACACAATCCATTGAAATAGGAAAACTAAAAGAAAATGAGAGTGAGATAAAGAAAGAGATAATGGAAAATGCAAAGAAGATAGAAAGAGAGATAATCAAAACCAACAAAAATATTCATGTTATTGAAGAAAAGTTAAACAAGGAAATAAAAGAGAATTTAATCGCAGCAGAAGGAGAAAATTTAAGAACCGAAGGGAGTTTGAAACGGGAAATTGAAGAAATGAGTAGGAAATTAGAAACATACAGGAAAGAAAATGAAAGGAAAAATAATTCACAAATGCAGATAGTACAAATGCCTACACTTGCAATGGAAAACTCTATAAAATTTAACGGGAATTTAAAGGGCATACATCCAAAAACATTTTTAAACATTTTGAAGACCAGATTGAGGCACATATCTCATTTTGACGATGTAAAAGAGATAATTAGAGCAAGTTTGACTGCGGAAGCTGCATTGTGGTTTTCATGTAAAGAAGATGAAATACAAAATTGGAATAATTTTGAGATGAAATTTATACAGCAATTTTGGAATGAAACAAATATGGGTCATCTCAGAGAAAAACTGTATTTCAACAAATATGATGAAAAGAGAGGTATTACTATGCATAACTATGCATTACGAATGTACAACCAAATTCAACACTTAGAGCCGAGATTAAACGAAGAAGAAATTATCACTTATCTATCTAGACACTTCAAACATCAAATTTGTGAAACGATTGCCATTCAAAATTTTAAATCCTTTGATCAACTATTAAATTATTTGACAAGGATTGACAGAAATACAAGACAAAATAACGAAAATGATTTTAATAAAAATAATAGGTATAACAGAAATAATCACAATAATTTTAGAAACAACAATAATAATTATAATAACAATAACAACAACAATAACAATAATTTCAGAAGTAATAGTAACAACTACAATAATAATTATAATAGAAATTTCTCAAATGATAGTAACAATAACGGAAATCGTAATTCCAATCATTTATCTAATTATCCTAGGTATAACAACTACCAAAATAATAGAGGTAGAAATAATAATAATTATGTTCAGAATGACAACTGTAGACAAAATAACCGAAATACCACTAACGAATACAATAATTCACAACGTAGGAATTCCGGAGGGAATCTACGTGAAGAAAGCAGATACGTAAATAATACGCGTGTCAGGACCCAGAATAGGTCTAGATCCCATGAGAACGTGAGAGAGAGATGCTGGCAGGAAGCAATTGGAAACAACAGTGGTACTTCTAATCCTACAGAGAATCGGTTGGAAGGAAACATAGATCCACAGGCAAATTTTTAATTAGTAATGATGTCTTAAGGAATCTGTACAGCTACACACATCCAAGAGAATTCCTCAAACTACATGTGGACCTAGAACAAGAAATCAATGGAATAATAATAATAGAAGGAGAAATTAAAGGTGTAGTTGTAAAAATATTAATAGACTGCGGTTCAGAGACATCATTGGTCAAACTCTCATTAATAAATAAATTAAATTTAAAAGAACAGGTAATGAACGTGAAGAAGGTAAATTTGATAGGAATAAATTCGAAAAAATTGGGGGAGACAAATAAATCTCTCATCACAGACATAAAAATTGGGGAAACGCAAATAAAAGTTCAATTATTAGTAGTACAAAACTTAGATTATGACATTTTATTAGGAAACGATCAACTGGAGGAAAACAAATTTATAATAGATTACGAAAAAGGAATAATGAAAGTTAATCATGTAAAATTGAATATTTTCCAAAGAGAGTGTGTAAATCCTAGCGGAATAAGAAATGGAAACATAATTAATGTAATGGATGAATTGGAAGATTTGGGATTGAAGGAGAAGAGGATATGTGGAAAATTGGAATATAGTATGAATATCAGAAAAGAAAGAAGATGGTGTGGAAATACAGAAAAACGGATGCATAATATGATTAATGAATATAATAAATATGATGAAATAGAATGGAGAAACAGTAACAAGGACTTTGGATGGGAAAATAAGGAAGACAGGAATATGGAGGAAAATTTGAGGAAAGAAGGAAGTAGTGGAAATATAGTAATAAATTGTAGAAAAGATAAGAGAGAAATCATGGAAGAATTATTAAAGAAATACATAGGATTAGTAAATGCGGAAAATAGGATTGCTAGAAACTACATACACCAATTGAAGGTGAGAAATATGGAAGAATTCAAAACAAAAACTTACCCAATACCATACAGATATAAAGAAGATGTCAATAAAGCTATAAAACAACTTTTGAAAGATGAGATAATTGAACATAGTGATACGCCGTACATAAACCCAATTGTGATTGTTAAAAAAGGTGATGGAGATATCAGAATATGTTTGGATGCGAGAAATCTAAATAAACACACCATACCAGAATACGAGTCGCCGCAAACCATTGAAGCACTAATAGGAATGATATCGAATGCTAAACTTTTCTCCAAATTGGATTTAAAGCACAGTCTTTGGCTAATTCCATTACACGAAAATTCGAGAAAATATTGTGGATTTAAAGTGGATGGAAGTGTTTATCAATTCAAGGTAACACCTTTCGGAATTCAATCTGCTACCGCTGCTTTGGTGAAAACATTGCATAAAGTACTAGAGGATTTCGAGGATTTCGTACTACATTATGTAGACGATATATTAATATACTCCAAGGATGGAAATCAACATCACGAACATTTAGACATAGTACTGAGAAGACTTGATGAAGTCGGATTAAAATTAAATATCAATAAATGTCAGTTTTACAAAGCAGAAGTTTTATACCTTGGTTTTAAAATAGATCAGACAGGAGTAAGCATAGACTTAGATAGAATTAAAAGTATTAAGGAATATAAACGACCCACCAATTTGAAAACATTACGAGGTTTCTTAGGAGTTATAAATTATTTTAAAAGACTAATGCCAAATATTTCTGAGAAAATTATACCTTTGGTAGAACTGTTAAAGAAAAACGTAAGATGGAAATGGAATGAAGAACACGAAAATGCATTTATTCAGGTAAAGAACGACTTTGTGGAAGAGTTAAAAATATATCACCCCGACTATTCACTACCATATAAACTGAAAGTAGATGCCTCTAAACAAAGATTTGCTGGAGTGTTGACACAAGAACAAGGTGACAAAGAAGTACCTATTTCTTTCGTTTCAAGATTGACGAAGAAATCAGAAAAGAATTACAGTGTAGGGGAACTTGAGCTGGCAAATATAATATTTTGTGTAGAAAAATTGAGATTCTTTCTATTAGGAAACAAATTCACAATAGAAACGGATAACCAAGCTCTCACTACTATTTTAAAAAATAAGTACAACAATGCTCGTATACATAGATGGAGTTTGCTTTTGGCAGAATACTCATTCGATATAATATACATACCAGGTGAGAGAAATACAGTACCTGATGCAATAAGTGTGATGGACGGAGAGAAAATAAGAGATACTAATGAATATAAGATAGGGTTAAACGCTATGAGGCAACCTGCAGGAATATTTTCACTCGAGGAAATAATACGAGATCAATCAAATTTAGAAGAGAAGGAAAAACGTAAGTGCTTAAGGAAGAATAATATTTATTATAAGATTATAAATAGTCAAGAAGTATATGTGATATCACCTACACTTGCTGAAAAACTAGTAAAAGAATTACACGACAAGAATAAACATGTGGGAATAAGAAAGTTACATCTTATATTCAGAGAGAACTACATATGTAAAAAGGATATAAATATAATAAAAAACGTTACAAGAACATGCAGGTTATGTCAATTAGGAAAGGAGAAGAATACGCATAATTTTAACATACCCAAATCCATATTGACAAATAGACCATTGGAAATAGTATCGGCAGATTTCGTATCTAATTTGATTCCAAGCAAAACGGGAAGTAAACACGTATTCGTGATAATCGATAACTTTTCAAAATATATTTTCGCATATCCATGTATTAAGACTAACACAAAAACAGTAAAAAGATGTTTAACAAAATTTATACTGGAACATGGATCACCAAGAAGGATAATTATGGACAACGCAACATATTTCCAAAATGAAAACTTAAAAATATGGTTACAAAAATCTAACATAACACCAACCTATACAAGTATAAGACATCCGAACGCAAATGCAGCTGAGAGAGCAATAAAAGAATTAATCAAATATCTACGATTATTCACATACCAAGAACAAGACCGATGGGAAGATTATTTAGAAGATATTGTGAATTATATGAATTCAACACCCAATACTATAACACGACAACCTCCATCATTAATATTAAAAAAGAAATATCCAGAAAGACCATGGATTATGGAGAGAAGAAAATCATATGATGCTCTACTAATGGAAGTAAATGAAAATCTTAAAAAAAATCATGATAGATATTTAAAAAGACAAAATAGCAAAATAAAGAAAAAGATAGTATTTAAAAAGGACGAATTAGTAATTTTAAAAGCACTCAGAACTACAAATGAAAAGGAAAATGTTTGTGCAAAATTACAACTACTATACGAGGGACCATATAAGATAGATAATGAATCTGGAGTAAACAGCTATCGATTGATTCATCCAGATACAGGGACCGTGAGGGGAATTTTCCATGTGTCCCAACTGTACAGATTCCATACATAAAGAAATAATGAGATTTTGTAAATAGTTTTTTTTAGATAGGAACATAGGATAAGTAGATGTATAAAGAGAATTAAGATACTGAAGAAATATATAAAATTAAATTGATATATAGAATTTCTAATAAAAAGTATGAAAGTCTTTGAATTTATTCCTACACCAGAAGAAGGGAATAAAATTCAAAGAATTTCAGGGAAAATTGCACTATTTTATGACAACTACAAAAAGAAGTTACCTGTATTCTGCACTCCTCTAATATAATTTTAATTTACTTTAACATTTTCATAAATTAGACGTAGTTGTAGATACATATTTATACGATGATAATAATTTCTTTTAAAGTACTGATAGTAAACTGACTTTCTATCTAAAATAGAGAAAAGTGAATTAATTATTAGTAAACAAATATAGTACATTTTAAATTTGAAGCTGTATGATTTCAAGGAGACATATTCGGTTTGTGAAGTTGAATGTCAATGACACAATTGTGAATAATGAATACCACAGAAATATTTGGAAGGAATTACAATTAAATTATTATGAATGGATTATCTAAAATAACAAGTAATTTAAAAAGGATATATCCAAAGAATTACATATGTAAATATCAAATTTATTATTCTATTCATCATATAGTAAGTAATAGTAAATTGATAAATTTTGACAGACCGATGTTAAAAAGTTTAGATTTATGGTTTAAAATAAACATTGCATAACAATAGACATTCAGAAAGAATCTAGTGAGATGTGAAAGGGAGACAGGAAAAAGGTTGTTGATAAAAAAACAAAAGGGGAGGAAGTTGGTTTTTTGGAAGGATGAGAGGTTTTTATGGGCGAAGATACTTGAAATATGACAAAAAGTAAGAGAATTTAAGAATTTCGATGAAAGAGACATTAATAACTAGTTGCTACATATTAAAATACTCACCGAATTGAAATATATTTTTTGTGGCGAGAAATCCAGACTTCAACAATCCGTTCTACAACATTCTGCAAGCAGACATTTTAGTGCGAATATAAGCAATAATTAAAGGACTTAAAAGTTCAGTGAACGTTTATTACTTAACAGATGTACATCTAAAAAAGAAAGTAAAGTTAACAATAAACAAAGAAAGATCGATCTATATTTTACAGACATTATATTATTAAAGACAATTACTCACCTCATCAATATAAAAACCCATGAACATTCATATAGTATAAGAAATCATTATTTTTGAACAATTGTAAATTAACATATGTAATTCGTTTCATTAATATTTTACATTTATTCAGTTTGTATATAATCTTTGGTTTATTCAGTAAAAATTTCTTCTTCTTATCGCTTTAATACAACTTTTATCATTTCAACTAACATACAGATCGTTCCCATAGAAAAACATTCGATATTCAACTATACAGGCGAATATGAGACATGTTGACGAGACCACTTATAGGTATATAGGAAGGACAGGGGTGTAACGCACTATTTGCATTTAAACTAAACTAAAATTTCAAAATTTTAACAAGACGATTAAAAATACAAATAAAAATATTCGACAGGATTGTGTAGTTATGATAAAATATTAAAATAAATGAAATTATGATATCACAATGAATTGCCAATGAAAATAAAGTCTAAACATACATAAAGATATCACAATAAGTGTCACCACTAATTTGGAGTGCAACAATATACAAGATATCATATATATATATATATATATATATATATATATATATATATATATATATATATATATATATATATATATATATATATATTATAATGTTATTTAATGTTCTACTGTTTTTATAATTATGTATTATATGATTTTATTTGAAATTTGATTATTAGATGCTGTTGTTACAATCGTGGTAGTAACTACACTAATGTGAAAACACCTTTATCACTGATTATAACCTATTTGAAATTTTGACAGGAATTGTCAAATTATTATGCCCGGCTCAGATAAATATGAAATTTTATATTCTGAAAGATAAATTACTACAAAATCGACTTACTCGCTCTTACCTCAGGGAGGGTTCAAAGATTAAAAAAAATTAATAATTTAAATTTTAAATTTATAAATTTCCAAAGAATATTCAAAAATTGTCAATTATACTATTGCAAATCTATAGTGACTGCTTGTTCAATATATTCTAAGACCATTAAATTATCTAATGACATCTACAATTTTTCTGTCACTGAAAATTAACTAAATGTCACTGATTATATCAAAAGTTTTATAGGATCCAAAATTTTTCAAATTCAATGAAATAGGAGTTGAATTAATACCAAAGTGAGTTGGAATCAAAAATTATATATTATATACCATCAGATAACAAGTGAAAATGAATTATTATTCCCAAAATATAATAAAGAACAATAATCGTACTTTCTACGAACCTTAAAATTAAAAAAAAACAACCTATATACTAGAAGAACAACCTAATTAACTACTTATTCTAAACGTTCAAATCGTCGAAAATTACACTTGACGTGTATAAATGTCAAATAACTATATGCGATAAAATTGTCTATTCAAAAAATTTTCTCTTCTCTTCAGGTGAAATTTTATATATATCTTTAACGTTAATTTTGTCAGTATTCAAAAATGTGATATAGATGCATCTATCTTAATTTTATTTAAAGGCCTGTTAATTCTTGAAAAATAATTTATAAAATCTGGACTGGACTCACCAACTAGGTATCAGGATCACTCGTTCTGATTCTAAGCACGTCTTTTAGAATCGCCGGAACCACTTTTCTAAATTTATAATTTAGAACCCGGAAAAATCACTAACACTATTTCAATATAATTATTTAAGGAATTATTCACGCACTGATCTTATCATGCAAATTATTATAATCTGATGCTATTTTAATATATCAATTACTATTATATTATTCAGCAAATTTGAGAGAACTCATATTAGATGTTCTCTCGAGAGGGGTTCAAAATCAACTAACTAAACTTTTTCCATAAATAATTCTGTTCTCCTTTGGTTACCAAAGAATTCCTTTTTTAAAAAAAAATACAAATTTATGTTTTCATATAACAAAGAGAGATTTTCATTCTTTAATTCTAATTGTAATTTTGCTACCAGCGACATCTGTATTCTTTTTTTTGAAATCTTTATAAAATCTATGTATCATTAAGTATCTTCTGCATTATTGTCATTTGAAATTGTAATGTCAAATTTTATTTGCATATTGAATCTTTTAAATTATTTATAATACATTGTATATCACTAGTATTACATCCAAATATGTACATTTTACTTTATTTCAATGTTTTCTTTAGAATTTAGATAGAGTATATGTATTAATATATATATATATATATATATATATATATATGTATATATATATATATATATATATATATATATATATATATATATATATTGGTATCCGGAAAATTCTTCGAAAGCAATTCTTCGAAAACAATTCTTCGAAAACAATTCTTCGAAAATCAATTCTTCGAAAATGCAATTCTTCGAATAAACAATTCTTCGACTAATAATTCTTCGAATAACAATTCTTCGAAGTATCCAAAAGGAATGACTTTGTTCAGAGATATAAATCAGGTATAATTTATCTAATCTCAAGCTTGCAACGGACGATAATCCCTTGGAAATTAGTTTTAATTTAACCCTTTGCAAGTAAATATGGATGCAGAATTTGTTTGTGATATAAATCATGTATAATTTATCTAATCCCAAGTTTGCAACTGACCTGAGTGGGTATAAAAGGGATTGTTTTCCATAAAATAAAATTAGTTTTAATTTAACCCTGTGCAAGTAAATATGGATGCAGAATTTGTTTGTTCAGAAAAAGGAAAACGTAAATTGTTGTTCGAGGGACATTTTCATTTTAAAGATGTTGAAAAAGGTGAAAAAGTGTATTGGGAGTGCGCATTTTTTGAAAAAAGAAAAACAAACTGTCCAGCGAAAATAATTACTGTCGACGATAAAATCAGTAAAATAACAAAAGAACATAATCTTATTGCTGACGCCTCAGAGGTGGAAGCGACCAAAGTGTACGAAAAAATTCGAATCAACTCGAAAATAGGTAATGATCCTCCGCACAGAATTATATCAATTGCTTCGACTACATGTTCCATAACGGCAGCTCCCAAGCTTCCAAGTGTTATCAGTATGAAACGGAGTATTCGCAATATCAGACAAAAAAATCTACAAGGACCAGCTCTTCCTACTAATAGAAGCGAAATAATATTTTTGGAGGAATATACGAAAACCTACAAAAATGAAAATTTTTTGCTATATGATGCCGGTCCAGTGGACGAGAGAATATTAATTTTTACTACAGAACAAAATCTCCAATTATTGTCTAACAGTAAGCATTGGTATATTGATGGCACATTTAAAACCGTGCCGTTATTATTCCAACAATTACTAACCGTTCACGGACTGCAACACAATTTATCGGTACCTTTAGTTTATGCACTCTTACCAAAAAAATCAGAACGAATTTATGATCAATTTTTTCAAGAACTTAAAAATTTGAAAAAATCTTTAGTGCCTGCAACGATTACCACTGACATCGAAAAAGCATTGATTAATGCCTGCAATAGTGCTTTTCCAAGTTGTAGAAAAAGAGGCTGTTTTTTCCACTTCAGTCAATGCGTTTTTCGAATGATTCAAAGGAATGGATTAAAAAAACGCTATGAGACTGACAGTGAATTTGCTTTCAAACTAAAAGTGTTGTGTGCTATTGCTTTTGTCCCAGTGGATGATATAGTTATGGCTTTTGAACAATTATATGATAGTGAAATATTTCCGTCAGAAGCCGAAAGTGTTATTAATTATTTTGAAGATACGTGGATTGGGCGACCAAATCGAAAACAGCGAAAACCACCACAATATCCATACGAATTGTGGAATCTATATCAAACAGTTTTGGATGATTTACCGAGAACAAATAATTCGGTAGAAGGATGGCATCAAAGTTTTGAAACACAAGTATCAGCAGTTCACCCCAACTTGTGGAAATTTATAAAATGTATAAAAAATGAGCAAAGTCTAAATGAACTTCGTGTAGAACAATATTTAAGCGGATTTGAACCACAAACACCAAGAAACAAGTACAAAGATTGTAATCAACGAATCAGTATGATAAAAATAATATAATAGAATACATTAGAGGTTTAGCTCACAACATATCATATTAATCTATAATATTTTTCTTACCTTGGTATTTGATAGTATTTATGTCATTTATCTGTAATTTTTACTGTAACCTTTAACTGTACTGTAAACGTTTACTGTAATTTATTAATAACATGTTGACATAATTATAACAAATAAAAAAAGTAGTGTTTTATTTCCAGTTCCTAGGTATTCTCAAAAAAGAAAATGACCTTATAATTCTCATTTATTATTAGTATGTTCCGCATCATACGTTTATATATCATGCGAGAAATATTGATTATTGTCTAATGAAAACTTATCCCAGATTTTAGTAAATCCAAATAATAAAGCTGTCGAAGAATTATTAGTCGAAGAATTGTTTATTCGAAGAATATGGTATTCGAAGAATCGCATTTTCGAAGAATTGATTTTCGAAGAATTGTTTTCGAAGAATTGTTTTCGAAGAATTGCTTTCGAAGAAAATTCCTAGATCCATATATATTTATCACGTATTAATTTCCCTGGATGTCACATCATTATATACGAATGTAGACACAAAACTAGCTTTGAAAATAATTGAAGAAAAATGGGATCAACTCAAAACATACACGAACTTAGATTTAAATGAGTTTCTCAGTGGTGCTGAATTGTGTTTATCCTCAACATATTTTCAATTTGAGAACAATTTTTATTCTCAAATATTTGGAATAGCAATGGGCTCTCCCATGGCCGCAACGGTTGCCAACCTTGTTATGGAATGCGTTGAGGAAGAGGTTATTCAATCACTTAGTTTTCAACCAGTATTTTTTAAAAGATATGTAGATGACATAATAACTTGTATACCGAAGGACAAAGTTAATGAAATATTAGATAAATTTAATACCTATAATTCGAGATTAAAATTTACCGCTGAACTGGAAACAGAAAATACAATAAATTTTTCAGATTTGTCTGTCTCATATGACAATAAAGGTAGCATTTTTACAAATTGGTATTCAAAACCACTTGCTTCACACAGGTACACAAGTTATTACTCTAATGCTCCACTAAGCCATAAAAAAAATGTTATTAAAAATTTAACTGACAGAGCAGTTAAGTTGTCGCATCCTAAATTTAGAAAAGAAAATTTAACCAAAATTCGCAAAATATTGTTAGAAAATAATTATCCGTTAACTTTTATTAATAAACACATTAAGAAGAGAGTTCATGCTATTTTCAATTCTGGTCAACAAATAAATCAACAAGAGATATACATGTCATTACCATATGTTCATGGACTATCAGAAAAAATTAATAAATGTGTAAAAAACAAAAATTATCAGTGTCTCATAAACTAAAAAACACAAACCAGCAATTCTTTTCAAAAATGAAACCAAAAATTCCCATAAACAAGCAAACGCACACAGTCTATCAAATTCCATGCAATGACTGCAATTGCACCTATGTTGGTCAAAGTAAACAATACTTTCAAAAAAGAATTCAAGCACACAAATATGCAAAAACCGATGTCACAGCATTATCAAATCATTGCAAAAATACTGGACATAGTTTTAACTTTAACGATGTGAAAATATTGGCCAGGGAAAAAAATGAAAGAGTTAGAACGTTTTTAGAAATGATTAACATTGAAAAAGATCCTAATAGCATAAATAATAGAAGCGATATTAGTAATTTAAACATCATCTATGATGGTATTTTGAGAGAATGATATTGGCTCTGATCTCTTGCACTTTGCTATGAAATTTAACAGCATCAAAAATTATAATTTGTCCGTACTAACGATAAAATATAAAAAAGAAAAATATTAATTATGTTGAAAAAATTACAACTAATCTATAGAGAGACCAATTTGTATTCAGTTCAATGTCCAAGCAATGCGTGATAAATATGTACCTGTTCAGAATTAGTTTTTTCTTTCATGTGATATCTGAAATAATGAAAGAAAGGTAATAATTTATATTGTTTTCGTGTAATTGCATTTTATAAATATTGACATAATTTTAATTTATACATGTAATAATTTTAGATTATTTTATTAACCAGAAGATGACTTCATAAGTCGAAACGTACGTCGTTATTAAATGTTTTTTTAAGTATATTCGACCTTTAATCCAAGAAAGTAACCAAAATATATATATATATATATATATATATATATATATATATATATATATGTATATATATATATATATATTTATATATATGTATATATATATATATATATATATATATATAATTTACAAATAAAATTCCTGGGAATCGGGCCATTAATTATGTATTACTATGTTGGTGATGTCATATAAAAAATCTAAAAAGTACTTTACTACGCACGCACGTTTCGGCATAACGCCATTTCCAAGTAGATACAAAGTTAGATAAAAACTTGAAAGAAATATCTTCATGTAGTCAACAAATACAATATAAAAATTAATGAGACTCAAGAAGATAACAGAAAAAACAAGCAAACTTACTTGCAGATAACCCAACGTTCAACATCTCAGGTTGTTGGAATAAATGCAATAAAAATACATTTGATAACAAATTTTACTTTATTGGGCCAAATACATCGTACACTCCTTTCGGTTGGAAGAAAGTAGTATACTGTTCAGCCGGTATCAATTAAAATACATTTAAGGTGGAAACAAAATCAACAAAGCCGTATACAAGGTGACAGAATAGTGTGTCTTCAAGATAATTTAAATATAGAGGATTATAATAATCATTTTATTCAGTTATTACTATTAATTAGGTTGTAGTAGCAATTGTATAAGTTAGTTACATTATTTCAAAAATTAATACTATTTTTATTTTTTTGAAGTAGATCATCTCATTAATTTCTCGTTTTTTAGTATTAGATTCGGATTGTTATATTTTAAAATTTTCAAAATTGAAGCTGTGGTTATTTTCTATGGCGTGTTTTGATAGTGCGGTGCTATTAGTTTTGTTATTTTTATTGTCATAAGAGTGTGAGTACAAACGGTTATGTATGTATTGTTTAGTTTGCCTTATATATTGTTTGTGACAGTCATTACATCCAACTTGATATACTACGTTTAATCTATATTTATTATCAATTTTTGGTTTTAATTTTGAAAAAAAATTGTTTAGTTGTATTGTAAGGTTTGTGAACAATATTGATATTGTAAGGTTTCAACATTTTCTTAATGTTTTCGGATACACCTTTTATGTATGGAAGGGGTATGTATTGACTACATTTATTAGTTTGTGAGCTGGTTATGTGTTGTTGGTTGTAAAACTTATGCACTCGTTTTTTAATGATAGGAGCAATGAAGGATTTTGGATAGTTATTCTTATAGAGAACTTCTTCAACTTTATTAATCTTTTTTGGTCTATATTGAGAGCTAGAAAGTTTTATAGCTTTATCTGCTAGGACTGTAACAACACCACGTTTGTAAGTAACTGGAATATCAGAATTAAAATTCAAATATCGACCGGACCATATTTCTTTCGTAAACCAACTAGTATTAATTTTTCCGGAAGTATCGTAGGAAATTGTAATATCGAGAAAATGTATGCAATTGTTTACTTCTCTCTCGAATGTGAACTGAATTCTAGGATGAAATGTATTAAAGGGATTTAAAGAATATTCTAATTTATTTTTTGAATACAGAGAATACAGTCATCTACATATCGTTTGTAAAAATGTGGAGTGAAATCAAGTCCTGAAATTACTGAGGTTTCAAGTTCTTTCATTACGAGACTAGCAATGGTGGCATAAATTGGAGAACCCATAGCTGTGCCGAAAATTTGGGAGAAGAAATCATTGTTGTATCTAATAAATGTAGAGCTCAAACAAAATTGAACTTTATCTGAGAAATTTTTTAATGACAAACTTGTGTGATCTTTAATGTTGTTCCAATAATTTTTTATACATTCTAATGAAAAATTTACTGGTATATTTGTATACAAAAAATTAACATCAATAGAAACAAGAAAATGATCCTTTGGAATATTTTGCTTGCTAATAAAATCATCATATATATATACAGTGTGACCCATTTTTAATGGAAACACCCCCCTAAAATTTGAAGTTGTAAACCGATTTTAATAATTTTTTTTTTGAAATGTCAAGTACAAAAAGGTCTACCTTGGGACAAAATTTGAAATGTTTATTCCAATTTTCAGGGCATACTACGATATTTTTTATTAGTCGAAAATCGGGATTTTTTATTAGCAATTTTTTTATTGAAAAAATCACTACGCCACTGGATTCGGAGTGCCTCTAAACAGGTGTAACCAAAATTTCATGAAAAGATATCTATCAATAACAAAGTTATGGCAACTCAAAAATTCGAAAACTCTCACAGCTAACAGTCACAAAAACACCCTATAAATATAGCCATCAGAATATTTTTTTATGATTTCAACAATAAAGTGCCACCAGATGAAAAAAAACAAATAGCGTAAATATTTTTAATGAAAATAACGGAATTACATTCATTCAAATTTTCACGCAAATTAACTAAAACTAAGACCTAATAGAATTTTCAATTTAAATCTTAGTTGCCATGGAAATGATATTACAGTTTGACACTTGTGAAAGATTTAAGTGTACTATTGTCAACAATATTCACATTACAGTTCTTCGGATTATTTTTTGTCATGGCTGCAAGATTGAGCGTAAGAGAGAAAATTGAAATTGTTCGCCTTTCGGGAGATGACGTTAGAAGTGCTAGAGAGGTTTGTAGAGTATTTATTGAAAGACATCCAGATCGTCCTCGTATTAGCTGCGGTACGGTAAATAAAATAAATAAAATATTCAATGAAACTGGTGCAGTATCAAAAATGATGTTAAAGAGTAATCCTGTACAAAGACGAAACAGAAATGACAGGAATGATCAAATCATTTTAGATTATTTCGGAAATAATCCTAATGCCAGTATAAGGAATGCCACTTTAGATTTGAATATTCCACGAGAAACTATTCGGAGATATCTCAAAGCGAAGAATATTAAACCTTTCAAGCCAACATTTTTACACACACTGCAAGAAGGCGACGAAGCAAGACGTATGGAATATTGTTTATGGGCCCAAGGGGAATATTTAAACAATAGAAATTTCCTACAAAATATTTTATATACCGACGAAGCCAGTTTCACTACAAATGGAGTAGTGTCATCACAGAATTGTCGCTATTGGGCAGCGGATAATCCTAACTGGGTAATAAATTGTAAAAGCCAGTATTCCCAAAAAATCAACGTCTGGTGTGGGATATTGAACAAACGAATTATTGGTCCTTTTTTTTTTGAGGAAATCATCAATGCGCAGAGGCTGCTAGAATTTTTAAACACAGAGTTTTGGGATGCTATTCACGAGCTGCCAATCAATGAACGATTAAATTTAATTGTTCAGTTAGATGGGTGTTCAGTTCATTATGCCAGAGCTGTGAGGCAATGGCTTAACGAGCATTTTCCAAACCGATGGATAGGCCGTGGTAGTCCGTTTCTAGATTGGCCCCCAGATCTCTAGACCTCACAGTTTTGGACTTTTTTCTCTGGGGACTTATCACACAAAAAGTTTATAAACACCGCTCAAGAGATAGAAATGAACTTTGTGCAAGAATTCGACAGGTATGTGCAGATATTACCCCTCAAGAACTAAGGAACGTGATCAGAAACATTCGTAAGCGCTACGACAAGTGTATCGAAATAGATGGTGGGTTAGTAGAGGCTACTAGAATATGAGTTAGAATTAATTGTTGCACTGACTCGAAACATTTCAATGATTAGTTATCATAGTTACGTTTATAAAATTTTTTTGCTTCATAATTAGTTGAATTGTGTGAATGTAATCCCGTTATTTTCATTAAAATTTTTTTTTCATCTGGTGGCACTTTATTGTTGAAATCATAAAAAAGTATTCTCATGGCTATATCTGTAGATATAGGGTGTTTTTGTGACTATTAGCTGTGAGAGTTTTCGAATTTTTGAGTTGCCATAACTTTGTTATTGATAGATATCTTTCCATGAAATTTTGGTTACACCTGTTTAGAGGCACTCCGAATCCAGTGGCGTAGTGATTTTTTCAATAAAAAAATTGCTAATAAAAAATCCCGATTTTCGACTAATAAAAAATATCGTAGTATGCCCTGAAAATTGGAATAAACATTTCAAATTTTGTCCCAAGGTAAACCTTTCAGTACTTGACATTTCAAAAAAAAAATTATTAAAATCGGTTCACAACTTCAAATTTTAGGGGGGTGTTTCCATTAAAAATGGGTCACACTATATATATATATATATATATATATATATATATATATATATATATATATATATATATTATCATGTATTTAAAATATTAGAGTAATAACATTTATTTATTTATTAATGATCCTATATTGGGATGCTACTTTATTATGGATCTTATATTTATGAGTATGTATTTATAATTGATTTGACTTTAAATTTTTTTTTTTTAATGATTGTGGGCGCCAGAATTGGTTTAGCTAACCGCCAATTTCCAATTCAAAATTTTATTTAGTAACAAAATTATGAGTTATGTAACTTTATGACACTATACCTCAGGGATGAGATTCGGCACTTGGCGATCGGTAGTAACAATAAACTGAAAGGTAAGATATCAAAGAAAATAAAGGAAAAACATAGATAAATAGATTTTAATTGTGAATAGTTGTTTGAATAATGAACATTTTCTGAATCATAATTGTATAATCATATTAATTAAACCTTTGCGTAAGTACGTTTTTTTTTATTTTTATGAATACTATTAAATATGAAACATATCAAATAAATTTCGCTTCCTATACTTATCTCTATATGTTTTTGAAAGCTTCCACAAACCATTCAATCTCTACTCTAATAATTTGTTAATGTTGACGTGACGTTGAGTTATTCTATGGTAATGATAATTCAGTTATTAAATAAAGAATGAAAACCAAGTGTGTTTGTGAGGCAAACTGATGATTTATCGCAATGATTTGGTGAGTATTATTTCCTTTATTATTTCCTTTAATGTAATTTCAATGTTCTATCCCGATCTAGTGGAGATTGAATATCTATATCTAATAATTTTACCAACGAATAAATTTTTACACAATATAACCTAACAAATGAAAATTATGAACGATGTTTTATAGGACAAATATGTTACACACGAAAGGAAAAGTCTATACTTGGCATCTTCTTGTCTCTGGGATGAAACATTTGGAAGAAATACGATCACCTATGATCATAAAAGCGAAATCTTGATATTAAAATGATGTGACGTGATTTATTTCGCCAGGAGCAACAATTTATTCACGGAAGATACGTGAATGAGCAAACGAGAAGCAGATTAATAAAGGTAAATTGTTCACCTTACCAATTCACGGCGTTTCACTAACTTTTCACTTTTTATTATGTATTCGATAGAAAGTTTCTGTTATTTTATAGCATCATTGTTTCTAAATACTATGATTAATTCTTTAAACTTAAAATATATCAAATGTTTGAGATTTACAAAAATTTCGAGGAGAGAAATTTTAATGCGTCCTCACATTATTGAATCTACACCGCGTCTCCCCAGCTCTCAATCAACAACTTTTAGTTGTTTTTAATTTTTGTTTCATTTTTCAATTGTTTATAAATAAACATCATTGTTTTCAAATCCAAATATCTGTTTTCTATGTTATTGTAGATAAGTTCACTTTGTTCTTATGCATTCCTAATGTCACTCCGAAATTACACCGTTCGAACTATTAACCGAACGTCATTTTACGATGACATTTTGACCTTGAAGTTCATACCAAAATAATCAATAATTTACATAACATACAGGGTTTCTGAAAAGTGTCTATAATATATAAATTACAATTATGGAATTTTATTTTGAAATTCATGCAATATTATACCGTGATAATCATTGTTATGTACCAAATTAATGTTTACGTAATTTATTTGTTACGTCTGTGTTTTTTGTCATGAAATATAATTTGAAGAAAAATAATTGCAAACTTAAATAACAATTTTTATATGCAATATTAGTTGTATCTTGTTTGTAAGTGTTTCTTCACATATTTATACTCATATTTAAATTGTTATCTTATGGACTATTATGCAATTTATTGGGTTTATCGTCATCTATTACTAAGATTCACATTAACTTAGTGATATCTCTGTTTTAATTTATCTTGACAGATAATTTTCAGTTTAACATTCCCTAAAATTCTATAGAATTATTCTTGGTTTGACAAGAATATTCTATAGAAGTTTACCTTGATTTTTTATATATGATTTCATAATCATGTACTACTTATTTATTTATTCCCCATTTAAATCTCTCTCAATACTAAAGAAATCTTCTAGATTCTCATAATTAACTTATACTTAACCTACTAATGAATCTTAATTCCACTAATATTAATTCTCAATTAAGATTGACTAAATAAACTATTTTATACTTGATTAACTAAATAATATCTCTAATTCTAATGTTTCTCAATTTTTATAGTTACAACTGATGGTGTCAAATTGATGATTGGTTGGTGTTAAATTGATGCAGCTGGTTGATATGGAAAATTCCACGTTCTCGATGAGTGTCAGGATGTATCAATTTATAGCTATTTATTCCATGACTGGTTTCGACTAAATAAGGACCTTCGTAAGGTAACTGTAGCTTAGAACATATTACTTTTTTATGATTAGGTACTCTTAATGCTTTTATTATTACCAAGTCACCTTTTTTAAATGTTTTCCTATTTCTAAGTTTAGCTAGTTTTCTTTTAATATATTTGTCAGCTTGTCTTGCTTGTCTTTCTCTTGCTATTCTAATGAGTTTACTATAGTTGACTTCACTAAACCATGGTCTATCTGGTTCTGTTCCTGTAAATAAAGTAATGGGTGCTATTTCCGTAACGATATTAGGTATGTTGTTTATAAAGTCTGTGGTCTCCTTTAGACGTTCTTCCCACATACGGTTTTCGTAATATGTAAGTATCCTCAGATGCTTTATCACCTCCTTAATTCCTCGCTCTGCAGGGTTGCTATTGGGATGTCTGATACTTGTGAAGACCTGTTGGATTTCCAGATCTCTCAACCATTTTACTATTCTTTTGTTCCGGAAGTATGTAGCATTGTCCATTATGCACTTCTTTGGCTTTCCATATTTCTTGAAATAGTTTCCTAGCGATGCTTCAATGGAGTTTTCATTTGTTTTACTACAAGGATAGGTACTAATAAACTTAGAAAAAATGTCTACGATTACCACAATGTGTTTGTTACCATTATAACTTGGTATAAGGTTTGAGATGAAGTCTATTGCTACTATATCTAATGGATTTTCTGCTATGATGGATTTCGGTACGTTTTCATGATGTATGTTCTTTTCCTTTGATAGTTGACATAGTTCACACTGTTTAATGAAATCCTTTATGATCGTGATATCGTTTTTTGATATATAATTTTCTCGAAATATCATATGAGTCTTCCTAATTCCTAAATGATTAAAATCTAAATGTATTCTTCTTACAATTAATTTTGTTAAATTTTCAGATATTACATACAATTCCTTGTCATTCATCAATTTATACAATATTCCATCCTTTTCAGAGCATCTTCTTTTGTATTTCTCTTCTAGTAATAGTTGTTCCTGTTTTATTTGTTCCAAAGAAAACATGCCACTGTTCCGCTTCATGATGTTAATTCCCATTCTAGCTTCGTTCGTATCTTTTCTTTTCTCTCCGTCCATTCTACTGATCGAGTCTGGTACTACATTTTGAATTCCTGGAATATATTTTATCTCGAAGTCATATTCCTGTAGAAGTAATGCCCATCGATGGATTCTGGCATTATTCATCTTGTTGGTCAATATTGTCAACAAAGCCTGATTATCGGTTTCAATTATAAATTTTCCTCCCAGTAAGAAGTATCTGAGTTTATTCACACAGAATATGATGCTAGCAAGCTCCAATTCGCTTACTCCATAATTCTTCTCTGCTCTTTTCGTTATTCTAGAGACAAATGATACGGGTACATACATGTCATCATATTCCTGCATTAAAACTCCAGCTAGTCTGTTTCTGGATGCATCCGTCCTTAAAATGAAAATCTTCTCATAGTTCGGATGGTATAATTTTATGTTTCTAATGAACTGTTCCTTGATCTTATTGAAGGCGTCTTCTTGTTTACTGGTCCAATTCCATTTTACTCCCTTTCTCAGTAGCTCCATTAAAGGTAATTCCAGATCAGTTAAATTTTCCAACATTCGTTTAAAATAGTTAAGCATACCAAGAAACCCCCGAAGTGTCTTCAGATTTTTCGGTCTTTTATACTCTCTAATGGTTCTTACTCTCTCTGGATCCATCTCGATTCCTGTCTCTGTGATCTTGTAGCCTAAATATATCACTTCTCTCTTCAAAAATTGGCATTTCTGTATGTTCAGTTTCAATCCGTTTTCGTCAAGTTCTGTTATAATTGTCCGTAGGTGTTGTAAATGTTCTTCTACAGTATTTGAAAAAACAAGTATATCATCCACATAGTGTATCGTAAATTGGTCATATTTATTTAAAATTTTGTTTAGTGCTTTTAATAGTGCTGCTGTAGCGCTCTGTATACCAAATGGCGTTACTCGGAATTGATATACTTCCCCATTAATTTTGAAACCTACAAACTTCCTGCTTTCCGGATGTAGTGGTATCAGCCAGAAGCTGTGTTTCAAGTCTAGCTTGGAAAAAACTTTTACTTTACTTATTTTTCCTAGTATCGATTCGATAGTTAAAGGTAATTCATACTCGGGCATTGTACATTTATTTAAATTTCGTGCATCAAGGCATATTCTTATATCTCCGTCTTTCTTCTTCACTATTACTACTGGATTGATATACGGGGTGGTACTATGTTCTATTATTTTATCTTCTAATAATTTATTCATAGATTTCTTCACATCTTCTTGATATTTGTAGGGTATCGGATAGCTTCTTTGTTGAAATTGTTGATCCTTTTTCATTTCAATCTTGTGTACATAATTTCTTGCAATTCGAGATTCTTCATTAATCAAACTTCCATGTTCTCTCAACATCTCCATTACTTCATTTTTCCACTCTATTTTTCCATCTATATCCAAATTTAGTTCCGGCATATTATTATTATTCAAATTTATTTCTCCATTGCCATCCAACATCATATCACCATTCATTTTTCCTTCCTGCCTATAATCATATCTCTGTTCCATATCATCTTCGATTTTCTTATTATAATTAATACATTTATCTACTTCTTCTATTAACTCTTCATCCCTTTTTGAATTATTATTTTTCTCTTCATAACTAAAATCCACTTTTTCTTTATTAAAGATTATGTACATTCCTTCATAATTGATAATTGCTTTGTTTTCATACAAAATATCCGATCCTAGCAATAGTTCACATTCCATATCTTCCACTACTAGCAGTTGTACCATAGATTCCCATTCCTTGAATTTTAATGCGACGGTTATCGAAGTACTTGAAATAGTTAATTTCTTTTGATTTATTCCTATTAAGCTTACTTTTGGTACCTTGACGAAATTTTTCTTTGATGTATTTAATTGATTTACGAATTTGTTATTTATTAATGATATCTCTGACCCGGTATCGATCAATATTTTTATACTAATGCCTTCTATCGTTCCATATATATAAATTAAAATTTCATTGTTTTGTTCTAGCTGGTCCTGTACCTTTAGAAATTCGCGTGGGTGAACATAGCTGCACCAACTCAACCTACCATATTCACCCTCTAGTGGAAAAACTGTTGTTCCGTACCAGAGGATGACACGGGAACTACAACATTATTATTACTATGATTATTGTTACTTAAATTAGTTTGATTAAAGTTTGTGTCACGATTAGTTGTATTCCTTTCTAAACTGTTCGTTCTGTCAGTTCTTGTGTCACGTCTTATGTTGTTCGTCCTTCTCATATCTCCATCAGAGTTTCTTCTCTCTCTCCTATTATAATTGTTTTGTTGTTGTCTCCTATCTGGATAATTGGTGTACCTGTTATTGTTGTTATTTGTCCTATCATTATTTCTGTCAAATCTCCCGTTGTTGTTAGTATTGTTTGTGTCATGATATTGATTGTTATAATTATTATGTCTGTAATTGTTATTATTTCTGTTAAAATAGTCTCGTCTGTCATTGTTATTTCTATAATAGTCGTCGTCGTCACGTCTATTATTGTTATGATGAACTGTTCTCTGTACTCTATTTAGGTAATCTAATAATGATTGGAAATTTGTTACGTTTTGTATAGCTATGCCTTGCGTTACGTTATCGTTAAAGTGTCGAGACAAGAATATTATTATTTCTTGCTCGGAAATAGTTGGCTCTAAATACTGTGCCTGTGAATATAATGATAGAGCATAACTACTCATATTGCTGTTCCTTCTGGTATCGAACTTACCAAAGTACAACTTTTCCCTAACACAATTTTGTTCAGTTTCCCCCCAATATTGTTTTAGGAAATTATTTTCAAAATCAGTGAAGTTATTAATGTTCACATCATTACATGTGAACCAAAGTAATGTCTGACCATGTAGATGAGATCTTATTATTTCCTTAAGATCCTCTATCTCTCTGATACCTTTTAATTTATTTTTAAGATATCTTAGGAAAATTTTCGGATGCATTTCCCTGGTATCCCCGTCAAATCTGAGGTTACTTTCCCCATGATTGTAGATATAATTTACCCCTTGAGTGCTACTGTTTGTATTCGTTTTGTTTTTTATATTTCCAAATTCTTTTTCTAACTCCATCATCTTCTTCTTGAAATCTTCTTTGATTTCCTTTTCCAATTTTGTAAAGTCTCGTAAGTTTCCATCTTCCTTGATTTGTTTTAGTTTTGAATCCATTTCCCATATAAGTTCTTTTCGCGTTTTTAGGTTCATCTCCTCCGCAATCGACAAATTTAATTGAATGCCTTGTTCAACATCGTTTATTCTGGCGTGGGTTTTCATTATATTTTTCTCCACTCTGCCTATCTGTTCCTTTCCTTCTTCTCGCAGTTTATTTCCCATCTCTTCAATTTCTTGTTTCCTAATATTGCCTTCTTGTATTAGATGTCCATATAACTTATCCATTTTCTCTTCTTGTTCCTTCTTATGATCTTCAAACTGTTTTTTCATTTCCACCATATGTCCTGCAAATTTTTCTTCTTGTTGATCCAGTTTTTTATTAATTTCTTCCTTTGTACTTTTAATGTCCTCTTTTATTTCTTCTTTGGTCCTTTTGATGTCTGCCATCATTATTTTCATCATGTCTAGTAGTTGTTGGTTTTCATTTGGTGTCGGTTTTACGTAGTGGTGAACTTCTTTCACTATGCCATCTCCTTCTTCCAATCCTGCTGCTTCTTCAGCTTGAAGGGTCGCTGTCAAACGTTCTTTCAGTGTCTGCTTATTTCCTTTCACGTCCATGTTCCTAGTTTTTAAAAGTTCTTTTAAGTCTTCTACCGTCAGTTCGTCAACGTTTATTGTTTTCTCTGTCATTGTTTTTAAAAAAAATTCCCTCAGATATCTCAAAAATAATAACCTGTTCCTGTTACTAGCGTTATTTCAATTGTTCAACAATCGCCATGCGTTGGGCTTGCCATTTTTATCATGTATTTAAAATATTAGAGTAATAACATTTATTTATTTATTAATGATCCTATATTGGGATGCTACTTTATTATGGATCTTATATTTATGAGTATGTATTTATAATTGATTTGACTTTAAATGTTTTTTTTTAATGATTGTGGGCGCCAGAATTGGTTTAGCTAACCGCCAATTTCCAATTCAAAATTTTATTTAGTAACAAAATTATGAGTTATGTAACTTTATGACACTATACCTCAGGGATGAGATTCGGCACTTGGCGATCGGTAGTAACAAGAAACTGAAAGGTAAGATATCAAAGAAAAGAAAGGAAAAACATAGATAAATAGATTTTAATTGTGAATAGTTGTTTGAATAATGAACATTTTCTGAATCATAATTGTATAATCATATTAATTAAACCTTTGCGTAAGTACGTTTTTTTTTATTTTTATGAATACTATTAAATATGAAACATATCAAATAAATTTCGCTTCCTATACTTATCTCTATATGTTTTTGAAAGCTTCCACAAACCATTCAATCTCTACTCTAATAATTTGTTAATGTTGACGTGACGTTGAGTTATTCTATGGTAATGATAATTCAGTTATTAAATAAAGAATGAAAACCAAGTGTGTTTGTGAGGCAAACTGATGATTTATCGCAATGATTTGGTGAGTATTATTTCCTTTATTATTTCCTTTAATGTAATTTCAATGTTCTATCCCGATCTAGTGGAGATTGAATATCTATATCTAATAATTTTACCAACGAATAAATTTTTACACAATATAACCTAACAAATGAAAATTATGAACGATGTTTCATAGGACAAATATGTTACACACGAAAGGAAAAGTCTATGCTTGGCATCTTCTTGTCTCTGGGATGAAACATTTGGAAGAAATACGATCACCTATGATCATAAAAGCGAAATCTTGATATTAAAATGATGTGACGTGATTTATTTCGCCAGGAGCAACAATTTATTCACGGAAGATACGTGAATGAGCAAACGAAAAGCAGATTAATAAAGGTAAATTGTTCACCTTACCAATTCTCGGCGTTTCACTAACTTTTCACTTTTTATTATGTATTCGATAGAAAGTTTCTGTTATTTTATAGCAGCATTGTTTCTAAATACTATGATTAATTCTTTAAACTTAAAATATATCAAATGTTTGAGATTTACAAAAATTTAGAGTAGAGAAATTTTAATGCGTCCTCACATTATTGAATCTACACCGCGTCTCCCCAGCTCTCAATCAACAACTTTTAGTTGTTTTTAATTTTTGTTTCATTTTTCAATTGTTTATAAATAAACATCATTGTTTTCAAATCCAAATATCTGTTTTCTATGTTATTGTAGATAAGTTCACTTTGTTCTAATGCATTCCTAATGTCACTCCGAAATTACACCGTTCGAACTATTAACCGAACGTCATTTTACGATGACATTTTGACCTTGAAGTTTATACCAAAATAATCAATAATTTACATAACATACAGGGTTTCTGAAAAGTGTCTATAATATATAAATTACAATTATGGAATTTTATTTTGAAATTCATGCAATATTATACCGTGATAATCATTGTTATGTACCAAATTAATGTTTACGTAATTTATTTGTTACGTCTGTGTTTTTTGTCATGAAATATAATTTGAAGAAAAATAATTGCAAACTTAAATAACAATTTTTATATGCAATATTAGTTGTATCTTGTTTGTAAGTGTTTCTTCACATATTTATACTCATATTTAAATTGTTATCTTATGGACTATTATGCAATTTATTGGGTTTATCGTCATCTATTACTAAGATTCACATTAACTTAGTGATATCTCTGTTTTAATTTATCTTGATAGATAATTTTCAGTTTAATATATATTGTTATAACAAGTATCAATATATGAATATAATAATTATTCAATTTTATTTGCCACACGTTGGGTTCTTCAATTGTTATGATATTATATTTTCTATTTATTTACTTATAATTTTTATTATGTATATAATTCTAGTTGTTTAGCGCCAGATAAGATTAATGGAGTAATATATGAATATCTGTTTAGTTTAAAAACTGAAAGGCCCGCTAACTTCAGTCCTCAAAATGAAACTCTTAATTATTGGTTGGGAATTATCGTGAGTGAGGATACGTTTATATTTGAATAAAAATTTTCAGAATAATTTAGATATTATATAATTGATAAGGAAAAGAAATATTTACACTAACTAATACTTATCATTTTCCAATAATTTTACAAAGAATCAAATACCTGATACAACCCTGCATTTTCTGGTCAACTTATAGTAATAGAGATGGCAACACGATATAAAATGAACTGATATCGATAAGAAAGATCTCATAATAAATATTAACCTATTAACAAATGTATTATTATTTAGTTGTTATTAATAATATCTTAATTGACCAATACAGTTGTTGTTATGTTTGGAAATTTAAGGAACTATTGATCGTATTCAAATATTCTACAAAATTAAAATCATGGCATAAGTTATAAATCGTTTGGTACTCAAGATATATGATATTATTGTGGTAAGTACTGATTATTTGATATGATTTTGCTAATATAAGAGTTTTTTTAATATCCTTTATACACTTTTTCATCAGTGATTAAATGAGAAATTATTGTTTTACTTTATCTAATGCAATAGTTTCTTTTTTAGATTATATGAACTTGTTAGGACAGTTTATATACGAAAAGGTTCACGTTACAGTTCGTAGTCACTCTTAAACACAATTCTTCAGGAAATATTCTTATTTCTGCTTTTCAAATTTTTAATAGTAGTTCAAATTTATACTTCTTCCTATAAGGTCACTATTAATTTGACTTCCTGTTTGATAATGTAGATAATGTATTGTTCTCAATTTATAATTCTTTTCTTTATTACAATCTAATTAAATCAACTGTCTCGACCCTTACTTCGTGAAATCTGCTCATAATAGTGTTTTAAATGAAACTCACGGTTTCTAGTTAATTCCACAATATAATAAAAGTTATTGAAAATTCTAAAAGATTGACAATTGTTTCGATGATATTGATTTATCGAAACAATTGTCATTTTTTTAGAATTTTCAATAACTTCTTTATACTTTATATTGTGGAATTAACTAGAAACCGTGAGTTTCATTTAAAACACTATTACAATATAATTCATTAATATCTTAATTTTGCATTTTCTATCCTTACAATTCACTGTTATACATGATTGAAGTTCAAATTCCCCTTCTTATAAATTTCAACAATTTACCTTATTTAATAATCTCAGCTTCCGCCTCTCTTCCATATCACTCAACTTTTTCTTATATTCTTCCACTAGATTTCTCTCAGGATAATTATTTTTACTTCTCTCCTTCAAAAAATTCAATCTGTCATCAATTTTTCTTCCCTCCTTTCCAAATCAGAAACAACAACCAACCTGAATTCCCGCTTAGCAACCATCAAAATTTTTCTCTATATTCATCCTAGATGAAACTTTTAATTTTATATTTCAACTGAATGACCTAGCGCACTACACTTGGATACTTTGAAGTTTCTTATCTAATAGTTTCACAATAGATTAAGATTAAAATCGATATAACAAATTATTGGATTAATAATAAGTATAGAATCAGATTGATTTGAGAATCAAAATTTTAGTTCAACATTTCCTGAAATTTTCGAAAACTATTCTTTTGGGTTCATTCAACAAGAATATTTTCGAACATTTTACCCAACTACTTGACCAACTAAAAACTTGTACAAGTACATACCATCATTAATAAATATTCATCTATAAACTAATAATTTATTCATTTGTTTTAGGCTAATGGACGGAAAAATCTATACAAATTAGAAACATGACAGATTCCCATAATTTTCTGAGTTGTAGGATGTATTAAATGTAATTTTCTCTGAATATCAAAACATTTTTCTTGTACCAACGTCATGATTTATAAAATACGATTTCTTTTACTAAACTTCTTTTCCTTCTCTTCTCTCGTTACTCGATTCTCTCTTCGTTTTATAAACTCCTTTATATTCTCTTCTCTCGTTACTTGATTCTCTCTACGTTTTCTAAACTTCTTTTTATTCTCTTCTCTCGTTACTCGATCCTCTTTGCGTTTCCTAAACTTCTTGTTCTTCTCTTCTCTTAATTCTCGATTCTCCAATTCTCCAATTCTCTTCTTAAATTTTTCCTTAGTTGTCTACTAATTTATGTTAGGTCTTTCAAATCTTCTGCGTATTTTATTTTGTTTCTTAAAGTTCTTAAAAACACTCTAGGATGTATCTTCTTGATTTTGGCTTGAAATTTCATCTTATTATCAACTCGAAATATTGGTGATTGTGTAACGATGTTTGAATTTTTTATTTGGTTTTTTATCCTTGTATTTTTTTCGCTACGTCTCTTTGTATAGTTCGTATTGCTTTCTTATTTTCTTCTTCAACTATTTGTAAATTTGTTTGTATTCCCGTTCCCATATTTTTGTCTAGTTTATTTTGGCCAATCCAATTTTCTTGTATTTCCACTCTATCTTTCTTCATTTCTCTGGTAAGTGTTTCAAATTTCGATTCCATATCCTTTATGTGCTTATCAATGTGTTTGTTTTGTTTCTCGATTTTCTGGTCAATACTACTCTTCTCATATCTTGTATTTTCAAGTCCTTCAATACTTTTCCTGTTATATTTTTCATTTTATTTTCGTTTTTCGATCGTCACACGTTGGTAGTGCCAATTGTTACATTAAAGTAACAAACACCGAAATAACTGGTTTTGGAGATTAAAACTAATTTTTCCGCATGTCTGATACACCCTGAACAACATCCTATTATGAAATTGGCACTTGCGTACACTTAGAAAGCTGTATCGTGCTAACAAACCGAAGTTTCTCCAAAAATAAAAAAAATGTAGTATATCTGGATATATAGGACTCGTTGTACTGGCTCTAGTGAACTGAATATCGATAGGGTTCATCTGTGAGATACCCTGAAAAAATCCAATTATAAAATTGGTCCATTCTATACACTCAGTAGCGCCAGTTCATTGCCTGAGGAAGGTGATACAAGCTCGAATTGGTTACGGATTCAAACCAATTCACCGTAACTTCGCCGACACCGTGGACGCCACCGAAGAAACCCAGCCAACCCACATGTTCTGCCGAACTTTTCAGCTCGACAGTTCATTCAACACATTAGGACGTGTACTCAATTGTTTCTATGGAAACACTTTTCATTTATGAGAAAAAAACTGTGTTATACCTTTGTTTTATTTTAGATCCAAAGAAGCAAGCCAGACCAACCAGAAGAAGGAAGGACATCTAGCACCTAGGTAAATATAAAACTCCTAAAAGTTAATAAGTCAGGAAACCTTCAACTAGGGAGGCAACTCCCTCCGGCCGTGAGTCCGCTGTCGGTGCTAGCTTTCACCCCCCATATTCTACACCACACTCACAACCAACATGTCCTTCAGACACCGCCGCAGCAGCAGAGCGGCAAAAATCCTCTCAATACACGACGACGAAATCTCCTTCCATCCTAAGCTCCAAAGAATCTTTGACAATCTCCACCCCACCGGCACCAAATTCTCCAAAGACTTCTATGGAACCTATCACGCATACCTTATATCCGACGACCAAGAAACCTCACCACTCTCCGACAAAGAATTCCCTCTTCTGACACCAACAAAACACAAACACAACACACCCTCAACTCACACATCCAAAAAAAACCACTCTAACTCAACACCATCTCCTCAATCTTCAGAACAAACCTCCTCTAAACAAACAACCGAACATCAACAAAAACGCACCTCATACTCATCCCCAACCAGCTCTTACGCTTCCTCCGTAAGATCCCAATCCCCCACACCCTCAGTCATCCGACAACCACCCGTCTCCGACGAGAATGGATTCACCCTCATCGGTAAAATCAAAACCCGACCTACAACACTAAACCCTATCAACAATCCTACAGCAACCCACACCTACAAAAACTCTCAATCTCCGAAACCTCCCAACCCAATATTCTACACAAAAATCCCTATTCACACTTCTAAACACCTTAGGGCTTCTCAACCGACACATCCTCTACCTTGAAGTTAACTTCAATCGAACAGCTCTACTCAAAACGTCCTCTCCGAAGTCAGTCTGAACAATTCTGAGACAAATCCACAATTCTACTGGTGATTGTAACATCACCATTAACATCATCAACTCCACCGATCGTCCACCCCGACCAGCAAACAAAACACTCATACCAATCTTCTCTTTCGTCTGCAGGAATGTAGACACCACGATCAGCCTCGAAGAATTCTAAGAAATTATTCACGATCACCACATTCCGTTTCTCAAATCTCAGCGAATCATCGCCAAGGCCACCAACAAACCCACATCGATGTTTCGCATCGTTATCACTTCCGACACCCATTATCACCAGGCCCTCACCTCCGGCCTCTCATTTCATGGTCTCCCACATCAGTGCGAGCCATCCAACGCCAATCCGTTACCTCCAGTCCATTAATGCTGCAGTCGATGCACGCAAACGGGACATTCCGAAGATTGTTGTCGGTCTAAACCGATATGCCCTTCTTGCGACCAATAAGCCATCATCCTAAAAATTGCCCCAAGTCCGGAACTTCCCACAAGCACAAATTGCGGTGGTCCTCACCGCGATTTCCACCCTCGCTGCCCACACAGGCTAACGACACCAAAAACCCCTCAAGAGACCGCCCCAGTCTCACTCGAAAAGTCCTTACAGTCACCATCATGAACGCCATTCCCAACTCAAGGGACATCATTGCCGAAACATTTGGTCATTTAATTCCGTCCATTTATCGACACAACTGCTCTATTACAAACTTAGGCCGCTGTGCTTACTTTGCTTTCACTCCCTTTAGGAGAGAAAGCGATTCAACTTGATGCGCGAGCTCCATCCTCCCTGTCGGTGCTACATATTTTTCACGTTTTTTCTGTAGCATAGTGAATTTATTCACTAGCCAAATGGACCGACGTATGACGAGATTTTTTGATATACTTGATTATGATACCAGCCATCCACTCAATTCAACATTTCAACCAGTTATTCACCAAAATTTTATATTTCAACATTTTAACCACCTCACCTAGACAATAAACACCTAACTAACTGAATTCCTCTCGTCAAACTCGAAAAAAGCCAGTCGCCACCACCAGACATCATCTACATACCTTTCTATGTCTCCTAGTCATTTCTCAAACAATTTCGAAACAAAAATCAAAATCCTCGAAATCATTCCTAACTTTTTATGAACACTCAAGATATCGGAGACACCCAATACCAAATTTTTTTCAACAATTTCAAACACTCACCTCATCTACTCTTAACTGTCCGCACCGCAACGTGGTTCGTCTTATACATATCCGACCTTTACTTGTCATTTTTGAGTTCCCCATTCCATACACTTTCTCTCGTTTCTCTCAAAAATACCCAATTTCGCTGCTGATTATTTCTGCATGTCTCTCCGGTTGATTTCTAGCAAAAAAACTCAAATCTCCCACAATTAAAACATAAACTTTCAATTCTAGACATTATCTTCTCAAGTATCCTATACACTTTTTTCCACAACTAAATTTTCAGTCACTCTATCAATCCAAGCCAGAGTCAATTCTTGCTCACAAACCACCATAAAACACTCCCAACCCAGCCCTGCAGAGGAAATATATCCTAAATCAGGACCAATTCTCAACACACACTACCCCAAATTTAAACAATTATAAACCCCAACTTAAACAATCATCGAAATTCTCACTCTCTCTTTTTATACACTCCGTAGTCTGTATCGTGCTAACAACCCGAAATTTTTCCAATAATGTGGCACTTTAGGTACCGTAGTACCCGTTGTACTAACTCTAATGAGCTGAAAATCATAAATATTCATATATAAGATTTTCTAAATAATATAAAATCAAAAAATTCACTAATATACACTCTGGAGGCTGTCTCGAGCTAACAAACTGAAAAAGTTTCCAAAATGTGGTAGATCAAGTACCATAGCACCCGGTGTACTGGCTCGGGTGAGTTCAAGATAAATAGAGTCCACCTGTGAGATGTTCTAAATAATATTCAATCATTAAATTAATGACTAGTGGCACTCCAGAGGCTGTATCGTGCTAACAAACAGAAATTTCTCAAAAAATCACGAAAATGTCGAACTTCAAGTACCATAGCACCAGTTCTACAGGCTATGGTGAGCTGAAAATCAATAGGTTCATCTGCGAAATGTCCTGAATAATATCCAATCATAAAATTAGTGACACGTTGCACTACGGAGGATGTATCGTGCCAACAAGACATGTTACAAAAAGTAGCCTACGACGACGACGAGGACATACACACAGGTTTGGTTTTCTGAAATCCTTTGTGTTTTTCTTGCTGGAAAACGTACAAATAACTCAAAAAAACCGAAATTCCAACATTTTTGGAGTAAACCATGACTTTTCTCGCATATTAGATAGGTTGGGCGGAAAAGTAAAAATATGAAGAGCCAGAAGAACTTGATAAATAGCGTTTTAAACTGGAACTATTACATCCGTTTAGTTTACGAGCTTTATATCAAAGTAGGATATGCAACATATTGGAAAAGAAAGAGATGAATTGACTCCTACATGAATTGGCCATAACTATAGGAGCCATACAAGTGCTGGATATCGAACAATCAAAAAATAAACCCAGATAAATATAGCTATGAATCAAAAGAAATGATTGAGAGGAAAATAATGTCTTCCATTCCATAAATGGTTTAATAACAAAACTCTCCAAACAAGACAAGAATACGTAAATTTAAAATAGGAAGAAAAACCACAAATGGTATTGGAAAAGAACGAGAATACTGGGAGAAAATGTGTAGATATAGAGACCATACCGTTGGTTATAATATATCAACGGAATCATAGAAAGTGATTATGAACAAAACAAAAAGAAGAAATTCTGCTCACATTATTCCTCTGATAGAATAAAAGGAACGCTACAAACTATTATTACAAGAATGCCGGCTGGAGTATAAAAATAACAATACAAGGACAATGTGAAATGAAGCCGAAACACACAGAAAAGGGCATCAAAATAGCTCAAAAGAAAGGAGAAAATCCCAATTCTCAGCTCGTGATCAATCAATCGAGTGTATCACTCGATATGAGTTTTTCTGAATTTGAATGATACTGATACAATTCAAACAAAATGAAACACGAATTCAGAAAATTGTTAAGTGTAAGAAATGTACAATTTTCTCTTTGAACTATTCTATTTTTAAATAAAGATTATGCATAGCCTATTTAACGTAATGCTCCAGAAGCTAGTGACAGATTTACATTATCAAGTTCCTCTGAAGCGATAATTAGTAGAATGAATGAGAGAGTTGTATAATAAAGTTTCGTGAACGTCAGCTATAGTTCCGTGGGTGGGATGAGTGGCGGTAGCCTCCCACACATCGAAGAAAAAAATATTCATTAATTTCCTCTTACCTGAAAACATGTTAAATTGTTGCTAACCCAATATCTCGAAGGAAAAAAACAATCAGCTGACTATACCATGTTGAATTATACGTCAGCTGGTCCATCAAACATGAAAAAAAAGTATACTCTCAATAATTTCCTCTCAACTGAAAATTTATCTGATGGTCAGACCGTCAGCTGATACTTTGAAAGTCATAACGCATGAGTTAGGCGGGAGTATCTATTACTTATTTAAATGCATCAGTTGACAAGGTTTCCCTGGACTTACCGAAAAGTAGAAAAATTGGGAATAAACTTCGACTGGTATAGAAGGGCAAACGTAGACAGTTGAAGAGATTGTTCAACACGAATTTGTATAGTGACCGTTAAATCAAATAAGAAATGTCTAGTGTAACCCCTTTTAGCGTCTTTTGTAAAAATCAAGTTATTATTCGAAATTATTCAATGAAGATAATTTAATCAAGTGCAGTGTACTACGTAGCTTCGGAAATATTTCAAAGAGCAGCAAAAGGTATGTGCCACTAGAGCTAAGATCATCATAATTTGGCATTGATCGATACATTATTCAATCGATCAAAAATACTAAACACAAGTTACGAGGCATGGAACAAGCAAACTTCCGTATCGATGGCTTTGACCAAGTGCGAAAAAAAACTTTTCCGTTGAGCTGAAAAACATATTACATATATATTTGGATTTGGCATTACCGAGCATCCAGTATTTGATGCCAAACTTATCCGGTTTATTAGCCATATATTGGGTGAATGGACAACGTGCTTTTGTGGGAAATAACTGTTCGTCAACAGTCACAAATTCGCCAGGTATGTAACAAGTTATGCAATTTTCAAAGCACAAATCCTAAATAAACGATGCCAACGCAAATTTGTCCGTCTTGAGGCGCTCAGATCGAGATTGTCGTTCGTGAAATCTCAGATATGGCATTATGCTCCGAAAACGGTTCCGGCTGATTGTTTTTCCAAAAAATCCTATGCCAGAATCGTTTAACCATAAGAGATCTTAATCCGTTCCTCCGCATTTATAAGACCCACGAACATACAGCGAAGCAATAAATGCATCAAGTTCTTCTAGTGGAATCGACCAGCCATTTTCTTCCTGACGACCAACTTCAGCTTCTATACACATTTTTATGTGTCGTGAAATGGGTTCAGACACGATCAATCGCCACAAACTCAACACATCTCCATGAATTATGTACCGTTTAGCATAAGGTATTGGTCCTGGAGTTACTCTAACAATATTCGGAGCGGATGACCTTCCTGGAGTTTTACCTTCAATGTCAATTACCTTCCACACTGTTTCCTTGTCACTGCCAAGGAAATTGAATTCAGTGGCAAAGATATTGGAACGAGCATTCGCTGTTGATGTTTGAAGAACCTTTGGCGGACGTTCACGCTCAAGTCTCCGCCCGCGTCCCCGCTCTCTACCTCGCTTATTTTCACTATCAACTGTTTTAGCACAGTTTTCTTCATTTTGTAATCCAGTATCTTGATGACTAACAGGAACACCAGCTGCAAAAACGGAAATTATAGTTTATACAGACATATAGAAAAATAATATATACTTCAAGTATATTTTATTTTTACTTCGCTGACTTCCACCATTGGTTGCTTCGGAACGGTCATTTTGACGTTGAAAACTAGTTGCTTGACAACCCACCAAAAAACATTCTGCAGCTGGAAATGATATTGTTTTCTCCGAAATTACGAGCTTTTCAATGCTGTATGTATAAAAAATAAGCATCTAAGATAATTGGGTACAAACCGTCGGTTGCTGCAGTTCCGCTCTTTGCTTTGCATTATTTTCTCACTTCATCAGAATCGGATGATTCGCTGGAACTCATTCCTCTTGGGGAATATACCGATTCGTCGTCTTCGACGTTACTGTCATCCTCTCCACCAGAGTCATCCATTGCCATTTCTTTGGCTATTTGTTCAAGTTCAGAAGCACTGAGGTATTTATTACGCCACATTTTTACAACACGTGTGTACACGCACTCACTTGTAAACAACAACTGAATCAATCAATCTAACGGAAGGACTGTGGGCTGATATAGGCGCGCCCCACTTCGCATGAACAAATGACGCGTTCGACGACTGGGTGGGAGGAGTGATTTGAATATTCTAAACACCTTAAGATATGTGGAAAAAATGGAAGATTCATTGTTAAGTATCCTAAAAACATGGTTTCAATTCACATTCATCCCAAACTTAGAGCCATATTGTGTCGTAGTTCTTGACAACGCTCCTTATCATTCACGACAGCTCAATGAAAAAAGAAATGAAAGCTTCAAGAAGACCGAACTACGAAAATTTTTAGTGGATAATAATTCATAATTTGAAGACAAAACAAAAACTGATTGAAGTTTTACAGACAAAGTAAAGATGAATATAAGAATATTGGGCAAGTCCATATTAATGTAAGTATAGTATATTCTTCAACGTTTCATGGACGGTTACATATTCTGAAGGGGTGTAATTTTTTCTACAACCTCTTTCTTCAAATATCTCCTGAATTTCTCTACTGGCAGCAAATTTATCTAATTCTTCCCGTTCCTCTCGCTATTGTAACCCTGCGGGTCGTTAAAGACCTACTTACGTTATTTACGGGTTACTGACGAAAGTAAATTTGAGGGAGATTTCACCCCTCTATCTGATGGCTTATTTGGTTATGCCTAGTGACTGTCACCACAAAAAAATAAGATTATGAATTAAGTACATCCCTGTTTAAATTCCTTCGAGCGGTCTAAGCTATTTTTCCGAAAGAGCTTGAAGCCCCACCTCGGTTTACAATACGAGGATTTATTTTTAGAAAAGGTTAGAGTGATTTAAATGAAAAACCTGAGTTTAACTAATCCATATATATATATATATATATATATATATATATATAATATATATATATATATATATATATATATATATATATATATATATATATATATATATATATATATATATATATATATATATATATATATATATATAGTCCTTTATAAGATAGTTAGAATTTTATAATTAACAAACAAATAAAATGAGCAAAAAAAAATTAAAGAAAATATAGAAATGTTAAATTAGCCTGTTCTCTAATTGGCGCAATAAGAATCAACTCAAAAAAATCGCTGGAGTTACAAATCCCCTTAGTTTTTAGTAAAATTATAAACAATGTGAAATTTGTGATAGAACTTGAGACAACACGTTGAAATATGATTTTTTCTCAATAATATCCAAACAAACAAAAATTATTTATCCTATACGGCCGAAATATAATGGAACTAGTCCACACGGTTACAGTGAAATTTTGTCCACAATATAATGAACTACTGAGGATTAGTTCCTCCCTCTATTAAAAGAAAATATGTATCCGCTAAATGTCACTGTATACGTGTTTAGAATAACATGAAATGATTTGAACTGCCTGGGACCATTCGATCGAATAAAAAAATTAGTAATAACAAAAAATTATATAAAATAAAAAAACAGTTTCTTGAGAAGCCGTTACAAAATATCGCCTCTTACTGGCCCTCTTGATCTGTAGACCAGTTGATGACCTTTTATGATTTTCGGCGGCAATATTTTGTAATACTTCCCTAAATACTACCCTGACAAATCTGATTAGTAGTTTCGACGTATTCGTTAGCGAGAAGCAATGTACCGACAGGTTCCTAGTTTGTACAATATGACAACTCTCAGTCAATCTCTACATTTCCTGATTCTGCATGTACATCCCTCAAAACTGGTTAGTCTGTTAAATAAACTTTTAAATTACTCACCGGAGACGAATCTCTTCTCCTCAGACGTGGAGGCCCAGAATATATGCACACAACAAAAAAAAATATCACTTATTTAGTGATTTTCGCAAAATTCACAGAAACAACCCGAGTTGTTCAGATCGCCGCACCGGCTGAACAAGCTCTGGTTCTTTTAATTTTTTTTCTTTTCCCCCTTCATTAAATCTTTCAGTTATCTCCATATGTCGGTTGCTGACTCTGCGATTTCATACATGAGTTCAGGTATTTCCCAATTTTTTTGTTTTATATTATGCTTCTAAATTACGATTGAAATAGCTAACCTAGTTTTACGAAATTATCAACAATTTTTGTTTAATATAATTTCGTAACGAACTAGCTGAAGGTATATTATTCCATTTTTTTATATGATACCGGTTGTCCCAATTCCAATGATTATTATTATATTAATAATTATAATTTATTTATACCCATCATTACATTACTTCCCCCTTTGAAAGAGTATTGGACTTGTTGTCCAATTCTTTTCATTACTTAAAACTAGTTACAAAATTTATTTGCCCGATACAGTAGTTATCCGAGACTGGAGGGCGCAACACACGTTCCGCACTACCGCGCACTCGCGAAATTTTCTTTCTTTCTATTCACTAGCAGTGGCAGGTGAGCTGAGGTGTCAACTCTGATTAAGCCCCAACCGTGATCTACCGGTCCCTTATTATGTTAGCTCTAAAACCTTCTGCTTCTTCTGGAACACACACCTTACATTTCTCGCGATTGTGCCCGATTTTTTTTCTTGGTACACCGCCGATATGTTCACTTTAATTGTCTTTGGATTGTCCTTCGACCGAGAACTGAGATTCAGTCCAGTGACGATCACGCACACCTAGCTGCGAATTCAAGGAAAAAGTCTGTTCTATTTGCGCTTCACTATGTTCTTGCCGTTTTTTTTGCTGGGTTTGTTTCATTGGTATTGTTTGACTTCATATATACCATAACATCTTAATATACTCATTCTGCTAGTTGTTTGACTTCAGATAAATAAAATATGTTGGCTTACGTTTTTACTCAAAAGTTCTGGTTCCATATTGGAAATTTGTGAGACCATACCTCCGTTAACTATGGGAGGGTGGCTCTGCATTCCACAATGAGACAATATTCGCTAATTCTCGGTTAAATAAGTCCATACTCTCTGACGTTCGAATTAATTTCTTTGTATGACCTGTACTGGCACGTTATGACTCGCGTAAGCGGATTCCGGTGGCGGACACTTTTGTAAGTCCTTCAACTAAATTACGGAAATGTTTGTTTGGGGGTCGGTACAATCGTAAGCGGTAAGCCCTGACACTCGTACAGTATTTAAAACCAACATAAGGGTGGTAATCAAGGTTAAAGCGTTGTAAACTCCCATGGTGGTCCTGTAGATACGGCCAACTTCAGCCATGTGGTGTCTTCTTTTTCTATCAGTCGGAAAACTGTTAATCAATCATTTGTCTTTCAATTGCGCACTGACATATGTCGTTGGTTTAATACATTTACAATAGAAATCCGATTACCTATACAATTTTAACCAATACAAAAAAACGCATTATAAGTATACATAAAGATATATATTTTTATAACTACCAATCAGATGTTCCATTGAGCTGGTGAATTTTCCCCTGATTAAATTATAATCCATTTATCATGGTAGTAAAAAAACTAAAATAAAACTAAACACACACTGCATACCACTCTTGCTCCAGACTTACGCTCTTTCACTCACCATGCTTATCGAGCATAATTAACACAACTATCATACCTCATTCTCTTACGTGATCTATCTACTCACAATTGTACTTTACCAACTCTCGTTCATTCCACTTTCATCTACGTACTAGCGGATGGTCAAACTATTTACAATTTCTAAGAAAGTGATTTAATATCTTCTGTTGCCGACTCGCCATGCTTAAAATTTTGGGATTCCGGACACATTCGCCCCTCGTTACAGAACAATTTCTTGAGAACCATCTTCGGTTCTGCGACCCACTCCCGTGTATCGAATGTTAAAGTTATACAATAACAAAAAAAATCAGCATTGTGGGTCAAATAGACCCGTGTTGCGGACCTGTAATTCTCCGTTTACCGTCTCCTCCCTTTCCATCCTATCCGACTCCCCTTGAGCGTCGAAATACTCTTCCATTTCGGAGGCAAGTCCTTGCGACAAGACCTCCTTTTGGTCAGCGTTAGTTGCTGGGACCCCTATTCCGGCACGTTCTAGGCTGTGACGAATGGTCTTTGACCCATTCCATATAACACATACAAAGTCTGTTAAACTGGCTGGTCGTTGCCTTATTCTTTGGGAACGACGTAGGGGTTGTGGTGGTTCAGCATTACTCCTTATCCTTCTACGAGGCCTCTTGACAGAAGTTTTTGGCAGCTCTTTTCTAGGGCTGTTCCAAATTGGTAGAGCTGCTACTTGGGCTGGAGATACTTCTTCCTCTTTGTCTTCTTCATCCTCCTCTATGTCATCGTGGCTTCCTGTTACACCCGGTTCTTCGGCGTTCGCATTCATCTCTAGCGTCTCATCTTCTTTTCCTACATCCATGCCATGATATTTCTTTAATCTGTTAACATGAACGGTTTGTTCTTTCTTTCCCTTAAGATCCGTAATTCGGTAAGTGACAGGCCCCAATTGATCCTCTATCTTGAAGGGTCCTATCCAAGGTTTTTGTAATTTCTTCGACCGTCCAATAGTACTACTCATGTCTCGCAAATATACTAGATCACCTATTTTGAAGAGTCTTTCCTCGCTGCTCTCGTTATATCGACTAATTCGGCTTTGTTTGGCCGTCTCGATGTTGTCCTGTACTGTCTCATAAACTTTCTTTAGCCTGGCTTCCAGTTCAGAAGCATAGTCTTCATCCATATTATATTTAGTTCTGCGGGGTTTCAAGAATTCGTCGATCGGCAGGGTTTGTTCTCGCCCATGCAGTAAGTAGTAAGGGCTATACCCCGTAGATGAGTGGGTACTACCTCTATAAGCCATCAAAACGTAGGGTATCCATCGATCCCAATCCCGCTGGCGAGGCGCGATAAAATGAGATAGCATATCCTTTAGGACTCTATGCGTCGGTTTAATCTGCCCGTTCGTAGTTGGGGCGTAACTGGCAGTATGAATTTGTTTGATCCGCATTAGTGCACAAACTTCCCTCATAAGTTCCGACATAAAATTACTTCCCCTATCTGTCAATAGTTTCCTGGGAGCTCCGTGTCTACATATGATCTCTTCAACGAATGATTTGGCTATTGTCGAGGCTTTTTGATCTGCCAATGGTATGGCTTCGCAGTACTTGGTTAGGTGATCTTGGAACGTCAATAAATACTTATTCCCTTCATCTGATTGCACCAATGGTCATACAATATCCATAGAGGTTATTTCCCATGGTTCCGACACGGCTGTGTAGTGTTGTAACGGTGCTTTCTTAAGATGAGGGGAAGTTTTCCTTCTATTACAAGCATCGCACTCGGTGCAATACTGGATTACGTCCGTCCGCAGTGTGGGCCAATAGAAACGTTTCCTTATGGTTAACAGAGTTTTCTGCTGTCCTTGGTGGCAGAACATCGGAGTGTCGTGGAAATCTTGTAAAATCTTTTTGATCAATTTCTTGGGTACAACCAGTTTGTCCTGACCATCCATCTGGTAAAGTATTCCTTCCGAGTCCTTGAAATATTCGTCTATAGTATCTCCGTCTTGATTTTCTAATCTATCTTTCATCAATTTACAAAAATCATCTTCTTCCTGAAGTCTTAGTAGCATGTCCAAGTCCCATATGGGTTCCCACAGCACATCTTCTTGTATGAGGTTCACTTTAGCGTTACCATCCGCTTCCTGGCGAGGCTCTTCTAATATAATTACTTTAATTCCACTTCCATAAGATAGAAATTGGATCATTTTTATTACTTCTTCCCACTGTAGTCCTTTTATTTGATCACTTGATTTCATGAAATTTAGTTCGCCTTCTCCATTTAAATCGCACTTTTGTCTTAACTGTTCTAAACATTCCCATACTTTTTGATATGACGATTCTTCCTGGGCTTTTCTTACATCCAGTAGGTAGTATATTCTTCTTTCTGGAATCTTCCACTCGACTACACTCTTTACATCTTCCTCTTGAAGCATCCGAGGTGTACCATAAATGTCTACTATTTGTTGAGTCATAGTGTCTGTCGCAGGCCCTGCTTTTGGAATAAAAACGACTATGGCTTTCCCTTCTACTAGGGTATTTATACCTCCTCTTATTTTTGGTACCTAAGTTGATTTCCATTCCTCGGACTCTTCCCGGTATTTGAGGTAATCCTCATATGTGGGATCTGCATAGTTGTTCTGTGAGTCGTACATCCTACTTAGAGCGTCCGCATTGCCATGTTTTCTTCCAGGGCGATGGATGTTTTCAAAATCGTACTCTGCTAATGTTAGAGCCCATCTAGTCAATCTTGAGCTGGGGTCCTTTAGTGTGAGAATCCACTTAAGAGGTCTGTGATCCGTAATGATTGTGAACCTCTTCCCGTACAGATAACATCGGGAGGTTTTAACCCCAAATATTACTCCTAGTAGTTCTTTCTCGGTAGTGGTATAGTTGAGCTCAGCTCGGTTTAGCTTCCGGCTAGCGTATGCTATCGGCCTTTATTTACCCTCTCTAATTTGGCTTAGGATTGCACCTACTCCAATTCCTGAGGCGTCCGTGGATAGAATGAACGGCTTACTGAAATCTGGGAATTTGAGTAATTTGTCCGATGTGAGAGCTTCTTTCAGTGTATCTATGGCTTTTATGATATCCTCTGTTATCTTAAACTCTGCATCCTTCTTAGTTAGATCTATCAGGGGTACTGAGATCTCTGTGATGTTTGGTATGAACCTTCTATACCAGTTGACTAAACCTAAAAATGCCCGTACACCCTTCACATTTTTTGGCAAGGGGTAGGTATGAATTGCTCTTAACTTCTCTGGATCCGGTGATACTCCTTCCCGAGATATAATATGGCCTAGGTACTTAACCTCTGGTAGCATGAAACTACACTTCTTAGGTTTTAATTTGATATTTTCTCTACCCAGTCGTTCAAATACCATTTCCAAGTTTTTGATGTGATATTTTCCTCCTGTTGAATTAAACACTATGATGTCGTCCAAATATACCATACAGACCTCTCCTGTCAGGCCTGCCAACGTAACGTTCATAAACCGTTGGAAGGTAACGGGAGCGTTCACTAACCCGAACGGCATTTTTTCATACTCATAATGTCCTTGATAAGTGCTAAATCTGGTCAAGGGAATGTCCTCTTCATCCATATCTATCTGATGGTATGCCTCTGCCACATCTATGACAGAAAATATCGTTTCTCCACCCGCTTTATAACCTTGTAACAGGTCTGTGATATTCGGCAGAGGATAATACTCCTTCTTCCTTACAGCATTGAGTCCCCGGAAATCTATACACATCCTGACTTTTTCTGTTCCATCCGCGGTTTTCTTGACTACTAAAACTACGGGTACTGACCAAGGACTTGAGGATGGTCTTATAATCTCGGCTGCTAGTATCTAGTATTTTTCTTTGCTGATAGGGTATTCTGTAAGGAGCTTTACAGATTGGTTGTGAACCCGATTCTAGGGTTATGCTATGTTTGACTTCCGTGGCACTAGTAATTGTTTCGTCATCATCCTTAAATAAATAGTGATATTTCTTTAATATCCTCCTGAGCTCTTCTCGTTGGGTCTCCTCAATATGGCCTAATTCAAACCCATCCTTTATCCAGTTGTCGTTTGAAAAATCAAATTTCGCAATAGTATGATTCATTTTTGTGTTCTGGGTCTCTACCGTACACTGGCAAGCCATTCCTATCTTCTGCCCTTTCTTGAGGGTAATCTCATTATATGAAGTGTTGACCAGTTGGATAGGCACCAACCTGTCATTCTTCGCCACAATATTCGCCAAGCGAAGAAAAGGATTCCTAAATTCTATGGGTTCACATACGACATATTCTCCTTCTATTCTCTTCTTGACCTTTCCATTCGTACACACCTCTGTTCTAGCTGGTACGGTCAATTCCTCCACCAGTAGTATATCCGCTGAAATATGTCCCGCAGCTCGTATACGTCCTTCTTGATCGACGAGGACGGCCTCTTCACTCTTCTTCATAAAGTCCTGTACTACGTGAAGCCATTGCTTCCACTCTTCTTTCCTTTCAGATCTGGCAGGAGTCCTGATCGAAGGGTTTGTACCCTTTTCTACCTCTTCGGTTTGACAAACTCGACTTATCTGTCGCGTCGCATGTGGCTTCATACCATTTCCCATAATTGATTTCACTACCCTGAGCCAACGTTTCCAATCTTCCTTCTTCACCATTTCAAGGGAATTCATCTCCTCATTGGTTCTTGTTTGGTCCTTGATGCATTCCATCGGGCTGGTCCTTTCCGACAACTCCTCCTTGGAGGTAGTTTTGTGTTCCCTGATGGTAAGCACCTCCATTGCTTCTCCAGCTAGGATTAATGGCAACCTGCGCCCCCATATTGCAATGGTTGGATTCGCAGCATAAGAGATTACTGCTTTGTGTCTCAACAGGAAGTCTCTACCGAGTAACACCGTGACTTCTCCCAGGATATCTTCATCACATACTAAGAAGTCAGCTGTTGTCTCCACGTTCGTTCCAGGTGCTGAGACGGATAATGTAACTAATCCATACAGCTTAATTTGGTGATCTGTGATTCCTCGTAGGCTTAGCTGATCCTTTAAAGTACTGTCTACGTATTCCGTTCGGACAATTTTGTTGCTAATCAACGAATAAGCTCCACACGTATCCACCAGGCTATCATGCAGTTCTCCATTAACTTCTATGGATACTATATACGGAACTCCCTTCGCGTATGGTCCCACGACATCATTACCAAAATGAGTTATCACTCCCGACGGACTGGTTCTTCCCGTGTTTCTTGGGTATCCGCGTCCCTCCGCATCGACATGCTCTTGTCTTATGTCTACTCCACCATCTATCCTAAATGCTCCATCTCTCCTTTCGAACTGGTATTGAGGCTTTCTTTACCCCTGACTTTGGTAAGAGCGATGATAACGTGTTCCTTGACGATCCTGTTGCTTCTGGATTTCGTTTCGTCTCTGATACGGAAAATCCGAAACTTGATCTGCTCTATTTCGGTTGATCCCTCCTTCGCGAGGTCCTCGTCCTGTTGACCGGTTCTGAGCGTAGCTTTTGGTTCGACAATCTCAAGCCCAATGACCTTCCTTCCCACAGTAGTAGCAACGGTCCTTATGCTCCACCAGCGATGCTGTGGGTCTTCCTTCCCCTTTGCTTCGGCATTCTCGGGATATATGTCCCCGATTTCCACAGCTAAAACATTTTTTTTCATTGTTGGAGAAAGCAACTCTGCTTGTTGACCCTCTTCCTTGGACCATCATAGTAGTAGTCTCCTGCAGGGTAACGATGGCTTCAGCTTCGTCCAAATCTAATTCCTTCTCTTTAAGCAACAGTACTTCAGTTTCTTTCATTAGATCCTTCCTCAAGCCCATTTTGAATTGATTTATTAGCAACTCCCTATTTGTCTTCCTTATTCCAGGAACCTCATCCGCTGCTGCCCCTTTTAAATCATCTTCAAGAGCCTTAGCTCCCATCAGCCGCAGCCTAATACAAAACGTCGCCACATTTTCATCATGGCGTTGATAGCATTGGCTAAGCCGCAACAGACTTTCACCCGGTAACCGTCGCGGTGAAAATTTATTCAACAACCTATTTTTTAAGTCAAAAAACGTTAAAGTGTCTAAGGATGGATCCGCTTTAAAAAAATCATAAGCCGCGCCTGAAAGTTTGAATTTTAATAATTTTAATGTTTCTTCTTCGGTCCAACCGTCCAACCTTGAACGCTGCTCCAACTTCTCTAAATATCTAGCGGCGTCTCTTCCATTTAAATCCGCTAGAGTAGCGGCAATAACTCCTAGGGGTTGAGTGGCTGGCGTTACCACAAAATGTGGTACCCCTCCAATCGAGGTACTGGTGGTCGTCGTAGAGTGTGGTGTGTGAGTGGGGTTAGTACCTAAGTTAGTAGTAGACATTGTGTTCTGCAGAGTCAGGTATACAATCCCAGAGCAGTTTTTATGAAATTGAAATAGAAAAAAAAATAGTACGGTACCTTGTATGGCTTCCACGACGCCTGGAAAAGAAGGGGGTAAATTAGGGATGGGGAGTTCAACCCGCTTGACTTCACCAACCTAAGACAAGCAACAATACCACAAAAGAAAATCTATAACTCCAAGTCCTTGCTGCGACCCCAATGTGTTGCTTCACCTATGAATCACCCTGTACAAAAAAAAATTCAAGCATTTACACGACACAAGATAGAATACTAAAACAAAAAAAAGATCGGTTACTCGTTCCACCTTGTTTGTGCTAGAAGTCGCTTCTGGCGGCTATCGTTAGAATGGTTCACCCTGTATACGGATTTTTTCCAATCTCTGCACAAAATTTATTGAGTCGCTCTGTATGGTACTGTCCTTCAAGTAACAGCTCCAGTATTGAAATCTCTGATCAAAACGACACGTTAATCAAGACTCGGCTGGATCACCCTGTGTAATTGAAAATATTAACTCTTTACTCTAACAACCGGGTCGGCCCTGTATATGGTCGGCTGCACTATTGGCAATGAAATACAATTTTAGTAAGCCCAGATAATGGGACCACCCTGTAAAAAACCTATAAAATGAATAAAAAAAAATCGACTTGTTTCGTGTAGTAACTGCTTCACCCTGTATAAGCACTGAAACAATTTATGAAACAATAAATACAATTTATACGCTCCTGGATCTCCCTGTATAGATATTATTCCAACTCCTAAATAGTGGACATAATTAAGCTATTCTGGGTCTCCCTGTATGTAGTCTGCTGCGATACTTTACCAGTGGAAAAAAATATTTCCGGATTCAATCGAACCTTCCGGTAGGTAATATTTTTCTTTACCCAGAAGATAAAAAAAAGATAACTAATGAATACAACCCCGTTATTTTGGACTCTCCTGTATGTAATATGCTACGATCAATCACAAAAGTCAAGAACAGACAAAAAAAATACGTTCGCTGAAATCATCAAATTTGGATCACTCTGTATATAATTTTTTGCGATACTGCGAACAAGATAAGACACAAAATTAGCAAATCTTCTTTGAGAACAAAAATCAAACGAAACCCGGAATTGCTTATGATATGGGAGTCTTCAGTTTTTCCCGGTTCTCAACGAATTCCTTGGTAAAGTGGGCCTACTACAACATTCGTGAAATCCCCAAAATTCTTGTCAACATACAAAATAAAAATCGACTTTTTCTTCACTCTGAAAATAGATATCCAACAAATAATTTTGCAAGCTCCGCGAATTCCTCACTTCGAAGCCGGTCAATATACTCTCCTGAAGATGGGAACAGCTATTCACGGCGCCGTTACAAAATAACTATAATTGAAAGATGGAGTCCTCGAGAGGGTTGAACAGGGTAGGGTAGCTAATTATTTATATAAAAAAATACAAATAAAATATAAAATATACATGAATATTTCCAGTTGATTTGTTCATAAATTCCGCAATAAATTTTTAATCGGTTGTATTATTCCGCTCTACTCAATGACTGAAAATTAAGTGTAGATCCCTCTGGGTCTATTTCAACCTACTTTGATATATCGAGTTTTTGTCAAAAAAAAATAGATCTCACCTACCTAACCTTTTCTTTAAAAAAAACATCCCTTGTTAACCTAACCTTTTCTTTTTAAGAAGACGATCCCACCTGATCCTTTAAAAAAAATATTAATCCCTCCTAACCTAACCTTTTCTTTTTAAAAAGACATCCCATTTACCTAACCTTTTCTTTTAAAAAGACATCCCACCTGATCCTATGAAAAAAATCAACCCCTTCTAACCTAACCTTTTCTTTTTTAAAAAGACATCCCTCCGCTGTCACCAGATTGTAACCCTGCGGGTCGTTAAAGACCTACTTACGTTATTTACGGGTTACTGACGAAAGTAAATTTGAGGGAGATTTCACCCCTCTATCTGATGGCTTATTTGGTTATGCCTAGTGACTGTCACCACAAAAAAATAAGATTATGAATTAAGTACATCCCTGTTTAAATTCCTTCGAGCGGTCTAAGCTATTTTTCCGAAAGAGCTTGAAGCCCCACCTCGGTTTACAATACGAGGATTTATTTTTAGAAAATTTAGAAAAGGGTAGAGTGATTTAAATGAAAAACCTGAGTTCAACTAATCCATATATATATATATATATATATATATATATATATATATATATATATATATATATATATATAAATAATCAATGAAAAGATTGAAGAATAACGCGTGAAATATGAAAAAAAATAGAATTAGCGGGCATATCACGCAAAAGAGGTTACAGAGAATGAGTGGTAACCGTAGACATGCATGTTTCTGGCTCATTAGCCTTCATCGGTACGGCATAACCAAGAAAAGGTGTACAACTTGGGAGCAAGGATGTTAATTGAAACATGAGAAAACACAAACAACGGATTTCAACAAGATAACCAAACGCACATTTGTGCCTTCAAATGGAAGATCCCGAGTTTTCAGGACAACAACCAACAGAGACACGGAGGCGTCTATAGCTCTCCTGTCTGATCCTTCTGACCCTGGAAAAAGACAAATAATCAATGAAAAGATTGGAGAATAACGCGTGGAATATGAAAACAAAAATAGAATTAGCGGGCATATCACGCAAAAGAGGTTACAGAGAATGAGTGGTAACCGTAGACATGCATGTTTCTGGCTCATTAGCCTTCATCGGTACGGTATAACCAAGAAAAGGTGTACAACTTGGGAGCAAGGATGTTAATTGAAACATGAGAAAACACAAACAACGAATTTCAACAAGATAACCAAACGCACATTTGTGCCTTCAAATGGAAGATCCCAAGTTTTCTCATGTTTCAATTAACATCCTTGCTCCCAAGTTGTACACCTTTTCTTGGTTATGCCGTACCGATGAAGGCTAATGAGCCAGAAACATGCATGTCTACGGTTACCACTCATTCTGTGTAACCTCTTTTGCGTGATATGCCCGCTAATTCTATTTCTTTTTTCATATTCCACGCGTTATTCTTCAATCTTTTCATTGATGATTTGTCTTTTTCCAGGGTCAGAAGGATCAGACAGGAGAGCTATAGACGCCTCCGTGTCTCTGTTGGTTGTTGTCCTAAAAACTCGGGATCTTCCATTTGAAGGCACAAATGTGCGTTTGGTTATCTTGTTGAAATCCGTTATTTGTGTTTTCTCATGTTTCAATTAACATCCTTGCTCCCAAGTTGTACACCTTTTCTTGGTTATGCCGTACCGATGAAGGCTAATGAGCCAGAAACATGCATGTCTACGGTCACCACTCATTCTCTGTAACCTCTTTTGCGTGATATGCCCGCTAATTCTATTTATATATATATATATATATATATATAGTCCTTCATAAAATAGTTAGAATTTTATAATTAACAAACAAATGAAATAAGCAAAAAAAAAATTAAAGAAAATATAGAAATGTTAAATTAGCCTATTCCCTAATTGGCGCAATAAGAATCAACTCAAAAAATCGCTGGAGTTACAAATCCCCTTAGTTTTTAGTAAAATTATAAACAATGTGAAATTTATGATAGAACTTGAGACAACACGTTAAAATATGATTCTTTCTCATTAATATCCAAACAAACAAAAATTATTTAGCCTATACGGCCGAAATCTGATGGAACTAGTTCACACGGTTACAGTGAAATTTCGTCCACAATATAATGAACTACTGAGGATTAGTTCCTCCCTCTATTAAAAGAAAATATGTATCCGCTAAATGTCACTGTATACGTGTTTAAAATAACATGAAATGATTTGAACTGCCTGGGACCATTTGATCAAATAAAAAAATTAGTAATAACAAAAAATTATATAAAATAAAAAAACAGTTTCTTGTGAAGCCGTTACAAAATATCGCCTCTTACTGGCCCTCTTGATCTGTAGATCAGTTGATGACCTTTTATGATTTTCGGCGGCAATATTTTGTAATACTTACCTAAATACTACCCTGACAAATCTGATTAGTAGTTTCGACGTACTCGTTAGCGAGAAGCAATGTACCGACAGGTTCCTAGTTCGTACAATATGACAACTCTCAGTCAATCTCCACATTTCCTGATTCTGCATGTACATCCCTCAAAACTGGTTAGTCTGTTAAATAAACTTTTAAATTACTCACCGGAGACGAATCTCTTCTCCTCAGACGTGGAGGCCCAGAATATATGCACACAACAAACAAAAAAAATTATCACTTATTTAGTGATTTTCGCAAAATTCACAGAAACTACCCGAGTTGTTCAGATCGCCGCACCGGCTGAACAAGCTCTGGTTCTTTTATTTTTTTTCTTTTCCCCCTTCATTAAATCTTTCAGTTACCTCCATATGTCGGTTGCTGACTTTGCGATTTCATACATGAGTTCAGGTATTTCCCAATTTTTTTGTTTTATATTATGCTTCTAAATTACGATTGAAATAGCTTACGGCATAACTTCCGCTAACCTAGTTTTACGAAATTATCAACAATTTTTGTTTAATATAATTTCGTAACGAACTGGCTGAAGGTATATTATTTCATTTTTTTATATGATCCCAATTCCAATGATTATTATTATATTAATAATTATAATTTATTTATACCCATCATTACACTATTCTTTCTCATCAAATCTCAAACAGTTGATAAGAAATTCGAAAAGATTTTTATTCATAGTACTTGTAAACATTACTGGTCCAAAAACTGGGGACCATAATTCATTAAGTGTTAAATAAGAACTTGAAAAAAAACCGCTCAAATAGAAGAGTCCGATTAGGGCATTCATTACCACACGACTCGTTGGTCCAATGTACCACTGCTCAGATTCATATTTTACTTTTTTACGTTCGATTTCATCGTTGGTACATTTGACAAATATATCGAAAATAACGTCTAGGCAAAAAAGATTCCTTATTTGTTTTGGCTTTACAACACCTTTAGCAACTCCATTTAGTCCTGGTAAGCGAGTGACCAAATTATTTTAACGAGTTCTACTGTTAATAGCATAGAGGCTGTCCAAATTCCATTTACGTGTATTTTTGAAATACATCACCCTTTCTGCATGGACAGTTGGGTCCACTAGCATATGCTAATTAACATCGTCGCTAGAAACGGATGTTTCAGATTCGTCATCTTCATATTCAGTGAAACCCTCTTGTTCACTTTCGTCGCTATCCGCAATATTAGAATCGTTCAGGTCTTCATGTATTAATGGCTCTAATTGATGGAGTTTAAGAGGTCATTTTCTAGATAAATTCCAATAACTGGTTCCTGGCTCGTCTAATTTCGGTCTTTTGGCTCCATTATAGTAGATGAAATGTACTGAATAGAGAAAATGCTGCAGTTGACTATGCATTTAATAAAAAGTATTTCAACTTACCCCAGCGATTTTGTACCATGAATTACAAGGTGGTGTAATGATTCCGTAATCCCTATTATTACAATCTTATGGTGAAGCAGTGATCAACTCGGCCGATGTTGCTGATCCCACCGCTGCCACCACTGTAATGAATGGTTTTTTTTCCGAATTCGCTGTAATAATCCAGTGGCCGCTGTCACCAGTGTAATAAACTGTTTATCAACTGTCTATTTATTCTGTCACCAGCGAAATAAATGTGAGCTGTTACCACTGTGATGAATCGGTAGATTCCGATTGTATATTTATCCTTTGTAATGAATATTTGTTCACCACTATAATGAAAGCTGTGATCGTTTAGGGGTTTACAGCCCTCCGTTACGAGTGTAGGACAATCTTTGAATTCCTATTTCCTTGAATTTTGCAGCGTGCTGTCACCAGTGCCTTATTGCACAATTTAGAGCCGGGAATCCCCCTGTGGGTAACCTCGGTGGAGGTGGTTTCCTGACACGAGCGGACAAGGTCTCCGTGGGGCCTCTAGGGCTTGTACAATGTGTCAAGCCTGAGTTCTGAGGGAGGTCGCGTCAACCCGTTCAATCCTGCTGGGTCCGATGGTAGGAGTTGTTGATAAAAGAAACAGACTGGGTGGATAATATGTACATATATATTACAAACAGAAAATAATTACAGTAATTCAGCCCTGGTTGGGACAAAATAAAAGTTGATCGGGGGAGAATGTCCCGGTACGATACACTAGAAATTAATTAGGGAAAAACGTCTTTCATAATCAGGAATTAGTTTCTCATTATTATGACAAAAGTAAAAGATGTCTTGCATATGACTATCCCTGTATAAGGAATAAGAAAAAATTAATATGACTCGGGCAAAACGTCTTCCATAATCTGAAAGTAGTCTTTCCTGATTATGACATAAATGAAAGATATCTGGCGTATGAATATCCCTGTATATAAGAAAATAACGATCAAAAATATCTTTCGAAATCTGGAGGTATAAATACGATATTTCTTACATATGAATATCCCTGAACAATATAAGAAAGTAACTACCAAAAAAAGTCTTTCGAAATCTGAAGGTATAAATACGATATTTCTTACATATGAATATCCCTGTACAATATAAGAAAGTAACTATCAAAAAAAAGTTTTTCGCAATCTGAAGGTATAAATAAGATATATCTCACATATGAATATCCCTGTACAATATAAGAAAGTAACTATCAAAAAAACTCTTTCGAAAATCTGGCGGTAATCTGACCTGGCCATGATATAAACAAGATGATTCTTACATATTAATATCCCTGTATAATCTTCAAGTTCCTTTGACTAAAATTTCGGGGTTCCCTGGATAATTAAATCGATTACAAATCGTACTATTTCCTAAATATGTTAGGTGAGGGGTTCAAATGTCAATAGTGCACTTAATATGACCAGGAAATGTATCTTTGGACACCTAGTCAAATACGATATTTGTTCAAAAAAAATAATTATAATGACATCGAAAAAACTTATGATTTTGAAATATCACAAATCACAACAACACAATATCACTGTTTACGTACGGCCTTCGAAGTGTCAGGCCATACAGTACCTGAGCACTCTATGAGGGTTACTACCTCACTGCCTCTGTTACCAAATTTTCTGCTATTTATTTCAGAAGATTTTGGATATGTTATTTAATTTCCTTCGTGTTGCCCTTGTCTCGTATTTTTTAAATTTCGTAATTGAAGGTTAATTTTCAATTTCTTTATACTAAGTTGCAAGGTTTGTCTATATTTTCATAAACAAATCATCGTGTGTTTTGTCATCGACCTTGTCGGTTGTGTAAAATTGTTAGTTTAAATTCTTTTCCGGTCTAGATCAACAATTGTTTTTATATTAAATTGGATTCGACTTATTTTCTCATCAAGAAAATTATATATCTATATAGGGTGTTCCTGAATTTCCCTTTGCCATATTTCGTGTTTATTACAGTGGCGTCGTATACGACCTTCTCACGATAACTCAAAACTGGAAAAATTTCACACACTCTCTCGTTCGGCATCTGCGACACAACTGTAAACAAGGAACGTACTGAAACGCACCGCCACGAGATCAGAGGGACGTCGTAGTATTCACGAGTTGGATAACGCTTGGTGTCGCCATTGACGCCACCTTGTGGTTCCAGGGTTAAAATAAAATCAATTCCAAAAATTGAACAATTATGTCATCACAATTTTCTCCCATTATATATAACAACATATCGATTTACTCTTTCTCGGATTTAGATGCCAATCAACAAACAGGAACATATTTTCTAAAGCATCTTTCCCATCAAGGCCAGGCTGCGCTGGGTTGCTGAAATTAAACAGGAGTACTTGCAAAAGTTGCATTATTTTGCTGATATATGTCTGGCTGCGACATTTTTACTATTTGTTTGAAGACAATATCTTTTCTACGAGATAACGTGGGTACATTTATTACACTGCCACCATGTTGTGTTGGATACCAGAATATTAGAATATTCTCTATTTAACTTCATAAAAGTACCATCCAACTAAACTCATCATTTCAATCCTAATGAAAAGTCTCGGATAGATGTCGCCTGACCGAGTCTAGGTGAACTTAACACAACAAAATGGTGGCGACAGGCCGTATCTACAAGCTCATCAAGATTGATTTTATGTATGTCGATTCGCATTAAACTGGTCCTATTAATCCAGATGAACTTACCGATCCGTTGAAAGAACACTAGCATATCGGCTTTCTACACACTTACTTCGTAGAATAGAATCAGTGACAAAATACCATTTCATTTATTAGTATATCGTCGTTCTTGAGTGATCGCGGAAGTGTTTATAGCTCTTGTTTGTTTTTATTAGTGCGTCATGATTTCTTGAAGGTAAGCAGATCAAGAACGTTTATTATATTTTGAGATAAATAGAATATTGGGTGTTAATAAACATCAATAAAGATATGTTAAATGTTTATAAAACACAAACGACAATTTTTCTCTTTGGGAGCACATATTGGAAACGATGTTCCGATAAAGGAACGATAGGACAATATTATACTCTGTCCATTACAAATGGGACGTAATATTTGCTTTATAGTTTTTGTTGTTGCAGATATGGTCGACGGCCATTGAAGCTTCATGAGGTCATGGAAGAGATAGATAATCTTGACGAAGACTCTTTACCACCAGATAGCATAATTATATTACCACACGAAAGTGCCAATAATGAGAATACCGATGAAGATTCAGGGGATGAAGATCTCGTATTTCCCAGTAATCTTTCGGGAAGCCAATTGAGGATAAAGACTCCCACAAGAATAATGAAGACTCTGATAGCGAGGACGATCTACCTCTATCAACACGTATAGCCAAGAGAAAAAAAATATCGGAAAATAGTCAATAAAAAAGCCTGTGATCCAATGGTCCGATGACAATATACATTCCAGATTTTCTAAGTGGATAGATAAATATGGCCCTAAAAATGATAAATTCCCACTAGATTTATTTATGTACTTACTTGATACAGATATGATTGAAATGTTTAGTGAACTACACGAATATGTATGCCTCTAAAAAGAATCAACTTTCTAAAATTTCTCTGGATTCATTTTATTGCTTCATTGGAGTTCTGATTCTAAGTGGGTATGTCATCGTAAGTCGTCGTAAAATGTACTGGCAAAATTCTCCAGATATAAATAATACTTTAGTTTGTGAAGCAATTTCCCGAGACAGTTTTCAATACAAAATGTCAAATTTACATTGTAATGCCAATAATGTTGTAAATGAAAAAGACAAGTTTTCTAAAATGAGACAGTTGTTCGATTCTTTGAACAATCGATTACGATTGTTTACACCCGATGAAGAAAATCACAGTGTTGATGAATCCATGGTACCTTATTTTGGGCGCCATAGATGCAAATAAGTCATAAAAGGCAACCCAATCCGGTGGGGTTATAAATTTTGGACAAGAAACAACTAGATTAGGCTACATAGTATGGTTTGATCGATATGAAGGTTCGTCTACGACTCTCCCAGGCAAATACAAGGACATGGGACTTGATGGAAGTGTTATATTACAATACGTCGATACACTAACAAGTCAAATCTATCGACCCTATCACATATTTTATGATAATTTTTTTACCTCATATTTGTTACTGGAAGAACTGAAAGGATTAGGTGCACGGGAACTATGAGAGAAAATAGAATACTTCCAGACCCAATGAACAAATCAAAAGTGATGAAAAAGAAACCAAAGGGTTCATCTACGCATAAAACTGGGAATGGAACAATACTCGTTTGCAAATGGCACAACAACAATGTAGTATCAATAGCTGCAAATTCCCTGCCAGTTCAACCCATAAATAAGGTAAAACGATACTCCAGATCTGATAAGGAGCATATTTATATAGATCAGCCCTATAAAATCCAGAAATACAATGAAAACATGGGAGGAGTAGATACAGCTGATCAAAATATCGGACTAAACAGAATATCTATCAAAGGAAAAAAGTGGTATTTTCCACTATTTTGTCAATACATCGACATGGCTCTTGAAAATGCGTGGCAGCTTCATAGAAAAATGATGGTGAATTAATATAACTGTCTCCACCCTCACTTCGTGGAATCTACTCATATTAATGTTTCAAATTAAACTCACTGTTTCTAGCTAATTCCACAATATAATAAAAAAATTTATTATATTATTTTAATATAACACTAAGGGTACATTAAATCAGTTGTCGTTCAGAAGAAGTATGGCAACAAATATTTTGGAGACATATGAGAAATTTTCTCGAAGGGGCCCTTCAAAACTACAACAAAATGATAATGAATATTCGAGATATGAAAGGTTGGATCATTTGGTTCAGTATCAAAACAAGCAATCCAGATGCCGCGTCTGTCACAAAAATTCATTTTTGGTTTGCAAGAAATGTAGAATTGCGCTACATCCAAAAGAATGTCTACAATCATATCATACTTTGTTATTTTTAATAAAAATCTCATATTCTGATGGTTGTTCATTGTCCTACTGTTCATTTAAAGGAATACCTCATATTTAAAAAATATGATAATCAAGAGAAATTTGACATTTTTTCAAGCTGTTAACTCATATATCCATACAAAATTTAATAACAAAACTCAAGATTCAAAAAATAATAATTTCAGGTTCATCTGGGTTAATACAATCTCGATTGCACTACACAAGATATATTCTTTGTTGGATTGTTAGCATTGTGGAAAAAGAATGATAATTTGAACATTATTCACCAAATTTTGCAAGAATTCATTGGATTTTACAAAAAACTGAATATAAAATAACGCATATTTTGAAGAACTTGAATTTTATTCCGTTTTATCGGGTTTTTGAACGAGCAGTAATTTTTATCAACAATGATATTTTTCACTAAAATTAAAAATATAAAATGTTCTTCCTCTTAGGCGTCGCATTCGTGGACTCACTTTATATATCCCATAATTTCAATTCAATCACCCATCATTATTTACAGTATATTTGAATATATAAACATAAATTCTTTTTTACAAATATAACTGTCGCAGAATGTGCTCTTTTGGCTGGCCTACGACTCAAGTTCGCTTTAGTTCGGTCCAATGCCGACGGCGTTCTAGCAAATTTCACATATTTACGGCATTTTGACGTCGACTTGTTGGCATTCGCGTGAAATTTCATTTCGGTAGCGAAATGTCTTTCGAAAATACTTGGAAGTTGAAACCTTCAGACAGATATATACGCAGCAGAAGTTATTTGGAAAGCAAACGGTCTGGAACTTTTCGGCGATGAAGCTGTCGACTGTCAGTCAAAAAAAAATAAACACCTTGAAAATAGCGGCCATGTACGAGTATCGTTTCGATCTTTACGAACCCATTGTTGTATTTATTGACATGTTACAACGTCTTTGAAATACTGAAATATGTTTTCTCTACTTTTGCAGTCACTATACATCAACTGACGGAAATTTGTACTGTCAAGTTGACGGTCGCTGTAAACAAAAGTTGTACGTAGAATACTTACCGTACAACCCCATATATCCATCATACAATGCACAGTTTAGATTTTACTAATATATGTTGAAGACATTTTTGGAATGTCTAACTGTTCTCATTCATGAGTATGCCCGTCAGATTATTTCTGAAGCACGAGAAGTTGATCTACTAGTAGTACTCAAAATGAGTGAATAATAGACTTAATATTTTATTACTAGATGTAGTGAAGAAATGTGTAGAAATCTGTGAAAATGTTGATTTTAGATGCTTAAGCGCAAATTAACGCAAAACGTGTTATTCTTTTGAACCATAAAGAGCGTTAAAGTTGAAAAAATTGAGAAATCTACAGGTTGTATCAAAAGAAACGTATGTTTTCTACGTAAACATAACATTTATTAAAAGTAATATCTCATCCATTGCTCAAATGTGACTGGTAGTTTAATCAATGAGAAACACAAAGTCAATATGTCACGAAGTTTTTAATATTTGAAGTTTCACTGAAATGGATCCATGAGCAACTAGTTTCGGCCATCTTCAGGCTACAAATAATTTTTGGGTTTTAGGAAGAAAACATTTAATATTACACATATCTCACCTAAGTGAAAATAATTAATGGAGCAACAAACGTCCAAGTAACAGCGCTGATAAAGGGAAGGATGTGAGAGAACTAACAAATTTTATGGATAAAATTAAGGTGTACTAAAAAAAACTTCATGACTCAGAATTTGAGTTGAATTATCATTGTGACATATAGAAAAATTTGGAAAAGAAGTAGTAGACAAAAAAATGTTCAAGAAAACATATTATATTTGTTGATGGGGAAAAAAATTGAACTATAGTACCGGTTCAATTAGGGTCATGATATAAACGGAAGGAACATCTTTTTGTTTAATTAATAAATACCAGCTCTTATTAAAAGAGTGGAGTCTGGGGGTGTTAAGAAAGCAAGAAGGGATGGCAAATATGATCTTAAACTCCCTAAATAAGAAGGCAGAAACAACCGAAAGAGGAGGGTCATTCATCAGACAAGAGAACCGGTTGTGGGAATAAGTGGACAGGAATATAACAAACGGTGAAAAGGTTGACTTTAGGAAAAAGGACGGCTTTTTAGTCTGTTCACTGAAACTAAAATAAAATAAGACCCAGTAAAACAAGGCTAAAAATGTTATGCAATGGTGAACCATTATGATGTAGCCAATATAGGTGTAGAGCACAAAGAAAAATGAAATTAACTCACGAAAATATAGAGACATTGAAAGGAATCACTTTTAACAGACGCACCAACAATGATATGAACCACAGACAGTATGGAATATATATTCGTTAAGAACATAATTATAGGAAGTATATCAAATTTCAATGTTGACCCCTGAGAGGGAAAATCAAAAATCTCACTATTCTCTTTACATATGGAGCCAAATAAAATCGTAAAAAAGTTTAGTAACAAGGTAGATTGAGGTTAATGGGAATTGCAACAACAATAAACGTATGCTACCCCTAAAATTGAAGGAACGAATGAAATTTGGTAGAAAGTATCGTAAACTAAATTTACTCTGTAAAAAAGGAAGGAAGACTTATTATTCTACTAAATGTAGTAGTTTAGTCAAAAGATTAAGAAGAAGATTATGACAGTAGTATATAACCTTTAAAAAGAATGAATAAAATAGCAAACTTAATGGTTTCTGCAGTAAATTACATGCTTGGCTATGTGTTCTAATTTGAGTTCTTTACTTGCGAAAATTTTCATAAATAATTTGGAAGAAATTTAAGTCAATGATTCCTTCTTTAAAAAATATATAGTATTTTACTATCGCTATGTTGACGATTGTATCGTTCTTTTTAATGATACCCACCAAGAGGCTTTCTCATTCCTGGATTTTATTAACACCCTTCATCCTTGAATTAAATTCACAATCAAGTTTCAGTTCGTATTCCCTTTTTGGATTTGATGATCACTAGGGATGATAGTTCTGGAAGGTTGGATTTTCACATTTATCGTGAACCAACCACAACGGACTCAGTTATTGATTTTCATTCTAACCACCCCCAATCACATAAAATTACATCTTTAAATAGTTTCTTACATAGGGTCTTCTCATTACCTTTGTCACATGAAGACTTCAATAGGGAAATCAATATTATTAAACAAATTGCAATTAATACCAACTTTCCAATTTATGTATTCAACAAAATCTACATTTTAATAAATTTAAACTGACTTTTCCCACTATTACATTGCACGATAACATTTCAAACAAAGATGAATCTAAGTATGCTGGTTCTTTACACTTCCTTGGCCCAGTATCTTATAAGTTTGGCAATATTTTCAAGAAGTATAATATTAAATTTAGCTTTAACACTAACAAAAGATTAGGATCTCTTTTGGTTAACACCAAAGATTTTGTTCCGGTTCTTCATTCTCCTCGTGTATATAAATTGAGCTGTCGTGACTGTTATGCTGTCTATATTGGTCAGTCTAGTCGTTTGTTAGACACTAGAATTGAAGAACATCTTAGTTTTGTTTACAGATTTCATAACACTGACCCACCTGCTTCACCATCTGCGTTTGCATTATAACTGAGAACTACAACTTCTATTTATCATATGCGTGTAGATAACATAAGTGCTTTGAAGGTCCTAGGATGAATTTACTCGAGATTTTTGGGATTTACAAGATTTATTCTGATAACAATGTTATTTGTCTTAATGAACAACTAAGACCAAGAAATCTATACATCTTCCTCAGCCTCCCATTTTGATTGTCAATTGTATTCCTTTGTTTATAATTAGTTTTATTTTCGTCAATTTTGTTATTGTTAAAATCGCCGGTAATAATATTTCACCGACTTTATGTAATTTACCGTAGAAACAATTTCTTGCACAATTTTATTCATTCTTTTTAAATGTTAATTACTACTGTCACAATCTTCTTTTTTATCTTTTGACTACACCACTACATTTGGTTTATTGATAAGTCTTCTTCTCTTTTTTACAGAGTAAATTTTGTTTACGATAATTTCTACCATAATTTTATTCGTTTTTTTTTTAATTCTAGTGGTAGCATACGTTTATAGTTGTTGCCCTTTCCATTAACCTCAATCTACCTTGTTACTAAACTTTTCTACGATCTTATTTGGCTCCATATGTAGAGAGATTTGTAAAATTTTTGATTTTACCTCTCAGGGGTCAACATTGAAATTTGACATACTTCCTCTAATTATGTTCTAACCGGATATATATTCCATATTGTCTGTGGTTCATATCAATGTTGGTGCATCTATCAAAAGAGATTCCATTAAATGTGTTTGAATTTTAGTGATTTAATTTCATTTTTCCTTGTGTTATGGACTTATATTGGCTACATCATAATGGTTCAGCATTGCATACCATTTTAAGCCATGTTTTACTGGCTCTTATTTCATTTCAGTTCCAGTGACATACCAAAAATACGTGCTTTTTCCTATAGTCAACCTTTTCACGGTTTGTCACATTCCTGTCCACTTATTCCCACAACCGGTTCTCTTGTCTGATGAATGACCCTCCTCTGTCGGTTGTTCGTTCCTCCTTATTTAGGGAGTTTCAGATCATATTTGCCAACCCTTCCTCCTTTCCTAACACCTACTGACTCCATTCTTTTAATGAGAGTTGGTATTAATTAATTAAACAAAAAGTTGTTCCCCCCTTTATATCATGACCCCAATTAAATTGGTAATATAGTTCAATTTTTCTTCCTTCATCTACAAATATAATCTGTTTCCTTTAACATTTTTATTTTCTACTACTTCCTACCCAAGTTTTTTTATATGTCACAGTGATAATTCAACTCAAATTTTGAGTAATATAGTTTTTCTTAGTACATCTTAGTATTTTTCTCACATCCTTTCCTCTATCAGCGCTGTTACTTGGACCTTTGTTAACCCATTAATTATTTTCACTTAGGTAAGATATGTTTATTATTAAATATTTTCTTCCTTAAACCCAAACATTATTTGTAGCCTGAAGATGGCCATTGTAGGCCGAAACTAGTTGCTTATGGAGGCATTTTAGTAAAACTTCGAATATTGAAAACTTATTGAAATCTTGACTTAGTGTTTTTCATTGATTTGAGATAACATTTATTAATTTTCAATAGTAATGCCACTGGTGATTGAATTTTTGAGATAAGTTTAACGATACTGAGGTGTTTTCTTTAAGCAACTCATTTGAGTTATGAAATGAAAGACAGACATGAGATAATTTCCATCAAGGTGTGGTATTGGATTAGACCATTTCACGAACAAAGTGAAAAGTCAAAAGCTTCCTATTGGCGAGAATCAGATGAAGACTTTGAATAATAATAAATTTAATTTAGGAAGGTACCCCAAATATGTTCGTTTACTATAACTAACTTATCATACTTAACTATAGTAAAGTCGCAATCGGTACGGGGCAATAAAACTGTCGGAACAGGTCATTTCCGAAGTGGGTACCTATTATTATTTTTAAGGTATAGAGACAGTCGGATTACTGAAATATTTATTACAAATATAATTGAATGCCTATATTATTTTGGTGCATTCGGTTGTAATTTTTTTATGAACATATAAACCACTTGCATATTATTATTGTTAAAATAATTTTGAAGAACCATTGCGAGTCTTAATGACCTCAGACAGACGGGGTGGGATTATAATTCCAGAGATAATTCCCTTACCTGACAATGTAATTTGTGTATTTTAGTTTCAAAGGTAGTTGCAGTCTGACTGTCAGAAATTATTTATTTAGTGAATTTGGAAAGAACTTGCTAGCTTGATATTTTTTATAAAGTAATTACTGTGACCATTATTTTAGGTTAATAGTAACATTGGCAGAACATTTGCAGTGTGGGTCCGGGTTTACAAATGTAAAGCGTACGAAAAAGTTGGCGTTGTCGGTGAACGGGAAAGTATTGATAAACAATGTTTATAATTATTTATGAACTGAAAATCCTTTAGGTTCAGTTGATAACATTGTTGCAAAGTCAAGTAATATGACAGGCGTAAGCAAATCAACAATATACAAAATTAGAAGTAGAGCGAAAAGTGGAGTTATTAAACTTGCAAAGAAAAATGCAGGCGGTAAAAAGAAAGTTGAATTCACAGAAGAAATTAAAAACGCAATAAGAAGAAAAGTGCACGAATTCTATTTTAGGAGAGAAATCCCAACACTAACTAAAATTTCGGATGAAATGAATGAAGATCCATATTTTCCTAAAATGGGCCGAACAAAACTACGGGAAAAACTACAGGAATCAAAATTTGAATGGGCAAAACATGATAGAAAAGCGATTCTAATTGATACTGACGAAATTATTTGTTGGAAATGGGAATATCTAATAACAATATTTGAATTGCGAGCAAAAGGCAAATCGATATTTTTTTTCTTGGATGAAACCTGGGTGAATCAAGGCTACACTGTAAGTAAAATGTGGCAGGATACCGACATTCAATCTTCATGGAAGGCTTTTTTGGATGGATTATCTACAGGATTGAAGAGTCCATCCGGCAAGGGACTACGTCTAATCATAACTCATATTGGGTTTTTAGATGGTGGCTCTTTAATATTCCAATCTAAAAAAACTAGAGATTACGGTGAAAATATGATCGCCGACGTTTTTGAGGAATATTTTGAGCAAATGATTGACCTAATACCAGGAGGTTCAGTGATAGTATTAGATAACGCTAGTTAGCAGTCTCGTCACATTGAAAAGGTGCCAAACTCACCATGGGGAAAACAAGAGATCATTGAATGGCTAACAGACAAAAATATTAATTTGCCTCAATAATCAGTCAAGCCAGAACTCCTTCAAATTAAAAAATTGATTAAGCCTCCTGCTCGATATGCAGTGGACGAACTAGCAAAAAAACATGATATTGACGTTGTGCGACTTCCACTATATCACTGCCATTTAAATCCGATAGAACTGATATGGGCACAAGTGAAAAGTTTTATAGGTCGTCATAATACTATATTCAAACTAAAAGATTTGCGAACATTATTAGACAGGTCCCTATTACAAGTTACTAAAGAAAATTGGCAAAAAGCAATTTATCATGTATTGAAAGAGGAAGAAAACATGTGGAATCTGGACAATATCTTAGATGCAGACATTACAGTGACACCATTAATGATTTCAATAAGTAATGACTCATCAAGTGACGATTGTGATTCCGACAGTGCTTTAGTGACATTTGTACTCACTAATTTAGACTAAGATGAAGGAAGAGCTATTTAAAACGATTTACAAGTAGCACGTTCATATTAATTTGGTGAGCAAATTACAATTAGTACCTATCATAACATTGTAGTATTTAGAATTCGAGTCATAATTTAACGGTCAACATTATAAACCACACTTATTTAATAGGTATTTTCATAATTCAAAACATAAGTAATACAACAAATATTAACAATATATACCTACGAACCTCTAATACTGTTCCTAAACCTACGCCTATTATACCCCTAGAAAGTATTACGATAAGACTCGGTCATTATTATCTTTCTACAATACCCTTCGGCACAAATAAATTTCTTTTCTTCACAACAATCATTACAGCAGGTAGGGTAAAATTACATATTTTGTTTGGTCCACTTGTGGTGACCAAGTCACAGAAAATTTTGATTTATTACTCCGCCCCGATTGCGATTTTGCTTTAGAAATAATTTGTTACAATTATTATTTGCTAGCTGTAACAATGGAAATCTTTTTACATTTGAAACAAAACACCTAATTCTCGAGTACCGGCCAACACAATTTTTGTAACAGAGTTCAAGTTTATTTTTATAATGCTCATAGTCCTACATAAAACCGGCTCGAAACGGTTCCCATGATCAGAGCCTGAAAGTTGTAAGTGAATCCCTAGTACATCATTAAATGGCTACTTTGTCCGTGTGAAACGTTTGCGTATGAAAATGCCAGCCGGTTTCCCACGTTGTAAAACTTGCGAGAAAAATCGAAACGGTTTCCATGTAAAAATTGATTAGACATGTTCTTAAGGTCTCAACTAATAGCGGTAAATCAGTGGCAGAGGTTTAGTCGTACAAAAAACACTTGGCAGAGGCGATTGACAAGTGTCGGAAAACCCCCTCGAAAAATCGATACGGTTCCCGCGCCAAACATTCTTTAACACTTAACTAAGAACTGTGTGTAATGGCAGAAGTTTTGGATGACAATAAACCCTCGGCAGAGATTATTTAGTCGGAAAATGTCAACCAATTTGTTAATACACGATTGTTCGTTAAGTTTGCAAGTTGAGGCCAATTTTATGTATGTCATTAGAATTTTTTTTAATTCTACCCCAATTAAAAAAAATATCACGATACGGTTAAAACTCGCTGAAAAGCTCGGATTTTCTATCGCGCGTTCAATTTGAAGCCCCTCTCTCGCTTTTCGTAAGCCAGGATACAGAGAGAGAGAGAGAGAGAGAGAGAGAGAGAGAGAGAGAGAGAGAGAGGGAGAGAGAGAGAGAGAGAGAGAGAGAGAGGGAGAGAGAGAGAGACGCAACAGCGCCTCCCGCAGAGTACGCTGCCGATGGCTTATTATTTTTAGTTCATGCGTGATTGTTTTTTTGTTGTTTGAAGCTTAGAGTAATAATAAACAGAGAAAGGGCTATTCATTCATAAACACGTTTATATTTGCGGCCAACAATTCTAAACGCCAATAGTGAAATAATGAATGAATTACAAAAAGTGGGGATGGTATTGTAGCTACATGGCCTTGGTAATTTCGGCTGTTTTCCTGACAAACTTGGCACCGACGAACATGATAATACAAAAACATTAAATTAATTGAGTGAATGAAAACGACGAATACTCAGTGTGTATTTGTTTATTAATTTCCAGCTAAGCGCTTTCGGCTATTAAGCCATTATCAAAGCTGTCGTCATTTAAAAAGTAGGTGTCAAAACCATCAAGTTGATTAAGAACAATGTTCAAAGCTGAATCATTGTTATGATTAAGTCATTGGAATAAAAAACATTAAAATAACCCTATTGGAAGGGTGTAAAACTATAATTTACATGATGTAAATTCATTCAAAATTTAATTTATGTGAATTATAATTTTACACCCTTCCAATAGGGTTATTTTAATGTTTTTTATTCCAATGACTTAATCATAACAATGATTCAACTTTGAATATTGTTCTTAATCAACTTGATGGTTTTGACACCTACTTTTTAAATGACGACAGCTTTGATAATGGCTTAATAGCCGAAAGCGCTTAGCTGGAAATTAATAAACAAATACACACTGAGTATTCGTCGTTTTCATTCACTCAATTTACATCTAGTGTGTACACCATATCCACAGACAGATTAAATTAATTAACTTCAAAGTTTATTTTGTCCCTAAAAGTTTTTAAAAACAGATAAAAACGAAAGAACTAAATGTTTACCATAAAGTCGTAATGGCGGTCCTATAAACAAACCACGTTCGACATTATTTACTACAATACTACGACCAATTCGAAATGATCATCGATCACAGTCTGACGATATTTGCATCTCTCTTCATATGGTAATTAAACAAGGACCAAACTACTAAATAGATTACTATTGACACATTAAACAGGTACTGAAATTTTACGCAATGTTGCCACTTTTACTTATAACCATAAAGATATCTTAGAACCGTTTTACACGTACGAGAACTATTGCGAAGTTTACTGTGAAAATCATATTTGAAATTTTGATATGAATTTTAAAAATATTTTGTCGCTTGTCTGTTCGACACATAATATTTTTTCGACTAAAACTTTCATAATAATGTATGTCATACGCATGCGCAGAGAGATTTGTACTGAAATTTTAAGCAATGTTGCCACTTTTACTTATAACCATAAAGGTATCTAAGAACCGTTTTAAACGTACGAGAATTATTGCGAAGTTTACTGTGAAAATAATATTTATAATTTTGATATGAATTCTAGAAATATTTCGTCGCTTGTATGTTCGACACATAATATTTTTACGACTAAAACTCTCATAATAATTTATGTCATACGCATGCGCAGAGAGATGGTTTTCGGAAGTGGTCGTGATTCACATTCTTTAAGTAATCAGATGTTTTTGAACCATTTAATTTAGATTAGTTTGGTTATTTTGTAGAGAATTTCAAGTTCTCATATCATATTATTTGGCAATTTAATTGGTATTTACAGCCATGCCTGCAAGACAAAAAGAGTTTCTGTTATAGGTGCTGCAGCAGTTAGCTGTTATTTACTATTTTTATTAATTAAACGAATAAAAACAATGATCTCAATGGTAAAGAAATTGGCTTCAAAGAAGAGAAGATGTAGGTACCTTAGCTCTCTCAAATAAAATATGAATTGGTGAATTCTAATATTATAACGACACATGACACCATTATTATTTTGATTTTATTTATGGCTTCTGCGTCGATTCTCGCGCAGTTTCTGAATTATTGCCAATAAAATATAGAACTCGTTCTATATTTTTACTCTAAAAATTTTGGCAATAATTCTATGACGTGTAAAACCACAAAAATTATTCTTACGAAAATTTGAAAATTATTCTTACGAAAATTTTCAGAGTAAATTTCGCAATAATTAGTGTAAAACGGTTCTACTGATACAACTAATAATTGTTTAAAATTTAGATAAAAATATGCCTTTATTAAACAAAATTCAAGCATTTTTAATTAATTTTAAAAATAGCGACTCAAATGCATAAATTAATATCACTTTTTCTTATTTGCATAACTTTTTAACACATTTTCAATTAAACTTCTAATTTCATTTTCCTGCAACTACAGATATTTTGTAAATATGGCAAAGCAGTAGACGTATCCGCAAGTGAGCTAAGTATGTGACCCAATGTATGGGCAAAAAAAGATCAAAACAAATATATCTATTTTATTTCTTAATCTGAGGTTTGAAGCTTACATCATTTGTTGTATCGATGTATAAATAAAAAGTAATACCGTATATTATTTTTATATTATTTATTTTTATTGTATAGTTCATTATTGGCTCATTTATTATATATTCATCGATCATTCATTATTTTTATATTATTTTGTAGTGTGCATTATTGAAATATTATGCCCAAAATTATTTTTTTTCTAATATAGGTGGTATTATCGATACTAAAATAAAAAGTGATATAATCTATATAACGTGAATAGGGTATATCAGGAGGAAAGGGAAATGTACTTTGATCATTTGCTAATAAAACACAATAGTTATTATAAAGGTTAATATGCGCTAATACGAGATTATTTGAAATTACACATCGTCGTCATCCGTCCTTGTCTCATCATCATCGCTATCATCATCATCAGTATCGTTTCCTGCGAAAAATTCATCCACTCCGTTAATTTCCTCGGTTTCCTCTATTATCTCAGTATCGTCTCCTTCACCAGTATCAAGAGTCTCACACAGTTCCGACACTTTGTCTATGAAGGAAAACAATGTTATTATAAAAAAATATATCGATGAGCTCAGTGCAAATGATAAAAATATATGTCATCGTCTTCTGCGATTGCATGTATTACGACATCTTTTATCCGCGCAGGCCACTGGGGTCCTTCAAACCAAACAAACTCAAAGGTGGAGTTTTTTTTCTTCCAACCACATTGTTCCGGTGTAATTGTTTTGTTCAGAATTATGAGATCGGCATTGCCCTAAGTGCAAGCGATGAAATAAGACCGTAAGAAGTGTTGGTACAGTTCCATTTGACATGGCAGCAACATTGTGTAATCAATGCTTGTCGAGTCTAATTTCTCTAAACTTTCATCTGTATCATCAAAATCGTTCTGTTTATCAAAAATTGCTAATCTGGCCTCATTGACTTTTCTTACACATCTCTCTTGCGAATACATTCGACATACAAAGTCTTCCAGTACTTCAAAAACCTTTGGTCTATCCATCGATTCGCAGTTTTACAAAATTGTATTATGGTCTTTGCTGTCCCTTCATGAAAAACAATGAATTATAGCCATATAGCAGGTATGAAATAATGCCTGTCCAGTACTCCTCTAAATTGTAAGTCCCATTGCGGAAATTTTAACCTGTTCGTTACATTTTCAGGGTGGGTCGTATCTACGCAAGACAACACTTTTTTCCTTGAAGTGACGAATGAATATTTTTGTCAATTTATGAATAACAACAAATAATAAAAGAATAAATTTTGGGCATAGTATTTCAATGATGCACACTACAAAATGATTTAAAAATAATATATGATCGATGAATATATAATAAGTGAGCCAATGAACTATACAATAAAAATAAATATCATAAAAATAATATATGGTATTACTTTCTATTCATACATCTATACAACAAATGATGTAAGCTTCAAAAAGCAAAAAATCAATAACGCATGAACTAAAATTAATAAGCGATCGGCAGCGTACGCTGCGGGAGGCGCTGTTGCGTCTCTCTCTCTCTCTCTCTCTCTCTCTCTCTCTCTCTCTCTCTCTCTGTGTATCCTGGCTTACGAAAAGCGAGAGAGGCGTTTCAGATTGAACGCGCGATAGAAAATTCGAGTTTCTCAGCGACTTCTACCCGTATCGTGATAATTTTTTTTAAATTGGGGTAGAATTTGAAAATAATTGTAATGTCATACACACAATTAGCCTCAACTTCCAAACTTAACGAACAACCGTGTATTTGTTGACATTTTCCGACTAAATAATCTCTGCCGAGGGTTTATTGTCATCCAAAACTTCTGCCTTTACGCACAGTTCTTAGTTAAGGGCTAAAGAATGTTGGGAAAAAGTTGGACACGGGAACCGTATCGTTTTTTCGGGGGGGTGTTCCGCACATTCCAATCGCCTCTGCCATGGGGTTCTTGTACGACTGAACCTATGCCACTGCTTTACCGCTGTTAGTTGAGACCTTAAGAACATTCCTAAACAATTTTCACGTGGAAACCGTTTCGATTTTTTTCGTTTTACAACTTGGAAAACCGGCTGGCATTTCCATACGCAAACGTTTCACACCGGCAAAGTAGCCATTCAATGATGTCCTAGGGTTTTACTTAGAACTTACAGGCTCTGATCTGAGAACCGTTTCAAGCCGCTTTTATGTAGCTAGCTCTCCACCTATTATACCCTCCAAATAACAGAAAAAATATCCATACCTACCACTTTTCAATATGTTCTTCAGATCCTTTTTTGTTCGCAGGTAGTAAATTTTATGAGGGGTTATTAAATTGGCCTGTATTTATAAGCAGAAAGATTTCATAGAATGGGTTATCAGATTACATTTGAGTTTTAAAGTGAACGGTTCTGGGTAGATAAGAAACTTTTTAATGACAAAAATGACAAATCACACGCGACGCAGTTGCAAAATTTTGTTATATTATACCACAAGCCAGACTATTTTCTAAAAATGTGAAAAAGGCTAATTTCATGTATTTTGGTAATGTAATCGGAGATCAAGATAAACAGTGGGCTCCCCATGTGTGCCATGTCATTGGTTCAGTGGATGAAAGGGATGAGAAGACGTATGCGTTTTGCAGCTTGCTTTTTTTGTATGACGAATATTGAAGGTTTTTCCCAAAAAAGAAAAGCGTAAGATCGAATAATGCAGACCTACCAGTACCGACGGTGCCTTCGGATTGGCAAGATAATGTTTTGGAAAGTGATGAAGATAATAACGGTTCTTCAGGGAGCTCCAAGGAACAGTGAACCGACCTCACATTCACGCCTGGTTTCAGTTCTGGCGAGCCACATTTAATTGTTCAAAAATAGTTAAGGATTTAGTACGTGATTTGGGGTTGTCAAAATAGCAGTCAGAACTTTTTGGTTCCCGCTATAGTCAATCATAACGATGTTAACTAGCTGATTGTTCTCCATATATTTGTAATTGGTGACTAATACATGTGCAAAGAAATTATTAAGGATTATGGTCGAACTACATAGATTTAGACAAAAAACGCAAAATCTACACATACAAATTATAAGGTCAAAATTCTTATCTTCAATCGACAAAAATACACTTTTCCTCTCCAAACTTTTTAACCGCTCGTAGATCCGGAAATCTGTAATGCACATGAAAGCACTGTGTCGAAAAATAAATGGAGTCGATTCCTAGAGCCAATTTTGAAATAGATTGGAAGGAGGGATATCCGAATATACCCACTGACCGAATGGTTCCCACTTTCCCCTACTTATTCCCATTGACTTCCTAGTACCTGTTTTGGCTTATAATACACATCTACACAAAATTCCTTCATAACATCCAACTTTTCCATATCCTTCAAAGTTATAATACATCCCTTAATCCAATTGTAGAAACATTTTTAAATTTGTTTTCATTGCCACTAATAAATGATTTATATTCTCTGTAATATGACCATAAATTCATCAAAATAAACGTTCTACAGTTATGATTTGGAAGTGATGTAATTTTTATGTACGAATAAAAGCTTTTCAATAATCTCCCATTGAAAATATCAGCAGTAAACTGAATAGAAATGCAGTTAATCACTCTAATAAAAAAAACAGAAACCCCACAATATGATTAATAAAAGCGTGGCAACAATTATTACTCTCAAGCAGAGTTATTGCTAAAACAATTTTAATTAACATTCTTGTAATCAGGTTTAACCATTCAGCGGTCCCATGACCATAACTTTTTTATATTTTCTAAATTGAATCTCTCTCCCTAATAGCTCCAGGAGATATCTGACCGTAATTAAACTGTAATTTCATTGTTTCAAATAAAACCTTAATGGTAACAATGTTTTTGTGGTAGAGTAGAATGCGATCGTACTTAATGCTTCAATATAATTATTTAGTAACATACATTGGTTTGAATTATTCTGCTAGGGATTTTTCTGACATTGTAACAACCACTAACGACGGTTATTATGACAAATGGAACAATAAATAAAGTATAATTGCAAGCATATTCACTGGAACTGAGTATTAATGTGTATATTTTCAATATGACGACAAATAATCTTGGGGTTCCATGAAACATTTTTTTTTCAGGATGAAATTCGAGTTTTTTTGGATTTTCCTATCATTTCCAATTTTGGATTCACTACGACAGTTATTGATAGCAATACTTCTTTTTTGTGGTACCATGTAGGGTGAGGTACACCGGAGATAAAAGTGACACTTTTCAGTTTTTGTTTTCTTACAGGTCTATTGTACAATATTAGGGTCAGATTTAATTCGTGCCTGATTACCTGAACATTAGTAATCATAATGCATGAGAGGAAATACTATATAAAATTAATATAAAATTATTAGTGTACTTTTGTAACGTTGCAATTGGCACTTTTTGCCTCAATTTTGGTTCTTACAGTGCCGACCTTGGGGTAAGAAGTACCAAGTTGATTTATTAGGTTTTTTAACTATATACAAAAACCTACTAAGTACATTTCACATTGGATTTACTCATCATCACTATTACAGTTTGAGCAAACAAAATAAAATTATTCACCTGAAATACATTTATTGTGAGCCCATTTTTCACAATATAACCATTGTATTCATTCTTCAGAAGGCATACTCTGAGAAAATGGTTCACATCAGTAAAGACAAAAGCAATGTCTGTCTCTGATTCACTTTTTTTATAAATATGTTTAGGAATTCTTCTAGCAGACCCCACAGGCATAGGTATTTCGGCGCATGGGGGAGGGGGGCGATGGGGTGACTCACGACCCACTGAAACCCCTTTCTCTTCTAAGAATTTCCACTTTTTTTCCTGGACCAGCCGTTAGGACATCTCCTGAGGAAAGAAAGGAATATTGCCTAATATTCTACATTCGCCTGGGCTCGTAACTCAACTTTTTCTTTTGTGCTTATCACATAAATTATAAAATCTGTTACCTCATTCCACCCATTTTCACATTTAAGCATCTTGTCAATGACGTTGTTTCTACTAATTTCCCCCAAATCTGAGCAGACTTCTTGGCGCTTCTCTGCCCATCGTGGGCATTCGAAGACAGTGTAATTTGGGTCATCTACATCTGCCCCGCAGCATATGCAACTTTCAACTCTCTTTTTTGTTTAATTTCAAAAGTGAAAGTGCCGTGGCCTGAGAGGAGCTGAGAAAGATGGTAGGATACTATTTCCCATTTCCCATTGTGCCAAGGTCGGATATTCCGGATAAGACCAAGTTTCTGGGCCACTCTTCCTGCCATTGCTGCAGAGTCATCTCTCTCCATCTGTTTTTGGGCAGCAGAAGCTGCACCAGCCATTGGGAATATTGTCCTCTTGTCTTTTGCCAAAAGGTGCAGCGGAATGAGACCAGCAATAATCATTGCAGATGCACCTGAAACGGTGCTGTAAGCAGAATAGACTCTAAGCGCAATGCTTCGCTCTCTTCATAGGTCTTATTTTGTTGACTTCTAAATATGAGCATGTTCCACGAAGTAAGGGTCGAGACAGTCAATTTCATTCTAAATATGTCTTGAGGACCCAAATTGGCCCGCCGTATGAGTTTACACTTTGACACACCATCGCCAGGATTCGCCACTTCGGTGCTGATGGTCCTCCTATATTTAGTAAAAGACAATTTAGAGCCTTTATTGTTTTCTCGGCATTCAGACAGGGTTCTCGGATGAGGTTTGTCATATTCAGCCTTCGGTCTAGGTGGAATCCCAAATATTTAATTAATCCTTGAGGTTTCATTTCTTGGCTTTGCATTTTAAATTTTATCGCATCGGTCTTTCTTTTGTAGCTAAGAAGACTAGCTTCGGTCTTTTCAGGAGCAATCTCTAGATGGTGTTGAGTCATCCAATGAAATACAAGATCAAAAGTACGGTTTGTCTTATCAATCATTTCGTTGGAGGTCCGAAAAGCTACACAATATTACAACTCCCCTCGGCGTTGGCAGATTTATTACTTATTTTATATGGAATATACTACATACTAGGGCCAAGAAACGAGCCCTGTGGAACGCCACCTAAAACTCTTCTTTCAAGGTCCCTCTTCAGGAAAATTACTCTTTTATCCATGTATGAATTTAAAATATGCACTCACCCCTATTCTGTTGAGCTGGTCGCTGATGGCTGTCCAGGATGTGGTGTTAAACGCATTTCTAACATCCACCAAGATTGATGCACAATGTTTTCCTTTATTTGCTGCTACCATGTCTTGAATCCTTTCCATTGCATGTGAAGTAGACCGTCCTTTACGGAATCCAAATTGGTTTTCGTGGAAACCGTTGATTTTGTTTTGCAGTTCCGCAATCAACCGGGTATTTAAGAGTCTTTCGTAGACTTTTTCAATTTCGTCTATTAAACCAATTAAGCGATACTTTGCAGGGTCGTCGGGTGACTTTCTTGGTTTCTCGATAAGCGACAGCTTCGTTCTTCTCCATTCTCCTGGAAAACACTGCCTGGTTAAAAACGAATTATGAAAATTTATAAAAAATTGGACATTACTATTAATCACAGATTTTATTATCATATGTGGTATATTATCTTGGCCTGGGTTTTTGCCAATCTTGATTCTTTCACAGGCGTCCAATATTTCCTGATGTTCAAGCATATGTTTTCTATTTGGGTAGTTGGTGACAAACAACTCCTTAAAATGTTTCTCCTTTTGCTCTCTTGACATTTAAACACGAGTGGGCATTTTTTGCAATTGATCTCTTGTTATTTGGAATCCCTGGACAAATATGTCGTCTTCGAGGTCATTACAAAGGTTTTGCCAAGCTCGCATTTTTAATATTTTTATTTCAGTCTTTAGCAGATTTATCGCAGTCTTGTATTCTCTATATTTTTCTTCACGCTGGCTTGGGTCATTTGTTATTCTCTGAAAGAGACGCCTCTTGTGATGAGCATCTAAGATGGCCTCTTGTATTGACTCGTTCCACCAGTAGGGCAAGCGATAGTCCTCATGGCAGCAAACCCTTGGTGTGCATTTTTGGTAAGCCTTGTGTATGCGACTCACAAGATCAGAAACACTCGTAGGATCCAGCATACCTCTGGTGTTTTCCCTGAACGTGTGAATAAGTTATTCTCTATTCGATTCACCAAACCTTGTTTTCCTTTTCTTGACTACATGCTCTGATTCACTGCACGATTCAGACCCTTCTTCTGATATATTAACCTGCTTTTCTTCGAAAACACCTATTTTACTTGCTCAACTTTTCCTTTTTTAACTTTCATTTTCATGTGCTCTTTTTCGGCTTGCTTTTTCTCAAGTTCATTTTTTCCGAGCATATCGGTCAGAAAAGCAGCATATCTTCGTTTTATTTCTTTATTTGAAGGTTGCTTAGGTCTTGCTTTTGGAAGTACTCTATCGCAATACAGTGAAAATATTAATTTCAAATGAAGTCAGGGGAATGACTGAAACTTCAGAAGTGACTGAAACTCCAGAATTGACTGAAACTTCAGAAGTAATATGAACTTTGAAGCTCAGTGATGGTAAGTGCTTCGGCTTTCTCTTTCTGACTATCGTTATTAATAGGACAGATTGGATCAGTCACATAGCTTGGACTAAAATATACATCTGTGAAGACGTTGAAATCGGAAGGATAAATCGCGGTTTTCTTGAAGCCATTGATAATATTAACGAGACACAAAGTCAAATGTTACGTATATGAAACAGTTGAAGGAATGCCATGGATAGTGATCAATTGCAGAAGACAGATACTTCTTAACGGTGCCATATACTCTCAGGTCTAAGGGCTGAAGTCGATGGGAGCAATGAGGAGGAAATTATAATACAACTACTCTATTTTTTACAAAATTTGAAACATGTATATCCAAATGCGATTCATGATTGTCTAGTAGCAAAAGAAAGAACGATTCTTGCGTTGGCTTCATATAGGGGAAAGGAGGGGAATGGTACGCACCTACGCAATATTTGTCCTAGACTAGATATTTTAATCCCTAAAAACTACAGCTTTAACACGATTGCTTAGTGATATGTTCCCTATAATTTTCTCTTAATAGAAGGAGTTTATAGAAAAATAGTTAAAGCCAAGTTTTGTGCTTTGCATACCATTATCCGCCACGGCGGATAATGATACGTGTTGTGTCGGGTAATGATACGCAAATAAAACTGTTTCTATAAATCTTATTTATTGATAAAACAGTACAAAATATTCAAACTCCTGAACAGCAAACTTATAATTATTTAGAATATATCAGAAACAAGAACATAAAACACATTTCACAATTTAAAAGTTCGCAATAAGGTTCCTTTATGCACAAAATTTTTTTCGACAGAAGTCGCATTCGTAGTTAGTGGCAGAGTCTTGCTCACTGCATTCGACATGCACGGACCCCCGCAACGATCACATCTGTACCACATTTCCCCATCTTTTCCGAACTCTTCGCACAACAAACAATGGTCGTTCTTGTTAGAATCCATGTCATCCACTTCGTCATCATTAACAAGATCTTTTTCGTCAATTTCATCGTGCTCGGAAGTATCAGTCTCTATTTCTATATTTCTTGTTTTTTCTTTGGTTTTTTGCTTATTCCCACTTTCACTTCAATATTTTTATTCTTAACTTCTCGAGCAGAAATATTTTTTATTTTTTCTTTGTTGTTTTTCTGCGATAATTGATTTCATAGGTGTAGCCGTTAATATATCTGACTTTCCTCTGGTACCTTTTTTAGTTTTACCTTTTCCAGAATATGACGGCAATGGCGACAGTACGGCAATGCCAACATTTTCTCCTGTTAAACTATTTGTTGCCTTTGATTCTTCTTTTGGACACATTTGAGGTCTGACTGCAGTATGTGAAGTTGACGGACCGGGATCACAATCAAACTAAACCCTGAAACAGCCTTTCCCATAGTCGCAATTTTAACATAGGCATTGTTGAATATTTCAGCCAAATCTGGAAAAGTTATTTCCTCTTGCTGGCCAGTTTTTGAAAAAAATATCGCACCCCTTATTAAAAGCGCTTTTAAATTATTCAAAAAATGAAGCATCCAGTGGCTTTGAGCCGTGGGGCGCATGTGGCGGTATTGTCAACATAAATATTCCATTATGTTTGCAATAGTTATAAATTAGAAGAGATATATGGCTATAATGGTTGTCAGGGAGCAGCAGAACAGGGTTTGCTGCACTTGAATTCACATACAATTTAAAATGCTGCAACCACTGAAGGAAACATTTTTCGTCGCTCTAGCCATTATCGGTAACTGCATAAATTTCCTCGACTGGGCCATTTTTCGTTAACGTGGGAAACGTTCGTTTCCAAGGAAAGATCAGGAGCGCATATAGCAGTGACGTTCTTTCCACGTTCCCAAAATATTTTTGATCCAAACTGTTTAACACCTTTTGGTCCCAGCTGCTTAGTAGGCTTCTGAACAGTTGAGATTCATATCTCGTCAACATTAAACATTCTGTTTGGTTCAAATTTATATTTCTCCATCAGGATTGCTAGGTATGAAAAAAATGTTCAACAGATTTTTCATTAAAAGCCGTTATTCTATTCACACTAGTTCCTTCAGGTTTTCTAAAGCTGATTTGGGGGCTTCTGTTAAGAATTTACTGCAACCAATCTTTTCCAGCTTCCTGACGAATTTTATTAAAATCATGTTGTATTACATTGGCCTCCGCATATTGAAAAGCGATTTTTTCTAACTCCGCAGGAGTCAATCCATGAAACAATTTATCCATTTGCGTTTCAGTCTCAGATGAGAATGTAACAGGTCTTCTCAATCTTGGAGCAGATCTGTCGTTCTCCTTTGTACAAGCTCTTAGTGTTGCCTCGTGAATATTGAATGGCCTGGGAACTTCTCATATTTTTCTGCCAGAAGCTATTGCATCCAGAGCTTTCTGTAGAGTCTCCTCGGTTCGACCAGCGATATTCGTTTTTCTCTTGTACTTTTTGAGCATCTGAAAAACATTTCAATTATAGAGAATCAAAACACAAATTTTAAATATTTTTCGGACACTACGCGGGTAATAGTACGCATCAGCGTATCATTACCCGATTTGACGCCAGTATTCTTTTAAGTTATTTCAAGAAATATAGTCAATATTGCCTCGATTTATTTACACAATTTACTTTTGAAAAGGCTTGTCCTTCCACACAGAAAAATTAGAATGACTTATAAATGGGTATAGATATCTCACTTTTATTTTAGTCACACTCAAATATTATAATAAAAGTGCCGAAAAGTGAATAATGTCTGTGTCTACCAAACACGAGTGTGGAACTGAACAGAACAGCAACGGAGATGGTGGAAATACTTAATGTCATGAGTGCATGAGTCTATCCGATTAGCAGTGATACTCAACGATCGCCAGGACGTATAGATAGATACGTATGATTGCCCTTTGTGTACGATTCCCCGCTTCCTCCCTACTTGACGAAATATTTCATTAACAAAAGAAATCCAACCCAAATATTTCTTGTAATGTTTTGTCACGGTTTGATTTTAATATTCGTACCAGCCTGTATACAAGCATTATCATTCCTGTTACTTGATTTTAATGAGTGTAGTAGAAAAAGCAGTACTTGCACGAGTTGTCGTTTCAAGTGTAATGTTTGGTTATATATATCTTTCGCTTAAATGGCGATTTAGCATTTTGTAATTTAAATACCTAAATTGTTCCGTTTTATGTTAGTTGTATATAGGGAAGTGGCATTTTATTTTGTCAAATCAACATTCTCACGAATTAATTCAGTAATATGAGGGGTTTTATGATAGAAGAAATTATAATCTATTATTTAGAAGCGATACTAGTGTACAGGGCTTCACATTCGTTTATTCGTTTAAACACATTCGATAGTTGCTTAGCGGATTTGTTTTTGAGTTCTAATGACATAAAAATGCAATAGTAGTCTATAAAAGTGGATTCCTTCTGCTTTTTGGCTTAGAACGTCGGAAAAATTTCGATTAACGTGATTCACTTAAAATGTAACCATGAAATATATAACGGAAGTGAGAGGAAACAAAATAAACGGTTTTAAAGATTGAAACTAACTTTTCCGCATCTGTGGACCTGAATAATATTCTATCATAAAATTGTCACTTGTATACACTTAGGGAGATGTATGGATGTATCGTGCTAACGAACCGAAATTTGTCCAAAAATAACCAAGAATGTAATATATCTGGATTTATAGGACCCGCTATACTCGCTCTAGTCAGCTGAAAATCAATAGTGAGACACCTTGAACAATATTCTATCATAAAATTGGTCACTTGTATACACTTTGGAGGCTGTATCTTGCTAACAAACTGAAAATTCCCCAAAAATGACAAAAATTTGGTACATTAAACCATAGAACCCGATGTACTAGTGTTTTTAAATGAAACTCAAGGTCTCTAGTTAATTCCACAATATAATACAAGTTATTGAAAATTCTAAAAAATTGACAATTGTTTCGATGAATCAATATCATCGTCAGAATGACAGAAGTTACATTTCATTTTATGCCTACCTGATGTTTAGTAGTTATATTTTTGGCTAGACCAAGAAGTAACCTAACTTGTGATTGGCTTAATATATGTTTATAGAAAAAGAAGAAGATGTGATATTACAAATATTGAAGCTTAGATATTATTAGCCCTATGGTGATATCCTGGATATAATTTTTCCAATTAAGATCAGTATAACTGTGCAATGATATAGAAAACCAGTAAAACTATATCTGCTGATCTTTACAATTATCACTTAAGAAGACAGTTTATTAGTGGAGAATTCACTAGATTTAACTGTTCATTGACAACTTCATATTGTGGGTTTCTTGAATGTCTTCTAATTTCCAGTTCTTCGAAGAAATCTAGTTCTTGTTTCTTTTCACAAATATGCAGCACTTCTAGTTCTGTGTTAGGTGTCAATGAATGATTGGTGTCAAGTAGATGTTTTGCGTAGTGGGATTTATCTGGTTGTTTTAATCTGTAAGCTCGTAAGTGCTCACTGTATCGTATTTCAAAATTCCTAAGGGTCTGGCCCAAATAGACAGCATTACATTCCGGACATTTGAGTTTATATATACCTGACACAGAACTAGAAGTGCTGCATATTTGTGAAAAGAAACAAGAACTGGATTTCCTTGAAGAACTGGAAATTAGAAGACATTTAAGAAACCCACAATATGAAGTTGTCAATGAACAGTTAAATCTAGGGAATTCTCCACTTATAAACTGTGTTCTTGAGTGATAATTGTAAAGATCAGCAGATATAGTTTTCCTGGTTTTCTATATCATTGCACAGTTATACTGATCTTAATTGGAAAAATGATATCCAGGATATCACCATAGGGCTGATAATATCTAAGCTTCAATATTTGTAATATCACATCTTCTTCTTTTTCTATAAACATATATTAAGCCAATCAAAAGTTAGGTTACTTCTTGGTCTAGCCAAAAATATAACTACTAAACATCAGGTAGGCATAAAATGAAATGTAACTTCTGTCATTCTGACGATGATATTGATTTATCGAAACAACTGTCAATTTTTTAGAATTTTCAATAACTTGTATTATATTGTGGAATTATCTAGAGACCTTGAGTTTCATTTAAAAACACTAATATGAGCATATTCCACGAAGTAAGGGTCGAGACAGTCAATTTCCCGATGTACTAGCTTTAGTGAGCTGAATATAGTTAGGATTCATCTTTGAGACGCTCTGAATAATATCCAATCATAGAATTTGTCATTTGTATATACTGCGGAGGCTGAACCGTGCTAACAAACTTGAATTTCTCCAAAAATGACAAAAATTTGGTACATTAAGTACCATACAACCCGATGTACTGGCTTTAGTGAGCTGAATATAGATAGGATGTATCTTTGAGACGCTCTGAATAATATCCAATCATAAAATTGGTCACTGCTATATAATCCGGAGGCTGTATCGTGCTAACAAACCTAAATTTCTCCAAAAATTACAAAAATTTGGTACAGTAAGTACCATAGAACCCGATGTACTGGCTTTAGTGGGATGATATAGATAGGATTTATCTTTGAGACGATCTGAATGATATCCAATCATAAAATTGGTCACTTGTATATACTCCGAAGGCTGTATCGTGCTAACAAACTCAAATTTCTCTAAAGATGATAAAAATATCGTTCTTAAAGTACTGTTGTACTGGCTCTGGCGAGCTGAAAATCAATAGGGTTCATCTGTGAAGTGTCCTGAATAATATTCAATCATAAAATTGGTGACTTGATGCACTCCGGAGGCTGTATCGTGCTAACAAACTAAAATTTCTCAAAAAATGACTAAAATGTCGTACTTCTAGTACCATAGCACCCGTTGTGCTGGCTCTGGTGAGCTGAAAATCAATAGGAGTCATCTGTGACATGTCTTTAACAATATATAATCATAAAATTGGTGACCTGTTGCACTCCGGAGGCTGTATCGTGCTAACAAGACATGTAACGAAAAGTGGCCGACGACAACGACGACGACGACATCCACACAGGATTTTTTTCTAAAAACCGTTTTTTTGGGTTGTTGTGATGGTAAACGTGAAAATAACTGAAAAAATTTTCAAATTTCCAACTTTTTTTGGGGTAAACCAATACTTTTCTCGCATATTAGATACGTTGGCAGTATGTCAATTAGATGTGTAAGTCAAAGTACCAACCTTAGTTACTGGTCATCAGCTAGTCAGCTTGACATTTCGATAGGGATAGCCCGTTATGTGTATACCCTTTAAAGTGAGGGAACACTAAAAGAAGAATTTGTCATATGATTCTGTAAATATTCAATGTTATGGATAAGTTATTGAAATTTGGTTTTGTTTGAATAGGTATATTTTCTTTCGCAATATCATTATTAAGTGGTAAGTTTGCTAGTAACATTTGATATTTTATTACTTTTCCGCTCAACCTATCTATATGCGAGGAAAGTATTGGTTTACCCCAAAAGAAGTTGGAATTTTGGAAAAAAAAATTGAGTTATTTTCACGTTTTTTATCAAGAACAACACGGAAAACGATTTTTGCGATAAAAATCCTGTGTGTACGTCGTCGACATCATCGTCGTTGTTGTCGACCACTTTTCGTTACATGCCTTATCAGCTCGATACAGCCTCCGTAGTGCAACAAGTCACCAACTTTATGACTGAGTATTGATCAGAACATCTCACAAATGAACCCTATCGATTTTTAGCCCTCCCGAGCCATTACAACGGGTGCTATGGTACTCGAAGTACGACATTTTTATAATTTTTTGAGAAATTCCAGTTTTTTAGCACGATACAGCCTCCGGAGTGCAACTAGTCACCAATTTTATGATTGCATATTATTTAGCACCTGTCACATATGTACTCTATTGATTTTCAGCTCACTAGAACCAGTAAAACAGGTGCTATAGTACTTTTAGTACGACATTTTTGTCATTTTTGGAGAAATTTCAGTGTGTTAGCAATACACTCCGGAATATTCACAGGTGACCAATTATATAATTGGATATTATTCAGAGCATCTCAAAAATGGTGCTATGGTACTACTATGGGAGAATTTTCAGTTAGTTAGCATGATACGTCCTCCATAGTGTATACAAGTGACCTATTTTATCATTGTATACTGTTCGGGACATTTTATAGATAAACCTTATTGATTTTTAGCTCACCAGAGCTACAACGGGTGCTATGGTATCTGAAGTGCGACATTTTTGGATACATTTCGGGTTGTTAGCGCGATTCATCCTCCGTAGTGTATGAAAGTGACCAATTCTATAATTGGATATTTTTCAAGGCGTCTCACAAATGTACCCTATTGATTTTCAGCTGACTAGAGCGAGTAGATCAGGTCCTATAAATCCAGATTATAACGAGGAAAACTCAAACTCTCAGTGCTCGTTACAGATATGCGGGTTTTCTCCCGTAGTACAACCCGTGCTCGCCAGTCGACTAGCTTCGAGTCGAAGAATGGGTGGATTCTTCAAAACTTAAATATTCACTAAAAGGGCGCCAGAGAAGTTTTGGCAAGCACCCAAGACTTCTTAAGTTATCCCACAACTCCCCAGTGGGTTAACAGTACTGATCAAACACCAAACACTCTGAAAAGATTTTAGGAAAGTTAATATTAAAAATGAAAGTCGGCAAATATCCTCTGGTTGATATTTAATATTTTCTTGTACCTTATGTCTCTTTTCAAAATATGAGAAGCAAGCAAAAAAATAATGGAATTAATGAACCTTTAGCTGATCTCAGGTAGCTCAGCTGAAGGTTGTAGCTTCGGTATGTAGTTAGGCTGAAGGCCGAAATCTACATACAAAATTAAATCGTACGCTAAAATAGCAGATGCGGAAAGTTAGTTTTAATATCTAAAACCGTTTATTTTTATTTTCGTTTTCAACCAAGACTAACTTTGTATTAAATGGATTTCAGTTTATCTACATCTCAATTTTATTTATTAAGCTCTGTTCACCTTCAACCAACTCAAATAAGTTTGACCCTGTTACAGCATCCCGTGCCGCTCTTTCTTCCCTTCTCAAAAGTATTGTTATTAAATTTTGATCCTTGAAAAGTTCCCGTATTTTAGGTCCAACGAAGATTCCTTCTTCTAGTTTTGTTTCACTTATACGCGGGAATTTCCGTCTCAAATAAAGGAACGCATTCCCTCCTCTATTTGAGGCTTGTAAACACATTTTTATAAGTCCTAGTTCTATGCGCAGAGGAGATAAATACATTATTTGCTGCTGTACTAAAGGTTCATTGAGGACGTTTTTGTGGCCAGCACAATGATTTCACGTAACGGCCAATACTTAACAAAATAATGTTCGTTTCTGGTTCTGCTGTCTCATTCACATAAAAAACAACAATATTTGGTGAAGCCACTCCGTAGTTCTGTGAGCAGTGCAAAAACTTTGGGGTCGGCATAGATATTCCACTTATGATCTTTGTATTATATGCATTGGAGTAAAATACACATGTTTTGGTATGTTTCTTTCATATTTACAGCATGACCAACATGAATTGATGGCCGCTAATTTACATTGAACAACAAAACTGCTTTTAGACTTGTATTTGAAGAGTCTATATATTCTCGCCACTCGGTAGGTACGTAGGAAATGCGAAGTTCTTTCATTAAACATGGAATATCATGACAGTGAATTGAATAATTTTACTTTAGGAAAAATATGGCCAGCATAGACAGCCTTTTCCGAAACGTAAAAATTTTCACAACTTATTTCAAAAGGTTACACTGCTGTCAAGTAGCAGTTGTGCCTGTGTTTTGGGAAGATCTAAATCACGAGCTAGATCAATGAGCTCTTCCTGAGATATAAAATATGGCTGATTGCTGCTACTACAATCGATAATGACTTCCTCTTCAAACCTTGGACAGGCTTCTGGTTCGTCTATCTCATCAAAATTGTCAGGTTCATCATATTTCTCTAGAGGTTTAGGAACAGATATTCTAGAAGCGTTATAAGGTACAGGTCTAATGTCTGAGGGGATATCAAGATACAGATATCAGAATTTTTGTTAAACGAAAGAAACAATCGTCAATATGATTTTGAGGCTCCCGCCAAATCATTGGCACTCCAAACTTCATAGATGGATGTGTATTGCGTAGCTATTCTTGAGCAAGTGCGGCAGCATTTTTTGAGAACACAAGTTTTATCTTGATCACCAACCCGAAATATAACTCATGCGCTCCTCTCACAAGTGTGCTTTCATTAGCTTTCAGTGTCACCTCACCACAAATCTATAACAGAAACGGTTCGGATGGTTCACACAGGATTGCAACGGCATCTCTTCGCTTATATATCCACTGCTGAATACTGATCCTCCGACAAGCGGTTGACTGCTCATATACTCGTTTCGAATAGCTGTTATTTTCTAGGAACATGGGAAAAAAGAGTATCGAAAACGATTTGTATGTACAGGAGTCCTTCAACAAGTAGCTGTCCCTCCGACGACTATGGGGTACGATGAAATCTGGAATTACATGGGGTTTAATGGGCACATCCTTTATTTGAAGTCGTAGGGTGTTGAGACTTCGTAGATGGGGAAAGGGGTGGGAAGCTATGTCTTGTTGTTTTCCTCTTTTCATTTTTCCGTATAGTTACTTAATGTAGTTCAAATACACACACACACACACACACAGGCACAGGCACAGGTCACGTTAAAAAAGTTTCTTAGTAAATTGCTGTCCATTACCGTGTATTTTTTTAACGGTGTTATAGATCTAATGATACAGTCATTTTTTCTCTTTGGAGTTTCCTTCGAAAATGTCCATTTTAGATATGGCGTTTCTACATAACGCTGGGTTTGTTAATTACCCAAGCTTGCTCAAAAGTTTCTTCGTTTTTTATTTTTTTTTATTTCCTTTTCTCTTTTGATTTCGTTGATTCTTTTGTTTCCAGATGCAAGGAATGTAGTTGTTGGACGATCACGTCTACACTTCGGTAGTTGTAGGGATGCGAAGTTGATTGGGGGAAATAAATAACCACGACACGATTAACATCTCTCGCTAGGTTTTTCCTGCATGATCGATGCTCTCATCCATCTATGACTCTGAGTTGGTCTTGCTCTCTCAATACTTCTTCCTTATCTCTTTTTGGTTGTTTTAGTATTTTCCTTTTGAGGTTAGAGTACCTGAGATCTTAACCACCCTATATCACATCTAGTGATAATTTTTTGTAAACGAATAATATAGTTATTCTCTTCATATTTTATTAGAGGCTACCTCTCTAATTTTTTCTTGAATATTTTGCTAAAGCGTTTATCATTTCATATTCTAAGTGGAGGTTATTTCTCTAATTTTTTTGAGCGTTTAGCGTCTCATATTTTGGTAGAGGCTACCTCTCTAATTTAATATTTTGTTTATTCTTGAATCTCAGTACGGTACCAATACCTGATATCGTTTAATTTTTGATTAATTCTCGTTAATAGGAATGAACTCATATTATAATTGCTTACTGCATTTTGTTTACATTTTTTTTTGAAAATACAAATTGCAATTATTATTATTGATAATAGGCATAAGCACCTATTATATTTTTACATTTGTTAGTTTTCAAAATTAATTTAAGTCTTGAATTAGAAAGCAACAATTCTTGGACTTTCATTGAATATGTTCCTTTCTTCTTCTAATTTTTCTTCTCTATTTTCTTATCTTCTTTTCATTTCTTGTTTGTTTTCTTGAATTTGTAAGCACTACTACATCTTCTTTTATCTGGTCACAACATTCCTGTTGTTTTGGCTACTTTTCTTTGTAGGCTGTTCAGGTTTACAAAAAAAGTAATTCTTAGAATTCCTTTTTTTCTCGGAGGAGGGGGGTGTAACATCAAATATTTTGGAGCGTTACTTATTCGTCGGCTGCTCCCATCTCTAATTCCAAATCCTTTTATTTCATGTATTAGGAATATATCGGTGATAGTTTTAACCATCGTTAAATTGCTATTTGAAACTACGATTCAAAGAATCGTCGCTTGTTCATTCTTCGATGATAATCAAATTCAGTTTCTAAGTAATTCTGTAATATTTTCAAATTGTAATTGTGTGCTTACAAATAATTCTATTTCCCTTCGCCGTTTCCTTTAAAAAAAATCTGGTGGCGTCCAAAGTTATTTTATGAAGCGAATTTATAACAGATTCTGTATATGATTATTTTCCACCGATTTAAATTTTCTTTTTCTGATTATTTTGGGAACAGGACGGATAAAAATGAATAGATTTCTGTGGTTTTATTTTGAAAATTAAATTCAAATTTTTATATGTATTAGAGTATACGCTCCTCATCTGTTCATTTTATTCCTCCTTTTCAATTTTCAATTTTCTACTGTTTCTTTTTATTTCTTTCCCTACAGTTCTGCAGCCTGTACGGACCTCTACGGACATCCACGGATCTCTACGCACCTGTACGGACCTCTACAAACCATCCACTCTACCGGACCATACAGATACCGACAAATCCCGACGGCTCAAGAACCGTGAATACTGCTAAGAGCTGTACGTCCCGAGTCTTCCCAAGATCCCAAGTCCCTAACTTATTTTTGGTAAATATAAAATATTGAGTTCTCATTGTAACAACTGATCTTTATTCGTATTGTATTGAGAATATACGGTTTATGTAAATTTATTTTTTGTGTTAAATGACATTTGTTCCGAAATTTTGTTTGTTGATTCACCTTATCCCAATTGAGGTAATAAAAATAGTGTAACTAAGGCCGAATTCACCACTTGAGCAGAGTCCCAAGGTCGGTATAACTTAGGAATGTGACAACCCAGACACTCACCCATACGGTGTTGGCAAGTTGTGCACAATTTCCCTAGACTAAGAGAAAACCTGGGCTTGGGAACGTTGTAGCCCATTATCCTATAGAAAGATAAATATCGCACAGATACATTCTTACAACTGCTCAAAGCATGTTGTTATCTCTGAACTCTGTTACGTGATACGACAATTTATAGGTCGCTGTAAGAGTTGAACAGGTAAGGCTTATCGAAATAACGTCTTTGTTTGGTGGCGAGGATTTTCGTGCAAAACAGTGATGATTTGTTCTGATGATAGATTTGTTTGTGAAGATAATATTACTCTCCCAGCCATTATTGTAGAAAACAGTACGAAACTTTTCGCTCTTTCAACATAGTGGCTGAGCTTGTCATATGATGAAAAAGACTATGAAATATAAATGTTACAGCGGCTCTTCTTTTCTATTGTTTGAACATTTCACTCACAAAATATTGATGAATTCCAAAATTATATTCTCCTCAGTCTATTTGTTTGAGTTATTTTCGAATATTCCTCTCGTTGTTTCACTATGCTACTGAATGCAATGTTAGTTTATGATAATAAATTAGTAACGGTAATAATGAGTTCATGTAAAACTCTTGAAATTAATTATTCCACGTAATCCTTTTTCATTATTCAACTTCAATTAACGTTAATCTGATTCTGAGGAGAATAACTAGTTGGTTATGACCGCAGTGGTATGTTAAATAATTTCGGTAAAACTTCGTTTTTACATTCTGAATCAACGAGGATTAGAGGAAGAATAAGAACACCGTCTCTAGTTGATCAATTATTCCCATTTCAGAAATTACATGGTTTATCTCTTGGAAATTCATGTTTACCTACAGGACTGTTTATCTGGCGAGTCTTTGTGTAGGAAATCAGTACAGCACTCATCTCAGAACCTATTTTAAAGTTGATTTTGAAATTACCACAAAAACTGCAATTAGTTTAGTATGAACCATATCAAGCATAAAGAACATGAGAGATAACTTGTTATTAAAAAATTCCGATTCCTTTGGATTGAGAATTCAGAAAAAAATTTGATTCCGATTTGGATGAAATTTTGCATAGGGGGTTGTTGATACGTGAATTCCAATCATATTGTAGTTGTTTCTGGGAAATTCGATACGAGGATTCCAATGAACTAGTCAGTTGTTTCTAAGAGAAAATTAGTTCGGGCGGAAAGTTGAGAAAAATTTATGAGATTTTTTGGAAAACTGTACATCAGATTTTGCTCATTTAAAAACTTAACCACGTTCTGAACCCACATATGAAATTTCATTGGAAAAAATTTAAAAAAATAGGTTTTTTGGACTTAGAAACATGTGAAACGTATAGATCCACTCGAATCTCCAAGCGTCAAAATCATACTTCCCTTATATGTAGGTACACATATATTACATGAAGTGAAGTAAAAATCGATCTTTGAGAAAATAAGTGGAAAGATTATAAAGTCTTTATTTTCACTTAGCCTATTTTAATAATTAAATAAACATTTTCGTAATAATAAGAACAGCTACACGTACAGGTTGGCAAATTAATTTTGGCAGTCGGAAGTTTGGCAACTTCCGATGCGCCGTAGCAAAGACGTATGCGGATTGCAAGAGCTCACTTCGCTGGCAGAATTCGTAAGCTTCGTTTCGACAGACAGTTCAGAGAAAAGTGTGATTATCGGGGTTGTCCAATACTAACTTGTTATGGCGACTCCAGAAAATAAAGTTATTCATAGAAAGATGAGTGAGCAGTGTCGTGAAATAATTATGAACGTTTTAAATTTCATGACCGAAGAGGTAAACAATGGCAAGTCGACAATTCCATTACCAAATGTTAGTTTTATTTATTGCAATAAAATTTTTAAACCAAAGTAATTATTTAACAAATTCACACTCGATAGTAAATTTTTTAAATCGATTTTCGTTCATAAAATATTTATTTGTTGAACGGTTTAAAAAAGTGACATTAGGGTTAGTCAAAGTATTTAATGCACTCATGTGTCAATTTTATGCACCGTTATGTCATCATGACAAACAAATCGACGCTATCTTTAGCCCATTTGGACACATTTTTTGGTTTTTGCATTCCGGCGGCTCTTGCGTCAATTTTTCCATTCATGAAAAAAAGCACCATTTCATGCAATTGTTGCATTCATAATTATCTACAGGAGTATATAAAAAGGCACATGTTTATTTTGTGTAGGATACCTATTTAAATGTAATAGGTTTTTTAGCTTATAATTATAATTATTATACTCATTTCATACCTATCTCTATTACGTTTCGGTTTTATTATTTGTTTTGAACCATCTTCCGATTTCAGTCACAATTGCTCATATTGAAATATGTTTGAACTAAAATCTAGAGATCGTTTAAAACAACTAATGAACTGAAACGAAATATAGTACCACGACAAATATTTTTATTTCAAAGAATGGTCAATGAAAACAAATTTAACTACTTCCTCAATTTATTTGTATGAAAATACACATAAGTAAAACTTTTAATACAACATTTTTATGGACTTATTTCATTGCCAGGCCATTTAACGAGTTTCTGCTGCTACGAAAGTTAGCCAAATAACGCTTTCCCGTATTAAAAAAGAAGCTCTGGCTGGAAGTACTGCTGACACTGATGAGACTACTAAAAAATAAAAAACGTCCAGTATCCGACGAAACTGTGCGTAGAAGGTGCCCAATGAATTATCACATATCCGAGAAAAAAATACCCACGTTAAGAAATGTACACCAAACCTTTGCAGATAGTTATGGCTTCGCAGGAAGTCGCGAATCTCTTCGGGAACAAATACGTTCTTTGGGTTTCCGTTAGACCAACATGAAAAACAACAGAAGATTGTTAATTGAACGTCATGAAATCAGACATTCAAGCCTACTATATTCAAGAAACATAAAAAAGTGCCGAGAACAGTACAAACCTATCATTTATATGGATGAAATGAAGATTCATGTCACACACACCTTAAAGGTTGGAGCGACAATAGTAACGAAGGATCAAGAAAACCCGTTTCAAAAGGTAATAGGCTCATAATTGTGCATGCAGGAAGTGAAATTGGTTTTGTACCTAATGCTGGTATTATGTGGAACTCCCAGTAAAAACATGAGATTATCATGATGAAATGGAGTACGAAAATTATGAGAAGTGGGTACAAGAATAACGTATTCCAAATCTACCAGAACACGCTGTTGTGGTAATTGATAACGCCCCATATCACAATGTTCTAAATTTAAAATTACCTACGATTGCTTGGACTAAACAACAATTAAAAAACTGGCTTTCTGGAAGAAACATATATTACAATGGACAAATGTTAAAAGCGGATTTCTATAAAGAAGCAAAAATGTACAAATCGCAATATAAAAAATTATTTCTACCCCCTCATCACCCGGACTTATGCTTATGAACAATGAACCACTTTTATATACGGTTGTAGATAATATTATTATTAATTTTGCCGAATACGGAGATAGCGAGGATGATGAATTTGATATAGAAAGTGTTTTTGAAGAATCATTTCTGGATGCACAACATTATTTTACTGTTGATGATCGCTGTACATCTAAAACATATTTGTTTGTAGATGGTATGACTGAATACATTAAACGCAGCAAGTGTGAAAATGTAAATAGTTGTTATAAAATTGTAAATATGAGAGATGAATTCTACTAGAGCAATATAATATTTGTAGCACATCTGTACATAGATCTAAATAACAATAATTTACGGCACCCTGAACCAAGATTTTTTTGTTTGGCCAGTCATAACTCTGTAAAAAGTGTGAAGGGATGTTCTAATGTCATAGTAAATATTTGCAAAAAACCCAAAAATTTACATATGAAAGTAGAAATATCTACCACAAAAAAGGTTTAATATTTTATTTATATCATTAATATAAGTAATCATTAATGGCGATTCCTCTAATTTTGTTTCGAAAAAGTATATGCCTGAATTTTTACATTATTATCTACAACATATTATTTAGAATAACAATTCTAGAAAGCTTAACAGATAAGTATGTCATTAACTATTACTACGAGCAGATAGAAAAGATTTTTGGCCATTTTTACATTTAGAAAGTCGGTTAACAATTCTTATCATATTGTACGCTTAAAAGACAAAAACAATAAAGGATACTTATAGAATTCCCCGTATGGTTTTTGAAGCAATAAAAAATTATGTCTGTACAAAAAAACCCAATTTTCGTAAAAAAATCTAATGGTTTTTGTTTCCTTATTCATTTAATTAATAATAAATAACACATTGATGTTATTTTGTTCTGTAAACTCGATTTTATATAGCATCATCAAGTGCGACAATTTATTATTTTTAAATCCAAATTCAAAATATTGTGTTACCCTCGTACGTATTAGCAGTCTTACAACATTCAAAACTTTGCATGCGGAATGTACATCGCCTGCTCTTCTCGGTAACTGCGTTTACAACGTTGTTAAGTTGTATGGCTTTCTCGTTCATCATCAACTGCCAAAATTAATTTGCCAACCTGTAAGGGTTATTATATTATACATAATGTAGAGGTGCCTATAGTTTAAATTCACTTTATGACCAAATTAATCGTGACATTTGTGGAGTTAGTAACATTTACTAGTGTTGGTGTTGATTCTTGATCAAAAATGACTGCATTCAAAGTATGAGTACTTGATGATGTTTGTTGAATATTTTAAGTGTTCTTGGATTCTGCTCTGCCAACTGGAGTCTTTTGTTTGCCGTATTCACTTTGTTTGTCATAGAATCATTCACGTTGCTTTCTGCTACCGACGTGCTCTTTCTGTCCCCATGTCGCTTAAGAGCAGTAATATCTCCACCTGCATCAACCAGCAAGGTTGCAGAAGACCTACAGAAGCTATGTCTTGTATTTAGACATGCATCCATGTATCCACATTTATTATTTCCATATTTCTGCATGGTGCAATTGCGTGTTGATAATTCGAAGTAAATTGGACGAAGGTCAGCATACCTCTTGCATATTTTGTAAAATTGCCAGTCGCAGTAGATTTTCTAACAGTTTTGTTTTAGTCTTGAAAATGGAAATTTGGAGGGCTGATGCAAGGACTTGAATGTCTTCCCATTTCATAGAATGCATTTTGCTACTACCACAAGCACCCATTATGCCCACGATAAATGCAACCTTGAAAATGTTCTTTAATGTAGCGCAAAATTTGATAATTTCTACGTAATTTGTATATGTTACCTCTGTTGCGAGATATACATCGTCTGGAGCTTCTGTGAGAAATTTAGTTATTTCTTGTGGAATAAATGTTTTGGATTTTTTAGATTGATAAACGACTCCTTTTCGTTTGAGAAAAGCACACTGTTCCGAATATTTTTCTATATTTATTTCAATATTTAAGTTTAGTGTGCTCCTTAGCATTGAGTATGTCTTCCACAAGGAGGAGGACTCACAGTTTTCGGAAAGTTTTGTGAAATAGACCAAGACAACGTCTTCAGAAAAAGAAGTTACTTTATTGATATTCCTCCAATCCATGAATGCCGTATGTTTGATTGTAATGTTTTCTTGATTTTCCGGATATTAAATTGATAGATGTTGCTGTTGCGGCTTCCACAATTTCCGGCGGCGTAGAGATTTCATCATTATTATCACTTTCACTGCTATCTTAATTAATTTAATGAAAAATTATACAAACTTATAATGCGAAATATCAACAATTAATATTTGACGTTTTACATTGTGACTTGTTTAGCGGTTGCTGTGCGACGTGTGACTATCTGTTTGCACGGTAATTTGATTCAGACAGGAATATATATATTATTACATAGTCGTGGACAAAGTTATTCAATACTACATTTGATTAGGAAACCGCAGCTGTAACACGCTAAAACGAAAAAGAAATCAATTTAATAATTCTAGATCTTCTGATTATATTTAACTCACTTCTCTTAAAGCAGTTTGAGGCTAAAAGTGATCCATAATGAAGGCAAAAATTCCTTACAACGACTGTTTAGTTTTTTTGGCACTTTGTACATGGAAATAAACGGTAATAATGCGTTTATTTACTCTACGTTGGTTAAAAAAATGGTTATTGTAACTATAGGGGAGCGTCGGGTATTGAGGAACACACAATTTGATAACGCTATAACTCGCATTATTTGTATATCTATTACAGGAACATTTTTCTGTATGAAAGTAATTGAAATGTGTTACAATTTCGCACAGAAGAAATTTGTAACAAAAAATTATACGAAATTAACTAAATTATCCAGAATGTAATGGTGTCTATTTGGGTCAGACCCTGAGAAATTTTGAAATCCGATACGGTGAACACTTACAAGCATACAGATTAAAACAACCAAATGAATCACACTACGCCAGACATCTACTTGACACCAATAATTCATTCACACCTAACACAGAACTAAAAGTAACATATATTTGTGATAAGAAACAAGAACTGGATTTTCTTGAAGAGTTGAAAATTAGAAGACACTTAAGAAACCCACAATATGAAGTCGTCAATGAACGGATAAATCTAGGAAGTTCTCCACTATTAAACTGTCTTAAGTGATAATTGTGAAGATCAGCAGATATAGTTTTCCTGGTTTTCTATATCACAGTTATACTGATCTTAATTGGGAAAAATGATACCCAGGATATCCCCATATGGCTAATAATATCTAAGCTTTAATATTTGTATTATCATATCTTTTTTTTTCTATTACCATATATTAAGTCAATCGAAAGGTAGGTCACTTCTTAGTCTAGCCAAAAATAGTTAAACATCAGGTAGGCATCAAATGAAATGTAACTTCTGTCATTCTGACGATGATATTTAGATAATATCGAAACAATTTTTTAGAATTTTTAACATTTTTTCAATACATGATGGAGTTAACTAAGAAAAGGTAGTTTCATTTAAAACACTAAAAAATTATATATAGAGTAATAGACTAGGCATATTAAGTCAGCATCTTCTGTGGCCTGTCTCTATGGCATTCGCTGAGAGTCAAGCTTGACAATGATTATAGAAATGAACATTCATTTGTTGTTCGTATTGGCCAGGAATTTTTCTTGCTTTATGATCAGTGTCATGTTTTCATCGAAAAGGATATCGGCAGAAACCATTTTCATCGACCTCTTCATCCGTTCAGCACTTTTTGTTCCACCGTTCGTACCTTCAGGATATCCATCGAAGACAACTACTGTCAGCGAGCCATAAATGTTAGAGATATAGTCAACATACGTGTTGCGTATTGCAGAGAGGGGTTGATTCTCGCGTCAGACAACTTTGGGTAATAGGAACTCACTGCAGGCATGTATACAAGGGTGAGGGGTAATGGGTGGTAATTATCCTCCCCCTCCCATGCAGACGATTGTCGTCTTCTTGATTTATCTTAATATTCATAATACATATAATATTTAGTACAGTATTGATTATATTTTTGGTATTTAGTTCTACCAATTTATGTATTATGTAACAATAGTGTTATAACGAGAAAACCTACTAACCTTCTCAGTGCTCGTTATAGGTATGCGGGTTGTCTCACGTGGTACAACCCGTGCTCGCCAGTCGACTAGCTTCGAGTCGAAGAAGGGGTGTATTCTTCAAAAAAAATATTGAGTTTACAAAACGGCGCCAGAGAAGTTTTGGCAAGCACCCAAGACTTCCTAAGTTAGCCCACAACTCCTCAGTGGGTTAACAACACTCACTACACACTCCAAAGGTTAAACTGATAGGTAAATTATCATAAGTAAATAAAAGTCAGCAAGTATCCCCTGATTGAAGATTTAATTATTCTTTGTGGACCAAAGGTCTCTTTTCAAAATATTTATCACAATGTCACTACCAAAAATGTTACAAATAACGTCTGAGCTCAGCTTAAGGCTGTAATCTCAGAACGTAGATGGGCTGAAGGCCGAACACTACAGAAATCCAAAAATTTCTAGCTTATTTATCAGTTACAACTTAAGTAAATAACTGTCAAGCAGATTCTATAAACTCTGAGCAGAGCTGAAAGCTTCAAACTCAGGGTGCAGAAGAGCTAAGGGCCCCAAACTACACCGATGTCTCAATTTTAAAATTCTAGAGAAACGACCAAATTTTTCATGTACAATACCTCAAAAATACAACGATAATATATATATCAAAATCAACAATGTACAGTTACAAGGGTTCACACTTCCGCAATTTATACAAATATCAATATAAATATAAATAATTGCATAAGCCAAAAATTTAAATAGCAACGAGTTTAGCGTTGCTAGAGAAAATACAACTCAAAATTATGTACGGTGCAAATTATATACATAAAATCATCAGAAATAGGCAAAAAAAACCACTAAATAACGCAATACCAGGTACGTACCGTAGTGTTCTAGCGTATCTTAAACTATGAGCAAATATTTCAAATCATTAAACACAAAATACAAGTGTAAGCGAGATTATAGTAATTGCCGCAAGAAAAAAATAAATAAAACTTTATATGAAAAAAAAAACGGTAATATGTGAAGCATAAATGTGAGTTTACTAATGAAGTTGAAGAATAAAGAAAAGGAAATCTGTTCACTTATCCTTTTCCGGCACCAGAACAGGAACTGCAGTTGCTCCAGAATATTCCAGCTCTCCTGGAACTGGTCTCACTGACCCATTAAATTCCAATCAGTGATTTTCTTTTTTTTAATGTCCACGTACAAGAAACCCCCTTGTTAACGAACCCTTCTAACTACGGAAATCTACCTCAAAACCGCAATTCCTCTAAATTCTTATGGTACCCACACTCATCGACCGATTTTGGACCAGAAACCTATCGGATCGGAGCCGCCAGTTGTTGGCTTTAGCCGTATTTCTCTTCCCCTATGTCGGAATTGTCGGGTTTTCCAATAAAACGTTTATGGCTCCCAGAGCACATGCGAAAATTTCAAGTTGAACGATGTGTGTTTACACCTTGACGGCAAATGCATTACTGACTTTTAACTTCGTACCGACAGCGCTGTGACTTCTCTCAGTCGACAGGTTAGCCAATATTAAGTCTCCGACGGCTCGGCAAATTTTCGCGTTACAGTGTTAATAAAGATATGGTACTAATAAAAATGAGCACGCTTTTTATAAATTTTTTTGGGGAAAACTTAAATTTAACCGCCCCCCCCCCTCAGGACCGAGTCTGAAGTCTGAACCACCGTCGATAACATATTGCAACTTTCCGCTGAACTTCTTTTGTTCCGATGCAAATGTATATGTATACAGCAGATTTGGTTCCTTTTCTTATACCGTTTTCAAATAGAGAGAAGGTGTGTGAGCCCAGATCGTACGACAAGAAAAATTCGAGTTCCCTATCTCAATTCTTTGCCACACCTATGCGTTGGAACAGTGTCGTCGGATTAACAGGGAGAATGTCGTTGTCGACTTTGATCGCATTCTTCATTATGGTAAAAGGTTGGACTCGGTCACTATTTTGGAATTTGACATCACCAAAGTTGAAGTTTTCAACAAATCTTTCGATGCCCCTCATGACCTCCCACGCCTCATGAAAATTTACCCTTTCATCAACAAGAATTCCTGTGATCAGAGAAAATAATTTAGGGATTTCCGGAAATGGTAAGTGCTCCGCGTAAATGGTGAATTTCAGTACATATGGAAATATGGCCCCTCTTGGGCGCGCGCTAGCGGCGATACGGTAAGACTATTTGTAATAAATATAGGCAAATTTGTCTACTTTAATTTTGAATGCAATGTCAAAAAAACGCTTCCTTTTTGAGATAAGGCCGAAATCTGAAAAATGTGCCAAAATTTCGTCAAAAAGTGCCCAAAAAACAAAAAGTTCCGTGTTAATTTTTTGCCATCAATCTTCAAATTCGTTTTAAGCGACTCAAAGAACATAAAGGGTGAGAAAATCAAAAATATAGAAAACTTGTTTCTGAGCCCCCATTTTTTTGCTAATAATCCCAGCCAAATCAAGAAAGTGCTATGTACGGTTGAATGAAAGCAAAAAGAGTTATGAGAGGAATGGACCGTATTTAAATCTATTGGATGAAAGAGTGAGTGTAAGGGCTCTTGTAGGGAGCCTAGGATGTTGTATAAGTAGTAATATATAGGACTAATGATTCTCATTGTGATATTAAGAGTGTTGTAAGAGCTCTAATATTACGATTTGAGTGGTATGTAAGTAGTGTAAATACTCTCATTTGGATAGTAGTTTTTTTGTCCACTTGAGAGAGTGTGTGAGTACTCTAGTTTGGAGACTAGAGTCTCTTATTTGAGAGAGTGAGTACTCTAGCGTGGGACTAGAGTCTCTTTTCTTTTTGTTTGAGAGAATGAGTATTCTTGCACGGGGAGTCTATTTTTGAGAGAGAGTCAGTACTTTAGTTTGAAAGATAGAGTCTCTTTTTTATGCGTGAGTACTCTAGCATAGGGACTAGAGTTTCTGTTTAGTGAAAATGAGTGAGTACTCTAGTGAGGGGACTAGAGTCTCTTTTTTGAGATGTAGAACGTTCTAGTTTGAGGACTAGATTTTTTTCATTTCCTCTTTATTTATTTTTGAGAGAATAAGTAAGAGTAAGAGAATGAGTGTTTCAAGTGAATATTTTTCTTATTAGAGTGATAGGGTTTGAGGTGTAAAATGAGTAACAGATGAGTTTCGACGAATTTTTCGAGTATAATTCGAGTGTGACAGAGTAAGGATACTTATATGAAGTAGTAGCGATTTATTGTTATTTTATTTTGGTTTTGTTTTCTATTTGATAATAGAATGAGAGAAGAAAATGGAGCCAAGTGGAATTTTTTTCGGGCCTACCTGATCCCTATACCGGCGGAATTCGCGACCGGCAGATGCTTACCCGGTACTATTGGGGCCTAGCGACTTGCGGCTCGCTAAGCGTCGACTGTAGGTTATTACAAGAGTGGTACCAGTTTGTTTAACGAGTAACGGCACAGGAACTTCGAGTGTGTATGTAAAAAAAAGCTGTTCGAGTTTTAAAGGGGTGTGAAACTCCATGATAGAGCTTGGAGAGCTCATGTTGGCATTTTTTCGGTGTATAAGCTGTTAACAGAATTACTGATGCGGGGTTAGAAAGGGAACAATTTTCTTCGAAGAACGTGAAAACTCCAATGTAGCTGTTTCTACTACGTTTCTATGCGAAGGGGTCAGTGAAGACGTGAGTATTTGTTGGTTGAGTAAGTAATCAGTGGAGGAATGAGAGAGCAAGTGAGAATACGAGTGCGAGTATCGTGAATGAGATTACAAGTACAATTGAGAGTGGAAATGCATGTAAGAGTGCGATAAAGGGTGCCAGTGAGTCTACAAGTGTAAGTAAGAATATGAGTATCCGACTTAGTGTAAGTATACTAGTGAGTAAGAGTACGAATGTATGTAGGAGTAATATTGTGTGTGGATAAGAGTACTGGTTCGAGTAAGAGTATGAGTAGAAGTGGGAGTGAGTATGACTACGAGTGCGAGTAGAGTGAGAGTGAAAGGGGGAATACAAGTTGGTACGTAAGTAAGAATGCGGGTGAATGTAATTGTGGGAGTGTGAGTGAGATTGCAAGTAAGATTTTCGAGAACAATTGAGAGGGAGTATGCATGTGACAGTGTGAGAGACTGTGAGGCACCATGTGCTAGTAGGAGTGCGAGTTCAATTGTGAGTACGAATGCGGTTAAGAGTAGGTGCGAAAAATTGTGAGAGTAAGAGTACTACGAGTGTAAGTACGGGTGCAATTGTGAGTGGCAGTAAAGTTGCAAGTGAGTATGCGTGCGAGTACAATTGAGAGTACTAATGCAGGTAAGAGTAGGAGAGAGAGTACAAGTGAGACTCCGAGCGCAAGTAAGAGTACAAGTGAAGTGTGTGTTACCACGAGTAAGTGCGAGTGCAAGTTAGAATGTGAGTACGAATGTAAGTGTCAGTGAGAGTAAGAGCGCAATTTTATGCGACTGCAAGTAAGAGTTCATTTGTAAGTGTGAGTAAGCGAGGGACTACGATTAAGAGTGCGAGGGAGAGAGAAAGTGAGTGTGTCAACGAGTGCAAGAGTAGGTATAAGAGAGTCTTTCTCTCACTATAATGAGGTTGTCTTTGTCTACAAATAAGTTTTGTGATTAATGGCGTTTGTCAGAAGAGGTCCGATTCTTTTGTGGGGCGATAACGAGATTTGAGAAGTTGATTGTTTGTTATTGTATAATGAATGGGTAATATTATGTCTAAGTCCCGACAAGAATAGGTTTTATCTTATTTGATTTAATTTTTTTAAGGAAGGAGGGTGTGATGAGTTCCAGTAGTTTCGTGTACTTTTCAAGTTTCCAAGTGACGTCAAAGTATTTTCCAAGTTTCTTCCAAGTTTCATCCATGTGTCTTCCAAGCTTCTTCCAAGTTTCTTCCAAGTATTATCAATTTTCTGCCGAGTTTCTTCCATATGTTTTCCAGGTATCTTCTAAGTATCTTCCAAGTATTTTCCAAGTGTCTTCCAATTGTCTTCCAAGTATCTTCCATGTGTCATCCAAGGGTCTTCCAAGTGTCTTCCAAGTGTCTTCCAATTGTCTACCAAGTATCTTCCAAGTGTTTTCCAAGTATTTTCGAAGTGGTACCCAAGTGTCTTCCAAGTTTCTTCAAATATCTCCAAGTTTCCCAGGTTTCTTCCAAATTTCTAAGTTTCTAAGTGTCCAGGTTCAACAATGTTGATTGAAGATCGGCCACAAACAGGAAGTGATTGCGACTGCGACTGTGCCAGGAAATTTAAATCCAGCTCTAAGTTTTACCGTAAATAGGAAGTTAGTGTTTTATATTTATTTAATTGATTGTTTTCTTGAAGATATGTGCTGGTGCTTGTTACCTCGTTTCGTTAGAGAGATTTCACATTGTGTTTTGGATGTAGGAGATGCAATTATACACTTTCCACTCATATCATTATAAAATTGTAACGAGTTATTTTTTTGAAGCATTATATGATTTGGTTCCGATGGTATTTTGAGTTCAATAAGTGAATATAACTCGTTACTTACTTTCCAACTCTGTTTTCTGGTACCCTTTCAAGCCCGTAATATTAATTTAAGTATTTATTTCATTAGTAACTCAAAAGCCGTGATATATCATTTAAGGAAATATATAAAATGCATTAAATTTCGCTTTTCGAAATTTAAATTATCGAGGACTCCCAGTATATAAACTATTGAAATTTAAAACCGGAGTCATTGAGTACTAATAGAAATATTTCTTGTTGTAATTGAATCTATTTCTCCCACCGCCGTTATCGCCAAAATTTAGGTAGGAAGTAAATTATAAATGCGAAAACCAAGCGTTCAAAAGGCATTAAGTTTTTATATTCGGTTGATGAAATTAAGTTATTATATTTAGTTATTGAAAATAAAATTATTGTTCAGTTATTGGCAAAAGCTATTATTCAGTGATTGATATTAAGTTAATTTAGAGTGAGGTAGAATTTGGCCGTAAATCGCTAGTGGGAAGTGTCCGACCGTCCAGTACTTTCCGAGTAAGTGGAAATTATTTTGTAAACCAAATAAAACATTTCACCCGAGTTTCAAAGTTTTATATTTTATTTCAACAAACAATTTAGTAGTTTGGTTATTAAGAATATAATTCCTTATTTGGATAAAGCCGGCAGCCGGTAGTTTTTTTCTGAAGCGATAAAAATAACCTTATTTACAGTTTTCATCATCGCGTTCTGTATATTGTTTCTCTAGAATTAGGGTCTGATAGAAATATCATTTCGATTTTAATTTTACGAATAGTTTTAATGGTTTCGTTATTTAAGAATATTATTCCGCATTTTGATAAGACTGATAAGCCGGTATATTTATTCTTGAAATTATAAAAAGCAAAGTTATTTACAGTTTTTATCACCACGTTTCGTATATTATTTCTTTGGAATTCAGGTCTGAGCCTTCAATACATTGAAGTAGCATTTTGATTTTAATTTTTGCGATACAGATTCTTATACCTAGTGTCCCGTTTCAAATTACCCAAATATATATTAGATTTTATTTGCATTCTAAGACACAGTTTTATTTTGCTTATATTTGGGGAACCGCTGTCCTATTCCCCGACCAGTATTTTAGAATAATTTTAACCGATAATTTTGAAAATTTGGAGTGTAAATTCCCCTATAAAAATTAGATTCTCAATCGAGTACGAGGCCGTTGCCACTGATTGATTGATAATCTAGTTTAAATTGACTTGAAAATTTGAAGTGTCAATTCTCCCATAAAAAATTAGATTCTCTATCGAGTACGAGGCTGTTGCCACTGATTGATTGATAATCTACTTTAAATTATTCTGAAAATTTGAAGTGTCAATTCTCCTATATAAAAAATTAGATTCTCAATCGAGTACGAGGCTGTTGCCACTGATTGATTGGTAATCTAGTTTAAATTGATTTGAAAATTTAAAGTGTAAATTCTCTCATAAAAGTTAGATTCTCAATCAAGTACGAGGCTGTTGCCACTGATTGATTGATAATCTAGTTTAAATTCTTCAGTTTTTTTTGTTATAAACTGGTCTGGTCACATTTTTCCACCTATCCCGATTGACTATCCCTACCGCGACGATAATTTTATCTCGTTGACTACCGTGATAGGTAATTATTGTTTTACTGCCGCTTACCGCATACTTACAAAGCTGCTTATACCGCCTCCGCTGTTATTAACAAACTGCATTTGATTGCTTACACTTGTTTTATTGGGTCATTGCTCATATTCCTTGATACCGGCAAATTTCGCATAGTGCATAATTACATAAGGCTTGAACATATTTGCTTACTGTTGATATATTGAATTGATTCGGTACCGCTTGATCAGAAATTGTTGAATATTATTCTGTAATATACCAATAAATACGATCAGTGTTTTCTTAATTTACCGTAGCATCACCGTCTAAGGTTTATAGGTTTTGTAGGTGTGTTAAATTCAACGAGACCCCTGGAATTTTCCGTAACCTCCATCTGAGGCTACCTGGAACTCTTGACGCCGAGGGTCAAGGGGCCGTGGAGTAAACCACGTAAAATAATCTGGCTCCCGAGCATTTGTTTGCAGAAGAACTTTGCATCGAGGGTGTCCAAAGTGACGCGTCAGTCGCTAAGAACCTGTGTGGGAGGTGAAGGAGGAAGAACGAAGCAAGCGGCAGGAAAGCGCGTCACAAGTGGCGCCCGAGCAGGGACCGTTTTTTTCCGTTTAGAGTTTGATTTTTTTACTGATTGTAGGTTTGAGCAGTGACCGTTTTTTTTCATTGTGATTTTGATCTTACTGATTGTAGTTTTGTGCAAGGACCGTTTTCCGTGTTCATTTTGATTTCTACTGATTTTAGATCTGAGCAGTGACCGTTTTTCCGTTGTGATTTTGATTTTTACTGATTGTAGATTTGAGCAGTGACCGTTTTTTTCCGTTTTGATTTTAGTTTTTACTGATTGGATATTTGAGCAGTCACCGTTTTTTCCGTCTTGATTTGTGTTTTTTTACTGATTGTAGAGTTAAAGAGGGATCGATATTCCGTTGTCGATTATTTTTATTCGTCGATTGGTTCTCCGTAGTGTTTATTTAAAGGTGACCGTTTTGCCGGTGTTGAATTTCTCTTTTCTTATCTTTGTTGGTTAAGTTTTTTCTGATGAAAGTAAACGAGGATAACTTGAGTGGTAAGTTGAATGTCAAGGAGAAGCTCTGAAGATCTTGACATAACCGTTTTGTTCAATCCGAACGAGACTGAAATATCCGAATCCGTTCCTCCAGTACCGGCCCAGTTACCGACCGTAAGTTCCGTGGAAGAAGCCACAGGCCAGGTTGGATATACCTACTAAAGAACGATGAATTGAATATCCAGCTAGAGAGGAGAAACTTATCCGTTGCGGGAATCGTTCCGGAAAAACGGAAGAGACTTTCTAAGACGGAAAAATATTCTTCCACAACCCGTTTCTGATCGATCCGATAACGTAACCGTTCCGACCATTATGGACAACCCACCAATAAATGTACACGATTGGAAGGTGTCTTTTGGAAACAAGGGAGATTCTGTTTCGTTTATAGAGAGAATTGAAGAAATATGTACAACAAAGAAGGTCCGGAAAGACAATTTGCTCCCGTGTTACCGGAACTATTATCAGGTGAGCCCGCATTTAGGTACCGTAACAACCGGAGCAGGTACACGACCTCGGATGAGTTCGAAGAAGACTTCCGAATTTTCTTCTATGCCGTTAACTACGAGGTTGACTTAGAAGCCGAGATAGGTCGCCGGCTACAAAGGAGAAATGAAGCCGCCGCTACTCACATCACCGAACTCCAAACTTTAATGCGTAGACATGGAAAGCTAGCTCCAGAACAACAATTAGCACAGCTGTACCGCAACCTGTTGCCCGAATACCGTCTGCAAATTCGAAAAGGGGACTTTCAGGATTTTTCCACATTTTGTCAGTTGGTCAGGGAATATTAGCTCCTCAGGAAGGACCTCCAGTCTGTATCCAACCACAGTGGATCGAACTGTGAACAAAATCCCCGATCACAGACAGTAGGTACGCCAAGAAGATATGGACCGTCTCATCACTCGGCGCCTGAATCAACTAGAGAGCCCATCGCTGGTCCCAGCTAACCGTCACCGATCGATACTGCTCGCCGTCCGCCGCTTGATACTACTCAGCAACAGTCTGGGTCACCTTCCCGACAACCAATCTGTTTCCGCTGTGGTGAATCTGGACATTACAGAAGCAATTGTCAAAATCCTCTCAAGATATTTTGTTCTCGTTGCCGTAAGGAAGGAGTATTATCCAGAGACTGTTCCTGCAGGAGGCAGGAAAACTAATCCGCAGCTGTACCGAAGAGAGGCCGACACAGCTTCCGCAAATATTTGCCTCTCATACCGAACGACCAAAAGAAATGAACGACCTTCGACTGCACATAGACGTCGCAATTGGAAAACACAAATTTAAAGCCTTGCTGGATACCGGAGCAGCAAAATCATACATTGGTGATCAAGTAGCTAAGACTTTTTCCCAAAAGAAGCAAACTACAGGCGACGAGGGCCCGTTTAGCTAATGGAAATTTAGTCTCCATCACCGACATTTATGAGCTGAAATGGAAGATTAGAGACGTCACAATGGAGGGTTCGTTAGAGCATTTCCCTGGTCTGATAACGGATATTGTGTTAGGACACGATGTCCTCCTACGAAAGTATGATTTCCGTCTGGAATTAGGAACCGGGAAAATATACGTGAAGGTTGAACTAGTAAGGGGTTCACAATTAGCCAGTCCGGTTGAAATAATGGAGGTAGTGAATAAGTCCATGAAAGAAGTCGATGTTGTTCCGATCATCTGTCTCACTGAGAACATATGTCTTGGAAATCTGTCTGTTTACGAAGTCTCTGAGTCTTCCCTGGTGTTAGGGGTTGACAAGGAGCATCCCGTTCTTGAAACTCCTGAACTATCCCCGGTGTTTATAGTGGTTGATTCAGAAAAATCTGTTTCCGAAGTCTCTGAGTCTTCCCTGGTGTTAGGGGTTGACAAGGAGCAACCTGTTGTTGAAACTCCTGGATTTTCCCTGGTATTGTTAGGCTCTGAGTCTTCCATGGTGTCAGGGGTTGACAAGGAGCAACCTGTTGTTGGAACTTCTGAATTATCCCCGCCGTTTTTAGGGGTTGATACAGGAGAATCTGTTTCCGAAGTCTCTGAGTCTTTCCTGGTGTAAGGGGTTGATAAGGAGCAACCCGTTGTTGAAACTTCTGATTTTTCCCCGGTGTTGTTAGGGGTTGATACAGAAAAATGTGGTCCCGAAGTAAGTCTCTGAGTCCTCCCTGGTGTTAGGGGTTGACAAAGAGCAATCCGTTGTTGAAACCTCTACGTTGTTCCCGGAAGACTTAGGAGATTTCGCCAATTATGGTTATACAGGATGTCCGTTGGAAACCATAACTCCGCAAATGGAAAGAAATTTATCGAATGAACAGACAGACAGACTGAACATCTTCCTAAGCCGAGAGTTATCGAAATTTGAGAAAATTTAAGGACCAACTACGCTAGTTGAGCACGAAATCCGCTTGCTGCAACCGCGTCCGATCAAACAGAGATACCGTCCTCAGAATCCGAAAATGCAAGAAATTTGCAATACAGAAATAGATGCCATGTTGAAGGAAGGAATGATAGATCCCTCAACAAGTCCGTGGAGTTCTCCGATTGTGATTGTGAAGAAGAAGGATGGGAAGAACCGCTTCTGCATTGACTTCCGTAAAGTCAATGAAGTAACCATGAAGGACGCCTACCCTCTTCCATTTATAAACGCTATATTGAATAAAGTGCGAAAAGCCAAGTTTTATTTCCAGTTTAGATTTGGAGAGTGGATACTGACAGGTTCCGTTAACACCAGAAAGCAAACCCATTACCGCATTTACCGCACCGGGACGTGGATTGTTCCCATTCACGGTTCTTCCATTTGGCTTACACTCCGCACCCGCTACATTCCAGAGACTAGTTGATCGGTCCAGATCTAGACTTTTGCTTATCTGGATGACATAATAGTTCTGGAGGAACTGGGGGAACACGACTGAAACTAAACCCGGAAAAATGTCACTTTTGTCTACCGTCTATGAGATACTTAGGCCATGTAATAACAGGAGATGGAATCTGTACCGATCCCGAAAAGGTCTAAAATATAATTAAATTCGCAGCCCCGAGAAATATTCGAGAGCTAAGAAGGTTTTTGGGAGTTGCATCCTGGTATAGAAGGTTTGTGCCATCGTTTTCTCAGAAGGTGGCTCCGCTAACGAAATTACTACGCAAGTCTCAGCGATGGAAGTGGGCTGAGGAACAAGAAGCTGCTTTCAATAGGATTAAAACCTGTCTATCAGAAGCACCCGTTTTGAGCTGTCCTGATTTTACCGTACCGTTCACTCTGCAGACTGATGCCTCAGAATATGGGTTGGGAATAGCCCTTACCAAACAGAAAGATGGGCATGAGCATGTAGTAGCGTATGCAAGTCGCACCCTGAGTCCTGCCGAAAAGAATTACTCCGTGACTTAAAAAGGAATGTCTTGCTATTGTATGGGGGATTGAAAAGATGCGTCCTTATCTAGAGGGCTACCATTTCACGGTTTTTACCGATCATCAATCTCTTAGATGGCTGCATTCCATATCTAGTCCGTCCGGACGTTTAGCCAGGTGGAGTATTTTCTTACAGCAGTGTGATTTCGAGATACAATACCGTAAAGGTACGCTAAACCGTATAGCCGATGCGTTGTCTAGAAATCCGCTAATGACCGCCGAGAGCAACCCGCCGTCTACTCTATGTTTGACCGATGTAACTGCCAAATGTTCATGGTACCGGAATATGAAGAAAGAGGTTCTGAAGGACCCGGATAAATTTCCGGACTATTGCATTCGGGAAGACCGCCTGTACCGTCACTTCTGGGACATAAACGATTTCCGAGAACCTGAGGTGAGTGATCCCTGGAAGTTATGTATAGCTAAACCTGACCGACACCAGATACTTCAAGGAAACCATGACGCTCCGAACGCTGGTCATCTGGGAATCGCTAAAGCTATCACCCGTATTGCAAGACTGTACTATTGGCCAGGAATGTTTAAGGACATCACCAGATATGTGAGGAGATGTCTGCAATGTCAAAAGTACAAGCCGTCGCAACAAAAACTCCCAGGGAAAATGTAACCATCTTCGAATAAGCAGCCTTGGCAAACCGTTAGCTCCGATATTATTGGACCATTGCCAAGAAGTAAAAAAGGGAATTGCTACATCATAGTATTCCAAAACCGATTCACTAAATGATAGAACCCTCAACAAGTCAGTGTAAACCGATTAGGAATGCTACTGCTAGTAGCATAAGTACAGCCTTTTATGAAGAAATATTGACGATATTCGGATGCCCCCGTACCGTGCTGACCAACAATGGAACATAGTATGACAGTAAGCTCTTCAAAGGAATGCTGAGTGGATTAGGGATCCGACACCGTTTTACCCCGCCGTATACATCGCAAGCAAATCCCGTCGAACGAGCCAACCGCACACTGAAGACGATGATTGCGCAATATTGCGAAGAAGACCACCGAGACTGGGATACAAGGTTGCCGGACTTAAAATTCGCGATGAATAACTCAAGACATGACTCGACTGGATTTTCACCGGCCTTCCTAAATTTTGGAAGAGATCCCGAGATACCGAAATCCCTTCGAAGGGAAGCTGAAGAGGCAGCCGAGGTAAACCGAAAAGAAGATGCCGGAGAGGACAACCCCGCAGAAGAAGATCCGACACCGCATCTCTTGCGAGTAGAGAAACTGCAAGAGTGCTTCGACCTAGTCCGTCTGAACCTGTCTAGAGCGTTTACCAGTCAGAGTCGTAACTACAACCTACGTTGCCAAGACTGGAAATGCGCCATAGGAGACCGATGGTGTACGATTTGCAAGATAACAATGGTAAACGCTATAAGCACGTACATATGAAAGATTTAAAATCCGCCAATGAGTAACAATTCCGTTCTGTTACCGATGTGGACAGATTGACTAGATGTCCCGAAATTTCCGCCAATCCCGAGAGACGCTAGACGCCAGAATTCAGTGCGACCTAGGCACTGAACACCCCATGCCCTTCCGAAGAGTAGTTGAACTGCACTGCCGGTTATATCGCCGCCAAGTACCCCAAGGAAGAGGACCTCGACCAGCGACTCACCCTTGTACCATCCGACGCCGGACTTATGGATTGTGAAGCATACAACTAACGTTCTCATAGAAATTGTTTGATAAGTATTTTGTATTTTATTTAGTAGTAAGATTTGTATCTAAGGAAAAAAATGTAATGAACAAAATCTGCGCTTTCGTTAATGAATTTTTTTTACCGAAGTAAAGGGGGTGTGTAACGAGTTATTTTTTTTGAAGCATTATATGATTTTGTTACGATGGTATTTTAAGTTCAATAAGTGAATATAACTCGTTACTTACTTCCCAACTCTGTTTTCTGGTACCGTTTCAAGCCCGTAATATTAATTTAAGTATTTATTTCACTAGTAACTCAAAAGCCGTGATTTATCATTTAGGGAAATATATAAAATTCATTAAATTTCGCTTTTCAAAATTTGAATTATCGAGGACGCCCGGTATATAAACTATTTAAATTTAAAACCGGAGTCATTCAGTACAAATAGAAATATTTCTCGTTGTAATTAAAACGATTTCCCCCACCAACGTTATCGCCAAAATTTAGGTAGGAAGTAAATTATAAATGCGAAAACAGAACGTTCAAAAGGCATTAAGTTGTTATACTCGGTTATTGAAATTAAGTTATTATATTCAGTTATTGAAATTAAAATTATGGTTCAGTTATTGGCAAAAGTTATTATTCAGTGATTGATAATAAGTGAATTTAGAGTGAGTTAGAATTTGGCCGTAAATCGATAGTGGGAAGTGTCCGACCGTCCAGTACTTTCCGAGTAAGTGGAAATTATTTTGTGAACCAAATAAAACATTTCACTTCGAGTTTCAAAGTTTCATATTTAATTTCAACAAACAATTTAGTAGTTTGGTTATTAAGGATATAATTCCGTATTTTGATGAAGCCGGCAGCCGGTAGTTTTTTTCTGAAGCAATAAAAACAACCTTATTTACAGTTTTTATTATCGCGTTCTGTATATTGTTTCTCTGGAATTAGTGTCTGATTGAAATATCATTTTTATTTCAATTTTACGAATAGTTTTAATGGTTCCGTTATTTAAGAATATTATTCCGCATTTTGATAAGACTGATAAGCCAGTATATTTTTTTTAAACGATAAAAACCAAAGTTATTTACAGTTTTTATCACCACGTTTTATATATTGTTTCTTTGGAATTCAGGTCTGAGCCTTCAATACATTGAAGTAGCATTTTGATTTTAATTTTTGCGATACAGATTGTTATACCTAGTGTCCCGTTTGAAATTACCCGAATACATATTAGATTTTATCTGAATTCTAAGACACAGTTTTATTTTGCTTATATTTGGGAAACCGCTGTCCTATTCCCCGACCAGTATTTTAGAGTAATTTTAACCGATAATTTTGAAAATTGAAAGTGTAAATTCCCCTATAAATATTAGATTCTCAATCGAGTACGAGGCTGTTGCCACTGATTGATTGATAATCTAGTTTAAATTAATCTGAAAATTTGAAGTGTCAATTCTCCTATATAAAAAAATAGATTCTCAATCGTGTACGAGGCTGTTGCCACTGATTGATTTGAAAATTCGAAGTGTGAATTCTCCAATGAAAAATTTAGATTCTCAATCAAGTACGAGGCAGTTGCCACTGATTGATAGATAATCTGGTTCAAATTAACCTGAAAATTTAAAGTGTAAATTCTCCTATAAAAGTTAGACTCTCAATCAAGTACGAGGCTGCTGCCACTGATTGATTGATAATCTAGTTTAAATTCTTTAGTTTTTTTTTGTTATTAACTGGTCTGGTCACATTTTTCCACCTATCCCGATTGACTATCCCTACCGCGAAGATATCTATCTCGTTGACTACCGTGATAGGTAATTATTGTTTTACTGCCGCTTACCGCATACTTACAAAACTGCTTATACCGCCTCCGCTGTTATTAACAAGTTGCATTTGCTTGCTTACACCTGTTTTATTGTGTCATTGCTCACATTTCTTAATACCGGCAAAGTTCGCATGGTGCATAATAACATAAGGCATGAACACATTTGCTTACTGTTGATATATTGAATTGATTCGGTACTGCTTGATCAGAAATTGTTGAATATTATTCTGTATGTGTATATATTAAATAGGTCTTGTAATATACCAAGAAATACGATCAGTGTTTTCTTAATTTCCCGTAGCATCACCGTCTAAGGTTTATAGGTTTTGTAGGTGTGTTAAATTCAACGAGACCCCTGGAATTTTCCGTAACCTCCATCTGAGGCTACCTGGAACTCTTGACGCCGAGGGTCAAGGGGCCGTGGAGTAAACCACGTAAAATAATCTGGCTCCCGAGCATTTGTTTGCAGAAGAACTTTGCATCGAGGGTGTCCAAAGTGACGCGTCAGTCGCTAAGAACCTGTGTGAGAGGTGAAGGAGGAAGAAGGAAGCAAGCGGCAGGAAAGCGCGTCACAAAATGTTTTACTTTGTTCACCACACGCCAGTTAAGAACTTATTTTCAATGTAGGGTTTGTTAAGATTTATTTTATTACGGGATTTACGGCTCTCTGCCTATTTGGTTATAATTTGGGCGTTGCACAGCTTGTTGATAGGAAGTACGTGCTCGCACGGTGACTTTTTATGGAATGTGATGATTTTAAAGTTTCAGCGTATTTATGACTGTATGATATAGGATATGAAAAGGAGGTTGCTTGCCAAAAGTTCAAGAACGGATTTTATGTTTATGTTGACAGATTGTTTTAAGGCGTTACAGGATTTCCAAGAGAAGGATGTATGACTAGGAGGTTGCATAAATAGTAGGTGTGATATTATTGTGTCTATAATTAATTAAATTACCCTTTCCGGGAGTTTTAGACCATAAAACCTTTACACATTGTTGTTGTATCTTTGAAACTGCATTATATCAAAAATATAAAGTTTTGTCAAATATGTATTTTGATTGCAGACCTTTTGTACTGGACTAATATCTAGTCGCTTACAGAATGTAAAATTTTATCTTAGCTAGAATGCCATTAAATGCTCGTCTCTTAGATCAATAAATAACAATACTTCCATAAAAAACTGAAACAGATTGCAATACTAGTAATAAGGTCAAAATCACTTTAATGACGAACTTTATAATATAATTCGCAATTTAAAATGCTCAATAAAAATATTATTTGGAACAGATTTTTGACATTTTCAAATATTCTAATATTATTGAATTATTTTTTACGAGTCCGTTACTGTATCAACCGGAGATCAAATTCGTTCGCCCTAAACTGTTTCACACAAAAGATTCCACGGCATGTTCATATATGATGGCCTTTGAATAGAAAATCCTGCAACTTTCGTGACATGAATTAGTTTCCTTTGAATTTGTTGGACATGCGCGCCTTAACGCTTGACCAGCCTGGATGCAAGATTACAAAAGCTAATGGAAGTAGCTCGGAAAAATAATTTGCAAATCTTTGATTAATTTTCATCGGTCATCGGAAAATAGGAACTTAGAACTTACTAGTCTCTATTGCCAATTATTTTAAGTTGATTTCACGGAAATGCATCGGCAATAAAATTTTCACCAACACAAACATTATTATAATAACAAAAAAATCATACTATGGTGAACACATATTGTAGGAAAATAGGAAACATTTTATACTTCCCGGTTTTCTTACCTAATATCATTGAAACTGACATATTAGTTGTGCTCGTTTGTATCAATACCCGTGGAATTTTTCCAATGGCAAAGAATGTGGATGACAGTTCAATATCTGATAAGCATCAGTCAGACGGGGTGTTTGAGTGTCATATTAGTTGGTGCGTTTTCAAGTGTAATTCGAAGCCATAACTGCGGGAAAGGAAACGAAGGTAATAACAAATGGTTAGTTGTCAGGCGAGGGCTCTTAGAAACCAGAATATGAAAGAATTAACTGAAACAACAACGACGTTTTCATATATACATGAACTTTTCAACAAGGAAGCCTCACTTCCACAGCTCACATAACAGACCTCTTTGGATAGCCCTGATGTGCGCCGATAACATCACCGTGCAGTGGTTGAAATGCATCATTGGCGATATCAAGCCCTGGGAGGGCGCCGAACTGAAGGTCGCTGAAGATGCAGCAATGCATCACAACCAGATTTTGGTGACGTACTTGAAAGGCAACCAACCGTGAGTACTCTAAGGAAAAAACCCTGGGTGTGGTTGAGGCACAGATTAACGGCCTCAATGCAACCAACTGAAGTGTACTAACAAAAAGATCCGAAGGCCCTCTAGAACTATTCACTATTTCGATTGATAATCAATCGGCCGAACGACAAAGAAAAGCAGTGGTCAGAAACTTCAAGTTTGGATTCACAACCCTTAGGGAAGGAGCGGCAAACCCAAATCGGCCAATCTTGACACCGCAAAACCTGCTACCTCAGGTACCAAACAAGATGCAGTAAGGGCCAAAGAGCAGACTACAGGTAAGGCCAAAGGCGCGGAGAAAATAAGGCAAAACCTGACCAAAGGTAAAAAAGTGGCTAGGACAAAGGATTGCCTTCGTGCCGGCGGAGCTAGAAAGGAGGCTACGCCAAAGGGTCCTCCAAGTTCCCAATAAAATGAGCAGCCAATACCTCAACTGTCTTCAAATTAACTTCCAACATTTGAAAGCAGCTACCAGTGTGCTTAGAAGGAGGTTTAATGAAGAAATATTCCTATAGGACTACTCGAAGAGCCCTGGATCAATGGAGGACGGATAAAAAAACTTAATAATAGTTCGTGTAAGTTACTATCTAGCACTTTATATCACTGCGACAGTTTAACAATCGTGCGGTTCTCATTACTAGGGATGTTAAAGTCACTAGCAAAGAACTATATGAAAGATTCAGTCTCCAAGCTGACAGATTTCATTATTCGAAAGAGGCTAGAGAATGTAATCTAGATTTAGAGGACCACAATAGATCTGAAAATGTCGTAGTGCAATAGGGCATAAGCCACCTCAATAAAATCCAGAACTTCTCTCAAAAAACCACAGGAGCCATATTGCTCGCACCTAATATTAATTTTTTTTTCTGTTCCAGAGCTCACCACTGGAGATTCGGCAACCAGTATTATGGAAGTGCCAACTGAGGTAGGTAAGAGGCAGGTAGTCATTGCCTTGACCTTTCCAATGGGGATTGAACAACACACCCTCCATCGCAGGAACTCCAAGGCCTCATCAAATGATGTAGGAAAGAGAATAGGCACTTCACTATATGCTGCGACGCGAACGCCCACCACTTGACATATGGAAGATAAGTAGACGAGGTGAGTACCTTTCAGAACATTTGTCAGCTAATAGTATCGACGTTATAAATAGAGGAAATAAATCCACTTTTATAAATACGATCAGGAAAAGGTTCCTGACTTATCACTAGCGGATCCATTAATAACTAATTACATTTACAACTGGCATATCTCTGATGACTCCTCAATGTCGGACCATCAGCATAGCAGGTTCGACTTGGAGACATCTGAAACACGCTTCGATCGATATACGGTACCGGAGTTAACCAACTGGGATATTTATAAGGAATATCTCGAAATTCTAGTGGCGGACCAAGTAATATCTATCGGCTCATTATAGGAACTTGAAATATCCTTGAAACAGCTTCAAAAGAACATAATGAATGTAGCTCTACTGAAAAACAAAAGGCAACCACTAGAGATGTGCGTTGGTGGAATAAGAAACTGGCAAAACTTAGGAGAAAATTCAGAAGACTTCTTAATGGATTTAAGAGTCTGGGAAACTAGGAAGACTTCAAAATAGCTTTTTCGGAGTATATATATAACTCCTAAAATAGAAAAAGAAAACATTGAGACAAATTTGCGACGAGATTAATAATTTGGCCCCAATACAACCCTCCAAAAAGTTCTCTCAAAGGAATATTCCAACGGCAGCGGACTGGTGAAAAGACCGGAATGAGGCTTCAGTGATAACCTCAAGCAAAATTTAAGTGCTCTGTTGCAGACGCACTTCTCCAGTTCTTGGAGGGCCGTAGAGAATGAAAAGCAAAGTGGCTTCCTGGCAGGCGTTGATCACAGCCCGAACAAATCCAGCAAAAGCCTATCTGGCAAAATCTTCCCAGCTCAAACAACCGAATGGGCTATCAAAAGCATCAAGCAATTTAAGTCGCCTGGAAAGGACGGAATATTTCCCACTTTACTGCAACATGGACTTAAAATATTAGAACCCATATCGAAAAGGATATTCAAGGCCAGTTTTATCTTCGGTTATATACCGGGAACTTGGAGGGAAGCCGCAATGGTGATCATAACTAAGACTGGTAAGTAAATATGCTATGCGGGTTCTGGCTCAAACCGTATATAATATTACATGGGAATTTTCTAAAGTCCGTTCCGATAATTTTTGGCCAATTCGATCTGCTCATGCGTTGATCATGGGGCAGCCGTCAGCCATCTTGTGCCGTTTGCGCATGTCATCCATCTTGTGCCATGTATGCTGGTGACGTCACTCCTTCTCAGTCATTTGATAACGTCATGTGTATATTTTTATTCTCATAAAGGTATAAATATGTAAACTTTAAGGTATATTGTACAGAATATTCAAATGGTTCAAACTCCTTCGACATCCATATTCGCATTAATCTTATAATGCCCCTATGGGAAGGTTTCATCAGAACCAGGGACAATAAGTCGTTATTCATCCTCAGGACTCAACGCTACTTTATCCTGAACAATTGAATGGACTAGAACTTTTTCGTGACGAATTATATTTTGGGAAACAGGTTTCTATGTGAAGGTATCAAGGCATTCTTTATAGTCTTCAAATGTGATTACGGTCTTCACAACTGACGATTCTACCCCATTAGCTTTTTTAGTTATTCCGACGTTTCGAATAAGGCAGTCCTTTTCTTCTTTGTCCTAACCATCAATCACAAGACGTATTCGTTAGAAAACTGTGAAGATCTAAGATCCTCGTCGATAATGACTATATGAGCGATAAAAATTAAAATGTGTGGGTGCGCGATTGAACGTGTTAATCATTTTTTGAAAATTAAACTTCCTTTTTGCATGAGGTGTAATCAAACATGCAATATTAAAATATATTGATGCCTTCAGTAATTTGAGATTATCTAATCCTATCAATCCATCAAAAATATTATGAATTTTAAATAAATAAAATTTTAATAATTGTTTATTAGTAATCTAAAAAAATTTTACGCTGATATTTCGACACTATTTTTATGAGATGATTTTTGGAATACAGTTGATACAATAAATGTGTCATATTCAATTGATTTTGGAAAGAATTTTTTAGCAAAATCTGATTCTAGAAATGATTTTGTCGACTAAAAATCGACAAGGAGTTTAATGTTATATTCCGTAAAAGTTATATATGCTAATTCAATATAATCTACGTTACTTAACGAAATGATAAGAGGTGTCAAATCTCCCTCCTTTGCAATCTAATTTTGATTTATCCCATGCAAGACTAATGAATATTACAAAAAAGTTAAAATAATGATAATTTTTGATGAGATCAATGATAATTGGTTGTCCAAAGGAATCATACCAGCACATGAGACATTCGAAACAGCATGTCAGTTCTGTCATTTTTTACCACATCACTCAGTGAATAAACCCAATAGTCCCACAACAGCCGTACGTCCAATTTTCGATGCTTCATCCAGACAAAAGAATCAATCATCCTTGAATCAATGTCTTGAAAAAAGTATTGATTTTATAGAATTTATTCCATCATTTTATCATTTTACGGATTCGCATGGAAAAGATTGGAATCACCACTGATATAAGAAAGGTATTTCTTTAGATCAGTCTACAAGAAAGTGATAGAAGTTATTTAAAATTTCTTTGGTATGATAAAAATCAGAACTTTTAGACATACTCGTGTATTATTTGGAGTAACATTCAGAGCATTTTTATTAGGAGCAGTCTTAGAATATCATCTGAATCAAATCGTGAGAAACTCAAATAATAGAGAAACTTCCTATAGTCTCGGAGTGATTTCAAGGCCAATGAAATCTTCTACGTCGACAATGTCCTAACAAGTGTACCAAATGATAAATTTCTCAATCGAGTCATTGAACAGTCAACTAGAATTTTTGGCTGATGGAATGTTTGAGTTGAGAGGGTGGGAGCATTATTTACCAGAAAATTCTGAAGCCGAAGCAAAAAGCAATATCCTTGGTCTTATCTGGAATCGCAAATTGGACACTCTGGAACTTTCATTAGTATGGTTTGACAAAATGGATACAAGAATTTTAACAAAACGTACGATATTATCCGCAGCTCATTAACTCTACGATCCCATTGGTTTTTCATGTCCAGTAGAACTGATCCCAAAACTATTACTGCAGAAGACTTGGTTTTTGAATTTGGATTGGGATGATGAAATCGATGGGAAAATTCGTGAAACATTTCCAAAATGGTTACAAGATCTACCTCATTTGGCTTCTGTTAGAATTCCTCGATGAATAGCAACAGATTTGACTATTTCGACAACTTAATCTGTAGATACATATTTTTTGTGATGCAAGTGCAAACGATTATGCTGCTTGTATATTCCTCAGAACAGAATTGGATGGTTGTGAAGTTCTGTTGAGATTAGTTGTAGCCAAATCCCGAGTAGGTCCTATTAAAAAGTTAACCATACCCCGTCTCGAACTTTTGGCCTCCAAAATGGTAGTAAGAATGTTTCGAAATTTCCAGACTAACCATGAAGTCAATATCCATGTATTTTTTTGGTCGCTCTCCTCAACTGTATTATCAATGATCAAACGACAAGAGCATTGGAAACCATTTATATAGAATCGTATTGAAGAAATAAAACTGGTACCATATTCCTGGTGAAATGAATCCAGCAGATCTTCCATCTCCAGGCTGTTTAGCTAAATACCTAAATGAGGGAGGATGGTGGGAGGGTCTTATTTGGTTACAGGATCCAATTTCACAATGGACTAGTTAAAATTTCGATTGTAACGAAGAATAAATTAACTACGAGAGGAGGAAAACAGTTGTTTCCGATCTATCTGTGCCTGATAATTATGCATGGTACTATAAGTATTTCTCAAAATTTAGCAAAATTGTTAACATGATTGCCTGGATCAAATGATTCATCAATAACTGCAGAAAAAAAAATATTGAAAAAGAAAAATTTCTTACAGCAACTTTGCTAGACGCATCACGAAAATTAATCATTCGTTATATACAAGAAGCAAGTTTTGAGTCAGATCAAGATCCTAAACTTCTATCATTGTGTCCTTATACTGACGACGAAATATTAATCAAGGTGCGAACCAAAATTGCAGATAGAGCTGATGCAGAGAATTTTCGTATGCCCTATGTTTTGCCCTCAAATCAAGTTTTAAAACGTTTGATTATTGAAGAACACATTAGGAATAATCATGTTGGAGTTCGAGGTTTAGTGATTATCCTTAGAGGAAATTACTGAATTCTTCAATGTAGACGCACCGTGGAATCAATAATTAGTAAATGTATCACTTTCAGGAGATTCAAAGGAAAAATGATTGAAACTCCCGCCACATGTCTCCCAGAAAACAGAGTTCGTGATGCTGCAGTGTTCGAGAATGTAGGCATATAGTTTGCAGGACCTTTGTATCTAAAGTCAAATGAGAAGGTTTGTATCGTACTGTATACTTGTGCTATCTATCCAGATGTGCACCTTGAACTGACGTCATCCTTGTCAGGCAATGCTTTTATTCAGACACTAAGAAGATCTATTGCCCGCAGAGGTCGACCTTCAACAATATACAATGCGGTCCATATGTATGGAATAAAATCAATTTTAGTGTTATTATGTACTATATGAAAAAAACCTGAGAGAGGTCGATATTTATTCTTAAATTGACAATTTACAGTATGAAAATATTATCCCCCTCCAGCACCCCCTCTGAATTATAAGTGCCCCTTCGAAAATTCTAAATAAGAAAGGGGGTCATGTGGCAAATTGTTGGAAAGGGATTTTAGTCCTCTGTTCAGCAATATGAAGTTTTTTTGAATCTGGTGCAATCATAACTGAGAGAATTAATTTTTAAAATGTAAAATTTTGATAATGCCTCTATCATAAATCTTTAGAATGAGGATATTGATGTCGCATAATATTTAGAATGTATTTTTCAATGTACTTTACAATTAAATTGAACGTTCACAATGAACACCATTCATTTCCTGACAATAACCGAGGCGATTATGGAATTCTCGTACAACATTTTGTATGACCTCAGGAGTTATTTTGTTGCACAAAATTAAAAAAAAACTTTATATTGCTGAGCAGGGGCTAAAATCCCTTTCCGACTAGGTGCCACACGACCCCCTTTCTAATTTAAACATTTCGAGGTGGTGCTTATAATGCTAGAGGAGGATAATATTTTCATACTGTAAATTGGCAATTCAACAATAAAAATCGACCTGTTTCAAATTTTTTTCACATAGTACATAATAACGCCAAAATTGAATTCATTCCATACATATGGACCGCATTATATACAGACTTCGGAATAAATTTAGTTGGATGCGCAAACACTTTCAAAGACTCGAATTGGCTAGAAGTAGCACAGATATGTACAACAATGCACCAACTAGACCGGAAAATGAATCCTCCAATGGCTGCTTTGTGCGTAGGCCGGTAGGAGTGCCTTATACGGCTGATGAAAGAATTATTATGGAAAACTCTTGGAAAAACGAGACTTGATTTCGAAGAATTACAGGCTGTTCTCTGTGATTGTGAAGCCATTTTAAACGCCCATCCACTCACATATATGTCTGAGGATCCAAATGATTGCACTGTTCTCACACCTTCATTGTTCCCACAAGATATTGAAGAAGTTGGAGAGGCTGATCATGATTTAGTTGAAGCGCTAAAGATCTGAGTAGGCGTTTAAAGTACCATCATGAACTCCGAAAAGATTTGAACAATAGATTCAAGTCTGAATATTTGGGACAACTCACTATTTCTTCAAAGCAAACTTCTGATAAGAAAGTCAAAGTCGGAGACATTGTTTTGATGTCAGATTTCAATAAAAGGAAAGTCGAATGGCCTATGGGCCGTGTGAGTGCTAGTCAACGCGATAATCGATTACAATCATTGCCTGTCATTTAAAAAACAACATATTCAACAATACATTCTCGATATCAATCGATCACTCTGATAATAATCGGTCTAAAATTATGATGCTATTGAAAACAATCGTAAATCGAAAGCATCTGATTGGTCGTTTGTTGAACAACGAAAAAAATTGTAATTTTTAGTCACATGATCTCACAATTTTAGTTCATTTCCCGTGTATTTCACACTTTTCACAAGTTCATTTAGTTTAATCACGTTTAATTTTATAGTAGCTCTTCTGTTAACTAAAAATGAAATATACAATTGCAAAATATCACTCACATCACATAACCCATAGACAAACGATAGTTTATTTAAATTTATCGACCAATGTGACGCGCTTTCTTTCCTCAAAAAGAATCACGGACGTCACTATGACACCCACGGCTTCGGTACTTCCTAGATTTCCTCGGGCGCCAGATTTTTGGGGTGGTTTACTCCACCGAACTCTCGAAAAATACGGCGTCGAGAGTTACCAAGGTAGCCACAGATAGAGGTTCAGTAATTCCAGGGGTCTGTTGTTATGGACCTTTCCGGATATGTAGTGTGCAAACAGGCTTTAATTGCTTACCACTATCAAACAAATGAAACTACTCGCTACTGGAGAAATTATTACTTTTAATTCCACAAATAAAATTGAGTTTTACATAAATGAGAAATTGCAAAGATGTCAAAATCTACTACTAAATATCTACGTTACTAATCAAACCAAAAGCGGACTCACACCAAGCAATAAATATTCTAGCTATTTTACAACGGAGGCGGAAAATAACGTGCAGAATTCTACTAGTACGTAGCAGGTGAAAACAGTACAAAGTTCCTAGTAATAATAAGTCAAAATGCACAGAGAAAGCGTTATGGTTGCACTAACAGAGCGTACTATATCGGTTCCTAGTATTTGTGTACCTTTTTAAATAAAGCGGAAGAAAATAATCAATTAACTAGTCTCGGCGGCTAGGTTAATCTCAATAGCCACCGGAATTTCTTAGCGATTTCACTAGATTCAACTAAACTAGGTTTTACTGATGAACACAATGGCCTATCGTACAAGATCAAATTCTCAGATAATGAAAACTACTAGCAGAATGCGAAAACCTCTCTTGGGTATCCCTGCTCAGCAGCGAATACTTCCGAGATTATTTCGTATCCCTTAAATTAAATCTGCCTTAGAGGCCTCTCGAATTGATCCCTGCTCAGCAGCGAATCCAGACGAGATTTTTCTACTCAGGTGCAAACGAACTAAATTTTCTTAACAGTACGACGGCCTATTCAGCGGGATTGAATACTCAGATAAACTAGACTTTAAATGTTCTAACTAAAGTTTTGCTGGCAAAACAACAGCCTATTGTACGTACTAAACTTTTCAGATAAAATAGATTGACCGTAGAATCCGAAAGCCTCTCCTTCGTATCCCTGCTCAGCAGCGAACACTCTCGAGATTATTTCGTATCTCTTAAATCAAAACTGCCTTAGAGGCCTCTCGAATTGATCCCTGCTCAGCAGCGAATCCAGACGAGATTTTTCTAAGCAAATGCAAAAGAAACTAAATTTTACCAGTACAACGGCTTGTTGAGCGGGATTAAATATTCAGATGAAACAGACTCTATAGGTTATATCTATGATTTTACTAACAAACAACCGCCTATTGTACGAAATCAAATTCTCAGATAATGACAACTACTAGCAGAATGCGAAAGCCTCTCTCGGGTATCCCTGCTCAGCAGCGAATACTTTTGAGATTATTTCGTATCTCGTAAATTAAACTGCCTTAGAGGCCTCTCGAATTGATCCCTGCTCAGCAGCGAATCTAGACGAGATTTTTCTAAGCAAATGCAAAAGAAACTAAATTTTAACAGTACAACGGCTTGTTGAGCGGGGTTAAATATTCAGATGAAACAGACTCTATATGTTATATCTATGATTTTACTAACAAACAACCGCCTATTGTACGAAATCAAATTCTCAGATAATGACAACGACTAGCAGAATGCGAAAGCCTCTCTCGGGTATCCCTGCTCAGCAGCGAATACTTTTGAGATTATTTCGTATCTCGTAAATTAAACTGCCTTAGAGGCCTCTCGAATTGATCCCTGCTCAGCAGCGAATCTAGACGAGATTTTTCTAAGCAAATGCAAAAGAAACTAAATTTTAACAGTACAACGGCTTGTTGAACGGGATTAAATATTCAGATGAGAGTGACTCTATATGTTCTAACTTCGGAATTGTACACAAATACTATGAATTCAAACGTAAAAATAAAAGCGGCTAAGCGTTGGATGATAATAGCTATTTACAGAGAAAAGAAAAAATGTATATCCACTTACCGGGTTCACAAAAAAAAAACCAGTCACAGTATTCGGTGTAAACACAATTAAATTTTTAAGCAGGAACAGAAAGAAAAAGCCCCGTTTACCTGTATGCTACGTCCTTTTATTAAATTCTCCTACCCCACTTACGAAGTCTCCTCCTTAAAATTTTGAAAATGCGCGCACATTAGCAGACTGGTTTAAGTGAACTTGACAAAAGGATATACCGGATGTCTCAAAAGCAGTACATTTATATAAAAATAAATATTCATAGGTAAATTTCGAAAGAGAGGCGATTTAATTATTAAATAAAATGAAATTTATACTGCATGGTTGCTGGAAATGAAAACATTAAAAAGTAACATCGTTACATCCCCCTCTTTCTTCGGTTAAAAAAAAATGACAAATGAAAGTGAAGCTTGCATTTGTTATATTTTTTTTCACTCATTCTTAAAACTAATCGTTACCACCTAAAATAAAATATTATTCAACAACAATAAAAAAAAACAGTATCGGATCTTGCGGCAGGGACATCTATCCAAATTCCTCCCGGGGTTACTGGAGCCTAGAGCCCCTCGTACTTAGGCTGGGATACCGCCGGGAAGAACGTGTCCTCACTCTTCTTACGGTGGAGGCGTTCCGCAGGATTGTATATCGCGGATGGGCCCTAGTGGCGTAGTCCGGAATTTTCATGGCACATTCACAGAGGTCACACTGAGTGCCAACATCTTGCCGGATTCGGGATACTTGTGGTGCTTGGATTTCTACTGAGCATTTTCCTGGCTCCGGTGTAGGTCTGGAAATTTCTCGGCTGGTACAGGTACAGTCTTTCGTCGGCCGTCCGGAACGACCGCAGCTGGAACACTTAAGAGTCTTCTCTATTAAGGTGGTTCTGAGAGTCGGCTTCGCACAGAAACAGTCCCGGGACATCTTACCAAAACGTCCGCAGCGGGAACAAAATAATATGGTTTTTCCACGGTTACAGGTATCGCGACGGTGTCCAGGGTATCCACATCTCCAACATAAGTCCCTTTCAACGGGCAAGAAAATGTCATCGGATGATCGATTATCAGATAGCCTGCCGGTGTGGATTGGCGCTGGCCGTGTTTCTCGTCTAATCTTCTTCGGGACCCCCTCTAGTACTACCGGCCTTCCTGATCTCACATGGGTATTTGAACTTGATTCGTTAACCGGAGATGACGGGCTCATTGACAGTTTGGTTGGAATTGGGGAGCTTTCGGCCATACCAGGATTGGAGTCAGATCGGTCAGGATCGGCGGCTGGTTCCTCGGATCGCCGCACTGATTTGGATGAGAGATCATCCTCATCCCAACTTTCCACCTCGGATAGGTCTAGTATTTCGATTGACGATTCGGAATCCATGCTGTAAGAAGCAGTCCGGAAATCTAGAAATGAAAAACAGTTTTATAATCAAGTAGCGATAGTAGGCACGAGCAAAACTGCGCGAGCGGAGAGCACCACACTTCGCGTAGGTTTAGCGACACTAGTTTCAAGCGGTTTCACCCAAAAAATAAAAGAAATCCTACACTGCCTACTACGATGGCAGTGAACTCAAAAAAAATAAAGCTTACAGTCTCGGCACTAAAACATTACTAGAGTCCGTTGCAGGGCGGTAGATACACTTTACAGTAGCGACCCTGGTCGTCGGGTAGGTACACTCGACACCAGCGGCGCGGATCGGAGCCGGTGGGCCGGAACGGACGGTTCCTATCAACCCATTCGGTCGGCCAAGGATGATCTTTGGGTTGTCGGCATGCGAAGTTGATCACAAGCTGCCGTTCGGATGGCCCAGCAACCATTAGGGGATGGGCAGCCGGGGCGGTTGTTGGCGGAAACACTGGTTCAAAACCATACTGGGTGTCGGGGTGTCTGGTGATCGTCTCGCTGTATCTGATCCAGTCTTCTTCGGGTGGGATGAATAGTTCTCTTCGGACTACAGTCTCCAGCGTAACCGTTTCCAGATACGTGCCGGGTTCAGGACCGGGAGGTGATGGCGGCGGCGTGTTGCCCGGTATATACAGTTCCAGGGCCATCAGGTCTTCTGGAGAGGCGGGCTCGACATTCTGTGTCCATTCGTCGGGGATAGCGAAGTCTACCACGTCCTCCCAAGGTAGTGAATATTCTTCGGAGACAGGGGAAGTCGAAGGGTCAGGATGGGGCACGGCTGTGGGGGGGGTACAGGGACGGTCTGACAAAAAAAATGTCGGGGAAGCGGCGGGGGAGGTTAGGTCTATTATCTCCTCGGTCGGTCGGTGGTGCTCGGAGTCCCACGAAAGTAAGGGATCGTTCTCTTGCGGCGGGGAATCACGTTTCGGTCTCATCCTGAAAAGTTCTAATTACTAGCGTTACTCTGAAATCGGTTTCAAATCTTTAATATGTATTCGGTTATAACGCTTCCCTTGTGCATCTTTCAAATTGTACACAACAGGAGATAAAACTTTAACCACTTTATACGGACCGGAATATTTCGGGGCAAGTTTCGCGGCCACATGATCGGCGGCGGATGAAAGGGTATGTTCTTTTTTCATTACTGAATCACCTACTGTACATCTCCAGTCACGGCGGCGTAGATTGTAATATCGGCTTTGTGTCGTAAAGGCTCTAGACAGATTCAACCGGACTAAATCAAAACACTCTTGTAATTTGTTCAAGCGAAGTAGGTACTGTTCAGAGACTTCATTTTCGGTATTTCCAGCTTCAGTGAGTGTTTCGAATTCTTCATCGTTATTTCCAGCGTCTTTGGGTGTTTCAGATTCTTCGGTCGTCTGATTTTGTTCCACTTCTCGGCGTAGTGTATTCGGGACGTCGAGATCTCTTCCGAAATTGAGAAAGGCGGGAGAAAAGCCGGTAGAGTCGTGCTTAGAATTATTAATGGCAAACTTCAGGTCGGATAGTCTCAGATCCCAGTCTCGGTGGTCTTGTTCGCAATATTGAGCTATCATGGTCTTTAAGGTACGGTTAGCTCTTTCGACGGGATTAGCTTGTGGTGTATACGGTGGGGTGAATCGATGGTAGATTCCCAAGCCTCTCAACATTTCCTTAAAGAGTTTACTATCATATTGTGTCCCATTGTCTGATAATACGGTACGTGGACATCCAAACGTGGTCAGAACTTCTTCGTGAAAAGCGTTACTTATCGAGCTAGCGGTCGCTTTTCTGATCGGTTTACACTGTACCCATTTTGTGAAACGGTCCTGGAACATGACTATGTAGCAGTTCCCTTTTTTACTGCGCGGCAGCGGTCCAACGATATCGGTACTAACAGTTTCCCATGGACGTCGGTTTCGGGACGGTTGCATTTTCCCAGCTAACTGCTGTTGAGACGGTTTGTATTTTAAGCATTGCATACAGCCACGGACGTACCTGGTTATGTCTCTAAACATTCCTGGCCAGTAGTAAATCTTAGCAATCTTCGCTATTGTTTTTGCTATCCCTAAGTGTCCGGCGGTAGGGGCATCGTGATTTTCCTGTAAAATACGGGATCTTTGTGACTTCGTCACACATAGCTTCCACGGGTCAGACAGTTCAGGCTCACTCAGATCATTCAGGTCCCAAAAATGTCGGTACAGTCGTCCTTCTTTGATGCAGTAATCCGGAAATTTACCTGGGTCTCTTAGCACTTCCTCTTTCTTGTTTCGGTACCAGGAACATTCCTCTGGAATATCGGCCATGCACACTTCCGCTGCTTGCTCAGGAGTGTCCGGTAGCGGGTTCCTAGATAGTGCATCGGCCACTCGATTCATGGCACCTCGTCGGTATTGGATCTCGAAATCGTATTGTTGCAAAAAGATGCTCCAGCGGGCTAGACGGCCAGACGGACTAGATATAGAATGCAGCCATCTTAAGGATTGGTGGTCAGTTAACACCGTAAAATGATATCCCTCCAGATAGGGGCGCATCTTATCAATCCCCCATACTATGGCAAGACACTCTTTTTCGGTCACTGAATAGTTCTTTTCGGATGGACTTAAGGTTCGGCTCGCGTAAGCTATCACATGTTCATTGCCATCGATCTGTTGTGTCAGGGCCACCCCTAAACCGTGTTCGGACGCATCGGTCTGCAGCGTGAACGGTAAACTGAAATCCGGGCAACTTAGTACAGGCGCTTCAGACAGACATATCTTGATTTTAGCGGAAGCACCCTCCTGCTCTTCGGTCCATTTCCAACGGTGCGCCTTACGGAGTAACTTGGTCAGCGGAGCTACTGTCTGAGAAAATGCGGGCACAAATCGGCGGTACCAGGAGGCCACTCCTAAAAATCTTCGTAGTTCTCGGACGTTTCTTGGCGCTGCAAACTTCAAAATACTTTCCACTTTTTCGGGATCGGTACGGATACCTTCGCCGGTAATAACATGGCCTAGATATTTCATCGACGGTAGGCAGAAATGGCATTTTCTGGGTTTATTTTCAGCTTGGCGTCTCGGAGACGGCGGAAAACCTCAGCTAGATTTTGCAGATGTTCTTCAAACGTTTCCCCTAATACGATAATGTCATCCAAATATGCAAATGCATTCGGATCCAAGTCAGGACCGATAATTCGATCTACTAGGCGTTGAAATGTGGCGGGCGCTGAGTGTAGACCAAACGGCATAACTGTGAAATGGAAAAGTCCACGTCCGGGTACCGTAAAGGCAGTGATGGGTTTGCTTGCTGGAGCTAATGGGACTTGCCAATATCCACTCTTCAGATCTAAACTAGAGATATACTTTGCGCGTCGCAATTTATCCAGAATAGCATTTATGAATGGAAGAGGGTATGCGTCCTTCTTTGTGACCTCATTGACTTTTCGAAAGTCAATACAGAAACGGTTTTTTCCATCCTTCTTCTTAACGATAACCACCGGAGAACTCCACGGACTGTTTGAGGGTTCGATTACTCCTTCTTTCAACATCAGATCCACCTCGGTGTTACAAATCTCTTGCATCTTTGGATTCTGCGGACGGTGTCGTTGCTTAATCGGGGTTGAGTGCAAGAGGCGAATCTCGTGATGGACTAGGTCTGTCGGTCCTTGAACTTTCTCGAATTTCGGTAACTCTATGTCTAGAAATTTTCTCAGCGTTTTCTCTTCTATTACAGTCAAATCTCGGTCTTGTAACGGTGTTATAGTTTCTAGAGGACATTCTTCCCTAGCTAACTCCATATTCTCGTCATATTCTTCTAAATCAGACCGGGATAAGCCGGTGAATGTCCTGAGTTTGTGACAGTCAGTAATCTTATCAGTCTTAACTTCTTCGCAGATTTTTCCATCAGTGGATCCTAGAGGATATTCAGAACTATATCTCCCTGTATCACCTGGGGGTTCTTCCCAGGCTAACGGAAAGATATCGGTTATTATCCTCTCAGTTTGTCCAGGGGGATGTTCAGTACTAGATCCCCTTTCATCACCTTGGTTTCCTTCCAAGGCTGACTGGGAGATATCGGTCGACATCCCCTCAGTTTTCTCTGGAGGGTATTTCTTGTTATAACAGTCCATATCCTTATCAGTTTTTCCTAGAGGATATTCAGTACTAGATCTCCTATCACCTTGGTTTCCTTCCACGGCTGACTGGGAGATATCGGTCAATATCCTATCAGTTTCTCCTAGAAGATATTCAGTATCAGATCTCCCTCCATCACCTTCGGCTTCGGGTCCGTTCAAGGCTGACTGGGAGATATTGGTCAATATCCTATCAGTTTCTCCTAGAAGATATTCAGTATCAGATCTCCCTCCATCACCTTCGGCTTCGGGTCCGTTCAAGGCTGACTGGGAGATATCAGTCAATATCCTATCAGTTTCTCCTAGGGGATATTCAGTATCAGATCTCCCTCCATCACCTTCGGCTTCGGGTCCGTTCAAGGCTGACTGGGAGATATTGGTCAATATCCTATCAGTTTTTTTCAGAGGGTATTTCGCGTTATAACAGTCCATACCCTTATCAGTTTTTCCTAGAGGATATTCAGTACTAGATCTCCTATCACCTTGGTTTCCTTCCACGGCTGACTGGTAGATATCGGTCAATATCCTATCAGTTGTTTCCAGAGGGTATTTCGTGTTATAACAGTTCATATCCTTAACAGTTTTCGCATCAGATCCTCTTTCCTTCTTCGGGATTTCTCCAGATGTCCTTCTAGTGGGGTCGATAACAGAAAAATTTGTTGTAGCAGGGCCAACACCAGGCAGATTCTCTCCAGCAGTTTCGGTAACCATACCATTTCTTCTAGTGGTATCAGCAACCATACAGTTTGTTCTAGTGGTGTCAGCAATCATACAATTTGTTCTAGCGGTATCAGCAATCATACAATTTGTTCTAGCGGTATCAGCAACAATCATTTCGCATGACAACCCAGGATTGTTCTCTCCTGGCGGTGGCATTACTACGTCTATAATTCCTATGGGAGAGAACATGGTATCTGGCTCTTGACAGTTAACTAGCTTTCCGTCCTGGTAGATCTTCCCTGTACCTAGTTCTAAGCAGAAATTATACTTCTTCAGTATATCAAGACCAAGAACCATATCAGCGACCAAACCTGGAAAATGTTCCAACGGGTCCTCCATGGTGACGTCATTTACCATAAGCCGCAGATCATAGATGTCTGTGATAGAAACCAAATTTCCATTAGCTAAACGTGCTCTTGTCGAATGACTGACCGTTCGCTTTCGTTGGGAAAATTGCTTCGCTACCGAATCACCCACGTACGATCTGATAGCTCCAGTGTCCAGCAAGGCTTTAAACTTGAAGTGTTCTATTTGGACGTCAATTTGGGGTCGCGGATCTGACGGTTCGGAAGTCGGATGTTCTTGAGAGGCTAAAAGATTAGGAAACTGTGACGGCCTCCCTTCGGGACAGTTTCGGTTTAGTTTTCCTGCTTCGAGCATGAACAGTCTCTGGTAAGGACCCCTTCCTTATGACAGCGGGAACAGAATATTTTAGGCTGGTTTCTACAGTTTGTTCGGACGTGGCCTGTCTCACCACAGCGCCAACACAGTGTACTAGAATTTCTCGGCATAGGTGTTCGACTAACTGGATCAACTGGGCGAGAGCTACTGGTACTAGCTATGGGTTCTCGGGGCGGACTGGGGGCTGCATTCGTATTCCGTGATGTATTTGCTGGTTGAAAACGTCCATTTGTCCCTCTTTGCCATCCACTGGTGCTAGGAATATTTTGGAGTTCCTTTCGCAGCAACTCGTATTCCTTTACCTCTTGGCAAAAAGAAGTAAAATCTTTAAAGTCAGCTTTACGAATCTGCTGTCGGTATTCTGGTAGCAGGTTGCGATATAACCAAGCCAACTGTTGCTCGTCAGATAGCTTCCCATGTCTACGCATCAAGGTTTGCAGATCAGTGATGTATGCCGATACTGCCTCGCTTCTCCTTTGCAGACGCTTGCTGATTTCCGCTTCTAGGTCCACCTCGTAATTAACAGGGTAGAAGAAAATGCGGAAAGCCTTTTCAAAATCATCCCAGTTTGTCCATCGGTGCCGGTTGTTGCGGAACCACAGTGCTGGTTCTCCAGACAGGAACTCGGGTAAGACCGGAAGTAAATTATCCGGTTTCACCTTCTTAGCAGTGCAGATTTCTTCAAGTCGTTCTAAGAAACTTGCCGGATCATCGCGATTTCCAAAAGATACTTTCCAATCGTGGACGTTCAGCGGAGGTGTAACTGGAGGAGTAGTAGTCATGGTTACTTCCGAACTCGGGTCTACAGCAACAGATTCCTTGAGAAAACTCACTAGTCGTCTTCGTTGTTCTCTTACAGATCCAGATGAAGATAGTTGTCGCTTATTTAATTCGGCAGCGAGTTCTCCTTTCTTAAGGGTATATATCCAGCCTACCAGCGGTGTGTCTTTAGCTACCTGTTCGTATGTACGGTGTTCGTTATTAACAGAGGAATCACTATCCTCACTAGCTGTCATCAATTCAAAATCCCTTGAACCGGTACGGACGGTATATCCGAACTAAACCAAAACCCAGAGAAAGCTGTAGTATTAGTCCACTCGGGTTCAGTAATCAAAATAAAACAAGTCCAGTTCGGTTGATCAACAATAGAGAATTTTAATCAACAACAATTCAATCTATGATTTCAAATTAAATAAAACAATTAAAACCAATGAAGACCAGGCATATGCAACCTAGAAAATACTTTCCCGTAAAAAAAAAATATATATATAAACAAGAATGCAAATATAAATTTGGAAAAGGTAGTCTCTACGATATTTTCTAAAAAAAAACAAAGTCTAAAACCAGCTTCTTTTCCTCTTAATCTATACTAAAATTACAATTAAAACGAAATAATAGTTTTCACTTCAAAATATTATTGCTAACGATAAAAGATGATAATTATTGTGGGACAATCGGTACCAAAATTATTAAAATATTAGCATGTAAAATCTATCAAATTTATTTCAATAACACTAATTACTTTTTAAAATTCCATAAAGTTCGCACAAATAAATAAAAAAAATGTTATTGATTGTTATCTAGAACTGGCCCACAAAACAAAACTGGTCTTCTTATCTGATAAGAAAAAAAATTCAGCTGGAAATATTTATTGTAACTTCAAAATATAAACTTTCACGTCGTTATTCGCTTATAGAAATGAAAGAATTGTTAATAGATACCTAATTTTTAAAATAAATCAATCCCAGGTGGTTTTCGGACTGTTGACCAAAAATGTAATTCCAGATTTAAGTCGATTTAAACAATCACAGTATGTTTCAGGTTCAATTACTTCGGATTTGTACTTTTATATTCAAAATTTACTTAATTTCAAATACAGGGTTATCCCGGTATACAGAACAATATTCTTATTACAGCGGCAGTTGCACGGCTTTTCTTTCTTTTCCAAACAACGCTTATAGATAAAACAAAACAACGGTTTCTGTTGTGCCCTTTTTCACGCTTTCCTCTATTGCTTAAAAAAAACGATTATTCCTTTACAACAAAGGTCCCTGCTCGGGCGCCATGTGTGACGCGCTTTCTTTCTTCAAAAAGAATCACGGACGTCACTATGACACTCACGGCTTCGGTACTTCCTAGTTTTCCTCGGGCGCCAGATTTTTGGGGTGGTTTACTCCACCGAACTCTCGAAAAATACGGCGTCGAGAGTTACCAAGGTAGCCACAGATGGAGGTTCAGTAATTCCAGGGGTCTGTTGTTATGGACCTTTCCGGATATGTAGTGTGCAAACAGGCTTTAATTGCTTACCACTATCAAACAAATGAAACTACTCGCTACTGGAGAAATTATTACTTTTAATTCCACAAATAAAATTGAGTTTTACATAAATGAGAAATTGCAAAGATGTCAAAATCTACTACTAAATATCTACGTTACTAATCAAACCAAAAGCGGACTCACACCAAGCAATAAATATTCTAGCTATTTTACAACGGAGGCGGAAAATAACGTGCAGAATTCTACTAGTACGTAGCAGGTGAAAACAGTACAAAGTTCCTAGTAATAATAAGTCAAAATGCACAGAGAAAGCGTTATGGTTGCACTAACAGAGCGTACTATATCGGTTCCTAGTATTTGTGTACCTTTTTAAATAAAGCGGAAGAAAACAATCAATTAACTAGTCTCGGCGGCTAGGTTAATCTCAATAGCCACCGGAATTTCTTAGCGATTTCACTAGATTCAACTAAACTAGGTTTTACTGTTCAACACAATGGCCTATCGTACAAGATCAAATTCTCAGATAATGAAAACTACTAGCAGAATGCGAAAACCTCTCTTGGGTACCCCTGCTCAGCAGCGAATACTTCTGAGATTATTTCGTATCCCTTAAATTAAATCTGCCTTAGAGGCCTCTCGAATTGATCCCTGCTCAGCAGCGAATCCAGACGAGATTTTTCTACTCAGGTGCAAACGAACTAAATTTTCTTAACAGTACGACGGCCTATTCAGCGGGATTAAATACTCAGATAAACTAGACTTTAAATGTTCAACTAAAGTTTTGCTGGCAAAACAACAGCCTATTGTACGTACTAAACGTTTCAGATAAAATAGATTGACCGTAGAATCCGAAAGCCTCTCCTTCGTATCCCTGCTCAGCAGCGAACACTCTCGAGATTATTTCGTATCTCTTAAATCAAAACTGCCTTAGAGGCCTCTCGAATTGATCCCTGCTCAGCAGCGAATCCAGACGAGATTTTTCTAAGCAAATGCAAAAGAAACTAAATTTTACCAGTACAACGGCTTGTTGAGCGGGATTAAATATTCAGATGAAACAGACTCTATAGGTTATATCTATGATTTTACTAACAAACAACCGCCTATTGTACGAAATCAAATTCTCAGATAATGACAACTACTAGCAGAATGCGAAAGCCTCTCTCGGGTATCCCTGCTCAGCAGCGAATACTTTTGAGATTATTTCGTATCTCGTAAATTAAACTGCCTTAGAGGCCTCTCGAATTGATCCCTGCTCAGCAGCGAATCTAGACGAGATTTTTCTAAGCAAATGCAAAAGAAACTAAATTTTAACAGTACAACGGCTTGTTGAGCGGGGTTAAATATTCAGATGAAACAGACTCTATATGTTATATCTATGATTTTACTAACAAACAACCGCCTATTGTACGAAATCAAATTCTCAGATAATGACAACGACTAGCAGAATGCGAAAGCCTCTCTCGGGTATCCCTGCTCAGCAGCGAATACTTTTGAGATTATTTCGTATCTCGTAAATTAAACTGCCTTAGAGGCCTCTCGAATTGATCCCTGCTCAGCAGCGAATCTAGACGAGATTTTTCTAAGCAAATGCAAAAGAAACTAAATTTTAACAGTACAACGGCTTGTTGAACGGGATTAAATATTCAGATGAGAGTGACTCTATATGTTCTAACTTCGGAATTGTACACAAATACTATGAATTCAAACGTAAAAATAAAAGCGGCTAAGCGTTGGATGATAATAGCTATTTACAGAGAAAAGAAAAAATGTATATCCACTTACCGGGTTCACAAAAAAAAAACCAGTCACAGTATTCGGTGTAAACACAATTAAATTTTTAAGCAGGAACAGAAAGAAAAAGCCCCGTTTACCTGTATGCTACGTCCTTTTATTAAATTCTCCTACCCCACTTACGAAGTCTCCTCCTTAAAATTTTGAAAATGCGCGCACATTAGCAGACTGGTTTAAGTGAACTTGACAAAAGGATATACCGGATGTCTCAAAAGCAGTACATTTATATAAAAATAAATATTCATAGGTAAAATTCGAAAGAGAGGCGATTTAATTATTAAATAAAATGAAATTTATACTGCATGGTTGCTGGAAATGAAAAAATTAAAAAGTAACATCGTTACACCAATCACATGCTTTCGATTTACGATTGTTTTCAATAGCATCATAATTTTAGACCGATTATAATCAGAGTGATCGATTGATATCGAAAATGTATTATTGAACATGTTGCTTTTTAAATGACAGGAAATGATTGTAATCGATTGTCGCGTTGAATAGCACTATTGATTTTGTCATGATGACACAAGGTGGGAGTATGTTGGAAGCTCAGATTAACGAATAAAATAGATGACTTTTTCCTGCCCCAAACATTGAGTCACATTCTAAGCTCACTTGCGGGACATTTTTACTGCTTTGCCATATTTACCAATCCTCTTTAGATGCAGGAAAAATGAAATTAGAAATTTTATTGAAAATTTGGTGAAAAGTTATGCAAATAAAAAAAAGTCATAATAGTTTATGCATTTTAGTCGCTTCTTTTAAAATTTTTTAATAATACTTGAATTTTATATAATAAAGGCATATTCTTATATAAATTTTAAACAAGTATTCGTTGTAACTAAAAGTGGCAACATTGCTGGAAATTTCAGTACCTGCTTTGTTTGTCTAGTATAAACTATTTAGTAGTTTTGTCTTTGTTCAGATACGATATAAAGAGAGATGCGAATATCGCCAGAGCGTTCTCGAGTAACATTTCTATTGGATTGTAGTATTATAGTAAATACTGTCAAACTTGGTTTGTTTATTATGAGTGCCATTAGGACTAGCAAGTGAAAATTCAGTTCTTTCGATGTTATGTGTGTTTTTGAAGACTTTTAGTGACTAAATTTGGTTTTATGTTAATTAATTTAGTGTTTTTTATTATCATGGTTCGTCAGTGCCAAGTCTGTCGGTAAAACGGCCGAAATTACCCCGAACTCTCATTCCACAGGTATGTAAATATTTGAACGGCTATCCAGTGGCGGCGTCTTTTATTATTCATTTCAATAATATTTAAAATGCTTAAAAGTTTTTTAATTATAAAAAGCAAATTTCAATTTGGCGTTGTTTTATTCTAGTTTTCCCACCAATTTGGAAACAAGAAGAATTTGGTTTGCTTTACTGGCTCTAAGCGAGACAATAATGTAATTAACAAGAAAACTGATATTGATCACTTAAGTGAGATCTACTCATTTTTGTTGTCCTTAGATACTAATTTTGCACATCAAGTGGTGGGAAATAACTATGTTGCTCCTGACAACACCACTCTTATTACTTTAATTCAATAATAATAATAATAAACTTACTTTGAATGTATTGGTGTTGGTAGATACATTCAAGTAAACAAATAATAATAATTAAAACTAATTTTGAGTGTATTGGTGTTGGTAGATACATTCGGATTGGAGAACTATTAAATTACTTAATTACTATATTTATTATTACATATTAATATTTCTGTACTGTTGTCTTCTCTTTCCTTCCTTTGTGTTAGTCATAACGAAGTGATGTTCTCTACGCACTCTAAACATAATAAAAATGAGAGCGTTCTCCTAGCTCTGTCTCACACTTTCTTTCTCTCTTCCTCTATTCAACAATATTACATCTTCTTATTACACCAATTGTTGGCCCTACAATAGCCATTACGAAAATAGTGGCATTGTCCCACAGCTCATGATTGACGTTGGTAACACTGTTTGTCTCTTGTTACATCCCTTTTGGAGGCAAAATATATCATTTCCTCGCCGGCGTTTAGTATGGTGAGACATGAAGATGAAATCAATGGTTTTATTTTATAAAATGCTGCGACAATTACAATTGTTGCTATGACACGATTGATTTGGCCGTTGGTTCAATTCCTACTTGAATATTCCACAATTTACGATCTGTAGCTTACGATTTTACATCTTTATGGAATCTAACCTCACTTCGGAGGTAAGTACACACGTGGTTGTGAATTTCATTTTTAATTATTCTCTTAGACCATAGTATTCAACTGTGGTTTTTTCATTCTAGTTTGCCTGATGATGAGGACAAACATCCTCGAAAGCTTGTACATTTTCCGCTAAGAGTATATCTTTTCCAATTTTTTGCTGCAATCCCCAATATTCACTAGTTTTATATATATATATATATATATATATATATATATATATATATATATATATAAGATGATAGTGCGTGACATATGAACAATAAACAACGAATAGATTAGTGGGTATTGCACGTACATCTTGTTGTTATTTCATTAATCTGGGTCGGAAGTTTTAGACGGGAGTGTTATATGCACCTCCGTGTCTATGTTGGTTGTTGTCTCGAATATTCGAGATCTTCTGATATTACTACTGACACAAATGTTGTGTTTGACTATCCTGCTGAATTTTGTTATATTTTCTCATGTTTCATTCAACACCTTTGCCCCCATGTTTCACCTCTTTTTTTAGTTGTACCGTACCGATGACAGCTAATGAGCCAGAAACATGCATGTCTGCGGTTAACACTCTTTTCAGTAGCTTCTTCTTCTATTTGCGTGCAATACCCACTAATCTATTCGTTGTTTATTATTTATATATATATATATATATATATATATATATATATATATATATATAGATTAGATATGTAAATTGATTACATTAAATTAATTAAAATCATCAAACTTCAATTTCATCAAATGAAATATTTATAAACACAGAAATTCCAATAATATAATTTTAAATTTGTTGATTTTGAATAGATTTGGTACGCCTATGCTTTGACGATGACGCCAAGGCGATGTATCCACAATACCATCCCCACTTTTTGTAATTCATTCATGATTTTACTACTGGCGTTGAGAATTGTTGGCCGCAAAAATCAACGTGTTTATGAATGAATAGCCCTCTCTATGTATATTATTACTCTACGGTTGGAAGACAACTTGTATTATTTTAAGGTGGTGTTTCTTATCTTAACATTGACAGTTGATGACAATTCAATTTGATTTTAATTCGTAGGTATATATTTGATGTCACATTACTTTCGTATAATAAAGCTACTAATTTGATGTAGTTTTCGCTCCCTGTTAATTAAAACGGTATATCCATAACAGTTTTAGTAGTGCACTCTTGAGAAACTGCACTAATAGCAGTTTTAGCAATCATAATTATTATTTATTCTTCCAGTATATCTTATTGATGATGATATTGGTGTCGGTTTTGCAAATGTTCTACTTGAATTTGGTTTAAAAACATTTCCGACTGATGTATTTCGAAAACTTCGTGCATTAGAGGAAACATTTTGGTTCGGAACCTTTCGACTAAACTGGCTTATAACTGGACCTGTTGGGAACTGATTATTGCTTCTTTTAAAATTTTGATTTGAAAAGAAATTTCTATTTTGTGATACATACTGAGGGTTATTGAAATTACGGTTTGGAACATTTTGCTGAAATGATCTGTTTGGAGAGTTATTTGATTTAAATTGATTTTTATTTGATGAATTCTGAAAATAATGGGTATTTTCCTCCTCAGTTACAAATTGTAATTCTACTGCAAAATTTTCAGGCCGCATTATAGTGCCTAAAGGTGACCTGAGTCCGCAAAGGAATGTTTTGAGCGCTAGATCATTATACAATTTTTTCTTTAAATCACTTGAAGCTTGTATATTTTCGTGAATTTCTACATAACTGAATAATAAGTTCAAAATATTTAAAATTCTATCATAGTCATTTTGGGCCTTTTCATTATGCACTAGCCACATTACTACCAAATCGCATCCCATTGATCAGCAAAATTTCGTCTTAGGACATATTTCAAGTGATCCAAATTATCGACATGTTGAATAATAACTAAAGTTCTTGCACTTCCGACTAATTCACTTATTATAGACTGCAACAAGTATACATCATGAAAATTATTGGGGTTCATCCTACCATAAAAGATGATAATGAGACTATCACATACTGATAAAAATTGATTTGAGTCATTCGGATTTCCATCAAATTATGGAATACATTTCAAATGTTCAGATTCAAAATTTTCTGTCATTATATTATTACGTTGGTTGTTGTCATTTGTCATTAGCATCATTTGGGCTTGTATTCGTCACCTAAGAGTCAATTAAAGAGTCATCAATAGAAAAATGTTTTAAATTATTTGTTGAAATTTCAAGAAAATCAGACATAAATTGCAGTTACAGTAAATAAATGACTTTCAGCATTCCAATTATGAGGTAGAGGTCCGGTTCAGCAATTTTGTCTTCTCCGAAACAATGGTTCCTCGCAGATGCGGACTGTACCACTCTAAACCTCCTTCAACTGAGCTGTTTATTAATTAAAGAAACGCTGTCACCAGGGTAAGAACTTCTATCACCACTCTAACAAATTCAACTTTCTACGGTATATGATCCTGACCTCAGTGTCACCCATTCCTTTCTCAAATGTGCAGCCGAGCGTGTAAGGCAGATCCATTCCGATTTAAGCTGGGAACGCCTGGTCTTAGAACGGTTTGATCTCCTTCGCCAGGACAGGATTGTTCTCCCGGTTCGGTCTCGTATCCAAGGTTGATACACACTCTAGGGGGAAATTCGGGTTAGGGATGATAAATAAAAAAAAGGTGGAACCACAAATTTGTATATAAAAAAATATAATGAAACTTTCTCTGTATGTATATATATATATACATATATATACAGGGTGTCCCGGGACTAATGGGAAAAAAGTCAGGAGCGTATAATCTGAGCCAAAATAATGTTAGTACTTCATATAAACTTTTTCTATGGAGGCCTTCGTTTTCGAGTTATAGGCCTCCAAAGTATCAATTTTGAATTTGGTTTTAATTTTTATTTTTTGTACTAGTTATTTGATCTTTATCAAATTCACGGCAAAGCTATAATGTACGTGTATGTTTATTTTGGAAAGGTAAACAGATTTACAGTACTGTCTTGAAGCCAGGGACGGACTACTCGCAATGGTTAGTGATCCAAAAAATTTGCAGGGATGGCACACCCTGTATGAAATCATCGAAATTGACTTCCCCACACATTAAGCTAACGAAAAGGTACTCTTGTTAGATTCGATAAAATAAGCCGTTTGGATAATATTTACAGTTTTATTAATGCACTACGTACAAATCTACCTGACTAACTTATTAATACGATGTCCAGGATGTACTTCCTTTTAATCAAAATTACGAACATAACATTATTAAACCATTAATAAAACCTCAAAAACACAAGTTATAAAACATTAGACTAATACTAATTCCTAAACAACAACAAAAACTAACGTTATTCTAATAAATGTTCAATATGAGCTCCTCCCACTTCCACGCACATTCTAAGTCTACGAAGGTTGTTTCTTTGCACTTGAATGAGCAATCCCACATTATTTCTAATAACATTGCAGTGTAACACAATTCTGTCTATTAAATCTTGTCTTGTTTGCACAGGTGTTGCGTATACCTTACTTTTGAGATAACCCTAGAGAAAGAAATCCATAGGATTAACATCTCCTGATCGCGGTGGCCATTGAAAAGGGCCTCCACGACCAATCCATCTATTAGGAAACCTTGTGTGTAAATGCTGTCGTACATCTAAACTGAAATGAGGAGGGGCCCCATCATGCATGAACCATAAATTCCTACGAGTTTGTAGTAGCACATCATCAAACAGGTTCCATAACTAATTTTGCGAAAATTCCAAATATCTCTGACCAGTCAAAGTACCGTCAATAAAGTATATGGCTCTATCAAATGATTGCCAACTATTCCTGCCCAAATATTAACCATGAATCTATGCTGGCTCCTAGTTTGGATAATGCCATGTGGATTCACATCATCCCATAAATGCATATTATGAGAATTTATGATTCCATCTCTGGGGAAACTGGATTAGTTCGTAAAGAGAACGTTACTAATAAATGTATTGTCTGCTTGTTGTTGTCGCAGAAACCACTGGCTATACTCAAGCCGTGCAGGATAATCAGCCACTGTCATACTGTGTACTTTTCTCATGTGAAAAGGATATAACAGCTGTTCTTTTAGGACGCGATGAACAACTAATTTCGAGACGTTATGTTCTCTTGATACTTTTAGAAAACTCGTTGATGGTTCATTATCAACTGCATTTAACAAGTCTTGTTCAACTGCCACAGTACGTATGCTTCGTACTGGACCTTCTCCACTTTTTTTGGCAAAAATATTCCTAAAATTAAAAATTTTGTTTTGTATACATAGCAAATTACATTTACTTATTCATACCTGTTTCTCGTAACCTGAGATCAATACACTCAAACATTCGTCTGTCTGGCAATGCTCTGTTTGCAAAATGTTCTTCATAAAGCCTTCTGGCCTCTAAACAGTTTCGAGAATCCAGTCCATACATTAGATGCATATCTGCGTACTCGATAAAAGCTAATTTTGCCATTGTAACTGTTAAATTAAGGACTTATGAATTATTGACAAGTACTGACTACGAACTATTCTACACAACGTTTGACAACTAATCCTATGGTAACTTGATAAACGGTAAAAACACTTATAAAAAGTTTTTACCAACTTTCGAATTAATGTCGTTAATGTTTTTCATATTCTGCTATTATTTTTTGTAGTACTGTAGGTAAATCTTGGACATATATTAATAAGTTACGTTTTACCTCGTTGTGTACTTATAAAAATGGTGAATGCGTAAATTGGTACGTAGTGCATGAATAAAACTGTAAATATTAGCCAAACGGCTTATTTTATCGAATTTCAACAGAGTATCTTTTCGTTAGCTTAATGTGTGGGGAAGTGAAATTCGATAATTTCATACAGGGTGTGCCATCCCTGCAAAATTTTTGGATCACTAACCATGGCAAGTAGTTCGTCCCTGGCTTCAATGCACTACTGTAAATCTGTTTACCTTACCAAAATAAACATACACATACATTATATCTTTGCCGTAAATTTTATAAAGATCAAACAACTAGTACAAAAATTAAAAATAAAATCCAAATTCAAAATTAAAACTTTGGAGGCCTATAACTCGAAAACGAGGGCCTGCATAGAAGAAGTTTATACTAAGTACTAACATTATTTTAGCTCATACTATACGCTTCCGACTTTTTTCCCATTAGTCCCGGGACACCCTGTATATATATATATATATATATATATATATACATTGTACTTTTATTTTGATTTGTTTTTACTTACTTATTTATTTTCAAGTTTAGATAATTATTATTTTTATATGTAGAAAATTTTGTTTTGATGTGGCTAGCTCAGGTAATCATTTTTATATAATATTTGTGATGTATTGTTATTTTATGCGGGAGCATGAAACTCTTTCTACTCTTTGAGTCCTGGCATTTAAAAAATGTATTACCTTCATTTAAATAAAAAGAAACACCTTACTTTAAACAACATTTAATTTTAAAATAAAAAATTTCACGTTGAGACGCCAATGGTTACCTCTAAAGAAATTATCGATTTTATATTTTCTACTGTGCGCATGCTCAAAATCCTGTCATGCGGACTTCAAGCGTAAGATGAACAGAGTTTTTACAATGCGAGATAGAGCATCAGTGATCTTTAGATGCACATCATATTATCAAATAAGAAATACTTAAATACTCCACATAAAAGAATTTATGTGGAGAATATACATAGAAATATTACAAATAATCTGTGGAAGAAATAGTATTATAAGATTTATATATACATGGAAATATTATAGGATTTATATACAGATGGACATATTACATGGAAATAATTGAATTGAATTGAATTGAATCATTTAATTTTGTTTACTTAGTCGAAAAGTTCATACATTTACTATTTCACATTATTAATTCACTTGTAGTCTTTTGAGTTTTTATCATACAAATAAATTAACAATTGGTTATATACATAGATAGATACTTTTGAAATATTTCGATATCTAATATTGTTATTAACAGTCTATTACTGTTACTATCATTTTACCTAGAATCATAAATCCTTTTATGTAATCTCTATCTAATCTTTGTATTAAATTATCTATACCAACTCCTTTAAAAAATTATTATTTATTGATTCTATGTTCATTTTACTGACACTATATCATTTCTATTTATGTTTTTAATAGTTTATCTATGAGAAACTATACTCCCTGTTCCACTAAATATTTATAATTATTTTATAATGTAACTGCTTATATTTATAATTATCATGACTTGACTGTTCTAATAATTGTTCCTTTTTAGATGAACAGCTGATTACGTTATAGAAGATATTCATCGTGTTAGGCAACTTTATTTACTCCATTACATTTGTTAGGCAATTTCTAAATTTTGTACTATTATTGAGGTAATTTCTTTACTTATTAAATTGTTATTGACTAATTATTTAATATATCTTTACTTGATATGCTTTTTAATAAGGAAAAGTGTTTCCTTTTAATTGTGTTTTCTTAAATTATATTATTTTCATATGTTTTCATATTAGCAACATATTCCTATAGAAGTAATTCTCTTAATATCTATGATATCTGGTTCAATATATATATGTATATATATATATATATATATATATATATATATATATATATATATATTATATATATATTTATATATATATATATATAACATAAAAATCCCAATATCAACCAAATTATTAAAGTCCCCCGGTATAATTTACCTATACACTTATCCATAAATTGTACATCCTAAACCTACCCCTGTATAACATATAACTATCGGCAAAAAAAATTATGATATAACCCTTGCCCTGAGCTAGAACAAAGAAATGAACCCGTTATCGCTTTATTATTTCAAAGTGCATGAGGGGCGTATGTTTTTTCTCCTATTCGACATTCACCTGTCTCGAGGCGCAAAAGAAAAAGATTATATTCATTTACTCTCAACCGAAATGTTATACTAGAATACGGTGGTTTTGCGTCATTGACCTTGATAAAATATGAATGTAAAATCGAAACAAAATTCTGCTGATCTAAGAACAATAAAGTATTTATCAACACTCGCGTTTCAAGGCGTAAGTTTCGAGTTGCAAAAATTGCAGGTCTTTGAATCACCTACAATGTTTATTCATTTTACTAAATCTGGAAGAAATTTCTGATCACGTCTGGAACATAAGGAGAAGCAAAACCATACGCTCCGGCCCTTTTGATACCAAGTACAAATTAACCTTGCGTTGACTCTAATTTATATCCTACCTACGAGGTGGAAGCGAATTATGTGGCGCAACAAAATAATAACTAACTAATTAGAAAAACCTAACTCTTGCGAGGTTGGCGATACTCCGCGAGATATGATTATATCCTCACATACGTTAATTTTATATACTACAGAATGAGCTGTGCCCCAAATTGTGAGCCTGGACATTCAGTTTTTAAATGAAAGCGGCCAAGTTTGTCCAGTCCCCGTGAAAGAACAGACAATAAAATAAATATATTGGTTATCGCTACTCCCTATGTATAACAGTGAATTTATAAATACCAAGTTCAGAACCAGCGCAAAATTATAAACGAATAAATGTCTCATAAAAAAAACAAAGTTTAAATCTCAATTTGTTCAAAACTTACGGCGTTGGAACACTTCCTTTCTCTGGCCTTGCTACTGCTTATTCTTCGCTATATTTTTAGCAACCGCGGGTAGTGCCAGTAACCGGTATCGTGCTATGCTGAAAACTTAGCGTAAAGGGCGAGTCTTCCCGTTTTGTGTCACGAGGGAGGACAGTGTTCACCGTCAAGGATATCTAAGTATCCTTATTACACCCTGACACAACGGAAAGACCTTTCCTCTGAAACCGCTAACACTAAAAAGAACTGCTACCCGTTACCGTGACAGGGAAAGGACTTTTCCCTTCGCGTATTCGCCCCGACACTGTCTTTCGCTCTTACTGCTCTGTACTATCTCCCCGAATTAGGTTTGGGGTTTTTTGTTGAATTGCAAAATCAACTTCTTTGTTTTGAAGCGTCCTCAATTTTACGTTATTAAATAGTTGTATACAAAACAATTATTTCATTTTGACCTAGTAAAATGTTTTATTTGTTTCAAAGCTGTTATGGTTTCGTATCATTTTTCTAAACAAAATGTGGGTCGCATTCCACTTTTTATTTTTATTTGAAATAAAATATGTTTCACCGTGTGTTCTGAAATTTACAACATTAAATTTTTCTCTTTGGTATTCGTATTTATTACATTACTTCCCCCTTTGTAAAAGTATTGCGACCTCCCCTGGTCCAATACCTTTTCTTCAAAATCCATGTACATCAACAATCCGCCCTTAATTTATGTATGGCCGTCGGCTTACAATAGTGGCCCATAATCTTAAATTTAGTGTTACATTTTTTATATATTTCACATATGTTTGTTACATTTGCTCATTATTTATGATCGGCACTGTTTTTGGTAATTTCTACGCTATTACCCTGTTATTCCTGACCTAGGTCGTGACCGTTTACACTCGCGACACTGTTGCTCAGTGGATCGTTCATCTGGCGACTTCTGTCTCTCCAATGCTGTGACCTTGAGTGGCTCGTCCCTTGCTGCGTTATTTGGTCCATCTCTATGGTTTCCACCTCTGGTTTCCTCGTCTGATGTGAGTGAATTATCCATGCCGTTAGGGAGTCCCATATGCTGCCTATTAGTGCTATACTGCATCCTATTGTTTGGTGGATACGAATTCCATTTAGTATGGTGCCTGCTATATATTTGATGGTTTGTAATGTGAAGTATATTCCAATCATTCCACTTATGACTGAACCTAATTCTGTGAACCATGCCCATGTGTGTTTGAGGGTGGATTCTGCGAGGTTCTTGATTTCTTCCGTATCAAATATGTTTGATACGGTGTAGCCTTGACTGTTGGCATTCATTCCCGCTGCTCTGCGAGTAATCATATTTTCTACTGCTTTTCTCTGTGTCCCAAACGTGAGGGCTCTTTGTGCTGCATTGACTTCTTCTTGCGTGTACAGACCCTTCGCTCCTAGTGGTTGAAAGGGGTCGAAATGGAGGTTTATTTCTTCTTCTACTTTTATTGTTTTTGGTTGGTTGGCTATTGTGGGATGTGGCGTTAGACCTATCCGTTGATTATCTATAAAATAAAGTGGTGGTATCATGTTAATGCAATCTATCTCTTCTGCGTGGTTTCGTATTATTCTGGTTAGTGGAGCTATAAATTTTGTTTCGTTGTTTACTTTTATTGGTAGTTCGTTGTAACATCTGTTTGTTCTTCTTATCTCGACTGTTACTAGTATGAATTTTATGATATAAAGTACTTCGCGTAATACTCTGCCTATGTGTCAAGGTTCATTTTCCTTTAGTTGGCTGACTGCGTTAGGTACTGTGTGTGCCATTAGCAGTCTATTTTTGAGTATTTCTCGTTTTGTTAAGCATCTTCGGTGTATTATATCTGTGTAAAGCATGTTTACGTCTCGTTTATATGCTTGTTCAACATAGTGTAGTTTACTATTTACATAATTCATTAGATCGACATTCTCTGTTAGAACTGGCATTGTCGGATGTAATTTTTGTGTGTTTTAAAGTATTATGACAATTCGTAAGTGTTTTGTTTGCCATACTTCTATTCCACATAGTATGTTTCTTTTCTGTAGTATTAGTGCGAATACTTTGTCTTTTTCTTCAATTACTATTAGTTCTTCTTGTGTTTTTGTATTTGTGACTTTGTTGCCTATGCCTTCGTATAACTGACTCAGATGGCATTCGCATGTTGTTGGCTCATAACTGGACCAGGTGGATTCTCCTACCGTGGAGTCGAAGCAGTAACCATTAGTGAATTTGCAAGTTATTTCTCCTTGTAAGTGGATCTAGTTTGTTTCCAGCGTTACTCTAGCTAGGTAGTATTTGGTTGTTATTTTGGCTGTAGCTATTATCACTCCGTCGATCCAACTTCTGCCGTTTACCTGGTAAGCGATACCTTTGCATGTTCCCATATTGTCAAGTGTGCCGCCTATTTTGGTTGACGCTGTTGTTGTACCGTTCATTAGTATATTGTCTATTGTTTGATGGTACAATTTTATTGTTTCATATCTGTGGGTGTTTCTGCATTCTTCTGCTCCCAATTTGTGAATGTAGGTTGATAGTCCTTCGTTGACGACTGATGTTTGGCTGTGCATCCCGCAGTAGAACATGAATTTCGTTACTTCTATTACGCATGACCATACTTTTTGCAATTTTATTTCGTTTCGTTGCATCACTTGTATGTTTGTTTTTTCACTCGCGTACGTTTTTCTGGTTCCGGACACTTTTGAATGTCTTTTAGCGATATCACTGTGATATTTGTGTTGAAATGCTAACACTCATACGCGATTAGCCCAACTGCTATATGTAGCCCGCACATGACGAATGTCACCCAGGTCAGGATAATACTTTGTCGTGCCATTGATTTGGTTTTCTTGTTCTAAAATTCATAAAATTTACAATTGGTTATACACCTTATCTTTCTTACAAACATTTTTTTTCGTTACAATAGTGTTTTCCCTACAATTATGTTAAATTTATTTGACCTTTCCTCACTTGACCGAGCTTTACAATTATTAGGACTGTCAATTGAGTTCTTCTCTTTGAAGAGAAAAAAAAATTCTGGAAACTTATGACCCGTGAGCTTGTTTCCCCATTATTTATTTCTATATTTGAATACCTTTGTAGTACCCTTGTATTTTTAAATTGAAAGAGAACTTACCTGTGTGAAATCACTTAATTAATCGTATTACTAGTATCTTTTGCCTTTTTACTTGCTTATAGTGATTTATGGTCTTTTTTCATTACCCTGTTACGATTCGTAACTTACTCAATTATTCCTATTCGCTTACTTTGAGTTAACCTATGAATTGAACCCGTAAATCTGTTTGAATTAATAATATAAACTAATATATACATGTATGCTTGTTTGTGACGTATTAGCTACGTCGTTCCAAGCTCATCGCTACCATCTGTATAATTTTAGAGAATAATATCTTTCTTGACAATGTTTTATATTAGTTCTACGTTTGCTTTTTGCTCCAATCGACCGAATTTCCCAACAGTAAGGACTGTCAATTGAATTCCTTATTTGGAGTTCACAGTTCACAGTTCACTTGCATAACTCCTTATTACTGAATAAAGACATTTATTTGTCCACCTTGTACTTTTTAAAATAAATCTTTTTGTAACACAATTTAAATAGCCTCACTTTGCTCATTCAAATATTCATAGTGACCTACTTGATATTTATTGTTGATGTGTTTCGTTTAGTAATTTAGTTAATTATTATTATTCCCTCATTTAAATCAACTTATTGGTGAAATACAAAAATTCATGTGTAAACTACGAATTGCGAAAAAAATTAAACTTTTCATATGCAATTTAACTGCGTTTTATCTCTGTATTATCCCTCCAGTACTTTAAAAAACTATCATATACTTCTAACTCGTTACTTAATATAGTTTCCCCTTTTAGTTACATGCGACAATTTTGTTTTGGGACTGATTGTGGACATTACTTGATTTAATATTTTTTTTTCTTCTTCTCAACTCTGTTATCCAGTTTCTTCAGAGTGCTCTATTTTCTTTCGTACTTATGTCGAGTAAATATACTAAATATCCTGGTGCAAATTCTCTTAGTGCTGTTTTTTCATTGTATCTGGCTATCCTTTCTTCTTTTGCTTTCTCTGTGTTTTGTTGCCTCTGGCTACTGTGCTCATTGTAATTCCTTTGTTTTGTTTTGTACCCTTCGGTAAGTTTTGCTTCCATATTTATTGTCTTTGGCTCTTTTGGCCATTATATGCTCCATAATTCCTGTAACGTAATGTTTCTTGTAAAATGTTTTTGAGATGTGAATACAAACTCACTTGTTGTGAATAATAAGTTTTATTTGAGTTTACGCTGATTACAATTACGGTGTTACAAAAATATATGACATGTATGTATGACAGTTTCTCATAAACTTCTCGAAAATGACTTTTCTACAAAAAAAGTGCCATCTTGCGCGATTGGGCACATTGTCCTGGAAAGTCCAAGTACTTAACATACCGCCCACCTTGAAACTGTTGAATAGTTTCAATAAACAAATGAACAAATAAGTAAATTAACAGGTATTCAAAAATTAAAAATGAACAATAGTAATTTAAAGACAGTTCTGCAATAATAGCAATGTACATATTTCATTTTTCAATGGGAAGTGGACAGATTTTAGCTATGGAGCGTTTGAATGTGCCGTTCGCGGTTTTCAATGTAACAACTCTCACAACACCATCACTACCGGGATGAATGTCAATTATGCGCCCCATGGTCCACTGAAGAGGATGTAGGTTGTCTTTCTTAATGATGACGAGTAGGTTAACTTCAATGTCAGGTGACTTCCTCCACCATTTGTTTCGGGACTGCAGCCCATGAAGATATTCCGTGGTCCACCTGGACCAAAAATCTTGAAACATCTTTGACAGCATATGAAACCTTGTTAGTTGGCCAATGTTCCGATTAGTTAGGTCAAGCTCTGGCAGAGTATGAAGAGGGCCTCCAATGAGGAAATGAGCTGGGGTTAATGGTAGAAGGTCATCGGGATTATCGGATATTGGAGGAATAGGACGCGAATTTACACAAGATTCGACCTGACATACCAAAGTGTGCAATTCCCCAAGAGTAAGGATTTGATTTTCGATGACACGTCTTAAGTGATACTTCACATTTTTTATTGCTGCTTCCCAAATTCCACCCATGTGGGGAGAACGGGGTGGTATGAAATGCCACGTTATTTTCAATTTCAACAATTCGTTGGAGTTTTTTTTATTTGTCGACTTCAAAAAATCGTAAATACTACCGATCTCATTATTTGCTCCTACAAAATTTGTGGCGTTGTCAGAATAGATGTTCGCGACCAAGCCTCTTCTTGAAACAAATCGCTTAAAGGCATTTAAAAATGCTTGAGTCGTGAGATCGCTTACCACTTCTATATGTATTTCCTTTGTGGCGAGAAAAACGAAAACACAAAGATATGATTTTAAAAATGATTTTGTGCGCGTGTTGTGCATTTTAACAGTGAGTGGGCCATCATAATCAACTCCACTGTTTAAAAATGGTCTAGAGGGGGTAATTCTCTCGCGGGGTAATTTTCCAATTAAGGTTTCGATACTACGAGGTTACACCTAAAACAAATTGTACATTTTCGTAACACTCTCTTTACATTGTTTTTGCCATGTATAGGCCAAAACTCTGTTCTAATAGCGGCAAGTGAAGCTTGAGGGCCTGCATGTAGCATTTTTTTATGAAAATGGGAAATTATTAAAACAGTGAGTGGATGTTTATTTGGTAGAATAAGGGGATGCTTTTGTGAAAAAGGAACCGCTGCATTCTGAATTCTTCCACCCACCCTGAGCAATTGGAATTCATCAAGAAACGGGTTCAAAAAACGAATTTTGCTTTTAAGAGAGATGGGTTTTGACAAATTGATGTCCTTGATATCATCGAAGAAACATTGCGATTGAGCTAGCTTGACAAGCATGTTAGAAGAATGTTGTAATTCGGACAGCTCGAAAGAGGGTAATACTGGGTTGGATCTTCGAAATGTTTTGAATCGAAATATGTATGCTGTGATTCGTTGTTATTTTGCAAAGGAAGAAAATTTATTGAATAAGTCAAAATCAGAGATTTCGGAAACCTTCAGGCACGTTTGTTTTTCTTTTCTTTTTTCCGGAATTTCTGTATTTAATGGAATTTCTTGGGAAGGCCATTCATCCTCATTAAGAGAGAGCCATGAGGGACCATTTTTCCAAAGGGGTGTTTGTAATAATTGCACCGGGGTAGATCCTCTAGACAATACGTCTGCAGGATTATTGTGTGTTGAAATATGACGCCATGAGGCTGGATCCATAATTTCATGGATTTTAGACACTCTGTGACTGACATATGTTTTCCATTGGCTAGGTTCACCCTTTATCCAACAGAGTGCTACGCGGGAGTCAGTATAAAAGAATACTTGGTTAATGTGTAAACTAAGGGAATTTATTGTAGAGTGGTAGAGTTTGGCTAACAAAAGGGCTGCAAAAAGCTCTAATCGAGGAATTGTTAGAGTTTTTATCGGGCTGACCTTGGTTTTAGCACAAACTAAGCTTATAGAGTGATTATTGTTTGTGGTTCGGAGGTATATAACAGCACCATATGCCAATTCACTGGCATCTGCAAAACCATGAAGCTGTATATTGACAGTGTGGGGACAAGTAATAAACCTTGGAAATTTCAGCTTGTTTATGCCTTTGAATTGCGATTGAAAGTGTTTTCACTTTTGAGAAATATTATCCGGTATGTGTTCGTCCCAGACAACACCAAGTTTCCACAAACTTTGCATAAATATCTTGGCCCTGTTTGTTATGAAAGCCAACATGCCAATAGGATCAAAGATCTGGGAGATCTTTGCAAGTATCATACGTTTCGTGAACGAAGTAGAATTGAGATATTTATCTTTATAAGAGTAAAAGAAAACATCCTCTGTAGAATGCCAAGATATTCCCAAAGTTTTGGAATCAACATTGGTGTCCAAAATTTTTAAAGATGGATCATCTGCGTTAGAAGTAATTATTGAATTATGATTTGACCTCCATTTTCTCAACGGAAGTTTTCCCTGGTCACAAATTGAAATTATGTCATTTTTTAGTTTTATGGTTTTTTCTAAAGTGGATGCTCCGCATAGCAGATCGTCTACATAGAAACAATTTAGCACGGCATTTGAAGCATCGGGCATCTTTTCCTGATTTTCCAAAGATAATTGTTTAAGACAACGTGTTGCTAAAAAAGATGATGGAGCTAAACCATATGTGACGGTTTTAAGTCTGTATTCCTTTATAGGTTCGGATACATCGGAACGCCATAGTATTCGGTGAAAGTCGCGATTTTCAGGGTAAATATTAATTTGCCTGTACATTTTTGCAATATCGGCCGTCAAAACATACTGATGCTGCCGAAACTCTAACAATATGGCAAAAAGATCTCTTTGAATAACCGGACCAACCATTAATATATCATTTAGAGATTGGTTAGTAGATGTTTTGTGGCCACCATCAAAGACACATCTTATTTTTGTAGTAGTACTTTCTTCTTTAAAAACGGCGTGATGAGGTAAGTAATGCGTTAGTTTTTTGTCGTCTTTTTCAGGCACCATCTCCATGTGATCCAGGTCAATGTATTCCTGCATAAAATTACAGTATTCAGTTTTTAAGTATGGTAGTTTAAAGAATTTTCTTTCCATTGATGTCAATCGGTGAAGTGCAGAGTCTCGTGATTTACCAAGTACATTTGGGTTTTCCTTGAATGGTAATGATACTTGAAACCTTCCACTGGGCTCTCTAGTATGAGTAGATATGAAATGCTCTTCGCATGTTTTTTCTTCTTTAGAATATGCGGGAGTAAGTGTGCTTGGTAGGCATTCTTCTATAGTCCAGAAAGCTTCTATCTGATTATGCAGTTCAATGTTTGAAAAATAACATTGTGATTGATTTGATTTACGTTGAGTTATTACGCCAGATAAAATCCACCCAAGTAGGGTTTCTTGTAAAATTGGAGATCGAGCGTTAAGTTTTATTTGATCAGGGCATAAAAGATCCCAAAAGATAGGAGCATCGAGAAGCAAATCAACAGGGCCTGGTTTGTAAAATGTCTGATCAGCCAGCTGGATATTGTTAGGAAGTTTTAAATGAGATATGTTAATGAAGTTCGACGGAAGAGTGTCAGCAATTTTGTGCAAAATGAAAAAAGATTTGGCTGACCGATGAGAAGTACGTTTGGACTGAATAACTGCATTTGTTTTAGATAAAGTATTTGTTTTAACTTGATTTATGCCAGATATGGAATGTTCAGAAACTTCAATTGGTAGCTGCAGCTTATCGCTCAGCTTCTGAGAGATGAAATTCATTTGTGAACCTGAATCAAGGAGCGGGCGAGCTTCATGAGGTTTGCCTTCTTTATCAAATATATATAAAACAGCATTTGACAAAAGTACTTGATCAATATTTCCGACTACATTTTCAAGTACTGCTGAAAAGGAACTATTTTGTGTATTCTCTGTAATATTCGATATTTGGTGAAATTCATAGGATGTGTCAACGCTAGGAGACAAGGCAACCTTTTCATTTGACCCTTGATTATGGAAACCCTCGAAATTATGTTTTTTGTTGCATTTTCTGCAACCTGAAGAATTGCATGACTTATTCTTGTGACCAAACCTTAGACAGTTAGTACAAATATTCAGGTTTTGTAAAGTTTAAAATTTAGTTTTTGTAGACATGGCTTGAAGTGATTCACATTGATATATGTAATAAAAATTTTTGCAAATAGGGCATGTATAAGTTGGATTTTTATTTGTGCCTGTGTTTGGGAATGAATGATTTTTTTTGTATGTTTGTGTATCACTCCGTTCGTATGAATGTTTAGACGGGCTTTTCAATTGGTATGATGACTTATTTATAGCTTAGTAATCATCCAAGAATTGAATTCGTTCATTTGAAAATGTTTTTAAATCTTCAACAGATGGCATATCTAATTTTTTGTGAATTTTTTCCACTCCTTTTGAGTAGATTCTGGTAGTTTTTTCAAAATAATGAAATTAAGTAATGGACCCCAATTTTGGGTCGAGACTTGAAGGGCTTCTAGAGCTCGTAAATTTTTGTTCAAGGTGTCGAGAATCCCCTTTAGACGATTACACGATTCTTTATTGATAATTTCAAAATTGACAAAAGATTTAAGATGTTTATGTATAATTGCCTTTTTATTTTCAAATCGTTGCTTTAATAAATCCCAAGCAATTTTGTAGTTTCCGTTTGTTACCTCTAGAGATGCAATTACCTCAGCGGCTTCACCTTCAACAGATCTGCACAAATAATAGTGTTTCTCAATGTCAGGTAAATCACTTTTGTCTATTAGCGCATCGAACATATCTCAAAAAGAAACCCATTCATCATAATCTCCGTAAAAGGTTGGTAATTCTATTTGAGGTAATTTAATATTTTGTTTAGTGTTGGGTTTATTTTCGGAAATGTCTGCGATTGAAGATTCAGCGTCTTTTATTTCACCTTGTGCGGTTGCGAGATGACTAAAATATGCGTTTTAAATTTGAATTGTCACATCATGATGTTCCTCAAGTTTTAATATTTCTGGATAACATGATGCTAGTATTCCAATTTGATCTTGTAGCTCCTCAAATTCTCTGGAAACTGGAATGATATTATCTACGCGTAATTTTAATTGATCTAATGATATTTTGTTGTCATTGAACGCTTGGATTGACGTTTTAAATCTAGTTAGTTTTCCTCTAACTAGACCTCTCTTTGCGACTAATTTTTTTAAATTTTTCTTTAAATCATTTAGCTCCTTTTGTTGTGAATCTGTTAATATATCTGGCATTGTGTATTTTTAAAAGTTTATTTGAATAATGAAATTAAGTCGATGCCTTTTTACTGTATGCAAATATTGATATCTTGTTTGAAATAATTGTATGAAATGTACTATGTTAAAATATGCTGAACTGTTGAATGTATGCTAAAATATGTAAAAGTTTTAGTGTAGATTCTTTCACATATTTTTCATCTTTGTGAACTCTTTCCAAGTGCCTGGTAAATTTGCTTTGAAATTTTTTGCAAAACATACAAAAAAGTTTTTTTGTCCCAGTATTAGAAGTAGATACAAGCATACGGTCCTGTTCTAGGGATGTTCTACATTGAGTTATAGAATTATTAATTTTAGTAATGACCTGTTGATTATTACTTTCGTCATCACTACCATTTAAATTTTCTATGTTTGATGGTACGTATTCGAAAGCTGAATTTTGAAAAGGTTCTAAATCACTACCATTCTCAATTATTCATAGGGAACTTTTTGAATTTACTTGAGTACATGGATCAGAATACAGCTCAAATTCGTGTTGGATTACATTACGAATATAATCACATTGACAATCAATATTGTTCATTTTCTTTAGAACTTCCAGAACATGGTTCAAATTTGTCTTCTACTTCATTATGTTCCGATTTTTTATTTATTTGTGTTGTTAAATGTGAAACAAAAGATAAAAAACATGAATTTCATATTTCGTTTTTAGGTATCGATTATAAAATAAACCCTAGGCATGTCATTAAAAAATTGAATGGAGTAACAAAATATGAAATTATGTCATTTGGTAACAGGAAACATTCAACAATAGAAGTTCGAAGAAACTTAGCTATCATATAATGTTATAAGTATATACTTTTCGTTTCTTTTTTTTTCATTTGTTAATATTTGATTGCTGTTAGTTATTGATCGGTTAGAAATATCCCATAAAATGAATTCCTCGTTTTCGTCGAAGAGTGAAGATACTTCCGAAATGTTAGATGTTAACCGAAGTTATACTGATTGTAAATTGCACTCAAACAAACCTGTGTTTTAGACTTTTAGTCTAGATGCGTTAGAAAAGTCCTTAAATCTACCATTACATTATGCTATATAATAAGATATACATCCGTAGATTAGCAATTTTGAGGACCATTTTTCCGCGGTTTCTATTAGTTTCGGGCTATCAGCGATTCCCGCGCTCTGGGTCTATTGTCTTTACGAATAATTATTGAAAATACATCTACGTTAAGAAGTATAAATCTTTTATATTCACAAAAATATAGAATATTATTGCATAGACACTTTTATATGTGTGCATTTGTATATGAAACGTATTATACATATGCATTGATTAATAGAGACCGCAACATTTATTCCTAGTCATATCGTGAGCGTTTGTTCGGTCAGTACCCAACTAAAACATATCTTATAGAAAATGGAAATCCGTCAAACTTTATGAAATATTGGAATCATACTAAACTCACTAGTTTGTAACTAAATTTCTCTTATCAGTTTGGCACTAGTCAGTACAAGATATTTATATTTCGTTCCCTATTTTTCATTTTTTAGGCGTCGGGTTTGGGATCATCATCTTATACTCATGTTAGTAATGCATGAATAATATATTCTTGTTGAGTTATTAGCTTTATCTGGTATTTATCCAGCCAATTTTCCATAATCAGTTTTTAAACTACTTATATGTGAATACTCATTGCAGTTCGTTTTTGAAAGATATGTCTTTCTAATTTAAGTTTTTTACATCGTCTCCATACACTAAATTGCTAGGTTCTATGGTTTCCATATTTTTATATTCTACTAATATACATCATTGTGGTCCATTTTCTTTAACAATTTTTGCTATTTTATTCATCACAATGAAGAATAATAATGTACGTAAACTATTTTCTTGTCTGAATCCACTGTCGAGAAAAAAGCCATCTGATCTATATCCCGCTATCCACTTTATCGAAAACTGCTTTTGAGTTAATAAATGTTGTAACAATTCGATTCCTTCTTCAATTGTTCTCTTGTCAGACATCTTAAAATGTAAATTTTACCATTTTCTTTTGTGTCCGATCTATAAGCAGCAGCTTGTTTCAACTTTTAATAATAGTTCTATAAGTCTTACTAAAAATTTTTTTATAAAATATTTACACTGTTTGAACTAAATAAATTGCACTGTAGTTTGTTCTCCTTTTTTGTGGACCGTCGATATTAGATTATTTTTCCAGTATCTAGAAATCCTCTGTTGTTTCCATACATTTTATAATTTCGTTGTATTTTTGTCCCAGCCATTTCAACATTTTACCTGCAATACCATCTTCTCCACTTCCTTTTCCTATTTAGATTTTATATTTCACTGTGATTTGATGAATTTGCTCTATTCTCTCTTCCACGAATGTATATTCTCGATTTTTCCTTATCTTTGTTACTTTAAATTTTTCTGTCAAATATATAAGAGAGGTATTATGATAAAAATATGCCTACTCGTTTTTTGACGGAAATACTCGTTTTGGGACCTTTGGGAACCCATTTTTTGTACTTACTTCGTATTTTTCGAGTGTACGATGCCATAAATGAGTTTATAGCATATTGGTCTAAGCACTCATTTAGTGTTAACTTCTCACTTGCTGCGTTGAGCGCCCTTTACATTTTAGTAAAAAGTACGAAAGTGGCAACTTTTTGATATAGAATATTTTTGGATACCCAGCAGATGGCTAACAACTTATAAGGGTATATCAGTGTTGTATATAATTTTGGTATAGTCTACAAGTAATTTCCAATTCTTAATATTAATACTTCTCGTTTTCGAGTTCTCGCGTTCATCTAGTGTGTAAAAGGATTATGCTGCAGAATATTTGTGGTGCTTATTCATTTATTCCTATGGTTATCTCTGTAGGGACTGTTGATTCGAAGCTTTTGATATTGACATAAATCCATTATAACTTCTTTGTATGATAATATCCAATTCACCGAGACTAGGATTCTTAACTTTCTCCACTCTTCGGTAGCAGTCTATTGTATATATGGTATAAAGGGTGTGCGAAGAGTTTTGCTAGTCAATTCCAAAGTAGTATCCTTGATATCTATTATAGATAATTTGGAATTTCTAGCCTACTTGAAAATCATTTTTTTTAATTGATGACTGTGGTAGACGAATGGTAGAAAATAGAAAAAACGGCCATGTCCTATACCTAAATTTTTAAATTCTATGCTGCGGAATGGTAAAAAATTAATTTCCATTTCACTTTGAACTTGACTGGAAAAGAGCTTAGAAGCCGTATTTCTCATTTTCTACTGTTTATTTACTACAGCCACCCATACTCACAAAATGTGACTTTTGAGTGGCTGTTAGTCTTTACTACACATAATAGATATTGAGGTCAAGTTGCTAGAACCAAATAACCAGACTGACTGTTATCGCTTTATTAGAAACGTAAGTGCCTTTCACTAATCTGTTATCGTTTGGTCCTTAATCATATCTCACCCGAAACAAACATTTTGTTACGTTTCCTAATTTGGGAACATATATTGATGTTTCTATCCTTTCTGTAGCTTAGAAGTGAAATTACAAATTGAAAAAATGTTGGAGCAAAATACAATTAGACCAAGTAATACTCCGCGGTCATCGCCCATATGGTAGTAGAGGAGAAAGCCGACGCTTCTGGCAAAAAGAAGTGGAGAATCGTTGTCCATTACAGAAAGATAAGCGAGAAAATCATTCCGGACAAATTTCCAATTTCTCGGAAAGATGCAATATTAGACAAATTAGGCAAATGTATTTATTTCTCTACATTGGACTCTGCATCAGGCTTCCATCAAATCGAGATGCACACGGACGACATTAAAAAAACATCGTTCTCCGTAGAAAATGGGAGTTACGGGTATCTGAGTTATGGCTTAACAAGTGCTCCAGCTACGTTTCAACGCGTGATGGTGTTAACCAAATTCAAATAAAGTCAAAGCCATAGAATTATTCCAGATTCCGAGAACAACCAAAGAAATTAAACAATTTTTAGGACTACTAGGTTACTATAGAAAATGTATACCTAATTTTGCACTTATTTGTAATTGACCTTATGTTTAAAAAAAGGTTCAAAGATAGAATTCACGCCGGAATATGTCCAGTGCTTCGAAACATGTGAAGAACTATTGAGCAATGATCCTATTTTCATATACCCCGACTTTACACAGAAATTAATCGACAGACGCTAGTGGATTTGCAATAGGCACTGTACTGTCACAAGGTTCTGTAGGCCAAGATCGACCCGTGGCTTACGCCTCAAGGACGTTGACACAGGCAAAACCAAATTATAGTACGATCGAAAGAGAGTTTCTCGCAATTGAATGGGCTACAAAATATTTTAGGCCTTATTTATTTGGTCGAAAATTAACTATATATTTCGATCACAAACCCTTACTTTGGCTTATCTCAGTAACAGAACCTAATGCTCGTCTCACGAGATGGAGATTGAAGCTCGAGGAATTCAATTATCAAATTGTTTATAGAATATTTCAGGACTCATTTATTTGGTCGAAAATTCATTATATATTGCGATCACAAACCCCTACATTGGCGTTTCTCAATAAATGAACCTAGTGCTCGTCTCACGGGATGGAGATTGAAACTCGAGGAATTCGATTATTAAATTGTTCATAGAAAAGAAACCTTAATTAGAAACGTACACGCTTTTTCCCGAATTAAAATCAACGAAATTAACACAAATGACATTTTTGAATACATGGACGATTTTGACAAAAATGTTTCTATTGACAGTAACAATGACCAAAATCAACAACAAAATACTGCCCTCGACAATGAAGCAATTATATAAAATATCAAGTAGTGCTGAAAAAAAAATATCTTTTGATGATTTTGATCGGTGATTCGAAATTTCTAAAACCAAAGTGAAAACTGTACATAAAGGCCCTCATTTTAACCAAAATGAAAACTGTACATTAAGGCCCTCATTTTACAAATGAGACAGATTTTTCCGATGAAGCCACGTTCATGTTAAATGGCACAGTTTATCCCCAGAATTGCAGATATGGGAGTAACACTATTCCTAGATGGATGCAGGAACATAGAACGTAGTGGTCTAATATTTATAAATTTTTTATAGACGAAAAGTTGAATATACAGTTATTTAGATTTGTTGCGAGATTATATAATTTTTGCAATACAGAATTCTATTGGTACATAACAATATCTGTGACGATATATTTCAGCAGCATGGTGCGATGCTTTAGAATTGCTGATCAAAATTATTTAAATCAAAGTTTCTAACACAGTCCGGGAGAAACAGGCCCAATTAAATAACCATAAAATTTTCCTACCATTACATTTTTTATAGAGACGTCTCAAAAAGTTTGGATACAAAACAAAACCCGATAATCTGGATGATCATAGAAATAGGAAACTATTAATAATCCGTAAAATAACAAGAGAGGAAGTGCGTAATGCCATATCAGCTTTTCACAATATCTTGATGGAACTTAATATCGAAAAATGCAATGAAACATGTTTAACTTAATTCCTCGTAATTTGCATTTATGTTATGATAATTAGATAAAATGAATACATAAACTGTTTATTCCTCTAAATTATTTTGATATTAGAACGTTTTTATAATTTACCTTTTTCAATAATTTTCGAATGAATAGAATCAGAACGCGGTTTCGACGGTTTCGACATTTGTATTTTTAATTTAATAAATTATAGAAATCTAAAAAAATATATCGAGAATATTATTTGAAAAATAAATCTTACCAAAAGTGTGTATCGATCAATCTAATCCTCGTTTTCGAGATACAGGGTGAAAAATTTGGAAAATGCCACTTTTGGCTCAACAAATTTCTCATACTCCTTCTTGAACTCACATTCCGACAAAGTAAACATCGATACGGGTTTAATAGTAGTGAGTAAAAAATATTTATGCATCATTAATATACAGATTATTTGTTGAAGTGATTGAAAACTTTGCCATCCGCTTATTTATTGGATTAAATATTTTTCTCCTGATGATGTTACGAAAAGTCCTTACAAATGCCTATACACAAAAAAATGTGAATTTTTCTTTATATTCATAAAAATATGAAATAATATTGCATACATACATTTTAGATATTATATATGGCTAATGTATGCATTTGTATATATGAAATTTTGAGGTCCCCGAAACTACCCTTAGACATATATATATATATATATATATATATATATATATATATATATATATATATATATATATATATATATATATATATATATATATATATATATATACAGGGTGTTCCGGGACTAATGGGGAAAAAGTCAGGAGCGTATGATCGGAGCCAAAATAATGTTAGTACTTCATATAAACTTTCTCAATGCAGGCCCTCGTTTTCGAGTTATAGGCCTCCAAAGTTTTAATTTCGAATTTGGTTTCTAATTTTTGTACTAGTTATTTGATCTTCATAAAATTTACGTCAAAGCTATAATGTACGTGAATGTATATTTTGGAAATGATAACAGATTTACAGTAGTGCCTTGAAGCCAGGGACGGACTACTCGCAACGGTTAGTGATCCAAAAAATTTGCAGGGATGGCACACCCTATATGAAATTATCGAAATTAACTTCCCCACACAATAAGCTAACGAAAAAGTCTACTTGTTGGAATTCGATGAAATAAGCCGTTTGGCTAATATTTACAGTTTTATTAATGCACTACGTACCAATTCACATAACTAACTTATTAATCCGATGTCCAAGATTTACCTACAGTACTACAAAAAAATAGTTTGATGATAGCAGATGATAAACACGTTAAGAACTTATTCAATAGGAATTGAATAGGTAGGCAAACAACGTAGTTAGTTGCTTTAATCAAAATTACGAACACATTATTAAGCCGTTAAGAAAACCTCAAAAAACACAAGTTATGAAACATTAGACTGAAAGTAATTCCTAAACAACAACAAAAACTAACGTTTTTCTAATAAATGTTCAATATGGGCTCCTCCTACTGCCACGTACATTCTAAGTCTACGAAGGCTGTTTCTTTGCACTTGAAAGAGCAATCCCATATTATTTCTAATACACATTGCAGTGTAACACAATTATGTCTATTAAATTTTGCCTTGTTTGCACAGTTATTGTGTATACCTTACTTTTGAGATAACCCTAGAGAATGAAATCCATAGGATTAACGTCTCCTGATCGCGGTGGCCACTGAAAAGGGCCTCCACGACCAATCCATCTATTAGGAAACCTTATGTGTAAATGCTGTCGTACATCTAAACTGAAATAAGGAGGGGCCCCATCATGCATGAACCATAAATTCCTATGAGTTTGTAGTGGCACATCCTCAAACAGGTTCCATAACTCATTTTGCAAAAACTCCAATTATCTCTGACCGGTCAAAGTATCGTCAATAAAGTATGGCCCTATCAAATGATTGCCAACTATTCCTGCCCAAACATTAACCATGAATCTATGCTGGTTGCTAGTTTGGATAATGTCATGTGGATTCACATCATCCCATAAATGCATATTATGAGAATTAATGACTCCATCTCTGATGAAACCGGATTCATCCATAAAGGGAACGTTACTAATAAATGTATTGTCTGTTTGTTGTTGTCGCAAAAACCACTGGCTGTACTCAAGTCGCGCAGGATAATCAGCCACTGTCATACTGTGTACTTTTTTCATGTGAAAAGGATATAACTGATTTCGAGACGATATGTTCTCTTGATAATTTTCGTAATCTCGTTGATGGTTCATTATCAACTACGTTTAACAAGTCTTGTTCAACTGCTACAGTACGTAAGCTTCGTACTGGACCTTCTACAACTTTTTTTGGCAAAAAAATTGCTAAAATTTATTATTTTGTTTTGTATACATGGAAAATTACATTTACTTATTCATACCTGTTTCTCGTAACCTGAGATCAATACGCTCAAACAGTCGTCTGTCTGGCAATGCTCTGTTTGCAAAATGTTGTGCATAAAGCCTTCTGGCCACTCTAAACAGTTTAAACAGTTTCGAGAAGCCAGTCCATACATTAAATGCATATCTCCGTACTCAATAAAAGTGAATTGTAACTGTTAAATTGAGGACTTATGAATTATTGACAAGTACTGAGTACGAACTATTCTACACAACGTTTGACAACTAATTCCATGGTTACTTGATAAACGGTAAAAACACTTTTAAAAAGTTTTTACCAACTCTCGAATTAATAAGACAAGAATAATTTTTATCTTCTGCTATCGTGAATTATTTTCTTGTAGTACTGTTGGTAAATATTGGACATCGTATTAACTAGTTAGTTTTACCTCGTTGTGTACTTATAAAAATGGTAAATGCGTAAATTGTTACGTAGTGCATTAATAAAACTGTAAATATTAGCCGAATGGCTCATTTTGTGGAATTCCAACATAAGTACCTTTTCGTTAGCTTAATGTGTGGGGAGGTCAATTTCGATAATTTCATATAGGGTGTGCCATCCATGCAAATTTTTTGGATCACTAAACATTGCGGGTAGTCCGTCCCTGGCTTTAAGGCACTACTGTAAATCTGTTTACCTTTCCAAAATAAACATACACGTACATTATAGCTTTGACGTAAATTTTATAGAGATCAAATAACTAGTACAAAAAATAAAAATAAAAACCAAATTCTAAATTAAAACTTTGAAGGCCTATAACTCGGAAACGAGGGCCTGCATAAAAAAGTTTATATAAAGTACTAACATTATTTTGGCTCATGTTATATGCTCCCATTAGTCCCGGGACACCCTGTATATGTGGCATTTCATTAATTATGTTATAGAATTTAGGTAAATCAAGATCATAACACCTCTAAACAGGTTGAAATCAAGGAAAAAAGGGTATTATCTTATTATAAAAGGACGAATTATGAGAATTTGTAATAAAAATGAACTAAGTGCAGTGTGAAAAGATACCTACAAGACATTATTCAGAACTATTTACTAATTTCGAACATTTTATAAGGAGACAGTCGATTATTGTCAGACAAATTATCAGCTAGCAAGCTATGAATTTCCGGTTGGAAAAAGTTTGTTGGTTCGAAAAAAAAAAGGTATCGGGTATTGGAGTTTGAATGAAGAACAACCTGTTGCTGGGTTCAATACAAAATTTGTCAAATTTAGGAAAAATTCGTAATTTCAATAAGATCTATTAACCCTTGAATTCCCATGCTATCAAAATCAACGTAAACACCCATGCGGGGTCCTTCAGAGACCCCAGCTATAAATAATTAAATTAGTTTAATTCAATTTTTAAATCAAATAGCTTTAGGGAAAAACAAAATTATACTTTAGACATCCAATGAAACTTTATTGAATATTCTGGAGAAGAAAATAAAAAATATATTCAAAAATCAGGAATAATAAATTATGCTCATTAAAAATTAAAAAAGAATTTAAGCCAATGGGGGTTTAAGGGTTAAATAGATAAAAAAAGGCAAGTGCTGTGATATGCGAGAAGGAGTTTTCCACGCCAGAAAAAGAATATTTTTGGTAAAAGAAATATATTGGGAATTTAAAGCAGTGCCATAAGGGTCGCGTCGGTGCACACATTTTGAAATAAGAACGTTACAGGTTAGTGATTTCATTTCTTTGGGTCCCAAAGCTAAACTTTTCAAGCAAACCGATCATTTTTAACTAATTAATAAAAACAATTTTAAGGCCTTTTAAAATATAAAGGATTAATTCTAACAAACATTAATAATAATAATCATATCTGTAATAAACGGACTTGTATTCACTTGTAAAATATCATCCTGTTAAATTATTATATTAGTAGCTCGTTAATATTATGTACAAATCCATATATGTGTAATATTATCCAATCTCATCATATGCATTTGAAATTTGTATATTAATTTTGTAAATATTTTGCATGTACGTTGTTCGTTAACATAATAATATATCTAACGCAAAACCTTGGAACAGCTGAGGAGTGTATCGCGCTTATAACCATTTGCGCAGACGCTAGCAATTTCCGGTATGGAATGTTTTGTAGGGCGCATGACTTTAACGCCAGAGGCGTAACAGTATTGGAATTCATTTAATCATTGAATAAAAAAAGGAATTAATTTTTATATTAATGATATTATTATATGATCTGGAGCAGCCGGAGTCTTCATTATACAATAAACATTAAAATCAAAAAAATTAAAGTAAAAAAATTATAAGATTTAGTTTGTTCATTGGAGACTATTTATTCCTCGAACAATTACCGAATTCCTCCGCGCTTAGTAGTGTTGAGTGATAATTTGTTGTTTTGTTTTTATGTATATATTAACATCGTCGTCGAGGTGTGCACGTATTTATAATATATAGGGCACACGTACACCCGAAGACATTTAGGTTTTTCGTACAAGATTGTCTGTAAGATTGTCGATCTTATTGTTTCTGTCTGTTGTTGGTACCCTGTAATTTATGTATCCATATTATAAGTTTTTCATTGTTTTGGTCACTAACGCAGGTCAAAAGATATGAATAAACAGGTTATCATAATAAACGCGTTTCAGTGAGTACAACCCTACTTTCCAAAGACACATTGTCTCTGAAAATACCTCATTTATAACTTCTTTAGTATCTCAGTTTTGAAGTTTTTCCTGTAAATTAAAATTTTTGGAAGCATATAATTACTTTCTCGTTTGATTAAGTTCCATCTTATATACCTAATACCCTAGCTCTTTAATCAATCACATACGTTTTAACTGTTTATCGCCCCCTACTATTCCGAATAATAGTATTTCACTAAGACATATTTGTTCCAATCAAGAAAACTTTAAAAAACTTTGTACAAAACAGTAAATACGGTTACATGATAATAAAACGGAAAGAAAATCAATGAATAATACAAAAAATGGAAGAAATTGAGCTAAATAATAAAGACAATTGTGAGTTATTAAGACCAAGTAAACACGGATTTAATTATCATGAATATAAAGAAAGCGAAAAATGAAGTAGACAGTTGTGGTGAAAAATCGTAGAAAAAACTAAGTCATATCACAATATCTAGGTATAGGAAAAACGACTGTACTGGACTAATCCCTCAAGATAAATTCATCGACAAGACACTTGGTGTGACTACAATTGCCATGGTTATATATATATATATATATATATATATATATATATATATATATATATATATATACAAATAACTAACATGTTTCAATTAACATCCTTGCTCCCAAGTTGTACACCTTTTCTTGGTTATGCCGTACCGATGAAGGCTAATGAGCTAGAAACATGCATGTCTACGGTTACCACTCATTCTCTGTAACCTCTTTTGCGTGATATGCCCGCTAATTCTGTTTTTGGTTTATATATATATATATATATATATATATATATATATATATATATATATATATATATATATAAATATATATTATAAATATTAATTTATAAATTGGATTTTTAATTGCCCCACGTTGCGGGCGTTAATTTATAATTATATTCAATAATTTATAATTTCTTCATATAAATGTTGTTTAAATTTAATTGATCTATACTTGACTTGAATTGAATTAAATTACCTTCGGCTAGCTCGGTTCGAATAGATTGTATTATTATCTCAGCTTATTTAAATACAGTCGGAAGCATGAAAACTCCTCCCTTTGAGTTCTGGATGTATATAAATCTATATGTAAGTTAAATTTCAGTTCTTTACTTTACTATATACCATTAACATTTAAATTCAGATGAATATCAAATAGACAGAATGAAATACTCAAGTTATAATAAAATTCTTAAGGACATGAATACAAATAAAAATGCCAACACCTCTAGAAAAATTGTTTTAATAAATTGTTACGATAAAAAAAATTGTATTCTTATGACATCAAAATTTTCTCATAATCCTGCATTCTATGCAATCCTTCATACAGAATATTTAGTAGATTGCGTCGGCGCATCAGTACAACGCATGCGTTTCTAGAGTTCCAAGCTACACTATCAGGCTATTCACAATCAATGCTGTATGTGTGAACTGTTTATACAATTTAGCGTTCTAATAGTCGTTGAAAAAATTTTAAATATATTATCAGAATTATAACAATACAATTGCATACATATATCTACAAAATTGTAAGAGATGTGAGATGTGGATAGTAATAGATAGAAAGTTTAAACATGCATCAGAGTGAAATAAGAATTGGAAATTTTATCATCATTTATGAAGCACTTGAACATTTAATGGAATAATTTAATCGAACAAGTAAGTACTCTAATAAATATGATAAAACAAAATGCATTGATATCCATGGATATTATATGATTTGCATCATATTATATTGTTCTTGGCCTTTTTATGATTTTATTCTTTGAACGTTCTAATTATCTTTTATATTTCACTGTTTATATATATGGAATTCCAAATTTTATAATTAAAAAGCACAGACCTTAGTTCAAATCTTCGGTACCTTGAATGCAGACAGCGTCTCTAAACTCTTGAAGATCTCTCATCGGAGAGATGCCCCTTTCTGATCACTTCTCGTTTATCACTGTTTAACCAACACTTATATAATTATTTCTTAACCTTTTTGTATTAACATTTTACTTTTTAACATTAATTTCCTCAAATTTTTTATAGAAGAGATTCATACAGACGCTTCCTCTTCCATACCACCAACTACACTACTTTTTGTTTTCAAAATCAACAAAATTTTTCCTTGGAAAATTCATAGCTTGCTTATCATTGTTTTTGTTACACAAATTCTTGATTGTAATGTCTTTTAATTACTAAATGAAAATATTTAACTTATCTTAGCTGGAGGATTAACACACTTATTTCTGTCTTTGAACATTGTCTTTGGGATTCTATTAAATGTCTTTTTCTTGTATTCCCATTGCGATTTCTATCATAATTACCTTATATATATGTAATTGATTGTTTTCAAATTCTTGAATTTTTACTATTTTTTTCATACATAAACTATCGACTATTTCCAAATTCATTGTTATTGTTCTTCATAAAATAAATAATCAACAAATTTAAGTTGGCAAGAGAATCACCAGATTTTATTTCTTCCGGTCTATGAAACGTATTTCTTTGTCATATTAATAGGCTGTGTTCCATATATCATTTATCAGAAAGCTTTTAACCCTTTCTTTAAATTTTCAACTATTACTGTAAACACCTGTAAATATTGATAATCCATTATTGATATGAATATTAATTTGTGTTATTTCTAGTTTCACATTATACTAATTTTCATTTATACTGAAACTTATATGGCAGCGCGTTCAGTGTAATTTGGAACTTATTGACATTGACGTAATCCTGGAATTAATTATTAAGGTAAAATTTTATACTTATATCACCAATGTTATGTTCATAATTTTCATTCATCAATCTCTTAATAACGAATTTTATCAATATCTGACCATATTTTGTTTATTTCATTCTATCTATTGAATTTTGACATGATTTTTCTGTGACTTTTATAATGTGTTTGTGTCTACTGAAACACCTTCCGTAAGAATTAGTTTAATAAACTAGGAGACTAGTTCGATATATATATATATATATATATATATATATATATATATATATTAAATATCCAAAACTCAATTGATTAAAAATTATAAATTATTAAAAAATTGTCGGCCCAACGTTGGGGCAAATATAAATAATTAAATTGCTCTAATTAATAACAAACAAAGAAATCATGGAAAGCAGGAAAATGATGTTGAGAGACGGGAAACAGGTTGGAAACAATAGCGGATCAGAAGAGGAGAGAGAAGAAAGGAGCCATGGTATGGGAGATTTCCAGGTCCAATATTTGATACAGGGACAGCAATCAGAAGGAGATGCTCCTGAAGAAAGTACGACAGGAGACGAAGAAGATGCGGAACAAGAAGATAGAAGACAAGAGAGCAAGAAAACACAGGCAGGAACAAGTACAAGAAGGGATGATTCAATGATGGTCATGATGCAACAATTATTTGCTGATATGAATGAAAATATAAACAGCATGAAGAAAGATATTAACAATATGGATGGAAACATGAACAGAATGGAGCAAAATATGAAGGGAGATATGAACAATATGAAGAAAGAGTTGAAAGGAGACATGAACACAATGAAGGACGATTTGAATGAAAATATAAATAGAATAGAGGGAAGCTTAAACGAGAAGATGGATAAAATGAATGGAAACATGAATAAATTGGAAAAGAAGATAGAAGCGGTGAAAGCTGAAAGTAGTCAAGAATTCAGGAAACTTCGGGAAGAAAATAAAGAAAGCAGAAAGCAGATAGAGAAGGTGAAAAAAGACATAGGGGATCAAAACAAACATCTGAGGATAGAAATCCAAGAAAATGGTATGAAAATAAGAGAAAACATAGAAAAGATCATAGTAGAAGAAGTATCAGAATTTAGAAGAGATATAGAAGAGAATTTACCAGAAAATATTAAAATAGAGGTATCAAAACAAGCTAATAAGTTAACAAAGAACATAGATAAAGTAAAAATAGAAAGTTTCATGAAAATTAAGAATATTGAGAAGAATAATCAGGAATTAACAAATATCACAGAGGGGACAGAATAAATTAAGAAGGAAACTGAAGAAGTAGATTGCATAAAATTACAAGGACAAGCAAGTGAAGAGGTCAGGAAACATTCTCAAGAAAAAATGAATAAAGAAATTATAAATTTAAATGACAGAATTAAAAAATCAACAGACGAATGCGTTAGAAGAAGTGGAATCATGGGAAGACAATTTAATAAGAAAATCGAAGAGATGCACCGAAGATTAAGAAACACAGTAGACGAAATAGAAGATAATATAAGAAGTCATGAAATAGGTATAGGATGCTCCAGAAATTTTTATAATGTAGTAACAAGAATAAAATGTGACAACAAAATGAATATAATTCACACAAATGTTTTGATGAAATTAATAAGGATTGAAATGAATAATATGAGAGAATTTGAGACGCAGATTTTATGGGATTTATTGGAAGTAATGAATGAAATACGGGACTACAAAACTAGAAAAGATATAATGGAGAACGGAAAGAAGCTACAGAAAAACATTGAGACTCAAACAACGAGAGATGAACATAAGAAAAAAGTAAGAAAAAAAATAGTCAAGTAAATAGTATCTCATGAGAATTAGAATGAACTTTGGAAACGAAAAAGCAATGGAATGGACAGGAAAAGGATACAAAAATAGACTTACATAGAAAATTTATTATAAACAGATAATACAAGTATAGTGAAATTAATATAATATGTAGATCTAATATTTTTTTTTGAAATTTTCATATGCAGTAGACTTGTAGACGTTTTTCATTATTCATAGTGAGCAGTAATCTGAAACAGAAAAGAATATGTAAATAAATAATTATAGTATAGGTAGATGTAAGGTTTTTCCATTTTGCTTCATATGTAGTACTCCCATGTAGAAAGATAATATCATAGGTAGATATAAGGCTTTCATTTTTTTCATATGTAGGATACATATAGATGGTTTCCATTATCATAGTTAGGAATCTAAAAAGAAAAAAATATTAATAAAAAGCTAATAGATGATTTTAAGTAAAAGTAGGATAATTTCACATTTAAATCATAAGGAAAGTTAGAGTAGCTATATAAATAAAAACCCAAACAAATAGAGACACAATCTGTTAGAAATCAATATATAATACCAAAGACAGACAGAAATAAAAGCGACAATATAATGTTAAGAAATTTTGTGAGAATTTATTAGGTATAGGGGATAAGAAACAGAATTCACACTTATTAATAAGAACAGGTAGGATTTAGGAAGGACAAGCTCGTTATCAATTGAATAACATAGTAAAAGAGGTGGAAAGGAAAGAAAGTTTTAAATCAAGATATAGAATTTGAGTAATTCATGTCAAAAAAATTTTTATAGGAATTATGGAGATAAGTAACAATGAAATATGGAAGCAAAGATTTATATAAATATGATATGATTAATTATTATGAGATAGGGAGAAATGAAATATATATAAAGTATAATGTAATTAATATATTGAGGAAATGAAGTTGATGAGTTATAATTAAGAATTATGCAAATCAATATAAATAGGGATAGTAAGCAAAGAAAAAGGTTAGACTATAGGAACAATTATATTGACATGAATAAGGGTTGAAAATAAGATATGGAAATATATGAAATAGTGGAAATAATAGAGTTTTTCTTGAATTTGAAGATAAGATAAGAATAAGAGAGCATTAAAAGAATTGTTCAGGGAAGGAAAAAGGTGTAAATAAAATAATAAAGATTCTACGGTGTGAATGAATGAATAATAATTGGAATAGAAATTGAAGCAAAACAATAATATAGAATTGTATACTAAGAGTAAACAAAGATATATAAGATATTTGAAACCAGAATGATTTGTCTCATATTTGTAAAAATATTTAGAATAGGATAGGATAGAATTAGATAATGGAAACTAAGTCTAAGATAGAAATAGTAAAAACTTAAATATAGGATTCTTCAAATTCAATTTCTGTAAAAAAAAAGTAATGAATTAAGTCGAATATAATTATTAGCCTGAATGTTGAAATTGAAATTTTAAATAGGCAACTTAAAAGCTTCCTTTGTTGAAAATTTAAATTTGAGGGGAGTTGAACTAGTCATCTAGTTTTGCAAATATATTGAAATAAATAAACATAATAGAAAGGTCTTATTATAACGGAAGGAGTGTCAGTAGACACAACCATTAGAATAAACTCATTAACAAGTCAAATATTAAAATATAAAAAGATTGAAATATGAATAAATCGGGTGTAATATTGATGTGAATGTTTAAAAAGGGATGAAGAATAAAATTCCAACACTATATTAGTTAAATAGATAGTAAATATTACCTGTACCAGTAATTCTGATTGGTTGTCAAAGTCACGGAATTCCGTATTACACTGAACGCAGCCATAGCAATTTCTGCGGGACGAAACGTCATATAATAGCTTGGAACCTAAATTAAGAGAAAAGAATAATCAGTTTAACAATAACTTAACATTGTTTACATAATTTATTCAGTAGTAGCAAAGGTTTAGAATACCATGTAATCATTCATTCATTTCAAAGGGTTGAAACTAGACGGAAAAGATAGTTGGAACACAGCCCAAACGTATAATGAATATTTACAAGAAGTAATGCATGCTAGGGAATTTTCATTACCAACTTAAAATCATTGTTTTTGATTATATATGAAATTTAATTACAAAAACAAAAATAATCAGGAGTTTATGTATAATAAATGATAAAACAGGACTCGAATTAAAATAGAATCAATTACATATAGGTTAATTAATAATATAGGTTGTAATATTTGTAAAAATAAACATTTCTCATATAAGCTAAATAACATGAATATAAGAAAATTGACTATTGTACGAGGAAAAGAGGACTTAATTAAAATTCCTTAATACAATAGAAATCTAAGTGTATCAGTGTTATTACCCTCCAGGACAATAAATTTATGTTTTTTTAAAATAGTAACTAAAAGACTGAAGAATAACAATTTTAGTGATAAAAAAACAAATAAGTGAGCTATGGACTAGGGAAGCCAAGAGACTTGTTGATTTTGAAAACAAAAGAAGGTGGATTAATGGTGGTGATAGAGGATGCGTCGTTAAAAGATTGCTCTCTGTATAACATTGTTTAAAGGTGTTTAAAAGTTAAAATTATAAAGATAAGTTAAATAAAACTAATCATTGGAGTATCCTATAAAGTGTAAGGAGTGAATAGTGTAGTAGGAGCGTGTCTCTTATGAGATATCTTCAAAATTTGAAGATTCGAGTGCAGCCAGCAGTGATAGCAGAAATAAGGTCTGTGTAATTTGCTTAAACTTATTTGGAATTCCAATTAACATTTTAAAGTGTACACTCAAATTTTTAGTTGAACAATTGAATCACATAACACATAAAAAGGCCAAAAACATTAAAATATGATGCATCATGAATTTATATATATAGAGAATTAGATCTTTAATATCTATAAAATTAATGTACTCACCTTGTGTGAATTTATCCACTTGAAATATCACGTATATCATGTATGTTACATTAAATCCTATACCTTCCTTCCAGCTATTGCATGCATAACTTTAAACTATCACTTTCTTGACCTTTAAACACACACATATATAGTTTATAAATTCTCACGTATATGTAATTGATTGTAGAAACTTGATGATTATAACAAATTTATTCATCACAAGCACGCTAGCGTCGTGTCGACTGTGAAACGTTGTTTATGGAAGGGAAACCTCCTTCTTTCATGTAGATTGTAGTAGCGCATGCGTTTGGAGATTTAGCGCCGACGCAGTAGTGGGAACATTTTGTTATAGAGAATACATTTATGATATAGGGTGGCACAATTCCATAAGAATAAATGTATAAACCAAATTAATAGTTTCAAAAATATTTTATTATGTTCCAATCAGGTTAAAAATTTTTCAAATTATTTTATTAAATAGCTTTACATATATGTGTTGGTTTTTCTTTATTCTCACATCCATGATTAAATTCTCAATATCTTTGTTGTCGTATTTCAATCATTTTATTTAACAGATATTGTTTCTTTCAGAGGTTGTATGTATAGGTAAGATTAAGAATATATTTCCTCAATCTTTGATTATTATCTCCAGAACTCAAAGGGAAGGATTCTCATGCTTCCGACTAATTGAACATTATAAATAAATAATTAATTAAAAAAAATCTGAGCTAGTCAATCAAGGAAATAATTATTAAATGACGCCCATAGATAAATATAAACTTAAATAAACAAAACTAAATTAAATAATTGAAATATATAATATATATATATATATATATATATATATATATATATATATATATTATAACGTATAAATAAAGATAGAAACACTGGTATAAACAGATTAGTTGGAAACTGATTAGAAATTAAAACATTAGACTATATTTTGTTAGAATCATAAATATGAGACATTAAAAGTGCTCATATTAACTAAATAAAGTAATACAATTTATGTATATAATTAATAATTTGAGAAGAATCACATAGAATTGACAAAAAAAACATTACCTGATCATATAACAAAAGCCATAGAGTAAATATCGTCCATCGTATTAAATACCTCATGTCAGAAATAATGATGAACATATAATCTAGAGAAGAAACATGAATTAATAAATATTCGAAATAAAAAAGGATATTGTTCAATATTATAACACATTGTTTACTAAAAACATATGGGTTAGAATATTCAACGATGTAATACCAATACGCTTAGCGACATACGCTAGCGACACACGCTAGCGACAAAATATAGATGTCAATATGTATCAGCGACAAACGTTGAAAGTAGAGTAATTCCATAGATGACATGAATAGGAATTAATTAATGTATTTAATCCAATATAATGAACATTAAGAATTAGATTAAGGAATATTAATAAATGTTTTTAAAGAATTTATGTTGATGACTAAACACAATTGATAATTATAATAAGAAATTAAACTGAACATTGATATTAAAGACTATTGTATATCGCTTGAGAAAAACTATTCGTCACATACTAACAAGATGAACTTCAATATTGAATAAACAATTTTAGTGAGATTAATTTTTGTATGTAGGTAAAGATATTAGAATGTTAAGTGAAATCATAATTTTGAGTGCGTTAAAAAAGAAAAACGGTGATTGGTTTATGTGGCATGACAGAAGGAACTTTCAAACAACAACAAGTGTAACAAACATTTTTATGGAGATAGTGAGCTGAATTTAAACAAAAGACTAATTGTTGATTGTTGAAAAAAGTTGAAGAAAAAGGGTCGGTGGCTTGGCTTCGTTTCTGGAAGGTTGGGTTTTGGAAGTGCTCCAGAAATTTTAAGAAATTATCCTCAAATGAGGATGAAAACATAACAAACCATTGATAAAACATTCACATGTACTTACCCAATAATTGTAGCTGATTTTCCAGAGTGAAAATCATAATTTCACATAACTATTCACAGGCATTTCTACATAACTATTCAACTTTAAAACTTCGGGAGCTGTTTTTCCCGAATCCCGAGAGGAAGATCCTGGTTCCTGAACACAAGGTCAGTGTATTGTTGTACAACAAGAGTTATATAAAACTCAATAACTTCAATCAAATGTTTTCTTTAAAATCTAATGAGTAAAATAGACTTTTAAATAATGATCGATCTGAAAAAGAATTTAAATTAGAGACTCAATATAGCTATATTCTTAAATAATTTCTCAATGATTATTGGCCAATTTAAATAAATAAAATTTAATACTTACGCATTTTTCAAATAAGAAGCTTAAGAAAGATGCATCCAATTCTTTTATGTAATATTTAGACTCTATGTATATAAATTTCATAACTATTTCTTGTACCATATTATTTGTGTTTCTGTATGTATAAATTTCCAACATAAATTCTTTTAACTTGTATATAATTTGAAGTACGTTCTATCACACAGCATATAAGCTCGCTGTGAAACTGAACAGACCGACGCGTATAACAAATGTTTACTCTAGCGCATCGTCACCTCATATTTTCAAGCATTCGTACAAAACGCCACACGAAAGAATAAATCAATAATTTCATTTGACCCATACATGGGCGGCGCATAAAATTTTTATAAATAAAATTAAAATATTAATTACAAATAAAATGTTTATTTATTTATTTGTTATACATAATAAATGGCGACCCAACGTAGGTGCGTTGAATAAATTCAGTAAATAATTAATTGTTCATAAAACAAAAATAAATTTGACCAATTTTTGTGACGATTTAATTTTAAAATCAGTAATAATTTCGGGAAAAATTTGTTTGGAGTTTTGTACTGTTTTGTCTATTACAAATAAAAATTCTGAACAATGGAGTCAAACAAAACAATAAAAGAATTAAAAACAACGGAGTTGAAGGAAATTTTGGAAAACAGAGGATTGGACAAAACGGGAACCAAACAGGCGCTTGTTAGAAGGCTACGGGAGGCTGTAATTAAAGAGGGAAAGGATCCAGAAACATACTGTTTCAATCAAGAAGAAAATAATGAAGATCGGGATGAAGAAATGATTGGAGAATTAGAAAATGTAACAGAATCAAGAGAAAACATGCAGCCAAGTGAGGAGAATATCACACAAGCTGAGGAAAAACAAAAAATTGAAGAACCGAGAATAATACATGAGGGAGAAACAAGTAAGGGAGACAGTGAAAACCAACTTCTACAGAGCATAAAATACATATTAAAAGAACAACAGGAAGATAGCAAGAAAATGATGGAAGAACAAAGTAAGAAAATGATGGTAAAAATAGAAGAACAGAAAGAATATTTGAAAGAAATAATTAGAGAGAAGATGGACGAACAAAATCAAAAAATTGAAAGAATGAATAACTCACTGGAACTAAAATTACGGAAACAAGACGAAAAGGTAGCCGAGATCAGAAGAAAGCAAGACGAGATGAAAAAAAGTTTAGAAAACCAAGAAGAAAAATTCGAAAACTTGGAACAAAGTCTAATAGAGAAAACGAAGAAGGTCACGGAAGTAAATATTACCAGAGCTGTTGAAATAATAGAAAAATCCGGAAAGAAGGATATAGAAGATGTGAGAAGGAGCATAATCAAACATGGAAAGGATATCGAATCCATCAGAAGTGATGTAAAAAAAGAAATACATGAAGTAAGAGAAGAAACCGAAAAGGACATAGTGAAAACAAGAAACGAGATTAAAAGAGATGTGAAAAATGAAATGGAACAGATTAGAATGCAACTAAAAGGTGAACAAGGAATGATCACTTACGTATATCAAGGTGGGAACGAGGAGAATATCGAATTTGATGGTAACATCAGGAAGATACATCCAAAAATATTTTTGAGAATATTAACAAATAAGATAAAACATATAAGAAATTTCGAAGATATAAGGGAAATATTGAGAAAACACCTTACTGGACAAGCTCTATTGTGGTTCACAAGTAATGAGATAGACTTCAACAACTATAAGGAATTTGAAACAGCGTTTCTCAAATTATATTGGGGTGAAATCACACAAGGAGAGGTTAGAGAGAGACTATATTTTGGACGATATGATGAGAATAGAGGGAATACCATGTATCTCTACTCGTTGCTACTCTATTCTCAAGCGCAACACTTAGAACCAGTGATTAAAGAAGAAGAAATAATAATGTTCCTATCCAGACATTTCAAGTCACAGATAGCTGAGACAATAGCTATACAAAACATCAGGACGTTTAAACAACTATCCAATTACCTGATGAGGATAGAAAGAAACCTAACTAGTAATAGAAACAAACAAAACGAGAATAGAAATAATATAAATTACAACCAAAACATAGAACATTCTAATAGAGGAAACAATGGAAATAATTCAAACAATACCCACTACGAACACAATAACAATAATAATAGAAGTTTAAATAGTAATATAAATAATAGAACGATGAATACTACAAGATACAGGAATTATCCAGCAAATAATTACAATCATAACAATCAAAGAAGGGGAAGAAATAATTTTAACAATGTAAACAATAATTATAATAATAGAAGATACAATAACTACAATAATAATAATAATTTAAATAACAATAACAATGGTTATAACAATAATAGAAATTCAAACAATAATAATCATCACAGCAACTACTTTACAAGGAGGAACTCTGATGGCAATTTAAATCGAAGGAATGATGACGGCCAAAATAGACGGGTCAACTTCCAGAGGAGAGCTAGTAGTCAGGACAGGGCAAACTCTCCAAACAATCGAGTTGAACTACATGAGTCGTCAAACAATAGTCATTCTCCCATGACAACGACTGCTGATGGTGGTGTACAAAATACCACTAATCAGAATTTTCATTGAAGGATGGTGTAGCGCGCAATCGGTATAGTTATGTCCATCCTAGAGAATTCCTCAAAGACATAGATTGCCTAGAAAATATAGAAAACAATTTATTAGTATCTATTACGGGAAAATTGTCACATTTAAATGTAAATATTCTAATTGATACAGGTTCAGAAACATCATTAATCACAGAAAGTATTGTAAATAAATTAAACTTGCAAAAATATATTATGAAAGTGCCAAAAGTAAATTTAATAGGTCTAAATGCAAAAAAGTTTAGCGAGGTTAACAAATCTATTATTGTAAAACTACAATTACAAAATATTCATTTAGAAGTACAATTACTGGTTATACAAGGTATGGAGTACGATATATTATTGGGTTCAGACGAATTACTAAAACATAAGATGGATATCAATTATGAAACAAGAACGATAGGCGTCAATGGAATTGGAATGAAATTTAATGAAAACAGAGAACAAATAACGAACAAGAAAATTATGAAGATTGCAGAAGGAAAAATTAGCAGGCTAGAAGTAGGAGAAATGGAAATGAATAATGATTGTTATGATAAGAAAAATGAATTTGAAGAAAGAAGAGATGAAGAAATAGTTTTAGATGATGAAAAGAATATTGATAATTGTATTGAAAATGATATGAAATATAATAATTGTGAAGATGGAATATGGAATGGAGAATATGAAGAAAATGATATTAATAATTATTTAAAATATAATATGGGATGTGATAATTATGAAGATGGGATATGGAATGAAGTACATTTGGATTGTGGAAGAGGAAGAAAGGAAGAAGTACGGAAATTGTTGAGAAAATATGAAGGTTTATTCAATGGAGAGGCAAGAGTTGCTAAAAATTTTATACACAATTTGAAGGTGAAGGATATGGAAACGTTCAGAGCAAAAAGTTACCCAATTCCATACAAATACAAGGATAAAATGCAAGATGCGATAAAAAAACTAATGGAAGACGAAATTATAGAATATAGTAATACTTCATATATAAACCCTATTGTTATTGTACAAGAAAAGGATGGAGACATGAGAATCTGTCTAGATGCAAGAAACTTAAATAAACATTGTATACCAGAATTTGAGGCACCATTAAATATTGAAGCGATACTTGGCCGTATTTCAAAAACTAAAATTTTTACAAAACTGGACCTGAAACACAGTTTTTGGTTGATACCACTGGATGAGAATAGCAGAGATTATACAGGTTTCATGGAAGATGGAGTAGTATATAGATTTAAAGTAGTACCATTTGGAACACAATCGGCTACGTCAGCTCTACTGAAAGCTCTTCATAAAATTTTGAATCAGTATGAAAAATTCACACTACACTATATAGACGATATCTTAATATATTCCGAAGAAGAGGAGGAGCATATCAAGCACATAGAGATAATTTTAAAAGCTTTGGATGAAGCCGGTTTGAAATTAAACATAAAAAAATGCCAATTCTACAAGGAAGAAGTAGTATATCTTGGATATAAAATTGACAAAGATGGAGTAAGCATGGATCCAGATAGGATAAAAATTATAAAAGAATATAAAAGACCTACTAATCTTAAAACGCTAGGAGGCTTCCTTGGCGTATTACACTACTTCAAGAGATTAGTGCCAGATTTAACGGAAAAGGAAATACCACTCATAGAACTACTAAGGAAAAATGTGAGATGGAAATGGACTCATGAAAGAGAAGTGGCTTTCAATAGAATTGAGGAGGAGTTCACAGAGAACGTGAAATTATATCATCCAGATTACACGAAGACATTCATATTAAGAACAGATGCTTCACAAAATAGATTTGCCGGAAGTTTGGTACAACGACACGAACACGGAGAAGTTCCCATTTCATTTGTGTCAAGAATTACGAAAAAAGCTGAGAAAAACTATAGCGTTAGCGAGATGGAGTTAGCGAGCATATTATTCTGTGTGAACAAATTAAGATTTTTTTTATTAGGTAACAGATTTACTATTGAAACGGACAACCAATCTCTCACAACTATTTTAAAGAACAAATATGGAAACAATAGGATACACAGATGGGCTTTGCTTCTACAGGAATATTCATTCGATATTAAATATATACCTGGTGCCAAAAATATAGTTCCAGACGCTTTGACGAGAATGAATGGGGAAAGCAAAATACAAAGAAACAAACACGTAGGAGTGAACTTAATGAAGGAGGAATTAGGTGTATTTTCAATATATGCAATTATGGAAGACCAGAGAAATTTGACAGATAGAGAAAAACATAATTGCCAAACAAAGGACAATATAATTTTCAAAATTATCAAGCAAAAGGAGTTATATGTAATTACAGAACATTTGACAAGAAAAATAATCAAAGAATTACATTTACGGTACAATCATGTAGGAATACGAAAATTACACAATATTTTTAGAGAAAACTACATTGCAAAGAAAGATCTACCTATCACAAAAAGCATAGTTACTAGATGTGAACTTTGTCAACTGGGAAAAGAAAAAAATCATCACAACGAAAATATGCCAAAATCATTAGTAACGAAACATCCACTTGAAGTCATAACGGTAGATTTCATTTCAAACATAATACCCAGTGAAGAAGGTAATCAAAACATATTTGTAGTCTTGGATGCTTTTTCAAAATATGTAACTTTATATCCATGTCATCGAACAAATAGAAAGACGGTAAAGAAATGCCTGACAAGCTACTTTCTAGGAGTGGGCATACCGGAAAACTGTTTAATGGATAATGCTACTTATTTCAGTAACGAAAACTTTAAAGCATGGTTAAGAAGGTCAAACGTAAAGCCTCTCTTTACAAGTATTAGACATCCATGTGCTAATCAAACGGAGAGATACATAAGAGAAGTCATCAAATGTCTGAGATAATTGGTTCACGATCAACAACGAAACTGGGAAAGGAATTTGAAGAATATAGAATTCTGTTTAAATAATATACCACACGAAGTAACTGGAAGATCACCCATATTAATTATGAAAAACATAGTACCTGAAAGACCATGGATATCAGAAAATGTAGAGAAATATGAACAGATAATCAAGGAAATGAGGGAAAGAATCTACAAGAATGCTGAAAAATACATAAGAAAACGAAGCAAGAGAATTAAGAAGAGAACTACTTTTAAGGAAGGAGAATTAGTAATAATTAAAGCAATTAGAATTCCTAATCATAAGCGTAATATTTGTGCAAAATTACAATTACCCTACGAAGGTCCATATAAAGTAGTAACATCTAACGGCATAAATAGTTACAAACTCGTACATCCTGTAACTGGCAATGTTAGAGGAATTTTCAATGTGGACCAATTGTATCGATTCCATCCTGAATTCAATGAAATTCAATAAGTTTAATCTGCAAAGAATTAGTTATAATTAGAATGAAATATTTTTAAGTTGAAACAGGGAATTAATTACTTGTAGGAATAAGGTGTAAGATAGGTAAAAAACTAGAAATAGATTAATTAGGTATAATAACAAATTAATGATTGATTTTCACAAAGATAGAATATAATGAAGTAGATTAAATGATAATAGATTATTACAAAATAAGAAAAGAGTTAAGTACTATTGAATGAATTTTATATAAAACATTCTAAATCATTGTAAACAATAATTAGAATGATTTTATAAAAATTCAGGGAATGTTATAACGTATAAATAAAGATAGAAACACTGGTATAAACAGATTAGTTGGAAACTGATTAGAAATTAAAACATTAGACTATATTTTGTTAGAATCATAAATATGAGACATTAAAAGTGCTCATATTAACTAAATAAAGTAATACAATTTATGTATATAATGATTAATTTGAGAAGAATCACATAGAATTGACAAAAAAAAACATTACCTGATCATATAACAAAAGCCATAGAGTAAATATCGTCCATCGTATTAAATACCTCATGTCAGAAATAATGATGAACATATAATCTAGAAAAGAAACATGAATTAATAAATATTCGAAATAAAAAAGGATATTGTTCAATATTATAACACATTGTTTACTAAAAACATATGGGTTAGAATATTTAACGATGTAATACCAATACGCTTAGCGACATACGCTAGCGACACACGCTAGCGACAAAATATAGATGTCAATATGTATCAGAGACAAACGTTGAAAGTAGAGTAATTCCATAGATGACATGAATAGGAATTAATTAATGTATTTAATCCAATATAATGAACATTAAGAATTAGATTAAGGAATATTAATAAATGTTTTAAAAGAATTTATGTTGATGACTAAACACAATTGATAATTATAATAAGAAATTAAACTGAACATTGATATTAAAGACTGTTGTATATCGCTTGAGAAAAACTATTCGTCACATACTAACAAGATGAACTTCAATATTGAATAAACAATTTTAGTGAGATTACTTTTTGTATGTAGGTAAAGATATTAGAATGTTAAGTGAAATCATAATTTTGAGTGCGTTAAAAAAGAAAAACGGTGATTGGTTTATGTGACATCACAGAAGGAACTTTCAAACAACAACAAGTGTAACAAACATTTTTATGGAGATAGTGAGCTGAATTTGAACAAAAGACTAATTGTTGATTGTTGAAAAAAGTTGAAGAGAAAGGGTCGGTGGCATGGCTTCGTTTCTGGAAGGTTGGGTTTTGGAAGTGCTCCAGAAATTTTAAGAAATTATCCTCAAATGAGGATAAAAACATAACAAACCATTGATAAAACATTCACATGTACTTACCCAATAATTGTAGCTGATTTTCTAGAGTGAAAATCATAATTTAACATAACTATTCAACTTTAAAACTTCGGAAGCTGTTTTTCCCGAATCCCGAGAGGAAGATCCTGGTTCCTGAACACAAGGTCAGTGTATTGTTGTACAACAAGAGTTATATAAAACTCAATAACTTCAATCAAATGTTTTCTTTAAAATCTCATGAGTAAAATAGACTTTTAAATAATGATCGATCTGAAAAAGAATTTAAATTAGAGACTCAATATAGCCATATTCTTAAATAATTTCTCAATGATTAATGGCCAATTTAAATAAATAAAATTTAATACTTACGCATTTTTCAAATAAGAAGCTTAAGAAAGATGCATCCAATTCTTTTATGTAATATTTAGACTCTATGTATATAAATTTCATAACTATTTCTTGTACCATATTATTTGTGTTTCTGTATGTATAAATTCCCAACATAAATTCTTTTAACTTGTATATAATTTGAAGTACGTTCTATCACACAGCATATAAGCTCGCTGTGAAACTGAACAGACCGACGCATATAACAAATGTTTACTCTAGCGCATCGTCACCTCATATTTTCAAGCATGCGTACAAAACGCCACACGAAAGAATAAATCAATAATTTCATTTGACCCATACATGGGCGGCGCATAAAATTTTTATAAATAAAATTAAATATTGTTTCCAAGTAAAATGTTTCTTTATTTATTTATCAACTGAATTTATTCACAACCTTAAGAACTCAAATAACAAAAGGAATCTCATGCTCTACACATACATAAATTTCAAATGTTCAATCAATTATATTGTTATAACACTCAATTAATTATATATCATTATAATAAATAAACATTATCATAAAGTCATAAATGGCATCCAAAACATGGGCAATTAGACAATTAATATTCAGTTATATCATTAAAAATTTAGGATTCAAATCATAGATAAAAACATATATGCTATAGACAAATTTATTCCAGTAAAACTTATATTTATTCACTAACAAAACAAAAACCTTAATAAAATATTTACGTAATAAATTTACGTAATAATATATATATATATATATATATATATATATATATATATATATATATATATATATATATATATATATATAGATACAATCTTCATATAGTTTGATTACTGGCCCCAGACTGCATCCCCAATATCTAGGAGTTTTATTCTTTACTTAGTCAGTCGAGACTAACTTCTTGTTATCTTATATATGTAAATGTGGAATTCGTTAACATTGGAATAACTAGCCATTTTTAACTTTGCTCCAATATTTATATCCCTTGAATTAAGGAAAAATAATTTTTCGGACTCCCTAAGTGGTAATTTTCATCTTATGACTTTTATTCTGTCAAGAACTATATTTTAGTAAGAAAGCGGAGCTATGTATTAAAAGTCATATAATGAGGAAATGAACTTATCCAATACTTCAGGAGGTCACTATAAATACAGTCTGATCAATTCTTCTAGTCACGTTTCTAATTTTGTCTTCGACATAATATGTTGTCGTTACTACTTTTGATTCAACGAACTATTCTCATTTGTATTTGTGAATCAATTCCAGTAGTTAATTTTTCCTCGGAAATGATTGTGTACACAATATATATTGATTTAAAATTCTCCATCAAACTGCCTCTAACAACTTTATTGGAAATGATTTTCTTCGTTCGAAATAATCTTTTTACTTTTCAATTCTACTCAAGTATTCTCGAAAATCAATTTGGGCTACTTTTTTGGAGACATACATATTAAATGATAACTGGAAAGCATACGAGGTCACAAAAGTAGCGTTTTCCAACGAACTTTAAAAGCTAGTATTGTAGATGAAATAATTCGTTGAGAATAATTTCACTTCTAACGTATTCAAAAATTGTTGCTGGTCTTCATAAATTATTAGAAATTATGATTCCTGGACCCATTTTCTTTGCAAAGTTATAAGGATAAATCACATTGTGTCTTAAGCACAATAAATCATCTTTTCATCCATACATGGATGACAATTCATAGATATGTACCCTCATAATATTTTGATAACGGTTGCTTCATAACATAACTGCAAATGTGCAAACTTGCATGCTGACTACGAAGGAAATATAATCATAACGGGTCCTTCATGGAAACAGTGAATGAAAATATTATATTTTATAAATTTGCTCAGTCATCTGAGTTAGAATATTGTACTATTGTTGACTGAATTAATTAAGTTACAATTTTTTCCCATGTTCATTTACAGTGAATTCCATTCATGAATATAGAAGGAAGTATGATTCGTTTTTATGTCAACAGTGTTCCATTTAGTCCAGTCATAATTCAAGGCAGTGGGAAGCAAAAAAAAATGTCTAAGACGGTACGAATAATTGAGAAATTATATGTGATATATACTATTTACTTAATTAGGAGTATTGTGACCCATTTATTCCCATTCGAGCAGTTATACAGATGCATTTACCATACTAGGAACACGGTAGACATGATGACTAATTAACATTTCTCCGCAACAGTCACTTTCAAATTTTGTGCTTCAGTCAATCGCGAAAAGTATATCACATCATTAATTAAAAATGAATGTTTATGAGATTGTTGAAATAGGACTAATTCTGGTATGGTATTTTCAAGGGAACAGAATTCGGAAACTAAAGGATTTGTTGGAGGCGGCATTTCCTAATAGACCCACACCATCAATCTCAAACTATACACCGTATTCTTTATAATTTTGAAATGCACGATTGCGTCTGACTCAAAGAACATAATAAACCCCATCCTCGGAATGAACCAGAAAATCAGGACTAGTCCAGGCGATAGAGCAATCGGAATGGATGTTGTTTGATAACGCAAAAATTTTCAAGCAGAAAGTTGCCGAATATTGTGTACAACAATAATCTATATTTGCCTACTCCAAAAAGTGCTTGCTAAATGCTGTAGAACAACAAATGTATCGAAATATCGAAAAATGACCCATTTTTCGATACATTTGTGTTTCAAACTTTGAAACAAAGCCTTAAATCAAAAAAATAGTATCCCTCTTTTTTGTTTATTTGACGATTTCCTATATGGCTAAAGCTAAGGCGAATCGAAAAACTTCAAGTTTCTATGAATAATATGCGAAAATTAGTAAAAAATCATACGTAAATTTTGAGAAAGTTTTTCGGTAAGTAAAAATTGATAAATAATTATCAAATTTTCAAAAAAGATATTTAAACATATGACAATTACGCACAAAAATTTGTGTAACGATGGATCGCGTAGTTTTTCACTGCCACAATTATTGATTAACAAATTATGAAAAATGGGTAAATTATCCCTCAGGATATAGCCCAAAAAAGGAACAAGAAGAAGAAGGAATTATGAAAAAGTTGATCGCGCGTACCTTGTTTAAACAAAGGTGAAAAGGGAGCACGCAATTTTTAACAGTTACTTAGTGTCATAACAAACAATAAGCATTTATAAAAATATTCATTTTACGTTTTAATAATTTTTTACAATTTTTTTAAATTTTGTCAATTTTTTTCCATTATAAATAATTTCTCGTTTACAGCATCGGTTCGATGGAATTCAAAAATTGTTTTCCATATGAATACTGCTTTCCAAGCACTTTAATTTCAGCCAAAAACGACGAAATTTGATCTTGTAGATCCAGAGATAGAGGCCCACAAAGTTAATAATAATTTATGGCTTACTTGATCGTTAACACAAAATTAAAAAAATACTCTCTCATAGCTGGTTTTTTAATACTTACTAGATCCATCTTGTGAATTTTCGACAGATGAAAGCCTAATGAAAGAAAAATCGATAAAAATACCGTAATCACAGGAGTTCGTTGGTCGAGCGGCGTGGGAGCAGGAGTGAGGATGGCGGAGAGCAGATTTGCAGTCGCGCGGCCCGGGTGATTCAAAATGCGAACGCGCGGTAAAACATAAGTTATCTCCGCAACGTTTAATTAGTTGCATGGTTTGATGAACATTGAGCAACAAAATAATTTTTCAATCATACAACTATTTCTTAGATGCAAATGAAAATAGCATACTTTTTTTATCTTGAAATTCCTGCAAATTTTCTTTGTAATATTATTTTTTGATGGCATATTCTGATTCCTCTCATTTCGCTACATCGAATTAAAAAAAAATTGTCTCGATATGTGCTACCGTTGCCGAGATAACTCATGTTTTACCGCGCATTCGCATTTTGAAACACCCGGGCCGAGCGACAGCACAGCTGCTCTCCGCCATCACCACTCCTGTTCCTACGCCGCTCGACCGACGAACTCCTCTGATTACGGTATTTTCATCGATTTTTTTTCATTAGGCTTTCATCTGTCGAAAATGCACAAGACGAATATAGAAAGTTTTGCAACCAGCTATAAGAGAGTATTTTTTTAATTTCGATATAGCGATGGAATAAGCAATAAATTATTATCAATTTTGTGGGCCTCTATCTCTGGATCTACACGGTCAAATTTAGTAGTTCTTGGCTAAAATGAAAGTGCTTGCAAAGCAGTATTCAGATGGAAAATAGTTTTTAAATTACATCGAACCGATGCTGTAAACGAGAAATTATTTGTAATGGAAAAAATTTGATAAATGTTTATCAATTTTTACTTAACGAGAAAATTTACGTATGATTTTTTACTAATTTTTGCATGTCATTCATGGAAAATTGAAGTTTCTCGATTCGCGATTCTCATAACCTTCAAATAAACAAAAAAGAAAGAGTAGTTTTCTTTATTTAAGGTTTTGTATCAAAGTTTTAGACAGAAATGTATCGAAAAATTGGTAATTTTTCTATATTTTGGTACATTTGTTGTTCTACAGCATTTAGCAAGCATTTTTTGGAGAAAGCAAACATAGATTATTGTTGTACACAATATTCGGCAACTTCCTGCTTAAAAATTTTTGCGTTATCAAACAACATCCATTACACCCTACTTTTACTGCTCTACCGCCTGGACTAGACATAGTTGCGCAACTGTGGAAGAAAACATTCTCAGTGAGAGGTTGCGAATAATATTTTGTCACTCCGAAAAATACTTTTTAAAAAACGAAAAATTACTGTTTAAGACGTTTATTACATGAAAGTTACAAACAATCTCTCCTATTACTACACGACTATTATTTTATATAGTTTTAATTAAAAATACAACATAACAAATATTTTACATGATTCAGCCATTGTAGTTTTTTAACTCCTCCGGCCAAAGAGAAAACAATGGGGTTTCTCCAGAGGTTGAGATGACTGGAGAATTTTTGAAATCCGTTTTTCCTTGTTTCTTCTCATTTTTCTTCCTAATCTTCTTATGGTTTCTTTGGTAAATTTTGAAAGCTACTAGGATTATGCTTAAAAAGACAATAACATATAATAATATTGAGTAAAAACTGATTTTTTCGAAATTAACAGGAGCCAAGCCCAATCTTGCTAATTTCGATTTGTATACTTGGAGCATATTTCGAATGTTACTTAATTCATCTAAATTCACTGAGTCTATTTGCACTTTATTTAAATGAAAAGAGTCTGTTTTTGCGTCTTCTCCCGAAAATTGTAATTTAGGAAATTCTACTTTTTTATATCTTGGTAAATTACTTGCAAAAGTTTTTAATGTAAAATTGTTTATTGAAATTACGCACTGGTTATTCAATTCAATTATATAACTACATAACTACCGTTTAATGGAACGTTCTTAATATTTTTACCACATTTTTGAGATATTGAGATATTAGGATCCACCGGTTGTCTTCTATCTGAATTTTCACATTATTGATAATCACTGGAATTTGTTTACATAACAAATCTCTTGACTGAGAGTATTTAAGTAGTTGTACTTCACAAGGGGTGCGTGGAGTAATTGGTAACTTTTGGGGATCACTACACAGGAAATTTTCTCGAAATATTTCTTTGCAGCTTTCTTCTGAGAAGGTATAATGTTGACCATTTAGAAGGATAAATTTGGATTGTGGTATAATCGTTTTAAAGGATTGTTTTGATGGTGTAGGTGAAGAATAGAGATGATAGTAATTATATTCTGAATTTCCTAGTATGAAAATTATATTGTTACCTTTACTATAGGTTTTGATTTGAATTATTTTCTTAAGCATTGAAATGTTTTGCCAAATTGATTGAAAATTTGATATTTTTGTCCACGTTTTTACTGACTTCTAATATTTCAGAAAACAGATCGTTAGGATCAACTATTGAATTGTGAAAAGTATTAAGTTTGGCAAAACGGATTGCCGTTTCCATTTTTCAAGTATATCATATGTTATTTGAAAACTTATAGAAAATTGTGAAACAAGTTGTTCTATTGCAAAATTGTGATACGTTTGTACTTTATTTAAATTCAAATCTGTAATTATTTTTCGTAAATCATTGATACGTGAACTGAGTATTATTTGATTATGAGCTAATATTTTGGTATTATTATCAAAGTTGTTGATAGACGATTGGAGTAAAGTAATTTGATCGTGAATAAGAGATTTCAACATGTTTTGACTGTTAAATAAATATGTAATGGCTTCGTCATAACGCTTTGTATCATTTTGATCTAAATTACCGGTTATACATTTAATTGCAGATCCTAATCCGTCAAATAATGATCTTTTTGATTTTCTGGTTCAATTGAAGAGTAATCTTTTGTTCAATTGATTTGATCAGGTGATAGGAATTTTGAAAATGTTTATTAAAATTATAAATTACAGGTGATTTCGATAAAGAGTTATACAAGTGTTTTAAATAAAAATCACTAATTCTAGCTAATTACGCAAGGGCCGAGACAGTTGATTTCATAAGAGTTATAGAGATTATTATAGTGTTCTTTTAAAGCAAGAAATTCTTTGTTAATAATTGTATTATCAAATACATGTATAAACGTCCAATAGTTTATTTTAATTTGTGCTGTTCCTGAATGAAGAGGAAAAAGACCGGGATTATCATTTAGGTTATGGAATTGGAGTGTGTCTGGGTCTGCGTTGGCGATCCAGAGGAAGAATCTGTAATAGGAGGTTTCCCTAATTATTTAATATGTACTATTTGTTTGACTATTATTCGTTTTTTATGTTTTAATGATTATCTGGAAATTTATACTCTATTTCTATCTAACATTTTTGTTATAAGGTCCCAAAAATCTTTTATCTTTTTATTTCGATTTTTATGGTTTCGTTTGAATACAATATGACCTATTTTAAATTGTATGTTTGTGTCACCTTGTATATTTGTTTTCTTTAACACTTTTTGTTTATTTTTATTTATATTTTCTCGAGTATTTTCATAAATACGTTCTAATTTTTCTTTATGGTTATTAACGCAATCTGTATAAGATGAATGAGTCCTAAAAAATTCGTTAGGGTTTCTAGAATGTGTATGTCCAAAGGTAAGTTCAAAAGGTGTGAAATTCGTGGCACTGTGTATTGAATTATTGTAGGCAATTATAGCATAGTCCATTAAGTCATTTTCATTGGAATAAATTTCTCTCAAAATTCTTAAATATTCTATTGAGGTGCAATGTAATCTTTCAACTATTGAATTTGACTCGTGATGACCAGGAGTTGTGAAGTGAACTTTTATTTTATGTAATGCTACGAGATTTTTAACTGTTTCATTGTTAAATTCTGTACCTTTATCGACTGCTATTGATTGGGGAATTCCAAAAGAAACAAAATATTTTATAAGTGCTTTGCTTATAACAACTGCAGATTTGCCCGGAATGAATATTGATTGTGCCAATTTTGTGAATGCGTGAATTAATGTTAAAAAACCTTTTTTATCAAAAACAAAAACATCTATGTGAACTATTTGGAATGGTCTAGAAGCTGTTCCTGTCAACATGATAGGAACATGAGGATTATGTCTTGAATATTTATTATTTTGACAAATGGCACAATGTAGTTTGTGACTGGATTTTTCATATTTTTCCAATATTAAAATTTACGTAGATGTTCTAAAGTTTCATTGATTCCACGATGGTTGTTTTCACCTCCATGGTAGTTTTTAACAGAAGAATTTGTTCGATCTTTCACAGTATTAAGTAATTAAGTACATTTAATTAATTTCAGTCCGTTCGCAGGGAAATGTTTTAGATAAACATTATTAAAATCACGATATAAATTATCATTATAAAAGTACATATAAAATGTATTATTTAAATCGGTATATTCAGCTATATAACAGAAAATGAATTTTTCGTTATCTATTCCGGGAATTTAAATTTTCATTATTTTTTTATTTTCATATGTTTCATGAGAAACATCTGTTTTTGAATATATATTTGGATAAACACGAATTTGATGTACTTTATTATTTATCATTCCGTCTAAAATGGGTATACCGTTACTGTTGTAATCTTTTGCTGAATGGTTTGTTATATTGTCAGAGTCGTCTGAGTCAGGTTTTGTCCAGAAGGGTTCAGGAGTGTTTAAATCATCACAATCATTATTTTCTTGTAGGATTGGGGTTTGTATTTGTACGTCAGATAAAATGTTAACTTTCGATTGATTAATTTTACTTGTAGAAGGTTTTGGATATATGAGAATATTTTCAGCAAATTGCTGTAAGAAATCTAGAATATCGCCTTGTGAATCTCCGGAGTTATTGACTATTGATTCTGTTTCTAATGCATTTATAGGAATTCCATATAAGCAATCGGCATTGGAATTTAATTTTCCCTTTTTATAGAAGATTTTATAATCATATTCTTCCAACTTCAAACGCCATCGGAATAATTTGGAATTTGCTTCTTTAAGACTAAATAACCAAGAAAGGGGTTTGTGATTTGTGTAAATATGAAAAAGTCTGCCGTATAAATAAGCAATCCTTTTTCTATAACCGAATAATTGATTTCAGATTGATTTAGAGTTCTAGAAGCATATGCTATGGGTTTGTCATTGGGAACGTTTCCTTGGGATAAAACTGCACCTATTGCATATTTACTAGCATCGATTGTGAGAATAAAAGTATTTGAGAAACCAGGATATTGCAAAATGGGGTCATTGGTTAATATCTCCTTACAAGTTTGAAAGGAATTGAGGAATTCTTCGTTATGAATAATTTTTGATCCTCTTTTTAAACATTTGGTCATGAGTTTTATTATTTTAGCAAAGTCTGCTATGAAACGTCGGTAATAACCTAAGAGACATAAGAAACTTTTGATTCCTTTTGATTTTTTAGAATTGGATAATTTCCATTGATTGAAATTTAGTCTGGGTCAATCTTTACGCCGTTGGGTGTAATTATGTGTCCTAAATACATAACTGTTTCCTTCAAAAATTCAGATTTATCAAGTTGAACTTCTAGATTGTTTTATCTAAGTCTTTCAAAAACAAATTTTGATTTTTCTAAGTGTTCCTGAAGGGATGTACTATATATTGAGATCTCGTCTAAATAAACTATGCACGTTCCGTCAGTCAAACCACGCAATACAGTATCCAATACGTTTTGGAAGGTGGGTGGGCCATTTTTAAGATCGAAACTCATACGTTTGAAATGAAAATGTCCCTGGGGAGTACTGAAAGCTGTCTTGACAAAGTCTTGAGGGTCTATTTCAATTTGGTGAAAACCAGTGTTAGTGTTGTGAAGTAATTTGCTCTACCTAGACTGTCTAGTATTTCGTGTATTCTAGGAATTGGGTATCGATTTTGAATTGTTTTCTCATTTAAAATTATATAATCAATAACTAAACGCCATTTCTTTTTGTCTGATGCATCTAGTTTTTTGGAAACCAATCATATTGACCGGGAGAATGCAGATGTAGACGATTCAATAAAACCTTCGTCTAACATTTTTGTAATTTGTCTATTGGCTTCTTCCCTATGAATTTCACTTCGAAATTCACTATGCTACAGGAAAAAACGTGAAAAACCTGCAGAACCGACGGGCAGAATGGGGGTCGCGGATCAAGTTGAATCGCTTTCACTCCTGATGGGAGTGAAAGCATAGTCAGCACGTCTGCCTATATTTGTTATAGAACAGTTGTGTCGATAAATGAGAGGAATTAGATGGCGAAGTGTTTCGGCTATGATGTCCCTTGAGTTAGCGTTCATTAGGGTGACAGTGAGAATTTCAATTCAGATTTTCGCATTAGTTGAGAGGTCGTGAGGAGCTGGTGGCTTTTCAAGAGTGATTGGAGTGGTCTCTTGAGGGGTTTTGGGTGTCGATAGCCTGTGGGGGCAGCGAGGATAGAAGGCGGGGTGAGGACCACCGCAATTTTTACATGTAGGGGTTCCGGACTTGGGGTATTTTTCGGATCGGTGGCCTGCTTGGCCGTATTAGGGGCATATCGGTTTAGACCGACAAGAATCATCGGAATGTCCGGTTTGCGTGTATCGACTGCAATATTTGGGGACTAGGGGTAGCGAATTGGCTTTCTTGTGCCAGGGGTATTTGCCAGTATCCGTTTTTAAGGTCTAGCGTTGATATGTACTTGGCTGATTCCAATTTCTCTAAAATATTATTCATGAATGGTAGTGGGTATGCGTCCTTTTCTGATATTTCGTTTATTTTTCTAAAGTCTATGCAAAATCTGTAAATTTTGTTTTTCTTTTGCACCATGACTATCGGTGAGCTGTACGGACTGTTGGATTTCTCTATGATTCCTTCTTTTAACATGCTGTTTATCTCGTCGCTTATTATCTTTTGCATTGCTGGATTCCTCGGTCTATGCCGCTATTTGATAGGTGTGTCGTGCTTTAGTTTTATTGTGTGTTCTGCCAATGGTGTTACTCCCTGGCTGTTGTTAAATTTTTTTATTTCTGTTTCTAGAAACTTTTCTAGTCTTTTCTTCTCTAATGCTGGTAGTTCCGGATTAAGATTAAACTTGTGGTTGGCTTCTGTTTGATTTAATTCTTCCATGTTAACTACTGCCTGTTGTATTTTGTTATTGTATCTTATATTCTGAAATCTTTCTATGAATGCTTTATCTTCGTGTATCCTTTCTTCCTGTTCTATTTTTTGTATTTTTCTGTTGTCCGTTTTCTTGTGATTTTCCTGTTGTTCCTTTGGGTTTTGTACGGTGTGATCTATCTGTGTTAGTTTGTTATAAATTTCTTGCTTTTCTGGGGTTAAGTCGGTTTCTTCTTTGAACAGATCTGCCCACGGTACTTTTTTCTCTGCAATATCTGCTACTCCTAGAATTGCTTCGTCTTCTAGGTTCGGTAGATAGAGGAATTTTGTCTCGCCCTCTCGTTTAGCTATTGTACACGGAATAACAAAGCTCTTTGTAATTTTCATTTTATATCCGTTTGCTAAAGTAACCGCCGTATTTTCTAGGTTAGTCCTATATTTGGAGTGTTTAATTTTGTTCAGGCCTTTTGTCCCTATGTATGATTTCTGTGCTCCTGTGTCGATTAACGCGTTTAATTGTTGTTGGTTTTGGGTAAAAATTGTTATGTGCGGTCTTTTATTTTCTAATATACTGTAACTGTTCGTAGTGGAGGATTTTATTGTGCTCATCTTGCTTCTCGATGAATCGGCCCTTGTTACGTTTCCCGAATTCCGGCAACTGCATTTATTTGACGGTGTTCCTATTGTTCCGCAATGGTTGCAGAATAATATTTGTCTCCCGTATCAAGTTACTTTTCTATGTCCTCTTTTACCGCATCTCCAGCAACAATCTTGTCGGTTGTAATTCGGTAATTTGCTCTTGTTTTGTGGACTTTGCCCCGTACGGCTGTTGTAATTGGTTTTACTCTCGGGTTTGCCCGCTTTCTTGATCTCTTTTCGGATACTTTCTAGTTCGTCTATTTGCCGTGTAAGGTCTTTTATTGATGCGATTTCATTTCTTCGGACGTGAAGTTTGTATTTCTGATTCATCTTTCTATATATCCTTTCTAGTTGTTGGCTACTGTTGAAGCCCATATGTCTCCGCATTAATGTCTGAATTTCTGTGATATATTGAATAAACGGTTCGTTTTCTCCTTGTTTTCTCTCCATTATCTTTCTAAGTATGTTGAGAAATCTAATGATACATAAAATGTTTCGAAATCATCTACTAAATCTTACCAGGTTTCTTAGAGATGTTTATTATTCCGGTACCAAAGAATTGCTTTGCCTTTTAGGACTTCTGGCAGAGCTCTAAGTATAACTTCGTCGTTTAGCTGGTAGCATGTTTTGAGTTCTTGCAACCTTTCAATGAACTCTATCGTGTCTTTTGAGCCATCAAAGTATATTCCCCATCTCCTTATTTTGTCCAGTTCTGTGCAATCTAAGTGTTTGTAATTGTACCTACTATGTCTATCTTCGGACTCGCTGTCTTCGGCAGTGTACATTCTTTCTCTAGGTTTTTCAGATTCTTATATGCTGTTTTCTTGTTGTTTGTTGTTATGTCCTATCTGTTTCCTAATAAAATGTACCATTCTGGCCCGTGGTGTGTCCATATTACCGCTTGTGTCTAATTCGAATTTTTGTAGTTCTGTCACTAGCTCTTTCTTCTTGAGCTTGTATATCCATCCTACTTTTGTGTCCGCTATCTCTAATCCCACGTCAGCGTATTCTCCTTGTTCGCTCATGATATGTTCCTGTCTGATTTTGCCGCTTTTGTATGCTTGGTTTCTCTCTGGCTGTTCTGGTGTGTTCAACGTTTTGCAATTTTTGTATCCCTTATCTTAATTTTGTAATTGTCTCCTCCCTGGCTGCTCTGTTATATATGTTATCTTTGTTTCTAACCTTTTGCTTGGGCGCCATGTGTAACTCCTGCTCGGGTGCCATGTGTATTATCTAACTTTCTGCTCGGGCGCCATGTGTAAGGGTTCTTCAGTGTGGTAGAGCATAAAAGTGGTTGGATGGTAAGATATATTTCTTTATTCAAACTATAATAAATATTTACAATTAAAACCTAAAACTCTGTACAAAAGTATATATACAATATTTATTGGTCCTGGAGGCGGGCAGTCTCTCTAGGGTGATCGTCGGATTGGGTCGCGGATTATTCATCTCGGTTGTCCAGCTTCCTCACTGAGACGCTAGGTTCCTATAACCAAAGGGGTATGTCAGGGTCGAGATCTCGCGTTCATCGCACAGCGTGATCTCGGAGGTCGGGAGTTTGCTTCCGTCCCCGGCTCAACGCGCTCCGGAATTTCGGCTAGTCGGGAAGGCCTCGGTCCTGCGCTCAGCACGCTGCAGGGCTTGACCTAGGGTAGTTGGCGTCCGTCCTACGCTCAACACGCTTTAGGATTTCGTCCAATATACAGGGTTTGCTTAGCGTCTAGCCTCGAGTTCAACGCACACCGAGGGGTCAACGAGAAGCTGGATATTTATGTGCTCACGATTCCTAAGCTCAACACGCTACGGAATATAGTGTAACACTTCGGTTATTTTCAGTTGAAGCTTCCTATCGTTATTCTACATAAGTAGAGCTTGCCTGGTATATCACAGAACGTCTGCTTTGGTAGTATCGGTCAAGTTATTAGCAGAAAGGCCCTCTCGTTGCTGGGTGCCCAACTCTGTCTAGTTTTGTCTCGTGTAGAGTTCTGTTTTCTGATTATTTATCGGGGTTATTTTATGTTCAGACGACTGTGTCGTTACATAGCCATCAACCTATATTCATTATTTCGTTGTTTTGAAATTGCTGAACGTGTTGCTCGATGTTCTGAGTTTGCTGACCATGGGACGGGGTCGGGAACTATTCACATTTCTCCTCCCTCCTTTGGTTCAGACTGCGTCCATGAAGTCTCGGAGAACAACTCTTGAAGAATCTGGATTTGAGTTGGTTGTAGCTTAGGCCCATATAAGAATTTGGAGATTCTCTTCCTTTTCTTCACAGCAACTGTTATAAAAATGCCTAAAACAGTTGAAATTATAATGAAGGAGACAAAGCTAAGTCCTGCAGGAAATGTATCGGTTGAGTTCGATGGCTTGAAGTGGATCATGCGTCTCTGAAATCTGGAGTTTCTCTTTCATGATTCCGTGCTTCGGATACAGCTTGATAGGGACTACTTGCGGTGCTAGGAGTTCTTGGACAGTTTTCTTGTTGTACTGTATTCCTTCTATGCAATTGGCTCATTTGTCATTAGGATGTTAATTCTGCTAATTTCTTGATTTTGGGTAAACTATTCCCAATAAAATTACTTTTCTCGTTTCTTGTGAAAAATTCTCCGTTGAGATTGATTTGATGCAATTTTTTATATTTGGAATTTGGCATTGAGATTTTACAGGTTTTGTGCAGATAATTTGTTTAGCTAGAGTGGTGCAGGCTTCGTACCATTTACCATTTGCGAAGTAATGCGCAGGTGGCAGAATCATTATGTTATAATTATTAGGGAGGGGGTGAATTGTAAATGTTGGGTGAGCCTCTCGATAAAGGATAGGGATTTTTACTATTATGAGCATTGTCTTAGTGGTAACACAAACTAAAGATATTGATGACTCAATGAGTTGGTGAGGATGCTCGTCGCTGATTAAAAGGGCGTTTTGTGAATATATTTCCAACAATGTGTGTTTTAATGTCTCCAGTTCGTCTGAAGTAAAGAGCTCAATATTTGAAAGGTGTAGTTGGGATGAGATTATGGTTCTAATTAGTTTCACAAGGAATGGATTCACAATTTGGAGATTAAGTATTTCGTTATGGAGGGCAGCATATCCATTGAAATCGGATGATAACTTATTTACTGCAGCAAAAATCACTTTACTATTATTGTTTATAAAATTTATAAGATTATTAAACCTCGTATCAATAGAATGACCAAAATAGATTTCTTTGCTATGTTTAGTTATAGTTTCATATTCTTTAAATTATATTGCAGTAATATGTTATTTTAATAATTCTAAGTCATAATCGTCAGGGTTTCGAGTTATGTATTCAATTGTTGTGCCTAGAAATTTGAACAATCCTCTTTTATGCTTACGAGTTAGTTTATGATGATTGTCTTTTGCATCATATAGGAAGTGATTATATTGAAATTTCGAAGAAGCTAAGGGTCCCTTTTCTATGGGTGAATCTAAAAGGTCATTGGGTTTTGTTAGCTAATTTCTCTAAATTAATATGGAAAAAATGTCCATGATAGTGATTAATTTCATTCGATTTGTCCAGTACTTCTGCATAATAACCGTTTTGGGGATTTCCTGTATCTTGATAAGATGTTTCAGGGATAGGGTCGTCCTGCAAATGAGGTATTTCTGAAATATCTTTTTTTTCACGTTACGAAGTCTTTTAAAAAATTTCAAGTTTGTACTGGCTGTGTTTTGTTTATTCGTTTTGCCGATAATTCTTGTTTTATTTAGATTTTTTGGATGTAGTCTAAAATATTGGGAGCTCAATTTAGGTCGATGTTTTCTTTTGGTTACGCAGAGAGAGAAACAGGGATCGATTACAGGAATTGATTCGGTATTTTTATTTTATTTATCTAACATTTTATGACGTTTGCCTTTTTGTTTAGTATATAAGTCAGTTATTAAAGTTGTAGTTCGTCTTTATGTCTCTGGTTGTATGTTTCATATAATGGAAAATCAAAATGTATTTCTTCGGCATAAGGGTCATAGAGAATTGAAAAAGGTGAGAAGTGATTAGCACTATGAATGGACTGATTGTAAATTAAAATGGCATATGTGAAGGTATCGTATAAGTGGTCTTCTGGATTTTGTTCTCGTAATGTAAGTTTTTCTATTAGGATAGAATGGAACCGTTCCACGGGGGAATTAGAAGATCAGTTATTGAATGTTGTGAAGTGAATTTAAATTTTATGAAGTTACACGAATTCTTTGATTACAGCAGAATTAAATTCAGTGCTATTGTCACAAACAATTTTTTTTGGCTAATTATGATGAGAGAAATATTGTCTTAATTTGCTTAGAATTGAAACAGAAGTTTTATCAGAAATTTTATAACATTGGGCATATTTGCTGAACGAATCAACCATTATTAAGTAGTAATTTTTGTTTCATTGGAACCAATCAATATGGATGATGTCAAAAGGTTTTTGTCATAATAATGGACGTAATTGAGGTAATGTATAACCCTAGAGCAGGTGCGCGCCGTCTGAGAGACCGACAAGATTTAAAACTTAATATATTTTCTTTACGCGTGAACTCTGAGTCCCCACCATGCTTGTACCTTCCTGGTTCATGGATCTGCACATCAGTGTTAAATGATAATCGTAGTCGTTTAGTGTGTGTCAAGTTATTGATATTTCGGTCTATGAGACGGACGCGCCTATTGGTGTACTAGTTTTGTTGTGCGATTTACAATTCTTTAAATAATAGAGGTAGGTTAATATACATGCTAAACAACTTTATATGATAAAATCATTATAAAAAAATTCATTTTGAGAGTTTTTTGTGAGTTAAAATTATTATGTGGGAATAAATTTTATATTTATTCTATCAACCAATTTTTTTGACATGCAACAGAAAAATGGTAAGTGACATTATTTGTTGTTTTAGATATGGATTTATATGAACGGGAGCAAGCACGTCTTGAACACCTTATGGAAGTGGTATCTACAGATGATGAAGAGCGGGATGAAAAGTATGATGATAGTGAGTCAGAAGGTGAAATCGATTTTGTTGAAGAAAGAGTAGGGGGAAGCGAATCGGAAGATGATATCTCTGATCATGAGGCAGGTGCTACTAATTCTGCCTTTTTCATAGGAAAAGATAAGAAGACTAAATGGGAAAAACATTCACCGCCTAAAAGAGTTAGAACAAGAAGTGAAAATAAGGTGTTACGTCTTCCAATTTCGAGATTAGGTACGCGTTCCTTGAAAAATCACAAAGATATTTCTAAATTCTTTATAGATGATGAAATGTTGAACATTCTTGTTGAAAACACAAACGCGTATATTGAGTCAGTAGCTTCTAATTTTGAGAGGGACAGGGACGCCAAACCGACCGATGCTATTGAAATGCAAGCCTGTTTAGGAGTGCTGTTGTATGCTGGTGTTATAAAAGCAAATCGTTTGAATGTTGATTAATTATGGCGATCAGATGGATCCAGGGTAGAAATTTTCAGGTTAGCAATGTCAATCAAGCGATTTTTATTTTTATTAAGTTGTTTAAGATTTGACATAAAAGAAACTAGAGAGGCAAGAAAATCTGTGGATAAATTAGCTCCTATTCGAGAACTATTCGATTTATTCGTCAATAAGTGCAAAACTGGCTATAGTCTATCTGAATACGTCACCATTGATGAGAAGCTTGAAGGTTTCAGAGGCAAATGGAGCTTCAGGCAATATATACCTTCCAAACCGAATCGATACGTATCAAAATATTTGCTCTTTCTGACGCCAAAATTTTTACACAAGTAATCTTGAAGTTTACGTTGGACTACAACCAGATGGTCCATATAAGGTAAGCAATAGTCCTGGTGCAGTTGTAGTAAGGCTCTGCGATGTAATTAAAAATTCCGGAAGAAACTTAACGTTAGATAATTGGTTTACCAGCGTGCCCCTTGTGGAAACCTTGTTGAAAGATTTTAAACTTACGGTTATAGGGACCATCCGTGAGAATAAAAGGGAACTACCTGTAGAGTTTTCCAGTCCGACACATCCAGTTGGAGCAAGTATGTTTGGATTTACGAAAAACTGCACCATTGTTTCCTATATCCCAAAAAAAAGAAAAATGTTGTGCTCATTTCATCTTTGCATCATGACGACAATATCGACAAACAATCTGGAAAGCCAGAAATTATTATTGACTACAATAATACCAAAGGAGGTGTGGATGTTGTTGACAGACTTTGCACCAATTACAATGTTGCGAGAGATACAAGGCGCTGGCCAATGGTTATATTTTACTCAATTCTAAATTTGGCTGGCATAAACTCATTTGTAGTATTTTGTTCAAATAATCCAAATTCCACTCAGAAGAGGCTCGGATTCTTGAGAACTTTAGCATTAGAACTTATTAAACCACACGTATCTGTTCGATCAAACCTGCAGACTATTCCAAGAACTTTGAGGAACAGACTACAAGAAATTTCTGGAAACCCCGACACAGCTCAAGCAGTTGCTCCACCAAACCAACAAACCGGGAGATGTGCAATATGCAGCTCTAGAAAAAGTAGAAAGACGCGCTTTTTTGTCGCAAATGTTATAAATATATGTGCTTGGAACACATTGGTGTTATTTGTAATGAATGTTTTGAAAACTAACTATGTATAAATCTAAAATTATAATAAGTTTTATGTTGTGTTGTAGTGACAAAGGAATATTAGAACTTTGTTAAAATATTTTCTAAAGCTTATTATTGTATTTTTCTGAAATTGACTGTCTCGACCCTTACTTCTGATAATAAATATAGTTAAACACGTTTAAATACAAGTATAATTAAATTTAAACTAAATAAAACACTTTTTTGTCCATACGGTCTGTCAGACGGATGCGCCTGTTGTTGCCAAAATAAATCACGCGCCCACTCTAGGGATAGGGGTGCCGTTCATATTTATTTTTGAAACAAGTCTCACATTGGTTAATGAAATTTGAAATTGTAGTTTACATGGAGGGCCAATAAAATTGATTTTTCAAGTATCTGTAGGTTTCAACAATGTCATTATGATTTTCGGTTTTATACTGTTTTACATACTCTATTTGTCTTTGTTCTTCTTCTATAACCTGTAGTAATTTATTACAAAAAATGGCCTTAACCGTCGTGTCAAAAGTTTTCTTGAAAAAATTACAAATAGAAGGTCGCACTTCATGTGGTACGTGTAACGCAAATTTTTCATTAGTTCTAAGTATGCTTTTGAGATTATCAAATATGTCCATTCTCCAAACGTCAGTGAGAGTTACGGTACGCCTATGTTTATTACAACATTTTTTATAAATAATGTCGCATTCTCTGGAGTTAGGGACAATAATAATTTGATTTGTAGCAGTATTGATAGCATCTTCAGATATAGGGATTCTGGAAATCGGATTTTCGATTGTAGTGAGTGTGATTAATATCTGCGCTGAGAGATTGGTTTTTGGCAAAATCTTCAGGAATTTAGACAAAAGTCAAAATTTTCCGGAGGTTCGACACATATAAAAGGAGATGACAGTACATTGACCTGTACCCTAGAAAGACAGTCGGCTACTTGATTTTCTCTGCATTTTCGGTATTTTACGTCAAAATTATATTCTTCAAGTTTCAGTCTCCATCGGGATGTTGGATCTTTATTTTGCAAATCCATACAAGGGGATTATGGTCACTTTTGAATGTTAATTTTTGACCCTACAAGTACGGACGGAAATGCTTACAGGAATCTAATACCACCAGAAGCTCTCTTTCCATAGTTGAATAATTTTGGTCGGCTGAGTTCAAAGTTCGGGAGTAGTAAGAGATTGGGTGATTATTTTGTGATAATACAGAGCCTATGGCTATATTGGAAGCGTCAGATGTTTTGGTATTAATGATCCGGTATCTTGGATAACTGGGGCAATGCATAAGAGTTATTTGCACTTCTTCAAGCATGCTTTATAGTTGCTGTTTGTTGGGTCTCTGACTATTCCATTGCGGGTGCATCGTGAAAAGGGGGATGTTATTCTTGTAAAATTTGGAATGAACCTTCTATAATATCCAATAACTCCTAAGAAGTATCTCACTTCTTCTACCGTTTTTAGTATTGGAAAGTTCTTAATAGCCTCTATTTTACTAGGATTGTGCTTAATTCCTTCGGGAGTTACGATGTGACCAAGAAAAGAGATTTCTATTGTCAGAATTTCAGATTATTTATCTAATTGGATTTTTAAGTTAGCTTTCCGATATGTTTCAAAAATTGCGGCAATATGAACTAGATGATCTTGAAGAGACTTGGAAAAAATAATGACATCGTCCATATAGACGAAACATTTGTGGCGAAAAGCTCTGAGGATGTTATCCATCAATTTTTCGACAGTATAGGGTCCATTTTTAAGACCAAATGTCATGCGTAGAAACTTGTAGTGGCCGTGGGGTACTGAAAATGCCGTTTTCTCAATTGAATTTGGATGAACCTTAATTTGATGGAAACCTTGAGCTAGATCAAGAGTAGTAAAATAAAATGAAGTATGGTAGTTGGGATCGTTTCAAATATTATTAAGATTTATTGGAATGACCTCTTGGAAATTTTCGTCTTGACCGTCTGCGTTAGTTTCAAAATTTTCATTCTCAATATTTTCGTTGGTATCGTCAATGTCTAAAGTAACATGAGAATTTCCGAAATTTTAATTCTGGTCAGAATTACCATCAAAATTCGAAGTGCTTCTTGTCGAAGTACTCATAGGTTGGTTTCTGGTAGAAATTGTTTGTACACCACTCATTGGTCCTGGAACATTTTGTGGAGTTTGAAAATTTCTTTGAAATTGCGGTGTTTGAAGGTTTGGATTATTTCCGAAAGAATTGTTAATAGACGGTTTATTGAATGATTGATTATTTCTTAAAGTGTTATGGGACTGGGGTTTGTTAAAACCATTATTATTTCTAGGAAAGTTTTTATTCTCAAATATATTTATTGGAGAAATCACGGCATTTGAATGGGAGTAATTTCGAGAATAAAATGTAGTATTCGAGGTAGGACGGTTCTGCGTAAAAGATTGATTGAATTTATTGTGATTGTGTTTAAAAGTATTTTGTCCCGGTTTATGAAGAGGAGGTAACTTTTTATTCTGTTGACTCTTTAAGAAGTTCACATATAATTGTTGATTCTGATGATTATCATAAGAGATACATTTTTGGAAAGCTCCTTGAGGTTGAGTGAGATTCTGTGTCCTAAGAAACGTAATTAAGTTATTCACTGATTTATTAAAAGTCGAGTGATTATCTCCCATATCAAATTAAGAAAGGGTGGCTTAGAGACTAGAAATATCGTTATTTTGAAGAGACATATCTAAGCTATTAACTATTAACGTTTCGAGTTTCTGAAATTGGTTTTTTAGGAGATCAAGAACTATTAGTCGTATTAGAACTATCTAATGATTTCATTGAAATATTTGACAGCAATAAATGTAAGTTACTTTCAGAAATATTATTAAAAGTGCTCATAATGGAGAAAAGGAACCTTGTACTTACAAGAGGATGATCACTGTGGATTTCTTCTGCATACTACCTTGTTTTCTCCTCGGTTCGTTGGATTTTCTCGTCTAACAACTAAAGTTGATCAGGAAACTTGGGTTTCTGTACGAAGTCAATCATGTTCGCAGCGCCAGAAATATTCGTAGAGACTCTTTTCACTTTTGAAAAAATGTTTATTTGAATTGAATTTAAAACTTGGAAACTTTGAAATACAAAAGTAAGTTGACAATAAATAAACTTATAAACTACCTTTTCTTTTTCTGTACTTTTTAGGAATTTTTTTCCATTTCAATACAGTGCAGAGAGAGGAAGGGAACGAGAGAGAGAGAGAGAGAGAGAGAGAGAGAGAGAGAGAGAGATTAGAAAAGAGTTTTTATTAGATTGGGATTTTCATTTAAGAAGTTGAGGAATTTTCATTTTGGTTATTTGACCTTGATAGGATTAATTTCCTCTGCAGGGCTGGAAATGTATAGAACGTAGAGCGATGGAGCGAGCTTTTTACTAGAAAATGTCCGGGACCAGATACTAATTGGGTCATCAACGAGGATTGATATTAAAAGAGAAACGTGGTTCTAAAGTGTCTAGAATGGGATAATAGAAGAGTGTCTAGGATTGTTGGGTTGGCGTTACAAATTATTGACGAATACAGAGGTACTCGTCACTATTACGGGGATTTGGGGTGTTTCCGTTGCCCTAAGAGATAATCGGGAAGAATCTTAATGTTTGATTATTTGTAATTTTTATTTGACTAGGAGAGATTTTTGAAAGCTACATAGAATTAGTGTTGGGTGGTGGTGATGGACTTTATTGTATTCGAGAAGACGAGTTTGCTGGAGTGTGATGTAATTTGAACTCGGTGCAGTAATTCCAAACAATAATAACGGCGATCAAGCAAATAGAGGCGGGTACAGCTGCAGCTATATTATTCCCTGTCATGGTTCCGTTTGGCTAGGGAGTGAATTCACCGTATTACAGGGAAACCGCAGAAAATCTGTAACACCGACTCCAAATCATAAATATCCTTCGAACATATTTCATTGACATTGAAAGGCACTCCAGTTTTCTTGGCCCATTTGCTAATAGTTGCCTACTATGCAAGAATATGAATTGGACCGCTTTTAGGAACCTGTTTTTTACCTTTTTCCATTGTGGCATGCATGATATCACCTTCATTCTGCGTGTGCCCTTTTTCTAAAAATGTATGTGTAATTGTCTAGATTTTATAATCATACATACATCACACAAATCAGGAAAAACTAAACAAAAACTTGTTTTTGTTCAACGTGAGCAGTTGTCAAATTAGAAAATAACAATTCTCACTTTGGCATGTTTCACTTTTAAAAAAAATTCTAGATACAGCTGCTAGTTTCATTGGCTCCTCTCATGGCGATTCCTTCATGCCAGAAAAAGCAGTGTCCCACTTTTTGTTTTATATCGAAGATAGTAAAGTTGTAACTAGACAGTCTCCTTTTATAATGATAACTACTAATTTCACCACAAGGAGTCGCGAGGAATACCTGAAGATCAAAAGACAATACTTGAAAGTTTTCATCTGATTTTACATCTTCAATCCTTACTTGACGGCTGAAATCTTTCTCACTTAAATGCTCTTCATACTTACTACTTAGTTGATTTTTTCGTTCCTCATTTCCGTTCATATAACTGGTACATAAACCGCATTGGTCTTTTTCAGGAACGTGGAAAGCGATGTTAGTTTCTGTATTTAATATTTTTGAATAAACGGAAACGTTGGAAGCCTCTATATTATTAATCTCGCAGCGTTCCTTATAAAGCCGATACATAGTAGCAATGTTCATACTACCATCCAGATATTCTTGATTTGTTTGATAATGACATTTCTTCCTTGAAAATGGATTGATGTGGTTTCTTTTGACTTGAATTACTTCTTCTCTTGTACTTTTTTATTGGTATAACTCCCCCTTTGATTTCTTATTAAAAACCTTGTTCATAATTTTTTTGGGTTGTCGTAAAAATATTTCTATTGTTGATGGCCAATGTATTCTTAAAGAAAGTTTTTCATACATGAAATACTTCATCTTCAACTCTTGAAGTGTATTTTAGATTTCTAGCTATTTTACTACCTTCTTTCGTGTTTCTATATAGGTACTAGTGTAATTTCAAAAATATGGAAGTTTATGAAGGCACTTTTTCTGTTAATTGAACTAGTTGAGATATTTTGTCAGAGAAATATCTTTTCAAAAAGTTTTATTTGAATCCTAAAATACAACTTCATTGCATTAGAGTAACAAACAGAATGAATGATGATTGTGAGAAAAATAGAAAGTTAGTTTATAATTAAATGCTGACAATATGATATACGATATGATATTATTATATATTATGCAAATTGAGTTCACAAAACTCTTCTTATTAAGACAGAACAACACCGTCAAAGGGGTTGATTTGTTGGGGTTGGTGGTTAGCTTCTTTCTTCAGTTTTAAATATCTCCAGAGTATACATACAAGTTACGGCAGCTAGTATTAGGAGTGATAGAAGGCCGGGAATAATCCATACGGCGGAGTGTGTTTCTTGATTTTGTATTGGCTTCGTTAATTTAGCTTGGAGTTCCAAATCTTTACTTACTTTTGTGGATTTTCTGTTTCCGTGAGTTCCCATTCTAATTTTGGAAATATTAATGGGTTAGTTGCTGTTGTTTCTAAGATATTACTAAATGTAGAATTTTCGGTCCTGAATTCACATCCTGCGGGGATTTACAATAGAGTAATATGCGTCTCTTGTTGCAGTCCGGTTCAATCTTAATCGGCACACTTGTAGGAAAGGCTAGGATAAGCAGATCGTTAATTCTTTCAATCAGCGGGTGAGTCAAAATTGCTGAGATTGATCGACAGGTGGGTTCTTCAACTTTCAAAATTAGGATGATGTAAGAGCTTGGACTGATATGTTCGTGATTTTGACACAGATGAAGGTCGTTCAACTTCGGACATGGGATGTCTTCGTATTGATGACTGCTTGTCCGAGTATCAGAAAGGATTTGTCGGGAATGAGTATGGAGCTGTTGTAGGGTAGGCTAATAAGACAAAAAGTTTGGTAATTATCAATTTCTTAAATAGGTAGATATATTGCGAAAATAATATTAGTTTTATTAATTAGTGTTTTTATACCGGCCAATTCGTAATAGTGAGATGGATTTTTGAATTTAAAGATTTTAATTTCTCCGTAAAGTTTTCCTAAATGGACTATTAGTTTCAGTAGATCGTTAATAGGAATTACTGAGGTATGTAAAGCTCCTGAATGAGCATACATAATGGCGTTTTCGAAGTTATCTAGAAAATTAATGAGATTTTGGCAATTTAGAATGATTTGATCAATAGTGTTAGATAATCTTACGTAGTTATATATATTTTCTGTGAAATTACTTAGTTCTGTAGACAATTCTTTTAGTTCAATTTTTATCAAAATTTGATTTTTATTTAGAACATTTTTGTTGCAGTGGACGATAAGGTTGAGATTTAGGGATGTTTGGAGTTCTAATTGATGTTGAATAGAATTTTTATTTTGAAACAATTTTTCTATTTGTGAATTATATTTCATCTCGTCGTCATTATCTGGAGTACTAAATAACCATTTACTAACGGTTCCTACTCCATTTGTTAATCCAAGTTTTTGTCGTTAAGTTATTTAATTTTTTCCTATTTTTCTCTAGATTATCATATTTTCATTATTTCCTAAATTTGTCTTGTTTAGGAGTCGTTCGATTCTTATATAAAAGTATTCTATATTTTGTAGTTGAAAAATTAATTGGTTTGTCTCACCCCTATTTTAGGGATTAATCCATTGTACAATGGGTTGTGTGTGCTCTTTATTATTATTCTAATTAAATAGTGACTGTGTTTCGAGCACTATATTTTAATTCATTTTTTGTATCTTTTAATTTGTGAGGATTTGGTGTACACCCTGACCATGTGAGTGAATTGTATCTATTTAGCTTTAGGCCCTTCTAAACCTTTTATTCCATATCGAGAATGTAAAATCAATTTTCTTACTTTTACAGGGGGCACTGATGATGGTTTATCGTTGGAGCGAAAGCGCTCTGCTAATAATAAATTCTTGTACCAAAATACAAAATTTGGTTTCTTTTCGATAATAAATGTTTTGGACAAACAAAAAGGTTTTTTAACAACTCATCAATATATGGTATAGTGTTTTCACACTTTCTACATCTACTGAGGTGTAATTTCTTCGTATATTACTGTTTTATTATTATTATCTCCATCAAATAATCACATAATATCCTCTTTTCAATGTTCTAAATATATATACAGGGTGGCCCGGGACTAATGGGAAAAAAGTCAGGAGCGTATAATCTGAGCCAAAATAATGTTATTACTTCATATAAACTTTTTCTATGCAGGCCCTCGTTTTCGAGGTATAGGCCCCCAAAATTTTAATTTTGAATTGGGTTTTAATTTTAATTTTTTGTACTAGTTATTTGATCTTTATAAAATTTACGGCAAAGCTATAATGTACGTGTACGTTTATTTTGGAGAGGTAAACAGATTTACATTTGTGTCTTGAAGCCAGGGACGGACTACCCGCAATGGCTAGTGATCCAAAACTTTTGCAGGGATTGCACACCCTGTATGTGTATATCGAAATTGACTTCCTCACACATTACGCTAACGAAAAGGTACTCTTGTTGGAATTCGATATAATAAGCCGTTTGGCTAATATTTACACTTTTATTAATGCACTAACTACCAATTTACCTAACTAACTTATTAATACGATGTCCAAGATTTGCCTACAGTACTACAAAAAAATAATTTGATGATAGCATATGATAGAAACATTAAGAACTCATTTAATGGGAATCAAATAGGAACGGAAACAACGTAATTAGTTGCGTTTAATCAAAATTACGAACACAACATTATTAAGCCATTAAGAAAACCTCTAGAAAAAGACAAGTTCAAAAACATTTGACATAAACTAATTCCGAAACAACAACAAAAACTAACGTTATTTTAAAAAGTATTCCATATCAGCTCCTCCCTCTTCCACGCACATTCTAAGTCTACGGAGGTTGTTTCTTTGCACTTGAAAGAGCAATCTCATATTATTTCTAATAACATTGCAGTGTAACATTATTCTGTCTATTAAATCTTGCCTTGTTTGCACAGGTGTTGCGTATACCTTACTTTTGAGATAACCCCAGAGAAAGAAATGTATAGGATTAACGTCTCCTGATCGCGGTGACCATTGAAAAGGGCCTCCACGACCAATCCATCTATTAGGAAACCTTGTGTGTAAATGCTGGCGTAAATCTAAACTGAAATGAGGAGTGGCCCCATCATGCATGAACCATAAATTCCTACGAGTTTGTAGATGCACATCATCAAACAGGTTCCATAACTCATTTTGCAAAAACTCCAAATATCTCTGACCGGTCAAAGTACCGTCAATAAAGTACGGTCCTATCAAATGATTGCCCAAACATTAACCATGAATCTATGCTGGTTCCTAGTTTGGATAATGCCATGTGGATTCACATCATCCCATAAATGCATATTGTGAGAATTAATGAATTCATCTCTGGTGAAACCAGATTCGTCCGTAAAAAGAACGTTACTAATAAATGTATTGTCTGCTTGTTGTTGTCGCAGAAACCACTGGCTATACTCAATTCGTGCAGGATAATCAGCGACTGTGTACTTTTTTCATGTGAAAAGGATATAAAAGCTGTTCTTTTAAGACGCGATGAACAACTGATTTCGAGACGTTATGTTATCTCGATAATTTTCGTAAACTCGATGATGGTTCATTATCAACTGCATTTAACAAGTCCTGTTCAACTGCCACAGTACGTACGCTTCGTACTGGACCTTCTCCACCGTTTTTGGCACTAAATTTTGTTTTGTATACATGGAAAATTACATTTACTTATTCATACCTGTTTCTCGTAACCTGAGATCAATACGCTCAAACATTCGTCTGTCTTGCAATGCTCTGTTTGCAAAATGCTCTGCATAAGGCCTTCTGGCTTCTACACAGTTTCGAGAAGCCAGTCCATACATTAAATGCAATTCTGCGCACTCAATGAAAGTGAATTCTGCCATAGTAACTGTTAAATTAAGGACTTATGAATTATTGACTACGAACTATTCTACACAACGTTTGACCAAATTATCCTATGGTTAGTTCATAAACGGTAAAAACACTTTTAAAAAGTTTCTACCAACTTTCGAATTAATAAGTCGTTAATGTTTTTCATCTTCTGCTATCGTTAAATTATTTTGTTGTAGTACTGTAGGTGTAAATCTTGGACATCGTATTAATAAGTTAGTTAGGTAAATTGGTACGTAGTGCATTAATAAAACTGTAAATACTAGCCAAACGGCTCATTTTATCGAGTTCCAACAAGAGTACCTTTTCGCTAGCCTAATGTCTGGGGAAGTCAATTTCGATAATTTAATACAGGGTATGCCATCCCTGCAAAATTTTTGGATCACTAACCATTGCGGGTAGTCCGTCCCTGGCTTCAAGGCACAACTGTAAATCTATTTTCCTTTCCAAAATATGCATACACGTACACTATAGCTTTGCCGTAAATTTTATGAAGATCAAACAACTAGTACAAATAATAAAAATTAAAACCAAATTCAAAATTCAAACTTTGGAGGACTATAACTCGAAAACGAGGGCCTGCATAGAACAAGTTTATATGAAATACTAACATTATTTTAGCTCATATTATACGCTCCTGACTTTTTTACCATTAGTCCTGGGACACCCTGTATTTATATATGTATATATATATATATATATATATATATATATATATATATATATATATATATATATATATATATGTATATATATATATATATATATATATATATATATATATATATATATATATATATATATATATATATATATATATATATATATATATATATATATATATATATATATATATATATATATTGAACATAATTCAAGAACACAGAAACTAAAATAATATAACTCATATCAGCATACTACACAGAATTATATAAACCAGTATCGGTTAATGAAAATATTTCCAATATACAGAAGATTTAATGCAGTATTTAAAAAAACTGTATATTTCTTACATATACAAAATATTCTGGAGCATATATACATCATCTGTTAAGTGTTAGAGAATTATTAGCACCTATTTTGATCAGGATACATAATATCTATCACCTTATAAAAGTAAAAATATATATATATATATATATATATATATAGAAGAGATAGTTCTTCACTACTTAGATGGAAGTATAATTGAAATTCTCACTCTCACAAATATATTGAAGTTTGGAACATTTGATTGAATATCTTTAATATGATACCAAAAGAATTTATTGATGAAATAAGCTATTCATAATGGAATACAATATATGAGCAATAGTAATAAGAAATTTGAATAAAAAAGATAAAACTTACCTTTAAACACAGTAGTTCATTTAAGAAGCATATCGACAATCCATTGTAAGTAATAAATAACAAGTTATAAATCAAAATTCCTTAATTAAAAGAAACATGTAATCCATATTCTAAAAATATTCATTGAACATTAATAATAGTTACAATAAATAAACATGTAATAACTTAATTATTTAACATTTATAGAGTTTTGGTTATATATATCAAATAATGTCAGAAATGTCATAAAATCATTTTATCAATTGACTGGAATAAGGTTATAAATTGAAAAAGAAGCAGAACCATAGAAATCTATATTTATTGAGTCAAGAAAGATGTGAATTTTATGGTTTGTAATTATATATTAGGAATTAGAAAATGAATCTGAAATCAAGATATTTATGATTTCGGATAGCAACGAAAAATAAAAAAAGGGGGTTGGTTGTTGATTTTTGAATAATGAGGGAAGTCGGAGATTGGAAAAATTAAAATGGTTGAAGAATTTAAAAAGAAAGAATTAAGTTATTGTACGAAGAAGTGAGTTATTCCATATATTAATTCGAAATAGCTAGTATAAGGCTATTAAAATAATAATTTCTACGAAGATATATACAATATATAAAAAAATACATGTTATTGGAGGCTATGGTACAAATGAAAGAGTCATTTGAAATTGAATAATCAGTTGATGCGGTACGGAATCGTAATGTAAAGTACCTGAATAAGATATTAAGCATTGATTGGGAATTCGAAGCTGGAGAATAATAGAAATTACAAACACGTGTTACCTGTAACAAGAAATCTAGTAAGAAAAAAACATCTCCATCTGGACGACATATGTATGCATGACATGGTTTTTTTTAACAGACAGAATTTCAAGAAAGGAATATTAGTGGTTGAGAGGTTAGTGTTTCTTTTTATCTTTGTTGGTACCAACATTCGGGTTAGATATGTACATTTATAATAAAAGTAATAAGAATTAGTATCTGAAACTATTAAACATATTAAAAGCATTAAAAAAGAAAGATAATAACATAGACTTGAGTACTTACCATTTATATTTAACAAATATTTTATTGTTTGACATTTCAATATTATATTAGTATTTAAGATAGTTCATCACTTACTTTAAATTTATAATACATAATTCTTGATCAATATAATATAGTTGTTGTATTAAAGATATTCTTGAAACTATTGTTAATGTTCAGATGAATATTACCTCAACTGCTGATATGAGTGACAGTTGGAATCGATTATTCTACTGATAATTTCCATCTATTTTAATTGTGAGACAAAATCGATTGCTATATTGAAAGTTTCTATACATAGGCGCACCAATAATATAAAAAATATAATATCAGTTATTTGAATTATTCATATATATGTAAAATATTTTAGATATAGAGTTAAAATCACTTCCAGATCCCAAAGAGTAGTAAGAGTTTATCATGCTCTCCACATAAATATATAAATACATAAAAAAAATTTCTTTACTTCATTACTGAGCTAGCTATACTAGAGTTGAATATATTAAATTGATAATATAACAATTATAGTGGTATTGTCGGCAAAGTATACAACAATAACAATCCATTATAAAATTTGGCGGCCGAACGTGGGGCAAATTAAGATTTTTTCGTGATAAGAAGGTTTTAAAAACATTAGAATTAGATACAATTAAAATGGCAAAGAGAATGATGCTTAGGGACGGAAAACAAATAGGTGTGGAAGGCAGATCAGATGAGGAACAAGAAGAAAGGAGACGTGGAATGGGAGATTCAGATGTAGAGGAACAAACCTTAATAGATAAAGAAAGTGAAGAATCAAGGGAACAGCAGGATAGTAGACAAGACAGGCAGGAGCAGAGGAGATCAAATAATGGAATTTTTAATTAATTTGAATGGGAAGATAGATAATATGAGGGGAGATTTGAATGGGAAGATAGATAATATGAGCGGAGATTTGAATGGGAAGATAGATAATATGAGGGGAGATTTGTATGGGAAGATAGATAATATGAGCGGAGATTTGAATGGGAAGATAGATAATATGAGGGGAGATTTGAATGGAAAGGTGGACAAGATGAATGGGAACATGAATGATTTAAATGGAAACATGAACAGGATGGATAAGAAAATAGAAGAGGTGAAGATGGAAGGTTTGAAGGAAATTAAGAAACTTAGGGAGGAAAATGAAAAATTTAGAAAACAGATAGATAAAATTAAAATTGATATAAAAGAAGAAAATACGAATTTGAGAGTAGAACTTCAGGAACATAGAATTAAAATAAGAGAAACAATTGAAAAACAGGTAGAAGAAGAAGTTCAGGAACTAGGAAGAAGTCTAGAAGAAAATTTATCAGGAGCAATTCAAGTGGAAGTGAAGAAACAAAATGAGAAAATAATTGAAGAAATACAATCTATAAAAGTACAAGGACAAACAAATGAGGAAATAATGCAAATGTATGAACAGAATTTAAATAAGAAATTTAATGACTTAAATGGAAGGATAGAAGAACAAACGGGAACGTGTAAAAAAAGGAGAGAAAGTATAGAGAAATTAGTTAATTGGGAATTAAAAGAAATGAACAGACGATTACAAGAAACTAAGGAAGAAATAGATGAAACCATAAGACTAATTGAAGAACCAATAATTTACACAGAGAATGGCGAAATCAGAGTGAAACTTAAGAGAAACATAAAAATGATTGATCCAAGAATATTTATTAAGAGAATTGAAAATGAAAGAAATCGAATTGAGATTATGGTGGATATGAAAATAATAAAAAGCAACTTCAATGAGATGGGAGAGTTTGAGATGCAAATTTTAATGCATTTATGGGAAGAAATTGATGAGATATGGGACTTCAAAATTAAAAAAATTATGGTGGTGAACAGAAAGAAGTTACAGAAACCAATAGGGAATCAAACAATAAGAGAAGAGAATAAGACGAAGTTTAGGAAAAGAAAATAAAATTGAATTATATGACAGGATTATGGGAACAAAATCTGGAAAACGAAAAGGAATTGTACATGCTAAACAATGGATATAAAAACGATGTGTACATAAAAGGTTTATGATTAACAAGTAATATTTAAAAACATATTTAAATAGAAATTATATAAACATGGATTGATAATAGAAGAAATGATAGACATGTTGATATGAATTATGGAAATGAAAATAGAAGTTACATAAATAAAAAACGAATATATGGAAATGGAGATAAAATTTATGACAACAAGTATTGTGAGAATAGAAGAAATTTTGGAGACTTTGATAGAAGATATGATAATGAAAATAGAAATGAAATTAAGCAACAAAATAGATGGACAGGATGAAATAATTACATTTATAGGAACAAACGGACGGAAGTTATATGAACTAGGCAAATATATGATACAAAAGATTGAATTAAAGGATGAAAAAGAAGTTGATATGTAAGCATAGTCGATGAAGAAGTTAGAAACAGACATAGTTATTGATGAATTGATGAAATATAAGGAAATAATTGATTTTGAATAGATAGATAGAATTAAATGGTAAAATAATTGAATTTGAGGAGGAAAATATGGAAGTATTGGCAACTGAAGAGGATAATAGGAAGTTATGGAATATAAAGAGGAATGGAATTATGGTAGAATTGGAGTTAGTGAGTGGAAATAAGGAATATGAAGAGAAAGTGAAGAGTTTGATGATGAAATATGAAGGATTGATTGAAAAAGAAATTAGACTGGCTAACCATTATGAGTGTGAGATAGAATGAACAGAAGATGTGAAAAGTAATGGTAATTGGACAGATTGTAATGAAGAATATCATGAAGTTATAAATGAATTATTAAAGACATATAACAAACGAATTTCGAAGGAACTAAGGGTTGCTTAACTAAAATATCGATGTAATAAAGGAGAAGAATACTGAGAAATGTTAAAGTAAAATCATATCCAGTTCCATGTAAGTTGTTTAGGCAGAGTAGAATAAAAGAGAGTTGAAATATTACAGATCATAGAAGAAATTGATCAACATGTATATAGGGAATTTTAGAATAACAAATAACAGTACGTTACGTGAAATTTCAATAGATATAGTAGATTTAAGAAGTTTCATGGGAATTAGGAATAATAGTTGAATTTCATTCAAGATAATTTTGAGATATGTTGACAATTATTTAATAGATAATATTATGTTACTAATTTATAAATAGTTAGATTTAGTGTAGATATATGATAGGTATTAGAGATATAATAATAGATTGGGAAATTAATCGCCGTATTCAAAGAACATAATGAAAGAAGGATAATACACAAATTTAGATTTGCCTCCAGAAAAAAAAAGAATTAATTTCAAATTGGAAATTTAAATGTGAAGAAGATCTCAAGGTATTGAGAACTCTTAAAATTTAAATTTGAGGGGATTTGAACATAATTCAAGAACACAGAAACTAAAATAATATAACTCATATCAGCATACTACACAGAATTATATAAACCAGTATCGGTTAATGAAAATATTTCCAATATACAGAAGATTTAATGAAGTATTTAAAAAAACTGTATATGTCTTACATATACAAAATATTCTGGAGCATATATACATCATCTGTTAAGTGTTAGAGAATTATTAGCACCTATTTTGATCAGGATACATAATATCTATTACCTTATAAAAGTAAAAAAATATATATATATATATATATATATATATATATATATATATATAAATTTTTTTTCCATTTTTCGTGGGCATCAGGTTAATAGTAAACACAGTATCAGTTTATGTTTTAATTTGACGTTTCGCTCCCTCAATACATACACATAACGCCATACCACCAAGAATTTACGGTTTACCTAAATTACATAAACCTAACATACCATTACGGCCAATAGTTTCTTACGTGCAATCCCCCTTTTACAAACTGTCTAAATATTTGTCAAACTGTCTCACACAAATAATCAACAAGAATGAATTCTACGTAAAAGATTCGTTTACACTTAAACATTTTTTAGACACTGTTGAAATACCAAAAAATTATAGCATTATTTCTCTAGACGTAGTCTCAATGTATACCAACATTCCTAACGAATTAATAACCCATATATTAAAACATAAATGGAGATTATTAAAAGAACACACAACTCTCACATATGAAGAATTCATAGAAGGAATAATGCTAATCCAAAACAATAATTTTTTTCAATATAAAAAAGATTTTTTTATACAACTCAACGGGTGCACTATGGGTTCACCAATTTCATCAACCCTCGCACAAATTGTAATGGAATATCTAGAAGAAAATGTCCTAAACCAAATAAATTGCAATATATTATTTTTTAAAAGATACGTTGATGATTGCTTAGCTGCCGTTCCATCCGATGAAATAAATCATATATTGGCTGCTTTCAATGGTTTTAATCCTAAGCTTCAATTCACAATAGAAACAGAACAAAACAATACCATAAATTTTCTGGACATGACACTTATTAAGACCAGAGATAATAAAATTACAACAAAACATTTTTTTAAAGAAACATCATCCGGTCGCTACTTGAATTACCACTCCCACCATCCTAATTCCCAAAAAAACAGCGTAATCATAGGATTAGTAGATAGAGCAATCACACTTACATCACCTGAATATCGTCCAGAGATTCTATATCAAACCAAAACTATATTACAAAACAATCACTATCCATCCAAACATATTGACAGAATTATTAAACAACGTACACATAAATATTACAATAATCAATCCCATTCAACACAAACCAATACACTACCCCCTCATACATACATCGCAATGCCATATACAAATCAACTATCGGAAAGACTAAATTATATATTATCTAAACACAACATAAAAGTTTGTCATAGGGCGCAAAACACTCTATCACCATTGTTCTCAAAATTAAAAAGTCAAATAAATACGTCAAAAAAATCTAACGTCATATACTCAATACCATGTTTAGACTGTCCTAAAAAATATATAGGTATGACAACCCAACACCTTGAAAATAGACTCAATGGCCATAAATATACAAAAAACGCCTCCACTGCACTTCATAAACATGAGAAAAATGAAAAACATAAATTCGACTTTAATAATACTAAAATAATAAACCAAGACCCTAATTACAAAAAACTAACAATGAAAGAAATGATACATATAAAAAAAGAGAACAATGTAGTAAACGATAAACAAGATATCAAAAATCTAAGCCAGATATATTATAATTTATTATAATAATAACATCAACTATTTAACTGTCCCTTGTATACTGTAAATGAATTGTTTCTGAAGCATGTACTTTCGATTTTATTTGTTTATGAAATTATTTTATTAACTACCAGTTTTTATCACCTGTATGTCTACATTCAATTTTAATCGTTTAAACTTGTTCATTTTATTGTAAAACATCGATATGTGAAGTTTTTGAAAATGCTCCAAATTGAGGGAGCGAAACGTCAAATTAAAACATAAACTGATACTGTGTTTACTATTAACCTGATGCCCACGAAAAATGGAAAAAAAAATTATATATAAAGGTTAAAGAAAATCAAATAATTTATATATATATATATATATATATATATATATATATATATATATATATATATATATATATATATATATATATATAGAAGAGATAGTTCTTCACTACTTAGATGGAAGTATAATTGAAATTCTCACTCTCACAAATATATTGAAGTTTGGAACATTTGATTGAATATCTTTAATATGATACCAAAAGAATTTATTGATGAAATAAGCTATTTATAATGGAATACAATATATGAGCAATAGTAATAAGAAATTTGAATAAAAAAGATAAAACTTACCTTCAAACACAGTAGTTCATTTAAGAAGCATATCGACAATCCATTGTGAGTAATAAATAACAAGTTATAAATCAAAATTCCTTAATTAAAAGAAACATGTAATCCATATTTTAAAAATATTCATTTAACATTAATAATAGTTACAATAAATAAACATGTAATAACTTAATTATTTAACATTTATAGAGTTTTGGTTATATATATCAAATAATGTCAGAAATGAAATAAAATCATTTTATCAATTGACTGGAATAAGGTTATAAATTGAAAAAGAAGCAGAACCATAGAAATCTATATTTATTGAGTGAAGAAAGATGTGAATTTTATGGTTTGTAATTATATATTAGGAATTAGAAAATGAATCTGAAATCAAGATATTCATGATTTCGGATAGCAACGAAAAATAAAAAAAGGGGGTTGGTTGTTGATTTTTGAATAATGAGGGAAGTCGGAGATTGGAAAAATTAAAATGGTTGAAGAATTTAAAAAGAGAGAATTAAGTTATTGTACAAAGAAGTGAGTTATTCCATATATTAATTCGAAATAGCTAGTATAAGGCTATTAAAATAATAATTTCTACGAAGATATATACAATATATAAAAAAAATACATGTTATTGGAGGCTATGGTACAAATGAAAGAGTCATTTGAAATTGAATAATCAGTTGATGTGGTACGGAATCGTAATGTAAAGTACCTGAATAAGATATTAAACATTGATTGGGAATTCGAAGCTGGAGAATAATAGAAATTACAAACACGTGTTACCTGTAACAAGAAATCTAGTAAGAAAAAAACATCTCCATCTGGACATATGTATGCATGACATGGTTTTTTTTAACAGACAGAATTTCAAGAAAGGAATATTAGTGGTTGAGAGGTTAGTGTTTCTTTTTATCTTTGTTGGTACCAACATTCGGGTTAGAGATGTACATTTATAATAAAAGTAATAAGAATTAGTATCTGTAACTATTAAACATATTAAAAGCATTAAAAAAGAAAGGTAATAACATAGACTTGAGTACTTACCATTTATATTTAACAAATATTTTATTGTTTGACATTTCAATATCATATTAGTATTTAAGATAGTTCATCACTTACTTTAAATTTATAATACATAATTCTTGATCAATATAATATAGTTGTTGTATTAAAGGTATTCTTGAAACTATTGTTTATGTTCAGATAAATATTACTTCAACTGCTGATATGAGTGACAGTTGGAATCGATTATTCTACTGATAATTTCCATCTATTTTAATTGTGAGACAAAATCGATTGCTATATTGAAAGTTTCTATACATAGGCGCACCAAAAATATAAAAAATATAATATCAGTTATTTGAATGATTCATATATATGTAAAATATTGTAGATATAGAGTTAAAATCACTTCCAGATCCCAAAGAGTAGTAAGAGTTTCTCATGTTCTCCACATAAATATATAAATACATTAAAAATTTTCTTTACTTCATTACTGAGCTAGCTATACTAGAGTTGAATATATTAAATTGATAATATAACAATTATAGTGGTATTGTCGGCAAAGTATACAACTATAACAATCCATATATATATATATATATATATATATATATATATATATATATATATATATATAAATATCATCATCATCATCATATGCAGCTTATTCAACCATTTTGTTATGGTGTAACCTCCCTTTACATATTTATATATTCCATTTCCATGTGGGCCCATTGTTGTCTATCGCTAGCTATGCGGCGCAATGTTGATCCTGCAAGTTTCTTTATGTCGTAGTCCCATCTTAAGTTGGGACTTGGTCTTTTCACGCCTCGGTATACATACATACATATATATATATATATATATATATATATATATATATATATATATATATATATATATATATATATATATATATATATATATATATATATATATATATATATATATATATATATAACAACAAAGAGAATCATGGGTAACTCACGCAATGTAAAGGGCTACTGAAGATGTTAATCGAAACATGGGAAAACACAAAATAACGGATTTCAAAGGACTATAAATTGACTTAACAATCAAGGAACTCCTGCAGGCAAACCTAACATTCTGTAAGTATTGTGAAAAAATCCTAGTAAGTCTGGGCGTAATTTCCTTTATATAAGGCAGAGAAACTGTTAAAACGGTGGTGTTTGGTGGAATCGCCGTTAATTTCTACAATTTTGCTTATTCTTGTTACCTTGTGGATGATATATGTGTCGTTTCTCTGGTTATTTTTTTTTATTCAGCGTGATGAGTGTTTCAATGTTTACTTGTATTACTTATTATGTTTATCTAATTGCTTGAGAACTTTTTCCAGGACTTTAATATACTTTTTATTCAAATTTTTTAACGATGCATCATTTTGCCTTCTTCTCCCAAACACACTTCGTCGACTCTCTTTTTTTTTAAAATCAACAAACTTTTTAGCATCTATTATTAAACAATCTCATGTATGACTTGATCTCCTGTGTTATCTTGACATTCAAAGTATTTCACTATATCTAATAGTTTTTTTTATTGACTTAGCCTTAAAATTGTTCATATATGTTGTAATTTTGAGTAAAGTGTTCATATTGGAAATAATTGGAATTTCTAATCTACAATCTAAATTTTACATCAAAATGTGCGTGAGACCTTTTTAACTATTCATTTAATCTAAAATTAACAATTGGTTCCAATAAACTATTCCTAGACAATATTTTGTTCCTCGTAAAATTAATCTTATTTACAGATAAATCGTCTCATATGTTTTACGAGTTTCTTGTTCTGCTCTCGCTGTCGCTAGCGTTTGCCGCTGAAGCATATTGACATTTGTGGCATCAAAATTCTAACCAAACATATTTTGTAAATATTGAATCATAACATTCTATAATATCCTTTTTTATTGTTTAATATTTCTTTCAGATTATGTATTCATGATATTTCTTGGATGATTTTTATTTGATGATTTTGGATTTTATGATTAAAGGTGATGTTTCTTTTTTTATTTCATTACAAGTTATAAGGTCTCATAAATTACACAGAAGCTGCATTAGTAGATTGAAATGAAAGTATTTATTATCTAGAAAACATAAACGAATTGAATATCTCATTTATATAGTATGATCTAGAACATTACTATTTAGTATTTCATAATAACTCTGTTTTATAATAATCTTTGTATCCTATTTATCCGTTATAATATATATATATATATATATATATATATATATATATATATATATATATATGAACAAACAAACTAGGTTCACGGGTTCAACCGCGTTGGAAATTCTAAATTTCTCAACGTTTCGGCTTCCACTTTGAAGCCATTATCAAGAGGGGGTGGGTAGGTTATTCGTTCAATAATCTAGGAAGTGATCCGATTCCGTAGTCTCAATCTGCCTACTCTACGCAACGAATCACCCCCTACGGCTAATTCCAAGGCCTCAATCTGCCTACTCCTTGGAATTTCACCGAAAAATGACATAACAATAAAATAAATAAATAAAATAAAATAATACTAAAAATTGCTTACCAGTTAAATCACCGTAGAACACTAACACTACACTCACTACTGGCTTAAAGCCGACTGACCGAGAAGTTGTCGGGACCGTGTATTTATGGGGGACCTATTGGCGGGTATGGTCTTTTTGGCGCGCGCGGTGCGTGTGCCGCTGGCGGGAGTAGTAATAGAGATGGGTTGTTCGATATCCTGCGATATTTTAGGAGGGTAATTGTTATTCTTGGCGCAGGCCATGGTGGAAGGGGGTGAGTTGGTATCGGAATGGGGCGGGTGGAGAAGATTTTTCCAGGTTGATGGCAATCTTTGGATGTCGTCCCTAGTATTTAAACAGTATATATATACATATATATATATATATATATATATATATATATATATATAACAAGAAAGAGATTCATGAGTAATTCACGCAAAATAAAGGGCTACTGAAATAGAGTGGTAACCGTGGACATGCATGTTTCTGGCTCATTTTGCCTCTTCAGCACGGCATAACCAAATAAAGATGTGAAATTTGGGAGCAAAGATGTTAATCGAAACATGGGAAAACACAAAATAACGGATTTCAGCAGGGAAACCAGAATGAGCCAGAAACATGCATGTCCACGGTTACCACTCTATTTCAGTAGCCCTTTATTTTGCGTGAATTACCCATGAATCTCTTTGTTGTTTTTGTTAACATATCACGCGATATTCCTACATCTTCTTATATATATATAAATATATATATATATATATATATATATATATTATAAACAAAAACTGTATTATTTTTACTTACTTTTTTAGTAGATTTAAATGTATATGTTTATTATTTAGAATTTTTTGTTTTAAGTTTGGCTAGCTCAGTTTGTTTTTTACTATTTGTTTAGTAATTTTTCTTAATTAGATTATTCGGGAGCATGAAACCCATTTTCTCTTCGAGTCCTGGCAATTTATACTGTTGGAATAGTTGAAATAAAAAGAAAACACATTATTTTGAAATAGATTTAATTTTCAATGCAATATTTATATCTGATAAAAATAATATGCGACGCCAATGGTTATATTGTACCTACTTATTGATTTTAATAATATCATCAATGCGCATGCGTGAAAAAACTAGTCATGCGCTTTAACATAAAAACGAACAATTCTGATACGTAAGAAACATCTATTCATATTATATCAAGTTAGTTGAAGATGCAAACAAGTGAATGGTTCAAACACATAAAAGAATTTATATATATATATATATATATATATATATCATAGTTATATATGATACAAATTGCTGTGGAAAGAAATTAGTTATATACATGGATAGAAATATATGGAATTATATACAGATGGACATGGTTATAACATTATAAAATTTCAATCACCAGATTTATGCGATTACAAGATGGCGTAAGTACATATTTTAATTTATATAAAGTTCGGCCTTTTATTAAATTTCACGATTTATGCAATGAATTCACTATACAAAGTCTGTTTCTTTCTTTTTTAGATCGATCATATTTGCAAAAGTTTATCAATTTGTGAAATTAAGTACTTAATTGGTATTTTGAGTTTTAACACTGTTTATTGGCCAATAAATGATTTAAATACACTGACCTGTTGCTCTTGCATTGGAATGGAAGTCTCTGGATCCCAGGAACACTCCACTGAAGCTCCAAAAAACCAAAATTGTTGAAAATTTCGCAGATTCTTGCCGAAAACTTGTTACAATTACCTGTGAATATTACTAATATTGTATTTCATAATACTTTAGAAGTTTAAATGTCTTAAACCGGGAATATCTTTAAATTTTAGGAACACTATCACATACACTCCTCGCTTCCTAACACCAGCTTCCGTTCTCCCTAAGCGTCCCCTCGATTTTCTACTTTTTTCAACAAACAGTCTTTTGTTCTTTTCCAGGTCACTATTCCAAAGTTTATTTATTGATTCACAGTTTGTTCTGTCATATTTTATAACCAATAAGATATTGTCTTTTGTAATCAGATACTTGAAACTTCTATCACTTATTAAAAAATTTCACCCATACACTCTTTCACATAATTAGTTCATTTATAGAGTTCCTATGCGTTTTTTCATCATACAAATAAATTATAATTGGTTATACACAGATACTTTTACATGATACAACATTCAATATTATTATTGACAATATATCACTGTTACACTCATATTAATTATAAATATAAATTCTCTTATGTTATTTGTTTATCTATGAAATCTATTGAATTATATTCTATTCAATATTTGTATTTGTTATATTCTTAAATTAATGATTATAATGAATTAACTATAGTAATATTTGTTTTCATTTCAGATGAACAGCTGATTATGTTATGGAAAATATTCTTCGTCTTAGGCAACTTTATTTACATCATTACATTGGTTAGGCAATATCTATATTTTATGTTATTATTGAGGTAATTCCTTATTTTTTATATTGTTATAGGCTGTTATTTAATATATCTTTATTTGATATGTTGTTTAAATTAAGAAAAGTGTTTCCTTTTTACTTGTTTTCTTAAATTATGTTATTTTCATATATATTTCATACTAGCAACTTATTTTTATAATACTAATTCTCTTATTATCTATGATATCTGGTTCAATTCCCCTCAAATTTAAATTTAAATGATATCCATACCCTGGATATTTATTTAAATTTCAATTTTCTTATTATAAATGATTGATTTTATTTTATTCAAAAAAATTCAACAATTTTATGGCATAATCTTACTTTCTTTAACTTTGTTTCTCAAATATTTGTTCACATTTTTCCTACTACAAAATCTATTTCTTTCAATAACTGTCTCCTAATTCTTTCCTTAAAATACACTTGATTAAGATCAATATCAATTTATATTTTTAATATTACTTCATATAATACTTCTTTATTATCATTTCTTCCTAACATCCACTTATATATCAACTTATTTCTTTGTAATCACATTATACTTCTATATACTCCTCATATCATATTTCTTTTCAATATTCATTATTCAATATAATTAATTATTTCTTAAATTCATATATATCAATATCAACTTCCTCATTCCTTCCTGTATTTTCAAGTAATCTATAAGATTCTAATTGACATTAAACATTACCTCCTATATTTTTAATCAATATCATTCATTATTATCCTTTCCTATCCTTTATTACTTACATCTTATTTCCCTATTTAAAAATGTGAACTTCTATTTGATACTTGAGTTATTCTTATTTTATCCCCTCTATCCTATATTCTTTAATAGTTTCATTCTATGTAAAACCAGTATCTCTCATAAATTGTTTCCTTTATTTACTATATATTTTGATTCGCCATACTCACATTTTTTTAAAATGTTTTAATTATAAAATTTACCTGATAAATTTTTCTTTATATTATATTATATTTATTTTTTTTAGGTTCTGAAGAAACAAACGAGATGAATTTAATTGGATCACCAGCTGCCAAATGGAAAACAAAACTCTGTCTAATATCTACTTTAACTTTGTACACTACCTAATATTAAATTTTAAATCTATCCTTATGACTATCATTTCCTTTTTTTTAAATATTATTCGTTACATAACATATATACATTCTTTAGAATTGGGTTACTCATTAATAATAAATTCTATGTACATTATTTATACTTGTGTTACTCATTAATAATAAATTTTAATTTCAACTTCATTTCTGTATCCTTTCCCTTTTCCATAGAATTGCATTTTCGTTTCCAAATTTTATTCCTGTTCTCAAGTCATACTATTCAATTTGCTTTTCTTTTTCTAACCTTTTTCTTGCTTTCTTCTCTTGTTGTTTGATGCTCGATAAATTTCTGAAGCGTCTGTCTATTCTCTACTGTATCCTTTTTAACTCTGTTGTCCCATATCTCATAAATTTCTTCCAATGAATCCATTAAAATCTGCGTTCCCAATTCTTCCATATTATGCATTTTACTATGTATTATTTTAAAGAAAGCTTTTGTGTAATTTATCGTCATGTTGTTGTTAGATATTACTTTAATTACTACATTATTATTGTTATAAAAATTTCCTGAGCATCCTATACCTCCTTCATTTCTTCTTATACTATCTTCTATTTCTTCTACTGTGTCCTTTAATCTCCGGTTCATTTCTTCTATTTCTTCTACTGTATTTTCTTTTAATCTTCGGTTCATCTCTTGTATTTTCTTATTAAATTGTCTGCCTAAGATTTGACTCCTTTTTTCATATATTCCTGTCGGTTTTGTTACTCTGCCATCTAAATTTATAATTTCTTTATTCACTTTTTCGTAAGAATGTTGATTTACCTGTTGACTTACTTGTCCTTGTAATTTTATGTATCCTACTTCTCCAGTTTCCTTCTTAATTTCTTTAAGTTTGCTTTTAATTATTTTAATAAACACCTTCGAATGAATGGTATTTATATTCCCATCAAACTTTACTCCGATATCCATGTTTCCCGTATAGATTACTCCACCTCCATTTCTCCTAACGTTAAATTCAATTTCTTCCATGCTTTCCTGTAATTTTCTGTTCATTTCTTCCAGTTCTTTATGAAATATTTGTCCAATGTGCTCGTTCCTCTCCTCACATGTTCCTGTTTGTTGTTGTACCTTTGTATCCAAATCCTTAAATTTCTGCTCCGCATTCTGTTGGTAATTCTGCATTATCTCTTCTATTATTTGTTCCTTGAATTTTATATTTTCCACTTCTTTAGTTATGTCTTCATTCTGTCTCATTACTTCTGCCTGGATTGTTCCCGGTAATTTTTCTTCTATTTCTTGGATATGTTCAACTACTTGATTTTCTATCTGCTCTCTAATTTTCATACCGTTTTCTTGAATTTCAATCCGTATATGTTTGTTTTGCTCCACCATATCTCCTTTCACCTTATTTATCTGCTGCCTACATTCTTCATTTTCTTCCCTTAGTTTCCTGAATTCCTGGATGCTTTCAGTTTTCACCTCTTCTATCTTCTTTTCCAATTTATTCATATTCCCATTAATTTTATCCATCTTCCCGTTTAAGCTCCCCTCTATTCTATTTATATTTCCATTCAAATCGTCCTCCATTTTGTTCATATCTCCCCTCATTTTGTCCATGTTTCCATTCACGGTGTCTATTTTTCCATCCATTTTGTTCATTTTAGCAATTAATTGTTGCATCATGTTCACCATCTGATCATCTCTACCTGTTCTTGTTGGCGCTTCCTGTATCCTATCTTCTTGTGCTACAGCTTCCCCATCTCCTGTCAAACCTTCTTCCTGTGCATCTACTTCTAATTGTTGTCCTTGTTCCAAATATACTGCTTGATAATCTCCCATACCATGACTTCGTTCTTCCCTTTCCTCTTCCGAATCACTGTCTGCTCCTACCTGCCTTCCATCTCTCAACGTCATTCGTTTTGCCATTTTTAATTGAGTTTAAAATTTACAACTGTTTCCTATATTTTTAATAAACCGCCCCACGTTTTGGGTGCCAATTATTAACAAAAACTGTATTATTTTTACTTACTTTTACAGTAGATTTAAATGTATATGTTTATTATTTAGAATTTTTTGTTTTAAGTTTGGCTAGCTCAGTTTGTTTTTTACTATTTGTTTAGTAATTTTCCTTAATTAGATTATTCGGGAGCATGAAACCCATTTTCTCTTCGAGTCCTGGCAATTTATACTGTTGGAATAGTTGAAATAAAAAGAAACCACATTATTTTGAAATAGATTTAATTTTCAATGCAATATTTATATCTGATAAAAATAATATGCGACGCCAATGGTTATATTGTACCTACTTATTGATTTTAATAATATCATCAATGCGCATGCGTGAAAAAACTAGTCATGCGCTTTAACATAAAAACGAACAATTCTGATACGTAAGAAACATCTATTCATATTATATCAAGTTAGTTGAAGATGCAAACAAGTAAATGGTTCAAACACATAAAAGAATTTATATATATATATATATATATATATATATATATATATCATAGTTATATATGATACAAATTGCTGTGGAAATTAGTTATATACATGGATAGAAATATATGGAATTATATACAGATGGACATGGTTATAACATTATAAAATTTCAATCACCAGATTTATGCGATTACAAGATGGCGTAAGTACATATTTTAATTTATATAAAGTTCGGCCTTTTAGTAAATTTAACGATTTATGCAATGAATTCACTATACAAAGTCTGTTTCTTTCTTTTTTAGATCGATCATATTTGCAAAAGTTTATCAATTTGTGAAATTAAGTACTCAATTGGTATTTTGAGTTTTTACACTGTTTATTGGCCAATAAATGATTTAAATACACTGACCTGTTGCTCTTGCATTGGAATGAAAGTCTCTGGGTCCCAGGAACACTCCACTGAAGCTCCAAAAAACCAAAATTGTTGAAAATTTCGCAGATTCTTGCCGAAAACTTGTTACAATTAACTGTGAGTATTACTAATATTGTATTTCATAATACTTTAGAAGTTTAAATGTCTTAAACCGGGAATATCTTTAAATTTTAGGAACACTATCACATACACTCCTCGCTTCCTAACACCAGCTTCCGTTCTCCCTAAGCGTACCCTCGATTTTCTACTTTTTTCAACAAACAGTCTTTTGTTCTTTTCCAGGTCACTATTCCAAAGTTTATTTATTGATTCACAGTTTGTTCTGTCATATTTTATAACCAATAAGATATTGTCTTTTGTAATCAGATACTTGAAACTTCTATCACTTATTAAAAAATTTCACCCATACACTCTTTTACATAATTAGTTCATTTATAGAGTTCCTATGCGTTTTTTCATCATACAAATAAATTATAATTGGTTATACACAGATACTTTTACATGATACAACATTCAATATTATTATTGACAATATATCACTGTTACACTCATATTAATTATAAATATAAATTCTCTTATGTTATTTGTTTATCTATGAAATCTATTGAATTGTATTCTATTCAATATTTGTATTTGTTATATTCTTAAATTAATGATTATAATGAATTAACTATAGTAATATTTGTTTTCATTTCAGATGAACAGCTGATTATGTTATGGAAAATATTCTTCGTCTTAGGCAACTTTATTTACATCATTACATTGGTTAGGCAATATCTATATTTTATGTTCTTATTGAGGTAATTCCTTATTTTTTATATTGTTATAGGCTGTTATTTAATATATCTTTATTTGATATGTTGTTTAAATTAAGAAAAGTGTTTCCTTTTTACTTGTTTTCTTAGATTATGTTATTTTCATATATATTTCATACTAGCAACTTATTTTTATAATACTAATTCTCTTATTATCTATGATATCTGGTTCAATATATATATATATATATATATATATATATATATATATATATATATATTATTAATTATTCTTAATGTATGTTCTATGTTTCAATTTATAATTTTAAATTTAACCTCCTTCCCTTTTTTTACGAATCTCCTTGTATATTCATTTATTATGTTTTATATTTTTCGTATCCGGCTAGCTATAATTATGGTTGAGATTCTTGTTCTCAGGTAGCGGTTCCCTCAATGTAACATTTATCATTAAAATAAAAAAAATTGTGTGAATAATTTTAATATATCAAATGCAAATTGTCATAATATAAATTAAACTTCATAAACCTCACCTCAAAATAATCAGTATTCCGCTGCAAATCAATATTAATTACCATTTAGATGTTATTTTTTAATATCCAATAAACACTATTTTTATTATTCTCAAACTGATTTGTGTATAGTGAATTACTCATCGTACTGACCCTGTATTTCAAGTAAACATTTCTACAGCTCAATCCGACAACGATCGTCATCGTTGGTAGCTTCTCTCTCTCTTACTACTACTACTGATTGGAATATCACCATGTGATTCTAAATGTGAATTATCTATTTTTCGAAACGAATTAATATTGTGCTGTTTTTGGAATAATAAATAAGGTAAGCTTCCATTTTTATACTTATTTCAACAATCCTATCTAATTATATAAAAAACCCTTGGAACTAATAAGCATGACTAACAAATAAATGAGGAATCAGATGATTTATGAGAGTTCATTTGTAGGTTATCTTGATTCATAATATAAATAAAATTCCCGAAGTCTTTGTATTGGACAAAATAACATCAAAGCTGCACACATATGTTATATACACTTCGGTAGAAAATGAAATGTTCCTCTCTTTAGTAGGAATAAGTAATATGGCAGTTGATATAATTTCCAGTCAATAAAAATGAAAAATTTCTTACCACTTTCTTGTTTAAAATTATATAGGATGTCTCTCACAGGTTAGTTTCCTCCACAATACTAATATTCTGGTTTTATTTTTAACTTTTCATTTTATATTTACTACATCTTACAAAAAAAACCAATTTCATGACTTCTCCTGCTGTCTTTTCATCTCATCATCCTCCCAACAACGCCGTTTTTCAATTTTTTTGTCAACAAACATTTGTGTTTTATTTTTGTCATTCTAAAGATAATGTCACATGTTTATTCGCGGCTACTATCTATCACTTCACCAATTAAAATTAAGAATTTATTTGTTTAGATACAAAGATTATTTACACTATATGCAAACAGTGTATTAAAATTTAAACTACTTGTATAGGTTTATAAAGATAATTCTGATATATCAAATTTGCTATTGCTTCTAAATCTTTGCCTTTTCCTTTTTTTTAAATATTGTTAGACTTACTCTATACTATATAGTGTGTCCCAAAATCAATAATTATTATAGTATTCTCTAACGAAAACATAATAATAAACTTATTACTTATATCCTTTTTTAGTTATGTAACCTTTAATCGGACTTACCAACTTTGGGTGGTTCAAGTTTCCCCCAATTTCATTTTCAAAATATTATTATTTGTCTGATTGATTTTTTTTCATACTTTGAAAATGTAATTTCTACTTTTTAACTCCATTTATATCTAATATGAACTAGAATAAGTTAAATTAAATAATATTTTATAAAAATTTCAATTTCATTAATTCCTTATATCTTATTATCAATCACTAATTATTTGTATGACATGATTTTTAAAATGCTGCTACTTGTTGAATTTATACAAGTTTTGCACATGTATTGTCCCTCTCAATTGATTATTATATGGGTTCCTTAAAACATAGCTATTCTCATATGCCTTCTCTACCATATAAGGTCCATTAAATGGTAGTTTCAGCTTAGCACATTGGTTTAATTTTCTATCGGCTACTTGCAAAGATCTTTCTGTTACCCAATCTCCTTCTTTAAATGTTGTTGTTGACTTTCCTTTTCTAATATCCATGGTCTGTTAGATTTTATATTCTTCATTAACTGTATAGGAACTTCTTGGGTACTGATATTTGGTATGTTATTCATATAATATTCCACATCCATTAATTTATTTTCCCAATTTTGGTGTTCGTGTGATGTCAATACTCTCAGATACTTCATTACTTCCTTGATATATCGTTCCGTTGGGTTTCATGCTGGATGCCGTATACTTGTAAATGTAAATATAACTCCATTCTTTTGCATAAAATTTTTAAAACGTTTATTGGTAAAATATGTGGCATTATCTAATATACATCTTTTTGGCCTGCCTACTTCATATTCATTTCTTATTTTATTCCTCAGCATTTTAATAAAGGTTACAGGTTGTATTTTCTTAAAATCTCCATCAAATTTTATATTGTTATTACTTCCACAAAAAATTATTCTTGTTACCCCGTTATTCTTGTCAATTCTCTTCTTATTCTCCTTTCTTTCTCTTCTTGGTCGTCTTTCAATTTTTTCAGATTATCCTCCATTCCTTTTAGTTTTCGTTTATATTAATTTCTCTCGTTTCTGTTGCTACCTTCTTCTAATTGTATTTCTTGAATTATTCTATTTTACATTTGCTCAATTTTTTATTTATTTTTTTCAAATTTTTCACCATAATCTTGAAACTTTAGTTCAGTGTTCATTTCCAATCTGTCAAATTTCCCTTTTATTTCATCTTCTATACCTCCCATTACTTCCCCCATTTGTCCTAATTTCTCATCGATCTTGTACTCCATTTGTCTTCTATATCCATCTCTATCTTGTACCAATTCTTTTTTCAACTGTTCAAATTTATCTTCTAGATTTATTCTTACGTTTATTTCTAATTCTGCCATTCCATTTTGTATTTCTTCTATATTTTTGTGCAAATCTGCGTTACCAGCTTCTAATTTTCTATTTAATTCTGCATTTACTTCGTTAACACTAATCATTAGGCTTCTTATCAAATTATGTAAGCTTTCCATCTCCTTTTCTTTTTCTTGTCCTGGTTGTTGTTGTGCTGGTGTCTCCATTCCAATGTCTTCTGTGGTTGAGGTAGATTGTTCTTCGTTTCCCTTCTTTGTATTGTCTTTTTTATTCCTTGTATTTGGCATTATTGTATGTTTTGTACTTGTCAAATTGTCTTTATTCTTTTGTTTCAATTTTATTTTAAGTTTTCTACGTTTATGTTGTAATGAAAAGAATTATTTTAATAATTTATAGTTCATCTGATTTGGTTTGTCCAATTGAATTTTCAGAGCTAAATTTGTTGAGAGCCAAATTATTTTTAGAGCCTTACGTTGGGTTCGCCAATTTATTATTAATTATTACTAATGTATGTTCTATGTTTTAATGTATAATTTTAAATTTCACCTCCTTCCCTTTTTTACGAATATCCTTGTATATTTATTTATTATGCTTTATATTTTTCTTATCCGGCTAGCTATAATTATGGTTGAGATCTTTGTTCTCAGGTAGCGGTTCCCTCAATGTAACATTTACCATTAAAATAAAAAAAAATTAAGTGAATGATTTTAATATATCAAATGCAAAGTGTCATAATATAAATTAAACTTTATAAACCTCACCTCAAAATTATCAGTATTCCTCTGCAACTCAATATTAATTACCATTTAGATGTTATTTTTAAATTTCCAATAAATACTATTTTTATTATTCTCAAATTGATTTGTGTATAGTGAATTACTTATCGTACTGACCCTGTATTTCAAGTAAACATTTCTACAGCTCCATTCGACAACGATCGTCATCGTTGGTAGCTTCTCTCTCTCTCTTACCACTACTACTGATTGGAATATCAACATATGATACTAAATGTGAATTATCTATTTTTCTAAACGGATTAATATTCTGCTGTTTTTGGAATAATAAATGAGGTAAGCTTCCTTTTTCATACTAATTTCAACAATCCTATCTAATTATATAAAAACCCTTAAAACTAATAATTATGACTAACAAATAAATGAGGAATCAGTTGATTTATGAGAGTTCATTTGTAGGTAATCTTGATTCATAATATAGATAAAATTCACGAAGTCTTTGTATTGGACAAAATAACATCAAAGCTGCACACATATGTTATATACACTTCGGTAGAAAATGAAATGTTTCTGTCTTTACTAGGAATAAGTAATATGGCAGTTGATATAATTTCCAGTCAATAAAAATGATAAATTTCCTACCACTTTCTGGTTTAAAATTACATAGGATGTCTCTCACAGGTTAGTTTCCTCCACAATACTAATATTCTGGTTTCATTTTTAACTTTCCATTTTATATTTACTACTTTTTACAAAATAAACCAATTTCATGACTTCTACTGCTGTCTTTTCATCTCATCCTCCTCCCAACAACACCGTTTTTCAATCTTTTTATCAACAAACATTTGTGTTTCATATCTGTCATTGTAAAGATAATGTCACATGTTTATTCGCGGCTACTATCTATCACTTCACCAATTAAAATTAAGGATTTATTTGTTTAGATACAAAGATTATTTACACTATATGCAAATAGTGTATTAAAATTTAAACTATTTGTATAGGTTTATAAAGATAATTCTGATATATCAAATTTGCTATTGCTACTGAATATTTGCCTTTTCCTTTTCTTCAAATATTGTTAGACTTACTCTATACTATATAGTGTGTCCCAAAATCAATAATTATTATAATATTCTCTAACGAAAACATAATAATAAACTTATTACTTATATCCTTTTTAGTTATGTAACCTTCAATTGGACTTACCAACTTCAGATGGTTTCTATATTATATATATATATATATATATATATATATATATATATATATATATTGAACCATATATCATATATATTAAAGAACATCAGCTGTTAGAACTAGTCTCATGCTCCCGAATATTATAATAATAAATAATTAACTGAGCTAGCCCCAAAAAAAATTTAAATAAATAAATAAATATAAAAATATCTAAATATGAATATAAAATTATCTAAACATAAATGAAAATTAAATATATGAATAAAGTTAGTTATATATATATATATATATATATATATATATATATATATATATATATATATATATTAATACAGTTCCTCTATTTAAAAATTAAAAGGAACATTAAAATAAGGAAAATTATTTATATGTGTATGCAATACTTTCGATACACACTGTATTATATGTATAATCAATAATTTTGACAGATTCAGTATACAAATCAAATTTGACATTCTAATTTCTGATGAAGTTCATGTAGAATATATCCAATGATAGATATATTATATTATGATTTGGAAAATATATTTGAAGTTTTAAAATACAGATGTCTCTGCTCAGAATTACAATGGTAATAAAAGAATTCAAATATCTCTTTGTTATATGGAAACATAAATTAGTATTTTTTTTAAAAAGGAAGTTTTGGTAACCACAGGAGAAGAGATTTATTTATTTGAAAAAAGTTTAGGCAGTTCAGTTGAATTTGAAACCCCCACGAGACAACATCGTAATAAGAGTTGTCTCAAATTTTTCTGAGAATTCAATAGAAATTGTATAACTATACAATCAGATCATAAAGCCATACATTATAAAGCCAGTGCGTGCATAATTCGTAGAAGAATTGCAACGTATCAAGTGTAAGTGGTTCCAGTTTCTAAATCATATACTTAGAAAGTTTTGCAGAATTCTAAATACATTTAGAATACGTACGAGTTTTCCTGTCCTATTTGGTGGGTCCACTCCAATTTAAAATTATTTCTCGAAAATTAACAAGCCTTTTCAAATACATTTCGAAAATAGATGCATCTATATCATAATTTGAGCTAAACCAAATTAACGTTACACATATAAGATCTTACATCAAGTGAAAAATTTTGAATAGACAATTTGAACGAAAAATTGCGTTATTTGACATTGATACACGTCAAGTGTATATTAGACGAGTTGAACTTTCGATTAAAAATTTTAATTAGTTGATTTATAGAATAGGTTGTACTAATATTAAGTTTGGTAGATAGTACTATCTTTGTTTCGTTTATTATATTTTTGGGAAACAATAAATACTTTTGTAATTTTGTTATCTGATCGTATAATATAAAATTTTGATTCCAACTCACTGTGGTATTCATTCAGTATCTATTTTCATCCTATTTAACATTTTGCATGCTATAGAAATTTTGATGTAATCAGTGACATTTGCTTAATTTCCAGTGACAGTAAAATTGTAAATGTCATAAGATAATTCAAGTGCATTCATTATATTGAATAAACAGTTACTCGAGATTCTAAATATAGAGTAATATTCGATTTGGATAATACTTGAAAATTATAAAATTTGGATTATTATTATTTGAAATTTTTCGATCCCACCCTGAGACAAGAGTGATTAAGTCGATTGTGAATTAATTCATCTTTCAAAATACAGAAATTAATATTTATCTTAGCCGGGCATTGTTTGACAACCACTGTCAAAAGTAAATTAGGTTACATACGCTGCTAAAGGTGTGTATGCCTAAGTTCGCTACAATCACAAATTGTGAAAACGTCGACGAATAATATTGTATATTGTTATATTCATATATCAATTGAGATATAACTATTAAAACTATAAAATAACGATATAGATATACGCAGCAACGTGGGGCAAGTCAAGATCATCAGATGATGGAAATGATGCGACAATTATTTGGAAAAATAGACAATTTGAGGGGAGATATGAATGGAAAAATGCATAAACAAAATGAGAATATAAATAATATCGAAAAGAATATGAGGGGAGATATGAATATTATGAGGGAAGAAATGAATGAGAATATGAATGATATAAATGGGAACATGAATCACTTGGAAAAGAAAATTGATGTGAAAATGGAAAGTTTGAATGAGATTAAGAAAGTAAGGGAAGAGGACGAGCAATTTAGGAAGCAGATTGAAAAGGTGAAAGAAGATATGAAGGGCCAGAATGAAAATTTACCGATGGAAATTCTTGAAAATGGCATTAAAACCAGGGAAGATATAAACAAGCAGGTGGTAGAAGAAGTTCAAGAATTAGGAAGATGCCTAGAATAAAATTTATCTGGAGTAATTTAAGTGGAAGTAAAGAAACAAAATGAGAACATAATTGAAGAGATACAGTCTACTAAAGTACAAGGACAAACAAATGAGGAAGTAATGCAAATGTATGAAGGATAGAATAACAAACAGGAACGTGTATTGGAAGGAGTGAAAATATAGACAAATTATTTAACAAGGAATTGGAGGAAATGAATAGAAAATTACAAGAGACTATGGAAGGAATAGAACAAACCACAAAACAAAATGCCGGACAAATACAGAGAAAATGTCGAAATAAGAGTGAAACTTGATAGAAATATGAAAATAATTGATCCAAGAGTTTTTATTAATATAATATAAAATTACGATATAGATATATAACAATATACATATATATATTTTCTTTGATTTTATATATATATATATATATATATATATATATATATATATATATATATATATATATATAAGAAGATGTAGGAATGTCGCGTGATATGTTAACAACAACAACAAATAGATTCATGGGTAATTCACGCAAAATAAAGGGTTACTGAAATAGAGTGGTAACCGTGGACATGCATGTTTCTGGCTCATTTTGCCTCTTCAGCGCGGCATAACCAAATAAGGATGTGAAATTTGGGAGCAAATATGTTAATCGAAACATGTGTTTTCCCATGTTTCGATTAACATATTTGCTCCCAAATTTCACATCCTTATTTGGTTATGCCGTGCTGAAGAGGCAAAATGAGCCAGAAACATGCATGTCCACGGTTACCACTCTATTTCAGTAACCCTTTATTTTGCGTGAATTACCCATGAATCTATTTGTTGTTATATATATATATATATATATATATATATATATATATATATATATATATATATTAATATGAATTGGCTATGGTGTAATAAGAATGTTATACTTATTTTATTTTAGTTTAAATTTACTTTAAGTTTATTGTTTGCCCGGTATATTGATGATTTTATATATATGATAAACAGTTTATATTACTAACATGAAAACTTCTCATCTCAGGGTAGAGTTCAAGTATTTAGGATAAAATGATTTTAGAATTTTATATATATTAGCGCCAAAGTTAATAAATGCTTTATATTTCGAAAATAAATTTGTTAATCAGAATATGTTACTTGTTCAATGATTCCAAACTAAATACGGTCCTGTCCTGCTCAAAACAAATCTGCATAATTCAATAGATGTCATTCAGAGCTTCTGCCTATGGTAAGTAGATGGTGAGCAAGTCACCAGATGAAATGAATAACTGAATAACTCAAAAATAGTTTAAAACGTTCTTCAAAGGAAAAACGATATTTAATTTAATGAAAATAAATACATTACACTTTTACGAGTGTTCTTGAAGAAATTCAACTATTTAAAAGGATGACTCTTTCATACAACATACACGCACTCTGGTGAGATATTATTATAAGAGTGAAATACAATTATACAACTTCATAAACATATGATTTTTAGAAAATGGCGAAATACACTCCTAAAAGCGTCTTTGCGTCACAAAATTTTAGTTCTTTGCATAAATTGGTAAGTACGCTTGACTTTTTTAATATATTAATAAATTAACTTTTACTACCTTATTCACTTCACTGTTTTGTTTGTTCACCTGAAAGATCCGTTTCTTTTATTTGTTTCAGATTCTCCTCCTGGAAAAACTCCATGCTGGCATTCCGTTTCTACCAGAACAGGAATCGATGCTGTATTTCATTTTAAGTCCAAGCAGTTTATATAAATTCCATTATTCAGTATTTTCCAAAAGCTATTGTGGCTATTTTACTTCCACAAGACACAAGACACCATATTATAAAATAAAAATCATGGTTAGTACTGTACAACATTCGACAATTCCTTTTTTAATTATTAATATAAACTTAACTACTTACACTGATGTATATCTTGTAAGTATAATGTATTTGTTCTTGAATTTTATAGTCAAATTTTTATCTTCCAAATAATTTCAAAATGATTTTCTTTACCAGAGAGTTTTTCTGCTTACAAATTTTTCTTCCCAAAAAGAGACTTCTTAGTGAATAGACCCCATAATCAACAAACTTTTCACATTCCGATTTTTTTTCGTTAGCAACATAATTGTCGACGATATGATCCTTTTTAAATGTTTATTTACCAATCAAATTTGACTATTTATTTTATCACTCAAATTCTTCATTTCAGCCAGTGAAATGTTCATCCATTATATCCAGGATATTGTATTCTAAGGTTTTTAATTGCTTAGACTTCCTATATTATTTTCATTCAATAATATTTCCTAGTATTGTTAAAATGACATTTCCTAACCTCTAAGTATGTATGTCAAATGAATATGCTTAATGTTTTAATAGATGACAGCTGTAACCTTTAAATATATATGCAAAATGAAAATTCGTTTTTTTTATGAGTCATGTTCTCTGAAATTCACATTATTATATACTTTTCTGCTCTGTTATGTCTAAACAGCTACACTAACTTACTTTGATGTTTTAATCAACGAATATTATGAGATTAGCTTGACTTTACAGAATAAAGCATTATTAGTTTCTTATCATGAACAAATTCTGATAATTGATCTTTTTAATAAAAGTTTGGTTAATTTATTTCACATAAATTGTTTATAACACCTATTCGCAATTATCCCTACATTATACAGTCTGTCCTTTCTGGGTGCCTTCTCTATCGAATAGTGGATCGTACAGATTGTCTCCATTCAAATGTTTAAAAAAAATTTTTTGACTTAAAAAAAAATTATTCTAGATTACAATGCATAATCTTAATTCTTTATTGTTTGATATACAGGGTGTTTCACTCTATAATAATATATATATATATATATATATATATATATATATATATATATATATAAATATTTATATATATATATATATATATATATATATATGTATATTTGATAATGAGAATTTATATTCATCTAGAACTAAATAAACTACGACTGGCCTATTTTCCACAATGGCGAGAAAGAATGGGTGAAAAGTAAGGAGTGAGGAACGAAATATTCAGATTTGGGAATACAAATCGTGTGCTTGACCTTCACCCACAGTGGTGCTGTAATAGAATTTTTTGCTACGTATGCGTGAACTTCATTCTTTTATTCCTGTACGCTGCCGTCGCTTTTTAAAAAAATTCCCATTTTATAGAGGAAAGGAACGTTATTAAAATTTGTAATCTGGAATATATTCAGTAGATATTTTAGTATAGGACGGCAATATAATTTTGTTTATCGTTATTTTACAAAACGTAGGTAGTTGTTTGCGGGAAGGAATAGTATAAATGGTTTTCAAAAAAACCGTTTACCAGTAGAATCTTTTTCAAACTTACTATATGCTGCATCCGAAGTTACGCAGTGGTCCATAACTAGTTGAATGAAGGATATTATTGAACATTTTCACAAAAGTAATGGGAAGTGTCTCCTAGGAGAGCTGGAATGATGGAAAAAATTGAATAACTACGAAGAAAATTAGGGAAAATAGAGTGTAGAATGAATAAACAAATTACTCTTTTTGTTGCAGAACTATGGATAATTGCTAACCGATAAATAAAATAAATGAATAAAATTCTTATGTTAAGCCGTTTTATTGAGAACAAAGATAATGTACTAAAAGAATAGAACTAGAAATGAACTATGTCAAGTAACGAATATATCAATATCCCTTATCACGTAGACACAAAAGCGTAGTATATCTGGATTTATAGGATATGTTGTACTGTCTCTGGAAATATGAAAATGAAGAGGGTTTATCAGTAAAACGCACTGAACAATATCCAATCATGAACTTGGTCACTCGTTCACACTCCGATGACTTAAATGACCAAAAATGTCCAACATCTGGATTTAAGGGACCTGTTGCTGCCATGAGCAATATTCAATCATCAAATTTGTTACTTGTTCGGGAGATTCATCGTGCTAACAAACCCAAATGTTTTCAAAAATGGCCAAAAATGTAGTGTATATGGATTTATAGGTCCAGTTTTACTGGCCCTGGTGAGTTGAAAATCAATCAGGTTCATTTGTGAGTCGCCCTAAGCAATATCGATTCATAAAATTGGTCACTTGTATGAACTCGAATACTATATCATGCTAACACACCGAGATTCGTCCAAATATTACCAAAAATATAGAATATCTGGATTTATTGGACCCGTTGTAGTAGCTCTAGTAAGGTGAAAATGGATAGGGTTCATATGTAAGACGCTCTGAACAATATCCAATCATAAAATTGGTCAGTTGTGTATAGTCAGGATGGTGTATCGTGCTAACGACCCGCTATTTATCCAATAATTACCAAAAATGTGCTACTTCAGGTACCATAGCACCAGTTTCACTGGCTCTGGAGTCAAACGTAAATTAAAAGAAAAGGTTTGAAACAATATAACTAATTTTTCCGCACTTGTACACTTCAGAGCTTGTATCGTGCTAAAGAACCGAAATTTCTCCACAATTGACCAGAAATGTAGAATATCTGTATTTCCGGTTATCGGTGAGCAAGTTCATTTGATCTTTAGCTCCTACGTTTAGGATATGTCCGAAACATAAAAAGTGATACTTTTTGCATAAAAGCTTGGAATAAGTGTGCTTAATCATCCAGTGGTCGCGTGGATCACAATAGTGATCCACCGTACTTCGATTCGATGCTGCGCTCTGAAATCGTAACGGATATGGGTAGGGATTTTAATAGCTTCCTGTAATTGATCCAGGCAAAGATTGCGACACCAGTCGTAGTTCAACCGCTGATAGAAACGTTGTAAAAAATTCGCATATACGTTGGATCACCATTGTGATCCGCGCGAGTACTTACTTTACGATCTCAGGTGACTAATAACTTGCGATTTCCTCGTTCTTCTCATGACAATAATTTATTTTTCTACTTCAGCAGATGGCAAAAAGAGTGAGAGTAGGGGACATCGACCCCCATAATATTGATTTGCTATTACAATGGTTTGAGCAGGATCCAGACTCTGATCACTTCGAGAGCGAATCTGAAGGTAAAATCGATCATATGGAATGTAGTGACCACAATTCTGAGCCCGACCAAGAAGCTCACCTTGCAACTATACAAAATGTTGATCAATTCCTGAGCGAATCTATACCAAGACCTTTTTATTTGGGAAAAAATGAGAAAACCAAATGGGGAAACACTGAACACTGCGGTGCGTACTCGCTCACATAATATTATCACCCATTTTCCAGGACCGGAGGGAATTGCAAGACAAGCTGATTCAGAATATGATTGCCTAAAGTTATTTTCTGATGATGGAATTATTCGCATAATAACTACATGCACGAACACGTACATCACAATTCAGAAAGTTCATCAGAGACAGAGATGCAAGACTTACGGACAAAATGGGCATCAGAGCACTAATTGGAATACTCTTCTTGATTGGAGCCCTCAGGTGCAGCAGACAGAATATATGCCAACTTTGGGATAACTCAAAGGGTAGTGGTATCGAAGCCTGCTACTTGTCCATGAGCGTCAAAAGATTTCGGTTTCTCATGCGTGCTATAAGAAGGAATGATATTCGTGATAGAGAAAATCGGAAAAAAACTGATAAATTGGCCCCAATAAGGGATATTCTAGAAAAATTCATTTTCAACTTCCAGAAATACTATTCTCCAGGTGAATATTTGACTGTGGACGAACAACTTCTAGCATTCCGTGGTAATTGTCCGTTTCGACAATACATACCAAGCAAGCCTGCAAAGTATGGAATTGAAATATTTGCTCTCGTTGATGCTAAAACTGCTTACACATCTAATTTGGAAGTGTACTGTGGAAAGCAACCAGATGAACCGTATTGCGTTGATAATTCTTCCAAAGAAATCGTCATGAGATTAGTCAAGCCAGTAGAGGGAACAGGCCGTAATATCACTGGCGATAATTGGTTTTCCAGTATTGATCTTGTTCATTCATTATTTCAGAAAAAAATTAACATATGAAGGAAAACTCAGTAAAAATTAAACCGATATTTCAAAGGAGTTCCTACCCTGCAAAAAAGAAAGCCAAACACCTCTATTTCTGGTTTCCAGAAAAATATGACTCTTGTCTCTTAATGCCCGAAAAAAAATAAAACAGTTTTGGTAGTGTCATCTTTACATAACTATGATCATATGGATGAAATGACTGGCGAGCAGCAAAAACCTGAAATGATAACGTTCTACAACAGAACAAAGGTAGTTGATTTGTCGGATCAATTGTGCGCAAAGTACAACATCAGCCGCAACTGTAGACGTTGGCCTTTAGTGATTTGCAGCTTGTATTCATTCTGCAAATAAAGGATATCGAAAAATCGTAAGAAGGGAGTTCCTAGAAAAAATTACATGGCAGCTCATCAAACTGCAAATAGAACGAAGAACCCTAATTGAAACCTTACCAAAGGAGCTGAGAAGACGAGGACGTGTCCTTCTTGGAATTGAAGAACTTGAACCACAAAACCATCAGGTACAATGGGAAGATGCTATCTTTGTGGAAAAGCCCGAAACAACACTTCAAGACGCAGCTGCGTGATATGTCACAACTGGGTGTGTCCTCAACATTGCCATGATGTCTGCGTTAATTGCCGCCATGAATGAATTTTGTTTATAAATATATACCTATCATTTATTCAGTGTAATATATTCACGTTTTCTACCGTAAGTTTTGATTGCATGAAGCAATTTTTACCAAGTGCGAATTATTTCTCGAAGAATTACAAGGTTCATTGACACGTGTTATTTGCCACAAATAAATAAAATAATTGAACAAAAAATTTTTTTCAATGAGGACGGATAAAGGTGTTAGTGAAAACATGACAAAGAGTTGAAAATACGTCATATTTTGATGGGATCACTATTGTGATCCGCGCGACTGCTCCTGTTCTTCGCAACAACGCGCCTACTGAAGGGTTAAATGAGACATAAAATGTAAATTAGATTCTATGTTGTCAGTTGTCACACCTTGATTTTGTTTCTAATATTATAGAAACGTATCACTTTGAGGCACAGCAGGGCAATATGCACACCTGCATGCTTCGCATTCAATGATAAAAATTATAATGTGTAACTTGTAATCATCAGAAATTAATTGGTCTGTAATTCCATAAATCGAGCGATTAGACATAGATGACCAACCATCAATAGTACAATATATTTGCAAACATTTTCAGTATCCTTGCTTTCAAAATATATCTGCTTGGTAGTGATAACTCTTCTTGTAAATATGTGTACGAATCTATCAAAGTTTGATCTCCAAAAATACTTTTTGCCGTCATGTTTACTAATAATTATTCTTGAGTGAACTTGGAGATGATCTAAAATAAAATCGTGCGAAAATATCGTAAGTATTAGAGTGAATAATTAACAAAATATCGATTGTAATGGTGTTCGCATCCGAAGGAAAATTTTTGTTTGTCAAAGTTTAGTGGGAGCGGATAATAAGTTTGACTCTTTTATTATATTCGCCAACGTTTCGGTGCAATTCGTCACATCCTTCAGGGCTACAAAAACAATACCGAACAATGAAAATATAGTTTTACAATAAATTGGAACATACAGATGAAAAATAGAATTTAAAAAACAAGGCTACACTGAACAGAAGCTTAAAAATTGTAGAGGAAAAACTCACCTAAAAATATGAATCAAACCAGGTCACAAAATTGTAACAATATATTAAATACATTGGTAAAATGCCGAAATAAAACAGTAAACCATTGAAAATTAAAAACAATTAAGAAACAGTACACACAGCTTATGGGTTTAACAGCAATTACAAAACTAAAGATAGAATTTATACCCAACAATGAAAATATAGTTTTACAATAAATTGGAACATACAGATGACAAATAGAATTCAAAAAACAAGGCTACAATGAACAGAAGCTTAAAAATAGTAGAGGAAAAACTCACCTAAAAATATGAATCAAACCAGGTTACAAAGTTGTAACAATATATAAAATACATTGGTAAAATGCCGAAATAAAACAGTAAACAATTGAAAATTAAAAACAATTAAGAAACAGTACACACAGCTAATTGGTTTAACAGCAATTACAAAACTAAAGATAGAATTGATACTTTTGAAAACTGAATACTCGATTATTAGGTGTTGCCAAATTGTGTTGAGAATCAACAAATAAAATAATCAATTAGATGGTTATATATTCGACTTAAATTATCCGTATCTGTTATTTTGTTAATAGAATTCTTGTCTTTTTGGATCATAACCATCTCACTAATTAGTCTCTTTTTGTAATCCAGAAAATGGTGAAACTGCAAAGCTGTTTTATTAGGGTCAGTAAAATGTTTATTCATACAAGAATTTTTGTGTTTCCAAACTCTATCGCGGAGGAGCCGTTCAGTTTGGATAACATATGAAGCAGAACAATCCTGACAAGGAATTCTGTAAACTAAATTCGAATTGTATAGTTTTTCCAACTCTTCTTCCATCAAACTATAAAAAACGCTGAACTTTTTTTGTATGATAAAAGACTTTATGATTTGTATCATTAGATAAAATGTGTTTGATTGCCTGAGACAAACCTATAACAAACGGAATTTTATAATAATTTTTTCAATTGCTTTGAGAAGAGTTTCGAATTTAACTGTTATCAATGCTCTGTAAGATTTTATTATTAATAGATCTGGAATAATTATAACAGCGTAATCTATTTTTAAACATTTCTAGGTTCTCGGGAAGTCTGCTTGAGGAGAACGATTTTTCATAAAAATTAGTAATTAAAGTTTGGTGCTCTGTTCTGATTACCATGACATCTAAAAAAGGTAAACTGCCGGATGAATTTTCACTTTCTAAAGTAAATTGAACATTTGCGTTGAAAGAATTAAAATAGGTCAACACATTATCGATTGAGTGAATGTAAACGACGAGTACTTAGTGTGTATATGTTTATTAATATGCAGCTAAGCGCTTTCGGTCATTACGCCATTATCAAAGCTGTCCTATAAAATTACAATGTTTGTAAAATTCTGAAAAAAATAATTTGAAAAGTTGAACTTACGTCATGAAAAAGATCCAAAACAGGTGTCGAGAAATATCCAGCTAATAAAATCGAAACAATGAATGAAGTTAAGTCATTGTTACAATGATATCATTAAAAAAAACATTAAGATAACCCTTTAAGAGTGTGTACAACTATATTTCACATCATGTAAATTCCCATTCAGGAGTGTAAACTAAATGATATCCGATGAAGTTTGGCGTTAAAAATACGGTGGCTAATAAGCCAGCGTGCCGTAGAACAACAAGTGTATGACAATAGAACATATTCGTGTGATGAACATTGAATCAAATGTATTATTGAAAAGATGAAAAAAATTCATATAGCGAACTGTAAATTGAAGGAAACCCTATATATTACATTTATTTCAAATTTGAAAAATGAAGCTAAAGATGTGATAAGACAAAAAAATTCAAATTAAAATTCCCAACATTCATCTAATTTGGATGAATAGGAAAATCCCCTTCCACGCTTGATTGTATACTGAAAATTGACTTAGAAGTTGGATCCATTCCCCAGCCAGTCAGGAACAACCGTAGTAAACCTAAACGTGTGAAATGCTAGATAACATAAATTAAAACACTTAGTTGTAAACACATCCATGGAGAAGTTTACATGATTTAGTGACGAAGGTGGAAAAGTACGCTGGGAAGGTAAACCCAACAGCTGATGGCCTCCTATATGAATTAGATGTAAACGATATAGTGATTGTGACCTGATGACCCAAACAATATCCCGAACATAGCCCGGCGTCAAGAACACAATGTGATTATCGAATTTAAGTTAGTTGTTACACACCTGGACCCATACTAGACATGTACAAGAGGATAAGAATTCATAGGAGTATGTTAAGAGTGAAAGGGTAGGACAGAATTTGATAAGAGCTGCAAGATAAAAAACTGGTTGATGAACCCAACTATGACCCATACATAGCTAGGTTTAACGAGAACAATGTGGTTAGGAAGTTTTTGATAGTTATGATAAACCTAGATCCATACTAGGCATGTACAGGAAGAAACGGGGTGGGAGTGTAAAGAGAAGAAAGAGATGGCGTGTAGTTATGACAAACTTAGATCCATACTAGGCACGTATAGAAGAGAAGAAACCAAGTGGAATTATGAAGAGAAGAAAGGATGGAAGCTATGCCATGGTTGTGACAAACCCAGATCCATACTAGACCTATCACGAACTAGGCATGCGCAGAAGAAGAAGAAAAATAAGGGAAAGGGAAAATGGGGGTATAATTTGCTCAAATTTATAAGATAGCTTAAATGCTTAACCAAAGTATGACCCATATATAGCCTGGTGTCCGACGTATACTGTGGTAATCTAGAACCAGTTCCAAGAACAAACGCAGATCCATACTAGGCATGTCTCAGATACGTTCCATGAGGGGACGGTTTGTATTCCTATTATTTGAGAAAATTAAATTTGGTTATTCACTAGTGAGACAAATCATGACCCATACATAGCCTGGTGACTAGCCAACAATGTGTTTGAGAGATGATTGTAGAACTTACCAAAAGAATAAACCTAGACCCATACTAGGCGTATCCATGCATAGTTCTAGGGATGGAAAGAAAAATTATTGTTTAGAAGATACTATGAATTGGTTGTTGGATGGAGTATGAGAGTTTCTAGGTGTCTGAGACACACTGTGTAATGCAGTGATAGATGTGGTACAAATGTGAGAGGTGGATAAGGTTGAGCAAACTTAAAGTAGAAGAAAGAAGAAATACAGGTAAAGAATGAATAGAAGATAGGAAACACTCATTCATTCGCCTTTTACGAATCAGCAGAGTGCTGGGCGAAATATTCTTGGACCGGATCGCCACGGTGAGAATGTGAGTCGGAAGCCTTAGAGGACCACAAGGTTTTGAACTGAGGCTGAAATTTACAATCAAGATGTACTTGTATGTTGAAGCAGTGTTCTGACTTACCATTCATTTCCCTGAGTATTTCTAGATCCTCAAGCAAGTCCATCTTTCTGAAGTTGTTCCTGCGAATGTTATGCAGGATTTAAGAGTTACGTGATGGACAAAAGTTATGGTTATTAAACTTAATGTGGAAGCCGAAATTGGACGAAGTGGGTTTGTTAAGATGTTCCTTAATTCTAGTATCTAAAGCACGAGAAGTCCTACCCACATAAGTAGATCGACAAGAATCACAAATTAATTTGTAGATACCACTTGTATTAAGTTTATCAATAGGATCTTTGTTCTTAGAGAAAATTGTGGAAATGGAACATTTAGATTTAAAGGAGATTTTGATATCTTCAAAATTGGTAGTGATAATCTTTGAAATTTCATCTGAAACTTCACCACAATAAGTCAACGCACGATACTGAGTCTGACCGTTGTGAACCTCAGGGTAGGCCAAATTTCTTCTCAACCTCCTTGTTGTCTTCGAGACCATACTATCAACAATTTGAGGAGAATAACCATTGTTCAATGCCAACTGTTTCAAGATATTGAGCTCTGCGTTGAAATTATGTTGAGAAAGAGGGACCCTAAGTAATCTATATACATAACAAGATATAGCAGACATTTTGTGTTGAGGGGGCTGGTTAGAATGTATTGGAATAAGATGATTAGTCTGTGTGTGTTTCCTGTATATGAAAAATTCAATTTCAGAATCTTTCCTTGATAAAGTCTAATCAAAAAAAAATTATTTAGCCATTGTTTTCAATTTCCATGGTAAACTGTATGGAAGGATGTATATATCGTTAAGTTGGCTAAGGATACTGTATGCATCCTCTTCATCCCCATTAATAAAAGCTAAAACGTCATCAACATATCTGAACCATTTAATGACTTTACTAAAATGTGGATTATTATTGAACATAACCGTTGACTCTAGGTGATCAAGGATCAAATCCGCAAACAATGGTGAGAGTGGGTTACCCATAGCTAATCCATCTGGTTGTCTGTATACTCTGTCATTAAAGGAAAAGAAGTCCTGCGATAGACACAATTTGAGTAGAGCGATAACGTGAGATGTGATTGGGTCAATATTCTTAGATTGGAGTAGGTTGCTAACGATAGGGATTGTCTCTATTTTGGGTACGTTGGTAACGAGATTTGAAACATCAAAAGAGACCGTTAAAAAATTATTAGACTGGAAGTCACAATCTTTAATTCTATCTGCTCAGTCCAAGGTGTTCTTAACAGTTTACACTGGTTTATAATTTAGTGTTGTAGAAAGGAAGTTATTGACAAATTTACATAGGAGCTCCAAAGGTATGTTGGAAAAGCTAACCACTTGTCTCATTGGAAGGTTCTCTTTATGTATCTTGGGAAGTCCATGAGGTCTAGGTGTGTAGGAGTTAGTAGGAGTGAAATGTTTCGTATTGATGCCATGAGTGGAGAAGAATGTGTACACCATACCCACAGACAGTTCTAATTAAGTACTGTACAGTAGAAATGGATAGATACTTCAGGTTGTCTACAAGGCGCCAGTTGATTAATATTGATATTTGGTTCATCCAGAATTGCTTAAAACCTTATGTTATCCCTACTTTTGCAAGAATTAAAGCTTCCAAGAACGTACCCCTCGGATTTCTACCATCGATGGAACAGCGACTTTGAAGAAAAGGGTAAATAAAAAGCTCCAACAGCTTATTAGGGATAGTGTCTTGTCTCCAGCTAGTCATGGGCAGACGGCTTCGAACTCAGGTAAGTTTTCTGATTTCAAATTTCATGACCGCATTATTAACCTTACAAATACTACATTCAATAGGAAAGAGATTGAATTCTTGAATACTGGTCACGAATTTTCTTCTTTGAACAATTTAAATTCAAAAATTTTAGGAGAACTCCCTATCGATGTACATGTGTTACTAGAAAGTTTGAATCTAGATGATAATAATAAAAATAACATAAAGAGTAGCTGCTATTTATCTTTACAAAGAAACTTCCCTAAATTTCATAACAACAAAGCTAAATTGAAGTCAAAATTCTTTAAAGAACAAAGGTTGGTAAAGGGTATTGCTGGAAAGGTGAAGGCTAATAGTTTGATGTTTACAAAAGCTGATAAGGGTAATTGTTTAATCATAATGTACAGATGTGATTAAATAAATAAAACGGAAGATTTTCTACAAAATAATAACTTCGTAATCATGAACAATAAACCCACTAAAATATTAACAACTGATTTAAAAGAGATATTGAATGAGCATAAGACGTTCTTCTACACTCATGGCATCAATACGAGACATCTCACTCCTCCTAACTCCCACATACGTAGGCTTTATGGACTTCCCAAGATACATAAAGAGAACCTCCGAATGAGACCAGTGGTTAGCTTTTCCAACACACCCTTGGAGCTTCTATCTAAATTTGTCAATAACATCCTTCCTACAACTCTAAATTATAAACCAGTGTACACTGTAAAGGACACCTTGGACGTAGCAGATAGAATTAAAAATTGTAACTAAAGTCTAATCATTTTTTAACGGTTTCTTTTGATGTTTCCAATCTCTTTACCAATGTCCCCAAAATAGAGACAATCCCTATCGTTAGCAACCTACTCCAATCTAAGAACATTAACCCAATTACTACATCTCACGTTATCGCTCTACTTGAATTTTGTATATCACAGGACTTCTTTTCCTTTAATGACAGATGGATTAGCCATGGGTAACCCACTCTCACCATTGTTAGCGGATTTGTTCCAGGATCACCTGGAGTCAACGGTAATCTTCAATAATATTCCACATTTTAGTAAAGTCATTAAATGATTTAGATATGTTGATGACATTTTAGCTTTTATTAATGGGGATGAAGAGGATGCATACATTATCCTCAGCAAACTTAACGATATACATCCTTCCATACAGTTTACCTTGGAAATTGAAAACAATGGCTCAATACATTTTTTGGATTTGACTTTATCGAGTAAAGATTCTGAAATTGAATTTTCCATATACAAAAAACCCACACAGAGTGATCATCTTATTCCAATACATTCTAACCACCCCATTCAACACAAAATATCTGCTATATCTTGTTATGTATGTAGATTAATTGGGGTCCCTCTTTCTCATCATAATTTCAACGCAGAGCTTAATATCTTGAAACAGTTGGCATTGAACAATGGTTATTTTCCTTAAATTGTTGATAGTATGGGCTCGAAGACAACAAGGAGGTTGAGAAGAACTTTGGCCTACCCTGAGGTTTACAACAACGATCAGACTCAGTATCGTGCGTTGACTTATTGTGGTGAAGTTTCAGATGAAATTTCAAAGATTATTACTAACAATCTTGAACATGTTAAAATCTCCTTCAAATCTAAATGTTCCATTTCCACAGTTTTCTCTAAGAACATAGATCCTATTGATAAACTTAATAGAAGTGGTATCTAAAAATTAACTTGTGATTCTTGTCCATCTACTTATGTGGGTAGGACCACTCTTGCTTTAGGTACTAGAATTGACGAACATCTTAATAAACTCACTTCGTCGAATTTCGGCTTCCACATTAAGTTCAATAACCATAACTTTTCTCCATCACGTAACACTAAAATTCTGAATAACATTCCCAGGAGCAACTTCAGAAAGATGGACTTGCTTGAGGATCTAGAAATACTCAGGGAAATGAATGTTAACTCAGAACACTGCCTCGACACAAAAGTACATATTAATTGTAAATTTCAGCCTCTGTTCAAAACCTTGTGGTCCTCTAGGGATGTCGACTCACATTCTCACCGTGGCGATCCGGTCCAAGATTATTTCGCCCAGCACTTGGCTGATTCGTAAAAGGCGAATGAATGAGTCTTTCCTATCTTCTATTCATTCTTTACCTATATTTCTTGTTTCTTCTACTTTGAGTTTGCTCAACCTTATTCACCTCTCACATTTGTACCACCTCTGTCACTGCATTACACACTGTCTCAGACACGTAGAAACTTTCATACTCCATCCAAGAACCAATTCATAGTATCCTTCTCAACAATAATTTTTCTTTCTATCCCTAGAACTATGCATGGATACGCTTAGTATGGATCTAGGTTTATTCTTCCGGTTAGTTCTACAATCATCTCTCAAACACATTGTTGGCCAGTCACCAGGCTATGTATGGGTCATAGTTTGTCTCACTAGTAAATAACCAAATTTAATTTTTTTAAATAATAGGAATACAAACCTACCCTTCTTCTCTTTATACTCCCACCCCGTTTCTTCCTCTACATGCCTAGTATGGGTCTAGGTGTGTAACAACTAAACTAAATTCAATAATCACATTCTGTTATTGACGCTGGGCTATGTATGGGACATCTTTTGGATCATCAGGTCACAATCACTATATCATTTACATCCAATTCATATGGGAGGCCATCAGATGTTGGGTTCACATTGCCAGCGTACTTTTCCACCTTCGTCACTAGATTATGTAAACTCCTCTATGGATGTGTTCACAACTGAGTGTTTTAATTTATGTTATCTAGCATTTCACACGTTCAGGTTTACTACACTTGTTCCTGACTGGCTGGGGAATGGATTTGAATGGAGATTTTTCAATTTTTTTGTCTTATTACATCTTTATTTTTAAAATTTAAAATAAATGTAATATATAGGGTTTCCTTTAATTCACAGTTCGCTATATGAATTTTTTCATCTTTTCCATCATACATTTGGTTGAATGTTCATCACACAAATATGTTCTATTGTCATACACTTGTTGTTTTACGGCACGCTGCCTTATTAGCCACCGTATTTTTAACGTCACACTTGTCATCGGATATCATCCCTCTGAATGGGAGTTTCTATGATGTGAAAAATAATTGTACACCCTCTTAAAGAGTTATTTTAATGTTTTTTGTTGGATGATATCATTGTAACAAGGACTTAACTTCATACATGGTTTCGATTTTATTAGCTGGATGTTCTCTGACACTTGTTTTGGATCTTTTTTATGACGTAAGTTCAACTTTTTAAACTGTTTTCTCCAAAATTTTAGAAACATTGTAATTTTATAGGACAGCTTTGATAATGACCTAATGGCCGAAAGTGCTTAGCTGCATCTTATTAAACATATACACACTGAGTACTCGTCGTTTACATTCACTTAATTTATATCTAGTGTGTACACCATACCTACAGACAGTTCCAACACATTATCAACTCCTCTTCTTGGTACGGACATGATGGTATCATCAACATATAACTTGAATAGAGGCACTGGAAAAGGCAAGCCAGACACTATTTCATTCAAAACATTCTCCATAACTATATTAGCCAAGATAGAGCTCGCTGGATTACCCATTGCAGCTCCACTAATTTGTTTATAATGTTTACCATCAAATTGAGAATAACAGCTGTCAAACACAAATGTTATCAGTTTAAAAATCATATCAAGTGGAATGCTTGGAATGGTAACTTTCACTAGGCCATAAATTCTAGGTGGAACAGCATTATAGGTTTTCAAACTCCTTGATTTTACGTCATCTATGTATCCTTCAGAATCGAGAAAGGCATCTAAGGAGTTACTTATTGTTTGTTAAGAGCTAGTGGGATATTTAGTTAATTTTGAGTAAGTGTGTGAGTCATCAATTAGTTCCTTCATTTTCAAAAAATTATCCTGGTTGTACATAACAATCGTAATGTTACCCTTATCAGATTTAGTTACAAAAATATTTTTATTATTTTTCAAAAAATGATTTGTGTTTTTCTACATACTCATCAATTTTTGGCATTGTTCAGAAAGTCGTTGACTTTTATACATAAAATTTGTGACTGCATTATTAATCTTACATCCAATTTCATCCCTATCAGAATCAAATGAATTGACCTGTATGTAATACTCACCATCTTTTAATATTTTAAAAATGGGTACTTCATCCTTATGATGTTCAACACTAAATTTATCACCCAAGCTAGGAAAATATTTAACATCATCTGCTATGTGGAGACTGGTAAGATTTACAAAAGATTTATCATTAATCATCAGATAAGAATTCCTCTCTCTATGAAGTTAGAGTTCAAATTTTTCAATCGTAGTCTTTTCAATGTTTTTAAACTTGTATTCATGAGTCTTCTTTAACCACTCTGAAAACTCTGCTATAATTTCTGCAAGAATGTTATCAGTTTCCACATACCAGATTATGTTAAATATTGTGTTAGCTTGGGTGATAAATTTATTGTTGAACAATATAAGAATCGAGTAGCCATTCTTAAAATATCAAAATATGTAGAGTATTCATTTGATTCTGATAGGGATGAAAATGGATGTAAGATTCATAATGCAGTCACAAATTTTATGTATAAAAGTCAACGACATTCTGAACAATCCCAAAAATTTATGATTATGTATGAAAACAAAAATAGTTTTTTGAAAAATGATAAAAATATTTTTGTAACTAAATCTGATAAGGGTAACATTACGATTGTTATGTACAAGGAGGATTATTTTTTGAAAATGGAGGAACTAATTGCTGACCCAGATACTCACTCAAAATTAACTAAAGATCCCACTAACTCTTAACAAACAAAAAGTAACTCCTTAATTGCTTTTCTCAATTATGAAGGATATATCGATGACGTAAAATCAAAAAGTTTGAAAACCTATAATGCTGTTCCACCTGGAATTTATGGCCTAGTAAAAGTTCACAAAAATAATAAATTGAGACCTGTAGTACCTTTCATACAGTCTCCTTCCTATTTAAGATTTCTAAGTTTGTGGCTGAAATATTGGAACCAATTGCGTCTACCTTAAAATTTTCAATAAACAATTCATTTGAATTCATCAATTATCTTGAACCTTTAGCTTTACCAGAAGATTAGGTATGTGCTGATCAGCCTTGATGTTGGATCTTTGTTCACTAATGTTATTCACGACCTAGTAGTCAAATACATTAGGAAAACTTGTGAAAATCCAGTTACCATTCCAAGCATTCCACTTGATGTGATTTTAAAACTAATAACGTTTTCGTTTGACAGCAGTTATTTTCAATTTGATGGTAAACATTATAAACACATTAGTGGAGCTGCAATAGGTAAACCAGCGAGCCCTATATTGGCTAATATAGTTATGAGGAATATTTTGAGTGAAATAGTGTCTGGCTGGCCTTTTCCAGTGCCTCTTTTGAAGTTGAATGTTCATGATACCATCATGTCCGTACCACAAGGAGAAGTTGATAATGTGTTGACCTATTTTAATTCTTTCAACGAAAATGTTCAATTTACTTTAGAAAATGAAAATTAATTCTGCAGTTTACCTTTTTTAGATGCTATGGTAATCAGAATAGAACACCAAACTTTAATAACTAATTTTTATGGGAAATCGTTCTCCTCAGGCAGACTCAGTTCCATCCATGTCATGCATTCCAACAAAAGATCGTTATTATGAGAGAATTGAAGAATAGGATAGTAAGATTATCACATCCACAATGTATTACTGAGAACCTAGAAATGTTTAGAAATAGATTACGCTTTTATAATTATTCTTGTTCTATTATTAATAAAATCATACAGAACATTGATAACAGTCCAATTCGAAATTCTCCTCAAAGCAATCAAAAAAATTATTATAAAATTCCGTTTGTTAATGGTTTGTCTCAGAGGATCAAACACATTTTATATGACACAAATCAGTTAGTCTTTTATCATACAAAAATGTTCAGCGATTTTCATAGTTTGATGAAAGATGAGTTGGATAAACTATACAATTCGAATCTAGTTTACAGAATTCTTTGTCGGGATTGTTCTGTTTCATATGTTGGCCGAACTAAATTGCTCCTCCGCGATAGAGTTATATTCTTGTATGAATAAACATTTTACTGACTCTAATAAAACAGCTTTGCAGTTTCACCATTTTGGAAAAAACCATAACTTCAATTTCGAAAGCTCAAGCATTATTTATTTTCAGATGAATTACAAAAAGAGACTAATTAGTAAGATGGTTATGATCCAAAAAGACAAGAATTCTATTAACAAAAAAACAGATACGGATAATTTAAGTCGAATATATAACCATCTAATTAATAATTTTATTCGTTGATTCTCAACACAATTTGGCAACACCTCATAATGGAGTATTTAGTTTTCGGAAGTATCAATTCTATCTTTAGTTTTGTAATTGCGGTCAAACCCATTAGCTCTACTATTGTTAAGGTTTTGTTCAGTGTAGCCTTCTTTTTTAAATTCTAATTGTCATCTGTGAAGTCATATTCATTGTAAAACAATATTTCCATTGTTCGGTATTGTTTTTGTAGCCCAAAAGGAGGTGACGAATTGCACCGAAACGTTGGCGAATAAAATAAAGAGTCAAACTAGTTATTATTTTTTATCTGCTTCCACAAAATTTTGACAAACGAAATAACGATTATATCGCCATAATATCGAAAGAATCCAAATCAGAAAAGGAGAAAATACTAAGAATAATCGGTAATTGTAATGAAACTAAAAGTAAAAAAAAGATTTGCCAATAAAAATTGGAAAATAAGAAAAACATTTTAGAAGCATTCTAAGTTGGCTAGTTTCTAAATATGGCTAGTTTTATTCTTTTTAAGCCAACTTCCTTTCCTTTCTCATTCTCCACTTTTTAGTACGGCAAAATAAAATATAAATTCACTGTATCATTCACAAATATTTATTATACTTTTATTGTATACATTTTATTCACAAAGAAAAAGTAAAATCATTAAATAAAATAACTAAATCATTAATATATGTAAAAATAGTACAGTAGGCCGCTACGATAGCATTGTGACTAAAAAAAATTATTAAATCGGTAATACTAGCTCAATAATAGTTTTAATAGAAGAGCTGGCGATGCTGCAATCGTGGCTTATTACCTCCATATGACCACTGCGTTGTCGGTCAGAGTCTCAGAATCCAGAACATCGAAATGAAAACTGTGTTTTTTTAGTACGACCTCAAAATCCCCAAAGATCTATGGAAAACTAGTTGGGAACTATCGCTCTCGACCGATTACCGGCTCACTGTCCACCCCGCATTTCCAAGTCAGAAGCTAGATTTGTCCAGCAGTAATAGCAATATTTATACATTAACACACATACTTGGATTGGAATATTTAATCTAATCACAAAACTGTCCATAAAGCTGCTTGAACATGGATATGTTGCATTTGCAGTAATCCCTTCATCTACTCACGAGATCAAACTGTAGACTTAGCTGCGGTTTGTAGGTAGTCGCTTATGTATTAAAACGTTTTTCTGGAACACTTGGATTCCTGAAATTTCTAGATTGCGGCTTCCAAGAAACAATCGATCTTCTTAGAAATATCTACTACTACTACTACAGTGTGTGTATGTCAAATAATGTTTATTGATGATTTACCACATACCTAATTTGTGGTACTTATTTACTGGGTACTCTGTATATTGCAGCAACCAAGGAAAAATATTAGAATTAAGAAAATTGTTGGTTATTATCCTCAAAAGAATCCAATGATTTGTTTTAAGCATTTAATTACTTGTTATTATTGACAATATATAAATGACCAAAATTATCTAAAAAAACGTTTTAAATGTGAAAATTTCTCTAGAAGTTATTATTTTCAAATTTACTAGAAAATATTAAACCCTTTTTAGGAAAACCATTACTTGAGCTCCCGACCTTTTTACGAGTTTGCTTTATACCGTTTGAAGCAACTGAAAATTTAAATAAGATTCTCTTAACGATCGTATATCCATGAATATGTATACGAAAATTATATTTTTGAATTTCCAACAAATATTTACATAATTCATGCATGAGTCAAGTATATTTTATAAAACGAGGATTCTGAAGAATATCCAGATGAAACAACACAAAATAATGATAAAGATATGAAATAGAAACGGGGTTTGAAATACTTAAGGATCTTAGGTTATAAAAATATACAGTGTGGAAAAGCCAGATGGAATAAATTCATTTTGGTTAGACTGCATATTTATAGAAAATCTCGGAAGACGAAAAATTTGAATTGCAAATTGACATTCTTCAACTTGAGAATGTGATTTCACTCCTTAACCCCCCCTTAGAATAACAGGTAAAATCCCCAATTATTAAAATGGGAAGTATATAAATCATCGCTTTTATTACTATCTGTTTCCATTGTCATTTTTTTCTGTATCTGTGTCATGTACTTTTAATGCTTTCCTGGTGCATCTTGTGTCTGGTATTCGTAATATGTAGCCTAACCATCTGACTGTTTGAGCTCCGACTTCTCTAGTTATTTTAGGTATTCCATGTAAAGTTCTCATCTCATTATTTGTGCGTCTTCTTTAATCTTCTTCTACTATTCTAGCTTTATAAAATGCCTTTTTAAGCATTTTCTTTTCCCAAATTTCAAGCTTTCTCGCGTTTTGCTGTGTCGTAACCCTTTCGCGTTCAAAATTATTGCTTACTATCTTTTTGCATTGCGCGATTTGGGCATTCCTTCAATGAAATTGACTGTTTCGACCCTCACTCTGTGGAATCTACTCACAGTTCATTTTTTGGGTTGGAAAAGCGATGCTGGCTACTGATCATATCTGTACATCCTGGGGCACAACATATATATTCTTCATTAGTAGTAACGCCATGTTATGATACACTTTTAATAATAAGAAGTTCGTGAAAATGCAGTAAAATTATTAAAGCGAAGCTAATGCCAAGTTCCCTTTGACTGTTATTATGTTAGCAGATTATACAGGTTGCTGTAATCTGTATAGCGATACTAGCGCCATCCCTTGACCGGCCGCGGGCTATTTATTCCTATTTGGTTGATTCAAGTTGCTTCACTAAGTGGGATTATACTGTGAACTAAGTGATATTCTGTCTAACATGATGACAAGCCTGACATTAATTGATAGTGGCTTAAATGCCAGTGTATTCAACGACAACGGACAATGTATAGCAAATACTACAACATTGAATCAAGTCATGTTTCAAGACTAGAAAATGAAAATCATATAAATAGTAAATTGAAATTTAGAAAATTTAAGAATGAAGGTACAGTTATGGTTAGAATTAAAACATTAACTGAAAAATTCTTGATAAATTCAAAATATTGTCAAATTTAGATGAAAAGCAATCCATAGGTATCGAAATAAATTGAAGAGAAGTAAGTTCAGGTTTAAATTCATTCGCCAAGCAGTCAGAAACCAAGCCTCGTAGAGATGTAAACATAAATACTTGAACTCATAAAATTAATTAATTTGGTCATAAACTCATCCATGGGAAAGTTTAACTAATGTATCGACCAGTAATGAACAGGCATATTGGTAAAGTCAAATCAAACTATAAATGCAACCCATATGACTAGAATCAATGATATAACTCCAATAAATATATAGAAATTTAAACTGTAATACATTTAAATAGTTATAAATAGAATTAAATTACTTATTAATTTGAATTGATATTTACTAAAAATACAATTTACTTAAAATTTCTTTCATGAATTTTTAGATATAAAAGGGAGGGACTGATTGTATTTTCATGAGCTAATCTATGATCCATATATAGCCTGGTGTCAGGAACCCAACGGGGTTAGGAGATATTGTGAAAAATCTAGATCCATACTTGGTCCTAGATCCATGACGAAAAACAATATATAATCCCAAACGGGAAGATTTGCACAAAAAAAAGGAAAATCTTTGCTACTTTCAAAATAATGTAATGTTTTTCTCATTTATTTAAACAGTAAACGGGTGGTATGAACTTTAAACACACGATATGGCTACTAACGAATTTATTTAAACACTAAACTACTCACGGACACTTAATTCATATACACTTAACTATTCATTTAAATTCAATTTATATACACACAACATTAACTACTAATTTATATCAACACTTTACCGTTCGCCATTTCAGTGTATTTTTGTTTATTTTTCGAGATCACTTTATCAACTAAAACTAAGTCTCGCTCGTCGGCCCTTCTTCTCAATTGGATCACATAGTCTTCTCCTGCTAGATCTTCTCCAGTCCGACAGCCAAATTCCAGATCACAAGGAAGCCTCATTTCACGTGCAAACAGGTGTTTCACCCGTGGACTCATTGACGGCAGATCGATAAGCCAATGCAAATAGGGAAAGCTACTGGTCCCAAGCTCTCTGATGGCTGGGAACTACTTTGGACAGGTATTTTCCAATAGTCCTGTTCATTCTCTCGACCATTCCATCTGACTGGATGTAATGCTGTTGCCCTGGTCTCCTTCATGCCCAGCTTCTTGCAAATCTCCTGGAATAGATGGCTTTCGAAATTTCTCCCCTGGTCACTGTGGACTTCCAATGGCACTCCATATCGGCTGATAAATTATTTCACCAATACATCCGCGACAGTTGTGGCTTCTTGATTCGGGATAGCGTAAATTTCCAGCCACTTTGTGTAATAATCGATTACAAACCAGTATGTATTTGATACCATTTTCTGTCGTCGGAAATGGTCCAGCGATATCTAAAGCAATCATCACGAAAGGGCTTCCAAAATTATTCTGTTTCATAGGTGCCTTTCTCGTGCGCTGTGGTCCATTAGTCGTAGCAAAAGTCGTACATTCCTTACAACAGTCCTTCACATCGTCGGGGCTGTTCATCCAATAAAACCTTGCACGGACTCGCTGAAGGGTCTTCTTCACATACAGATGACCTCCCGATGGACCATCGTGTAACTTTCTCAGTACCTCAGCTACTCTCGCTTTCTGCTTAACTAGCTGTTTCCTCATCTCGGAACCATCATCGTTTTCAAGTACTCTTTTTAACAGCCCTTCTTCAAGGACAAGTGAGTCTCACTAAGCCCAATACGCCTTGAGTTTCGGTGAAAAGCTTGACACTTCTTGCCAGGTAGGTCGCCGATTTTCTTCCTTCCACTGCCGGATCATCTTCAGGCGAGGATCATTCTCCTGATCTTCTCTGATCCTGGTGGGTGACCATTCTTCATTGACTACTGTAATTCTAGAAACTAGAACTTCCTTAGATTTCGACTTGTTGCATTGTGAATAGTCTACAGGGCATGGCCGTCTAGGCTAAGAGTTGGCTTTTCGGTGATTCACATCAGCTGGATGTCCACGCCTGCCTGATTTCCCCTGTGACTGGAGTTCTTGGGGTACACGAGTCTTGGGGCGATTAGACGGACGGTGTACGTACTCTAGCTCGTCACACTTCCAGCATTCAATTTCCTTCGGCTTCTTGTCAGTCATGGTCCTACCTTTGTTGTACCGCGAGCTCTTCGTGGCTGCTTTGCATTTAAGAGGTTCTTGGTTTGCAGGAGTCGTAGGACGTTTACACGAACTACGTGCATGCTATAGCTCTCCACAATTACAGCACCTTATTCTCTTCGGCTTCTTGTTTACCATATCTTCCAACAAGTTGACGATCTGGTCAAGTTTGTCATCGTCGCCTTCTTCCTGTATGGTCTTACTTTTCTTGTATCCGGAAGCCATCGTGGCTGCTTCATATTCAAGAGCAGCAGCCAATGCTTCGACCAATGTTTTAAGATGGGCTAATCGAAGCGTCTTCTCCATATCGTGGTCACATAAGCTGTCAATAAAGGCTTGGATGCCTAAACATTCCATCATGTTATCTGGTGCTGACGGATAAGCAAATCGACCTAGTCGGGCAATATCCAGTTCATACTCTTAAATGGTTTCGTCACGTTTCCGCTTTCGGTTCTTCAGCTGGAATCTGTACAAATGTTCTAGATGTTCGTGTCCATATCGCATGTCCAATCTCTCCTTCAGCCGCTCGAAGTCGTCCGTGTTATCAAGTGGTATCGTCTCTAGTACATCTAAGGCATCTCCGCGAAGCGCGATAGTTAAGTTCACTGCCTTGTCTCTATCGAACCAATTATTCAATCTAGCGGTTGCTTTAAATTGTTTCACATAATTGGTACAAGACATTTTTTCATCGAACGTTGGGGCCTTGACACGGGTAAAACTACCAATGTCTTCTAGTTCAGGGTGTGTTTCGGACTTGCTTGGTCTTCTTTTCTTCCGCTGGCGTGTCTTGAGTTCTTATAGCTGTCATCTTTCTTTCTAACTCCTTGATTTTCTCGTCCCTCGTTGTCATCTTATCCTCGATTTTCTCGTCCATCGTTGATATATTATTCTCGATTTCAGATTTTAGAGACGAAATTTCATTATCAACGTCAGCGGCAATGTCCTTTTTCATTAATAAGATATCGGCAGATATATCGTTCTTCAAAGCAGAAATCTTGTTGTCAATATTAGCAGAATTGTCGTTCTGCATAGAAAGAATATCGTTATTCACATTCCTTGAAATTTTCTCTTCCATGGCAGAAATATCGGTCTTCATAGCAGAAATCTTCTCATCCATGTTCTCTTCCATGGCAGGAATCTTCTTGTCCATGTTAGCAGAAATTGACGAGATTAAGGTGGGAGCCTCGTCAATAAATTCAACTGTTTCTGGATCAAAGCCCTCATTTTCCAGAGCCATTTATGTATTTCTACTAATTCACTTCTCTTACCGGACGTTTCCAACTCACGATCTTCCAATTTTGCTCTCAACTCAGTCACTTTCAAGTCACATAGTATTTTGGCCATTTTCACGTAGTAAGTAATTTATATTACCCCACACCAGACACCAATGTAATGTTTTTATTATTTCTATCTAAACAGTAAACGGGTGGGATAAACTTTAAACACACGGTATGGCTACTTACGAATTTATTTAAACACTAAACTACTCACTATCACTTAATTTATATACACTTAATTATTCACTTAAATTTAATTTATATACACACAACCTTAACTATTATTTCATATCAACACTTCACTGTTCGCTATTTCAGTGTATTCTTGTTTATATGACGAGATCACTTTATCAACTAAATCTTACTCTCGCTCGTCGGTCCTTTATATATTAGTGCCTTTTTTTACTAGACAATTCCAGATTGCAGCTTACACAAAAAGCAATTGGCTTTCTGGCATTTTCTACATAAGACTGGTCACAAAAACAATGTCTAGATAAGATAGTCACAATAGTAAACAGTTCCAAGAAATCCATGCGCATTCGCCATAGTTTTAACTCTCATACATGGCTTGGACAGAGTCCTCAGGGTCTACACCAGTGTGATTTTTCGTAACAATAAGATGTACCAAGTGGTTATTGAGGAGGAAGGAAGAATTGATTGTGTCCGAGTGGACCAAAATATGACTCATACACAGCTTCGTGTCAAGAATACAATGTGGTTGGGAAATATTTTCAAATGAGTAATTGTGACAAACCTAGATCCATTGTAGGCATGTCCAAGAAATGATGAAATCGTAGACGAGTATAAGGATAAGTACAAGGATAGTATTATTAGCTCCATTATATCCGTCTAAAATCTAACAAAGTAAGTACATTGCGTGGCAAGGAACACGAATTTCAAAAACTTCCCCTTATTCGTTAACCGAAAGAGAGAAATTAAATATTGGAGAAATATTATTAACAGAAGAAGGCGTAATGTGTGTGTGAACGACGAAAAATGTTGTGCAAACTAACAAGAATTAGGAAAGGAGAAGAAAAAGAAATATAAGAGTAGAAAGGAAAGAAAAGTAGAAAAATTAGAAAAACACTCGTTCATTTGCCTTTTACGGATCAACCGAGTGCCAGGCTATATATTCTTGGACCGAGTCACCACGATGATTACTTTAGCAATGTCCTGCAGTACTAGAATCAGTATTTTGAAAACGGTGGATAGAAGGGCAAAGATTGATAATATCAAAAGTGCGATTACCTATTTGATCGTACATTATTAGGTCATAAGGATGCGTGTACAAAATTAAACTCAAGAACGAATTACGCTTGCGATTCGGTCGGCCATGTCCTAATGACATCCACGGTGAGCATCTACTTCATTGAATCTTTGATCTTTGATTGCTAGATATACGCACGAAAATACAACATGTCACATAGTCATCCTTCATACACACCAAGAATGGTCTCAGAAGATTTGGAAAAAAATACTATATCTTTCATGGAATTTATGAGTTGAGTGCTATTTCTACAGAATTAGATTTGTGGTAAAATCTAAGGAAAAAGAAGGATTTAGTGGGAGATAAATCAAAGGACATTGAAGAGACTGCACTTTTTGAGGAGACTAATATTTTTTCCCTGCAACAAGGCACACACTCCTCACTTTGAGTGATTTCCCATTTACCACGATTACTGTTAAACGATCTTTCAATAGCCTTTGAAGGGTAAAGACCTGACTCAGAATTATAATGGGAGAGGTTAAACTAACTGGGTTGTGTTTGATGAACGTTCATCGGAAATTCTGCAAAGAAAATCAAAACTGGATTGAAACGAAAGTTTTGAGGAAGTCTTTTTCAAACCCCAAAAAAATTATATTAGTATAACACATTTACCTAGAATAAATATTTTTCTCATTAGCATTTTCTGTGCTGAAATGTCACAACCTGAACGACCATCGTTTGTTCTCCTAGATTTGATCCTGTGTACGCCTTTGAATTCCAAAAACATATGTTAATAATTGATTTGTCATGGATTCGACAGCGATGTTTGAAACAATTATAGACAAGGATGCATTCATAAATACCCGGATTCACATACATGTCGCGGTAGTTGCTTGAAAAATGGCTATCTAGGCCATTAACGGCTTGTTCAATTATATAATTCAAAATTTCGCTTATGACTCATGAAATAAGACAAGGAACAATAGTGCCAACTACTGTCGTCTTTACTCTAATATCTTTACTTGGAGTGAATTTGTATAATTTTGAAAATATATTTCTCGAAAAGAATTTGTTTCCGCAACTTGTGATGATGATAAAACCTATCTGTAGAAAAAACATGACCCTGGACTCGACCAGATGCATTAGTTAATTACCCGGAAAATGGCATCCTCAACTAAACAACAAATGAAAGTCGAAGAAATATAATTTTAATAATAGATTAATGAAATATTTATTCAGTTTCACAAAAAATTAAAAATAGTATTCGAATGTATTTATAACTTGTGTTATAATGTTTTACCTCAATATTGAGCTTGTTCTCGTCCCGTAATTGACAAAACACCAAGTGCCTCAAGAAACTCCTAATATACCCCTATAGCAATGAGAGTTCACTTTTCCTCCTCTCTACAAAATACAAAACCATAGCTGTTCGTCAAACAACTGACAAAGTAAATTAATGCTCAGTACACATTGAACCCTTCTTCACTAACCTCTGGGACTCTTTATTGCATAATTAATTAATTATGAATCCACTGCTTCCCTGATAGGGGAGAACGTGCCCGGATTTTCAACCAACACGTCAAAAAAAAGGAGTTCGCCTTCCTGCTTTGATGATACTTTGATGAGCTTACACATTGATAACTTTCTTAGTTAAATTAGTAATACGGCGCACTTTCCATCAGGGTATTTTGATAACGAGATCGTTATAGAAAATTGATTTTGTTGACAGTTTGTGGAAATTTATTATATAACTTATTTTTGCAGAAGACTAACAAGAAAAGTCCATCAATTACTTTCTTTTCGTTAATAAACTTGGAAATTTATTTTTCGTTGGTTCGAAATGTTTCATTTTTATTAGGGATACACGGTTATTCGTTATAATTTACGGACCCATTATCATCGTTATTGTTGCCTATAGAAAAAAAAACTTTGGATAAAAGTATTGTTATGAGTGAATTTCGTTAAAATGCTCTTGTGGCATGCCAACTTCAACCCTCCGTTGCTCGAGCGGCGTCTACTAGACGCCAGGGAACATTCTTTTCAGGGTACCAGTTGAAAGCAATTTAACAACAACTTTTCCCACTCTGTACCTTCTACATTTAGACTGAAGAATATCCAGAGCGACTGGCCACAGTTCATACGCATACGTTGGAAAGTTACTACATATAATTATAAAACTGAGCCTTTCAGACGCCATGCAAGCAGTGTATTGAACACATCCATCGAGGAAGGACCAGCAAGAAGAGCACAGAAGAGAACCTGGTCACTGATACAAGCCAGGCTTTTCCACCAGCACTTGTAACCAGACTCGCCGAATTTGAGATTTTAATCTCAACTTGTCCTTAATAGGACATACTATTTATGAAAATCGACTCTACATAGAGCTTTCCTATTTATGAAATTCCTCTCTCTTTCTAGATCGGATTTTATTTATGAGAATTGCTTTTACCTACTAAAAGCGACTGTGAAGTACTCAACAGAAATCCAACCGCCATTCAGCCCAGAGAAGACGAAAGGATTCAGGTGAATATACAATACTAACAGGCAGACAAAAAGGGCCAGGAATGCTTTATTTAGGGAGGAAACTCCCTTCGGCAGTGAGTCCGCTAACGAATTTTTGCCGCCAAGCATCCACCACTAACAACCCCTTGCACAACGGAACACCCATTGTTTCGTCTCTTTCATTATTCAACATGTCTTCCAATCGCTCCATCAGCACCCGGAGCATGAAATCTCCACCACCTTCCATTACTTCTAGAAAAAAAATTCCCAAACATGACTTCCTCCACCCCACCACCAATCAGCCAAGAGGCTCGAATCGCCAACCTCGAGAACCAACTCGAGAAGGCATTCAAATATATCACCCATCTCCAAGGCCAACTTAAAGAAAAACAACAAACCTCCCGTAGTTCATCGCCCACCTTCTCCGCGAAATCGGACCACTCGCAACGATCCCACCACTCTCTGGTTAATACCAGCAACAACGATCCCGGAGACTTCACTCGCTTAGGCGCCATGCCTAATCGAGAGCGTAGAATCCCTACACCACCACCTCCAACCACCCAACAACAGCAACCACCACGACAACAGCAACCACGACAACAGCCACCTCAGCCCCAACAACCAAGACAACCCCGACAATCACAACCAGACCCATCACTTCAGATGCTAAACATCCGGAACCTGCCACCCAAATACGTCTCCCAGCAAGAACTCTCCAATCTTCTCAACTCTAATGATCTGTTGAGGGGAGAAATCGTCTACCTTAAAGCAAACTCCAACAGGACCGCTCTGAAGGTTTTTATTTTGTTCCAAACGCGAGTCGTGGCGTCGGCGTTTTTGTGAACACCCAGTCTGAGAATTGGTTAGTCTAATTTAAAAATTATACTTACTGTGTATTATGACTTTTTTTGTAGTTTGGTCAAATTATTAGCATTGCCAGCCCGCATCTATGATACTAGCTGTATAATTTAATTTGTGATATTTCGTATCGCATACGAGTATTCAATGGTGATACATCTCCGTATGAATCAGGATAGGGGGCACATTTGAGGTTGAATACTAAATTGTTAATTTCTAAGTTTCATATATAGGGTGTGCAAAAATATTTATGTTGCGGCGATTATTTTCAAACTAACAAATTTAATTTTATACTGCATTTCATTCTCGTTAATGTAACATGGTATCTCAAGTTTTCTCTTGATCCTATCATTGGTTTTAATTATTTACAGTCACAAGACTTTACATACAATTATTCCTGACGCTTTTGTCGATTGGTGTCATTCTTGTTAATTTTTTTATTTTTTTATAATAATCTCGCTAAAGCAACATTATCGGTTAGTTTATTTTCTCAACCAGGAGAGCATGATTATATGAATACATAACTTATACCCATAAGAGAGAGCTACACATAAGATTTTTCCTCATCTCACCCCCCTAACTAACGTAACCCTATAGCACAAGACCTTTCATTATCAACGACAACTGGTAGCAACGGAGGCCGGAGCCAACCCTTTCGGACATTTCTTCCAGGAACCAACGACTCCTGTTTACCACGAAATCGTGGGTGGTGACAGCCAGCTACGCTGCCTACTCGTTCCATTAGGGATATTTTGGCGCAGGTTCATTTACACATAAGCGGGATTTTCTTAGCAGAAATACGACGAAGCGAACATGGTATTTTCTGGGGTAAAAGAGATTACAACGCACCCAGAAACGCTGAGTCTAGGTCCATTACAGCAGAAACCCAGCGAATAAATACATGGTGACCATATTATCATTACAGGGGGTGACAGCAGAGTTTTTTCTTGGTTATTACAGATTTTTTTAGGTTATTACATAATCATAACGAATAAATGCAGACCGAACGTAGTGTTTTAGAATATGTTGCGGTTAATCCCCATGTGTCCATCCGAACCATTGCTGCAGAAATTGGTGTTTCCTCAAGTTAACTTCATAGGTCAGTGGAAAATCCGCGGTGAGTTAGGGAAACTCGCTTTCAAGCCAAATGGGAAGTTAATGTTTGGTGTGGATTATTCAATGGTCGGTTAGTGGGCCCATATTTTTTTAAGGCTATCTCAATGGTCAGAGATATTTGAATTTTCTACAAAATGACCTGTCTGCGTTACTGGAGAATATTCCATTGAATGAAAGAAGATATATGATATTGCGGCAAGATGGCGCACCCCCACATAATTGCGGTATTGTAGTAAATTATCTTAATGCTAGATTTCCAAACAAATGGATTGAAACTCATGGACCATTTAAATGGCCTCCTCGATCGCCGGTGCTGTCACCTCTAGATTTTTTTGTATGGGGATACTTAAAGAGCTTGTTTATCATGAAAAACCTGTAGATGCGAAAGATTCAAAAAATAAAATTAGACAAGCTTGTAATAACCTCACGCAAGAGATGATACATGCGGAATGTATAAGTGATACTTAGACGGTTCGATGCTTGTGTTGTTGTAGACGGAGGCCATTTTGATCTTATTTTATAAAATCACTTCAAAGTAGAAATGTTCTGGTTATTGTTGTTATTGAACATTAAACTGACAATTTGGTATAATCATCCACTTGAGTACCCTCACTGCTATACACTGTTGAATTTGAAATAAAAAGCTCTTTCATTTGAGCTTAGTTTGATCCCTCCCTTGCATTGAATTTTTTTCATTGCGATGACGTCTACCTACTTCCATGATGACGTCACACATACGCTGTATACCTCGGATGAAATTACTGTAGGTCCCAAAAACATTACCCAATTTTCAAATAAACATATTCGTTAATTCCTGAGTTACAGTCTGTAAAAAAATATTTCGACACCCTGTATATTAATGGAGACTAGCCTAAAGACATAAAGGAACAAATAATACAGCTAATAAAGTATATGAAACAGGCGAGAAAAAGAGGAGACAAATATAAGTTATTCTACAACACCTTACATATAAATAACAAAGTATACAGTCTAGAAGAGCTAGAAGAGAAGAAAGCACAGTTAGAGATGGAATGAAACAACAAATAAGGAAAATAACAAATATTATCGGAAAATTTGTGAACAAACCGTTTCTAATTAAGGGTGAGTGTACGGATCAAAAACAGGTTGAAATTTAATAAAGCTTTAAATACCGAATGACACAAATTCGACTTAGGACGAGCAATGGAGAAGCTTGCTAAGCTATCGGTTAAAAACAAGGTAAAAAAAATGAAATCATATGAAAATGATTGAATTCTTAGTAGATGCATAGTACAAAAATTTACAAATGAAGGTAACAGAGTTTTAAGAGATATACAAATGTGCATTTGCGAAGTACCAAGAATAGTAGAGCAAAAAGAAGAAATACAGAAAATTCTAGAATTATGTCACAATGATCCTGTGTTTTGAGGTCATGTAGAAAATAACAGATTTGGAAGGAAATAAGAGCGAGTTTTAGATGGAGAAACATGGAAAAAGATGTGAGAATTTATGTAAGAAAGTGTCACGACTGTCAAATTACCAAAGCGAAACCAGGCCACAAAGAAAAATTTGTCATAACGGACACAGCCATAAAACCGTTATTATGTATATAGACACAGTAGGTCCATTTGTTGAGAATAGTTGAGGTAATCGCTACTGAATAACGATGTTATGTGAACTTACAATGTATGCAGTTATGATACCAGTCCAATATAAAGAGGCTCAGACAATTGCAAGAGGAATATTTGACAATTTCATACCAAGGAACATAGTATAACAATGAGATAATGAAGAAATTAAACTATTGAATATTATTCGTTATTCAATGAACATATGTATTAATAAGGGCAGTTAGCAATCGAGGTAATTTAACGAGCGAGCGAATCGAGCGCATTAATGTTCGAGATTGTTAATCACCATTTTAATTCACGAGTTCGCTACAAAACTTTTTCGTCGACCCTATTTTTAATTTTAAAATATACACAGAATTTTGAGAAACTATAACAATAAAATAAATAGTGACGTGTGGCAGTTAGTACTAACCTTAAATCATATATATTGACATGGGTAATCAATACTTGTAAATATTTAACGTACGTTGTCTGTCAACATGTATAACGTACTTTTATCATCAATTTTCTTATATAGTTAAAAATTTACTATTTTCTTTTCCTTTGGGGGAAGATTTTGGAGTTTGCGCATTTGTATCTAAGCACGTGAGTCGTGATTAAACGGTTGTGTCAGGTAGCAGGTATTATTGTGTTGTTTGGTTCAAATATCATAATATTCCGTAACGAAGGTTTGACGGAAGGAGAACTTGAGAGGTGTTTGTATGAATGTGATGAGAACAATTTATCTATTTTAGAGGATGTAGATGATAATAGTGTGTTGCTAGAAATATGTGACGTCGAGGGTGAGCTGGAAGAAAGTGAGACTAGTTTAGGAAATAATGAAAATATTCAATCGTTTTTTGTTTGGAAATATAGAATAAAAAAATTCAGTTTCGTGTGTCAAATGCAGGTTATAAGCAAGGCAATCTGAATCAAAGTTTCAATGCCAATAGATAATTTTGAAACATTTGTCACTCCAGAAATCGCTGATTGACATAAAACAATTAAGAAACTTGTCACGTTGAAAACAGTTCTAGGTTTGAGAAATGAAGCGTTGATAAAATGAAGAGATATTTTACACATCACTGTATTTTTAATCACATCGACCAAGGAATATCTAAAAACACGGCTACAGCTTTTTTATCAATGTCGAGAAGTAATGGTTCAAACAACATATTATAGACTCAGCGACTGCATAAAGAAACTGACGCAATGAAATGCAATTTGGGTGAGAGCTTTTATTCCTACATCTATGTTGATCACGAATGAGAGCAGAACAGATATTTGTAACATGCTGTACTTAAGACCACGATATTTTATGATCTAAGCCCCAAAATCAAAGTAAGGTTAACATTTTAAAATTAAAAAGATAAACTTTAAAATTATAGACGCGAACGCATCATTATTTGTATGAACAGAAAAGGATAGTGGATATCAATTGTTTGCAATAAGATGGAAGTGGGAGAAATGTTTTAGTAGGTAATCCTACTACACAACAGGTCACTGCGAATATAAATGTATAAGAACAATATCCGTTGGGTTGCATATAATAAAATCATTGATCAATAGAAAATCATTTGAGTTAAAATACATCACAAAATGGACGGTCGACGGAGAGAGTTGATTAACGAGTGTTTTAATACGGGCGATGAACAATCGAGCCAATTTAACGAGCGAGCGACATCAGAAATATGCAATCCAATCAATCGAACCAGTATATTCGAAATGCATTGAAAGATATATTGAAGTAAATAGTTCCCTGCATTTTTTGTTGTTTCTGTGTTGCATATAATAAAATCTTTGATTAATACAAAATCATTCAATAATAGGGATCATTAATGAACAATTTTGAGTGCGTTAATATACACCATGAATGGAAAGCATATTTTACCGCGTATCATCACGAATCTATAAGAAGCTGTGTAAAATTTCACAGAACATTCAACGAGTATGTCAGTAATTTTATAAATAAAACAAAAAATGGTTGGTGGGCTTATGCGAGTATGTTTGCGTATTGTTATTATACAACAATAAGTGAATTCTACTAGAGAGTCATTGTCTTAATTCGTAACCGGCCCAAAATATGACAAATATTCTTTTGGAAATTCAAAATGTCTTGTTCTGTATATGCGCCACTAAGCAAATCGTCTATATAAAAATACTTAGCGATTATTTGATTAGCCTTTGGAATTTTTTTGCATTTTCTTTAGATAATTGATGAGACACCAGACAGCCGAGTACGGAGCAGATGCGGTTCCGTACATAGAAAAATATCGGAAATTATTAAACAAAAATAATTTTATTCCGGACTTTCGTGCAGCTCTGAATGAAGTTCATACGTTATTATTCATTGATATCTTTTTTAACATACAAAACGGCTACAAAAAAATGTATGTACGTGACAGGATCCAAAAGTGATTTCACGGGACTCGCCTACGGCTCGTTCTGAAATAATCCCGTCAAATATCACTTTTAGAACTTGTTAAGTAAAAAAATATTCCTTGAAATGAATTTTAATGGGAAAAAGGTATAAATATAATTTCTCCTTGATTTGATGGATTTTTCCGGAACATAAACTAGTTATTTCTGGGACTTGAAACAATTAGCGATGACCTCTGACTTTTGAGATTGATGAATTGAATGACAAAACTCTTCATAAATATTGTAGGTTCGGTTGATGGTATGAGCATTAATGTTTTTACAGCTACGTTTTCGATGGGGAATTTCCCTTTGAAAATCCATTTTGAGAGAAAAGCAGGTGAACACAAGTCAACACAATCAGAAAAGGTTTCTTTGTTCTTCTAACTTATTTTCTCTTGTATAGCCACGCCACCATGCGACCAGCCTTAGTTTCTAATGAAAAGTAAAATTGTTTTTCCGAACACCAATTTCAGTAAACTACAAATTGAATAGGTCTTCCATATGAGTATATTATATGGTAATTTCCTCCCGTTCGTTGTCACTATTAATAGGAAGGGCCTCATCGTTACGTTACACGTGCGGTTATTTTCACTTTAAAGATTACTGCAGGCGAATAAGTACAAAATATACATGGAGGATGACGATAAGAGGATGTCTATGTCCTAGCATGTGGCCCATGACTTGAGGTTAATAGTCTGAAGTAATTTATAGGGGATGGGTTAGGGTTGTTGTTCTTTGTAGTTCGTCGGGAGTTGGGAGGGTGCTCTACCAACTTACTGACGTCGTGTAAATTAGGTTCGTTTACAGAGTAGTTTCATCTAACATCATCTGACTGTATTATAATTAATATCCCAAAAAGTTGGAAGGTTTCAAATGAAGTTATAAGTTTATTCAACTGTGTTTCTGTTGTTTGTTGTTCATAAATATTTTTTTAATTATTAATTCCATTGCATGGAATTGAAGATCAACAAAAATGTGTGACGTTATCGCTAGAAAGTTGGTGGTAAGTCAGCGGTTCGTTTTTTTCTCAGACTTCTCCTGTTAACTGCACACATGTTAAGTATTTTGTTTTGTCGACGTCGAAGGGAAATGTGTCTACCATTGACAATATAAATGTCGCACCTGAATCATATGAATACACTCCAGCTGTTCAAATATCTATCTGTCTGATATATACCCATAATATATTCGGAAATATGAGAAAATAATTCAAGAGATATATCAATATAGTATCAAACAACAAATGGTTCTTCTTAGGGTATCTGAATTACTTGATTTCTTGTAGTTAAGCAACGTTATTTTGTGTTTTCCCATGTTTCGATTAACATCTCTGCTCCCAAAGTTCACATCCTTATTTGGTTATGACATGCTGAAGAGGCAAAATGAGCCAGAAACATGCATGTCCACGGTTACCACTATATTCCAGTAACCCTTATTTTGCGTGAATTACCTATGAATCTCGTTGTTGTTGTTGTTAACATATTACGCGATATTCCTACATCTTCTTTATATATATATATATATATATATATATATATATATATATATATATATATATATATATATATATATATATGTATATAATACTATAATACTGGTTTATAATGATCACCTTGAATCTATTTTCTTGAATACATTGACGTTGTGACAGAACTGATAAGGCTGCTGATATTCGGATTTGCGTTTGGAATACTGTCCGTAATATTATTTGGCTTATCGATATATTTCAGATCAACTTCAATCATAATGTTGGATGGAGAAATTGATTTGATACCATTTAATCACTTAATTTTCTATCCGAATGATAGTGTCTTTTCATTTTTGGGTTATGTGTAGTTCAGCCATTACAAACTTAATTGAATTATAAAAAATACTTGCTTTCAATTTCTAACAATTTTTATTTAAAATGATTATCAACGTGAAGTACTATGATATATACAAATACTTGGTAAATGAACAAGATGACCTTACTTGTGTTTTGATGTGACAAGTTGAGAATTCTATAATATGTAATGTCAAAAGTTTAGGAACTGTCACGTAGGAGAGTTTTGTTTGGTTACATAATCACAGTGACATATATGTCAAAAAAGTCTATGGAAATGAATAATGCAACAATTCGGAAGAGAAGCAGAAATCACAGAACTTTATATTTATTGTGTCAGGAAATATATGAATTTTGTTGTTGAGTAAATAAAGCTATTATTTAGGTATTAGAAAATAGGAAAAGAGGATAGTTTGTGTATAAGAATAATAATAATTTGGTAGAAAGAACATTTTAAAAGGACACAAACACAATTTAAACAAAAAAATGAACACTTAAGAATTAGAATCAGCACACATATAATCAGGGCATAGCAACAAACAACAATGAGAGCTTGTTGATGAAGAAAAAGTTTTTTGAAAATTAACGAGGTATGACATATGGTGGAAATGACAAGAAATTTTAGATAAAAAACTATTAAAATTGTATAAAAGAGTCCTGAATGAACAGTAGAAGCGTCAAATAAAAATATATAAGAAGGAATACTATAAAGAAGCTACATATAAAATATATAAAATAACAATTATTGAAGTCCCGCCGGCAGTTCTGTATGGTGTAGTTTTGAAAGACAGCACTTCAAGAAGGAGTATTATTGGGGTTGTGAGAACCAGGTTAGTTTTTTTTTGTCTTTGTTGGTGCCAACATTTATGTTTAAAATATAAAACAGATCTGATGAAAGTAATTACAAAACCATTAGTACTTACGCATTTCTATTTAACGTTTATAAATTACGATTTCTCAATTTTCATATTAGCACGAGACACTTTGTTTCTTTGTTCAAATTTATAATACATATTTCCTGACCAATACAAACTAATTAATTTAAATATTCTTGAAATCATTGTTTTCTTAAATATCATTTCAACGGATACGAATTGACATCTGTTATTACTGTGAGATCTGGAATCGACTATTCTACTGAGAAATTTTAACCATAGGCGCACCAAATAATAAAAAAAATATTAAAAATTGTTTGAATGAATAAAACAAAAAATATTGGAGATAAGGTGTAAAAATAACTGGAACCCAAAAAGTAGATAGAGTATCTCATCCTCACCGCATAAATAAATACATAAAATTTGTCTTTTTCTTCTAATGAGCTAGCCACACTAAAACGAAATCAAAATAATAATACAATAATATAAAAAATTACTCTTATACGCACAAGTATAACAATGTATAAATATATATATATATATATATATATATATATATATATATATTTAGTTAACATACAAGATGGGCTCCTCCCATGTTAAATCTGAGGTATAAGTGAGCTCCGCGGCAAAATGGGCTCCGATATACGGAGCCCAGTTTACCAAGTCCTTAAAAGAGCATCAGCTGCCTTATATTTATGTCTAGATTGATTTGGCATAGTTTTTAGAAGGAGCTAATTTTGGCCGTTTTCGTGAATTTGTATATTTTTGTAGTGCGCGTGTATATTTCTAGATGGCGATATGTTGAAAACTTGATATACATTTTATGTTATATTTGTAGGTCTAAGTAGGATCCGATAACTTTGGCACCACTGCAGTTGAGTACCCCATCACTGTAGCGGTCAGAGTGAGCTCCTTCTAGTATTATTCTACTAAATTGGTAAAGAATTACATCATAGGTCATTTCTTGTTACAGTTAAAGTATTATTCAAGGACATCAAAGCTATGAGTCTATTTTTTAATATATATTTAGGAATGAGATACGTATACCATGCAAGGGCTCTCAAGTAATTTGACATTTTAAACGATTCGGTAACGGGAGCTTTGGAGTTGGCTGTTTTTTGTTTTAGATGTGAATGCAAATTATGATTACTTTAATTCATTTAGATAACATAACTCTGTCATTTTGAATCTTGAAAGTAATTTTTATAAAAATATTCAAAACGTTTCAATTACATTGTAGACCTTATTGACTCGAGGCTATAACAATTTTTACTATATTGTGAATAGAAAGTGTGAAATCAATAATCTACTTTTTCAGCTTATAATTTTACTACGTAAGTTCTTCATGAATTTAAAAATGGCTGAGTAATCACGATGTTTATTTCATTGCCTTTTTGTTCCTATTTAGGTTTGAGTTCAATTTGGCATATAGATTTTGGTTTTTTCCTTATGTTTATAGATTATATCTACCGGCTTTAATTTTATGGTAAGATAGACTGAATGAATATAACCAAATATTACGTTAATTACATATAGAGACTGTTTGACGATACCAAAGAAGAGGGACAAGTATCTAAGCTGAAGCCTTCGGATATCCTAAAAATTTTCTAGGAAATAGGACTAAAGGAAATACTCTAGTTTCTCAGACTTTCCTTGGAACTAAGTAGAAAAAAGGAGGCACAATAGATCTCTTAGGTCTCAGTGAATGTCACCCCAGTAAACATTCATACATACACGATACCAAAAATTATTTACTAAATATATCTAGTTTGCCTCCTAACTGAGCTAGAGTTTTTTTCCAATTCTAGCTTTTATTTCTTGTACACATGCGATGTAAACATCAAAATTCTTTTACGTGATTTTCGTTTTTTTCATATAATTTTCTTGCTAGCATTTTAAATTGGCGTCATGAAATTATGTGTTTAATAACAACAAAAATTCAAGTTGTTTATAAATACCATAATAAACAATATACTTGCTCAGCCCCAGTATATTTTAAGAGCTAAAAACTTATCATGCTTCGCTACACTGATGCTTAAAATGGGAAATACTAAGAACAAATTATTTATTTCTGAAGGTAAGCATCCAAATTATAGCATGATCTTGATACACACTCTTCGGTTTTTGTTGATTCGACATAATTTTGGTATTACTGATCTAATTAAAAATCGAGAGCTTCCACTCGAGGGCTTTGATAAATTGACTATTAATATAACATTCCATTGACCAATTGCACTTGAGCAAACATTAGCGACTACAGATATAGTAACTTTCATTTTGAAACGTTGAATATAACTTCAAATGATTCTGACAATTTTGGCAGTAATTGAATTGTCATATCATAATAAAATTTGTGCACGGCTGTTTGATAATTGATAATGTTTACATTTTACCTGTCGAGCTTCCTAAGAATGATGACGTTCATTATTCACTAGTCAATAGTAAGTATTGATAATCAACAAATCCCAGTCAGGCCGTCGCAGAGCGAGTTCCAGCGATTACAATACAGCTGATAGCTAGTATTTTGATTATTATACTGAATTGAAATTACCAGAAAGTTTAATATGAAAAACGAATCAGACGGTGAAATGAACGTTACCCCACCGAACATAAGGGAAGCAGCACAAATATGTCGACTCATTAGCTTGTACCCGCGACTTCGTCGACGTAGATCGTCAAATTAAATATTATGCAGATATGTAACTTATCTTGCTGCAAAAAATTCGTTGTTTTTTTTAATTCAAACAAATTCAATATTTAAAACGAAACAACGTGGAATTTTATTATTATATATTATTGTGAAGTTAAATAAATTTTTACAATTATACATATCCACACATGTAGTAGTGTGTGCACAACATAAATTTAGTTCAGCTCGTAAGTTTAAAAAACTCCAAAACTGTGTACTTTTTTTAATTTTACTACTCCATATCTAGCAAACTAGGGTGAATATAACATACCAAAGTCCTAAAAAATGGACGCCTCTTTGCATAAAACAGCGCGATATCTTTTCAGTATATTTAGCAGTTATTTCGGGCTCCAGTGGAGTACAAACATGTACTGTACAAGGCAGGTGGTTAGACAAAATTATTTTGTAATTGTTATCTGTATTGTGTGATGACATTTCGATTTATTAGAATATTAAATTTGGCTTTAAATCGGGTTCCAGATTGTAAGTATTTTTACAAAGTTTAATTTATATGATAGTGTGTGATGACAAATAATGTTTATATTAATACTTTTAGAAAATTAGTCTATTTTTCTTGAAACATTTTTACATTGTTTTCAAGCTAAACAAAAGCCATCATATAACACATCCACAATGCTTTTGAAAAAGTATTATTTTTGTGGAAGATTAAAGTACCATATAAAATTACAAAGCTGGTCGGAATTAAATACATTGATAAAATTACCAATAATATCCAATGGAAAACCAAATATTTTACTTCTTAAAACATTTCCACATCGAGTCTACAACTAAGATAGGACGGCTGGCTGTATCTGAAGAACCGATAATCGTTGATAGAGAAATTACTGAAAATTGGATTTAAATTAAAGTATTATGTATTATGGAATATCAACAATACCTCTTTTGTTATTATCAATCAATCCTAAATTATTTTGAATGAAAAATCCTCAAATAATTGGTGTACGAAAGGGCAAAATAAATCAATGATTATAACCCGTTTATTTCAATAGAATTTGACAAAATTGGTTGAATTTTTTACCAAATGAATAACAAATCGGATAGTTTCAAATCTCTTTACGGAGATATCCAACAATTTCATCATTTCAGTTCAAAAGGTTTAACAAGGTATTTAGTTTCTATAGTGATAAAGTGAAACAGAATTTTAATTTTTCTTACGAGCACGAGATACTTTTCACAAATTATGTAGCATACACCCTATAAAAAGCATATCTTTTTATGGGGTGTTCCATTTAGAATTGTCCATATGGTAACTGGAGGTACCTATACCTCCTTACCGATACCCAGAAAGTTTTATTATAAATATTATAAAACGATGTAATCCCGTTGTATTGACACCTTCCAATATTTTTGTGCGTACTTGGCAAACAATTCACATATGCATTTAGTGGTAACATATTTCCGCTATAACCAGAGGCGTCCAGTGGGATAGAATAACAATAATAGTTTTTAATGTATATCATCTTAGAGTGAAAATTTGATAAACATCAATATAAAAAGATCATTTGAGATGGAATCAACTAAAACTTATAAATATCATAACCAAATCAGCAAAATAGTGTTGACTAGTGCGAAATAAGAGATAAAATAAAATTAGGTATTATAAACATTCCATTTAATCTCGAATAACTTGAAAACTTCGTACTGTATCGCATAGAGACAGGAAGTTAATATTTACGTAGAAAGTAACGGGGTATCGAAAATACATGCTGAAATCATTTTTACGATAGTGGCGTAGATTGTAGGGGGGAAAAGAAGTATTTATCCCTACCGCATGCCTCTAGTGATAGAGGAAAATTATATTTTACCACTAAGTGAAGTATCCTTATATATAAAAAGTGGAAGGTGTGAAAACAATGGACTACAATCATTTCAAATATTTATGATATAACACCCTAGATCTCAGTAAGAAGGAATATTTTACTGAAGTGTTCTCGAATCTTCATATTTTGTGCTAAGGGTTCTCCAGTTACTATATGGACAATTGTTAATGAACCACCCTGTATAAATATGACTGTTGTACAAGGGAAAAATACCATTTTTTACGATAACGTCAAAATTTCACTAAATTATGTTAAATCTGACGTTTTTACGTAGATGTGAGAGGTTCTGTGTTTGCTTGTATTTAGTTTATGTAGCTTTAATTACCTAGAACGATCGGAATAACAAATTTAGAAAAAAAAATGAAAAATTGTTACCTGAACTTTTATAAGTTAGAATGATAAAAAGGTTTATGATAAACCCTGAAAAATATGGTGAGTTAAGGGTTGATGTATGCGGTTGGAAAGGAATGAAAAATGGTATTCCTGCTATTTACAGTGAAAGGTAAAGTCGTACGAATAAATATCCAGTGGAATAATTGTAGATACTAAAAAAATCTACAATTCTTCGAACACATGCTCAAATCTTCTTTTTCTGTGTTGTTTTTCTTTGTCGTGAAAATAATTTATTGTTGACGAAATTAAGTATACGAGTATGTACACTATTTCATATCTCACATGAAAGTATTTTATTGAAAACAATTAATAAGCTTGCGAGATATTTATTTTTTCTGGTCTGAAACACTTTGTTGAAGAAAATTGAACTGTGAAATATCATGGTACAGAATAACCATAAACATCCGTCTTAAGCGCAACAAAGCGGTAAAATAAAAGGTACTTTGAAGATAGGGCTTAGAAAAATGACTATTAATATACAAATAATAATTATTTTTTATTAAGTAATAAAGACAAAAAAATCTCTAAAACCATTACATTCAGGCATAGGGAAATGTTAAGAATATATGGTTGAAATCTAATATAGAATTGAGGCGACTAAAAAATATGTTTGCCATTTAAAAAAACACAGTTATTACTATTATTCATTATCCAAAATTTACGTTAATTATTCTTCAGCCTGTATAAAAAATTAAACATGTTCTTCTGGGATATTATTGAGTTACCTTACAGTGACCGATGTAGATGGTGAAAATTGAATAATTATAATTTATCATCAAATTTATAGTTTATAAATAACAGTCAAACGGGAATTTATGTAATAAAATGATTATCATCTCGCGATCACACTAAATTATATTACTTTGTCATAATAAGTTGTTGATAATTATATCAGCAATTTAGAAAGTTAAAAATATACTGGGTGTTTCATTTGGAATAACGAAGTGGACTGCAACATAACTATGAGTATGTATCAAATAAATCATAATATATTAGGGGTAAGCTATTTACGTAATAGCCGATAAATATTAAACAGTTTATTCATAACTAAAATAGATGAGAATATTTTCTTGTTTCATACTTTTTCCATTAGTCGGGTTTTAGTTTTTGAATCTACTTTTTATTTCGTATGCGATTACATCCTATAGCGGATACTTTCAATATACTTTTTCAATTTTGAAATGTAGAGTCATGGGTTATCTGTTTACAGAATACAGCAGGCATCTTTTGAATTTGCACACCTACTAAAGTTGTGGAGATTAATTATAAGGAATTAATCTCGTGTACTGACAAGAAGTGTGAATATTAAAACAATCGTTAAAATTCATAAAATTTAAAAATGGAAACTCAATTGACATAAAACATAAAATTGGTAGTTTTGAAAAAAGTTTGATACTGTATTGTTTTCATAAATGATTTAAATTGTCTAATTTCATAACAGACATTGTTTGTTGGCACTGGACAATGTCTCAGTAACACGGAAACATCTGGTTCTGAATATTTACCACCCGAGGAAAGTTTTTTCCAATAATTCAAACAGAGAAAACAATATTTTTGACTCATCAGAGCGTATCACGATCCCACAAAATAAGGTGCCGTTGACAAGCTATGCCGTTTTACAGAACTTTACCTTGGATTTCCACTACAATTCGAAAAATGAAATCGTAACACGTGATTTAACACTGGGAGATTCTACGTTTTAAAAAAATAATGATTCACATATAGAACAGATGTCGTTTTCATTTCAACTTGATCCAGTATGCTCTTTCATATTCGAAAATGATTCATCACTTAAAAAGTAAAACATACAGCACTGGATAGTTCAACGGAAAAAACCAAGCCGCTTGGTTCTGATTAATTTGTTATTCAAAGTTTTTTATCCTTAGACAAGGGTTCAAAACTACGAAAACACGCTTTGGATCAAAATCGACGTCATGGAGATTTTGTAACGATATAATTCCGATTAACGAAAACAAGAAAAGCAATTTGAACCGTAGTATTTCTTGTAAATTTTGCAAAGGGTATTTTGGCTAGTCGCTTCAGGGTTTTTTTAACTACGATTCATTTATCTCCAGAAAAGGTAACATTGATAACACTTGCTGCTTGCACACTTCACAACTTGTTAACAGAAAAAAGAAAACACCTGTATACACGTCAAGAAATAATTTGTAGAACTGAAAGTGGTCAACAGTTTCTTGATATTCATACTGAAGAGGAACTTCCTGAAATGGAACCTCTGTTTAGACAACTTGATATTGGTGGAAACCGTCATGGACGCGGAATAAGAGACAATTTTAAAGATTTTTATAATGGCCCTGGAACAGTGCCATGGCAAGATAAATATGCCTAAACTCACCTCATCCTCAATTACTCCAGCACCATCTATGTCACCAACAGTTTCAGTTGGCTCTGGACGTGGGGCAGGATCCAAATTGGATGTAGATTCATCTGCATCAGTCGCTTTGTCCAAAAATTTTAATAGAGGAAACCAATAGACCGTAGGCGTATAAATCTCATCTCCCTCAGCACCACTTTTTATGCTTCTTGTCACCTATGAATATAAAAAATATTGTAACAACCGATACATAATAAATAACTAAATAATTAATTTACCTTCAATTTTTCCGCCAAGTACTGACTTCTTAAACCATTTAACTTCTTTTTAACGTCATTAACTGTACAATCTTCACTAATTGTTTTTATCGACTCAGCTATTCTCTGGTAAGCCTCCAATCTTTTATTTCTGTTTTTATAGTCAGCATGAACACTGTTATATAAAAATTCGTTTGCTTCATATTCACTGATTAACAATTTAGTAGCACGAACGTTCCACGAAAACTTATTTTCCGGCATGTTGTTTACTTTAACCTGCTTTTTAACGCCACTTCTTTTATCAAATGTAGTCACCTGCTGCTATGTTTTACAACAGATCTTTTATCCAAGAAACAGTTTATAAAATATAGCATATTACACCATAAATGTTTTCATCATATTTCTTTTATAAAAGTTCTTTATCAAAGAACTTTTACAGTCTAATACCGGCCTTATGCCAAAAAGTCTTTAGGGTGGCACGTAAAAAAATGCCCTTCGAATCCTGATCCCAAAAAACATTTAAGATCACAAGATCACAGATGATGATATTTCTCTTATGGTAAGCCTTTTTATTATTAATATTTTGCAGGGCTGTTAATCCTTACCCATGCGGATTAGTTTTAGACTGATTTTGACCCAAAAATATGGATAGTTATAGAGTTAGTGAAAAAATATTTGAAATGAAATTCTTACTAGGTCTTATTTTTTGCTATTTTCTGCCATACTATTTCATACACTGTGAGACAAAAAATAGAGGACGGTAAATATTCCGAAATTGCGATTATCTTATAAATGATCCTATATTTAGAAATTTCGTCGGTATATTTCTTCATTTTTGTATTATTACTGTTGGTTTTGTTACTTGTTAAATTCTTCAATTTTTGAGATATACATTTTCAAAGTTAGTGCCAATCAAGATTTTATTCACGTCAATAATTACCGTGTAATACAAAATAGATAATATACTCAACGTCTTGTATATTATAGAACTGTATATATAAATAAAAAGAGGCAGGTATTTAATGGATATTTTTAAAATAACATGCTAAATACATACAGTGGCTTTTTAATTTTTTTATACTATATAAGTGATATTCAATGGCTATGTGTAAAGCAATTCTGCCGGGTTTTTCATTTACGATTTTAATCACAATTCTTAAATGTTTTAGTTTTTGACACAGGAGCTATTGAGAACTTATTTATTCCACAGTTGATCACTTGTACAAAGAAAACAATTTAAATAGGCGGTTAATTAATTCAATAATGGATTTGAATCACTAAATATCACTTCAAAAAAAATACCTTTGTTATGTGTTGAGCATGTTTATTTAAAAATACCCATTAATTACTTGCCTAGTCGATATATTTAAGAACACTCTGTATAATTAAGTATATTTTCATATTATTGTGTGATGTACAATAACTGCATCCAAAATATATTTTCGATGTTGTATTACACGAAGAATTATTATAATAAAATTTTAATTGTTCATGACTTTAAAAATGTATATTTCAAAAACTGATCATAGGCAAATCTTAGGAATTCAACACTTTCATTGAGTACTAAAACTAATAACAAATACTTACAGACATTAACCACAAGTCTAACAATTAAGCTGAGCCTATCAGCAATTTAAGTAACTAGATCGAGTACAAATGCATATCAAGTTTTCAAAGAAAGATACCAGTCGCCACTTTCCATAAAAAGTGCAGGGTCCTCATTCGGATCAACTATTAATACAAAAAGAATTAGGTGTGCATAAAATGGGAAGGAGAAGGTAGCATATTCTTGTAAATGCATCAATCAATAATGTGAATGTATATTTCCATAAAAATATATAATATAAGCTAGACTATTGAGCTTATTTTCGTCAACAGGTTTTTATATGATATGCAAATATGATAATTTATAGGTATCATTACTTTTTCACTCTTTCATGTTATAAACAATCTCAGTCTCTTCAATATAAGTTAATTGTTTTAAATTTATAATTTTTATTTCTCATAGTTGTTGTTTCAAATTAACAATTGCAGTCTCAGATTAAAATTTCTTACGGAGAAAGCCGATTGCAATCGTTTTATACAATGTCAATACCTAACTGGCAATTATACTTTTGATTGGATGTATTAACTGGCAGATAGTATATGTGGCATCGCCGCAAGGAGTCCATATTACCTGAAATGTATCATATACGGAGCCTACCTTGCTTTTGAAGTATGGAAATATACACCAACGGAGCCTACCGTAACCGCTACATATAACGGATCCCACTACGACGTCAACTCATATAGTGGTATACATGAAATATACGCTAGGAGCCCAAATTAGACTACAGGTATAACGGAGTTCACAATAGCCTGCAACAGTATATATATATATATATATATATATATATATATATATATATAAACTGGATAGAACGGGGAGAGAAATGATGATTTATAGTTATTATTAGTTTAGTTTATATTTAGTTTTGATTTGCCCGGTATATTGTAAAAATTTAAAATTTTATTACTAAAATGGTTATATTTTAAAACATGAGAAACTCTTTAACCTCAGAGTAGGGTTCAGGTATAGAGAAACAAAAATTCAATTTATAGTGTGAGCGTCTAAATTTGATTAAATATCTCTGTCTTCATAAAAATGTTGTTAATAAAAATGTACTTGCATGTTTAATAATACGTAATAAATTCTTAAGACGGTCCTGTGTTTCAAGTTGAACCTTTTTACTATTCACAGATGTCAGTTCAAACTACCAACGGTTCAAACTAGATGGAGCCATCACCACAAAGAAATAAAATGTATCAAAAACAATTTTACAATGTTCTTCAAACTAGAAAGAACGTTATTTAATATTTTGAATAGACAAATACATTGTTCTTTTACAAGACACAAATTAATAAAAAAAAACCTACTATCTATTATGACCACTCATTCAAACAAAATCACGTTCTCACATGAAAAAATTATCTCTATATACAAATCTAAAATAGGCAACATTTAATACAAATCTTATAATACTGAAACTTCTATATAAACGATTATTATATCAAAATGGCGAAACACAATGGTTGTAAATGTTTGTTTAATACCAAAGTTCAATTTTTTTTACTAAATTGGTAAGTTTTATTCAAACTTTTTTATGTATAATGAAAATAGTCTAAATACCTTATTCCTGTATAGTAATTCACTTCAATTATCCTTTACTTTATTTTAGGTTACCTTCTGGAAATTGTCACATCACTGGTCCAGCTTACACAAAATCAGGAATCAATGCTATGTCCCGTCCACATCAATACATTTCAGTCCAATTACATAATCAAAAGCTTTCTAAAAGGTATGGTGGATATATCCATTCCACCATACAAATATTAATCAAGTATTATATATCAATTATACGGTTAGTATTCAAACATAATTACCAAATTGTTTCTTAGTTTCTACATCTGCTTGTTTAAATATATAATCTATCATATCATAAGTACAATGTATCTCTCTTTTCTGAATTTTGATGCCAAATATCTTATTTTTCGAAAAGTTTTCTTAATTCCCAAAATTTTGCTGCTTCTCAAATTTTCTACCACCCAAAAAGAATTTTACCTAGTCAATAGTCTGTATAATCAACAAACTTTTCTCCTTCAATTTTTTTATTATTAACAACTACTTGTCGCAGATTAAAAGTTTGTTGAATACATTCCACCAATCAGATTTGGTTATCAAAACTTTTCTTTATAGATTTCATTTCAAATAGTGAATTGTCCATCTATCATTTGAAAACGCTTTGTTTTAAGGTTCTTTAATGATTTTAACTCATATTGTGTCTCTTAAATTATATTTCATTTAGTTTACAAAATGACATTTTCAAATTTACAAAATATGTGTTCATAACGTCAAACCGTTCAATAAATGTCACATTCCATAGAATTATTGTCTTTCAGTTTACTTCTTATATCGTTATGTTTTTAAATATTTATAAAATCTTATTTACATGTCCTTCAAACCCTAATATTCATTTTAAAAAGAATCTCACTATTTATTTACCTTGACAATAAAAATAAAGGATTATCATTTCCATTTGTATATGTAACAACGTTCTAATATTCCGTCTTGTAGGTTTATAGAGATTTTGTTAATTCATTTCACAAATGTTTCTTTTAAATCTTATTTTAAATTATACAGTTAGATGCTTTCTCTATTGAATAGTACATGGTACAGATTGTCTCCTTTTTTAGATAATCTTTTTAAAAAAATTGAAATTTCAAAAAAATTTTATTTCTTGAAATAAGTAGTTTTTTTATTTTATGTTCGGTATACAGGGTGTTGTTTTACTCTATGTTAACATCCCCTAAATTTTGCGTTTATCAAATTTTTATGTAAGTAAATATTTTATGAACGCAAATTTTACTTCTAATAATTTGTTCTAAACATTGTCTTCCAATTTTACTAATAATACATTTCTTTTTATTTCAGGTCGCTGTTACAAAGATGATTCTGGAATCCTGTATTGCAGTATCCTCTTCAATTAGTTCTTATTTATTTATAATACTATAAATTCTTAGTTTATTTTTAGTTTCAAGTTTCATTTATAAGTTTCATCCAAAGGAATTAGTTTAAAAATTCATGTTATAAATCCATTCTTGAAATTTCTTTAATGTTCGTTATGCGTCTTATTACTTCTACATTTTTCAGAGTCGCTTATCTCGGTACAATTTATTAATTTATATTTCTTGTGTTACATCTTTCTATAATACTGTCTTTAAGATATTTCTTCTATTTCTAAATCAACTTCTTTTCTATATTTATAAGGTATGGGATATGTTCTTATTCTGAAATTTTCTATTCCTCTAGCTTCTATCTTATGTACATAATTATTTGCCATTCTCATCTCCTTTTTAATCAATCCTTCATACTTCATAATCAAATTCTTCACTTTCTCTTCATATTCTTTATTTCCACACACTAATACCAATTCCTCCATAATTATATTCCTTTCTATATTCCATAACTGCCTATTATCCTCTCCAATTTCCAATTCGTCCATATTTCCACTCCTTTTTATATTCCATAACTTCCTATTATCCTCTTCAATTGCCAATAATTCCATATTTCCATTCTTTTCTATATTCCATAACTGCCTATTATCCTCTTCAATTTCTAATTCTTCCATATTTTCTTTTTCAAATTCAATCTTATTACCATTTAATTCTATCTCCATCTTTTCAAAATCAATTCTTGCTTCATATTTCGTTAATTCATCTATTCCTATAACTATGTCTGTTTCTAAATTATCCACTAGCAATAATTGCATCTCAACTTCTTTCCCATCCTTTAATTCAATGCTTTGTATTATAGATCTGCTAACTTCACACAATTTCTTTCCATTTGCTCCTATTAATGTAGTTTTCGGTATCTTGACTAGCTTGTTTTCATAATTTTTAATATTTTCTTCTATCAATTTTGTTTTTATTATGGACGCTTCCGAACCTGTATCTATTAATATTTTTTATTAATCCCGTTATTTCCTTTAATTCCAAATCTTCCCCAAATTTAATATAATCCCTTGGATGTTCATATGTTATCACTCTCTCTTCTCTCCTTTGAATACTGTTCTCAGTAATTGTTATTTTTGTTGTTGTTATATTTAAAGTTTTTGTTATAGTTGTTTTGTTTGCTATCGTTCTTATTATAGTTATTGTTATTTCCTGAATTGTTGTTATATCTGTTAATGTAATTATTTCTGTATTTCATGATCATATCTTTACATATTCTAATTTCTATCTATGTACAAAATTATATTTACATATGTTTTTTTTTTACATTATTTGTTAATTTTAACTTTTTATTTACATGTGGTTTTTATATCCCTTCTTGACCTTTTACAATTCCTTATTCGTCTTTCAGATTCCGGTCCTATAGTACAGCCTTATTATTCAATTTTATTTTCTTTTCCTAAATTTCGTCTTATTTTCTCCTCTTATTGTTTGATTCTCTTGTATCCTAAGTTTCTTTAAATTTTCCACTGTGTCTTTTTTTAATTTGTTATCCCCTATCTCATCAATTTCTCCCAATGGATTCATGAAAATTTGTGTTTCCAATTTCTTCATATTATTGTTCCTTCTTTTTATTATTCCATTTCCCATAATACTCTTACTTCCTGTCATTTCATTTTTGATTGTCCTATTAAAATTTCTTGGATCAATTATCTCTATTTTTCTGCCAAGTTTCAATCTCGTTTCGAAATTTTCTGCATGAATTATTGTTTCTATATTCTGTCTTATGGTTTCTTCTATTTCTTCCTTGGTATCTTGTAATATCTTATTCATTTCCTCTAACTTCCAATTAAGTTGTATCCCCCTATTTTTATTATTATTTCTTTTACCATATGTCACTATTCATTTCAATATATTAACATCTGGGTCTGGTATTTTCCAATAAATCTCTTTTTCATAAATTTTCATGACTTCCTCACTTCCTAAATTCTGTAAATTGCTATCTATCATTCCCTCATTTATTTGTGTTTGTATTTTTACTTCATCAATTTCCATTTTATTACTTAATTTCTGTTCTATAGTATCATCATTTATATTTTCATTTTGTAACTTTACATCCATTTGAATCTCTCCTTTGAAATCCTTTTCCTTCTCTTCTATTTCCTTGATTCTGTTGATCTGTGAATTGTCTATTTCTGTGGTTTTTTCAATCCCCTCTCCTCTTATTTCTTGTTTAGTGGATTCTGTTTTATTTTCTATGTATGTGTTTGATTTTTCCAATATCTTCTCAAAATGTCCCAATTTTTCTTCCATCAATTTTATTATTAGATCCTTAGTTTGTTTTATTTCTTCCTTATTCTGGTCCATCTTTATATTCATTTCTTGTTTTAATTCTTCCTTATTTTTATTCATATCTCCCCTAATATTATTCATTTCTCGATTTAAATTTCCATTCATATTATTCATATCTCCCCTTATGTCATCCTTCATACTATTCATATTTTGATCCATTCTTTTCATATCTTCCTTATTTTGTTTCATCATCATTTGAAGCATACTCATTACATCCATTTCCTCTTTCTCTTTTGATTTTTGTTTGACCTCTTGTCCTGTTTCTTCTGATAATGGTGCATCTTCTTCCTCCTGACCTTGTTCTGCAATGTCTTCTTCCGAATGTTCTCTCCCCTGTTCCAAGTATTGTACCTGAAAATCTCCTCTACCATTACTCCTTTCTTCTCTTTCTTCATCAGACCTACTTTCGACTCCTACCTGCTTTCCGTCCCTTAATGTCATTTTCCGTTCCATTTTATGTATTTAATCCTTTTTTAATACAGTCAAAAAATTATTTCAATTGTTTTTATTATTATTTACAAAATTTCTATAATAGCTCCACGTTGCGGTGACATGTTAAACTGATATGTAAGGTGTGTAATTTAAATGTTTCAAAACAAATATACTTTCCCTAATTTGCCCTACGTTGGGCCGACATGTTAAACTGGATAGAACGGGGAGAGAAATAATGATTTATAGTTATTATTAGTTTAGTTTATATTTAGTTTTGATTTGCCCGGTATATTGTAAAAATTTAAAATTTTATTACTAAAATGGTTATATTTTAAAACATGAGAAACTCTTTAACCTCAGAGTAGGGTTCAGGTATAGAGAAACAAAAATTCAATTTATAGTGTGAGCGTCTAAATTTGATTAAATATCTCTGTCTTCATAAAAATTTTGTTAATAAAAATGTACTTGAATGTTTAATAATACGTAATAAATTCTTAAGACGGTCCTGTGTTTCAAGTTGAACCTTTTTACTATTCACAGATGTCAGTTTAAACTACCAACGGTTCAAACTAGATGGAGCCATCACCACAAAGAAATAAAATGTATCAAAAACAATTTTACAATGTTCTTCAAACTAGAAAGAACGTTATTTAATATTTTGAATAGACAAATACATTGTTCTTTTACAAGACACAAATTAATAAAAAAAAACCTACTATCTATTATGACCACTCATTCAAACAAAATCACGTTCTCACATGAAAAAATTATCTCTATATACAAATCTAAAATAGGCAACATTTAATACAAATCTTATAATACTGAAACTTCTATATAAACGATTATTATATCAAAATGGCGAAACACAATGGTTGTAAATGTTTGTTTAATACCAAAGTTCAATTTTTTTTACTAAATTGGTAAGTTTTATTCAAACTTTTTTATGTATAATGAAAATAGTCTAAATACCTTATTCCTGTATAGTAATTCACTTCAATTATCCTTTACTTTATTTTAGGTTACCTTCTGGAAATTGTCACATCACTGGTCCAGCTTACACAAAATCAGGAATCAATGCTATGTCCCGTCCACATCAATACATTTCAGTCCAATTACATAATCAAAAGCTTTCTAAAAGGTATGGTGGATATATCCATTCCACCATACAAATATTAATCAAGTATTATATATCAATTATACGGTTAGTATTCAAACATAATTACCAGATTGTTTCTTAGTTTCTACATCTGCTTGTTTAAATATATAATCTATCATATCATAAGTACAATGTATCTCTCTTTTCTGAATTTTGATGCCAAATATCTTATTTTTCGAAAAGTTTTCTTAATTCCCAAAATTTTGCTGCTTCTCAAATTTTCTACCACCCAAAAAGAATTTTACCTAGTCAATAGTCTGTATAATCAACAAACTTTTCTCCTTCAATTTTTTTATTATTAACAACTACTTGTCGCAGATTAAAAGTTTGTTGAATACATTCCACCAATCAGATTTGGTTATCAAAACTTTTCTTTATAGATTTCATTTCAAATAGTGAATTGTCCATCTATCATTTGAAAACGCTTTGTTTTAAGGTTCTTTAATGATTTTAACTCATATTGTGTCTCTCAAATTATATTTCAATTAGTTTACAAAATGACGTTTTCAAACTTACAAAATATGTGTTCATAACGTCAAACCGTTCAATAAATGTCACATTCCATAGAATTAATGTCTTTCAGTTTACTTCTTATATCGTTATGTTTTTAAATATTTATAAAATCTTATTCACATGTCCTTCAAACCCTAATATTCATTTTAAAAAGAATCTCACTATTTATTTACCTTGACAATAAAAATAAAGGATTATCATTTCCATTTGTATATGTAACAACGTTCTAATATTCCGTCTTGTAGGTTTATAGAGATTTTGTTAATTCATTTCACAAATGTTTTTTTTAAATCTTATTTTAAATTATACAGTTAGATGCTTTCTCTATTGAATAGTACATGGTACAGATTGTCTCCTTTTTTAGATAATCTTTTTAAAAAAATTGAAATTTCAAAAAATTTTTATTTCTTGAAATAAGTAGTTTTTTTATTTTATGTTCGGTATACAGGGTGTTGTTTTACTCTATGTTAATATATATATATATATATATATATATATATATATATATATATATATATATATATATATATATATATAACAACAACAAATATATTCATGGGTAATTCACGCAAAATAAAGGGCTACTGAAATAGAGTGGTAACCGTGGACATGCATGTTTCTGGCTCATTTTGCCTCATCAGCACGGCATAACCAAATAAGGATGTGAAATTTGGGAGCAAAGATGTTAATCGAAACATGGGAAAACACAAAATAACGGATTTCAGCAGGGAAACCAAACGCTCATTTGTGTCTTCAATTGGAAGATCCCGAGTTTTCAGGACATCAACCAACATCGACACGGAGGCGCATATAGCCCCCCCGCCATGAACCTTCCGACCCATAGTAAATAACAAAGAAGATGTAGGAATATCGCGTGATATATTAACAACAACAACAAATATATTCATGGGTAATTCACGCAAAATAAAGGGCTACTGAAATAGAGTGGTAACCGTGGACATGCATGTTTCTGGCTCATTTTGCCTCATCCTTATTTGGTTATGCCGTGCTGATGAGGCAAAATGAGCCAGAAACATGCATGTCCACGGTTACCACTCTATTTCAGTAGCCCTTTATTTTGCGTGAATTACCCATGAATATATTTGTTGTTGTTGTTAATATATCACGCGATATTCCTACATCTTCTTTGTTATTTACTATGGGTCGGAAGGTTCATGGCGGGGGGGCTATATGCGCCTCCGTGTCGATGTTGGTTGATGTCCTGAAAACTCGGGATCTTCCAATTGAAGACACAAATGAGCGTTTGGTTTCCCTGCTGAAATCCGTTATTTTGTGTTTTCCCATGTTTCGATTAACATCTTTGCTCCCAAATTTCACATCCTTATTTGGTTATGCCGTGCTGATGAGGCAAAATGAGCCAGAAACATGCATGTCCACGGTTACCACTCTATTTCAGTAGCCCTTTATTTTGCGTGAATTACCCATGAATATATTTGTTGTTGTTGTTAATATATCACGCGATATTCCTACATCTTCTTTGTTATATATATATATATATATATATATATATTTATATATATAAATTTCGATTTTCTACTACACCTGTTTTAGTCGAAATTTCAATAATTTCGACTTATTGGCCTGACCGTTCTTCGAAGGGCAAAACAACTACATTCCTGGCTAATACCACGCAGAATATTGAATTACATCCCCTTCGAAAACCGTGACGTCGATCGGCCATTTTGCCGATACGGACATCTGTGGTGATTCGCAACTGATAGCGGAAGAGCATAGTACACTTACGCGTTTCGACCTTCTTGGGTCTCTTCAAGAGTGCCGTAATGCCTTCCAGTTCAGAATCTCTAATCCGAACTGAAGATTACACCCTCCGACAACTTCTCTTGGTTCGTGTAGTTACACAAGCGAGAAGTAGTCAGTTGGCGCCATCTTCACTTTCAGTTGCGAACCAACACTTCAGATAAATGCGACCGTATTAGTCGTATTAAATAAAAATTAATATAATTTCATAAAATACGAGGTGCTATATGAAATATAAATTTCGATTTTCTACTACACCTGTTTTAGTCGAAATTTCAATAATTTCGACTTATTGGCCTGACCGTTCTTCGAAGGGCAAAACGACTACATTCCTGGCTAATACCACGCAGAATATTGAATTACATCCCCTTCGAAAACCGTGACGTCGATCGGCCATTTTGCCGATACGGACATCTGTGGTGATTCGAATTTTATGAAATTATAATAATTTTTATTTAATACGACTAATACGGTCGCATTTATCTGAGGTGTTGGTTCGCAACTGAAAGTGAAGATGGCGCCAACTGACTACTTCTCGCTTGTGTAACTACACGAACCAAGAGAAGTTGTCGGAGGGTGTAATCTTCAGTTCGGATTAGAGATTCTGAACTGGAAGGCATTACGGCACTCTTGAAGAGACCCAAGAAGGTCGAAACGCGTAAGTGTACGATGCTCTTCCGCTATCAGTTGCGAATCACCACAGATGTCCGTATCGGCAAAATGGCCGATCGACGTCACGGTTTTCGAAGGGGATGTAATTCAATATTCTGCATGGTATTAGCCAGGAATGTAGTTGTTTTGCCCTTAGAAGAACGGTCAGGCCAATAAGTCGAAATTATTGAAATTTCGACTAAAACAGGTGTAGTAGAAAATCGAAATTTATATTTCATATAGCACCTCGTATTTTATGAAATTATATTAATTTTTATATTAATATATATATATATATATATATATATATATATATATATATATATATATTGGAACAGTGCAAAGGTATAATAGCCAATAAATAACATAATTAATGCGAAGAAAAGAAAAATAAACTCGAACGAATAGTAAATATAACAAATTGACATGTAATCCAAGTGAGGTTATATTGATCACACATTGCAAGGATTAAAATAGACGTAACTAAAAAATCCTAATTATCACTTGCTTTCATTAATAAAAAAAATCATAGTATTTAAAGCAATAGTAGTAAATAATAATATAAAACATTACAGAGATACAACAGGAAATTAAAAAACAGATTGTAGCCATGTAATAAACAAATAAATATAAGTCATTTAAAATTCAAAACATTCAGACACAATAACAATCAACAAACTTTAATTGTAAATGTTAATATTTAATTATAAGAGTGTAATTGAAAATGAACCGAGCAGTTAATGAATAAACGGAAGACTTTCAAAATGAATTTCAATATAGTTATTATTTTGATATAAATTTAGAGAAATTTTGAGTATGGTGACAATTTATATTCATGATGAACTCTACAATGAATTTACTCATGATTCAGATATTTTTATTTAATTCAATAGTTCTTATGTAACTTTTTGATCATCCTGGTACATAGCGATTGACAGAAAATTTAATTAATTTCATGAAATCAAGTTAGTTTTTTTTAAAAGGTCTATAAGAATCTGTGTAGAATTTGACAGATAGTTTATTATATTTGAATCGTCAAGGGTAGATGTACAAAATTGTGTCCTAAGAATTTACGGGAGAACAAATGAACTGAAATGGAAGAAGCCATATTGAAAATTGGGGAGAGTGGTGAAAAAACTTGGAGCATGAGGAAGAATAACATGATAAATTAACAAATTACATATAAAATTAGATAACAAATACAGAACTTACCTCAAGTAAACCAGGACTAAACTGTGAGTCATTTATTTCAATACTAAACATTACATCTTGAAAGTGTATATATTTAGAACATTTTCCGTACTTACAAACATTCAACTCAATATTATCGAAGCCATATAACTGTAAAGAGACAGAAATTGTGTTATTAGTGATAATTAAGAATTTTTTTGATGAATTTTATAATAGTAAATTGTAGATAATAAGAAATAATTTAATCAGCTTACCTACCAACAATATGAGCTCATATAAACTATTATACTTATAATCTGAAAGTATTTCAATATTCCCATATTAATTTCAATCATTTAACAAATAATATTCGTTTCATTTCAAATCTTGCATATAATAACCTTACTCTTACTAAATAATTTTATCTCTCAGAACAGTTTTCAGATTATACCTAGATAAGTTATACATCCAGTGGTCTGGTCTGAATTTAAGGAAGGAATTTTACCGTTTTGAATGTTCAATGAATTAAATATAATTATTTGTATAAATTTACAATTAGTGTGTCGGTTATTTTCCCAATTTTCAGGAATCAGAAGACGACAAATGTTTTATTCACTGTGGATTTAAAAAAAAATCTGCAGTAAGGTAGGCAACCCTATCTACGCCCACATACAGAATTCTTTTAAATAAATATACTATATGTAAAAGTTTATTTTTCTTTAAATTTGGTTACGTTCTCGTTAATTTTTAAGCCCTACCTTATCATGATATAAAGTAAGAATATTAAATATGCGTTTAACAATATACAGGGAGGACATATAGGTATATCCGCCGAATGTACACTTATATATTAAACTTACACATAAATATAAAACATAAAATTTGACAACCATTACGAAACACATATACACACACAGAAAAACGAGACGATACCAAACTGGCGCCCAACGTGGGGCAAATGTGTTTACAAACCAGACGAAATAGAATCTAAATAGTAAACACAAGATAGGGTTATTTAATTTCAGATATTTTTGAACAGTTACTTAAAATTCTATTTTGAAATAATAAAAGGAATAATAAACAAGTGAAGCATAATTGTATATACATATGATCAAGATGGAAAACAAGAAGCAATTCAAGGATCTAAAGATCACGGATTTGAGACGAGAACTGGGAAAGCGTAAATTGGATACCAAGGGAAATAAGGTAACACTAGAGGAACGATTACGAGAAGCACTCAGATCAGAAGGAATAGATGTAGAAAAATATTACTTTGATATAGAACACGGAGATGGAGTTGAAGAAACGGAACCACAAATGGATACCAATCATATGCTCATGCAATTAATGAGACAGATAACAGAAGATGAAAGAAAAAGACGAGAGGAAAAATTAGAAGATGAAAGAAAAAGACAGGAAGAAAAATTAAAAGAAGAAAGAAGAAGACGAGAAGAAAAATTGGAAGATGAAAAGAAAAGACAGGAGGAAAAATTTGAAATATTAACAAACATAAATAGAATAACAGAAGAAATATTTAAGCAAAAAGTGGAATATAAGGAACAAACTGAGAAGATAGAAGAAAAATTGAAGAAGATAGAAGAAAGATTTGGAAATGAAACAGAAAACTTGAAGAGGAGACAAGAAGTTATAGAAGATGTACAAAAGAGACAAGAGCAAGAATTAGATAATATCCAACAAAATATTACACAGGACATACGGAAAGGCATAGACAACAAGCTAGAAGAAATAAAGGAAGATGTTCAAAGAGGAACAGACAAAAGAATCGGTGATAATCATATAGCTATTATGAGAAATAAGAAAGAAATAGAAAAAATGGAAGAAAACTTGAAATTAGGTATTACCACCCATATAGAAATAGTAGAACAGGAAAACCAAAGAACGAAAGAAGAATGAAGAAATGAAATAAGAAAGATAGAAGAACAAAGACAATTTGAAAGGAAAAATATAATGGTAAACACAGTAGGGAATTATCACATTGATGACAATATCAAATTTGATGGAAATATAAAGAAAATACATCCGAAAATTTTTATCAGAGCTATACAGAACAGATTGAAGATTTGGGACAAATTTGAAGACCAAGAAGAAATCATTAGAGGTTTTTTGACAGGACACGCACAAATATGGTACACAAGCAAAGAACTAGAATTGAATAGTTTTGAAGAATTCAGAGAGGTTTTCTTGAATCAATATTGGGGTGAAATCAATCAAGGACAAGTACGTGAAAGATTGTATTTTGGAAGATACCAAGAAAACAGGACCACCATGTACAATTATGCGTTACTGTTATATACACAAGCTAAATTCTTAGATCCTCCAATTTCAGAGGAGGAAATAGTTACATATTTGTCCAGACATTTGAAGCCTCAAGTGGCAGAAACAATAGTGAATAATAATTAAAAAACATTCGATCAATTGACTGGTTATTTAATGAGAATAGAAAGAAACATACAGAGAGACTTTATTAATAACAATTACAATGTAAATAGACAAGATACACAATTTAGACAACAATCAAGATACACATATAATAATAATAACAGAAACTATAATATTAATACTCAAACTAGTAACTTCAATAATTTTAGAAACAATAATAGAGATAATAGACAAAATTTTGATAACAATACAAATCAAAATAGGCGAACAGAAAGTGAAAACATTAATAATAATAACGATAGAAATTTTAGAAATTATCCTAATTACAGAAATGATAATAACAATAACAACAGATATAATAATAGATTAAGGAGATCAAATTCAGATAATGATATCAGACAAAGTAATAATGACTATTTGAGAAATCATAATAGTAATAATAACAGTTATGTACATCATAATGAAAATAGAAGGGTACAATTTCAAAGAAGACGTAGTTTAGATTTAAATACAAACGATCAATCTCCAATAAATAGGCAGGAGCAACGTCCACAGGAAGACGACTCCTCAAATAATCCTACAGAGCAACATTTTCATTAGAGGGTGTCAGGAGTAGTGATCTATATAGTTACTGTCATCCACGTGAGTTCCTATTTTCAGAAGATCACCTGGAAAAGGAAGAAACAATAGATTTAATAATTATAAATACAACAATAAACAATCATGAAATAAGTGTAATAGTAGATACTGGATCAGAAATTTCTTTGATAAGCGAATCATTAGTAAATAAATTGGAATTAAGCAAATACGTGATGAATATACCAAAAATAAATCTAATTACAATGAACTCTAAGAAATTAACAGAGTCAAATAAATCAATAATAATAAATTTGGAACTAGGGGGAAAGGAAATAGCTGTACAATTGATAATCGTGAAAAATATGGATTATGATGGATTACTGGGATCGGATGAATTAAACAAACATCAAGCTAAAATTAATTATGAAGATAGAACTTTTAGGATAGAAGATGCTATAGTTCATTTTAAAGGGAAGAAATTACAATATGAAGAAGAAAAAACAGTAAATTATATTTCAAATGAAGAAAAAGAAGCAATAGAGAAATTTGAAGAAGAAGTAGGACAAGGAGAGAATTTTATAGAAGAAAGGAATTTGATAGAATTTAATGAAGAGAGGACAAATAATTTTAATTGGAATGGTATTGATATAGGTTGTGATGAGAAATATGAATGGGATATAAGAAAGTTTATGGAGAAGCATAAAGGATTGTTTTCAGAAGAGGCAAGAGTGGCTAAAGATTATGTACATGAATTAAAAGTGAAGAATATGGAAACTTTCAAAGCAATGAATTATCCGATTCCATACAAATACAAAGAGGAAATGAGAGAAGTTGTGAAGAAACTGTTGAAGGAAGGAATTATTGAGTATATTACAACCTCATATATTAACCCAATTGGTATAGTTAAGAAGAGTTCAGGAGATTTACGTATTTGTCTTGACGCTAGAAATATGAATAAACATACAATTCCTGAGTTTGAATCACCTCTCAGGATAGAAGCAATTTTAGGAAGAATTTCAGTGGCAAAAGTTTTAACGAAAATGGATCTGAAGCATTCATTTTGGTTGATTCCTTTGGCTGAGAATAGCCGAGATTACACAGGATTTATGATTGATGGTGTTGTATACCGATTTACAGTAGTACCATTTGGCTTACAGTCAAGTACATCAGCATTACTGAAAGCACTGCATAAGATATTAAATCAATACGAAAATTTCACTTTACACTACATAGACGACATACTAATTTTTTCAAGAAATGAAGAAGAACATTTAAAACATGTAAAATTGATTATGAAGGCTTTAGAAGAGGCAGGATTGAAACTGAATATAAAGAAGTGCCAATTTTTTCAACATGAAGTAATCTATTTAGGTTATAAACTCGATAAGACTGGAAAGCGAAGAAAGGATAATGATCATTCAAAATTATAAAAGACCAACAAATTTGAAAACTCTAAGAGGTTTCTTAGGACTCCTGAATTATTTTAAACGACTAATACCCAATTTAAGTGAAAAGGAAATGCCATTATTAAAACTTTTGAAGAAGAATGTTAAGTGAAATTGGGATGATAAAACAGAGGATGCATTTGTAAAAATAAAACAAGAATTTACGGAACAAGTAAAAATATATCATCCTGACTACAATCAGACTTCCATATTACAAACTGATGCATCATTATATAGATTTGCTGGTGTATTACTACAAAAATATAAAGATAAATATGTACCTGTATCTTTTGTCTCTAGGATCACGAGAACAGCAGAGAGAAACTATAGTGTGAGTGAGTTAGAACTGGCCTGCATCATATTTTGTGTGACAAAGCTACGGTTCTATTTGATAGGTAACCATTTCCATTTGGAGACAGATAACCAGGGTTTAACTACGATCTTGAATAACAAATATGGTAATAGCAGGATACATAGATGGAGTCTCATCCTACAGGAAGATTCTTTCACAATTAAGTATCTACCAGGAGTGAAAAATGTAGTGGCTGATGCAATCTCGAGAATGGATGGAGAGAATCTGAAAGAAAAGAAAGAATTCAAAATAGGTGTACAATTACTGAAAACTAATAATATAGAAAATTTTACAAGTCTACAAATAATAGAAGATCAGAAAAACTTAAGTGAAAAAGAAAGGAGTGAATGTTGTTCGAACAAGGATAATTTTTGTTATGAGATAATTTATGGACGTGAAGTATATGTAATAACAAAAAATTTGGCTATCCAGTTATTAAAAGAACTACATGAAAACTATAATCACATAGGAGTAAGAAAAACACATGTGATTTTCAGAGAGGCTTTTGTTTGCAAGAATGATCTAAAAATGTGTAAGCAAATAATTAAAGCTTGTCAATTGTGTCAATTTGCAAAGGAGAAGAATCACCACAATGAGAATATAACTAGATCTATCATTACTAAACAACCTTTAGAACTGATAGCAATAGATTTCATATCCAATTTAACACCGAGCAAGGAAGGAAATTCACACATATTTGGGATAATTGACCATTTTTCTAAGTATACAGAAGCCTATGCTTGTGAAAGAACAAATAAAGAAACAGTGAAGAAGTGCCTTACAAATTTCTTTGCACAGCATGGATCACCACAAAAATGTCTGATGGACAATGCCACATATCTAAATAATGAGAATTTCAAGAGATGGTTGAAATCTTCACACATCCAACCTTTATATACCTCTGTAAGACACCCCAATGCCAACCCAGCAGAGAGAATGATAATAGAAATTATCAAATATCTAAGAATATTAGTTCATCATGAACATAATTTGTGGGAAGAGAAACTAAATATAATAATAGATTGTATAAACAACATACCAAGTGGAGTAACACAACGAGCACCTATAGAGATCATGAAGAATATTCCAGCAAATAGACCTTGGATAAACACATTAGAACTAGAATATAAAAAAATCATAGAAAACACAAAAGAAAGAATTCTCAAGAATGCGCAGAAATATATTGAAAAGGAATTAAGAGAAAGAGAAAGGTATCTTTTAAGAAAGGGGAGTATGTTTTACTAAAAGCACATAGGAAACCTATCAAGAAAGACAACAATTGTGAGAAGCTACAACTAATATATGAAGGTCCATATACAATAACCAATGAAAACGGTATAAATAGTTATAGGTTGCAGTATCCCGATTCAGGAAGAAATCGAGGAATATTTCACGTGACACAACTATATAGATACACCTCACCCTAATGAAACCTTAATAATAGTTAGATAACTCAAGTGTATATAGAAACTTGAATTTATAGGAATATAGTTTGAATATATTATTAGGATAGCATTTTAGAAAACAGAATACATAAGAAATGAATAGTCATAGTTAGAATAAGTTTCATGATAGTTAGAATAAGGAATTCAAAGAACTAATTTATGAACATTTACAAACAAATTCTAGAGTTCAGAAGAACTCAGAATTATATTTGCAAAAGTTCAGGGAATGTTGGAACAGTGCAAAGGTATAATAGCCAATAAATAACATAATTAATGCGAAGAAAAGAAAAATAAACTCGAACGAATAGTAAATATAACAAATTGACATGTAATCCAAGTGAGGTTATATCAATCACACATTGCAAGGATTAAAATAGACGTAACTAAAAAATCCTAATTATCACTTGCTTTCATTAATAAAAATAAAATAAAAATCATAGTATTTAAAGCAATAGTAGTAAATAATAATATAAAACATTACAGAGATACAACAGGAAATTAAAAAACAGATTGTAGCCATGTAATTCACAAATAAATATAAATCATTCAACATTCAAAACATTCAGACACAATAACAATCAACAAACTTTAATTGTAAATGTTAATATTTAATTATAAGAGTGTAATTGAAAATGAACCGAGCAGTTAATGAACAAACGGAAGACTTCCAAAATGAATTTTAATATAGATATTATTTTAATATAAATTTAAAGAAATTTTGAGTATGGTGACAATTTATATTCATGATGAAATCTACAATGAATTTACTCATGATTCAGATATTTTTATTTAATTCAATAGTTCTTATGTAACTTTTTGATCATCCTGGTACATAGCGATTGACAGAAAATTTAATTAATTTCATGAAATCAAGTTAGTTTTTTTTGAAAGGTCTATATAAATCTGTGTACAATTTGACAGATAGTTTATTATATTTGAATCGTCAAGGGTAGATGTACAAAATTGTGTCCTAAGAATTTACGGAAGAACAAATGAACTGAAATGGAAGAAGCCATATTGAAAATTGGGGAGAGTGGTGGAAAAACTTGGAGCATGAGGAAGAATAACATGATAAATTAACAAATTACATATAAAATTAGATAACAAATACAGAACTTACCTCAAGTAAACCAGGACTAAACTGTGAGTCATTTATTTCAATACTAAACATTACATCTTGAAAGTGCATATATTTAGAACATTTTCCGTACTTACAAACATTCAACTCAATATTATCGAAGCCATATAACTGTAAAGAGACAGAAATTGTGTTATTAGTGATAATTAAGAATTTTTTTGATGAGTTTTATAATAGTAAATTGTAGATAATAAGAAATAATTTAATCAGCTTACCTACCAACAATATGAGCTCATATAAACTATTATACTTATAATCTGAAAGTATTTCAATATTCCCACATTAATGTCAATCAGTTAACAAATAATATTCGTTTCATTTTGAATCTTGCATATAATAACCTTACTCTTACTAAATAATTTTATCTCTCAGAACAGTTTTCAGATTATACCTAGATAAGTTATACATCCAGTGGTCTGGTCTGAATTTAAGGAAGGAATTTTACCGTTTTGAATGTTCAATGAATTAAATATAATTATTTGTATAAATTTACAATTAGTGTGTCGGTTATTTTCCCAATTTTCAGGAATCAGAAGACGACAAATATTTTATTCACTGTGGATTTAAAAAAAAAATCTGCAGTAAGGTAGGCAACCCTATCTACGCCCACATACAGAATTCTTTGAAATAAATATACTATATGTAAAAGTTTATTTTTCTTTAAATTTGGTTACGTTCTCGTTAATTTTTAAGCCCTACCTTATCATGATATAAAGTAAGAATATTAAATATGCGTTTAACAATAAACAGGGAGGACATATAGGTATATCCGCCGAATGTACACTCATATATTAAACTTACACATAAATATAAAACATAAAATTTGACAACCATTACGAAACACATATACACACACAGAAAAACGAGACGATACCAATATATATATATATATATATATATATATTGAGTATTAGTCGGCTGACTAAATTAAGGAAATCAAAATTCTTAATAGGGTCTTCAGCCAAAGAAGAAATAAAAAGTGGACTCTTTATTCTGTTCAAGCTTTCGAGGCTTTATTGACTCTTCATCAGGAACTCTACAATAAATTATTGGATGAAAATACAAAAAAACAGGAATTAAAAATTATTACTTACGAAAGTGAGGTTAAATATGTTTGATGCGAATAAAATGTACATAACTGACGCTATTTTTACGAAATCATCACAACACGTGATAAATCCATTATATTGATAAACAAATACAATGATTAGAATCAATATTAAAGGGAAAATATAAAACTAATCCAATCACATGTTCAGGAACACGAGGAATTTCTTTATTGATAATTTGACAACTGACAACTAACACAACCACAGAATTAAAATTCCGTCAATCAAATTCAGTGATGCCAATATGTATTGAAACATAGAGGGAAAGGTGTAACAACTGAAATTTATTGTGAAATATTAAAGTTGGTGTTTGTAATATGAGATGGAAGACTAAGAAGGTAAGAGTAAATAATGCTGGGGTTGTCAATATCAGTTCTGGCATTCAAAGCTTTAGTTTCTTTAAAAATGTGAGACATCTCCAAAAATGATCTCTTAGTGAGATTGGACTCGCGATCTAACACAGTGACACCATCATAGTCAGGTAAGTGATTCATAGACAAAGTATGACTAGCCAAGGTGCAAGTTTCCTCGAAATTTCTGATATCACTTTCATGTGAGCAAATACGGTCTTTAAGCCTGCGCTTAGTTGGACCGATGTATTTCTTATCACACTGTGAGCATGGAATGCAATAAACTACATTAGATTGATCCAATACGGGATCTTTATCTTTAATTTCTGAAAAAATGTTCTGAATTGTAAGAATGTTCCTACTGGCTAACGTTATAGAAGGAAATTTTGAAAAAATCTTTTTGAATTTGTGATTATTAGTGTGAATGTTTGGTAACGAAAGATACTGTCTAGGTAGGTTTTGATTTAAAAGGCTCATCACCGATGGAAGACCTACTGAACAACAAAGAATAAACCTGTCTTCTAGGATAACCACTGTTAATAAAAAATACTGAAAGTTTTCTCAAATTTTTAACACGTAACGAAGTGTGACTAGTCTTGATAACTCTGTTTTTCATGCCAAGAACGTGGTTAATTTTTTGTTTATGTTGGTGATACGATTCAAATGTAAGAATCTACCTGAGGCTCCAGGTTTGGTATGCCAACTAGTAATGAGTGTGTTATCCACTCTCCTGGTCACTTTAGTATCTAGGAAAGGGACACTGCAATTTTCATATTCTTCCTCGATTGTAAATTGTGAGGATTCATGATAAGAGTTGAACACAAGTAACACCTGTTCTAAACTGTTTTGTGGGAGCATTCTGAAGAATTGAAAGGAATAATGAAGGCTACGTTTGACCAAACCTTTTTTTCGATATAGGGTCTTCTATCCATTTAACAATTTGAGGGTTTTTTAGGGTCGCTTCTTTCATTCCGATGAATATGACTCTCAAGAAACTAATATTAGAAAACTAACCTGTTTAGATTCTTATACTAAGAAAATTAGCCGGGATAATCAGAATTCAGTATATGGTAATATTTGCAGAAGTGTCAAACGTGATTTTGATGAATACAATAAGATATTAACAGTGAAACTTGCGCAACTTCCAAAAAATAGTAATGCAATAATACGGGACACATTTCTGTGATTATACCTTAGGTTCATGGGACATATAGCATTATTTCCCATACAAATAAGACTGTTATAAACTCACATCTATTTTATGTTTTATTCATCGATTTTTTACAATGTTTTGTTTTTTACTTTATACTATTTTGTAAAATTATTACATTTCCTCCCAACCTTTCTATATGCGAGAAAAGTATTGGTTTACCCCAAAAAAAGTTGGAATTTTGAAATGTTTTTTTGAGTTATTTTTACGTTTTCCATCAACAACAACACGAAAAAACGGTTTTTAGAAAAAAAACCTGTGTGTATGTCGTCGTCGTCGTCGTCGTCGTCGTCGTCGTCGTCGTCGTCGTCGTTGTCGTCGGCCACTTTTCCTCACATGTCTTGTTAGCACGATACAACCTCCGGAGTGCAATAAGTCAGCAATTTTATGATTGAATATTGTTAAGGACATGTCGCAGATGAACCCTATTGATTTTCAGTTCACCAGAGCGAGTACAACGGGTGCTATGGTACTTGAAGTACGACATTTTGTCATTTTTTGAGAAATTTCAGTTTGTTAGCACGATACAGCTTCCGGAGTTCAATAAGTCACCAGTTTTTTGATTGGATATTATTCAAGATATCAGACTGATGAACCCTATTGATTTTCAGCTCATCAGAGCCAATACAACAGGTGCTACAGTACTTTAAGTACGATATTTTGTTATTTTTGGAGAAGTTTCAGTTTGTTAGCACGATACAGCCTCCGGAGTATATACAAGTGACCAATTTCATGATTGGATATTATTCAGAGCATCTCAAACATGAACCCTATTGATATTCAGCTCACTTAAGCTAGTACAACGGGTACTATGGTACTTGAAGTACCAAATTTTTGTCATTTTTGGAGAATTTTCAGTTTGTTAGCACGATACAGCTTCCAAAGAGTATACGATTGATCAATTTTATGATTGAATATTGTTCAGGGTATCTCACAGATGTACGTTATTGATTTTCAGTTGACTAGAGCGAGTACAGCGGGTCCTATAAATCCAGATATACTAACTTTTTGGTTATTTTTGGAGAAATTTCGGTTTCTTAGCACCCGAAGTGTATACAAGTAACAATTTTATGATAGAACATTGTTCAGGGGCACAGATGCGGAAAAGTAAGTTTCAATCTTTAAAACCGTTTATTCATTTTTTTATTAACAAAGTATTTATTATTTAAATGTTATTAAATAAACAATACATATTTATTTCTTGTTCAGACCCAGAAAATGAAAAAAAAATGTTGAGCGTTTCACAAAACTGATTCATCGTCCTTTGTACTGCTTCCCCTTATGAAAGGAACATTCAAGAAATTCCTCTCTATACCTATCTAGTGGAAAACCAAAGGATGGTAGAGCAATTTTGATGAATAATTCAGCTTCAGCGTGTCATTCTACATGCGAGCAGGTTAGGTACGAGACTATTGAGACCAAATCTAAATTCCTATATCACCCAACTCCAAAGTATTCTCATTCCTCGAATCTGGATCATATGTCGGAAGTGCTCCTTCCCTTGCAAATTACCTCTTAAACACGTTAAACAGTATATAAGTTGAGTATCTGACGTGTACACGTATTTAACAGTAATGTATATTCCTTGCATAAAAAACTCTTTGCTACGAAAACAATAAACAACTATCCTTACTTGGTCAAAGTCAAGTAGCAAACACAACTGAAAAAAAAGAACAAAGGATCGGTGCTGAAAGTAGCGTTATCGACTAGGATTTTTGTTGCCACTAGCACTCATTCATCTTGTTAAAATATTACTTAGCAACGTGTTTTTCCGACTTTTGTCGGAAAAATTAGATGCTCTTATGATATTACTAATGAAAAAATCATACCTATTATTACAATATATAAAGTCAGAAAATTATCGATGTGAAATTTAAATTTCTAAATACGCTGTTGTACTTATAGGGACAAATAAATCTGCGTTGCTAAGGAAATCTTTAAAGTAATCAATTTAAATTTGTAATTTGATTAAAAAATTGCGAACGAGTTGATTGTTTAGTAGTTATTTTAAATATTATCCGGGAAAAAAACTGATATTTTTTACCTGTCAACAGAGATTGTCAAATATTTTTCCTGTCACAGAAACAAAATTCCAACAGATTATTTTTAAAATACGTAAGTCGCTAATGTTTACATTACCCTCTAGTGAAAAAAGTAATGCGTAGAGTGGGTAGAGTAGGTACTCTGTACTATATATATATATATATATATATATATATATATATATATATATAAACCAATACTTTTCTTGCATATTGGATAAGTTGGGCGGAAAAGTAAAATATATAAGAACACTTTATATTATACACACTGACGTTTGTGTACCCCTCACTCCCAGTACAATGGATAATAAAAATTATTTTGTAACATTTATTGGTGAATTTACTCATTATACCTGTACATATCTAATAGCCTTAAATCAGGAATTTTTGTAGACGTTAAGGATTTTGTGAATAATACTGAGACTCACTTCAATTTAGAAATCATCCAAATATTTTGTGATAATGGTGCTGAATATTTTCCCTTCAATTTCAGGGTTTCTGTTCATAGAACCAATTTTATGATTGTATACTGTTCAAGGCGTCAAACAAATGAACTCTATTGATTTTGAGCTCACCATAGCCAGTACAACGTGTCCTATAAATCCAAATATACTGTATTTCTGATAATTTCTAGAGAAATATCAGTTTTTAGAACCATATAGACTCTGGAGTGTATACAAGTGACCAATTTTATTTGTTTGAATAGTCAATAAATCGTAGAAACGAACTGAATGTTATATGCTTTAACTTTCGATTGACTATCCTACTGACTGCGCCACTTAACTTTTAATTTACTGAAACCGTGTTTTCAAAAACTAACTTTATTTCTAACACAAACTAATACAACAATTTCAAATACAAGACTAATATTTTTATTATGAACATGAAAACATGAATTTAAATAACCTCGTACCAAACACAAACTAAGCTATTCTACAATAATATAAATACTTGATCGGCAAAATATACTGTCCACCTAAGTGCAATGGCGTAGGTGACATTTTTATTTAACATTTCGGTCTTTCCATGACCTTCATCAGAAATAAAATTTTTGTTAAAACTTCGACAGAACGTTCATTTAATTATTCAATATATTTTATAGCTGTTTAGGACGTATCACATAACAGAATATAACTCACACACAAACAAAACGAACATTTTAAAAATATGACAGTCATTGATGAAATATATATATATATATATATATATATAAATATATATACATATATACATATATATATATATATATATATATATATATATATATATATATATATATAAATTTCGATTTTCTACTACACCTGTTTCAGTCGAAATTTCAATAATTTCGACTTATTGGACTGACCGTTCTTCGAAGGGCAAAACAACTACATTCCTGGCTAATACCACGCAGAATATTGAATTACATCCCCTTCGAAAACCATGACGTCGATCGGCCATTTTGCCGATACGGACATCTGTGGTGATTCGCAACTGATAGCGGAAGAGCATAGTACAATTACGCGTTTCGACCTTCTTGGGTCTCTTCAAGAGATTCTGAACTGGAAGGCATTACGGCACTCTTGAAGAGACCCAAGAAGGTCGAAACGCGTAAGTTTACTATGCTCTTCCGCTATCAGTTGCGAATCACCACAGATGTCCGTATCGGCAAAATGGCCGATCGACGTCACGGTTTTCGAAGGGGATGTAATTCAATATTCTGCGTGGTATTAGCCAGGAATGTAGTTATTTTGCCCTTCGAAGAACGGTCAGGCCAATAAGTCGAAATTATTGAAATGTCGACTAAAACAGGTGTAGTAGAAAATCGAAATTTATGTTTCATATAACACCTCGTATTTTATGAAATTATATTCATTATATATATATATATATATATATATATATATATATATATATATATATATTAGTGTTTTTAAATGAAACTCAAGGTCTCTAGTTAATTCCACAATATAATACAAGTTATTGAAAATTCTAAAAAATTGACAATTGTTTCGATAAATCAATATTATCGAAACAATTGTCAATTTTTTAGAATTTTCATAACTTGTATTATATTGTGGAATTAACTAGAGACCTTGAGTTTCATTTAAAAACACTAATATGAGCATATTCCACGAAGTAAGGGTCGAGACAGTCAATTTCATATATATATATATATATATATATATATATATATATATATATATATATATATATATATATATTCTTTGTAAGGATAGGATAGGATGTTCATTTATAGAAAATATTTACCATAACGATTCTAGACCGTAACAGCCGTGTTATCAATCAGCGGAAACTCAGAAATCGCTTCGGCGACTATCGATTTCATAACAGATTCATTGGGTAGTTAGTTAATTGGGCGGTAGTAAAACAACATTGAGTAAAGGAACAGTTCATTCATATTACCAGTGAATGGGATATTGAATATGAAAACTTTTATATCTTCATGCTTCCTTACTTTCGGCTCACACTGTATATAAAGCAAAATTGGATCTGAAACAATAAAATATATTGAAAAATCTTGAACGTGGATAGTATTCACTTTATAAAAAAATTGATAAACGCAATCCAGCAAAACATAGAATCATATTTATTTTCGAATATATTACAAAAAAAAGAACAAAAAACTTTCAGCTACATACAAGTTTTGGAATTGAATTTGTCGTTTATATTTTGGGTACTTATTTTTGCGAAGGGATTCGTCTATGCCCGGTTCCGACTCACAGTCATAGTAGTGAATTATTGAATTTTATACGAAACAATCTCTAGTGAACTATGTCAGAAATATGTATACACGTATCCGTATATTTTACAAGTACTTAATGGGTCGCATCTATATTAGCAGCAGAGGAACAAGATGAAGAGAGCTTGGCGTTGACAAATTAAGCCGCATTATCCCCACATTCGTTCCATTTCAATGTTGGTCGTCAAACGACGCGCTATTTCGACATAAATCTCTGCTATTTCCCACCGCTATTTTCGTTGTTCATTCCTTTTTTGCCTGTCCTATGTATATATTACAATTAACCGCTATGTCAAAGTTACCAAGAAGTTTCCAAACAATCTGACGCTATGATTATTTCGTGGCAAAATGGTAATAATTCAAAACGGAAACGTAATAAATTAGAATAAAGATGAAAATTGTAACTGTTTATTTCAAAAATTAACCGTGACATTATACTGATTGTTGTACCTAATACAAAAGATATTGATGATGTGATGTATAATTATTACTCTAAATTATTATATGAAGTACATATCATTGAAATATATATTTGAAAAAGTCTTCCGACTCCATTGTAAATTGATGGATTATAGAAACCATAGACAATGGCAGAACCAATAGTAAATATCCAAATTATTCAACTTGAGAATTGTACTAACTACGATCCAAATAGTTGCAACCAAACACAAAGTCAACAACTCATTGATGTTGCTAGATTGCTCCTAATGTCCTAAATAACAATAGTTTTTCGGTAACGTTTGTGTGAAAACTGCGAAATGTCGGATTCTAATTGTGGTTATTGGATGATTTAGAGAGAAAATGTGGAGAATGAAGCTGTCGCAATACTTCAGTTTCAAACCTATCAAAATCTATTAAATTTCAAAATTTGAATTGAGACTCATATCAAATTATTTTGAGAACTGCTCTCGAAATTCATGTTTTTGTATAGTTGGCGTAGCAATACAATCGTACTAATCGTATATCCCCTTTTAGTTATTTTGCAGAGCTAAACTCATATTTTGTTTACTTACCAATTTTTTACGTATTTGTTGAAAGGGCGATCGGTTTAAACGGGACACCAGACGTGAACTAAGCCCTTTTTGTATCTTATTCGATTTTTTTATGGACAAAACCAAATTCTATGACAAAATAACAAAAAAAGAAATTTTATAACAATGAAGAAACCATTCTTCAAAAATAAATATGTCTAACTCCTGTATGTCACTACTATATAAGTAATATGAAAAGTATATTGAAATTAATTGATCTTCTTCTTCCAAAAATTCTCTCTCTCTCTCTCTGTCTATTTCTCCTATATCATCTGCATCACTATCACTATCGTCTTGTAAATCAATAATAAATTTATTTCCCCCGTTAATATAGACTTGCCCAATATTCTTATACTCATCTTCGATTTTGATGACTCTTCTAATATCTGTTCTGATTGTGCCCAAATCAACTCGATGGGATTGGAAATATAAAAATTAGGAGGAAGTCTCAATATAGAGCGTCCAGGTTTCTCAGCAATACTCTCTCTCTAGGGCGGATAAAAATCTTCAAAGTACACATTAGTATCCATAAAAAAATTTGTAGTTCGGTCTTCTTGTAGCTTCTATTTGGTATTTTACTGAGCTGCCTTGAATGATAAGAAGCGTTGTCAACAATTGCAACACTGTTTGGCTCCAAGTTTGGGATCAATCTGAATTCAAACCATACTTAAAAAATATGAGCGTCCACGTTCTTATGGTTAGGCGAATGAAACCATTAGGATCCGCAGCCAATATCACAGCCCCACAAACCTACCCTCACACACACACACACACACACACACACACACACACACACACACACACACCTACACACAAGGATCGTAGAAAGTTATTTCACCAACAGAATACTAAAATACGATACGGAGAACGGCCCGAAGGAACACAGAGTCACTGGAGGTGTACCCCAAGGCTCGGTACTAGGCCCACTATTGTGGAACATTATGTACGACGGGCTATTGAAACTGGCACTGCCAAGAGAAGCTAAACTCGTGGCATACGCTGACGACGTTGCCATAGTGATAGTCGCGAAGCATCTGGAAGAGATAAATTTTGTCTTTGACACCACTTTCGAGAAAATCAGACAATGGATGGAGACAGTTGGCCTAAAGTTAGCAGAACACAAGACCGAGGCAGTGCTCATCACTAGTAGAAAACAGGTGGAAACTATCAGGCTGAGTATCGGAGAACACGATATTATATCACAACCGTTCATTCGGTATCTGGGGATAATGATCGATGCCAGGCTCAACTTTAAAAAGCAGGCAGAACACGTCGGTGCCAAAGCGTCAGTAGTCAGAGCGAGCCTGTCACGACTGATGCCCAACATAGGAGGACCAAAGCAGAAGAGGAGAGCATTACTGTCGTCAGTAGTTACATCTGTTCTCACATATGGATTACCTATCTGGGCGGGTACACTTTGTATACAAGAATCCCGGAGGAAAATCGCGCCAGTCTACCGGCTGAGTGCCTTAAGAACAGTCAGCGCATTTCGCACAGTGTCTGAGGATGCAGTATACGTTATTGCTGGGATGCTGCCAATCGAAGTACTCGCAGAAGAAAGAAGTGCTATTTACCGACAAAAAGGATTAACTACGCTGAGCGCTGATGTACAAAGATTAACAGAACGGCGGAATAGTATACGGCGATGGCAGATACTGTGGGACGCTTCAAAAAAAGGAAGGTGGACGTACCGCATTATACCACAATTGGATATTTGGTTAAACCGAGATCATGGCGAGGTCAATTACTACCTGACACAAATGATCTCGGGACATGGCTGCTTTAGAGCATACTTGCACCGGTTTAAACATGAGGACTCTCCAGAATGTCCGTCCTGTCCTGGAGTTAGGGAGGACGCGGAGCACGTGTTCTGTGTGTGTCCCCGTTTCAGCACAATACGCAGCGACTGGGAAGCTACCGTTCATTCGAAAACACGACCAGAGTCACTAGTGAAAGCTATGCTATCCTCAGAGAAGGCCTGGGAGGCAACAAGTCGATTTGCAACAGAGGTACTCCAAGAACTTCGTCGTTTAGAAAGAGAACGTGCAAAAAATCGAAACGCGTGAATAAAAAAAATTTTGATTTAGACAGACAACCTCGTAGAACGAAACCACCATGAGTTCGACTTATAGAAGGAAGGGCGATAGCCAGATCCTCCCTCTGCGAAGTAATGCCTAACGGTGGTACCGCGGGGGAAACAGAGGTTGGAGACAGAGGAGGTTTTTAGTCGGTATTGGAAAGGCTTCCGAGTCCGACATACCAGGCAGAACACCAAGTCCTGACGATACGTAAAAGTATTTTCCTACCTCTATAATAAAAAAAAAAAAAAAAAAAAAAAAAAAAAAAAAAAAAAAAAAAAAAAAAAAACACCTACACACACCCTTATATGTATGGCAATATTTGTGGAGCCCGTGCATAGAACGTATTTGTGGTAGCAAGTAAGATGGTGTCATATTATTGTAGAGTATAAATAGTGGATTTAGGAAATCTGGGTTGTTTTGTGATACCCTCCAAATTAAGGGACTTTTTAATGATAATTTATAGTGGTAACTTTTGAACTTTTGACCTCACCGAAGGTCATTTTTAACACAAATTTCCACAAATATACAACTTCGGAATAGTAACACAGTTACCACAAATATTTGGGTACGCATTTTAACACAAATATTTAACTTCCAAATATGTTAACACACGTATACCACAAATATGTTTGCACTGTCTTTTACACTCTTTTGCCACTGATATAAAACTTCATGATGCTTACACACACATTATATTTTATGTTTTGTTTATGTTATATTTTATAACGTTCATATTAATAATGTTAATAACCATATTAAGGGTAATTTTGAATAAGAATCTTAGTTTTGAATAAAAAATTTCTTACACATTTTAATTATTCTTTGAGGCAGTATATTTTGATGTCGGCTGAACAATCTTCCTTTTTTACGCCCAGTCCCAGTTTTGAAATACGGGTTGTTGCCACCCCAATATAACAGAATAAACATAATCCTGAAATCATGTTTTTGAATAACATTATGAATATAGGATAATGTCCTAAATTTTAAACAGTCTGGTACGACGAAACTTTAGTGATATGATGACGTGCAATGGATATCTTATAGCCAAGAACATATTTTTTGATGTCACGTTTCCAGTAATTTGTGATACGTTTTCCAAATAATAGGATATTGCTATCTTTTCTCTTTAATTTTTTCCTTTGTACTATCATTTCGTGCTTATTTTTCAAAAATGGCTAGGTAGATTTATTTTCTCATATATAAATTAATCTCATTTGTACCTCCATGTTAATTATAAATGTCACTTTATTTATCTCTGTACGGAGTGTTGATGCGGATCTATTGGTATTGTTCCGTCTGTTAGGTGTACAGATTCCATTCAATATTTTGTAGGCGAGTTTCTGTAAAAGTACTTAATCTACTATATTATTAGTAAATGCCAGGTCCGTATTTAAAAAATATTAAAATATTTTTCGCCCCAAAATACTGTATAACGAGTCTCACTAACTTGGTGTATATATTAAGAAAGAGGACTAAAAATGTATTACAGTAATGTGCTATGTGTTGCTGCTGAAACTATTTTAATGGTAAAAAATTTAAGCTCAGTCTGTAAAATTGTACGAATTCCGGGAGCCCAAAATAAAAACAGTAATTTTTCAAACCAAATTAAGTTTTCACGGATACTTTCTTATCTATTTAGAATATTACCATATTATTGCACTCCAAAAACCACACCCTGTGTGAGTGTGAGTTTGACCAGTTCAATACATATTTGAAAAGGGCTGTAAAAACTGTTAAGCGTAATGAACTTTGCGTTTTTGCGCAAACGATTTTACTAGTAAAAGTATAAGTTGAAAGTAAAATCTAACAAAGGGGGTATAAAATAAAAACAGCGCATTTTTTAAAAATCTGATTAAATTGGATGTAAGTATCTATATTTTTTTGTATTTACTCGATACCGAGAAACGGAAAAATGAATAATTACACTGACGTAGTTTCATTAGCAAAAATTTCACATTCTACTCTATAAAACATTTTGTATCATGGTTATAAAGGGCAACAGACCCATGATGTATGGGTTTTTTGGAACTACGTAAGTGCCTTTCATTTACAGTTAACATATATCGGTTTACCTTCAACAACTTTCGTTTTCAACACGATAAATGTAAACATTTTATATACCACTTTTCCTACTGTTATACATATCCTGAGTAACTGATGATGTCAAACCAACCAATTTATACCAATTAAGTGAATAATTAAATTAACTGCTTTTCGCTAGATTTTTTGTCCCAAAAAATAACTTTTTTGGGGACAAAAATCGTGCAGAGTCAATAAAATTCGAGCTCATTCCAACTCACACCTTTTTTAAATATACATAAAAAGTACACGCAAAATTTTCATAAAGTACACCGTCACCCTGTTATTGCCATTGAAAACGATACGTTGCATTTGTGAAAATACCTAAAACCGTTTCAATTGTTGAATTCATATATGTAACAAAAAATTTTGTATCATTTTACTACCTTGTACTGTAAGCGAAGCGAAGCGTTTTGATAGATGTTGTGTTATGATTTTTTTTCTGGTGCAAGGTTCATATTTAACCCTGTATGTATAGAAAGAAATAGTTCGATTTAATTGAAGAGAGTGATTTAAAATCACGAATTAAATGTTTTTGCTTAGGAGACTGTGAAATTTTTTTAATTCTAAACAACTCTCCCGAATAAACTTTTTTGATACAGTCAAAAATAAGGGCAGTTTACTCTTGGTTGAAATTCCTATCTTTTATCCTCCCCTGTCTACTATCCAGAAACTTGAAAGTTATAAATGATTCCAATGAAAGTTGTTTGCAATGCACCAACTTTGGTTGTAGTCAATGTTTTTTTGTCTTTCACTTCAAGTGACTTAAAGTAAATGGAATAATATAAAAAGTTGTTGTTTTATATCACAAGAGACTGATGATGTCAGTTCAAAGATATGCTGCTCTAAGAGAAGATGAATTTGAAATCCGAAAATTTCGGACGAGTTTTTTTGGTCACTCACAGATCTAAAATATTTTGGATAATCTTCCTCTTCCGGTACGTGAAGTGATACTGAAATTTTAAATAGAGTATCCTATATATTTCATACATTTTAAATCACCCTAAGGATGGGTTGTTAGATCTACACATATCAGACAGGTACCAAATATGCTACCGTTATATATGTCTGTTACCATTCTATTATGCCAAGTTGGTGGGATCGATTCGCAGTATCGAAAAATCCTTAGTAACGGGGGTTTCTGATTTAACAACGTATTTTTGAATTGATACCATACTGTTACAAATGAAACATGCATTTATATCATTTAAACCTTTCCAATGAGTAATAAGCTGCAAAAATGATAGAAACATCAACATATGTTCCCAAAATAGCACACGTACAAACATTTTCGTTTCGGGTGAGGTTTGTGTCACGACTATGGTGACAGGAAGGTGACAGGCAGTTACGTTCCTAACAAAGCAATAATAATGAGTTTGGTTCTAGCACATCGACTTAAATATGTAAAGAAAAAAATAACTTAAGCCACTCAAAAGTCACATTTTTTCAGTATGGGTGGCTGTAGTAGACAAACAGTCGGAGAAACTGCTTTTATACCCCTTTTCTATATTCATGATAAGTTTAAATTCAAATGGAAATCAAATTTTGGTCCATGCCGCAGCATTTTATTTGAAAACTTAGGATAAGGAAATATACGCCGTTTTTCCTATTTTCTATCACTTTGCAAGTACAGCCATCAAATTCAAAGATATGATAATATTGTGACTATCAAGTGGGCTAATTATAAATAATAGACATCAAGAATACAAGTTTGAAAGCGACTACTCAAGAAGATTTAGAAAATCAAAAATATACAGGGTCTTCTCTTTAAAATAAAGTACGTAGGTAGGTATAACTTCTAGTTGAAATAGAAATGAGGGTATCAAAAAAATTCCAGATTCCCTATATTCAATATTTATACTCGACAATAATATGGAACCATCTCGCTCGATACCACAAATACGTTCTATGCACGGACTCCACAAATATTTCCATACATATATGTGTGTAGGTGAGGGTGTGTGTCTCTATATTAGTGGTAACCTGTGTACGAATTATCGATATTAGTGGTAACCTGTGTATGAATTATCGATATTAGTGGTAACCGTGTATGAATTATCGATATTAGTGGTAACCCGTGTATGAATTATCGATATTAGTGGTAACCTGTGTATGAATTATCGATATTAGTGGTAACCTGTGTATGAGTTATCGATATTAGTGGTAACCTGTGTTTGAATTATCGATATTAGTGGTAACCTGTGTATGAATTATCGATATTAGTGGTAACCTGTGTATGATTTATCGATATTAGTGGTAACCTGTGTATGAATTATCGATATTAATGGTAACCTGTGTATGAATGATCGATATTAGTGGTATACTGTATATTGTGGTATACATAAAAAAGTATACCACAGTAAAAACTAATGAAATTCGTATTCTACGAGAGATTCTGAATCGATATTAATGGTAACCTGTGTATGAATGATCGATATTAGTGGTATACTGTATATTGTGGTATACATAAAAAAGTATACCACAGTAAAAACTAATGAAATTCGTATTCTACGAGAGATTCTGAATCGATATACACCAACTTTGTATTTTTCGAGTGTATGATCCCATAACTGCATTTTTAGCATATTGGTCTAAACCCTCGTTTAGTTGTAACTTTTCACTTGCTGCGTTGAGCTGTAACGAAGTTACTTATATTGTTATTAAGACAACTCCAGAAATAGAACTGCAGTTAGCGAAGTTATTTTTCATTTCCATTGCTAGTATTATTTTGGTGCTGTCTGGGGTTGTTAAATCGTTCTTTATTTTTAATTAAGTTCGAAGTTCAATTTTATCGCGGTAATTGTTCAGAATTCCCTTTGTACAGTGTTATCAGGTAGAAATTCGCGAGCATAATTCCACCATCATGTCAGTAGTGGGAGTATGTTTGAATTTTGGGCACACTGGGAAATGAAATGATTTTTGAAAAATCAGTAGTGTAGTTGTAAGCCCATCGGCTTACTTGACTGGAATCACCGAACCATAAAACTCACCGTTTGAAATGATTTATTCGAAAGTTATTAAAAAGTAATTAGTTCTTATATTTTGCGATTATAGGAATTATAGGCACAGTTCTTTGTTTAATTTAGTTTCCGAAATTGTATTTATAGGAAGGAGTAGGTGCTCGAAGAGTCTATTTCTATTGCCCGAGTTCTAAATAGATTCTGATCGGTCTCCTCCACGAAATTTTGTTCCAAAGAAGTAGGGAATAAGATTTCCAAAGTTTATTTTTAGAGCCTGAGTACAAGATAGATTTTGGAATCTTCCGGAATATAGAAAATAGGGAACTGTATTCATAAATCTGTTTTTAGAGCCTCAGTTCTGAGCAGGATTTCTAGAATTCAGAAATGAGTTGTGAAAGGAATTTTTCATAACCTCGAGTGCTAGATATCTCTCACAATTCCGTCCATTGTTTTATTTTATGTTTCATAATAATTAATAACAATAGTTTTCGTCAAATTAGGGTCACCGAATGATCTCTGTAACCTCCAATTTCTACGAGAATATTTGCAAGGTTTTATCTGTCACTGTATTTCGTTTATAATGAATCCATATTGTAACATCTAAAACTAAAAGGCACGTTACAACATATGGCACCCGAGCAAGGTCTGCTGAGAGACCAACCCCTGAGCAGGGACTACTAAAAAACCGATCCTGAAATCTGAGGTTGCTGAAATTAGGGACCGCTAAACGACAGACCGCTGAAAATCATTAGCTTTCTTCTATGTTTTATCTGAAAACCCAAAATCTTGAAGTTAGAATAAAAAATATTCTATACAGATATTGTTCCGAAAGTGTTGAATCACCCTGTACATCCGTTTATTTGAAATTGTGAAAAAGACCTTATTTACATTCGTATATGATACCTATTTGAAACCTGCCTTCATGGAAATATAAACAGTCAAATTAAATAGCGATTAGAAAAAAACTTGTTTCCTTTATTTTATACCTGATAAAACGAAAGTTAAATTATTGTGGCTACTTCTTGATTTACAATATTTGTGGATACCCAGCAGATGTCTGGCAACTTTTCAAAGGTGTTTGAAATTTTTATGTAGTCTACAAGTTATCTCCAATTCTTAATACTTTCAATATTCGAGCTCTGGCGTTCATCTGGTGTGTAAAAGGATTATGATGCAGGATATTTGTAGTGCATTTTTATTTATTCATATGTTTTCAGTGGTGTATACAATTTTGATACATTCCACAAGTAATATCCAGTTCTCAATACTTCTCGTTTTCGATCTTTCTCGTTCATCTGGTGTGTAAGAGGATTACGTTGCAGGATATTTGTGGTGCCCTTTTTATTTATTCGTATGTCTTTTGTACTGTTACCTGTAATTTCAGATATGTTTTCCAAATAGGGGGATATTACTATCTGATCATTCACGGTACTAACTGACGATAAAAAGATAGAACGTGGACTATATATTATTTGTACCGCGAAGAATCGTTGATTTAGTTATAGAAAAATTGTCATTGATAAGCGTCTATTCGATTTTCACACAATTTACTTGATGAAGAAAGAGGGTACTCACCGAATTTATTCCTGGAGTTTCACTTTCGGGTACCCGAGTTGGCTGGAGGCGATTAATGTTTCTGTATACACAGTTGTTTTCTTAGCATTGCTTCACACACTCCTTTTTGGTTTTCACACTTTTTAAAATTTCAGTTCGTCAGCCATTTCACCAGCGCACGTTGTTTGTCGCATCTGCGCGTAGTTCGTAACCCCTTCTTCCAAGCTATGGTGTGTGTTTTGAATTAATATAACCGCGAAAATAGTTTCATAACAAACATACCGGCCTCCAAAACACACGAATTTGAGCTTATTCGACATGATTAAAGAAAAAGAAAAGACTAACTGACGACTGAATTTGACTTAAGAATCAAATTTACTAAAGAATAAATGAAAAGAAAAAAAACATACATTTTTAATAGGTAGAAGATAAACAAATTAATCCTCTTTAAGTAAAGGGCACAGTTTGATGACTGGCCTTTTGTAAATACCGGCAGCCGTACGAACTGTAGCAACTCGCACTTGATCGTCCGTGCCAGGGTGTACATCAACTACCCTTCCTAGTGGCCAATTTAAAGGTTTTTTATTACTGTCATTCGAAATAACGACTAGATCATTGATTTTAACCTCCGAAGACGGATTATTCCATTTATACCGTTGTTGCAACGTGTGCAAGTATTCGCGCGAATATTTTTTCCAAAAATCCGCGTGGAGTCTTTGAATAAGCTGCCATCTCGTGAGTCGATTTAGAGAAACTTCCGATAAATCTGGTTTAGGTATATCTGAGTTAAGGGGTTCTAGTGTCAAAAAATGCCCAGGAGTAAGGGGTTGTAGATCATTTGGATCTGATGAAGAGGGGGAAAGAGGGCGTGAGTTGAGGACAGCCTCGATACGACATGTTAGTGTGGTCATTTCCATGAGTGTTAGTTTTTGTTCGCCTACAACTCGAACAACATGAGTTTTAAAACTTTTAACTCCGGCCTCCGCAAGACCGTTAAAATGAGGGCTCAACGGAGGACTTAAATTCCATCGGATTGAAAGTTTACCTGACGCCTGTTTTGCGTACTCAACAAGTTGATTTCGAAATCCGAGAAAGTTACTTCCGACAATCGAGTACTCTACCGCGCCTAGATACGAACCTATGAAAGGCAGCAACGAAACCTTCAGTGGACAATTCCATGGTAACTTCCAAATGCACGCAGTGTGTGGTCGTACAGACAAACACACAGACATACGACTTAAAAGATTCACATCCTCGATAACGGTGGGGGATAACGAAAAAGGGTCCACAAAAATCGATAGCCACGCTAGAAAAAGGTTTTAATTGATTGATGCGGTGAAAGGGCAGAGAACTCATAATTGGTGGCTTATAAGGTTTAGGATTTGCCCTAAAACATTGAAAACGGTTGGATACGGTTCGTCGAATGGCTCTTTTAGCTGACAATATCCAAAACTGTTGTAAAATTAGATGATGTAAGGTTTTAGGTCCTGGATGCAAATATTGACGATGCGTAGATTCAATAATGATGGTTGTTAATCGATGTCTGTTTGGTAGTAACAGGGGGTGTTTGGCAGAATAGGATAAAAGATGTGAATTTTGAAGTCTACCTCCCACTCTTATAAGCCCCATTTTGTCAAGAAATGGTGAAAGTTTTCTGAAAGGCTTAGGTATTGATTTTTTTTCAGATAGGGTAGAAAAAAGCTCCAAAAAACAAGTTTCTTGAACTCGTTTAATAAGAACGAAAAGTGCATTTTCCATTTCCTCAGGACTAGGATGTACTAGTTTTTTGAATAAACCTTGGATATCGGGAATGCTAGAGGGTCTTCTGTATGAATGATTTTTGAAAATGTTAGTAAGGCGAATTACATAGCAACAGATACGCTGAATTTTAGAAAGATGTGAAAGTCTTTCCAAAAGGCAATCTACAGTGTTAAGAATGATATTTGTTTTTAAACAAACAGGTGGCTTTTCTTCCAAATTGACATCGATTTCGTCAATTTGAAATTGTGTAATTTTGAAGTCGGGCCAATCGTTTTCTGGTGACCACAAAAACGGAGGGCCATTCCACCATATTTCGTGGGAAATGAGTTGCGAAGGGTATACCCCCCTAGAAGCTATATCTGCTGAGTTTTGGGACGACGGTATATAATGCCAAAAAGTGGATGAAAGGATTTCTTGTATGTGATTGACTCGATTCGCGACAAAAGTATTCCAACGATTCGGAGGTGAGGAAAGCCAATGAAGAACTACTTGAGAATCGCAAAATGCATAGATATTTGTGAAAGTTATTTTACCTCCGTAGGTAGACAAAACATCCTGAATTAAATCGCTTAGAAGCACAGCACCTAAGAGTTCCAACGTAGCTAAGGTTTGTGTCTTGATAGGTGCGACTCTAGATTTTGCACAGATGAGAGAGATAGAAATGTTTTCTTCCTCTTCTACGCGAAAATAGTTGACGCTTGCGTAACCTCTATTCGAGGCGTCGCAAAACCCTATGATTTGACAAGATTGAGTTTTTGACAGTTTTATTTGTCTGGGCATTTTGAAGTTAGATAAGAGTGGAAATTCAGAATGTAGATTAGTCCAAGATTCGACGATATTTTGGTTAGGTTTTTCGTCCCAACCTGTATTAGAGAGCCACAGTTGTTGCAAAAAATACTTCGCTTGCAACAATAAGGGACAAAGAAAACCTAATGGATCGAAAATAGTTCCGATGATAGACAAGATAGATCGTTTTGTCGGAGGTTTATCCTTCATTTGACATTGATATGAAAAAATGTCATTTTTTTGATGCCACTGCAAACCTAAGACCTTGATAAAATGTGGCTCCTCTTTATCAAAGGATAGTGACATTTGTCGGTCCAATTCAGGCAATGAGGCTAACAATTCAGGACAATTACTCGCCCATTTTTTCAACTCGAAACCTCTCAATTTCAATAATTCGATAAGTTCCTTTTGAAGGAAAACTGCCTCAGAGATTGAAGGGCTAGAAACTAAAAGATCGTCGACGAAAATTGACGTCTTTAGGACGCTACTAGCTCTAGGAAAGCGTTCCTTTTCTTGCTCTGCAAGCTCGTTTAAAGTTCACATTGCAAGATAAGGTGAACATATCATGCCAAAAGTGACAGTTGAGAGTTCCCATTCCGATATCGGATCTTGTGGGGAAAATCGACACAAAATTCTTTGAAAAGGGCGATGTTGAGGACTGTTAAGAACTTGTCGAAACATTTGTTTTATGTCGGTGACATAGGCGATTGGATTAAGACGAAAAGCAAGAAGCAACGAGCCAATATCCTTTTTAAGTTTTGGCCCTGATAATAACGTGTCGTTTAGGCTGATGTTTCTCGAGCCCTTTGCAGAGCAGTCCCAAACGACTCGTAATTTAGTACTTATACTATCTGGTTTTAAGACGTAGTGGTGGGGTAGGTAACATGAAAAATTTGATTTTTGTTGAGTAGGCAAAATTAACGACATGTGATTTGAATCGATATAGTCTTTCATAAAATTAGAATAAGAAATATACAACTCAGGGTTTTTGACAAGACGTTTTTCTAAAAGCAAATATCGTCTAAGTGCTTGGGAATAGGTATTTCCTAGGTCGGGCATGATTTTATTTTTGAAAGGCAAATCTACCATGAATCTACCTGATGGCAGTTTAGTGACGCTTTCGCAAAAAATGAATTCAGCTAGTTTTTCGTCTGGCGATAATATTTGTTTTGACGGAATATTTTCTAGCTCCCAAAATTTAGGAACGATGATCTCTAAAGGAACCGAAGGGCTAGTTAAATAGCAACTAGTTTGCTTTGGGTTTGAAAGGTTAAAATTATCTTCTAATTTCCCCATTAGAACCCAACCAAAAACAGTCTCAAGCGCAGAAAATTGGCCCTTTTTTCCGAGAATTCGCCCTTCCTTGAAAATTTGGGCAAATAACTCGCAACCGACAATTAAATCGATCGGTCTTGACTTAAAATATGAAGGGTCTGCAAGTTCAAGATTTTCTAGATGATCCCAAGTTGAGTTATTTAACGTAAAAGCAGGCATATTTGAACAAATTTGAGGAACTACAATTGCCTCGAAATTTAACAAAGGTTCCATTTTCCCCTTTGGTTTGATATGACATTGAGCGAGCCCCTTTGAGGTGAAAGAAGACATTTGATTTAAACCGAAAATTTTGGTGGTATAGCATCGTCTCGGCAAATTGAGGCGGCGACTGCAATGTTCACTGATAAAGCCTGTCTGTGACCCGGAATCTAATAAGACCCTTATAGGCCGAAAATTACCACAACCGTCCATGACATCTAGGACAGCGGTGCACAAAAGAAAGGTGCCTGAAGGTCCTGAAGTGTTCAAAGATGTATGCAGATTGGTAGCAGATTGTTGATTGTTTTGATTTGAACTAGATGCTTGATTAGATTCTGAAATATGCAATAAACTATGATGCCTCTTTGAACTACATGTTCGACATGAATATCGGGAATTACAAGCATCCACCTCGTGCGAGGGATGGAAACAAGCAATACAAAGCTTTTTCTGTTGTACAAAATTCATCCTATCTGACGGCGATAGATTTAGAAAATTGGGGCATTTAGAAAGCACGTGACTTTGATTACACTTATAACATTTAAAATGCGTGTCTGTACCCGTTGAGGGTCCAGTTAATGCTGACAAAGGTGAATTTTGTGATTTGTAGGACGGCCTTTTCCTAGTGTGATTATTTTGATAAGACGACCTTTGTCCTTGAAAATTATTTTGATGAGCCGGTTTTTTAATAGCTAGTGATTGTGGAAGGGATTCTAAGACCTTACATTTATTTTCTAAAAATTGGAAAAGCGATTGGTAAGTGGGAATTTTAGTTGCAATATTTGACATTTCAAAACTAGAACGAGTAGGTATGTCTAGTTTTTCCAAAAGAATAAAAAACAACAAAAAATCCCAACTTTCTACATCAAATTGAAGGGCCCTTAAAATTTGCAAAGATTCTGAAAAAGTATCGATTAAATATCGCAAGTCCTTGGCTGTATCGGTTCTCAATGTGACCTTGAAAATCGCACCAAGAGCAGTGCTGGCGATATCTCGCTTGTTTTGATAACGTTTTACCAGTTTTTCAAAGGCAATCTGATAATTTTGATCAGAAAGACTGATTCCTGAAAGCAATCTTAAGGGTTCGCCCCCAAGATAAGAAAATAAATATTGCAGTTTACGACCGTCACTGATGTTTTGATTTTGACCAATTAGATTATTAAAAAGATCATAAAATGTAGGCCAAAGCTTTTTATCTCCCTTGAAAATGGGTATTCCTAATTCCTTCAAAGGAGGATGGTTGGTATGGACATATGGTCCAGAAAATGTATTGGTGGGGGTAGGAAAAAGTTTAGCATACACACCTTTGCATGAATAATAAAACTTCCTAGTTTCGGAAAATATTTTGTCTTGAGCTGCAAATTGGACATCGTCGTCCTCACCAATATCCATGATAACGTCATTGTAAAGTTCCCCAAATTTCTCAAAATTACCCTCGAGATCCAAATACCTTATTCTAAACTCCTCTTTAGAATTTATGTCCGCTTGAGCGCTTTGCGACAACGTATAGCACTCAGTTATAGCGCTTACAAATCGATTGCGTTTTTGAATTGCTTTTTTAAGCGACATGATTTTGATTCGACTCTGATCTAGTGTTATAATCCAATTAAACCAATTAAATCTGATATGATTTTGATGAAATTGTCGATTTTATTTTATTAAACCTAATTAATTTAATTTGATTGAATTTGATGAAATTGTCTATTATTATTCAATTAAACTCAATTAAATTTGGATTGATTATATAATGGAGTTTAATTAAATTTACTTGATTTTAGTTTGATAAAAATGTCGATTTGACTATTGGTGTTACGCTACTGTGTCGATATTGTCGCAATACGTAAACCAATTTTGATTTGATATGATATGATGATTAATTATTAGTATTACACTGTGACGATATTGTCGAAATACGTATAATAGCAATTTGTTGATATTGATAAATAATAAATATTAGTACTAAACACCGCTAGACGATTACCGAAATATTAGAGTTCAAAACTAACATTTATTCATAAAATTGGTGAACAAACAAGGTAATTAGTCTATACGCCTTTTTATTGTTTGTTTTGATGGGTTTGATGTCGTTCCCTGGCAAGAACAACTTGATATGGATAAGGAAGTACCGGTTATTAATGGCTGCCGGACGATATCTTTATATATTACGAATCAAATATCTTTAAAATAAATTATCTCAAATCCGGCTCGAAGGACCATCTGATCATTCACGGTACTAACTCTGACGATAAAAAGACAGAACGTGGACTATATATTATTTGTACCGCGAAGAATCGTTGATTTAGTTATAGAAAAATTGTCATTGATAAGCGTCTATTCGATTTTCACACCATTTACTTGATGAAGAAAGAGGGTACTCACCGAATTTATTCCTGGAGTTTCACTTTCGGGTACCCGAGTTGGCTGGAGGCGTTTAATGTTTCTGTATACACAGTTGTTTTCTTAGCATTGCTTCACACACTCCTTTTTGGTTTTTACACTTTTTAAAATTTCAGTTCGTCAGCCATTTCACCAGCGCACGTTGCTTGTCGCATCTGCGCGTAGTTCGTAACCCCTTCTTCCAAGCTATGGTGTGTGTTTTGAATTAATATAACCGCGGAAATAGTTTGTAAACAAACACTATCTTTTTTAAATTATTTTCCTTTGTCCGATCATTTCTTGCTACTTTCTCAGAAAGGCCTAGGTACTTTCATTTTTTGAGATATAAATTAATCTTATTTGTACCTTCATATCAATAAAAAATGATGTACGGAGTGTTTAATGCGGGCCTTTTCATATTAGATTGAAATCGATTACAACTACTTTGTATGATAATGTCCCATTAACCCAGACAAGAATTTTTGCTTTTTTCAGTCTTTTGTAGCAGTCTTTAGTATTTATGATAAACAGGGCGTGCGGAGAGTTTTGCGTAAATTAGATTGTGTTGATATATGAAAATTTTGTGTTATTAGGAGTTCTCGGGGGCATCTCACCTATTCAAAGTATTTTGAATATCCTTTCATTCCCACTTCAACTAGAAAATATCACCTTCTTTATTTCAAATAAAAAACCCTCTCTCCTAGGAAACTGAGGATCTGTGTGTAATTTCTAATTCTAAATTACTCTCCAGCATGAACTTTTTAGATACTGTAATGTTTTTCTAATTCATTTAAAACGTAAACGGGTGGGATAAATTTTAAACACTCGGTATGGCTACTTACTAATTTATTTAAACACTAACTCACTAACACTAGTTTATATGTACTTAACTAGTCACTTAAATTTAATTTATATGCACACTAACTTATTAATTTATAACACTTTTATATTCACTTAATTACTGTTTAACTCACTATGGCAAATTATAAACTGAACTCATCCGCTGATCGGTCCTGTATTTATATCAAAAACTTTCTTTACTAGAACATTCGGGATGGGACATGCCTTTCGCGATATTTCTTAAAATGCCTTTCGAGAACATGTTTAAAAAGGACGGTCACAATAGATCCCAATAGACCTTCTCAGAATTCGGCGCGCTCGCCTTTTTCTTAACTCCGTTAACATAAGGTTACAGGGCCGTACTTAGTATCTGCTTCGGTGTGCGAGTTCGTAACAATACTGTCAAAAATAATGGTACTATACTTTTTGCTAAAATTCATATTATTAGCTTCTCGATGAAAAAGAGAAGTCTGCATGCCACTAATATGTAATTACCTATTTTTACACTGAAAATAGCCAATCCATTACAGTATTTATTATTTTTAAATTCCCGGTACATATAAAATATTACCATATTGTGTCGCCCCAATAACAACACTCTCACTAATTTGGTATACATATTTAAAAAGAGCATAAAAAAATGATCCCAGTAATAATAAAAATAACTTTTTCGGGAACAAAAATCCCGTAGAACCTCTAGAAATCGAACTTATGTCAACTCGCAGCTTTTACAATTATACATAAAAAAGTACGCTTGCAAAATTTTCATAAAGTACACGTCACCCTCTATATTGCCATTGAAAACAATACTTAGTAGTTGTCAAACTACCTAAAACCGTTTTAATTATTGAATTCATATGTAGCAAAATATTTTTTCGTAGTTTTTATAAATACATGTTAGATAATAATGGATTTTTCTTAAGGCACATTTTTTTTTATTTTAGTAACCTGTATTGTACAAGGTGTTGAGCGGAGCGTTTTGATAGATGGCTTGATACATTTTTTGTATTTTAGTACCCTGAACTCTGAAAAGAGCAAAATAACTGAATAGAGTGATACTTTGCGGTTTTGCGCAAACGATTTTAGTAGTAAAATTTTGCAAGGGGGTCATGAAATAAGAACAGAGCATCCTTTTAATACTAATCAAATTGTATTCATTTTTACCATTTGTTCAATATATTGTGGAATTATGTAGTTGTAAAAATACCTAAAGCCTAAACCAGAATTATTAATTCATATGTAACAAAATATTTTTTCGTAGTTTTTATAGATACATGTTAAATAATAATTGATTTTTCTTAAGGTACATTTATTTTTATTTTAGTAACCTGTATTGTACAGGGTGTTGCGCGAAGCGTTTTGATAGATGGCGTGATGTTTGTTTTGTTTTATGTGCAAAGTTGATATTTAACCCTATATTTATGTACATCGAAACAACCATTGTAATTTAAGTAAAGAGAATGAGTATAAATAACGAATTAGATCTATTTTTGAGCAATATTTTTTTATGTTCGAACCTATGACAATCTGAATGTAATTTTTAATTCTAAACATTTCTCCCAAATAAACTTTTTCGATAGTGTCAAAAATAAGGGTACTTCACTCTTGGTTCAAATTCCTATTTTTGTCGACCCCTGCATACCATTTAGAAATTGGACAACGGAAGTTGTTTGCAGTACACCAACTTTAGTTGTAGTATTTTTTTGTTTTTCACTTTATGTGCCTAGAGGAAAATGGAATACTATAAAAAGTTTTTGTTTTATTTCATCAGAGACTGACAATATCAGTTTAAAGATATTATGCTGCCCTATGAGCAGATAAATTTGAAAACTGAAAATTTCGGATGGGTTTTTTGTGGTCGCTTACCGATGTAAAATATTTTGGATACTCTTCCTCTTCCGGTATGTGAAGTGATACCGAACCTATATATTTTCAATAGAGCATCCTATATACTTTATACATTTTAAATCACCATTCGGGCGGGTTGCTACAATCACAGATATCAGACATGTATCAAACATGCATATGTCTGTTAGCATTCTATTATTGTTGGTGAGCTCTATCCAAAGCTATCGATAACACCTTAGTCGAGGAGGTATCTGATATAACAACGTATTTTTGAATTGATACCATAATGTTACAAATGAAACATGCGCAGTTAGAATTAAAATTCATAAAGACGATACTTTGCATTTATTTTGTTTAAACCTTTCCAATAAGTGGTAGGCTACAAAAATGATCATCAAAAACTTCAACATATGTTCCCGAATTGTTAACGGGGCAACATTCTCGTTTGTGATGAGGTTTGAGTCACGACTAAATATTAACAGATTGGTAACATGCATTTACGATTCTAACAAAGTATTAACAGTCAGTTTGGTTCTAGCATCTCGACCTTAATATCTACTATGTATAGTAAAAGAACTACAGTCACTCAAAAGTCAGTTTTTTTTGGGTATGAGTGGCTGTAGTAAACAAACAGTAGAAAATTGGAAAACTGGCTTCTATGCCCCTTTTCTATTTTCAAGTCAAGTTTAAATTAAAATGGAAATAACTTTTCTGACCTTGTCGTAGCATTGAATTTGGAAACTTATGATACGGACATATCAGCCGATTTTTTCTATTTCTGTCATTTGGCTACTACATGCATCAAAATAAAAAAAATAATGTGATTTTCAGGCTAATTTTCAACAATAGACATCAAGAATACAACTTCAAAATCGACTCCTCGAGGGGATTTTAAATATTAGAAATATACAGGGTTTTCTATTTAAAATAAAGTAGATACGTAAAGTTGTAGTGAAAGGGAAAATTACATGAAATTCAAAATACTTTAAAACAGTAAGACCTCCGAGGAATATTCTAATACCATAAAATTTTCAAATTTCAACACCATCTAGTTTATGCAAAACTCTTCGCACACCCTGTTTATCTTATATCTAAAAGACTGCTACTGTAGACTGAAAAAGTATTGGTAAATTGGACACTATCACGCGAAGAAGTTATATTCGGTATAAATTCAACATCAAAGGGTCCCCATTCAACACTCCGTACCTAGATAAATAAACTGTCATCAATTATTAAAATGAAGGTACAAATGAGTACTAATATATCAAAAAATAAATGTACCTAATCATTTCTGAAAAGATAACACGAAATGATAGTACAAAATTACTGGTAACAGTACAAGAAACATATGAATAAATAAATAGAGCAAAACAAACATCCTGCAGCATAATCCTTTTACACACCAGATGAACGCGAGAGCTCGAAAATTAAAAGTATTAAGAATTCGATAATACATGTAGACTGTACCAAAATTATGTACACCACTGGAAAACATACGAATAAATCAAAAACGGCACAACACAAATATCCTGCAGCAAAATCCTTCTACACACCAGATGAACGCGAGAGCTCGAAGACGAAAATGATTAAGAATTCGATATTACTTGTAGACTGTAGCAAAATTATATACACCAATGAAAAATATACGAATAATTGAAAAGGCACCACAAATATCCTGCAGCATAATCCTTTTACACACCAAATGAACGCGAACGCTCGAAAACGAGAAGTATTAACTGAAAATTCCTTGTAAACTGTACCTAAATTATATACACCTCTAAAAAACATACTAACAAATGAAAAGTTACCACAAATATCCTGCAGCATAGTCCTTTTACACACCAGATAAGCGCGACAGCTCGAAAATGAGAATTCTTAAGAATTGGAGATTACTTGTAGACTGTATCAAAATTTCATACACCACTGAAATAACCTAGAAAGTTGCCAGACAACTGCTGGGTATCCACAAATATTGTAAATCAAGAAGTTGCCACAATTATACAACTTTCGTATATTTTATTAAAATGTAGAGGGCGCTCAACGCAGCAAGTGAAAAGTTACCACTAAACGAGTGTTTAGAACAATATGCTATAAATGTATTTATGGCATCATACACTCGAAAAATACAACGTAGGTATAGATCGATTCAGAATCTCATGTAGAATACGAAAATCGTTGTTTTTACTGTGGTATACGCGTGTATGTATACCACAATATTCCAGTATACCACTAATATCGATAATTCATACACAGGTTATCACTAATATAGGGATACATACGCACACACACACACACACACACACACACACACACACACACACACACACACACACGCACACACACTTACACTTCCATAGAGCTACGCAGTGCTCTGTTATCATTGGTTCAATCTCAATTATTTCATAATGAAATTTGCCAATTACATGATAAACATTTCTTATCAAAACCCTCAAGAAAAATGAATCCTTTTCTTAGGGCGAGCGATCGTTTGCACTTTTCTGGTCGTTCTTATGAAAATAATCGTCCTATTATCTTACCTAGAAATAACCGGTTGACTGACCTCGTTATAGAAAAAACTCATTGTGAATATTTACACACTGGAGTTCAAACACTTCACTTCATAGTTTGTCAAAATTTGTGGATATTTTGCCTTCTTTTCGTATAAATGAAATAAAGCCTGTCCAAAATGTTGCAGTTGACTATGGTGGACCTAATAATTTATGTCTCAGTAATCATAGAGATAATAAATAACAAAAGGATTATAATATGCCTTTTTGTTTGTTTCCCAACTCGTGTGTCCTTGCTTCTGATCTCAGTACGCAAGCACTTCTCGCAGCTTTTCAAAGATTTGTGTCGCGACGTGGCCATTGTGCAACGGTTTCCAGCGACTATGAGGCTAATTTTGTGGGTGCAAAGCTACTTTTATGTGAATATATGCAACAATCATTATTGTCTGAAAATGTTACTTGGTCTCTTAATGTACCATCTAACCAACACTTTGATGATTTAGTTGAAGCGGGTATTGAATGTATACAATCTCATTCACTCAGAGTAATTGATGATCAAATCCTAACTTATGAAGAATTTTATAGGCTTCTGGTAGAGATTGAAGCAATACTTAATTCTCGCCCTCTATATGCTCAAAGCTCAGACCCCAATGATGATTCGGTCTTAACACCTGGTCAGTTTTCAACCCCTGCTTCGCTTAACTCTGACTCAACTTCAGTCAACCTCAACACATTGACATGTTGTCAATTAATCCAACGTTGTCAACAAGATACCTGGAAGCGTTGGCATCGTGAGTATCTTAATACTCTCCAACCACGTCCCTGGCTTTCTAATAGTAGATCCTTGGAGGGGGGGGGGAGGGGGGTTTAATAGAGATTAGGGCTGACCAAATTCCCCTGTTACATAGGAAATACAAAACCATCACCCTGGACAGCTACTATTCGTACTACGCAGGGGATGATACTACGACTATTGGTAAACATTTGGCCATTACCCGAAATTTAAGTTTTTTCTTCATTCTCTTATTTTCTTTATTTTATTCATTTGGTTTTGATTTTCTCTTCCGTCACTATCATACTATCATTATTATTATTATTCTCTATTTCTCACAATTGTGGTTTCTTATAAATAGCAGACGGAGTTTGCACTCAAGTCTACTATTACTCTTTCTTTGGTTTAGAAATGATCTGGTAATATTGCATGTATGTAGGATGACTACTTTTTGTATCTGGATGTGTGTGTTATGTGGAAGATTTAACTGCGTGAGGTGTGTGATGAATGTTTTTGGGGTAATTCTTGCAACAGATATTATAAAAGGTATCACAATTACTTGTTTCAGTTTCCATATACGTTCTATTTCTATTGCTAACTGTTGGTATTTATCTTTCTTTTCTCTGTATTTGTTTTTTATATTATTGTAAGATGGAACAGCAATATCAATAATGTAGGTGACCTTCTCTTTTTTGATTTGTAATGTTATATCCGGTCTATTGTGCATTACTGTTTTGTCTGTATGAATGGTAATATCCCAATATTACTTGTATTCTTCGTTTTCTAATATCGTTTGTAGTGTGTATGTGTAATATGGTTGTGTTTCTGTGATGAGTTTAGGTTGTAGTGCAAGCTGCTGGTGTATGATCTTTGCCGCTGTATTATGTCTGTTAGTATATTCAGATCCAGCCATCAACTTACATCCTGCCGTAATGTGGTCGATTGTTTCGGGAAACTGGTGGCATTTTCTGCATTTGTCGTCTGTGGTATTAGGGTCTTTCATTATGTAATTTTTGTAATTTCTTGTAGCAATAACCTGATCCTGGATCGCTAATGTGAAGCCTTTTGTTTCAGGATACAGTTCACCTTTTTGGAGCCATTTGTACGAGTCTGTCTTACTGATTCATTTTCCATGTTGAAAGTATGTTTACCATGTAATTTTTTTTGTGTCCATTCTTCTATCTTCTGCTGTTGTGTTTTGTATATTTGCTGCGTGTGCGAGAGGTTGAGAGGTGTGTATTCTCTGTCTGCTTGTACAATTGCTCTATGTAATAATGACTGTTTACTATAGAAGAAATTTCTGAGTTTTTGTATCTGGTTTGTGTGTAGTGTGACAACATCTATCATTCCTCTTCCTCCCTCTTTTCTTCCTATCGTTATTCTTTCTTTGCATGCGTGTGGGTGGTGGTTTCTATGTTTTGTTTGTTCTGTTCTCGTGAGTCTGTTGATGTTTTCAAGGTCGGTTTGCGTCCATTTGATAATCCCGAATGAATATGTAAGGAGGGGAATTGCGTATGTGTTTATTGTTTTGAAGAGGTTTTTCGAATTCAACTTAGTAATGTTAGTCGTTTTTTGTATTCTTGTACAATATGTTCTTTTATTTCTGTATGATTTATCCTTGTGTTTTGTTGGAATCCTAAGTATTTGTATGTTTTATTTTGCTGCATGTTTCTTAGTTCTTCATCGTTCAGTATTTCTGTCTCTATCTCTTCCTTCCATTTTCCTCTTTCTATGTGTGGTATTTTGCATTTGTTGATTCCGAATTCCATTTTTATGTCGTTTGTGATATGTTCTGTTACTTTGAGCAAGTTTTTCATTTGTGTTTGAGATGGAGCATATAATTTGATATCATCCATGTACAGTAGGTGGTTGATGGTGTGTTTAACTGTTTTTTGATGTTTGATTTGGAATCCATGATTTGTGTCATTTAATGCATTTGATAAGGGATTTAGGCACATACAGAACCATAGGGCGCTTAGGGAGTCTCCTTGAAAGATACCTCTGTTGATTTCAATGTTCTCTGTTATTATTTCTTCATCGCTTGTTATTAAATGTATTCTTGTTTTCCATGTTGTCATTACGTGCTTAAGAAATGATTTAATCATCGGATGTATCTTATATATGTCCAGTATTTTTAGCAGCCAGGAGTGAGGTAGAGAGTCAAAAGCTTTCTTATAGTCAATGTAGCATGTGTGTATGTTTCTTCGTTGTTTTTCTGCTTGTTCCATAATGACACTGTCAATGATAAGTTGTTCCTTGCATCCCTGGCTTCTTTTTCTGCAACCTTTCTGTTTTTCTGTTATGATGTTGTTTGTTTCTAAATGTTTTTCTATTTTCTTGCATATGAATGATGTAACTATTTTATATAATGTTTGGAGGCATGTTATCGGTCGGTAGTTGGCAGGGTTTTGTGTTTGCGTGGTTTTATGTATGTTCTGCCCTGTGTGAGAAAATCTGGTGTTAGCTGGGGATTTCTTATTATATTATTCATTTGGTTTGTAATATATTTATGTGTGGATGTTAGTTGTTTATACCAGAAGTTTTGTATTTGGTTAGTTCCAGGACATTTCCAGTTGTGTGTGTTTTTAATTGTGTCAGTCAATTCTTCTACTGTTATTATTATTATTATTATTATTATTTTTTTTTTCTTGGAGCTTCGACTACTTTGGCCATTAGCTCTTTTGGATCCTTCCTTTCACTCTTTTTAATTAATTATATTTTTCTAAATATGTCGATTGCTTGTAGGAAAGTAAGTATTTTCTTTAAAGTGTCGTTGTTTTCCATCGCTTTTAAGTCTACGTCGGCGTCCAATTCATCAAATACTCTCTGAAGTCTATATTTTAAACATTTCAATAGGTGTTCTATAGATAAGAGTGTCTTACATGTTTCGCATTGTGGTCTGGATTTGCCAGTCAATAGATAGTGATGTGTGATATACGTGTGGCCTATTCGAATTCTGCACATAACAACTTGTTCTCTCCTTGTTGCCTTTGGGTAGATCCATTTATTTATACTAGGCTTGATCATTGACAGCTGGCCTCCAAAGTTAGTCCATCTTTGTTGCCAAAGAGAGCGTATTTTTGTTTTTACTGCCTTTTTCAAATCATCCAGAGGGATAGGGCATCCAACGTCACTTAGGTTCTGTGTTGCTGCTTTGGCTGCTTGATCGGCAAGTTCATTACCAGGAATATTGCAGTGGCCCGGGATCCATATGATAGTGCAAGCTTTCCCTAAAGAGGTGAGGTGAGTGTTTAATTCCAGAATATTCTTACAATAGGGCTCATTTGGAAAAAATTTGCCAATGGCTTGGATAACACTAAGGGAATCGGTGCATATTAGGCAGGAGAGAAGATTTGAGAAGGAAAAATATAGGAGTGCTTGCCAGACTGCATAGATTTCCGCTGTAAAAATTGAACTCATAGGATCTAGGCACCAGAAGTGTGTTTCGTTTTCTGTGACAAAGGCTGCCCCTACCCCGTTTTGAGTCTTGGAGCCGTCGGTATAAATTATAAGGTTATTGGGGTAAGATTTGAGTATTTCTTCAAATTTTTCTCCGTAAACGGTTGGTGGCGTTTCCTCTTTTTTTAAGCTAGCTAGTGTAGTATCAGTATGTGGGGTAACAAGAGTCCAAGGGGGAGTCACTGAAATATTTTCTTGCATAACTCCTTCCAGATTGATTGATAACATGTTGCATAGCTCTTTATTGCGATAGAATATTGATTTTTTGTTAAGCTGTTCGTTTGAAACGAGATTTTTATTTGGGTGACATGGATAAACTATAGCTTTTGCGCAATATATTATGGTCTGGTATTTTCTTCTCAGATCAAGAGCCATTTGTCCGGTATCGCATTGGAGAAAATTTATTGGACTTGTTCTAAACGCACCACTTGCAGAACGTAGAGCAGATGATTGTATTCGGTCTAGCTGTTTTAGGCGTGTTGCAGTGCAGGAGTTGTATATATGAGCTCCATAATCTAACCTTCCTTGAATTAGGGACTGATACATATTCAATAAAATCTCCCTATCTGCACCCCACGTGATGTTAGCTAAGCATCTAATGATATTGAGTGCTTTTTGGCATTTGCTGACAAGATAGTTCACGTGTTCTGCCCAATATAAACCCTTATCCAATGTCATACCTAGTATACGAACAGTATCTTTAATATTAATTAGGTGGTTTTGCATGTATAACTGGGGTTCGGGATGTGGTTTTTTATTCCTGCAGAAGTGTATACAATTGGTTTTCTCACGAGAGAAAGTAAAACCTTTTGATTCGGCTGATCGATTTATAGTGTTTATATCTGTATTTAATACATCTTCAATTGTATCCATTGATTTGTGGCGACATGACATAACTAAATCATCGACATAGAGAACTTTCTTAGTAAGTTGGTTTGTTTCTTCTAAGATAAAGTTGATAGCTATTGCGAATAAAGTACCACTGAGGACTGATCCTTGTGGGATACCATTTTGTAGCAGTTTATTAGACGACTCTTGATTTCTGATACGAATGCGAAATGATCTGTCTGAGAGAAATCCTAATAATACTGTTGGCAGAGTACCTCGGAGGTCCCATGATTGTAATTGTTTTAAAATTGAGAATCTCCAGGTTCTATCATATGCTTTTTGTAAATCGAAAGTTACGGCTACTAGGTGTTCTTTCTTTGTGAATGCTTCTTGAATTTCGTTCTCAAGGTACGTCAGTGCATCCATTGTTGACCTATTTTTTCTGCAGCCGACTTGGAATTGGGAAAGCAAAGAGTTGGATTCTAACCACCAGGTTAGTCGAAAGTTAATCATTTTTTCATATATTTTCCCCAGACAACTGGTGAGTGAAATTGGTCGATAACTGTTCAGGTCGGATGATGGTTTATCGGGTTTGAGGATTGGGATCACTATAGCAGTTTTCCATTGTTTAGGATAAATGTTTGACAGCCACAATTTGTTGAAGAATTCCAAAAGTTTGTACTTTTCCGTTGGTGGTAGTTTCTTCAGCATGCAATACAGGATTTCATCATGGCCTCCTGCTGATTCTGGGGTGTTTTCTAAGGCTTGTTTCATTTCATCAAATGTGAATGGCAGATTATAATATTCTTCTTGTAGCGGCGTGAAATCAATATCGACAGATTCTTCTCGTTCTTTTAAAATTAAAAATTCATTTTCGTAATTGTTTGTGCTACTCTGGGATTCGAAATAATTCGCAAATATTTCACATATTTCTTGGAGGTTATCTATAATCTTATTTTGGTGCATCAGATATTCGGGAAAATCTAGAGTATTTTTTCCCGAGATTATTTTGATTTTCCTCCATATGTCGCTAAAATTGGTTTCTGATGTTAGCGTTGATACATATTTCTCCCATGAATTCTTTTTGGCTGTTGTGATTTTTCTTTTAGCTGAAGCTCTAGCCCTTTTGAAGGTTATGAGATTTTTTATGGTTGGATGTTTTTTAAATAAGTCATAAGCTCTTTTTCTTTCTCTGATAGCAACTTTAATATCCTCAGTCCACCATGGGACAGGTCGATGTGATTTTATTGGTTTGGATCTTGGGATGCTAGATGTGGCAGCTTGGATAATGGCGTTTGTGAGAGAGTTCACGGAGGTCTGGATGTCATTGACAAGTGGAGGAATATTTATGATTGATGAGTATTTTTCCCAGTTTGCTAGGTTTGGTAACCATTTCTCACGATTTGTGTAGGATTTTCTTAGGAGGTTGTCAATATATATAATAATTGGGAAATGATCGCTCGAATGGAGATCTTCCAATGTTTCCCATCTCAGTTTTGGCGCTAATTGTGGAGAGCATAAGCTGAGATCAATACATGATGTTTCTCCTGTAATTACATTGAATCTGGTTGGAGCACCTGTGTTTAAAATCACAATGTTGTTGTCTTCTATTAGAGATTCTAAGAGGCCGCCTCTGATGTCTTGTGATAAAGATCCCCACTGTGGTGAATGGGCATTGAAGTCACCTGTTATGAGGAAAGGGCGGGGGAGGTGGTTAACTATCTGTTGTAGATCGCGTGGGTTCCATTTATCGTTGGGTAAGTATATATTACAAATTGTAATCTTTGTGGGATATTGGATTTGCACTGCCACTACCTGTAGTTCTGAAGTAATACTAATTTCTTTAGCAGGGATGTTATTTTTGATAAAGATAGCCACCCCTCCATTTGCTCTGTACTTTGGTATAGTATCTTTTCGGAAGCAGCGATATTGTCTTAATCGGAAGGGTTCTTGTGGTTTTAGGTGGGTCTCTTGTAGACAGAAAATTAGGGGCAGGAATTGGTTTCTTATTATTTGCAGTTCACTGAGATTATTTTTTAGGCCATTGCAGTTCCATTGTATAATAAAGTTTTTGTTAATCATTATATGATTTGTTTTATGATTCAGAGTAGTTATTTATAATAGCTTGATTTAAATTTGTAACAATCTCAGTTCATTTAATTAGGAGTAATGAGTATGATATATACATCTATAGGAGCAGACGAATGAAAAAAGATAGAAATATAAAATTTATATATCGAGATAGCAAATGAGTGTATGAATTAAGTAATTAATAATTTTTGGTTATATGTTATCATCTTTTGTCAATGCGTTCGTAGATGTTTCTCGTTCATGTGGATGTTTCTCTTTTTCAGATATTGTTTTGGGTGGGTTTTCCAAAGGGGGCCTTTTGGATCTAGGTTTCCCTTTTGGCCATCCCTTTTTCTTTTTATAGGATGCTGTTGAAGTATCGCTTTTCTGAGAAGAACACATGTCATCAGAATCGTCCGAGAGATTGTAACTTTTTCTTTTATTACTGTCTGGGAAATGTTGTGGTGGTGAGATATTGGATGTCGGTATAGATATCGGTTTGTTTTCAACAAGGGCTTTATAAAGGTCTTTGATCTTTGTTTTTATTATAGTCGAAATTTTTGGGATAAGGGACTCTAGTGTGGTATTTAAGTTTATCTGTTGAGAGGAGGTTGCTTGGGAATAAGAGGTATTGGGTTTTGGAGTATTCATTGTCATTTTCCGCTTTGCTTCCGGATAGGATATTTTTTCTTTAGTTTTGATTTCTTGTATAGCTGCTTCGTACTTAAAGATAGGACATTCTTTGGATCTTGCCGAGTGTGGACCTTTGCAGTTTACACATTCTACCGGCGATTCACAAGGGGAGCCAGTGTGGACAGGTTTTCCACAAACACAAACTTGAGGTTTCTCACAATTTAAGGACGTGTGTCCAAAACGTTGGCAACGAAAGCATCGTACAGGGGAGGGGATGTATAGGCGAACGCTTAATGAATAAAAGGCAATTTTAACATTTTTTGGCAGAATAGGTGTGTTAAAAGTGATGACATGATTGGGTGTGTCCATAAATGTTCCATTTCTTTTGGTTTTAAGTCTGTACACAGAAGTTACATTTTGTGAAATAAGCTCATTTTGGATTTCTTCTATAGGGCAATTGAGCAAGTCTGGACAGTAAACTATACCTTTGGAAAAATTTAGTGTTTTATGGGGTATTACTTCAACATCCATATCACTAAGTCGTGTCATGGATAGTATTTTTTTTGATTGGCCAATAGACACTGTTTCTACTAATAATCCTTCTTTAATTTTTCGAACTAGTTTGGGTGTACCACAAAAACCGTTATTATTATTATTATTATTATTATTATTATTATTATTATTATTATTATTATTATTATTATTATTATTATTATTATTATTATTATTATAAAAAAAAAATATTCAAAAAACTTGAAATATTGCCGCTTCCGTGCTTATATATTTTCGAAGTGTTAATTGAAACACATAAAAATCGATATGTTCTGACTAAACATGCAGATGTTCATAATTATGATACTAGAAATAGTAAAGACATTGTCATTCTCAAATCAAGACTGAAAACAACAAAAAACAATAAGTTGGATGTTACATTGTACAATTCATTTGTAAAATATTTTGAACATATAAATATAAGTGATATGACGAGAGTTCAATTTAAACATTTTGCTAAGTCTTTTCTTTTAAATTATTGTTTTTATACAGTTGATGAGTTTTTGGAGGAATTGAATACTTGGGCTTAATGCTTATATGTTTGTTTGTTTTGTTTAATTTAATTTTTACTTTCTATTATTTTTTAACTTATTTTATATTTTAAAATTGTCATATTTTCATCAATATTTTTACTTTATGAAATGTATGTCTGTATTTATGTAAAATTTTTACTTTCTATTATTTTTATTATATTTTAAATTTGTCATATACAACACTATACAATCTTTAATATTTTTAGTTGGTAAAATGTATTCATATGTACTACTTTCACTGACTTCTAATGTACTATGTATGTGAATGGGGTCAATAAACCATCTATCTATCTATCTATCTATTATTATTATTATTATTATTATTATTGTTATTATTATTATTACTATTATTATTATTGGTGGAATAGTTGTCACAGTAACATTACATATAAATAGCTCTGTGAAAATCAGATATTTGACTTGGTATTTTTGTGAATTAATTATTTTTTGTGAGAGCAGCACGTTAATAAGAGTATATTTTGTTTGTGCAATTGTGGAAGATATCAAAAACTGAAAGTTTAGTGATATACACTTGTTTTTACCATCCAACTGTAAGTATAAAAATAATTTATTTATACTGATAACAGTAATTAACATCTTGGACATTGATGTTATTCCACCACGGTAAAAATTTTGGTTAAAATATTAGCTGAAAATCACGAGAAATAGAAATATTTGATATTTAGATTTGCTCCATTGGCAAATACTGAATAGGAATGTCGGACGCTGATCCTGAAGTTCCACATGAGTCATCGGAAGCGTGTATTAGATGTCGGAAAACTGTAAAAAAAATTAACTACGCATCTCGGTGTACCAAATGCGGTACTTTATCACACAATAGTTGCTTAAAGGACGTGAAAAATGTGAAACATATGAGTGACGGCTCAGTGATTTGCTGTGGGGATACAGAGAGAAAGGTTAAAGAAGTAAAAGATACGAAATCAGATTATGAATTGGGTAGTGTGGCAGATAAGATCACAATTAAATACCTAGAAGAGATAATAAAACAAAAAGATTTAATAATTAAAAATCAGGAAGTTGCAATTCAAAAACAAGATCTCGCCATAAACTGTCTAAGGGACCAACTATCTTTATTAAAATGTGTTACCACGGATGCAACTTCTTCACATTTAAATCTAGATGTACCGAAAAATTCAACAGTTCTCAGAACTCCTACTCTACCCTCTCCGCTATCAAAAAATGGAAATACACCTGTAATAAAATGTAATGATCCCTGTAAAAATCAGCCGGTAACAACGAATGCTTTAAGAAATGCACTTCATAATGCAAAAACTGTCCAGGTTTGCCATGATGTGGTTAATTTGACAAAGAGTGATTTATTGGATGCGGGAACAAAGAAGAAGACAACAAGAAACATATTGAAAGGAAGTAACGGAGATTTCTCAAAATGCCCATTCAAAGCAGCAGTATCCTTCACAAATAGCCATAGACATTATCACGTGACAAATTTTGAACCCGACGTAGACCCAAATGATTTAAAGGACTATTTGAAAAATTATGCGCCCAATGTTATAGTTATAAAATTGAATTCACGTCAACCTAGTGCTTATTCATCATTCAAAATTTCGGTGCCTGTTAATGAAGTGGACAGTATTCTTAAGAATGATATATGGCCAGACAATATATCGGTAAATAGGTTTTTTTCAGGGAGACGTCAAATTCAGTTCACCAGTTAGTACATAATTTGTGTGAAGATGATAATATATTCATTGATACAATGCTTTTTGAAAAATTTGAGTACTCAGTATTTCATCTAAATGTCCAAAGTCTTACAAATAAAGTCAATAACCTGACTGTATTCTTGGATGAATATCCATTTGATATACTCTGCATTGGTGAGCACTGGCTTGATATAAATAGTTTAGAGAGCATCAAATTAAGTGATTACTCATTAGCATCTAGTTACTGTAGATCTTCCAGAAAATTACATGGTGGTGTAGCTATATTTGCATCTCATCATATTAATTTAAGTTATATTGATATCAGTGACTTTTGTATACCTTTCCATGCGGAGTTCTGTGCTGCTGAAATAAAACAAAGAAATTGTGTTTTGTTAGCCATATACAGATCATGCAGTAAAGGCAAATTAGAAATATTTGTGGATCAGCTACAGAGTGTTATTAATAAGTTATACACAAAGTACAAATCTATTATTATCATGGGGGATTTTAATCTAGACTTGAATGATGATAGTGAGTACTCAAAGATTTTGATAAATATTTTTTGTGCGTATGGTCTAAGGCACTTGGTTCATATGCCGACTAGAATAACTAACACAACTAGCTCATGTATTGATAATATAGTCACAAACTTAGATGATGATAAACTCCATACAGGGGTGTATGAACCATTAGTGTCGGATCATAGTGGTAATTATTTGTTTTTTAGAATTGATCATTGTAATAATACATCCGTTAGGAAGTGTATGAGAAGAATTGTAAATAATAATAATTTAATTAGTTTTGTAAACCAAATTCAGGAAGTTCAATGGCCTGATTCTGGACGACTAAATTCGGATCAGTATGCAAATCTCATTACCGATATACTGTCTACATGTGCTGATACATGTTTTCCTTTGAAATCAATTGCTCATAGAAAGACAGCTTTAAACTGGTTTACAAGCGAACTTAAGGCAATGCGAAATGAAGTCTACCATTTGAGAGAGAAATTTAGGTCTGAAAAATCACTCTTAGATTGGTATAAATACTGTCAATTGCGGAAAGACTACCGTAAATCGCTTAAAATTGCGAAAAAGAATGCATATGAAAAAAACATTAATGAGTCAGATAACAAGAGTAAAGCTATCTGGAGTATTGTAAATCAGGAAAGAAACACTAAACATCAGAACAGAGTGTCGCACACATTAGAATCTAGTGAATTTAACAAATTTTTCGCAGGCATATCGGAAACTATTCTGAAAAGTATTGACAGTCCCCAAACTGACCCATTACATTTTTTGAATGCCCTACCTAGACCATCATCATCCTTTTTCATGTCGTCAATTTTGGAGACTGATGTTCACGAGGCTGTATTATCTCTAAAATGTAAGCCAAGTCTGGATTTTTATAATTTAAACGCAAAGATGATTAAAGTTACTTTGACTTCGCTAGTTGGACCATTGACAACCTTATACAACAAATGTATAAATGAGGGGAACTGGCCCCACGTACTGAAAATATCAAAAATTATTCCGGTATTCAAAAGTGGCGACATCGATCTCGTTAACAACTATAGGCCTATAGCTATTATACCTATAATCTCCAAAATATTTGAAATACTGATAAAAAATAAACATAAGAACTTAATATCTGAATGTCAATTTGGGTTTCAGAAACATAAGTCAACCATTCTGGCAATCTTGAATGTGATTGAGAGCATAGTTGAGGGTCTGGATGCAGGTAAAAACACGTACGCCATTATGTGTGACCTAACTAAGGCCTTCGACTGTGTGAGCTCGGACATTTTATTGCGAAAGATGGAACATTACGGATTCCGTGGTCGAGAGTTGGAATTGTTTGAATCTTATTTGGAAAATCGTCAGCAATACGTAAGCTACAATGGCTGTGAATCTAGTCGGATGTCGGTAAACGATGGAGTCCCGCAGGGTTCAGTGTTAGGACCATTATTATTTTTACTATACATAAACGATCTACCGGCGTCTCTTGAGTGTCGATCGGTTTTATTTGCAGACGATGCTACATTCTTAACGAAAGGAGAGGAAAATGTCAGCATCGAGAATCTAAAGTTAGCTAAATCTTGGTTTGATTCAAACAATTTGAAATTAAACGATGGGAAAACTAAAAAAATAACATTTAGCTCTGTGAAACGAGGTACCAAAGGGGAATCTGTGAAATTGTTGGGTATCACATTAGATCCTGGTATCAATTGGGGGGACCACATAGACTCACTATGCTCAAAGATTTCATCACAGATTTTTGCAATGAGACAATTACGCTCATCTATTGGTAGTAATCTTGTTATGCGTACGATTTACTTTGCGTTGATCCACAGTCATCTGGCTTATGGTATCTCTCTATGGGGTAACTCTAGCAGAGTACAAAGAGTCTTTACTCTTCAGAAGACTGCTTTGCGCATTATTCATAATGCAAAAAGTCGAGTACATTGCAGTGGACTTTTCGCGGAATATGGGATCCTGCCATTGCCTTGCATGTACATGTTTGAGACACTTCTGTGTATTCATAGGGGTGTACTACATATGGCAACTCATTCTGGTGTTCACTGTTATACCACCAGAGGTGCAGAGCGACTCATTGTGCCTTTTTCTAGGCTGCATCAAACACAATACAACAAACTAGATGTTAGATTGTATAATAAGTTTCTAGATTTGCATGCTGATAAGAATGTGAAAAATATGAGCCAGAATCAGTTCTATAGATTTTCAAAACAATTTTTACTACAAAATTGTTTTTACGCAGTTCAGGACTACATGTCGTTCAATTATTAGTCTTACTAATTCATTCTCACATATATGTTACTTCAGAAATCTAATTTTATGAAAATATTGGTTTAACTTTATTTCTATTCTATTATCTGATTTAGGAATTTTGATAACTACTTAGTAATTTAATATTAGGACTACACAAATGCTTTTGTATTTAAAACTGGTCAATAAATCGTATCGTATCGTATCGTATCGTATCGTATTATTATCTCTCTTTTTTCTCAGATATTCTCTGGTTAATTTGGAAATATATGCGGACGTTAAGTCAAGCATAGTTTCCATTACGTTTTTATTATTCGCTGTAGTTCTCATTTAGACATTTTCTAGTTATAGAGCAAGTATCTAGTATGACGGACTTCTGTAGTGGTATGTACGTTGTTGGCTGAAGCTGTAATTCCTGGATGCTGTCGTGTAGGTTTCTTGGTATAACTCCTGTGCTAGATCATACTATCGGTATTATGATCACTCTGTCCTGATGCCACATGTCTTTAGTTTCTTCTGAGAGATGTAGATATTTTTCAATTTTCTCTCCAATTTTTTTTGTAGATTGTGTGTGTCAGGTATGGAAATTTCTATTAAGTAAGTAGTTTTGTTGTTTTTGGTTATTAGTGTAATGTCCGGTTTGTTCTGTGGTATTGTCTTGTCTGTGTTGATTGATCTGTTCCAGTATAGTTTAGCACTGTCGTTTTCTAGTACGTTCTGTGCTGCATATTTGTATTGTAGGAGCGATTTTTTCTATAAGGTTGCATTGCTTCGCAAGTTGTTGATGTACGTATTTCGCTACATTATCATGTATTCTGGTGTATTCTGTATTTGCTAGTATGTTGCAAACTCCCGTTATATGATCAATTGTTTCTATGTGCTGTTTGCATAGTCTGTTGGTGTATATGTATCCTTGATTATATGTTTGCTGTAGTATCTGGTGTTTATCGTTTGGTCTTGGATTGCGATCATAAATCTCTCTGTTTCACCAAAGATATTCCCCTTTGTGAGCCACATGTTGGATGCCTCCAAGTCTATATGTTGTTGTGATAGATGTTGTGGATGTTTTCCGTGTAGTGTTTTACCTTTCCAGTTTTTCTTCTTTGTTGCTGGTGTTATTATTCTATCTGTCGGATTGTATGTACAGCTAGAACATCTTAGGGGTGTGCCTGATGTCTCAGAATATATGATTATTTTATGGATGTTGCTTGTTTCCCCTCTTTCTACAAAATATCTTCTCAAATTGTCTACCTGAGTGTAGTTCATATTTTTTATGTCTGTGAAACCTCTTCCCCCTTATCTTCTGTTAAGTGTAAATCGTTCCACTGCTAAGTGTATATGATGTATTCTACGTTTGTCACATTGTGACCGTGTTAAAGTATTTGGGCCTTCGAGATTTGTATCACTCCATTTAATTACTGCCATTTAATAAGTTAGTACTGGTATTCCGAAGGTGTTAGTTGCTTTGGTTATATGTCGTGCTGATAGTTCTGTTCTAAGTATGGTTGTTAGTCTGTGTTTGTATTTTTGTTTTAACTCTTCCTTTATAGTTGTATGCTTGGGGGTAATACCACAAGAGCCAGATTTAGCCGAATATTTTTTGTGGTTGTTTTCGAATACTTACTTTCATTGGCAATTTAACGAGAGCTGTTCTGGCGAAATCACGAGAGCGTAGCTCGAGTGATTTTGCCTGAACAGATCGAGTTAAATTGCCAATGAAAGTAAGTATGAGAAAACCACCGGAAAAAATATCCTGCTAAATCTGAGCTCGCGTGGTATTTGGTAAGACAATCCCATGAATCCATATGGAGGAATGAGTTTTCTTGGTATTTTCTGGAGTTGATTTTTCAATCCCCTTACTATTTCTGCCTTGCAAATATTTCCAAATCTCGACATACTTTTTGGAATTATTATATGCTGTTTAATTCATTCTGTTTTTGACATTTATAATTGTCAAATTGACGTGCATTGCTTGGTAAACAGAAAGTACCTAAATGCTAGGGTTGCTACGGTAACGTAATTTATCCGATATTTTTATCCACTTGCAAACTCTCTTCCTTCCTATTTAGCCGACAGCAAACTACGATTTTTGTATTCACAAATGGGAATTATTATACATGAATGGGATTGTCTAATCCAATTTGTTAGTTGAATATTAAATATTTGTAGTAATGAGTACTTTCCATACTTTGTATTATCTGATTGTTGTTGTTTAGAGAGTAGACTCCTTGTGTAGTTTGCTTTCCCTTGACGATACTATTCATTTTGCATTTGTCCGTTCCAAATGTCAATTTGATGTCTGAGCTAAATCTGTGAGTAAGAATAAGTAAGTGGTTGATGCTGCTAGTAGTTTGAGGTTATCCATATGAAATAAGTGAGACATTTTACATGTATGAACACTTTTTATGATGTAGCCGTAGTTGGTATCATTTAAAATGTTGGACAGTGGATTCAAGACGAGGCAAAACCATACTGCACTTAAGTAATCTCCCTGAAAGATGCCTCGGTTAATTTGTATTGGTTTGGATTCCAGGATTACTTGTTATGTCTCTATTGAGAGGGTGGTTTCCCAATTCTTCATTAATAATTCTAGAAACTTTATTATAATTGGATGTACTTTGTAGATTTTTAATATTTGGATTAGCCAGGAGTGGGGTACACTATGAAAAGCTTTTTGGTAGACAATGTAGGCAAAATAGAGAGATCTTTGTTTTATTTTTGCTTGATGGGTCATTTCTGTATCTATAATCAGTTCTTTATTATTATTATTATTATATTATTATTATTATTATTATTATTATTATTATTATTATTATTATTATTATTATTATTATTATTATTATTATTATTATTATTATTATTATTATTTTAATACCGGAAGTATGGCCTACAGGAGTAATCATCAATCAGTTTTTTCAGCCAAGAAGAGTCATGTTCAATTCCGTGGAGCAAACGAATAAACAGTAAATATAGACAGCATCTTTCGGTTTTCCATATTAACGTAAATAGTCTTCAAAATAAGTTACATGAACTTTCAGTTCTCTTAACCGAACATCCATTTGATATCGTATGTTTTTCAGAGCATTGGTTAGATAAGAATAACTTGGAATTATTCAAATTAAATGATTATAACTTCATTTCCGATTTTACTTGTTCTAGAAGGCAACATGGGGGAGTGGCAATATTCTCAAAATCGCATCTAATATGCAAGGCAGTTGATCTGAAGCAATTTTCTGTTATCCACGATGCCGAGTTTTGTGGAGTAGAATTGAAAGACACCATAATAATTGCTCTTTATAGATCGTCAAGTAGAGATAATTTTACCATATTCAAAGATAAAATTATTAAACTTCTTGAGTATATTCATAGAAAATACAAAAACATTGTCTTGGTAGGGGACTTCAATTTAGACATTCCAAAGAACGACGATAAATCCAAAGATCTTAAAACAGTCTTCAAAAGTTTCGGATTACGCCATACGATTGAGGAGCCCACTAGAATAGTCCTGAATAGTCAATCCTGTCTAGATAACATAGTAACAAACATAAACCCTAGTCTCACTAAAGTGGGAGTAGTAGATCGTCTAGTGTCTGATCACAACGGCCAATACATATATTTTAATCACCTATTGAATGAAAATGTCCCCATTATTAAACGTGTTATTAACGACGCAACAATAACGGTTTTTTCTGATAAACTTTCTGAAGTTTCTTGGAATGATTTGGATATTCATAATATGGGTGCAGATAATTTGGCAGAAAACATATTGAATACGCTGAAACATATCTCTGATACTTGTTTTTGTGAAAAAACTGTTAAAACAAATAAATCTAATATCAAATGGTTCAACAACACATTGCGTAGTATGAGAAAAAATGTCATTACACCAAAAAACAAATTTATGAATACTTATTCGGAAGGTGATTGGGTGAATTACAAAAATTTCAACAAAATAGATAAAAAAGCGATTCGCTCTGAAAAGAAGTTAGCCTACTCAAAGATAATAAAAGATTCGGATAATAAAAATAAAACATGTTGGACAATCGTAAATTCGGAAAGAAGAACTAAAATTAATAAAACCAAACAGTCCGATATATCACCACAAAAATTCAATGAATTTTTTACATCGGTATCGGAAATAGTATTAAAATCTCTTGGTGATTCTCAATACGAGTCGAGTTTCTTTTTAAATATACTAAATAGACCTGCATTTTCATTCTTCATGAGTGCAATCTTGGAAAGTGATGTCCATGAGGCTATATTGAAATTAAGTCATTCGTCATGTTTAGATTTTTACAATATAAATAGCAAAATATTGAAACGTTGTATACACTCATTGACATATCCACTGACCATTTTATTCAATAAATGCTCAGAGAAGGATCTTGGCCTGACTCTTTTAAAATATCAAAAATTATTCCATTATATGAAAATGGTGATATAGGTTCTCCAGAAAATTTTAGACCCATAGCAATTTTACCGACGATTAACAAAATATTTGAATTGATAGTCAAAGAAAAATTAATCAATTATTTGGAAGATAAGTCACTTCTAACGGAATTTCAATTCGGCTATCGCAAAAATAAATCATGCATACGTGCTCTTCTTCGACTCTTAGAGGAAGTTGTACAGAAACTAGAGGAAGGCGTCAACTCTGTTGCCACGTTATGCGACTTAACGAAGGCTTTTGATTGTGTTCCAGCGGATTTACTCCTAAATAAACTGGAATTTTATGGTATTAGAGGAAATGCACACAAATTACTGACATCTTATTTAAGTAATAGGAAACAGTATGTAGTTTGTGGAAACAACCAGTCTGATTTACGTAATATAGACAACGGCATTCCTCAGGGCTCGATTTTGGGTCCAATACTTTTTATAATATTTGTTAACGATTTACCAGAGGCTAATGACACTTTTTGTATTTTATTCGCTGATGATACTACAACTTCATCTGATGGCACACAAGCAGGTGATAATATTTTGTTGAATCAGTGGTTCCTGGCAAATAAGCTGAAACTCAACGACACTAAAACGAAACACATTCTTTTCAGTTTAGATAAATGGGCTATGAAATCAGAGCCCGTTAAATTACTGGGCATTCATTTGGATACAAACTTAAGTTGGTCACCTCATGTTGACTACCTTTGTTCAAAATTAGCGAGCAAAGTTTTTGTAATTCGTCAATTAAAATCATGTATACCAACTCATTTGTTAAAGTCTGTATATTATTCACTTTTTCATAGCAATTTAATATATGGTGTTATGCTATGGGGCAGCAGCACATCAGTGCACAAAGTATTTGTGCTACAGAAAACTGTAGTTAGAATAATTTACAACGCACCAAGAAACACCAATTGTAAAAAAATATTCCAAAAACTTGAAATATTGCCGCTTCCGTGCTTGTATATTTTCGAAGTGTTTTAATTGAAACACATAAAAATCGATATGTTCTGACTAAACATGCAGATGTTCATAATTATGATACTAGAAATAGTAAAGACATTGTCATTCTCAAATCTAGACTGAAAACAACAAAAAACAATAAGTTGGATGTTACATTGTACAATTCATTTGTAAAATATTTTGAACATATAAATATAAGTGATATGACGAGAGTTCAATTTAAACATTTTGCTAAGTGTTTTCTTTTAAATTATTGTTTTTATACAGTTGATGAGTTTTTGGAGGAATTGAATACTTGGGCTTAATGCTTATATGTTTGTTTGTTTTGTTTAATTTAATTTTTACCTTCTATTATTTTTTAACTTATTTTACATTTTAAAATTGTCATATTTTCATCAATATTTTTACTTTATGGAATATATATCTGTATTTATGTAAAATTTTTATTTTTTATTATTTTTATTATATTTTAAATTTGTCATATACAACACTATACAATATTTAATATTTTTAGTTGGTAAAATGTATTCATATGTACTACTTTCACTGACTTCTAATGTACTATGTATGTGAATGGGGTCAATAAACCATCTATCTATCTATCTATTATTATTATTATATTATTATTATTATTTCTATATTTTTTTCCTCTCGCCTTACTATAGATTCGGCGGTAAAATGGGTGAATACAGTTCTCAACTAGAGATCAAAGTCATTCACCCTAGCACTTTTCTTATTATGTGAGCAGTTCCCATAAGTGCAATTTTTTGCACTTCATACATGGATGGTTTACCTGGGATCATTTCTAAGTATGTTTTCAAACTATCCCGCATCATTCCCAATGCTCCTACAATAACGGGTACCACTTTAGTTTTTGTATTCCACATCCGACTTATCTCGATTTCTAGATCTTTATACTTGCTTATTTTTTCGTTTTCTTTGTTCACTATATTGCTATCATCTGGGACAGATATTTCGATAAAAAGACATGTATTTATGTTCTTATCATATAGTACTATGTCCGGTCTATATGCCAGGATTGTTCTATCGGTAATTACAGCCATATCTCACATAACATCGATGTTGTTGTTGCTTACGACTTTTTCTGGGACATGATTATAATACTTTTCTGCTACACGCAATCCTATTGCGTTGCATATAGACCAATGGATGAAGGAAGCAACCTTATTATGTCTGTTAGTGAATTCTGTTGGGGCAAGACTCGTACATCCGGCTATTAAGTGGCTAATGTGTTCATCTGATTTGCCACAGAGCCTACATTTACTGTCTACCAATTGTTTCAATATGTTCTTTTGATAGTATCTAGTAGCTAGTACCTGATCTTGAGCTGCAATAATGAGACTTTCAGTTTCTCCTTTAAGTCCAAAACTACCTAACCAGGCTACACTTCCCATCTTATTAACTGTTGGTTTGCTTAGATTCCTGAAAAATTGTCTATGTAGTGGCTTTTGTTGTAATGTCTGGATCTTGTGCCTTTCAATTACATCCTTAATCGCATTTGCATTCCTCAGAGCATTATCTGTTATAAGATACTTTTCTCTTATTTGTGCTGACTCTTTTTGGATAGAATATTTTGACTTGTGCGAATCGTATATTTTAATTGCTTTGCAGAATTTATCGTGATCGGTATCAATATAATCGCCAAGACCTATAATAGCCTGTTCATAAGCTACGTGCAACTCGATTAAGCCTCGTCCGCCGTTTCGCCTTTTAATGTATAGTCTGGCAACATCTGCTTTAGGGTGATGCATACTCCCCATTGTGAGAAGTTTTCTCGTTTTCCTGTCAATCTTCTCTATTTCTGATGTTAGCCAGTCGACAATAGCAAAGCTATATGTGACCACTGGAACTGCGAGGGTATTAATGGCTATGATTTTGTTCTTCGAATTTAGTTTGGTACTTAGGATTTGGCGGATACGGCGATAATATTCTGTTGATACCATAGTTTTAATTTTAGTGTTGTCTATGCCCCCCCTTTCTTCGACGCCGAGATATTTATAAGATTCGTCCATCTCCAGGTTTCTTATTGAGGTTCCGTTATCAAGTTGAATGTTGTGACTTTTGACTAATTTGCCTCTTTTGTAAATAGCTGTCGCACATTTGTCTAATCCAAACTCCATATTGATATCGTTACTTAATCCTTTCACGACAGTCAGTGCTTGATGTAGTTGAGTCTCATCTCTACTGAATAATTTCAGGTCATCCATATAAAGCAAGTGATTGATTTTAATATTCTTCCCAATGTCAAATCCAATATTTTCTCTGTTCAGGGTATTGGTTAGTGGGATAAGTGCCAAGCAGAAAAGCAAAGGTAATGAAGAGTCCCCTTGAAATATTCTCCTTTTGATAGATATAAGTTCTGTTTCAATGTTTCCTTTGTTATGGATCAGCGTCATTGTTGTTTTCCAGGTCTGCATTGACTCTTTCACGAATCTGCAAATTATTGGATTTATTTTATATATGTCTAACAGAGTGGCTATCCACGTATGTGGGACGGAGTCAAATGCCTTTTTATACTCAATCCACGCTAGACCTAGATTTCTTTTGCATTTTTTTGTAATTGAGATCACCATCTGTGTCATGAGTAGTTGGTCTTTACATCCTCTAGTGGCTCTTCGACATCCTTTTTGTTCTGCTGGAAATATTTCATTGTTAACAATATGTGAATATATACGATTTGTCACTGCACTTGTAATAATTTTATAGATTGTAGGTAAACATGTAATTAGTCGATAATTTTTTGGGTCCTTGGTATCTTTACCCCTAGGGAGGAGGTATGTATGTCCCTGTGTTAACCATCGTGGCATATTTTTAGGGTCTATAAACGTTGAGTTAATGGCATTTGTGAGTATTTCATGTACAGCTGTTAACTGTTTTAGCCAGAGATTTGGTAACATGTCTGGTCCGGGGGCTTTCCAATTCTGAGTATGTTTTATAGCGTCTACTATTTCTTTAACTTTGAAATTATGCCATTGATCTGTTCCTAAATGTTCAAAGTTATTCCTTTCTTCTTTTTTCCAAGAGGCTTCTTCATTATGACCAACACCTCTTTCCAAGATTCCTCTCCAAAATTGCTCAATTTGAATTGGATCAGGTGGTTCACTAATTGATTCAGTTGTGTTGTATAACTGACGGTACAATTTGTAAGCATCCGTATTAAAGAGTCTCTTTTGGTGGTAGTGGTTACTTCGTTTAATATATCTTCTCAATCGTTGCGACTTAGCTTGGAGTTTCATTTTGATAATTTGTTCAACTTCCTTGAGGTTGCTATTGAGATTGTATATTTTTGATATGATATCCATCTTTTTATGTACTTGTGAAGTGGTAACGCCTTTTTTGTATTCTCCAATGATTGCTAATTGACTCCTTATTATTATTATTACTATTATTATTATTATTATTATTATTATTATTATTATTATTATTATTATTATTATTATTATTATTATTATTATTATTGTATATTTTCGAAGTGTTAATTGAAACACATAAGAATCGATATGTTCTGACTAAACATGCAGATGTTCATAATTATGATACTAGAAATAGTAAAGACATTGTCATTCTCAAATCAAGACTGAAAACAACAAAAAACAATAAGTTGGATGTTACATTGTACAATTCATTTGTAAAATATTTTGAACATATAAATATAAGTGATATGACGAGAGTTCAATTTAAACATTTTGCTAAGTCTTTTCTTTTAAATTATTGTTTTTATACAGTTGATGAGTTTTTGGAGGAATTGAATACTTGGGCTTAATGCTTATATGTTTGTTTGTTTTGTTTAATTTAATTTTTACTTTCTATTATTTTTTAACTTATTTTATATTTTAAAATTGTCATATTTTCATCAATATTTTTACTTTATGAAATGTATGTCTGTATTTATGTAAAATTTTTACTTTCTATTATTTTTATTATATTTTAAATTTGTCATATACAGCACTATACAATCTTTAATATTTTTAGTTGGTAAAATGTATTCATATGTACTACTTTCACTGACTTCTAATGTACTATGTATGTGAATGGGGTCAATAAACCATCTATCTATCTATCTATCTATTATTATTATTATTATTATTATTATTATATGGTGGAAGTGTTCACCAACCCAGAAGTTGAATATTGTGCTCTTAATCAAATTTCGAAATTTTATTGAAAATACGTTTCATTAAATAGTGAAAAGTGTATCATAGTGTTTATAAGTTCCTATTTGGTTGATAAACGTGTAGGCAAGTACAATTTTTATCTAATAGGTACCAATATAAAGTATTTCGTTTTGTTGAAATCTGGTTATTTCCATCAAAACAATTTGTCACAACACCTATTCCACCAGTGGTCAGATTTTGAACGAAACTTGTCTCTTTTATTTGATATTACATGATTTGCTCGGCATTTGCAACGGAATGTGGACTCAATCAATAAGTGTAAAAGATGCAAAAAAGATGTTACATCAGTGTTTTTAAATGAAACTCAAGGTCTCTAGTTAATTCCACAATATAATATAAGTTATTGAAAATTCTAAAAAATTGACAATTGTTTCGATAAATCAATATTATCGAAACAATTGTCAATTTTTTAGAATTTTCAATAACTTATATTATATTGTGGAATTAACTAGAGACCTTGAGTTTCATTTAAAAACACGAATATGAGCATATTCCACGAAGTAAGGGTCGAGACAGTCAATTTCATGTTACATCAGGATTAAAATGTGTGACGTGTGGGATTGTTTCCCATAAGAGTTGCTTGAAATCTGTTAAAAATGCAAAAATTATAGACGATTCTTCTTGCAACTGTTGTATGGACAGTGGAATTACCATGGAAACATCACCAATACCCACTTATAGTACCAGTGTTACATCAGAACTTCAACTTAAAGTGAAATATTTGGAAGAAATAATTAAAAACAAGGATAAGATTATTTTTAATCAAGAAATTGCAATCAGATCGCTTCAGGATCATCTTAACATGATTAAAACAGTTAACTATAGAAAACCTTTAGAACCATCGGATACTAAAGCGCAAGAGGAACATGAAAATTTGAAACAGCCTTTTAGTAAAATGAGGCCATTGGTAAATTCCGAAGCTCCGGGTGTTTTCACATCATCTGAAGTTTCCAGTGCTATTGCCAATGCTCAGTCTTCCACCTTATGTCATTCTGCTATCAGTTTAGAAAACGATACCATACCTCATAAAAGTAACACCAGAAAAAGAGCAGCACCCAAAATTTTAATTACGGGCAACAAAGATGACGAATCATTTCATTTAAGATCGGCAAACAGACAGAGAATGAAACACCTCCATTCTACAAATTGGGATCCACACACATCAGAAGAGGATTTACTCAAGTATTTAGAAGAGTTTGTTTCCGATATTAGTGTTCAAAAGTTGAACTCTCGCCAACCACTTAAATACGCTTCATTCAAGATAACAGTGCCTGTTCTTGAACTAGAAAAAATTTTAATACCGGAAATATGGCCTACAGGAGTAATCATCAACCAGTTTTTTCAGCCAAGAAGAGTCATGTTCTATTCCGTGGAACAGACGAATAAACAGTAAATATAAGCAGCATCTTTCGGTTTTTCATATTAACGTGAATAGTCTTCAAAATAAGTTACATGAACTTTCAGTTTTCTTAACCGATCATCCATTTGATATCGTATGTTTTTCAGAACATTGGTTAGATAAGAATAACTTGGAATTAATCAAATTGAATGATTATAACTTTATTTCCGATTTTACTCGTTCTAGAAAGCAACATGGGGGAGTGGCAATATTTTCAAAATCACATCTAATATGCAAGGCAGTTGATCTGAAGCAGTTTTCTGTTATCTACGATGCCGAGTTTTGCGGAGTAGAATTGAAAGATACCATAATAATTGCTCTTTATAGATCGTCAAGTACAGATAATTTTACCATATTTAAAAGTCAAATTATTAAACTTCTTGAATATATTCATAGAAAATATAAAAACATTGTCTTGGTAGGGGACTTCAATTTAGACATTTCAAAGAACGACGATAAATCCAAGGATCTTAAAACAGTCTTCACAAGTTTCGGATTGCGCCATAGGATTGAGGAGCCCACTAGAATAGTCTTGAATAGTCAATCCTGTCTAGATAACATAGTTACAAACATAGACCCTACTCTCACTAAAGTGGGAGTAGTAGATCCTCTAGTGTCTGATCACAACGGCCAATATATATATATATATATATATATATATATATATATATATATATATATATTTTAATCACCTATTGAATGAAAATGTCCCCATTACTAAACGTGTTATTAACGACACAACAATAACGGCTTTTTCTAATAAACTTTCCGAAGTTTCTTGGAATTATTTGGATGTTCATAGTATGGGTGCAGATAATTTGGCAGAAAACATATTGAATACGCTGAAACATATCTCTGATACTTGTTTTTGTGTAAAAACTGTTAAAACAAATAAATCTAATATCAAATGGTTCAACAACACATTGCGTAGTATGAGAAAGAATGTCATTACAGCAAAAAACAAATTTATGAATACTTATTCGGAAGGTGATTGGGTAAATTACAAAAATTTAAACAAAATATATAAAAAAGCAATTCGCTCTGAAAAGAAGTTAGCCTACTCAAAGATAATAAAAGATTCGGATAATAAAAATAAAACATGTTGGACAATCGTAAATTCGGAAAGAAGAACTACTCGTATAATTAATAAAACCAAACAGTCCGATATATCACCACAAAAATTTAATGAATTTTTTACATCGGTATCGGGAATAGTATTAAAATCTCTTGGTGATTCTCAATACGAGTCGAGTTTCTTTTCAAATAAATTAAATAAACCTGCATTTTCATTCTTTATGAGTGCAATCTTGAAAAGTGATGTCCATGAGGCAATATTGAAATTGAGTAATTCGTCATGTTTAGATTTTTACAATATAAATAGCAAATTATTGAAACGTTGTATACACTCATTGACATATCCACTGACCATTTTATTTAATAAATGCTTAGAGGAGGGATCTTGGCCTGACTCGTTTAAAATCACAAAAATTATTCCATTATATAAAAATGGTGATATAGATTCTCCAGAAAATTTTCGACCCATAGCTATTTTATCGACGATTAACAAAATATTTGAATTGATAGTCAAAGAAAAATTAATCAATTACTTGGAAGATAAGTCACTTCTAACGGAATTTCAATTCGGCTATCGCAAAAATAAATCATGCATACGTGCTCTTCTTCGACTCTCAGATGAAGTTGTACAGAAACTAGAGGAAGGCGTCAACTCTGTTGCCACGTTATGCGACTTGACGAAGGCTTTTGATTGTGTTCCAGCGGATTTACTCCTTAATAAACTGGAATTTTATGGTATTAGAGGAAATGCACACAAATTACTGACATCTTATTTGAGTAATAGGAAACAGTATGTAGTTTGTGGAAACAACCAGTCTGATTTACGTAATATAGACAACGGCATTCCTCAGGGCTCGATTTTGGGTCCAATTCTTTTTATAATATTTGTTAACGATTTACCAGAGGATATTGACACATTTTGTATTTTATTCGCTGACGATACTACAACTTTATTTGATGGCACACAAGCTGGTGATAATATTTTGTTGAATCAGTGGTTCCTGGCAAATAAGTTGAAACTCAACGACACTAAAACTAAACACATTCTTTTTAGTTTAGATAAATGGGCTATTAAATCAGAGCCAGTTAAATTACTGGGCATTCATTTGGACACAAATTTAAGTTGGTCACCTCATGTTGACTACCTTTGTTCAAAATTAGCGAGCCAAGTTTTTGTAATTCGTCAATTAAAATCATGTATACCAACTCATTTGTTAAAATCCGTATATTATTCACTGTTTCATAGCAATTCAACTTATGGTATTATGGTATGGGGTAGCAGCACATCAGTGCACAAAGTATTTGTGCTACAGAAATCTGTAGTTAGAATAATTTACAATGCACCAAGAAACACTAATTGTAAAACAATATTCAAAAAACTTGAAATATTGCCGCTTCCGTGCTTGTATATTTTGGAAGTGTTAATTGAAACACATAAAAATCGATATGTTCTGACTAAACATGCAAATATTCATAATTATGATACTAGAAATAGTAAAGACATTGTCATTCTCAAGTCTAGACTGAAAACAACAAAAAATAATAAGTTGGATGTTACATTGTACAATTCTTTTGTAAAATATTTTGAACATATAAATATAAGTGATATGACGAGAGTTCAATTTAAGCATTTTAAGTCATTTCTGTTGAATTATTGTTTTTATACAGTTGATGAGTTTTTGGAGGAGTTGAATACCTGGGCTTAATGCTTATATATTTGTTCGTTTTGTTTAATTTAATTTTTACGTTCAATTATTTCTTACCTTATTTTATATTTTAAAATTGTCATATTTCGTCAATATTTCAACTTTATGAAATGTATGTCTGTATTTATGTGAACTTTTCACTTTCTATTATTTTTATTTTATTTTAAATTTGTCACTGTACAATTTTTAATATTTTTACTTTGTAAAATGTATTCATATGTACTACTCACTGACTTCTAATGTACTATGTATGTGAATGGGGTCAATAAACCATCTATCTATCTATCTATCTATCTATTATTATTAATATTATTATTGTTATTATTATTATCATTATTATTACGCACTGCGGCAGCTTCGACATTGCTTGCGAACCAAAGCCCTTCGTACTGTGTATTTTGGCACCATTCACTAATTTCTCACTTACGGCATTAGATTTTGGGAAAATTCGAGTGGTGCTTATAAAGTTTTCGCTCTTCAGAAATCCGCCGTGAGGATTGTAGTGAATGCTCCTTATGGTTCGCACTGCTTTGCACTGTTTAGGGGGTGCAGGATTTTACCGGTTCCTTGTCTGTACATTTATGAAACATTAGTATTGGTTCACAAAAATAGATCCAATTACACTTCGCACTATAATATTCATACCTACGGCACGAGGAATGCGGTGTATCTTGTGGCCCCTTTCTCTAGGCTTAGAACTACCCATGCGAATAACCTAAATGTTGAGTTTTCCATTGTTTTTAATAGTTTTTATAGAGGTCTCGATCTCCAAAATAGGAGTCTTCGTGAATTTTGTAAATTCGCTTAGATATTTTTATTGGAACATTGTTTTAATTCTATCGAAGATTTTTCAAAATTTGCACCCAGAGACCGTTCTTGTTAATTTTATTTATTAGTTGATGTTTTATCACCTTTCACCTAGTTTTAAATTATTGTTACTTTTCATTAATTAATTGTTTCAAATATTGTTCTATTCCTTTCGTGATGACTGACTTCAAACATAATACATATGTACATGTTGTCAATAAACGTATATCTATCTATCTATCTATTATTATTATTTTTTTTATTTAGCAGCTTCCGATTGCGACGATAATTTAGCTACAGATATACATTCAAATATTGTTATAGATATTCAAAAGGCCCAGGTATGAAAGAGCTTTTTTGATATTTTCTTCATTACTAAATATATTAGTTATTGCGTATTCTATTCCGATATTGTGTCTCAGCTGAGAATGAGTTGGGCATGAGAAGATATGATTATTAGTTAGTTTGGTATTGCAATGATTGCACTGGGGTCGATGGACTCCGGCTAAGAGATAGGCATGTGTGAGCCTCGAGTGTCTGATTCTCAGGCGGCAAGTGATAACTTGTTCTCTTCTATTCAAGGATATTGGATAATTCCATTTTTTTATTTCCGGTTTTACGGGATTCAACTGGGTGTTTTGCTCCGACCATCGATCTTGCCATGATTTGTTAATTATTTCTTTAATAGCTGTGAGAATGTCCTGATATGGGACAGGGATGCCATCATCGACTGGGGAGAAAGTTGCATGTTTTGCTGCTATGTCTGCCTTCTCATTGCCGCGAATGTTACAGTGACTGGGGGTCCATAAGAGAGTACATTTCTTTCCTACTGACGACAAGTGGGAAACTAGTTCCAATATTCTTAAGATATAAGGGGATTTTGTAAATTTGTTTTCTAGTGATTGGATGGCACTCAAAGAGTCTGAACAAATGACACAGGATTTTGAGTAGGAAAAGGAGAAGAATAGAAGAGCTTGCCATATAGCATACAGTTTCGCGGTGAAAATTGAGCAGTAAGGGTTCAAGGTCCAACAGTATTCATTTTCCTCTATTACCATTGCTGCACCTACTCCGTTTCTGGTTTTTGATCCATCCGTATAAATGGTAAGGATGTTTTGGTAAAAGTCTAATTCGGTTCTGAACAGATCTCTGAAGGATGAGGCTGATGTCTCATCCCTTTTCCACAAGGATAGGCTGATGTTTATATGTGGATTGGTGAGTTGCCAAGGAGGAGCTGCAGGAATGTTTTCGCTCATTATTGTGTATTTATCAATTGAGTATTTCTCGCAGGCTTCATGGAAGCGAATTCTTGCTGGTCTGGTTACTGTAGGTCTGTTGGAAAATTCATTATCGGCTAAAAAAATGGTATGGTTAATATGTGTTGGACGGGATATAATTTGGGATGCGTAGGTGATAGTTTGGAAATATCTTCTCAGATCTAAGGGCAGGATGGAAGTATCGCATAGAACTGCAGTTAGAGGGCTAGTTCGGAAAGCCCCTGTACTTAGTCTGAGAGCTGATAGTTGAAGACTATTTAATTGATTTAGTCTCGAAGGTCTACAGGAATTGTATGCGATCGCCCCGTAGTCTAGTCGACTCTGTATGAGTGACCTGTAGAGGTTCAACAGGATCTCTCTGTCTGATCCCCATCTTATATTTGCCATACATCGGATAATGTTCAAGGCTCTCTGAAATTTTGCCATTAATTGACTGATATGTTCTTTCCAGTGGAGTTTCTTATCAAAAACAACGCCCAGGAATTTGATACAGTCTTTGGCGTTGATTTGGTGTCCATATATGTTAAGTTCAGGTTCTGGATGTTCTAATCTTAGCCTACAGAAGTGGACATAATTGTTTTTTTCCCTTGAGAATAGAAGACCCCGTTGTTTCGATGACTGGGCCAAAGAGTCGATTTCATTATTAGGATTTTCGTTTATAACGTCTATAGATTTGTGTCTGGAGAGGACAATCAGGTCGTCTACATAGAGGATTTTCTCAACATGGGTTTCTTTTCGATCAAGAAGGAAATTTATGGCAACTGCAAAAATAGATACGCTGAGAACAGAGCCTTGTGGTATTCCATTTTCGAGTATTCTAATGGGTGACTCTATGGATCCTAAACGGACAAGGAAAGACCGATCATCTAAAAAATTTTGTAAAAGATTCGGCATTTTACCTCTCAGACCCCAGAGCTGTAGTTGTTTCATGATAGAATATCGCCTTGTTCAGTCATATGCTTTCTGAAGGTCAAAACTAACTACTACCAAATGCTCTCTATTATGGAAAGCGGTTTGAATTTCATTCTCTAGGTAAACTAGAGCGTCGGTTGTAGAGTGTTTGTTCCGACATCCGACTTACGATTCTGATAGAAGGTAGTTAGATTCCATCTACCAGGTGAGTCTATTATTAACGATCTTCTCAAAAACTTTTCCCATGCAGCTTGTTAGTGAAATCGGGCGGAAGTTCTTTGGATCTAAAGAGGATTTTCTTTGTTTTAACACTGGAATGACTGTGGCAATTTTCCATTGTTTCGGATATATTCCTGATTCCCATATAGCGTTAAACAACTTCAAGAGTTTATGTTTCTCTTGCACAGGTGAGTTTTGGGGCATGCAATATAATATATTGTCTTGGCCTGCCGCAGCTTCCGAGCTGTTTTCGAGGGCAAACTCTATTATTATTATTATAATTATTATTATTATTATTATTATTATTATTATTATTATTATTATTATTATTATTATTATTATTATTATTATTATTATTATTATTATTGATATGACGAGAGTTCAATTTAAACATTTTGCTAAGTCTTTTCTTTTAAATTATTGTTTTTATACAGTTGATGAGTTTTTGGAGGAATTGAATACTTGGGCTTAATGCTTATATGTTTGTTTGTTTTGTTTAATTTAATTTTTACTTTCTATTATTTTTTAACTTATTTTATATTTTAAAATTGTCATATTTTCATCAATATTTTTACTTTATGAAATGTATGTCTGTATTTATTTAAAATTTTTACTTTGTATTATTTTTATTATATTTTAAATTTGTCATATACAGCACTATACAATCTTTAATATTTTTAGTTGGTGAAATGTATTCATATGTACTACTTTCACTGACTTCTAATGTACTATGTATGTGAATGGGGTCAATAAACCATCTATCTATCTATCTATCTATCTATCTATTATTATTATTATTATTATTATTATTATTATTATTATTATTATTATTATTATTATTATTATTATTATTATTATTCGTCTCTATTTCTCACAATTGTGGTTTCTTATAAATGGCAGACGAAGTTTGCACTCAAGTCTACTTTTACTCTATCTTTAGTTTAGAAATGATCTGGTAATATTGCATGTGTGTAGGATGACTGCTTTTTGTATTTGTGTGTGGGTGTAATGTGGAAGATTTAACTGCATGAGGTGTGTGATGAATGTTTTTGGGGTAATTCTTGTAACAGATATTATAAAAGGTATTACAATTACTTGTTTCTGTTTCCATATAGGTTCTATTTCTATTGCTAACTGCTTGTATTCATCTTTCTTTTGTTATTTATATTATTGTCAGATGGAACAGCAATATCTATAATGTAGGTGATCTTCTCTTTTTTGATTTGTAATGTTATATCCGGTCTATTGTGCATTACTGTTTTGTCTGTATGAATGGTTATATCCCAATATAACTTGTATTCTTCGTTTTCCAATATCCTTTGTAGTGTGTATGTGTAATATGGTTGTGTTTCTGAGATGAGTTTATGTTGTAGTGCAAGCTGCTGGTGTATGATCTTTGCCGCTGTGTTATGTCTGTTAGTATATTCAGATGCAGCAATAAAGTTACATCATCATTCCTCTTCCTCCCTCTTTTCTGCCTATTGTTATTCTTTCTTTGCATGCGTGTGGGTGGTGGTTTCTATGTTTTGTTTGTTCTGTTCTCGTAAGTCTGTTGATGTTTTTAAGGTCGGTTTGTGTCCATTTGATAATCCCGAATGAATTTATAAGGAGGGGAATTGCGTATGTGTTAATTGCTTTGAAGAGGTTTTTCGAATTCAACTTAGTATTCATTAGTAATGTTAGTCGTTTTTTGTATTCTTGTACAATATGTTCTTTTATTTCTGTATGGTTTATCCCTGCGTTCTGTTGGAATCCTAAGTATTTGTATGTTTCATTTTGCTGCATATTTCTTAGTTCTTCATTGTCCAGTATTTCTGTCTCTATCTCTTCCTTCCATTTTCCTCTTTCTATGTGTAGTATTTTGCATTTGTTAATTCCGAATACCATTTTTATTTCGTTTGTGATATGTTCTGTAACTTTGAGCCAGTTTTTCATTTGTGTTTGAGATGGAGCATATAATTTGATATCATCCATGTACAGTAGGTGGTTGATGGTGTGTTTAACTGTTTTTTGATGTCTGATTTGGAATCCATGATTTGTGTCATTTAATGCATTTGATAAGGGATTCAGACATATACAGAAGCATAGGGCGCTGAGCGAGTCTCCTTAGTAGATACCTCTGTTGATTTCAATATTCTCTGTTATTATTTCTTCATCGCTTGTTGTTAAATGTATTCTTGTTTTCCATGTTGTCATTACGCGCGTAAGAAATGATTTAATCATCGGATGTATCTTATATATGTCCAGTATTTTTAGCAGCCAGGAGTGAGGTACAGAGTCAAAAGCTTTCTTATAGTCAATGTAGCATGTGTGTATGTTCCTTTTTTGTTTTTCTGCTTGTTTCATGATGACACTGTCAATAATAAGTTGTTCCTTGCATCCCTGGCTTCTTTTTCTGCAACCTTTCTGTTCTTCTGTTATGATGTTGTTTGTTTCTAAATGTTTTTCTATTTTCTTGCATATCAATGATGTAATTATTTTATATAATGTTTGGAGGCATGTTATTGGACGGTAGTTGGCAGGGTTTTGTGTTTCATTACTCTTTGGTTTTATGATGTTCTGCCCTGTGTGAGAAAATCTGGTGTTAGCTGGGGATTTCTTATTATATTACTTATTTGGTTTGTAATATGTGCGTATGTTAGTTGTTTATACCATGAATTTTGTATTTGGTCAGTTCCAGAACATTTCCAGCTGTGTTCGTTTTTAATTATGTCAGTCAATTCTTCTACTGTTATTATGTGTTCCTGTTGTTTTATGACATTTTTGTGCTTCTTTTTCTATGATCCTTGTTTGTCGTTTTGTGTGAATAGCATGTTACCTGCTTTTCTGTTGTTAGAGTCTTTATATCTTCTCAATCTGGCGGCGTATACTTTAAGTTTTTGTTTTGCGGTGTCAAGCATTTCAGTGACTGTTCGTTGGTTGTTGTCATTTGTTTTCTGTTCCATATGTTTTACAATTTTTTTTATCTGTTTCCGTTGATATATTGTTGTGTTCTACCTATATCCTCCCTGAGTTGATGAACAGGCCTCTCCAGTCTGATCTGCCACCTCGGTTTAGCCGTTTTTCTCCTTCTCTGTGCCGGTTCTCTTATTTTTTGGTTGTTACATGATACAACCGTTGATGCTGCTGCATATACGATTGTTTGTATTTCTTCCAGTGTGTTTGCATATTCGAGATATTCTGTTATGATTTCCTCGTTTACAATTTTTATCAGGCTCTTCGTTTCATATCTGAACTGTAGTTTTGGTATTCTATTTCTTTTCGTGGGGTCGCTATTTTCCCAAATTGCAAAATTCATTCTGATTTCCCCTGTGAGTCTTTCTCTTACACTATGTGTTTCGGTGTCTTAGGGTAATTGGAGTGTGTGTGGTTGTGTGGGTGATTGAGATCTGTATGGTTGTGTTTGGGATATTTCGACTTGGTTTTATTGGGTTATTTCAGTGTGCTGTTCTTGGTCTGCATGTAGGTGTTTTGCCACTTTTTGTTTTATTTGCCGTATCTCATCTGCAGTTAATCTGTTATTTTTTCTATTATCACCCTCTTTAGGCCTATTAGACGTTGCTCGGTTATTTGATCAGCTAAGTGTGGATATTGATTTATGAACAAGCGGTGTAGATCGAATCTATATTCCGTTGTAATGGTTACTAGGTGTGTGGCTATGAAATAACAACACATGACATCAATGTTCATTTAAGTGGTCCATTTCATGCGTTGTCTGGGTTTCCATGCCTTCGTGGTTACCGGTTGTACCGGTAAAACATCTTGGGCAGGTTCTTGCGTTCCCATTGAAGTGGTAGCGGAGCGGATGTCCTGCAAAACATTTTCAGTGGGCCCTGGTTGGTTATTTGTTGCCGGGTCGTCATTCGTTGCGAGGTGAGTATCACAACGGTTCCGAACAGGAGCAGCTCGCTCTCTTGCGCCGCCTTGTTTGCTTGTTATATTTTTCGGAGCATGACTTCACAATTCATGGGCTGCTAACCCATGGAGCGGTACCAGAGTCAAGTTGGCTGGTTAAACCGTTGTCCGCCTCTCACGACGGGGACGTTGGGTTGGCTTTGGAGAGGCTTATTATTATTATTAATTATTATTTTTTTTATTATTATTATTATTATTATTATTATTATTATTATTATTATTATTATTATTATTATTATTATTATTATTATTATTATTATTATTTTTGGTTGTGATTTAGCAGCTTTCGATTGCGAGGATCATTTAGCTGCTGATATACATAAAAATATTGTTATAGATATAAAAGAGGCCCAGGTATGGAAGAGCTTCATTGATATTTTCTTCGTGTGTCCTCGGAGTCTCGTGTCCGTGTTTAGGGTGAAAACTGTATTTAGATCACCAAAATCATATTTAAGAATTCGAAAGGCAACAATAAGATCTCCTCGTAACCTACGCAGCTAAAACGTGGTAAGATTTGCCATGGATAATATTTCTTCATATGAAGGTCTTACGGGTCCAAAAGCAACTCTGGCAGCCTTCCGCTGTACACTTTCCAGCAACGTTCTATCACGAGTTAGGTCCGAGTACCAGACTGGGCCGGCGTATCCAAGGATATGTGTGACGTAAGTAGCATACAATTTGCAGAAGCTCTGAAACGATACTTTTGAGAAGCATTTTCTGATAAAATAGAGTCTGGTATTTGCACATTTGAATACTGAGAGCACATAACCGAACCACGATAGTTCACTATACACAATAACACCCAGGTCATTATGAGAGGTCACTGTGATTAGAATTTTGCCGTCAATAAAATACTGAAAATGTGGGGTATTTTTACCGACGTGAAGCACTACACATTTTTGAGTGTTCAATGGAAGTAACCATTCCGAAGACCACTGATGTATTGACATTAGGTCGTTTTGAATAGATGGATTACTTGCGATGGCATTGTCATATATTCTTGAGTCGTCGGCATATTGCGATATTTTGCTGGAAATGTTAAACGGTAAATCGCATATAATATGCATTTCTTATATGTATTTGGGTGGACGGTATGTTAACGTTTTACGTTAAATTTAATTAAGATATTCTCTATGAATAACTATTATCATTTACTTTTGAAATCGGTACGCTCATGGCCAAAATATGCTTGCACCGTCAATTTAGCTAATGACTTCGAGACTGATGATATTCGGTACGGTAGAACTCACAGTCAAAACTCTGATATAGTTTCTCGTAATTTTGTGCTGTTTCAAAACTTCGAACTCCTATAACGACCTGCAACCTGCAGTCCACAGGAACCGGGAAGAAAAGGGACTTCAAGAGTGAAGTAAGAGTTGTTAGCCTAATTGACGGTTTCAAGTAATTTCTTTTGGTTTCACTTAAAATATATAACCATATTTCTTCCCAAATTATACAGCAGATCTTTACAAACTTCCAGCACTCGCCTACTCTCTCGTTTGTGTCCTCTGATTTCCACCATAATAAATATAAACTTGTTTTCTGAGCTTGTTCAAGTTTTTGTTCAGGAATAAGCTTGTTCTCATAAATAGAGTCGATGAAGAAATTAAAATAGGCTTTTATAAGAAATGCCGACAGAAGTGTAAACTCAAAACAATGGAATAATTGTCTCTTTTTCCAAATTTTTAAATCAGTTATGGTTTGATTATGTGTCAATATTTTAATGAAGTTCTAATAGTGGAGTTAAATGACATAAGTTCATAAACCATCAACATAAAAAAATTACAAGACATGTATTTTATTTCTGACAATTTATGCCAATAATTTTGAAAATTTAAATTTGCTATTAACTGATCAAACATTACAAAAATATATAACATCATATTTTTTCGTAGCGCAGCCAATGATTTTCCATTCACCAGTGAAATATCGTGGTTCCCGATATATCGCCCAACACTAAGCGCAGAATGTTGAGTTCATCGGCAACGGGAACCTTTGAGCTTCTCCCCTACCAAAAATCGCTCTACATGACTACAGAACTTTTCACTTCAATGACTCGTAATGACTTCAAAGGAAATTACTGATTCTAAATTAGTGTGATTTCTGATCAAACTTTATATTTTATCACTCTATCTCAATCCCAAAATGAATCAAATTCCTCAAATATAATATATTCAACTTATATTAAGATGACCAACTAATAAGTAATACGTATGCATCTAATGCACGTCTAAAAAACTCAGAATCTCATCGAGTCACGCTCCAATACGTTCTAAAATAAAAGCTGTTTTAAAATTTCATCACGTCAGTTCCCATTCCATAATCTAAAATTACTTGTCAGAAACAACCATCAGATTCGTTGAATAAAACACGTTCTATCAAGTGCAAGAGCAACTGATCGAATTTTATGTGTATGAAAGATTCCAGAGCTTCTGTTATTGTTGAAGAAAATAAGAATAAAGCGCAACATCAACTTCGCTACTAAGAATCGTTACATCGATTTAAATTCAATTTTTGCTCTCGAAGTGTTGCAACATAGATAAAAGCACAAAATCTGTTACAATAACATCATATACAGGTTGCGATAATGTATTGAATATACGTACCATTCGTAATAATTTTCTGAGTGATCCTTTATTATGGATTCATTTTTTAGAAGTAACAAATACAAGGAACTGTGATATCAATAAAATGACAAATTGTGGTTAAATATACACACAGGCAAAACTCTTGTACCCACCCCATTTTATAGAATGAAAGGACACAAAATATCTTAATTAATTTTTTTAAACTCCTTTACTCTATTACAATGCTTTTGAAACATTTCATTGTACGTTAAAATGTGACAATAGAAGAAAACAAGACAAGAGAAATTAGTACAAAAATAAATGTGATTGGAAATGGACATTTTCAAACAAATGCACATAGAAATAACTATGACAACCTTAATACCTAGTATGGCTTCCTGTATTATTCTGTAGTAGTTAATTGATAAGCCGCGGTATTGAACGTTTTAAATTATTCATTTGTACTTTTGGAATTGTGTTCCACTCTTCTTCAACCGCAATAATCTACTCCTGAGGAGTTATGTCTTCTAAGTATTGCTCTGTCAATCATATACCACACGTACTCAATCGCATCCATATTCGGTGAATTCACTGACCAATCTAACCTTTGCACATTTGCTTCTCCCTACAAACTTTGTGTGGTTTAGTCGAGTATTGTAGTCCATAAATATAAAATGTTCCCACAGTTCTTCTCTAATGGGTTGAATAATTGTTCCAATTGTAACCTCCCAAATTAGTCACTAGCTTCGCTAGTATCGACCCTATGGGCTATAGGTAAGTTCAGCTGTCCCAAGTGACAACCTTCCGGGCCTTCAGCGCACTTAGTCGGTGAGTGGCAGTGAATTCTATCAGATATCCGGGATGTTCTAGAATAAAATGGGCGCCAGCCAGGTTTCTGCTCGGCCAAAATGTTCGTCCTATCCTAAACCTAGCAAATGAATAGGAAGGAATAAATAAAACAGGTATCTAAACTTACCAACATGTTTATTAACAAACAAAAAGTTTTTAAAAGGCAGATACTGAAATTCTCTTGTCAATTTCCAAAGATGCGTAAAAAATGAAAAAAGACTGGACTATAACGTCTGTCAAGTCATTGAATTAGCTTATAAGGAAAAAAAACTAGTTGAAAAATAACTGGGCTACACAGAGAACCGAGTTATCATTAAAACATGTGAACCAATGAAGAAGACGCTAAATGAAATATAACTTGGCTATACAAACACCAGTTATCAGCTATACATGGGAACTAATGAAAAAAGTAAATTAAATATAACTGGGCTATACAAAACACCAGTTATCATTTATACATGTGTAGGAATAGGTAGTAATAGAGTAGTAATAAACATAGAGAGGGCTATTCATTCATAAAAAAGTTTATTTTTGCGGCCAACAATTCTAAACGCCAGTAGTGAAATAATGAATGAATTATAAAAAGTGGGGATGGTATTGTAGATACATGGCATTGCTAATTTCGGCTGTTTATCTGACAAACTTGGCACCGACGAACCATAATAATCCAAAGACATTAAATTAATTGACTTAAAAGTTTATTTTCTCAATCAAAAGTCTTGAAAAACACATCAAAACTAAAGAACTAAATGTTTACTCTCTAGTCTTAATGGCGCTCGTATAAACAAACCACGTTTGACATTATTTACTACAATACTACGGCGTAATTAAAATGATCGTCGATCACACTCTGACGATATTTGCATCTCTCTTTATATGGTAATTAAGCAAGGACGAAACTACTAAATAGATTACTATTGACACATTAAACAGGTACTGAAATTTTGAGCAATGTCGCCACTTTTAGTTATAACCATAAAGGTATCTAAGGATACAACAAATTCTTGTTTAAAATTTATAAAAGAATATGCCTTTATCAAATAAAATTCAAAAAATAATAATTAATTTCAATAGCAGCGACTCAAATGCAGAAATTTCTATGACTTTTTTTTATTTGCATAATTTTTTAACAAATTTTCAATGAAACCAATTTCTTTTTTCCCGCAACTAAACAGGATTTGTAAATATGTCAAAGCAGTGGGACTGTCCTGCAAGTGAGCTTAGAATGTGACTCAATGTTTGGGTCAGGAAAAAGTCAAAACAAACATATCTATTTTATTTGTTGATCTGAGATGTGAACTAATGAATAAAACGTGAAATGAAATATAACTGGGATATACAAACACTAGTTATCAGTTATACATGTGAACTAATAAAAAAACGCAAAATGAAATTTAACTGGGCTATACAAAACACCAGTTATTAGTTATACATGTGCTTACACTTAGCTAGGATATATGATACGTCATCAACGCAAAAAAATATTAATAGAGACCTTAATTCAGGGGATAGCTTTGGTACCAAGGCGATCTACTGTAACTCAGGTTGGATGTGATTCAACATGATACCTTTAAAAAAAATATGTGTTACATAAAAGAATATATATATATATATATATATATATATATATATATATAACAAAAACAGAATTAGCGGGCATATCACGCAAAAGAGGTTACAGAGAATGAGTGGTAACCGTAGACATGCATATTTCTGGCTCATTAGCCTTCATCGGTACGCCAGAAACATGCATGTCTACGGTAACCACTCATTCTCTGTAACCTTTTTTGCGTGATATATATATATATATATATATATATATATATATATATATATATATATATATATATATATATTGAAAATATTTATCTCATAACAAAATTAGTATTAAAAACATAAAAATTCATGTTAAAGATTTTTTTTTGGCAATTTAGGGAACATTCGGTATATTAGAAAGGTTTAATCTGGGTAACTATATTCACTGGATAATTCAATAAACAAATCTTGAAGTACCAATGTCTCTATTTGGTTATAACAGTTCCACGTACTCGTAACTGTGAACGTATCCTATCAGAGGTGAATTTCAAAATGGTCATGTATCCAGTCAATAAAAGGAATTTGAAACGATGTCACATTGAAATAAAACAATAATAAAATGTTTAACGAATCATATTTTGCCATAGATATAACAACTAGTAAATAACAAGGAATAATTGATTAAAATGATATGTTATGAAAGATGAAATGGTTGGAAAAGTGACAATACGAGACTAAATCAAATGAATTTTTTACAACTGGAATATTTTAAAGGTGACAATTATATTAAAGCTTATTTACATCCAGAGTGTATTACAACGATTCATCTGATTGGATATGATCGTAACGTGAAAAAAAAGAAAATTATTATAAAATGTCAGTGTCAGATTTTTTTTTAGAAGATAGCGAATTCTAATTTGATATTAGTATTAGTGATAACTATTTAAAAAGTAGATGTAATCAATTAAATTAAACTAAAGTCTCAGCTGAAGTGATATTTGGGGAAGGAAGATTTGCCTGTAGCAAATAATTATTCACTAAATATTTCTCATGTGAGAGATTCTGTATGATGCAGTCAGCCACTTTGAAACCTGTCTGGACCGAGATAAAACTACTATAGAATCAACTAAGGACACCGAGGGAACATTGGTAACAAAATTTTCAATAGTATATTGATATACAAAAAGTTTAAATGAGAAATCAATTAAATAATAAGCATGCCGATTCTTAAATAGAATTTGATTACTGAGAAACTAAAATTGAATTGGATTAGTGCCTGAATATTCAAAAACCTTTTCGATATTCGATATTTCATTCTAATTTTGGACTGATAGTTAGTATTTAGTTATAAGTTGTATATAAATAATTATCTTTGAATTACATTGTGAAACATTGAACTAATTACTAGCGAGTGATGTTAAACATTCTCTTACAAACTGTCAGTCGTTAGTCGTTAAGAAAATAATAATTTCATAAGGTGGGTGAATGATTTGCGTTCTAATTTGAATAATTTGAGGAAAAGCTTTTATAATTTTGAACTAGAGTTATATTGAAATAAATATTAGGATTTGTTATTCTATTTTGATTTAAACAAGAATTTCACTTACTACATTTAAAAATAATAATAAAATTGGCACCCAAAGGAACTCACCTGTGATAAGATCTCAGGTCATGGCAAATAAAAGATAAATTAAAATTGAGAAGAATAAAACTTATTAAGTGATTCACAATAAAATATACATCTCAATTCTCGCATCCAAACGTGGGGTTTGGTAAAATAAATTTTAATAAACCGAAATATATAGGGGCAGACAAAACTAAACTTGATAAAATAAGGTTTAGCTAATTGGGGCAAATATAAAATTTGAAATATTCCTTTTTAATACCAAAATAATCATTTATATTCAATTTTCTTAAAATAGCAAATAGAATGACTCTTAGTGACGGAACGAGTGAGGGGCAGGAAAGGCAGATAGAGGATACTGGAGTAGAGGATACTGGGGTACAGGTGGACGGAGAATAGCGATTTGGATCAGGGGATTTTGTGGTTCAATATTTAGAGCAAGGAAGACAAAATTCAGAGGAAAAATTGGCAGGAGATGAACCGGAACAGACATTTGTCGATATTGAGGGAGATTCTGAAGCAGAAAGAAGACCATATGGAGGAAGTAATTTGCATGAGGGGAAAGAAATAGTGCAAACACCAGAGACAATCGATTTAATAAACATAATGCAACAAATGATGATAAAGTTAGATAAAAATGCAGAGAATCTTGAAAATGAAATTAATCAGAAATTGAATAGAAATAGAGAAGATATGAATAAAAAAATCTATGAAAATCGGGAAGAAAGTCAAAAAATGTACAGAAAAATAAACAAGAGTTTGGAAGAAATAGGAAAAATAAGAAAGGAACAAGAAGAGCAGAAGGAAGAAATCAAAGGTATTTAAGAATACATAAAAGAACAAGAGAAGGATTTGAGAGCAGAAATTCGAGAAAATGGAATTAAAATCCGAACGGAAATACAGACAAATGTCAAGGACAGCGTATATGAACTAAGAAAACAAATGGAAGGAATCCGGGAAGAAATAGGACAAATTAGATTAGACGGGAAACGGAATGAGAAAATTTTACATAATTTTGAATTAGATGTAGATAAAGAATGTGAAAGATTGAGTAACGAGGTAGATCAACAGAAAAAATTATGCACAAAAGGTCATGAGAAAAATGAGCAGCAGATGAGAGAAAATACGGATGAACTGTTTACAAAGGTTCAAATGGCACAGGATGATGTAAAAAAAATGGAAGAAAATATAAGACAGAACATGGTTATAGGAAGTCCGACTGTTATACCTAGTTTTCAATATGGAGGAATTCGATTTAATGGGAACATAAATCATCTCCATACTAAAGTTTTCATTTCTATTTTAAAAAGCAAGATAAGAGTAATTAGGGACATGATCGAACAAAAACTGGTTATAAGGAATATGTTGGTAGGTCATCCGTTACTGTGGTTTTGCAACAGAGAAGGGGAAATTAATAATATTAAGGAATTTGAGGAACAGTTTCTAAATTACTTTTGGGGAGAAATCCCTCAATCTGTATTCAGAGAGAAGTTATACTTTGGCAGATTCTATTATAATAAAAATAAAAACTATAATAATTATGCCATGCAATTATATAATATTGCTCAGTACTTACAACCAGGAATGCGACAAGAGAAAATAGTACTGTACATAGCGAGACACTATAGACAAGAAACAGTAGAGACCATCGCGTTACATAACATAAAGAGTATGGAGAATTTATCTTCTTATCTGATAAGATTAGAACGAAGTGTCACACAAAGTAATAGGAATGGACAAATAAGTCGAAGTTATCAGGAAGGAAATTACGGACAAACGGGAAGAAATAATCAAGAAGGATATTTTAGAGGACACTGGAGACAACAAAGAAATATGAGAGGAGAATATGGAAATAATAACTATCAAGATGGAAACCAACAATCAAATTACAATCAAGAAAATACAAGAGGATTTGAAAGAAGAAATGATGGATATTATAGGAATCAAGGAAACAGGAATGTTAATTGGAATAGAAACAACCAAAATAGAGGAAGATGTTTTGACAGAGGAAATGAAAGATGAGGAACTAGAGAAGAGTATCAAGAAAACAAACGAGATAGATCAGGAGAAAATCAAAGGCAAGTAAATGTAATAGGTAATTCTGAGGAGAATCGTAATTCTCGTTCTGACCAAATTAATTCGGATTTTGCTTAGATAGTTTCCACTGGCATAATATTGTCTATTCATCAAAATACGAGCATACAAGGGAATATATCAAATTTGGGGAAGAATTGGAATTAAAAGAAATATTGGGATTAATGAAAATTAGAGGGAAATTAAATGGGAACCAAATCAAATATTAATAGGTACAGGTTCGGAAGCGTCTATGATAAAAACAAAATGAATAGAGAAAAATTATGAAAATAAAGTAATTAATAATTAAGAAACACACATAGTTATAGGAGTGGTTGAATTAACGAAATATAAGGCAATAATTGATTTTGAAAAGATGGAGATAGAATTAAATGGTAATAGAATTGAATTTGAGGAGGAAACTATGGAAGTATTGGCAATTGAAGAGGATAATAAGAAGTTATGGAATATATAGAAAGGAGTGGAATGATGGAAGAATTGGAACTAGTGTGTGGAAATAATGAATATGAAGAGAAAGTGATGAATTTGGTAAGGAAGTATGAAGGATTAAGAGAGATAATGAAAATGCACAAAATACCTATCAATTAGTAAATCCTGTAACTGAACAATTAAGGGGAATTTTCCATATAGAAAGCATATTTAAATATATTTAAAGCGAAAATGAGGAAGAACAAGAGTAGAAAATGTTATGAACAAAGAAATGTATTTAAATGATATATTATAATTTAAATGAATAAAAAGAAATATAACTTAATTATAGTTAATCGTGGTTAGAAAATGAAGCAGTTTACAGGGTAGGAGTAGTGTAGATTAGAGGATGATATTTGTCGAATTGAATTAGAATAGAATTGTACATAGATAAAATAAAAATTAGGATAGTTAGAAATTGATAATGTAATTGTTATTATTGAGAGTTGATTAATTATTTTTTTTCATTAAAAAGCAATATTCAGACAAATATAAAGGTTAGAATGGAAGACACAGACGTGTTTAAAAGAAAATATAATTTGTTAAAATTTTATTAGGGGCATTTGAAAATATTTATCTCATAACAAAATTAGTATTAAAAACATAAAAATTCATGTTAAAGATTTTTTTTTGGCAATTTAGGGGACATTCGGTATATTAGAAAGGTTTAATCTGGGTAACTATATTCACTGGATCATTTAATAACCAAATCTTGAAGTACCAATGTCTCTATTTAGTTATAACAGTTCCACGTACTCGTAACTGTGAACGTATCCTATCAGAGGTGAATTCCAAAATTGTCATGTATCCAGTCAATAAAAGGAATTTGAAACGATGTCACATTGAAATAAAATAATAATAAAATGTTTAACAAATCATATTTTGCCTTAAATATAACAACTAGTAAATAACAATGAATAATTGATTAAAATGATAGGTTATGAAAGATGAAATGGTTGGAAAAGTGACAATACGAGACTAAATCAAATGAATTTTTGACAACTGGAATATTTCAAAGGTGACAATTATATTAAAGCTTATTTACATCCAGAGTGTATTACAACGGTTCATCTGATTGGATATGATCGTAACGTGAAAAAAAAAGAAAATTATTATAAAATGTCAGTGTCAGATTTTTTTTGAGAAGATAGCGAATTGTAATTTGATATTAGTATTAGTGATAACTATTTAAAAAGTAGATGTAATCAATTAAATTGAACTAAAGTCTCAGCTGAAGTGATATTTGGGGAAGGAAAATTTGCCTGTAGTAGTTAATTGTTCACTAAATATTTCTCATGTGAGAGATTTTGTATGATGCAGTCAGCCACTTTGAAACCTGTCTGGACCGAAATAAAACTACTATAGAATCAACTAAGGACACCGAGGGAACATTGGTAACAAAATTTTCAATAGTATATTGATATACAAAAAGTTTAAATGAGAAATCAATTAAATAATAAGCATGCTGATTCTTAAATAGAATTTGATTACTGAGAAACTAAAATTGAATTGGATTAGTGCCTGAATATTCAAAAACCTTTTCGATATTCGATATTTCATTCTAATTTTGGACTGATAGTTAGTATTTAGAACTGTCTGTGGATATGGTGTACACACTAGATGTAAATTGAGTGAATGAAAACGACGAATACTCAGTGTGTATTTGTTTATTAATTTCCAGCTAAGCGCTTTTGGCTATTGAGCCATTATCAAAGCTGTACTATGGAAAATTACAAAGTTTGTGAAATTTTAAAAAAACAATTTAAGAAAGTTGAACTTACGTCATTTAAAAAGTAGGTGTCAAAACCATCCAGTTGATTAAGAACAATGTTCAAAGTCGAATCATTGTTATGATTAAGTCATTGGATTACAAACATTAAAATAACCCTATTGGAAGGGTGTAAAATTATAATTTACATGATGTAAATTCATTCAAAAATAAAAACTGAATGAAAACCGATGACAAGTTTGACGTTAAAATTACGGTGGCTAATAAGCCAACGTGCCGTAAAAAGAAGTGTATGACAATACAACATAATTACACGACGAACATTGAATCAAAAGCATGATTGAAAAGATGAAAAAATTCATATAGTGAACTGAAAATTGTAGGGAACCCTGAATATTACATTTATTTTTAAATTTGAGAATGAAGTTAAAGATGTGATAAAAGCAAAAAATTGAAAAAACTCTATTCAAATTCAATTTCCAACATTCATCCAATTTAGATGAATAGCAAAATCCCTCAGTTGCATACTGAAATTGAATTAAGAGGTTGGATCCATTCCCCAGCCAGTCAGGAACAAGCGTAGTAACCTAAACGTGTGAAAAGCTAGATAACATAAATCAAATAACACTTAGTGCATCCATGGAGGAGTTTACATAATCTATTGACTAAGGTGGAAGAAATACGCTGGCAAGGTGAACCCAACAACTGACGGTCTCACATATGAATAAGATGTAATGGCATAGTGATTGTGACCTAATGGCCCAAACTATGTCCCATACATAGCCCGACGTCAAGAACACAATGTGATTATGAATTTAAGCCAGCTGTTACAAACCTAGACCCATACTAGGCATGTACAAGAAGAGAATAAATCATAGGAGTATGTTGAGAGTGAAAGGGGTAGGACATAATGTGATAAGAGCTGCAAGATAAAGAAGTTGATGAACCCAACTATGACCCATACATATCTAGGTTACACGGGAACAATGTGGTTAAGAAATTTTGGTAAGTATGATAAACCTAGATCCATACTAGGCATGTACAGGAGGAAACAGGGTGGGGTGTAAGGAGAAGACAGAGAAGGCGTGTAGCTATAACAAACCTAGATCCATACTAGGCATGTATAGAAGAGAAGAAACAAAGTTTATAAAGAGAAGAAAGAATGGCAGCCATGCCATGGCTGTGACAAACCTAGATCCATACTAATACAGTCAAGAACCAGGCATGCGCAAGAGAATAAGAAAATAAGAAAAAGTGAAAAGGAGGATGATTTGCTCAAGTTAATACGTAGCTTATATGCTTAACCAAACTATGACCCATACGTAGCCTAGTGTCTGATGTACACTGTGATAATCTGGAACCAGTTCCAAGAACAACCCCAGATACATACTAGGCATGTCTCAAATAAGATCCATGGGGGGAGGGGGACTTTGTATTCATATTATTATAAATTTGGTCATTTAATAGTGCGGCAAACCATGACCCATACATAGCTTGTCGACTAGCCACCAAAGTGTTTGAGAGATGATGTAGAACTACTCGATAGAATAAACCCAGAACCGTACTAGGCATATCCATGCATAGTTCTAGGAGTGGAAAGGAAATTGTTGTTAAGAAGATACTATGAATTGGTTGTTGGATGAAGAGTGGAAGTTCCTAGATGTCTGAGACACAGTGTATAATGCAGTGATAGATGTGGTGAAAATGTGAGAAGTGAATAAGTTTGAGCAAACTTAAAATAGAAGAAAGAAGAAATAGAGGTAAAGAATGAATAGAAGATAGGAAAGACTCTTTCATTCGCCTTTTACGAATCAGCAGAGTGCTGGGCGAAATATTCTTGGACCGGATCGCCACAGTGAGAATGTAAGTCGAACGCCGTAGAGGAACACAAGGTCTTGAACAGAGGCTGAAATTTACAATTAAGATGTACCTGTGTGTTGAGACAGTTTTCTAAGTTAACATTCATTTCCCTGAGTATTTCTAGATCCTCAAGCAAGTCCATCATTCTAAAGTTGTTCCTGGGAATGTTATGTAGGATTTTTGAGTTACGTGATGGAGAAAAGTTATGGTTATTGAACTTAATGTGGAAGCCGAAATTCGATGAAGTGGGTTTATTAAGATGTTCCTTAATTCTAGTACCTAAAGAACGAGTAGTCCTACCCACATAAGTAGATGGACAGGAATCACAAGTTAATTTGTAGATACCACTTCTATTAAGTTTATCAATAGGATCTTTGTTCTTAGAGAAAATTGTGGAAATGGAACATTTAGATTTAAAGGAGATTTTAACATCTTCAAGATTGTTGGTAATAATCTTTGAAATTTCATCTGAAACTTCACCACAATAAGTCAACGCACGATACTGAGTTTGAACGTTGTTGTGAACCTCAGGATAGGCCAAATTCCTTCTCAACCTCCTTGTTGTCTTAGAGACCATACTATCAACAATTTGAGGAGAATAACCATTGTTCAATGCCAACTGTTTCAAGATATTAAGTTCTACGTTGAAATTATGTTGAGAAAGAGGAACCCTAAGTAACCTATATACATAACAAGATATGGCGGATATTCTATGTTGAATGGGGTGGTTAGAGTGTATTGGAATAAGATGATTAGTCTGTGTGGGTTTTCTGTATATGGAAAATTCAATTTCAAAATCTTTCCCTGATAAGGTCAAATCCAAACAAATTTATTGATCCATTGTTTTCAATTTCCAAGGTAAAGTGTATGGAAGGGTGTATATCGTTAAGTTTACTGAGCAAACTGTATGCATCCTCCACATCCCCATTAATAAAAGCTACAACGTCATCAACATATCTGAACCATTTAATGACTTTACTAAAATGTGAATTATTAATTCACATTTTAGTAAAGTCATTAAATGGTTCAGATATGTTGATGACATTGTGTTCTTGACGTCGGGCTATGTATGGGACATAGTTTGGGTCATTAGGTCACAATCACTACGCCATTACATCTAATTCATATGTGAGACCGTCAGTTGTTGGGTTCACCTTGCCATCGTATTTCTTCCACCTTAGTCAATAGATTATGTAAACTCCTCCATGGATGCATTTACAACTAAGTTTTATTTGATTTATGTTATCTAGCATTTCACACGTTCAGGTTACTACGCTTGTTCCTGACTGGCTGGGGAATGGATCCAATCTCTTAATTCAATTTCAGTATGCAACTGAGGGTTGAGGGGGATTTTGCTATTCATCTAAATTGGATGAATGTTGGGAATTGAATTTGAATAGAGTTTTTTCAATTTTTTGCTTTTATCATATCTTTAACTTCATTTTCAAATTTGAAAATAAATGTAATATTCAGGGTTCCCTACAATTTTCAGTTCACTATATGAATTTTTTCATCTTCCTGATCATGCTTTTGATACAATGTTCGTCGTGTAAATATGTTGTATTGTCATACACTTGTTTTTACGGCACGTTGGCTCATTAGCCACCGTAATTTTAACGTCAAACTTGTAATCGGTTTTCATTCAGTTTTTATTTTTGAATGAATTTACATCATGTAAATTATAATTCTACACCCTTCCAATAGGGTTATTTTAATGTTTATAATCCAATGACTTAATCATAACAATGATTCAACTTTGAACATTGTTCTTAATGAACTGGATGGTTTTGACTTTTCAAATGACGTAAGTTCAACTTTTTTAAATTGTTTTTTCAAAATTTCACACACTTTGTAATTTTTCATAGGACAGCTTTGATAATGGCCTAATAGCCGATGGCGCTTAGCTGGAAATTAATAAACAAATACACACTGAGTATTCGTCGTTTTCATTCACTCAAGTTAGTATTTAGTTATAAGTTGTATATAAATAATAATCTTTGAATTACATTGTGAAACATTGAACTAATTACTAGCGAGTGATGTTAAACATTCTCTTACAAACTGTCAGTCGTTAGTCGTTAAGAAAATAATAATTTAATAAGGTGGGTGAATAATTTGCGTTCCAATTTGAATAGTTTGAGGAAAAGCTTTTATAGTTTTGAACTAGAGTTATATTGAAATAAATATTAGGATTTGTTATTCTATTTTGATTTAAACAAGAATTTCACTTACTACATTTAAAAATAATAATAAAATTGGCACCCAAAGGAACTCACCTGTGATAAGGCCATGGCAAATAAAAGATAAATTAAAATTGAGAAGAATAAAACTTATTTAGTGGTTCACAATAAAATATACATCTCAATATATATATATATATATATATATATATATATATATATATATATATAATATATATATACTGCAAACAATCTAGTAGGGATGCGGTCAATATAGGGCTGATCAAAAGAAAACTATTTTTTGATTAGTTGAGCTTTCGGAAAATGTTTATTTCCTTCATCAGAACAACTACAATGGAACAAAAATTTTTTCAAATTAATAAAGCTGAACATATATTTGAAAAAAAAACACAGTTAACTCACCAAAATAAGTTTTGAAAACTGTCCATCAAGAACATCACCGGAGCATGAAATTAATTAACAAAAATCAAGACAAAAACAAATTTCTGACAGTCTAAACGTTTAAAATGGTCATATGTACAATATCTTGTAGAACTGTAAAAAGTTTGAACTAACACAACAAGTAAAATAAAATACAGTCAGAATGAATATTAAAAACTATATACCAAGGGAGAAAGGTATCCATTTCAAAGTAAAGTAATTATTGGTTTTTGTCACAAAACAAAAAGAAGACTAATTCTTCTAATGATATTATTAGCAGATTAGATATCGAATATATTTATACAGTAATGATGTGAATCGGTGTTGTAAAATAAAATACAGGGTGATATATAAATGTTGAAGTCAAGAAATGAAATAACTTAGTTATTCTACAAAGTTAATAGATAGGTGTAGATTTTACTGAGTCCATCTAGATCAGACTTTTTATTTAGACAGTTATTCAAATTTCTATGTATGTGGCACATCTCAAGAAAAAGTCTTTTATTGTAATTTTTTTCTCTTGCAAGTATTTTAGCTTTATCAAAACTCATAGTATGCTTACCAACAATAACGTGTTCCGCCAGAGAACAAGACAACTTTCCAGTGTTACAGTCACTCTTATGTGAAGTCAGTCTCCCAGATAGACATCTAGAAGTCTGGCCTATATAAATCTGATCACATTCGTTGCAAGAAATGCTGTAAACTAGATTAGACATCTCACTCAAGCCCAACCTTGACTTGACCTTGGTGTAAAGGTTGTTAATAGTAAGTAAATTATAGGTTGCAACCTTAACAGTAGTTGAACCCTTCAGACCTTTAAGCAGGTCAGGTGTTAAACCAGGTATGTATGGTAGTGAACCAAAATACAAATCTGTACTGTGGGCTGAATCAGATACAGTGACTTTATCTTTAATAAAAGTTGTCGGAGTGTTGTTTAAAAATTTATTTATCATACTTCGAGGGTATGAATTCTGAAATAAAATATTTTTCAATGCAATCAGATCATTATGTAGGAAATCTGGATGAGATAATTTTCTCACCCTATCACGAAGGCAGAGAATTAAGTTTGTTTTCATTTTGGGAGGATGACATGACCAATAACTGATAAATCTATTACCATATATTGGTTTTCTATACCAAGAAGTTCTTATAATATTGTCATCTCCCCTATTCACTTTCATGTCTAAAAACGGTAAAATACCATTTTCTTCTTTCTCAACAGTAAATTGTAAGTTCTCATTATAAGAATTGAACAAATTCAATGTAGACTGCACTTTATCATTAGGAAGGGCGAGAATCAAATCATCCACATACCTCTTGACGAAAGGAATTGGAAAACTTAAAGAATCAATAGATTGCTCGATGAGGTCATGCAAAACAAAATTAACTAATATTGGTGATAGAGTAGACCCCATTGGGGTGCCAAAAATCTGTTTATAAAATTTATCATTGAAAATGAAAACGTTAGAATCAAAAACAAATTGAAGTGCTTCCTTGAAAGCTGATAAAGTCAGTGTACAATGAGGTTGAATATCATCCCAATGTGCTGAAATGCTGTCTAAAATGACATTTAAGGGTAAATTTGTAAAAAGTGAGACCACATCGAAGCTGACAAGAACGAAACCATCTGGAATAACGAGATTGTTTATAAAACCACTAAACATGAAAGAATCTTTGATGTTATAATCATTTTCAAAGTTGTAAGATTTGGTCAGAATGTCTGTTGAATATTCTGCAATGTGCCCGTTAGGAGAGTCAAACGATGATATTATAGGTCTCATCGCTAAATTCTGCTTATGAATTTTAAGCAGTGCATAAAACCTAGGAATTATTGAATTATAAAATCTAAGTTTTTGAGCCACCTCCTTAGGAATTAATTTAGATTTCTCAAATGAGGTTACTAACTTATTAGCTTTCTGCTGCAATGTACAGACAGGATTCCTAGGAACTAGTCAAAAAATAGTTTTCTTTTGATCAGCCCTATATTGACCGCATCCCTACTAGATTGTTTGCAGTTTTGTGTTCAACGGTCACTACCCTTCAGCTTTCGTATATATATATATATATATATATATATATATATATATATATATATATATATATGAACAATTATATCTACCCCATGTGATTCCCTCATCCTCTTGTCTAGAACAACGGTGATCGCCTCATCACCCTGGTCCAGGCGGAACCAAATGGTAAAGTACTCCTCCAGGAAAACTTTTAAATGTACAGATAACATTGAATTACTAAAATGTGATCATCAATGATGAAACTATTGATTGACTCAACTAGCTTAAGCTAAAATAAGACGAAAATAATAGCTAAAGTGAATTTGAAGATTTCCCCCAAAGAGTTATTATCTAATATATTGAAGTATTGCCTCTGCGACATAGAAGAACTTCATTTACGTATGGAACCAGAAAATTCTTCTGCCCTAGTGTTCTACTAATCGAGATAAAGTTTTACTTGATAAAACTGAATGACTACTATGTGAATAAAATATATACAAAATTTAAGGGATAACTAAGAAATCAATCTTATGCATAGCAACTGATTGACAGAATGAAAAATTACATTAATAAGCTAAAAATTATCTGTTATGGGATCACACCTTACTGCAGTACGTAGAGATATGAAACAGAACGATACATTTCAACTATGCAACTAAGAATTGTAAGTACATGTGCCGATATCCTATAAGTAATATGCTAATCACTCGATCAAACAATATAAAAACTATTTGACATCTATTACCTATACTTTGAGAATTAAACTCATGTAAAGAATATCAAATATACAGTCATAAGTAGAACAGTTAGGAAAAGTAGCTATAAAAAATACATACATATTTTTTTGCGGTTCAGAACTAGAAAATATCTCTGAACTGTAGAAAAATATTTACCACTTTACAACGAATTGAGATATATCAATAATTACAAATTTAAATTCTTTTCTTTAATAGAAAATGAGTGGAAAATGTCTACACATACTTTGCCTCTAATTGAGGGCCTAAACTTATCCAAATCCCAACGACGCTTTGATTCCAGTTAGAAATCCTTTTAAAAAAAGCTTAGGCAGCGTCGTTTCCAAAAACAGCCAATATACACCAAATCTTCAAAAAATACAGCCACCAACAGCTTTCCGAATCAATTTACACCGTCTTGATTATACCCAACTGGGATGGTTTCATACGCCATAAATAAATCAAGATCTCACTGAATATCATGTAGCCATCTCGAAGTTCAGATTAGACAAGAAAGTCAAGGATGCGCCAATAACACATGTAACTTAACTTCTCCCTACAACGCAATTCGAGTAAGTTTCCCAACCAATGGCAATCCAGCTGGCGGAAACTCGTCTTAACCACAGATAATAGAACCACAAACCGCTTAAGATATCGAACAAAAGTCGAGTAAACCAAAAAGTATTAATAATAAAAGTTCGCATGTGAAATACGAGCACATCGGAGAGGAACTCTGTAAGCATAATGAGTTGTCTATGACTCGTAAAGTCAAACCACAAATGTTAGACAGAGATCTCGACGACTCCCAGTGCGAAACGACAATCGAACGCAGCTATCCAAAAAGTATCTGTCATCGAGCAAATCGTCAATTCCAACATAACCAGACTTCTCAGCAAAAAACAACTACAGTGATTCTTAAATATTAGGAATTACTTAAATGATTTTAAGCAATCGTAGTACCGTAGTACCCCCGTAGATGTTAATGTACAAAGCCAAAGTACCTAGAATTACCAAACAAATCAGATATAATCAAACAGTTAACGTCTTATGGGTAAATTTTTACAATATATTCTAATGACAACCAAGTCCTAAACAGAAGTTTCTGAACGATATGAAAATACTTACTAAAGCCATGACATGGTATATAAATGATCATCAAATATACAACTATCTCGAGAGACAAGTATGTATAAACTAATCAGCAAATATGTTTTAACCTAACACTAGTAAAATGTTTTAGACAAGGTCAAGGAGTCGACTACAATCGAACCCTGATGAGTTATAGCACTTATCAGCTAAAGCGGGCAGTTTTCGGACTACCGAGGCCCAATATGATGTAACCAAAGCAAAAATCAGTAGTCCTACGGTCACTTAAATCTGCAATGAAACAACAAAAGAGAGAGAAAATGAACCCATAACACCCATGAAATATACAACAACAAAAACTGACAAGAAAACTGATTGCAGAACTTTGAAAAAGGTAGGCGCTCATTTTGTTCTATACGATAACAAAACTCTACACTCTTCACACTTACCTAGCGTCAAATATGTAATTGTAGTTATGATGTGAAGACAGGTTTGGTTATAGCCTGCACCACTTTACTGGAAGGATGATGACAGAGTCATCCCTAAAACTCTGGGCTGACAGAAATGATTTCAAACGATTACAAATATGACATAAAGCAGAGTCGGACTCTGACTGTTCCATAATGACGTTTTCGAGGCAGATGCCTCCTGTTAACGTCTGTGGTATGTGGATAAGCCTTGTCAGACGACCATAATATAAAACATCCGCGAAAAATCTCGGTCCCTCTCTGAAAAGGAAACATTTCTTCAGCAAAAGTTAGTCATGCTGCACATCGTGATTGTATCCATACTTTGGCTCTCATTAGTTAATCCAAACCTGGAACAGTGGGAAAAAGGGACGCTTCTCTACTGTGGTAAAAGTCTATGTATGTGGCCCAAACAAAGCGGGCGGCTATGTGTTGTCTAATAAGTCGAGGCACTCTTAAATGTCTCTCCCTCCCTCCTCCAGTGATGATCCAATAAATTTTCGACAGTATAGACATTCGTTTCAAGAGATATTGTGTTGTGATAGATTTATCTGTTATAAAGGCTTTGTTGTTAAAATTAATCATTAAAAACTTTCTTAAACGATACTATATTAATTCTAGACCATCTCATCGTATACCATACTGAATTAGAGCTCAATTATAAACAGCCAATAATTAGGGAAATATATCCAGGATACCCTCCTGGAAATCCCATGAGTTTGGGGTATGACAAGTTAGAAAAATGGCCGCAATTTTTTGTTTTTTTCAAGTATATGGGAAAGTATCGACTTTTCGGAAAAACTTCTAAAGACATTTTATAAACAGCTAGAAAAACTATACCCAAACATTTATATTATGATCCCCACCTTAATATTTATTGAAGTTCTTCCATACGTTAGCGGCATCATAAAACCGATAGGTGCCTAATGCTCTAGAAACGGATACCTATATTAAAACTTTAAAAACAAATTTTAAGCAAGAACTATAATTAACAAGAACGTCTTTTACCACAAGTTTCATCCTCACATTTGTAAAAGTCCATTTATAAAATATTGTGCTATTTCTTCCCTACACATTTTTGGAACCAGGCTGTCATATCCTTTTCCCAACCATAGTCCAAAGGGTTTGTGCTAGGAGAATTCCATACTTGAACTTTAAAAAATAAGAAAAACATCAATTAATTTTGAAAATTTCACTGAAAATGAACAATGATTTACCTGATAATATATACTCAGAATCTGTTGCTAAGAAGTTAGAGAAAATCGTATATTTTGCAACAAGTGGGGAAAGTTCATCTTTTCTCACGAGTGTGGAAGTTTGTGGCACGAACCAAAGGCACTCTAATAAAGCTGGCAAAATTAACATTGTCCTACCCGTATATCAGGTATTTTTTGTACTAAATTTAAAGTAGATAGAACGAGCATATAACATTCATAGAATCCCGATAAAGGATAAAGTAATAATATCTATCGATAAAAATAATTTTTAAATAAAGTACCAAAATTGATAAAATATCTATATAACGACATAATCAATTACAATCAATGGGAATAATCATAAAGAAAAATAAATAGATATAAAAATAATTCATAAACAACTATTCGTAAAACAGTTTCAAAATAATTCTGTATTTTAAAAAAAAACAACCTTAGACAGAACTTAACAAGCAAACGGAGATCAATAAATAACGTAACGCTACACGGAATTTTAGACACCCAAAGCATCTGCTTATATTTAAAGAATAAATAGGATGGCAATAATAAAATCAACAGTGATACGATGATTGATCAATAAATGACATTTATATTTAGTAAAAATATATATAAGATATGTTAGTTAATATTTAATCATACAAGTTAATAGGAAACATAATAATATAAGTAGAAAACTGTAATTACAGGAAATGTCAAAAACCAATACGAAATATAACAGTTGAGACAAATATACCAACATAAAATTTATTTAAATATGAAATATAAAAATAAAAATAAATGATTACCGACCTAATTTATATGTATAAATGTCATAATATCAAACAAAATAAGAAATGAACTGTATCCATGTATATTATGTAAATATTTAGGTTGTAGGAAATATAAAAATGATATATTTGCATTGACCAATCGGAAGATTTCAAATAATCAATAACATGAAAAAACGATAATAATAAAATGTTAGTGAATTAGATCAATGACGATAAGGTTATAGTGAATAAAAACAATATTATATAACAAGTTTGAGAAAAACAATGAAATCATTAATAAATAAAGTTACAGGTGAACAATAAAAAGATCTTTCTAGAACACTGCCAGCTTCCGGTTATAAACAATAGAAAGGGTGGCGGATAAAAGGCCCGCGATAGACAGTGAGGCGTTGGTAACTGAAGAAGCAGGAAGAAAATTGAATGTGATCCAATTTTTGTTATTAAAATTTGAATAATAAGTGTAAATATGTATAAATCAGAAATATAAAAAGTAACTAATAATTAAAATATATGCAAAGACAAATCTGTTGAAAACAAATGGAAGCCAAACGATAATTATCATCCGATAGTTATAAGAAGGAAGATTGCCACCTGAAGCGGGAAAGTGTTATGGATGGATCCAACTGAAGGCGTCGTTTTGGCGAAAAGAACAAGGTCTGTGGTGTGTTTAAATTAGTAATATTTGGTACCAAATAATAAAAAGTGAAATTTAAAATCATAAACACCTGGTAATAAAAGTTTTAAAATGAATATAATGTACCAGGAAACGTGATAAAAAACTTACTATTATCAAATTTGTAGATAGATGTATAAATTTCTGTCATGTTGAATTTTATCCGATCACATATATATAAAACTTTCCACAAACAACAAACCACAACTAATTTCAGTTTTTATCACATGCACAATTGTTATAATACGTTCAAATAATGTTTTTAAAAGATCGAAATTAAGTACATAAATATTTTAGATATCCTTTCCATTTCACGAACCAAATAAAACTAAAGTAGTGTTTAAAATATTTTCAATAATCCTATTTATGAGAACAAGTAGAAAAAAAGTTACAAATAGTCGAACAACGTTAAACACAGGTGTTAAGATTTTTTTTACAGAAATATAATGTTCACAAACGTTTACCCAAGTTTATGCAAATGAGTTTGCAAAGCCATCTCAAAAAGAATGAATAGTTTTTTTTTATAATATACAGAAAGTTTGTTTTGATGTGGAAATTTGGATGTATATAGAAATATCCATTATTTTATTTTATAGCGAAAGAATTTTAATAAGTAAGAAAAGTATGATAATTTATTTTTATACATAATAGGTATATGACTCCAACAATAAAATAAAGCGCCAACTATATTTGATATATAAGTAATATTTCAATGCTTGCAAATTTCTTTTATCTTAATAAATAACATAAAATAAATTACATTGATGAGTAATGTTGATTTTATTATGATATGCCCAGAACCCTACTGAGTTATAGAGTAGTGTATAAATAAGAGCAGCCGAGGTAATACAATTTTAGGAATTAAATGAAACCTAATGCTAACAAATAGCATAATGAATAGAAGGAATTAAATGTAAAATATATATAAATTAGCTAGCCCAAGAGTGTAATATTTCAATTGTAACAAAACATTAATACATTAAATATTCAAGTTAAATTCACAAGTAAAATTATAATTCTCATATATATAAATTTCATATACAATTTACCTCCCAAACGTGGAATAAATGAATTATAGTATTCAAACAACATATCATACATAAATAAATGAAACATATTAATAAATAAAAAAGTAACATTATTATTTAACATGCTCCCCAACGTGGGGCATTATATAAAATAAAATAGCATTCATATTTAATATATATATATATATATATATATATGTATATATATATATATATATATATATATATATATATATTCTTGTTTTGATACAGTTGGGATTACCATAAACGGTTCAGCTTACTCAAGCCTTTTTAAAAATATGTCTAGAATGAAGTAATTTTCTTAGTAAGAGATATAATACAACAAAAATCATTTTTACTTACCTCAAACGTAGAATAATTGATAAAATATACATTAAAATATCCAGTCACGAACTTCGTTAATACATAAAATACTGTTATCACTCCACGGCAACCAATATTCACAACAAACAATCCATAACACATTAGAACTATATACAGTACTGATAGATATATCTTACTGAGGTTGTTTAAATCTTTTTTATTGTTAATGGCATGCTGGTTCTTTTGGATATCTATTGATTCTAAAATTTCCCTTTTTTTGTATTGTGTTCAGACTCTATAATTTTTGATGTTTCAAAATTAAATGCATGTTTTGTTGAGTTTTCGCGCCAAGTTAGAGCTGTTGTATTTTTTGGTGGTATTTATGTCCTTTTATGCGATTTTCCAAATACTGGCTGGTTTGTCCAATGTAAACACCATTGCAATCGTTACACGTAATTTGATAAATTATATTATTCTTTTTAGTTTTCGGCAATTTTCATTTTAATTTTGAAATATTGTTGGAGAGCGTTTTATTTGCTTTATGGCATACTTTAATATTGTGTTTACTGAAAAGCCCTTGTATTCGTTGCGATAATCCGTTTATGAATGGCATGGAAATATATTTTCTATTACTGTTATTGTTTTGTTCTATATTTTTCGGTAAATCATAGAATTTATTTATACGTATCTTAAATAATTTGTTAACAAAATCTGAAGGGTGGCTGTTAATGTTTGAGGCCTTTTTGGAATTCGTGATAGCAATACTTCTGTATTCCGAGTCTGATAGTTGGATTGCACGGTCAGCCAGTCCAATCACAACAGATTTTTTTGATTGACTGGATGATGTGAATTAAAATTAAGGTACCTAGATGAACAAATTTCTTCGGTATGCCATTCAGTTCTAATATTGTTATTTATGTCATGTAAAGTGACATCAAGGAAATTTATTTTACCATCTTGTTCATTTTCGATGGTAAATTGAAGTTTTTCATGATATGAATTGATTTTTTTTTTAAATATTATTAATCTTTTGTGCCAGGACAGCAGTGATACCATCGTCCACATATCTAAAGAAAAAGGGGACTTCACCATCAATGTTTGACAGGACAGTTGTTTCGAGGTCCTCCATTACTATCTGCGCAATAACACTAGAAATGGATGATCTCATTGCGCAACCCTCCAATTACTTATATATTGTGATATCAAAATAAGTGAAATTCCGTATCGTAATTAAAACGGTATAAACATAAAGTTTTTATAATAAAAAGAATGCCGACATGAATTAAATTGAAAGAACATTATCAAAGTAAGACAAATGTATCAAACGTTATTCCTATAGTGGATAAATAGCGTCTCTTCTTATAAAATGATTGAAAATTCTATAACATTTAGAATGCTCAATTTCATTGGTCAATAAATACCAAGCGATTTGATTTTTTTAAGACTTTTATTTTATTGAAAAAAAATATGAAAAAGTTATTAGTAACGATGTAACGAAATAAGGAGGTCAGTAAAAGATACAGTCGTGAAAATTTCCAAAATCATGATAAAACAATTTAAGTAAATATTCGTTCTTATGTTCAGTAAATCAAATTGGTATCCTAGACAACAAACAGTTCACCTTCTGACGTAAATGTGTATGAGAGGTTATGCATTCTATGGACTAGAAGAGACAGAACATTGAGATTTGTGAAAGACAGTGAACAGTTAACGGTATCTCTACAAACTTAAAATAAAATCAAACTCACGTGAGTTTTACAATAGTTTTGATATATTGTATAAAGAAATATATTTTTTCAAACCACTTCCATTAACTAATTGATACACTGAACAATGGCAGACTAATACATGGGAACAGGATTGAAATATAAACAAGTTAATAACCAAAAGACACTACATTAGATACAAAATTTTTCTTATTTAGGTCAATATTTTTATAAATCGTTCCATTGGTATGTGTGAGATTGGAAGGCAGCTCATTAAATATATAAGCTATATTTTTGTCAACATGACGTATCTTTCATTGAAAAATTTGTTTGGTTAAATTCAAATTAACTCGTTTATTATATTTTCACATACCTAAAACATTTGTCTTTTTGTTACATTTATGTTGGTAATAATATGCTTTGCTGAGAAATGCTTCCTATATAAAATAGTAGGTAGACTAGCCGGTAATAGGATGATGGAAAGGGAAACGACGATGGCGAAGTGGCAGGAGAGATGGGACCGGTTACAAGGGAAAGCTCAGTGGACTAGAATTTTGGTAAGCGATCTCCGATTATGAGTGGAATGCACTCATCGGAAAACCTCGTACTACGTCACGCAGGTTCTTACAGGGCATGGGTCGTTCGAATCTTATACGCATAGAATCCAAAAGACTATCAGTGATCGAATGTATGAATGTGTGAGATGGGAGGCGGAGAGAAACCAGATAAAGAAGCAAATTGGCGAGTTACCGGCAAGTTATGAGATAGTCCTATATATGCTGCAGGTAGAAGAGGAATGGAGTTACATTGACGGTTTTGTAACTCGGGTAATGAAGGTAAAGGAAAGTGAAGACATGTCGAGGAACGGCTAGATAGTAGCATTAGCTATTCAGGAGAGGCAAGCTGATGTATGGCAGTTTTTCGCCTTTCCGGTGTGCACACATCTCCCTGGGGAGTCAGAGGAGGGTGGTTTAGTGCGGTTAAAGTCCCACACGAACTCACAGCATTACACTGCCCGCTGTGAAGATGGCATTAGCTTCCACCCAACCTCCTGGGAGAAAAAAACAAAAAAAATCATAAGCTAGCTTACGTCAGTGTTGTATGAATTTGAAGATATACAGGGCCGTATTTACCAATTTGTAGGAATCGAGTTTTTTATTATCAAAAATAATTTGGGAGGAAAAATTTGAGGGACATTAATGAAAAGAAAATTGTCATACAAATTTTGTTTATTTGGGCGCTTATAAAATACATTTGATAGAATCAATGAACCCCGAACCCTGAGAAAAATGAGTCTAAAGAAAAATTTATGATTACGTGCATGAAGGGATATACTTACAATCGATTCAAGTAATAACATTATACAAATTACATTGAAGTTAGAAATATATAGGAAATTATACAGGGTAAATTTAAATTACAACAGCAGTATCAATTGTAAAGCCCACGTGTTATAAATAAAACAGAACAATATATATATATATATATGTTTAGAGGGCGCAGGTTTTGACAGATTGAAACCAAACTTACGAAAAAAATGTATTGCTCCATTCTTGGACGAGTTCGTTAACGGGCCGAATCGGCCGAAATAAAACCAAATGGCAACCTGTCAAATTTGAGAAAAATTGTATTTCCATTGTTTTTTTTTATGACGCAAAAAAGTTACTTAGGTATTTTATAGACCTTAGCACGTTCTACTACTTTTCTACATTTCTAAAACGTACACGAAAACATTTATATTTATGAAAATTCACAAATTTACCAAAAAAAAAATACTATTTTTTTGTTTTTGATTTGATGCAAAAATGTTACTTGGAAGGCCAGTCCAATTTGACTTGTGCCAATGGGTTTTTTTAGATAATGCCCCCGATGAAATTTATTTAATGGTCAAGGTTATAGTTGTATTTGGGAATGCAGAAGCAAATTTCTGAAAGTTGCCAGGTAACATTAGATGATATTGAAAATTCGGGAACGTTATCCATTGTGAAACTTTAGCAAGCATATACTGCTGTAAACACGAGATTTGCAGTTAATGAAGAATATTCACCTAATCTGCATAGCCCTTCGTCTAGAAGCAGCAAAGTATCGCTACCTGTTTTATGTATATCGCAATAGAAAATATTTCAATCAGATCGGTGATAACTAGTTTCATCAGGTACCTGAAACAGTAGTTAACAAATTGCAAATGGTAACTCATAAGCAGGTCATTAATTTCGAAGATTGTTTGCTACACTTTTAGTTGAATCTAAGGCATACTTGTAGCTACTAAAGGGACATGGCGGTTGGAAGTCATCAACGGGCGCTGAAGGGTATGTTTGATAATTCGGTATCACACAGGACAGAAATAGCTAATAAACTTTTTAGAACGTGTGGCAATACTGAAATAATACTCGATTTACCACGAGGTATATCAACGGCAGTTGTGTCCATGGCAGAAAAAATAGAATTTCAACACAAGAATTGACTGTTGTACGGAATAGTTCAAGGAACATGTAATTCATGCAATGCAATTTAATAATTGTACTTCTGATATAAAGGAAAAGTTACTTAATATATAATAAAATATTTTTTACTTTTGTGTATATACATCCGGGAAAAAAGTATCCAATTTTTTCCCTGTTAACAGAGATAAAATGTTTTTCTTGTCACAGAAAAAACGTTTTGAACTGACTGTCAAGTAAATGTTACCAATTTTAGAGTTGCAGTAACAACCACTGAAAATGTTTTACTTCCATTCTAGACAATTACTTTCAACAATACACTGAGCTTTGTTTTAAAAATGATGCAACATTTTTCACCATTATGTATCTACCGCAATAATCAGACATACAGAAACACAACAACTACGTCACTGTTAAAAAAACACCTGACGGTTCCAATTCTCCTTCCATTTGCCCTTACCTATTATTATCAATTCTCTTTGTACATTTATTCCGAAAAAAGTTTTTGTATAATTTATGTGTCATTAACTCCAATTCTCGCTTTTGTACCGCCATTTCAATTTAACGGGCGTGCAATATTAACGTGAAAAGGCTGGCGGTAAAGGCATGGGGAGACAGGCAGCGCTTGCTGGCGCCCTTTCACGCATAATTAATTTTTGAATTAGATCGTTGCCAATTGGACTTTACCAGATGTGAAGTTCTAATTATCGAGATTATTTTGTTTCTTTTGCGGATGTAAAAATATGATGCAAGTACATTATTGAATTTAGACGTTTTTATTGGATAAATACGATTGAAATGGATATTAAAAGTATTATTGGTTGAAAAAAAAATATATTTGTTCCAGAATTGAAAGGATATATTGAAGGACTAAATTAATATATATATATATATATATATATATATATATATATATATATATATATATATATATATATATATACATATATATAAATTGGGGAATGCAGCAACCGGGAAAAAAAGAATTCTTTATTGGTTTTTATCCAAGCTCTCGAAAACGCTCGTTCTCATCATCAGGGACGCTACAAGTAGAGGAAAAAATGGGATTATTCTCGACCCCATCAATAAAGAGACAAACGTGTACTTACGTCCAATGTGAAATTATTTTCCTTTATATAAAACATAAGATTGAAAAACTCATCAAATGGCACCAGTTAGGGAAAATTGACATTCAAATTAGCAACAATAATAACAACATTGAGGCTGTTATAGTATAATATAATAATAAAAACAATCAAAACACAAAACTTGCACGAGATTAACGTCGTAAGAACATTTTTCAACAAACACAGCAGAAAAGGACGCCACCAAGCAGGAATCTTCCCCTCCAAGACGGAAATGGAAACGGGCACTTGACATCACTGGTTCAAACAATTCACGGTAGTCGTCATTAAGCAATTTTTCATAACGTGAGAGCGGCGCGCAGGTTCCATCTACCAACACCAATAGAACCGCTAGGGGAAAAGGGTTCAGGCCGTAACTTACGGTAAGACGAAGAGTTCCCTTTAAACGTGACTCTTAATGTATTTTGGAAAAGATGAATTGAATGACAGCTAATATGTAAACAATTGGATTGTTGATGTATTGTCGTATACATATGGATTGTAAAAAGGCATCATTAAAGTTACAACAATAATAAGATTAACATTAATAATAACAATAATAAAAATATACGTTGAAAACAGTGGACTTGCCCATACTGTCACCCTGATAATTAATTGAATGTTAGTAGTGAGGTCTTGTTATGTGTACCTTGGAAAATGTTCATGTAATATCATTTGGAAGGTCAAGGTACAGTTATCATGGATAGGGAACAGAACCTTGACCTTTCAAATGATATTATTCTTAACAACTCTTCATATGTTGAATTACCAAGAGATCCCACCTCTTCAATTCAAGGAAAGGGAAATTATCTAATTAAATCTCTTTTTGACACAAGGCAAATCGATTTAACGATAAAAAAGAAGCTCACAAGTTATAACGGTGTTTCACCCAAATTCTATGCGCTCCCCAAAGTACATAAACCTGTTTTAGCAGTAAGACCAATTGTCGCTTTAATAGGAGCACCCACTGAAAATTTAGCACAGTTTCTGATGGGAATACTGACAGATGCATATGATATTGATAACGAATATTTCATTAATGACTCATTTGAAGTATCTGAGAAATTTAACAATCTCAAAATTCCTGATAATTTTGTACTTGCAAGTCTTGATGTTGTCTCACTGTTTAGTAATGTGTATTTAGACGCTTGTTTGAGAGCAATTGATAATAATTGGGACCGTATCAGCAACCACTGTTCCATTCAGAAGGAGACTTTTTTACATTTAATATCTTTCCTCTTTGATAGTACATATTTTTCTTTTGATGAAAAAATTTATAAACAAACTTTTGGTACACCTATGGGTGCATCAATTTTAACTATCCTAGCGACCTACGTCATGGACGATGTGCTGGATACTGTCATTCCAGTTTTATCTTTCACACCCTTTTTTGTTAAGAAATATGTTGATGATATCATATTAGCTTTACCTAGAGAAAGGTTGAGTGAAGTTCTGAATACATTCAATAGTTATGATCCTTATATCCAGTTCACAAATGAAAAGGAGGACATCGATAATTCCGTACCATTTCTCGATACTAAGTTTATTCGTACGACGGATAATACGATAGTCATAGATTAGTATAGGAAACCTTGCAGTTCAGGAAGATTTTTGAATTTTAATTCATATCACAAACACTCCTTTAAGGTAAATCTGGTCAAGCGGATGAAAAATAGAGTAATTAGAATTTCACACCCAAACTTTCACAATAAAAATTTACATATCTTACAAACCTTATTCTTCGATAATTCTTATCCCAGACCGTTACTCAATAAGTTATTATTCAGCACTTCGGCTACCATGATGTACGAACTATCGATAACCATCCTAATGTCTCTCCAATGGAAAGAGCCCAATTTTCACTTCTCTACCTTATATAAGAGACATTACACCTAGACTTTCCAGGTTATTTATGAATCTTAACAATTTAAAAATTGCAAATAAAACTATATTGACAATCAGATCAATTTATTCAAAGGTTGAAGACAAAAATTCTCTCAAATCTTGTACAAATATTGTCTATAGTATTCCTTGTCGTAATTGTGATAAACACTATATCAGCCAGACTATGAGATAGCTTTCCAACCATATAGTCTCACATAAGAGTGATTCCAAATTACACCCTGAAAGAAGCGCTCTTGCAGAACATGTTAACACTTTAGATCATCGAATGGACTTTGAATCAGTGAAAGTGTTGGCTACTGAGTCACATAAATCCAAGAGAACCTTCTTAGAGATGGCCTTCATTTCACAGTCAAATAATTGCATAAATAAAAAAACAGATATCAATCATTTGAGTGAAATTTATTCCTTTTTACTGTCATTGGATAACAATCACAGACCACATAACTTGAACACTTTCAAGGTACACATAACAACAACACCTCACTACTAACATTCAATTAATTTTCAGGGTGATAGTATGGGCAATTCCACTGTATTCAACGTATATTTTTATTATTGTTGTCACCTTAATAATGCCTTTTTTAAATCAATATGTATACGACAATACATCAACAATCCAATTGTTCACATATTAGGTGTCATTCAATTCATCTTTTCCTAAATACATTGAGAGTCACGTTTAAAGGGAACTCTTCTTCTTGCTGTAAGTTACGGCCTGAACCCTTCCCATTAGCGTTCTATTGGTGTTGGTAGATAGAACCTGTGCGCTGCTCTCACGTTTTGAAAAATTGCTTAATGATGACTACCGTGAATTATTTGAACCAGTGATGTCAAGTGTCCGTTCCCATTTCCGTCTTGGAGGGAAAGATTCCTGCTTGGTGGCGCCTTTTTCGGCTGTGTTTGTTGAAAAATGTCTCGAGCAAGTTTTGTGTTTTTATTGTTTCAATTAATATATCATACTATAACAGCCTCAATGTTGTTAATATTGTTGCTAATTTGAATGTTAATTTCACCTAACTGATGCCATGTGATGAGTTCTTCAATATTATGTTTTACATAAAGGAAAATAATTTCACATTGGACGTAAGTACACTTTTGTCTCTTTATTGATGGAGTTGAGAATAATCCCATTTTTTCCTCTATTTGTAGCGCCCCTGATGATGAAAACGAACGTTTTCGAGAGCTTGGATAAAAACCAATAAAGAATTCTCTTTTTCCCTGTTGCTGCATTCCCCAATATTTCTGAGTTTTTTTTTCTAACTGGTCAGCAAAGACTAGCGTTTATATATATATATATATATATATATATATATATATATACAAGACAAATTAAAAAACATAGTTTTGGAATAAACTACTTATTGGTTTCAATAATAAAAGCAGATTTCTAGGATTATTTGATAAAATTACATTATTGTACCATTTCTGAACTTTCATAAGTTTTGTTGCTTTTCCAAAAAAAAATCCAAAATTTGAAGTGGACCTTGTTTTGCACCAAACTATTATTTCAACATTTTGGTTTGTCCTGATATTCGTTTTAACTTATCTACTTGATGCACGTAAGCTATGAATATTTGTTGTACATCATACTTGATTTTTACAATTTGTCTTAGGATTGCATATAAATTATGGCAATTTGTTTCAGTTTAATTCGTTTTTTTCATATTTGTCTTACTGTTATGCTGACTTCTCCTAGATGTTCATTTGAACATGTACTAGTTTCATAAAATTAAATTCAATAAGTCGTTGTAAGTATACAAATAATTCCAAAATCTCCTTAAAATAAACTGATTGATATTGTAAACAACTTTGTAAATCATTTCTACACAAGAACCAACCAACGGATTACTCACTTTCTTCATTCCTTTGATTTTGGTGTAATTTTTGTAACTTACTTTAGCCCTTAGTCAGTCTCGTTAAAGAAAGTCACGTAGCTGGTCGCGTGGGGTCATTATGACTTCGGTGATTTTTTTGGCATTACCAAGTCTAATTTTTATTTTTTTTAATTAAAAGAGTACGCTTCCGTAAAAGCAAATAAAACACATCCATAGAATACAAAGTTATCATATTTATCTACCATAGCAAACACTTTAATGTCATATTTGCCTGGTTTGTTTGGCATATATTATCTAAAGCTGCAGGGAATCAGTTGTTCGTCGATTGTAAAATATGCCCCTGTTGAATGAGGAGGAGAGAAATTTTTTGTCAAAAATATCAACAAGTCAGCGAGCTTACCTGTCTGTTTTCTCTCATCTCGAGTTGCGAGGTCGTCAAATCCTAGACATCTCAATAGGAAAAGAAATCTTCTAGACGACATTGTTGGAGGAAACATTTCATATCCTGTGCTATCTGTTGCCCCAACTCCTCAAAACTTAGATGTGGAGACTTCAAAACGCCACTAAGAATAAGCAGACCTATACTTGCGCTCATTTCTTCACGTGTTACATCCTTGGTGTCTCTTTCTTTTGCAAAATTTCTTCGTACATTCGGAATATACATATTCATTTTGTATATTTTACAAATAAATTCAAAATTCTTCAATCGAAAAATAAAGAAAATGTTTCGAGAGGGGTGGATGCATTTCTTGCACTATGTCTTGTAACTGGTAAGCAAGAAACCACGTTATGTCTTCTGGTTCCAACATTAATCGGTGGAGTTTCTATTCTCCACTTCACCTTTTGATCTCTGGTGTGAAAGTAGTTTGTCGATTGTACCTGTTCGTCTTCACTTTCCTCCTCAATGCTATCTTCACAAGCAACTCGGTCCGTTTCAGAAAGATGCTGACTGCATTCATCAGGATTATCTGTATCAGTGTCATCACTACCGACTTCAACAGGAACCAGATCATCTTCCTCGTATGAATTTGAAAAAAAGTGTATCTATAATTGTTACAAACCAAGATGTCAATGAACAGCTGTTTCCAAAAAACAAATACCATACATTATAGAAATAAACAAATAATTGGACACTTACCTTGCCAAATACCAATAATCCGCCCGTAATAAAACTGTTACGCTATTAGTCGCGTAGGGTCAGAAATGTACAAAATATGTAATATTGGTATAATAGCTTACACTACATTGGACACTGGTATGTCCGTAAGACGTGGAGCTAGGAAGGTACAGTGGGGGAAAGCGCCAAACAATTCCTAGTTTTGAAATTATCGATTTTGGAACGAAGCGCGGGGTCACATTGATCCCACGCCACTAACTTAGGGTTAAGTTTCAAACAAGTGATGTTATTGTTTGAGGAATATGCGGCAAAAGGCTTAATAAACTAATTTTTTTATAGGTAAGTTTTGGTTCCTCGTTATATGCCAATGGCAGGTTATTTGTGGCACAATTTCTTTAACAAGTGATGATTTGGATTATTTTGCACTGTGTCTTTAAAACTTTCTTTGAAAAAAACTATTTCGGTTTTCCTTGTTCCTATGAAAAACTCAAATATTATTCCACAAAATTTTTGTCCTGTTGTATTTTGTGACAAGTGTCCATAGTTCATGGCTACCGATTTCCAATCTCCAACATTATCGGTTTTTAAATGGTTAGCAATATAGGGTTTAGCTGTTTTTTTAACTAGTTTAATTATCTTCGAAATTTGATCAGGTACATAGATTGGTCTACTTTTTAAAGCTCTGCTCTCGGTTTCCTTTATGCAGGAGTGCATCGAGTCGCCTTCCATATGAGTGAGTCCGGTGACCAAACATTTTTGGGTAATAGATTGAATATTCGAATTTTGTAGGCAAAATAAGAACATAGATACAATAAAGCCATTCCTGTTTTGCCCAACGCAATTGTCACTGTAAAGTGTGACATTCAATCCCTAATATTTTGTAATAAACACATCATAGATGCAAGTTGAAATTTCGTCAGCTCCACGTTTTACTATGCCTTCGTGCTATAAGTAGCAAAAAACCCTCTTTTCTTGGTATGGAGAGTTTACTCTTGTAAAGTAAAGAGAAGTAGGAACGTCGCTAAAAGACAACGGCATGACAGCTTGTGAACGGAAATAAAAAACAGCAGCTATATTCTGATTTTATTTTAGCAAAAATGACATCGGTGGTCTCCTCTTTTCTAGCTAGATCCTTTCCTTCGAGATTACTAGCAAACTTTTCTTCTAGTAAAGATTTATCAATGGAGTGATTGTCTTCATCACAGAGAGAGCATACATCTTTTTTAAGTTGATGGAAACTAATATTGAATCTATAATATTGAATAGATGGGCATACATTGATGCTTCCACGTAAGCCTCATTACCTTCTTCACATTTTTCCACATACATAAGATACATTGTTGAAACCTCTAAACCGCAATCAATAAACTCCGATTATCATCGGCGTGACAAAAATAGGATTCAATTCTGTAGAATGAATTTATTAGATCAAAAACTTGCATCGAGTTTCTTTTGATTACCATATCGTCCTCGAATATCTGGTCCAATATATTTTCCGAGGTTATTTTACAGTTTACGGCAGATATCGTGGTTTTACTTATGTATAATGTAGCTTTGAAAATGTTTTTGCATACCTCAACTTTTTCGTCATTGGGGATAGAGAAATAACAATAATTTTGAGATCGGGTATTGTCTGGCTTAAAGGTTCTATATTTCCATGGTTTACTTTGACTTTTGTAAGAGTACATTTCCACTGTGAAACTGCTCTAACCATTTTTATTGCCTTTCTGTCGAAATCGTTATTTTGTCTGCTACTAGAACTTGTGTTTCCATCTGAATTAGAACTGTTACTATTGCTACGTTTATCGACATTACTATCGTTATTATCCTCAATAAAACTATTATTGTATTTTTCATGTACTTCCAAAACTTTTTTAGTAGCTTTTTCTGCGCATTTTTGTTGAATCTTCTTCAGACTGAAATTTTTGAAATTAACACAAACTTTACTTCAGAATTAAAAAGTTACCGGCTGCACTATGGTACAACTACTATCTTTGTTCACACGTTGTTGTTCTTGCTCCCCCTTTTCTCTATTATGTTTATTGAAGGTTTATTTTAATTTGTCTATAGTACGTTGTTTGATCTTTTCACTATCTTCTTTATTGTTAATTAAATTAGTGCAAGTGTGATATGCCTTCGGATACGAAAATGTTGTTTCAGTATCACTAACGTTACACTTAAATTTAAATAGAATATTAATACTTGCAAAAGTGAAGTTAAGATGATATACCTTACTTGGTCTAAAACGTAATCTACAGTAGCCGACTGTGCCATAATTGCCTGATCTACTTCAACAAGTTTTTTTATCCCTGACATTATTTTTATAATGCTCAGTAAGTGTTAAATAACATTAAGTACGTAACTATTATTAAGCGAGAACAAACACCACTCTTGCTAGACAACTTTTCGTTGTTATCTGATGCATGAAAAATACGAGTTAAAATAGATATGAAACATCATTGAGAAATTAAAGAAACTACAAGCGCAATAGTAAAACACCTTACAAATAGTGACAACTCAAAATATTTGAGCACATTTTGGCGCAATATAAAAATATTTTACTATTTCAATACAAATTGTAGGCTGTTTAAATAATTCATCCCTATGATTAAATAAAATGTTCAAACTTGTCTCTGTATGGCACAAAAATTAAACAACGTTTGAAAAAATGTAACAATAGTATACGTGTTTTTTCAAACCTATAAAATGTATATTCAAGATGTTACACTATTGCACCAGCAAATATAGCGATTTAACAATCCGAATATAAGATTAACTTAAAATTGAAATTGTAAGTTACATTAGAACTGTTATAGCACTGCAATATACCTCTGGCATTGTTACCTATGAAATTTAAATTGGAAAAGGTAACCGTATAAGGACCTTGACTATGTTACTGTTTATTATGTAACTAATTTCAGCGCCATCTTGCAGAAATAACAAGCATTTCGTATGTTAAATAATGATATTCCGTTTGAAAGTCAAATTTAACAATTCAGAGCACAATTCTAACTGGGAATAACAAAATTAGGAAGGTGTCCAGTGTATGAATGTAGTGATCCCTTAGAAGACATTAAAGACAAAAGGACACTAACTTAGAAATAATATTTGAATTCAGATTTATATTAATTATAGTATCTAGGGAGCATTGGTCGGCCATGGTCAATGTCATTTATCAAGGAAAGATGTTTTTGATATTTTATAAACAGACATGTACAGTTTATAGACGGAGGTCGGATGTGTAGTAAAACAGAACTATGTTTACTATATAATGGGAGTGAACGAACCAGGATGATATTATTGTTATCAATACTTTGAATAAGTTGTTTTGATATTTATAATCGTGTATTTTTAAATGTTTTAAACTTGAACCTAGTGCTTTTATAAATGTGTCATTGTTTATTCTGTTCCCGAATACAGGTTGCTAGGTAAGTGGTTTCCTCCATAATAATATGCCTTTATGGTAAACGTCGAGTATACGAGGGACCCTTACTAAGTAACCACCACATGGCGATCCTGCAAACTAATGGGACATGGTAATTATAAAATGGTTATGGTAAAATTAATGGTAAAATAGATATCGCCACCACATGGCGACCCTGCCGAACTAATGGTAAAAATTGAATGGTAATATGGTAATGGAAAAATGGATAGTGAAATGTATATTAATGGTAAATGGTAATAGTGAAATAGTAATCCTCCAGAACAAATGGTTATGGTAAATCATCCTGTAAGTCAATGATAAGTTATGGTACCATTGATGTTATAAGGATAGAACTATATGGTTTTCTACTTAAATTTGGGACCTTGGAGAAAAGAAACAATGGGAGGTTCATCAACCAAACAAGAAGCAAAAGAAACAGGAATTGTCAATAACACTTTCATGGTACAGCAAGATAATGTTGTGATGCACATCATGGTATTACTATACATTATAACAATAGCTTTTATCTTCAAATTCGTTTGGTCAGTATGGAAAACACACCGAAGAGCGTTGAAAAGAGATATCAACAGAAGCAATGCAATAAAGCAGGCAACAGGAACTCTCACCGTATAAATAATTTGTAAGTACACATGCATTCTATTCTTATGAACAAAGTTTTTTTTTCTCAAATGTCAATATCGTGGGAAGATTTTGAGAATAAATTACGATTGATTGTAGAAGAAGTTAATAAACAGGGGAAAAGGGTTTTGAAGAAAGAAACTCCTAAAAATCCTGATATACATATAGAAGTAATTAGTAGCATAGTAGGTCTTTACAATAATTTTACTAGGTTAATAGCCAAAAATTGGAAAAATTTAGGTTCAATACAACAGGAGACTTGTAAAAATTATTCAAGTAGGATTAGGGATGAAGCTGGAAGGGCATTTCAAGCGTTAAATTGTATTATAGACATAACTACCTCTATATTTGAGGAAATTAATACTGTTGTATTACAAGCAATAAGCAAACAGTTGAAAATGGCGACAAGTATGAACTATTTTTTTAATTTTGCGAGTAAAGTTTTACCGAATGAGTTCAACGGCGAAGCAAGTAAATTACAGTCATTCTTAGACTCATTGGATTTACTACAGACAAACACGAATGGTAATGAGGAAAATGCTATCCTATTGATAAAAACGAGATTAACAGGAAAAGCTAGAAGTTTAATCACAACGGAAAACTCCATTGCAGACATCAAAGATAAACTTAAAGCAGGGATGAGAGGAGACAATCCAAGCCTTTTCCTAGCGAAACTTGGTAAAATAAGACAGAACGGAAAGGATGTGACAGAGTATGCAACAGAAATAGAGAAACTGGCGGAAAGATTACAGGCAGCATACATATCAGAAGGGATGCCTGAACGGCTAGCTGAGAAATATACGAAAGAAGCAACGATTAAGACAGTAACTATGAATGCCGCAACGGATGCAAGCAAAACGATAATTGCAGCGGGAAGTTTTGAAACAACACAAGAGGTATTATCAAAATTGGTTTCAGTAGAAGGTATAGTAGGACAACAACAAGTCTTACATATGAAAGATAACAGGAATTTCTTCAGGAAATCAAACTTTGACTGGAATAACCATCGGAGAGGAATCAAAAGAGGATGTTATAATGGTAATCATTCAAGAGGAACATTTAGACAGTATAATCAAGGAAACAACTACGGCAGATACGAAAATTTTAATAAATATAGGAAATACAATAATAACGGAAATTACAATAGTCAAGCTAAAAATAACGTAAGAATATGTGAAATAGAAAATGAGGAAGCAAGAGAGATTCAGAAACAATTGGGGTTTTAAATAAAAAACCAAGTGACGGAAGCAAAATTACAGAAACATGTTCAGCATATTATTTAGATTTATCACTTTCTAACTTTATAGAAATTCAGACAAGTCTATCTGATAATATCTACAATTTTATATTAGATACGGAAGCAGACATTTCTCTAATGAAAATTCCTAAAAATTTTCCACATCATTTGATGGGAACAAGGAATAAAATAAATATTAAAGGGATAACCGAAGGCTCAGCTAAAACTTTAGGTCAAATATACATAAACCTCTATATCAATAACATAATATTAAGTAACTGTTTTCACGTAGTGGAAGAAAATTTTCCAATACCAACAAATGGACTGATAGGAAGAGACTTCATGACAAAAAATAATTGTGTATTAGATTATTCACAATCAGAATTACATATAAATTGTAAGTCTAACAATTCAGAAACCATACAAATTTTTGGTAATCCAGAATACGATACTCTAGCAATACCACCTAGATGTGAGGTATACAGGCTAATAGAGAACTTCAGGAATTTGAGAAAGGATACAATAGTAGAGCAACAGAAAATAGCACCAGGAGTATTTGTAGCCAAATCCATAATATCAGGGAAAAACCCGTACGTTAGAATTTTAAATACAAATTATGAAAGTGTTTTAGTAAAAACTAAGAATATTGAAACTTTAGATTTAGATTTATTCGATATATACGCAATTAAGACTGAGAGTAGTAATGGAATGAAAGAATTAAGGGCAGCATTAAATTTAGAAGTACCGGAATATGTAAGAAACGATTTAACGAAACTATGTGAAAATTACGAGGATATATTCGCTTTGAAGAACGATATACTAACACACAACAACTTCTATGAACAAAAGATATCAGTAAAGGATGATGCACCGATATACATAGAAAATTATCGAACACCACATTCACAATCAACAGAATTAAATAGCCAAGTAGAAAAACTTATAACACAGGGAATAATTGAACTCTTAGTATCAGAATATAATAGTCCAGTATTATAAGTACCAAAAAAGTCGTCAAATCAGGATAAGGCGTGGAGACTTTGTATAGATTTTAGACAGCTGAATAAGAAAATAGTCACAGATAAATTTCCTTTACCGCGGATAGATGCAATTTTAGATCAATTAGGGAGAGCAAAATGGTTTTCAGTTTTAGATCTTATGTCAGGTTTTCATCAAATACCTTTACAACAATCTTCTAGAAAATACACTTCGTTCAGTACCGAAAAAGGCTCATTTCAATTCACAAGACTACCTTTTGGGTTAAGCATAAGCCATAATAGTTTTTCACGAATGATGTCAATAGCATTCTCAGGCCTCACGCCGGAAAAAGCATTTCTTTATATGGACGATATAGTTGTTATAGGAATTTCAGAGAATCATCACTTAGCCAACCTTAAAAAAGTATTTGACGCATGTCGTAAATTTAATTTGAAATTAAATCCACAAAAATGCCAATTCTTTAGGCGAGAAGTCACATATTTAGGTCACAATTTATCAAAGGACGGTGTTTGACCGGATAAAGCAAAATACTCAGTCATTCAGCATTACCCAGTGCCAAAAAATGCCAACGAAGTCAAGAGATTTGTTGCATTTTGCAATTACTATCGAAGGTTCATTGAAAATTTTGCAGAAATATGTATTCCTTTAAATAAATTAGCGAGGAAAAATGTAAAATTCGAGTGGTCACAAAAGTGCGAAGACGCATTTCAGGTCTTAAAGAGTGCATTAATCAACCCACCAATTTTAAAATATCCAGATTTTAATAGACAATTCATATTAACTACAGACGCTTCGAATAGCGCATGTTCGGCAATTTTAAGTCAAAATTACGAAGGGATTGACCTACCCATCGCATCACGCAGCTTCAAGAAAAGCGAGCTTAACAAACCCACCATCATAAAAGAATTATTAGCAATTCATTGGGGAATCAATCATTTTAAATGTTATTTATATGGTTCACCACATTTCATAGTAAAAACAGATCATAAGCCACTAACGCATTTATTTGCAATTAAAGACCCGACGTCGAAGCTAACGAGAATAAGAATCGATTTGGAAGAATACGATTTTGAAATACAGTATGTGAAAGGTATAGAGAATTACGCGGACAGTAAATCGAGAATATTCATTGAAGAACTTAAGGATTTATACATAAATAATTCACATGTCTTGGCAATCACAAGAGCACAAACGCAAAAAGAAAACGTACAAACAGCAAAGGATCAAAGGAATGAAGTGGAAACAAAAGAAGTAAGAATACAAAAACCTGCAGTAGTAAAAGTTTTAAATAACCTTGAGGCACATAAATTACCAATTTTACACTTTGAAAATAACCGTATCTCACTTAGGATGAGCATCCGGATCAAAAATAAATTGAAATTTAGTGAAGCCTCAAATATCGGTTCACACAACTTCGACCTAGGACGAACGTTGGAAAAGCTTGAAGAGCTATCGGTAAAAAATGAAGTAAAAAGAATGAAAATATATACAAATGATGATATATTTAAAAAGTGCACAGTAGAAGAATTTATAGAAGTAGGAAATCAAAGATTAAAAAGTATTCAAGTATGAATATGCGACGTACCAAAAATGGTACAGCAGAAAGAAGAGATCCAAAAGATATTAGAAAGATATCACAATGATCCAATGTTTGGGGGACATGTAGGAAATAATAGGTTATTAAAGAAACTAAGAGCAAATTTCAAGTCGAAAAACATGGAGAAAGACGACGTAAGGAAATACGTAAAAAATTGTCATAAATGTCAAGTGAATAAGGCAAAGCCCAGTCACAAAGAAAAAGAAAAATTTGTTATAACAGATACATCTATAAAACCGTTTGATATTATTTACATAGACACAAAAGGTCCGTTTGTAGAGAGTAACAACGGGAATCGTTATTGCATTACGATATTATGCGAATTAACTAAGTACGCAGTTTTGATACCAGTTCAGAATAAAGAAGCACACACAATAGCAAAATCAATTTTCGACAACTTTATACCAAATTACGGATCGATGAAAGAAGTAAGAACAGATCAAGGGACGGAATATAAGAACGGAATAATGAAGAATTTAGCAGAACTATTAAATATAAAACATAATTTTTCAACAGCATACCACCACGAAACGATAGGCAGTTGCGAAAGATTACATAGGACATTTAACGAATATATAAGAAATTTTATCAAAGATTCTAGGGATAACTGGTGTGAGTTTGTAAGAATGTTCGCCTATTGTTATAATACAACACCAAATACGTATCACGGATACACTCCTCTTGAGTTATTATATGGGAGAAAACCCAATTTGCCAGAATTTTTAAACGCAAAAATTGAACCGTGTTACAATTTTGAAAAATACGATAATAAATTGAGATATAAATTACAATACGCTAATGAAAGGGCCAGACAGTTTTAAATAAATAATGAAGTAAGTAGAGTTAATAATATCGAAAATGTTTCTTCACCCGTAAATTTTAAAATAGGAGAAATAGTTATTCTAAAAAATGAAGCAAGAAACAAATTCGATTCACATTATCTAGGTCCGTTTAAAATAACGGGAGTCAAGGAGGTGAATTGTTAGATTACATCTCCAGACAAAAAGCAACAAATTGTTCATAAGAATCGGTTGTTTGTATACAAAGAGCGGAAACAATTGTAGTGTTCAGTAAACAAAGATAAAACAAAAACATTCATAAAAACAGTTTTAGGTATAAGTGATATCGAAAAACTAAAATGATAATTTTTCTCTTCCAAGAGGGGATGATGTAGTGATCCCTTAAAAGACATTAAAGACAAAAGGACACTAACTTAGAAATAATATTTAAATTCAGGTTAATATTAATTATAGTATCTAGGGAGCATTGGTCGGCCATGGTCAATGTCATTTATCAAGGAAAGCTTGTTTTTGTTATTTTATAAACAGACATGTACAGTTTATAGACGGAGGTCGGGTATGTAGTAAAACACAACTATATTTCCTATATAATGGGTGTGAACGAACCAGGATGATATTATTGTTAATAATACTTTGAATAAGTCGTTTTGATATTTATAATCGTGTATTTTTAAATGTATTAAACATGAACCCAGTGCTTTTATAAATGTGTCATTGTTTATTCTGTTCCCGAATACAGGTTGCTAGGTAAGTGGTTTCCTCCATAATAATATGCCTTTATGGTAAACGTCGAGTATACGAGGGACCCTTACTAAGTAACCACCACATGAACACAAACATTATAATACCTTTTCATAATTATAAACATTCGGTAATACTATGTTCACGTATAACTCGACCAACTTAACTTAGCAGTCGAAAATTTTCAGACGCACTGTAACCTTCGCACATCGACACCGAAAGTGTGTTGTATTAAGGGTTGGATTTACGTAGACCATATATCAATCATTTTATATATATATATATATATATATATATATATATATATATATATATATATATATATATATGTATATATATATACATATATATATATATATATATATATATATATATATATATATATATATATTTATATATTAAACTGGATAGAACGGGAAGAGAAAGAATGATTTAACGTTATTATTAGTTTAGTTTATATTTAGTTTTGATTTGCCCGGTTTTTTTTTAAGTTTAAAATTTTATTATTAAGATGATTACACTTTGAACATGAGAAATTCTTCAACCTCAGAGTAGGATTCAGATATAGAAAAACAAAAAATTCAATTTTTAATGTGAGCGCCTAAATTTGATTAGATATCTCTATCTTCATAAAAATTTTGTCAATCAAAAATGTACTTGCTTTATTTAATAATACCAAATAAATTCCAAAGACGGTCCTGCGTCCAATGCTGAACCTCTCCACGATTCATAGATGTCAGTTCAAACTACCAATAGTTTAAACTAGATGGAGCCATCACCACAAAGAAATGAAATATATCAAAAATCAATTTTACAATGTTCTTCAAAATAGAAAAACGTTATTTAAAGTTATGAAAAGACAAATACATTGTTCTTTTACAGGACACAAATTAATAAAAAACCTATCATCTATTATGATCACTCATTCGAACAAAATCATGTACTCAGATGAATAATTACTTCTATATACAATTCCAAAATAGGCAACATTTAATACAAATCTTATAATACGGAATCCATTATATAAACGTCTATGATTAAAAAATGGCGAAAGACAAAGGTTGCAAATGTTTGTTTAATACCAAAGTTTAATTCTTTGCACTAAATCGGTAAGTTTATTTAGCTTTCTTTACGTATAATGAAAATAGTTTAAATACCTTATTCTTGTATAGTAATTCACATCAATTATTAGTTTTCTTTACTTTATTTCAGGTTACCTTCTGGAAACTACCACATCACTGGTCCAGCTTGCACAAAATCAGGAATCAATGCTATATTTCGTCCACATCAATACTTTTCAGTCAAATCACATAATCCAAAGCTTTCTAAAAGGTATGGTGGATATATCAATCCCACCATACAAAATATTAATCAAATATCATCTATAAATTATACGGTTAGTATTCAAACATAATTACCAAATTCTTTCTTAGTTTGTACATCTGCTTGTTTAAATATATATAATTTACTATATCACAAGTACAATGTATTTCCTTCCTTGAATTTTGATACCAAAAACGTTGTTTTCCGAAAAGTTTATTTAATTTAAAGTAATTTTGCTTCTTCCAAAAATTTCTACCACCCCAAAAAGAAAGTACCTAGTGAATAGCATGTATAATCAACAAACTTTTCTCATTCAATTTTTTTATTATTAACAAACTACTTATCGCTGATAAAAGTATGTTGAATACATTCCACCAATCAGATGTGGTTATCAAAACTTTTCTTGATTGATTTCATCTCAAATAGTGAATTGTCCATCCATCATTTGAAAACACTTTGTTTTAAGTTTCTTTAATGATTTTAACTCATATTTTATCTCTTAAATTATATTTCATTCAATTTACAAAATGACATTTCCAACTTTATAAAATATGTATTCATAATGTCAAACCGTTCAATAAATGTCACATTCCATAGAATTAATGTTTTCATTTTACTTCTTATATAGTCTTGTTTTTAAATATTTATAAAATCTTATTTACACATCCTTCAATCCCTAATATTCATTTTAAAAAGAATCACACTATTTATTTACTTTGACAATAAAAACAAAGGATTATCATTTCCATTTGTATATGTAATAACGTTCTAAAATTCTGTCTTGTAGGTTTATAGAAATTTTGTTATTTCATTTCACATATGTTTCAAATCTTATTTCAAATCTTCTTTATAATTATACAATTAGACGCTTTCTCTATTGAATTTTAATTTCTTGAAATAGGTAGTCTTTTATTTTATGTTCAGTATACAGGGTGTTGTTTTACTCTATGTTAACATCCCCTAAATTTTGCGTTTATCAAATTTTTGTGTAAGTAAAAATTTTATGAATGCAAATTTTACTCCAAATATTTATGAAATTCCTTTCTTTTTAAACTTCTCCATTATTTGTTGTATTTGTATAAATCTTTTATATTGAAAACACCTCTTATTTCATCACTTTCTATATATCTTAAAACATAACTATTTATTCCATTCTCATTTTCTACAACATATGATCCTTCGAAAGGTGGTTGCAATTTTGCACATTCATTCTTACTTCTATCTGATACCCTTAAAGCACGGACGATTACTAAGTCTCCTTTATTAAATGTAGTTTTAACTTTTCCCTTCTTTTCCATTCTTCTTAGATATCTGTTTGCATTGTTTTGCAGATTTTTATTTACTCTTTCCAATACCTTCTCAAATTCTTCTGTAGAATTTATTTCCCATTTCCTTTGAGGTCTCAATTGTTTCATTAAATAAATTGGACTTTCCATTGTTACTGTGTTCGGTAAGTTGTTTAAATAATCTTGAATTTCCTCTATGTGATTTTCCCAATTATTATTATTTTGATCCCACAAAGTTATTCTCAGAAACTTTATCACTTCTCTTATGTACCTTTCAGATGGATTTGAAGATGGATGTCGAATACTAATTGTTCTTAAATTTATTTGATTTTTACTTGCAAATTTTTTAAATCTTTCATTTGTAAAGTAGGTAGCATTATCTATTATACAATTTTCAGGTTTTATAATTTCTTTTATGTACTCTGATAGTTTTTCCATTATGACTTTGCTTTTTGTTGTTTTTGTTGGGTATAATTTTACAAATTTTGAAAATAAATCAACCACTATCAAAATATGGCAATTTCCTTGTTTACTAGGTATCAAATTGCTCAGGAAATTTATTGCAATTATTTCCCCACATCTTTCTGTTAATATAGATTCTGCTATGTTCTCGTTTCTTCTATGTTTGCTTTTCCCTAATTGACAAATATGGCATGTACTGGTGATCAATTTTGCCATACTTTGGTCCCCTTTACTAATATAATTTTTTCTGAATAGTAACCATAATTTCCTAGCTCCTATATGTCCATTTCTTCTGTGTAAATTTTCCAAAATTTTCTTAGCTAAATTTTCTGTTATTATAAATAAATATGTTTCCCCATTTTTCTTTATCCATACATCTTCTTTTAATTGTCCTCTTCTTTTCTGTTTTTCTGTTAATCCCATTTGGTCTTCAATGATACTATTTAAAGAAAATATCTCATCTAAATCTTTCATGATGTTTACCCCAATTTTTACAATTCTTTTATTCTTATTATTATCCCCTTTACTTTCTCTGCTTAACGCATCTGCCACTACATTTGTCTTTCCTGGCATAAATTTAATTTCAATGTCATATTCCTGTAATATTAAACCCCATCTATGAACTCTACTGTTGCCAAATCTGTTTTTCAAAATAGTTGTAAGTGAGGAATGATCGGTTTCTATCGTAAATTTTGCTCCTAATAAATAAAATCTAAATTTAGTTACACAGTAAATTATACTTGCCAATTCCAATTCTGATACCCCATAATTCCTCTCATAATTTTTCGTTACCCTTGATACGAAGCATATGGGTACTTCCATGCCATTTTGCATCTGTAATAGCACTCCTGCAAACCTTTCTTTGGATGCGTCTGTTCTTATTATAAATGGTAGATCATAATTTGGATGATAAACCTTCAATTGTTGAGTAAATGCTTCCTTCAAATCATTAAAAGCTATTTCAGTTTCCTCAGTCCACTTCCATTTATTCTCCTTCTTTAAAAGCTTAATTAAAGGTATTTGTTTCATGCTCAAATCAGGTATCAGACGTTTAAAATAGTTCATCATTCCTAGAAATCCTCTAAGAGATTTTAGGTTTGATGGTCTCTTATATTCTACTATTGCTTGTATCCTCTCTTCATCAATAGACATTCAATTTTGGTCTATTTTATAACCTAGGAAACATATCTATTCCTGATAAAATTTACATTTATTTTGATTTATTTTTAAACCTGCTCTATCTAATTCTTTTGAAATAATTTCAATGTGTTTTAGGTGTTCTTCTTCATCATTCGAGAAGATTAATATATCGTTGATATAATGAAGTGCAAAGTCTTCAAATTTATTTAGTATTTGGTGTAATGCTCTAACCAAGGCCGAACAAGCACTTTGTATACCATATGGAGCTACACAAAATCTGTACAACACACCATCAATAGAGAAGCCTGTGTAATCTCTACTATCTTCATCCAAAGGAATCAGCCAAAAACTGTGTTTTAAATCAATTTTAGAAAATATTTTGGTATTCGTAGCGCGCCCAAAAATTGCTTCCACATTCATCGGAGCCTCGTATTGTGGTACAGTGTATTGATTAATATTTCTTGCATCTAGGCATAATCTTAATTCACCATTTGCCTTCTTTACGACCACAATAGGGTTTACATATCTTGTGTTACATCTCTCTATAATACCGTCTTTTAACAAATTTTGTATCTCTGAATCAACTTCTTTTCTATATTTATAAGGTATGGAATATGTTCTTATTCTGAAATTTTCTATTCCTCTAACTTCTATCTTATGTACATAATTATTTGCCATTCTCATCTCCTTCTTAATCAATCCTTCATACTTCATAATCAAATTCTTCACTTTCTCTTCATATTCCTTATTTCCACACACTAATACCAATTCCTCCATAATTATATTCCTTTCTATATTCCATAACTGCCTAGTATCCTCTCCAATTTCCAATTCTTCCATATTTCCATTCCTTTTTATATTCCATAACTTCCTATTATCCTCTTCAATTGCCAATACTTCCATATTTCCATTCCTTTCTATATTCCATAACTGCCTATTATCCTCTCCAACCTCCAATTCTTCCATATTTTCTTTTTCAAATTCAATCTTATTACCATTTAATTCTATCTCCATCTTCTCAAAATCAATTCTTGCTTTATATTTCGTTAATTCATCTATTCCTATAACTATGTCTGTTTCTAAATTATCCACTAGCAATAATTGCATCTCAACTTCTTTCCCATCCTTTAATTCAATGCTTTGTATTATAGATCTGCTAACTTCACACAATTTCTTTCCATTTGCTCCTATTAATGTAGTTTTCGGTATCTTGACTAGCTTGTTTTCATAATTTCTAATATTTTCTCCTATCAGTTTTGTTTTTATTATGGACGCTTCTGAACCTGTATCTATTAATATTTTTACTTGTTTCCCATTTAATTTTCCTTTAATTTTTATTAATCCCATTATTTCTTTTAATTCCAAATCTTCCCCAAATTTAATATATTCCCTTGGATGTTCATATGTACAGATGATATTTCTTACATTTGGTATGTGCTTGATCCAAAATTTTGGTCGGGCTCTTGTTCAATAATTATTTCCGGTTCTACCGATATCACTCTTTCTTCTCTTCTTTGGATATTATTTATTCTTCTTTGTGGTCCATTTCCTCTTTCTTCCTCCCTATAATCTTTTCTTTGTTCTCTATTTTCTTCTCTTTGTCGGTTGTCATATTGTCCACCTTTATTATTTTGTTCTCTAAAGTTTTGTTCTCTATAATTGTTATTGTTATTATTATTATATCTAAAATTTCTGTTATAATTGTTTTGATTGTTGAAATTTCTGTTATAATTGTTGTTATTTCCTGAATTATTGTTTCTGTTGTTATATCCATTGTTATAATTTCTATTATTCATGTTATTTGTTCTATTATAATTTTGTTCATAATTATCTCTTCTGTTATTTTGATTATCTGTATTATTATCATAATTATTGTTATTGTTGTTATTGTATTGATTGTTTCTATTAAAATTGTTATTATTGTTATTATGTTGATTATTTCTGTTAAAATTGTTACTATTATTGTTTTTATTTCTGTTATAGTTGTTATTGTCTACTCTATTTCTCTCTAATCGTTGTAAATAACTACTAAGTTGTTCTATATTTTTAACATTCTGATTAGTGATTGTCTCCGTTATCTCACATTTAAAATGTCTAGATATAAACATTATTATTTCCTCTTCTGGTATGGGTGGGTCTAGGAATTTAACATTCATGAATACTGTCATAGCATAATCATTCATGCTTTTTCCTCTTCCTGTCTCATATTTTCCTGAGTAGAGTTTTTCTCTCACTCTTGCTTGAGCACTATTTCCCCAGAAATATCTTATGAACTATTCTTCAAAATCTTCAAAATTGTTAAAATCATCTCCTTTACTCGTGTACCATACTAATGCATGATTATCTAAGTTCTCTCTTATCATTTCTTTTATGTCTTCTCTATTTTGCATGTTTTTAATTTTATTCTTTAGAATTTTTATGAAACTTTTGGGTGTATTTTCCTATTATTTCCTTCAAATTTATGTTCCCCTCTGTTTCCAATGTAATTGTTTATTATTTTCGTTTCCATCACTCCATTTCTTACTTCTTGAAAATTCCTATCTTCTCTTTGGTCAAGTTTCTGCTGTAAATGAAATAGTCTCTCTTCCATGTCTTCTAGTTTTCTAGTCATTTCCATTGTTTCTTTTGATTGTTTTCCCTTGAAAGTTTCACTTCCAGTTTGTTCAATTTTTCCTTTCATAACTTCTATTTCCTTTTGTATTTCTCTAATCTTCTTTTCTGTTTTCACCTCCTCTAGCTTTTGCTTCTCTTTACATGCTTCTTCAACATTTTGTTGAAATGCAGTTAAAGTTCTGTCCCATTTTCCTTCTAGATTTCCCATTCTTTCTTGGGTGTCTTGAAATCCCATTTTTATGTTATTAACTTCTCTTTGTATTTCACCTTTGAAATCCTTTTTCTTCTCATCTATTTCTTTGAGTCTGTTGATTTGTAAATTTTCTATTTCTGTGATCCTTCGAATCACCTCTCCTCTTATTTCTTGTTTAGTAGATTCTAATTGGTTTTCCATATATGTGTTTGATTCTTCCAATTTCTTTTCAACCTGTCCCAATTTCTCTTCCACTAATTTTATTATTAGGTCCTTAGTTTGTTTTATTTCTTCCCTATTTTGATCCATTTTAATGTTCATTTCTTGTTTTAATTCTTCCTTATTTTTATTCATATCTTCCCTAATGCAATTCATACTCTCATTTTGTTTATCCATTTTTTTATCTAAATTATTCTCCATTCTGTTCATATCTCCACGCATATCTCTCCTCATATCTTCTTTATTTTGATCCATTCTTTTTATCATCATTTGGAGCATACTCATCACATCCATTTCATTTTTTTCTTTAGATTCTTGTTTGTCGTCCTGTCCTGCTTCTTCTGACGAAGGTACATCTTCTTCCTCCTGTCTTTGTTCTGCAATATCTTCCTGTGAATGTTCTCTCCCTTGTTCTAAGTATTGTACCTGAAAATCTCCTCTACCATTGCTCCTTTCTTCTCTTTCTTCATCCGACCTACTTTCAACTCCTACCTGCTTTCCGTCTCTTAATGTCATTTTCCGTTCCATTTTATGTATTTAAATTCTTTTAATAAAGTAAAAAAAAAATTATTACAATGCTTTTTATTATTACTTACAAAATTTCTATAATAGCCCCACGTTGAGCGCCATGTTAAACTGGATAGAACGGGGAGAGAAAGAATGATTTAACGTTATTATTAGTTTAGTTTATATTTAGTTTTGATTTGCCCGTTTTTTTTAAAGTTTAAAATTTTATTATTAAGATGATTACACTTTGAACATGAGAAATTCTTCAACCTCAGAGTAGGGTTCAGATATAGAAAAACAAAAAATTCAATTTTTAATGTAAGCGCCTAAATTTGATTAGATATCTCTATCTTCATAAAAATTTTGTCAATCAATAATGTACTTGCTTTATTTAATAATACCAAATAAATTCCAAAGACGGTCCTGCGTCCAATGCTGAACCTCTCCACGATTCATATATGTCAGTTCAAACTACCAATGGTTTAAACTAGATGGAGCCATCACCACAAAGAAATGATATATATCAAAAATCAATTTTACAATGTTCTTCAAAATAGAAAAACGTTATTTAATGTTATGAAAAGACAAATACATTGTTCTTTTACAGGACACAAATTAATAAAAAAACCTATTATCTATTATGATCACTCATTCGAACAAAATCATGTACTCAGATGAATAATTACTTCTATATACAATTCCAAAATAGGCAACATTTAATACAAATCTTAGAATACCAAATCCATTATATAAACGTCTACGATTTAAAAATGGCGAAAGACAAAGGTTGCAAATGTTTGTTTAATACCAAAGTTCAATTCTTCGCACTAAATCGGTAAGTTTATTTAACTTTCTTTACGTATAATGAAAATAGTTTAAATACCTTATTCTTGTATAGTAATTCACGTCAATTATTAGTTTTCTTTACTTTATTTCAGGTTACCTTCTGGAAACTACCACATCACTGGTCCAGCTTGCACAAAATCAGGAATCAATGCTATATTTAGTCCACATCAATACATTTCAGTCAAATCACATAATCCAAAGCTTTCTAAAAGGTATGGTGGATATATCAATCCCACCTTACAAAATATGAATCAAATATCATCTATAAATTATACGGTTAGTATTCAAACATAATTACCAAATTCTTTCTTAGTTTGTACATCTGCTTGTTTTAATATATATAATTTACTATATCACAAGTACAATGTATTTCCTTCCTTGAATTTTGATACCAAAAACGTTTTTTTCCGAAAAGTTTAATTAATTTAAAGTAATTTTGCTTCTTCCAAAAATTTCTATCACCCCAAAAAGAAAGTACCTAGCATGTATAATCAACAAACTTTTCTCATTCAATTTTTTTATTATTAACAAACTACTTGTCGCTGATAAAAGTATGTTGAATACATTCCACCAATCAGATTTGGTTATCAAAACTTTTCTTGATAGATTTCATCTCAAATAGTGAATTGTCCATCCATAATTTGAAAACACTTTGTTTTAAGTTTCTTTAATGATTTTAACTCATATTTTATCTCTTAAATTATATTTCATTCAATTTACAAAATGACATTTCCAAATTTATAAATTATGTATTCATAATGTCAAACCGTTCAATAATGTGACATACATTCCATAGAATTAATGTTTTCATTTTACTTCTTATATAGTCTTGTTTTTAAATATTTATAAAATCTTATTTACACATCCTTCAATCCCTAATATTCATTTTAAAAAGAATCACACTATTTATTTACTTTGACAATAAAAACAAAGGATTATTATTTTCATTTGTATATGTAATAACGTTCTAAAATTCTGTCTTGTAGGTTTATAGAAATTTTGTTATTTCATTTCACATATGTTTTAAATCTTATTTTAAATCTTCTTTATAATTATACAATTAGATGCTTTCTCTATTGAATAGTACATGGTACAGATTGTCTCCTTTTTAGATAATCTTTTTAAAAAAAATCAAATTTCAAAAATTTTAATTTCTTGAAGTAGGTAGTCTTTTATTTTATGTTCAGTATACAGGGTGTTGTTTTACTCTATGTTAATATATATATATATATATATATATATATATATATATATATATATATATATATATATATATAACAACAACAAAGAGAATCATGGGTAATTCACGCAAAGTAAAGGGTTACTGAAATAGAGTGGTAACCGTGGACATGCATGTTTCTGGCTCATTTTGCCTCATCAGCACGGCATAACCAAATAATGATGTGAAATTTGGGAGCAAAGATGTTAATCGAAACATGGGAAAACACAAAATAACGGATTTCAGCAGGGAAACCAAACGCTCATTTGTGTCTTCAATTGGAAGATCCCGAGTTTTCAGGACATCAACCCACATATCACGCGATATTCCTACATCTTCTTTTATATATATATATATATATATATATATAAATATATTTTTCTATGAAACTTTCTTGGATTTCAGTAAAATAAAAACATCATTAAATGATTAAAATGTCATTTACTAAAATTCTGTCGAACAATGGTGACGTTTCAGGCTTAAATTTAGACCTTTATCAAACTAAAATAAATCGGAATGCATATGGTAAACAAACTATTGGAATACAAAAACAAACTTACATCAAAGTGTAGTCAGTGAATTTTCATTAAAATCAAACTCAAAAATACGTTCACATCATATGCATTACGATTCATTTTAGTTTGATAAAGGTCTAAATTTGAGACTGAAACGTCACCATTGTTCGACAGAATTTTAGTAAATGACATTTTAATCATTTAATAATGTTTTTATTTGACTGAAATCCAAGAAAGTTTCATATAAAAAAATATACGTTTAGTCAAAGAACCTTAAAAAAACTAGTAATATATATATATATATATATATATATATATATATATATATATATTTAGTTAACATACAAGGTGGGCTCCTCCTATGTTAAATCTGAGGTATAAGTGAGCTCCGCGGTAAAATGGGCTCCGATATACGGAGCCCAGTTTACCAAGTCCTAAAAAAAGCATCAACTACCTTATATTTATGTCTAGATTGATTTGGCATAGTTTTTAGAAGGAGCTAATTTTGGCCGTTTTCGTGAATTTGTATATTTTTGTAGTGCGCGTGTATATTTCTAGATGGCGATATGTTGAAAACTTGATATACATTTTATGTTATATTTCTAGATCAAACAAGGATCCGATAACTTTGGCACCACTGCAGTTGAGTACCACATCACTGTAGCGGTCAGAGTGAGCTCCTTCTAGTGTTATTATACTAAATTGGTAAAGACTTACATCATCGGTTATTTCTTGTTACAGTTAAAGTATTATTCAAGAAAATCAAAGCTATGAGTCTATTTTCATATATATATATATATATATATATATATATATATATATATATATATATATATATATATAGGAATGAGATACGTATACCATGCAAGGGCTCACAAGTAATTTGACATCTTCAACGATTCGGTAACGGGAGCTTTGGAGTTGGCTGTTTTTTGTTTTAGATATGAATGCAAATTATAATTATTTTAATTCATTTAGATAACATAACTCTGTCATTTTGAATCTTGAAAGTAATTTTAATAAAAATATTCAAAACGTTTCAATTACATTGTATATATCATTGACTCGAGGTGATAACAATTTTTATTATATTATAAAAGAAAGTGTGAAATTAATAATCTACTTTTTCGGATTATGATTTTACTGATTTAATAGATAAGTTCTTCTTGAATTATGAAATGGCTGATCAATCACGATGTTCATTTCATTGCCTTTTTGTTCCTATTTAGGTTTGAGTTCAATTTGGCATATATATTTTTGTTTTTTTTTTCATTATGTTTATAGATTATATCTACCGGCTTTAATTTTATGGCAAGATAGACTGAATGAATATAACCAAATATTACGTTAAGTACATATAGAGACTGTTAGACTTTACCAATGAAGACGGACAATTACCTAAGCTGAAGCCTTCGGATATCCTAAAAAATTTCTAGGAAATAGGACTAAAGGAAATGCTCTAGCTGCTCAGACTTTCCTCAGGAACTAAGTAGAAAAAAGGAGGCACAATAGATCTCTTAGGTCTCAGTGAATATCACCTCAGTAAACATTCATACATACACGATACCAAAAATTATTTACTAAATATATCTAATTTGCATCCCAACTGAGCTAGAGTTTTTTTCCAATTCTAGCTTTTATTTCTTGTACACATACGATGTAAACATCAAAATTCTTTTACGCGATTTTCGTTTTCTTCATATAATTTTCATACTTGCATTCTAAGTTGGCGTCATGAAATTATGAGAATTTTAAGTGTCCAAACACAACAAAAATTCAAGTTGTTTATAAATACCATAACAAACATTATACTTGTTCAACCCCAGTATATTTTTAGAGCTAAAAACTTATCATGCTTCGCTACACTGATTCTTGAAATGGGAAATACTAAGAACAAATTATTTATTTCTGAAGCTAAGTATCCAAATTATAGCATGATCTTGATAAACACTCTTCTGTTTTTGTTGATTCGACATAATTTTGAGATTACTAATCTAATTAAAAATCGAGAGCTTCCGCTCGAAGGCTTTGATAAATTGACTATTAATATAACATTCCATTGACCAATGAAATTTCATAAATTTTAAAACAAACCAATCGGTAATAATTAAAAGCAACTATTAGCGACTACAGAAATAGTAACTTTCATTTGGAAACGTTGAATATAACTTCAAATGATTCTGACAATTTTGGCAGTAATTAAATTGTCATGTCATAACAAAATTTGTCCACGGCTGTTTGATAATTGATAAAGTTTTCATTTTACGTGTGCAGCTTCCTAAGAATGATGACGTTCATTATTCACTAGTCAATAATAAGTATTGATAATCGACAAATCCCAGACAGGCCGTCGCAGGGCGAGTTCCAGCGATTACAATACAGCTGATAGCTAGTATTTTAATTATTATACTGAATTAAAATTACCAAAAAGTTTAATATGAAAAATGAATCAGACGGTGAAATGAATGTTACCTTGCCGAACATAAGGGAAGCAGCACAAATATGTAGACTCAATAGGCTTGTACCCGCGATTTCGTTGACGTAGATCGTCTAATTAAATATTATGCTGATATGTAACTTATCTTGCTGCAAAAGATTCGTTGTCTTTTTTTAATTCAAACAAATTCAATATTTAAAACGAAACAAAGTGGAATTTTATTATTATATATTATTGTGAAGTTAAATAAATTTTTGCAATTATACATATCCACACATGTAGTAGTGTGTGCGCAACATAAATTTAGTTCAGCTCGTAAGTTTGAAAAACTCCAAAACTGTGTACTTTTTTTAACTTTACTACTCCATATCTAGCAAATTAGGGTAAATATAACATACCAAAGTCCTAAAAAATGGACGCCTCTTTGCATAAAACAGCGCGATATCTTTTCAGTATATATAGCAGTTATTTCGGGCTCCAGTCGAGTACAAACATGTACTGTAGAAGGCACGTGGTTAGAAACAATTATTGTATAATTGTTATCTGTATTGTGTGAGAATGTCCACGATGAAATTTCAATTTAAAAGAATATTAAACTTGGCTTTAAATCGGGTTCCAGATTGTAAGTATTTTTACAAAGTGAGTGATGACAAATAATGTTTATATTATTACTTTTAGAAAATGAGTCAATTTTTCTGAAACATTTTTACATTGTTTTCAAGCTAAACAAAAGCCATCATATAACACATTCACAATGTTTTTGAAAAAGTATTATTTTTGTGGAAGATTGAATTACCATATAAATTCTGCTATTACAAAGCTGGTCAGAATTAAATACATTGATAAAATATCCAATGGAAAACAAAATATTTTACTTCTTAAAACTTTTCCATATCGAGTAGGACGGCTGGCTGTATCTGAAGAACCGATAATCGTTGATAGAGAAATTAGTGAAAATTGGATTTAAATTAAAGTATTATGTATTATGGAATATCAACAATACCTCTTTTGTTATCATCAATCAATTCTAAATAATTTTGAATAAAAAATCCTCAAATAATTGGTGTACGGAAGGACAAAATAAATGAATGATTATAACCCGTTTATTTCAATAGAATTTAACAAAATTGGTTGCATTTTTTACCAAATGATTAACAAATCGGATAGTTTCAAATCTCTTTACGGAGATATCCAACAATTTCATCATTTCATTTCAAAAGGTTTAACAAGGTTTTCAATTTCAATAGTGATAAAGTGAAACAGAATTTCAATTTTTCTTATGAGCACGAGATACTTTTAACAAATTATGTTGCATCTGTATATGCTTTTTATGTGGTGTTCCATTTAGAATTGTTCATATGGTAACTGGAGGTACCTATACCTCCTTACCGATACCCAGAAAGTTTTATTATAAATATTATAAAACGATTTAATCCCGTTGTTTTGACACATTCCAATATTTTTGTGCGTACTTGGCAAACCATTCACATTTGCATTTAGTGGTAACATATTCCCGCTATAACCAGAGGCGTCCAGTGGGATAGAATAAGAATAATAGTTTTTAATGTATATCTTCTTAGAGTGAAAATTTGATGAACATCAATATGAAAAGATCATTTGAGATGGAATCAACTGAAATTAGGTATTATAAACATTCCATTTAATCTCGAATAACTTGAAAACTTCGTACTGTATGGCATAGAGACAGGAGGTTAATATTTACGTGGAAAGTAACGGAGTATCGAGAAAACATGCTGAAATCATTTTTACGATAGTGGCGTAGATTGTAGGGGGAAAAGAAGTATTTATCCCTACCGCATGCCTCTAGTGATAGAGGAAAATTATATTTTACCACTAATTGAAGTATCCTAATATATAAAAAGTGGAAGGTGTGAAAACAATGGACTACAATCATTTCAAATAATTATGATATAACACCCTAGATCTCAGTAAGAAGGAATATTTTACTGAAGTGTTCTCGAATCTTCATATTTTGTGCTAAGGTTTCTCCAGTTACTATATGGACAATTGTTAATGAACCACTCTGTATAAATATTACTGTTGTACAAGTGAAAAACACCATTTTTTACGATAACGTCAAAATTCTACTACATTATGTTAAATCTGACGTTTTTACGTAGATGTGAGAGGTTCTGTAATTGCTTGTATTTAGTTTATGTAGCTTCAATTACCTAGAACGATCGGAATAACTTATTTAGTAAAAATAATGAAAAACTGTTACACCTGAACTTTTATAAGTGAGAATGATAAAAAGGTTTATGATAACCCTGAAAAATATGGTGGTTTAAGGGTTGATGTATGGGGTTGGAAAGGAGTGAAAAATGGTATTCCTGCTATTTACAGTGAAAGGTAGAGTCGTACGAAAAACTATCCAGTGGAATAATTGTAGATACTGAAAAAGTCTACAATTATTCAAACACATGCTTAAATCTTCTTTTTCTGTGTTGTTTTTCTTTGTCAAAACAATTTAATGTGAACGAAATTAAGTATACGAGTATGTACACTATTTCATATCTCAAATGAAATTATTTTAGTGAAAACAATTAATTAGCTTGCGAGATATTAATTTTTTCTGTGAAATATCATGGTACAGAATAACCATAAACATCCGTCTTAAGCGCAACAAAGCGGTACAATAAAAGGTACTTCGAAGATAGGGCATTGTAAAATGACTATTAATATACAAATAATAATTATTTTTTAATGAATAATAAAGACAAAAAAATCTCGAAAACCATAACATTCAGGCATAGGGAAATGTTAAGAATATATGGTTGAAATCTAATATAGAATTGAGGCGACAAAAAATATGTTTGCCATTTAAAAACACACAGTTATTACTATTATCCATTATCCAAAATTTACGTTAATTATTCTTCACCCTGTATAAAAAATGGAACACGTTTTTCTGGGATATTATTGAGTGACCAATGTAGGTGGTGGAAATTCAGTAATTATAATTTATCATCAAATTTATAGTTTATAAATAACAGTCAAACGGGAATGTCCGTAATAAAATAATTATCATCTCGCCATGAGACTAAAGTATATTAGTTTGTCATAATAAGTTGTTGGTAATTATATCAGCAATTTAAAAAGTTGAAAATATACTGGGTGTTTCATTTGGAATAACGAAGTGGACTGCAACATAACTATGAGTATGTATCAAATAAATCATAATATATTAGGGGTAAGCTGTTTACTTAATAGCAGATAAATATTGAACAGTTTGTTCATAACTATTATAGATGAGAATATTTTCTTGTTTCATACTTTTTTCATTAGTCGGGTTTGAGTTTTTGAATACTTTTTATTCCGTATGCGACTACATCCTCTAGCGGGTACTTTTAATATACTTTTTTAATTTTGAAATGTAGAGTCATGGGTTATCTGTTTACAGAATATAGCAGGCATCATTTAAATTTGCACACCGCCTAAAGTTGTGCAGATTAATTATAAGTAATTAATCTAGTGTACTGACAATAAGTGTGAATATTGAAACAATCCTTAAAATTTAAAAATGGAAACTCATTTGACATAAAACATAAAATTGGTAGTTTTGACAAAAGTTTGATACTGTATTATTTTCATAAATGATTTAAATTGTCTAATTTCATAAAAGACATTGTTTGTTAGCACTGGACAATGTCTCAGTATCACGGAAACATCTGGTTCTGAATATTTACCATCCGAGGAAAGTTTTTTTCCAATAATTCAAACAGAGAAAACAATATTTTTGTCTCATCAGAGCGTATCACGATCCCACAAAATAAAGTGCCGTTGACAAGCTATGCCGTTTTACAAAACTCTTCCTTGGATTTCCACTACAATTCCAAAAATGAAATCGTAACACGTGATTTAACACTGGGAGATTCTACGTTTTAAAAAAATAATGATTCACATCTAGAACAGATGTCGTTTTTATTTGAACTTGATACAGTATGCTCTTTAATATCCGAATATAATTCATCACTTAAACAAGTAAAACATACAGCACTGGATAAATCAACAGAAAAATCCAAACCTCTTGGTTCTGATGTTCAAGAATTGCCAAGAATATCTAAGAAAAAGCGACGACCACATGATTCCCCATATTGTATACAAGATGCTCAGAATTTTGGAAGGCATTTGATGCGTCATCATTCCGATGAATTTGATGTTCAAAGTTTTTTATCTTTACACAAGGGCTCAAAACTACGAACGAAAACACGCTTTGGATCAAATTCGACGTCATTGAAATTTTGTAATGATATAATTCCGATTAGCGAGAACAAGAAAAGCAATGTGAATCGTAGTATTTCTTGTAGGTCCTTCGAATCCTGATCCCAAAAAACCTTTAAGATCACAAAGCGAAGGTGAAACGGTTATGCCTAAATGATCCTCTGAGACTGGGCGGAGTACTAAACACACTCACAGGTGATGTAATTCTCTCATTGCTAAAATAGACCTAACAATTTGTACGATACAAGCCGTTAAAGTTGGAATGTAGCGGTTTATCGAAAGTACTATTTCGTTTTGGTAAGACTTTTTATTATTAATATTTTGCAGGGCTGTTAATCCTTACTCATTCGGCATTAGCTCTAGACTGATTTTCGACCCAAAGATATAGATAGTTATAGGGTTAGTGAAAAAATATTCGAAATGAAATTCTTAGTAGTTCTTATTTTTTGCTATTCTCTGCGATACTATTTCATACAGTGTCAGACAAAAAATAAAGGACGGTAAATATTCCGAAATTGCAATTTTATTATAAATGATCCTATATTTAGAAATGTCGTCGGTATATTTCTGCAGTTTTGTGTTATTACTGTTAGTTTTGGTACTTGTTAGAGATATACGTTTTTAAAGTTAGTGGCAATCAGTATTTTGTTTGCGTCAAAAATTACCATGTAATACAAAATAGATAATACACTTACTTTCTTTTATATTATACAACTGTATATATAAATAAAAAGAGGCATATATTTGAGGGATATTTTTAAAATAATATACTAAACACGAATGGTAGCTTTTTAATTTTTTTATACTATATAAGTGATATTCAATAGCCTACCTATGTGTAAAGCAATTTTGCCGGGTTTTTCATTTACGATTTTAGCCACCAATTCTTAAATGTTTTAGTTTTTGACACAGGAGCTATTGAGAACTTATTTATTTAACTGTTGATCACTCGTACAACGAAAACAATTTGAAAAAGCGTTTAATTGATTAAATAATGGATTTGAACCACTGAATATCACTTCAGAAAAAAATCCTCTGTTATGTGTTGAGCATGTTAATTCAAAAATACTCATTAATTACTTACCTAGTCGATATATTTAAGAACACTCTGTATAAATAAGCATATTTTTATATTATTGTACGATCTACAAAAACTGCATCTTAAATATATTTTCTATATTGTATTACACTGGGAATTATCATAACAGAATCTTAATTGTTCATGATTTTAAAAATGTATATTTCAAAAACTGATCATAGGAAAATATTAAGAATTCAACACTTTCATTGAGTACCAAAACTAGTAACAAAAACTTACAGACATTAACCAGAATTGAGCTGAGCCTATCAGCAATTTAAGTAACTGGATCGAGTACAAATGCATATCAAGTTTTCAAAGAAAGATACCAGTCGCCACTTTCATAAAAATTGTAGGGTCCTTATTCGGATCAACTATTAATACAAAATAAATTAGGTGTGCATAAAATGGGAGGGAGAAGGTAGCATATTCTTGTAAATGCATCAGTCAAAAATGTAAATGTATATTTCCATAAAAATATATGATATAAGCTCGACTATTGAGCTTATTTTTGTCAACAGGTTTTTATATGATATGATTTATAATTCTTATTTCTCATAGTGGTTGTTTCAAATTAACAATTTCAGTCTCAGATAAAAATTTCTTACGAAGAACGCCGATTGCAATCGTTTTATACAATGTCAATACCGAACTGGCAATTATTCTTTTGATTGTATGTATTAACTGGCCGATAGTATATGTGGCAACGCCGCAAGGAGTCAATATTACCTGAAATGCATCATATACGGAGCCTACCTTGCTTTTGAAGTATGGAAATATACACCAACGGAGCCTACTGTAACCGCTACATATAACGGATCCCACTAAGACGTCAACTTATATAGTGGTATACATGAAATATACGCTAGGAGCCCAAATTGGACTACAGATATAACGGAGTCCACATAAGCCTGCAACAGTATATATATGTATATATATATATATATATATATATATATATATATATATATATATATATATATATATTGAACCAGATATCATAGATAGTAAGAGAATTAGTTCTATAAAAATATGTTGCTAGTATGAAAATATATGAAAATAATATAATTTAAGAAAACAAGTAAAAAGGAAACACTTTTCTTAATTTAAACAACATATCAAGTAAAGATATATTAAATAATTGTCTATAACAATATAATAGAAAAATAAATTACCTCGATAATAACATAAAATATAGAGATTGCTCAACCAATGTAATGATGTAAATAAAGTTGCCTCAGACGAAGATTATTTTCCATAACATAATCAGCTGTTCATCTGAAATGAAAACAAATATTATTATAGTTAATTCATTATAATCATTAATTTAAGAATAAAAACAAATACAAATATTGAATAGAATATAATTCAATAGATTTTCATAGATAAACAAATAATGACATATATACAAATGATATATGGTAAATAAAATAAACGTTGAATCAATAAATAATAATTTGTTAGAGTTTATTATTAAATAATATAATGCAAAGAGTATAGATAAATAACATAAAAGAATTTATATTTATAAATAATATGAGTGTAACAGTGATAGACTGTCAATAATAATATTGGATGTTGTACCATTTAAATGTATCTATGTATAACCAACTTTAATTTATTTGTATGATAAAAAAACTCATAGGAACTCTATAAATGAACTAATAATGTAAAAGAGTGTATGTATGAAACTTTTCTAATAAGTGAAAGAAGTTTCAATTAATTTGATTGCAAAGGACAATATTTGATTGGTTATAAAATATGACAGAACAAATTGTGAATCAACAAGTAAACTTTGAAATAGTTACCTAAAGAAAAACAAAAGACTGTTTTGTTGAAAAAAGTGGAGAATCGAGAGGACGCTAAAAGGAATGGGGAAGCTGGTGTCAAGAAGCGAGGAGTGTTTGTGATAATGTTCCAGAAATTTCAAGAAATTCCCAGTTTAACATAATAAAAACTATAAAGTACTATAAAAAACAATCTTATTAATACTCACAGTTAATTATATCAAGTTTTTCGACAAGAATCTTCGTAATTTCTCATCATTTTTGGTTTTTGGAGCTTCAGAGGAGTATACGTGGGGTCCAGAGACATTCATCCCAATTCAAGAACAACAGGTCAGTGTGTTCAAAATATTATTGGCCAATAATCAGAGTAAAAACTCAAAATACTCAAATAAGTACTTGATTTCATAAATTGATAAACATTTGCGAATATGATCGATCTGAAAAAGAAAGAGAACAGACTTTATATACTTAATTAATTGCATAAATCGTTAATATTAATAAAAAGGCCGAATTTAAATAAATTAAAATATGTACTTACGCCATGTTGTAATCGCATAAATATGGTGCTTGAAATTTTATTAATGTAATAACTATGTCCATCTGTATATAATTCCTATATTTCTATCTATGTAGATAACTATTTTCTTTCCACAGCAATTTGTATCATATATAACTATGATTTCCATATAAATTCTTTTATGTGTTTGAACCATTCACTTGTCTGCATCGTCAACAAACTATGTTTGTATAATATGTATAGATGCTTCTTACGTGTAAGAATTGTTCGTTTTATGCTAAAGCGCATGACTAGTTTTTTCACGCACGCGCACTGAAGAAATTATCAAAACAAATAAGTAGGTATAATATATCCATAGGCGTCTCAAATTATTATTATCAAATAAAATTATTTCTTTAAAAAAAATTAAATCTATTTAAATATAAAGTGTTTTCTTTTCATTTAAACGAATACAACATTATAAAAAGCCAGGACTCAAAGAGAAAAAAGGGTTTCATGCTCCCGAATTAATAAATATATGATAGTTACAAAACGATATAATAATAAATAACTGAGCTATCTTGAAATATATTCAAATTAAAATTATACAGTCTCAAAAATAGTTTAAATGTCACCCAAAACGTGGGGCGTTGTAAAAATTGTGGTTATATTTGTAAAATTTAATACTTAATTAAAATGGCAAAACGAATGATGTTGAGAGATGGAAAGCAGATAGGAGCAGACAGTGGTTCGGAAGAGGAAAGGGAAGAAATAAGTCATGGTATTGGAGATTACCAAGCGGTATATCTGGAACAGGGACAACAAGCGGAAGGCGATGCACATGAAGAAGGTATGACAGGAGATGGGGAAACTGTAGAACAAGAGAGAAGGGAACCACAAGGAGGAACTAATGCCAACGAACAATGGATGCAGCAAATATTGATGAGTATAAATGAAAACATAAAGACAATGAGGGGAGATATGAACAAAATGGAGGAGAATATTAGGGAAGATTTGAATGGAAACATGAATAGATTGGAAAAGAAGATAGAAGAGGTGAAAAATGAAAGTATCCAAGAATTCAGAAAACTTAGGGAAGAAAATGAAGAATGTAGGCAGCAGATAAATAAGGTGAAAGAAGATATGGTGGAGCAAAACAAACATATACGGATTGAAATTCAAGAAAACGGTATGAAAATTAGAGAGCAGATAGAAAATCAAGTAGTAGAACAAATTCAAGAAATAGAGAGAGGTATAGAAAAAAAATTACCGGGAACGATCCAAGCGGAAGTTATAAAACAAACAGAAGATATAACGAAAGAAATGGAGTATATTAAATTCAGGTAACAAACAATCGAAGAAATTATGCAAAATTATCAGCAACACGCGGAACATAAATTTAAGGAATTAGATGTAAAGTTTCAAAAACAAACAGGAACATGTGAGGAGAGGAACGAGCATATTGGACAAATATTTCATAAAGAACTGGAAGAAATGAACAGAAAATTACAGAAAAGCATGGAAGAAATTGAATTTAACGTTAGGAGAAATGGAGGTGGAGTAATCTATACGGGAAACATGGATATCGGAGTAAAGTTTGATGGGAATATGAATACCATTCATCCGAAGGTGTTTATTAAAATAATTAAAAGCAAACTCAAAGGAATGAGAGATATGATGGAGAAGAAGATTTGTATTAGAGGGATGTTATCTGGACATGCCCTATTATGGTTCTGTAATAAGGAAGAAAGCATAAATAATCTGGGAGAATTTGAGAACCAATTCATGAATTATTTTTGGGGTGAAATTCATCAAGCTAATTTTAGGGAAAGATTTTATTTTGGGAAATTCGATTACAATCGGAATAAAAATTCAAATGCATATGCTATGCAACTCTATAACATGGCACAATATTTGGAACCTGTTATGAAGGAGGAGGAATTAGTTTTATATGTCGGGAGACATTTCAATTCCGAAGTCTCAGAAACGATAGCCTTACATAACATAAAAACAATGGACAATTTATCTAGGTATTTGCAGAGAGTTGAAAGAAGTGTCCAGAATGGAAATGGTTTTCTTAGATATCAAAATGGAAATGGAAATAATAGGGATGATGCACGAAGAGAGAATGGAAATGGAAATAGAAGTTATGGAAACAGGAACTTTGATGATAGACGATACCAAGGAAATGGGGAACAAAATAGAAATCGAGAGAGGAATAATGGAAACAGATATCCGGAGAACTATAGGAACCATAACACTTTCGAGAGAAGAAATCAATATAATAATAATAACAATAGAGGAAGAAATTGGCAAAATGGCAGAGAAAACCAAAACAATCCAGAACAAATGAGAAATAGGGAGGATGATAATAGGAGACAGGTAAACATGGTTAGACAGGAGATACAGGTAGAAGAGTGTATTCCTGGACAGGATAACATAGCGAATTTTGCTTAAATCGTCCTTACGTGCATAATATCATTTATTCATCGCGATATGAACATCCTCGAGAATTTATTATAGATTGTGAAAATAATAGTAAAAAAGTAGAAAAACCTAATTTAATATTTATCCAGGGTAGATTACAAAATATTACTTGTAGAATTTTAATAGATACGGGTTCAGAGGTAACATCAATTGAACAGGATATAGTAGACAATTTAAATAAAGATGATATTATGATGATAAATACAAAGAAACTATCATTAGTAGGGGCGAATGATTAAAATTTACATTATACAAATAGTACCATAATCACAGATTTTTATTTGGGAAATATAGCTTGGAAAATACAATTATTAGTAGTTGAGAATTTAAAATATGATGTAATTTTGGGAAATGATGAATTGAGCAATCACAAGATGATTATTGATTATAAACAGGGGTACATGGTATGTGAAGGTAATATAATAACTTTTGACAAAAAGGAAGAACAAGAGGTAGAGGAAAGACAATGTCAAATAGATGAAATAGAAATTGTGGAAGATCTACAAGAACAATTTTGTCCCATACAATATAGAAAGGAGATTGATGAGTTAATAACAAAATATGGAAGACTCTTCAACAAAGAAGTATGCATAGCAGCAAAGTATATACATAAGTTGGAAATGAACAAGGATATTAGTAATTTCAAAATAAAAACCTATCCCATTCCTTATAAGCTGAAAAATGAAGTATACCAGGAGTTAGAAAAGATGATACAAGATGGTATCATAGAAAGATCCAACTCTCCATATATAAGTGCCATAACATGTGTCCGAAAAAAGTCAGGCGAGGTTAGATTATTTCTGGATGCCAGAAATATCAACTCATATACTAAAAAACAATATGAGAGTCCTTTAAATGTAGAGGGGATATTTGGTAGGATTACAAGAGCTAACATATTCACGAAACTGGATTTGAAGCATAGTTCCTGGTTGATTCCATTAGATAAAAGAAGTCGTCCATATACAGCATTTATGAATGATGGTGTAGTATACCAATTTTGTGTTGTTCCATTTGGTTTACAGAGTTCGTGTGCAGCATTGGTAAGAACACTTCACACTGTTCTGAACCAATATGAACATTTTACATTGCACTATATCGATGATATATTAATATATTCAGAAAATGAAGAACAACATCACGAACATTAGAAGACTATATTGGCAGAATTGGAAAAAGCAGGATTAAAATTGAACATGGAAAAATGTCAATTTTACCGAAAAGAAGTGCAGTATTTGGGATATATTTTAAATTCTACTGGAGTGAGAATGAACCCTGAACGAATTAGAACCATAAGGGAATATAAAACACCGACTAATCTGAAAACTCTTCGAGGATTTTTGGGAATTCTCAACTACTTCAAACGACTAATACCAGACCTCAGTAATAAGGAAATTCCATTAATTGAATTACTCAAGAAGGAAACAAAATGGAAATGGGATGCTAGCAAAAAACAAGCTTTCCAAGAACTCAAGGAAATATTTTTACAAAATTTGCAGGTTTATCATCCTCAATATGACAAGCCATTTATTTTAAGAACAGATGCATCCATAGATAGATTAGCAGGAGTTTTATTGCAAGAACAAGAGGAAGGAGAAGTACCAATCAGTTTTATTTCCCGAGTAACGAAAAACTATGAAAGAAAATACTCAGTTACTGAATTGGAGATGGCAAGCATTGTATTTTGCATAACTAAATTACGTTTCCATCTATTAGGAGCAAAATTTTACTTGGAAACAGACCATTCAGCTTTAACAGCAATGTTTAAAAATCGTTATGCAAACAATAGGATACATCGATGGATACTTCTATCACAGGAATATGAATTTGAAATAAAATTTATTCCTGGGAAAACTAATATAGTAGCGGATGCTCTTAGCCGTGAAACAGAAATGAAGAAGAAGGATCAACAATTCCAAATTGGCATAAATAGGTTGCAAAAAACTGAAGGTTTGTTTACTTTGGAAAAAATAATGGAGGATCAGAGAAATTTACAAGAATCTTGTAAAAGAGGAGCATTTCAAAACGAGGGAATTTGGTATAAGAAGATGGAAGATAGGGAAATTTATTTAATAACACCTGAATATGCTAAGGAAATTCTCAAACAATCATATGAGGAGTATAGACATATAGGATCTCGAAAACTATGGATGTTGTTTAGAGAAAATTACACTGCAAAGGAGGACATATCATTGGTTAAAGAAATCTGTAAAATTTGTCAGTTGGCGAAGGAAAGGAACTATCATCATATTAGTGGACCAAAACCTATAATAACACTCAAGCCTTTACATATAGTAGCTATTGATTTCATATCACAATTAATACCTAGCAAGCAAGGCAATAAACATATTTTAGTTATGGTAGATATATTTTCAAAATTCGTAAGAACTTTCCCTTGTCAACGTACCAATGCAAACACAGTAATATTTTGTCTGAAAAATTTTATAGAAGAAATAGGAACTCCGGAACACTTAATATTGGATCATGCTACTTACTTTGTGAGTGAAAAAGTCAAACGCTTGTGTAGAAATCATAATATTAAAATGAATTTCATAAGCATGAGAAGACCTTCATCTAATCCAGCTGGGAGGTATATCAAAGAAGTTGTTAAGTATTTAAGGATTTTATGTAATAATAGACACAATTTATGGGAAGAAAATCCAAATCAAGTCGAGAAATTTTTAAATCAATTACCTAATGGAGTTACTGAAGAATGTCCACAATTTATTTTGAAAGGAATACCCCCAGAACGTGAATGGATAATACAGAGAGAATGGGATATGTCTCAAGTTTTGAATAAAGTAAGCAAGAATTTGGAGAGAAGTGCTATAAGATTTATTAAAAGAAAAGGAGACAAAAATAATAAGAAGATTAGATTTGAAAAAGGAGATTTAGTCCTAGTAAGATCTTTGAGAACACCAAAGAAAGGTGAAAATCAATGTAAAAAGTTATTATCACCATTTGAAGGGCCATATGTAGTCGACAATAGTGATGCTCAAAATAGTTATCGCTTATTATATCCAGGTACACAATTAGAAAGGGGAGTTTTCAATGTAGAACATGTATATAGATATTATGAATAGATGATGTTATGTTACGAATAATACTTGAAAAAAGGAAATAATAGTCATAAGGATAGATTTAAAATTTAATATTAGTTAATGTACAAAGATAATTAGATAGTAGATAGAGTTTGGTTTTCCATTTGGCAGCTGATGATCCAATTAAATTCATCATGTTTGTTTCTTCAGAACCTAAAAAACACAAATGAATGAATAAATATCATATAACGTAATATAAAGAAAAATTTATTAGATAAAACTTATAATTAAAACATTTTAAAAATTTGTGAATATGGCAAATCAATATAAATAATAAATAAAGAAAACAATTTATAAGAAATACTGGCTTTAAATAGAAGGAAAATATGAAAATATAGGATAGAGGGGATAAAATAAGAATAACTCAAGTATCAAATAGAAGAATATGAAAATATAGGATAGAGGGGATAAAATAAGAATAACTCAAGTATCAAATAGAAGTTCACTTTTTTTAAATAAGGAAATAAGATGCAAGTAATAAAGGATAGGAAAGGATAATAATGAATGATATGGATTAAAAATATAGGAGGTAATGTTTAATGTCAATTAGAATCTTATAGATTACTTGAAAATACAGGAAGGAATAAGGAAATTGATATATATGAATTTAAGAAATAATTAATCATATTGAATTATGAATATTGAAAAGAAATATGATATGAGGAGTATATAGAAGTATAATGTAATTACAAAGAAATAAGTTAATATATAAGTGGATGTTAGTAAGAAATGATAATAGAGAAGTATTATATGAAGTAATATTAAAAAAATAAATCGACATTGATCTTAATCAAGTGTATTTTGAGGAAAGAATTAGGAGACAGTTATTGAAAGAAATAGGTTTTGTAGTAGGAAATATGTGAACAAATATTTGAGAAACAAAGTTGAAGAAAGTAAGATTATGCCATAAAATTGTTAAATTTTTTTTTGAATAAAATAAAATCAATCATTTATAATAAGAAAATTGAAATTTAAATAAATATCCAGGGTATGGATATCATTTAAATTTAAATTTGAGGGGAATTGAACCAGATATAATAGATAATAAGAGAATTAGTATTATAAAAATATGTTGCTAGTATTAAAATATATGAGAATAATATAATTTAAGAAAACAAGTAAAAAGGAAACACTTTTCTTAATTCAAAAAACATATCAAATAAAGATATATTAAATAATAGCTTATAACAATATAATAAATAAAGAATTACCTCAATAATAATACAAAATATAGAGATTGCCTAACCAATGTATTGATGTAAATAAAGTTGCCTAAGACGAAGAATATTTCCATACCATAACCAGCTGTTCACCTAAAAAGATATAATTATATAGTCAAGTCAAGAGAATTTTAGATATAAGTAGTTACATTAGAATACAAATATTATTATAGATAATTCATTATAATCATTAATTTAAGAATAAAAACAAATACAAATATTGAATAGAATAGAATTCAATAGATTTTCATAGATAAACAAATAATAACAAATATACAAATGATATATGGTAAATAAAATAAACGTTGAATCAATAAATAATAATTTGTTAAAGTTTATTATTGAATAATATAATGCAAAGAGTATAGACAAATAACATAAAAGAATTTATATTTATAAATAATATGAGTGTAACAGTGATAGACTGTCAATAACAATATTGGATGTTGTACCATTTAAATGTATCTATGTATAACCAAATTTGATTTATTTGTATGATAAAAAACTCATAGGAACTCTATAAATGAACTAATAATGTAAAACAGTGTATGTATGAAACTTTTCTAATAAGTGAAAGAAGTTTCAATTGATTTGATTGCAAAGGACAATATTTGATTGGTTATAAAATATGACAGAACAAATTGTGAATCAACAAGTAAACTTTGAAATAGTGACCTTAAGAAAAACAAAAGACTGTTTTGTTGAAAAAAGTGGAGAATCGAGGGGACGCTAAAAGGAATGGGGAAGCTGGTGTCAAGAAGCGAGGAGTGTGTGTGATAATGTTCCAGAAATTTCAAGAAATTCCCAGTTTAACATAATAAAAACTATAAAGTACTATAAAAAACAATCTTATTAATACTCACAGTTAATTATATCAAGTTTTTCGACAAGAATCTTCGAAATTTCTCATCATTTTTGGTATTTGGAGCTTCAGAGGAGTATTCCTGGGGTCCAGAGACATTCATCCCAATTCAAGAACAACAGGTCAGTGTGTTTAAAATATTATTGGCCAATAATCAGAGTAAAAACTCAAAATACTCAAATAAGTACTCGATTTCATAAATTGATAAACATTTGCGAATATGATCGATCTGAAAAAGAAAGAGAACAGACTTTATATAGTTAATTAATTGCATAAATCGTTAATATTAATAAAAAGGCCGAATTTAAATAAATTAAAATATGTACTTACGCCATGTTGTAATCGCATAAATATGGTGCTTGAAATTTTATTAATGTAATAACTATGTCCATCTGTATATAATTCCTATATTTCTATCTATGTAGATAACTATTTTCTTTCCACGGCAATTTGTATCATATATAACTATGATTTCTATATAAATTCTTTAATGTGTTTGAACCATTTACTTGTCTGCATCGTCAACAAACTATGATTGTATAATATGTTAGATGCTTCTTACGTGTAAGAATTGTTCGTTTTATGCTAAAGGGCATGACTAGTTTTTTCACGCACGCGCACTGAAGAAATTATCAAGATAAATAAGTAGGTATAATATATCCATAGGCGTCTCAAATTATTATTATCAAATAAAATTATTTCTTCAAAAAAAAATTAAATCTATTTAAATATAAAGTGTTTTCTTTTCATATAAACAAATACAACATTATAAAAAGCCAGGACTCAAAGAGAAAAAAGGGTTTCATGCTCCCGAATTAATAAATATATAATAGTTACAAAACGATATAATAATAAATAACTGAGCTATCTTAAAATATATTCAAATTAAAATTATACAGACTCAAAAATAGTTTAATATATATATATATATATATATATATATATATATATATATATATATATATATATATATATATATATATATATATATATATATATATATATATATATATATAGTTTGTTTTGTATTCTTGGGATTGAAGTCCATTTTTAAAGACATTTAACTAGTAGTTAATACATTATTATTTAACCTTTCGGTCTTTCCATGACCTTCATCAGAAATAAAATTTTTGTTAAAATTTAAAGGAATGGTACAAGTTACAAAAAGAATTTTAATAGCAAAGCAAATTAATCTTACTTTCGACAGAACGTTCATTTATTTATTCAATATATTTTATAGCTGTTTAGGACGTATCACATAACAGAATAAAACTCACACACAAACAAAACGAACATTTTAATAATATATAATAATAATATATATAGTTTAATATATAATTAAATAAAGAATACCAAGAACCAAAGAAAGCGAAACTATATATATATATATATATATATATATATATATATATAATATTATTATTATTATAGATTTTATGTACTCATGATATCAACAGAAATTTAAGATGTCACAATTTAAAATAAATTAGAAACAATTTATACAAAAAGAAAAAAATGTAATCATCCATAAACAACTTTTATACACCCCGTATGTCGTTTTTATAAAATTATAGATGTTGACATTCAATAATCAAAGGTAAAATCATAGTAACAATTTTTGAAGTATACTATCAATAGTATAACCAATCGGAATATAATGTTTGTATGTCACTTTTGTAATTGGTTTTAATTCAAAAGGATAATATTTTTAATAACATTTAACACAGGCTAGAATGCTACTCCGATTTTATTCATTGTGTTAATATTAATATTGTAAATAAGGAATTTATATAAATGTCAAGAAGTGACAAATTGAAATTAAACAAGTACTTACCTGATGCTATAAAATATGTTCTTATGACGTTCAGGAAGGGAGAAAAAATTGTTTCATAGTGGTTGCTAAGGGGAAACTAAGGAGGTTGTTGACTGGAGATAGTGAAAGAAAGGTTTCAAGAAAATTTTCTTTGAAAAAGATATCAGAGATTACGGTTAGCAAGAAGCTAACTAGAAGCTTAAAGTAGTCGTCGAGATCTCCAAGAGTTGATGATATATTCAGAAATGAAAGACAACCTTTATGTATATTTTAAAAACTATTCATTCTTTTTGAGACGGCTCTTGCAGACTCATTTGCATAATCGTTTGTAAACATTATATTTCTTTGAAAAAATTAATACCAGCGTTTAAAAATGTTCAACTATTGTAACTTTTCTCTTCTTGTCCTTCTAAATAGGATTATTGAAAATATTTAGACACTGCTTTAGTTTTTATCGGTTCGTAAAATGGAGAGGTTATTTGAAATTTTTTATATACTTAATTTCGATCTTAAAAAAAATTATTAACACGTATTATAACAATTGTGCATGTGATAAAAACTGAAATTAGTTGTGGTTTGTTGTTTTTGTGGTAAGTTCTATATATATTTAACTGGAGAAAATTTCAACATGACACAAATTAATACATATATCTACAAATTTGATAATGGTAAGTGTTTTTTACGTCTCCTGGTTCATTATATTCATTTTAAAACTTTTATTACCAGGTGTTTATGATTTAAATTTCACTTTTTTATTATTTGGTACCAAATATTATTAATTAAAACACACCACAGACCTTGTTATATTTCACCAAGCGACGCCTTCAATTGTGTCCATCCATGACGCTTTCCCGCTTCAGGTGGCAATCTCATTTCTTATAATTATCTAGTGATAATTCTCCTACCTGGCTTGACTTTCTTTCAACACAGATTTGTCTTTACACTTATTTTAATCATTAATTACTTTTATACTTATTATTTTATACATTCAAACTTATTGAAAATTTACTGAGAAAAACTGCATAACATACTATCACTTCTTTCTTCCTTGATTAACAACGCTTGACTCACTACCGCGGATTTTTTTATCCGCCAACACCCTTTCTATCGTTTATAACCGGAAGCTGGCAATGTTCTAGAAAAATTTTGATTATTGTTCACCTGTCACTTTGTTTATTAATGTTTTTATTGTTTTTCTGACTTAAACTTATTATTAAATGTTGTTTTTTATTCACTATAACCTTATCGTCATTGATTTAATCCACTAACATCTAGTATCATTGCTTTTTCATGTTATTGATTATTTGAAATCTTCCGATTGGTCAATGCAAATATACAAATTTTATACTTCCTACAACCTAAATATTTACATAATATACATGGATACAGTTCATTTCTCATTTTGTTTTATATTATTATCCACAGTGACCAGGGAAGAAATTTTGAAACCATCTATTCCAGGAGATTTGGCACAAGCTGGGAATGAAGAAGACAGGACAACAGCATTACATCCACAGTCAGATGGAATGGCCGAGAGAATGAACAGGACTATTGGAAAATACCTGTCCAAAGTGGGTTTCTTAACTTCTATGATTAAATATTAACTAACATATCTTATATATATTTTTACTAATTCTAAATGTCATTTATTAATCAATCATTGTAGTACTGTTGATTTTATTATTACCATCCTATTTATTCTTTAAATATAAGCAGATCCTTTGGGTGTCTAATATTCCGTGGGGCGTCACGTTATTTTATTGATCTTCGTTTGCTTGTTAAGTTCTGTCTAAGGTTGTTTCTTAAAATACAGAATTATTTTAAAACTGTTTTATCAATATTTGTTCATGAATTCTTTTTATTTTCTATTTCATTTTTTCTATGATTATGCCCATTAATTCTAATTGATTATTGTTATATCGATGTTTTATTAATTTCGGTACTTTGTTTACAAATTATTTATATTGATAGATATTCTTACTTTATACTTTACTGGGATTCTATGAATGTTATATGCTCGTTCTATCTACGACATATATATATATATATATATATATATATATATATATATATATATATATATATATATATATATCTATATAATAACAAGATGACGTTGCTTATTTTTTTGGTACTGTGGAGAAAACAAGTATAGAAAAAACATGTCGCATGAGGGCGACAAAATGCCCATACGGGTGCCAGCGCCCCAAACTGTAGTTCTTCATCAAATACCAGCACCTGAATAGTTCTTATTTAAAACTGTAGACTAGGATAAATGGAATAGAGATTCGTGAGGCCAAGTTAAAGGTCACTAGCTTCGGGTTTGTCATGGAAAAAACAGACAAAAAGTTTCAGATCTGATGCAGTACCTTATGCACTGTGTGTTCCAGAACATGTGTCCTTACCACTTAAAAAGGGTTGGAAACAAGAACTAGATAACTGATGTGCACCTGCTATGAACTTTTTCGAATTCCAGATGTGGATAGTACTTTTGTACTTTTGGTCAAATAGAAGGAGCTCCAATTGCTCCAAGTGATAGATGGGGTGATATGACATTTTGATGATGTCCTAATCCAAAGGAAAAACATGCTGGAACATGATGAGCGTTTAAATAGTGCCGACAAAACTAGGAAATTCTGGTTGCAATTTGAATTCAGAAAAATGTGAATTCAGAAAAACTTTTATCAAAATACTACACCCTGTTGTGTCCTCAGGAGGAATAGTTCCATGCCAGAAGAAAATTCAAGCGATCATCAATCAACATGATTCAACAAACGTAACAGAACTCAAAATGTTTCCGAGAATGGTGAATTTCACTGGTAAACTTTTACCAAATTTGAGAACGTTGTCTCGACCACTTTATGAGCTTTTTCGCGATGAGAGTGAATGGTGTTGGGAAAAATGCAAATAATGGCTTCCAAAAAGATTAAGAAGATCATAGCAAATCCACGTCTTCAACGAATTAAAATGCATTTAATGAGAAATTCATATGAAATAAACTATACACCTGGAAAGGAACTAATAATCACTGCTATGCTGTCTTGAAGCCCCTTAAACTCTGGAGATTGTGAAGAGTTGACTGAAAATAATTCAGCATATATTCAGCATATTATTGGAAGCTTCCTCTCAACAGATCAGAGACTAGCAAGCATTATTCATCGTTAGCGTCAGGACCCTGTAAGATCCGAGTTGATCAAATGTCATGTAGAGGGTTGACCTCCCAGTCATAAGTAGTCACAAGAGACAATTCCATACTGGGAACATAGAAATGGGATCACCTTTCAAGAACAGCTTCTGATAAAAGAAAGTCGAATTATAATTCCACGTGAATTGAGGAGAGATGTCTTAGAAAAGTAACATGATGGCCATCAAGGAATCAGAAGATGCCGACCTTCAGCTAGATGATCTGTGTGGTGGCCAGGAATACCGTTACATATTGAGGTATTGATTAGAAACTGTGTTCCTTATATTCAACAAGAGCAAAGTCCAGTCGAACCATTATTAACATCCTGAATTTCCAGGTAACCCTTAGCAGATTATTGAGACTGATTAAATAAAGCTGGATGGAAACTGGTATATTGTAGCTTCTGACTATTATTCAAGGTTTATTGAAGTCGCTTCATTAGAAACTCACCTCAAGTCAATATTTGCACGTCTTGAATTACCTTAAGTCGTCAGAAGTGACATTGATTCACAATTTTCAGAGATAGCAGCTTCGGAGTATAGGTAAGTATCAAAAATTCATTGTACATTTCAGTTTTAGGGAGTACTCAACATTAAACTGTAACTTATATCTATTATCAAAACTGTAGAGGACTAAATTCAAAAACAAATGAATTTTATGAAAGTATATTGCAAGAAAATTATGACATTATTATGGCTACGGAGACGTGGTTGAGGTGTTGAATTGGAGACTCGGAATTATTTGATCCAGATTTATACAATATAGTAAGGTGTGAAAGAGATTATGAGGCTTTGAATAAATGTAAAGGGGGGGGGAGTCCTCTTTTTATCTAAAACGGAATATAAAATTCTAAATTGTAAATCACTTAAATTAGGTAGAAATATACATTATTAGTTTATCAGTTTGTATTTGCCACCAAGTAGTACTGTCGATACCTATGTAGAGCTGTTCACATTTTTACAAGAACATACTACAGAAAATACCTACATATATTTTAGATCTGATATACATGGTCAAAATACCGATAACCAGAGTTCAAATCAGAAATCAAGCATCTTATTTGACTTTTTATATTTCAATTCATTCTCTCTTTTAACCAATACCAATTACTTGAAAAGAACTTTGGATTTGGTGATAGGGCCTAAAGATGGTATTTGCAAGGTGACAAGAGACTTATTCTCATTTGTTAAAGAAGATATACATCACCCTGCCTAAGATATTAATGTTACTTCATTACCGTCGGAAACAGAGTCTTTTCCTCAAAATAAATCAAATTTAGCGTTTCAGTATAATTTCAAAAATGCTGACTATTTAAAATTAATTCAAATGGTAAAAGAGTTAAACTGGGATTGTGTAACAAACAAAAATGATGTTAATGGAGCTTTAAGTGACTTTCACGAAGTAATAAATGGTATTATCTTAAGTTTGTGTCCCAAAATTCAAATTTAGTAAATATCGCAAAAAATATCCTGCATGGTATTGTGATGATGGGTGTAAATAAATTTCAGAAGCGATTAATGGAATTGGGGCAACCTGTATCAAATAATAAAATGAAATACTATTTCTTCAGGTATTCCTTTACGAAACTATATTAAACAGAAAATGATTATCATTTCGTAATACTAGGTGATTGGAAATTATAGCGTAAGCTATTTCACTTCATTGTAGAACTATAATTTAAAACAAATAAATTGGGAAATACAATAACTCATGTATGAAATCGCAAACTCAGCGACACACATATGGAGTTGAGTCGACAGGTAACCGAACCCATCGAGGGGGAATGGAAAAGTTGAAAAGTGTTTGAGTGGGTCCAGCTGGCGTTGTGGAACCACGCGGAGTTCACGCGACCAGCGCAAATCACTAGCAAAGTGATTGCTCTTTCTGTTCATTGAAAGATAAATCAACGTCATTTATCAGATTTAGTTTTTTTTGTTTGTTTTGTTGTGCGCATATTCTTTGGGTCACTCGCTTCACACTCCACGTCTGAGAGGAATTGGTTTTGTCTCCGGTGAGTCAATTAATAATATTATTTAACAGACTAACCTTTATTTGAGGGGTGTACATGCTGAATCAGGAAATATAGAAATTGACTAAGAGTCGTCATATTATATAAAGCTTTCAATACATTGCTTCTAGCTGTTGAAGGCACATAAACTATCATTTAGATCGTCGGGGTAGTTAGTTTACTTAAGAGTTAGAATAGATGGTGTATTTCTAAGTCTCGCCGCCGAATGTCATAAAAAGGCAATTAACAGGAGAACCCGTAAGTGGAGATATTTTGCAACTGCCACCAAAGAAATTGATCTCAACATCTTGTGATTAAGAACTAAGGATTGAATACCAATTATTTTAAATGTTTCTAAGGTTGGTACATAAAATATATCAAATAAACCGGGCGCAAATTTTAAAGAAATTCAGTCGATCAGACAATGTTAATTCAACTTATAAAGTGGCATTTAGCTTTTATCAAAGTTTCTCCGACATCAAGAGCAACTAATCCTCAGGAGTCCATGTTATTCGATGTAATTCAAAGTATATTTATTTTCCAAAGAAATTTAATGTAAAGTGTTTTTTCAATTTTTGTCTATAAATTGTTATTATATTTTATTTTACCAAAGGTGGATTAAACTATAATAAAATTAATAAAATTTACTGTCTCGACCCTTACTTCGTGGAATCTGCTCATAATAGTGTTTCAAATGAAACTCACGGTTTCTAATTAATTCCACAATATAATAAAAGTTATTGGAAATTCTAAAAAATTGTCAATTTTTTAGAATTTTCAATAACTTTTATCATATTGTGGAATTAACTGTCAATTTTTTAGAATTTTCAATAACTTTTATCATATTGTGGAATCAACTGGGAACCGTGAGTTTCATTTAAAATACTATTAAACTATAATTGCACCGATTTCATCAATTGCTAAGAAGCTAAGCTGTCAACTCTCTATATTTGTTTTGTTTATTTTTAATTATAATTAATAAGTTTAGTTCCACTCATTTTTTTCTAAATTATAAACTTTTGGTTCGATCTTGGCAACTGAAATTTAAATTAATTTCTAATTCCGTTAATAATAAATTGTGACTAACTTATATTAAGTGAACTCGGCTTTTTATTTAAAGTCACTCTAACCTTAACTCTACAAGTAGAACAAATAACGTCTCCCAAAATTAAATTCTCATATTGTAAACCGAGGTCGAACTTCAAGCTCTTTTGGGAAGAACAGCCTTAGTCCGCTCAAAAATATTGATCCTCCTTGTGCTGTTTGATGGTGACAGAAACTATTGGTAACTAGAACAGCTACGTATTGGTACAGGTAAAACTTCCCTTAAATAATCATAATTATTATTGAAAGTAACGAAAATGTCTTTAATGACCCTAGCAGCGTTACAGTATTTTGATGAAATAAATTAATAAATGAGGAGAAATATAGAAGATTAAAAAATTATCACATTTTAATTCGGAGAAATATAAAGAACTTGGAAAAAAATTGAATCTCTCATTGGTTCTGCACTCAGAAAATCGAAACAATAGAAAATAATACTTCGACAAATATAAACGAATTCTGAAATTTTGTGACCAGAAAAAAATCAACGGTTTAAAAGATACTAATTTTCAATACAATAGTGAATCAGTGTAAAAACTAAAAGTACCAGATATGTTTGCTGATTTTTTTAGTAGGACTTTCAGTACGGATCCATCAAATTATATACTTAATTTTAGTAATTTTGAAGATACATTTGTTTCTGCTACTTTCGGACTCTCTGAAATTACAGTGCATTATTTTGATCAAGCAATTAAAAATCTGAAAGCAAAAAAGACCGCTGGAATTGATGGAATTCCTCTTTTCCTTCTTAAGGGTTGTTCTAATAAGATTAAAACAACTTTGTTAGCTATATTCAATTCAATAATTAAAACTTCAACATTCCCTGATAAATGGAAAACTACAATTTGTGTACCTATTTTTTTTTTTTTTTTTTTTTTTTTTTATTGAAATTAACGTGTCTTGGCATCTAGCGGCCACTGACACGGGATCTGTCATACATTTAGTTACAAATAAAAATCAAATTAAATTAAACAATTGGCAGTCTTTGAGGAACTGAATCACAGCACTAAACTGGTTAGGTTGTCCGAGAATGTTTTTGAGACTTCCACTGAGCTTGTGTTTGCGACGAGTTGGGCTGTAGTGTTTGCAATCTGTAAGTATATGCTCTATTGTAAGTCTTACATTAACACAGGATTCACAGATAGGGGGATTCTCTGTAGACATCAGGTAACCATGGGTTAGCCGTGAGTGACCTATTCTAAGTCTTCTTATAACACTTTTCTTGTCATGGGAGGCATCTTCTGGGCGGTAACTGTTGGTTGTATTGTACGGAGTTTTGTGTTACATGTATTACAATGTTTTTGCCATGTTTGAGCCATAATATGTCGAGCTGCTGATTTTAAATCTTGGTGAAGTTGAATTTTCTCTACTGGCAAGTCGGCTGAACAAGTTTGTTTCGCTGCTTGGTCTGCACGTTCGTTGCCTGTGATACCTACATGAGAAGGGATCCAGATGATATTCACAACGATACCTCTAGTGTGATGGTCGTGGCAGGTGTCAAGGATATCATGGACTAAGGGATGTTGTGAACGGTTGTGTTTGATGGAATATAATGATGAAAGGGAGTCTGTACATATGGCAAGTTTGCTGTTATCTTGTGTTGGAGTCCTCAAGGCTTGTAGAATTCCATATAGTTCGGCTGTATGTATACTACATACGTCAGGAAGTTTGTATGTTGCTATTGTTGAATCTACTGTAGTAACAGCACATCCGGTACCATTGACTTCTTTGGATGCATCAGTGTAAAGGATTTTGTCGAACTGCTGGTTATTTATCAGCTCACTGAATATTTGTCTAAGGACTATGTTAGGCGTTTCGTACTTGTTGTAGTTGTTTAGGCTTGTATTCAGTAGTGGCGGTTTTTTGGTCCATGGAGGAGTATTCGAAAGTTTTATGGGAGTTGTATCTCTAAGATTAATGTTTCGAGAAATAGGGTATAGCATTTGTGGAGATGAGAGCGATGTTTTGGGTTTGTTTTCAGGAGCTGGTTTTATAGAATCAATTAACTTAAACACTGGGTTTTGTGGGTAGGCGGATATTCTGGAAAAATAGGATAATAGTTGGCATTCTCGTCGTATGAAAAGAGGTGGTTCAGAAGATTCAATGTAGATGCTTTCGGTAGGACTGGATCTAAAAGCGCCTAGACATATTCGTAGTGCTGAGGTTTGGATAGTGTCAAGAGATTTGAGATACGATTTGCAGGCGCTCATGTAGAGGATACTTCCATGATCTAGTTTGGAGCGGACCAGTGATCTGTAAATCCTTATTAGTATTTCCTCTTCTGCTCCCCATTGGTGATGTGCTAATGATTTTAAGATGTTAATCTTATTTAGACAATTGGCTTTAGTTTCTTGGATATGTTGCCTCCATGTGATCTTTTTGTCAAATGTTACTCCTAGGAATTTATGTTGATCAACCACTTGTAGTAAGTCGCCATTGAATTTTAGTTGTGGAGGAAGAGGATTTAGTCTTTTGCTGAACTGGATTACTTTGGATTTGTTTGTTGAAAAGTGAGAACCAGATTTGAGAGACCAATTGTGGATGTTATCTAGAGCCTTTTGAAGTAAAGTACAAGTACTAGTAGTGACTTTACCTTGGCAGTAGAGAATGAGGTCGTCGGCATATAGTACATATTTGACAGGTGGATTTATATGGGAGCAGATATCGTTGATACTCATCAGAAATAGAGTGGAGCTAAGAACCGAGCCTTGTGGTACTCCATTTTCTGGCGCGTACGAAGTAGACTTTTGCCCATTTGTAACAACTTTGAACGATCTGTCGGTTAGGAAGTTTTGTAGAAAGGAGAGAATATTTCCAGTTGAATTAAAGTCTGTGAATTTCTTAAAAATGGAAGTTTTACGGATTGTGTCGAAGGCGCTGTCAATATCTAGACTCACGGCGATTATATCTTTTTTGCTTTCAATGGCTTGTGAGATGTCTGTGTGTAGAGTAACCAGATTATCCAATGTGCATCTGTTTGATCTAAAACCTGCCTGCGCTGTAGATAGTAGGTTGTGTGATTCTAGGTACCAGTGTAGGCGTCTGTTAACCAATTTCTCGAGAATTTTACACAGTGTACAGGTAAGAGAGATTGGCCTAAATGAGCTTGGAAAATTAGTATTGGAGTCGTTCTTTTTGATTGGTATAATAATTGATTTTTTCCATTGAGCCGGAAATTGTTGACTGCACCATATTTTGTTATAAAGTTCGAGCAATTTGGTTTTTGTTGCTGGATGCAGGTGTTTTAGAAAGATCATAGGGATATCGTCCGGTCCTGCAGCTGTGTTCTTCAGTGAAGGTAGGACTGAATTTAATTCAGAAAGGGTGAAAAGGAAATTGAGTGGGTGACAGTTGTAAGAGATTTGTTCAGGATGTGAGTTATTTGGTGAGTTTGGAGGTTCGGGGTTGGATTTGGTTTTATTTAGAAAGTGTTGGGCAAGGATATTAGCAATTTGTTGGTCATTGGTAATGACTTCACCCTCATGTGTTAAGCCAGGTATTTTAAAACTAGTGTTTTTTCCTTTCATCTGTCTTATCTTGGTCCAGATTTGAGATGGAGAGGTTTCAGAGGTTATAGTGCTTGTGTATTTATTCCACGACTCTCGTTTTCTTTGTTTAAGAACCCTTTTGGATTTCGCTCTCATTCTTTTGAGGATTATCAAGTCTGAGTAATTTCTGGTTCTTCGGTATTTATTAAGCGCTTTTTTGCACTCTTTCACTGCATTGTTACATGATTCATTCCACCAGGGAACGGTTCGTTTTGGAGGGTTGACGGAGTACTTTCCTATACATTTATTGGCCGCAGAAATTATGGAGTTAGTAAATTGGTCAACAGCTTCGTCTACATCAATAGAATAATTGATATTGTCTGTATTTTCCTTTAGCGTTTGGCTGTAAAGTTCCCAGTCTGCTTTTGCGATTTTCCACTTTCCTTTAATGTTAACTTGCTTTGGTTCGTTGTCTGAAATTAGGATAGGAAAATGATTGCTATCGTAGAGGCTATTAAGGGTTTGCCACGTTAGTAAGGGTGCCGTTCCTGGATCTGACATGCTGAGGTCTATTGAGGAGAAGGATCCGGATTGTACATGAAAATATGTGCTGCTGCCAGTATTTAGTAGATTGATGTTACTATTATTAATTACGGTTTCAATCATTTTGCCACGGGCAAACGTGCGTTCTGAACCCCACATTGTGTTGTGAGCATTAAAGTCGCCTACTAAGATAAATGGTATAGATAATTGACTTATGAGATCCATTATATCTGTGTCTCTTACAGTGTAGTTTGGAGGGACATATACACTACAAATAGCAATTTTATTAGGGCACCATGCGTTGATGGCAACTGCTTCTAAGTTTGTATTTAAATTTAATTTTTGGTGAAATATATCGTTAGAGACAAAGACTGAGGATCCACCACTAGCACGTAAGTGAGTAGTTCTTATAAAATGATAACCAACGTAACTTTTTAAGTGAGGGTTGTGAGACTTGGTAAAATTCGTTTCTTGTAGACAAAGAAAATTTGGCGAGTAATCAGTTAAAAGCTGTTGTAATCGTTCCAAACGAGGGTAAAAACCGTCGCAGTTCCACTGTATTAAGGAGAGGGGCATGATAATAAGAAATTTAGTATGACGATTTATGCGACTGCTGTGAGCCTTCGGAGCTATATTCTTCATCACTTGGTTCATTAGACATATCCAAACTCTCAATATCTTCAGTGTCAGATTTAAGCTTTTTATTTAACCTGTTCGTTATACGGGTAATTCTGTTCTTTATGGACCTATTTGTGAGATCCGGGTAAATTAGGTAAAGGTTTGAGACTAGACCGATGATGTTCTCTGTGTGTTTTAGGGCTTCCGAGTATGGATCAGAGTTACCAAAAGTATTTTCTAAGAAGTCATATAGGTTTTCTATGGGAAGTATGAAGGCATCTGGCGTTTTCTGGTAGGTTTTTGCTATACAATCTTTTATGGACGTAGAAAGGTTTGATTCCGTGGATACACTCACTTTGCGCTTCTTCTTTACTGCTTTAAGAGCTGCTGATGGAGGGGGAGGCATATCGTACGTGTTAACTTCTGCTTCTGCAGGTACACTTGAGTTTTCACTGTGTGATGAAAGCTGGGAATATCCGCGTTTTTGGACTGGAGGCAGAGCGGCAGCAGACTGGTTTACTTGTGGTGTTAACGAGTCTTCGTTTGAACTCACTTCGTTGCTTTCAATTGGGTTTACAGAGTCTGTTTTTGAGGATACCTGTTCAGTTTGTGCAGTCAGAGTGGATTGGGACAATATATTGTTAGTTGGGGGATTTGGGAAATTTGTGGCGATGTGTCCGGGTTGCTTGCAAATGAAGCACTCCATTTTGTCCGTAGATAGAAAGATTCTGTTTTCGTTGCCGTCAAAAGGGATGATTAATGAGGTCTGCAATTCGAAGTCGTCTGATGGGGAAAGAACGTAGGCTTGTCGTCTAAAACTTAATATATGAGAATATTCGTCGCCTGGGATACCAGCTCGCAGAAACGAGACAGGGGAGGTTAATTGTAAACCAAGGCTTTTTATTGCATTTTCAGCAAGATCATGGGGTATATAAGGAGATATGTTCGAGATGATTATCCTTTTTGTCGGAGATACGAGTCTGCGGATGTTTATGACATTATTGTTGATGGTTACGGATTGATGGGATTTTAACAGATCGTCAACAAGATTAGAATTGGTTAGATATATGCAAATTCTGTTATTCGAGATTCTCGACGCAAAAGAAATATGTTTGGGGCCTACAATATCGCCTATTGCCTTAACATAGTCAAATAATTTTAGGTTGTCTACGGCGTGCATCACTATGGCTTGATCCTTTTTTGGGAAAGATGGTTTAGGTGCTGACTTAACGGCTGATACATAACTGTTGCTAGTCGTTGGGTTGTTGATATTTAAATTGTGCGACATTTTGGTTTCAGTGGGTTGAGGAAAAGCTGTTTGATTTATTCTTGCCCTTGTACTCAAAAGCAAATTGTTAGGATGGCTTATTAATTACAACTTTATGGTTTTATTTTAGTGTTCAGTAATATATCCATAATGTTGCCTACGCCTCTGGTAATGAGGAGCAGGCAAAAACTGAATTTATCGAACTCGGTTGATGAGTTGGCTATTATCAGTTTATTTAACGAAAGGAAACGAGAAAATGTAAACAATCAATCAGCGCAATGACAAAAACTTATTGAAGATACTTAAAATGTTCAATACATACGTCGGTTTTTGTAACACTGATTAACTATAACTTTAACTTGATAAATCACTCAGTACTAGAAATAACTGAAGAGCAAAAATTCAAACGATGTTGACTCGTTTAAGCACACGCATCGACTCCCTGTACCTATTTTTAAATCAGGCACTGAAAATGAAATAGAAAATTATCGTCCTATATCCATAATATGCGCCCCATCCAGGTTACGCACCCAGGGAGGCAAGTAAAATCTGCCCGACCGGCCGCAACACTCTTGTCACCACCATAAGTGACCCCTGAAGTATTTTGATTCTTCACTGACGCTGCCCAGAGCGAGTGGAGCATACCACTTTGATAAACTGGCGCCCGAGGCAACCCGTCACCTGTAGTTGAGGCGCCAATCCGATAAGTAACGACGCAAGAGCGTTACAACTTAATGCTAAGAAAAACATAGATATTAAAAAATTTGGTTCCATATTTGGAAAAACTGGACACAACTTTAAGAAATCCAAGGTATTAACTAGAAAAAAAGTTAGTCAATTCATAAGAGAGGCAGGTGATGAAATATATTTGATGGCTAAGGTATATTTTTAATCATTGCTTTATATGTATTATCAATTACTAAATATCGATATCCTATTAGGTTGTTTTAATATTGGGTATTTCTGGTGCTTTCCGTCGTGAAGAACTCTAAAATTAGTGTCGACGACAGAGAAGATAAAGGTTCCATCTTGATTGTGAAAGTATCGGATACAAAAGTGAACATACAACGAGTTTTTACAGTTTCGAATCTAGATTATATCGATATTTACCGAAAATACGTGTCTCTTCGTCCAAGTTATTCTAGCAGTTACCGATTGTTTTTGAAGTATCAAAATAAGAGATGCATTAACCAAGTTGTTGGAATCAATTATACTGGAGGGATGCCTAGGTTGATAGCAAAATACTTAAGATTACCAAATTCTGATACTTACACAGGTCACTGTTTTCGGAGAACCTCGGCTACACTTCTTGCTAATGCTTGGGGTGATATATGTAGTTTGAAGAGACACGGGGGATGGACATCTTCCACCGTGGTCGAAAGATACGTGGAATATTCTGTCAATAATAAGATTCAAAAATCAAATAAAATTTTAGATTGTGAAATTTCAGGATCACTTGTTATCACCTCAACCTCAAAAATTAGCGGTGTCTCAAACCCAAAACCTGAATATCCCGAGCTGAACCTGAATTATCTGGTTTAGGAATAAATATTGCTTCGTGTAGTGGTTGCACGATTAATGTTGAAATATTGTAAATATTAACTAAAGTTATAGTAAAATTTTATCATAATTTTAAAAGTATTCAATTGTTATCCATTTGAAAATAAATAATAACTTGGAGTTTTGCTTTATTTTTTCGAAGATTGGAATACAAAAGTCTCATTAACATACATGCAATGCGCGAAATACTTCGCACCCTAGTGCGCGAAGCATTTCTCGCACAGTGTCATGATAACGTGAGAATCCGATATAAAGTGTCATTTCGCATATTGTTGTCAATGCGCATACCTAGTCATTTCTTGACGTTTGTAGGAAAAATACGTGAAATGCTCTACACTAAAGCTATTTATATCTTCCCAGTTTCCGATATGAATCTCTGAATTGGCCACAATTCTTAAACTGGACAAAAATGTTTGAAAACTAGTGAAAAGATACGGTCTATTAACATATCGCAAACCACCATGGAAATCAAATAATGAAAAACCAAAATTATCCAAATGAATGTCACAAGTCTTTAAATGTGCAGGCACGTAAACATAAGAAACTATAGAAATATTGATTCTACATCCTGCCGACATTCTTCTTACGTTATCTTGCGCATTAGGAGACGGTGGCGCAAGTGAGTCATAGGGAGAAAGTACGTCTTTTTGAATAATTCGTACTAGTGGCATCACCGGCAAAAACAATCAAGACAGTTTAGTTCTGTACCGGCAGCCGTATCGTGTCTTCGAAAAAGTCGCCGAGAAATATTAAAAAGTTGGTAAATATAATTTTTGCTTGTTTTCATCATATTGAAGAAATCATCCTGGTTCTAGAATAACCAAATATGATATGGCTCCTATTATTAAAAGTGCCCTTATCAAAGCATTTACCCCAAAAAATATCATCAACGGTTTTGTGAAAACAGGAACCTATCCATATGATCCAGACGTGTTTCAAGAGAGCCACTTTGTTGCGGCCGAGAATATTCTCCAGAAATCTACCGTAGAGGAAAATTCTTTTTCTGAAAACTCGTTAAATCAAACTAATCTAAAGTTACCTGTAGGGAAAAAACCTGATCTAAAGTTTCCTGAAGAGGAAATCGATAGGGAACCTAAGATATTACCACTTTCTTTAGAGCCTACAAAACAACTGTCATGCAGTGCTGCTTCTGTTGTCAATTCAGGAAAGTTCAATCTCAAAACCCTTTCAAAATAGGTACCTAAAAGTGTCTCTTAAATATTTTGAGCTTGAACAGCTGTCGACGTCGTGCAGTTACGTCACTCTAATCTCCAAACCATCTCAGGAGAGAAAAAATACCAGAAAGGTGTCCAGAAACATCGAAGGATCTAAAATAATTTCCAGTTTTCCTTACAGGGACCGACTAGAAGAGAAGTTGAAAAATAAATTGAACACGTCTAAATTTAAATTGATCGAAAAGAATCTTGGTGAACCAGAGCTGAGTTCAGGTGTTGAAAAATTCATAAGAAATGAAAATTGGAAAAAAAATATGCAAAGTGCATCAGCGGTGCCTGCAATGATATCAGAAGATGAGAAAGCCACACTATGCATGTTTTATCACGAAACTTATGGCGACACTAATGACGACGAATGGATAAGTTGCATAAAATGTAATTCCTGGATGCGCGAGGATTGTTCAGATAACGAACCAGGTGCCAATAGTTATGTTTGTGACAACTGCCGTTAATAAATTGCACACTTGACCCGTATTAGTGACTCAGTTACCCCATTCTCTGGGGCAAGATAGTCATTTTTTTTATTCAAAGAATCTTTTTTCTACGAAGACTTGATATTTTGTTTGGTTTTTAGTGATGAGTTGATTCTTAAAGCATTGAAGATTTGTTTCCGTCCAAAATGCGTTGTTTAATTTATAGAAATAAAAAAGTTATATGTCGGCAACCTTAAGGTGTCTCATTCTCCTTACCCTCCCCTACATATCATATAACCACGTACTGAATAGGGAGTTAAAACGTTAAGTTTGGGACAATTAGGATTGTTTCCATCTGTCTAATGTCCTCTGCAATTTCATGATGACAATATAAACGTGATCTTATTTCTATTAATTCTAAATTCTCGATATCAAGATGTTCGAAAGCTTGTCGTCTATAGTAGCTAGGTTTAGAAGATCTTCATTGTCTTCATTTAAACGCGTCGTTAGTCGAACTTGAAAGTTTCTATTACAAACGTAACAATTCACTCTATCTTCAAATGCCATATTAGCAAAAAAATTAAGTAAGATCACTGTAATTTTGTGTTGAATAACTGAATAATACTAAAAGGTGCTATAAACAACTATAAGTGACACGTATTGTTGAACTCATTGACTGATAGATGTTCATTTTTTATTCTGAAAATATTTTATCATGCCACGCTAGATGTATATCAAGATGCGTTCTCTTGCGTGGTAACTAATATCAACAATAAAACAAAAACTATAATTTCCATTGAACGTTTTAACTTCCTAAATTGCATATATATACAGGGTCGTTCCGTTTTTTTTCAACCAAACAAATATGATTTGAAAAACTCCTTTAACTAGATTAAATGAATCTTGATAATGACTTATAAGAATTAAGTTGCGACAAATATTAAACACACAGGGTGGTGTAGTGGTATGGCAGAGTTCGATGGGTTTATTGACCTATGCCTCTCGATTACAACCCTACACGACATGATTCAAAAACTATCATTGATGTAGAATGTACATACAGTGTGATGAAAATCCTAAAGCGTGCTAATTTTTATTTTTAAATTCCTTCATAAACCTGCTAAAAAATAAACGGTTTTAAGGATTAAAACTAACTTTTCCGCATCTGTGGCCCTGAACAATATTCTATCACAAAATTGTTACTTGTATACACTTCGGGGGATGTATCGTGCTAACAAACCGAAACTTCTCTAAAAATAACCAAAAATTCAGTATATCTGGATTTATAGGAACCGCTGTACTCGCTCTAGTCAACTGAAAATCGATAGGGTACATCTGTGAGACACCTTGTACAATACTCAATCATAAAATTGATCAATCGTATACTCTCTGTATGCTGTATCGTGCTAACAATCTGAAAATTCTCCAAAAATGACGAAAATTTGATACTTCAAGTACCATAGCACCCGTTGTACTGGCTTTAATGAGTTGAATATCAATAGGGTTCATCTTTGAGACGCTCTGATTAATATCCAATCATAAAATTGGTCACTTGTATATACTCCGGTGGTTGTATCGTGCTGACAAACTGAATTTTCTCCAAAAATGACAAAAATATCGTACTTAAAGTACTGTAGCCCATGTTGTATTGGCTCCGGTGAGCTGAAAATCAAAAGGGGTCATCAGTGAGATGCCCTGAATAATATTCAATCATAAAATTGGTGACTTATTGAACTCCGGAGGCTGTATCTTGCTAACAAACTAAAATCTCTCAAAAAATTACAAAATGTGGTACTTCAAGTACCATAGCACCCGTTGTACTGGCTCTGGTGAACTGAAAATCAATAGGGAATATATGTGACATGTCCTTAACAATATTCAATCATGAAATTGCTGACTTATTGCACCTCAGAGGCTGTATCGTGCTAACAAAACATGCAAGGAAAAGTGGCCGACGACGACGACGACGACGACGACATACACACAGGAATTTGTTTCTAAAAACCGTTTTTTCGTGTTGTTGCTGATGGAAAACGTAGAAATAACTCAAAAAAAAATTTCAAAATTCCAACTTTTTTTGGGGTAAACCAATACTTTTCTCGCATATAGAACGGTTGGGCGGAAAAGTAATATCGTGTGGTTAAGTCAAAAGTTACTAGAGATATTATATTGCCCTTTTTGAATAACACAGAAACACACAGTTATCCTTATTATTATCTTATAACTCAAGTTTAAATGTTGTAGTACCTAATAAATAATAGGTAACTAGTTTCGACTGCTTGCTTGAACTTTTGGATTTGTTGATTTATTCAACTTACAATGAGATCACCCTGTTAGTATGAATTTTTAACAATGCCATCAGTTTTTGCTCAAAATATTAGCGATTGCAATAAACGTCTAATGATTATACAAAAATATAAGTAGAATCGCCCTATACAGGGTATACTACCTAAAACCAAATACGCCCAAGGCTCTAGCTTGCGGGTGTGGGAACGAGCTTGAAAACTTAATTAAATCACACTCAATTTAGATTTAAAACGCAAAAAAGTAATAGCAAAATTGTTTCTATTGTTTGGCGGTTCTTTCGGATTTTGTTGAATTTGTCTTCTTACAAGCTCAAGTCCGATTATCCTGTAAGTATGAATTTTTGTAGCCTACCGCCCAATAATACAACGTTGCAATATGTAATAAACACGAAATTTGACATAGGAAATTTTAAGGACACCCTATATAGATATAATTTTCTTGATAATAAAAAAAGTCGAATCTAATTAATATAAAAAAACAATTGTTGACCTACGCCAGAAAAGAGTTTATACAAACAATTTTACATAACCGGCGAGGTCGATAAACAAAACATCGTGTGTTTTGCCATGTTTTGTTCATCAAAAATATAATCAAACCGTGCAGTTTAGTATAAATAAATTGAAAATTAACCTTCAGTTACGAAAATTAAAAACATGAGACGAGGGCAAAAATGAAAAATATTTCTAAAATAAATAGCAGGAAATTTGGTAACGGAGGCAGTGAGGGAGTAACCCTCATAGAGTGCTCAGGTACAGTAAGGCCTGACACATCGACGGCCCTGCGTCAATTGTGATATTGTGTAGTTGTGACTTGTGTAATGTCAAAAACGTAAGTTTTTTTTCTATGTCGTATAATTATTTTTTTTTAAAATACCGTATTGACATTTTTATTTGGATCTGACTGGGTGTACAAAAGGTACATTTTTCTGGTCATATTAAGTGCACTATTGACATTTGAGCCCCTCATATCTAGGAAACTAGTACGATTGGAAATCGATCTAAGTTAAAATTGTACAGGATATTCAACTATAAGAAATATTGTATTTATACCTTCAGATTTCGAAAGTTTTGTTTTGATAACTATTTTCTCATATTGTATAAGATACTCAACTGTAAGAAATATTGTATTTATACCTTCAGATTACGAAAGTTTTGTTTTGATAATTATTTTCTCATATTGTATAGGATATTCAACTGTAAGAAATATCGTATTTATACCTTCAGATTTCGAAAGTTTTGTTTTCATAATTATTTTCTTATATTGTACAGGATATTCAACTGTACCAGATATCGTATTTTATCTTTAATTTTTGTCATAATCAGGAAAGACTACTTTCAGAAATGTGGAAGACATTTTGCCCGAGTCATATTAATTTTGTTTTTCTCATTTCATATACAGGGATAGTCATATGCAAGACATCTTTTACTATTGTCATAATAACGAGAAACTACTTCCAGATTATGAAAGACGTTTTTCCCTAATTAATTTCTAGTGGGACATTCTCCCCCGAGTAACTTTTATTTTTTTTTCAAACCAAGGCTGTATTATTGGATTTAATTAATTACTGTTTGTAATATATATGTACATATTTATCCATCTAGTCTGTTTCCTTTATCAACAACCCCTACCCTCGGACCAGCAAGTTTGAACGGGTTGACGCGACCTGCCTTAGAACTCAGACTTGGCACATTGTATAAGCCCAGGAGGCCCCACGGAGACCTTGTCTGCTCGTGCCAGGAAACCACCTACACCGAGGTTACCCACAGGGGAATTCCTGGCTCTAAATTTATGCCGTAAGGCACTGGTGACAGCACGCTGCAAAAATTCAAGGCAATAGGAATTCAAAGGTTGTCCTACACTAGTAACGGAGGGCTGTGAACCCTAACTCACCACTAGTTATTATACTGGTGACAGCGGATTCCTTGAACCAACTTCATTACAGTGGTGACAGCGGTGTGATAAGTCAGCAACATCGGCTAAGTTGATCACTGCTTCACCATAAGTGTGTAATAATACGGATTAAAAAACCCATTTGTTAGAGTTCTGCTAATAAACTGAAAACCCCATTTATTAGAATTATAATCTAACAAGTGTGTAAAAATATTTAGTTTACAATATTTCTTTTATTTTGTATAACCCAATAATGATATATTACTGACTAAGGGTTGAGTATTTCAACAAGTAGCCATAGGATCTACCAAAAAGGACTTTTTAAAATATTCCAAAATTTTGATGCTTTTTTCCATTGTATACATACGAAATTTTACAATGGCAGGTCTATTAAAGCATGAATCACCCTGTAAACAATATATATTTTATTTTCACTAATATGTATGTATTGTGTCTTGATATATTTGGCAGTGACATCAAAAATATTTGAGAGGGACTTTTTGGGGGCCATTTTAAAAAAGTCGGGATTTTGAAATTCAACGCCCTGTATCTCAAAATTTAGCCACAGGTTAGGCCCCTGGAGACTTCTTGTCAGGACATCAAATACCAGTACATATCAAAAATTCAGATAATTTGACGGTGCTCCTTTTCCATAAGAGAAGTGCAGTGAGTGTCCTTTGCTTACAAATTTTCAAAGAAATTGGACGCAGGGTCTGACAAATAGCGTATTTGTAGTTTTCTTACATTTGCAATAACATGGAGACCGTATCATTAAGAAAAACTGTTTAATATTTGAATATCATTCAAAAAAATTATGAGATATTCCTTAATAAAAAACAAAAATTGAAATCGAGATAAATTCCTAATGTGGTACTTACTGAATCCCCCAAAATTAAATTCTCTTGATGATATCTACCCAAACTACGGTGAGTCTCGGTTATAGACTACGAATTTCTGCTGATAGGAATTTTCTGTTTTTTGTTTAAGCTGTCATGCAATTACTCATGAGTCTGATAGCTAGTGTCTTTTCACTCAAACAAAAACAAAATTGTGTGATATCAGTGTCATACAGTAGTAGACCAATGTATTCTCGTATCTGTCTCCTTCACCAACTCTTCAGCGTATTCGGTAGACACTTTAAAAAATCGGTGGAATATTCTTCATTAGTTAGTTAACAATCCGAAAGTGCAATCTATATATCTTCGTGTTCTTGATACTCTGTAATTATTAATTATTTTCTGTAATGTTAAACTTTTGCCGCCATGTGGACGCATTGCTTTAAATGATAAGCCACATGCTTCCTCTCCAACTTCAACATAAGGAAGTTTACAATCGTCCTTTTCTGGTGAAAAATCGGAATCAAGAAGATCTAGTGTGTTTGTAATTAATTTTTTGTACACATTTGAGTATTTGAAAATATTTGAATCAAAGTTTTTACCGTAATTTCCAATATCCACAAACGTAGAACAGTAATTTGAATCGCATATTTGCCAGCAGTTGATTGAGTGAAAAAATGTTTATCATTAAAATATAACGAACCACTATCTTTCGGTTTTATCACTCGAACATTTTTACCGTCGATGGCTCCAATGCAGTGAGGAAAATTGGCATTTTTTTAAAAACCATTCGATATTTCCAACCATGTTCTCTTGTGAACCTTGGAATGCATTGTTCTTTAATTGTAGCCCAAATTAGTTTGCAGGTGTGCTGAATTATTTCACTTGCTAATGAAATTCCTACTCTGTAGCTATGATGTGAATCTGTTAGAGGCCAACCAGTCGCTAAGTACATAAAATAAAAACATACATCACTATAGCAAGCACAAGGAGTAACAATCGGATCTACTTATTTGGTTTTTTAGAAAAGCATCTCCAAGAAAATGGAGAAATTGAAGAAATTCATTTTCTCGGGAACTGAAGAAAAAAATTTAAGGAAAGTGGTTATAGAGCTACATGGAAAACTTATGTATTTATGACCAACTATTATTTTTAATGCTTTGCTCTTCGAATAGAGAGTAAAAAAACTAATTCATCACGAACTGCTTTGTACCTACAAAACATTATGATACTGTTTGAGGACAACTTCTAATATTCAAAAGGAATCGCTGGAAACTGAACCAACTTTAGTGCCAAAGGAAAGTGATGATACTATTTTTAATGCTTCACCTAAACAAAAACATAAAAAAGTCCCGCACAAATGATAGCTCCAAGCTTTTACAACAATCTATTTAAGGCAAGTCTTGATAAGCGCCAAAAAAATTAATATACGTTAGCCAAAGACGACGACAGAAATCTCCTTTTAGGCTTATTTCAGAATGGCTATTGTAGAGAGTAGCATGACGCGACTTCGGAAAAATTTCGATGCAGTTTTTCGTTTTGTTCTTCCTTGATTCCAAAATCACCCTCCGTTCCAAAGGTTATATATATATATATATATATATATATATATATATACACATATATATATATATATATATATATATATATATATATATATATATATTTGTAATCACGATAGAGGGCGTATTTTTTGACAGATCGGAACCAAACTCGCTACAAAAATCGTCTACGACAAAATCTTGGACCAGATCGTTAATGAGCCAAATCGGCCTAGTAAAAACAAAATGGCGGCCTGTCAAAGTTGAAAAAAAATCGCATTTCCTTTGTTTTTCATTTGACGCCAAAAAGTTACTGAGCTTTTTTATAGATCCTCACACGTTCTACAACTTTTGTATTTCACATTTTTCTGTAAATCGTACATTAAAACATTTATTTAAGAAAATTCACAAATTATAACGGAATTTGTAAGCACGATAGAGGGCGTATTTTTTGAAGTATCGAAACCAAACTCGCTACAAAAATCGGTTTGATCAAAATCTTGACCGAGTTCGTTAATGTGCCAAATCGGCCCAGTAAAAACAAAATGGCGGCCTGTCAAAGTGGAAAATCGTATTTCCATTGTTTTTCATTTGACGCAAAAAAGTTACTGAGCTTTTTCATAGACCTCAACACGTTCTACAACTTTTGTATCTAACATTTTTCTCTAAATCGTACTTTAAAACATTTTTCTAAGAAAATTCACAAATTTATCAGAATTTTTTTTTATTTTTGATTTGATGCCAGAATGTTACTTTGGTTTTTTGTACATCTCAAAACATTTTATTACTTTTGTATCTTTTATTTTGGGTTTTATGCAAACATGTTACTGAAATAAGCCTGTCAAATTGGTCCTGTGCCATTGGGATTTCTTTTTCTTCTGGTGGATTTCAAAAAAGTACCAGGTGCTAAAAAAATTACGTAAAATTAGCAATTATACAATCAATAAAATCGGCTATTTCCATCCTAAGGATGACAGTGATACTTCAACCATCGTCGTAATTGAACAAAATTATAAGTTTCTACCGAAGGCTGTACTATTAATGTAACATCTATCAATATTTTATTTAATTTTAATGGTAACTGCGGTGTCAATGCTTGTTTCCGGGCCATGTTACAATTTCTTGTAGAGAGGGGCCTCGTTCCAGGTATATAAACCTAAAAACCTACACAATACTAGTTACTTATCTAGTAATTATTTGGTTCAAAATATTTACGATATATTTCGATAGTAGTACTGAACCTGCTTTTACTTATTCAACATATTTTCTCTCTCTGTCTTTCCACTCTTGACGGTTCAAAGAAACGCATCTCTGGACCAGATGTTCGGATGTTTTGCTTTTAAATATTTCAACTTTTCATGAGCACAGAAACCTGATCTCTGTTTTTTAGGTTGCATCCAAACAAAACTTGCTGACAAGTATTTCCATTTGAGTGGAGATTATTTAGACGTTTGCTAAATGTTTTTGAAAGGAATAAGTTGTTAAAAAGTAAGTAATCGTATCGACCCGACTTCAAAAATTATTGTTATGATAATGTAAATCCTGCAATCCGTATTTTTCATTTTAAAAGCTATGTTTGAGGTTATGTTTACTGGATTATTTGATTAATGTGAAAATATGAGATACATAATACTAATTGTTTGTTCTAGTATCATCAAAACATCTCTCAACATTCTCTTGGAACTCTGTTTTAATAATAATATTGGTTTGTTAGCGAAATGCGAAAAATTCTTAATTGAAGTGAAGTGACCTTCGAAGTATCTGAATGAAGAAGAATTGAAACCGCTCACAAAAGACAAGAATTACATAATTTATTTAGATGAAAATATGATAGTGATAATTGAAAAATGTAACTATTACCACATGATACAAGGTGCATTACATATTGCATGGAAGGACATGTACTATTTAATAATATGAGTACCAAGTAACAGCATTTTGAGAATTGCTAGAAATCAACAATGGATGAAAAATATAATTACTTCAAAAACATTCTATCTTCCAAAATTTGTGCCATTTATATTAACATAATAAAATGTTTTCATAATTATAAATTTTTGTTTGTTTCATGTTAAGAAAATGAAATTGTGGAAAAGCTGTAAATTCACATGATTGAAAATAGGACATTTATTCTGAAAACACAGAACGTCTTGTTACAACTTTGCCTCAATCTAACCATATTTGTATCAGTTTCAGAGTTTCTGTTGGTTGATTTCAAATTTTATTTGACATGTAGGCTCTTTTTTCAACTACATCTGTAAATATATTCAATTTTATTAAGGAATAAATAGTATAAACGAAAATTCTCCAAATTTCTTCATTATACAGAGAAATATTTACTTGTAATACAATTCTTCACATTTAATAGAAATAGGAAAGTGAGGAATCTCAATTTAAAATAGCAAACGTTAAAAAAAACTTACAAAGCAAATATAACAACTGATAAAAAATGTAAAGCGAAAGATCTGTAATGACAAATAATAATGTATATATTATGGGAAGATCGATATATACAGTACAAAAGCATACATACAACCAATATGTACAAGTTTGCTTCTACATTGTTTACGAAGATTGATCATGTGTTTTGTGGAGATAACAACTGAAACATTTTTCCTTCATTGCACAAAAAAATAGTTGGTTTGTTCTCTTACTTCCATCTATGAAATTACAAATACCCATATGTTTGATCACCTGAATGGTAAATAATTTTTTTGTTTTTATCTAATACATTATTGGTATTATTTATTTTCTGCCCAACCCATCTAATATGCGAGAATACAATACACACTAAACTATGAATTTGGGATATTTTCATTGACACAAAACATATGACAACATTTGACCCATAGAGAAAGTAATAATATTATTTGTCTATGATTTGACCGTCGTCATCTGTCATTGAAGTTCTATACAGCGCCATCCATCAAGACGGTGGAACGGTTGAACTAAAGCAAAAAGTTGTTCCTTTGCAAAAATTTGCGTGCAACAAATCTCAAAAAATACAATCATTTGAAATTTCATATTTTCAGAATCGAATTCGCTAGGCTTCCTTTTGGGGATCAGGTTTTGGCGTTCAAATTGGTGACGACAAATTGTCAAAACTCTCAAAATCACACCATCACTTGATGACTTATATCTTTTTTATCACAATATAAAATTCAACCAAAATACCCAATTCACAAGACAAAGGAACAAGTTATATTGTGTTAAAATTTCTCTAATTAATTTCACTGCATTCTTTAGATTTGTTGTTTACAAATTGACCTAAATTTTGTTGCAAGTAACGGGTGCCAACTGTGTTCAGGTTCCTAATACGTGAGGCCCCTCTTAAATAAACATTCCATTTTGTTCACGAACATGCTAAATTTAAAGAAATTATGTTATTCGATTGCTGTATGTTTGTTTGCTATAAATATATTCTTTTAATTTTGTTATAGTTAAATGAAACTTACATTTCAAAATATGGTTATAGGGTGTTATCCAATAACCTTCATATCAATAGTTAATGAATTAATTGATAAATGCATATGTCTCCCTTCTAGGTTCACTTAATTTTGAATTATCCTATGCGATTTGCACTATATGCCCTATAAATAATCCTATGCGTATTTATCACAGTTGTTTGTAATTCTCCATGAATCCTTTTATTCCTATTACAAATATATTTAAGATGATATTGTGATAGAAATAAGTAACCTTGAGTAGAGTTTCTCCCCTAACTTGCTTTATACATTTAAACTTGAACATTTCCAAGATGTGGAGATAAATCCAATAATGCCGCGACATTCGCATAAGTTTAATATTCACGTACAACAGGTGCCAGTTTTAAGTATTAGAAGCTACCGAGCCCTTGAGGTGAAGAATATTATGGTAATTCCGCATCACCTCCATTTTAAATATCTTGAGAGCTGTTTCTATACGTTCAACTCATCTCATCGGCTTAGAAATATATTAATTACAATGTTCTACAATGAAGTTGAATATACTTGGTTTTAAATAGCTTTTGTTCGGAAGCTTTTAATATACAGTATGATGAAGTTACAAAAGATATTAGAAACAAAAATATACGCGATGTGTCAGAACCATAAGTCTATGCTTATGTTTTAATATAAGGTAAAGTAGGGTACATTGCCTCAACAAACACAGACTGGATGGTCCGATAACGGGACGAAAGTGGTTTGCGGAACTGCCGCAGTCAGCCCGCTTACAGCTCCCGGCTCGGCGTGTAGGTAGGGCATGTCCGCCAGGCCGTAAGGTGGCTAAGGTTGGGATAGCCAACCATTCAACCTCGGTAACGCCCTTGAATAACCGACGACGTACCGGTGGTAGATATCCGGTAAAACCGTCGACGGGCCGATGGTAGATAGCCGGTAAGTGTACGGCAGGCCATCGGTGGCTGGCAAAGGGGCAACCCTCTTGAAAGCCACCATTTATCGGCCAGACGAATGCGCAGACGACCCAAAATATTTGTATTTGATAGAGAAATGTTTTTTCTTATGACAAACTTTCTATCGGCTGTTCAATAAAATATTGTTTGTGATCCATAGGCCACCGTGACCATGTGATAGTTATTGAATACCGTTTATTAAGCGAAAGAAATGATAATTGATATTTCTAGCTTGAATAGGTTAATATTGGAAATCAGCAAAATATCTCATCTGAAATACAACATGTGGAAGGTTATAATAATGGCTTTTGTATATAGATGCATCAAATATAAATTGGAATTAAAAATTTACATGAGATTAATTAATTTAGCAATTTTGAAAAAGAAACATTCAAAAATGCATGAGAAAGATTCAAGGAAACATCCCCTGCTATGGTATTGATAAAAAAAGATGTCTAAATTTTTTTCATAATGAAATCTAAACTTTTATTTTGTATAATAAAACACTTTTTAAAAAAAATCCCAATGGCACAGGACCAATTGGACAGGCTTATTTCAGTAAGATTTTTCCATAAAACCTTAAATAAAGAATTAGATACAAAAGTAATAGAATGTTTTGAGTTGTACAAAAAACCAAAGTACCATTTTGGCATCAAATCAGAAAAAAAATCTGATAAAATTGTGAATTTTCTTAAATAAATTTTCTAATGTGAGATTTAGAGAAAAATGTTCGATGAGAAAGTTGTAGAACGTATTAAGGTCTATCAAAAAGCTCAGTAACGTTTTAGCGTCAAATGAAAAATAAAAGGAAATACGATTTTTTTTCAAATTTGACAGGCCGCCATTTTGTTCTTACTGGGCGGATTTGGCTCATTAACGAACTCGTCCAAGATTTTGGCCTAACCGATTTTTGTAGCGTGTTTGGTTTCGATCCGTCAAAAAATACGCCCTCTATCATGCTTACAAATTCCGTTATAACACACACACACAAACATATATATATATATATATATATATATATATATATATATATATATATATATATATATATATATATATATATATATATATATATATAGTAACATAGAGAGAAACCTGCAACACTCTGTATGTATACTAAAATATGGAATGAAAGACTACACACTGTAAGCAAATACAAAATTTTAGAATTTGAATTTTTTCTAAAAATTGTCTGAAATTGAGACAATCTGTATTATTCATTATTCAATAGAGAAAGAAGACATGAGTCAAAATGTAGAATTATGGAGGAAATTTTAAATACACTTTGTAAATACATATGTGAAATATATAACATGATTTTAACATTTGAGAGAGAGAATTTTTGAACGTTGTTTCATATAAATTATAACAATTTTTTTCTCACATTGTAAAAGTAAAAAATATTATGATTTGTCTTAAAAAGTAATAATTAGATTTTGAAAGAAGTTTTCTGATAAGATTATGTAATTATTTAATATATGTCAAGGTAAAAACTCGAATAATAACATTGAGTTTATAAAGCATGACATTTGTGAAATGAATTGTCATTCCGCATACATATAATTGAAATAAAAAAAAACTGTCATTTATTAATATTTTGGAATACAATTTAAAGGGAGTAGTATATGGGTTTTAATCATTTAAAGACTTCAAACAGAATGTCCTAAAAGGATAGATAGACAATTTATAACTTGAAGTGAAACTTATCAACAAAAATTTTTATAGCCAATTTTGATTGGTGGAATACATTTGAAATATTTTCATCAGCGACAAGAAGATTAATAATTAAAAAATTGAATAGAACAATTTGTTGATAATGTACACTATTCTCTAGGTAGAATCGTTTTTTGGTAGAAGTGAATGGGTTAGAAGCAAAATTTTGGGAAGAATAATTTAAACTCTTTAAAAAGCAACATTTTTGGAATGGTAATTATAAAAAGAAATGCATTATTCTTAAAAGCAACTCAGCAATTTGATTATTCAAGTAGATAAACATAATTTTAACAAGAAAATTGGTGAATATAATAGAGTACTGAACGTAAAATTTATCAATATAACCAAGTAAAATATTGTATTGTGGAAATGGTGTCTCCACAATATATTTCAGAAAGGACTGGACTGTGGAATTCGTCTAAAATGTATTGATGTGGACGAAGTATAGCATCGATTTTTGATATTACCCAAGCTGGACGGATTGTTTGGTTTTCCAGGAGGTTACCTAAGATAAATTAAAAAAAACCAATCATTGAAGTGTATTAGAAACTATTTCATTTATATATAAAAAGATCAAATAAACTTACTTGTTTTGTGTAAAGAATTGAACTTTGATATTTCATACATTTTTATCAGCATTGTTTTCGCCATTTTGTGTCATGACGGTTTGTAACAGAATTTCAAATTGGTATATAATGTTGCCTATTTTGTAATCACATATAAAAATAATATTTCATCTAAGTGTATGGTTTGTTGAATGAATGATCATCATAGATCGTTTGTTTTCATGAGTTTTTGTAAAAGAATGATGTATTTATTTTAAAAATATTAAATAACGTTTTTCATTTGAAAAACTGTTTGAAATTATATTGTTGAGATTTTTCATTTCTTGGTGATTGCTCCATCCATATTCAGCAGTTGGCAGTATTGACCCGACGTCTTTAAATCGTGGAGGGGTTCGAAATCAAACATACAGGACCGTCTCTAGGATTTATTAAGAAATAAAAAGAAAGTATTTTTTTGATTAACAAATTTTCTTTTTTTAAATGTAAGGATTTTATTTAACTTTGGCGCTCATATTTGAAATTAAAATTGTTTAGTTTTTACTTTTGAACCCTACTTGAGATCAGGTAGTCTTTCATGCAAAGGTATAATTATTTCATAACCTATTTTAAAAACTTATAATATACCGGGCGAACAAAAACTAACAATAAATATGAACTAAACTAAAATAAAAATAATGAAGGTACCACAGAAGTACCAATCCACAATAATGTTATATTTATTATGTAGTTTGTTTTTGATTCAAAGCCGGTGGCCTGTAGACCTTCTCTCGTTGGGATCGAGATGCACGTATATAATTGATTATAACCTTTGTTAATTAATTATTATTATATTTGTGTTTGATATATATGCAAATTAAATATTCCATAAATATAAATCCGTTACTTTTTTATTATTATTATTCTAACGAAATAATGAAATGAGCATTCTTGATCTAAATTTATTATGGATAATGAATAAAAAAACACTGTTTAGAAATATGTTTAATAAAATTGTCTGAAATCAAATTTTAAATTATTTATTATACAAGAATATTCCTTATACCGCTACTGTGCGATATTCAGTCATGCACTCTGAATTTCTATTAGGCGGAAACAATACTGCGTCGGCGCATAGGAAAGTCACGTACGTTTTCAGATGTTTCAAAGCGAAGAGAACTGTAGCATTCACAGTCAATGACACAGATAAAATAGAAATTATAAACTTATTACTCAAAAAAAACTATACAATTGCATATACAAGTTAACATGAATGAAATGGAAATAGAATAGTGATGGTAATTTAGTGATTATACATGCATTATGATGAAGAAGTGGAGGATGAATGATACTTACGTATTATGTGAACAATAACGAGATAACCTTATTATTTTAGGTGAGTAGAATTTCAATTCGTTTTTTTATTATAGAGATTGGTTATAATTCTTAGATATCCATTAATGAGATTTTATATACAGCATCTTAAAATGCTTAGGCGTTTTTTGTTAAAGTTTGGTTCTGTATTTAAAGAAATTATTTATTACTAACTAATTATGTCTTTGGATTCAAAATTAATATTTAAATTATACAGACCTTAAGTCCCTACCTTCTGTAAAGCTATACAATGCGGCTACTGGAGTCTCCCCAATTCTTGAAGATTTATTTTTTCAAAGAAATGCACATTTCTGGGCGTTTTCTCGTTCTCACTATACACTTATACTTTCATTACTAAATAACTTTTGATATTCTATATTCAACTTTATTCAATTTTTTTAAAAATTATATCAACAACTTTCTATATGATGTTATCAGTTCAACCACAGACGCTAGAATCCCTTTTGTTTATCGAATCAACAAATTTTTTTTCTACTGGAAATTCAAAGCGACCTTGGTACTATTTATTACACAATAATTGTTTGCTTGGGAGTTTCTAGTTAGAAATCTTAAAACAGTTCTTTAAAAAGTCTTGGAGGATATTAACAGTTATGCACACATATGTTTATGGTCTCAAATTTTCCATAATTTGTCCTTTCCACTTGTGACAATAAATCGTTTCATTAATTTTCCTTGTCTTGATTTTATATAAACTATCTGTTATTTCAAAATTTGATTTTTATGTTAAATATTTTATTAGTTACCAATGAATTTCAATGAATCCAATGATTAATTGACATATAGCTTGGCTATGTTCCATATGTCAACCAAATATTAATTGTTTCATACGCTCTTTCCTGAATATGTTCTTTTATCATCATATGTAAATATTGATAACCTTTTATTGACTCCGATACTAATTTTATTTTATTTCAGATATCAAGTGATGATACGTTTTAATTACCAATATGATCATATGGCCGTGTTCAGAATGTTAATATATATATATATATATATATATATATATATATATATATATATATATATATATATATAGATTTTTTTAGGGAATTGCAGCAATAAAACGTATCCGCGTACTCTTTTAAGTATTTAATCCAAGCTTTCGAGTGAATTTTCACCCATCATCAGGGAAGCTACATAAAAATATACTTTGTTAAAATGATCTGAAATGTTATACAAAACACTATTTACTTACAAACTTACTGAGATTGAAACGTGATTAGCAGTGGTAAAAAATGGAATGGCCATCGACAGCACCAACAACTACGTCTATCAATAACTCACACTATATCACATTTCATTACAAAATAAAATTATTACACATTTTAAAAATTTTCCAAAATTCATTTTTGTTGAAGTCTGGTTATCGACCACGTGCTTGAAATCTCAATCCCACACTGACAGCAAATTTACAAGTTTATACATTATAGGTTATACAGCCAACTGGCTTATACATATTCAAACTATTAAATTTTCAGTTTTATACATTATAGGTTATACAGCCAATTGGCCTGTACCTATCCAATATACTAATATTTCTGATTTAAAATTTAACCATTGAGTTCACTCTATATAAATATGAAGAAAACTTTCAGGATATGCACCTTTAAAATACATTTGTATGCTTGTTTTATCGAGAGAACAACCTGATTGTCAAACAAAACTCTCCGACACAATGCGACCACCGCAGTGCGCACGCCCCACAGCCATTTGACTGATGAGATCAACGGCTGTGTGCGCCCCCAATGCATGATCATAAGGACTATTGAGCTAATGAGACTGAGAGCCCTCAATGCGCATAGAGAGGTCCACGACCCCATGATGACCTCTGTCTTGAGCATCCAAATGTAGTAAATAAGCAAAAATATCACTGAGATGTGTAGTATCAGTTCTATGATTTATGTTGTCCGGATTTCTTTTTATATGCACCATTTCAAGAAAGCTTCTTTTTGATTTGGTAAGTTCCATATCCAATACCCAGACAGACATATAGTTCATTGAATGACCTGTTTTATTGACATGTTCTGCTGGAGCACATCTTTCGGGGTGCAATCTACAGTCAGTTTTATGGCTAGTGATTCTATCTTTTGAGTATATTGAGGTTTGGCCAATGTATTTGGCATTACAATTTGAACAATCTGTACTGTAGATCACATCTGATTTCAGTTTCTGTGGGATTTTATCTTTTGTTTGTGAAAACAGGTTTCCTACGGTGAGTGCAGGTTTGAACGCTAGTCTTATGTTTGATGTATTACGAAACAGACGATTAAACTTTCTTGCTATGTCTCTATGCAATGGTAAAGTTATATATTGGGTTAAGTGGGTGTTGGTTTCATTTATACCTTCATCGCTACGTGGAGCCATCGTAGCTCCTCCAACTGATGTGTTGATTGTTTCGTTAATATTTATTGTGTTGAATAGGATCTTCTTAAGAAGTGGTTCTGGATATGAGTTGTCCTTGAAAAGGTGAAATAATTTTTTTTTATTTTTCTGATGAAATGTTATGTCACTAATGGCTAAGACCCCTTGTTTCATTTGTTTGACTAAGTTGATTTTTATCTTTTGATTGTGGTATGACCAATAGTTGTAGTAATGTATATCTGAACATTGCCATAACGGCAATCACAAGAAAATGGCCTTCAATAGCGCCACATTGCTCCAATGATTTGGAGTCTTTCGTCTCACTTCTGACTTTTGTGTTCAACAATAATTTTTTTGTTTCCAACACTACATTCTACAAACAAACCTTTGGAACACCAATGGGCAGTGAAATTTCACCCATAATTGTTAATTATGTTATGGACATGATTTTGGACTTTGTTATCCAGGTTCTTCCCTTTCAAACTCCACTTTATTAAGAAATATGTGGTCGACATCATACTGGCTCTACCAGGCACTAATCTGGATGAGCTATTATATTATTTTAACTCATTCGATCCACATATACAATTTACCCTAGAAACGGAAAACCATAATAATTCCATCCCTCTTTTAGACACGTTGATTATAAGACAAAATAATAACATTGTGATCGATTGGTAAAGAAAACCAATTAGCTCTGGTAGATATATCAACTATTGGTCATACCACAATCAAAAGATGAAAATCAACTTAGTGAAACAAATGAAACAAAGGGTCTTAGCCATTAGTGACATGACATTTCATCAGAAAAATAAAAAAAATTGATTTCACCTTTTCAAGGACAACTCATATCCAGAACCACTTCTTAAGAAGATCCTATTCAACACAATAAATATTAACGAAACAATCAACACACCAGTTAGAGGAGTTACGATGGCTCCACGTAGCAATGAAGGTATAAATGAAACCAACACCCACTTAACCCAATATATAACTTTACCATTGCGTAGAGACATAGCAAGAAAGTTTAATCGTCTGTTTCGTAATACATCAAACATAAAACTAGCGTTCAAACCTGCACTCACCGTAGGAAACCTGTTTTCACAAACAAAAGATAAAATCCCACAGAAACTGAAGTCAGATGTGATCTACAGTATAGATTGTTCAAATTGTAATGCCAAATTCATTGGCAAAACCTCAAGATACTTAAAAGATAGAATCACTAGCCATAAAAGTGACTGTAGATTGCACCCCGAAAGATGTGCTCTAGCAGAACATGTCAATAAAACAGGTCATTCAATGAACTATGAGTCTGTCAGGGTATTGGATACGGAACATATCAAATCAAAAAGGAATTTTCTTGAAATGGTGCATATAAAACGAAATCCGGACAACATAAATCATAGAACTGATACTGGACATCTCAGTGATATTTTTGCTTATTTACTACATTTGGATGCTCAAGACAGAGGTCATCATGGGGTCGTGGACCTCTCTATGCGCATTGAGGGGCTCTCAGTCTCATTAGCTGAATAGTCCTTATGATCATGCATTGGGGGCGCACACAGCCGTTGATCTCATCAGTCAAATGGCTGTGGGGTGTGCGCACTGCGGTGGTTGCATTGTATCGGAGAGTTTTGTTTGACAATCAGGTTGTTCTCTCGATAAAACAGGCATACAAATATATTTTAAAGGTGCATCTCCTGAAAGTTTTCTTCATATTTATATAGAGTGAACTCAATAGTTAAATTTTAAATCAGAAATATTAGTATATTGAATAGGTACAGGCCAATTGGCTGTATAACCTATAATGTATAAAACTGAAAATTTAATATTTTGAATATGTATAGGCCAGTTGGCTGTATAACCTATAATGTATAAACTTGTGAATTTGCTGTCAGTGTGGGATTGAGATTTCAAGCACGTGGTCGATAACCAGACTTCAACAAAAATGAATTTTAAAAAAAATTGAAATGTGTAATAATTTTATTTTGTAATGAAATGTGATATAGTGTGAGTTAATGATAGACGTAGTTGTTGGTGCTGTCGATGGTCATTCCATTTTTTACCACTGCTAATCACGTTTCAATCTCAGTAAGTTTGTAAGTAAATAGTGTTTTGTATAACATTTTAGATCATTTTAACAAAGTATATTTTTATGTAGCTTCCCTGATGATGGGTGAAAATTCACTCGAAAGCTTGAATTAAATACTTAAAAGAGTACACGGATACGTTTTATTGCTGCAATTCCCTAAAAAAATCTACACAGAAGTGACATTGTAACTGATCAGCAAAGACATACCTTTATATATATATATATATATATATATATGTATATATGCAATTATTATTATACATGAATGTAAAATTTTCCAATAATTCAAACAATCCTTTTATTATTTTTATTCACTATCCCTCAATTCTGGTCAAATGATTTCCTCAATACTTACTAATTTAACAGCTCAATTCATTCAATCTGCGTAGATAAAAATTTTTACTAGGTTGTGTCTACTGATACAACATACGTAATGATATATTACGTTTCTATCTGGAATTTTTACTATCAAGGCATCATTTCCTACAACTGCAGGAATGTGGCCACTGAACGGCGAAAACAATACATAAATACGCATTTGGTCATTTTAAAAAATGAGCAATAATTTTTTACTCATTACCAATTTAGTTGATTCCGTCTACTTGTTTAGTACATTTTCCCTTTTGGTAAAAATAGTTCCATATCTAGTGGTTTAATCAATGTACAGGTTGATTCTTAAGTAATGGGTCAAGATTCAGAAGACAAAAGGAATAGTATTTTCATTAACAACAATGGGTCTAAATCTGCTCGTAAGTGATATACAGGGATGATAAATTTAAAAAAATTAAATGGATTTGTATTAATAGGAACAGTTATTTTTCGAGATAATGACTTGAAAATTGGTATTAACAAGTTTCAGCTTAGGCAAACAAGAATATGAGAGGGGATTTGAGTAAACTCGTAGATGTCGCCACATGTGCCATTTCTAATAGATGAAATCAGCTACATATTTTTTGTCACTCATTAATATATAACTCACTTATTTAATTTGGATAGCCTCATCATTTCTGTAAGAAAAAGGTATACTTCTTTGATCTTCAAAATATCAACCGTTTTTGAGAATTTTAATTTAAATATTTCACCGCATGGCCCCAATGGCTGTACTTTACATTTATCTAACCGTAATTCATAATAATATTAAAATGAAATGATACAAAAATCAAGTTATAAATCATATTTATGTTTATAAAATACTATACTCCCGTTAAAAAAAATACGGACAACATTCAGAACAGACTTGAGCTAGAGCTACTTATGAGAGCTCTTTTCTAAAACCTAAAAGTGAAACCGTGAAATACAAATATCTCAAAAACGGTTAATATTTTGAAGATCAAAGAAGTACACCCTTTTTCTACAGAAATGATGAAGCTATGCAAATTAAATAAGTGGGTTGTACATTTAATGAGTGACAAAAAGTTTGTAGCTGATGTGGCGATCTATGAGTTTACACAAATCGTCTCTCATATTCTTGTTTGTTCTTGCTAAAACATGTTCATATCCTCATTATCTCGAAAAACAACTGTTTTATAAACAAAAATATATTTAATTTTTTTCTATTTACCATTCTGTATCTCAGTAAGGAGCAGACTTAGACCCATGGTTGTCAATGGAAATATTATTATTTTTGTCTTCTGAACCTGTTGTTACAACTTGGCCCACTACTTATGAATCATCCTGTATATTTTTGGACACCTCGTAAAACATGCCAGGAATTACAAGAGATCTGTCTGTTTTCGGTTGTAATAACCCAAGGACATTCATAATTGCTCGATTTTTATAACAGATTTCGAAAGCTTGTTGCTTGGAAACAGACCGACGCCGCGGACGGAGGTCTGTTGCCTATAAGCAACAAGCTTCAGAAAGTTGTTATAAAATTTTTGAGCGTTTATCAATGTTCGAGGGTTATTCGGATAGAAATTTTTTTGCTAATTATAGAAAAGAAGTACAGAGCAAAAACAATTTATAATTTCATCAATATTCTCGTCAGTATTATGACCAAATCGTGACATTTTGAAATATTAAATATTTGAGACGTCAAAATCGAAATAAATAATCGAATTGTATCCATAGCAACGTGATAGAGTGAAAACAGCCCATGCGATCTGTTTTCAGTATAATGTTGTTCTGATTGGTTGTGTTCAATCTAATGGCCTCAAATTAACTGATTTCAGTGGATTTTTACTTGAGCTAAAAATTTTCATATCAATTAATTTAACTTGAAACTCATTACCTAAACCTCTTTTATGATTAATAATTTTGTTGTTTAATAAGGTTAATATCTGGATATCTGGTATTTTTTTTTTAATTGTGTTTTTTGGAAATTATATTCAAGTACGAATTACTAATAAAATGATGAAATATGAATAATATTTTTCGATCTTACGGATAGAATAATAAAAAAATATCAACTGGTTATTTAAGGAAAAAAATCATGAGTGCTATTAGTTTAATCTTATATTAGAAACACAAATACTTAATTTTTTACAGTTTATCAATCAATTACGTAAGTGTATATATATATATATATATATATATATATATATATATAAAGCAAACACTCATTGACTTCGTCTTACTTAACAACGCCATCTGCTGTCGTATCGTTAAAGCAATTAGTTGCTCACAAAAAATAGTATTATTAGATGTCAGGAAGAGTCATATTCTTCAGTTGAGACTACTCAAACGCCTCCTTTTTGTTATTTTTCTTCCAAGTTTATGTTTAAATTGATTATCGATAAAACACGAATAAAATGACATTTTCTAAAAATGATTCCTAGCTAGATCGATTTATCGCCCCCGAAATCCCCTATATACTAAATTGTATGAAAATCGTTGGAGCCGATTCCGAGATTTCAATTATATATTTATACAAGAATTGTGCATTTAAAGATATAAGATTTGTCACAAAATACAGTAAAATGAAAAATGTTCACTTTTATATATAATAAATTAGTACTAAAAAGGTGATTATTGAAAAGCTACTTTTTCAGTGCCTTTTGCTACAATCTCTAGTAGCAAATTAGGTTAATGACATGAAAAGTATTTAAAAAAAATGCAATCCACACAGCCGGCAACACCGAAAATGGTGTATATGGCTGCCATCAGATACTAGAAATAGGTAAAAACAATGCTGGAGGTCACGAGCAGCGCGTAAGTAATCGCAATGTATACTTATTGCGACTGTGGAGAACCTTTGCAGTAGCTGCCTCTGGCTGATATTTTGCCAAACCATAGCAGTGGTCCATACCTTTCATTTGCGATATATATATATATATATATATATATATATATATATATATATATAGATATATATATATATATATATATATATATATATATAGATATATATATATATATATATATATATATATATATATATATATATATAGATATATATAAATATATATATATATAAAAAGAAGATGTAGGAATATCGCGTGATATGTTAACAACAACAACAAATATATTCATGGGTAATTCACGCAAAATAAAGGGCTACTGAAATAGAGTGGTAACCGTGGACATGCATGTTTCTGGCTCATTTTGCCTCATCAGCACGGCATAACCAAATAAGGATGTGAAATTTGGGAGCAACGATGTTAATCGAAACATGGGAAAACACAAAATAACGGATTTCAGCTGATGAGGCAAAATGAGCCAGAAACATGCATGTCCACGGTTACCACTCTATTTCAGTAGCCCTTTATTTTGCGTGAATTACCCATGAATATATTTTTTGTTGTTATATATATATATATATATATATATATAGATATATATATATATATATATATATATATATAAAACTTATCATAAGAAGTATTGAAGAGGATAAGACATGAATATATGAAGTTTGCAACTTTGGTAAGTAACAGGTGGAGATTACTTCCTTCGAACAGATAGAATTATCTTTTTTAATGGTAACAATATGAGAGAAATATATATCTCATATTGAATCGAACACCTATGAAATCCATTATTCCGCATAACTATAGAAATACATAAGAAATATTGAAATTATTTACCTTAAATTCCAGAATGTAATCAACATCTTTCATAAATTTTGATCATCTCCTTAGTAAATTATAAATTCATTTTCTTGTTAACGGCACAAATAATAAATTGTAGATATCATTTAGAATATCCAACATTGAATTTGATAAGAACATATAATTATTATTAGACAATAATAAACAGGATATTTGATAACAATATACAAACAAAATGACAATATCTATCTAAATGAAATAACAGAAGTGTCAATTAAAACTTCATGTCAGTTAGCACGGAATGATGATACCAGAAATATATTCAACCATAGAATTATTTATATTTCTGTATTTGGAAAGCAATAAGGATATTTGAAAAATTATGGTAACTGAATTAAATAAAAGGTCAAGTTTATATGAGATAAATATTGAATAATGAATAAGAATTTAATTGGAAGACATTATAAAAGGTTTTCAAACGGTAATGATTGTGAATTTATTCATATTTGAATTTAAAGTCGGATATATATAATCATTGTTTATAAATATAAGGTGTATTTTTGGAGTATTTCACATGTAAATAGGTGTAAAGAATTATTTTGAAATTTTACATGAACAGTAAATAACAATAGGAATAAGATTAAGACATTAAACGGAGTATTGAACATTAAACACATTGTGATATATCTAGTAAGTTGTTAGTGTTTTGTTCCAAAATAAGAAAGCCAACAACAACTAGTTTGTCGTTTTGGAGAACAGAAGAGGTTGGTGAGGGGATGCTAAAGGAAATGGACGCATGTGAGCAATTTTTAAAAAATCTAATTAAAATCTTTGGAAATTATTAGAAATTAAAGTCAAAACATATTGCAAACGTTAAATTATAACCTAGGAAACATGTCAAGAATAAAATATCATTAAATATTAATAATTTGTAAGAAATACATGCAATTGAACTTTGAGAGGGGTCGCTATATTTAAATTTTAAGAAAGTAATCACATTACAGTATTAAATACTTCATGAAAACATTGATAATCGTAATAAAAGCATTATCAGCCACGTTTAACAAAACGATTTAACAATATTACATCAACTTACCTGCTGTACAAACTATAGAGTTTGTTCTACAAGTTGCAGGAGATCCAGCTTCATTCCAGGGGTTAGCACAGGAGTAGAGTGAACAAAAGCTTCCCAGTGTTGTGTTCAGGTCAGTGTTTAAATAATTTATCTGGTTAACCATTATAAATTCAGACATAAATCACTAATTTGGCCAAATTTCACGTTGATAATTTTATATGTATAATAATATTCGGTATAAGTAATATAGGTTGTAATAATTTTGTTTAATATAAGATTTTCTTCACAGTTCACATTGCTTTTCAATTTTATGTCTGTTGGTAATTATAGTAACTAAATTTTGAGTCATCTGGTTTTATTTGCATGTCAGCCGCTAAATATAGGAAAAGGTTTAATACCATAAGCGTCGCATTGATGTGTTTCACATAATTTATTCACAGTTTTTGGAGGAGATGATTTTAATAGGATAATTATAAAGTGCAAATTTCATATATTTTTAATTCAATCCGGAACCCAACGGGAGTATAGAGTTATCATGCTCTCCATTAAACCATTAAATTAATAATAAAATATAAAAACTTACCCTGAGCTATCTATTCAACATTAAAAGCATAGACAAATTATAAATAAACATAAATCAATAAATTTTAATAATAATTACACTGATATATATATATATATATATATATATATATATATATATATATATCAATACGTTGCGTGCGTCAAATTATTCTGGATTGGTACTCCTGTGGTACCTTTATTATTTTTATTTCAGTTTAGTTATTATGAATTATAAGTTTTGGTTTGCCCGGTATATTAAAAAAATGTATAATATGTCATAAAATAATTATACTTTACATGAAAACTCTACGATCTCAGGATTGGGTTCATATGGTAAAATGAAACTATTTTAATTTTAATCATAAGCGCCAAAAAATAGACTCCTTGTATTTAAATAAAAAAAAATTTATCAAAAATACTTGCTTTCAATTTCTTTATAAAATCCTATAGAACGGTCCTGTATATTTGACTTCAAAACCCCTCTCTAATTGAGAACCGTCTGGTCAATAATACCAACTGTTAAATAATAAATGGAGCTGTCATCGAGAAATGAAATTTTTCAACAATGTATTTTTAAGTCTTCCAAATGAAAGACGTTATTCAATATCAAAAAAAAAACAAATACATTATTCATTTACAAAATCTTCATAAAAAAAACAACCTATCTACGATGATTATTCATTCAAAAACACATAGACTAAAATGAATGATTACTATATGTAAGTACAAACTATGCAACATTATATACACAATTAAAATCGGACGATGTTAACAAAATTCTCTATGATATAAGATGGCGGATAAAGCGATGGATAAAGTGTATGAAATATCAAAGTTCAAATATTTGCACAACACAAGGTAGTTTATTTAACCTTTATTTATTTAAATGAAATAGTTTTAAATACCTGTTCACTTTTTCTTCAATTCACCTCGTTGATTGTTTTTTAGATTACTTCTTGGGACACCACACAGTCCGTCGTGTTTGGGCAAAAATCAAAATTTATGTTATATTTCCTCTACATCAATAAATTTTAAATGGGATTCCATAGTCCAGCTTTTTGTGAAATGTATCGTGGAGATTCCATTCACACGATACAAAACTTACTTGCTTATACAGATAAAATTTTACGGTTAGTATGCTACAATTTTCACCAATTTCTTGTTAAATCTATGTTTATCAGCTTGATTTATAAATTTGTTTTGTTATATTCAAGGATAATGTATTTCTTTTATATTTACCACTCCAATGAGCTGCTTTTCTAATAGTTTTTGAATTATCTTCTCTAAATTTTACTTTTTACCTCATTCATTTTACCAAAAAGGAATTCTACCTAGTGAATAGTGTACATTATCAACAAACTTTTTTCATTAAAGTTTTTTCAGTTTTTAATCCGCTTGCCGCTGATCAAAATATTTCAAATCTAATTCACCAATCAAATTGGCTATAAAAATTCTTGTTGGCAAGTCCCACTTCAAGTTTCTAATTGCTCATTTATCCTTTTAGGACATTCCGTTTAATATTTTCAAATTATCGAATTTGATATATTACTTCCTTCAAAATAGATTCCAAAATATTTAGAAATGACAGCTCTTTTTATTTTAATTTGATCTATTCAGAATGACAATTCATTTCACAAACGTCATACATTTATAAACTTAATGTTATTATTATTTTGACTTTCTACCATGACATATACTAAATAATTATCTAAAGTTACCAGAGAAGTTTCTCTCAATATCTAATTAGTATTTTTGAAAGCAAATCATAATGTTTTGACTTTAACTGTGTGAGAAATAAATTGTTACATTTATACAAGGTAACGTTCAAAATTCTCTCTCTCAATGGCTAGAAATCAAGTTATATGCAACATATGTGCATTTACAAGATGTACTGAAAACTTCCTTTATGTTTCTTCGGTTTGATTCATGTTCATTCTCTGTCTTGAATGAGGAATGATACAGAATGTCTATATTTCGGACGATTCAAAAAAAATAATTTAAATTCTAAATCTTGTATTGATATATAGTGTGTAGTATTTCATTCCATATTATAGTATACAGAGTGTTGCAGGGTCCTTTCTATGTTAACATCCCCTAAATTTTGCCTTTATCAAATTTTTATATAAGGAAAACTTTTATGAACGCAAATTTTGCTTCAAATATTTCCTTTTTTTTGAAATTTCTCCATCAATTATTGTATATGGTCCCTCAAAAGGTGGTTTCAATTTTGCACATATTTGTTTATTTTTGTCTGATACCCTTAGAGCACGGACGATTTCTGAATCTCCTTTATTAAATGTCGTTTTAACTTTTTCCCTTTTTTCCATTCTTCGTAGATATTTATTTGCATTGTTTTGCAAACTTTTATTTACTCTTTCCAATACTTCTCCAAATTCTTCTGAAGTATTTATTTTCCATTTGGTTTGAGGTCTCAATTGTTTCATCAAATAAATTGGACTTTCCATTGTAACTGTGTTTGGTAAATGGTTTAAATTATTTTGAATTTCTTCTATGTGTGATCTTCCCAATTGTTAAGATTTTGATTCCACAAAGTTATTCTCAGAAACTTTATCACTTCTCTTATGTACCTTTCAGATGGATTTTAAGATGGATGTCGAATACTGATTGTCTTCAAATTTATTTGATTTTTACCACAGAATTTTCTAAATCTTTCATCTGCGAAATAGTTAGTATTATCTATCATACAATTTTCAGGTCTTATAATTTCTTGCATATATTCTGATAGTTTTTCCACGATGACTTTACTTTTTGTTGTTTTTGTAGGGTACAATTCTACGAATTTGGAAAATAAATCAACCACTATTAAAATATGGCAATTTTCTTGTTTACTAGGTATTAAATTGCTTAGGACATCTATAGCAATTATTTCCCCACATCTCGTTGTCAATATAGATTTTGCTATGTCCTCATTTCTTCTATGTTTGCTTTTTCCCAATTGACAAATATGGCATGTACTGGTGCTCAATTTTGCGATACTTTGGTCCCCTATACTAATGTAATTTTCTCTAAATAGTAACCATAATTTCCTTCTCCTATATGTCCATTTCTTTTATGTAAATTCTCCAAAATTTTCTTAGCTAAATTTTCTGTTATTATAAATAAATCTGTTTCCCCATTTTTTTTTATCCATGTATCTTCTTCCAAATGTCCTCTTCGTTTCTGTTTGTCAGTTAATCCCATTTGATCTTCGATAATGCTGTTTAAAGAAAATATCCCATCTGAATCTTTCATGATATTTACCCCAATTTTCACAATTCTTTTGTTTTTATTATTATCCCCCTTACTTCCTCTGCTCAACGCGTCTGCCACTACATTTGTTTTTCCTGGAATGAATCTAATTTCAAAGTCATATTCCTGTAATATTAAACCCCATCTATGAACTCTACTGTTGCCAAATCTGTTTTTTGAAATTGTTGTTAGTGAAGAATTATTGGTTTCTATGGTAAATTTTGCTCCAAATAAATAAAATCCAAATTTTGTCACACAGAAAATTACACTTGCCAATTCTAGTTCTGATACCCCATAATTCCTCTCATAATTTTTCGTTACCCTTGATACAGAACATATGGGTACTTCCATGCCATCCTGTATCTGTAATAGTACTCGTGCAAACCTCTATTTGGATGCGTCCGTAATATGAATGGTAGATCATAATTAGGATGATAAACCTCTAATTGTTTTTTAAATGCTTCCTTTGAATCATTAAAAGCCATTTCTGTCTCATCAGTCCACTTCCATTCATTATCCTTCTTCAAAAGCCTCATTAAGGGTATTTGTTTCATGCTCAAATCAGGTATCATCCCTAAAAATCCTCTCAGAGATTTTAGGTTTGATGGTCTCTTATACTCTATTATCGGTTGTATCCTCTCTTCATCCATGGACATACCATTTTGGTCTAGTGTATAACCTAGGAAGCATATCTCTTCCTGATAAAATTTGCATTTATTTTGATTTATTTTTTAACCTGCTCTATCTAATTCTTTTAAAATTATTTCAATACGTTTTAGGTGTTCTTCTTCATTATTCGAGAAGATCAATAGATCGTCGATATAATGAAGTGCTAAGTCTTCAAATTTATTCAATATTTGGTGTAATACTCTAACCAAGGCAGAACAAGCACTTTGTATACCATATGGAGCTACACAAAATCTGTACAACACACCATCAATAGAGAAACCTGTGTAATCTCTACTATCTTCATCCAAAGGAATTAGCCAAAAACTGTGTTTTAAGTCAATTTTAGAAAATATTTTTGTATTCGTAATGCGCCCAAAAATTGCTTCCACATTCATCGGAGCCTCGTATTGTGGTACTGTGTATTGATTGATGTTTCTTGCATCTAGGCATAATCTTAATTCACCATTTGCCATCTTTACGACCACAATAGGGTTTACATATTTTGTGTTACATCTCTCTATAATACCGTCCTCTAACATATTTTGTATCTCTGAATCAACTTCTTTCCTATATTTAGAAGGTATGGGATATGTTCTCATTCTGAAATTTTCTATTCCCCTAACTTCCATCTTATGTACATAATTATTTGCCATTCTCATCTCTTTTTTAATCAATACTTCATACTCAATTATCAAATTCTTCACTTTCTCTTCATATTCCTTATTTCCACAAACTTATCCCAATTCTTCCATAATTCCACTCCTTTCGATATTCCATAACCTCTTATTATCCTCTTCAATTGCCAATACTTCCATATTTCCACTCCTTTCTATATTCCATAACTTCTTATTATTTTCTTCAATTGCCAATACTTCCATATTCTCTTCCTCAAATTCAATTCTATTACCATTTAATTCTATCTTCATCTTCTCAAAATCAATTATTGCCTTATATTCCGTTAATTCATCTATTCCTATAACTATGTCTGTTTCTAAATTATCTACTAACAATAATTGCACTTCAACTTCTTTCCCATCCTTTAATTCAATCCTTTGTATTATAGATCTGCTAACTTCACACAATTTCTTTCCATTTGCTCCTATTAATGTAGTTTTCGGTATTTTGATTAGCTTATTTTCATAATTCTCAATATTTTCTTCTATTAATTTTGTTTTAATTATGGACGCTTCCGAACCTGAATCTATTAATATTTTGACTTGTTTCCCATTTAAGTTTCCTTTAATTTTTATTAATCCCATTATTTCTTTCAATTCCAAATCTTCCCCAAATTTAATATATTCCCTTGGATGTTCATATGTACAGATGATATTTTTTACATTTGGTATGTGCTCGATCCAAAATTTTGGTCAGGCTCTTGTTCAGTGATTATCTCCGGTTCTACTGATATTACTCTCTCTCCTCTCCTTTGGATATTGTTTACCCTTCTCTGTCCTCCATTTCCATTTCCTCTTTCTTCCTAGTCCTAGTCTTTTCTTTGTTTTCTATTTTCTCCTCTTTGTCGGTTTTCATATTGTCCACTCCTGTTATTTTGTTCTCTGTAATTTTGTTCTCTATAATGGTTATAGTTGTTATTATTATATCTTAAGTTTCTGTTATAGTTGTTTTGGTTGTTAAAATTTCTGTTATAATTATTGTTATTTCCTGAATTATTGTTATAATTATTGTATCTGTTGTAGTATCCATTGTTATTATTCATATTGTTTATGTTATTTGTTTTATTATAATTTTGTTCATGATTATCTCCCCTGCTATTTTGATTATTTGTATTTTTCTCATAATTATTGTTATTGTTGTTATTGTATTGATTATTTCTATTGAAATTGATAGTTATTATTATATTGATTATTTCGGTTAAAATTATTACTATTATTATTTTTATTCCTATTATCGTTATTATTATCCACTCTATTTCTCTCTAGTCTTTGTAAATAGCTACGCAGTTGTTCAATGTTTTTAACATTCTGAATGGTAATTGTTTCAGTTATCTCGCATTTAAAATGTCTAGATATAAACATGATTATTCCCTTCTCTGGTATGGGTGGATCTAGTAATTTGGCATTCATGAATATTTTCATAGCATAATCATTCATGCTATTTCCTCTACCTGCATAATATTTGCCTGAGTAAAGTTTCTCTCTTACTCTTGCTTGGGCACTATGTCCCCAGAAATATTTTATGAATCTTCAAAATTATTAAAATCTTCCTCCTTACTTCTGTACCATACTAACGCATGATTATCCAAGTTTTCTCTTATCATTTCTTTTATGTCTTCTTTATTTTATATATTTTTATTTTATTCTTTAGAATTTTTATAAACACCTTTGGGTGTATTTTCCTGTTATCCCCTTCAAATTTGTGTTCCCCTCTATTTCCAATATAATTGTTTATTATCTTCGTCCCCATCACTCCATTTCTCACTTCTTGGAAAATCCTATCTCCTCTTTGGTCATGTTTTTCCTGTAAGTAAAATAGCCTTTCTTCCATGTCTTCCAATTTTCTTGTCATTTCCAGTGTTTCTTTTAATTGTTCTTCTTTGAGAATTCCACATCCAGTTTGCTCAATTTTTCCTTTCATAACTTCAATTTCCTTTTGTATTTCCCTAATCCTCTTTTCTGTTTTTATTTCTTCTTGCTTTTGCTTTTCTTTACATGCTCCTTCAACATTTTGTTGAAATTCAGTCAAAGTTCTGTCCCATTTTCACTCTAGATTTCCTATTCTTTCTTGGGTGTCTTGAAATCTCATTTTCATTTCCTTAACTTCTCTTCGAATTTCTCCTTTGAAATCCTGTTCTTTCTCCTCTATTTCCTTAATTCTGTTAATCTGTAGATTTTCTATTTCCGTGATCCTTCCAATCACCTCTCCTCTTATTTCTTGTTTGGTAAATTCTATTTTATTTTCCATGTATGTATTTGATTCCTCCAATTTCTTCTCAACATGTCCCAATTTCTCTTCCATTAATTTTATTATTAGGTCCTTACTTTGTTTTATTTCTTCCTTATTCTGGTCCATCTTGATATTCATTTCTTGTTTTATTTCTTCCCTATTCTGGTCCATCTTTATATTCATTTCTTGTTTTAATTCTTCCTTATTTTTATTCATATCTCCCTTAGTATCATCATTCATACTATTCATATTCTCATTTTGTTTATCCATTTTTCCATTTATATTTTGTTTCATTTCTAGTATCATCATTTGAAGCATACTCATTACATCCATTTTCTTCTTTTCTTTTGATTCTTGTTTGTCCCCCTGTCCTGCTTCTTCTGACAATGGTGCATTTTCTTCTTCTTCTTGTCCTTGTTCTGCAATATCTCCCTCTGAATTTTTGTCTCCCCTGTTCCAAGTATTGCACCTGAAAATCTCCTCTACCATTACTCCTTTTTTCTCTTTCTTCATTAGATCTACTTTCAACTCCTACCTGCTTACCGTCCCTTAATGTCATTTTTCTTTCCATTTTCTTCATTTAATTTTTTCAATACAGTAAGAAATTTTTATTTCAATCCTTTTATCATTATTTACAAAATTTTTATATTTGCCCCACGTTGCGTGCGTCAAATTATTCTGGATTCTTATGTGTGTAATTTTAATGTTTTAATATGAATAGACTTTCTATATTTGCCCTACGTTGGGCCGACAAAATTATTCTGGATTGGTACTCCTGTGGTACCTCTATTACTTTTATTCTAGTTTAGTTATTGTGAATTATAAGTTTTGGTTTGCCCGGTATATTAGAAAAATTTAAAATATGTCATAAAATAATTATACTTCACATGAAAACTCTATGATCTCAGGATTGGGTTCATATGGTAAAATGAAACTATTTTAATTATAAGCGCCAAAAAATAGAATCCTTGTATTTAAATAAAAAAAAAAAATTTATCAAAAATTTTTGCTTTTGATTTCTTTATAAAATCCTATAGAACGGTCCTGTATATTTGACTCCAAAACCCCTCTCTAATTGAGAACCGTCTGGTCAATAATACCAACTGTTAAATAATAAAGGGAGCTATCATCGAGAAATGAAATTTTTCAGCAATGAATTTTTAAGTCTTCCAAATGAAAAACGTTATTTAATATCAAGAAAAACAAATACATCTACGATGATTATTCATTCAAAAACACATACACTCAAATGAATTATTACTATATGTAAGTACAAACTATGCAACATGATAAACACATTTAAAAATGGGACGATGTTAACAAAATTCTCTATGATATAAGATGGCGGATATAACGATGGACAAAGTGTATGAAATATCGAAGTTCAAATGTTTGCACAACAGTAGTGAGTTTATTTAACCTTTTTTTATTTAAATGAAATAGTTTTAAATACCTGTTCACTTTTTCTTCAATTCACCTCGTTGATTGTTTTTTAGATTACTTCTTGGGACACCACGTCGTGTGTGGGCAAAAATCAGAATTGATGTTATATTTCCTCCACATCAATACATTTTAGATGTGATTCCATAGTCCATCTCTTTCTGAAATGTATCGTGGAGATACCATTCCCACGATACAAAACTTTACTTGCTTATACAAATGAAATTTTACGGTTAGTATGCTACAATTTTAACCAATTTCTAGTTAAATCTATGTTTATCAGCTTGATTTATAAATTTGTTTAGTTATATTTAAGAATGATGTATTTCTTTAATATGTACCACTCCAATGGGCTGCTTTTCTAATAGTTTTTGAATTATCTTCTCTAAATTTTACTTTTTACCCCATTCATTCTACCAAAAAGAAATTCTACCTAGTGAATAGTGTACATTATCAACAAACTTTTTTCATTCAATTTCTTTAGTTTTCAATCCGCTTGCCGCTGATCAAAATATTTGAAATCTAATTCACCAATCAAATTGGCTATGAAAATTCTTGTTGGCAAATCCCACTTCAAGTTTCTAATTGCTCATTTATCCTTTTAGGACATTCCATTTAATATTTTTAAATAATCGAATTTGATATATCACTTCCTTTAAAATAGATTCCAAAATATTTAGAAATGACAGCTCTTCTTATTTTAATTCGATCTATTCAGAATAACAATTCATTTCACAAACGTCATACTTTTATAAACTTAATGTTATTATTATCGTGACTTTTTACCTTGACATATACTAAATAATTATCTAATGTTACCAGAGAAATTTCTTTCAACATCTAATTAGTATTTTTAAAAACAAATCATAATGTTTTGACTTTTACTGTGCGAGAAATAAATTGTTACATTTATACAAGGTAACGTTCAAAATGCTATCTCTCAATGGCTAGAAATCAAGTTATATGCAACATATGTGCATGTACTGAAAACTTCCTTTATGTTTCTTCGGTTTGATTCATGTTTATTTTCTCTCTTGGATGATGAATGATACAGATTGTCTATATTCCGGACGATTTCAAAAAAAATAATTTAAATTCTAAATTTTGTATAATGGTGTATAGTATTACATTCCATAATATAGTATACAGAGTGTTGCAGGTTTCTTTCTATGTTAATATATATATATATATATATATATATATATATATATATATATATATATATATTGAACCACATATCTTATATATTAAAGAGTATCAGCTGTATGAGAATATTTTGCTTAGTATTTAAAATGGATTGAAACTATGTAATTAAAAACACATTAAGAAAACCACAATCATAAGTAAAAATGTATATAAAATCAGAATATATTAAATCATTTGTTTACAATAATTAAAAGAGCAACAATGAATATAAAGAAATTACTTTAATAATTGTCTAACGTTTGTAAATGCTCAACAAGAATAGTGGAGAACAATAAATCTACCCAATATGGATGTTTAGTTGTCATGAATGAATCAGCTGTCTCATATGATATTAAACGAGTTTTAGTTATCTAATTTAATATAAGTATTAGTTGAAACAGAATAATATAAATCATGATCATATTAAGTATAAAGAATTAGATAAGTACTGTGTTTTTTTTTATTTTACGTGAGCAAAATAATCCAAACAAAGCGAGAACCCGAACGGTAGAATGAGTCTCATACTTCCGAATATAATATGATAAATAATAATTATAATATAAATTAATAACTGAGCTAGCCACACAACAACAACAAAATCTAAATAAAAATCTATATAAATAAATATTAAATTATTATTATATAATAATTGGCACCCAAAATGTGGGGCAATGTAAAATTTTTGGTTACATTTGTAAAAATTTAAAACTTTATTAAGATGGCAAAACGCATGACTTTGAGAGATGGAAGGCAAGTAGGAGTAGAAAGTGATTCAGGTGAGGAAAGGGAAGGAAGAAGTCATGGAACGGGAGACTATCAAGCGGTGTATTTGGAACAAGGACAACAAGCGGAAGGTGATGCACAGGAAGAAGGTTTGACTGATGAGGAAGCTGTGGAACGAGAAGAGAGGAGGCAAGAGAGCAGGGAAAACATGGGAGAACAAGTACAAATAGAGATGATGAAATGGTGGAAATGAAGCAATAATTAATGAACAAAATGGAGGAGAATAGAAAGACAGACAAGAACGAGATGAAAGAACTCATGAATGGAAATATGAACACAATGAGGGGAGACATGATCAAAATGGAGCAAAATTTGAATGGACACAGTGAGGGCTGATATGAACAAAATGAATGGGAATATATTCTATCTTATATATTAGAGAGTATCAGCTGTTTGAGAATATGTTGCTTAGTATTTAAAATGGATTGAAACTATGTATTTAAAAACACATTAAGAGAACCACAATAATAAGTAAAAATGTATATAAAATCGAAATATATTAAATCATTTGCTTACAATAATTAAAAGAGCAACAATAAATATGAAGAAATTACCTTAATAATTGTCTAAAGTTTGAAAATACTTAACAAGAATAGTGGAGAACAATAAATCTGCCCAATATGGATGTTCAGTTGTCATGAATGAAACAGCTGTTTCATCTGAGATTAAACGAGTTTTAGTTATCTAATTTAATATAAGTAATAGTTGAAACAGAATAATATAAATCCTGATCATATTTAGTATAAAAAAATTAGATAAGTTTAGAAGAGGAAAATATCAATGACATAAAGGTAATTTATATGTCACAATTTATATCAAATTTATGGAATCAATGAATAATTAAATGATGATGGATTTAAGGAAATATTTGCTACTATAGAATTTAAATAGTATAAATAACCAAAGCAAAAGATATTATAAAAGAATTCATGTTCATAAATATAAATATTATTTTCAAATTGTCATAAATGTCAAAACAAAACTAGACATTGCCATATCGAAATATAACAATGAATTTAACTATCTGTAAAATACTTGTTGTATTGAAATTCGTTGAATTATAAAAAAACAGATAATTTTCAAGTGAAATTCACACACACATATAAATATATATATATATATATATATATATATATATATATATATATATATATATATATATTAAACTGATATGTAAGGTGTGTAATTTAAATGTTTCAAAACAAATATACTTTCCCTAATTTGCCCTACGTTGGGCCGACATGTTAAACTGGATAGAACGGGGAGAGAAAGAATGATTTATAGTTATTATTCTTTTAATTTACATTTAGTTTTGATTCGCCCGGTATATTGTAAAAATTTAAAATTTTATTACTAAAATGGTTATATTTTAAAACATGAGAAACTCTTTAACCTCAGAGTAGGGTTCAGGTATAGAGAAACAAAAATTCAATTTATAATATGAGCGCCTAGATTTGATTAAATATCTCTGTCTTCTTAAAAATTTTGTTAATAAAAATGTACTTGCTTGTTTAATAATACGTAATAAATTCTTAAGACGGTCCTGTGTTTCAAGTTGAACCTTTTTACTATTCACAGATGTCAGTTTAAACTACCAACGGTTCAAACTAGATGGAGCCATCACCACAAAGAAATAAAATATATCAAAAAACAATTTTACAATGTTCTTCAAATTAGAAAGAACGTTATTTAATATTTTGAATAGACAAATACATTGTTCTTTTACAAGACACAAATTAATAAAAAACCTACTATCTATTATGACCACTCATTCAAACAAAATCACGTTCTCACATGAAAAAATTATCTCTATATACAAATCCAAAATAGGCAACATTTAATACAAATCTTATAATACTGAAACTTCTATATAAACGATTATTATATCAAAATGGCGAAACACAATGGTTGTAAATGTTTGTTTAATACCAAAGTTCAATTTTTTTCACTAAATTGGTAAGTTTTATTCAACCTTTTTTATGTATAATGAAAATAGTCTAAATACCTTATTCCTGTATAGTAATTCATTTCAATTATCCTTTACTTTATTTTAGGTTACCTTCTGGAAATTGTCACATCACTGGTCCAGCTTACACAAAATCAGGAATCAATGCTATGTCCCGTCCACATCAATACATTTCAGTCCAATTACATAATCAAAAGCTTTCAAATTGTTTCTTAGTTTCTACATCTGCTTGTTTAAATATATAATCTACCATATCATAAGTACAATGTATCTCTCTTTTCTGAATTTTGATGCCAAATATCTTATTTTTCGAAAAGTTTTCTTAATTCCCAAAATTTTGCTGCTTCTCAAATTTTCTACCACCCAAAAAAGAATTTTACCTAGTCAATAGTCTGTATAATCAACAAACTTTTCTCCTTCAATTTTTTTATTATTAACAACTACTTGTCGCAGATTAAAAGTTTGTTAAATACATTCCACCAATCAGATTTGGTTATCAAAACTTTTCTTTATAGATTTCATTTCAAATAGTGAATTGTCCATCTATCAATTGAAAACGCTTTGTTTTAAGGTTCTTTAATGATTTTAACTCATATTGTGTCTCTTAAATTATATTTCATTTAGTTTACAAAATGACATTTTCCAATTTACAAAATATGTGTTCATAATGTCAAACCGTTCAATAAATGTCACATTCCATAGAATTAATGTTTTTCAGTTTACTTCTTATATCGAAATGTTTTTAAATATTTATAAAATCTTATTTACATGTCCTTCAAACCCTAATACTCATTTTAAAAAGAATCTCACTATTTATTTACCTTGACAATAAAAATAAAGGATTATCATTTCCATTTGTATATGTAACAACGTTCTAATATTCCGTCTTGTAGGTTTATAGAGATTTTGTTAATTCATTTCACAAATGTTTTTTCAAATCTTATTTTAAATTATACAGTTAGATGCTTTCTCTATTGAATAGTACATGGTACAGATTGTCTCCTTTTTTAGATAATCTTTTAAAAAAAATGAAATTTCAAAAATTTTTATTTCTTGAAATAAGTAGTTTTTTTTATTTTATGTTCGGTATACAGGGTGTTGTTTTACTCTATGTTAATATATATATATATATATATATATATATATATATATATATATTATATATTAACATAGAGTAAAACACCACCCTGTATACTGAACATAAAATAAAAGACTACCTATTTCAAGAAATTAAAATTCTTGAAATTTGATTTTTTTTTAAAAAGATTATCTAAAAAGGAGACAATCTGTACCATGTACTATTCAATAGAGAAAGCATCTAATTGTATAATTATAAAGAAGATTTAAAATAAGATTTAAAACATATGTGAAATGAAATAACAAAATTTCTATAAACCTACAAGACAGAATGTTAGAACGTTATTACATATATAAATGGAAATGATAATCCTTTGTTTTTATTGTCAAAGTAAATAAATAGTGTGATTTTTTTTAAAATGAATATTAGGGATTGAAGGATGTGTGAACAAGATTTTATAAATATTTAAAAACAAGACTATATAAGAAGTAATATGAAAACATTAATTCTATGGTATGTGACATTTATTGAACGGTTTGACATTATGAATACATATTTTATAAAGTTGGAAATGTCATTTTGTAAATTGAATGAAATATAATTTAAGAGATAAAATATGAGTTAAAATCATTAAAGAAACTTAAAACAAAGTGTTTTCAAATGATGGATGGACAATTCACTATTTGAGATGAAATCTATCAAGAAAAGTTTTGATAACCAAATCTGATTGGTGGAATGTATTCAACATACTTTTATCAGCGACAAGTAGTTTGTTAATAATAAAAAAATTGGATGAAAAAAGTTTGTTGATTATACATGCTATTCACTGGGTACTTTCTTTTTTGGGGTGGTAGAAATTTTTGGAAGTATCAAAATTACTTTAAATTAATTAAACTTTTCGGAAAACAACGTTTTTGGTATCAAAATTCAAGGAAGGAAATACATTGTACTTGTGATCTAGTGAATTATATATCGAAACAAGCAGATGTACAAACTAAGAAAGAATTTGAAAGCTTTGGATTATGTGGTTTGACTGAAATGTATTGATGTGGACGAAATATAGCATTGATTCCTGATTTTGTGCAAGCTGGACCAGTGATGTGGTAATTTCCAGAAGGTAACCTGAAATAAAGTGAAGAAAACTAATAATTGACGTGAATTACTATACAAGAATAAGGTATTTAAACTATTTTCATTAAACGTGAAGAAAGTTAAATAAACTTACCGATTTAGTGCAAAGAATTGAACTTTGGTATTAAACAAACATTTGCAACCTTTGTCTTTCGCCATTTTTAAATCATAGACGTTTATATAATGGATTTCCTATTATAAGATTTGTATTAAATGTTGTCTATTTTGGAATTGTATATAGAAATAATTATTCATCTGAGTACATGATTTTGTTCGAATGAGTGATCATAATAGATAATAGGTTTTTTATTAATTCGTGTCCTGTAAAAGAACAATGTATTTGTCTTTTCATAACATTAAATAACGTTTTTCTATTTTGAAGAACATTGTAAAATTGATTTTTGATATATTTCATTTCTTTGTGGTGATGGCTCCATCTAGTTTAAACCATTGGTAGTTTAAACTGACATCTATGAATCGTAGAGAGGTTCAACATTAAACACAGGACCGTCTTTGGAATTTGTTTGGTATTATTAAATAAAGCAAGTACATTTGTGATTGACAAAATTTTTATGAAGATAGAGATATCTAATCAAATTTAGGCGCTCACATTAAAAATTGAATTTTTAGTTTTTCTATATCTGAACCCTACTCTGAGGTTGAATAATTTCTCATGTTCAAAGTGTAATCATCTTAATAATAAAATTTTAAATTTAACAATATACTGGGCAAATTAAAACTAAATATAAACTAAACTAATAATAACGTTAAATCATTCTTTCTCTCCCCGTTCTATCCAGTTTAATATATATGTTTTGAAAACTTCATTAAGTGGTGCAATTGTGAGTATAATTCGACAACTCAAGAAAGAATGTGATAGGTGGAAAAATGACAGGACAAATTTTGATCAACTAAAATTAAACAAAACATTATTGAAAATTGGTGAGCTTAGAAACAATATAATATTTGTTGAATAAAAAAGTGACGATCGAAAGGAAGCGTTGGTAGTTGGTTCTTGGCGTCGAAATAGCGAGATGATGATGAGGAATTTTTCCCGAAATTTCAAGTAAAATCACGAATTTTCATGATCAAAGCTATAGATTCCTAATAAATATAAAACTTAGTACACTCACATGGGTTTGTATCCAGTTTTGCCGTGAGAATATCCAAAATTCTCAACAAATTATGCAGCTTGAACTTCGAAAGGCGTATTTCTCTTTTCAGACGATTAGATCCAGAGTCCAGACATCAGGTGGGTGCTTCTTTAAATATTATTGGCCAATAATAAGAATAATAACTATCGAATATAAATTCAGTGACTATTTCCATGTATATAATATTTCTTGAGTCTATATAATCGATCTATAAAAAAAGAAAAGACTTTATGTAGTGTATTCAATAGACGAAATTTCAATATTATTTAAAAAGACCTATTCTGTAATAAAATAATGTTTGTACTTACGTCATTTCGAATCATATAAGAAAATGCATCTCAATCCATTCATATAATATTTCCATTTGTATATATAATTTTGTAACCTATTTCTTCCGAATAATTCTATCTTTTGTATGTATATAATTTCAAAACATAAATTCTTTTATACAAACTCCTTCACCACCATTATAACGTGAACGAACTTTATGTATCTAATATTCACGCAGATGCAAAGCATCTCTGAGAAACGTTCGTTCCGTCTCGCATTCATTCGTTTTTAGTGAGCATGCGCATAGGATGGTGCATGATATCATTTATGACAATGTTTTAGTAGTTCCATAGGCGTCACAATTTTATAAATATATAAATAAAAATTCCGTTATAAAATTAAACCATTGAAAGTACTGTGTTTTTTTTATATTTTACGTAAGCAAAATAATCCAAACAAAGCCAGAACTTGAAGAGTAGAATGAGTCTCATGCTTCCGAATATAATACAATATGATGAATAATAATTATAATATAAATTACTAACTGAGCTAGCCACACAACAAAAACAAAATCTAAATAAATATCTATGTAAATAAATATTAAATTATTATTATATAATATATATATATATATATATATATATATATATATATATATATATATATTTGTGTATAATTTCTTGCGATTCGGTCCTTAGTAATATTTAAAATAGACACTGAAACATCGTGTATACTCAATTTATTTTAACGTTTCTGCTGCAATCCAAGCCTTCATGAGAAACTACAAAAATCGTATAATAGAATAAAATTTTCAAGTCTGCCTTATTCACTTTAACAAAACAATCAATTGTGTATAGTACTAACATTTTTAGAACAGTAATTTTCTCCATTGGAAAGTCACAATCGTTAAAAACATTTAAAAACGGCCATTCCCACATAACATTTAAAATTTTTTTAATTATAGCCGAACAATCATCAAGCAACACATTAGAATACGTACATATATAAATATATATACATATATATATATATAACAAAATCAAAGAGAATCATGGGTAATTCACGCAAAGTAAAGGGCTACTTTGCGTGAATTACCCATGATTCTCTTTGATTTTGTTGTTTACATATCACGCGATATTCCTACATCTTTTTTATATATATATATATATATATATATATATATATATATATATATATACTACAATAGCCCTATTTCATTCTGAAATGAGCCTGAAACATAAGACCATTTATTAGTCACAAAACAAAAAAAAGTAATGTCAATATATCTTACATATTCTTCTACAACAAATTCGAAAAAAATAAGTTTTCCCAATATACTCGTATAAGTATCAAGGAACGGAAAATGTGTACATATTATACATAAAATACGCAGTTACAAAAAAACTTCACGGAAAAAAGAATCATCTTCTTTATATTAAAATCAGTAACAAATTATTCTAGAATAATCGGCTAGGAAATTATATACATTAAAATAACAACAAAAAATATTTATACAGATTTTCCATAGTTCACATATCATATGACAGAATGTAGATATATAAAACAAATAAACAAGATTTTAATAGTAAGAATTAAACGGCGCAGTTTTGAACAACTATAACAAAATACCCTAATTCATAATTAAGTGAAGTAACAAACTAATATAGACTAATCGCCTGAAATAAAAATTTATAAATGAAATAAATTACTTATTTTTCACTTTTTCGATTGGCTCTTCCTCCTGTTCTATCTGGAGCATTTTTGAGCCAATTGAGAATAGCATTATCTATTTCCGAGTTTGTCGCGTTTGCGGTTGCCGGGTTTCTTCGAACTGCTCCTTAAAAATATTAAAATGATGATGTAAATAAATGTCGCTCAAAAGAAAATCATTTGAAATAAAAATTAAATGAAACCAAAATCTTGAATTAAACTGAATATATAAGTACTTGCAATAAGCATTCAATTTGAAATGGCAGTGGAAAGTAATGAGAAGTAGTATTTTAAAATCAAATTACCATTTTGTTGAAGTAATCTTGAACTTTTGAAGCTCCTCGTAGTCTTTGAAACGGAGCTGATCATCCAGTTGTTGATGCTAGGTCAACTTATTATTGTTTGATTCCAAAACTAGGCTTCTAACATCCAATTCAACCGTTAACATGTCGCGCAGCAGACGTTCCATCATTTTTAAAAATTATGTGTTTTAATATTTACATTTAAGAAGCCGATAGTAAATTATATTAATTACTTGAAATTTCTTCGCAGTGGCATTCATCACTGCCTTGATCGTGATTAGGTTTAGGACTACCAAATAGAGAGAAATAATTATTATTTTGTGGTCTGTCTACTGGCTTTAGTTCAGCAAATAATTTTTCCTTTGGTTCATTTGACGATTTTCCCTTTGGCTCCTTTGGAAATTTTGGAGGAACAGGAATAATTTAATGATCTCTATCATCGCTTGAATGAAAATGAATGAAATCTTCGTCTCTTTTGCTTCATTTGTATGATTTTTTTTGTAAATTTCTAGTTTCAAAGTCTGCTTGTGAAAAATCATCGTCTTCTAGTTTTCTTAGCTTGAAACTTGCCTGCTCATAGTCATCAAAAAATACAAAAAATCATAAATATACTTTTTAAACTTGCTTATTTGATGATAATTATGACTGAATTATTATTATTATTATTGATTACTTACCACTACTATGTTTTACCACGACGGCGCATTTGAGAAATTTATTTATTAATAATAACCACTTTTTCTCTTAAAGGGTGAATTTCAGGTAGACGGGCCACTAACAGTATAAAATGCCATGCTCTTCAAAAATCAACTACTTGATATTAAAGCCATGCTTATCTCCCAATTTGAGCTTTTCTCGGGAAAATCAACAATTATTCGGTATCACCCACAATGATGGTAATCCAATAAAATGATAATGATAAACCCATTCCCATAAAAATCACTTGAAATATGACTTAAACTAGTTTCAGAATTGAATTTTAAAAGTAATCCTACAAATGAACATTGTAAATGTTGAATTAAATTTAATTTTTTTTGAAGGACGCCCTTTATGTTACTGCATTTTTGGATTTTGATTAAAATTCCAGGGTTATTCCATTAATTATGCCTTATAACCAAACTCAACAGCTTCGCAAATATTCAGTTATAACTTTATATTTTTGCATCTTTGACCAGGCTTTAAAACCTTTGACATCTAATTTCAGAGGAATCACGATTTTACATTTGGATTATCTATTTTAACTGGTTTTTGAGATTTAACTAATTTATACATGAAATTTGCTTGGAGTTTTAATCAAAATCCAAAAATGCAATAAAATATACACGGCATCGCATATAAGGAAAAATAACTTATGTCAAAAACAATAATATAATCTCTAAATTTTTCTACCTATAAGCTAAAATAAATTGACTATACCTACCTACAATATATAAGTACTGTGAATAAAAAATTGAAGAAAATGGTTCAGTGGACAACAAATATAGTTAATAAAATGTGGCAATAAAATTGCTTTTGAAACAATTTCATCACATAAATTGCAAATTTCAATATTGCTAAGATGTACTCCAAATAATGAAATAAACGAACTATTTGTTGGGTGATTCAGGCATGGTTCTATAGTATTAAATTTTTCGCCTCAAATGAAAATTTTATTTGACTCTGTAAAGAAGCAATCAATAAGCATAATTTCATTATTTTCCGAAATTCCATAATTATTTTCACCATTAGCAGAAATTGTTACAAAAAAGTTTGAGATAAAATAATTTATCACTACTTTCAATAATAATGACTTTTCTTAAAATAGAAATTTCACTTTTATTGGGTTCTGTGACAATGATACGACCTTCACGAATTATATTTACAACTTGCTGTAAACTTTGGTTACATTTTCTAAGTAATTTCTTTGATAACCCGAGATAGTTTTCGAAGCAAAAACAATGTATGTTATTTAATGTATCAAATTCTTTTGCATCTTGTGCAAGATGCACTAGAGCAAATACAATATAAATTCCAAAATCCAATAAGCAACGAATAAATTAGTGGGTATTGCACGCAAATAGAAGAAGGAGTTACTGCAAAGAGTGGTAACCGCAGACATCCTTGCTTCTGGCTCATTAGCCGTCATCGGTACGGTACAACCAAGAAAAGATGTGAAACATGGGAGCAAATGTGTTGAATGAAACATGAGAAAATATAACAGAATTCAGCAGGATAGTCAAACACAACATTTGTGTCAGTAATATTAAAAGATCTCGAATATTCGAGACAACAACCAACATAGACACGAAGGTGCATATAACACTCCCGTCTGAAACTTCCGACCCATATTAATGAAATAATAACAAGATGTACGAATAGTGCGTGACATATGAACAATAAGCAACGAATAGATTAGTGGGTATTGCACGCTAATAGAAGAAGGGGTTACTGAAAAGAGTGGTAAGCGCAGACATGCATGTTTCTGGCTCATTAGCCGTCATCGGTACGGTACAACTATCCTGCTGAATTCTGTTATATTTTCTCATGTTTTATTCAACACCTTTGCGTCCCATGTTTCACATCTTTCCTTGGTTGTACCGTACCGATGACGGCTAATGAGCCAGTAACATGCATGTCTGCGGTCACCACTGTTTTCAGTAGCCCCTTCTTCTATTTGCGTTCAATACCCACTAATATATTCGTTGCTTATTGTTCATATGTCACGCACTATTCGTACATCTTGTTATTATATATATATATATATATATATATATATATATATATATATATATATATATATATATATATATATATATATATATATATATATATATATATAAAACTAGTGAATATTGGGGATTGCAGCAAAAAATTGGAAAAGATATACTCTTAGCGGAAAATGTCCAAGCTTTCGAGGATATTTGTCCTCATCATCAGGGAAACTAGAATGAAAAAACAACAGTTAAATACTGTGGTCAAAGAGAATAATTAAGAAAGGTACGGAATTCTCGAAGTCTTCCATTTCGATTGTGAATTGGATATTAGGATCAAAGCTATTAAATGTATCCAGAAGTTCATCAAGGCCTTCTCGAGGAAGTGCCAAAATAATGTCATCAACATACTTTTTTATAAAAAAAGGAGTAAAAGAAAGAACAGGTATGACTGTATCCAGAACATCGTCCATGACATATGCTGCTATGTTCTGGATACAGTCATACCTGTTCTTTCTTTTACTCCTTTTTTTATAAAAAAGTATGTTGATGACATTATTTTGGCACTTCCTCGAGAAGGCCTTGATGAACTTCTGGATACATTTAATAGCTTTGATCCTAATATCCAATTCACAATCGAAATGGAAGACTTCGAGAATTCCGTACCTTTCTTAGATACAAAATTTATTCGTAACAACAATATAATTATTATAGATTGGTACAGGAAGCCATGCAGCTCTGGTAGATATCTTAATTATCACTCCTACCACAAACATTCCATGAAAGTGAATTTGGTTAAACAAATGAAGCAGAGAGTACTCAGAATTTCAAATAATGTTTTTCATAATAAAAATCTTAATATTTCACTTAACCTTTTCTTGGATAACTCTTATCCAAGACCTTTATTGAATAAGATATTATTCAGCACATCTAATGCTGTGGATTTGTTGCATGAAGATAGCCATCCTAATTTAGCCCAGACGGATGTTGGAACTGATGTGTCCCCTTCTCGACCGGTTTTCGCTACTTTGCCATATATGAAGGACATAACTCCGAGACTTGCCAGATTGCTCCGTTCATGTGGTGATTTTAAAATTGCTAATAAAACTGTTCTTTCAATCAGATCGATTTACTCTAGAGTTGAAGATAAAGACCCCTTGACTTCACTTACTAACGTGGTGTACAGTATTCCTTGCAGAGATTGTGATAAACAATATATCGGACAGACTTTAAGATCTCTATCAAACCGTATAGTTTCACATAAGAGTGATGCTAGATTACACCCAGAGAGGTGCGCGTTAGCTTTTCATGTAAATTCTCTTGATCATCAGATGAATTATGAGGCTGTGAAGGTGTTAGCGACTGAGTCTAACAAAACGAAAAGATCATTCTTGGAAATGGCTTTTATTTCACAAAACAATAATGTAATTAACAGGAAAACTGATATTGATCACTTAAGTGAGATCTACTCATTTTTGTTGTCCTTAGATACTAATTTTACACATCAAGTGGTGGGAAATAACTATGTTGCTCCTGACAACACCTCCCTTATTACTTTAATTCAATAATAATAATAATAAACTTACTTTGAATGTATTGGTGTTGGTAGATACATTCAAGTAAACAAATAATTAATTAAACCTCATTTTGAGTGTATTGGTGTTGGTAGATACATTCAGATTGGAGAACTATTAAATTACTTAATTACTATATTTATTATTACATATTAATATTTCTTTTCTGTTGTCTTCTCTTTTCTTCCTTTGTGTTAGTCAAAACGAAGTGATGTTCTCTACGCACTCTAAACATAATAAAAATGAGAGCGTTCTCCTAGCTCTGTCTCACATTTTCTTTCTCTCTTCCTCTTTTCAACAATATTACATCTTCTCATTACACCAATTGTTAGCCCTACAGCTGCCATAACGAAAATAGTGGCATTGTCCCACAGCTCATTATTGACGTTGGTAACACTGTTTGTCTCTTGTCACATCCCTTTTGGAGGCAAAATATATCATTTCCTCGCCGGCGTTTAGTATGGTGACACATGAAGATGAAATCAATGGTTTTATTTTATAAAATGCTGCGACAATTACAATTGTTGCTATGACACGATTGATTAGGCAGTTGGTTCAATTCCTACTTGAATATTCCACAATTTACGACTTGTAGTTTACGATTTTACATCTTTATGGAATCTAACCTCACTTCGGAGGTAAGTACACACGTGGTTGTGAATTTCATTTTTAATTATTCTCTTTGACCACAGTATTTAACTGTTGTTTTTTCATTCTAGTTTCCCTGATGATGAGGACAAACATCCTCGAAAGCTTGGACATTTTCCGCTAGGAGTATATCTTTTCCAATTTTTTGCTGCAATCCCCAATATTCACTAGTTTTATTCCTAACTAGTCAGCAAAGACTATCTTTCTTATATATATATATATATATATATATATATATATATTGAACTTATCGTAAGAAACAGTAAAAAGAATGGAACAAAAAAGTATGGAATTTGCAACCTTGCAGAGTAACAGATGGAAATTAATTGTTTCACACAGCTGGAATTATCTTTTCTAATGATGATAATATAAGAAGAATATATATTTTCTTTTGAATTGAACATTTATTATATTAGTTATGCTTCAAAACGAAAGAGATACATAAGTAATAGTAAAATTATTTACCTTAGGATTTCAGATTATAAACTGCATTATTTTCATAAAATTTTAATTATATCTTAATAAATCATAAACTCATTTTCTTGTATATAGCAAATGATAATTTGTATCCAGTATTTCGAACATCTAACAATGAATCTGAAAAGAAAATAAGTTATTATCAGACAATAATAAATAGAATGTTAGATCACGATATATACCAACAAAAGTGTAATGTTTATATTAAAAAGGAGATAACTGGAGTGACAAGTAAAAATTTCATGTCTGTTAATGAAGTACACTGAATGTGGAGGTAGATTCTACCATAGAATTATTTATGTTTGTGAAATATTGAGAATAGAAAAATATGATGACTGAAATAAATAAAGAGCCAAGTTTGTAATAGATAAATATGTAATGATGAGTAAAGATTTAATTGAAAGGCATTATGACAGATATTTGAACATTTTAGATTGTATATGGATTGATATTGTAATTTAAAGTCGAATAGATATAATTTTGTTAATTAAAATAAGGTAGATTTTTGAAAGAATGAGTATGTAAATAGGAATGGTAAATTAGTTTGAAATCTTACATCAACAATCCATAATCATAGAAAAATATAAAGACATTTATCGACATATAAAACATTAGATAAGACAAAGCATATTCTATCTAGTATGTAGTAAGTTTTTTGTTTTACAAATAACAAAGCGGACAACAAAAAGTTTGTTGATTTGAAAAACAAAAGAAGTTGGTGAAGCGAAGCTAATGGAGAAGGATGCATGTAAGAAAATTTTATAAATTTTATTTTATATTTGGGAAATTATTAGAAATTAAAGTCAAAAGACATTGCAAACATTTAATCAATATACATTGAACATTTTGAAAAGAAAATACTTGGAAATAATAAGAATTTGTGGGAAATATAAACATTTCAAATTTGAGAGGCGACGCTACCCGAATTTTCAAAAAGTAATCACTTTATAATGAGAAAATACATTTCCTAAACCATTATCATCGTATCATAAACATTATAAGCAAAATATCTAAGTGATTTAACAAGAATTTACGAACTTACCTGCCATACAAACTATAGAGTTTGTAACTATAAGATTGAAGGAGATCCAGCTTTGGTCCAGAAGATTCCACATCAATAGAACATACTAGAGACTTCTCAATGTTGTGGTCAGGTTAGTGTTTTTAACGATTTATTTGGTTAACCATATCAAACTCAAACGTAATTGATAAATTTGGCCAAATTACACAATAAAAATTCTAGGTATAGAATAATAGTTGGTATTTGTAATTTGCACTGTATTATATATGTTTTAACATAAGTTTTATTCACTGCTTATGATGCTTTTCAATTTTACGCTTGTTTGATAATTATAGGAACTAAATTTGAGTTGTTGATTTTCATTTACATGTCATTTGCCAAACACAGGGCAAGGTTTCATAACACATAGGTGTTTCATATAATCGATTCACAGCGTTGATGGAAATGATTTTCGCAGGTTGTTTGTGGGATGCAGATTTCATATATTTTCTTGTTTAATTTTATCCTGAACCCAACGAGAGTAAGTGTTCTCATGCTCTCCATTAAATCATTAAACTAATAAATAAAAATATAAATCATATAATCTGAGCTAGCCAATCCAATTAAAAAAAAACATAGATAAATATCAACCATAGATAAATTCAATAGATAAATAACTATAATAAGTTAAAATAAATAATTATAAATGGCACCCGAAACGTGGGGCAATTAGGCAATTCAATATCCAAAAATATTATAAAATATAATTATAATTGACTCCAGAAACGTGAGGCGCGAGTTAAAAAAAAAATTTGGTAGACTGTTGATAAGAAAATAATTAAAATTATATATAAACAATATTAATTTTTTTATTGACTATATTAAAAATATAAAATGGAAAAGAGAATGATGTTAAGGGACGGAAAACAGGTAGGTACGGATAGCGGATCGGAAGAGGAACGAGAAGAAAGAAGGCATGGTAGAGGAGATTTCCAAGTACACTATTTAGAACAGGGACAACAACCTGAAGGAAATGTACCAGAGGAAGACTCGACAGGAGATGAAGAAGCTGAAGAAGAAGGAATGGATAGGAGACAGGAAGCGCCAACAAGAACAGGTAGAGATGATCATATGATGGACATGATGCAACAATTATTTAACAAAATGAACAAAATGGATGAAAAAATGGATAATATGAAGGGAGAAATAAGAGGCGATATGAACAATATGAAGGAGGACTTGAATGGAAATATAAATAGAATAGAGGGAAGCTTAAATGGGAAGATGGATAAAATGAGTGGGAACATAGACAAATTGGAAAAGAAAATTGAAGATGTGAAATTAGAAAGTATCAAGGAATTTAAGAAACTTAGGATGGAAAATGAAGAATTTAAAGGAAGAATCGATAAGGTGCAACAAAATATGGGAAATCTAAATAAAAATTTGAGAACGCAGATTCAAGACAATGAAATCAAAATCCGGGAAGAGATGTTGATCAAGAAATTCAAGAATTGGGTAGGTGTTTGGAAGAAAATTTATCTGGAAGCATTGTAATGGAAGTAAGTAAACAAAATGAAGAAATAATACAGAAGGTGGATCAGAAAGTCCAGGATTTGAATGTTAGACTGGAGGAACAAACAGGAACATATGAAAAAAGGTCAGAAGTTATGGGTAGATCATTTAATAGAGAATTAGAAGAGATGAATAGGAAATTACAGGAAACGGTGGAAGGAATGGAGGATACTGTGAGAAGAAATGGAGGAGGAATCATATACAATGGAAACATGGATGTAGGTGTTAAGTTCGATGGGAACATAAATTTAATACACCCAAAAGTTTTTATCAAAATTGTAAAAACTAAATTGAGGGGAATAAAGGATTTGATGGAGAAGAAGATAGCTATAAGAGGTATGTTATCAGGCCACGCATTACTCTGGTTTTGCAATAAAGAAGAGCAGATCAGAAACATGGAAGAATTTGAGAATCAATTCTTAAATTATTTTTGGGGGGAACTTCAACAAGCAAATTTCAGGGAAAAATTATATTTTGGCAAATTCGACTACAATAAAGGGAAAAATCTAAATTCGTATGCAATGCAATTGTATAATATGGCACAGTATTTAGAACCGGTGATGAAAGAAGAGGAGTTGGTATTATATGTAGGCAGACACTTTGATGCTGAAGTATCGGAGACTATTGCACTCCACAATATTAAAACCATGGATAGTTTGTCATGTTACCTACAGAGAATAGAGAGAAGTATTTTGAATGCGAATGGGATAAATAGATATCAAAATAGCAATGAAGAGGTAAGAAATGATAGGTCTAGGAAGAATGGAAATGGATTTTTCAGAGGAGATAATTACAATAGAAATTATGGAAATAGGAATTTTGAAAATATAAGAAACCCTGGAAATGGAGATAGATATCAAGGAAATGGAGACAGAAATAATGGTGGTAGACAATATGAAAATCGAGGAAATCAAACAAACTTTGAAAGAAGAAATTATGATGGAAATAGAAATGGAAATTGGAGACAGAATAGAGGGGAAGGAAGAAATAATTATAATGATAGGAGAAATTATAATCAGAGGAACCCAGAAAGAAACTACGAAGATGAAAACAATAGAGAGGAAGAGAGAAGACAGGTCAATCATATAATACAGGAACAGGAAGAATCAAATAATGATCAAAACCAGGAGCAAAACTTGGTAAGAAATTTTGCATAAATCGTCCTTACGTTCGTAATATTATCTATTCTTCTCATTATCAACATCCAAGAGAATTTATAGATGAAGGTTCACAATGTAATGAAAACATAAAATTAATTTTCATAGAAGGGTATTTATTAGATGTAAAATGTAAAATTTTATTAGATACAGGATCTGAAGTTTCAATAGTAAATCAGAATATAATAGAAAATGTGAAACGAGATGATATTACGGTGATTAATACTAACAAGATACCATTAGTAGGGGCGAATGATAAAAAACTTTATGAAACAAATCTAACTATTATAGTTAATTTAAAAATAGATGCAGAAGTTATCCCAGTACAATTATTGATAGTTAAAAATTTAAGATATGATATAATATTAGGAAATGATGAATTAAATAGACATAGGATAACTATAGATTATAATCAGGGATGCATTAGATATCAAAATTCAATTATACATTTTATTAAACAATTTTCAATCAATGATATACAAAATTCTGATATGAAGGAGATAAATCAAATTGGTGAAGAGATAAGAGTTTCAGAAGAGTTATGTAACAGAGAATATCAAGATAGAGTGTATGAGCTTCTACAACATCATAAGCGATTATTTAACGAGGAAGTATGTGTAGCATCTAGATATGTACATAAATTGGAAGTAACAGCAGAGATAAAAAATTTCAAAATAAAAACATATCCAATACCATACAGGCTGAAGACAGAAGTATATAATGAAATCACAAAAATGTTGAATGATGGAATTATTGAAAGATCTAATTCTCAATACATCAGTGCCATCACATGTGTGAAAACAGGAGAAATTAGGTTATGTTTAGATGCTAGAAATATTAACAGCTATACAAAGAAACAATATGAAAGTCCATTGAACATAGAATGTATTTTTGGTCGAATTACAAAAGCTAATATTTTTTCAAAACTGGATCTCAAACACAGCTTCTGGTTAAGTCCTTTAGATCCAAAAAGTAGGCCATATACAGCTTTTATGGTGGATGGAATTGTTTATCAATTTTGCGTAGTACCATTTGGGTTACAAAGTTCTTGTGCAGCACTGGTACGAACTTTACATACTATCTTGAACCAATATGAAGACTTCACATTGCATTATATCGGTGATATTCTTATATTTTCTGAAACAGAAGAAAAACATCAGGAACATTTAAAAATTATACTTAAAGAATTGGAAGAAGCAGGATTGAAATTTAATTTGGATAAATGCCAATTTTATAAAAAAGAGGTAGAATATCTGGGATATATTCTAAGTGATACAGGAGTAACAATGAATCCAGAAAGAGTTGAAGCGATACTGGAATATCAAACACCTAAGAACCTAAAAAAAATTGAGGGGATTCCTTGGGATTCTAAATTATTTCAAACGACTAATTCCAGACTTAAGTAGAAGAGAGATTCCTCTAATTGAACTATTAAAAGAGGACACAAAATGGAAATGGGATGAACGACGGAATAAAGCTTTCCAGGAATTAAAAGAAATATTTTTGAAGAAACTCAAAGTTTATCACCCACAATATGATAAACCTTTCATTTTGAAAACAGATGCATCTATGGAAAGATTAGCAGGAGTTTTGATACAAATTCAAGATGAAGAGGAGGTTCCCATAAGTTTCATATCCAGGGTAACAAAAGCAGCGGGAAGAAAATATTCCATAACTGAGTTGGAAATGGCTAGTGTGGTATTTTGTGTAAGTGAATTAAGATTTTTCTTACTAGGAGCGAAATTTACATTAGAGACAGATCATCTAGCACTAACTTCCATGTTAAAAAACAGATATGCGAATAATCGTATACATAGATGGATTCTACTTCTACAAGAATATGAGTTTGATATAAAATATGTACCAGGAGAATTAAATATTGTAGCGGGTGCATTAAGTAGAGTTAACGATAATGGAAGCGAGCCAAGAAAATTTCGAATAGGAGTAAATACATTACACCAAACTGAAGGAATATTTACTCTAGCAAAAGTAAAAGAAGATCAAAGACAAATAGAGAATATTAATACTAGAGGAGCAGTTAAAATAGAGGATGTATGGTATAAAAAAATTGAGGATAGAGAAGTATATATAATAACAAGAGATTATGCAAAAGAAATTATTAAACATTTACATATAGAAAATGGACATATAGGGACAAGAAAATTGTGGATGTTATTTAGAAAGAATTATATAGCTAAGAAAGATTTAAGTATTGTAAAAGAAGTTTGTAAATATTGTGAGTTTTGTCAAATAGGCAAAGAAAAGAATTATCATAATTATATGACAGCGAAATCTATTATAACGAATAAACCGTTGCAAATAGTGGCAATTGATTTCATAGGTAATTTAATTAAAAGTACAATGGGTAATAAACATTTATTAGTAATGGTTGATGTATATAGCAAATATGTTAAAATATATCCATGTAAAAGGACAAATGCGAAAGTCGTAATCGATTGTTTTAAAGAATATATAGAAGAGTTTTGAACACCAGAAACAGTGATACTTGATCATGCGACATATTTTGAGAGTAGAAAGCTAAAACAATATACTGACGATAAACAAATAAAATTACAATTTATAAGTATCAGGAAACCAAGTTCTAATCCAGCAGAACGATATATCAAAGAAATTAATAAATATTTAAGAATGTTATGTCAAGAAAATCATAAAAAAATGGGATGAACAATTGGATAGAACTGAAAAATTCATAAACGAATTACCACACGGAGTAACGGGTGAGAATCCAACATATATTATGAAGGGGATACAACCATAACGTCACTGGATTTTAAACAGACAGTCAACAATGACAAGTGTACTCGAAAAGGTTAATCGAAGAATTATACGGAATGCTGAGAAATATATTAAAAAACAAGATAAAAAGAAACGTAGGATAACACAGTTTAATAAGGGAGATATGGTGATTGTCAAATCTTTAAGAATGCCAAAGAAAGATGAAGAACAATGTGCTAAATTATTATATCCATTCGAAGGTCCGTCTATCATAGATACTGAAAACGGTAAAAACAGTTATCGTTCAATATATCCAGGTACTGAAATATTAAGGGGTATCTTTAACATAGAACACATCTATAAATTTTATTCTTGAGTAATATGTAGTGAAACATGAGGAATAGATAATGTTACAAGTATTTAAACTCATATAAAATAAGTTGTTTGTAAATAGTAGATTAAGGTAGTATAATCACACAACCAAAAATTAGTATGGAAGTTTCTAATTATTTTTCTAGTAAATAGTGGAGGAACGATAAGTTTGTTTTAGGGGAAATTGAAATTTAAACAAAAATTAACCATGTCAATATTTATTAAATTTAAATTGGAGGGTATTTGAACTTATCGTAAGAAACAGTAAAAAGAATGGAACACAAAAGTATGAAATTTGCAACCTTGCAGAGTAACAGATGGAAATTAATTGTTTCACACAGCTGGAATTATCTTTTCTAATGATGATAATATAAGAAGAATATATATTTTCTATTGAATTGAACATTTATTATATTAGTTATGCTTCAAAACGAAAGAGATACATAAGTAATAGTAAAATTATTTACCTTAGGATTTCAGATTATAAACTGCATTATTTTCATAAAATTTTAATTATATCTTAACAAATCATAAACTCATTTTCTTGTATATAGCAAATGATAATTTGTATCCAGTATTTCGAACATCTAACAATGAATCTGAAAAGAAAATAAATTATTATCAGACAATAATAAATAGAATGTTGGATCACGATATATACCAACAAAAGTGTAATGTTTATATTAAAAAGGAGATAACTGGAGTGACAACTAAAAATTTCTTGTCTGTTAATGAAGTACACTGAATGTGGAGGTAGATTCTACCATAGAATTATCTATGTTTGTGAAATATTGATAATAGAAAAGTATGATGACTGAAATAAATAAAGAGCCAAGTTTGTAATAGATAAATATGTAATGATGAGTAAAGATTTAATTGAAAGGCATTATGACAGATATTTGAACATTTTAGATTGTATATGGATTGATATTGAAATTTAAAGTCAAATAGATATAATTTTGTTAATTAAAATAAGGTAGATTTTTGAAAGAATGAGTATGTAAATAGGAATGGTAAATTAGTTTGAAATCTTACATCAACAATCCATAATCATAGAAAAATATAAAGACATTTATCGACATATAAAACATTAGATAAGACAAAGCATATTATATCTAGTATGTAGTAAGTTTTTTGTTTTACAAATAACAAAGCGGACAACAAAAAGTTTGTTGATTTGGAAAACAAAAGAAGTTGGTGAAGCGAAGCTAATGGAGAAGGACGCATGTAAGAAAATTTTATGAATTTCATTTTATATTTGGGAAATTATTAGAAATTGAAGTCAAAAGACATTGCAAACATTTAATCAATATACATTGAACATTTTGAAAAGAAAATACTTGGAAATAATAAGAATTTGTGGGAAATATAAACATTTTAAATTTGAGAGGGGACGCTACCCGAATTTTCAAAAAGTAATCACTTTATAATGAGAAAATACATTTCCTAAACCATTATCATCGTAACATAAACATTATAAGCAAAATATCTAAGTGATTTACAAGAATCTACGAACTTACCTGCCATACAAACTATAGAGGTTGTAACTATAAGATTGAAGGAGATCCAGCTTTGGTCCAGAAGATTCCACATCAATAGAACATACTAGAGACTTCCCAGTGTTGTGGTCAGGTTAGTGTTTTTAACGATTTATTTGGTTAACCATATTAAACTCAAACGTAATTCATAAATTTGGCCAAATTACACAATAATAATTTTAGGTATAGAATAATAGTTGGTATTTGTAATTTGCACTGTATTATATTTGTTTTAACATAAGTTTTATTTGCTGCTTATGATGGTTTTCAATTTTACGCTTGTTTGATCATTATAGGAACTAAATTTGAGTTGTTGATTCCCATTTACATGTCATTTGCCAAACACAGGACAAGGTTTCATAACACATAGGTTGAATTACTGTGTTTCATATAATCGATTCACAGCGTTGATGGAAATGATTTTCGCAGGTTGTTTGTGGGATGCAGATTTCATATATTTTCTTGTTTAATTTTATCCTGAACCCAACGAGAGTAAGTATTCTCATGCTCTCCATCAAATCATTAAACTAATAAATAAAAATATAAATCATATAATCTGAGCTAGCCAATCCAATTTAAAAAAAAAACATAGATAATATCAACCATAGATAAATTTAATAGATAAATAACTAAAATAAGTTAAAATAAATAATTATAATATATATATATATATATATATATATATATATATATATATATATATTTTGATAAATTAATCCATCAAGAGAAAGGAAATCAGCATAGGATGAAACAGGTATTATTGCACTAGAATTAATTTAAAACAAACATCCAGTATATTGTTATGTAGTAAAACAGCATTATCATATAAGCTATTTCAATGATCTAAACACATAGGCATCAATAACATGAATTTCAAATAAAGAACTAGAGCAAATTAAAAACAAACTGTAATTGTCATGCAACATACTGTATATAATAATATTTACAATAATTACCTTTTAAAGTGCGCGGAAATTTAAGTAACAAGTGATATTGTGAAGATTTGCCAGAAAAATGTTTAATAAACCAACAATATAAAATCTTTATCTTTGATTGGTTATCCATGACATAAGACATAATAATACTAAAGCAATTTAAGAATTTCATAAGAAAAATCAAGACACCATATGTTATATAAACTTATTAGAGTATAAACAGTTTGATAGCAACGGAGGTTAGCAACGAAATTTATTGAAAACGATTGAAGGAGATAGATATTTGATTAAAATGGAAGCAGACATGTAATAAAATTTGAGAAACTAAAATAGAAATTAACAGGGAAAAATTAGAAAGTTTCTTGAAAGGACCATATCAAAACCTCCAAAGGAATTAACAATATACAAATAACCCAAAATAATGCATTACAAGACATGCAAATTGGAGATACGATGAATGAAATGGATACCTGTAATACATTATGTGATATATTAACTGAATTGGACACAGATAAGTTATTTCATTTATAATTCATTTTGCGTTACAATAAACAACTGAACTTACTAATATTTCATGTGTTTGAACGTTTACAAACATGGTAGTTTATTCGTTTAGTTATAAGTATAGTTAATATAAACTTACACGTTTTTAGTATTAGTCACAGTTTACAAAGATATCTTTGAAGAAAAGCTTGATGATTTAGTCACACAGTATATAGTCAGTAACATTATAATTCTTCATTTCCTTTTCAGAGTAACTAGATAAATTCACTATTTGATATAATAACTATTTGAAACTTTAACTATAAACATTTATTATAGGTTATAATTACGTTTACTTATGAATAATATACATACTACCATAGATAAATAGTTTTAATACTACTAAAATCATCAAGTAATATTTTAAATTGAGTCGTTATTTGTTTTCATTTTTCATATCACATATCTACGTTCTTTATTTGATATTATAAGCAAGTAAGAGATGTCGATATTTTTTTATATCTTAGCATTAAATTCAGAAAACATTCTATGTTGTTTAAATTAGATAACCAATAATACACCATTCAATATACGGGTGGATTATAGTTGAATGAAGCTAGTGCCGGACTCACCCATTATAAATCAAAACTAAAACAAATTTTAAATAGAGTCTCAATAGTCGGGAAAATAACATTTATGTTTAGAAACAAATCATAATCAGTGGCGCAACATATTAAATTTAAAACTAAAGAGCATTCATCATAGTACAAATAATTTATTAAGAGTTAAAAAAAGACTAGGAAAATAAATAATATAACAATTTTGATGAACCCAAATGCGTGGCAGATGACAATTTCTGTATTTATATATTGATAAATAATAATCTACAACAATAATGGCACCCAACTAAAGGGCTTCATAATACTTTACAACCACTCACTAATATCCAAAGTGAGACACAAATAACTATTACTTCCATTTATCACGTTATATATTTGTTAAAATTTAATAACAGTAAGATTATCAAAACAGCATTGAATTTATCATTATTAAAATATTTATTTAAATAATAACTACAACTAAAATTTTATATTAATTATAAAAAAAAGGAATATACAATAGACATGGGCAAGAAAATAACAGACCTTACAGAAGATGAACATAAAAAGGAATTACAAAATAGAAGACTTACCATTACCGGAGATAAAACAAAAATGCTCAAGAGATTAGAAAAATCAATTTTAGAGGAAGGCATTGACCCGAATACTTATGAATTTGGAAAAGAAAGACAAGAAGGGGATTTCGCCAGAATTATGATACAGGGTGATACAGAAGAAAAGGAGGAAATGGATCCATTAAAAAGACTTTTACAAGAAATGAGAGAGATGAGAGCGGAGCAAAAAGAAGAATTAGCTAAGGTAGGCAGAAAACAAGATGAACAGAAGGAAGAATTGATGCAAACGAGAAAAGAACAAAACGAAACAACAAGAATACTCCAGGAAAAGATGGATAAGTTCATTAATAGATTACAAGATTTTCAGATAGATGTTGGAATCAAATTTGAAGAAGTAGATAAGAAGACTTCAGAAATTAAAGTAAGTGTAGAAAATATTGAAAAAGAACAAGTTTTATTTGAAAACGAAACAAGAAATAATTTAGATGGAGTAAACAAGAAAATTATCAAAAATGAAAAACAAATTTTAAGAATAGAACGAGATTGTATGAATAGAGTTGAAAACACACCTATGGATAATATGAATAAGAACATAGAAGAAAATGTAGAAGAATTGAAACGATTATATGAAATAGGACAACAAAAGATCAGAGAAGAAATTAACTATAAAATTCAAGCACCAATGAATATGGGATACTCATGTTCTATAGACAATAATAATAAATTTGATGGTAATATTAAAAGATTACATCCCATAATATTTCTTGAAATAATTAAAAATAGATTAAGACAAATTCATAATTTTGACGATATTAGAGAAATATTGCGTAATGCATGCTAGGTCAAGCATTAATGTGGTATAATAGTAGAGAATTTTCATTAAATTCATTTGAAGATTTTGAAATGGCTTTCTTGAATACATATTGGAGTCAGAGTCACCAATCACAATTGATTGAGAGATTATATTTTGGCAAGTATAACTCAGACAAAGGTACATCCATGACAAATTATGCCTTGAATTTGTATTCTCAAGCACACTTCCTAGAACCCAAGATAAAAGAAGAGGAATTATTATTATTTATTTCAAGACATTTTAAGCCAAATATATCTGAAGCGATAGCAATTCAAGACATAAGGACTTACGAACAGTTAAACAATTATTTAAGTAGGATAGAAAGAGGCATAACAAATAATACTAATAGACCTATTAACAGCAATACTTATGAGAATAGACAGAGGGTATCGAACAATAATAGGACAGATAGAGATACAAACTTTAATAGATATTATAATAATAATTGTAGAAATCACAATGAACAGTCTAGACCAAATATGTATAATTACCCTAATCAACACTATAATAAAGATAATAAAGACACAAGAAATTATGAAAACAGAAGTGGAACTTACTATAATAATGTAAACAGAAGACGATACAACGAAAACTATGAAAATAGACGTTACAATGAAAGGGATTATGATGATCAAGAACAAAACAATTATAGAAATCGCAGCAATTCAGACTCTAAAATCCAAAGAAATGATTATAAAAACAAAAACGAAAAACGAGTAAATTTTATTAATACACATAATATTCAGGAGAACTTGAGTACAGTTGATAAAAAAGAGTCCAGAGATATTCCAAATAAAATTATTACTAGACCCATAATACATGCTTCAGCTTCTGATGAAATTCAAAGGGCTGATGATCTTGAATCTTCAAGGGATTTTTAATCAGTAACGATGTTGTAAAGAATTTGTATACATATGTTCATCATAGAGAATTTTTATTTGATAATGAAAAATTAATTTTTATCAAAGGTACCATAGAAAATGTAAAGGTAAATATTTTAATTGATACTGGTTAGAATATTTCAATAATAAGTAAGAAAATCTTAGAACAACTACCAGAACTTAACAAAAACATTATCAAGGTACAGAAAATAAATCAAGTAGGTATTAACTCTAAAAAACTAACGGATATAAATAAAAGTGTGATCGGTAACTTGAACTTTAATAACAAAATTGTTACAATGCAATTATTATTAGTAGATATGCAATATGATGTTTTGATCGGCTCTGATGAATTACATAGAAACAATGTTATTATAAATTATGAACAACAAAAGATATGGATACAAGGAATGGAATTACCAATTAGTTACGAAGAAGAGGAGAAGGAAGAAGAGATGGTACATTATATTTTTAAAGAAAGTAATGAAAGAAATTTTAATAATAATTTTAATAAAAATAACGGACAAATAGGTAGGGGTACTAAGGTAGTAGGCAATGGACGTCCCAAAGATGGATTGAATCCGATAGGAATGGAATATATTTGTGATGAAAGGTACAGAAGTGAAGTAAATCGAATGTTAATTAAATATAATAGACTAGTGAATGATGAATCGAGAGTAGCTAAAGATTATGAACATAAATTAAAATTAAATAAAAATATTGAATATTTTAAATGTAAAACGTATCCAATACCTTACAAACAGAAAGAAGAAGTCAATAATGTTGTCCAACAATTATTAAAAGATCATATCATAGAGCACAGTACTACTTCTTACATAAACCCAATTGTGGTAGTTTTTAAAAGGAATGGGGATGTTCGTTTATGTTTGGATGCAAGAGACATAAATAAGTGTTTAACACCTGAATTTGAAAAACCATTAACAATCGAGGCCATATTAGGGAGAATTTCAAATGTATCAGTTTTTACCAAATTAGATTTAAAAAACAGCTTCTGGTTAATACCTTTACATATAGATAGTAGGGATTATACAGGATTTATTATAGATGGAGTAGTATACAGATTTTGTGTGACACCATTTGGATTAAATACATCTAGTTCAGCACTGCTAAAAGCGCTACATAAAATCCTTAATAAATACGAAGATTTCACTTTACACTATATATATGATATAGTTATATTCTCCAAAAATGCAACAGAACATTTAAAACACATTGAAATAATCTTGAAAGAATTATATCAGGCAGGACTGAAACTTAATATAGCAAAATGTGAATTTTTTAAAGACAAAATAAATTATTTAGGATATACCATAGACAAAGAATCAATATCTATGGATTTGGGAAGGGTTAAAATCATAAAAGACTTTAAAAGACCAACAAATCTGAAGACACTAAGAAGTTTTCTAGGTACTTTACAATATTTCAAACGTTTAATACAAAATCTGAGTGAACAAGAAATACCATTACTAGAACTGCTTAGAAAGAATGAAAAATGGTTATGGGATCATAGAAGAGAATCAGCATTTCAAGAAATAAAAGAACTATTCATAAATAATGTTAAAATCTATCACCCAGATTACGATTTACCATTCATTCTAAAAACAGACGCTTCAATAAATAGGTTAGCAGGAGTCTTAATACAAAATAAAAATGATTTAGAAATTCCTATCTCTTTTGTTTCCAGATTGACAAAGAAATCTGAGAAGAAATATAGTATTTGTGAATTAGAATTAGCTAGTATAATTTTTTGTGTTCAAAAATTAAGATTTTTCTTAGTTGGTAATAAGTTTACAATCGAAACAGATAATCAGTCCTTAACCCGAGAACGCTCGCGCCTGAAAAGTTACGTTGATGCTCGCGGCTGGTCGTTTTGACCGACTAGGAAATCCTTAAATGTCAGTATTTGTGTTGTTTATTAAAAGTATTGAGCTATTGATATACTTTTTATAGAAACTTTATTGGCTATAAACATAAAGTAGGTATGTTTTTGAGCAAAAATGGAAATGACAAACTCTTAATGCAATAAAAAAAACAAAGTGATATTCTTAACAAAAAAAAGGTGCTAATTTTCATCGTTTCCTACGCACCTTACACAAATATCTACCCTGTGTTCCTTGCAAACGTATCTTGAACAAGTTTGACAGGTTGTGGTGGTTTTCCTATTTTTCTTTGAGCTACAATATCCACATCTTCCTACAACACTATCAGCTCTTGTGGTTGGCTGCACAGGAATTCTAAGTACGTTGTGAGTACTGGTTCGAATATTCAAAGGTATATCCATTGTCAACCGCCTGTGTATATGCTCAGAACATAACTCCGTGGCAAGGCTCCTCAAAAATTCACGTCTCTTCTTGATTTTCTTTGCTTTGGTGTTGAACTCATAAATGAGCTGGCTGTTGATACCACCAATATTCATTTCACAGAAGAAAATTGTTAGTGGCCACCTAGCAGTTTTTCGCGAAACTGAATAACTGCCTTTCATCTCATCGACTTTATCTACACCACCCTTGTTTTTATTATAATACAATATAATTTTTGGTTTTCTGTTCACAGATTCCTCAACCTCACCCTGATGATGCATCGTCGATATCAAAGCAACCGTCTTAGGTACATAGGAAAGCAGAGTTATGTTCTTTGTAAATCCAAAAATTGTGCTTTTCACTTCCCTTTGTTTGGAATTGACGAATTCTTTTGGAAGCTCCCTTTTATTTCTTCTGATAGTTCCGACAATTGTTAATTTTTCCTTTAGTAAGTCTTGAGCCAGGTCAATAGAAGTAAACCAATTGTCCATGGTTATATTGCGTCCTGATCCCAGAATAGGGCCAACAAGCCGCTTGACAACGTTGGCTGGACTATTATTTAGCAGGAAAGGACCCTCTGCCTGCTTCCCAACATAAATTTCCATATTATAAGTATAATAGGAACACGAGTCCGCTAGAGAAAAAATTTTAATGCCATATCGGGCAGGTTTTCTTTTTATGTATTGCCGGAAACCGCAACGTCCTCGAAAACCTTCCAGCATTTCGTCTATTGTAGTATCTGCTCCAATAGTGTAATTTTCTTGACATCTTTTTACAAATCCCTCAAACGAATGCCTAACTTATCTGCTGTTTTTCGAGCTTCTCGGTCATGTATATTGTCGAACCGTATACAGCGCATTATAAACTGAAACCTAGACAAAGTCATAACACATCGGAAGTATTCTATTCCGGTGCCATCGGTGGCCCATAAATCCGAAAGATTTAGGTGTGAAGCTCGTGAAACGCCGGCCAAATACAACAATCCCATAAATGCTCTTACTTCAATAGCGTCTGTATCTCTGGCATCTCTTTCCCGTGTATAGTTAGCACGATCGGACTGAATTTTTATATTTGTACATAACACTATTTCTTCTATAACTTCATCAGGGAAAAATAACTTCCAAGAGGTTAGTGGTGTTACAGCAAATTTCGATTTGTTTGTGGGACCTTCCCGAAAACTTACAATATTCGCTGGTTTTACTTTTGCGACACGGCTTATCGGAGGATATTTACATCACAACATCCCAGATTTTCCCACATAATTCTCAAGGCGTTCAGATAAAGGCACATCGTCGTATGACTCATCATCATCACTCTCATTCTGATCAGGATCTGACTGCTCCGAGTTCGTATCATAGTCGCTTTCTTCTAGAATATCTTCTTCAGGGTTCGAATCACCTCCAACTATCTCTTCGTCTGTTTCTATTTCCTCATACAATCTTTGTAAACGTTCGATTTCTTTTTCATGATCCATTCTACAAAATAAATAGATTTCTATAATATGTTATCTGCTATTATCTATTTGATTTTGCCACATTTATTTGATTATAACCCCCAATTTCCCTGTAAACAATTAATAATTTGGTACAAACCTTAAAATGCTCGCGCGTCGGTTAAAACGACCAATTATCAGTTTTCAGCTTCTAGCAACACTCTCTAACAAAAACCAAAAGTAGACTGGCCCGCCGGTTCGACTTAGGAAGACTCCAAAGCGCGTCGTAAAATGGCGGCCCAAATAAATGTGGGAGGGGGAAAAACACATCCTTGGCGGCAAATCGACCAGGATGCGAGCGTTCTCGGGTTAACAACGATTTCAGATAATAAATATGGGAATAATAGGATTCATAGATGGGCACTGTTATTGCAAGAGTACACTTTTGAAATAAAATATATCCCAGGTAAAACTAACATAGTTAGCGATTCCATTAGTCGTATGGAAGGAGACCAAAAACAAAATATTAAACATGTAGGTGTAAACATTTTAAAATCTAAAGAAGATATTTATTCATTAAAGGAAATAATCGATGATCAACAAAATTTGCCAGATAAAATTAAAGCAAAAAGTATGGTTAAAAACAACATTTTTCTTAAAGAAATAAATAATCAAGAATTGTATGTAACAACAGAAAATCTAGCAAAAAAAATTATTAAAGATCTACATGAAAAATATCAACATATTGGAACTAGGAAATTATTTTTAATATTTAGGGAAAATTACATCTGCAAAAGGGACATAACCTTGATAAAGGAATTAATTAGAAAATGTCAAATTTGTCAATTTAGTAAAGAAAGAAATTTTCATAATGAGAATCTGGCGAAATCAATTCTAACAAATAAACCGTTAGAAACTATAGCAGTTGATTATTTATCAAATTTAATACCAAGTATAAATGGCAACAAACATATTTTTGCTATAACAGATTTATTTTCTAAATACATTATGGCTTATCCGAGTAAAAGAACAAATACTACTGTCACAAAACAATTATTAAATAGATTTTTCAAGGAACAAGGAATTCCTAACAATATTATAATGGACAACGCTACCTATTTTAATAATCCAAAATTAAAAGAATGGCTAAGGAAGAAAAATATAAATCCAGTATATACTAGTATACGGAGGCCATCTTCAAATAATGCAGAAAGAGCGGTAAAAGAAATTACTAAATATCTTAGAATACTTACTCACCATGAACAAGAAATCTGGGATACTAAAATACCAGAAATAATAGAGTGCATGAATAATACACCTAATACCATAACTGAAGTAGCACCAATTATATTATTTAAACAATCTCATCCAGAAAGGCCATGGATATCTGAAAACATTCAAAGTTATCAACAATTATTATTAGATACCCGAGAAAGGTTGAATAAACAAGCAAAAAAAAGAATTTTGCATCAGAATAATAAAATAAAAAAGCATATTTCATTTAAAAAGGGAGATTTAGTTTTATTAAAATCATTAAGGGTTTCAAATTTAAAACAAGGTGAATGTGCGAAATTACAATTACTTAAATTAATAGTTATAAATTAGTACATCCTGTTACGAAACAATTAAGAGGAATTTTTCATATATCACAATTATATAAATATTATCAGTAAATAAGCTAGAAATAATCAGAATAAATCAAAAATTGAAAATAAATTTATATCAAATGCATGTTACTTTATATGGCTGACAAATCAAATAAAGTAACACACATTTTGGGACGGGGGTGTTTTGATAAATTAATCCATCAAGAGAAAGGAAATCAGCATAGGATGAAACAGGTATTATTGCACTAGAATTAATTTAAAACAAACATCCAGTATATTGTTATGTAGTAAAACAGCATTATCATATAAGCTATTTCAATGATCTAAACACATAGGCATCAATAACATAAATTTCAAATAAAGAACTAGAGAAATTAAAAAACAAACTGTAATTGTCATGCAACATACTGTATATAATAATATTTACAATAATTATCTTTTAAAGTGCGCGGAAATTTAAGTAACAAGTGATATTGTGAAGATTTTCCAGAAAAATGTTTAATAAACCAACAATATAAAATCTTTATCTTTGATTGGTTATCCATGACATAAGACATAATAATACTAAAGCAATTTAAGAATTTCATAAGAAAAATCAAGACACCATATGTTATATAAACTTATTAGAGTATAAACAGTTTGATAGCAACGGAGGTTAGCAACGAAATTTATTGAAAACGATTGAAGGAGATAGATATTTGATTAAAATGGAAGCAGACATGTAATAAAATTTGAGAAACTAAAATAGAAATTAACAGGGAAAAATTAGAAAGTTTCTTGAAAGGACCATATCAAAACCTCCAAAGGAATTAACAATATACAAATAACCCAAAATAATGCATTACAAGACATGCAAATTGGAGATACGATTAATGAAATGGATACCTGTAATACATTATGTGATATATTAACTGAATTGGACACAGATAAGTTATTTCATTTATAATTTCTTTTGCGTTACAATAAACAACTGAACTTACTAATATTTTATGTGTTTGAACGTTTACAAACATGGTAGTTTATTCGTTTAGTTATAAGTATAGTTAATATAATCTTACACGTTTTTAGTATTAGTCACAGTTTACAAAGATATCTTTGAAGAAGAGCTTGATGATTTAGTCACACAGTATATAGTCAGTAACATTATAATTCTTCATTTCCTTTTCAGAGTAACTAGATAAATTCACTATTTGATATAATAACTATTTGAAACATTAACTATAAACATTTATTATAGGTTATAATTACGTTTACTTATGAATAATATACATACTACCATAGATAAATAGTTTTAATACTACTAAAATCATCAAGTAATATTTTAGATAGAGTCGTTATTTGTTCTCATTTTTCATATCACATATCTACGTTCTTTATTTGATATTATAAGCAAGTAAGAGATGAGGAAATGCGATCAACGCATTATCTAATGCCTGTACAGACACCCTGAAGTTTGTATTTTATATTTGGGAGCATGTACCATGTTTTTTTAGATCTTCTTTGAAATTGTATGCAATTTTGAATTCTAGTAATGGAGTAGAAAAGAAAATGTGGTGATTGGGTATAAGAGGATATGGAAAACGCCATATAAGCTTACAGAGGAGGGCAGTGCGGTCTAAAGGAGACTTATCGGAGCTTTAATAAACCAATGCCAACAATAAATAAATGATTTTTTGAAGATTGAAACGAACTATTCCGCATATGTAAGACGTCCCATACAATATCGTATCATGAAATTGGTGACTTGTATACACTCCGGCGGCTGTATCGTGCAAGGAACCTGCAATTTCTCCAAAAATGATCAAAACGGTGGTACATCAAGTACCCGTTGTTCTGGCTCTTGTGAGCTTAAAATCAAGAGATCTCAATGTTGCAAAAGAAATTCTCTCATTATCATTTTCTCAGCTCGATTTAAAGATTGACCTGCTACGGAAAACATCTGTTCGAATCTGGCATTGGTATTGTCAGTGACCGTTGTTTGGCGTACTATGGACGTCACGGGTTACGCAGGATCGAATCCTGGTTTCCTTCTTGATAGTAATTGGGTAATCGCTCACGTTCATCACACGTACTGGGATCTCCTTCGCCGATGTAACCAAACCTTTTCCAATTAGTACTCCTTTGCCAACCTCTTTGTCGTGGTTCCTTGGCTCCATCATAACTGGTGTACCTTCCAACATGATTCCCTGTAGCCGTGCTACTATCATGGTTTTGCTTCGTGCAGGTAGAATTGTATCTTACTGTACAGCTGCCAACACCGTACTGCCTTCATATGGATGATGGAATACCTCTCCGGAACCCACTTTGATGATTCTGTTTCTAAAGCCCAACTGGAAACCATGTAGATTCATAACGTCTATACCCAGAATCACGTCATCTTCGATGTCAGCTGCAATTACCGTATTCGTGAACTTTTCTCCGCCAATTCCCAATTGGATTCGTGTCTCCCCGTAAACGTTTTGACACTTCACATGTGGCGGTTCTCAGTCACAGTCTCGTTGGTGAAAGCTTCTTCTTGGAGTTTATTATATCTCTTCATATGATGATTCTAGTTGCTTCAGTGTCTACCAACAGAGTATATTTTTTGCCATCCACTTCGCCATCCACATATACACTATCGTTGTGACACCTGAGTGAAGCTTTCAGTATGAAAGGTGTGGCGCTTACACGAACTGCCTACATACCCTAGCTCGCCACTATTCCAGCATCTGATCTTTCTCGGCTTCTTGTTCACCATATTCCTTGTCAATTTGACGATCTGGTCAAATCTATCTTCGTCACCTTCTTCTTGGATGGTCCTAATTTTGTTATATACCGAAGCCTTCGTCGCAGGTTCATATTCAGGGACAGCTGTCAATGCGTCGACCAATGTTTTGGGATGGGTTAAACGAAGCGTCCAATGCATATCGGGGTCACGTGAGCCATCAATAAAGGCTTGGATGCCCAGGCACACCATCATGTTCTCTGGGGCTGATGGATAAGCAAATCACACTATATGTGCAATATCCACTTCGTACTCTTGAAGAGTTTCATCACGTTTCTGTTTTCGGTTCTTCTGTTGGGATTGGTAAAATTGTTTCTGATGTTCGTGACCATATCGTATGTCCAACCTCTTCTTAAGCTGCTCGGAATCATCAATTTTTTTCCGGTGGTATCCTCTGGAGTACATCTAAGCCATCTTCTCGAAGCGCAATGGTTACGTTTACTGCCTTCTCCCTATCGGACCAATTCTTCACTCTAGCGGCTGCTTCAATCTGTTTCACATAAATGGTTCCAGATGTCTTCACTCGCGCAAAACTGCCGATATCTTCTGTCTTGAGTTGTGTTTCTTTGTCTGTAGGGTTTTATTCGTTCGATCTTCTTTTGTTCTGCTGGCGTGTCTTGTGTTCTTGATTCTGTCATCTTTCTCTCTAATTCCTTGATTTTCTCGTCCATAGTTGTCACTTTATCCTCAATATCCGATTTGAGAAACAAAATTTCACTTTCAACGTCAGCGGAATGTCGTTTATTATTAATAAATATCCGCAGAAAGTTTCTCTCATGTTAGCAGAGATATAGTTATTTATGATTGAAATCTTCTCTTCTATCCCAGAAAAATCGGTCTTTAAAGCATAAATATCGTTTTCCACATTCCAAGAAATCTTTTCTTCCATAGCATGGTAGTAAACTAGTATCATCTTGAGAAAAACATATTTGAAATTTGAATTATTAATTTTTGATTACCAAATTAGAGGTATTTGATGTTAGAATATCGCTAAAATTAAAATGTTCCATATTAAGTATCTGATCAGTAGATTTATCTTTTCAGTTGAATTGTGACATGGCAGATTCTGAAAAATATTAAACCTATCTTACCGCTTTTAGTCGAATTGTGTCAGCTGACACAAACTGAAATAACTTATTTTACCTAGGGTTTTTGTATGCTAGAGGAAATGGCACATGGAAATTTATATTATCCTTCATTTTATCTTGTGTCCCTGAAGACATGTTCCTTATGTCTCAGTGGACATGCATCTTCCGTCATCATGGACATTTAACTGACCGGACATTTATTGTATGTTATATTAGCTTGCTAAATATATTTATTGAAATTTTGACCATTACCCCTTATGGCACAACTGCATAAAAATGATCTATCTATTCTGCTTAATACTTATTTTTCGAAATGATCTTAACATTTTCATGTTTTCTAGTTGGTAGATTGTGATGAATTTTAATTTTAGTGTTGAGATTTCAAATTTTCACCTATATCTAACAAATAGTTAGTATCAGTATTTGTATTTATATTTTCTCAAAAATTTTTTTATCTCCTGAGAAAATCAAGAGGTATTTTCAATATAACTTTACCTGATTGTAACTCTCAATAAGAATATGTTTTTTCTTTTTTTCTTCCCCAATTTATCTGTTATGGCAGATGGTTATGAGTTTTATCGACATGCTTATCTGAGTCACATTACTTTATCCTCTCCCCTTCCTGTTATCATTTTATTTAACACTTTTTTTTATGATTTAAACAATTTGTCTGGGGTCCAATTTTTCTGTGGGTTTATTATCACCAGTGTTCGTTAGTTTCTACTTAGCTACAAATTCTATAGGTACTTAGTTATAGTTCTTGTTATAATGGACGAACAACAGTTATCGGTAAGTACCTATTCCAAAATAATAATTATGAAAACTTAATACTCATTCAATACTTCAATCGGCAATTGTACATTGAAATTCCAAGTGGCGGAATTGTACCCTTAAATTATATAATAGGGTTTACAATATATGGGGTTTTTCAACTTTTAAAATATTTTAGTTAGTGGGTATATGTTAAAAACACAATATTTCAAATACTGCATATGCATTTTACCTACAAAAAACTTAATATTGCAATGTGGTAGATATTATTGTTAATAAAAAAACATGCGCATATGTTGGCAGAGATTTGGATCTAGAAGAAGATATGTTCAATGCTCAAGATATTTCAGAAGCTACTCACATAAATAAAATAGAAAATAAATAGTTGGTAATTATGTAAAGAGAGGGGAGTAACTATTTTAGATAGTCTGATAGAGACATTGTATTAAACAGTACAAAAAATATTGAATCAAGTATCTCTAGTTCTAGTTTTTATAGTAGTAGCAATAGTAGTAGTCCTAGTCATCATTATAGTTTTGCAGGTTTTGAAAATATAAACTACCAATTCTTGTGAACAATTAGAGACTGTTTGAAACTTTGAAAACAGAAATTTCTGTTAAAAAGCTCATTTCCATTTGAAAATACACTGTATACAATGAATAAGCTGAAGTGAAAACCTCTAGATATCCCTTTCAATAGTACCTATACATGACACTTAATGCTCCAATCAACAAACAGAACTCAATTATTTATTATTGTAGAAACACCACTATTGGATACTCAATTGAATACAATCAATTATAAGCTCGTTTAACTTTATAATGTGTTCATATCTCCTCTTCATAAGTAGTTTTATATGTATATAGTGTATTAATAATGCTTAGTTTTCATTAAGTTACAATTCCACGATGTCAATATACAATATGTTCCAGGATGAAAATGAGAAAATGAGAATAGTATATTATTCTATACAGAAGGGAAGTATAAATTTTTATGGCACACCTGAATTTATCTGCCAAGCGGAGTCAGAATGTAATAGAAGGTAAACCATGGGAAGTCACTTCTCGAAATAAAATATGTTATTGTTCCTATGAATAACACCGCATGTTTTTATGGAAAATGGGTTCCAGTAGATGGGCTAAATATCTAATTGATGATGCTCTGATCAAAGGTCTCCATGGTCACAATTTGATCTGAAGTAATGGTTTTTTTAGCTGCTGTTCACAACACTTTTAAAGGTTTCACAGATAAGAATTTTGAAGTGTACGTTATGGAATAGTTGAGACACTCAAAACAGCGACTCGTGCGTGAGAAAAAGTAACTGTAAGTAAACGATAGAATCTTCTTCAATCAGATTGGATTTTTGTTGATTTACCGTAATGCTTAATAGAATATTTATGGCGTAGAATTTTCATTAGTTTCAATATTATTTAAAAACTATTCTAATAAATTGTGTGTAAACTAGCTGTAATGTATGTGTATCCGTTAAACTTTATTAATTTAGTTTCAAGTATGTTACGTTATGGCAACTACTGATTATTATACCCTTTTTTATCTCTTGCATTCACTGCATGGGTTCAATAGTTTCCACTTTCCACACTTGTTATATAATATGCTCACACAATTTTATTTTTTTTTAGGTTGGAATCCTGGACAATATATTTTTGTTTCTAATTTTGTACCTGTTTTTTAAAATTTACTACACTGTTTATAATTAGTGAATAAACTATTTAAATCCATTATTGCTGTTTTATTTTAAATGAAATGAAATTTGTACCAAGACTATTTTTTGAAATTTGGCCGACAGCCGGCGTTCTTAGTTGTTCACCCTGTATTTGCTGATTAGGCACAAAAACATATATAGGATGTCCTCTAGAATGCTCGAGGTATATTATTCAGAGGTTTGAGTAATGTTCATACAATATATAACAGAATACACTCTTTTTTTGTAATGTTGCATTTTGATCATTGGTAAGACGCTATTTTTTAGACATTGCATTAACATCTACAAGATGTTAAAAGGCATATCAGAATGTAACAGAAATGTTGTTTTCAGTTCGTTATAAAGACTTCCTTCTGAGGAAGTTCTAGTAGCATCACAGTAATGTTGAAAGGCAGCGCTTTAACATCGCTGAGAAGTTAGGTTGAAACATCACAAAAGCTAACAGCCACAAGCTGGAGATAAGCGGTTGTATAGATGAGCATGTGATGGAAATAAAAGGAAAAAAAGGAAGAACATTATCACGATGTGATGTTGAATTAACATACCTGTAACATTTATTTGCATAGTGGGCACCTACTGAAGAAATATGCACTTAGTGAATAAGGTTCGTGACAAATACTTAATCTGGCCACAGCCAACATTCCGAGAAGACAGTAGTGAAATATTGAATGAATTACATAAAGTGGGAATGGTATTGTAGATACATGGCTTTGGTAACTTCGGCTCTTTGTCTGAAAAACTTGGCACCGAGGAACCATGATAATCCAAGAACATCAAAATAATCAACTTAAATGTTTATTTTGTTAGTAAAAGTCTTGAAACCTCAAAATGAAAGAAGCCAATGGTTACTCTCTAGTCGTAATGGCGCTCGTATTAAAAAACATTATTCACTACAATACTACACCGCATTCGAAATTATCATCGAGCACATTCTAACGATATTTGCATCTCTCTTTATACGGTAATTAGACAAGGACAAAACTACTAAATAGATTACTCTTGATACATAAAACAGGTACTGAAATTTTGAGCAAAGTGGCCACTTTTAGTTATAACCATAAATGTGTCTTAACGTTACAATAAACACTTCTTTAAAATTTATATAATATGCCTTTATTAAATAAACTTCAAGTATTGTTAAATATTTTTGAAAGCAACGACTCAAATGCATGAATTAGTATGAGTTTTTTCATTTGCATAAGTTTCTAACAAAATTTAAATTGAACTTCTTATTTAATTTTTCCTGCAATTACAAAGAGACATTGTTAATATGGCAAAGAAGTAGAAGTGTCCACAAGTGAGCTTAGAATGTGAGTAAATGTTTGTGACAAGAATAAATAAAAACAAACATCTATTTTATTTGTTAATATGAAGCCGCGACTAGCAGTAAAGTAGCAAATCCTTCAACCACCACCTATACGGTGAACAACACTTTAAAGTAATCTCTCTAAAAATACGCCGTATTTGGTGATATAATGTAGGGCTTCATTAAATTTATTTCAATTTTCTTATAGTATTACAATTAAGAAATTCTTAAAAAATCACAAAAAAGAATTAACGTGAAACTAAATTTATTTAATTAGTAGAAATCTTGATAAAAGCATTTTTTACCAAATTTATACATTTTTATCATTGCCTTACTGAAAAAAAGTGTCTAAAAATATATTTTGAGGGTGCGTTGTTTTGATGAGTCTATCAACATCACATTTCGTGCTATTAACTCTTTCTAAATATGTGAGACAGAGATAAGGCCCCATAAAGTAAAGTAGGTGAGAAAAAATCTTGTGAAGTAGAGGCTTGAGTAGCGGTGACCACGCCGCCACGTCCCCGCCACGTAGTTGGAACGTAAGTGTGACGTAGCGTCATGAGTTCCAAGGTAATAATTTTAACGTAACTATCACCTTCTAAATGTTCCCCATTCAGGTCCTAGGCACGTAATGGGACCGCAACAATAACATTCCCGTTACTAGTAACCACAACTTTAGAGTTCCCAGCCATAGTCACATGGTAGTAGCAACGCCTAAATTTGCTGCTTGGTAACATGGTAGTCTCCGGTTCTTAAATTCTACACATCCCACCTGCTAACTTTCTCCCAGTATTTATTCCGTCTGTTTTTTTCCACATCTCCAATATACATTGCTGACGTCAAAATTCTTCGCATCGGTCATATTCTCATATCCAAATTACTTATCCTGCTCTCAATTTGTCATCGTTACCAATTTTATCAATTTCACAGCATCATTCAGCTGATTCTCGAATTCTACATCTAGAGTTTCTCTATAATTTGCTACTGTAGTACTTTTGTAATATGTTTCACGTTGAATGATATTGGCTTATCAACTCCAATAAACTATCTGGTTTAATAGTATTGTGTAGAAAATCATCAACTATATATTATACCTACAAATTGATATAATACGATCCGGTCGTTTTACATTTATGATGGACATTATCGGGTTTCACAACTAATTGGTCTTATTATAAGCGTTTAGCCAATACCATTTACCGTAAAACGTATTATACCTTTTCTGCTACCTTTCAAATCTTCTGGATGTATTTCGTCTCATTATTATTCATCGGTATATTTCAGGCTATTTTACCTTGGTAATTTATCTTTGTTAGATTTCAATCCACCTTAAATTCAACTGTGTCAATGATAATAACTATTGTGGTATTAAAAAAAGGTGTTTAGGAATAATTGAAAATCATCCCTAAATATTCTTTATAATCTGAAAAATGGGAAATATTGTTAGAATGTTGAATCTCAACCGTTACCTCAGCTTCTTTCGGTATTTCTCAACATTCACCACTCATAGTGTCTTTCTCCTTCTCCTCTTTCTTCCCATTTTTCTGTTTGAAATCTATTCTGATCTTCTCTGATGTGTATTAGAGCAATTTATATTAACTCATACTAAGTGCCTTGATTATGTCCTCTATTTCCAGTTCATTCCAAAGAAATTTAACAAGATTTGCTTTTTTCGGAGTACATTAATTGGTCGTTAGCATACTCCACTGAATTATTGTTGTCTGATTCTATATACATTATCAGAAAATTCAAAATGCTTGTGCTTCTAAATTATTTATTTTTAACGTATTCCAATCTACCTTTTGGTTAACTGTGTTAATGATATTAATTATTGTGGTATTAAAAAATTAATCCTAGTTACAGAAACTAAGCATTCTCCTCATAAATTATTTTGTTTTTTGTCTGTCATCAGTTTTTGACTCCTTTCCAACTTATTTGTATTCCTTCTTGGATTTTCGTGGAAACATTAATCAGCTGGTTCGATTTTTGTCGTACCATTTGCAACTTTCCATTCCTAAATGTTTTTTCGTATCCTTTCCCACCATTTTTTTGTATACTGAGTAATTTTTCTTCTGCATTTCCTGTTGCTTCCACTGAATATTTATTCGTGTAATGAGCATATTCTTCCTTAAGTAGCCTATAAAACTAGGTGTAGAACTCAATTTAAACAAAGACCTCTATCAACTAACTTCATTTCAAGTTACAAAATCGGTTGAAACAAAGTTCTAAAATGTTTCATCGGACAACCTCGAACAACATACAAATAGCTACTTGCGAAGATAAAAAGTTTTAATGAGTTATGTTCAAAATAATCTATCGTTAACAAACTGAAGTTAGGTATAGGGATATAGAGGGCGGGTGAACTCACTAGAGTATATACATATAACTTATCCAACTTCTATACCCAAAGTTGGAAGTACTTACCTACTTTGATCGTTAATATAATTCAGCTATTCATGAATATTTACATGCGGTTTAATTCTCTGACTGACTACGAAATTTGAGGAAATGTTCCTTCTGCGCCAAACTATGTATATTATGTATCTGGGAAACATTTCTATTGTACATACATATATATTGAATATCATATATTCCAAAGTAAAAGAACCTAAGATCTTTAGATAGGCACCTGAGTTTATAACTGCGTGCCAACTCTATCTACCATGCAAGAAAAGTATTGGTTTACCCCAATGAAAGTAGGAATTTTCGATTTTTTTAACTTATTTTTGCGTTTTTCAGTGAGAAAAACACGAAAAAAAGGTTCAGAGAAAAAAATCCGGTGTGTATGTCATTGTCGTCAGCCACTTTTTATAATTGTCTTTTTAGTGCGATACAGTCTCCAGAGTACAAGTCAGCAATTTTTTGATTGATTGTTGTTCAGGACATATCACAGACTCTCAACCATATTCAGTGCAAGGTGTGCTATGGTAATGAAGTACCACATTTTTGGTTATTTATGGGGAAGTGTCGGTTTGTTAGCACGATACAGCCTCCAGAGTGCATACAAGGGACCAATTTTGTGATTAGATATAATTCAAGGCATCTCACATATTAATTCTATTGATTTTCAGCTTAGTAAACACTTGTTCCAGTCCATCGGCAAAGGAAGGTGTAATAGGAGAGTTGGTCGCTGATTCAAACCAACTCATAGTCTACCTCACCGGCAACTTGGACGCCTCCAACAGCAAACTACAAACCCACGTGTTCTGTCAAACTTTTTAGTTCGACAGTTCTTTGTAATACTTGGAAGTGTTACAACTGTTTCTTTTCAAACAAATTTTGATAATGAAATCCTGAAGAAACCCGCAACAGTACAACATAAAACCATACCAGGCGTAGGAAGGATATTTAACTCAGGTAAATATAAAAACACCCGCAAAGCTAAGAAGTGAAGATACTCTCAACTGGGGAGGTAACTCCCTCCAGCAGTGAGTCCGCTGTTGGTATTAGCTTTCACAGCCAATTCCATTCCACGCCTATTCCCAACACAAAAACACCCAAAATGTCCTCCAGACGCACCCGCAGATCCCAAAACGCCATACATATCCAACGCAACCTATACGACACCCAAATCCACCAAAACGACATTCAAATCCACCAAAACGACATACTAATCCAACGCTCCGTACAAAACCAAAACGACATACAAAACCAATTGAACAGTCTCGTCCTAAAACTCGCAGATAATGAAGCAAGACTAGCATTCCACCGCTCCAGACAAAAATCTTCCAATTCATCCTACCCAAACTCTCAAAACTTCTCCACGCCAACCCTAAACCCCTCAAAACCCCTCCACGTCAACCCCAATGCACACTTCCACCCCCCTCCCCCCCGGACTAACGCTTCCTCTGTGAGTTCCGCAATCCACACTTCCTCAATTGTCGGACAACCATCCAGTCCCGGCGAGGATGATTTCACCCTCGTTAGGAAAACAAAACTCCGATCTACCCCAGCGCCCTCAAAAACCTCACACCAACTCCCTCCAGGAACACAACGTACACCCAAACCCTCAACCTCAGAAACCTCCCACCCCTATATTCAACCCAAAAATCTATCATCACCCTCTCAAACACCATCGAACTTCTCAACTGACACATCCTTTATCTGAAAGCAAATTTTAATAGAACAGCACTCCTCAAAACCTCTTCCACGATGTCAGTTAATACAATGCTCAGAAAAATCCAAAACTCCACTGGTGATCCCAATATCACCATAAACATCTTAAAATCCACGTAACGTCCACCCCAACCAGTGAAAACCCTAACACCCTCTTACTCACTCGTCTGCAGGAATGTAGATCCAACGATCCCTCTCGAAGAATTCGAAGAAATTCTTCACGATCAACAATTCCCTTTCGTCAAAACTTGGCGAATCATCGCCAAGTTCACTAATAAACCCACATCGATGTTTCTTATTATCACATAATCCAAGATCCACTATCCCAACTCTCAACTGACACCAAAATCAATAAAGAAATCCTAACTGTCACCCTAATGAACGCCGTTCCCAACTCGAGGGACATCATAGCCGACACTCTTCGTCAGCTAATTCCGTCCATATAGTGACACCACTGCTCTATCACAAACATAGGCAGGCGTGCCCACTTCGCTTTCACTCCCATCAGGAGTGAAAGTACTTCCAATTAAATCCGCGAGCCACAATCCCCCCGTCGGTTCTACAGGTTTTTCACGTTTTGTCCTGTAGCATGGTGAATTTACTCACTAGCCAAATGGGCCGAAGTTTTGGCGAAATTTTTAGATTTACGATGATTACTATGATTATACCAGCCATTCACTCAATGAATTCAACACATACGATCAATTGCTACCTAACTTCACCTAACGTTAACATATCAATAAACTACCGCCTCTCCTCGAATTCTTCAACCAATCATCTACCCTCTCAACACAAACACAACCCGCCACCATCGCCAACCTCCACCTAACGCGCAAACAAACCCCAATCTAAAAATCTTCAATTCCGCCCTGCAGAGGAATCGCATCCTATATCAGGTCCTTATCTCCAATATCCCCATATAACTCAAAAACCAACAAACATAAATCACTCGAACTTCTCTCTCTCTCTCTCTCCCTCTAGCTTAGTGAAGCCAGCACAACGGGTGCTATGGTACATGAACTAGCTTATTTTTGGTAGAAATTTCGGGATGTTAACACGATGGAGTCTCCAGAGTGTATACAAGTGACCAATTTCATGATTAGGTATTGTTAAAGGCGTCTTATAGATGAATTCTTTTGATCTTCAGCTCACCAGAGGCAGTACAGCTGGACCTATAAAACCAGATATACTACATTTTTGATCAATTTTGGAGATTTCGATTTGGTAGAACGCTACAGCCTCGGGAGATTATAAGTTCGGTAAAGTTAATTTTAATACATAAAACAGTTTATTTATTAATACAACACGTCTAATTCTGGTCAGTCAATTTGCACTAATGAACAGTTTTGTATAAAATGAAGTGATACATGACGAACTCATACTCATTCTTTACAGGTTCTAAGGGGAGTTTCAAAATATTATTAAAAAGTATCTGGTTATTTACCAATTACTATTCTTTGTTCCAGGAAATCGTTACACTCCAAGATTCTAATTGACCAATTTATAAAAATTCAGAACAAGCTCCCAAGTTAGATACTAACATAATCTAGATAACAGCCTGGATCTAATCAAATGAAGACAAAAAGTTGATGGAATACGCTAAATATCCTGAGCATTTATCAATATTGGAAATATGAATTGGAAAAATGTGATGATTTGGCATGTTATCCGTCGCTTGGAATTCAATTTTTCGTTTTCTTATTGTATTGTTATTCAATGTTGAGGCGGTGGTTTTGATTTGAATTTTTTGATTTCCACTAAATCTACCAAACAACCTTGAAAACGAAAGAAAGAATCTTTCGAAAGCTCGGTTCCGTATAACAATAATTTTCAACATTATTTAGGCTGCAATCCCCGTGATATTTTTAATTTTGTTTTATATATATATTTTATGTATTATATATATATATATATATATATATATATAGTCCGAGCTTTCGAAAATGTTTATTTCCATCCTCAGGGACACTACAATTGATAAAAATAGTCAAAATTTAAAATCAAACAATAAAATTAACACTTACATTAAGTGAGGTTATTTGTCATTGAGTTGGTGTAAATGTGAAAACAACATCAATGTGCTTTTTCTTTCCTTGAAAAATGGTTCTTACTAATTACACTGTACAAAATTGCATGTTAAAATTATCATAGTATCTAGAATTTCTCTAATATATACAATTTTTTGTGATTAAAACAGATCAGCTACCACGTGAAACTTAATAAAATTTTAAGGTTAGGAAACTGTCACTAAAGAATTCTTCTCTTCCATTGACGCCTTGATTGAGACTTATACATTTGGTTATCTAGTTATATAAATCAATGAAAGGAGGCCGCTTGAGTGAAGTTCTCTCAAAACAATACTGTTTATAAATTTATGTTATTAAAGTATGTGACAGTTGTGTATTGAAATTGATTGTTAACAGGTATGAATAAATAGAACTAAGGTTATCAATATCTGTACGTTTGTTCATAATGTTAGGTGTCTGCGAAATATATGTCATTTCCAAGAACGTTCTCTTGGTATTATTAGTTTCGGTGGCTAAAATACGAAAATTGTCATAATCCATTACATGACCCTCACTGCGCACATGTTCCGCCAAAGCACATCTGTCAGGGTGCAGTCTACTATCACTCTTATGAGATGTTATACGGTCTTTTACTGGTCTCGAGGTCTGGCCAATGTATACCTTATCACAATTTGTACAAGGGATGGAGTAAACTACATCTGACATCTGCGCCCTAGGGACTCTATCTTAAAGTACTGAGAAAATAGAATACACCGTCAGGACACTTCTGTTCGCAATGACAATGCCAGGTACTATTCCAAAAATCTTCTTCAACTTGGGTGTTATTTCCTCTATATATGGCAAAGAAACATATTTTTTTAATGACTGATGGTTTGCTGAGCCCGTCACCTCCGTGGGAGAAATATGAGTTTTTAACGCTGAGTTATTATGATAAATTAATTGGTTCAGTAATGCATACGGGTAGGAATTGCTCAGAAACATACCAAACAGAATTTTATAGTTTTTTTGGTGAAAGGAGGGGTCAGACAACTGGAAGACTCTATTCTTCATCTGTTTAATGAAATTCACCTTCATAGACTTTTTGTGGTATGACCAATAGTTGAGGTATCTACCTGAACTCATTGGTTTCTGGTACCAATCAATAAGTACGATGTTGTTTGTTGTACGGATAAACTTAATGTCTAAGAACGGGACTGATTGTTGGTTATCATCAGTTTCTATAGTAAACTGTATGTGAGGATCGAGATCAGTAAATACGTATAGAATCTCGTCTATACCATCTCTCGGGATAGAAAGGATTATGTCATCGACATATTTCTAAACAAAAAAAAGGTTTATAAGTTAGTACTGGTAGAACAAGATCCAACACGTCATCCATTACATAACAAGCCAAAATGGGCGATAATGTTGCACCCATTGGTGTTCCAAAAATTTGCTTGTAAAATTGATTATCAAACGAAAAATAGTTATTCTCAAACACGAAAGTGATACACTCCACAAACATTACTAACGACATTTCGCAATAATTGCTAATGCAATTCCACCTCTTAGTGATGGATCTAATGCAAGCTTCCAAATATACATTGCTGAAAAGGGAAACAACATCCAGGCTGGCCAACACGTAGCCATCTGGTAATTGACTTCTATTGAATTGTTTAAAGAGATCAAAAGAGTCCTTCACAAAATACTCGTTATCACAATCGTAAGCTTTGGTTAAAATATCAGTCAAAAAATTGCCTAACGGTTCAATGCATGTTTTCAACGATGATACAATTGGTCTACCACACAAAGTTGGCTTGTGTATCTTTGGAAGACAGTAAAATTTGGGGGACTGAGCCTTGTATGTCGTCAGAGACTTTTTTTTGATTTCATCGATAAAATTATTGTTTTTTAATTTTTTAATTAAGTTGTTACATTTTCTTTGAATATTAGTAGTAGGATCTTTACTCAATGCACTATACGAGGTTTCATCATTAATTAATTCTAATGAAATATCAAGATATTGTTGTTTAGTGAGAACTACCGTTACATTACATTTGTCTGATTTTGTTACCATCAAATGAGGATTAGTTTTTAAAAATTTTTTTGTTATGCTGTGTAAGTGACGATACAAGTAATATTCATACTTAGAACTGTGTATGTGATTAGTTATAATGTTAGTTGATTTGGCTATAGTAACATCCCTCAAATTTTTGTCTTTAATTTTAGAAACAATCACCTCGACATCCGCCAAATACGAACCCACAGATATATATCTGCCTAAGATGGGGAGGATCCCAAACCTAGGACCCAAAGACAAGTATTTTTTTATATCTTCAGGTATGTGGGTACCTGAGATGTTATGAATCCAATTTGCTGGTGTGTTTAATTTCTGTTTGATAACACTTGCCTTTAGATCATTAAATTTGGTCATATTTTTATTTTTTACTTTATGAAATAATCTATTATATTTAACTTGTTGTCTATGTTCAAAATTTTTAAAAACATTTTCTGTAGTGGAATGAATTATCTTTGGTTTTAATGTTTGTAAAGATTTCTCTATATTAGAAATAGTTGAATGACACACACAAATTTCAACACAATCCAATTTTTGTTCTAACCTGTTTATCACTGATAAGTTTCTTTCTTTCTGGATCTGTTGATTGTGAATTAGTTTGTTCACTGGTATCATTGTTGATGTGACATGTTTCGGTGTTACTCCGGTTGATCTGCATCTTAGTAGAAAATTCCTCCTGTTGATTTCTTTAGCTAGTTTGATCATAGTCTTCGACCACTGTTTCAATTGTGAGACTGCTGTTAGTCCGTAGTCTCTCTCTATGTTCTGGTAAAACCCCATACCTACGCAAATAGAAAGTAGTTATTTTGCCAATAACTAGTTAGAAACAAATATTAGTGGGGGATTTGGCATCTGAGACAAAGAATACTCTGTTTAATTAGTCCGAGCTTTCGAAAATGTTTATTTCCATCCTCAGGGACACTACAATTGATAAAAATAGTCAAAATTTAAAATCAAACAATAAAATTAACACTTACATTAAGTGAGCTTATTTGTCATTGAGTTGGTGTAAATGTGAAAACAACATCAATGTGCTTTTTCTTTCCTTGAAAAATGGTTCTTACTAATTACACTGTAAAAAATTGCATGTTAAAATTATCATAGTATCTAGAATTTCTCTAATATATACAATATACAATTGTTTCCCTTTTCAGCAATGTATATTTGGAAGCTTGCATTAGATCCATCACTAAGAGGTGGAATTGCATTAGCAATTATTGCGAAATGTCGTTAGTAATGTTTGTGGAGTGTATCACTTTCGTGTTTGAGAATAACTATTTTTCGTTTAATAATCAATTTCACAAGCAAATTTTTGGAACACCAATGGGTGCAACATTATCGCCCATTTTGGCTTGTTATGTAATGGATGACGTGTTGGATATTGTTCTACCAGTACTAACTTATAAACCTTTTTTTGTTAAGAAATATGTCGATGACATAATCCTTTCTATCCCGAGAGATGGTATAGACGAGATTCTATACGTATTTAATGATCTCGATCCTCACATACAGTTTACTATAGAAACTGAAGATAACCAACAATCAGTCCCGTTCTTAGACATTAAGTTTATCCTTACAACAAACAACATCGTACTTATTGATTGGTACCAGAAACCAATGAGTTCAGGTAGATACCTCAACTATTGGTCATACCACAAAAAGTCTATGAAGGTGAATTTTGATTAAACAGATGAAGAATAGAGTCTCCCAGTTGTCTGACCCCTCCTTTCACCAAAAAAACTATAAAATTCTGTTTGGTATGTTTCTGAGCAATTCCTACCCGTATGCATTACTGAACCAATTAATTTATCATAATAACTCAGCGTTAGAAACTCATATTTCTCCCACGGAGGTGACGGGCTCAGCAAACCATCAGTCAATAAAAAAATATGTTTCTTTGCCATATATAGAGGAAATAACACCCAAGTTGAAGAAGATTTTTGAAATAGTACCTGGCATTGTCATTGCGAACAGAAGTGTCCTGACGGTGTATTCTATTTTCTCAGTACTTAAAGATAGAGTCCCTAGGGCGCAGATGTCAGATGTAGTTTACTCCATCCCTTGTACAAATTGTGATAAGGTATACATTGGCCAGACCTCGAGACCAGTAAAAGACCGTATAACATCTCATAAGAGTGATAGTAGACTGCACCCTGACAGATGTGCTTTGGCGGAACATGTGCGCAGTGAGGGTCATGTAATGGATTATGACAATTTTCGTATTTTAGCCACCGAAACTAATAATACCAAGAGAACGTTCTTGGAAATGACATATATTTCGCAGACACCTAACATTATGAACAAACGTACAGATATTGATAACCTTAGTTCTATTTATTCATACCTGTTAACAATCAATTTCAACACACAACTGTCACATACTTTAATAACATAAATTTATAAACAGTATTGTTTTGAGAGAACTTCACTCAAGCGGCCTCCTTTCATTGATTTATATAACTAGATAACCAAATGTATAAGTCTCAATCAAGGCGTCAATGGAAGAGAAGAATTCTTTAGTGACAGTTTCCTAACCTTAAAATTTTATTAAGTTTTACGTGGTAGCTGATCTGTTTTAATCACAAAAAATTGTATATATTAGAGAAATTCTAGATACTATGATAATTTTAACATGCAATTTTGTACAGTGTAATTAGTAAGAACCATTTTTCAAGGAAAGAAAAAGCACATTGATGTTGTTTTCACATTTACACCAACTCAATGACAAATAACCTCACTTAATGTAAGTGTTAATTTTATTGTTTGATTTTAAATTTTGACTATTTTTATCAATTGTAGTGTCCCTGAGGATGGAAATAAACATTTTCGAAAGCTCGGACTAATTAAACAGAGTATTCTTTGTCTCAGATGCCAAATCCCCCACTAATATTTGTTTCTAACTAGTTATTGGCAAAATAACTACTTTCTATATATATATATATATATATATATATATATATATATTATATTCAATATTCTTTAATAATATTCTATTTTATATTTGCCCCACGTTCGGGTGACAATTATTATATATTCTACTATGTTTTAATTATAATATTTTATGATTTTATATATGAATATGAATTCATATGATGTGAATTTATTTGTTGCTGTCGTCACAATTTGTGATAGTAACTACACTAATGTGGAAACACCTTTACCGCTAAATATAACCTATTACATTTTTTGACAGCAGTTGTCAAATCAATATGCCCGGCTCAGATAAATATTAAATTTTATATTATGAAAAATAAATCAATACACAATCAATTAACTCACTGTTATCTCAGGGAGGGATCAAGGATTTCAAATAAAAATTCAAATTTATAAATTTCCAAATAATTTTCCAAATTATGTATTGCACTATTCCAAATCTAAAGTAACTGCTTTTCCAATACACTATAAGACAATTGAAATATCTTATGACATATATGAAATTTACTGTCAGGAAACTAACCAAATGTCAGTTATTATACTAAATTTTCTTTAGCATAAAAATTATCAAATATAATGAGAATGAATATGAAAAAAGAACCAAAGAGATTTGGAATTCAAATTTATATAATATATTATCAGATAACTATTACAAAATTCAAACTTTTCAAAAAATATCATAAACGCATAAACCAAAGATAGAATTCTCTATCAAACCTTGATATTAAAACAACCTATAATTAGAAATTTCCTATCTAAATAATTTATCCAAAAGTTCAAAATGTCTAATTTCATAATTGACATATGTCAATGTAAAATACGCAAATTTCCTTGTAAATTGTCTATTCCAAAATTGTCTTCACTTGACGTATAATTTTATATAAGTAACGTTACTATAATTTCAATGTAAGTATTTAATCATAAGATGCATCTATTTTCGAAATATTTTTAATGAAGGCCTATTAATTCTCGAGAAATAATATAGATAATATGGACTGGACTCACCAACTGGGTACTGGTAGACTCGTTCGTATTCTAAAAACGTTTTTTAGAATTTCAGGAACAACTTTTCTAAATCAATAATTTAGGAACCGGGAAAACCACTCGCTGTAATTATTTGCGAATTATACACGCACTGGCTTTACAAAGGCAAGATATGTTGAACTGATAATAATCATACAAATTACTCCGATATACTGAATTGAATTTGAGACAACTCTTATTCGATGTTGTCTCGAGAGAATCTAAAAATCAGCTCTATTTTAAATGAATTTGAGACAACTCTCATTTGATGTTGTCTCTTGGGAATATAAAAATCAACTAACTAAACTGTTTCAATAAATAAGTCTCCTCTCCTTGGGTTACCAAAAATTGTTTTTTTTTTAAAAATACAAATCTACGTTCTCATATACAAAGAGAGATTTTCATTATTTTAGTATATTTGCAATTTTGCGAACAGAGACATCTGTATTCTTGTTTCCAAATCGTTTTAAAATCTATCTATCATTAAGTCCATTCTGCATTAATGTCATACGAAATTGAAATGTCAAATTTTATTGGTATTGGTATATTGATCCTTTCAAATTATTGATAATACAGTGTGTATCACTAGTATTACAACCAAATAAGCAAATTTCTCTTTATTTCAATATTTTCTTTAGAATTTAGATAGAGGATATGTATTAAATCCGCCTAATAAAAGAATGATAAATCGATTCTTACATATAATTATAATTTATGTTTAAAAATTGCCAAATATAATACTAGTATCTTAGCAACAGTAATATCTTTCAAATAATTATTAACATATCTCTAAAAAAATTATCTTCAATCAAATCCAAGTTATGTATAATATTTATATACCTGTTCTATATTATAAACTCCTCTTCAATTCCCGGTAGTGGGGTCTAATATTTTGTGCTCCTTGGTTACCTACCACATAAGGTCCCTCAAACGGTAGCAATAATTTTGCGCAACTATTCTCTGATTTCCCATTGACAGTGATCCTGATTACATAGAATTCGTAGGTACTTGTTGATCTCTTTAATGTATCTTTCAGCTGGATTTGACGATGGTTTCCTAATGCTAATAAAGTTCAATTTAATTTCTTGATTTTGACTAAACTTGGCTAGTTTTTCACTTTCAAAATAAGTTGCATGATCTAAAATTATTGTTTTTGGCGTTACATATTTTTCAATGTACATTTTTAAAAACTCTATCACAGTTTTTGCATTGGTTCTTTTGCATGGGTAAACTTTAACAAATTTCGTAAAAATATCTGTGATAACAAATATATGTTTATTCTCTTGTATGCTCGGTATTAAATTGCTTATGAAGTCTATAGCAACAATTTGTAATGGCTTCTGTGCAACTATTGATTTTGCCAAATTTTTATTGTGATATTTTTTTTTCTTTTGCTAGTTGACATATGGCACATACTTCACAAATATTTTTGGCAATTGCTAAATCCTCTTTCGTTATATAGTTTTCTCTAAGAAGCATCCATAACTTCCTAGTCCCAACATGTTCATATTCTTCATGTAAATTTTTCCAAATTTCCTCTATATTAATAGCATTATTTTTATAATTTGATTCCAAATTTTGTTGATCTTTCCTAATTTTATCCAATGAATATAATCCTTCCTCTTGTAGCATTCTATTAATACCAATTTTATACTTTCTCTGTTCAAATGTGGTTTCTGTCTCTCTACTTAAAGCATCTGCAACAAAATTCTGTTTTCCAGGAATGTATTTAATTTCGAAATCATATTCTTGTAATAATAAAATCCAGTGATGTATTCTATTATTCGCATATCTATTTTTAAGCATAGCTGTCTAAGCTGAATGATCAGTTTCTATGATGAATTTAGCTCCTAATAAAAAGAATCTCAATTTAGTAATACAAAATACCACGCTTGCCATTTCAAGTTCTGTTACTGAATATTTCCTTTCATGAATTTTAGTAACCCTAGATATGAAACTAATAGGTACTTCTTCTTTTTCCTGTTCTTGTATTAGTACTCCAGCAAAACGATCAGCTGATGCATATGTTCTCAAAATAATTTGTTTATCATACTGTGGGTGATATACCTTGAGGTTATTCGTAAAATCTTCTTTTAGTTCTCTAAATGCTTTTTTTCGTTCTTCATTTCACTGCCATTTTACACCTTCCTTTAATAATTCAATTAATGGTATTTCTTTTCTACTTAGATCTGGTATTAATCGTTTGAAATAATTTTAAATTCCTAGAAACCCCTCTCAAAGTTTTCAAATTTGTTAGTTGTTTATAATCTAAAATTGTTTTAATTCGATCAGGATCCATAGAAACTTCTTCAGTATTCAAAACATATCCCAAATAATTTATTTCTTCTTGATAAAATTTACATTTTTCGATGTTTAATTTTAATCCAGCATTTTCTAGTTCTACAAAAATAATATTTAAATGTTCTTTATGTTTTTCTTCGTTTTCCGAATATATAAGGATATCATCTATATAATGAAGTATAAAATTTTCAAATTTTAAAATGGTGTGTGGAGTGTTCTTACTAAAGCTGCACAGGAGCTCTGTAATCCGAAAGGTACCACACAGAATTGATATACCACTCCATCTATCATAAACGCAGTATATTTTCGACTTTCTTTTTCTAAAGGAATCAACCAAAAACTATGCTTCAGATCTAATTTTGGAAATATCTTTGCATTAGTAATTCTACCAAATATACTATCGATATTCATGGTACTTTCGTAATGTTTCTTTGTGTAGCTATTAATATTTCTTCCATCTAAACATATTCTTATTTCTCCAGATTTTTTTCATACACAAGTAACTGCATTAATATAATGGTGAATTTTATCTTTCTATTATTCCATCTTTTAACATATTTTCTGATTCATGGTATACTTCATCCTTCAATCTATATGGAATTGGATATGTCCTTACTTTAAAATTCGATATATCTTTGTTCATTTCAAGTTTATGTATATATTTCCTTGCTACTTGTACTTCTTCATTGAATAATCTGTTGTATTGTCTTATCAATTCCATTACTGTTTTCACATATTTTTGTTTACACAAATTTAAATCTATTTTATGTTCTTCATTGATTTGATTCATTACATAAAATGTATTTTCTTCTATTTGTTTCTTGTTTGAGGAAATAAATATCTTCTCCATAACAATTCACCAACTTTTCTTTATAATTGATAATCATCTTGTGATTGTCTAATTCATCGAACCCTAATACTATATCATAAATTAAATTCTTTACGACCAACATTTGTACTTCAAACAAATTATTTCCTATTTTTAATTCTTCAATTATCATTTTACTTGTATCATATAATTTTTTATTATTCGCTCCCACTAGTGATAATTTATTTGTATTCACCACCATAATATTATTTTTCTTGCACTTGTCTATAATCCTTTCACTTATCAACGTTACTTCTGATCCTGTATCTATCAGAATTTTACATCCTATATTTTGTATTTTACCTTTAATGAATATTAAACCTAAATTGTCATGCATTTCCCAAATTTCCCCAATATCAACAAATTCTCTTGGATGTTCGTACTTAGAAAAAATAATATTATGTACGTGAAAGCGGTTTATGTAAAATTTTTATTTATAGTTTGACTGTGCTCATCATCTCTTTCTTGCTCTTGTATTATATTTACTTGTCTTCTGTCTTCTATTTCTTGATGTCTTCTATCATAGATTCTTTCATGGTTCTCTTGGATACCATTTCTTCGATCATGGTAATTATTTGTTCCTATCCATCTATCCTGTCTCCAATTTTCAACTCTATCTTCATTACCATTTCTTCTGTCCAAATTTCTAGGATCTCTTTTATTTTCAAAGTACGTATTATCATTGTTTCTATTGCCATTCCCATATCTTCGGTCTTCATTTCTGTAATTTCTATTTTCATTTCTAAAATTCCTGTCTGTATATCTATCATTTCTTCGATTATTAAAGTCCCTGTTTCTAAAGATTCTATTTTCATATGTATTATTCATATCTCTTCTGTAATGTTCATTTGCACTCCCCCTTATTCCATTAGAATTTTTAATTCCATTTATTTTTTCATTGTGACTTCTTTCAAGTCTGAGTAAATAATTTGATAAACCTTCCATCGTCTTAATATTTTGTATCCCAATAGTTTCAGATACTTGTGGGTCGAAATGTCTGGAAATATATAAAACCATTTCTTATTCTCGCATGCTTGGCTCCAAATACTGTGCGTTGCTGTACATTTTCATTGCATATGCATTGAAATTTTTACTGTGGTTATAATCAAATTTGCCAAAGTATAGTTTCTCTCTGAAACTCGCCTGTTGTATCTCCCCCCAAAAATATTTAAAAAATTGTTTTTCAAATTCTTCGAAATCAGTTATTTGTTCCTCTTTGTTGCAAAACCACAATAAAGCATGTCCAGATAACATTCCTCTAATAATGATTTTTTTCTCTACGATGTCCCTTATTCCTCTCATCATACTTTTGATTATTTTTATAAATACTTTTGGGTGAATTACATTTATATTTCCATCAAATTTCACCCCAAAGTCGATATTTCCAGTCTGCATCATTCCACCTCCATTCCGTTCCAGATTATCCTCTATTTCATTTACAGTTTCTTGTAATTTTCTATTCATCTCCTCCAATTCCTTGTTAAATAATTTATCCAGATTTCCAGTCCTTTCTATACCTGTTCCTGTTTGTTCTTCTATTCTTCCATTTAGGTCTTTAAATTTCTTATTTAAATTCTGTTCGTACATTTGCATTACTTCTTCATATGTTTGTCCTTGTACTTTAATAGCCTGTATCTCTTCAAATATATTTTCATTTTGTTTCTCGACTTCTACTTGAATTACTCCAGATAAATTTTCTTCTAGGCATCTTCCTAATTCTTTAACATCTTCTACCACCTTCTTGTTAATATCTTCTCTGATTTTACTGTCAAATTCTCGAATTTCCATGCGTAAATTTTCATTGTGGCCTTTCATATCTTCTTTCACCTTTTCAATTTTCTTTCTAAATTCATTATTCTCTTCCCTGATTTTCAATTTTTCCTTCTTCTATTTTCTTTTCCAATCTGTCCATGTTCCCGGTGATATGGTTAATATCCCCCTTAATATCTTCCTTCATTGTATCAATCTTGTCATTTAAATATCCACTCATATAATTCATATCTTCACGCATACTAATCATATTCTCATTTTGTCTGTCCATTTTTCCATTTAAATCTGCAATCATATTATTTATATCCCCCTATTTTCTTCAAATTTGTTATACAAGTCTCCCCTCATATTCTTTCCCATATTAATCATATCTCCCCCCATATTCTTCATATTCTCATTTTGTTTGTCCATTTTTTCATTCAAATCTCCCCTCAAATTATTCATATTTTTTATCATCATTTTAATCAAACTCTTTATGTGCATTTCCTCTTTTTCTTTTGATTCTTGTTTGTCCTCTTGTCCTGTTTCTTCTGACAATTGTGCATCTTCTTCTGATTGCTGTCCTCCCTGCTCCAAGTATTGCACCTGAAAATCATCCATACTATGTCTTCTTTCTTCTCTTCGTTCATCAGATCCACTTTCAACTCCTACCTGTTTACCATCCCTTAATGTCATTTTTCTTTCCATGATCGATACTTAATTTTTTTATATATTCAATGAATTTGCTGCGTCAAATTATAATATTTTTCTATGTTTATGATAATAGTGACAAATCTATTTTTGCCCCACTTTGCGACGTCAATTTATTATATGTTCAGTATTCTATATTCTTCAATAATATTCTATTTAATATTTGCCCCACGTTCGGGTGACAATTATTATATATTCTACTATGTTTTAATTATGATATTTCATGATTTTATATATGAATATGAATTTATATGATGTGAATTTATTTGTTGCTGTCGTCACAATTTGTGATAGTAACTACACAAATGTGAAAACACCTTTACCGCTAAATATTACCTATTAAATATTTTGACAGCAGTTGTCAAATTAATATGCCCGGCTCAGATAAGTATTAAATTTTATATTATGAAAGATAAATCAATACACAATCAATTAACTCACTCTTATCTTAGGGAGGGATCAAAGATTTCAAATAAGAATTCAAATTTATAAATTTCCAAATAATTTTCCAAATTATGTATTGCACTATTCCAAATCTGAAGTAACTGCTTTTCCAATACACTATAAGACAATTAAAATATCGTATGACATATATGAAATTTACTGTCAGGAAATTAACCAAATGTCAGTTATTATACTAAATTTTTTCTAGCATAAAAATGATCAAATATAATGAGAATGAATATGAAAAAAAAACCAAAGAGATTTGGAATTCAAATTTATATAATATATTATCAGATAACTATTACAAAATTGAAACTTTTCAAAAAATATCATAAACGCATAAATCAAAGATAGAATTTTCTATTAAACCTTAATATTAAAAAATCCCAATGGCACAGGACCAATCAGTAACATGTTTGCATAAAACCCAAAATAAAAAATTCGATACAAAAGTAATAGAATGTTTTGAGATGTACGAAAAACCAAAGGCATCAAATCAAAAACAAAAAAATAAAAAAAATTTCTGGTATATTTGTGAATTTGCTTAAATAAATGTTTTAATGTACGATTTAGAGGAAAATGTTAAATAAAAAAGTTGTAGAACGTGTTGAGGTTTATGAAAAAGCTTAGTAACTTTTTTACGTCAAATGAAAAACAAAGGGAATGCGATTTTTTTTCAAATTTGGCAGGCCGCTATTTTGTTTTTACTGTGCCGTTTTGGCTCATTAACGAACTCGTCCAAGATTTTGGACTAACCGATTTTTGTAGCGAGTTTGGTTTCGATCCGTCAAAAAATACGCCCTCTATCGTGCTTAAAAATTCCGTTATAACACATAAATATATATATATATATATATATATATATATATATATATATATATATATATATATATATATATATATATATATATATATATATATATATATATATATATATAATATATATATATATATATATATATATATATATATATATATATATATATATATATATATATATATATATATATATATATATATATATATACATCTTTACACCTTTGTGCGTCCGTACATTGTCCTTTTACATTTAATCGTGCGTCCGATGGTAGTTGTGCGTCCGAAATACGGACGCACAATTATTTTTCATTTTAAACTACTTTTTAGATAGTTTTATATCATAACAATCATTCTCACAAATTTTATGGTGGACGTCAAAATACGCTAAAATGAGTGAATTATATATTATGTGAGTTCCATAAATTTCCGTACTGGCGCTACTTGTATATACACGATGTGTATATACTAAAATATTTTTCAGCCAAACCAAGCGACTTATGCGTCCGTTGGTGGCAACACCGCAATGTTGAGACGAGTGATTGTTTCTGAATATTTCTACGTTCGTCGTTTCTTAAGAATCTTTGATAAACTTACATAGTTTACTAGAACTCTGCGCCCATATCAGCTATTGATAAAATTATGCCATCTTGTTGGTTGACGCAGTTTCATTTAGCTTATGTCGCTGGGAAGATAATACACTGCAGCTTTTTGGGATCCATAAGAGATGAGACGTGAACGTAAGACAACTAATAACAATGAATTAGTAACTTATGACAAATATATAAAAATTTCACAGGTAACTTCACAGAAACATTGTTTAAAAAATTTATTCTGATTGTCGATTTTATCACTAAGCGCTTACCCAATAATATACAGGAGGTGTCGCAAAATTTTAAAGTCGATACACATGATTAAAAATTACGTCATAAAGTTGAAGATGTCTATCATGGTTGTATGGCTCGTCTCATTTTTCATTGATCCGCAAAGTCTCAACTAATAACATTTTATTATTTTGGAGATACAGGATGCATGAGCTTCGTGGCCAGTGATTTAATGCCAGCAATCAAGTTTTATATAATTTTTAAGTTGGTTATTTTTGTATTATTTGAATATTTTTGATTGTATAGGTTGTATCTTTAAACATTTGACAGTAATTAAAAACGATTTAAGATGTAAGAGCATAAAAAAAGTATGTTATAGCGAAGATATAAACTGATTATCTTCCCTGGACCACCCAGTCTTAGACATGTTTTGTTGACGCCGCAACTTATATTATTAACAAACATACGTTTTCCTACCGCTTCACGCATATGCTAGAAACAACATTTTTTCTTCGAGCGGACGTATACAAATTAACAAGTTTATCAGTTACCTTTTGGTTATTGTTGTAATCAGTTATTAGTTTTTAATGCAATATTGAACAAAATTTCAATAAAACCTGATTAATAATAATAAAATGCAATAAATAATACCTTGCGTGCCGAAAAGTAGTATTTAGCGTGCGGTAAGGTAGAATCGTGCACCAATAGGGACAATGTTTTTTGTAACGAATAGTATTAAATAAAATATAAATTTCAATTAATTTATTTTTCTTTTGACAGTTGGTAACATGATATATGTACAAATTTAAATTATTTGACACTTTCCACAACTTTCAAAAATTGAATTCAAAAAAGTGGAGCAAACAATTTGTAGCTGGCACTGGCTGGATTCTTTGTATATAAATGACATAACCATATTAATGCTCTACAACTTTGTCAACATTTATGTGTAACATAACCTATAAGTACAGAAAACGAATCCCACTATCAAAAATTTGTTTGAAGCATTAACCTCAGCACTACGATATTCTTGTGCAGAGTGCAAAAAATGTATCAAACTATAGTACTGAGACAAATACTTTTGATGCACGCAATGAATATTGCAATAGCTTTGAAGCAGTGAAAGCGGAAGGAATTTAACTCCATAGTTAATGCGGGAGAATCTGAAGCGAACTTGAAAACCTTGAATCAACTATTAAATTCTAACTGGCGTTTCGATATTAGTATTCAAGCGGCTCAAGACTAATCGTTAAAAAATGGAACAAACAAGATCACTATAGTCCCAATGGCCAGTGACTTGAAGATATTCAAAGAATATTTGAGGCGAATAACAGCAGATTCAAAAAGAAGACAACAAGATAATACTAATGATATAGCAGCATACATAAATTTGATAGAAGCCATTTACTGTGAAATAATATTGTTAAACAGAAGACGTCCTGGTGAATTGCAGAGGTTGATATTACGTGACTACATGCTCTCTGCAAATTTCTCTAATCATGAAGAGTTTTCTCACGCAATATCACCGTCTAAGAAAATTGTAATGCAATCTCTGAAGAGACTTGTAATAAGAGGTAACAGGGGTCGTGGAGTTCCACTTTTATTTAATAGAGATGTCCAAGAAGATATTGAAGTAATTACTAAAGCTACACCATACTTGTTTGAGAAAACTAACGTAAACTTCTTTGGGCACCTACGAACTGGAAGTCATTTGTGTGGTATAAGGTTCTAGCAAAACACGGTAAAGCTTGAAGAGTTTTCTTACGCAATATCACCGTCTGAGAAAATTGTAATGCAATCTCTGAAGAGACTGGTAATAAGAGGTAAGAGGGGTCATGGAGTTCCACTTTTATTTAATAAAGATGTCCAAGAAGATATTGGAGTAATTACTAAAGCCACACCACACTTGTTTGAGAAAACTAACGTAAACTTCTTTGGGCACCTACGAACTGAAAGTCATTTGTGTGGGTATAAGGTTCTAGCAAAACACGCTAAAGCTTCGGGCGCAAAAAATCCGGGTGCAGTAACTTCAACTCGATTGAGGAAACATTCCAATTTTCAACTTGAAGGAATCGGAACTAGAGCAATTGTCAACTTTTATCTGCCACACACCTCACACGTCCATAAAAATTCACACAGATCACCAGATGAAGTGTACCAAACAACAAAAATTACTAAAATATTATTACTCACGGAAAGATAAATCTCTAGAAGAGATCGAAATCAATAAGGAAGATGATCTTATGGAAGGACACCTGTTAAATGATGTAGATGAAGAGGACGTACTGAACGATATAGACGTACTGAAGGATATAAATCCACATGAAAATATACAACTTAATGGAACTTCCATATCTACATTAGATTCATCTACTACCAGCGAACTCCCGAAAAAAAAATTGTATTCGTATCCCTTGGACTAGTTAGCAAAAAAATATATGCAGGCAATACTTCAAACAACACAAATACAAAGCGACATCCGAAGAGGCATCAATGTGAACAACTTATTGCCAATCATTCTCAACTTTGCCATAATAAAAACTGGCTTAAAATAAAAGTATTGATACAAAATATCTATGATAAAAAGTGCGAATGAAAAATTGATTTACTATGATTATTTTTTGACGTTTCTTAAAACCAATGAAATGCTTCTTTATTTGACACAAGGGTAAGTTTCAACCAATCATGTCATTATTATAGTGGGAATAAAGCTCTTGTGATTATTCTCGGGAATAATCACTGTTGCTTTTATTTGTCTAGCAAGTGTCAGATAGTTGTCAACGATACTTTCGTATATTGTAATAATTAATTAAATTAAATCTTTCAATAATTTTATGATAGTTTTATTGATCTTTTTTATTGTAAAAATTTATGAATCAAAAAATAATCTAGTCAAATATAACTCGAGAGTTCCATAAATTAGAAAATAATTTGACAGATTTTGTTCAAACTTGTTGCCATTTAGCAATAGCCTGGCAACAAGTTTTCAAAAAATCTGTCAAATTATTTTCATTTTATTCTCACTCTCTTGTTATATTACTACTGAGAATGTTACTTCAAGCTGCTAGAATAAATTATCTTATTTATATTTAGATCTACGTTGCTTGAATTATATTATTTATTTTTAAAATTCCTACTTTTGAACTTACTACAGGACTGTTACTATTTTGAATACTCTTTTGAGTCTATTATGAGTCTGTCTTGTCAAACATCAACAATATTTTTACAGTGGTTCATAAATTACATTTTAATAAATCGCCCTTCTAAATACATTTTGCGTTTTATTTTCATTAGCTTTTTAATGTATCCAGCAGTATTATGTGACTTGGGCATGTTTATTTCATTGACTATATAGTATTTAATACTAAACAATCATTTAAGTTTACAACCTATCACTTGTTTTTGTTCTGCTACTCTAGGCATAACTTGAACCATGCAACCTCTTTGGATTACAATTAGCATTAATAAGCAATTTGGACCCATATGTTTATTTATATCAATAGATCGTTTGCTTTCCAGCATTTCGAGCAATTGCATATTGCTCACCAATTGTTTATCGAACTGTTTTTCACTGATGGTGAAATCCTCTTGTAAAACATCCACTACCATTTTCAAATAGATGTTTATTTCTGTCCATAGAAGGTGAAACTACTATAAAATGTCTTCAATAACAGATTATTTAAACTTTCAACTTGAAATGACAAGCTATTTTCATTAATTCATTTATTACCATTGAATAGTTTTATATTGGACATCATTATTTTTAGGAGGTTCAAAATGAGCCAGCTGTTTAAATTTTTCTAAAGTAGACTTATTGTCGTAGTAAAAATCATTATTTTTTGTAACTAGGAAACCCAAAATCTCTGTTTCTCCCTATATTCTCAATAACAGTGCCTTTGGGAAAACGATCCAGTTTTCACAAAATAGGCCAATATGGTTCACCTTAGCGTCTCATAGTTTCGTAGCAATAGTGAGTTTTATGCCTTTATCAAGATATATTATTTCCCTAATTTTTAAATCACATATTGATCCCAATTCCCCACATTTATACTTGGAAAGTTTACCCAGGAAATATTCGATACTGGCTAATTTAATGTTTTCATTTTATTTTAAAACTAAAAGGATTATAGTTCTTGTTGGATTCTACAATTAAAGAAAATTTGTATGAGAGCTGTATGTGGAAAGAAGTCAAAATGGTTGCTGGGTTATGATAATAACAAAGCTACAGATTTTTTTTTGTAACGGCTATATATCTGATCGTATTATACCTATATTATTATTTTTATAAAGAATGTATTATCAATGAATAGCCTATTATTGATCCAATTACCCAATAATTTGTTAATGTATACTCATTAATCAACTACATCAAGTATCAAAACATTATAAGTTGGACCACTACATACTTTTATACGCTATGTATCCTATATGGACATAATATATATATATAATATTTTTAAAATTATATGATTGGAACGGACGCAGAATCGTGTTTCAATGAAATAAATCGTCTATACTTCTGTGAAAAACTTGGCAACCTTGCATGGAAGTATGATTAAATGCAAATCAGACAAAAACGTATATGTTGGAAGTTCAAATACTTACGGCTGTGAGGAGCTAGAAGTACTTTAGAATGTCAAAAATGCATAAATTTTTTTATATATATAGACTAATTTAAAACGACAATGCAGCTCTAGATGCACAGAAGAGTAAATATACACAACCAAAATATTTAAGAATTTAGTCTTTCGAGGGGACGCACAAATACATTTCCTTGTACGGACGCACAATAGATACCGAGATGTATATATATATATATATATATATATATATAAATATATATATATATATATATAGGGTGATTTTGGAATCTAGGAACACCAAAACGAAAAACTGCATTGAAATTTTTCCGAAGTTGCGTCATGCTACTCTCTACAATAGCTCTATTTCATTCTGAAATAAGCCTAAAATAACCTATAATTAGAAATTTCCTATCTAAATAATTTATTCAAAAGTTCAAAATGTCTAATTTTATAATTGATATATGTCAATGTAACATACGCAAATTTCCTTGTAAATTGTCTGTTCCAAAATTCTCTTCATTTGACGTAGAATTTTATATAAGTAACGTTACTATAATTTCAATGTAAGTATTTAATCATAAGATGCATCTATTTTGGAAATATTTTCAATGAAGGCCTATTAATTCTCGAGAAATAATATAGATAATATGGACTGGTCTCACCAACTGGGTACTGGTAGACTCGTCCGTATTCTAGTAACGTTTTTTAGAATTTCAGGAACAACTTTTCTAAATCAATAATTCAGAAACCGGGAAAACCACTCGCACTTTAACGATGTAATTCTTCGCGAATAATACACGCACTGGCTTCACAAAGGCAAGATATGTTGAACTGATAATAATCATACAAATTACTCTGATATACTGAATTGAATTTGAGACAAATCTTATTCGATATTGTCTCGAGAGAATCTAAAAATCAACTCTATTTTGAATAAATTTGAGACAACTCTTATTTGATGTTGTCTCTTGGGAATATCAAAATCAACTATCTATACTGTTCCAATAAATAATTCTCCTCTCCTTGGGTTACCAAAAATTCTTTTTTTAAAAAAAAATACAAATCTACGTTTTCATATACAAAAAGAGATTTTCATTATTTTAGTATAATTGCCATTTTGCTAACAGAGACATCTGTATTCTTGTTTTCAAATAGTTTCAAAATCTATCTATCATTAAGTCCATTCTGCATTAATGTCATACGAATTTGAAATGTCAAATTTTATTGGTATTGGTATATTGAACCTTTGAAATTATTGATAATACTGTGTGTATCACTAGTATTACAACCAAATAAGCAAATTTTTCTTTGGAATTTAGATAGATATATGTATTAATATATATATATATATATATATATATATATATATATACATCGCGATAGCGGTAGAAGTGGCGTCCGTATAGATTTGTAGCGCTGTGGCATCCTCCGATATACACAATATGTATATAGAACAGCCCCAAGGCAAAGAGATCACGCACAGAGTGGCTTCCTATTATTTGGCAACACTGGGACCTTGATCGAATATTAGTAGGTAGATTTGAATTTCTTTAAGAATCGGTTTGTTCTGTATATTGTATATAGATCGCGTTCAAAGTGACTTCCAGTAATTTTAAATATGTATTTAATTTTCTTTCGAGATAGGATAATGAAACATATTTTCTAACAATTGGGATGTTGACGGTTGGTACAAATCCATGTGAAGCTATATTTTACACATAAATGATAGTTTTTAGAAACCTAAAATAACATTCTAAAAAACTTATTATTCGTTTTAAATTAAACTTATTTCTCATAACCCAGTTATGAATATGAACTATTTTTCTTGATAATTTGTTGGACCAACGATAATATTTTACGATTTTTATCACAATGGAGACTGGATCCGTCAAAAGATATAGCTGTAACTTACCGAAGATGGATTCTATAATGGTACGTACATTCACATACTTTATTACAATTGAGAGAGACACATTACTCATTATATATATTCCTTTATCATATTTAGAGCTACTTAACATCTATATCAACGAAATAAAACTTGAAATCAGCTCTGTAAACAAACAAACTACTAATAAATAATTGACTTTTCATTTTTACCACAACCAAAAATATTTGAAACGATTTCCAATTTGTATTTGTAGTTTATCAGAGATTATAACTTACATTAATGTTAATGAAAAAGACTATCCATCTCAAATATATTATGCAAGGAAATAACAGTAAGTAAAACGCAAAATACGTACCACAGCATACATTATTACAAGTTACAGGGGCAACTAGTTTCGGCACAATGAGCTATCATCAGGGCTAAAATGTATATATCATTCACATGAAAAGTATCATAAAAGGAAAGTTGTCATATGCCCGTGGCATCCAGCAGAATCCAAGATGTGTCAGTAGGTAATATGGAAAATATATTGTAGGAAAATTTTATTAAAATCAGAAAAATTCACATAATTATGCAAATGTCAAACAAAATTAAAATTAGATAACAGTAAGAGAAGCAATTAAAATGGAATTAATGTATAAATAATAGGAAAAGAAGGAAAATATGGACTTCGTCTTACGGCAGAAACCGTCTGAAGCAAGAAGTCCAGTAATTGAATAGTCGTATTAGGAAAATGAGCAATAGGGAGGACCGAAAGCGGGCTAACGAAAAACAACTTTTGCGTTCTGTTACTCCGCATGATAGTAATTATATACTCAGAATTCATATTTTAATACTCATAATTCACACCATTTGTATATTCATGGTCGTAGGAAAAGTAGAGTGCATAACTCGTTAGAAAATGTATTTCCTGCACTCGTCCGGAATATGTCACTTCCCACACTTCTTATACAATGCTATTCAAATTCGAGTCTATGCATTGGGATCATGGTAACGGTAAGAGATATAGGGATAGTTAAATGGGGGCAAAGTTGTGTATTTCAGAGGTCATTTGAATGATTCAAGACAATTCAGCTTCTTTAGTTCTGGAGTTATACCGGAAAAATTGAAAATTTTGAAATTCTTCTTCTGCCTACATTTTTTTTATTTTGCGAGGATTTTCCAAACCTTTGCCATAACCACTTTTTGTGTATTGAACTATGGCCAGAACAATTTTAACCTCTTTTAATTTCCCATAACATCTGTAATTGAAAGATATTAGTGAGTAAGAAGTGGATCAATGCCAAGTTGATCATACAACAAGATCTTGTTTAATTATTGTAGATTTGAAATTTTACGGTAATAGTTCAATATTTTCAAAACAGTCTGTAGTTCAGATCTAAATACTACGCCGATATGAAACATGAGTCTTGGCATTTGAATCAATGCAATTAAAAATATAGATTCGTATTTGAAAATAAAAACTTGTGGGTGGCACAATTTTACCGATACTTTGTATGTAATTTTTTTTTCACATAGAACATGCTGCAAAATTTTTTAGTTCGAATACAAAAGCTTTCCACTCTGTAACCTACAGAATAATCCACGTTATATATCCTAAGAAATTATTTTTTACTTTCTAGCGCATTTGAATAAATGTTTGTCATTAGAAAGTTTTTTCATGATTTTATTTTATGCTTTTTGTCGTCTCGTTAGTCTATGCATCTCTTATATAGCTTCATTATTATAAGGTAATTTTTCCGTGAGTTCTGAGCTATTACGATTAACTGGTTTGCCATCGTGGAGCCACGATATTGAATTTTGACAATCTCCGGATAAATTCGTAACCTCAACCCACAATTGGACAATAATCACAAATCTCGTCCGCCATTTTGGAGCCGCCATGTTTAATTCATGAATTTTGACATAAAGATTAATATTTCAGCTATTCAAACATCTGACTATAATTAAGGGTTCAAATGGAAATTCAATGAAGTTTGTTTTTTTTTCAAATAGAATAACCTAAATATTTTTTAATATTTGGATTCTTGAAAACTTGAAACATGTATCAGACTTCATACTCTATCTGTAGCTATGACGGTTCCAAGACATGTCAAATGAGTCGCTCATTTTATCAGTTTGAAATAAAATAAACTATTATACCAGAAATCCTAAATATATTGCAATGTAATTTCGGAGGCCTTGTATGTTCCAGTACTAAAAGCATTCCTTCCGATTTTAATGCTGTAAAATTTGATATTCAGACGCTGATTTTAAAAATAACTTAAGTCACATATTCAGAAAATTTCAACGTTATAAATTATTCCCATGCAGTCATTAATTCTCATCATCATATTAATCAAAATCCCAACATTGAAAATGTCATCATGAAACCTCTGAAAATCGGAACTTTAGACCCAGAACACTCTGGAAGATATTGAATATGGGGTTTAATAGTTCGCTTCCACAATAAATATTTGACGTCTTCAACATCTGACTATAAGATTTAACACCACCTCTTGTAGAATCGGGAGGAATGTTATTGTTCTTATCATACCTACAAACGTATGAAATGACATTGAAAAATAGTATCGGACTTCTTGCACACACTTTCACTTTTTGTTAGAAAGGATAAAATGTACGACTCAAACATCGTCAAAGATAAGTCAAGGATATGATAAATGTTTAACATACTTTTCCTTAGAATCCAAATTTAAAAAACATTTCTTTCGTAATGACGAAGTGCGTTATGTTTCCGATTGGACCGGAAATGACAGTCAGATGTTTAAATACTTGAAATGTTTATCCAACGTACCTATACAAATCACTCAAATTTCAAACCGACCGCCCATTTAATAACAAAATAGCGGGCTGGCTAGTAATTTCGTTGGCAAACTATACATAAATAGAAAACATGATTAATTGGAATATGTACTGTTTATTTTTTGTACGAACATTTGTATAAGTTTCATAAAATATTTTTTCATGTCTATTCCCTCTAAAACGCACAATAGAAAGAGCTTTAATGATGATACTGATCTGAAAACTTGTACTCAGTCATGATGGATTCCTCACTACTTCATTATTTCTCTAGATTCCTCATTCTTTCGATATGATCTTCATTAGCGTTACACCTAAGTCTAGCAATTGAAGTGAATTCAAGGCTTTTTTTTAAATTTCCTGTTCACACTTTTTTTTTGAAATTCGTTTTCAAATTTTTCCTTCAAAATTCAGAGCCTAACTTCTCACGGGTTTCGAATTATTCAAAAATAGGACAAAAAAACCTTCATCAAACTCACACGGCTCAATAGAGCATATAAAGGAAAGTTGATTGCAATCGCCCTATTTTGATCTCTAGTTCACTCTGTAGGATTTATTGTATGTTGGTCTGGGCCACCCTGTATACAGACATCACATCAGTAGAACCATTAGCACATGTTTAAGTTTTGCATTTATCAGACTCCCTATATATTGGAACATAGCTTTCATTTTTGCTCTGCACTGTCAGGAACCGGTGGTGTAGTAATGAACAGACCAAACCGCTATGGTGTTGAGAGAAAAACTCTAGTATATACATAGCTTTTATCGCCCTCTACAACTTTTATTTAAGACATTTCTTGCCTTAGATCAAATAAGGATGCAGTTATCATCCATACAATTATCATTGTATATGCCAAAGAGAGTTTCAACGTCTCCGAAATTTTAGTGAAATTCAATATTCTAGGTCAACTACTAACAATCTACCTAGTAATCTGATCGCATTTAGGTTTTCGGAATTTTCACAAAAAAAACTACTTCTGCTACAGTGAAGTAGAAAAATATACCCATTCGAAAATTAACCTGAAAATAGTAGTAATTTTACTTCATCTCGTGGTTTACGTTGGAAAATTCAATTCATTTGCCCCTTATTTACGGAAATTCAGAATTCTTTAATTTGTTTTATCGCCAGCATTATTCATTTTTATCGCCAGTAGTTTTTTATTTTGCCTCAGAATCAAATTTAAGTGAATTGTAGAATGAAAATATAATTTTTCTATTAATAACAGTAGATATTCTGCAATAACTAGCATCCTCCGCACTGTCAACATTGGTATCAATAAATTAAAACAGATGTAAATCATCACATTCAATGTTAAACGCTTTCTATAACCAAAAGTGAGATCGGCAACACTGCCAGGATGCCACAACGCAAGAAAAATACATATACGGACGCCAATCTATACCGTTCTTCGATATGTATACTGACGGATGCCACTTTGTGCGCCAGATGTATAATAAATATATACGTGTGCTACTATAACGCCGCGTACGGAGAACCTATATACCTTGGTGTAAAGGTTTATACAAAGAACGACCAAAGTGACGTCCTGCTGATTTCATCAGCAATAGATTCCCAAGCATTCACTGAACCGTTTGCGATATTTTGGAGCTCGATGCACTGTGACGTCCGTATATATATATATATATATATATATATATATATATATATATATATATATATATATTTTATCACTTTTTTATTATTTATTTAATTATATTTCTGAAGTTTCTCTATGGTTAATATTTATCTATGTTTTTTTTTTAAATTGGATTGGCTAGCTCAGATTATATGATTTATATTTTTATTCATTAGTTTAATGTTTTAATGAAGAGCATGAGAACACTCACTCTCGTTGGGTTCAGGATAAAATTAAACAAGAAAATATATGAAATCTGCATCCCACAAACAACCTGCGAAAATCATCTCCATCAACGCTGTGAATAGATTATATGAAACACAGTCATTCAACCTATGTGTTATGAAACCTTGCCCTGTGTTTAGCAAATGACATGTAAATGAAAATCAACAACTCAAATTTAGTTCCTATAATTATCAAACAAACGTAAAATTGAAAAGCATCATAAGCAGTAAATAAAACTTATGTTAAAACAAATATAATACAGTGCAAATTACAAATACCAACTATTATTATATACCTAAAATTATTATTGTGTAATTTGGCCAAATTTATGAATTACGACTGAGTTTAATATGGTTAACCAAATGAATCGTTAAAAAAACACTAACCTGACCATAACACTGGGAAGTCTCTAGTATATTCTATTGATGTGGAATCTTCTGTACCAAAGCTGGATCTCCTTCAATCTTGTAGTTACAAACTCTATAGTTTGTATGGCAGGTAAGTTCGTAAATTCTTGTTAAATCACTTAGATATTTTTGCTTATGTTGTTTATGTTACAATGATAATGGTTTAGGAAACGTATTTTCTCACTATAAAGTGATTACTTTTTGAAAATTCGGGTAGCGTCCCCTCTCAAATTCAAAATGTTTATATTTCTCACAAATTCTTATTATTTCCAAGTATTTTCGTTTCCAAATGTTCAATGTATATTGATTAAATATTTGCAATGTCTTTTGACTTTAATTTCTAATAATTTCCCAAATATCTTTATAAAATTTATAAAATTTTCTTACATGCGTCCTTCTCCATTAGCTTCGCTTCACCAACCTTTTGTTTCTCAAATCAACAAACTTTTTGTTGTCCGCTTAGTTATTTGTAAAACAAAAAACTTACTACATCCTAGATAGAATATACTTTGTCTTATCTAATGTTTTATATGTCGATAAATGTCTTTATATTTTTCTATGATTATGGATTGTTGATGTAAGATTTGAAACTAATTTACCATTCCTATTTACATACTCATTCTTTCAAAAATCTACCTCATTTTAATTAACAAAATTATATCTATTTGAGTTTAAATTTCAATATCAATCCATATACAATCTAAAATGTTCAAATATCTGTCATAATGCCTTTCAATTAAATCTTCACTCATCATTACATATTTATCTATTACAAACTTGGCTCTTTATTTATTTCATTCATCATATTTTTCTATTATCAATAGTTCACAAACATAAATAATTCTATGGTAGAATCTACCTCTGCACTCAGTGTACTTCATTAACAGACATGAAATTTTTAGTTGTCACTCCAGTTATCTCCTCTTTAATATAAACATTACACTTTTGTTGGTATATATCGTGATCTAACATTCTATTTATTATTGTCTGATAATAATTTATTTTCTTTTCAGATTCATTGTTAGATGTTCGAAATACTGGATACAAATTATTATTTGCTATAGACAAGAAAATGAGTTTATGATTTGTTAAGATATAATTAAAATTTTATGAAAATAATGAAGTTTATAATCTGAAATCCTAAGGTAAATAATTTTACTATTACTTATGTATCTCTTTCGTTTTGAAGCATAACTAATATAATAAATGTTCAATTCAATAGAAAATATATATTCTTCTCATATTATCATCATTAGAAAAGATAATTCCAGCTGTGTGAAATAATTAATTTCCATCTGTTACTCTACAAGGTTGCAAATTTCATACTTTTGTGTTCCATTCTTTTTACTGTTTCTTACGATAAGTTCAAATCCCCTCAAATTTAAATTTAATAAGTATTGACATGTTTAATTTTTGTTTAAATTTCAATTTCCCCTAAAACAAACTTATCGTTCCTCCACTATTTACTAGAAAAATAATTAGAAACTTCTATACTAATTCTTGGTTGGGTAATTATACTACCTTAATCTACTATTTACAAACAACTTATTTTATATGAGTTTAAATACTTGTAACATTATCTATTCCTCATGTTTCACTACATATTACTCAAGAATAAAATTTATAGATGTGTTCTATGTTAAAGATATCCCTTAATATTTTAGTACCTGGATATATCAAACGATAACTGTTTTTACCGTTTTCAGTATCGATGATATACGGACCTTCGAATGGATATAATAATTTAGCACATTGTTCTTCATCTTTCTTTGGTATTCTTAAAGATTTGACAATCATCATATCACCCTTATTAAACTGTGTTATCCTACGTTTCTTTTTATCTTGTTTTTTAATATACTTCTCAGCATTCCGTATTATTCTTCGATTAACCTTTTCGTGTACACTTGTCATTTTTGACTGTCTGTTTAAAATCCAGTGACGTTCTGGTTGTATACCCTCCATAATATATGTTGGATTCTCACCCGTTATTCCGTTTAGTAATTCATTTATGAATTTTTTATTTTAAATCAATATTCTCATCTTCAAATGCAGATTTTGGATTCTCATTTATGATTATTCTATTAATATTTCATAAAATATACTTAATTTGTCTCATCGTCAATTCAAATATTCATAACATCCCTACTTTTAATTCTCCCTACTACTCATATCCATATTAATACTTGCTTATATATCATATTCATATTTCAACATTTCCATTATACTTTATTTTATATATACTCATCATTCCATATTTCATTTTACATATTCATTTTTCATTATAATTAAACATTTCTTAAATTCCTATTCATATATCTCAGTATTAATTCCCTTATTCTTCCATATTCCTCCAAATATTCTATGAATATCAATTGACATCAAAACATCATCTCATATATTCTAGTCTATATAATTCATCTGACTATCTCCTTTCTTCTCGTTTGTTTAATTGTTGTGTCCTATTCCATTTATTTTCTAAATATGTAAAAATCTATTCAATATTTTTAGTTGTACACAATTTCAACCCCTCTATCTTATATCTTCCAGTTTTATTTCTATATAAAGCCAGTACTTCATCTAATTCATTTATCATTACTTATTTGTTTGCCCTGTTTGAATTTCTCTCTGTATACTCTAAACTATTTATTCCATTCCTAAGTTTCACCTAATAAGTTTCGATTTATATTATATGATATGTATTATATATATATATATATATATATATATATATATATATATATATATATATATTTTTTAGTTTCTTAATAAAGAAGTGTGAAGAATCGTTTGGAATATCATCTGCTTAATCAACAAAGAACACGATCTATCCTATAATATTATCTAGCATGATATACTTAATTAATATTGAATTTTTTTTTAATCTATACTTATGTCTATTATTTTATTTACAGCTTTTTCTGACCTAACCTATCTCTATCTTTGTACATTGTTTATAATAAAAATTTTATCTCAACTTCATTATTGTTTTTTTTATAATTGTTATGTGATATTAATAAATTTATCTTCCAGATTATTTTATTATCTTTTTCCTGTCCATTCCATAGCTTTTTCGTTTCCAAACTTCCTTCCAATCATCATGTTATACTATTTAATTTGCTATTCTTTTCCTAACTTTTTTCTGATGTTCTTCTCTTGTTGTTTGTTTCTCATTACACTTCTGAATCTTTTTTCCGTTCTCTATCATATGCTTCTCAATTTTGCAGTCCCATATCTCAATAATTCCTTCCAATAAATCCAATAAAATCTGTGTCTCAAATTCTTCCACCTTATTCATTTCATTCATTATTATTTTGATGAAAGCATTTGTGTATATTATCATCATTTTATCATCACATTTTATTCTTGGTACATTATAATTGTAAAATTCTCCTAGGCATCCTATATCTCTTACATTTCCTCTCATATTTGCTCTTATATCTTCTACTGTGTCTTTCAATCTTCGATTCATCTCAAGTACTTCCTTGTGATATTGTCTGTCCATGATTTGACTCCTTTTTGCATATATTTCTGTCGGTTCTTCTATTCTACTATCCAAATCTGTGATTACTTTATTCAATTTCTCTTGACAATGTTGATTTACTTCTTCAGTTGCTTGTTCCTGTGATTTAATGTATCCTACTTCTTCAGTTTCCTTCTTAATTTCTTCCACCGTTTCCTGTAATTTCCTATACATCTCTTCTAATTCTCTATTAAATGATCTATTCATAACTTCTGACCTTTTTTTATATGTATCTGATTGTTCCTCCAGTCTAGCATTTAAATCCTTGACTTTCTGATCCACCTTCTGTATTATTTCTTCATTTATTTGACCTTGTACTTTTATATGTTCCACTTCTCGAATTATATTTTCATTTTGTTAATTGACTTCTAGTACAATAGTTCCTGATAAATTTTCTTCCAAACCTCTCCCCATTCTTGAATTTCTTGATCAACATGTTTTTCTATCTCTTCCCGGATTTTGATTCCATTTTCTTGAATCTCCGTTCTCGAATTTTTATTTTGATCTTCCATATTTTGTTGCACCTTATCCATTCTTCCTTCAAATTCTTCGTTTTCTTCCCTGATTTTCTGGATTTCTTTAATACTTTCGGATTTCACATCTTCAATTTTGTTTTCCAATTTATCTATGTTCCCACTAATCTGATCCATTTTTCCATCTATCCTGTTGATATCTCCTCTCATATTATGCTCCATTTTGTTCATATCTCCCCTCATTATATTTATATTTCCATTCAAGTCCTCCTTCATATTGTTCATGTCTCCTTTTAATTCGTCCTTCATGTTGTTCATATTTCCATTTATGGTACTTATGTTTCCATTTATACTCTTTATACTGGCAACTAATTGTTGCATCATGTCCATCATATGATCCTCTCTACCTGTTCTTGTTGGCGCTTCCTGTCTCCTATCCATTCCTTCTTCTTCAGCTTCTTCATCTCCTGTCGAGTCTTCCTCTGGTACATTTCCTTCAGGTTGTTGTCCCTGTTCTAAATAGTGTACTTGGAAATCTCCTCTACCATGCCTTCTTTCTTCTCGTTCCTCTTCCGATCCGCTATCCGTACCTACCTGTTTTCCGTCCCTTAACATCATTCTCTTTTCCATTTAATATTTTTAATATAGTCAATAAAAATTTTAATATTGTTTATATATAAATTTAATTATTCTTATCAACAGTCTACCAACAAAATTTTTTAACTCGCGCCTCACGTTTTTGGTGTCAATTATAATTATATTTTAATATTATTGAATATTTAATTGCCTAATTGCCCCACGTTTCGGGTGCCATTAATTATTATTTTATTACTTTTTTATTATTTATTTAATTATATTTCTGAAGTTTATCTATGGTTGATATTTATCTATGTTTTTTTTTAAATTAGATTGGCTAGCTCAGATTATATGATTTATATTTTTATTTATTAGTTTAATGTTTTAATGGAGAGCATGAGAACACTTACTCTCGTTGGGTTCAGGATAAAATTAAACAAGAAAATATATGAAATCTGCATCCCACCAGCAACCTGCGAAAATCATCTCCATCAACGCTGTGAATCGATTATATGAAACACATTCTTTCAACCTATGTGTTATGAAACCTTGCCCTGTGTTTAGCAAATGACATGTAAATGAAAATCAACAACTCAAATTCAGTTCCTATAACTATCAAACAAACGTAAAATTGAAAAGCATCATAAGCAGTAAATAAAACTTATGTTAAAACAAATATAATACAGTGCAAATTACAAATACGAACTATTATTATATACCTAAAATGATTATTGTGTAATTTGGCCAAATTTATGAATTACTTTTGAGTTTAATATGGTTAACCAAATGAATCGTTAAAAAAACACTAACCTGACCATGACACTGGGAAGTCTCTAGTATATTCTATTGATGTGGAATCTTCTGTACCAAAGCTGGATCTCCTTCAATCTTGTAGTTACACACTCTATAGTTTGTATGGCAGGTAAGTTCTTAAATTCTTGTTAAATCACTTAGATATTTTTGCTTATAATGTTTATGTTACAATGATAATGGTTTAGGAAACGTATTTTCTCACTATAAAGTGATTACTTTTTGAAAATTCGGGTAGCGTCCCCTCTCAAACTTAAAATGTTTATATTTCTCACAAATTCTTATTATTTCCAAGTATTTTCTTTTCCAAATGTTCAATGTATATTGATTAAATATTTGCAATGTCTCTTGACTTTAATTTCTAATAACTCTCCAAATATCTTTATAAAATTTATAAAATTTTCTTACATGCGTCCTTCTCCATTAGCTTCGCTTCACCAACCTTTTGTTTCTCAAATCAACATACTTTTTGTTGTCCGCTTTGTTATTTGTAAAACAAAAACTTACTACATCCTATATAGAATATACTTTGTCCTATCTAATGTTTTATATGTCGATAAATGTCTTTATATTTTTCTATGATTATGGATTGTTGATGTAAGATTTCAAACTAATTTACCATTCCTATTTACATACTCATTCTTTCAAAAATCTACTTTATTTTAATTAACAAAATTATATCTATTTGACTTTAGATTTCAATATCAATCCATATACAATCTAAAATGTTCAAATATCTGTCATAATGCCTTTCAATTAAATCTTTACTCATCATTACAAATTTATCTATTACAAACTTGGCTCTTCATTTATTTCAGTCATCATATTTTTTTATTATCAATAGTTCACAAACATAAATAATTCTATGGTAGAATCTACCTCTGCACTTAGTGTACTTCATTAACAGACATGAAATTTTTAGTTGTCACTCCAGTTATCTCCTTTTTAATATAAACATTACAATTTTGTTGGTATATATCGTGATCTAACATTCTATTTATTATTGTCTGATAATAATTTATTTTCTTTTCAGATTCATTGTTAGATGTTCGAAATACTGGATACGAATTATCATTTGCTATAGACAAGAAAATGAGTTTATGATTTGTTAAGATATAATTAAAATTTCATGAAAATAATGCAGTTTATAATCTGGAATCCTAAGGTAAATAATTTTACTATTACTTATGTATCTCTTTCGTTTTGAAGCATAACTAATATAATAAATGTTCAATTCAAAAGAAAATATATATTCTTCTTATATTATCATCATAAGAAAAGATAATTCCAGCTGTGTGAAATAATTAATTTCCATCTGTTACTCTACAAGGTTGCAAATTTCATACTTTTGTGTTCCATTCTTTTTACTGTTATATATATATATATTAATATATATATATATATATATATATATATATATATATATATATATATATATATATGAAAAAAAGATGTAGGAATATCGCGTGATATGTTAACAACAACAATAAAGAGATTCATGGGTAATTCACGAAAAATAGAGGGCAACTGAAGTAGTGTGGTAACCGTGGACATGCATGTTTCTGGCTCATTTTGCCTCTTCAGCACGGCATAACCAAATAAGGATGTGAAATTTGGGAGCAAATACGTTAATCGAAACATGGGATAACACAAAATAACGGATTTCAGCAGAGAAACCAAACGCTCATTTGCGTCTTCAATTGGAAGATCCCGAGTTTTCAGGATAACAACCAACATCGACACGAAATTTCACATCCGTATTTGGTTATGCCGTGCTGAAGAGGCATATTGAGCCAGAAACATACATGTCCACGGTTACAACTCTATTCCAGTAGCCCTCTATTTTGCGTGAATTACCCATTAATCTCTTTGTTGTTGTTGTTGTTAACACATCACGCGATATTCCTACATCTTCTTTGTTATTCACTATGGGTCGGAAGGTTCATGGCGGGGGGGCTATATGCGCCTCAGTGTCGATGTTGGTTCTTGTCCTGAAAACTCGGGATCTTCCAATTGAAGACACAAATGAGCGTTTGGTTTCCCTGCTAAAATCCGTTATTTTGTGTTTTCCCATGTTTCGATTAACATCTTTGCTCCCAAATTTCACATCCTTATTTGGTTATGCCGTGCTGAAGAGGCAAAATGAGCCAGAAACATGCATGTCCACGGTTACCACTCTATTTCAGTAGCCCTCTATTTTGCGTGGATTACCCATGAATTTTTGGTCCTGGAATAATTAAAATATTAGATGGTTTTCAACTTTACAATGTATTTCATTGACGTTACGGTCCTTTTTAACCTTCATCAGAATATAAAAAACACTGCGGATTATATTCCAGTAGTAGTTCTGAACTACTATGAAAGTTGATGTACACACACCGTACTTGTGAAATGTTTTTAAATGTATCGTTGAAGTTCATTTTATTTTAGTTCATTTCAATATGTGATGTGGCAAAATAAACTTTAATGTCCAAGAAAAAACTCGAATTTTCTATATATATATATATATATATATATATATATATATATATATATATATATATATATATATATATATATATATATATATGTTATATACGAAAAAACGCTTATGTTTAAGTGATGTTACGCAATGTCAAACATCAGATTACGATTTCCGTATTTTCATGAGAACGATGCTACGTTGCGTTTTTATAAAATAAACACATTAAGTAGCACAAATATTATGTTACAGAAAAATAATGATTTCTGCACTTTCATGGGAGCGACGCTACATCGAATTCTCCATGAAAATAAACGCTGACGTTGATTTAACAAATTCTATAAATTCTTTGACTTTATGTAAAATAGTTAGTTACAATTATAATTTCAACCTATTAATTTTTTTTTATATAACATAAAACTGTGTAACTCAATAAAAAGCGTTTTTAAAAAGTTTAACGTGAATTTGTGAATATAACAGTGGCGCAGTCAGTAGGATTCCTAAACACATTTAGAACAAGAATTGCCTAACTAAGTGTGGTGGTTCCTAAACCTTTAAGGAATTTTCAAGTACCAGCTCCAGATCTTCAAGAAGCAGACGGTCTCTCCGGCACCGGGAACACGCAAACTGCTAACCAGGTGTAGCAAAGCTCACGGATAAGGATTTCAGCTGCCAAGGAAGGAATGAAAATATTTACGTAAGAATCATCTCGTTTTATTTTTATTTAATATTTTGCAATTTATTTTTTATTTTTACCAAGTTCTATTGTCATAATTTACTTTTATTTTGAATACAATCATTTTAATATAAAGCAAAATGCCTGAAACACGTAGTGCAACAAACGCTAATGCCAATGCTAATACTCCAGTTGCTCAAACCGATCAAGCGTCAAATCTTGAACCTTACAGATTATCCGAAATATTTTCAATAATTCCGGAATATGACGGTAATCAAATTTTCTTAAATACTTTTATAAATGCTTGTAAAACAGCTTACAGAATGGCCGGCAACGACCAAAAAGTACTTCTAACTCTTCATATTAAAAACAAACTTAAAGGAAGAGCCGCTGAATTAGTTAATTCACGCGACCCTTCAAATTGGGAAGAAATTAATACATTAACAAATACTCACTTTGGAGATTCTCGCGACCTAAATTCGTTGATTCAAGACCTTCAAAGAATGAAACAACTACCAAACGAATCGCCTTTAATTTTTGTTTCGAGATTACAAACTCTGGAAGCAAAAATGTATTCAGCTATAAGTAAACAACAGCATTTAACAATAGATCAAAAAGTAGCACACACACGTCTTATAGAATCATTAACTTTAAATACTTTATTAACCGGTCTAGATAGAAAAATCGGTCAAATTGTTAGAGCTAGTAATCCAATAAGTGTTTTATCAGCTATTTCACGAATCAGAAGAGAACTTCAATTAACTTACTATGAAAACCACAAACCTCAGACTAATCTTAATACAAATAATATACCTACTCGTAGATTTAGCCAAAATTCACCAAAACAATGTAATTTTTGTCACAGAATAGGACATACTATAAATGAGTGTCTCACACGTCAAAGACAATCTCAAAATTTAGCTCAGGGTTCCTTTAGACCAAATCAAACTCCTAATTCACATAACCAAATAGGCCAAAATTTTCAACAAAGGCCACAATTTCAAAATAACCAACAAAATCAAAATCGCCCATCTGTAATTAGACCAAATCCAAGTTTTAGACCTCAAGGACCACCGGAAAATCGACCCAACACAAATTTTAATCAACAAAGAACTTTTCATTTCAATCGAAATCGCGATTTTAACAAACACTCTCATAACAGTTATGACTATTATACAGATGATAGTCAAAATTATTATGAAAATCAAGAACAATACTCCGATAATTCACTTGATTATCAAGAATATTACCAAGAAATTAACCCCAGTGCTCCTGACTATTATACTGTTAATAGTGGAATAGAGAAAAACTATTATACTGCTGATAGTGATCCTAACTCTGATAATGGTGTACCAGTTTGCAATACGAATGAAGACGAAACTTTCGATTATAGCCATATCGAACAAGATAATTTTAATTATAATAATGAAAATGTTTATAATTTTGATTCTGATAACCTCCTAAATCCAAATCATGATTATTATCAGGATTTTCGACAAGGCCCTTTACAAACGAAACCCCCAGATCCGCTAAACGACCAAACTTCAAATTTGTCGATCCCAGACCTCAGTACACAAATTCAAACCATGAGTTTGAACAGTCCAGAATCGGACTGCCTCGAACAGATGTTCATGTAAAAAATACCTTACCGGTAAATTCTAAAAACTTATACTATATTAAAGACAGAACAAACACTTATAAAATTCTAATTGATACAGGTGCTGGATTATCAATTTTCAAACCCAAAACTTGCGAAAATTATAGAAATCGATCCCCTGAAAATGTAATTATTCAAGGTATAACGAACCAAAAAATAAGAGTTAACGAATCAACCCTTATTCCATTTAAACCTAACGATCCACACAGAGTATTCATTTGTAATTTAGATAATGATTTTGATGGATAATTAGGCATGGATTTTTTAGAACATTATAATTGTATAGTTGATCTAAAAAATAAACAACTTATTACTGATTTCAAAATTGTACCATTATTTAAAGTAACAGATAATGAAACTACCAATATTTCAATCGAAAACCAATTTCCACAAATTTACAAAAATACAATTTCCATTGAACCTAGGACTGAACAAATATTTAAACTAAAATGCGATTTAGTTAATACTGATGCTATACTGGTAGGTCAAGAAGTAGAGAAAGTTAAACTACCAAACGCATTAGTTAAAATAAATGAAAAAGGAGAATTTTTTGTTTCAGTATTAAATGTTAATTGTATACCTAGAACTGTTACATTTTCAAAACTTAACTTAGAACCATATGAAATAAATACTGTAAATAATATTCAACTAACTACCCAAGAAATGTGCACCGATAGAACATCGGAATTAAAAAACCAACTAAGACTTGATCATCTTAATGAAGAAGAACGAGACTTAATTTCCCAACTTTGTCATGATTTTTCTGACATTTTTTATTTAGAAGGAGACATACTTACTTTCACCAATGAAATAAAACATTCCATAGATACGCAAAATTCTAAGCCCACTTATGTAAAATCATATCGCTATCCCCAAATTCATAAACAAGAGGTGAAAGATCAGATCAATAAAATGCTCTCACAAAACATTATACAACCCAGCAATTCTCTATGGTCGTCGCCCGTGTGGGTTGTGCCCAAGAAGCTCGACGCATCAGGTAAACAAAAATGGCGTGTTGTCGTAGACTACAGAAAACTGAATGAGGTTACTGTAGACGACAAATACCCGTTACCAAACATTGGAGATTTATTGGACCAGCTTGGTAAGTGTCAATATTTCACGACACTAGATCTTGCATCAGGCTTTCATCAAATTGAAATAATGCCTGAAGATATACCAAAGACCGCCTTCACAGTTGAAAACGGACATTTTGAATTCCTCAGAATGCCGTACGGTCTAAAAAATGCACCTTCAACATTCCAGAGGGTCATGGACAATGTCCTTACTGGAATTCAAAACGAGCGATGTCTTGTCTATATGGACGACATCATCGTCTATTCACCGACAATTCAAGAACATATTACCCGCTTAACGGAAGTATTCAAGAGACTTCAAAAAGCTAACTTAAAACTTCAGCCAGACAAGTGTGAATTCTTGAGAAAAGAAGTCGCCTACCTTGGACATTTAATCACGGAAGATGGCGTTAAGCCGTTTCCGGCAAAAATTGAATGCGTCCAAAAATTCCCTCAACCTACGAACCAAAAGGAAATAAAATCCTTTTTGGGACTCGCTGGTTACTACAGAAGATTTATACCGAACTTCGCTAAAATTTCCAAACCAATGACAAAACTTTTACAAAAAGATGTCCCATTTAATTTTGACTCCGAATGTCAAAAGTCATTCCAAGAATTAAAAAATGCTCTTACTTCTACTCCGATATTGATATACCCAAACTTTGAAGAACGATTCCTTTTAACTACCGATGCTAGCGCATTTGCAATCGGTGCGGTTTTGTCACAAGGCCCAATAGGTAAGGATTTACCGATAGCCTATGCGTCCAGGACATTGTGCAAAGCAGAAACCAAATACTCTACGATAGAGAGAGAACTTTTGGCAATTGTGTGGGCAGTTAAACACTTTAGACCCTATTTATATGGCCGAAAATTTACCCTTATAACTGACCACCGTCCACTTACTTGGTTATTCTCTATAAAAGACCCCGGTAGTCGTCTAGCACGATGGCGTCTTAAATTAGAGGAATACGACTATCAAATTGAATTCAAATCTGGCAAATCCAATAAAAATGCCGATGCCCTTTCTCGAATAAAAATTAACCACATAAATGACTTAGATTCATTTCGTTCAAAATTAGGAAACTTTAAATATTTACCTTACCCAATTTATCCCGCTCTTGAAGATGCAGGGCCATCCCAACAAACTGAAAATAAACCTGAAATTGACTGGGATGCCGCTGAAGAAGAATTTTTGTCTTTTGAGGAACATTATAAAACAAAATCACTGATCGACTATTCTAAAATAGAATATTCCAATAATCATCTACTAGACAAACAAAATAAAAACATTTTAACCTTTTTTCAACAAAACAATTTACAAGATTTTCATGAAAAAATAATTGAGGATATATTTGAGGAAAACCCCGACTTTTCTTATGCAAAAATTAATGTACTTAGCAGTAAAACTGTCAAATATAGAAAATACCTTATTATTGCTATACCATGGGATCCAGACAGTATTAGTGAATACTTATTTGCTGCAATTTACAGAAATCGAGATTTATTTAAACTTTCAGAAAAATATTTTATCGAAAATAATCCTGACCTACCAATACTAGAAACACTATCATTTCTACTTTCGGAAGTTGACGTAAAATTCACTATTTGTCAAAATATTACTAAAGAGCCAGAACAAAATCAAATACCTATCATCTTAGATCAATTCCATAATGGCAAAAGCCACCTTCACCGCGGAATTAATGAAACTATTAGGCGAATACGACAAAAATATAATTGGACCGGCCTCAATCGAGATGTCGAAAATTATATTAAGTCATGCCGGGCATGCCAAGAGACAAAAATATGTCGCAAAAATTTGGACAGTCCCCTCGTTATAACTGAAACGCCTAAAACACCTTTTGAACGTATTATTATTGATATTTTAGAGGTACCTCAAAAGAATTACGCTCTTACAATAAGAGACGAACTAACAAAATTTTCTCAAGCATATCCGCTTGAAGATAAAAGTGCCAAATCCGTTGTCACTTCATTATTAGCTTATTTTCAGCATTTTGGTGCACCACTTCGCATTCATTGCGATGCCGGTCGCGAATTCAATAATGCCTTAATGAAAGACCTTTGTAATATGTTCGATATTAAGTTAACATATTCAAGTGTCGGTCATCCACAAAGTAACGGATCTCTAGAAAGATTACATGCTACTCTGTTAGAAATGATTCGATTACATTTAGCAGACCACCCCAATGAACACCCCTTCAGTATTTCACCATTTGCTATTATCGCTTATAATAACTCTATAAACAAAACACACGGATTCACACCATACGAACTTGTATTAGGACACACGTCCAGTAGACCTCCCGAAAAATTATACAATGAACAAGAATTAATTACTAAATATAGTAGAGATCTAAATAACCGCATATCCTATTATTATAAAATAGCGAGAGAAAAAACCATAAAGCAAAAAGAAAAAGCTAAAGACCGATTTGACAAACATGTCTCCGAAAACAAACCAAATTATGAAGTAGGTGACAAAGTTTACGTAAAAGAAACTCAAATAAAAAACAAGTTAGAAAATAAGTTTAATGGCCCTTTTGAAATACTAGAGATACACAGAAATTCCGAAACAGTATTAAATTTAGAAACAAATAACAAATCAAAAATAAATTTCGATCTTATGAAACCCTATGTTGAAAATTAACTTATTTTCAGGTTTCTGCTGCTGATCGGAACAGCAACATGTCAATATAAAATCGAACCCATAAACAATACAGTTGGAATCTACTACCACGACGAAACCAAAATAATGGTTTCGAACGACGAATGGACTTTATTAGTGCATAAAAATATATCAGCTTTTAAACATACTTTTGAAAGAAATAATAGAATTCTTGACACAATTCAAAATACCTTTACTTCAAACTACTCCAGTATGAAGTCCTTCCGATCCGAAGTAAAATCACATTTGGCATTATTGCAACAAATTACAAAATCTATTGGCGATAAATTTAGTGAAATATCTTTCGATGTTAAAAGACAAAAACGAGGGTTAATTAATGGTATTGGCACCATATTTAAATCAATAACCGGAAATCTCGATGCGTCTGACGGTGAATATTATATGGACTGCATTAATAAATTAAAAACTGATCAAAACCAGATAGAAAACTTATTAGAAAATCAAATGTCAATCACAAGCTCAGTCATAACAAATCTCAACAGTACTATAGGACAATTAAAATTAAATGAGAAAATATTTAACTCAGATATAGAAAAAATTGAAACCACCATTCGACAATCAACAAACGAAATTGAGCTTATCGAAGCCAAATTAAATTTCTTTGAAATTTGCGAACAACTAATGGAGGGTTATTCGTATCTTGAAAATACTATTAATGATATTCTAAACTCTATAACTTTTGCACAGCTTCAAATAATTCATACTTCTATTATTGAACCAGAAAATTTGATCACTGCTCTTAAGGAAATATCAGAAAATACAGTAAGGAAAGGTTTACCGTTACCAATAAAATATTCTGAAATTTCACAGTATTTGGAAATAATCGATCTCGAAGCATATCAAACAAATTCAGATCTTGTTTTCGTTCTTAAAATACCTTTGATTGAACCACAAGTATTTACTTTATTCCACCTATACCCAATACCAATTTATGATAATAGAACTGGATTTCACCATATTTTATCATTTTCACAAAAATATTTAGCGCGAGATGATGATTCTTTATCCTACATTCCAATCCAAGATTTACAAAAGTGTAAACAGTTCTCTACGCATCAAAAGTTGTGTCGCGATGTTTACGCGTACCCTATAGACGATAACGCGATATGTGAAGCCCGTTTGTTAAGACAATATAAGACATTTCCTGTGAATTGTAAAAGTGCGGTAGTCAACGGACAAGGTTATAATGTGCAGAAACTCGAAGAAAACGTGTGGCTAGTGTCGATTGCCGAACCGGTACACGTGACCATAAGTCTTCCAGACACAAAAACGAAAACATTAACCGTAAATGAAAATTCTATTTTACAGCTATACTCAGGATGTTCCGCTTTTGTTGGCATTACTAAAATACAAGCTAGTACCAGAAAAACTATAAACATCCCTCATGTACTTCATCCCGTAATGGTTGATTACAACTGCTGTCTAGACATTCCAAACAAAGTAGAAGTACCCAAAATAGAACCACTAGATCTTAATAACATTAACTTGAATGATCTGCAAGTGACAAAACACAAACTGGACCAATACTCAAAAAGTTTGGTTGAACTCATAAACAAACCGTTTGTTGAGAAAAATATTTCGTGGTTCACATATACTACGATCTCACTCATCGTTGCCTTGATCGTCCTCTACACCTGTTATAGGTGTAGAAATATTAAATTCAACAAATCGCCAGGAAAGCCTGTTCCGGACCAACCGAATGATGTTTTTATCAAAATTCATAACATTCTGCCAAAAAGAAGACCCAAACTTGACACTGAAGCCTCTGAGGATGTGGAAATCGAAAATTGACAATTTCATGGTTTAATGTATATCTTTATATTTTTATTTTTTGTATTTTGCGTATTTTCCTTTTAATCTTGAAATCTCTGTATATATTGTATCGTCTATTTTATATTTTATGTATTTTGGTTTTTATTCTCAAAAATTGTTGTTTATTAAACAACAATTTTAATTAAGGGGGGAGTTGTTATATACGAAAAAACGCTTATGTTTAAGTAATATTACGCAATGTCAAACATCAGATTACGATTTCCGTATTTTCATGAGAACGATGCTACGTTGCGTTTTTATAAAATAAACACATTAAGTAACACAAATATTATGTTACAGAAAAATAATGATTTCTGCACTTTCATGGGAGCGACGCTACATCGAATTCTCCATAAAAATAAACGCTGACGTTGATTTAACAAATTCTATAAATTCTTTGACTTTATGTAAAATAGTTAGTTACAATTATAATTTCAACCTATTAATTCTTTTTTATATAACATAAAACTGTGTAACTCAATAAAAATTGTTTTTAAAAAGTAAACAGTATATATATATATATATATATATATATATATATATATATATATATATATATACTGTTATGTATTTTTATTGAACCTCACGTCAAATGAGAGTCAATTAATACATATAACTTAATACGCTCTTCAATAGTAGAAAATATAATGAAATAAGTTTTTAAAAAAGCAAATAAGGCATTAATTCTATTGTAGTTAATTATTTAACAGAACTGGTATGGTCATAAACAAATACCAATTCAATTTAATTTATTTGTGTTATTCAAATCTTTATTCTTTACTAATCATATCTCAGGGATGTGTTCGGCACGAAACGCTCGTCAGCAACAGGAATCTTATAGGTAGAGATACTGGAAAAATACACAAAAAGTCATAGATAAACAAACCATTTAATGAAGTAAGGAATTTTCAAGATAGTTATTAATGTTCTTATAGTGAAATTGTGGAAAATTATTCAATTCTCATGACAACATATGAACCTTCATGTAACTTTTAAATATAATTCTTATTATGAAATTTAGTTTTAAGTTTTGTTACAAGTGAATTCAAACGAAAAATATATACACCTTATAATATTGTGGAACCATGTTATCATGTTATAATGATAATAAAATAGTCTTCATTTATGAAAATATTGTTCCCTATTACAGTATATTGAAAATTATATAACATAAGTGCCGATGTTCTGGCCAATATTCTTTATACTGTGTGTGTGGGTGGTGAATATGGCTCCTCACTATATAGTATTATCCATTTGGTATCACTTTCTGCAACAACTTTGTGCCTGGAATAGTTTGTGATTCCCAGAATATTTTGGCTAGGCTATCCCTGAAAAGTAGTTAAAAAACAGGGTTTCAAAACTGACATGGGGTTTTTAGATTTGGAGACGTCAACTTGACTGACCTTGATTTTGTGATAATTAACTAGAAACCGTGAGTTCCATTTAAAACACTAATATGAGCAGATTCCACGGAGTAAGGGTCGAGACAGTTAATTTCGATGATTAATTTGTTTGTAATTGATTTACATGTTTGTAATAATAAGGGTTTGAAGTTTAACAACCCAGTTATGTAATCAACGTGCCATGCAGAAGCCTACATCCACTATCTCGCATGTCTCCTACACGATTTGCGTCTATGAGATTCTTTCGAAGCTCCTTTGGCAGACAATGATTATAAAAATTCGTTGAGATTTTGGTTATAAAGTCTTTGATAGTTGGTAGATCAGCTTTGTCATGTTACAACGAGTTTCTAGGTAATTTGGAATAACAATTATGTTTGATCGCCATCCGAAGACACTTGTTTTGAACCACTTGCAGGGAGTTGAAGTTGTGTTTAGTGCCGTTGTGATAAACGGGGGCTGCATATGTGAGTATTGGTCGAATTATGTATGTGTAAGTGAGAATTTTGTTGTGTGTTGTTAAATTGCTGTGTGTACAAATGAGTGGGTAAAGTTTACTCATTGCAATCTTAGCTTTGCGCACCTGTTGCACAATATAAGCGTTGGCATTTGAATTTCCTTGTATAGTGTGCCCTAGGTATTTTAGGGTATTCTTAGGCTTAATATTGTGTCCATTTACGCAAAGCTGAGATTGCAGCGATGTGTTCTTTGTAGATTTCCTTTTAAGTGATATATACTCAGTTTTGGATTCGTTGATGACTAATTTATGTTTGCGTAAGTACGATATTATTTTTGAATTTATGTGTGCTTGTGTTGTTTCCTATGCCTGATCGGGATTCTTTGCAGAGGCAACACAGCAAGGGTCGTTGTCATACATTGCGGTTAATAAATGAGGGGATGTTGGTAGGTCAAGAATGAATAGGGAGTATAGCAAAGGTGATAACACCGAGCCTTGCGGTACTCCTGCTTGAATTGCATAAGGTCCAGCTATGTAGTTATTTATTTTTGAATTTAGATCCCCGTTTGTTAGGTGAGAATATAATATTTTTATTAGATATTCAGATGTTCCTAGATTCATTAATTCCTCTATTAATCCCTCGAGCCATACGGAATCGAATGCCTTTTGAATATCTATGGTTGCAATAATCGATTTGTTTTTATTTTGGAAACCTTCCCTAATATAATTTATGACTCGAATTATTTGTGATACTGTGCTATGGCCACTTCGAAATCCGTATTGCTCGGTGGGGATTATGTTGTTTCTCGACAAATTGTTTCAGTCTGTATAAAATTATTTTATCTATCACCTTCGCTAAATTATTTAGGAGGGATATTGGTCTATAGCTATCTACATAACTTGATTGTTTATTTGCTTTGACAATTGGCTATTTTGAGCATATCGGGATATGTTCCCGTTTGGATAATAAAATTCGTAATGTAGGTTAACTGTACAATCGCTTTTTTGGTAGGTTTTCAAGTAAAATGTTGTGTAAGGTCTCAGAGCCGGGGTATGTGTTGTTTTTAAGTTGTTGAATCGTGTTGTATATTTCAGTGCATGTTGTTAAGTTTTTTGTTTGAAGTGTTACGTGAATTTATGTAATGCTGTACTGTGTGTGTAATGTCTTGCTGATATTGTGTATGTTGAGAGGGATTAACAATGTTGCTTTGGAAATATTCTCCGAACTTTTCTGCGATATCGGAAGTGTGAATATATGTTTGATCATTGTAAATTATTTTGTTGATTTGATTGAATTTGTTTTTGAAATACCGGGCGATTTTCCATAAGGAGTTATCATCTGGTTTCAGTTTACTCAGGAATTCTGCCCATTCGTTGTTTTTGAATTCTTTAACTAGATTGTTAATGCTGACTTGTTGTTGTTGGAGTAATTTGTGATCATTTGTGTCCCTTGTTTTTTGCAATATTTTTCTTAATTTGTTCTTTTCCTGAATTGCTTGAACCGTGTTATTGGGTAACTTATTGCGTGTTGGTCTTATTTGATTAATTATCGTGGTTTGATCTCCTGCTTTAATTATCATACTTTGTAAATTTTTTATTGTATTAGTTAGTTGTTGAATGTTTTCTATTTTATTATTTATTATTAAGTTATCGTTTATTTATTTTCTATATTTAAGCCAATTTGTATTTTTAAAATAATATATTGTGGGATAGTGGGTGTTTTGGGTATTATGGGAGATTTTGAGATAGTAAAGGACAGGATCATGGTCGGAGTTTAGGTCAGTAAGGGTTTTTATTTTAGTGATGTTACTAATATTTTTTCATATTGCTATGTCTAGTATGCCTGGGATATGATTAGCCGCATAAGGGAAATAGGTCGGTTCATCGGTATCAAATATATTACACTCCGAGTTATCACAGAATTTCATGAGCGTATTTCCAATAGCGTTGGGGTAGTTTGTGAATCGATCCCACTGCGGATATTTGCATTTGAGATCACCAACTACCAGTACTTTGTTGTGTGTATTGAATATGTTAAATAAATCTGTGTGTGATTTTGTTATCAGACGGGTTGTAAGCTCCCATTATCTTAATTTTATTATCAAAAAGGATCTCGATGTGTTCAATTGATTTGTTATTTTGTTGCAGGATTTTGAAATTTATACCTTTTTTGATTAATAATGCAATACCGCCACCGTCGGTATCATCGAGGCGGTCTTGTCTATATAGACGATATTTTATGTTTCTAAAGTTTACAGTTTTGTGTGATTTAAGAAATGTCTCCATTAAAAAGGAAATGTCTGGTTTATGAATTTCGAGAAAATGTCTGATTATGGGTAATTTATTTTGCACTCCACGTACATTGCAGAATATTAGTTTGATGTTATATCGTTTTTGAAAATCTGTTTTTCCACATACCTGCCTATATGTCATAGTTGTCTATTCCAGCCACAAAGTTGATGTAGATTGTGAACTTAACCATTTTGGAGGCAGCTTTTTTCATTTCCCGCAGAAGATTTCCTACTGCTCTTGAAAGTTCGTCTAAGTTGACTAGTGTGTGTAATTCTCGAAACATTTGGTTTATCTCTGTAAATTTGTTTATATCAGAATTTATAATTTGATTTTTGTGTTGAGTGGTAGGTTTAATTGCTTGGGGTTGGGGAATGGTAGTTAGGGGAGTAGTTTGGGGATGAGATTTTGTGGGCAGGCTGAGAACATCTGAGTTCTTATTGTTCTGTGTCCCACGGTTGGTTTTTGGAGAGGGTGCGGGGATGAATTTTGAGAGGGGTGTGTTTGGTTTTTGGGTTCAAGGATCTCTTCTCTTCTACCCATATTCTTCTTTTGATGAACTCTGGGCAGTTTTCAGCATTCGCCGGGTGATCCCCATCGTAGTTGGCACATTTCGCAGGAATTGTTCTTGTTTTAGAACAGTCTGGTGTAAGATGTGGTCCTGCACACTTTAGGCACCTGGGAGTTCTGCCGCAGTTGGATGTTGCATGTCCTTAAAGCTGACATACATGGCATTGGATAACAGGTTTGTTCTGCCTCCTACACTCCCAGAGTACCCTCGTGTGCTCAATTATTCTCACGTTTTTATTTAAGTAATCGAGGGTTACTCAATTGTCTGTAACTATTAAATACAGGGGACGACCTTTTGTTGTCATCCTGTAAATATCTTTAATTTGAATTTTATATATTTTCTCAATTTCTTCTTTGATGTCTGGTAATTGCATGCCTTCAGCCAGTCCCCTCAAAACAAAGGCATGCGTTTTTTCTTCACGTCTTGCATATGTGTGACATTGGACCTTTTCATTTTTTAAAACTTTTTTCAACTTTTCGAAGTCACCTACATCTTTCGTGAAAACAATTGACGAGTTACTTGTTTATTTGATCTCGAATGGCATCTTGATCTCATCTTTTAGTTTATTAACCATCTCCCGATGGTGGGATACGTTTCCATCAATGACAATTAGTGGTAGCTTTTTTGGCCGCTCGTGGGATAGTTTTTGACCTTTTGGATTCTTGGTGTGTAACTGCTTCCTCCTCGTCAGTTGATAGGTCCGTTGTGTTGAATTTTCTATATCTGATTTTTTTCCTTTTTTTGTGTTGTTGTTGTTTTTTGTCATCATCAGATATTCCAGATAGAGACTCATAGTTATTGCGGGTTGGTATTGGTTGTTGCTTGCGAGTAGTCTGGCTGAGAATTTTATTAAATTATGCTTTTTTTTGAGAAAATGAAAACCAGATGCGGTGTATTCGTCTGTGTCCATTGGATTCGTCGTTATTCCATTTAAGTTTTGCATTGAAGTGTTATTTTTACCATAGAGATATCTAGCCGTAATTTGTACTGAATTTTTATTTAAGCTTTGATATTGGGATATGAATTTATCTTTTCCCTGATTTTCTTCAACTTCGACTTCATCCGCCCATGATTGATTCGCAGCTTTGTGGACAATTGCGCGTACTGTTGCTATTTGATTTGAGGCTGATTTTACGTTCCCCTCGTCGTCGGTGGAAATGGGACTACTTCTCGGCCCTATTGTGTCTTCCTCCATGATATTTTGATTTTCGAGATTAATATTGATATTATTAGGTGTGGATGTGCTATTGCTATTGTTCCACGACAAACGGGAATAGTTATGTCCAGGGTTACAGAATTTTCGTTATCTTCAAAGTAATCGGTGTTTTCGATACACTTTTTCTGAGTTTCCATACACTTCTTTTCTGATTTATTTCCTATACCCTTCTTATTTACGTTAGTTTCTAGACACTTTTCTTGCGTTATAGTTATATTATCGCTGTGTTCTAGACACTATTCCGTGTTTACTAGACACTTTTTATTTGCACTGGTAATATTTAATGCTTTGGTTATTTTATTATGTTAATGTCAATCGTGTCTATGCACTTTTGCCGTATATTAATGTCTGTTGAGCTATAATTGTTTGCACTAACCTGATTTAATTGTTCGTCTTCGATGTAGACTATTTTTAAATAAATAAATAGTTATTTAATTGTAGAGTTTTATTTTTTATTCTATTCATTAGCTCACTATATTTCGAAGAACTAGTGCTATCCGACGTGATGGCTAATAGCCCTTGTTTATCACTTTGTCCGAGTTTCGCGTCACTTTTATTATCTTTTGGGTTTTTTTGGTTGCGGAAAGTTTTGCGTATTTGCCGGCCTTTTTATTTATTCTAAGTTTCAACGTATTTTTTACTCTGGACGATTTAGGGGAGGTTTTAACTGATACAATTGGTTTATTCACGCACACATTTATGTTTTTATTAAGGTTTCCACTTGTGAAGATTTCGGGTTTCGTTTCATTGAGTTAATGAACTTTTCGCTTTCAGACACCGGGTGTACTCAGTCTGAAACGAGATGGTTCCCGTTGTTGGAGGAGACGGTATGGTCAGGTTATCAATAAGTACTGACTCTATTGATTCCCTTTACTAAACACTGTAATTATTTGAAGAACTTTGAAAAAAAAAATATGAACGCTCTTATTCACAACAGCAAATCCGATACTCGAACTATTCAGCTTGAGAATTAGCAAAGGAATTTTTTTCAATTAAAATGGTCTTTATTAATATTTGGTGCCCTAATTTACAAACACTCTAAAAATACATGTAAAAAGGGAATACAGTGGAAGCCGATGGACTGGCGATTTCTAGACTGTTTGCGTTCATCTCTAGATAAATACGGCTCCTTGCTCGGCGAGCATTATCCATTTGATGTGATGTTGTGTAATAACTTTGTCCCTATTATAGTTTTTACTCCCAGAATCTTTCGGCTCAGCTATCCCTAAAAAGTAGCTAGAAAACAGGGAGCATAGGAATGATGATATCATGTTACCGAATCAATCCCAACTCTAGTTGTTTAAGATCCCGTCCGCTTCAAGCAATGAATTATAATGATAAGTTATGTGAAAACAATGTGTGTTGTATCCGATATATTTTCGTTGTTTAATTTCGGTAATATTGTTGTACATAACCTACCATTTAGAAAAGTTGATTACATTTTCGTTTCAGAAAAGTTCTATATACATAAAGAATAATAGTTCTTAGTTGGTTCCGAGTCACGGGATTACAGGGACATTGTTCGTAGTAGCGATAGAACAAATATTCTTTCCAGGATTAGAATCAATCAAAATATGAATTATTTCTTTTGGAACGTTTCTCGTTCATAACAGTAGAAGAGTGGTTATCAGCAAATTATTTAAAGGTTAATTGTCCTAGCTTACCAAATTTCTTGTAGATAGTCACTAGATTTTAGTTTTTTACACTAATATTTCTTTAATCGTGCGATATAATGGCTCTATTTATTATCACTTATGTTACCTTGAAACTTATTGAAGTTTTATTTATGTTATTATGACTATTTTAGTTGAAATTTATAAATTAATAAGGAGAATACTTTTTTGTTACCATTCTCTTTTACACAGGCGACGCTTCTCTCCAAGCCAACAATCAACAACTGTCAACTTCTTCAATTGTTTTATTGTTTCTTAGTTGTAAGAATAAATAAATGTTTTTTTCTTAGATCAACCCTATCCATTCTTATGTTCTTTTCGACATTTCAGCCGCGTTCTATTAGTTTTCGAAGCCGCAATATTATCACCCCTTATCTACACTTATATAATTATCGACAAACGTCAATTTCTGTATGGAATGTTATTCATTGGACATTACCTTGCAAATTGTTCAAAATGGTTTAACAATATGCAGTGTTCATCGAAAAGTAACAATAGTGAGAAAAGTCTAATTATGAAATTTTGTTTCGGGAATTTATATTGTTATATACAGGGTTTATTGAAAATATATAATCAGAAATATAATTATTGAAATTTGCATGTAATATCTTATATTCTTTTTTAAATGAAGTAAACGTCTCACAAACGAGTCTTCAATGTATACTATGTGTGAGTCGATTTATTTATTGATATGTTTAAATCATATACATTTGAGTAGCATGTCGTTATGAGAATTTTTATTGATTTTATTGGAAATTAGTATCTATTCATGTAGTCTTATTCGTTCATATATATATATTTATATATATATATATATATATATATATATATATATATATGTATATATATTTATAGATATATATATATATATATATATATATATATATATATATATATATATGTATATATATTTATAGATATATATATATATATATATATATATATATATATATATATATATTAATAATCAATGAAAAGATTGAAGAATAACGCGTGGAATATAAAACAAAAACAGAATTAGCGGGCATATCACGCAAAAGAGGTTACAGAGAATGAGTGGTAACCGTAGACATGCATGTTTCTGGCTCATTAGCCTTCATCGGTACGGCATAACCAAGAAAAGGTGTACAACTTGGGAGCAAGGATGTTAATTGAAACATGAGAAAACACAAACAACGGATTTCAACAAGATAACCAAACGCACATTTGCGCCTTCAAATGGAAGATCCCGAGTTTTCAAGACAACAACCAACAGAGACACGGAGGCGTCTATAGCTCTCCTGTCTAAACCTTCTGACCCTGGAAATAGACAAATAATCAATGAAAAGATTGAAGAATAATGCTAAGGATATAAAACAAAAACAGAATTAGCGGGCATATCACGCAAAAGAGGTTACAGAGAATGAGTGGTAACCGTAGACATGCATGTGTCTGGCTCATTAGCCTTCATCGGTACGGCATAACCAAGAAAAGGTGTACAACTTGGGAGCAAGGATGTTAATTGAAACATGAGAAAACACGAACAACGGATTTCAACAAGATAACCAAACGCACATTTGCGCCTTCAAATGGAAGATCCCGAGTTTCCAAGACAACAACCAAATAAAATCTGTGGTCTCCTTTAGACGTTCTTCCCACATACGGTTCTCGTAGTATGTAAGTATCCTCAGATGCTCTATCACTTCCTCAATTCCTCGTTCTGCAGGATTACTACTAGGATGTCTTATACTGGTGAAAACTTGTTGGATTTCCAGGTCTCTCAACCATTTTACTATCTTTTTGTTCCTGAAATATGTTGCATTGTCCATTATGCATTTCTTTGGTTTCCCATATTTCTCGAAATAATTTCCTAGCGATTCTATAATAGAGTTTTTGTTTGTTTTACTACATGGGTATTTGCTAATAAATTTAGAAAAAATGTCTACGATTACCAAAATGTGTTTCATTATAACTTGGTATAAGATTTGATATAAAGTCTATTGCTACTATGTCTAAAGGATTTTCCGCTATAATGGATTTCGGTACGTTTTCGTAGTGTATGTTCTTCTCCTTGGATAGTTGACATAGTTCACACTAATTAACAATATCCTTTATGATACTAATATCATTCTTCGATATATAATTTTCCCGAAATATCATATGAGTTTTCCTAATTCCTAAATGATTAAAATCCAAATGTATTTTTTGTACAATCAATTTTGTTAAATTTTCGGATATTACATACAATTCCTTGTCATTCATCAATTTATATGGTACTCCATTCTTTTCAGAACATCTTCTTTTGTATTTTTCATCTAACGATAGCTGTTCCTGCTTTATTTGTTCTAGCGAAAATATGCCACTACTTCGTTTCATGATATTAATTCCCAGTCTAGCTTCGTTCGTATCTCTTCCTTTCTCTCCGTCCATTCTACTGATCGAGTCTGGTACTACGTTTTGAATTCCAGGGAATATGTTTTATTACAATGTCATATTCCTGTAGGAGTAATGCCTATCGTTGGATTTTGGCATTGTTCATCTTGTTGGTTAGTATCGTCAACAAAGCTTGATTATCCATCTCAATTATGAATTTTCCTTTCAGTAAAAAGTATCTGAGTTTATTCACACAGAATATGAAGCTAGAAAGTTCTAATTCACCTACTCCATAATTTTTCTCTGCTCTTTTCGTTATCCTAGAGACAAATGATATGGGTACATACATGTCATCATATTCTTGCATTAAAACTCCAGCTAGTCTGTTTTCTGATGCATCCGTCCTTAAAATGAAAGTTTTCTCGTAGTTCGGATGATATAATTTGATGTTTCTGATGAACTGATCCTTGATTTTGTTGAAAGCATCCTCCTGGTCACTGGTCCAGTTCCATTTTACTCCCCGTCTTAGTAGTTCCATTAAAGGTAATTCTAAATCGGTTAAGTTTCCCAGCATCCTTTTGAAATAGTTCAGCATGCCAAGAAACCCTCGAAGTGTTTTCAAATTTTTCGGTCTTATGTATTCTCTAATGGTTCTTACTCTCTCTGGATCCATCTCGATTCCTGTCTCTGTGATCTTGTAACCTAAATATATTACTTCTCTCTTCAAAAATTGGCATTTCTGTATGTTCAGTTTCAGTCCGTTTTCGTCAAGTTCCGTTATAATTGTCCTTAGGTGTTGTAAATGTTCTTCTACACTATTCGAAAAAATAAGTATGTCATCCACATAGTGTATTGTAAATTGGTCATATTTGTTTAAAATTTTATTTAGCGCTTTCAAGAGTGCTGATGTAGCGCTTTGTATACCAAATGATGTAACTCGGAATTGATATACTTCCCCATTAATCTTGAATCCTACGTACTTTCTGCTCTCCGGATGTAGTGGTATCAGCCAGAAGCTGTGTTTCAAATCTAGCTTAGATACAACTTTGATTTTATTATTCTTTCCTAGTATCGATTCGATAGTTAAAAGCGATTCATACTCGGGCATTGTACATTTATTTAAATTTCGTGCATCAACGCATATCCTTATATCTCCGTCTTTCTTCTTCACTATTACAACTGGATTGATATACGAGGTGGTACTATGTTCTATTATTCTATCTTCTAATAATTTATTTACAGTTTTCTTCACATCTTCTTGATGTTTGTAGGGTATCGGATAACTTTTCTGTTGGAATTGTTGATCTTCTTTCATTTCAATTTTATGTACATAATTCCTTGCAATTCGGGATTCTTCATTAATTAAACTCCTATGTCCTCCCAACATCTTCATTACTTCATTTTTCAATTCTATTTTTCCATTTATATCCAAATTCCATTCCGGCATATTATTATTATTCAAATTTATTTCTCCATTGCCATCCAACATCATATCTCCATTCATTTTTCCTTCCTGCCTATAATCATATCTCTGCTCCATATCATCTTCAATTTTCTAAATATAATTAATACATTCATCTACTTCTTCTACTAACCCTTCATTCCTCCTCGAATTATCATTTTTCTCTCCATAATTAAAATCAACTTTTTCTTCATTAAAGAATATGTACATTTTTTCATAATTAATAATTGCTTTGTTTTCATATAAAATATCCAATCCTAGCAATAGTTCGCATTCAATATCTTCCACTACTAATAGTTGTACCATAGTTTCTCGTTCCTTGAATTTCAATGCTACGGTTATCGTAGTACTTGAAATAGTTAGTTTCCTTTGATTTATTCCTATCAGACTTATTTTTGGTACCTTGACGAAATTTTTCTTTAATATAGTTAATTTATTATTTATTAATGATATTTCTGACCCGGTATCGATTAAAATTTTTATGCTAATGCCTTCTATCGTTCCATATATATAAATTAATGTTTCATTATTTTGTTCTAGCTGGTCCTGTACCTTAAGAAATTCGCGTGAGTGAACATAGCTGCACCAACTTAATCTACCATATTCACCCTCTTGTGCAAAAACTGTTGTTCCACACCAGAAGATGACACGGGAACCACAACATTATCATTATTATGATTATTGTTATTTGTCTTAGTTCGATTAAAGTTTGTGTTACGATTAGTTGTGTTTCTTTCTAGGCTGTTTCTTCTGTTAGTTCTTGTGTCACGTCTTATATTATTCGTCCTTCTTATGTCTCCGTCAGAGTTTCTTCTTTCTCTTCTATTATAATTATTATTTTGTTGTTGTCTTCTATCTGGATAATTTGTGAACCTGTATTGTTGTTAGTAGTCCTTTCGTTATTTCTGTCAAATCTCCTGTTGTTGTTAGTATTATTTGCGTTGTTATATTGGTTGTTATTATTCTGTCTGTAATTGTTATTACTGTTAAAATAGTCTCGTCTATCATTGGTGTTTCTATAATAGTCGTCGTTGTCACGTCTATTATTGTTGGGAACCGTTCTCTGTACTCGATTCAAGTAGTCTAATAGTGATTGTAAATTCGTTATGTTTTCTATTACTATGCCTTGTGTTATGTTGTCATTGAAATGTCGAGACAAGAATATTATTATTTCTTGCTCGGGAATTATTGGCTCTAAATATTGTGCCTCGGAAAATAATGACAAAGCATAACTACTCATGTTATTGCTTCTTCTGCTGTCGAACTTACCGAAATACAACTTTTCCCTAACATAGCCTGGTTCTGTTTCCCCCCAGTATTGTTTCAAGAAATTATTTTCAAAGTCACTAAAATTATTAATGTTCACATCATTACGTGTGAACCAAAGTAATGTTTGACCATGCAAATGTGATCTTATTGTCTCCTTCAGATCCTCTATCTCCCTGATACCTTTTAATTCATTTTTAAGATATCTCAAGAAAATTTTTGGATGCATTTTTCTTGTATCCCCGTCAAATTTGAGATTACTTTCCCCATGGTTATAGATGTAATTTACCCCTTGAGTATTGCTGTTTAGATTCGTTTTGTTTTTCATGGTTTCAAATTCTTTTTCTAATTCCATCATTTTCTTCTTGAAGTCTTCTTTAATTTCCCTCTCCAATTTTGTAAAATCTTGTACATTCCTATCTTCCTTGATTTGTTTTAGCTTCGTGACCATTTCCCATATTAGTTCTTTTCGTGTTTTTAAGTTCATCTCCTCCGCAATTGACAAATTCAATTGGATACCTTGCTCTACATCATCTATTCTAGCATGGGTTTTCATGATGTTTCTCTCCATTCTGCCTATCTGTTCCTTTCCTTCTTCTCGTAGTTTATTTCCTATATCTTCTATCTCTTGTTTCCTGGTGGTGCCTTCTTGTATTAAATGTCCATATAGTTTATTCATTTTCTCTTCCTGTTCTTTCTTATGTTCTTCGAACTGTTTTTTCATTTCCACCATATGTTCTGAAAATTTTTCTTCTTGTTTGTCTAGCCTTCTGTTAATTTCTTCCTGTGTACGTTTTATCTCTTCTTTTGTGTTTTTTATTATATCTTCTCTGGTGTTTTTGATGTCTTCTTTTGTGCTTTTTATTATATCTTCTATGGTGTTTTTGATGTCTTCTTTTGTGCTTTTTATTATATCTTCTCTTGTGTTTTTGATGTCTTCTTTGGTACTTTTGATGTCAGCCATTATTATTTTGATCATGTCCAATAGTTGTTCATTTTCATTTGGTTTTGGTTTTGTGTAGTGGTGAACTTCTTCCACCTTACTATCTCCTTTTTCCATTTCTCCTGCTTCTTCAGCTTGAATAGCCATCATCAATCGTTCCCTAAGTGTTTGTTTGTTTCCCTTCGTGTCCATGTTCCTAGATTTCAAAAGTTCCTTCAAGTCTTCTACTGTCAGTTCGTCGATGTTTATTGTTTTGTCTATCATTATAGTTTACAAAATATCCTTTAGATATCTCAAAAATATTATAAACTGTTCCTGTTACTAGTTTGCTGAAAGAGCGTTATTCCGGTCGTTTAACAATCGCCATACGTTGGGCTTGCCATTTATTATGCAATTTTAACCCGCAACCGCTACGGTGCGGTATCACATACCGCTGCATTATTTAGATATCTGCTATTGTCTTGAAAATTTTAAATACGGATCTGGGCCTTCGTATACCTCTCAGAAACTGTTGCTTCTGCAAGTCAGTAACATCAGTGTTGGCCTGCTAGTTGGACGTATCGGATCTAAATAGGTTTTCGTTACGCGCGGTATGTGATACCGCACCATAGTGTTAACGTTAGCGAAATTAGGCATAAGAAATATCCATAATCGGCAAAGTGGGCGCTTATTTTCGAAATGTCACAACGTCCTGGATCATCACGTATGCATCCGGATAATCCGATGTTTGAGCAGTGCTGATTGGACCAATTAGATGCAGATGACACCGAAATGGAAGATAGTGATCCGGAATATGTGATTGAAAGTGACCACAGTACTGACTCAGAGGTATCTGCAGGTGAAAAAGTTGATAGCGAATTTACTGAACCTTCTGTGCAACCTTCATCAGAAGCACAAGAGGACTTCTATTATGGGCGAGAAAAGGCCAATAAAACTAAATGGTTGGTATACATTATTTATTTCTTTTTTATGTAGTCCTATTGCATGCGTATTTTTACTATATATTATAATTTTTTTCTAGGTCTAAACAACCACCGCCACAAAATGTAAGAACACGAAAGCATAACTTGACAGTGGTCCTTCCCGGCTTGCGTGGACCTGCTAAAAGGTTACAAGATCCTAAAAATCCAGAAGAAGTGTGGAATTTGCTGTTCTCTTCTGACATGTTGAATGAAATTGTTTATTACACGAATATGAAACTTGCCCAATTTAGGGGAAAACATAAAGACAACTCCCACCAGACCTTGAGAAATATTGATATTATTGAATTGAAAGCATTTCTTGGTCAGCTGGTATATACTGAAGTTTTTAAATCTGGAAACGAAAGTCTAAACTCCCTTTTTGCAACGGACGGGACAGAAAGGGACGTGTTTAGATGCACCATGTCCAAAAGGAGATTTGAAACATTACTATGTGCCCTAAGATTTGACGATTTCACTGACAGAGAAGAGAGAATAAAAGTCGATCGTGCATGCGCAATAAATAATATTTTTAATAAACTTATTGCATATTCGCAGCAAAACTTTTCTCTTGGTTCTTACACGTGCATAGATGAATCTTTGGTTGCATTCAGAGGCAGGTGCGGATTTGAAATGTATATGCCAAATAAACCGGCTAAATATGGCATAAAAATGTTATGTCTTACTGATGCACGGAATAATTACCTTTTCAATGCATATATATATATATATATATATATATATATATATACACAGGAAAGGGTTCTGATGGAAGGACTTCATCTCTTGAAGAAAGACAACTGCAGATTCCTACACAAGCTGTTGTTAGGCTCGTCAAACCAATTGAAAAGAGCAATATAAATGTTACAGCCGACAACTGGTTTGGATCAATGGAGGTAGTAACTGAACTTCAAAAACGAGGACTTACATATCTGGGAACATTGAAAAAAAACAAAACTTTTATTCCTGCTTCTTTCCTTCCAAATAAACATCGGCAGATTAGTAGCTCTCTATATGGATTTCAAGCCAATGTTACTTTATTATCTTATACTACCAAGAAAAATAAGGCGGTAATTTTAGTATCTTCTATGCACCATTCCTCAAAAATCGATGATGACACCGGAAAACCAGAGATGATTGCTGATTATAATTCAACAAAAGGAGGAGTAGATGCATTAGATCGCAAATGTGCGAATTATTCTCCTAGTAGAAGGACTAGTAGATGGACTATGGCAGTATTTTTCACATTAGTGAATATGTGTGGCATAAATGCGTTCATATTACACCAAAGTTTCTAAAACTCCCAAAAAATTGAACGCCTTGATTTTTTAAAAATATTAGCCAAAAAGCTAATTGAGCCTTATATGCAAATACGATTTACTAACAGTAGGATTTCAAAGGAAATTCGATCTCGGATTTCTTACTTGCTCGGAGCAGAAGAGGCAGTTCGAAACCAGCTGGAAAATGTCAATGATGGGAGAATGGTCACCAAAAAGACCTGTTATCGATGTCCCACCAAATTAAAAATAGAAACTTTCTTTATGTGTCGTGAGTGTGGAAAACCTATATGTTTGGAACACGCCAAAAAACTGTGTGTCTCTTGTATTGAAAACTTGAAAAAATAACTTTATTATATTTTTTTAATATTTTTTACGTTTTGTTTTTCTTAGAATATGTTTAGTTATTTCATAATTTAAATAAAAAATAAATGTTTTACTCAAATTTTGAGAGTTTCAATCTTTTTTCATTAACAAAAACCTAAAAATTGTTAGCGGTATCACATACCGCACCGTACTCTAAGTGTAACAATTTGCACCGTAGCGGTTGCGGGTTAATAAACGTCCTACTTTGGAGTGCTATTTTACTATGTATTTTAATATTTGAGATATAGTGAAGTATTTAATTGTATTTTTGATTATTTGTTAATTTTAATTTATTATATGGATTGTATGGGCGCCAGAATTGGTTCGCTTTCTACGAATTCCCAATTCAAAGATACTAAAAGAGTTAGAAAATATTATAAATTTGTTTACCTTTTAACACTGTATCTCAGGGATGAGATTCGGCACTTGACGATTGTCAGCATCAGGAAACTTAAAGTAAGATACCAAAGAAACGCAAGACGAACATAGACAAATGATTTTAATTGAACATAATTATGCAAATAACGAAATTATTATGAGTTAAAAAGTTTATAATTCATATTAAACTCAATAGAATATTATTGACGAAAATCTTCGCACAAAAAACGCTTTCATAAATTATTAATATTATTGAATTCAAACGTATCAAGTGAGTTTCGCTTGATTACTTATTATTCTAAAAATTCTGAATGCATTCACAACGATTCAACCTCTACCCTCGCTATTGTTAACCTTGTCGTTGTGTGGTGTGATACTCTGTGGTGATTATTATTTAGTTCACAGAATGAAGGAAAAAGCAAAGTGTTTGGGATGTATTATGATAATTTATTGTAAGAATTTGGTGAGTATTAATTTTTAATATGTGTTTAGTGTTCTGTGTCCGATATTTAGTGGATATTGAATATTTAAGACTGATATTTTTACTAATAAATAGATACCAAACAATATAACCTAACATATGAATATATCAAGAATGTTTTATAGGAGAAATACAATAAATACATGAGGAATAGAGTTTATGGTTGGTTCTTCTTGACCCTGAATGTAGTGCATCGGAGAAAAACGATCGCCTATGATCGAATAAGCGAAATTCAGATGTGGAAAATGATGTGATGTGAATTATTCCACCAGTAGAAATATCTTATCCACAACAAGATATGTGAATAGTCATCGAAGATTACATTAATCAAGGTAATTGTTCATCTTACCATATCTAGACGCTATCACCATTTTACACTTATTTATTTATATACGAGTGATAAATTTTTGTTAGTTTATTGTACCAACTTCACTAAACACTTCAGTTAACTTTTTACTTGAGATATCTTAAATTATTTCAGTTTTTATAAAAATTTGGAGGAAAGAAATTTAATACGTCCTCCATTTATTAAATTTACACCGCGTCTCTCAAGCTCAAAATCAACAACCTTCAAATGTTTTTACTTTTGTTTTCCATCGTTCATTTGTTGATAAATAAACATCGTTTTTATTGAATCAAAATATCTGTTTCTGCGTTATAGTAGACAAATTCACTTTGTTTTTATGCACTTCCACTGTCACTCCGAATCACTCTATTTGAACTATTAACAGAACGTTGGTTTCCGTTGATATTTTGACCTTGAAGTTTTATACAAATAATTGAATTTTATTTCAAAATTCATGTGATACCATATACAGTGATGATCATAGTTATGTACAAAATTTATGTTTGACGTAATTTACTTGTTATTGTTGTATTTTCAATATCTTGAAATATACTTTAAAGAAAAATAGTTACAAAATTAAATAGTGATCTTTCATATCATTTCATCAATTGTATTCTATTTGTAAATATTTCTTGTCATATTTAAGCTATGTTTTTTATTTCTGAGTGATGTTAATGATTCAACATAACCTAGTATATATATTTCACTTTAATATATATATATATATATATATATATATATATATACGGACAAACTACCTAAATCCACTTACCTGTATCTCAGCTTTGAGGCTGAAATTTTTTCTGTAGTATCCCTCAGTGCCCCAATTCAACTGACAAAATTTCATCGTGATCGGTGAACGCGTTCCTATTTTCTGGCCATTTGAAAATTGACATTTTGTATGTAAAATAAATTAGTTTATATATAGAGTGACTTTTCACCGTTAGATTTACATGCTGTAGATACATAAGGTCTGTTTCAACCAACACAAAAACCGTACATGTACGATACAAACCCAATTGACCTGCTGATTAGTGAATATAATAAATCTTTGTAATTTACATCAAATTTGGTGCATTTCTGAGATTGTACGATACAAAAACAGTATTTACTTCAGTTGGAACAAACCTTTTGTATTGAGCTTATTCGGCATGGAGGTGTTTGTGAAGGTGTACTTGCTTCACTCGGCAACTACCGTTTCCTGTGATCACCTAATTGGGATTATCTCGAAATACCCAGACAATTTGTTACAAACAAACAATTGATAATGATCAACTTTCAATTTTGCACCTCAATTTACCATGAATATTGAAATTATTCACCTAGATCGTATAACATGGCATTGTATATTCACTTCGTCCATTTTAACTATGAACAATAAAAAGTTTACGATAGTGTTGTATTTTCCATTTTACGAGATTCATTTAAATACGCTATAAAGATTGAATGGCCTGGCCAGATAATGCCCGATACGTTCGAATTTAAACCAATTAAAATCAATGCATATCGGTTGAATAAAAATAAAATTTGGGTAAATTATTTTTATATGGGATTATTCGCTTGATTAACGATTTCAAACTGATATTTATCTATAGATTCATAATTACCACAGCTAGAAACAACACAACCACCCTTAAACCAAAACCTCAAAACTACAATACCTTTCCTGATTTCATAGTAAAAATTATTATTGGTAAAAACAAAATTCGTAAACGATGGCGAGTATCTAGAAATGGTTATTATAAACAACTATTGAAACATTATCAAAACGTGATAAATATATTAGTTCGTGAATATCGGAACTATAATTATTCTTAGACAAACTCTCGCCTTAAGACAATTCGTTATGTAAAATCACGAGAAGAGTAAAAATCAAACGGGATTAAATCTAAGAAATTGTTGCAATTGGACAAATCATCACACAAATATCCAACATTGCATAAGCCTTTGGAGAGTATTTGCAGAACATTTTTATAAATAACACATCAAATACACTACGCCACATCAACATTTTACAAACAGTTCCAGACGACTGATTTAATACCCACACTTCAAATACTAAAAATTTCCGGAACTTATAACACAATTATATGACTTAAAAGTAAAGCAGCTTCGGGAAAGGTGATATTCCGAACATCCTCCACAAGCACTTACTAATAAAAGCAATAGTACAAATTACTTACATAACAACTTACATCATCAAAACTGGCAACTATCCCGATATGCTCAGGATTGCCAATGTTATTCCAATTATCAAAGCTAACAAACATCCTTGTTATGTGGATAGGTACAGACCCATCTCCTTTCCAAATAACATAGCAAAAGTGATAGATTAAACAATTCCTAAGAGAATTCAATATTTAGCTGATAAACACAAAATAATACTCCCCGAGCAATACGGTTTCAGAGGCGGACACAGCACAGTGACTCAAATTATCACAGTGTTCAATTTTATGAGAGAAGGATTTTACGACGCCAAAAACAAATCCATGATGGTCACAATTGACATCTAAAAAGCCTTTTAGCCCTTATGGCACGAGGCATTATTATAAAAACTAATAAATTCAATCTTTTTAAATGAAACTCACGGTCTCTAGTTAATTCCACAATGTAATAAAAGTTATTGAAAATTCTAAAAATTTTTTTAGAATTCTCAATAACTTTTATTATATTGTGAAATTAACTAGAGACCGTGAGTTTCATTTAAAAACACTAATATGAGCATATTCCACGAAGTGAGGGTCGAGACAGTCAATTTTTTAATAAATTTAGAACTACCATATTATTTAATCAAAATTATTCAGTCATATGTAAAAAAATAACTTATTTTATTCAAACATCAACGATGGCTCGGCGGATCCATACCCTATACAAGCCGGAATTCCCCAAGGATCAGTACTATCACCCCTGCTGTACTCCGTTTTCACCCAGGGGCTACCATCCTCCTCACAAATCCTAACAGCCATGTATGCAGACGACATTTGCTTTGTATCATTAGTATCAACCCCAGACACAGCACTACATAATATTCAAACACACATGAACTCACACACTTTACCATATATAAGGGACAACAAACTTACTAGCAGTGCCTTCAAGACAGAGTACTTGTTACTCAGGAGGAGAGCAAGGAATAATTACTCATTGCAATCACAGCTGAGTATAGATGGGCAAACCATTATTCCCAGTAGCAAACTAAGGTATAGTAAAAACCAAATAAAGTTGCGTTTACGTCACCAAGGGCGTATTTCTATCGCATGTGTGGCTACATTTCTATCGAAAAGTGCATATACTTAAATCTGTTATTTAATCGGTTCTAAACATAACCCAATCAATAGAAAAGCTTTTGTACTAAGATAATGTATAAGCAATATAGCTTTATTGGGTTTAGACGTCCCTCGATGTAAACATTTGTGTTGAAATTTTCATAAAGAAGCCTCCAATTATTGACGGTAAAATAGTCACTGCCAGAAATAATGTCATGTTGCCGCGTTGTTTGTGACTTTTCTACTCGTGTATTGTCATCGATTTTTGAGGTTAAAGTTACGTGCTTAATAAAAATTTCTAGTGAGAAATATTTATAATCAAAACTGTTTTTGTTTTCAAAACAACAAAGCATTTTCTTCTGTGATTGTTAAAATGCCCAAACAGCTGAATAGCCGATGCAAAGAACTTGTGTCTTCATTAGTAAATTATTTTGAATAAGAAAGGAATCATAATGGTCCTTTGTTGCCCTTAAATGCTGTACAAGAGGTAGGTAATAGGTGAATAAAATATCCTTACTTTACTTTACGAAAATTTCTATTATTTTAGCGTGTAGTTGCTGCTTTGAAAATTAGTGCAAGAGCAGTAAGCAAAATTTGTCAAACAAAGAAAAAAGGTGGAGAGTTTGAGTCACCAAAGAAAAAACGTTGCGCTCATAAACGAGTAACAAATACAGAAACTTTAAATACAAGCTCTATTCGTGATACCATTCACAACATGTACCAGAGAAGTAAGTATAATTACGACAATTGTATATTTAACATATTTTTATTTATGTATGCTTTTAGAACCGCACATAACGATTCAATTATTGTAGTCCCAACTAAAAGAAAGAGAATTATTTAATGGTAGTACCACTTCTTTAAATATATTGCTCAGAGAACTTGGGTTTAAGTGGATGAAGGATAATCCACGACCAGGACTTATGGAATTACCTAATGTTGTTTTGAAAAGAGTAGAATTCTTGAGATATTATGAAGAAGCAAAGGACGAAGGTATATACCAATTTGTGTTCATCGATGAAACCTGGATATTTCAAAATGCCATCATAGGTCATTCATGGCAACATGAAAATATCAAGAGTGTTAAAACCACTAAAACGGATGGCAAAAGGTTTGTTGTATTGCAAAACATAAGTGGTTACTTAAACATTATTTAAATAATATTATTACAGATATATTATACTTCATGCTGGAAATTAAAACGGATTTATTGAAGGTGCTGAAGCAATATTTTGTTCAAAAACCCAACTTTATTATCATGGGGAAATGAACCAGGCATATTTCTTGAAATGGTTTGAATATCAGTTGCTGCAAGATTTAGAGAATCCTTCTCTAGTTATACTTGATAATGCGCATTATCACAGCATGTTATTGTATAAAACTCCAAATACAGGATGGTCAAAATGTGCTATTCAGGAATGGTTGACAGAAAAAAACAGTCCCTATTCTCACATGATGTTCAAAACAGAACTGTTGCAATTCGTTTCTCAGTAAATATACAGATATATTCTTACTTATTGCCATTTATTTTAAACATTTTTTTGTTTTTTTTTTAGAAATAAGCCACCAATCAAGTATAGTGGACGATATGGCAGAACAGTATGGACACAAAGTTTTACGTCTTCCTCCTTACCATTGCATATTCAACTCTATCGAATTCATTTGGGGCATAGCAAAAAATTACTACAATATGCATACTGGTAGGGATCGTAACAGTGCGAATAACTGCCTGAACATGTGGCACGAGGCACTGCACATGATAACTCCTGATATGTGGAAAAATGCTATACAACATACTGGAAGAGAGATATTTGAATGGTATGAGAGGGAAAAAATATTTGATCGTCCAGAAATTAGTCCGATAGTTATAAATTTTAATAGTGAAGAGAGTGACACTGATGTTGAATCACATGAAGAAAATGAACAAGAATTTGAATCTGACTAATTTCATTTCACAATATGTTGATTTGTTTAACGTTAGTTTTTGTCTTTGATAATACGTTCATTATTAAATATATTTTATTTTATTGCTTGTATTTTTATTATATTTATTTATTAAAAAATTTGGTAAGTCAGTAATAACCTTACCACTTTTATTCTAGAATTCCTTACTTTGTGAAATCTATTCATAAATATAATTAACAAAAAACGTAAATGAAAATACTCCACATTATATTAACCGAAAACTATCAAACTATCGATAATTTTGTAGTTTTCATTTATAATATTTTGAAATTTTCTACAATTACGTTTTTGTTGACTTCAGTTATTTTCTGTTAATTTCCATGTTTCGTGAACACTCTGACAACGCTACAAATGTTTATAATGATGACGTAAACGCAACTTTATTTGGTTTTTACTATACCTTGGCTACACAGTACACAAAAAGTACTAACAACTCTAATTGCAATGATCATATTATACCCTTTGATTCGTAGGAACATTTGTCTCTCAACAAGAAACAAATCAATTAGTTATGACCAGATCATGGGATCAATTTCAACTTACGCTGCACCAGCTTACTACACAGCCACTAAACACTATTTTCGCATTGCAATGAAATACAGAACCGCTTAACCAAAACTTCCTAGAAACTCATGATTACATGAACAAGCAGACTTGCCCACTATTAAGGACTTTATGACAGTATTTTCCATCAAATTTTACAATCACCATCTACCCAAAAATTTTCCTGATACTTTCAGAGCCGCTTGTCGCGTAGAGGACAGCCGTGATAGTGGACGTAGGCACTGTAGGCACTATTCACATGATACGTTGTTTTTCTCCTAACGACCGAAAACATAGAGTTAGGGGCTAATTTAGTAACCCCTATTCAAATCTTATTGTCAACGTAAGAAATAAATACCCCATTATAATCAACATCTACCATGTTGCTGTCTCTCAGAACCTAATTCTCTGCCTAATTTTGAAACCCTGTGTTTCAGCTCCTTTTTAGAGACGTACTAATAAAATAATCTTGGAAGGTATACTTCTATGGAAGGAACAAAGTAAGAAATTGACTGTCTCGACCCTTACTTCGTGGAATATGCTCATATTAGTGTTTTTAAATGAAACTCAAGGTCTCTAGTTAATTCCACAATATTGTGGAATTAACTAGAGACCTTGCGTTTCATTTAGGAACAAAGTAACGTTAACAAATGATATCAAATGGGTTGTTACTTCTTTAGAACTGGTAGAATATGCAGCTACTGCGGCATATAATCCAGTTTTAACAGTATGTTTTCTATGATTACCATCTGCATTAACATCTGTAATAACTCTGAAAATCTTTATTGAAGCTTGCTTAACCTAAATTGATTCTGTCTGCGGATTCCACCTCAGTTCCAAGAAAATGTAATAATAGAGATGAATGATCAGTATTCTCAAGGGTATGATCCAACGAAGATTTCTTTTTATCCGCGGTTAGTCTTTCCCAAACTTTCAATAGATCATCCTGTAATGCAGACTCAACGAGAGGAAATAACAGCTGCATGTTTCTCTTTCGTAACACCAAGTGTTTCCAAAACCCGCAATTGAGTCTTTAATTTAACTAGTTGAGAAAGCATCATACCCTTATTCTTCATTGCTTGTTTCACAACTAAGCTCAATAACTCTGTTACAAAATTTTCTACAAGCAACTCATAACTAGCAAATCTAGCCTGCAGTTGGACAATTTCTAATTGGTAGTTCATGCCTGATGAAGGAAAACTCTCGATTAATTCCCTTGCAATGGCTCCCTTTTCCGAGGATTGAAGTAGGTACTGGATATTATCGGACCAATCGATTTCATAGTCGTCGCGGATTTTCTTGAATTGTACCCAAAAGTTAATCCAATTTTTAACATTCCAATAGAATTTTCTTAACTCAATCTCAAGGAGACGGTGTTTTCTTCTATTCGTGTCGTTTCTACAACTATGTGAACTGCATCAATCATCTACGATTTCTTTCTTGAGGAAGAATTCATATGTTGATTTGTATTTTATCAATTTTTCTCTTTAGAATTCAGTTGCCTCATATTCTTCTTAGAATGCTGCATCTTCTATTTCAGTAGAAAACAGATGTTCTCTGATATTTTCGTCTGGTCTCAACAACCTGTCGCATTTGTCTTGTAATTGCCTGGAAATGGCCAGAAGATCTCGCTTATTTGATGTCTTACCTTGCAATATCATGTCTCTTTGCTTATATTTTGGAAAAGCGTTTCCTCATCAATTCACTTTCTTTCTTGGCATTTTACATTTCAAGCTCATGTGTCCTGTCACAGTCTCCAAAAAGGATCTTAAAATGGACAAAATTGTTTTGAAATTTATTAAATGTTTAATGTCATTTTAATTTAACATGGACATTCAATTTTTACAACCACAAGTACAATATTTTTTCCGTCACAGCACTATGATAAATAAAGAGAAATAATAAATGAATAAAATCTCTTGAATATTGATAATTCCCAACAAGTACGCCCTTTCTTAGATGCATGCGACGATCCTTACTTAATTAAGATTGATATTAATTTGCATTGCAACTGGTAATAATTTTCATCCGCTTTAATGACTACTTTATTGCCTGGTATAAAAAAACACGAGTCTGAAATAAATAAATGTTAATTAAATGAAATAGTCTTTTCTCGTATAAATATTGTAGAAAGTGTAACAACAAACAAGTAGAAAGGGACGGTATCCCTTGAGAAATGGTAGAAGGAATATGGCACTTGATTTAGAAGTGAACTTTGTGGAAAGTTCCGACATTCGGAAGTACATCTTGCATTGTAATTACTTTGGCGCATATTTAGAGGATACCGAGTGTTTTTAATGCCCTTAGGGAGAGACTAAATCAGCCGGATGTCTTCCTATTTTACTTCTAATTCTAGTCTATTGGACTTGGACGTTAACTATGTTATTTACCACCCAATGAATCTTTCAGAGAACTAAAGAACGCTAGTTTGCATTCTAAAGGAATAATTGAAATAACGGAAGCGTTAAGCTGGCAAAACAGAAAGGGAAAACGGTATATTGTTCAATTGTAAATAATTATCAGTTTTACCAGTTAATATAATAATTCTATTAGAATTGAATATCACAAATCAAAAAACATGATTAGTCTTGAAATGACGAACCCTTTGTAGCGTGTTCTCGTTTATGAATGTCAGCTTCCTGAATATGAGCTACTACATATTTCACTCTCTCATTGAATTTGTGTCACTACAATCTTCGTTTTAAATGAATATTTCTATTCATGCGAATAACGTGGAGTTGTCGTATTCAAAACATTACAAAAAGACATTAAACGGTCAGAAAATTGAACAGAATACTCAGCAACAATAAAAGAAAATCCGACAGTAACATTATTATTATCCCTTAACTACTCTAGTTTATTTACTCTGACGTAACTACTATCATGGGATCACAGCGGACCCCACTCTTTAATGAGCTCTAAAAATATGGAAAAAAATTTTCATTGTTTCTTATATTTTTGATCAACTTTTTTATCTATAAAAAGAAGATATTTAATAAAAGTGATATTTCATCCATTGCTCAAATGTGACTGGCAGTTAAATCAATGAAAAACACAAAGTCAATATGTCACAAAGTTTTTAATATTTGAAGTTTTACTAAAATGCCTCCATGAACAACTAGTTTCGGCCTACATTGGCCATCTTCAGGCTACAAATAATGTTTCGATTTAAGAAAAAAAAACATTTGATAATACACATATCTTACTTAAGTAAAAATAAATAATAAGGTGACAAACATCCAAGTAACACCGCTGATAAAGGGGATGATGTGAGAAAAATAGCATATTTTATGGGTAAAATTGAGGTGTATTAAGAAATACTTTATGACTCAGAATTTGAGTTGAATTATCATTGTGACATATAGAAAAATTTGGGAAGGAAGTAGTAGAAAATGAAAAGGTTTATGGAAATATATCATATTTGTAGATGAAGGAAGAAAAATTGAACTGTAGTACCAATTTAATTAGGACCAGGATATGAAGGGAAGGAATATCTTTTGGTTTAATTAATGAATACCAACTCTTATTAAAAGAATGGAGTCTTGTTACTTCCTTTAGTTGGTAGGGGTTAAATAAAATTAAATACACGACAAATCACCTCAGGGATAGTTTTTTGGTAATTCTGCCACTGTAAGCAACGAGTAGGTACTAATAAAGAAAACAATCCAATAATTATGACCCAAGCATTATCAGTTGTGAATTTGGAGAGAATTCAAAAGTTTTACAAGAAAATATACATACAAGGATTATATCTACCGTTTATATGCATATACCCGATATGTACAAATGAAATTTAAGTATTTTAGCTTTAATTTATGTCCCATAAAATAGGGTTCAATCCAACAATGTTTATGTTGAGGAATTTTAGTGAATTATTATTGATACTCTACTAACAATTTACTTTTCAACCATGGTAATGTTACATATATGACTTGTAGTTTAGCCAAGATAATTTTGTTGGAGGTTACTGAGTGTAACGAAACCTACAATCAGAAGTCTAGAAACACTGTCCAAAAATGTTAAGAGATCAATTAAACTCATCTGCTATGCCCTGGGATCCTTCGTCATGAAAATATCATCGAGAATATGCCCAGTTCCAAAGTGGTTTCTCCTAGAGCTCACAAGAAAAGTACTCGTGAATTTGGAAGAACTCGGTTGGTATGGGGCCTTAACATGTGGCTTCCAATGGAAGTTTCGTTTAAACTCGAATTTTGTTAAGTGTTTTCAGAGAAAGATATCCAACTATCTGTTGCTGGATTTAAAACATATATCCAAGCCGCTTCCTCCTTGATTGCACAAGAATACACTAATTGAAGGTCCAGTTTATTTGTTAATACTTATTGAATGACTAGTTGAAGATCTGAAAGTTTCATTTATTTTTCAGGTGATTTCAAGAGACAAGGCCCTACCGGTAGATGAGGGGCGCTGATATTATATGAAACACTAGATATGACCGAAAGAATACTGTGGGATCCCTTACCTATTTTGGGACACCCGGTTAAGTCAAAGAAAATATAATATCATAGTTCGATACACAATAAAATAAATAATTGTACGTTAAAAACTTACGTTTTGGAATGTCGCTAGTCACAAACTGCACACTATTACTATTGGGGGGTGAGGGCCCGTCAATACTTGGACTTGCCTCACCGGGGGAGAGATACTTTCTCTCCTTTGATTCCCATTTTTTCGTTATTTATTTCTAAATTTTACCTTGTGTGAAGGTTAGTTTTCGATATCATTGTTTTTTTATATAGTAAACAAGCCTGACATAATCGTAATCTAATATGTTTTGTTAACCTTGCACTAATATATTTTTGTTTGTATTATTTTCTTTAGTTAAGGTCGACAATTAATAAATTATTTCGAATTAAGAAGAATTTTTCTATATAGGGCGTTCTTAAAATTTATGTCATATCTCGTGTTCATTACATAAACGAATTTATGTATTTCTATTCATTTAGATGACGTGCTTTTATTTTTCCTAAAATATTTAATTATTTTGTATTTATTGTAATATTCATTTTAATGCGATTTTGTTATTTAATAATCTATGTACCTAGGGAGGGCTACTCGATATAAACTCAAACAAAGTAATATTAAATATGTAAAGGAAATAAGTAAAATAGAGGGAACACCCACCTTCTTGATGGAACTATTTTCCATTTTCTTGGTAGATAGCATCAAAATATATTCAATTTTGATTGCCTACTTTCCATATATTTAAGACTTGAAGGGCGTAAACATTATATATAGTTTTATGGTCTACAATTTTTGTCTCATCTATTTTTATGATAAAACTCACCGTTTACAAGAAAAATCGTAAGAACACAAAAAATTTGATCTTTTACATTGAATAACTTTTTCCAACAGATATGGGATGGATGAGTATTTTCGGTATTTTATTATTAATGGTATCCTCAAGGTCTTACGAAAATTCAGCACTGTAAGAATTTTTGACAACTGATCACTATTTTTGTGACTAACTTGACTGGAGTATAAATGATGCTGAATATCGTTTCAACATTAATATATTAATATTTTATGGAACATAACATTTTTGATTATATGATTTTGATTATATGTAAATACTCATTTTCATACTGATAAGTTCGGAATAATATTGCTTGTTTCTTGGTTATAAACTAAACTAATGAAAACGAATACAAAATTTATACTGCTTATAGCAAAAATATGGGTCTGCAAAACATGTTAAACTTTTTATAATTGGGACACTTTTAGAACATAAATAAAATTAAAACTGTACAAATATAAATTACAGAGAACTGTACAACAATCACTGAAAGGAACTCACTAATTTGATAACTAATAATGTGCACTGCGCCCCCTTGTTCAAACCACCGCAGCACATCGTCGACCCATGCTCCCTATTAATTTTAAGTTGTTATGCTAAAGCATAACCTCCCATTATTCAACCAAAGAATTTTCCGGAGAAGCAAAGTTTTCAATGGGTTAACGTTATTAACCTGACAGCCTGTGGCCTCGTCAAGAGGAAAAATTAAATCGTGGCCCATGTTATTAGTAAATGGCACTACAATAGGTTCTAGATCTCGTTTCAATAACTCTTCGCTGTTTGTGGTCCACCTCTAATTACTATGAGTTGTGTTCGCGCAGTCAAAGTTATGACTGTCTCTACCAGAATAGACCTTTCTCCGAGAGAAACAATTCCTTGTACACTCGTACACGTCGATCATTATGGAAAAGACTGAATATGTACACATCGGATAACAAATGCCGAGCTCTTCGATACGCAGTGGTTAATCTATGGCATCTAGCAGGTCTTCTTGACCGTAAACCAACCTCGTGCGAACTGGTCCGAAATTGTTGTTCCAGTTATTAGAACTAGATAATTTTGGAGCGCTGTCGATGCGAGTGTGCTGTCTCGCACTGCTTAAGACCTTAAAATTTGGTCTTCTGAGACATTCGTCCTTCTCTGTCTAAGTGGATACAGAGCTCTGCTAACAATACTGTTACGAAACAGCAAACTGGTATAGTCCCTAAATCCGACTCTGTCTAAGCCCGGTATGAAAGTTAAAATTAAGGCGGACGCGCAGGGATTACTTAGAATAGTTTACGATTGTGACTATCTAGACATTAGTTTTGTGACTAGCCTTATGTATAAAATGCCAGACAGCCAATTGTTTTTGTGTAAGCCGCAATCTAGAATTATCTAGTGAAAAAGGCGCTAATATATACGGGACCGACCAGGAAGAGTTCAGTTCAATTGATAAAGTGATCGCGACAAATAAACAAGAGTACACCGAAATACCGAACAGTGAAGCGTTGATATAAATTAATAATTAAGTTTGTGTGCATATAAATTAAGTGTTAGTGACTAGTTTAGTGTTAAAATAAATTAAGTAAGTGAACCCACCGAGTGTTTAAAATGTATCCCACCCGTTTACTGTTTAAATAAATTAGGAAAACATTACATTGGTGTCAGAAGTGGGACAATATATATAAATATCAATGTAAAAATGGCCAAGAGACTAAGGGACTTGAAAGTGACTAAGTTAAGAGCAGAATTGGAAGATCGTGAGTTGGAAACGTCCAGTAAGAAAAACTTAAATTGGCACTGGAAAATAACGGATTTGATCCAGAAACAGTTTTACTTAATGACGAGGCTTCCACCTCAATCTCGTCAATTTCTGCTAATATTTCTGCTAACATGGACGAGAAGATTTCTGCCATGGAAGAGAGCATGGACGAGAAGATTTCTGCTATGAAAACGATATTTCTGGCATGGAAGAGAAGATTTCTACGAATGTGAAAAGCGATATTTCGGCAATAAAGAACGATATTTCTGCTATGGAGAACGACATTTCTGTTAATATGGGCGAGAAGATTTCTACTTTGAAGAACGATATATCTACCGATATCTTATTATCGAAAAATGACATTGCCGCTGACGTTGAAAATGAAATTTCGTCTCTAAAATCTGGAATAGAGAATAAGATGTCAACGATGGACGAGAAAATCGAGAATAAAATGTCAACGATGGACGAGAAAATCGAGAATAAGATTACAACAATAGACGAGAAAATCAAGGAGTTAAAGGAAAATATTGCCGATTCAAGAACGCGAGGCACGCCAGAGGAAGAAAAGAAGACCGAGCAAACGGAACCTTGCAAGCCAGAAACACTACCTAAGTTTGAGGACATTGGCAGTTTTACCAGAGTCAAGGCCCCAACGTTCGATGGAAAAATGTCGTAGACCAATTATGTGAAACAGTTTGAAGCAGCCGCTAGAGTGAATAATTGGTCCGATAAAGAGAAAGCAGTGAACCTAATTATAGCTCTTCGGGGAGATGCCTTAGATGTACTTCAGACGATACCTCTGGAAGAAACAGATGATTTCGAGCAGCTGAAGAAGAGGTTGGAAGTGCGATATGGTGACGAACATCTCGAACATTTGTACCAATCCTAGCTGAAGAACCGAAGGCAGAAACGTGACGAAGCGAAGAATATGAAGTGGATATTGCCCCACTCGTTCAATTTGCACATCCATCAGCACCATAGAACATAATAATAATGATAATAATATTAATAATAATAATAATAATAATATTAATAATTATAATAATAATAATAATAATAGATAGATAGATAGATAGATGGTTTATTGACCCCATTCACATACATAGTACATTAGAAGTCAGTGAAAGTAGTACATATGAATACATTTTACCAACTAAAAATATTAAAGATTGTATAGTGCTGTATATGACAAATTTAAAATATAATAAAAATAATAGAAAGTAAAAATTTTACATAAATACAGACATACATTTCATAAAGTAAAAATATTGATGAAAATATGAGAATTTTAAAATATAAAATAAGTTAAAAAATAATAGAAAGTAAAAATTAAATTAAACAAAACAAACAAACATATAAGCATTAAGCCCAAGTATTCAATTCCTCCAAAAACTCATCAACTGTATAAAAACAATAATTTAAAAGAAAAGACTTAGCAAAATGTTTAAATTGAACTCTCGTCATATCACTTATATTTATATGTTCAAAATATTTTACAAATGAATTGTACAATGTAACATCCAACTTATTGTTTTTTGTTGTTTTCAGTCTTGATTTGAGAATGACAATGTCTTTACTATTTCTAGTATCATAATTATGAACATCTGCATGTTTAGTCAGAACATACCGATTTTTATGTGTTTCAATTAACACTTCGAAAATATACAAGCACGGAAGCGGCAATATTTCAAGTTTTTTGAATATTTTTTTACAACTGGTGTTTCTTGGTGCGTTGTAAATTATTCTAACTACAGTTTTCTGTAGCACAAATACTTTGTGCACTGATGTGCTGCTGCCCCATAGCATAATACCATATGTTAAATTGCTATGAAAAAGTGAATAATATACAGACTTTAACAAATGAGTTGGTATACATGATTTTAATTGACGAATTACAAAAACTTGGCTCGCTAATTTTGAACAAAGGTAGTCAACATGAGGTGACCAACTTAAGTTTGTATCCAAATGAATGCCCAGTAATTTAACTGGCTCTGATTTTATAGCCCATTTATCTAAACTGAAAAGAATGTGTTTCGTTTTAGTGTCGTTGAGTTTCAGCTTATTTGCCAGGAACCACTGATTCAACAAAATATTATCACCAGCTTGTGTGCCATCAGATAAAGTTGTAGTATCATCAGCGAATAAAATACAAAAAGTGTCAATAGCCTCTGGTAAATCGTTAACAAATATTATAAAAAGTATTGGACCCAAAATCGAGCCCTGAGGAATAATAATAATAATAATAATAATAATAATAATAATAATAATAATAATAATAATAATAATAATAATAATAATAATAATAATGATAATAATAATACCGATTAATGCAAAAATCTGTAATCCTGGATGCGACTAACATTGTTAGGTCATTTCTAGAATAGTGACACCCAACGAAAGTCTTGCTGTTGAGGCCGACTGTCGTTGAAACACGCTGGGTGTAAATCCGGTGACACAAAAAGGAAAATAATAATAATAATAATAATATGGGGTCTAGAGGGTAGTGAACCGACTCTTATAGCCTCTCCTACCAATTCCTACTCGCACCTCTACGTCGGTGGACCCTGGTAACCATCTCTGGAAATTCAAGATCGGGTAACCAACCCCCGGTGGCGGATCAACAGCAGTTGGGCTAACGCGAGAGGGAGAACAACCATTCTAGGGGCTAGCAACCCACAAATGTGACTTTAATGCTGTGCGCACAAGAAGACAGCGTTACTCGGGCGGGGTAGGAGACCAGCCTCCTCCTATTCGGAACCGTCCTGATGATCCCCAGGCTGGCGCAGGATCTAGTGAGACAGGTAGCGCTAACCTGTGTAAGGAAACCACCAAAGCTAACCTTAGGAGTAGAAAAACGAACTCAGAGCCAACTACTCCACCTACAGCAGATGTTGAGGAACGTGAAGGCCCTCCCATACCTGTAGGCTGTATCGAAGGCAGAAAGGCCCGATTCAAATGGTCAGAAGACATTAACCGTCACCTATATCGGACCTATCTGCTAATAACAGAAATGGAAACTAACTCAAAACCATATGGTAATCTGTTGAGAGATGAAATGGTGAGACAGTTTCCAGAACTGCAAACCAAAACACTTCAAAATATATTGGATCAGAGGCGTCAAATTTTTCTCAAGAACCGCCTCCCACAGGGAACAATCCAGAACATCAGGGAAGAGGTGGCTCGGGAACTTGGATTTACACCAGTAGTAAATACGTATAATAATCGAGAAGCAGAACCAGAGGTGACACAAATCCAAATAATAATGCCTGAAAACCAAGAAGCGTTCAATACACTGAAAGAATTCATAGCCAAATATACTGGATTAGACCCAACATCTAGACCTCCCATTAGAAAAATCTGCATTGATAAAATAACTAAAGCAAAGATAAAAGAGGTCAACGACTTACTACAGACTGAGATAACTAACTGCAACAACATAAATGAGTTGCACGACCTAGTCTACTGTGCAGCTCAGACCACTGTAAAAAAAAGGCGGATACACAACAACACAAACCAAAGTGGACGTGAAGAGAAACAACAGGCCAGGATGGGAAATAAGACTGACAAAAAAACTCAACAATACACGGAGAGAAATTGGTATATTAACAGAAGATCAAAAACATAACGCACAAAATAAGAGATTAAGACGTAAAGCACAAGAGATAATACAAACGTACAAAGATAAAAACAACCCATCGCAAATAGAAATAATGGACCTCCTAAAACAGCGCTTAAGAGTCATTGCCAATAGGCTCAACAGATACAAAGAATCGTACAAAAGAAGAACCGACAACAAGATTTTCAACCAGAGCCAAAGAAACTTTTATAGAAAATTAAACAACAACCAAACTAACGATGGTAATGCAAAATACCCCACAACTGAAGCCATAAAGAAATTCTGGGGTGGAATATGGGAAAATTCTATAAGACACAAGTCCTCCGCTAATTGGATAAAGACGGAAGGGAAGATTAGAAACAAAATACCGATCATGATATCCCAAAAGATCACCATGGAGGACCTTACTGAAGCACTGAACCACACCTCTAACTGGAAAGCACCGGGGCCTGACAAAATTCAAAACTTTTGGTACAAAAAATTTACCAATATCAGATCAAAACTTCTGGATCTTTTGAATGACCTAATAGCCAACCCAGAGAAAGTACCGAGTTTTATGATGAAGGGTGTGACATACCTTATCCCCAAAACAGATCAGCCGCCAGAAGACCCTTCGAAATACAGACCAATCACCTGCCTTCCCACCCTCTATAAGATTCTAAGTGGTATTATATGTAACACAATCTACGAACACCTCACAGACCATAAACTTCTTGCTGAGGAACAGAAGGGATGCAGGAAGAAAGCGCAAGGATGTCGGGAACAACTTATAATAGACAACACTGTAACAAAACATGCAATAAAGAAAAAGAACAATATGTATATGGCATTCATCGACTACCAGAAAGCGTTTGATAGCGTTCCACACTCTTGGCTTATTGAATGTTTATCTATGTACAAAGTAAACCCCAACATAATTGAGCTTCTGAAAGTGATGATGGCACAATGGGAAACCAGACTAATTGATGGAGCCGCAGACAGCGATGAAATCAATATAAAAATCATGCGTGGAATCTTTCAAGGTGACGCCCTAAGTGCGCTCTGGTTCTGCCTAGCCATCAACCCACTCTCTACTGCTCTTAATGATCTAAAAAATGGATATGAGATAAATGAACATGTTCAACTCTCACACTTAATGTACATGGATGACATCAAAGTATTCTCGGCAACTCAAAATGGATTACAAAAAGAGCTTCGATGCATTGAGAACTTTTCGAATGATATACGAATGAAATTTGGATTAGAGAAGTGCAAGATCAACAGTATTCGGAAAGGAAAATGGTACTAAACAGAGGATTACACGCTCACACTGGCATCAGGTGGTGGAATCATCTCTCGCATGGAAAAAAGTGATACTTACAAATATCTGGGATTTGCTCAATCGCTAGGCATCCAAGAGCGGGAAGTAAAAAATCAGCTTAAAAATAAATTGAAAGAGCGAACCAAAGACATTCTCAAAACACAATTATCCGCACAAAACATCACGACGGCAATAAATGCTTATGCTATTCCTGTAGTAACATATAGCTTTGGTGTCATAAACTGGACTATTACGGAACTCGAAGACCTAAATAGAGCAACTAGAGTATGCTTTACTAAACATCGGAAACATCACCCCAAAGCATGCAAGGAGAGGTTCCACCTACCTCGGAATAAAGGAGGCAGAGGTATAGCTGACATGCGCATTATGCACAAAAAACAAATAGAACTCATGCGCAACTACTTTTACAACCGAGCAATAGATTCCCCCCTCCACCATGCAATCATAAATGTCGATAAAAATATAACCCCGCTAAACCTAACTGATACAGAATACGCATGCGACCCGCAGCACTCCGTCTTAGCACTGGAATCACAATGGAAAGAAAAAGAGCTGAATGGACGATATCCAAATACACTAAATAATACTTCCTTAGACAAAGCTGCTTCCATAGCATGGCTCAATAGTGGTAATCTTTTCCCAGAGACAGAAGGATTCATGTGCGCCATCCAAGACCAGGTCATCCCTACTCGTTCATATCTTAAATATATAGTCAAAGACCAAAGCATTATATCAACACAGTGCAGAATGTGTGGAGACAAACATGAAAATGTTGAACACCTCCTTAGCGGTTGCAAAACACTTGCTCCTAGAGAATACACTACTCGACATAATAACGTCGCTAAAATCATACATACAGAACTTGCCTGCAAACTAGATTTAACTGAGGCGAAAACGCCATACTACCAGTACACACCCCAACATGTGTTAGAAAGCGACAAGTTTTTGCTATACTGGGACAGAGATATCCAAACAGACAGGACTGTACAACACAACAGACCCGACATACTGGTTTTCAATGAAACTGAAAAAGAAATACTCTTGGTGGATGTTTCGGTTCCAGCGGCTGCTAACATACAAAAAAAGGGCATGGAAAAAATAGAAAAATACTTACCATTGTGCGAGGACCTGAAAGAGACATGGCAGGCGAAAACGGTTAAAACCATCCCAATTATTATTGGAGCCACTGGAGAAATACCGAAAGACCTGAAAAAGAACCTGGATAGCCTAGGACTCCAGAAAAATCTTTTCTACGAGCTACAAAAAGCGGTCATTTTGAGCACGTGCAATATAATCAGAAAAGTGTTGAACAAAAATACATAGGAAATGCTGGAAACCTTGCAACTAACCTTGCCGGTTCTCACGCTAAACATCCGGTTAACGTGAATGAAAAAAAAAAAAAAAAAAATAATAATATTATATCAATCGCAGACAGTCTGGGTATTACTAAACACAAACCAAACACCAACAGAACCAAAAGAAACTCAACTGAAAAACCACGTTGGCAACAAAGATTAGAAAATGAAATAAGCATAATACGTAGTGACCTAACACAAGTAAACAACTCACTAGTAACACCAAAACAAAAACACAACAAAGTGTATAAAAAATACAATATAAAAACAAGACCAGGAATAATAACGTCAGAAATAACAGAAACAATAGACTTATTGAAACAAAAACTAATGGCAGCTAGTAAAAGGTTTAAAAGATACAATACGTCACTCAAGCGAAAAGAAGATAACAGAAACTCTACAAAGCACGAAAAATTGTTATACCAAATAATAGAGCAACAAAACATAGTAACAGAAAACAAAACACCACCTAAAAAAGAAGATGTATAAGAATATTGGAAAAATATATGGTCAAACCCAGTGCAACATGCAAGAAATGAATGGACAGAAGAAGAAAGAGAAAGAACAAAAACAACAGAACACATGGAACCATATGAAATAACCAAGGAAGAACTAACTATCATTCTTAAGAAACTGCCGAACTGGAAGGCCCTAGGACCAGATAAAATTTACAACTATTTCTGGAAGCATTTACCAACATTACACGAGAAAATGCTATAAATTATACAACATGTAATAACCCATCCAGCAGAAATACCCCCTCACTATCCCACGGCATAACATACCTTAAATCAAAAAACGAAAAAACACATGATCCCAAAAATTATAGACCCATCACTTGTCTAAACACTTTATACAAAATAATAACAAAAACAATCGCCGAAAAGATAACAAAACACATAACAGAAAAAACATAGAGCATGGAGAACAGAAGGGCTGCACAAAAGGAGCTAGAGGTTCTAAGGAACAACTTATAATAGACAGAGTAATAACAAAACAAGCAGAAAACAATAATAGAAATATCGCAGTCGCATGGATGGACTATCAGAAAGCATACGATACAATCCCTCATTCATGGCTCCCGCACATTCTACAAATCTACAAAATCGACCCAACTGTCATAACATTCCTTGAACATACAGTGAAAAACTGGGAAACAGAATTAATACTCAACCTACCTAACAAATACATAGAAACAAACAACATACAGATCAAGAGAGGAATTTTCCAAGGAGACACATGGAGCCCGAAGTGGTTCATCCTAGCTCTGAACCCACTAAGCAGACTACTGAAAGCAACCAACAGCGGATACAAGGTAACCAAAGACTATAACCTATCACATCTATTCTACGTCGACGACATAAATATCTATGCCCCAGCTGAATAAATACTATCATCATTATTAGGAATCACTGCAACTTTCTCTAAAGACATAAACATGAATTTCGGACTAGATAAATGGGCGTCACCTATAGTGAAAAAAGGGAAAATAACAGAAAGAAACAACATAGACCTACCCATAAATAATATAACATTCCCTGCATTAACCGAGGGCGAAACATACAAATACGTGAGAATGAATGAAAAACACCAACAAACAAATCACGAGAAAGTTCAGATAACCCGTTATCATTTCAGTAACGGACCTCATACCATCAGAGTTACTTAGTGAATTTAAAAAACACAACTTAACAAAAAATACAATACTAGAAATGCAAAAATCAACTATATTAGAAACGTGTAGGATAGTAAGGAAAATTATCAAATAAGTCAACAAGCCCTCACACTTTTAATCCGTGTAAACGTGAGAAGAAGGAGAATAATAATAATAATATTAATAATAATAAATCCGCATAAGGAGGCTGTCATTCCGCTCTGGACAACCTACGTGTCTGGCAAACACGCGGACCCTAGCTCTCCTAATCCAAGCTGTTATGCGACCGGTGGTGAGAGATGTATGACACCTGGGGGTAATCAGGTATCGCGAACGGTGCCTCTGGAGTACCAGCCGTCCACTCAGAGTAAATAGGCTAGCCATGGTAAGTGGGGCTCTTCCGTGGTGGTTCTTTAATATCCTCAGCTACTCCTGGAAACTAAGTGGAGATGAACAATACAAACACTATTCTATTAAACGATGTAAAAGTCGACCAAAGTAACCTCGGTCCTACTTCCGGAGAGGACAGCAATAGCACCAACACATATGTTATCATTCTGAACGTGTTTTTTCTGATCATCAGACAACCACTAAGGGAGGAAAACCCAAACAACGTATAACTTGGTCTCGAGAGATGAATATATGTGTCATGCGTTGCTACTACAAAGCAACCAAATTAGAAACAATCACAGTAGGCTACAGACCCCACTTTCATCAACTCTTCACAGAATTATACCCAGAATTAACAGAAAAGATAACGGCCCAGAGGTTAGTTGACCAGAAAAAAGTAATCATTACAAACAAGAGACTGACAGACAGAGAAGTTCAGACAGTAAAGGAAAACATTGCAGTAGAATTAAACCAACATATCACCCCTCAGACTAATCAAAAAAGTATAACGCAGGATCCTAGCACAACGATAACACAAAACGTCGAAATCCCAAATGCGAGTATATCTAGAACCCTTATTGTTACTGATACTCAACCGATACAAACGCCAACAGAGACCAACCTAAACAGCAATAATGAAATAAGAGATCAACTACAAACAAACATTAACAAATGGATTGAAATTAACCCAATAGATAGACATCCATTACCAAAACTCATCTTCAAAAAAGATACATTTACAAAAATTAGGGCTGTCAATGCCGAACTGGTCAACTTTGTCAATGACGGAAGTACACTTGAAGATCTACACTTGTTACCATATGCAGCAGCTACTACAGTTCTAAAGCAAAATAAACAACTATCAAAAGCAAACCAAACAAATCCAAAGCGTAAACCCAATTGCAAACAAGACTTGAAAGAAAAATAAGTATAGTAAGAAAGGACATTGGACGACCAACGCAATACTGCAGAGGAAACAAGACAGACCAAATTCTAAAAAACATTCAACATCCGATTTATAATAAGGAGATGAAGGAAACACCCATTGAAGTATTAGACACACTAAAACAATAATTGGCAGTTTATTCTACACGACTTAAGCGATACAATTAATCCTATACAAGGAAAACACACAATTCAATAGAAACGAAAAATCATTTTACAAACAATTGGAAGGACATAAAGAAACCCAAATAGTACCACCAGAGACACAAGAAATAAAACATTTTTGGGATAACTTATGGTCACAACCGAAACAACACAATGAATCAGTTGAATGGATCAAAGACGAGGAACAAAAACACATAAACACACCTACACAAACAGATCATGAAATAACAATAAGAGAATTAAGACTAACTCTAAAGAAAGCACACAATTGGAAGGCCCCTGGAAATGATCACATTCATAACTTTAGGTACAAACAATTCACATCTATACATCAACAGTTGACAACACAAATTAATAATGTCATAAAGGAGCCGCACAAAATGCCGAAGTTTCTCACTCAAGGAAAAACCTTTATTATTCCTAAAAATGATGACACCAGAAAACCAGCAAACTACAGACCTATTACATGATTACCAACCCTGTAGAAAAAAATCACAGCAATAATTAAATTGAAAATTGACAAACATTTAACTGAGAACAATATCCTCGCAGAGGAACGAATGAGCTGCAGAAAAAATAGCCGTGGATGTAAAGAACAACTAATAATTGACAGCATTATTATGAAACAAGCAGAAAACAGCAGAGGAACGTTATCACCTGCTATATATATTACAAAAAAGCATTTGATTCCAGTCCCCACAGTTGGCTTCAAAAAGTTCTGGAAATATATAAAATAGACCCTTACATTCGTGCCTTCGTAAAGGTAATTATGATGATGTGGACAACAACAATACATTTGAACACTGGTGAAGAACAAAAAGAAATAAAAGATATAAAGATTAGAAACAGAATATTCCAAGGCGACTCACTTAGTGCCTTATGGTTCTGTCTCAGTCTCAACCCTCTTTCTAGTACTCTCAACAACACGCCATATGGATTTAAAATCAAACATCAAAAGTCTGTACAACACACAATTAACCATCTGCTATATATGGACGATATAAAAATATTCGCACAAGACGAGCAACGAATGAAATCACTGTTACGCACTACGGAAAAATTCACACAGGACACACAAATGGATTTTGGCATCTATAAGTGTGAAATGCTACATATGTACAGAGGAAAACATAAACAACAAAACACAACAGAAACACTTGATGATGAGATACTCCAAAACATGGACTTAGAAGATACATACAAATATCTAGGGTTTGAACAAAACGTAAATATTGACCACACTTAAATTAAACAACAACTCAAAGAAAAGTTCAGGCACAGACTGAAAATGATTCGTCAATCAAAACTTAATTCTAAAAATATCACAAAAGCCATTAAAAGCTACGCGATCCCCGTATTGACCTACTCCTTTGGAATTATTAAATGGTCCGATACGGATTTAGAAGAACTCAATTGCCTCTGTAGAACTGATCTCACAAAACAGCGGAAATTACATCCCAGCTTCTGTATCGAGACAATAACAATGAACAATGAATAGAAAGGAAGGTGGGAGAGGACTTATAGACATACAAATGGTACATCGCACTCAATATGAAGAATTAGGATCGTACTTTCTAAACAAAAACAACTCACTACACCAAGCAATAGTCAAGGCAGACAAAGAATATACACAACTTAATCTAGGCAGAAATGTAGTACACGAGGAACCACTAAACATAGCACAACGTAAAAAAGATACATGGGCAGGTAAAACTTTACATGGACCACTCTACAAATTAATGCAAAATCCAGACATTGACACAAAACTCTCATATAAATGGTCACAAACCAGACTACTATTTCCAGAGACTGAGGGCCTTGCCCTTGCCATACAAGATAAAGTTATAGCTACCAAAAACTATTGAAAATGCATAATTAAGGAAAACATAGAGTCAGACCTATGTAGAAAATGTCATCAATTCCCAGAAACAATAGAACACATCACAGGAGGGTGCAAACTCCTTGCATAAACACAGTATACTGAGAGACCTAACACAGCAGCAAATTAATTAACCAAGAGCTTGCCCTGAGACATAAATTAACCCAAACTGAAATACCATACTACAAATAGACACCATAAAAAGTTCTTGAAAGTGACAAGTTCAAATTATACTGGGACAGAACCATAAACACAGACAGAACAATTATTTGCAATAGACCAGACATAACCCTAATGGACAAGAATGAAAAATATAGATATTTCATAGACATCGCAATACCAAATGACGATAATGTTATACAGAAAGAAACTGAGAAGATTGAAAAATACACACCCTTAGCGGAGAAAATGAGAGAAGTTTGGAAACAGGATGAAATTTCAATAGTCCCAATAGTTATGTCGGTTACAGGTATAACCACTAAATCATTTGCACAACATTCTAAAACAATCGACCCTCAGCCTATAAATACTCACACAAAGATACAAAAAGCCGTTATACTACAGAGAACCTCAATAGTAAGAAAATTTTTGCAATAGAAAGAGGATGTGACTTGGCTTAGGCCCGTCACAAAATCTTAAATAATTACCGAACCAAGTTTCGAGCAACTAGCACAATAATAATAATAATACTAATGATAATAATACTAATAATAATAATAATAAACCTCTACATGGACAATTTCCACAAAACATTCAAAAGCCAACTATAAGTAGTGAACATGGTCTTGGTTGAAAAAAGGAAAATTGAAGGGCGAAACGGAGGCATTAATAATAGCGCTTAGAACCAGATATAACGAAAAACATATATTGAAATTAAGTATCAATAGCAAATGTCGTTTATGTAATGAAGAAGAAGAACACATAACACATATAGTGGGATGCTGCCGTGAATTGGCCAAAAAACACTGGAAACTGAACAACTCAATAGAAGTTGAGTGCATGGAAAACTGCTATAAACACCAACCTCCAGACGTTGTTAACAAGAAGCACATAACAATACTATATGACCAACAGGTTCACACAGACAGACACATACCAGCAAATAAACCTTATACAATTATAAAAAAGCAAGAAACTAAAACATGTTGATTAATAGATGTGGCTGTACCTTGTGATAACAATGTTGTTCACAAAGAAGCCGAAAATTTTTTGAAATATGGAGACCTGTCCATCGAAATTAATCGAATGTGGCATCTCAAGGTGGAAATAATACCGGTAGTAGTCGGAGCATTGGGGACTGTGACGAGTAACTTCTTCAATCTCACGAAAAAAGTCCCAACGACACTAAATGTAGAACTGATCCAAAGAATAGCATTGAATGGCACAGCACATATTTTAAGAAAAGTACTTTGAGTACGACTTAACCTGAGGTGTCGGGAGGACACCTGGTCATTATACGAAACCAGTAATTTACTGTGTAACGATCCATGATAATAATAATAATATTAATAAGAATAGTAATAATAATAATAATAATAATAATAAAAATAATAATAATAATAATAATAATAATAATAATAATAAGCCTCTCCAAAGCCAATCCAACGCCCCCGTCGTGAGAGGCGGACAACGGTTTAACCGGCCAACTGGGCTCTGGCACCGCTCCATGGGTTAGCAGCCCATGAAGTGTGAAGTCATGCTCCGAAAAATATAAGAAGCAAACAAGGCGAAGCAGGAGAGCGAGCTGCTCCTGTTCGGAACCGTCGTGATGCTCAGCTCGCAACGAATGACGACCCGGCAAAAAATAGCCAACCAGATCCCACTGAAAATGTTTTGCAGGACATCCGCCCCGCAACCACTTCAATGGGAACGCAGGAACCTGCCCAAGATGTTTTACCGGTACAACCGGTAACCACGAAGGCAGGGAAACCCAGACAACGCATGATATGGACCACGGAAATGAACATTAATGTCATGCGTTGTTATTTCACAGCCACATACCTAGAAACCATTACAACGGGATATAGATGCGATCTACACCGCTTGTTCATATATCAATATCCACACTTAGCTGATCAAATAACCGAACAACGTCTAATAGACCAGAAGAGGGTGATAATAAAAAATAACAGATTAACTGCACATGAGATAGAGCAAATAAAACAAAAAGTGTCAAAACATCGACATGCAGACCATGAACAGCAAGAAACTGAAATAAACCAACAAAACCAAGTCGAAATATCCCAAACACAACCATACAGATCTCAATCACCCACACAACCACACACAGTCCAATTACCCGAAACACCAAAACACATACTGTAAGAGAAATACTCACAGAGGAAATGAGAATGAATTTTGCAATTTGGGAAAATAGCGACCCCACAAAAAGAAATAGAATACCAAAACTACAGTTGAGACATGAAACGAAGAGCCTGATAAAAATTGTAAACGAGGAAATCATAACAGAATATCTCGAAAATGCAAACACATTGGAAGAAATACAAACAATCGTATATGCAGCAGCATCCACGGTTGTATCATGTAACAACCAAAAAATAAGAGAACCGGCACAGAGAAGGAGAAAAGCGGCTAAACCCAGGTGGCAGATCAAACGGGAGAGGGCTGTGCAGCGACTCAGGGAGGATATAGGTAGATCACAACAATATATCAACGGAAACCGATAAAAAAAATTGTAAAATATATAGAACAGAAAACAAATGACAACAACCAACGAACAGTCACTGAAATGCTTGACACCGCAAAACAAAAACTTAAAGTATACGCCGCCAGATTGAGAAGATATAAAGAATCTAACAACAGAAAAACAGATAACATGCTATTCACACAAAACGAGAAACTATTCTATAATAAACTGACCAACAGGGAACAAATACAGATAATAGCACCTAACCGAAAAGAAATAGCGGAGTTCTGGAGAGGAATATGGTCTGATAGGAAGCAACATAACGAAAAAGCAACATGGATCATAGAAGAAGAAAAAAAGCACAAAAATGTCCTAGAACAACAGGACCACATAATAACAGTAGAGAAATTGACTGACACAATTAAAAACACACACAACTGGAAATGTCCTGGAACTGACCAAATACAAAATTTCTGGTATAAACAACTAACATCCACACATAAATATATTACAAACCAAATGAATAATATAATAAGAAATCCCCAGCTAACACCAGATTTTCTGACACAGGGCAGAACATACATAAAACCAAAGATAATGAAACACAAAACCCTGCCAACTACCGACCGATAACATGCCTCCAAACATTATATAAAATAATTACATCATTGATATGCAAGAAAATAGAAAAACATTTAGAAACAAACAACATCATAACAGAAGAACAGAAAGGTCGCAGAAAAAGAAGCCAGGGATGCAAGGAACAACTTATCATTGACAGTGTCATTATGAAACAAGCAGAAAAACAACAAAGAAACATACACACATGCTACATTGACTATAAGAAAGCTTTTGACTCTGTACCTCACTCCTGGCTGCTAAAAATACTGGACATATATAAGATAAATCCGATGATTAAATCACTTCTTACGCACGTAGTGACAACATGGAAAACAAGAATACATTTAACAACAAGCGATGAAAAAATAATAACAGAGAACATTGAAATCAACAGAGGTATCTGCCAAGGAGACTCCCTCAGCGCCCTATGGTTCTGTATGTGCCTAAATCCCTTATCAAATGCATTAAATGACACAAATCATGGATTTCAAATCAAACATCAAAAAACAGTTAAACACACCATCAACCACCTACTGTACATGGATGATATCAAATTATATGCTCCATCTCAAACACAAATGAAAAACTTGCTCAAAGTAACAGAACATATCACAAACGACATAAAAATGGAATTCGAAATCAACAAATGCAAAATACTACACATAGATAGAGGAAAATGGAAGGAAGAGATAGAGACAGAAATACTGAACGATGAAGAACTAAGGAACATGCAGCAAAATGAAATATACAAATATTTAGGATTCCAACAGAACACAAGGATAAATCATACAGAAATAAAAGAACATATTTTACAAGAATACAAAAAGCGACTAACATTACTAATGAACAATAAGTTGAATTCGAAAAACCTCTTCAAAGAAATAAACACATACGCAATTCCCCTCCTCACATATTTATTCGGGATTATCAAATGGACGCAAACCGACCTTGAAAACATCAACAGACTTACGAGAACAGAACAAACAAAACATAGAAACCACCACCCACACGCATGCAAAGAAAGAATAACAATAGGAAGAAAAGACGGAGGAAGAGGAATGATGAATGTTGTCACACTACACACAAACCAGATACAAAAACTCAGAAATTTCTTCTATAGTAAACAATCATTATTACATAGAGCAATTGTACAAGCAGACAGAGAATACACACCTCTCAACCTCTCGCACACGCAGCAAATATACTATACACAAACACAACAGCAGAAGATAGAAGAATGGACACAGGAAAAATTACATGGTAAACATACTTACAACATGAGAAATGAATATATCAGTAAGACAGACTCGTACAAATCGCTCCAAAGAGGTGAACTGTATCCGGAAACAGAAGGTTTCACATTAGCGATCCAGGATCAGATTATTGCTACAAGTAAGACCCTAACACCACAGACGACAAATGCAAAAAATGCCACCAATTTCCCGAAACAATCGACCACATTACGGCAGGATGTAAGTTGATGGCTGGATCTGATTATACTAAAAGACATAATACAGCGGCAAAGATCATACACCAGCAGCTTGCACTACAACATAAACTCATCACAGAAACACAACCATATTACACTTACACACCACAAACGATATTGGAAAACGAAGAATACAAGTTATATTGGGATATTACCATTCATACAGACAAAACAGTAATGCACAATAGACCGGATATAACATTACAAATCAAAAAATAGAAGATCACGTACATTATTGATATTGCTGTTCCATCTGACAATAATATAAATAACAAATACAGAGGAAAGGAAGATAAATAACAGCAGTTAGCAATAGAAATAGAACGAATATGGAAACAGAAACAAGTAATTGTATTACTTTTCATAATATCTGTTACAGGAATTACCCCAAAAACATTCATCACACACCTCACGCAGTTAAATCTTCCACATTACACCCACATCCAGATACAAATAGCAGTCATCCTACACACATGCAATATCACCAGATCATTTCTAAACCAAAGATAGAGTAAAAGTAGACTTGAGTGCCAACTCCGTCTGCTATTTATAAGAAACCACAATTGTGAGGAATAGAGACGAATAATAATAATAATAATAATAATAATGATAATAATAATAATAATAATAATAATAATAATAATAATAATAATAATAATAATAATATATAACATCCGTCTCTCAGAAGAAATTAAAGACATGTGGCACCAGGACAGAGTGATTATAATACCCATAATATTATCTAACACAGGAGTTATACCAAGAAATCTACACGACAGCATTCAGAAATTACAACTTCATCCAACAACATACATACCACTACAGAAGTCCGTCATAATAGATACTTGCTCTATAACTAGAAAATTTTTAAATGAGAACTACAGGGAATAATAAAAACAGAATGGAAACTATGCTTGACCTGACGTCCGCATATATTCCTAAACTAACCAGAGAATATCTGAGAAAGGAAGAAGATAATAATAATAATAATAATCCAACCCTAACCCATTTGGCCCGAGCTCCCACAGAGCCAAACCCCAATGGCGCGCGCGAGGGGTCGGTGAATATTTTCCGGCTACGGCCGAAAAAGTGAGTCGCTAAACGTGATTATTCGCTGTTAGAACTAGACACAAGCGATACTCAGGAGTGGCAGAAGACCAGGTCTTTTCTGTTCGGAACCTCCCAAATGATCCCCGACCTGGGCCAAGTCAGAATGAACAAGGTGGCACTCCCTTGGCACTGGAATCCACCCCGCAAAGAAACGGAAACGAAGAGCATAATGAATCCAATTACCTCGACAACGTTGTGGAAGCTCAAGCTCCATCCGCTGGAGAGGACCAGACAGGAAACAGGAAAGTACGATTTAAATGGTCTCAGGACATGAATATCCACCTTTATCGGACCTACTTGCTCATTACAGAGATGCAAACGAAAAAGACCCCATACGCACATAGATTACACCTAGAGATGACAACGAAATTCCCAGAGATCCAAAACAAAAGTCTTCAGAACATATTGGACCAAAGAAGACAATTGTTTACAAAAAATCGACTCCCACAGGACAAAATACGAAAGATCCGAGAAGAAGTAGCCAGAGAGCTCGGACTAATATCAGCCACCCAAAATAACGAAGGAACAACAAGAGAACAAGACACATTACAATGTGAAATCGTCTTGCCTGCCGACCAGGAAGCATTTGATGCGTTTCAAGAATGTATGGAAAGTTACGCCGGAATTAACCCCGCCTCAAGACCCCATATACGAAAAATTCGTGGAGACAAAGATTCGAAGACCAAAATAGAACAAGTGAATGATATAATTAAAACAAAAATGGACCAATGCAACAATATAAGCCAGCTACACGATATTGTATATTGTGCTGCGCAAGCCATCGTTAAGCTGTGTGGGTTCTCAACATTGAGAAGCAAAGATGAAAAAAAAATTAATAGAAAACCGGGCTGGGAAATAAGGCTTACGAAAAAACTCAACGACGCAAGGAGAGAAATCGGAATACTGACCGAAGATCTTAAGTACAACACACAGAAAAAACGCTTAAGACACAAAGCACTAGATATTATAAACAAACACAAACGAAAACAATAATACTCAGATTGAAATCCTAGACTTTCTCAAACAAACACTCAAAGTCATTTCCAGCAGACTCAATAGATACAAAGAAGCATACCAGAGAAGACTTGATAACAAGAATTTCAGCCAAAATCAAAAGACCTTCTACAGGAACATAAACAAAAACGGAATCAATGCACATGAAGCAAAATATCCAACACCCGAAGCAATTAAAAACTTTTGGGGAGATATATGGGAAAATCCAGTCAGTCACAAATCATCAGCTAAATGGATTAATAAAGAAGATAAAAAAAGAGACAAAGTGCCAATCATGATAGCACAAACGATCACAACCGAAGAACTTAACGAAACACTAAGAAATATCTCCAATTGGAAAACCCCAGGTCCCGACAAGATTCAAAATTTCTGGTATAAACGGCTTACGAATATAAGACCCAAACTTTTAGAGCTTCTAAATGAACTGATAAATAACCCTACAAAAATACCCAACTTTCTTATGAAAGGTATAACATATCTCCTTCCGAAGACAGACCAGCCATCTGAAGATCCGTCACAATATAGACCGATCACATGCCTTCCGACGCTTTACAAAATAATTAGTGGAATTATATGCAACAAAATATATAAACATCTAATAGACCACGAACTTCTGGCAGAGGAACGAAAAGGATGCAGAAGAAACGCACAAGGGTGTAAAGAACAACTCATCATAGATAGCACAGTAACAAGACATACCATTAAACAGAAGAGCAGCTTATACACAGCGTTTATTGACGACCAAAAAGCGTTTGACAGCGTCCCCCACTCATGGCTTTTGAAAAGTCTGTTTGTGTATAAAGTGAACCCAAATATAATCGAATTACTTAAGACAATGATGGCTCAATGGGAAACCAAAGTAACCAATGGAACAACAAATAGCGAAGGTACCGACATAAGAATTGAACGTGGTATTTTTCAAGGTGATGCTTTGAGCGCGCTATGGTTCTGCATTGCCATAAATCCACTATCCACAGCTCTTAATGAACTACATCAAGGCTATGATATAGACAACAATGTGCAATTATCGCACTTAATGTACATGGATGACATCAAGTTGTTCTCAGCTACTCAAAAAGGTCTTAAAAAAGAACTAAGATGTATCGAAAACTTCTCCAATGACATACGAATGAGCTTCGGTTTAGATAAATGCAAAACTAATAGCATTCGAAAAGGAAAGTGGCACGAGTCAGGGGACCATGAATTAACAGCGGCATCAGGTGGTGGAACCATCTCTCACATGCAAAAAGATGAAAGATACAAATATCTAGGCTTAACCCAAACACAGGGTATACAAGACGTAGAAATGAAACAGCAGATGAAAGAAAAACTAAAAAAACGCACCACAGACATTTTAAAAACAAAAATTTCAGCACAAAACATAACAACAGCAATAAATAATTACGCAATTCCTGTAGCAGCATATAGCTTTGGAGTGGTGAGTTGGACTCTTACTGAGTTAGATGACTTAAACAGAACAATTAGAACCTGCTTCACTAAACACAGAAAACATCATCCTAAGGCATGTAAGGAAAGGTTCCATATACCGCGAAAGCAAGGGGGTAGGGGTATTGTGGAAATGCGAACCAAACATAAAAAGCAAATCGAACTTATGAGAAAATATTTCTACGATCAAGCAATACATTCTCCTATCCACCAAGCAACCATTTATCTTGACAAAAACCTGACACCACTAAAACTAAACGATAAAGAACATGCATGCGACCCACAGTACTCCATCCAAAAATTGATAAATCGATGGAAAGGGAAGGAACTCCATGGCAGATATCCAAACAAACTCGATGATAATAACCTCGATAAATCTGCGTCACTTGGATGGCTTAACAGAGGGAACATCTTCCCGGAGACAGAAGGCTTCATCTGTGCTATTCAGGACCAGGTCATACCAACTCGTTCATATTTGAAATACATCGTAAAAGATCAAAATATAACAACAACACAATGTAGAATGTGCGGGGAAAAACATGAAAACATTGAACATCTAATTAGTGGATGCACAACACTAGCCCCACGAGAATATACTAACGGTCACAACAACGTAGCTAAAATAATTCACACCGAACTTTGTCACAATCTGAAATTAATCAAAGAAAAAGTTCCCTATTACAAATACACGCCACAAAATGTGTTAGAAAATGAACATTACTTAGTCTACTGGGACAGAGAAGTTCAAACCGACAAAGAAGTTCAGCACAATAGGCCAGACAATTCTCATGTACAATAAAACAAACAAAGAAATTATACTTATTGACATTGCTGTCCCAGCTCCTGATAACATCTCAAAAAAGGAAACAGAAAAAATCGAAAAATACCAACCACTATGTGAAGATCTAAAGCAAACCTGGCAGGCCACAAAAGTTAAAACTATCCCAATCATTATCCGAGCAACATGGGAAATACCAAAAGGATTGCAGACATATCTTGACAGCCTTGGAATAAAAAAAGAACTCTTCTTCGAACTCCAGAAAGCCGTCATCTTAAGCACCTGTAATATAATGCGAAAAGTATTAAATAAGAAATAGATAGATAGCATTGTGAACCTTGCAACATAAAACTTGCCGGTTCAACAATCTAAGATATCCAGTGATTAAAAAAAAATAAAAAATAAAATAAAATAATATATAATATAATATAATATATCTTCTAGATTCAAACTGGAACTCATACGACATTGAAAACATATTCGTACAATTACCGACCCCATGCATAATTATGGGAGATTTCAACGCCCATTCACCCTCTTGGGGATCTTTAACAACTGATACTAGAGAAAAACGTTTGGAGAAATTTATTGATGACTCAAATATATGCCTTCTAAACAATGGAAAGCCCACACATTTCAACCAAGGCTCAAACTCCTTTTCAGCTATCGACCTAACCCTATGCTTCCGAAATATAACCCATCAGTTTCACTGGAACCCATTAGAAGATCTCCATTACAGTGATCACTTCCCAATCTCTGTTACCACTAATATCCCAACAAAGGTTAAACTTTCTACAGAAAGGTGGCTTACCGGAAAAGCCAATTGGACTGACTACTCAAATATAGTGTCTCTTCCAAACCCCGATTCGAGTAACTCCATTAACGAACTGGTAGAGGCAGTGACCAAATCTATTCTAGTGGCAGCCGATGCAACTATCCCCAAATCTGAAAGTAAAATATTATCTAAAATGGTACCGTGGTGGAATAATTAAATTAGGGAAGCAATATCAGCAAGGAAAAAGGCACTCAACAGATTCCGAACATCGCCTACAAACTATAATTTAGTACAACTCAAAAAACTAAGATCAGCCGCCCGACGTTCAATTGAAGAAAGCAAAAGAAGGACATGGGAAGAATATGTATCAACCTTAACAACTGACTCCAAGGTATCCGAGATATGGAGAAAAATCAAAACAATATCAGGCAAATATCAATCTACCACCCCCCATACAATAGAAAATAACAACATATTTTTAACCGATCCCCACGATATATCTGAAGTTTTCGCTGACCACTTTGAATCAATCAGCAGCTCGGAAAATTATTGCCTCGACTTCCAAAGAACAAAAACTAATGAAGAATCTCTCAACCTAGATTTTAATACCGATGACGCAGACCTTCCGTACAACGTCCCTTTCATTTTCGACGAACTGGCCAACACCCTTAATACCTGCAAAGATAGTGCACCGGGACTGGACTCAGTTATGTATGGAATGATAACTCATTTACCTAGAAACGAGAAAGAGAAACTCTTAACTCTCTTCAACAAAATATGGTCAGCGAATACCTACCCTAGTAACTGGAAAACGGCTATCATTATCCCAATCTTAAAAAATCGGGATTCAATGACCAATCCTACAAACTATAGACCAATTTCACTAATATCGTGTATCGGAAAAATATTTGAAAAAATGGTGAACAACAGACTAACCTTCGTGCTAGAATCACGCGGCCTTCTATCAAACCTCCAAGTGGGCTGTCGACGAAATCACTCCTCCCTAGATGCCCTAGTCGCATTAGAGACTGACATTCAAAATGCCTTTTCTAAGAGACAACACCTCGTCGCAGTCATTTTCGACTTGCAAAAAGCGTATGACATGACTTGGAGATATGCAATAATGAAACAAATACACGCATGGGGCCTCCGTGGAGCGTTACCTAATATTCTAAATGATTTTCTCTTGGGAAGATTCTTTCGTGTGAAAATTGACAATGAATTTTCATCAACACGAACCTTAGAAAACGGAATACCACAAGGCTCAGTTCTTAGCGTAACTCTTTTTGCCATTGCAATTAACTGTCTTGTTTGTAACATCGGAGAAAACACCAAAGCAGCTTTATATTTCGACGATCTAACCATTTATTCTTACAGTCATTCAATTCTCGAAATTAAGAATTCATTACAAGGACAAATCAACAGCCTAGAAGAAACTGCTAGAGCCAGCGGTTTATAATGTTCACCTTCGAAGTCCCACGCCATCCATTTCTGCAAATTAAGATCCGACCACGCCGAACCACAACTTAAGCTGCAAAGTCAGAATATCGAGATAAAACATAAAACAAAATTATTAGGTATGATACTTGACCAAAAATTAAACTGGAGGCCGCACATTGAATATCTGATTAACAGATGCCGAAGAGTTATTAACATTATCAAATGTTTGTCGAGTATCCGATGGGGGTCCGACAGAGAAATTTTATTACGCATCTATCAAACTCTAGTGCAATCCAAAATTGACTTTGGCTGTATTGTATACAGTTCTGCAAGACGTTCACACTTGAACCAGCTAAGTGAAATCCAAAATTTCACAGTAAGACATGCAATCGGTGCATTTAGAACAAGCTCTATAGAGGCAATCTTATGCGATGCTTCGTCCTTACCCCTAAACTTAGGAGAGATATGTAGCTCATAACATATGGCGTGAAAATACAAACGTTACCCAACCATTTAAATAACAAGATTTTCACAAACCTTCCCAGTCCACACACACTAAGACGTAGTTCAACTAAACCATCCAGTATTAGTTTTTCAGACACATCTGAAGAGTACAGGATAAACTTACAAATAGAAAAAATGACCTATACATATGACACTCCTCCATGGCTAAGAAAACTACCACAAATAAACATATCTCTCAGTAAATACAAAAAAGAAGATACCGCTCCATCGATCTACCGAACGCTATTTTTAGAACAAATGGATCTATACAACGAACATTTAGTCATCTACACAGATGGTTCCAAATCAGATAATGGAACAGGGGCGGCAATCGTAATCGGTGTAGATTCCTTCTTTTGGACCCTACACCAAGAGTCTAGTATACTTATTGCCGAGTTGTATGCAATATGGCAAGAGTTGTTGTACTTCAGTCAGAGCAGCTTTGAAAAATGTTTAGTTTCTACGGATTCCTTAACCGCCACTCTCTCGACAAAAAATCGTTTTAATGCAAATGAATGGGTTGTGCGCATTCAAGAATTATCAACCCATCTATACAGTATGCAAAGGACTATTTCAATAATGTGGATACCTGGGCATTCCGATATTACCGGTTATACTGAAGCTGATCTAGTAGCAAAAAAAGCCACAAGCGGAACAGTTGACAAAGGCATACCTAACACCTTCCTGGATATGAAAACGGATATAAAGAATAAAATTTACGAAGCATGGCAGAACAGATGGAATACATATGACGGACAATTAGGACACATTAAACCAAGCGTACAAAAATGGTTCTACCCCAAAACTCTAACAAGGCGTGAACAAGTCGTCCTCAGCCGATTAAGGATAGGCCACACAAACCTAACCCATTTACACCTCCTCCTTGGAAAGAACAAACCTAGATGTGAGACGTGCGGCATCCCACTGACAACACAATCTATATTTACTTGTGCAGCCTTCAATTTTCACAGACAATTTCTCAAAATACCCCAGATCGAAAACATTCTTAGAAACTAAAATGACGAGCTTAACCAGGTGATAACTTATCTAAAGTTCACAAATTTATTTTATAAAATATAAATTACCCCAGTGATATATCGACGAGCACAATGACCTAGATGTCGATGCTCAAACACAAAATAATAATAATAATAATAATAATAATAATAATAATAATAATAATAATAATAATAATAATAATAATAATAATAATAATAATAACACGCTTTTGTTGACCACACAAGTTTTACAGCAATTAAAAATTACATTACAAAACGTGGTCAAAACGCAGAGTTCAGACCTTACCTAATCTGTAACAATTAGCCAAGTTCTGCTCTTCCACTCAACCTTTCAAATGTACACAACCATGTGATTCACAAATACAAAAATACAAATATAAAAAAGTACACAACTATGCAAATTAACGAATGAGTTCAAGCACATCAAGACAAGATCCACTGAAATAGTTAAAAGATAAACAACAAAAACATTAGTCTAGTTTAAGCGTGGCATTAATTAAATCAATTTTAACCGTATACATAAATCTATTGAATGAAAATGTCAAGTAGTAATTGGGTATCCTATTTAGTAGCCTGGTTATATAAAACGAAAAAGAGCCCTGAAAGAAATTGGTTTTGTGGATAGGTGGGGTCAGTTTATACTTATGTCTAATGTCAATATTATGAACGTCAGTTCTAAAAGTTATTTTGTTATATAAATATGCGGGTGTATAAGTTTAAATAATTTTCATAAATAAAGTGCAAGCATGTAAGGCACGTCTCTGATTCATATCTAGCCATCCAAGTGTTTTTAAATGTGAAGAAATGTGATCCCTTCTGCGCAATCCACCAATAAATCGAATGCAAGAATTCTGAATTCTTTGTAATCTTGTCTCATCATATTTAAATAAACATGGCCCATAAACTGTGTCTCCATTATTAGTATGTGAGAAAACAATTGACTCACAAAGCATTTTTTAGTTTTTTTGTTTAACAGATCTTTATTTGCATATAATAATTTTAAGCTACTATAAGCTTTTCTAGCAATATCGGACACATGAGAGCTAAATTTGAAAGACTCGTCAATGAGAATGCCTGAATTTTTGACACAACTTTCTAGCCAATTTTTATTGCAATGTTATTACGAGATCGGTTTTTTGAAGCGGTGCGTCCAAATAGGATCATTTTGGATTTAGTGGGATTAACAGTTAAGCAATACATTTTGATTATATTTATTAACGATTCAATATCTTTGATAATGCCATTGCAGGAAACCACAATGTCTTGTTCTGGAAAAGAAAGATAGAGTTGAGTGTCATCTGCGTAGGTATGTACTGTGCAAAACTTTAGAGATAAGGAGAATAGCGAAGTATCTATTACAAATAGGAGTGGGCCCAAGATTGATCCTTGAGTTACTCCAGTTTAAATATAACAAAATCCTGAGACAGTATTATTTAGCACAACAACTTGACATCTGTTGTGTAAGTAGTTTTGAAGCAACGACACTGCTTCAGGTGAGAACCCAATGTACTTTAGAAGAGCTAAAAGAGATTATAATTAATTATGTCGAAGGCCTTGGAATAATCTAAAAGAATTAAAACAGTTAACAAATTGTTATCAGTTGCTCTATGGATATCATCTGTGACCTTCAATAGGGCAGTAGTACAACTAAAACCCGGCCTAAATCCGGAGTGACATGGCGGGAGTAACGAAAATGCGTTTAAATAGTCACGTATTTGCTCGTCAAGAAGTTTTTCAAAAACTTTTGACAGACAACAGAGAATACTAATTGGACGTAAATCGGAGAAGTCCGTAGGTGAAGAGATCTTAGGTAAAGGAACCACAAAAGCCTTTTTCCAAACTGTTGGGTGAGTATTTGTAGAAATGATAAAATTAAAAAATGTGCTTCAAATAAATTAACAAGGAAGGACAACCTTATAATAACATTTTACAGCTGATATGATCAGCACCAACAGCTTCGGACTTAATAAACAATAATTTGTGATATACATTATCTTCAGTTACTTCACAAAATGCGAAATCACCTGCATTAGTTTTAATATTACTATTGAATAGTTTAATTGATTATTATCGGGTATTTGAACGGTATTAGTTATTTTAACAAAATAATCATTAATTTTATTTATGTCAGACAAGTGGGGAGGGATTACACAATTACCTTTTCTATCATAAATGTCAAGGGATTTTAACTCTTTCCAGATGTTTGATTCCGTTTGTGTAGTTATTTTGAACTCTAAATAAGCTTTTTTTCTAGTTTGACTGTCCTATTTATTAAATTTCTGAGATCTTTATAATAATTAAAATGGGCCAAGTTTTTAGTCTTTATAAATCTTTGTAAAGCTTTATTTCTTATCGACATCATCTTAAGCTTAAGATTTGAAGTAAGCCACGGTGATTTATGTTTTGTTATTTTAACTGTTTTTATAACAGCATGACGGTTGAAGACGTCTAAAAATGATTAAGAAAAACACTCAATCTTGTTATCCACTGTACTGCTTCGAAAGATATCATTGAAGTTGGTAGCAATCAGATCAGCACAAAAATCATTGAGCACAAAATTTGAAAAATCTCTATAAGTGTAAAACTTGAGTTTTTTTGGATCCAAAGGAGCAGGTAACTAAGTGATGATTGGTAACGGTTGGACAGTCAGTAGCAAGAATATTATCACATTTCAAGTAACTTGAACAAATTATTACATCCAAGAGTGTACTTGAATTAGCTGGTATATGCGTGGGTTGATCAATAATTTGTTTCAAATTAAAGACTTCCAAGACGTTGCTAATTAAGTTGTAAGAATTAGAGACAACGTTTAAAAAATCAATATTTAAGTCACCAGCAAAAATCAGGTAATTAAATGTAGGTGTAGGATTTCCCAGTACCTCCTCCAAACCTGTAACAAAGTTCACAGCTGGATATTTAGGTGGTTTGTACACGGAACCGATGTCATATGTTGGATGATTTAGACAAACTCAAATCCATACTTGTTCAATATTACTTGCTGGTAAATTATTTATTATTCTTGCTCTAAATTTTGTCTTGATATAAATGGCAACACCTCCACCTCTCTGATCTTTTCTATCTTTCCTAAAAAGCTGATAATCGGGAATGGAGATCGACTCACTATAATACGGTAATAATATAATATTTTTCATGTACTGCTCTCTTAAACGCGGGAATATTACTCAATATGGATCTTGCATTAATGTGACAAATCTTAAATAACAACATATCCAAAATATTTAGACATATCCCAATTGAACTATAATTACAAATTCAATAAAGGTAAACGTTAAATCACTTTAAATAATAATAATAGTAATATCAAAGTGACAGTAAATTGGTTAAAATAGCAATTTTATTGATGTACACCTGAATTTCTATAAGTTCATGAACATGATTAAACCCAAAAGAATATAATATATAGAAAACTACAATTTGAAAGATTAAAAATAAAATAAAAGCAAAAGTGAACTGTGAATTGAAAGTAATTTTTTAGAAGTAGGATTATATCTCTGTTTTTGCTGAGAACGTGTAAAGGCAACTTTTGTGCTTATTGGTTGTTGATTCCTTTGTAGAACGTCTAGTAAAGAATGGGTCGCAGTAGTAATATTATCCCCATTAGATGAGAATTTTAACATTTCTTGATATTTTAAAGATTCTTCATCGATATATAATTTATTATATTTTATGTAGCAATTATTTTTTCCTTCTTTTTTCACTAGAATTAGATGTTTACGGAGTAACTGGTACTGTTTTCGCTGTTTTTGAGTGAAATCATCTGATATGGAAATTGTTTTACCTTTCAATAATTTTCGTTTTTCGATTATTTGTTTTTTAACAATAAATCTGGAGAATTCAATTTTAGGAGGACTGCTTGCGTCTCTTCCCAAAAAGTAAGAATTATTGATGTCTTCCTCCGCAATATTAATATTCTAAGGATCATTACGTTCGTTGCAAACCTTGTCACAATCTATTATCTCACTTCTTCTGGTTAGCCCAAAAATAAAAATATTATTCTTATTTTCAAACGTCTTCCTTTCTTCCACTTCAAGTTTTAATTCGTTATTTTCAATCTCAAGCTTCCTTATTTTTTCTCTTAGTTCCTCGAATTGTAATTGTTGCCTAGCCTCTAATGTCTCTATGTAACTTTTTATTTCATTACGATTTTTAATAATTTCTTCCAAATGTTGTTTCGCTGATATTTGCTCATTTTCTACCATTTCAAGAATTTTTAACTAACGTGTGTGGTCTGCTATAATTATTAATTACTAATCACTGATAGTTAGAATATTCCATTGAATACCTTGAACTTTTTGTTTGAATTCTTTGAACTTTTTATTTTGTTATGAATGACCAAATACTTGATTTCGGGACACTAAGCTTAGTTTACAGTTGAGTAATTGCACCTATCTCATCCTGATTATATGTCAGAGTATTCATTCAAGTTTGAGAATATTCAGTACAGTACATAGAAGAAAATCAGGTGCTGTAATTGTGGCGAGCTAGAACATGCACGCGGTTCATGTAAGCGTCCTACGACTCCTGCAAACCAAGAGCCTCTTAAATGCAAAGCAGCCACGAGGAGCTCGCGGTACAACAAAGGTAGGACCATGCAGGAAGAAGATGACGATGACAAACTTGACCAGATCGTCAACTTGTTAAAAGCTATGGCAGACAAGAGGCCGAAGAAGATCAAATGCCGGAAGTGTGACGAGCTAGAGCACGTACGTAGTCCCTCTAGGCACCCCAAGACTCCTGTAACCCAAGAACTCCAGTCACAGGGGAAATCAGACAGGGGTGAACATTCAGCTGATGTGAATCACCGAAAAGCCAACTTTTTCCCTAGACGGTCAAGCCCTATAGACTATTCACAATGCAACAAGTCGAAATCTTAGCAAGTTGCAGTTTCAAGAATTACAGTAGTCAATGAAGAATGGTCACCCACCAGGATCAGAGAAGATCAGGAGAATGACCTTGCCTAAAGATAATTCGGCAATGGAAGGAAGAAAATCGGCGACCTACATGGCAAGAAGTGTCAAGATTTTCAACGATACTCAAAACATATTGGGCTCAGTGGGACTCCCTTGTCCTGGAAGAAGATCAATTGAAAATAATCCTTGAGAACGATGATGGTTCCGAGAAGAGAAGACAGATAGTTATCCCGAAAGCGAGAGTAGCTGAGGTACTGAAGAAGTTACACGACAGTCCATCAAGAGGTCATCTGGGAGTGGAGAAACTCCTTTAGCGACTCCTTGAAAGGTTTTATTCGATGGACAGCTCCGATGATGTGAAGGATGGGTGTAAGAAATGTACGACTTGTGCTACGAGTGATGGACCACATCGCAAGAGAAAGGCAACTATGAAATAGTACAATGTTAGAAGCCCTTACGAAAGGATTGCTTTAGACATCGCTGGACCATTTCCGACGGCAGGAAATGGTGATAAATACATCCTGGTTGTAATGGATTATTTCACAGAGTGGATGGAAATTTACGCTATTCCGAACCAAGAGGCCACAACTGTTACGGATGTATTGGTGAAAGAATGTATCAGCCGATATAGAGTGACCTTGGAAGTCCACAGCGACCAGGGCAGAATTTTCGAAAGTCATCTATTCCAGGAGATTTGCGAGAAGCCGGGAATGAAGAAGACCAGGACCACAGCATTATATCCACAGTTAGATGGAATGGTTGAGAGAATGAACAGGAGATTATTAATAATTAGTTCAAAGACCTTGGAGTAATCTAAAAGAATTAAAAGAGTTAACAAACTGTTATCAGTTGCTCTATGGATATTATCTGTGACCTTTAATGAGGTAGTAGTACAACTAAAACCTGGCCTAAATCCGGACTGACATGGCGGGAGTAACGAAAATGCATTTAAATAGTCACGTATTTGCCTATCAAAAAGTTTTTCAAATACTTTTGATGGACAACAGAGAATACTAATTGGACGTAAATCGGAGAAGTCCATATGTGAAGAGATCTTAGGTAACGGAACCACAAAAGCCTTTTTCCAAATTGTTGGGTAAGTATTTGTAGAAATAAGAAAATTAAAAATGTGTTTTTTATAAATTAACAAGAAAGGACAACCGTATAGTAACATTTTACAGCTGATATGATCAGCACCAACAGCTTCAGACTTAATAGACAATAATTTGTGATATACATCATCTTCAGTTACTTCACAAAACGCGAAGTTACCTGCATTAGTTTTAATATTACTTTTAAAATAGTTTAATAGATTATTATCGGGTATTTGAACGGTATTAGTAATTTTAACATAATAATCATTAATCTTATTAATGTCAGACAAGTGGGGAGGGATTACACAATTAGCTTTTTTATCATAAAACGACATTATTAGCTAAAGATTTGAAGTGAGCCACGGTCATTTAGGTTTTGTTATTTTAATTCTTGGACTATTGGAAAATACATGTCCAAAGTAGTATCCAGCCATCAGAGAGATTGGGACCAGTATATTTCCCTATTCGCATTGGCTTATCGATCTGCCGTCAATGAGTCGACGGGTGAAACACCGGCGAAAATCCTGTTTGGACGTGAAATGAGGCTTGCTTGTGACCTGGAATTTGGCTGTCAGCTTGGAGATGATCTAGCAGGCGAAGACTGCGTGATCCAATTGAAAAGAAGGCTGGACGATATTCATGAATTAGTTCGAACAAATCTTCAAGTTGCCAGCGTCAGAATGAAAAGTCGGTATGACACGCAGGCCACAGAAGGCGGTTTAAAAGAAGGGGACAAAGTATGGTTACACAACCCGACGAGGAGAAGAGGATTTTCTCCAAAATTACAAAAATCCTGGAAAGGTCCATACTTCATCAAGAAAAGGATCAATGATGTTATATATCGCATAAGCAAGATCCCCAACGGAAAACCAAAAGTAGTTCACCAAAACCGACTAGCGCCATTCAATATGCATCTGACCCTACTTTCTATGAATTTATGGGCGCGTATGGAGGTACCGGGAAAGGTAGATATGGAGTTACTTCAGAACAACGACAAGATTTGTTCACTCTCCCGGAAGATTATTCACTGGCATACAACATCCCTGCCCGTCTCAAGAACGCAGGAGGGCTGGCATTCATCTTTAGAAAGAAGTTCGCGCAATTAGAAAAACTTGAAGACCAGATTACAACCTCTGGCAAGACACTGAAACTGAAACATCATTCGCGGTACGTCTTCTACGTGGTAACTAAAAATGAATTTCAAGATCGATCTACCTACCGCGATGTGTGGGAAGTACTTCAAAACCTCCGAGACCATGTGTTAGAATCCAGCGTGAAGAAACTGGCTATGTCTAAGATAATGAGTAACCAGTTGGATTGGCGAATAATCAGGAACATGGTAGAGAATATCTTTCAAGACACTGGTGTCCAGATATTAATTTGCAGCTACAGCCCTCGTTATCAGTATCGGATGAAGACAGTGCCCTGCTATTTCCATAATATCGGAAAGTGTAGAAATGGGGCCAGTTGCCGATTCAAACATCCAGTATCGGCTACACAAAAGTTCCAGGAGGAACTTCCATTTATTGAGGGGGTAATATCACGAAACAGCACACTGGTATAGTCCCTAAATCCGACTCTGTCTAAGCCAGGTAGGAAACTTAAATTTATGGCGGACGCGCAGGGATTTCTTAGAATTGTTCACTGTGACTATCTTATATAGGCATTGTTTTTGTGACCAGTCTTATGTAGAAAATGCCAGAGAGCCAATTGTTTTTGTGTAAGCCGCAATCTAGAATTATCTAGTGAAAAAGGCAGTAAAATATAAGAGACCGACCAGGAAGAGTTCAGTTTAGTTGTCAAAGTGATCGCGACAAATAAACAAATAAACAAGAATACACCGAAATACCGAATAGTGGAGTGTTGATATAAATTAATAATTAAGTTTGTGTGCATATAAATTAAGTGTTAGTGAGTAGTTTAGTGTTTAAATAAACTAAGTAAGTGAACCCACCAAGTGTTTAAAGTGTATCCCACACGTTTACTGTTCAAATAAATTGGAAAAACATTACAAACCTTTGAAGTAGGTACCTCCTTGAAGCTCTTCGAGCAACGTCTCGCCTCGAACTCCCTTGCTCAATCAAAGTGATCTATTGTGATTTGGAAGGTACTTAATTACAACATATAGACCCTTCTTCTATCCACCATATTGCAATCCATAATTGTGTCGTTATACAACTACTGCCGACACAATAAATGAATCAAATCATATTGAATGAAAGCTGATTTAGTCCGAATTCTCGTTCTTTGTCGAAAAATTGGATAAACATACCAAATAAATTCACATTGGAATAATAGAAACATTATTTATATTATTTCAATCAATTTTATCACAGCAAACATGAGTAATGAAGAGGTTAGTTCGTGTCTCCTTATTTATTTTGAGTAGTTTCCCATGATGAAGCATTTTTAGTACAGCACTTACAATTTCTACAGCTAACTTAAGTGACATCTACTTGACACGAACCAAATCAAACTAAATTGATAACCTTCCGATGCAAACTGTTCGCAACTCATTATATTTTACTATTTCTTAAAGCATACCACAGTTGCTGAAAAAGCCCAGTGAAACTTCTCTTCTAAATCAAGTGCCAGATTACGTCGCCATTTTCATTTTCCTCTGGGAGAAGTCCTCTTTTGTCCGAATGACAACACTTCTGTAATATTTATTCAGAGAAGAAACACGACATGTCCATTTTATTTAACTTCACTTCATTTATTGCATTATACCGAAAAAAGGTCGATTGTAAACGAAGGGACGGATTTGAAAAAGTAAAAATTGTGCTTCGACAGAAGTTGGAAAGTAAATAAGCAGGCTAATTATGTTGTTTACATTAGCATTTGTTAGAATAAAATTGAAAGAATAATTAGCTACAGAAAAAATATATTCTATAAAGTGAAAGAGTAATTTTTAATGTTTTGCGCTCCTCCCAGGAAAAAGTTGTTTTGATTAGGAAACCAGCCTCCTTTGAGCAAACTATGCCTTTGAATACTTAATTAGGGGATCAGAACAATAGCTACATATTTCTCAGGGAACTCAAAGGGATAAATTGATAGCCAAAAAATCTTTGTGATTCGGTATGTCTAAAAGTAGCGATAATAGACTAACTAAATTCTGAATATGTATTATATATTCGTTTTTATCAAATAAATCTTAAATTATGCCTCTCATTAGATGTTACCCTTATGCTGATAAAAAGCCGATTCATGAAAATATTTGATAGATACAATCTCGGGAATTTACTTGAATACTAAAGTCTATCCCAATGGAGTTGATAGCATGTATCGGGGGTTCAGACCATAAAATGGCGCGACGCAACTACACAGAAAAAAAGAAAGTACTGAATCAAACAAAATATATTTTAGTCAAACAAATTTGTTCTTCCGATGGCGATTTAAACCTATCATTTGAAAGAAAACGCTAGTTTATTTGGATTCTAAGACCAATATTTGTTTGATGCAAAAAATATTAGATGATGTCAATTGTTAAATTTCGTCCATTCAATTCTTCGGGATTATTTGATGCAAGAATAATTTCACTTTCATCTGAGAATGCTAATAAACAATTTTGTATATTCAAGAATATTAAATACTCAAATGAAAAAAATATTTCCTTGAATTTTAGAATACATATTGTCTGGTTAAATATTAGACTGTTAAAATGAGAAAAATAATATTGATTTTATTCAAATATTCATTTAAGTTCAGAATCCGAAGTATTGAATCAAGATTATCACTATTTGATACAAATGTATAATTAGGAATTGATTTAAAATTATATATGAATGATGAGTGTGAGTTACTCAAGTGAAAAAATATTTTTTTCAATTGAAAAAATATATTGTTTGGATCAAAAACATGCACACTGGAATGAAGAAAAATATTTTTGTGATATTGTTTCAACTCAACAATTCGTATAACTAAAATATCTTGGTAAATATCTTCACATGCTACTGCCTATTGATGTTCCCAAATTTTAGCAGTTTGTGATTTCATTATACATGATAGAAGATGAACATAGAGTGGAATGTTTCATTTGGTATTATCTATATATAAGTTTTTTTCAGGTATCTAGAAAGCTTTACAAAATCTCCCGCAGTTATTTTGTTATAATATATTCAAACGTTCTTTTTTTCTGTGTACCTGCCCCGTATCCTGTACAGGTACAACCCAATTTCCTGTTATTATTCAAATATAACTACCTGTACAGAATAAAATTTGAAGTAGTGAGTATACGGCAACTAGCAAGTAACGTCTGTCCGTCTAATTAAGATGGCTTCAAGTTCGAGTTTTTCTCCAATTCCTATTCAACGAGTTAGTAATAGTGCATATTCTTTGCGGAAAAAAATTAATCCTGAACGTTACTCCACAAGTTCTGATCGCGACATAATTACGAACTGTGCCAATATGATATGGGTAGGAGAATCAACGATTTATATATTTTTACGTGAGAGAAAATGCCGGAACCTCGGTGAACCTATTCCTCAACCGAGTAAGGGACCATTATAAATTGGCGACGATATCAAAAACAGTATACGTAGAATAGTGCATGGTATGTATTTGGGAAAAGAAATACCAACATTGGACAAGATTGTGCAAGCCGCCCAGAATGACGAAAACTTGCCACAACTATCAAGAACCAGAGTATGGAGAATTATTCATGTAATGAACTTTCGGTGGGAGAAACAGAAGAGAAAATCTGTGCTTATTGATAGGCCGGATATCGTCTGCTGGAAACGAGAATACTTAAAGTCAATCCGAAAATACCGCAAACCTGGCTAAATTAAGGACACACCGTTTCGAAAGTCTGGCAAAATAAGAATATACTGAATTCCCGACAAGCTGCCCAGCATTCAGTTATTGTAATGGATAACGCCAGCTATTATTCTCGATTAGTAGAGAAGCTTCCCAGACGTTCATGGAAAAAAGCGGCGATAATTGAGCGGCTGCAGTGTAAAGCCTTAAATTTCTATGATGCAATGATGAAAAAAGAACTTTTGCAAATTGTTAGACAGCGTAAAGCAGAGTTCAAAAAATTTGTAATCGATGAGATGGCAAAAAGTAGAGGTATTATTGTACATCGCTTACCCCCTTACCATTGAGAGCTGAACCCAATAGAGCTTATATGAGCACAAGTCGAAGGTTATGTTGCCAGGAACAACAAAACTTCCAAACTTCAAGAAGTACGGCCACTTTTGATGGATTCATTGGCGAATGTGACTGCCGAAAACTGGCAAAGCGCCATAAAACATGTTATAACTGAGGAGGGGAAAATGTGGGATCTTGACAACTCAATCGACGAAACTACAGAGATCGAACCGTTAATTATCAACAATAGGACCAGACGGTTCTTCAGATTTTTCTGATGAAGAATTTATTTATTAATGCTCTATATATTATAGTTAATGTAATGTTCACCTGCAATTATTTGTTATATTTTTTTTATTTTTTACAAGAATGTGTATATAAATCTTGAACAATCACTTTTGTATTTCCATTATAATTTTAATTATAATGAAAGTTAAGCAAAAATCTTAAATAACCCTGTTCTACGGCTATGGACCGTTTGGTTACCTGCGTATGCTTTCATTTGCATTTTATTGCCTATTGTTATTTGACCGATTACCGGGTGGCCTGGTCACAATTTCTTTTTTCTTGGTCTTGATACATTGTAAAACATAAATAAAAGATAAACATTTTTGAGACACCCGACTTCCGTTATCCGTTTATTATAGGCGCTTTGTGCTATCAACTACTTTGAAACGAAGCAAAGACTTCAATAAGTCTCTCAAATATATGGTTTCAGTTGTCATATCAAGTGATATGTTAGTTTTTTAGTTTAGTTTAGATCCAAAAATAATGAGAAATGTCATGTTCAACACAAATTGCCTTAAGAATTTTGATAATAACTGTGTCAAATCTGAAAAACAACGCAAGCAGTGTTCGGTTGAAAGCTCGTAGTTTTTGATCTTTAATTCCATATATTTGTTGAAGTAGTTAATTAAAAATTGAAGTAAAGATAAAAAGTCATAACACCGGAATAGTTGTTCAGAAATACGAAAGGGTATTTTACAGAAGATGGACAGAATTATCCGCAGTTTGTTTGTCAGAGTCGGAGAGATTCAAGATATAGATCGATAGTGTTACCACCAAATTCAACGTTGCTCATGATGCCATAAGATTCAGCAATTATGAATTTGATCACTTCAGTAGTCGTTATTTAATGGATTTGATTTTCTGTAAGAATCTGAAAATTTCTGGCCAACTGATAACAGTAGGAAAACTTTCCCACTAGACAATGACTGTGAAATGAAAGTTGTTGCGAATATAATCATCATAATTGACGAAAATACTGAATGCATTCCTAATGTAGAGAGATTTTCAAAATCACGAAAATGTGTCAAAATCACAGCATGGGTATTTAGATTTTGTAGTTTTCTCATGAATGAATACAAATAAGACAGTAAGAAGGAGTCACGGAAATTACAGATTATCACTTTATTTGGACAAAAATTAAATCATCAGATTGAAACTCTGAATTAATTTAGCAAATTATTCAAATGATTCCAGAAAAAGTTCAAGTATTTCATTTCCTAAGCATAAGATAGTGAAACTGTTTTTGCAAAATAATCATGAACAGTTTGATCATAAAGGTGTAAGGATGATCCTGAATGAATTTAATCTAGAATAATTTCAGAAATTTAGTATTGTAAACTGAAAAAACAAGACCTGTGCTTCCAATAATGGGAGATTTACCTGAAATAAGATTAGCACCTATGGTGAAACTTTCACTGGAAAAGATCATTTCGGACCAATCTATGTTTAGCAATGCAGATAAAGATAGTTGCTTTATCATAATGTACCGAGATGAATTACATACAGAAAGCTGAGGAATTTTTACAAAATAATAACTTCTTAATTAGGAATAATAATCCCACTAATAAATTCACAATGGATTTGGAGCACATATTGAATGAGCACAAGACAATTTTCGCCACTAACTGAGTCAATACGAGACGTATTACTCCTACTAACTCACACATACCTAGGCATTATAAACTTCCAAATATACATAAAGAAAACTTTCCAATGAGGCCAGCTGTTAGTTATTCCAACAATCCTCTAAAGCCTTCATCTAAATTTGTCAATAATTTTGATCTAACAACCACAAATTATAAACCATTGTACACTGTTAAGAACACCTTCGACTTAGCAGACAGAATTAAAAATTGTAATTTCCAGTCTAACTTTCTAATGGTTTCCTTCGATGTTTCCAGTCTCTTGGCCAACGATCCCAAAATAGAAACTATCCCTATCGTTAGCAATTCACTGCAATCTAAGAACATGGATCCACTTATAACATCTCACATTATGGCTCTACTTCAATTTTGTCATTCGCAGGACTTATTTTCCTTTAATTACAAAGTATACAGATTCGGCTTATATTTTTCTTGGATATAGGCAAAACTATTAAGTAACAATAAAAGAGAACGATAATCATATGAAGCGAGGACAAGAGAGAGAACGTCGATGAAGGCGGTGATATCCCTACTATTCATTGCGACAGCGACCGATCTCACCAGTGTTGCTTGAAGTAAGCTTTTTCCCTCCACTTACCTTAAAAATTCCCACTTTTTTGAAAAAAATCCTTCCCGTTAACAAAATAGGTTTTATACCAAAAATACAAACATGTGCATATTTTCAAAAAAATATTTTTTATAAGAAAAACGAATGTAGTTACATAACAAAGTATAAAAAGTCTAAAAAACATAAATTTTTTAACAAAACGTTAAAAATACGTCAAAGAATTAACAATTCTATTTCATACATATTTTTATTATGTAACTTTAAGTGCTTATCACTATACCTAACTGCATACTTAGTACAGTTCAAAATTTAACCTAAAGAAATGGTCATAAACAGTAAACAATTTATTAGTTTCCGTTCGTTCGAATTCTTTTCTAATAATCTTTTGAATATTTTTTGAAACTTTTTTAGAATTTGGACTAGAGTAAAAAATTCCCGTTTTCGGTTAACTTTTTCGATTTTGTGTTCAAAATTCCCGCAAAACGGGAAATTTCCCTCCGACTGGCAACACTGGATATCACCCGTCGAGTTCCAACACACAGTATACACACATTCAGATTCAGTTTTAGACAGACAAACAGCCAGACCGTCAGCCGAGTCCATAGAGTGTGGAGGGTAAGACAATAGTTTCTGGTGTTTTAATTTAAAATCACAAACAACTGAATATGCCGACTGTTTATACCACAAGAGAAAAACTTCAAATTCTAAAATGATTTTATGGGGGTCATTTGGTTCGAGATGTAAATTTATTTGCTGTTGCCTTTGAAAATAGGCCAATTCCTTCGGTTAACACAATTTCTGCAATTATAGCCAAATTTGATAAATTTGGCTCTGTCAATAATTGCAAAAAGTGTGGTCCATTCAATCGACCACTCCGAAATCAAATGACATAAGAACGGGAAATTAGGGAAGCACATGACTGTGCACTAGCTGAGGCTACAGCTGCCGATGAAGTTGGCTTGAAGGATAGACGGGTAAGAAATATTTTAAAAAGAAGCGGGTATTCCTGTTTCAAGGTACAGACCACTCAAGAAATTTTTCCTGACGACAATTTTGAACGGATGAAATATTGCGAAATAATGATGGAAAGAACTAATCAAAATATAAATTTTTTGAAAAATATTTTATTCACGGACGAGTCTTCTTTCATCCTCCATCGAAAGCATTATCCATCGGTCTTACGCTATTGGTCACAGGAAAATAAACAGTTGAGTGTAGCTGTACGCACACAATACCCACAGAAAATAAATGTCTGGACGGGTATCCTAGAGGATAATATAATCGTTCCTTTTTTTATTGAGGGTAACCTGAATGGCCCGAAATATTTACAACTGTTGGAAAACAGTATTCTTTCTGCGCTTAGAAACCTTCGAGTCGACTTCAAATGTCATTTTATTTCAACAGGACGGATGTCCAGCATATAATGCACAGATAGTGACTACATATCTGAACCAGCAATTTCCTGATCAAGTCATTCGTACTAGAGGAACTATAAAATGGCCCCCACGGTCGCCAGACTTAGCGCCTCTTGATTTTTATTTTTGGGGAATGCTTAAAAGCAATTTATATAGGTTTGAGTTCGAACAAGCTACCAACTTGGACGAATTGAAACCAAAAATCACAAAATTCTGTGCACAAATTAGACCTGAGCAACTTAATGATCTGAGAATATCAGTGTGCAATAGGTTTGGTTTCTGTTTAGCCCAAGTTGAAGGTTTGTTCGAATCACTCTTGCATTAGTTTTTTTTTTATTTGATAAGAATGTTTATTTTCACATAAATTTTATATTTTAGCAGAGTTGTTTTTTATTTTTTTACCAGAATTATTGTTTTATTTTTCATGTCTGCTATTGCAGAAAATAAATTGAGTAAATAAGTTTGGAGATAAGATATTATTTTATTTAAAAGATAAAAATAATATCATTCATTTGAAATAAAATATGGTATAATACTGCGGCGATTGCTGCAACTCGATGTACACCCTACCGATTACTGCACATTACTAAACTTAAAATCTTTACAGAAAGCAGAGAGTCATGATGCACACTAGTGTGGGAGGAGCGCATCCCCACTAATTAGTTCAACACAGAATGGTGTTTGACGCGTGCTCGCTTTTTATAAAGCTGTCTCTTTTCCTCCCGTTAAACGGTCATATACAAGAAAAATATAAGCCGAATGTGTATATACATCCGGATGATTTAGCGATGAGTAACCCCCTCTCCCCGTTGTTGTCGGATTTGTTCCTTGATTACTTAGAATCAACGGTTATTTTCAACAACAACACACATTATAATACAGTTATCAAATGGTTCAGATTCGTTGATGATATTTTAGCATTTATTAGTGGAGTTGAAGATGGTGCACACAATATCCTCAACGAATTTATCGATATCCACCCTTCTATACAGTTTACTTTGGAAATTGAAAGCAGTGGTTTGATAAATTCTTTCGAGTTGACTTCATCAAGGAGTTATTCTGAAATTGAATTTTCTGTATGCAAAAACACAAACTGACTATCTAATTCCAATACAGTCCAACTACCATATCAAACATAAAATGTTGGCTATATCTTTCATGTCTATAGAATACCAAGGCATCTCTTTCTCCACATAAGTTCAACTTAGAATTGAATATCTTGATACAGTAGGAATCAAGCAATTGCTATTCACCTCAAATTGTTGATATGGTTCTGAGGACAAGAATGAGGTTGAGACGGAATTTAGCCTACCCTGACGTTCACAACAAGAAAACTACTCTGTATCATTCATTGACTTATTGTGGTGAAGTTTCTAGTGAAATATCAAAAAATATTACCAATAATCTTCATGATGTAAATGTCTCCTTCAAATCAAAATATTTCATTCCACAATTTTCTCTAATAATAAAGATCCCATTGATAGACATAACAGAAGTGGTATTTATAAATTAACTTGTGATTCTTGTCAATGCACTGGGTAGGACCACTCGTGCTTTAGGTACTAGGATCAAAGAGCCTCTCAACAAACCTACTTTTCCTAATTATGGCTTCCATATTTTTCTCCATCACTTAACATTAAAATCCTGCATAACATTCCCACGAACAAATTTAAAAAGATAAACTTACTTGAAGATCTAGAAATGCATAGAGAAGTGAAGCTTAACTCAGAATACTGTCTTAACACCTAAATATATCTTAATTGTAGATTTCATCGTCTGTTTAAAACATTATGGTCCTCTAGAGCTTCCGTCTCACACCTCACCATGGCGCTCTGGTCCAAGAATATGTTGCCAAGCACTCTGCTGCTATTTCGCAAAAGGAAATGAATGAGTCTCTTCTATCTTTCTATTCTTTCTTCACTCCTATTTCTTCTCGTTTTCTTCTACTTTCTCAAGTCTTCTTAGTTTGCTCAACCTTATCTCCCAATCACATACACATTACACCTACTGCTGTTATATACACTGTGTCCCTAGCACCAAGCTGTGTATGGGTCATAGTTGGTCCACCAGGACACAACCATTGATTTTTATTAGTATTATCTTATCATAAAGAAATTTGTATACCTCATTCAACAAACAATTCATCTCATCTTCCAATTAATAAAAAAATAACATTTTTTTTCTGATACATCTTACTCTTGGAACTATTCATGTAACGTATGGTCCTAAAGTTTTTAGAAAATTTTAAAATTATTTATTTTTGTACCCAATGTCGTTTAATCAAGTTGCCATTGAAACTGAAACGTCTCACGTAATCAAGTTTGATTATGACAGTTTAGTTTTGCAAATCGATTGTAGCAAAATGTCTTACAAATTAGATATTCGTCAGGGCATTTACAATCTAGTTGGGCGAATACCTAAGCATGATATTGTTGCAATCTACCAAGAGCAAAATATAAGTCAGTCAACCATTTACAACACTATAAGAAATTGTGAAGAGGGTATACCATGCATTAATCTACCCAAAAGCGGTAGACCAAGAATTTTGAGTGTAAGAGGAGAAAGAAGACTCATGGAAGCTGCTAAAGACAAAGTTGGAGTTTCTCAGAGGAAATTAGCTCGGATATTTGGTATTTCGAAAACCACTGTATTAAGAACAATTGATCGCACAAACTTAGTGTTTAGGAAAAGAAGAAAGGCACCAAAATCCACCGCGAACCAGCTAGAAAAAATTCCGCGTTGTTGCCGCGCATTAAGGCGTATCCACTTTGCCAATAAATTGATTGTAACATAACATTGACTTTGTACCTAAGTTGGAAAATCCTCCTAATGTACATCATGCTAGGCCAATAGGGGAATTTTGGTCAATACTATCGAGGAAAGTGTACGATAAACGATGGGGAGCTACAAATGGAGATCAATTGCGGCATCGGATCTTCCAAAAAATTAGAGAAATAGAACCTGCTCTTGTCCAAAGGAAGATGGGACAAGTCCGAAGAAAATTACGACTCATTGAGGATAACGGGCCACTATCCATAATGTAATTTGTAATTATTTTTCGTTATTAGTGTTGTTAATTGTTGCCACATGTGCTTTTAAAATTAAAAAAAATTGGAAAAATTTATTAGCATTTAAAAATTTTCCAAAAACTTTAGGACCATACGTTATATGCCTAATATGGGTCTAGGTCTACTTCTAAAATCATCTCCCAACCACGATGTGCGGCGGCCACTAGGGCCACTCATTGTTTGGTGATCAGAATACAAGCAACATTATAAATTCGAGCAAATCATTCTATCCTTTCTTTTTTCTTCTCGTTACACTCTTTCTCGATTTCATCTTTTCCTGTATATGCCTAGTATAGATCAAGATTTGTCATAATTACCTAAAAAAACTTGCTACGCACATAACAATAATAATTTGACGTGATTGACAAAATATTAATATAAATGTCACAAAATAATTTTAAAAATAATTTGGAATGACGCGATTGAATCCCACCTGTGACTGAGTTTCATTCATGTTTGACAATTATAATAATTAATATAGTCATGGCTAAATAATAATAGAAAACAATCCTGAATTAGCAAATTTAAAATAATAATATGGGCAATATTAAAACGAACGATAAATAAATTAATATTGAAAATAGGACAATAATAGTAATAATTAAATTATAAATTCTATTATAAAAGTAAATGAAAACGGCTAATCAAAATAAATTTTGGGAATTATGAATTGAATAAAAATCATTAAAATAAGTGGTTTAAATATTCTTGATTATCTGTTTATTTAGTATAAACACTATCAGGATGTCGAGATGCATGACTTTGGGAGATGGGAAGGGTAGAGTATTAGAGAGAAAGAAACTGTTGAGAGTGTGAAGGAGGCAGAAAGAGACGTAGCAGTAAGACAAGAGCAAGAGTTGAGATTAGGATCTGCTGATTTTAGAGTCGAGTACATGGTACAAGGAAGAAATAGACAAGGGGACAGGAGTGAATGCGAAGTGGGAGATGAACTTGTCAGGACAATAACATATTTGAGGGGAGAATGAATGTGTTGAAGCATCACAGGTTAGAGTACAGGAGTAAGCAGGATGGATTTTCAGGATATGGTAAGTATAATGCAAGATATGTTAGGAACTATGAGAAAAGAAATTAGAGAAGAACTACAGAAAAATAGAGAAGAAATGCAGAATAGGGAAGGGAACATAACTAGGAAAAATAGAGAGGAAATACAAAATATGGAAGGGAACATATTTCAGAAAAATAGAGAAAATTCGAGACGATATCAATTGAAAGCATGTTCAGAATTTGTGAAAGTTGAAAAAGATGGGATAAAATCATAATAAAATGAGACAAGAAGTGGAATGTTCTCGAGTTGACATGAAGGAGCAGGCCAAAAGTATGAGAGTGGAAATACAAAAGAGTGGTGTCCAAATTATGTCAGAAATAAAGAAAAATGTAGAAGAAAAATCAATTTATGTGGAGTGACAAATCGTAGGAAATTTACCAGTATATGTCAGGGAGGAAGTAGCGAAACAGACAGTAGAGATTTGTAGCGAGGTTGGACAGGTAAAAATACAGGAGAAGGTACAAAAAGAAACAGATTTCTTAAAAAATTAAATGTATCAGCTTAAGTTAAACAGAAACAAAAGACAGAGTTGAACAAAAAAATAAATAAGAGAAGAAATACATGGAGTAGAACAATATAGTCTAGAAGATTTGGGAAAAATAAAACAACATACAAATGGAAACGAACAATGGATCATATATTTGAGAAAAAAAACACAAATAGGACAGAAGACAGAAGAGAACATAAAAGAGAGAACTTAGCTGTTACTTAAATTATATTATATTATGTTCTAAACCCTCTTGTGCGGGGTTATAGGGAAAGAATTTGTTAGTGTTCTCCCCCCATTAATCTTTGACCTAAATATAAAAAAAAATTAATCTGTGATATAATCAGTTTTATTCACTTTGAAATATATTTATAACTGATGATCTCTTTTAAATTTGTAGGTAGGTATATAAATATTTGGGTGTAAATGAACGGCTAGTACGTACTATTCGTTGAACATATGTTTAAATGAATATTTGTTAACTATTTCAAACAATGAAAATTCATAGATATGTACTACTTATATTATAATAGAATAATAACTTGAAATAGGTAAAGATGAGGGTGGTGAGTCCAACAGTTTCCTTTGAGTGTGGTAAGCAGCCATGAAGAAATAAAATAAAGAAATATGCTACCTGCTCAGATGCTCCAGAGAGTTCAACACTGAAGTGTTCTATGTTTATTGAATGGTGTCTCAGGATGTAGAGCTACGTATACCAAGCTAAGGCAAGTACTCAAAACTACAGCTTGTGCTAATCACAAATTTCTACTTTCTGGTAAGCAAAAGCAGTATAAAAAAATAAGCGAGAGGAAATCATGCAGTGAGAAGCAGCAAGCAAGAAACAAATAAAGAAGGAGAGAAGTCCTAAAATCGAAAATATACTATTAGGACTAATTTACGTTCAATTAATACTGAAATACATACCTCTGATGTAATGTGGCCTTATTGTCTACAAGGTTGTCTTCCTAAATCTAATTTAGATTCACCCAAAAATATCCTCTAACTACAAGAGTATGTCATCCCGACAAATTGAAGAATGAATCTAAATTCGATATAGTTAAGGATGGATCAAATTATCCGGCGACAGCCGTAAGTTTTCAAAACTCCACAAATCCAACCTTCTTCTACTAAAACCAGTAAAAGAGTGAGTTGTCTTCTTCTTCTTTTTGGAGATATTGGGCTCAATTCTTCTGAACTATTCACCCAGACGAAATTTCCTTCCTAGATAGTTTACTGAAAGAATCTGCACTCACGTGCGTCTGACCATAGTCGTCACTCCTTCCTGTCTAAACGTTAGAAGTTTACATAGATTTCCAGTTCACATTAAATTTTAGTTTTTGTGAAAATCTAGAGTCACAAAAGTTTACAAAGCCATTTACAATTCACAGTTAATGTCCTTCAGAAACTTACAAACTAACAAAACTACACAATCAGCAGTCTCTCTCAATATACAATTTAGATTAAGCACTTTAGCAAGCGGGTTAAAGCATTTAATTATGTCTATCAAAAATTTCATTAGTGAGAACCATATACAAAAAGGGTCTTAACGCTGACCCTTGAGGAAGCCCCTTTTGAACCACCTTAATGTTAGATACACATATCGAGGAGAATTATAACATCCTTCCTAGACCAAAATAGTTGGTTAATTAAGTTTAGGATATGTTGAGAAATATTATAACTAGCCAATTTGTTAAGCAGCAGGGGAATTCTGACATTTTCATAGGCAGCTTTTATGTCTAAGAAAATGACTAAAACCTTATTTCCTTGGTTAAAGGTATTAATGACACTGGAGGTTAGCAACATTAGGTTATCTACAATACTTTTTCCCTGTCTGAATCCGGATTGAAATTCACTTAAAAGCCCCTGTGATTCCAATTTATAGTCAATTGTGTTTCTGAGAATACTTTCCAACACCTCTATTACACACGATTGAAGAGCAATATACCTATAGCTGCCAATAATAGTAGAGTCTTTAAATGGCTTTAGTATAGGACATATTATTTGGATTCTCCAGGATTCTGGTATGGATCCATCTTCAAGATAATAATTCAAAAATGAAAGTAGCCTTTCCTTACACAGTAATGGCAGATAATTTAGCTGTGAGTAATAAATTCCATCCACACCTGGTGCCGAGTCTTTCCTGTTTTTTAAAGCACATTCCAGTTCTTCCATTTCGAAGAGGACTACATCATTATTATCCGATCTGGTGAGAGTGAAATCCAGCGGGACATCCGGAATAGTAATATTATCAAGAAAATTATTTAAATTATCCCTTACAAATGAAGTAGATATTGGAGGGGTGTACTCATTTATAAAAGTCGTTAATAATCCTCCATGTTGCTAACAAGTCCCTATTTAAAGTTGCACAAAACTCTCTTAAACTATTTCTTTTTTTGAGTCTCAGAGTTCTTTCAGCTTTTGCAATTGCCAAGTTTATTGCCACATCTTTGTCCACAAAACTGTTGTCCAAATATCTCTTGATGGCATTTTCCCTTTCCATTACAACGTTGGTACAAACCTCATCCCACCATATGGTGGGAGACTTATTTGTTGTGGATTTCCGTTCACCCTTTTTTGGTGATGCCTCCTCAGTTGCTTGAGTAATAATACTTGTTAAAATATCATATGAGCAATCAGGTATTCCAGCCATCAAGTGATCACATATATTGTGATACATTCTCCAATCCATTTTATTGATACTGTGTTCTTGCCTCCTAATATCTGGATTACTATTCTGCGGAAGGTCTTGAGGAATGTAAGCGTCTAAATCCATCTTTATAAATATAGGAAAATGGTCACTATTGCCTTTATCTAAAGGGAGAGTAATCCAGGAGCAATTTATTCCAATTTGAGTGGAAGAAAAAGAGAGGTCTGTAATACTAAGATTTTGTCCAGGAAGGTTGATTCTAGTTGGAGACCCATCATCAAGATTAACAAAATCTCTATCCAAAAAAGCCTCTTCTATCAAGTTACCATTATGTTCAATTCTGTTTTATATATATATATATATATATATATATATACAGGGTGTCCCGGGACTGATGGGAAAACAGTCAGGAGCGTATAATCTGAGCTAAAATAATGTTAGTACTCCATATAAACTCGTTTTCGAGTTAAAGGCCTCCAAAGTTTTAATTTTGAATTTGGTTTTTATTTGTATTTTTTGTACTAGTTATTTGATCTTAATAAAATTTACGGCAAAGCTATAATGTATGTGTATGTCTATTTTGGTAAGGTAAACAGATTTACAGTAGTGCATTGAAGCCAGGGACGGACTACTCGCTATGGTTAGTGATCCAAAAATTTTGCAGGTACGGCACACCCTGTATGAAATTATCGAAATTCACTTCCCCACACATTAAGCTAACGAAAAGGTACTCCTGTTGGAATTCGATAAAATAAGCCGTTTGGCTTATATTTACAGTTTTATTAATGCACTACGTACCAGTTAACGCATTCACCATTTTTATAAGTACACAACGAGGTAAAACTAACTTTTAATAGATGTCCAATATTTAGCTAGAGTACTACAAAAAAATAATTTAACGATAGCAGAAGATGGAAAACATTAGCGACTTATTAATTGGAGAGTTGGTAAAAACTTTTTATAAGTGTTTTTACCGTTTATCAAGTTACCATAGGATTAGTTGTCAAACGTTGTGTAGAATAGTTCGTAGTCAGTACTTGTCAATAATTCATAAGTCCTTAATTTAACAGTTACAATAGCAGAATTCGCTTTTATTGAGTACGCAGATAAACATCTAATGTATGGACTGGCTTCTCGAAACTGTTTAGAGGCCAAAAGGCTTTATGAAGAACATTTTGCAAACAGAGCATTGCCAGACAGACGAATGTTTGGGCGTATTGATCTCAGGTTACGAGAAACAGGTATGAATATGTAAATGTAATTTTCCATGTATACAAAACAAAATTTTAAATTCTAGGAAGATTTTCGCCAGGAAAAGCTGGAGAAGGTCTAGTACGAAGCATACGTACTGTGGCAGTTGAACAAGACTTGTTAAATGCAGTTGACAATGAACCATCGAGTTTTAGAAAACTATCAAGAGAACATAACGTCTCGAAATCAGTTGTTCATCGCGTCCTAGAAGAACAGCTGTTATATCCTTTTCACATGAAAAAAGTACACCGTATGACAGTGGCTGATTATCCCGCACGACTTGAGTATAGCCAGTGGTTTCTGCGACAACAACAAGCAGACAACACATTTATTAGTAACGTTCTCTTTACGAACGAATCCGGTTTCACCAGAGATGGAATCATAAATTCTCATAATATGCATTTATGGGATGATGTGAATCCACATGGCATTATCCAAACTAGGATCCAGCATAGATTCATGGTTAATGTTTGGCAGGAATAGTTGGCAATCATTTGATACAGCCATACTTTATTGACGGTACTTTGACCGGTCAGAGATATTTGGAGTTTTTGCAAAATGAGTTATGGAACCTGTTTGATGATGTGCTACTACAAACTCGTAGGAATTTATGGTTCATGCATGATGGGCCCCTCCTCATTTCAGTTTAGATGTACGACAGCATTTACACACAAGGCTTCCTAATAGATGGATTGGTCGTGGAGGCCCTTTTCCAGTGCCAGCGCGATCAGGAGACGTTAACCCTATGGATTTCTATCTCTAGGGTTATCTCAAAAGTAAGGTATACGCAACACCTGTGCAAACAAGGCAAGATTTAATAGACAGAATTGTGTTACACTGCAATGTTATTAGAAATAGTGTGGGATTGCTCTTCCAAGTGCAAAGAAACAACCTTCGTAGACTTAGAATGTGCGTGGAAGTGGGAGGAGCTCATATTGAACATTTATTAGAATAACGTTAGTTTTTGTTGTTGTTTAGGAATTAGTTTTAGTCTAATGTTTAATAACTTGTGTTTTTTGAGGTTTTCTTAATGGTTTAATGATGTTGTGATCGTAATTTTGATTTTGAGCAAGTAAATTCTGGACATCGTATTGATAAGTTACTTAGGTAGATTTGTACGTAGTGCATTAATAAAGCTGTAAATATTAGCTAAACGGCTTATTTTATCGAATTCCAACAAGAGTACCTTTTCGTTAGCTTAATGTGTGGGGAAGTGAATTTCGATAATTTCATACAGGGTGTGCCATACCTGCAAAATTTTTGCATCACTGACCATTGCGAGTAGTCCGTCCCTGGCTTCAATGCACTACTGTAAATCTGTTTACCTCACCAAAATAAACATACACTTACATTATAGCTTTGCCATAAATTTTATGAAAATCAAATCACTAGTACAAAAAATTAAAATAAAAACCAAATTCAAAATTAAAACTTTGGAGACCTATAACTCGATAACGAGGGCCTGCATATATATATATATATATATATAAATATATATATATATATATATATATATATATATATATATATATATATATATATATATATGTATATATATAAAACCAAAAACCAAAAGTTGGCAGTTAGTCACGGCTGACTAGTTAAAAAATAAAACTTCAAAGAGTGGTCTTTGTTAAAAAACCCTCTAAATCGTGGGGATAGCAGCCAAAAAAACTTTACAGGTTAGAGATAAAGTGAATCAAATAGTACATTACCTAATCTTTCGAAGAGCATTGTCTTCATTCTCAAAGGTTGTAGTGTTGATTTAAAATTAAACTCACATTTCACAAATTGCAGGAAAACCTTCATCCACTAAAGTCGACATTTTAATCTTTAGTGGATGAAGGTTTTCCTGCAATTGGAACACCAACTGAACTTACTACAAAGTTTCTTACCAAGGTATTGACGGACTCATATGATTTTGAGAATGATTACTATGTTAAAGACTCCTTTGAAGTCAATCAACTTCTTAACAGAACAACATTACCGGATGGTTATATTATTGCGAGTCTCGATGTAATCTCCCTTTTCAGTAATGTATATCTGAACATTGCCATAACGGCAATCACAAGAAAATGGCCTTCAATAGCGCCACATTGCTCCATTGATTTGGAGTCTTTCGTCTCACTTCTGACTTTTGTGTTCAACAATATTTTTTTTGTTTTCAACACTACATTCTACAAACGAATCTTTGGAACACCAATGGGCAGTAAAATTTCACCTATAATTGCTAATTATGTTATGGACATGGTTTTGGACTTTGTTATCCAGGTTCTTCCCTTCAAACTCTACTTTATTGAGAAATATGTGGACGACATCATACTGGCTTTACCAGGCACTAATCTGGATGAGCTATTATATTATTTTAACTCATTCGATCCACATATACAATTTACCCTAGAAAGGGAAAACCATAATAATTCCATCCTTTTTTTAGACACGTTGATTATAAGACAAAATAATAACATTGTGATCGATTGGTATAGAAAACCAATTAACTCTGGTAGATATATCAACTTTTGGTCATACCACAATCAAAAGATGAAAATCAACTTAGTCAAACAAATGAAACAAAGGGTCTTAGCCATTAGTGACATAACATTTCATCAGAAAAATGAAAAAAATTCATTTCACCTTTTCAAGGACAACTCATATCCAGAACCACTTCTTAAGAAGAGCCTATTCAACACAATAAATATTAACGAAACAATCAACACAACAGTTGGAGGAGCTACGATGGCTCCACGTAGCGATGTAGGTATAAATGAAACCAACACCCACTTAACCCAATATATAACTTTACCATTGCATAGAGACATAGCAAGAAAGTTTAATCGTCTGTTTCGTAATACATCAAACATAAAACTAGCGTTCAAACCTGCACTCACCGTAGGAAACCTGTTTTCATAAACAAAAGATAAAATCCCACAGAAACTGAAGTCAGATGTGATCTACAGTATAGATTGTTCAAATTGTAATGACAAATACATTGGCCAAACCTCAAGATACTTAAAAGATAGAATCACTAGCCATAAAAGTGACTGTAGATTGCACCCCGAAAGATGTGCTCTAGCAGAACATGTCAATAAAACAGGTCATTCAATGAACTATGAGTCTGTCAGGGTATTGGATACGGAACATATCAAATCCAAAAGAAATTTTCTTGAAATGGTGCATATAAAAAGAAATCCGGACAACATAAATCATAGAACTGATACTAGACATCTCAGTGATATTTTTGCTTATTTACTACATTTGGATGCTCAAGACAGAGGTCAACATGGGGTCGTGGACCTCTCTATGCGCATTGAGTCTCTCAGTCTCATTAGCTGAATAGTCCTTATGATCATGCATTGGGGGCGCACACAGCCGTTGATCTCATCAGTCAAATGGCTGTGGGGTGTGGGCACTGCGGTGGTCGCATTGTGTCGGAGAGTTTTGTTTGACAATCAGGTTGTTCTCTCGATAAAACAGGCATACAAATGTATTTTAAAGGTGCATCTCCTGAAAGTTTTCTTCATATTTATATAGAGTGGGCTCAATGGTAAAATTTTAAATCAGAAATATTAGTATATTGAATAGGTACAGGCCAATTGGCTGTATAACCTATAATGTATAAAACTGAAAATTTAATAGTTTGAATATGTATAGGCCAGTTGGCTGTATAACCTATAATGTATAAACTTGTAAATTTGCTGTCAGTGTGGGATTGAGATTTCAAGCACGTGGTCGATAACCAGACTTCAACAAAAATGAATTTTAAAAAAATTTTATAATGTGTAATAATTTTATTTTGTGATGAAATGTGATATAGTGTGAGTTAATGATAGACGTACTCGTAGTTGTTGGTGCTGTCGATGGCCATTCCATTTTTTACCACTGCTAATCACGTTTTAATCTCAGTAAGTTTGTAAGTAAATAGTTTTTTGTATAACATTTTAGATCATTTTAAAAAAGTATATTTTTATGTAGCTTCCCTGATGATGGGTGAAAATTCACTCGAAAGCTTGGATTAAATACTTAAAAGAGTACACGGATACGTTTTATTGCTGCAATTTCTCTAAAAAAAATCTACACAGGAGTTATATATATATATATATATATATATATATATATATATATATATATAACAAAGAAGATGTAGGAGTATCGCGTGATATGTTAACAACAACAACAAAGAGAATCATGGGTAATTCACGCAAAGTAAAGGGTTACTGAAATAGAGTGGTAACCGTGGACATGCATGTTTCTGGCTCATTCTGTTTCATCAGCACGGCATAACCAAATAATGATGTGAAATTTGGGAGCAAAGATGTTAATCGAAACATGGGAAAACACAAAATAACGGATTTCAGCAGGGAAACCAAACGCTCATTTGTGTCTTCAATTGGAAGATCCCGAGTTTTCAGGACATCAACCAACATCGACACGGAGTTATGGTTATGCCGTGCTGATGAGGCAGAATGAGCCAGAAACATGCATGTCCACGGTTACCACTCTATTTCAGTAACCCTTTACTTTGCGTGAATTACCTATGATTCTCTTTGTTGTTATATATATATATATATATATATATATATATATATATATAATAAGCAACGAATAGATTAGTGGGTATTGCACGCAAATAGAAGAAGGGGCTACTGAAAAGAGTGGTAACCGCAGACATGCATGTTTCTAGCTCATTAGCCGTCATCGGTACGGTACAACCAAGAAAAGATGTGAAACATGAGAGCAAAGGTGTTGAATGAAACATGCGAAAATATAACAGAATTCAGCAGGATAGTCAAACACAACATTTGTGTCAGTAATATTAGAAGATCTCGAATATTCGAGACAACAACCAACATAGACACGGAGGTGCATATAACACTCCCGTCTGAAACTTCCGACCCAGATTAATGAAATAATAACAAGATGTACGAATAGTGCGTGACATATGAACAATAAGCAACGAATAGATTAGTGGGTATTGCACGCAAATAGAAGAAGGGGCTACTGAAAAGAGTGGTAACCGCAGACATGCATGTTTCTAGCTCATTAGCCGTCATCGGTACGGTACAACCAAGAAAAGATGTGAAACATGAGAGCAAAGGTGTTGAATGAAACATGAGAAAATATGACAGAATTCAGCAGGATAGTCAAACACAACATTTGTGTCAGTAATATTAGAAGATCTCGAATATTCGAGACAACAACCAACATAGACTATCCTGCTGAATTCTGTTATATTTTCTCATGTTTCATTCAACACCTTTGCTCTCATGTTTCACATCTTTTCTTGGTTGTACCATACCGATGACGGCTAATGAGCTAGATACATGCATGTCTGCGGTTACCACTCTTTTCAGTAGCCCCTTCTTCTATTTGCGTGCAATACCCACTAATCTATTCGTTGCTTATTGTTCATATGTCACCCACTATTCGTACATCTTGTTATTATTTCATTAATCTGGGTCGGAAGTTTCAGACGGGAGTGTTATATGCACCTCCGTGTCTATGTTGGTTGTTGTCTCGAATATTCGAGATCTTCTAATATTACTGACACAAATGTTGTGTTTGACTATCCTGCTGAATTCTGTTATATTTTCTCATGTTTCATTCAACACCTTTGCTCTCATGTTTCACATCTTTTCTTGGTTGTACCGTACCGATGACGGCTAATGAGCTAGAAACATGCATGTCTGCGGTTACCACTCTTTTCAGTAGCCCCTTCTTCTATTTGCGTGCAATACCCACTAATCTATTCGTTGCTTATTGTTCATATGTCACGCACTATTCGTACATCTTGTATATATATATATATATATATATATATATATATATATATTGCATTAAAGTTCCCCCAATAACAATATTACTGAAGTTATTCTGCTCATTACAAATATCTGCAAGAAATGATTCTTTCAACCCTAGATTGGATGGGACATAAACCTTTATAAAGACTGTATAATTGTACAGACACAGCTTGTATCTCCATAACATGAGGTTTATCATTAGTATTGAGATTTTACAGGCTAGGGTTTATCTTACTTTTTACGGCTATAGCTATACCATTGCGCCCCTCACTCCTATCAAGTCTAAATATTTTATAATTGTTAAGTTTGCAATCAATGTTATTAACAAGGAATGTTTCTTGCAGCATAAATATGTCAGGATTCTCTCTGTGCAGGAGTAATTGAAGATTAGTGTTATTCGAGTTTATACTACGTATATTCCACTGGATTACAGTGAATGAGAAAATTAAATTAAAATAAAAACCTAAAATGATGATGCACCAAGGAAATTGACTGGATGAGACTTTTAGACTTCCTCGTCCATTTGCTCCTCAGTTGCCTGCTGGCTAAGTCTGAAGCAGACTTTTTGGCAGGCATCAGTGAGACCATTCACCATATTACATGTGTGTCACAAGTTTCTAAACCTGAGAAAGATGATTTAACTATTGATATGAGGTCCTTTGCATTCGTGTCAGTGCTTTTTAGATAATCTGAGAGATTAAGTATTTCATTCACATTTGGTGTTGGTGAAGTTGGGAGTGGGGTGCTATGTGGACTCAAGGAATTATTATTTTTATTATTGAAGAGGCCCCTTTTTGGGGTAGAATGAGCTGGAGTAGCTGAATTGCTCTTATCTGACATTGAATTAATGGGTGGTAACGGAGATATTGATCTACTTAAAAGGCAGGCTTTATGAGCCTGATTAACGAATCCTGGGCTGCTTACTTTTTTCCTTTTATTTTGTGTCACAGCAGAATTGTGTGAGGGTCTACTTGGCTTAGGGATACTCAAACTCCTTTGAGAAACAATTACTAGGCTATTAGATAGTGATTAAGGAGGCAGAAGAGGAGAATTAACATTATCGGGCAGGATATTATTATTCAAAGTCTCACCAGGGCATACTACTTTTCTAGCATCAAAGTAAGACAAGGTTTGAAAGCTCATAACTTCAATAATTCGTTTTTGTTCACTTAGTTCATCACATACCTCTGGTTTCTTAATATATTGAAAGATTAGATGATTCTTCTTGCAGTACAGGCAAACCTCTGAATCAGGATAATTATCACATTTTCCATGCAAGTGGTTATCGGATCCACATTTAGCGCATCTAGCCTTACTCCTACATTGCTTAGAGGAGTGATTGAACCTGTAACAGTTTCTACAGAGCAAGATAGGTCTTATATATGTAGACACCTCCAGTTTATTAGAATAAATATTAACAAATCTAGGAAATGATTTACCAGCGAATGTAAAAATATAAGAGCCAGTCGGTACATACTTAATTGAATGATCGGATGTATCTTCTACTCTTCTGTTTAGACTCTTTACTTGCAGTACTTTATATACTCTTTCACTTTCTTCATTGGTTCTTTTTATGACTTCTTCTTCAGTTAGATTTGGACCTACACCTTTGACAACTCCTCTGCATGAGACTTAACTTGCCGAGATAAGCATTTCATAGCCCATAGCAACGAACTCTTTGTTCTCTCTAAAATCATTAGCTTCTTTTGGTAGCTTTAAAGTGATAGAAATTCTATTCCTATCTTTCCTTTCAATTGATTTGATTCCACATATTTTTTTTGATGATCAAAATCAAAACATTTCCTAATCTATACAAACTAAAAGAAGAAGTATATCAGGAGTTATAGAAAATGTTTCAAGATAAAATCATAGAAAGAAGTTATTCTCCATATATAAGTGCTATTACTTGTATGAGAAAAGAGCATGTCAAGTCTAGATATACGCAAGATCAATTTATACACAAAGGAGCAATATGAAAGTCCAATGAATGTGGATGGTCTATTTGGGAGAATAACAAAGGCTAAATTGTTTACCATATTGCATCTTTAATATAGTTTCTGGTTGACTCCTTTGGATCAAGACAGCAGACAATATATAGCACACATGATTGATGGGGTGGTTTACCAATTCTGTGTAGTACCATTTGCACTTCAAATTTCATGTACAGCATTGGTCAAGACTATACATTCTATCTTGAATGAATATGAACATTTCATTCTTCATTATATCGATGACATCTTGACCTATACTTAAAATGTAAATATACATAAGCAACATTTATAAATATGGTTTTGGGCGAACTTGAAAAGGCTGGATTAAAATTAAATACTGAAAAGTGTCAATTTTATAAACCAGATGTTGAATATTTAGGATATGTGCTCTAAATAATAAAGGAATGAGTATGGACCCTGAAAGAATTGAAGCTATCATGGAATTTAATACTCCAACCAGCTTAAAATCCTCATGAGATTTTTTGAGAATTTTGAACTATTTCGAAAGACTCATACCTGACTTAAGTCAGGAAGAAATTCCCCTCATTGTGTAGCTTATGAAGAATGTAAGATAGAAATGGAGAGAAAAAAGGTAAAAAGTTTTTAAGAATTAATAGAAATATTTACAAAAAATTTGAAGGTGTCATCCATAATATGACCAACCATTTATTGTAAGAACAAATGCATCTCATGAATGATTAGCTGGGGTGTTTCTTAATTCAAGTACAAGATGGCGTAGTAGTTCCAATTATTTTTATTTCGATAGTGACAAAATTGTTTGATCGTAAATAATCAGCAACCGAATTGGAAATGGCTAGTGTAATTTTCTGGTGAACCAAATTTCGATTATATTTATTAGGGGGAAAATTCATTATAGAAAGTGAGCGTAGTGCTTTGACTGCTATTTTGAAGAATTGTTATGCGAATAACCGGATGCATTGTAAGATTTTATTATTACAGGAGTATGACTTCGAGATTAGACATATACCAGGATAAACAAACATCATAGCAGATACTCCGTGTAGAGAAAACACAAATAGAGTAAAATCAAAGGAAATTCAAAATCGGGATCAATGTTTTGCGAGAATATGAGGGGAAGTTTTCAAGAGGAAGAATTGTAGGAGATCAGAAAAAATTGGAAGAAAGCTGTCAAAGAAAGGCTTTGGAAATAGATGTTATATGGTTTGAAAAATTGAGGACAGAAAAGTTTATTTGATAACAATAGATTTTGATAAAGAAGTATTAAAAGAGCTACATGATGAATTTGGACATTTGAAGGGACATAAGCTTTGGATGTTGTTTCGGGAAAATTTCTTCACGATGAAGGATTTGAGTATAACGAAACGGGTGACGGAAGTTTTGTGAAGTGTTTCAAATTACAAAATAAAATCATAATGGGTACTAATATAAGCAAAACCAAAATTGCAAAACAACTTTTACAAATTGTTGCCATAGATTTCATTAGTAATTTGGTATATAGCACACAACAAAATAAATACATTGTTGTTATGGTTGATGTGTTCACAAAATATGTTAAAATGTATCCATGCAAAAGAACCAAGCCAAGATGGTAATTGAATGTTTATGGAAGAATTTGGGAAACCTGAGAATTTCATATTATATCATGCAATGTGCAAAAATTGAAAAGATATGCCGAGAGCTTCAGATAAAATTTTATTAGTCCACGAAAGCCACTAACAAATCCTGCAAAACGATATATTAAGGAAATAATAAAATATCTATGAATACTATGTCACCAGCAATATGATCAGTGGGAAAACTACCAGCGAGGTAAACTTACAAAACCATACAAGTTCTAAGGTGTCACCATTTAGTTATTAAGTTTTAATAATTGTAATATTTCAACTATGATCATATATAATTATGAATATGAAAAGGTTGATTAATAAATAAAAGTTGAAACTGTTTGCCTCCACTTTAGAAAAATACACTATCGACGGAGAAGTATTGTAACCAACTCTTACATTAAAATGCGATTAATGCTCTCCAACATTTTCTTTCGATCATTAACCGCCTTCATTATTGTACTTGTGGGTTAAATAGCTATAATCACACACCTTATGGTATAATATGAGTATGCCCTATTTGGATGCCGTTATGCAATACAGTTTTAACCAACAAAATTTCAAAAAATGAGTTATTGTTTGTAGTATATTGAAAAAAAAATCCTGATTGATTTTCAATATCATTTTAAGTATCTTAACGCATCTAAATATGGCAAAATGTTAATGAAAGGTTAAACTATTTGAATATTAGCTTTGAAATAATACGCAATAAGGTTTCATGTCCCTTAATGTCAACGATATGAATAATACCTGCCATCTGTTATATTGAAATAACAAGTTAAGTGGCATAACTTGTTATTGCGCAGCGATTTCCTAACCTTCAATACGAATTTACCAGCGTGTTAAAAACGTGCGAGTGTATTTTTTAAGTTGAAAAGTATTCTTACATGGCATATGAAATCAATAATAATTTCTAAAAATAATAATTTGTATCGTGCATTAGTGCATATTTTGATGAGGGTATGAGTAAGTATGTGACTAAATAAATTCATTCAGTAAGATAACCTGAAACAACAAAAACTTCATAACTACTACTAATATTGCCTTTATTTAAAAGCCAAAAATTTAGTTTCCTATTTTTATGAAATATCTTTCAGATAAAAATCCCAACAAATTACTAATACTTATTATTGAAAATGTATTATTTTCATAACAAGCTTAGGTTTAATATGTGTTGCTTAAAATCTTATTTCAATTTTGTATTTAAACTTCATATGAGGATTCCAAGCTTCATAACATCTTGTTGCAAATTATTTAAAGATGCTATTGATACAAAATAAAAGAATCTAAGTCACTTAATGTTTTGTTGTAGAATTTCGATTTGGATTAATTTATAATATTATAATATGTAAAAAAAATATTTATTTTTAGGATTTCTTTTTCAACTTTCTACATAGTTAGGTACTTTTAATTTTTTATTTTTGGCATATTAATTTTATATAAGTACCTACTTCAAAGCTATCTTTTTTTTATCGTACAAAATTTTATTTGGTTTCTTGTAGGAATCCAAATTCAAGAGGGCATCGTATGGTAGCAGCAAGTTTTGGAGAAGATTTTGAATCTAATAGTCAGTGTCCCGATGCAGTACCAATTATTATTTTTAAGGGCGTGACTCAAGGAGTTTGGAATAAATCAACTACTGATTCTCAAACTCACACAGCAAAAAATAACGACCTTTTGATTATTGAATCAATGGGTGAGCTTTTAACTGCAATAAATAATAATTTTGACAATGCTCAATATTTAGTGGTGAATGCGCAAATAGACGAATCATTCACAAATATTATTCATGAAGTTGCAGGCATTGGAAAACATGTTTTTGTTAACAATGGTTTTTTGCCATGCGGTCCAGTTCAGCAATGCATTTTTACAGGTGATATTGTAGACAACGATAGCGATTTTGCAAATAAGAGTTTGCCAGGTGATAATGATGGCTTGATAAACCAAGTGAGTGAAATTGAACATCAAAAAAATGTCGAAGTAGAATTCTCAGAAACATTTGATAATGTCTCTGAAAAAGAAAACCAATTTTATCAAGATCAGAGGACAAGCAATTTCAACACCGATCAACCAAATCATAGTAGCCCAATACAAGAAGAAGAGGAAGAGCAACATCTATCAGGAGATCCCGATTATATTTCTAACGAAGAAAGAGAACCAGATAAAGGAAACGAAGCAAACCAAGGAAGAGCAAAAAAAGGAAGAAGGAGAAAATACTCAGAACAGAGTAGACAAATAAGAAAGAAGAAAGCCAACACTAATCAAAGGTACATCATCGCAAAAGGAAGAGAGGTGTCTTCCAGATACTTTACTCTGTTTGATTGCAAATGCCCAAAAAATGTATCAATAACTTATCAGAAAATTATAGAAATTCTGCTTTTGAAACTGTTTGGAGTAGTGGCTCATTTGAGGCCAGATGTGCATCGATTAAAAGTCATGTGAAAAAACAGTTAAATCAAGGAGCTATTCTAGCGAATCAAAACAGCAATTTACAAGGAAGTACTTTATATCAGAAATAGAAGTGTGCAAGCAGACGTATATAAAAAATTAACATAACATAAGTCAAACTAGGATAGACCTTGCTTTGGAAAAATAGAAAAAATAAATATATTCATGATGGCAGAGGAGTGTATTCAGGAGGCAAAAATGCTATAAGTGACTCTAAATTGAATAATATCAGATAATGTATTACTTCTATTCCAAAGTACACCTCCCATTATTGTAGAAATGGAACTACATCAAATTTTTTAGCGCCGAATTTAAACTTGCAAATTTTATATGATCTTTACAATGGAAAATACCCCAACGACGTTACCATATCTCGTTTTAAGAAAACGTTTTACCACGAACTCAATCTATGCTTTCAAATGTCACAAAAAGATACGTGTTTAAGATGTGATACTTCTCAGGTGCAAAAAAAGGTTCAAAAGACGGTGACTTAAATAGACTAGAGCAAGAACATAAAGTTCATCTAGATCATACTTACAAGTTACGAAAGCAAATGAAACAAGATCTCAATCTTACAATAACTGATGCTAATACTGAAACTTTAACTTTTGAGATACAGGCTTTGTCGCGATAGCCAACCGGCATTGTTTACTACAAAAGACATCTTAATTTACACAATTTAGGCATACACTGTAGGAGTACGGGTACAGGGTACTTTAATATATGGCTAGAACATGAAGCAGGGCGATGTACTCAGGAAGTTGGTTCTTGCTAAAGATAATATATTCTTGAGAACTCAAGAGTCAGTGCAACTCATCTAATGTTATGGGGAGATTATTGTGAGGGGCAATATCGGAGCATCGAAATGGTACTTATGCGTTTACACATTATACATAATTACCAAAAACTTAAAAAAACCACTAATCGATTTCTTCAACCTGGACACACATACCTTCCCAATGATTCCGAATTTGGAGATGTAGAATGTGAATTAAAAACACATACAAGACTTTACACTGATGAAGATTTTATGCATGCCATGAGGACAAGCCGCCGTCGGAACAAGTTTATTGTGAATTGATTATCTAAAGAAGATTTCCAATCAATTGCTCCAGTTCAAAATTTAGTGACTAATCGAAAAACTGGTATTGAAAAAAATAAAATTTCATGACTGAAGACTTTTGAAATAGAATTGAAAAAAAACTGTCCCAACAAACTTTTTATGAAATCATACCTTGATGATGATCCAGAGGAAGGCTAAAAGGACGTAAAAATAAACCAAATTTTGCATTTCAACTGCCTTTACTGTGGCCAGATGGCCGTGACCTTTCAGCTCTTAAGCTTCAGGATCTTAAAGATATGTTAAAACTAGTTCGAAATGATTCAAATCCTTTTCATTAATTTCTCAGACACGTTCATGTTGATGATTTTAGTGATGATGTCGATGGATTTGGATCACCGACAAGTATTGATTGTTTCGTTTCATTTTTTTTATTATCATTTCAGATTGTCATGAAGTTTCCTAATAAAAGTTCACAAAAACGCCTATTTTTTAGTTTTTTCCTTGGCGCTTTCTTATTTGAAAAGTACCTAGTTTGGTAATACGCTATACAATCATAAAGAACATAACATTGCATTTATTTGTTTTCCAAGATTTGTCAATAAAGTGTTACGTGCTTTAACATACATACGTTAGTAACAAGTACAATGATCAAATTTGCAATAATAAAATTTCGATATAAAAGAGTATAAAGCGATATTTTCATTATGTAAGGATAGGAACTAAAAAGAAAAATTCACGCTATATTTGGAAAAATGAAATTTGTATCAACAAAATACCAAAAATACAAAAATATGTTATAAAAACATGAATCTGCTTGAGACAGATTTCAGTCAAAATAGTGTTGAAGCACTCTATTGCATAACAGCGTCCATTTATTTGATGACAGGTCAGCTACCAGAGAGAAAATGGATATTGAGCCGAGACATGTTTATGTTGGAAATGCTTGACATGGTGAATGAAAAATTACAAAAACAAGCAGAACGATACATTAAAAGAGCAAACAAGAAAGGAAAAAGAAAAATGACTTTCCAGAAAGAAGATATGTTTTAATTAAAGCACTTCAAGTTGCTAAAAAGAAAGATAATATGTGTGCTGAATTGTTATTACCATTGGAATGACCATATGGACTAAGACATGGAGATGCCCCTGCATGCATTCTATTCAATTTAGCGCTGGAAAGGCCATCCGAGATGTAGGTATACAAACCACAGTCCGTTCAGCACGTTCAGAAAACGAACTAAAATTGGCCTTAAGAGCCTTAGCCACGTCAGCAAGGAACATGGGATTGATTGTTAACGAGGGGAAGACCAAATATATGTCTATTAATGAACTCCAGAAACCAGCAAGTATACATATAAATAATTTGAAACTGTCAGCGAGTTTGTATATCTCGGTACGCTGATGACAAATAACAACAATGTATCCAGTGAGATCAAGCACAGAGTAGTAGCTGCAAATCTATGCTACTTTGAGCTACAGAAGCACATAAAATCTCGTCAGCTTACTAGGACTAAGACCTACTTTACAAGACCCTCACACGACCTGTTCTCATGTATGGTTCGGAATGCCGGACAGTCAGTAAGGTTGATGAAAGTGCACTAGAAACTTTTAAAAGGAAAGTACTGTGAATGATTTACGACCCAGTCTGTGAAAATTAAGAATGGCGTATCAGATACAACCAGAAACTAAACGAGCTGTACGAGGCTCCTAATATCTCCAAGGAAAATAAAGTTGGAAGACTCAGATGGGCTGGACTTCTCCAGAGAATGAGGAAAGGAGATATGCCAAAGAGAATTATGGAAGGCGCACCTGGAGTTCGGAGGGGAGCTGGAAGACCAAAGCTTCGATGTTTGGGTGGTGTGTGGAAGGATACATGCTCCATCGACATACGAAACAGGCGCAACGCAGCACAACACCGACAGTCATGGAGGCAGAAGGCCAAGACCCGACCTGGGTTGTAGAGCCAGAAATGAAGATGATGATTAATTTTAATCACAAATGTAACTTCATTCTGATAAATTTTCTTCCCAATTCCAATTCACTATTGTAATATTTGAACATTATATCTTGATTCAATGTTTACCTTAAGATCACGTTGTAATATTAGCCACTAATTGTGATCTTGTACTCCGGCATATTGGGCACCATCTATTAAGGTCAAAGCTGTCATCATTTTAGATAGAATATCATTTACTTGATAATTTTTAATTGAAAATTTAACCATAATTGTACACCCTTATTATAGGAGTAATTTCAACATATTTGTTTTGAATTAATTACTGTAACTTTAAACAGTTTATATAGTTATGCATAACAAGTGCAAAGTTTAATGTTTTATAGACACCAGTTGTACTTTTTTTGACGTAAGTTTATTTTTTTAAATTGTTTTATCAAATTAGTCTATTCTAATTTTTATAGGACAGCTTTAAGGCCGAGTGGCTGAAAGCGCTTAGCTGTATTTCTTAATTAACTACCCACTCAGTACTCATCGTTTCATTCACTCAATTCCATTTTCTGATGGTCTATTGTTCAGGGCATCTCACTGATAAATATTATTGATTTTAAGCTCACCAGATCCAGTACATCGAATGTACATGAAGCGTCAAATTTTAGGTTATTTTTGGAGAATATCCGGTATGTTAGCACGATACAGCCTCCGGAGTATATACAAGTGACCAATTTTATAATCGAATATTGTTCAGAGAATCTCACAGATGAAATCTATTCATTTTCAGCTGGCCACATCTAGTACAACGGGTCTCATAAATCCTGATATAGCAGTTTCTGGTCATTTTTGGAGGAATTTCGCTCGGTTAGCACGATACAACTTTCGGAGTGCGAGCAAGTGACCAATTTTATGATTGTATATTCCACAAGGTGTCTCACAGATGAGCTCTATTGATGTTCAGCCCACCAGATCCATTACAATGGGTTCTATACCACATTTTTGGAGCATATTAGCAAGATACATCCTCCGGAGTGCCAAAAAGTTAGTTTTAATATTTAAGTTGTTTATTTTGTGAACGTCGCTATATTGATAATAAGTGCTTATTATCTTTATCTAATATTCTATTGCAAATTGAATTAACTTGATGGCATTGTTGTTGCTGCCGGTCTGTTAACTAAAGTGTCCTATTGTCGCTTTATACCTTTTTTCTTGGTCTATTTTCGCAATACAGTCTCCCAGTACTAATTTAATATCGCAATTGGGAATGTTATGATGTAAGTCCTCTACTTCTTCGTAGTATTGGTTTTACTCCTCCTCATCTCCATCCTCAGAAGGAGCCTGAATATTAATTATAGTTATTACTTTTCCGCTCAACCTTTCTACATGCGAGAAAAGTATTGGTTTACCCCAAAAAAGTTGGAATTTTGAAATTTTTTTTTTAGTTATTTTTACGTTTTCCATCAACAACAACACGGAAAAACGGTTTTTAGAAAAAAATCCTGTGTGTATGTCGTCGTCGTCGTTGTCGTCGGCCACTTTTCCTTACATGTCTTGTTAGCACGATACAGTCTCTGGAGTGCAATGAGTCAGCAATTTTATGACTGAATATTGTTAAGGACATATCACAGATGGTCCCTATCGATTTTCAGCTCACCAGAGCCAGTACAACGGGTGCTATGGTACTTGAAGTACGATATTTTGTCATTTTCTGAGAAATATCAGTTTGTTAGCACGATACAGCTTCCGGTGTTCAACAAGTCACCAAATTCATGAATGAATATTATTCAGGGCATCTCACTGGTGAACCCTATTGATTTTCAGCTCACCAGAGCCAATACAACAGGTGTTACAGTACTTTAACCTTCCATTACTCGCGCCAAATTTTGGTACTTAATAACTCGCGCATGGTCTAGGAGACCGGGTAATGAATTAAGTAATTTCTGAGCTTACTTATTACTTTGTGAAGGATTTCAGGGTTATTTCATCATTTTGGGACAGAATAAAAGTCATTTATTAGGTTAGTTACAAAAAATATATTAGGCAAAAAAGCAGAACTGAGAAATTGCATAACATAAAGATAACAAAAAAAATTAACTTATATTTTCATAACACGCATTACACATAGGACGAATATGTTCTAAACACAGATATTTTGCACAATTTTGACAAAAGTACTTCGTCTTTCTGTTTTTCTGCCAGGTACAGACTGCACAGCGGCCGACGGTTCCAGGGGTTCTTACTGGGGGCTCATCTCCAGCTGGGACTCCACACACTTCTTGTAACCTGCTTCTTAGGCTCCTTGGCAAATGGGCAGATATAGCTCTTTCTTTTTGATAATCATACAAAAGGGCCATGGAGAGCTTAAGAAGAAATTCCTTTCGAGGCGTTGTTGAATCGGGATTGTTTCCATTATGAATGACAAATGCATTTATCCCAGCTACGTTCAGCATGCTATAAAAGGGGACCATTGGCCATCGTCTGGTACCACGAGCACAATTATATTGAGCACACAATTTATCGACCATGTCGACCCCTCCTTTGGTGTCATTATAAGTCATTATCATTTCTGGCTCATTCGTACGAGGGTCAATGTCATCTCCAAAATGCATTGTTGAAATGAGAAGTACATTTTTACCTTTTTTTGGAATAAATGAAACCAGTGTTGTATTGTTGCAAAACCCAAACATTGAGGAACCGCTCGGTCGGCCTGTATTCTGTACAAATTCCAAAGGAAGCTGTCTCTTGTTCTTTCGAATGGTTCCTAGAAGGGTTAATTTCTTTTCTTTTAGACTTTCCGCAAGTTCCATACTGGTAAACCAGTTATCTGTGGTGACGTTTCTATTCGTACCATAGATATGTTGAGAAAGTCTTTCTACTACTGATTTAGCAGTCGTTTCTTTTTGAAACGGGCCTTCTGGCTGCTTACCCACATAAACTTCCATGTGACTGGTGTAAAACATATGAGAATCAGAGAGTGCCAAAATTTTTATGCCATACTTATTTGGCTTGTTGGGTATATATTGCCTAAAGCTACAATTACCTCTAAATGCTTCAAGCTTTTCGTCTATGGTTACATGCGCGGAATGTGAGTAACACTTTTTTTGGTTATCGTTAAATTTTTCAAACAAAAGTCTGATCGGTGCCAATTTATCCATTTGGACCCTTTCTTGTCTTGTATTTATATCGTCAAAACGAAGGCATCTCATCAGGAATTGTAATCGTATTCTATTCATTCCCAGGCGAAAAGCTTCAACGCCACTACCATCTGTTCTCCAAAGGTCGCCCAGATTCATATGATTAGCTTTTCTGACTCCAGCAAGATATAGGATGCCAATTAGTGCTTTTATTTCTATGAGATTAGTAGTTCTCACGTCTATTTCCCTCGAAAAGTTTTGAGCGATGCTATTAATTTTTATATTGGTGCAATCTACAATGATATTCAGCATTTCTTCGTCAAACAAGCACAGCCAAATATCGAGAGGAGACTTTTTGGATTTTGCGTAAGCTTTCACCCCTGGCAATTGCAAAACAATATTTGCACTAAGTGTTCTAATATTTTTTGGTGGAAAATATTTTTTCCACTGTGTTACCTTGTCTTTTCCTATAAATACTGCATCTCTGGTAACAGGAACAGGTACATAGTCACCTCCACCATCCTCAAATTCTTGCTCAGTGTCACTGTTTTCTGATCTCTGTTCTATGCTATCTATGTCCCCTTGCTCATCATCATCGTCATTTCCATAATCTTCATCAGTTTCAACTTCTTCAAACAATCTCAAAAGTCTTGCTTGCTCCGTTTTGTAGTTCATATCTATAATAAAAATAGAAAATTGATTTCCAAAAAATTACAACCAAGAAAACACACGTTTCTATATGCAACGAGATATTTCAACTATTATTTCATGACACACCTTATATTAGCATTATAGTATCAGAAATTTTCGTAAAAAAATGTAGAAAAGTCTAAAAAACTTACCGGTATTGTTTATGAAATCTTTTCAGCGACAGTTAAAATTAGTTACTCAAATACTCCCACCCGGTCTACTACACCGTGTTAAAGCACCACTTCCGTAAAACACTTTCTATCAACTAATGAATGAGTGGGATGTTCGTTTAGTATGTACTGGAAAGGTACATGGAGGGGGGACGATGCTTAGCCAATGAAGTCGTAATTACGTCATATTGAATATTGGACCGGTCTGAGAGACCGTGCGCGAGTAATGGAAGGTTAAGTACGATATTTTAAGTGTTTTTAAATGAAACTCAAGGTCTCTAGTGAATTCCACAGTATATTACAAGTTATTGAAAATTCTAAAAAATTGACATTTGTTTCGATAAATCAATATCATCGCCAGAATGACAGAAGTTTTTTGTCTTTTCTGGAGAAGTTTCAGTTTGTTAGCACGATACAGCCTCCGGAGTATATACAAGCGACTAATTTTATGATTGGATATTATTAAGGGCGTGTTAAGGGTGAACTCTATTGATATTTAGCTCACTAAAGCCAGTACAACGGGTACTCTATGGTACTTGAAGTTCCAAATTTTTGTCATTTTTGGAGAATTTTCAGTTTGTTAGCACGATACAGCCTCCAGAGTGTATACGATTGATCAATTTTATGATTGAATATTGTTTAAGGTGTCTCACAGATGTACCCTATTGATTTTCAGTTGACTGGAGCGAGTACACCGAGTCCTATAAATCCAGATATACTGAATTTTTGGTTATTTTTGGAGAAATTTCGGTTTGTTAGCACGATACATCCCCCGAAGTGTATACAAGTAACAATTTTATGATAGAATATTGTTCAGGGCCACAGATGCGGAAAAGTTAGTTTTAATCCTTGGAACCGTTTATTTTTCTATATTTTCCTTGAAGTAACAAACTGCATAATCTTCCCGACACTGCAATAAATTCAAGAACCAGACCTTTGAGTATTTTATTCATAGGAATCCTGTCCCAAAATATTGATCTGTTTCACTGTAGAAGTATATGTGGTCCTTTATTTCTACTATCCCCTCTTTTTACTTTTCAGCACAGCCCTGTATAATATGCTCATTGGTTTACCCCAGAAAAGTTGGAATTTTGCATTTTTTGAGTTATTTTGTGGTTCATCATGATGAAAAATACAGAAAATGGCTCTTAGGAAAAAAATCCTTTTTGTATGTCGCCATCGTTGTCGTCTGTCAGTTTTTGTAATATTTCTTGTTAACACGATACAGCCGGAGTGCAATGAGTCACATATTTTATGATTCAGTATTGTCCAGGATATATCGCGATGAAAATTTTTGATTTTCTGCTCACTAGAGCTACTACAAAAAATGCTATGGTACTTGTAGTACAACATTTATGCATAAATTTCGGTTGATCAGCACGATACTGCCTCCGGAGTATATACAAGTTACCGATTTTATAATTGGATATTGTTGAGGGCTACACACCGATGAACCCTTTTGTTTTTCATTCGACTATAGTCAGTACAACTGGTGCTATGAAACTTTAAAAACCGTAATTTTGGTCATTTTTGGAGAAATTTCGGGCTGTTAGCACGATATAGCCTCCGTAGTGTATACAAGTGACCAATTTTATGATTGAATATTTTCCAGGGAACCTCAAAGATGAACTCTGTTTATTTTTAGCTCGCTAGAACCAGTATAACGGGTGATGTCGACACTCCCAACGAACAAAGACGTAACTGAAGTTACAGCAATTTTAAGTAATACTTACAGGCGTATTCAGCGTAAAAGTAGGTCCTGGCGATAAAAAGTCCCTATCTCTAGATCAAAGGGTTTCCGTGTTAAATATATTGTGTCAACAGTTAAAAAGTGGTAACGTAGGAACACTCTTTTCAAAATTGTTAGTTTTAATCGCAATTTTTTTTAAAGAAGACGCATTACGAGATGCGTCGTTGCTTCTCGCCATATTCTAATCATTTCCTAGCAAAAACGCTTCGCAATTCAATATACAACCTTGTTGCTCGGAAACAGTTGGGTTGCGGCTTTATTTTAGTTCAGTCGTTCAATGTTTACATAGTAACGTATTTGTCGCTGCACATTTTTGTCCCAATAATATATTTCTTAGGCCCGCTTTTATAGGTTGCAGTTATCTGTGACCTTGAGTTAACTTCTATTTTGACCTACCGATACGTTTATGGGCGAGAGTTAACTCGAAATTGTATACGTTAACTTACTAGGTGGATGAGGTGCCAGATAACTTGAAGATTTGAAATTGAAAAACACTAATTGAAGATTTGACATTTGAAAGCATAAATATTGATTCCATATTAGTGTGAGGTTATAATTGTCCATTATTTCATTTCTGTCTAAGAGTTTGATGAAATGTATCAGGACATTCAAGATATATTTCAGGAGATGATTAACAGATGACGAGGATAATATCATTGATATTGTTGAGGCACCCCGTCGAAATAGGATATTCAGAGAAAGGCCTGAAAATACCCTATGGTCAGATGAGGAATTCATGAACAGATTTCGATTTAGTAAACACTCTGTTAGCCTACTACTAGATATTTTAGAGCACCATTTAGTGAGGCCAACAGATCAGTTAGTATTGGCAATTCATATTATTTACCATACTCATCAAAATGTATATTCTACTTTTAGAAACCATGCTCAGACTACATTAACACAAATACTAGTGGCAAGGTTTTATGCCACAGGTAATTTTCTAATCACTGCAGGTGATTTTGGGGTAATCCATCAATCCACAACCTGTAAAGTAGTACAAGAGGCTACAAGGGCAATTGTATCATTAGCTCACTTTTACATTCAAATGCTATATTCTCAACAACAAATACAAGAAGCTAAATTACTTATGTATCAGTTTGCACGATTTCCTAATTGTATTGGTGCAGTTGACTGTTCACACGTGCAAAATCAATCACCTGGTATGTAAAACAAAGAGTGTTATTCAGTATAGTTGGTCCGGTGAATCGTTTACCAAGCGTCATCAATATTCTGATAACGTAACCGACAAATATCAAGTTATTTTGCTTATGTTATCAGATATTAATGACGCATGGGAAAAGATTCACCGGACCAACTGTATAAGACATTCCAAAAATAATAAATGGATTGTTTCCTTCTGATTGCCGGTGTCCAACTTATTTTGTTTTTTCGGGAGAGAAAATGTAGAGCTTCTCAGGAACAGAAAAGGGTATTTTTCATTGAATGTACAAACAATTTCTGATGGAAAAATGGAAATAAGAGATATTGTCTGTAGATGGCCTGGGTCTGCAGCAGATTTTTGATAACTCAAGGCTCAAAGCGGAATTAGACGAAGGACATTACAACAACAGTTATATTGTAGCTGATAAGGGGTACACTTTAACAAAATATATCATGATTCCACTGAATAACCCCCAAACTGAAACAAAAAGATTATACAATGAATCTCAAATCACAACCAGAAATATCGTTGGAAGATAGTACGGGGTATGGAAAAGGAGGTTTCCAGTATTAAAATTAATAATGAGATTAAAATTAGAAACAACGATGGCAGTAATAGTTGCAACTGCAGTTTTGCACAAAATAGCCATTGATATGAATGATGCAGAGCCTGCTGAAAATAATTTACATATAGATAATGCTGACTTCAACCAGTATGGACATCAAAATGTAGATATGAGTGGTGAATTAGAAAGACAGGCATTGATTCAAGATTATTTTCAAAATCTATAATAAAGAAAATCAAAAATTAAGATATCCCGTGTATTCACGGTCCAATTGCCTTCGTAATATTTGGAATTCTACAATATGTTTCTTCATTTTGATATAATGTTCGGTCGTCGACTCCACAATATTCAATTCATGTTCTTCTTCTTCCATGAGTGTATCTTTTAATAAACATTCTTTCTGAACTTGAATGAGCTCTAATTCAGCTTCAGACAAAGTAATCATTTTTATTCTGTAGTCAGCAGTTAATTGGCTATTTTTCTTATAATTAATACTGGTACTTGTTTTCAGACACTTAGATTTTGGGGAGTCCCCCTGGTGAAACTCTCGACTTCTTTTAAGTGGTATTGTCCCTTTGTTTCCTTCAAACTAAGGATGTTCAGACATATATCTGAATGAGCAGGATTGTTCAGTGATGTTATTTTCTAAAATAAATATATATTATAAATAGATGCAAATATATCATTGTAAATATTGATACCTACCATTTTGGTTTATATGAGTTGCCTTGACTCTGTTAGGGTTGACCAATTTCAAAACTACAGTTTTTACATTTGCTGTGTTCACACAAGTTATATTGAAAGATAATGATTGATTTGCATTCAACACTGTTGCCTCTTTCTCTGAGGGCTTCCAATTAGGGCCAAATTATGTCAAAATTACTCGGTTCCCATTCACATTCAGTTTTTCAGATAGGGACGTTTCAATATTTCTGGGTTCCATAAATTTCATTTCTCTCAGCCGCAAACTTCCTCTCACTTTCCTTCTTAATATTGATCCACTTTTCTCGAAATTGTTTAGTCGTTCTAATATTGAAGCCCATTCCTTTGAAATCATAACGTAAGTTGTCCTATCCCACATTTTTTTTCTTGTCAGGAAATAGCATCAGATTCTTTATTCTCGATTACATTCTTGTACTTTTACACAAGAGAAATAAGAGCTTCTACCTCTGGTTGTGTGAAGTTGAATGATCGGCGATTTTTTCCGTTTTCCATTTCCGGTAAGTTTTTGCAAAAACACTAATTGATAATATTTAATACTGACAGTCTCCCACAATAATAATAACGTCCATTCCATTATCCTCATGAACTGACAACTGACATCATCGACTTGACATGGACTTATAAAATCAAAAGTTTCCACAAATAGAGTCAACTGCATGGTTACCCGATGTGAGTTAACTCGAAGATTTAACAGTAACCTATACAAGCGGCCCTTAGTGGTTTAAAAGTGAACTGAAATTTGCGAATATGAATCGCACCAAACACACAAACACACGTTAGAATTAGCATTGTAAAACAGAGAAACAATAGACAGTAATGCTTCTGGTAAGTAAATAAATTATTTATTTCGTTTGCTCATAACCTCGTTTCTTTAAATATGCTAATTGATGGCAAAAATGTGCCTTTCATGCATTCTTTCGATTTATATAAACATTTTCAACAACCTTATTCTTTTTATGATTATTGTATAGTTATTATTGTGTTTGCTTATGTACATTATAGATCCTGCGACTGACTCATTGGATACGTCGCCCAAAGATTCGGGTAGTTCTATAAACAACAATGAGGTTTCCACAGAACAAGAACTACCAAGTGTTCCAAGTATTCTGCCACTGCCAATAGGAGACGGCCATGATTTGTTAGCATATAAACAAAAATTACGAGCTTGTTCCAGTTAAATTCGGTACGAGTCTGAGTCTAGCCGGGAAAGAGAACCCTTCTCCCCAGAAGTATATAAATACGTGCCGTCTATTTGTAATGGTAAGGTCAATTTTTATTTAAAAATGCCTGTGGATATGGTGTACACACTAGATGTAAATTGAGTGAATGAAAACGACGAATACTCAGTGTGTATTAGTTTATTAATTTTCAGCTAAGCGCTTTCGGCTATTAAGCCATTATCAAAGCCGTCCTATGAAAAATTACAAAGCTTGTGAAATTTAGAAAAAACAATTTAAAAAAGGTTGAACTTACGTCATTTAAAAAAGTAGTTGTCAAAGCCATCAAGTTGATTAAAAACAATACTCAAGATAGAATCATCGTTATGATTGAGTCATTGGAATAAAAACATTAAAATACACTATTGGAAGGGTGTAAAATTATAATTCACATGATGTAAATTCACTCAAAATTAAAAAACTGAATAAAAACAGATGACAAGTTTGACATTAGAATTACGGTGGCTAATAAGCCAGCGCGCCGTAAAAACAAGTGAATGACAATACAACATATTTACACGACGAACACTGAATCAAAAGCATGATTGAAAAGATGAAAAAATTCCTATAGTGAACTGAAAATTGTAGGGAACCCCGAATATTACATTTATTTTCAAATTTGAAAATGAAGGTAAAGATGTGAATAAAGCAAAAAAATTGAAAAACTCTATTCAAATTCAATTCCCAACATTCATCCAATTTAGATGAAAAGCAAAATCCCCCTCATCCCTCAGCTGCATACTGAAACTGAATTAAGAGGTTGGATCCATTCCCCAGCCAGTCAGGAACAAGCGTAGTAACCTAAACGTGTGAAATGCTAGATAACATAAATCAAATATTTAGTTGTAAATGCATCCATGGAGGAGCTTATATAATCTATTGACTAAGGTGGAAGAAATACGCTGGCAAGGTGAACCCAACTACCGACGGTCTCACATATGAATTAGATGTAATGTCATAGTGATTGTGACCTAATGACCCAAACTATGTCCCATACATAGCCCGACGTCAAGAACACAATGTGATCACCGTGGCGATCCGGTCCAAGAATATTTCACCCAGCACTCTGCTGATTCGTAAAAGGCGAATGAAAGAGTATTTCTTGTCTTCTATTCATTCTTTACCTTTATTTCTTCTTTCTTCTATTTTAAGTTTGCTCAACCTTATTCACTTCTCACATTTTTAGACACCAGGCTATGTATGGGTCGTAGTTTGGTTAAGCATATAAGCTACTTAATAACTTGAGCAAATCATCCTCCTTTTCACTTTCCCTTATTTTCTTATTATTTTGCGCATGCCTGGTTCTTGACGGTCTTAGTATGGATCTAGGTTTGTCACAGCCATGGCATGGCTGCTATCCTTTCTTCTCTTTATAAACTTTGTTTCTTCTCCTCTATGCATGCCTAGTATGGATCTAGGTTTGTTATAACTACACGCCTTCTCTGTCTTCTCCTTACACCCCACCCCGTTTCTTCCTGTACATGCCTAGTATGGATCTAGGTTTGTCATACTTACCAAAATTTCTTAACCTCATTGTTCCCGTTTAACCTAGCTATGTGTGGGTCATAGTTGGGTTCATCAACTTCTTTATCTTGCAGCTCTTATCACATTCTGTCCTACCTCTTTCACTCTTAACATACTCCTATGATTTCTTCTCTTCTTGTACATGCCTAGTATGGGTCTAGGTTTGTAACAACTGACTTAAATTCATAATCACATTGTGTTTTTGACGTCGGGCTATGTATGGGACATAGTTTGGGTCATTAGGTCACAATCACTATGCCATTACATCTAATTCATATGTGAGACCGTCGGTTGTTGGGTTCACCTTGCCAGCGTATTTCTTCCACCTTAGTCAATAGATTATATAAGCTCCTCCATGGATGCATTTACAACTAAATATTTGATTTATGTTATCTAGCATTTCACACGTTTAGGTTACTACGCTTGTTCCTGACTGGCTGGGGAATGGATCCAACCTCTTAATTCAGTTTCAGTATGCAGCTGAGGGATGAGGGGGATTTTGCTATTCATCTAAATTGGATGAATGTTGGGAATTGAATTTGAATAGTTTTTCAATTTTTTTGCTTTATTCACATCTTTAACTTCATTTTCCAATTTAAAAATAAATGTAATATTCGGGGTTCCCTACAATTTTCAGTTCACTATAGGAATTCTTTCATCTTTTCAATCATGCTTTTGATTCAGTGTTCGTCGTGTAAATATGTTGTATTGTCATGCACTTGTTTTTACGGCGCGCTGGCTTATTAGCCACCGTAATTCTAATGTCAAACTTGTCATCTGTTTTCATTCAGTTTTTTAATTTTGAGTGAATTTACATCATGTGAATTATAATTTTACACCCTTCCAATAGGGTATTTTAATGTTTTTATTCCAATGACTCAATCATAACGATGATTCTATCTTGAGTATTGTTTTTAATCAACTTGATGGCTTTGACAACTACTTTTTTAAATGACGTAAGTTCAACCTTTTTTAAATTGTTTTTTCAAAATTTCACAAGCTTTGTAATTTTTCATAGGACGGCTTTGATAATGGCTTAATAGCCGAAAGCGCTTAGCTGGAAAGTAATAAACTAATACACACTGAGTATTCGTCGTTTTCATTCACTCAATTTTTATTTAAACAATCAAACTAATAATACCTGGAATAATACTTTCTCATTAATAATAAATATATAATAAATAGTGTAATGTTAATCTAGTAGAAAAAGCTGAACATTCCCTGACAACGGTAAAAAGTGCCATTTTTTCCTCGCTACATGAAAAAATAAATATTAAATTAGAAAAACTTACCTTAAAAACAATTTAAATATGAATCTCGAGAACGTCCTCCATTTATCAGACTATTCTTGTTATTGTATATAATATGTAATTTTTTCTGATGGTTTAAAATGAAAAAGTAAAAAGTTCATCAAAAAAACCTATTATCATTTTTTTTGATGAAAAAAGATACATTATTATAATGAAATAATAGTATGATTGATTTTTGCAGAAGTTAGAGAAAACAGAACTGACCATAGTACGTTAACCAGTTGTAACAAGTCCTCCGAAAATATAGAAGACAGCATTCAACCTAGTACAAGTTTGGTTCACGAGAACAAATCTGATTCTAGTAACAGAAGAGGTAGCAAACAGAAGAAAGAAAGAAATGTACCCAAAAGGAATCCTGTACAATTGAAAACTAATACTACTCGTAAAAAAAGAAAAAAAATTGGGTTAAGAAGTTATAAATCATAGAGCAAAGGTGATAAAGGAAAGACAGTTGAAACCGGGTTGTAACCAAACCTTTCCCAGAAAATGCTTCGAAAATCTGATTGAAGATATTAGAATCCAGATTTGTACCGATTTTTGTGTCCTCGGCAACCATAACACACAAGTTCAGTTTGTAAGCAGATGTGTGGGAGAGTACCAAAAAACAAGTTTTAGTAGCAACAATTCAGACCTCTAGACGTCACTGGTCATACAAATACTTCTTACGCATTAACCAAGTAACGACTCAGGTATGTAAAAATATGTTTTGTGAAACATTGGATATATCCGATAAATGGATTGTTACTATATAGAAAAAGTTCGACTCACCAGAATCAAGCCGTGTGGTGCTTGACTATAAACAGGGACGTCATACTAACCGACCGAATCAAGGACCTGAAGATGTTAAAAAACTGTGAAAATGCATATTTCTGAAATTCTTTTCGTAGATCCACATTACGCGAGTGCAAGGTAGGAAAAAGATATTTTTAAGAAAACCTAACATTTTTAAAATTATACAAGCTTCATGGAGAGTGGCTAATCGCAAAAAGCTATGAACCGGAACTCAAAGCTACTAAAAGGCAATATCGAGACATATTTTATAATGAATATAATATTGATTTTTTCAAATCGAAAAAAGATCAATATCCAACATGCGACATATATACAAGAGCTTCTGCTGAAGAAAAAGAGTCGTTACTTGAAGACTACACACTTCACATAGCCTCAAAATTCGTTGTTAGAGAGCTAAAATCACAGCATAAGATACTTGCTCTAGTAAGTGATTCTGTTGTTTTGACAAGCTATGATCTACAGAAAGTATTGTCTACACCTATGTCAGAAGTCTCATTATTTTATTATAAAAGAAAACTCTCTGTTTTGAATTTTACAATATTTGACGTAGGAAAGGAAGAAGTGTTTTGCTACGTGTGGGATGAAACAATAGGCAAAAAAGGTGCAAATGAAGTCAGTAGTGCTGTGTACCTTTTCATTGAAATGAAAGTAAAACAGGAATTTAAGGATTTTTATTCTATTCATATAATTGCGCCGGACAAAATAAAATAGTATTTTGTATGAATGCGGACGCGGTAGAAGAATTTAACATTGATATTACTCACGTATTTTTTGAGGTGGGTCATACACAGAACGAAGGGGACTCAATGCACGCGCTCATTGAGAGACGTAAAAAAATCAACTTGTGTATAGTCCAGAGCAATGGATAACCATCATAAGATGTGCCAAAATATCAGGTGAGCTTTATGTAGTAACAGAATTGAATCAAAGTAAAAAACTAAATTTTGAAGACCTAATGAATAAACAAAAAAAATTTGAAATTGGTACTGACAACATCAAAGTAAAGTGGAACAAAGTAAGGCGTGATAATATTACCAATGAAAATCCAAAATTAATACAACTAAATGATGACTTTCTATCAGAAACTAATCACTACATTGATTTAGATAAAAAGCAGGTTTCTTATTCGACAAGGAAGTCCAAGAGAGATCAGGTAAAAGATGCCACTTTAATTGAAATACCCCCAGTCTGCAACGATGTACTTCCAATTTCAAAAGCAAAATATAAGGATCTATATAGTCTTTGCAATTCAAAAGCGATACCTGAGTTATACCACAATTATTATAAGAATTTGAAATATTCTAATAAGGGTATAGAGGATCCGTCAGATTCAGAATAATTTAAAAACAAATTTTAGGGTTATAAAAATGTTTGTAAATCTGTCTTAGTTGATAATTTTAATTGATTTTGTTCTTTTACCAACTTTTGTATCTTAACTGTTTATTAAAAAATATAGGAGTAGTATGTGCTAGGACAGTTCTAATTCACTACTTCAAAAATCTCCGCTTGGTGGCGCTGAGAGCGGCGGCGCGCGCGTTTTTAATTTTAGGCCGCCATTTTTAGTCCTGTTTTAAAAATCTGAAAAAAAACTTCAGTGAGATTCGATCGCACAACCTTCGCGTCTATAGCAAGACGTTCAACACATGCCGCCATAAGCTCTCATGCATATTATTAGCGAAGGAAGGTATTGCTGCAATGTGAGCGCACCGTACGCTTCTTGCTGTAAAATGTGACGTAGTCGAGAAAGATCCGTTAGGATGATAAGGCGGCGCGCTACCGGGGGGCTTAAAGTAACTTATGTTGAAATATTACTAAGAATTTCGTACCGGGTGGCTTGAAAGTAACATATAATATTTTATGCGTGACACGCAGTAATTGAATCTTTGGAGGGTTTTTTAAAAAATATATATGTTGTTAATAATGTGTTGGGAGATTAGTTTCTTGAGGATAACAGAAGGGTGAAGATCATGTTAATAATTATATTAGCTGCAGCGCTATGTCCAGCACTTTGTGTTGTCGACCAGCAGTATGCTATGGATTATTTACAACGCTTCGGATACGCAAATGAAAATGATTTGACTAAACTTGAGGATTATTTGTTGAGTTTTCAAGAAAAATATAATATTCCTGCAACGGGAGAATTAGATGAAGATACAATACAACTTATGAATAGGTCAAGATGTTCTGTAAGTGAAACAGCTTCCGACGATGATCATTCTTTTAGAGTTAGATCAAAATGGACCAAATTTGATTTGAAATGGTTCTTCCCTCAGGCAAATCAAGCATATCTTGATGTAATCGAAAAGGCTTTTGAAGTGTGGAGTAACAGTTCAAAGTTCAAATTTGAATTAATACACAAAACAAGACCTTATGCTCCCGATATATCTATCACTGTTGTACATGGAAAACACTATTTTCGTGCAGATTGTCAAGGTAGAGATGAATGCCCCAGCGCATTTGATGGTCCTGGAAAGGTGTTGGCACATGGTTATTTCCCAAATGGCAACAGCTGTATAGAACTTCATATTGATGCTGATGAAAAGTGGGATTTAAGTTTAGATGGATCAAGTTCAGATGATAGGACTAGTCTACTCATGGTATTAATTCATGAAATTGGACATATCTTAGGTATATCCCATAGTGATAATAAACAAGCAATAATGTATCCATGGTATCAACGAAACGCGACCCCAAAATTGGATGAAGATGATAAAATGGCTCTTGAAGCTCTTTATGGACCCACCAATAAATATGCAAATAATCCTTTCAAACCTACGCCACCGACTACAGGTCATCATAGGCCCCATCCACCAAATAAAAATTTATGCGACATAACGCCGGAGTATATGTTTACTGCGATGGCTGGTACATTTGAAAATTATCACTTATATATTATTTATAAAGATTTTCTATGGAAAATGGATTTGAATTCGAAACTTATTCCCTCAGAACCAGAAATGCTCGATGATTATCTACCCGAAGAAGTGGGCTCCATAATTCAGATTTTTCAAAGTTCTACCGGTAATTTAATAGCAGTCAATAAAGATGTTCGTAAATACTATATAGCAGATTTCCCAGGTTTGCGAATACTTGAGCAAGGTAATTTACTTATACCAAAAAATTCTCAAATAAACACAATGTTTCAAAGCAACCACGGAAAAATTTATGTATTTTATAATAACAATAATTATATTGAATATGATAAGAACTTAAAAAATGTCTTAAATAGAGGACAAATTAAAGATATTTTCCCTGGACTACCCGCAGATGTTACAGGAGCATTCCAGTACATTGACGGACACATGTACTTTTTCAAAAACACCACATACTACAAATATAATGAGTTTACCAAAAAACTTGTTGCAGCCGGACCCTTCAATTGGAACCTATTTGATATCCCATGTCCTAATGGAGACCTTTTAAATCATCTCAAGACTTTATTAACAAAAATAATTTCTTTTTATCAATAATATTTTTAAAATAAACTTTTGCAAATAATTAAATTGTTTTTCTGAAATTCTGTAATCACAACAGGAAATGATAAATATGAAAATAAAAAATCAACTCACCACAGAAATTTTGTAAAATTGATATGACTCAACCCACAATTAGAAAAAATCAACATAACAACAGGAAATGCGATATATCAAACGCATACAAAAATAATAGTTTATCACAATTTCACGAAAGTGATATGGAATCCTTGAAAAAAGGTATAAATACATTTTTTGGTATTACGACAACGATAGTTCCATATTGACAATGTTTTCATACAATTTATTAAATATTTCGCTACCGACGATAGGATTCGAACCATCGATCACACATTCTCATGCGTTAATAGTCTTTTAGCATGCTAGCAAGACCACCAAGTTATTATCATATCAGAGTATATTGTGAAAGCGAATTTAGAATTTATCGAAATATTACATTTATTTTTAATTCAGATTGTATCACAACAACAACAAATATTCAACTGTTAGACGTTATCTGCATCGTTTTTAGATTATTATCGTATACGGGATGTACAAAGACGCCATAAGGGCACAAGCATCTCTGATTAGTCAGTTTGGAGTCAAATAAACACCATTATGATGAAGTCAATGACCAGAGGGTTTACAAGAATCATACCTGAAGACAGTGACCAGAGGGTGTCGTTGATCAATGGTAAAGAAGAAGAGATAAGCGATAAGTTTTACAATAATATACCGATATACGATGTGTTGTCATAAATATGTTACTACGATGATCAGTATACAAGATGTCTACGATACCAAAAGGACACAAACATCTCTGATTAGTCAGTTTGGAGTCGAATAAACACCATTGTAATGAAGTCAATGACCAGAGGGTTTACAAGAATCATACCTGAAGACAATGACCAGAGGGTGCCGTTGATCAATGGGAAAGAAGAAGAGATAAGCGATAAGTTTTTCAATAATATACCGATATACGAGGTGTTGTCATAAATATGTTACTACGATGATCAGTATACAAGATGTCTACGATACCAAAAGGGCACAAGCACCTCTGATTAGTCAGTTTGGGGTCAAATAAACACCATTATGATGAAGTCAATGACCACAGAGGGTTTACAAGAATCATACCTGAAGACAATGACCACAGAGGGTGTCGTTAATTGATGGGAAAGAAGAAGAGATAAGCGATAAGTTTTACAATAATATACCGATATACAGGGTGTTGTCATAAATATGTTACTATGATGATCGGTATACAAGACGTCAACAATGCCATAAGGGCACAAGCATCTCTGATTGGTCAGATTGGAGACAAATAAACATCATTGTGATGAAGACAATGACCACAGAGGGTTTACAAGAATCATACCTGAAGACAATGACCAGAGGGTGTCGTTGATTGATGGGAAAGAAGAAGAGATGAAGAGATAAGCGATAAGTTTTGCAAATATACAAGGAGTATCAAAAGAGTCATCTGAAGAAGTGATCGACAATGACCAGAGGGTGCCGTTAACCATCGCCGTATGTGTCGTATGACAAATGTGTCTTATGTCGAATGGACCTTCCGTCGTATGCCCCATCTGTTCTGTGATATCATGTAAATGGTGTGACGTAAGCAACGTTACCATTAGGACGCTAGCATATCTCTGATTGGTCAGATTGAAGTCGAATAAACGACCCCATGATTGTTAGACTATTATCGTATACATGATGTACAAAGACGCCATAAGGGCACTAGCATCTCTCTGATTGGTCGGATCGAAGTTGAATAAACACCATTGTGAAGAAGAGATAAACCACTACGTTCGATATACGGGGTGTTTGTCATAAAATTCGTTATTTCTTTCCCGTTATCAATTATTGTGGTTTTTTTTATACGAGACGTCTGACGTTTGACACGTGACGTATGACAAGTAACGTGTGACACGTGACGTATGACGTCTAACACGCGACGTTAAACACGTGACGGTTGACGTTACAAACGACGTTTGACACGTTACACGCGACGTTAGACGTGCCGTTAGACACGTGACGTATGACGTTTAACATGACACACGACGTTTGACATTACGGGAAAAATCTAAAGCTACGTTTCGATGATCATCATCACATCTAAACACGAGACGTTTGATACGTGACGTATGACGTTCAACACGTGACGTTGAACACGTGACGTTTGACGTATGACGTTTGACACGTTACACGCGACGTTACGTGACGTATGACGTTCAACACGCGACGTTAAACACGTGACGTTTGACGTGTGACGTTTGACACGTTACACGCGACGTTAGACGTGGCGTTAGACACGTGACATTTGACGTTAAACGTGACGAGGTCTCTATAATATTAGTATTTGTTAAACTCTCATGTAATATACTGGTTGAGAATATACAGGATGTCTTAATAAAAATGCGAATCATTCCATAAACAATTTATTATTTAGACATTACAATGGTAATACAGTATTCAAAAACCAATGCCGGAGACGCTCTACATTTCTTTGGGCACAAGAGTATAGACCAGTAGCGTGACAAGGATTTGGATCTCGTTCAAAGTTTCCTGTAGCACATGGTGTTCCATCAAACTTGCAAACATCAATAATGTGGGGAAACACACCAAAAATGTGACATTTCTTTAGTAGAAATTCTGCTTTCTGATGTCCGCGTACGTATATAAAATCGGCAGCATACAATAGCTTAGTTGCCAATATATCATTTAATTTGGAGTACTCAATGTCACCTGAAGAGTATCGAATACCATGCACATTCTTCTCCAAGTATGACACCGTCTTCTTATCCTGGTCGCTTAACGTAGAAATTGATTGGCATGGTAGGAATATGTAGTGACTTTGCTTAAAACCAACTTCAATGGTGAGTTCTTTGACAACAAAGAATCCATCTATAACGAAACCTTGAATGTCTACGAGTGCAACTCTCATGATGACGTCTGCTCGAATACTGACGTACTGCACTTCAATTTAGAGTCTTGACTATTTCTGTGAGGGGGAAATACTCCATTACGCAGTCGTGTATTATAACACAATATACTTTGGTGTTTTCGGGAAAACCAATGTTTGCTTCAATGTCAAGTTTTACATCGACTGTGGACGATTTCATACTTTCTTCTTGTTTCGAGCAATCGATAACAAACAATGCACGCTTCTTGAAAGAGGGATAATCCAACAGAGGGCGCTTCTGTGCCGAATTCGTATAGCTAGGATAAAATTCTGTATAGTTGAAATAGGCCTCATTGTAATCATTTTTAGTGAAATCCAACTGCATTCTTTCATTGGGATAATATTCCCCATTTAGCGATAGTCTGATACTTTGAATGTCGGCGTTGTCGAATAAAGTGGGGTCGGCTGTGCTGTTGTCACGTTTGTTGGTTTGAAAGAAAACAATAACATAACGAGGTCGTTCGACTGAAGTTGTAGTTTTAACAGCCCAAACTTCACGTCTAGCATTTCTGGTAATTGCAGGCAGTTCGTGTATCTCCCACTTTCTAAATGGAATAACTATAGGCTGATCCTTTTGAATGGCCTTCATAAGTTCCAACTTAATATCATCATTAGGATGGATATGCCTGATTTTCAATTCGATGCTGGTAATGTTGATGTTAACGGTTGTAGTGGAAAGTGTACCAGAAACGTTTTTTTCTGTGATAAGCACACAATCGTTATCGTTTCGAGCTCGAACCAAACGTATTGTTTGTCGTCCACACGTAATCATAGGATAGTCGTTGAAAATGTTGAAAATATGCTTTAGAGGAATTTGAAGGTTAAATGATTTGTCGCTGGTATTCAGGATGGGGTCTTTGGGATAATTCCACCCAGCTATAGCCATATGATTGGAATCTTCTTGATTGTAGCATGTCATGGCACGTACAGCGCTAACGATTCCAGGATCCCGAACAGTTTCCATCTCTCTTGCACTTTCACTATATGTACACGAATCGAAAAGGAAAGCACCAACATTATTTGCCAGCTTCACATCACCCCCTCCATGCACAGTGAGTGATCCTTTAATACACAACAAAGTTTCATTCATTGCAAAAAACGAATCAACTTGATTGATGCTGAATTCCACAATGTCGCTGCAACTGAACGATTTGATGAACGGAGCATATGTTCTGTACTCAGCTTTGCGAATCGATTCATCGAAACTAGGCTTGCGATAGATATCAAACATTGAAGGCATATCGTTCATACGAGAACGTTTTACATACTCGGTCGTCATTGTCGTTGTTTTTTCAACAAAAAACCCAAAGACTGCAAATACAATGTATTAGCAAATGTGAGCCGCTTCTGATGCTGCTTTGAAGAATGCCGCGTAACTAATGGCGTTGAATGTGCAGCAGAACGTCTTATATGATTAATTATCAATCCCATCTGTTGCTTCTCGCTCTAAGCTCCAACACCAAAGTGCTCTTTTCACCACGAAAGTTTATAGGATGACCGTCTTGGTCCACAGCCAACACTGTAATGTTGGTTATTTCACGTTGTGGTATAACAGGTAAATAAAGTAAATTATGTGGTGTTTCGTCAATGGCGTACCCAGGATCCACTTTTATGATAAATTCGTAAATAGTATGAGCAGGTCTGTCTGCGTCGAAGGCTCCCGTGGTAATGTTACATTCGAAACGTATGCTAGATACTTTTATAATTTTGACGGGTAGATCTGAAGAGTGCCATCGTTTGGGTTCGAGTATCTCTGTTGAAAATCCTAGTATCTTTCCTAGACTGTTGGGTTGTTCAAACGAAATTCTATATTTACTGAAAATCATGCACTGTAACGTATTATTGTTGGGTTTTAGTGCAAATATAGTTCCCGGTCTAAGTGAATTGCTGCCACTCAACTTCTCGAGTATATACGTTTCAATATCGGCGATTTCGTAACATCCTGTAGGTAAATCGAAGCTTTGTAGCTTGTTGTTGTCATCATAGTAGTAAAACTTGCAATCTTCAATGTTTGGTATGCTATGGTATGAGTGGAATGAACGCAGCGCTAATTCGTAGTCTTTCTCCGGATGGAGTACAATAGGTGTAGGCGGTTGGAAGGTAAATACGTGATTTGAACTGTTTACTCTCAACAACTGCGACATGATGACTGATGTAAGTCGACGTATGAAGGCAGTTTAAATAATACATAGAATACTTTACAAGATTTATTTGACACACAAAATACATTTCAAGGTTTACTTAATGCACGTTGACAAAGAAAACAAGATGCTTGAGAACTTGCAGGACCGTCCCAATGCGTCGTCCAATCGGGGCGGTTGTAGTGAACGAAGCACGGCAGACGAATTTGTAGTTCATAACTTGTTTTGTAATCATTAGGAAGTTTATGCCATATATCTAGCAATTCAGACGGACTAACACATTCTATCAGGTATCGAATGGGAACGTCTTTTAGTTCTTCAGCAGTAAAACTTCTCAGAGGTTTTTGGTGTTGCGTTAATAATTTAATGTTCTCCATTGTTCCAAGGATGTTGAAGTAGAAATTTCAAACACAAATGTCCACAATTGAACTGATTGTAGTTTTGTAACTGATTGTTGTTATAAAAAATTTCAACTTTCCTTCCTCCCAGATACTTTACAAGTTCTTTGGGTGGCTTCAAATTACCAAATGAATCGAAATAATCAATGACATTAATTTTCTTTATATATGCTACCCAATGTGTTCCACTGTTTTTGGACGAGTCCAAGTTAACCACTGCACACTCTTGTTGTCGAGGACCGGATTTAGGTAGAGTGTCTCGCATGAAAACGCCTCGAAAATGTTTAATATTATATAATTTTGCATAATGTGCAATATCGGTGTCGTACAGTGGACGATTCGGTAGCTTCATCGCGAGTTTTTTGGCTTTTTCAAATACAATCCAAATCCTCGACCTCCAGCATACTTTTTCAGATATAGGCCATTTCCAACATGTTCCATAGCCTTATTATGACGTATGTCTTCTTCCAATTTCTTTCGAGCATTATTAGCATCAATAACAGTCTTTGCAACTCCTGCAGCTCCACCCGATAACGCTCCAAGAGCTGAAAGTCCAGCAAATAAAGGTATAAGAGGAAGAAAACCTCCAGATTTAGGTACAGGTATTACGCGAGGTACGTTAACTTGCTTCGATCCACCAAATTCGTGAATAAGTGCTTTAGCTGCTCTTAGGGCGTACATAGCAGTCTGTTTTAGAGATGATCCTTTTTTCATGGATTTCCCCACTTTCGCAACAAAATTTCGATGGAAGGAACGTCGTTTGTTTGATCCCATCCCCAACTTTCGTTTAACCTTCATGCCGCCTGTAACAAGTAATGCAGCACTCTTTTCTCCCAGAGTAGCGTCTTTTGCTTTGACTCGATCCCAAGCTTTATCTTCCAACACTTTGTCGGCTTTGTGACGTTCTTCAAGAGACTTGTTTTGCGAATATGCAATATCGTGCTGTTTACAAGCGTTGTCTAAAGGATTAATACCAACGTCACCACGTGCCAGACGTTTTTGTAACTTTGTTCCTGCTGTAAATGGAGAGAGAGTATAAGTATTTAACAGTTATAGTCACGTGATCACTTACGTCCACAATAATTGTAGGCGGGTAAATGAAGTTCAATTGGTAATTTATTGATTAGAGAATTTAAAAGACCTTCTCCCTCAAACACCAACATTAAGACTGATCTGAGACGATGTGATGATAGCCATATATATTGAAAACACTTTAATTGCACTCACCACAAAATGAGGATCGTTCAACAAGAACAGACGCTACCCATTGAAAATCTAGACTTTACATCTAAACCAAGTGTTGGTAAACATGGAAAACTACTACCAAATTCATTTCGGGCCATCATCTGCGGTCCTAGTGGGTGTGGTAAAACAAACGTCATGTTATCACTTTTATTCAATCCAAATGGCGCTAAATTCAAAAATGTTTACGTCTATTCCAAGTCATTGTTTCAGCCGAAATATCAATTGCTGCAGGAAGTACTAGGAGAAGTTAAAGGTGTCGGTTACTTTCCATTTAAAGACAATGAGGAAATTGTTAGTCCAAACGAAGCGAGATCCAACTCGATATTCATATTCGATGATGTCGCCTGCGATGGTCAACAGAAAATTCGGGAATATTATTCAATGTGTAGGCACAGAGACATTGATGCGGCCTACCTATGTCAAACATACTCAAAAATACCGAAACAACTCATACGAGACAATTGTAATATGATTGTGTTATTCAAGCAGGATGAAATTAACCTAAAGCATATATTTGATGAGCACGTGTCACCAGATATGACATTTGAAGAATTTAAAAAGATTTGCTCAGACTGTTGGTCGACCGACAAATATGGAACGTTGGTAATTGTAAAGGATTTTGCTTTAAATAGCGGTAGGTATCGTATTGGCTTCGATAAATATATAAAGGTGTAAGTCAAGTGTACATGCTACTAGTCTGCATCATCATGTCCGACGATAAGGTTGCAATTGCTTTGCGTAAGAAGAAAGTTAATGAATTGGCGAGATCAATTCGCAAGAAATATTTAGCGTTAAAATTGGGCAAATCAGAGCGCGATGAGTCTCTTAATAAACTATTTAAACCGATATCTACACCGCTAAAGGAAATTGTAGAGTCCTCAAAGACATTGCAGAAAACCATTTCAAATTTGAATCCAATTAAAAAGGAGGAGGAGGTAAAAAAAGAAGAAGAAAAACTAGATGATGTGTTTGTAGCACCGTCTTTTCTGGAATCGGAATCTGTAGCTGAAACAGATGAGGCGGGAGATATTATACGCCCTGAATCTCCAGAGGAGATGCGTCCTGACGTTTCGCATGAAGCTTTTCAAGAATATATGGAACAATACCCCGCCATCAGTTTAAAATACATTGAGGATTATTTTCAAAAAGATGATAAAATTGACAAAAATTACGGTCCTATCTATGATGATATGTTTGGGTGGATGTTGGGTAAACGTCGAATTGCCTTTGATAAAACAAACGGTAATATAAACGTGCTACAGGATGGTAACAAAGAGGCGGGATTCTTGCCTGGAACTCGAGGATTGTACGAGCTGTTATTTTACAACGATCCGCAATATGAAGAGGAAGATTTAAAACATTACAAAATTCTGTTAAACAATACACAAGTCCATCTTGATACTCTCAATCGCCTTAAAGGTTCAAGTACTGACAAATACAAATATATAATTAAACCATTATTTAAAATACCGCGATCAGACTCGGTACCGAGTAGATCACAAAATATGTCTCCAACTCAACGATCTGGCTCCATGTCAACTAGAACTCGCCTGAAATCAATTCCACTTAATAAGGGAAGAGGACTTGGCTTAACGTACAACGAAAAACCTATGGAATATATTTATTGGGATGATCCAAATGAATTGGTGGAACGTTTGAAATTATTGATTGCTTCAAAAGAGGCAGGTAATACGTCCAACGACAACGAAATAGTTGCCATCATAAATGAGCTAAAAGAAGCCAATATAATTGAATAACCAAAAAAAGTCTACTCATTTCAATCATGCCTGTCGATAAGTTCGGACACCGACGTCGTCATGCTAATGAACGGATTACACCTTATATGCCGAAAGTAGCACACACTCCGGACGGTAATATTGATGCTGAAAATGTGAGAATCTGTAATGTTAAGACGCCGACTACAAGTAGCGATGCTGTCAATAAACTTTATGTCGATGAGCAAATGCAAGTGTATCATAATGAACTTGGAGTACTTCAAAACAAAATCAACGACATTAATTCATTTATTTCGAGAAATCCGCCAGTCGCAGCTCGAGATATGGCAACTAAAAAGTACGTCGATGATGTGATTGTTGTGACCAAAGATAATATGAGACAAGAATTCAAATCTTTTGTTCAAGGTTTTGGGGAAATATTTTTAAAAGATATACAACAACAATTCCAAGGAAAAATCGATAAGCATGAAGTATCCATAAACGAATTACGAACAAATTACTTGAAGAAAGGTATCAAATAGTATCGAAAAGATATCATCAGTTGAGAACGTGTATGCGCTTACGAAGCATGTCGTCCAAAATACAGCTTGTTAACGAACTCCACAAACCGATGCGTAAAAATTATCCGCGCAGACGTACAATTGTCAAAGGTATAGATGATTTATGGCAAATGGATTTAGCCGAAATGCGACCTTACGCTCATCAAAATAAAAACCATAAAATGATTCTAGTCGTTATCGATTGTTTTTCAAAGTTTTTGTGGACACGACCATTAAAGACAAAGACTGGCGAAGAGCTTACTCGTGCATTCTCGGACATTCTCACACACGCAGATCGAACGCCCAAAAATCTTCAATCGGACCAAGGAACGGAATTTTACAACAACAAGTTTCAACAATTAATGAAAAAACATGGAATTAATCACTATAGCGTATTTAGTACAAAAAAAGCTGCAATGGCCGAACGAGTAATACGATCATTGAAATCAAAACTATATAAACATTTCAGTTTAAATGGCACCTACAAATGGATAGATATTCTACCAGAAATTACAAACGAATACAATAATACAAAGCATTCAACTACCAAGTATAAGCCCTCCCAAGTCAATAAATCCAACGAAGAAGCTATTTTAAACCAAACCTATAAACATCTAAAGATTGCAGGACCACGAAAATTCAAAGTCGGTGATATTGTTCGTATAAGCAAGTCGAAACATGTCTTTGAAAAAGGATACACACCCAATTGGACGACAGAACTATTCAAAATCATTAAAGTGAAAATAACCAATCCTGCCACCTATTTGCTTGAGGACATGTATGGAGTACCAATCAGTGGAGGGTTTTATGAGGAAGAGCTGCAGAAAACGTCAAATCCAGACATTTACTTGGTGGAAAAGGTACTTAGAAGAAAAGGCAACAAAATGTATGTTAAATGGCTTGGATTAGACGGAAAGTATAATAGTTGGATTGGAAAAACAGATGTTGTTGTTGTGTAACCACTTTTCATTTCAAGTTATGAGAACTGTGGTTTTGTAGCGAAGAGAATTAACCGCAAAGATAGATAGGAGTTGATATAAATTGGAGTGAGCTGTAGGTTAGATTGTTAGTCGTCAATATGAGTTCTCAAGATAGCGGTTTTAGTAGCTGTGCTACAGAAAATTATAATTATAGTGCTGAATTTGATCGTATTTTGGAAATGTATGAAATAGCTGCTAAAAAAGAAGATCAGTACCTGTTGTATATTGAGTATCCTACACATACGAATTTCCAAATTGGTTGTGGTTTAAGTCCCGCAAGAACGTTCAGTAGCGCAATCACTCTATCAGCAACGAATAAACCTACGAAAATCTCCTTCAGCACTTTCGAATGGGCTACGTTTATCGATATTTTAAATAATAATTCATTCATAGATGAACCACTTCCAGCGTTTTACGATGATTATGAGCCGGAGACGATACAATGTGGCGACTACTGTACCATTCATCAAGTAATATTCGATTGTGTAAAATGGTTGGAAGTAATCAAACACGGCGTCAGCTTCCCTTTAACTCAACAAGATGTTCATCAAATTCTACAACTCCATTATCATCTCATTTCCCCTCGTCTCACCCATTTGGAATCTCTAAATTTTGGTGAATACTACAGAAATGTGATTGAACTTATTAGGAATTTTGCTCAAAATAATGGACATTTAAGTAAATTTGAGTTATTGTATACTATATGTGATTGTAGTGATAGCGTATTGTCTGTAGCACTTAGAGAATTTATATATTTCTATAAAGCTAAAGTTGTAAATGATTTAGATGCTGTAATAAATTGATTAATTAACATTATTGTTTGTTTTTATTTCCTCACGTCCTTCTCACGTCACGTGAGTCGTTTGAAGAATTTACTAAACAAAGTTACTATTGGTCACAAGCACGATCAATATACAAGATGTTGATGAAAAAAAAATTCATAACTAAGTATTACATTTTTATTGATAAATATTTATAATTTTGTGTAACAGAGTTTTTAATTGATTCAATAGCGTATCTTCAGGGCAGGGTACTCCAAATAGACTCCAAGTAAATGGTTTCGCATCAACAACTTTACGGATATATTCACTGTATTTGTAATATATGTCTTTGTAGAAAAAGTAAATGTATCCATCTGTATATCGAAATGCAGATGTTATGCCTTCGGGAACTCCTGGAAAGACGTCATGCAAATATCCTCTATTAATAGTATGCCCTTCTGCATTAAATTCAATGTAGGAATTGTTATTGTACAGCAGATACATCTGTCCGCTATTGGTTTGAAATACAGCATTAATTACGGCATATCGGGGTATGGGAAGCGGAAAAGAGTCATATATATTCAAATTTGGAAATGCAGCTGCATAATATTGATTGTTGCTGAACGTAACTAAATCCCCCACAGAGTTTTGAAACACATGAGAGACGTTTGAGGATGCCAGTTCTTTTGGTAGGTAATCGACAATTAATTCTGGGGTTTTTGGTATATGCATATCGTTTAAATCTAGTCTCCATAAATATTTTTCGTGTCCCACATACATTCTATAGTTTGGAAAAAGTGGGGCCATCGCGAGAAACATAAAGTCCGGAGTACGAATTTCACACAGGTTCTTTTTATTTCCTCCTCCTCCTCTTTCTATAGGCATAATTCTTCTTCTGGGTTCAGATCGTGGCGTTGATTTTACTGTAGTTGTCGTCGCTGTAGTGAATGTAGAATGTTCGATGTATTTTCTTTGCGCCCCATACAAAGCTATCGTCGCGTTTTTATCGTCTTCATCCAGTTCTACTCTATCTGTTTGATACCAAGGGTACATGATGGCCGATTTAACTTCGCTATGCGCTAAGCCGATAGCATGTCCAATTTCATGAGTTAAAACCATTAAAAAACTAACCATCCCTTCTGGAACCTTGAAATCATCTCCAAAATACCAGTTTAGGTTCATATCTAGATGAATTTCAATACATTTACTATATGGGTTGGGATAATAAGAGTGACCCAACACACCATTACCAAGATCGAATGGACATTGATCAGTTCCATGACAGTCGCTTCGAAAATAGTGCTTTCTATTGGTGATAGTTATAGTAATGTCTGGTTTTATTTTGGTCATTTTCACATTTTTGAACTTCAAATTGGATGCTGATTGCCATGTATCAAAAGCAAGCTTCGCTGTTTTTAAATGCGCGTCGGTAGCTTGTGGAAAATACCAAAGTAATTCTGTTTTGTTCCATTTTGAATGTATAACATAATTATTATCACCCTTTATACATCGAGGTCTCTTCATCAAATCAATAGTTTCTTTATTAGGCGTTCCATCTACAGGAAGATTATATACGGCTTTGTTAGTTGGGGGTGTTGATATGGTACCTGACGTACCACAGTTTTTGTTATTTTTTTAGATATATATTGGGTCGTTAGCACGGCACAGCCTCCGGAGTGAATAATTGCGAAAAAGTATGCTCTTTCTCTTTATCTATTTTATGAGGTAATTGTTCAACAGAAATATATTTGTGACATTTCAGCACTCTTTTTACTAAAACCATGAACAAAATGGGATCCTCTCTTCGCCTAATAATAATTCCGTACAGAATTCCAAAGATTGACATCATAATGCTAAAGTATGAGTAGTTGAGTTCTGATATTCATCTAGTGAGTGAAAATATTTTTTTATTAATGTAAAAATATAAATAGAAGTAAATGGTTGAATTACTTTTCTTGATTCTGTATCACATGAAATCAATAACAACATAAAAACAGCATGATATACAAAATAAACCTAGACCTCAATATAACTGAAATCCATGCCACGCTATCATCGAAATAATGAATAATTGTTAGCGTGACTGATAAAGTTATCCTATAATCAGATCTTCGAAAACAGATCTGTTGGAAACTCAGAAGTTGCATTGAGCAAACATAGTTATCCTGTTGAAGCAAACAATACAGATCCTACACATCGAAATAGAGCGCGCATATAGTATGTGAACATGAAGATATATCTGTCACCCGCAGAATACAGTAACATAATTTGGTTATGTATACGTCAAATCATAGTTTGATAAACACCGAAATTCAAAAAAAATTAAAACCTCAAAAATTCGTTGATTAGCAAATAAAGACAATTTCCTTATTATATTTGATTCATTGAGCACCCTAACAGATCTGAAAATATCACACCTGATCCATTAACTCATCAAAAGGAACTTTTTGACTTACAACATGAAATACGTTTCACTAGTAGCTTTTATCTTCATCTATCATCAGGCATCTCTCTTCATTCATCCTCCTCTGTATTGTAATTGCCTGTAACCATTTCTTGTTAGATCTGCCCTTTCTCTTTTTGCCCTCCCTCCCTTCAAAAATAACTCCACTAGCATGTACCTTCACTACCATTCTGCTTACATTCCCCATCCACCTTCATATGATGAGTTAAGTCCGAATATCGATAAGCTTCCCCTACTTATTTATTTGTTAGTATGGCTCAAGTTTCGTTTAGCCGAAATCAGTTACATGGAATATCGGTTTATAGGATGATTCTATACAAGAAAGCGAGCACTACATAATTTGATTTTTGCCGCGGAAATTCTTTGTTCCTGAGAAAACTCGAATTTTTAATTTTTCTACTGTTAACTAAAATTCGAAACTTTACGGTGTTTTTAATACTTTTTTTGTTATAGAATGACGTAAAAACATTCAATATAACGATGTGAACTAATTGTTATTCGAAAATCTATTTTTATCACAATAATTTTTATTGATTTTTCCGGGTTTAGAAGTGCCGAAATGTGATAGGAAGATAAAAACTACATATTTTTGATTGGATAATAATTTGCTATAACTTTTTTATATAACTTTTTCCGCGGAAATTTTTCATAATGGCGGTGTAATAGAAAATCTTCAATATTTCGAAGTTTTCTATAGTATTATCAACTTTTTTACATACTTTCGGTATCGTGGAGTGAAGTGGGGTGCTGGGTGGGGAGTATTATATTTGTGCGGTTTTTTTTTGCATTTATTGGCGATTTTGACCTCCTTACTGCCACTTAAAATTCACAGAAAAACAGGTTTCGTTTGAAATATTATTTATTTTTGAAATTGCCATATTCTAAATGGATACAACGAATAAGTTCCATGAATGGATCCAAGTTATTTTCTTTGCAATGGCGTCGCCGTAAATATTCGTAAAGGCGGTCTGCGAATTTATCTGGTGGAATGTGTTTTGTCTTTTAAAAATTCTTTGGCAGAAGACCAACATGACTCAATTCTTTGAGTATAGACACCTTCCTTGGTAAGAAATTCGTCACTATGGATTACAGTGCGATGCTGATACCCATATTTCATAAGCTTCTTATCGCGAACGAGGAAGAGCCATTTCAACAACTTGAGTAGATATTTTTGTTAATAATATTAACGAACTGATTTAACTCAACTGAATATAGAATAATAAATTCACATATATGTACAATGTAATACATACCTACCTTTTATACTTTATCAGGATTGTCATTTTTATGCTTTATTGACATTTTTTTAAAAAATTTTCGCATTTATTGACCATGGCGATATTAAGTTGATAAGAATAGATATTATTCATTGAACTGTGTTAAAGGTCGGGAAGAGGATCACTGCACAGTGGCGAAACAATGCATTTCCGCGGTTTTTCCTTTTCGTATCGGTGCTTAACAATTAGTCTACAATATAAAATAACATGAATTTTTCATGTACCTCATTTCGTTACTTCTAAACCGCAATGAAAAAATGGCTACAGCGCATTTTCCGTGGCAAAATTTTTTCAGTAATATACTCCCTGAGGTATCTAAATGACAAAAAATGGTTTTTTTTTCTTTTTTAACAGATTTCGGCTAAACGAAACTTGCCTCGTTAGTTTTCTTCATGACCCATCTTTCAGTACATTTTTTACCTCCAATTATTTTTCTGGCCAATTTTTTCTCCCACCTCATGTCTTAAAGGAGAAAGCTTAAATCTAAAATATAATGTTTGTTATTTCAAATGTACCACACTATGTTGTAAATGTTTCCTCTGCTTAAATAACTCTTAGCAATTGACGTCGAGTTATGTATTTTCATAAAACATTGTTATTGGAAACCGGCAGATGTTGAATGATTTCTTCATGTGATTGCATAGTTTTTCTCGTGACTAGGTTAATATGAATCCTATTTACGTCACGCATGATATCACCCCATATATATTTTCCTCTAGATTTCAACAGAAAAATTTAAATGTTAATACACGTGATATTTCTCATTTCCTATTTAGTTTATACAATGTCCATTCTATTGTTTGTAATGTAATATTTCTTCACAGTCATAATTTATAAGCAGTCACTCAACAAGCATGAACATTTATCCGTTACGTATAGAAGGAATAATAAATTTATGTTTTCACTTACTGGATATAAATCGCATTGAATATATAGTCCAGGCTATTAATAAAAATGTTTGGAAGGATATATGATTATAATATGAATATTATCTTTACTGTTTGATAAGTAACAAGTGATATAATTTGAAAATTTAGTCCTGACTTAAGAAGCCATACTTTCAGGAGCTGAATCAGGAATACACAGAAAAAATTGAGATACTATTATTACTAAAAACTCAAATCAATGAAGTCTTGTTCAGCAGTTCTCAAACATTTGTTTTTCGCACCCCTTGTTTTATTTCTAAAAAAACTCTGTCTACTTTAAGGCGCCGAAGATGCTGTCGGAAAGTTCGTGTCCCGTATCCAAGCTTTCTAAAGGGCCCCATTAATGTAGAGATCGGTATCGATACGTGTATCGCGACAAACGGCGATACATGTATCTGAGATTGGTATCTATGTTTCAACTGCTTCTACACGTTGAGATGAAATCCGCATATATCAGTTCAATCACCAGTTCAATTCAATTCAAATATGAAACAAAAATGATGCCGCCTGCCACTCGCGTGCTTGTAGCAGTGGCAGTTGTATTATCAGACACTTCAAAGAAGAAAAAAAGACAAAAATCAATATGGGCAAAAAATGGTTACTTGACAGAAACAAATGTTCAGTGGTTTTACTGCAAGATTTGAAGGTCAACAAAGCAAGTGATTTCGTCAACATAGACGTTGCAACAAGTATCAGCTGCATTCGTTCGGTATCGAAGTCTCAGATAACCCACATATAGATGAGACCAGCCTAGGAACACTGCAGACCGTGTTATCTATAGAGCCTGTCGAGTAACTGAAATCGGTAGATTTAAAAAGATTAAAAAAACATTTATAAAAACTGTAACGTCGTTATTAATAAAATTTTATGCGCTAAGTCATATTGCTAGTCACAGAAAATTGACCCGTATTTTGTGTTTCTCGTCCAGTCATTTTCGATTATCCTGTTTGTGATAGTTCGGGTTATCCATCTATCTATAAAATTATTATCGCAGGAACGCAGCGGGAATAAATCATCCAATTTGACGACACGGATACAATGGAGGATATGCCCACTTCATTTTCAAAAACAGTGTTTCTCAAAATTTGTAAAGACGAAGGCGGGTTATTAATAAAGTTTGCTTTGCCGTTCCTGTTTTTGCCTGTCGAGTAATTTTTTTTATATAAATTCATTAAATGTTATTGAATATGTATATATTTTAGATTATTCAATGAAGGGGGACATAACAGACAATTTTTTGTTTCCCGTCAAAGTATAAGAGCCTATACAAGGAGACGATCCATGAAAGAATAAAGGTATTTCTTATCTGCAATTGAAAAAAAAAAGTTTAATAACATACATTCTTTTCTAGATATGCCTTCGAGCCATACATATTATTCTCTAGTTGGAAAAGTTGAAATGCCCACCAGAAAATATGAGAGGAAATTAACAGAAATTGAAGGTAAGTTTTAATGTATTCCATATAGCAGTTTTAAATGAAGCTTACTGTTTCTAGATAATTCCACAATATATGGAAAAAATGTTGAAAATTCTAAGATATTGACAATTGTTTTGATATTAATTATTATCGTCAGAATGCCACAAGCTACATTTCTTTTAATGCCTACCTGATGTTTAATCAATAATTTTGGCTAGACCAAGAAGTGACCTATCTTGTGATTAACTTAATATATGTTAATATAATATCACACTTCTTGTAGCCAAAAACATCGGGTAGGCATCAAATGAAATGTAACTTATGTTATTCTGACGATGATATTGATTTATCGAAACAATTGTCAATTTCTTAGAATATTTAACATTTACTCAATATATTGTGGAATTACCTGGAAACAGTAAGTTTCATTTAAAACAGTAATATGAGTAGATTCTACGCAGTAAGGGTCGAGACAATTAATTTCATAGAATGTGCATGAAATACCTTTCGACATTTTGAAATGTACTCATTGAAAAAATAATAATCTGGATTTTATTTGATGTTATATCTATTCCCTCCACCAGTAAAGGTATTGAGCCATTTCCACCTTCAACACACGTAGAAGCTATTCCCACCACCAGCTATGGGATGGAAGGTATTGAATCTTTGCCACCTTCACTAAATGTGTTGCGAAGCGAAAAAACCTACAATCGGCATAAAGTCGTTTCATTTTTCAAACGTAGGTCCATGCCTATGGCATGGCAATTTATGGGAAAGTCAGTATTAACTGAGCCATAATGCCTAAGTATTTGGTCTAGCGGTAACTAAAAATCCAAAATATTCAATAAAAACAAAAAACAAAAAAACCGATGTCAATAAATGAAAAAAAATTATTAATTCCAATAAAAAATCAAAACCACCAAATTTTAAACATTCAAACATTTTTTGATTATTATTTCAATAGTAAGAATGTTTTGTTTTCTTTTGTTGATACAAAGTGTCAATCATATGGGTGTGTTTAACTGCGACCACCCCTGTAAGTATTCAAAAACCCACAGTCGGCAATCAATGCAAGACGTCTATCAGGCACGGTAAAACAAAACGCACGGCTGTAAAGTAAATCGCACGGCTTCCCTAGCAACCACTTAGCAACTTAGCCATTTTATTAAAAATTCATTATTTCGATATTAGACGTTGGAATTTATTCTATATGTAAATGGTAGATAACGTTTATTAGATATGAGATTGCATTTAATACTAAGAGTTATTTGGAATTATATGATTATTGGTTCCGTTTCATTCTATCCGCATCTTTTAGCTCTCTTAATGTATCATATTAGTGAACAATAGTATATTATACAGCAAGCGATTAAAGTGACCCATTTAATGCCGCGGGCGGTGCTTGATTTCTGAGAGAAGTAATCCACCTAAGGGTAACGTCACTATAGTTGACATGCGTATACGCTATTTTTTGCAATAACGGTAATTTTACATACATTTTTGATAAAAATAAATACTACTTAGAATGGACTGTTACGAAACTTGGCTGGGCATCGAGGATGGACTTTTATGAAATTCAACTTGGCTGGGCATCGAGGATGTACGTTTTTACTTGTACTTTAAATCCTCTAATAAGATTATCAATACAAGTTGATCGTAGGTAAAGTATAGTACGTAACACGTGTTGTAACGCATTTCACGCACTCGCGGAATTACGCACTCGCCGCTTCACGGCTTCATGCGTAACTTTTCCGTTCGTGCGTAAAATGCTTCTTACAACACTCGTTACGTAATATACTATTACTTATTTACTGTTGTTATTTTGTACGTTTACTTATATGAGTGGTGTTAATTGTAGAAGCTCATCCAAAAACGAGAAAGGATTTCCACAAGACAGTGGGAATTTTAAGAGCCATGGAGACCTTTTTAATACTTCCAGTAAAGAAATAAAGATGTGTTTTAAGTGGAAATGAAGGCTAAACTCAGACAGATCACAGCGACGCGACACGACAACTTCATAGATGTGGTTCTTAGTGGGCGGAGGTCGTGGTTATATTAAAAATGCAGAATATTTAGAACAGTACTCAGACGAACGACTTCTTGAAAATGATCTCAGCGACGGTCGCTACCTGTGGACGGTATCACCCACAAAATTGTCGTTGCTGGTGGTTGGATACAAAACACATGGACGACAGACCGCCTTCTCAATGCGACAACTGGCCAATTTTTGTTTCCTGTCAACTTTCTCTAGTATGATCATAGACGTCGTAGTTGAAGTTTGTTTTTCAATTATATTTGTACGAACATCGAAATATTGTAACAATCCTTTTTTAGTGTACGTAATGTATGTACAAAGAAATATATATCCACTTTCTAAAGCACGAAAGAATTACCAGAACTAAATACTCACACATTTAATGATTACAATAACATCAATACAGTAACCCTAAAATTTAGTATTTCAGTTTCAGTATTAGTTCAGTTCTAATTCCGAAAAGAACATCCCGTTGCCAAATACCTGCAAGAAATGAAGTTAGTTGAAATATATTTGTGGTACTGATATTATCGGTAATATAATAAGTACTCGTAAGACTCGACCGCCATTTTATACTAAGTGGACGTGAAATTTTGCTACATGTAGTTTTTTTTATTATCAGCTGTTGCACTACAAAGAAAATGGAAATGTCTAAGGGATTCTTCCAACCGAAAGCTACGAAAAAATACCACAACGAAAAGTGGTTCTGGGGCATCAAAACATCGCCAATAATTATATTTTCACAATTTAGCTTTTCTACAAAATTTAGCTGAGGAAAGAGTTGCTGAAAATTCTCTGGCAGATAGTCAGATCAACGAAGATTCTCAGCAAAAGGAACATGATGCAGAAAATGACGGGCAGAGTCCAACCTCCGAAAAAGATGTTAAAAGGAAGAAGTTGAAGACAAAAGATCAAGATCAGCTGATTAAGCAATTGTCATCTTCCTTGTCTGATCGACTAAAAGCCCAACATGTCTCTCCAGCAAATAATAGCACTGACAGTGATGTACATTTTTTATTATCATTGTATGACAACTTTAAAATGATTGACAATAATATGAAGCTACAGGCGCAGATAGAAATCCTGAACGTCATTCAAAAGTACCGTCGCCCCCCACCAGCCCCTACTTGGAACTATGATCAATCTAGATATTACGGGAAACAGTATAGGCAAGACTACAATACGGCAGTTAGTCAATCTTTACAGCAAACGATGTCTTCATACCAACAACAATATTCGAAACCTTCAACCAGTCACTTCGTTGAAGTTCAGCAACAAGGGCGCAGCTTTAACATTACCTCTCCCATACCTGCGCACAAACGATTATGTCGGCTGAAACCCCTCAAGTCACTTCATCACTAAGTGAATCCATTCAAGATGACGAGTCAATTATGTCAAATATTTATGATTAACTTTTATGTAAATTGATTGGTAACTATGAAATAAAAAGTTTACTTACCTTATCGTCAATGCAAGTCGTTCTTCAACTGGTATACACTTTCTCATATTTGTGTTTTTTCGACATATACTGTCAGATCATTCTTGTAATATATAGTCAAATGTAGTTTAACTTATTCTGGAGTAATTAAGAAATTTATCATCGTACATTCTCAGTGAATGGTAGAGTAACTGAAATTGATTCTCACCTTAGTTTTCTATAATCGGATGAATCCAATACACCCTATTCCGACGCCGCCTCTGCCTTCGCCGTAATATCAGCCATAACAAGGCTTCTTCTTCAAACTCCATACTGAATCTGATAAACACTACCGAACACTACTGTCGTTAATTGAAGTCTGAACGAACTACTAATTTGTAGTCAAACTGTCGTCGTCCTCAACGACAGATGACGACAACACAAACACAAACTAGTCGCGTCGCTGTGGTCCGTCTGAGTTTAGCCGAAATGTTAGAGATGTTATTTTATATTATGTATAGTCATAAGTGCTGTTTAGCAACTTTTATATGTTATTACTTGGTACCTTGTATTTACAGAGCTGGGCAGTTAACTACGTTTCCTGTAAAAATATTTTAATTACGTTTGTCCACAGTCACAGTAATTATACTAAAATATTTTCTTTCAATGAAAGTTGTCAAAAACAGTAGTTAACTACTCATTGCTAACACTTTTTTTGATTAAGTAGTTAGCAGTTATACTCCACTAGTTTGTCCAGTTCTGTGTGTTTATAGGAGTATAGTAATGAATAAATAAATTAATATAAACTTATCATGAATAATTTTCTACTTTTATCTTTTTTAACATCCTTTAAAAAGCTAATGTACTCCAATCTGGAATGTATGTTACTCAAATTATTTTTAATTATTGCATTGTTTTTACATTATATATTCTGTTTGTTAGGAAAAGTTATTTGTGAAAGAAATTATTTGTTATGTATTTTTATACCAAAATAAATAAACTCTATATGATTTTTGTTTCACTATTTCCATTTTAAGCATTTATAGTCCATCATTTGAAATTTAACTCAACATCTAATCATTATTGAGTTAAGGGAGTTAAAATGAATGAAATGTCAGATGATGGACTATAAATTGCTATTTCGAAATAAAATAATTAAAATACAGTGGATTTGAATATACCGCCAAAACGCAAAATCACAGAAATCTTTTCAACATCACTCAATTCTTTAGTTGACAGGCTCTTTAAATGGCGCCACAATCAGTGTCTCATCTATCTGTGGATGAAAATAGTTTAATTTTCATTAAAATTATATTTTTCATTAGAGTTTGCTGTTTTTAGGACTGACTTGTTTTTTATAATGTAGTTATAAAATTCACTGTAAGTCATGCTAAAGTTTGCTTTAATTTGAATTTCTGTTTTGACATGCTCGAGTGTCAAACGGTTTCTCCTCTCGGACCAAATTAAGTTAGCCTAAGAAAATACTTTTTCTGCTGCCGCGTTTGATACCCCCATTGAAGCCATGAAAGAAAATAACTTTTGCAGATTTACAGTCTTGATTGCATTTAATAATATTATGATCTTTTTGTAGCGGCATCGTGTCTATGTTTTGCACTTCTGCCTTCTCTACTTCATTGACCTTACACACTTCTTCATAAAATTGATCCATATCGAAGAACGTGTCAATTTTTAGATTTTAAATGATGTTATCGGTTGACGCGTTAGTGAATGAGTTGTCCCGGAGAGAAAACGGTTTAAATAAGTACATTCTGCTATATTTGAGTTCGTATTCAGTTTATATATTATAATTTATCATTTTTGTACCACTCACAAAAGTTTTTTTTTTCATTTTCGTAACTTCATCATCAGACAAATTTTTAAATAAGTTGTTAGACGTGAATCCCATAAATTCATCTTCAATCCGCTGTCTCAATGTTTCTTTCAGTTCAACCATTACATTGTTACCTTCGAAACACAGCAACAATTCTTTTTCAAGACATATAACCCGGTCAAATTAGACTAAAAAATAATAGTAAAGGTACATAAATTTACAACAAGCTGCAAATGCGTGTAACTGTTCAAAACATAATTAAAAATAACTTGTTAAAATTCCGAATCATTGCGATGCCTGGAAAAAAATTTATTCGAGGTCAAAGGTCAAAAATCTTGAAAAAAATCGGTTTTTCGCGATTTTCAGCAAAACGGTAAGTTTTATCATATAATCACCTCAAATAAATATTGTTAATCATAAAATTCTCTACAAAAAATGTATCAATACTTTTTTTTCTGAGAGCCACCGTTTTTGAGATACAACGAATCAAAGAGTTGTAAAAGTTGTAATCGTCAAAATGTGCATAAGTACGCCACGTATATACATCTCTGAAGCTGTAATTTAAGTAAAAACATTTTTCAATTGGTATATATAAGTATAAATATGAGATTATCAGGTATAATGAAATCCAGTCCCTTAATTTGTACGCTAGTGTAACCTTGAGACAACATCTGTCTCCCTGTTCAATTGTGTGCGTGGCTAGGGTCGTATACCTGCTTTGTGTTAGTATGCCCAATAAATAAAATACCGTTAGTTTTGAGCGCCACGCCGTAGTGAAAACACGTGTTCAATCTAACCTATTTCGTGCTGTTTTGAGTTTTATAATAAAAATGTCAGAATATTGTTTTATTTGTGATAAAATTTTAACTGAAGGTAAAATTGTTACTGTTGGACGTAGTATGAAGACATTAATCAATGCAAGTATCGAAAGAGCAGATGACTTTTTAGAATATCTGAAAAATCAGAAATCTGTGACAATACATGAAGATTGTCGTAGAAATTATACTCGGAAGTGTACTATTGCTGCCTTTAAAAGACAACGCGAAGATCAGGAAGCCAGTACATCAACAGTAGATCCTCCTCGTACGAGATCACGTGTAAGTGATTCAGCTTTTTGTTTTACAAAGCTATGCTTATTTTGCGGCAAGGGATTGAATGAAGAGCATGAGAGAAGAGAATCCATGGATTCTCGCCGTCGAATTAGTAACGTAAGTACTGTAAATTTTAAAGATTCAATTTTGGAAGTAGCTCGGACTCGTTCCGATGCTATAGCAGAAGCTTTTATTTCTCGAGTAGAATATGAATTTGATTTGGTTGCTGCTGAAGCTGAGTATCATCATGATTGTTATGTTTCTTTCTTGAAACCTTCCACTGGGGGTAAAATTGGTCGTCCTAAAGACGAAGCTATGGATCTGGCTATGAAGGAAATATTTACTTACATTGAAAACAGCGATGACTGTCAGTTCACTCTAAACGAATTAAGTAATATTTGCAAAACTACAACTTTAGATAACAGGACTATAAAGATACGGCTAAAACTTAAGTATGGGGATAAACTTATTATTACTGAAAAATCGGGAGCATCAACATTTATATGTTTCAAAGACAATCATCATGAAATTTTGAATCAAGCTTGGTACGAAAAAAAAAATTGAATAAAAAAGAAGAATGATTCAGAATTCTAGAAGCAGCAGCAGCCATCATTCGCGAAGATATTCAAGCCGCAGTGTTTGATAATTCCAACTACCCTTCACCAGGTCGCATGTTTGAAGATTTAAACAATGAAATTCCTGAGTCCTTGACATATTTTACGGAACGAGTGATTTTGAAGAATAAACGATCTAATTTAGATCATTTAAAATTAGTATGCACAAATATTTGCCATAGTATTATGACTGCGGTTCGACCAAGGTCTTCTAAGTCTAAATTACAATTAGGCCTCGCAGTTTTTTTTCATCGACGATTCGGCTCTAAACGCCTCATACAAATTTTTTCGTCTTTTGGGTTGTGTGCATCTTATAATGATACAGTTATGTACGAAGCAGCAGCAGTTTTTCATCGTCTTCCTCATGATTTACCTCCAGAAAGTGGCACACTTATTCAATACGTTGCAGACAATGCTGATATCAATGTAAATACGCTAGACGGTAATAACACACTTCACATAATGGGTATTATTCAAATTGTTACCCCAAAACAATCTGTTTTATTGGAAGAACCGTTGCCACGAATAAAAGAAGCGCTTTCAGCAAAAGATTTCAAGGCAAAAGCTTATGTGCCCATACAGATCTATCAAAATGATGGTGTAGTAGGTTACAGTAAAATACATGTCCAAGATTTTGCATATGAAACTGAAACGGTGTCATTCCTCAAGAAAGCTGATGTAGTATGGTTTCATGGGAAATGGAAAAATGCGTCTTTACCCGGTTGGAATGGTTTTATTGAACGTTTAACGATCAATCATATAAATTATTCGAAATCTCAAATTTCCTTTTTACCATTTATTCAGCAACCAGCTAGTAATTATAATACCATATACACGACTTTACTTTGTGCATTAGAGAATGCGAAACGGTATGGCCACACTGTATGTTTCGTGACTTTCGACCAACCCTTGTATGCAAAAGCTCGAGAAATTGTATCAGCTGCACCTGACGGCTCTGAAGTATCAAAAATCATCATTAGACTCGGAGGATTTCATCTTCTCATGTCCTTTCTTGGATCAATTGGTTATGTTATGCAAGGAAGCGGCATGAAAGAAGTACTTGCAGAGATCTATGCTGTAAAGTCATTAGAAAAAATGCTGAATGGTCATGCTTACGCAAGAGCTGTTCGAGCTCATACTTTACTTCAGCTTGCTTTAGCAATCATAATACTGAAAGAAGTTGATATTAATGACATTATGGAAGCAGATCTAATAATTTATATGGACCATATATTAGATAACACTCTTTCATACAATGACATTGAAAATGATGATGAAGTATCTGGAGCTCTATTTAATAAATTTAATGAAAAGCTCAAAGAATATGAGAAGCGAGGACCAACTGCAAAACTTTGGATTCAATATTTTGAAATGGTTTCAGTCGCTAAAGAATTTTTAAGAGCTGAGCGTATGGGGGATTGGAAAGCTCATTTGAACTGCGTTAAAGAAATGCTTCCTTATTTTCACGCGTCTGGACATTTTCCTTATGCTAAGTCTGCACACCTTTACTTGCAGGATATGCAACAATTACAAAATTTATTAGATCCTGAAGTGTACGGAAAATTTACTGAAGGTTTTTCCACTGTTAGACGGTCAGACAAATTAAGTTGTGGAACTTCAACGGACATGGTTGTCGAGCAGTCGATGATGAAAGCTATGAAGACCGATGGAGGTATTGCTCGAGGGAGAAGTACGAAAGAGAGTGTTATAAGTAAATGGGTTTATAGTATGCATGCAATGAATACAGTGTGTGAAAAATTAGAAGATCTAGCTAATGTTAGGATGGATACGACCGAGCAGCATGTTGATGCGAGTGACTCACGAGTAAAAAAAGATGCTAAAGACATCCGAAAAATTTTAGAGTGGTTCTTAACGCATGACCCTTTTCTAGAGGTAAACAAAATTGTTTCTATTGCAAGTGGTGTCGTTGGTGATGATAAAATAAACTGTTATAAAGCTCGTGAAGTTGGACTTGCCTCTATGGCAAAAATAATAGGACTAAAATTCAATGATATTAAATTTAAACGTGCAGACAAAGTTGTTCCTCTTTTAGCGATGAGTAGCACTATAAAAGTTCACGAAGAAAAAGTACCTGTTGACCCTGTATCATTGTTCCAGCGCATGAGTATTACTGCAGCGTTTCAAGATGAAATAGAGAAATATTTTGAATATGAATTGGCTCCCTACCCTTTATCGTTGTTTGATGACATTGGGATGCGTAAAACACAGAAGTCTACCATTAACGATTGTTTTCAACAGGTCAATATTGAAATTAACAATACTAATACGACATACATCATTGACGGAGGATACTTACTACACCGTGTTGTGTGGGATAGTGAAGAAACATTTAGCATTATTTTAGATAAATACGTTCAGTATGTACGTAGACATTTTGGTGCCAGAATTACTGTCGTATTTGATGGCTATGATGATTGCACGAGGAATATTAAAGCTGCAGAACAACGTCGTCGAACTTTAGCAACGTCTTCATCTTCAGATATTCTATTTGATGAAATTATGACAGTTCCTACCAGTCAACAGAAATTTCTTGCAAATACTCACAACAAATCTCGGTTCATTTCAATATTGAAAGATAAGTTTATTGCCGAAAATATATTGGTTAAACAGGCTAATAACGATGCCGACGTACTGATTATTGAAACAGCTATAGAGCAATTTAATTTGACAAATACAACTATTGTTGTTGGTGAAGATGTTGACTTACTCGTACTACTTACTGCTCGAACTCCAGCTGAAATAACTATTTTCTTTTTAAAGCCAGGAAAAGCTCAAAATCAAACGGAAATATATTCATCAAAAAGATTATCTACTTTTCCAAAGAGTCAAAATCATGTACTATTTTTACACGCAATAACTGGCTGTGATACGACGTCTGCATTTTACAGGAGAGGTAAAGCAACAGTCTTTAAAATGTTTGAAAAACAAGATTTAGTTCCATGTGCTGAAGTCTTCAAAAAAAGTAATTCAACTCAACAAGAAATTATCACGAACGGGATTCAGTTTATTCTTTCTATGTACAAAGCTCCGAAAAAAACCACCTGCCGAGATAAGTATCGATATGCATGTTTCGTTAAAAACACTAAAAATAAGAAACAGGTGCAATTAGCTTGTCTTCCTCCAACCTCAGTTGCTGCTCATCAACATCTTTTCCAGATGTATTACCAAGTTCAAGTGTGGCTTGGTTATCAGATAGACCCAAAAGACTGGGGTTGGAAGTTGGTCGACAATACATTAGAACCTATTCAGACTTTACTCCCACCTGCGCCGGAAAAACTGCTGAACACTATTTTTTGCAACTGTAAAAAGGGATGCAGCGCTAAATGTGGTTGTAAAAAAGTTGGACTGTTGTGTTCTCTGGCATGTACACTTTGTCAAGGCCAGTCATGTTCTAATGCTGAATCACAAATAGTAGAGGATTCGTTTGATACCAACGAAGAAACATGCGATACATCGCTATTGATGGAATTTACTTGCACCCAGGATGAAGAAAACGAACAAGACAAAGATCAAGAAGAAGAAGAAGAAGAAGAAGAAGAAGAAGAAGAAGAAGAAGAAGAAGAAGAAGAAGAAGAAGAAGAAGAAGAAGTAGAAGAAGAAGAAGAAGATCAAGAAGAAGTATTTGAAGGTTATGAATCAGATGAATAAATTTCTGAATTTTTTTAGTTTCAATCGCTTTTATCATTTCCAACTGTATCTAATATATTTTATTATGCAAGTTTCCAATTAGACAGAATCACAACAGACATGTGGAATAGGCCTACTGGGGAAACCACGTTAAAAAAACGCGCTAAGTACACTACCTCACAGGTGGCGTGGAAACGTGTGCATATAATGACGATTACAACTTTTTAACTCGGTATATCTCAGAAACGGTGGCTTTCAGGAAAAAAAGTATTGATACATTTTTTGTAGAGAATTTTATGATTAAATATATTTATCTGAGGTGATTATATGATAAAACTTACCGTTTTGCTGAAAATCGCGAAAAACCGATTTTTTTCAAGATTTTTGACCTTTGACCTCGAATAAATTTTTTTCCAGACATCGCAATGATTCGGAATTTTAACATGTTATTTTTAATTATGTTTTGAACAGTTACACGCATTTGCAGCTTGTTGTAAATTTATGTACCTTCCAATGTCTAGATTGACCGGACTAATATTACTGCATCCTGTAAGACTGTCACTGCATTTTGGTGAAATTACGGACAAGGATCTATTTCTTCAGAATTGAAGAATTACCACAAAGCAGTGACAACCACCTTGTTTTGACATGCCGCAGGACGGGTGCAAATTCAGCTTCGTGCATCTTATTAAAGTCTTTTAAAAAGCCAACTCACTCTTACCCATACCCCATACTCAACACTGTTGTGCAAGATGTGTGCAGGACATCCCAATGATAAAATGTTGTCAATATCATGATGCAATATCTCGAAAACTAAATTACGACACCCAAAGTTCACATTTGCGTTATCTGCACAGTCACTGTTAAAGTGTTTAATATGAATATTAAGCTCTTTTAGTCGTGTCACTAAACTCATATGGATAGCAGATGCAGTTATATGTGCGTCTTTATAGAAGTCCAGCACACACGTTATTAATATTTTTAGTTGGGCTGTAAAATCTTCCCATGAGCGGAAACATTTTTTTGGCATTGTGATTGGAGGTGTCAGTAGCAACAATATAAAATTCATAATTTTGCTAATGTTAACGGTCTCTTGAGCCGATGCTGCATCCAATCCGTTATTTGTAATTGCACTGACAATCGCCTCAGTTCGTCCAAGTGTCAGTTTTTCCGCAATTTTTGAATCATAATACAAAGTAAGATCAAGTTTTGCATCACATTCGAGTAAATTGAATGAGTTATGCTTGGCTGACTAGCACGTCTTTCTATAACTTTTTCTTCCTGAATGCTCATTTGATCAGTTTTTAAAAATATTTTTTGTGTTATAGATGAACTAGAACTTCTTTCTATTTTTTGGTCTTCATTACATTTTTGATGTTTTTTATAGCATTGTTGCTACCATGAGATATACTAAACTCTTTTTGGCTTGTTGTGTAAAGTGCGTTAAGCTTATTATTTCGAAGTGGTTTGATGAATAAGTAACTTTTCATTCAAACTCTCAGGAAAGAGCACAATATTAAAAGTTTCTACTTTTTCCGAGTCGAAGCATCGGTTTTTACATCGGAATCGGTTTCCGGATCACTCATTTTAAAAGAATAATAATATAAAATAGAAATCCAATACCTGCAAGCAATACAAACTTTTTTCCTATGTACTAAATGTACCTATATACTGATATAAGCTCAAGCTTCCCTTTTGCCCGACTAGAATAGTAATTACTACATTTGTTATGTCAACTAAGCACGAAACCAATACATATAATTTCGATTATGAAATTTTGTTTCTTTAACTTCAACTCAATCACCTTCCAAAATATTTCGACTTTATTTATGGATACCCTGAATATTATGAAAAATGTGCGAAAAAGTCTTATTTACTTTTCCAAAGGAAGGCTGCTTAATTATTATCCTAATTTTTTCTTATACGTAAATCGTAAAAAAATATACTTCCCTCACTTTCCAATTTTCTAACACTAACCCCAAAAAAATATGAAATAGTTTGTAAGCTTTCAACGGTCGATAGAATATGTTTATTACTATCATACACACATGAACAGATAACTGCAGACATGACTTTGAAAAAATCATTCTCAACTATCTAAACAGGTAGTTGCAAATCACGCAGTCGCAAATAGTCTAACAGATATATTGACATATGGTTATTCACAATAAATTGACCTCTGTAACCAATGAATTCAGTATTTCCAGTTAAAAGAGAATGTATTTTTATGCGCAAATCGATACATGGCAGTTGACATTATACCATATATTTTCTAAAATCTCGGCTTCATATGAAATATTTTACATTTATTGGCCGTTAATAATCATTGCTACGCATTTCGTAAATAGCATATGCCCTCACAAGTACTTTCCGGCTCTGAAATGCCCAGCGCCGAGTTGTTCGAAGCCGAGTAATCCGGTTGCCGACTTAATCATCGCCAAGTAGGCTGTGCCGAGTCAACCAGTGCCGAGACGATCGGCGCCTAGCTGGCCTTGTTCTCTGCATGCACAATCATTTGAAATTTGGTGCATTGGGCCATTGGGTATCTAAGTATATCTGTGAACATTACCCAAAATTTCCAAACGTAAATAGGAATATTAGAAAGTAGAGGAGAACGTGCAAATATAGAATACCATTTGGTTTGGTAGTAAAAAAATTTTTGGTAGGGAATAGAATTAAGCCAAATTTAGGAAAAAGGTACTTTAGACAATTAAACACCAAAATGTAAAAGCAAATGTGTAATTATCTTAAACAGTTTTTCAAAAAACAAGTTAGAAAAAAAACTACAAATTACCCACTTTAGAAATGGTGGGGCAAATATGAAGTACCTTATATATCTACATATTATTTGCACCAGTCACAAACATATTCGTCGTTTTCGGCGCCCTCACACTCATTATGAACCCACATTAAGCACATTAAACGTTGGACTCATAGTTCTCCTTTCTTATGATCAGAAAACGCACTATCGCAAAATATGCAATGAGCATCGTCCTCATTCGGTTTCAGTTGTCACTGCATATTTTCCAAACCGATGTCAGAATCGTCAAATTTTACATGTTCGCTTGAATCCTCAGATTCGTTAGCAGAAACTGTCTTTTGCCGTTTCATTTTATACTTAGACTTATCATGTTTTTGAGAATCTTTTTTTTTGTTCCAAGGATTTACCTGAATACAAGTTTCTTTTAGCGCCAAGCGCTTTTGCCTTCTTTTCAGTGTTTTCCATTTATTGACTCATTCACTTCGTCTATGTAAGGTGACGAAGTGATCACAATAGATCCAATTGTCTTACGTCCTCTGTTGGTTTTTTTGCGGATTGTGTTTGGGACTGGAGATATCTCGAAGGGTTAAACAAACTTCTGGGTCGAATCTACATCTTTATCTTGGTGTTGGTCATCTTCATCTTGGTTATCTTCATCTTAATCTTGATCAACAGCTTGAATTCGGCCAGGTGCATTAGCTTCGCATGACGTTTTAGAGCATAAAGGTTCATCAATAGGGGTGTAGAAGCTTTTTTTTGTTTTGACTTCTTGAATGTTAATGGTAATTCGTCTTTTCGCTGCTTTTTGTTCCGCAGCAATTAAGTCAGCTTCGAAAAAAACTTCCCTGTAAATACCAGGGGTGCGAAAACCATGAGCCGCTATTGTATATGTCTGAACTTTTTCGTAAACTCTACCAAATAACTCCATTACCTATATGAAAAAGACTAAGAGCCCGTTGGATTTGACGGTTCCAAATACGAATCTCTCCACTAAAATATACTTTTAATGGCCCCATGAATAATGTATCCAAAGGCTGGAGCTTGTGCGTCGAGTGAGGAGGAAGACATAAAATCTTAACATGGATTTCCCTTGAAAGGTCGATATCGTCGATATTACGAGTGTGGCTGTAATGGCCATTAAGATTTAGCAGGAATGGGGTTTCTTCCGTTGGTTTAGTGTACTGGATCAAGTGACGGAACCACTGGGTGAAAATATGGGACTGTTCCCAACCGAATGGATGTGCAACTCCTACGGACCCAGGAAAAGCTCCCTTCATGAGCTGAATGTTCATATTTTTCCTAGGAAAAATAACCAATGGAGGGAAAAGTTTCCAGCTGCACTTATACAAAAAATAACTGTAATCAGAGCCCCTCTCTGCTGATGTTAATGAAAAAACTTGACGTTTGCCTTTCAGCCCTATAACTTACTTTAGAGAATTGTTACCCCTGATTCGTCTACATTACGTTGTTCGGGGAATAGGGCATTTGCTTTTCAAGGAGGTAAAAAAAGCCTGTAACTCTTTCTTTACAAAAACCTGTAGCTCTTGCAAGTTATGTCCCCGTTGGCTTCCTCATTGACAATTTTGGATGCCGCTTTCAAAACAAATCAATCCAGATGTAGGAAATGGGTGGTTGATTCCATTCCTTATGGCCAACTGATAAGCCATGCGTTTCAGATCTGTCATTGTGAGCCCGTAAAATCTGGACTCCATTTTTGAAATGTAATCAACTAGTAGCTTCTCTATCTCTAGTCCAAAAACACATTTTCTTCCCAGCTTGGTTCCTGCAGCCTTAACTGGTGGAACTGTGTTAATTTGACTCAGACGGAAGAGCGTTGTACAAGGAACTCTACAGGTTTTGGATGCCTTGAGATATCGCATTGTTTTTTTTTCTCACGGCCTGGATACTATGTCCTCTTCCTTGTATTGATTTCTTCCCTTATTGAAAAGACGGTCGCTCAGTTTTTCGTGGTATCCTTAAAAATAAAAACGTGGTGTAAATATGGAATAATAGTATTCCATATTACCAACGACTCACGTCACCAATATTTCAGGTTATATCTAAGCTATCATAATAAAAAACTGATCAAATGCAACGTCATCTTAAACTTTAGTTTATATACAATGGGATCGTAACAAATATTTGGATAAAAACATGCAAATAAAATAATTAGGCTTGCATATTAACTTACATGTTATACTTTTCAGGACGCGAAATTCACATGTGTACACCTCAAGAACCAAAACCCTACTAAAAAGGCGCGGTGTAGATCGCAACAATAAAGATGGCAAACATGCATAAGTTTATCCGGTTTTTTATAGGGGGCAGCATTTGGTTTAGTCAAAACTGGGGTATTCCATATTACATACATATCCCATATTTACACCTTCTCCTCTTCAAAATATGAGAAAATTATTAGAATCTGCGCATACATTTACATAATTTTTAATTAAATGATTTCAATGATTTCCTGCAGAAAATCTTCTAAATTTATGTGTATTTTTTCCGCGGTTAAAACTGCAAAACACATACGAAACACAATAAACTTATCTGAACGACCGAATGAAATTAGCAAAAGAAGATCTATTGAGTGAAGCACTTATCACGGGTCCACAGAATTGATAATAACCAGCATTAATATTAACTCTCTGGCGGCCGCTTTGACGTCGCGAAGGCCAGCAATGTGATGCATACTATTTTTGGAGCATTGTCGGGTAATTTATTTATTTCTGTTAGTAATAATATTTTTTCATACATTTATTCCATAATCGCGACATTTAGTGTTCCAAACAGGTGCAAATCGTGAAGTGCGCCAAGACAAATTACATGTAGTCGCAAGCGTATCTAAAACGCCATTCCAAAGGCGATCGACCAAAAAAAGCCAAGACTTTAACACCGAAGGAACTGAATAAATTTCTTAAATAAACACCGGATCATCCATTTCTTCTGACCAAAGTAAATCATCAAAAACGAAACTTCAAAATATTAAACTAATGTTTTGCACAGGCTGCATTAATCATGGGTTTAATGGGACCTAGATCATTTATGGTGTCTGGTAAATTTTATGAAATTTGTAGAAAATATCTTTCACTGCGACCACCTCATGCCACATCAAACTCTTCATTTTTAAATATCCAGAATGGTAGATGTACCATACAAACAGTTGGCATAAATAAGTTGGCAACTATCGGCAAACAAATTGCGACGTTGCTAAAACTGAAAGCTCCTGAACTTTACACGGGTCATTCATTCCGTCCATCATCGGCAATAATTTGTGTGAACGGAGGTGGTGGAGTTGACGAAGATTACATCGATAGCATAAATAACAAGTTAGAACGTGGAAGAAAAATTGTGGAATCAATTAACAAGAATGTACCATGAAAAGCGTTACCAATATTACTAGTACAACTACCACAGGAAGTACTACTTATAATATGACGGGTAAAAAAAAATACATCTGTAACTTTCAATAACTTAAGTAATTAATATTACTATTCACTATAGTTATCATATTGACAAAAATTAATAATATATGTTATTTAATTCAAATTGCTCTCTTTTCCTGATAGTTGTAGATAATAGTATATTATACACCAAGGTGGTGAAGACTATTATTATCAACCGAGCACCAAAATTATTTCGCGAGGGGCTTTGCCCCGAGCGGAATAAGGTGCGAGGTTTATAAATGTCTTCACCACCGTGGTGTATATACATTTTTTTCCACTACTAGCCAAATTTAAGACAAAAATCAAAAATAAAAAAATATCATAAAAATCATGTACGTATAATTTAATCACACAGCAATAGAATACCATTATTCCTATAGTTCATAATCACGAATATTAAGTGCAACGAATTAACGAAACCAATTATACAATCACATCCAAAAATATCACAAAACGTGGTTTATGTTTTACTTTGAACTTTGAACAATTACAGCGGTAGTGCATTCACAACACTTGGGTACAAAGTGAGCGTTCATAAAACATTTAACATATGCTTCACCATAGAGAAAGTAATATATTATTTGTCTATGTGGGTCAAGGTTAGCTACCAGTTCCAACAAAAGATTGTCAAATTCCACTGGTGATAATGTTGAAGGTAAAAACATTCCTCGATCCTCGTTTTTCTAAAATTAACGGAAAATAAATAGCACATTTCAATGTCAAATTCTGATAGTGTGACACTGACACTGTTTTCGCTCCTCACCCATATATTATGAACGCACTCCTTATGTCATCAGAAATTTTTGGTTGAGCGCGAATTTTGAATTAATGACAGTTTTATTGAATTAATTTTATCTTGTTAGGTAATTTCAAGCAGTAAATGTGTTAAACACAATCTCCTGGGTATACAAAATTATGTTGTACTAGTTTTTGTTAAGCTATTATCCCTGAATTCTCAAAACATTTGAATTTGTCCATTATTGACCTAGGTTAACAATAGAAAAAATTATTAACCACTAATAGAGAAATTCAACTTCTCAGTAGGCTAGATGACACAATAATTGTCAACTTCACAGCTAGTAGTGGAAAAAGTATATTATTCTATTCGCGAATAATGGCTATTACTCGCTCACTGAATGATATATTATCATTCTGTGGAGGAATTACCTTTTAATGTGGTTTATTTGAAAGATATATCATTGTTGTAATTTGTTATAATATAGGTGCAGAATGCTAAAATAAATCTACGATTTCTTCAGAGCAAACTGCTACCCTGTTTTAGACATTTTGTTATGCAAATTGGATCTCTAATTTTCATACGTTCTATTTTGAAATCTTATAATATTTCTCTTTGTTTCCAACATAATGTGAAATTTTTAATACTGGTCTAATAATAAATCTAGAAACGACATTATTCATTCATCAATGGGAACAATAACTCTCAACCAACCATATTAGGAGTACCAGAAGCAACATTTTTATTGAATTGATATTAATTGCTCAAGCACGACATGAATGTTGAATTATATGATGTTTATCTTGAAAGGATTTATTTAAAATGGTTTGCATTGCATTATATAAGTAGTTGCAATGAAGAGTACAGGATATTTGATTACTTTAAGCACCGTATTTGTATGGCAGACCATTTTAAGAAGCAAAGCAAGACAAGAAATATTTGTTTATGTATAGCGCAATTTTTCTCTTAAATTATTTCGGGTAATTGAATAAGTTTATTCATTATTTTGGAGTACTCAATTTTTCTGTAATCTATCTATTATAAGGAAGTTTAAGTTCATCTCAAGTCTCTCTCATTAAGTGAGGAAAATATTACTACTAGAATAAAAAGCATGCGCTGCTTTGTAGAAATGGAGACACGGTGGAAAAAGAATGGATTGAAAATAATTTGTATCCTGCGAAATATTGGGGGGCAATGAATACAGTTAATGAAAAGATATATTTGGTGACTACAAAATAGCAAAAGTGAGGACTGATTCAATCGTAGAATTATAATTTTATGTAAAAATAAAAGGAACGTGGTGAATAGTGTTCGCATAGTAACATTTTATTTTTTATTTCGATAATTTCCGAAATTCAGATCTTAAAAGTGATAATTTTCTTAGTAGAAACGAAAAAGAAAACGATTTTTATCTATTTCAAACATCCTGTATGAGACAACTTGAAAAGGGAAATATTATTATTTTGTTCTAAAATTTTGAAATTTTTGAGATTGGTGGGGGGAGGGATTACACTGAATAAAAGTTGAAGAGCTTAGGCATTTACTTTGAATCCATGTTGTTTGAAAATAAATCAATTGCACTTTTTTTAGTAGAAGGTGGTATTTTATATTTTTTGATACTTTTATTATAGCAATATATGTTTGGAAATTCTAGAAATATTCTTCAAAACAAAATTCGTATTTTAAGTTTTTCCCTGATTTCTTCTATTTTTTTCAATTTCATCTAATTTTTCTGATACAAGTTGCTATGTATAAAACCTTCAATTACTTGAGGAAGGACGTATGAACAAAAAAATTAGGCAACTATTTCGATCACCTCATACTAGAAACTAATCTCATATTTCGAAGTTCTTTCATGTAGTAATAAGTTATTGGAATAGAAATTCTTAATTTCTGCTTTATTTTAAATTACAAACAACTTTCTTCTGTGGCCCACTCTATATATGTCAATTTCTTCTTTGTGTTCGTGCTTGTTTTTTGTATGCTTTTATTTAAAATCTGTTCGATTTGTGTCTGTTGAGTCCACGTTGCCTCTTTCCCTATATATTTTATATTGTGTTGCTTCCATCCATGGTTTCTTCCGTATTTCTATTCGGTGTCAGTCTTTGGGTTTGGATCTTCTTTTTCATTATCGATTTCTGGTATTCCATTTTTTCTTTGATCAAGCTACTGCGATGTTAGGCTGACTTCATTATGTATTCGTCTTTTCCCATATAATTTTTTCATGAATTTTCATTAGCCTCTTTTCCTTTGGAACATTTGCATCCGCTCATCTTTTTTCTGCTTTCTTTGTCCTAAGTGTAGTCGACAAAATTCATTTTATTCAACTAAAACTATTTCTTTATTACTTCACATCTCACTCTAAGTATATTTGCCTTATTTCAGAACCTATTCTTTCTACTCAAATAGAAATAAAGATCCAGTTATTTCAATTTCTCGACTGACTCTACTCTTACCAGAGAGAAAGATAGGACGTCAAGATTTCTTATCGGTTCGGATAAAATATTTCCTTTCGTCTCCACCATCGCGAATAGAAAATTTCTTTTTGCATCAAAATACTTGACATACACTACCCTTATTAGCTCCAAAAAATAATATGGCTTACTTTTTAGTTATAAACATTGACAGAAAAATAATAGACCTAGCTTCTCATTAATCATATCGGTATTTTTCTGATGCCACAATTAAATTAGAGTAGAACAATACATTCATTTTCCTACGTTGGCAATGCTGTGTGAATGGAATTATAAAATTTCCAGTGGCGTACTGCTCTGATTTTTTTCTTTAACTTTTGAGGAAATTCTCAACTTAGAAATAAATATGTGACAGAAATGCTGTAGAAGTACATACTGTTTAAAGATTGTTTTGAATTAAAATTGATTCATTGGCCAGTGAAACAAAACAAATATTGTAAGATTAAGGCATTTCATATTGTTATAATGCATAACGTGCAACTCTGAACGTGATTCAATAAGTAGAAGCATCTATATCGACGACACTGGTTCTTAAAATAGGCAGGTCTAATGCAGATATCAACATACCTACCAAAAGAGAGGATTTGGTTGGAATTATTAAATTTTTTGCAAATATAATACTGACGAACCATGATTTTGAGTTATGATACACTTACGAAGTTAGCAAAAAATTAGTAGGCACTTAAAAAACCGAATAATCATATATTCTATCCCAACACCAATTAATTCAATCGATTTCAATTTATAAGTCGAGGGGTATACGGCTAGATTATTTTCTGAATAACTTGGATTGAAACCATCAACACATAATTTTAGAAATAATAAAATTTGACCATTTGTAGCGTTTTTTCAATGAACAATAAATCATAAATTCAATATTTTGGGTTATAAGTAGGAGAAATCGACTTTTGGAAAGGTCCTTTTGGCAAGTAGAAAATGCGAAAAAATATAATTCCAGCCAGCTTACTAACTGCTGTAGATCGGTTACAGTGGTTAGTCATTTTGCTTTCTTAATTCCAATTCTCTGTGGTGCTTCTTTGGTTTGAAAATTGATTGTTGCCTATTGGACAACTTTTGTACCAGCTAGTAGATTCAGATTATTCCAAAAAGGATTGGGAGCCAAGAATAATCTGTATATTTTAATATTATGGCCTCTTTGGCTGAGAAGCTTTTTAGATAATCTTACATGACACATTTTTGTCTCTGTAGTATTTCGAACTAACCATTTGCTGTCCTTGAACTATTCATCGCGTCCCTGTGCTGTTTTACTGGGATTATATTATAGTCAACAAAAAAGATATACTCCCAAATAAAGAAAATGTTTTTTACATTCTACCTGCAGAGTTTCCTTTATGGTTGACGTCTTCGTTGAAGTAACTTATCGGGTAGAAAGTGGCTTCTTCACCTCCCCACGCTGATTCAACGGCTATTAAGCGGTAGAGTTTTTCTGAAATCCCTCGGGAGTATTCTAGTTCCCCAACTCAACTGTTTACGGATGTTCTTCAAGATTCAATGCAGAAGAACTTTGTTTTGATTAGGTTTTCTTTGGAGAATTCTGCACTTCTCATTTCATGTATCTCTGGCTTCTTCTTCTTCTAGTGCCTATCCGGTCCGGATGTTGGCGATCATTCTGGCTATTATGATTTTATTTGCTGCTGCACGGAATAGTCCTGTAGTAGTTGTTGAAAACCATGTCCTGAGATTTTTGAGCCATGAATTTCTCCGTCGTCCTGGGCCACGTTTACTAGGGATCTTCCCTTGCAAGATATTTTGTAATAGAGTGAACCTTTCCTCATTTCGTATTATATGACCGAAATATTCTAGCTTGCGGATCTTTATCGTTTTTATTAATTCGGTGTCTTTCTGCATTTTTCTGCAGACCTCTACGTTGGACACATGGTCTGTCCATGAGATTCTTAATATTCTACGATAGAGCCACATTTCAAAGCTTTCGAGTTTTTTTGTTGTTGCGTCGGTCAAGGTCCATGATTCGACCCCGTACAGTAAGACGGAGAAAACGTAGCAGCGAAGGAGTCTTATTTTGGTAGTTAACGTCAGAGATCGACTTTTAAAAACTGATGCCATTTTGAGAAATACGGCCCTTGCTTTCTCTATTCTACAGCGGATTTCTTGTGAGTGGTCCCATTGGTCATTGAGTGTAGTTCCTAAATATGTGTATTTACCGACCCTCTCAATTTGTAGCTGATTTAGGGTGAGGTGCTCCTGTGGAATCTGACTTTTGCTGATTACCATGTACTTCGTTTTGTTGACATTTATATCGAGACCGTATTCTAGACTAACTGAATACACTCTGTTCATTAGTTGTTGTAATCCATTGAGGTCTCCAGCCATAATCACTGTATCGTCAGCGTATCTGATGTTGTTTAATCTTTTACCATTTAGTAATATTCCTTCATCTACGTCCTCGAGAGCCTCTCTAAATATGTATTCTGAATAAACATTAAATAATAGAGGGGACAATACGCATCCTTGCCTTACACCTCGTGCGATCTTTATGGCATCTGATTTTTCTCCTTCTACGGACACATACGCTGACTGATCCCAATATAGTCTCGATATTATTTCCAAGTCTCTTCCATCGATCCCAACAGTATTCAATATTTCCACTAGTTTGTGATGTTGTACTCGATCAAAAGCTTTACTGTAGTCTACAAAACAAGCATATACGTCGCAGTTGACGTCTCTACATCTCTGGAATAATACCTGTACACTGAATAGTGCCTCTCTAGTACCTACCGCATCTCGGAAACCGAATTGAGTTTCCGACATATAATCTTCACACTTTTTGTATATTCTTCTGTGAATAATTTTCAGGAATAGTTTCAATAGATGACTCATGAGACTGATAGTTCTATGATCTTCGCATCTCTTTGCTCCTGGTTTCTTTGGTATTATAACAAATTCCGACAATAGCCAATCTTTCGGTAGTTCGCCTTTTTCATAGATGAGATTGAACATCTCTGTTAGTTGTGTGATTCCAGATTCGTCGAAAAGTTTGAGAATTTCAGATCTAAAGTTGTCTGGTCCAGGAGCTCTTCCATCTTTCATTTGTTGCACCGCTGATTGCACTTTATCGACGGTGATGGCAGGACCTGATTTATCTATTATCTGTGGCCGCTGCGGTCTTGCATCTTTAAATAGTTCTGAGATGTAGTTGCTCCATACCTTTATCTTGTCTTGTTTATCTATTACTAGATTTCCTTGTTTGTCGGTCAGTTTACCTATTGTTCTGGGCTTGATCAACCCAGCCGTTTCTTTAACCTTTTTATACATGTTAAAACTATCATACTTTTCCTGTAGGGCTCCTATTTCCTGGCAATCTTCTTGTAATTTCTTTTCTTTGGCATCCTTGATTTTTCTTTGTATTTGCTTGTGAATTGCTGAATATGCGGGTGTATCTTTCATAAGTCGTCTTTGTTCCATCATATGTAGAATTTCGTCTGTCATCCATGTTTTTCTTTTGATGTTTTGATCTGATTTTAAATATTTTTCACTGACGCTTGTAGCAATGTTTTTTATTCTGTCTAATTCAAATTTCACATCATTATTGATATTTGTTTCTTGCAGTTGTTCTGCTAAGTGATGTCTTACTTTTTCCTTCGTGTCCGGGTTTTTTAATTTTCGCATGTCATAACGGTCTGTCTTTGTTGTCTTCTTCACAGCTTTTAGTTTTAGCTTTAAGGTGCCAACTAATGGGTTATGGTCTGACATTATATCTGCCCCAGGATATGTTTTAACAAATGTGAATGCGTTCTGGAATCTCTTATTTACTAACATATAATCAATTTGATTTCTGACTATATGTTCTTTAGAGTCTAGTGGTGATCTCCATGTGTATAACCTTCTTGGTGGTAGTTTAAAAAACGTATTAAGTATTGCCGCTTTTTTGTCTGCTGCGAATATTGCCAATCGATCGCCACGCTCGTTCCTTTCACCTAATCCATGAGGTCCAACATATTCTCCCTCACCTCCGTTGCCTATCTTCGCATTGAAATCGCCCATTATCACCGTTAGGTGGTGTTTGGGAAGTCTACTGTATACATTTGTTATTTCGCTGTAGAATTCTTCAACTTCCTCTATGGTTTTATCAGCTGTGGGAGCATATACCTGTATGATGTTTATCGGAACAGGACTTGCGTTGATTTGTAATAACAAGGTTCTTTCACTTATTGGAGTAAAACTTTTGACGTGTTTTTCTACGTTTTTGTGAACAATAATACCTACTCCATACTGATGAGCATTTGTATTTGTTCCTGAATAGTAGACTTGATGTTCATCTATCAGACATTGCCCTGAACCTGGCCATCTCATCTCACTAATTCCCAAAATTTTTATATTTAATCTGTTCATCTCTTTAATGGCATTATGGACTTTTCCGGCTTGATATAGTGTTTTTACATTCCACGTTGCTATCTTGCAAGGATTTCGCAGGTTGACGACCTGGGAGGCCTTGCAGTCCTTAGTTTTTCCTCCCCTGCCGGATCCTGGATTCCGATATCCATGATCAGTGAAAACTTTTCTATTTGTTGTATTAGCCATGCTGATAATACTAGGGATGCCTCAAGCCTTTAATACGATGGTTTCCCGTTGCCTTTCGTATTCTTATGCCGTTGGCAGTTATCTGCTCATCCGCCTTCGGGGCCAGTTTCCCAACCCCTGGACAAAAGAGTGCCCTGTCTCCAGTAGCTCATCCATCCGTAGCTGTTGGCTATGGAGTGGATCGTTTATCCCGACGATCGGCCGGTGTCGTTTTACCATATCTGGCTACCCTCACTTGGTTTAGCCTGTGGGTCAACACAGTGTACCTGGGTGTGGCGCTTGGAGCCAGCAAGTGAGAGTTGGGTGTCTCGTGAGGACCAGTTATCTGAAACCTCCGCCCGTCTATGACGCTTGGATTGACCGTCTCAGACAAAAGGTACTACCTCTCCGACACAACCCCTACACCCCTCTCTGGCAGTTTTGAAAATTATATCTTTGAATGGATCGAAACTCACATTATATTGAACGTGTTACATTTCCTACACTTTTTTTGCTTCAATATTCCATTTTGTTTCACCACACCTTCTTTATATTATGTTCCGTCTTTCTTCCGCATATTGAACCTCCAGTTTTTCAATACTATAAGCAATTCATCAACTTTGGTATCTTTTTTAAATGGTAGCCTTTTATCTTGCAAATCTCGGAAAACTGTAACCGTATAGAGGCATGAGTTTTTGCAGTGTTAGTTGGAAAACTTTTATGAATTGCCAGATCTATACTTTGACAAGCCATATTAGTAGAATTTGAATTTATTTTCACTAAATCGTTGAATCAATTCAAACGGATTTTCAGAATGATACTATATTGATAATATTTGTGTTTACATATTCCTGGTAGCGCATCCGAACAAGGCATCGAATAAGCCTTCATAGCAAATTTTGCATGAATTTATTTCAAATTTTGACGTGTTTTCATTGCTTTTTGTTTAATTATTGGTATGAATAATCTATCTAAAATGGAGTTTTCAATGATGAAAATCAATATTAGGTCATAAAAACGATTGAGAAATTAATGTATTTACATAGACTGTTGCCAACTTAGTAAGAATCAGTGATAATCGACAGAACGACAGACAATATAGAGGTTAAAAATTTAACCGTGGTTGAACGGGCCTTGGGATCTAATCACTTATTTATACAGATCTGTTTCATGGCGAGGGAAATAATCACTTGTAAACAAACAGATCTACGATAGTAACTACGTATTGATTCGTTATGAATGTGAATGGATGATGCCCTACAGCGTTGTCATGTAGACTAGAATACTTTTATTGTTGAAAACACGTAAACCAACATCGAGCGTAATAAAATTTGTTTATCTTCATATAATATCACATGCCTCCTATCTATTATTTTTTTGCAAATACATGTTACTTTGCATATTAAATATCAGTTTGTTATATATTTTTCGAGCAGTTTTCAGAAAGAAAGCACATTTTGACAACATCGCATGGTGACGGGTAGCGTATAGTTACCCATAATATAATTGCTTTGGCAATTTTAGCTCCAGTATTTAATGTAAATCAGTGGGTACAGGTTGGCAAATTAATTTTGGCAGTCCTAAGTTTGGCAACGTCCGATGCGCCATGATAAAGACGTATGCGGATTGCAAGAGCTCACTTCGCTGGCAGAATTCGTAAGTCTGGTTTCGACAGTAAAGTTCAGAGAAAAGTGTGATTACCGGGGTTGTGCAGTACTAACTTGTTATAGCGACTCTAGAAAGTGAAGTTGTTCCTAAAAAGTTGAGTAAGCAGTGTCGTTAAATAATTATGAACGTCTTAAAGTCAACAATTCCATTAACAAAGGTAAGTTTTATTTATTGCAATAAAACTTTTGAACCAAAGTAATTGTTTAACAAATTTATACTCGATAGTAAATTTTTTGAGTCGATTCTCGTACATAAAATATTTTTTTGTTGAACGATTTAAAAAAGTGATATTAGGGTGAAACAATAGTATATTATTCAACGATCATGTAATGATGTTTATTAATAAACGAGCATTAGCCGGGATACGTAACGAGCCGAAGGCGAGTTTCGTATGGTTTATGTGAGTGTATCATTAACCATTACATGATAGTTGCATACGCTATTTTTTCTACACCCAATAAATAATCAAAAACCATAAATTTCATATTTTCATTGAACACAATAGGTAACAGTAATTATTCGTATTTCTATAAAAAAAATCTACAAAATTGTAATTAATACCTCGGGTATTGGTATTGCTATAGATACAAGAAGACTATAAACAATTTCTTTGTATTTATATTCAACATATAATAATTGTAATTAATTAATTTTTGGGGCAAACTATTTTGAACTGCATCTTCTGCTTTCCCCAATATGTGTGTAGGAGTCGATGGTAATTCTTCTATATCGCTGATATCAGACATTTTGATAAATTATGGAAGTTTAATTGGGTATCTACGAAAATTCAATACGTACTGATTTGGACATCTAAAATAATCACATGGGAACCTAGCATAAACGTCAAATGCAGAGCATGTTTGATTGAAAAATTGTGAGTTTCTATTGATTGAAAATCTTTATCGTAATGAAAAATCTGTATCGTAATGGGTATCATTATGAAACGGATTATGGGCATATAAGTGCATTGTTATAACACGGGTGTAAAAATAGTTATTTGTAAAACAAGTGTCAAAATGACTCGTTTTGTAGTACGAGTGAACTTTGCACAACGAACCGCGAAGCGATGAGTTGTGCAAATCACGAGTGGATGATTATTATTTAAAAAAGAGCTTTCTCGTATATGCTCTTGCGATCTAGTTATATATTATCATGAACAGAATTATTTCTGTAATACAGCTTCACATAAATATCTGGTAATTCATCGCAAAAATTGAACGTTTTGTATACCTATATATTGATCCTATACAATATAAAAATAATCAATTGAAAAATCTTTGATAAATAAACGTTAGCGTACTTCATTCATTAATATTTTTGATATATAAATCATTCTAATTTACCTTAAATATAGTAATTTGCTAGCTAGAACAACGCTAGACCATTTTATTTATAATTTGTGTCAAGGTTAAATTCAAATGTTAAATGAAAATATAACTAAACACAATAACCAACCGTACACTAAAAATATCTATAACAGTGTTCAAAGAGCTTCATTGTGACACTGTAAACAATGTTATATTGAAGTCTCTTTTATACGCGAATGATAAAAAAGTATTTTTTATAATTCGCGTATAAAAGAGACTCCATTATAACATTGTTCACAGTGTCACAATGAAGCTCTTTGAACACTGTAATAATCATTTTTAGAGTACAGTTGGTTATTGTATTTAGTTATATTTTTATTTGACATTTGACTTTAACCTTGACACAGATTATAAATAAAATGGTCTAGCGTTGTTCTAGCTAGCAAATTATTATACTAGAGGTGAATTAGAATGATTTATATATTAAAAATAATAACGAATAAAGTACGCTAACGTTTATTTATCAATGATTTGTCAATTGTTTATTTTTATATTGTATAGGATCAATATATAGGTATATAAAACGTATGATTTTTGGGATAAATTACCAGATATCTATTTTGTTCATGATATAATATAAATAGATCGCAAGAGCATATACGAAGAAGCTCTTTTTTAAACAAATAATCATCCTTTTTTTGCTTAAATAAAAGTTTGTTTACAATTTACACAATTATACGGTTATATTATGTCAAAAGTCAGAAGTGCTGAATATAACCATCTGAGATCTGACCAATTAGGAATCTACAGAATTGCCAACTTAAATTCAAACCACACCTCCTAGTTTAAAAAGAGGGATTATATGAAATTATATTTTATTGAAATAATTAAATGGACGCGAATTACAAAAAAATATTGTGTAAAACTAGTGCCACAATGACTTTGCAATTTTATACACCGTTATGTTATCATGAAAAACAAATCGACGGTATTTTTAGTCCATTTAGAGCAACCTCAATGAGACATTTTTAGTTTTTTTGGCTCATGCGTAAATTTTTCCATCCGTTAAAAAAAGCACCACTTCATGCACTTGTTGCATGAATAACTGAATAACTATTCTGTTTCTGTCTTCTGGAGTATATAGAAGGGCACATGTTTATTTTGTGTAAGATACCTATTTGAATGTTATAGGTTTTTTCCTTATAATTATACTAATTTCATACCAATCTCTAATACGTTTTGGTTTCATTATTTGTGTTGAACCATCTTCTGATTTCAGTTACAATTGCGGTTTGGTCATATTAAAATATGTTTGAACCAAAATCTAAAAATCGTTTGAAACAACTAATGAACTGAAACGTAATATAGTATTTTTGAATTTAATACTTCTTTGAAATCGCCGAAAACCACGACAAAAATTTCGATTTCATAGAATGGTCACTGAAAACTAATTTAACTACTTCCTTATTTTATTTATATAAAAATAGTCATGAGTAAAACTAAGTTAGCAAAAGAACGCTTTCCCGCATTAAAAAAGAAGCTCTGACAGAAAGTAATGCTGACACTGATGTGCTTACTAAAAAACAAAGAACGTTCAGTATCCGTATGGATCGATTCGACAAAACTGTGCTTAGAAGGTGCATAATAAATTATCACATATCCGAGAAAAATGTACCCACGTTAAGAAATGTACACCAAACAAATACATGCTTTGGGCTTTCGTTGGACCAACATGAAGAACAACAGAAGATTGTTAATGGATCGTCATGAAATCAGATATTTACGCCTACTATGTTTAATAAACATAAAAAAGTGCAGAGAACAGAACAAACCTATTATTTATATGGAAGAAACATACATACATTTATGTCACACGCGCCTTGAAGGAGTAACGAAGGATTGAGAAAACCCGTTTCAAAAGGTAATAACTTCATCATTATGTATGCAGGGAGTGAAAATGGTTTTATAACTAATGCTGGTATTATGTGCAACTCCTAGTCAAAAACAGGAAATTATCATAATGAAATGGCGTAGGAAGATTATGAGAAGTGGGAACAAGGAAAACTTATTCCAAACCTACCAATAAACGCTGTTAAGATAATTAATAACGCCCCATATCACAATGTTCTAAATGAAAAATGACCTACGACTGCTTGGACTAAGCAATAATTAAAAAACTGGCTTTCTGAAAAAAACATATATTACAGTGAGCAAATGTTAAAACCGGATCTAAATAACGTTGCAAAAATGTACAAACAGCAATATAAAACATATTTAATCGATGAATTGTTTATTCGACATGGATTGCAAGTCACCCCGACTTAAATCCGATCGAAAGTGTTTCGGCGGCACTTAAAGAATATGTGGCCAAATGAAATTCTACCTTCAATTTCAAAGAATTCTGTAATGAATTTTTGGACTCATTTTCTGCAAATGATTGGAAAGTCAGAGGTGACCATGGTAAAAAGATTGAAGATGAATTTATGAACAATGAACGACTTTTAGATACTGTTGTAGATAATATAATTATAATTTGGCCATAGAATGAGATAGCGAGGATGATGAGGTTGATATAGAAAGTAATTTTGAAGAATCATTTGTAGATGCACATCATTATTTTAATGTTGATGATCCCTGTACATCTAAAACATATTTTTCACAATAGTGTTTGTTCGTAGGTGGCATGACTGAATACATTGAACGCAACGAATGTAGAAATATAAATAGGTGTTATAAAATTGTAGATATTAGAGATGAATTACACTAGAGTAATATAATATTTGTAGCACATCTGTACATAGTACTAAATAAACAATAATTGATGGCACCCAGAACCAAGATTTTTTTGTTTTGCCAGTCCTTACTCTGTAAAAAGTGTGAAGAGATGTTCTAGATTCATAGTAAATATTTGCAAAAAACCCAAAAATTTATATATGGAAGTAAAAATATCTATCACCAAAAAGGTTTAATATTCTATTTACAATAATAGTATACTTATTACACCATCTCTAAGGCGATTACCCCAATTTGTATTTCAAATTTTATGTATAAACCCAAATTTTACATTATGATCTACTGCATATTATTAAGAATATCAATTCTAGAAAGCTTAACAGGTAGGTATGTTATTAACTATTAACAACCCTTATCATATTGTACGTTTTATCTACAAAATCTACCTGACTTCCAATTTATATACAAATAAACCTCAATCTCGAATATTATGAAGGTACCCCTTAGAAGACACTAATTTGTAGTAAAGGTGAAAGCTCATGCCTCCTGTAATCTATTTATTATTTATTATTTACATCACATAAAATAATAAAGGGCAATTATAGAATTCCCCGGAGAGTTTTTGAAGCAATAAATGATTATCTCTGTACAATAAAAACCCCAATTTTCGTATAAAAGTCTGATGGTTTTTATTTCCTTATTCATTCAAATAATAATAAAGAACACATTAATGTTATTTTGTTCTGTAAACTCGATTTTATATAGCATTATACATGTGCCACAACTTGATATTTTCAAATCCAAATTCGAAATATTGTGTTACCCTCGTACGCATTATCAGCCTCACAACCTTTGAAAATTTTCATGCGTAATGTACGTCGCCTGCTCTGCCCGGTAACGTTCACAACGTTGTCAAGTTGTATGGCTTTCTCGCGCATCGTCAACTGCCAAAATTAATTTGCCAACCTGTATATATTTTTCTAAATCATTGGTTAGGACAGAGGCGTGAAAACTATCGAATACAACTGTCCCATATAGCTTTAAATCTGTGACCGATTGTCTTTAACTCCCAATAATCCGTTACTATATCAGAATGCAATTATTAGAATTTTCTTGGCACATGTTTTGATTTGTGTAACTATATATTTTTACATGTATGGTTATTCAGGCAACAAAAAATAGCTTTATAAATAAAGTCAGAATAAGAAGTCAAAAAGCTCAAACAGTTATTTTTGAAATGTAAATGGGTATTTTACATGATGTTCGAGTTTAAGAGGAACCAAAAGAAGTAATACAGTCACACTATCCTGAGACAAAACTAGAAAGTGGAAACGGTAATATGTTAGAATATCCCAGACGGTCCAAGACTATTACCTGAAAAAATAACCCTTCATGCCAATATTCATTGCAAAAATAAATGAATTGGCATTCGTTGTGCAGGAAGAGATTATATTGAGGAATATACTGATAAAGGATGATCACAAGCAATAGGTTCAGATTTATTACAAGTAAGAGGTTCATATTTTCAAAGGAGATATTGAAGATCTGAAGCGTATTTAAGATAAGTGGAAGTAGAAAAGACTCGTCAAGCGTTAGAAACTGATGAGATAAATGCAAATTTGATGAAGAAAACTAGAAATTGTTAACCAAATGAGGCTACTCCAGATGCAGCAGCAGTTAGCTGAAGCGGAACTAAAAGAGATGAGCATTGATGTGGACTCAATGCTTTATAGCAAAGGAAGAAGTTCTGTATCTGTAAAAGTTGGAAGGGTGGGTAGGACCTCACAGCACTTAGGCCACAATTGGCCTATTGTGCATCCTTCTGAGGTTAAAAACTTCCTTCTAGCTCGTCATCCAGCCTACTTTTTTGAATTAGGCGATAACGTCGCCTGAATTAAGTTCCCTCATAGTGGCATGTGTTAGCCTGTGCTCGCCGAATACATGAAACCTAAGATGAGAGAGTGCCTGACATTCGCAAAGAATGTACTCGACAGTCTCATCTTCTTGCTCACATCCTTTACAAAGTGGGGTGTCAGAGAGGCCCAGTCTTTGGAGGTGTTTTCGTAGGTGGCAGTGACCAGTCAGAATACCCGTGGCTGTTCGTTGGTTCCGCCTGTTCATAGTCACGTAATATTTGGCTACTTTAGGGTCCGGATATTGTAGCAGTTCCTTAGCAAGCCTGCAGCCTTCTGCGTCGTCCCATCTACCCTTAAACTTATTAAGAGAGTGTTCTTATATTAGGTCGGCCGTCGCTGACGCCGATACACCAATGAAAGTGCCAGGTCTCAAAAGTTTTTGGGAGGCTGCCTTCCTGGCTAGCGAGTCTGCAATACGGTTTCCTTTCGATTTCTTATGGCCCTTAATCCAGCCTAAAGTGATCGTGTTGTTGTTACAGGCTTCGATTAAGGCCATGTGGCATTCTAGTACTAGGCCTGATGTAATACGTGGTCTGTTCAGGGCTAGTAGTGTTTGTCTACTTTCTGTAAGGAGGTATATATTATTATCTGTGGTTTTCCTTTTGGTAATCTCTTTAGCAGCGATGCAAATAGCAGTGAGCTCTGTTTGAGCAACACCTGCATTGCAGCCCATTACCCATTTTATGTTCAGATTCAGGGATCTGGAGAAAATTCCACATCCTGAGCCCACATTTGATTTAGACCCATCTGTGAAGATGCGGATTGCGTCTTCTTCCGTTGGGTCTTGTACGTTGTTTTTAATGATTACCTTGTAGGGCATGTGGAAGGCATATCGCGGTGGAATCGAGTCCGTATTGGCCTGCACCAGCGGGACCTCCCTGAGGGCCTCATGCCACAAGGTTCGTCTCAGTTTACCGGATCCTACATCAGGTTGTATACCGGTAGAGCGTAGACGTGTCATGGTCATCAAAACAACATCCTTGATGTATATGTCAAGGGGAGTGAGACCGAGAATTACCTCCATAGCCCTTGTTGGTATGGTACTCATGCCTCCTGTAGTCTTGAGGCATGCTGTTCTTTGGATTTGATCTAGTATACGGACGACTGTCAGCTGGTTCGCTTCAGATCCTCAGGCAATCGCGCCGTACGTTAGTATAGGTCTGATGATGGCTGTGTAGATCCAGGCAGCAACCCTAGGTGACATTCCCCAGGTGCGGCCGATGGTTCTACGACACAGCTCATAAGAAATATATATATGCTTTTTAAACTCTGTTTTCTAAGTGAGAGTTCCACGTCAACTTAGTGTCAAAGGTGACCCCTAAATATTTCACCTCCGAAGAGAAATTAAGTTTGGTATCTAGGAGCTTTGGGGCTTGATGTTTTGCAAGCTTCCTTTTTTTCGTGAAAAGAACCACCTCCGTCTATTTTGGATTTATTGACAGCGAATGGTCTCTGCACCATTGTTTTATGATATTGAGGGCCTCTTGCATTATAGAGCAGAGTGTCTCATCGAATCTTCCTGTTAGCAGAATCACTAGGTCATCTGCATATGCTATTTTGTAGAAGTTGGTTTTAGTGAGGTGGATGACCAAGGAGTCTAAGACCATGTTCCACAGTAGTGGCGAGAGCACCCCTCCCTGTGGACAACCTTTTACAACCAAGCCCCTGATGGTTACATCATCCACACTGATTTTTATTGCTCTTTCTGAGAGCATGTTATATATCCAGCCTTCTATGGTTTGAGGAATATTTTTGTTGGAAACTGCATTCGTTATTTTAGGAAAAGAGGTTCTATCAAATGCTTCTTCTATGTCTATAAATACACCTAGGGTGGACTCCTTATTTTCCAACGATCTCTCGATGCGGCCCGATACGAGATAAAGAGCCGAATCGGTGGATTTCCCTGGAGTGTATGCATGTTGATTTGGATGCAGTGAATTTCGTGTTTTCACCACATCTCTTATGTATCGTTCGCACAGCCTCTCCAAAGTCTTCATTGAAAACGATGTGAGGCTAATGGCTCGATATGCTGTTGGGATGGAATGGTCCATTCTTCCTGGTTTTGGTATGAACACGACTTTGAGTTCTCTCCAACCTTTTGGAATATAACTCAGTGCCAGTGAGGATCTGAAAGGAAGAAGTTTGATGGATATTCAAAGTATGATCAAACAAAAGAAGCGTTATGAAATATGCAGTTGAATAGAAAACTCTATATACACCAATTCTCCAATCAGTGATGCTGAAAAAATTGATGAAAACAATAAAGATGAAGGCAATAATTTTTATCAAAGCTGTGTAATGTCATTGCTGAAACAGTTTCAAAATCCAGTGATGGTAATGTGCCACCAGATTTACTAAGTCGACAAATAATGGACAGGGACTTTCCAATATTCGAAGGCAAACCAGAAACTTCGACATTATTTATAAGTCATTTCAATAGTGAAGTACCAATATGTCATTACATTGACGATGAAAAGCTATTGAAATCAAAGAAATGTTCAAAAGGTGAAGCATTAGAGGCAGTTTGAAGTTCATTGATCTATTATAAAAATGTTTAATTTATCATTGATACCTTCCAAATGAGGGATGTTCGGTCTGGCATAATAATTCGCGAATGAGCAACATCAAATATTTGCCATTTATAGAAAAGGTGCTCTTAATGCTTTCATAAGATTTGCATATAAGGTCAACAATTTTGTAGTGCCGCTAGAGCCGTTAGAGGCAGAAACCCAATTACAGAATCCTTTTCGTCTGTATTAAATGGTGATATAAATATCTAATAGAATTAACCTGCAGAAGAAACAAGTTGTATTCTTGCATGAATAGTTATTCAGTCAACAAAAATAGTTGAAATAGTTAAAAATCAATAAAGGTCACCTGTGAGACATCCTGAAAAATATCCAATAATAAGATTGATCACTTGAGTACACTACGGCGGCGGTATTGTGCTAACAAACCCAAATTTCTTCAAAAATGACCAAAACTGTGTTACTTCAAGATCCATAGCCCCCGCCGTCCTGGCTCTAGTGAGAAGAAAATCAGTTAGGTTTTCATTTGTGAAACGCCATGAATAATTTATAATCATAAAACTGTTCACTTGTGTACACTCCGAAAGCTGTATCGTGCGAACAAACCGTAATTTCTCCAAAAATGACGAAAACGTGGTAGGTCACGAACTATAGCACCCGTTGTACTGGCTCTGGTCAGCTGGAAATCAATAGGGTTTATATGTAGGATGTCCTGGACCATATTCAATCATTAAATTGCTGACTTTTCGTTTTTATTGCTAAAAAAACTGAAAAAATACTAAATAGAATCCAATACTGCAAATTTTCTTTGGGTATTCCATATTGGATACGATTGGGCGGAAAAGTAAAACTGAAATAGTTATTTATAAAATACAAAAGGTTATTCGACAACGCTTCGCATTACGCTCTGTATACAATTACAGTGTTTATCTATAAATAGTTAGCGCATTATATCTAACTCTCAGTAATTATTAACAAGACATAATTACCCATTGAAGGGATTCTGCGGTAAACAATTTTAAAGTATTGTTATTTGTACAGAAAACTAATTATAAAATAAGTTTCTTGTTTCAAACTTCAAACTTTTTCCCTGACAACTTGAAATTCTCCATTAAACGATTAAGTCAACTTAAATATATCGGAACAAACACTATATTCCATTAAACTGACGATATTAACTTGGCAACGTCGCTCCAGGATTCAATTAGACCAACAACCAGAGAAGGAAAGTTTACTTCGATTCGGCCTTTTCTTATCACTGGATATATAAGATTAAGTTCTCCAGTTATATCACTAATTGAAACTGGACTCGATGTTCTCTTATCTTATCTTTATACCTAATCATCTAGGGCACGACACTCGCATTGCTGTGCAGGGATTTCGACGCCGCTGTTCGTTGCCCAGCTAAGGACCTAAATAATGGCCTTCACGAAGGTATCATAAAAGTTGTGTCTTATAATGTGTGTGTTCAAAAGATAAAGGGATTAGAACAAATAATTAGGAATAAATAAATATACTGTGTTATCTTGAGGATTGGTTGAATTCTTCAATGCTAGAATCGATAAAAAAAATTATAGTTTTATATTAGTATTGATTGAGACTAATTGTGATATGATTCATTCTATAGGTTGGAGCAGATATATGTATGTTCGAGACTACTGTCAGTTTGACGGTCTGGGTTGGGTTTATTGTAGTAATAGCTGGTTTCGCCTAAGATTTCGTCCACGTTTCTCCAAAAGGAATCGTCGTTCCAAAATGGTTGTAATTCTTTAGTATGGATTTCAATTCGTGAGAGGCAATCTGCGTTACTGTTCGATTTTTCGGATCGATAAATTATTTGATAATCATACTCTTCGAGTTTTATTTTCCAACGTAAGAGTTTCGAATTTGGTTCTTTTAGTGAATTTGAACAGACTAATGATTTGTGGCCCGTTATAATATTAGATCTTCCACCATATAAGTACGGTCTGAAGTACTTGGTTGCCCATACTATAGCTAAAAGCTCCTTCTCTATCGTTGAGTATGATTGTTCAGAATCCTTCAAAGTACGTGTTGCATATGCTACGGGGAGATCCTGACCTATAGGGCCTTGAGATAGGATTGCTCCTAAAGCTACATTTGATGCATCTGTTGTAAGATTATATGGTTTCGAGAAATATGGTTTCGAGAAATCGGGATACTGCAGAATAGGATCGTTTATCAATAAATTCTTACAAGTCTCGAAGCAGGTAATGTACTCGTCATTTAATTCAATTTTCGCCCCTTTTTTAAGGCACTTTGTTAAGGGTTTTGCAATTTTGGCGTATATTTTGTCTGGGTTTGGTTTAACACCGTCAGGTGTTACTATGTGGCACAAGTAAGCAACTTCCTTCCTTAAAATTTCTGATTTGCCCAGCTGGACCTTGAAATTTGCTTCTCTAAGTCGTTGAAACACTGTTCGCAGGCGTTCCAAGTGTTCCCGAAGGGAAGTCGAGAATATTATGATATCATCGAGGTAAACCAAACACATTTCGTTTTGAATACCTCGTAATATGTTATCTGCCACTCTTTGAAAGGTGGCAGGTGCCGATTTGAGACCATAAGGCATACGGAGAAATTCGTAATGTCCGTTTTCTGTATTAAATGCTGTTTTTTCGATATATTTTTCTTCCATATCGATCTGATGGAAGCCGCTATTGTCGGAAAATATTGACAATTTCCTAATTTCACTAAAATATCGTGTATATTGGGCAGAGGATAACGATCATCTATTGTTTTTTCATTAAGTTTTCTGTAGTCGATAACTACTCTCCATTTTTGTTTGCCGCTGGCATATTTCTTCCTACTTACCATACAAATTGGCGGTGTCCATGGCGAGTTCGATTGGCGAATTATATCAGAGTCCAGCATGTTTTGTATCTGATTAGCGACCTCTTGTCTATGTATAAAAGGATATCTGTAAGTTTTCGTGTAGACCGGTATTCAATCAGTCGTTCGTATTTGATGTCGAATTTTACTAGTAAATGTCAATGGTTCGTTTTCTTTGTAAAAAATGTCGTCATAATCATCACAAAGCTCGAGGATTTTCCGTTATTCCTCTCCGTTCATGTGTTCGAATTTTTGGCATTACTGAATTTTTATCAGAATATTCAAAGTTATTAATTTCAAAATTATTGTTTTCTAAGTAATTTCATGGAAACTTTCAACTGAAACAGGTTCTAAAAAATCTAAAATTGAAGAGTTCTTAGATTTGTCTAAAATTGTAGTTAAAGCATAACCGTATTTTGCTGTACTATGACTTTGTGGAATTTCACAATCGTCCATTTTTTTATAAGGAATAATTATATCTCCTTGAAAAACACTAGTTTTTATTTTTATTACTTGCTGTGTTCTAGGAGCTACTGTAACGAGATTTGAATCATGCGACGTTTTGTGATAACACAATTTTATTTTAGTAAAAGGTCTAATAAGATATCCTGTTTTGAAATCAACATTACCTTGAAGTATCTAGACCTATAAGGCCGTTAAAAACGTTGTGAGATTTAAAGAGGAAAAATTCCAAATTTGTTGGGTTTGGCAATTTGAATATGTTTGAGGCTTGTATGTCAGCGCGGTATTTATGGGAAGATTGCTGAAATACCGTTGTGACTACAAAAGGATCATTATTGATTGCATTTGGGTATAATTCAAAAGCAATTTTGGGGTCTATGAAAGACCTACTCGAACCAGAGTCGATGAAGAATTTTAGATTATGTTCAGGTAGAACTACATAGGGCAGTTCGTTAGATTTAACATCGTTAAGTGAAATAATTTCGGGGCTGAAGCAACTGGGTTTATTTTGTGAGGTATGTTCCAAGGCACTTACTGGAAATTTAGGCCATCGTCGAGTGGCTCTGTTGTATAACCATTATTTTTATCATCGGGGTATGATAACTGGTAGGAATGGTCATGATTGTCTTGTGATTCTACATTATAGAGTTCTTCAGATATAAAATTGGGACGATCATTTGGAGGCCTATTATTTGTAGTCGGGAATTGTCTGTTGAACTGATTGGGCTGATTTGTATTCCTAGTTGACATCGACATGGGCGATGGTTTAGGGAATCTATTATTATTTGGATTGCGTCTGAACACATTGATATTCGAATTTGGTTGTCTAAAGACTTGAGAGTTGCTAGAAAAATTGTGTTGCATTTGTCGGGGTTGTATTTGGTATAGGTTGAGAAAGAAAGTTATTTGTTTGTCTGGTAAACATGTGATTTTGAGTATGCGAATTAAATGAAGATTGATTGCGTGTTTGCATTGATCGATGATTCAATCTGTTACTATTATTGGCAAATTGTCTCGGGAAATTCCTATTCGATGCATTATGAAGATAATGGGCATTTTCTTCTTGAATAACGTATTGCATAGCCTCTATCAAAGAAGCGGGCTTCATGCATCGGATGGTGGTTCCTAGGGGTTCTCTTAACCCGAAGAGAAATGTTTTAAGGGCTAAATTTTGATATAAGGTATTTTTAAGAAATCTATCAGCCTCTGTATTCTCGTGGATATTAACATAGCTACAAATTGAATTTAGAATATGTAAGCATCTATCATAGAACGAATGAGAAGACTCGTTTGAATTTTGTTTGAGCATTACGAGATCTCTATTCGAGCAAACTTCGTCTCTTTGGTCTGAGAAATTATTAGTTAAATCGTTTTTAAATTCGACCCATGTATTACGAGAGTGGATATTTATTATAATCTTAGCGTTTCCTTCGATTTTGGATAATATAGAATTCAACAAATAAATATTTTAAAATTTATTGTGGTTTTCGAAATGAGCAATAATGGATTGGATTACAGAAATAAATCTGTTTAAGTCGTTAGGGTTACCATCAAATTCTGGAATGCATTTAATATATCCCCATTCAAATTGTGCTTGTGCCATTTTTGATTCTAATTGATCGTTATTTACGATTGGTTGCGTTATAAGGTTCGATGAATGAATACTACTTAGGTTATTTATTCTTAAGGTATTTGATTATTCAGATTTATGCTTGAATTTTGTTTTATCTTTTGAATTTGATGCAGTAGAAAGAGAACCAACACTCAATTTACTACATGCAGTTTGAATTTCGTCCAAAAGATTATTTGAATTCATAAATTGTACTTACAAAATAATCAATGCGACTTTGATCATGTTTTTCTTAACTATAAGGAGTAGGTAACCCTTACAGTATTCAGGCGATATGGGTACTAACTCTCGAAATTCGGAATGGTCTAGAACAGGTATCCAATAGACTGATGAATGATTCCAAAACTGGTACTTCACTGAACACAGGCCGGTTTTTATCACTTTAAACTTATTTGCAAAGTTCGATTTGTCGGTAAATCGTTAAAACGAATATCGGATGCTCAATACGCACGACCCGAACAATCCTACTGACTGCGCCAAAAATGTACTTTATTTCGTAAATCTGTTTTCTAAAAACTACAAACTAACTTTACCGACAATATTCGTTCGGTTCTAACTGCTGACTGGCTGATTCTTGAAAGAAAATAAATTTATATATAAACCTAAAAATACAACTCAAGCAAATCACAATATCATAATATTATTACTGATATGCGGGTGAGGGTGATATAATTTGTATATAAAATAATGATGTAATAGGTATTCATATTATAGGGATCGTAATAACGATCATTATGGTACTAGCCCTGAATATTATCAGGCGAGGCGTGTACCATAATGTGTGTTTATGATCCCAATAACATACAAAATTCAATATTTCTCTAAAAGTAGATTTCTATACCTAACATAGTAAATTACATCAATATATGTATAAGTAAATTGCTTTTTGCCACAAGTGGTACGTAAAGTATATAATTACATAACATAAATTTGCTTCGTACAATGATTGTGTTGGTAATACTGTTATAATTATAGTAGGATTTGTATTAATATGTTAATATCAATAGAATATTTGCACGTTTTCCACTTTATGATATCCTGTTAGCGAAAAAGAATAATACACTGAATTTATATGTATTTTGTCTCTTTCTAACACATTGACGGTGAAACGTATGTTCCCTCGTAATGTTCCCAACACTGTATATATATGACTATACATTCCCATGGGAATTGTAGTCACACCCAGTGGGTATCTTGTCGATCCATTTATCATGGGGGATCAGTCCATTATAGTCTTTTTTCCTATACCTGGATATTGTGATTTGGCTTAGTTTTTTCTACGATTTTTCACCACAACTATCTACCTTTTACTTTATTTTTCGCTTCCTTAATATTCATGATATTTAGATCCGCGTTTACTTGGTCTTCCCATCTTGATTTTGGTGTTCCCTTTGCTCTGTCTACAACTGGTATCAATTCTGTTATTTTTCTTAGTATTTCATCTCCACTTTTTCTATAAATGTGGCCGTACCATCCCAGTCTGTGTGCTTTTATAAATTTTACAATATCTTCTCCATTATTTTTTTGCAAAATTTCATAATTTGTATTTGTAGCAGCAAATATGATGACTGACATTACTTGCTTCTCTACACTTTCTACATCCTTGAAAATCGAAACAACATGTGCAGTTGTAGACAAAATTACACAACCTTTACCACAAAATTTCATTGAGGAAACAAAATTGCAAATTCCTCCTCATATGAAATGTAACTTGGCAGATTTGAAATTCGGGACACCCGCTCCCATCGATGTGTTCTTAGGAAGCGATATTCACATTTCACTTTTAAAACCAGGCATTTTCAAATTAGGCAAGAATTCCCCCACATTCATCAGTACTCATCTGGGATGTTATTTCCGGTGTAGTTCCGCCTCAGTGTTAATCTTATGATACGCGGAAAAAAATTGACGATTTTCATCTAAACAATTCAGAAATGATTATTTGTAAAACAAGTGTCACAATGACTCGTTTTGTAGTACGAGTGAAGTTTGCACAACAAACCGCGAAGCGGTGAGTTGTGCAAATCACCAGTACTACAGAGAGTCATTGTGGCACAAGTTTTACACAATATTTTTTATAAATCGAATTTATTTAATTATTTAAATGAAATAGAATTTCATATAATCCCTGTTTTAAACTAGGAGGAGTGGTTTGAATTTGAGTTGGCAATTCTGTAGATTCCTAATTGGTCAGATCACAGATGGATTTATTCAGCTCTTCTGACTTTTGACATATTATAACCGAATAATTGTGTAAATTGTAAACGAACCTTTCATTTAAGCAAAAAGAGGATATTATTTGTTTAAAAAGAGTTTCTTCGTATATGCTCTTGCGATCTATTTATATTATATCATGAACAGAATTATTTCTGTAATACATCTTCACATAGATATCTGGTAATTTATCTCAAAAATCGAACGTTTTGTATACCTATAAATTGACCCTATACAATATAAAAATAAACAATTGACAAATCATTGAAAAATAAACGTTAACGTACTTTATTCATTATTATTAATATATAAATCATTTTAATTCAACTTTAGTATAATAATTTGCTAGTTAGAACAAAGCTAGACCATTTTATTTATAATTTGTGTCAAGGTTTAAGTCAAATGTCAAATAAAAATATAACTAAATTCAATAACCAACTGTACACTAAAAATTACTATAACAGTGTCCAAAGAGCTTCATTGTGACACTGTAAACAATGTTATAATGAAGTCTCTTTTATACGTGAATTATAAAAAGGTACATAGCAACACATATTTTATATAGCAACAGCAATGATAACGTGATTTATGGTGGTCCATGGAATCAATCACTTCCACGTCACACATACTTAGGCTAACTTTTCTGTCCACACTATTATGGTCGATATTTAACATTATTCCTATTATCTTTCGGTAGATATTATTATGTATACAACTTAAGGTCTAATCCACAATAATAATTGAAAAATACGATTTAATTATTACCTATAACATACGATTAGAAAAGAAATATTAAAAATTGTGAGTTACATTCGTTATAAAAAATTTTCATTCCAATTTTATTTTTCTAAACACACTGTGAAAACAATAGGAGAAAAAATTACGTGTTCCACATGGCAAAGAATCAGATTTACTGCATTGGCTAGCCGCGGCAGTAGATTTGTTACTTCCCTGCCTAGTTAAACAAATAACCATTTTTATTCTATTTTTAAAATTAAATAAATTTTTAAATGACATTAAAGAGGTAGTTCAAGTAGTTTAGTCTTACAATTACTGTGTATTTTTCGCAATTATTGGCGAAATTTACTTTTCATCAACAGTTGAGAAATATTCTACTTTTACTAACTAGTTACGAATAGTAAAACGTTCCAAAACATCAACGAGTTTCAAAAAGTATCGATTTATATGTCGAAATTCGGATAGTATTCCTAATTGTATATTCCATTTTACCTAAGCTGCTTTGTATATTCCTTTTTACATGTTATACGTTTACACTCAAGATATTTGTGATATATAACCATTCTAAGTAATGCCCTCAATATCTTCGATTATTTATTTCTCGTCTATAATATTTCCGCTATTTTGATTCTTTTATAACTTGAACTTGTCAAACTTGAATGTTTGCATTAACTCAAATCTCTGTACTATGATTCATCATCACACTAATTCTCCAATTTCCGACAATATTGACCCGATACCATCAAATAACTGATCCAGATATAGTTTAGAGTATCTTATATAGATCCTCCTTGCAACTCAGTTTTCGAAATGTTATTATGCAGTAAAACTTCAGTATATTCTCGTAAACTACATACGGTGTATCTACTATTGAATTACAATAAACCATATGAGGAGCGAGAGGAAGTTTTACGATCGATTTTATATCCAGATATAGCAGGATAACTGTATTTATTGTTTAAGTTATAAAAATGGCGATAAATTCCCTATTGGTCCGACTTAGCTTACTTAACGTTACATTTCTGGAAACAAAGTTTCAAGAGCGATTTATTATACCTTGTTGAGGTAGCACTACCGCAAGAAAATCAGGGCTTCAACTTGTACGATGAAAATACGAAAAACAGTGGAAAATTCACTACATACATTAATAAAAACTGTGTCCAATCATGAATATGTCAAACAGGAGCATATTCTCCAAATCACAATGAATATGAGCAGTTTAAACGGAACTTACTCGATGAAAATGTCTCGATTCTTAAATACGGGAAATTTACAAACGTTTCAAAGAATGAATACAAGTGATGGTAGAATAGTATATTATATAAGTATAAATCAAGGGTGGAATAAACAGAATTCTATACGACTAGAAAGATTTGTTCCCTGAGCCGTAGGCAATGGAAACGATTCTAAGAGTGTAGGATTTTGAATTCCACCCGTGTTTAAGACTATACTTTTTCTACGACTATCAAATAAAAAACAAAACAACATATATTGAACTGCTAACTCCTTACCTTAATTTCTGGAGTAGTTGTGGTGAAATCATCACAGCTGTCAGTATCAAACACTGTGAAAGAATGAAGCATTGTAATAGCTACTAAGAAAATAAAATTATATAAATTTATTTACATTTTATGAAGAATTAATCAATTTTAATCTAATGGCGTTACAGTCACAATCATGAGAGTAAAACTAATTAGTTCTTATATGTCCGTTTATACTCGTACAATTATCACAATTCATGGGTATCAGCATGATTACACTGACCTTGAAGTTCCTAACTTTTAATTTTTATGATTATGGTTATGAAGAGTTAAGTGTGCATGCGTCAAAACCAAAGGCGTTGAGCAATGTTGACAAGGAGGCGTCTCTCGGTGGCAGAATGAATTTTATTGGGCCTTTTTTGGATGTTTTCCTGTGATCCGTGATTCATGGTTTATAGCATACTTCATTGATTTGGATGTTGGTTGACTTTATTTACATGAATTTTATACTTATAGCCACAAAATAGGGACCAAGACCGAACTATGGAGGCAGCACTTCTGTCGAAAGTAAAGCGCCCTCCCTGGTTTTAAATAAGAAAAATATTGTGATGTAAACAGTGTAATAAACAACCTATAAAATACAAAAAATGAATAGATCTTTTCATTTTATTTCTCACAAAAAATTGTTGGTATGGAAGATGGGTGTAGGGGATTATCTGATTTTTGATTATTGACAAAATGAGAACTGCAAATACTAGTATTTTCATTTGCTTCCCAATACTTCCGATGTTTTCTGAAATATAATTAAAACTGTTGAAGTGATTCGTTTTGTACAAATGTTTACTTTCTTTCTCTTAATAGTATTCAATTATATGAACTCATTATATAATATTAAAGTCAGCAAACACATAACGAGCTTTTTATTTTATATAATCAATGTAATCGTACAGAAAACAACATTTTATTCCCTCGATAATAATCTTTAATTTATATAAAAAAAATTCAGAACTTTCCTAATAGCTACCAGTTGTAGTATCATCCTGATTATATAAGAAATAAGAGTTGATAAAAAATTTTAAGTAGTGAATAAATAAGTTAAGTAAGTGAACTTACCGTGTGTATGAATTCATCCCACCCGCCAGGATAAACTGTTTTAAATAAATAAGGAAAACGTAGCATTGGTGTCAGAAGTGGGATGATATAAATAAATATCCACGTAAAAATGGCCAAGAGACTAAGTGACCTGAAAGTTACTGAAGAAAAGGCAGAATAGGTGAATCGCGAGGTGGAATCGTCCGGTAAGAAGAGTGAGTTAGTAGAAATAGTTAAAGTGGCACTGGTAAGTGATGGCTCCCATCCCAAAACATTGGTCGGTGCATTGACTGCTGTTCTTCAATATGAAGCAGCCACGAAGGCTTCGGGATATAACAAAGTCAGGACCATCCAAGAAGAAGGCGACGAATACAGACTTGACCAGATCGTCAGTATAATAAAAAGTATGATGGACAAGAAGCCGAGAAATATCAGATGCTGGAATTATGGCGAGCTAGAGCATGTACGCAGTTCGTGTGAGCACCCTAGGCCTACTGCCAACCAAGAACTTCAGTCACAGGAGAACTAGAACGGATCGGCTACGAGGGGGCAGCACCGACCCATGATCGTTCCAGAGACCCTCTCATACTGATAGCTTCTCTCAAATGTCGCAATGATAGTGTGTATGTAGATGGCGAAGTGCATGGCAAGAGATATACTCTGCTGGTAGATACTGGAGCAACCAGAACCATTATACGATCCGAGATAATAAAATCCAAGATGCGCGTACCAACGAAACTGCGACTGCGGACCGCCGCAGGTGAGAGTGCCAACGTTCACAGGGAGACACAAATTCAATTGAGAATTCACGCAGATAAGTTCACGCATACGGTAATCGCAGCTGACATTAAAGAAGACGTGATTCGGGGAATTGTCGTTATGAATCTATATAGTTTTCAATTGGAGTTTAGAAACAGAACAATTAAACTGGGTTCCGAGGAAGTATTCCTTCATCCATATGAAAGTAGCATGGTGTTGGTAGCTGTTCAGGTAGCTACCGTTCTACCTGCACGAATAGTAGCGCGGCTACAGGGAATCATGGAGGAATGTACATCCGTTATAATGGAATCAACGTACCACGACGAAGGAGTTGGTAAAAGGAATACTAATTGGAAGAGGATTGGATACGTCGACGAAGAAGATCCCAGTACGATTGATAAACGCGATCGATTACCCAATTACCGTCAAGAAGGAAATCAAAATTGGACCTTGCGTACAAGTGACGTCTATAGTTCATCAAACAACTACAACTGACAATTCTAATGTCAAATTTGAACAAATGTTATCAGTAGCTGGTCAATTTTTGAATAGAGCTGAAAAAAGAAGAATATCTCTTGTAGTATGAGACCTATTCGTACCGAAAGGAGGAAAGACTGGTAAAACATCAGCCGTCAAACATAAAATCGAAACTGGTGACGCCAATCTAATCAGGCAATCAGCTCGAAGACTACCTCAAGCGAAGAGAGAGGAAGCTGAAAGAATAGTTAGAGAAATGGGAGAAGAAATTGTAATAGAACCATTTACTAGTTCATTGGTGTCTTCAGCAGTGCTCGTCAAGAGAAAGGATGGAACTATGAGATTATGCGTGGATGACCGTCAGCTAAACAACGTGACGAAGAAATACAGCTATCCTCTGCCTCGAATCGAAGATATCCTAGACACTTTGGCCGGCAGCAAACTGTTTTCCACCTTGGACCTGAAGTCTGGTGATTGGCAAGTAGAAACGGACCCAAAAGACAAAGAGAAGACTGCTTCTACCACCGAATCTGCATTATGGCAATTCAACGTTATGCTGATACGTTTCAATTTTGTGGTTGTGCAAATTGAGTTACAGGAGCTTGAAAATATAATTCGTCATGCAATTTAACATCATTTTGACCTACCATGTATATTAGGAAATCCAGTGGCATCTATATTGGGAATAATTTATAATATTGTACAGCCATAAACATTATTACCTTTCCTAATTAACTATACGTCAAGTATTTCTTTCATTTTTCTGGAGCATGTCCCCGTGGTGTTACTCCGAACGCAATACCCCTGATACATATCTTTGTAACGCGATTCTCCGTGATTTGTCTATGCATATATTATTCTGTGATATATACTTGTTGGATATCTCAGCTCTTATTGGTTATTGGAAGCTTTGACATCTCGAGAGCATTCTGATTGGCTGGCTGGTTTGACACGAGAGTTTATGATTCTGCCTGTGAATATAGGGGACATTCATTGTTCGTTGGGTATATCGGAGTGAAGGTGGTTGAATTTATGTCACCATTTTCGGATGAAATAATTGAATATTTCACTCTGTATCAAGGGATGACCGATTGGTGATACACATTTCCCGGGTATTATTAGATATTTTTGGAGTTGTTTGGAGAGTATAGACCTGTGAAAATACCATTTTTTGGGATCAGATAATTCAACCGACAGGTGGTTTTTTTTATGCTGTCATTCCAGTTAATTCTGTACATTGTACATGGAAACCAATCTTGAAGAGGGTATATTGTTTCAGTAGGCCTTTATCACAGTACCTAGGGTAATAACACCTTCAGCCCTATATATTCGGAACTCAAACTGGCCATTTGGGTTCTCTTTCTTTTCTTCTCTTCTTTCCGTTCGTCAATCTCAACTATTGTGGATTTGGTTATGGATTTCATTTTATGGGACAACGTTGAGTCAGAACAACAAACTTGTATGGGGGAAAATTTGGATTGTTGCTGAAGAGTACAATATTGGATCTTATAGCATTCAATAGAAGTAGTAGTTGGTAGCCACCACTGGCAACCATCAAGACACATTGGATTTCACGCAAGTTCAAACTTTGGTTTATGTAAAATACCTTTTTGCGCATAACACTTGTTTATATCTGTCAGTGTAGGCTGTAGATAACTTTTTTTATTACCATAAGCTACTTGTGGTACGCAGTTTACGATACTTGTGTTGATCAAGTATTACAAATACTCTGATCAACATACACTATTCAATTATACCTAATTCACCATTTATACTCACATTGTGGATTGGTGAAAACTACACCCACTGTTGTTAAATTTGTAAACGTTACTGTGGCTATTCAATTTTAACATTCTGAGTTATTTGAGTTGGTGGTAGTAAGCGTATGAGCTCATATGATATTGAGCCATATTGTATTTTCAATATTTACTTTCAAAACTTCACATTTAATTGCATAAACGTTATTTTGTGCCATATATACGTATTGTATATTGTATTGATTTAACCCTATATTGTATTTGGAACTTAAGTATATAGTTTTCTCATTCTACCGGCTAATCGAGTACTCGTTTGAGACATTTCATTTGTATGTAGGTACAGGTTTGTACATATTTATACCCAACGAACAATCCAGACTGTAACATAGGATTTCAATCGGGGGGAATTATAGGATTTTACCAGGGGGGTTTCATAGGATTCTACCAGGGGGGTTTCATAGGATTTTACCAGGGGGGTTTCATAGGATTTTACCAGGGGGGTCTATAGGATTTTACTTGGGGGGAATTAGAGGATTTTACTTAGGGAATATATAGGGTCTTAACCCAGGGATTTATAGGATTTTAAAGTACCATTGGGTACTAGTGCGTACAGCCTGTCAACCTTTTTTTTTGTACAAATTTTAGTAGGATTGAGTTACTACTGGGGAGGGATACATTAGTTTTAAAGGTACGGGATATATATTTTTGGCTTGGGATACTTGTATATATATATATATATATATATATATATATATATATATATATATATATATTTGTAAAAATTTTTGTACATCATTTAATCAAGGGGGGAATTCCACTTACCTATGACAATTTGTGTTTATGACTTATGAGTCATTTTGGACACCTGGGGGAATTTATTGTAATTTTGTGGTACCCTTGTATGTACTAGTTGTATTAGTAGAACCTTGTAGATCGCTTGATATACTTGGCCAATTCATCAAACTTAGACTTGGGTAAGTGACATCTGACTTTTATTTCTCCACCTATTTGGTAGTCTTAGGGTGGGAAAAACTTGTGTAGGTAGTTGTCGGGAGGCAAGATTGCCTGGCGCCCTTTTACATATATTTAGTCTGTGAACAACGGACCCCCCCCCCCCGTCTCCGCAAGAGTTAGAGGCAACGTCTAGAAGCGCACAGTATGCACCGAGTTTTAGGTTCATAGATCTCAGAGTGAATAACGGTAGATGGCAATGCCATTCGGGCTCTGTTCTGTAATGCGCTCGAGATATTTGAAAGACTCATGGCAAATGTCTTGAGAGGGTTGTCTTGGAAGACATGCCTGGTCTATTTGGACGACATCGTAGTATTGGGGAAGACATTTGACAAACACCTGAAGAATTTGGAAGACGTATTAAAACGACTCCAAGCCGCCCATCTCATGTTAAACCCGAAGAAATGTCGGCTACTTCAAAATCGAGTCAACTATCCAGGTCATATAGTGAGCAATGAACGAGTGACGATGGATCCAGAGAAAATTGCTTTCATTCAGCAATGGCCGCGACCAACCGACAAACATCAATGTTGGGGTTTCCTTGGACTTCGCACATATTATAGATTTATCAGGAAGTTTGGAGATATTGCCAAGCCTCTAACTTGACTTACAGAAGGAGCAAGACCTTTCCAATGAACGAAAACTGTCGAACGGCTTTTGAAAACCTTGAAGAGGCATTCAACCACGGCGCTGATATTAGGATGCCCATAACGAGAGGGAGAATTTATTCTTGACCCTGATGCAAGCAACGTTGGAATTGGAGGAGTGCTCTCACAGATCCAAGGAGGGCAAGAAAGAATACTGGGATATTTCGGTAAAATCCTCTCCAAACCAGTACGAAACTACTGCGTCACAAGAAGAGAACTTTTGGCGGGACTGAAGTCTGTGGAACACTTTTACCAGTATCTCTATGGTAGGAAGTTATTAATCTGGACTGATCATACAGCACTCAAGTGGTTGATGCAGTACGAGAATGCCGAGGGTTAGATCGCTAGATGTATTGAACGACTTCAAGAGTACGATTTCAACATCGAACATCGAGCTGGTGTGAGTCACCGAAATACCGACTTCCTGTCCAGACGGCCGTGCCCAACAGACTGCTCCCAATGCAACAAGGCGGAATCTAGGAAAGATGCAGTTTCAAGAACTATTGGAGTCAACGAGAAATGGTCTCCCACCAGGATCAGAGAAGATCAGGAGAATGAGCATCACCTGGAGATGATTCGGCAAATGAAGGAAGAAAATCGGCGACCTATTTGGCACGATATTCACCGACACTCAAGGCGGGCCAGTGTGACTCCGTTGTCCTGGAAGAAGGGCTGTTGGAAAAAGTCCTTGAAAATGATGATGGTTCCGAGATGGAGAGACAGCTTGTTATCCCGAGAGCGAGAGTAGCTGAGGTTCTTAAGAAGTACCGCGACCGTCCATTGGGAGGTCATCTGGGACAGAACAAAACCCTTCAGCGTGTTTGTGGAAGGTTTTATTGGATGAACAGCTCCTACGATGGGAAGGACTGATGGAAGAGATGTACGACTTGTGCTACGAGTAATGGACCACATCGCAAGAGAAAAGCACCCATGAAACAATATAATGTTGGAAGCCCTTTCGAAAGTATTGCTTTATACATCGCTGGACCATTCCCGACAACAGAAACGGATTATGATGGATTATTTCTCAAAGTAGGTGAAAATTAACGCGATACCGAATCAAGAGGCCACAGCTGTCGCGGATGTATATGTGAGAGAATTCATCAGCCGATATGGAGTGCTCTTGGAAGTCCATAGTGACCAGGAAAGAAATTTCGGAAGACATCTATTCCATGAGATTTGCGACAAGATGGGAATGAAGAAGACCAGGACAACAGCAATACATCCACAGTCAGATGGAATGGTCGAGAGAATGAACAGGACTGTTGAAAAATACCTGTCCAAAGTAATTTTCAGACATCAGAGATATTGGGACCAGTATCTTCACCTATTCGCTTTAGCTTTTCGATCTGCCGTCAATGAGTACACGGGTCAAACACCTGCAAAAATCCTTTGGACGTGAAATGAGGTTTCCTTGTGATCTAGAATTTGGCTGCCGACCTGGAGAAGACTTCGTGATTCAATTGAGAAAAAGGTTGGACAATATTCATGAATTAGTTGGAACAAATCTTCAAGTTGCCAGTGACAGAATTAAAACTCAGTACGACACGCAGGCCACAGTAGGAGGTTTTAAAGAAGGGGACAAAGTCTGGTTACAGAACCCGTCGAGGAGGAAAGGATTTTCTCAAAAAAAAAAAAAACCTGTGAAGGTCCATACCTAATGAAGAAAGGGATCAATGATGTTATATATCGCATAAGCAAGATCCCCAACGGAATACCCAAAGTAGTTCATCAAAACCGACTAGCGCCATTCGAAAGAGACCATGATCTAAAGAAAGGAGTAAACCATATTCGAAATGTGTCTGACCCTACCTTCGATGAATGAATGGGCGCGTATGGAGGTACCAGGAAAGTTAGATATGGAGTCACTTCAGAACTACCACAAGTTTTGTTCACTCTCCCAGAAAATTATTCACTGGCAAACAACACCCCCGCTCGTCTCAAGAACGCACGCAGGTTGGCAACCGTCTTTTGAAAGAAGTTCGGGCAATTAGAAAAACTTGAAGACCACATTCCAGCTCCTCGCAAGACACATACTGAAACACAATCCGCGGTACGTCTTCTACGTGGTAACTGAAAGTTAATTTCAAGATCGATCTACCTACCGCGATGTGTGGGAAGAACTTCGAAACCTCCGAGACCATGTGTTTGAATCCAGTGTGAAGAAACTGGCTATGCCCAAAGTAGCGAGTAACCAGTTGGATTGGCGAGTCATCAGGAACATGGTGGAGGTGATCTTCCCAGATAACGGTGTCCAGATAATAATTTGTAGCTACAACCCCCGTTATCAGTATCCGATGAAGACGGTGCTCTGTTATTTCCATAAGATCGGAAAATGTAGATATTGGGCCAGTTGCCGATCCAATCATCCAGTGTCGGCTACACAAAAGTTCCAGGAGGAACTTCCATTTAAGGAGGGGGTAATGTTACAAAATAGCACACTAGTGTAGTCCCTGAATCCAGCTCTGTCTAAGCCATATATGAAAGTAAAAATTTTGACGGATGCGCAGGGATTTTTTTAGATCTGTTCACGATGTTTTGTGACTATCTAGAAAATTCCAGGGAGCCGATAGTTTTTGTGTATGCCGCAATCTAGAATTATCTAGTCAGAAAATCACTAATATATAAAGGACCAACCAGGGGAAAGAGTCAGTTTATAAAGTGAACCCGAACAAGGAAATAGTCTATGTAGTGATGTGTTTATATAAATTATTGTAAGTGAATATACTGTGTATATAATATAAATTAGTGAATAGTGTAGTTAATAAATAAAGTAAGTAAGTGAACCTACCGTGTCTATGAATTTATCCCACCCGTCAAAATAAACTGTTTTAAATGAATAAGAAAAACCTAACAATATGTTGTTGATGGTTATAGTAAATATAATTCAAAATTTCCGTAATTGTTGAGGTCGAAATTCTGCTTTTTCTTGCTATATATAAACATAATTCCTGTTTTCATCACATCACTGCCCCTACTATATCATTTGGGAGGTTATCTTTCCACTTTTTTCTAGGTCCTCCTAGGCTCCTACTGGCGATATGACCGTTGTTATGTTTACGATTTGTGAGATCGAAATTCGATAATTATTTTCATTTCCAGAAAAAGAGCCAAACAGTCTTCTCAAAGTATGTTAGTGAGTTATTATCAAGATAAAAATTATTTGTGATTGTCGTAAGAAGTTTTTGTGTGTATAACTTAATATTAATAATAACCTACCACGCGAGGCCACTCTTTATGTCGGTGAATAGGTGTCGCTGACATTATGTAACATCTGTTGGAACAATTTGGTAACAAAGTAACAGGTACTATCTCAATCACATTTTGGCGAGGTTCCATATGAAGTAATTTCTATAGTTTTCATAATGCATTGCCAACGCTGGTTAGTTTCTACTTTATGGTTACTGCAAAGTTACATACACTATAAAGTTTAATTAATCATAAAAGCTTAGACGGTTCGGTGGCAAAAATGCACTTATGATAAACGTTTAGGTCGGGCTGGCGTAAAATTAAAAGTAGTGATATAAAACTGTGTATTCTAAGAGCGGATGGTCCAGGTGTACGTACTTGAATATTATTCGGAATTAACTCCTTCTCCTTAACTTGAGTAATTATCATAAAGAAAACTAATGTCCCAGATAAATTTACCATAATCTAATAGTGAGAATGACGTATGACGTTATATTATATATCGCTGGAAATATTAGAAACGGCCATATTAAAACTATTAGAGGAAGTATCAAAACGGACAAAACTGAAGTGGCAGATTTGTGTTCTCAGAAACCAAAACAATTACCATTGGCGGCGTGACTATTTAATTTACGAAGTTTCGATAACCTTAATCTGTTTCGATTCCGATTCAATTAAAAAAATAAGAATAAAACAAATGTTATTTCCTACAAAGTTTGAAATGTGATTCTTGTATCAATTGCTATATTGATAAATTATGGTCATATAATGTTTTTTATTATTCTAATTGGACAACTGCCGACGTGAAGAAACAATGTCAACTGTAAAATGCAGTCTTATAATGGAATAATGAAGATTTAAAACATTTTTGTTTTTGTGACAAGTTTAATTGCCTGAATTTTAGTGCATTATCTATTAATAAACACTATTCACAATGAAAATACTCACAAACATCCATTGTATTGGCAGCAGCGTTGTGTGCACAGTCGGATAATAAATAATTTGATACAAAATGAGACGGATAAGAACACTTCTAGCTACTCTATTCTTAATAGAATTACTCATTTTTCTTGTTCCGTGGTAAATTATTTTAGTGAAATAACATTAACTTTATTAAACATTCTAAAAAGTTGACAAGATTACTATCATCGTCAGAATTACAGACGTGACATTTCATATGATGCCAACCAGATTTTTAATAATTATTTTCCACTAGACTAAAAAAGAACCTACTATGTGATTGACTAAATATGTTTGAATAGAAAAAAGAAGAAGATATTATAGCTAACATATTATTAGCTCTCTGGGGGATATCTTTTTCCGATTTAAGCTCAGTATAACTGTGCAATGATATAGAAAACCAGGAATACTATATCTGCTGATCTTTATAAGTAATTATTACTTAAGAAGACAGTTCAAAAGTGTAGAACTCGCTAGATTTATCTGTTCAGTGGCGACTTCATATTGTGGATCACTTAACTGTTATCTAGTTTCTAATTCCTGAAGGAAATCTAGTTCTTTTTTTTATCACAAATGTGTAGTTCTTCTATTTCTGTGATGGGTCTCAATGAATATTTGGTGCCAAGTATATGTTTCGCGTAGTGGGCCTTATCTGGTTGTTTTAATTTATATGATCATAAGTGGTCACTGTATGTAATTCCAAAATTTCTTAGAGTTTGACCCAAATACCCAGCATTACATTTTGGAAATTGAAGATTATACGGGGTGGGGCACTATGAATGAACTATTCTCTGGCGTCTTAAGGGCAAATTGAATTAGGAAAAACTAGACGTAGAATTATGTAGATTACTTAGGACTATAATTTAAAAATATTTTGGAATATACAGCGTGGTCCAAAAAAGCGTGCCGTAACAAAGTTATGTTCCTTTGAATGGAACACCCTGCATTTTACCACATTTTTGAATTGTACATTTAAAAATAATGTGAGTTCATTAACATTTCCCTATACCTATCAAGTTCAGTTTCCAGGATAAATCGATTTTACATAATTTGTAGACCCACCGCAAAAATACTATAACTTCAAAATAAAAACGAATAATCACATTTGCTCTAGACTATCTCACTAAAAGCTTTTAACATTCTGTTTCCAATATTTACTGGTATGCTATAATATACAGGGTGTTTTTAATATGACAGTATAACACTAACCAATAAATACATAAATTTCTGGCTTAATTTAAATGGAACACCCAGTATCTGTTGGGTCTGTTAAACGTGGGAATTTATTACCTTCGAGTTGGTATTAGGGTTGCCTATATCTAACTCTGATAGTTTTCGAGAAATTTCAAATTAGTTTTTCAATATTCAATTATTTGCTAACATCTAGTTACCTATGACATGATGATACTCCGATGGAATGTTTTCAAAAATTCGAAATTTGTTATTTTGACAGTAAGTGCTTTGTTATATGATTTATAATTGATAAATCAAAGGTTTCTCAAATTAGAATTTTATTCAGGGTAGTTTGTTACGAATTAAAAGTAACAGTCCTTAAATTTATTTGTTATATTACTTACCAGATCATGCCAGAATAAAAAATTAATAAATAGAATTGAATCAGATTAAGGTGGATTATTTAAAGTATATTCTTTTAATGTTCTTAATGCTTTTATTGTTTATGAGTACAGGTTATAGGTAATTGACATAAAATTTTCATGGAACTTATAATTGTGTTCATTAATTCTGAAAATCTAATCTGGTTCTATGTCAAATTGAGTCTATGATTAGGTACGTTTCAAGGTAAGTCAGGTGATATTTTTGAAATTCCTTGATGTGGAATTTCAACTTCCAACATTTCAACTTCATTTTTCCGGTGTTTTTTTTCTTACATTATTTCTTTTGGGTTTCTGATTTTAAGCAAGAGCTTAACATTCTAGGATTCCTAGGATTAGTACCTAAAAAGAAGAGAAACACTTTTAGTTGTTTTAAATTGTATTTCGCTGATGAAAACACTCTCTTCAAAGGATTTGGAAATTTAAACAACTAATAAAATCATCCATCTAGGCCACACAACATCATAGGTGAGTGAACACTGTAACTGACTAACTGATTCACGGTAGGTGACATAGGATTTTGTTGTTTTAGGCCTTTAAGTTCCCACCTTCTTCTCACTTTCATCATTACATTATCTGTACTTCGTAACTGCATCCCGATCCACCAGTCAGCCATCTCTACAGCACTGAATCACACAGGCAATACGCTGATATTGTTTGGCAGCAATTCTACCCTTAATTGGAGAAGCACTAGACAATCAAGTAAGATCTTTCCAAATAATTATTGGCCTTGAGGACTCCACAAACTTGACATTTACATTTATTAATAATAATAATAATATATCACATGAGTTTGCTTATACATACTCGTTAAAAACCAACTGGTACCATTTGGGGTAACTGATTTATTTTTGTGAATCACATCATAAGAGTCAATTGGTGATATTAAAGTATTACTTTTACACTGTAAAGCATTCTTGCATCTTCACATTTACCCACCCCTTCTCTACCGGAAACACATAGCATTTTTCTTGAGCTTAGGAGGGAAATAAAACTGGCGCCTCAACGTGTCTTAGTGCATGTCTTTGTCCTTTGAAGTCTTAAAAATACATCAGTTACAGATTTTCACTTTTGTTTTGATTTTATTTGGAAGTTTTACTTCTGACAGTTCACTCTATTATTTATGTACGGACTGTTTGCTACATTATAAATTTCGCTGTTGTTGGGAGATGTGTTCAGATTCAATTTAGTCAGTTGAATGGCTATTACGTCATAAGAACTTGAAAATTTTTCGATACTACCGATAGAAAGTAAATTGCTATTTATTTCATTTCCTTTCTACTACCAAGTTAAATAGCTGAAGGAAGCTCAATTCTAATTCCTAAAAGTGATAATTAAAATTTGAAGCAGTGTTTGAAAAAGAAATACATATTATATTTTGTCGTTGGAAATAATACCATTTGAGAGATAACGAGTACCTAATTAGTTTTTTTTAATATGACTTAATATTTAATTTGATATTCGGCACTTGTTTACTTTTGAAATAGGTTGACGAATACGATAATTTATTGATTCATATGGAGGGTGATTCAAATCTACCAGCAGGTATTGTTAATACAATTTCATAAACAATTATATGCTGGTTATGTGATTGAAACCTAGTAATTGTTTGTACTTTGGTACTGTGGTATTTTTTTAGACCACGCTTTTTATAGGTAGTAGTAAATATTGGATTAAAGTATCGGCATTATTATTGTACTTTACATAATTAGACTTCTTTTGCGGTCCACGTTTCCAAGAAAATTTCCTTTAAATCACTGATGCTTAAGCGATTTTTAAGTGGGATGGTAAACTCATAAATTTCTGGAATTACTTCTGAAATTTAGTTATAGGTGCTCGTGTTTTTTTTTCCTTTTTTGGAATTACGTTTCGGTGAGGTTCAACAGCGTTCACTGTTGATTATTCTAATGATCTTCAATTTTCTACAACATAAAAATGGAAGTAAATCGTCTTTTAGGAGATGAAATAACATATGAACTGTTAGTTTGGGGTTATCCTATAACTGGTAATGTAACCCAGAAACGGACTTCATTAAGTGAAGCCTTTAGGTTGGAGCGAGACGGGGCGAGAGAACCGGCGTCTTCTGTCAACGTAGATGTTAATGGAGAATTATTTACCTGTGAATATAATCTTTCAGACTTGAGTGAGGAGATAGATAACTTTAATTGTAATAACAGGTTGGATGATTTTGAAAGAATTTGTTCCCGATTGATTCATGTTAGGACTAAGTTAACTAGAATTAATTCTGAGGGAGATTTGCTAGGAAAAGTAGAAAGCTTAAAAATAATATGCCAGGAGTTACATGGTAAACTACAACGTATTTATATTTAAATGGGAAATCAGGGGCAATGTCTCCACACCCAACTCGATAAAATGTCTTAAATTGATAGCCCGAATCCATTACTTCCGCAGATTTTACATAATTCCAGGCAAGTTATTCCAACAAATTCAAATGAAATTATTGGCGTTGAGCCTGAGCTTAGGAGTGATGTGGACGCTAGAGTTCTTCATGGACCATTAAGGGTATCGACTTTCCGCGATTTATTCGAAAATGAATCGGGCACTAATAATGCTAACTCCGGACAAAATATCAATAATTTAGTTCACTCCAATAGAACACAAGCTCCAATACAACCAACAGTTCTTAACAGTAATTTTCAAGCTAATCAACCACCGGTCAATTACAATAATCCTAGTCTTCCCATAAGGCAACCCGCTTTTGGGGAAAATGTCATGGTGAGTTCCATTCAACCGGCTTCTTCTCCGAATGTAACACCGGAAGAACCTGGAACTAACTTGCAATATCATAGTTTCGCAGACGTTCCGAGATGGCCCCTTAAATTTGATGGTTTCTCTAGTGTTCAGAGTTTTTTGGAAAGGATTGAGAATTGCGTATGTCACGTGGTGTATCTAAAGATAGATTACTTCAGTCTGCTCCAGAGCTCTTCACGAAGGAGGCTCTTTTGTGGTTTAGGATGGGTACATTCAACTCGTGGGATGCACTTATCCAAAAACTTCGTTTAGATTTTTTGCCGCATGATTACGAATTCTCCCTGTGGGACGAGATTCGTCATCGTACGCAAGGAAGTCAAGAAAAAGTTATCAACTTCGTTTTCGTTATGGAAAGTTTATTTCGAAAACTTTCAGATCTACTCTCCGAATACTCGCGGGTACAGATTATCAAACGTAATCTCTTGCCATATATTCAACGTCAGATTTCAACATATCTCGTTGATTCAATGGCAACTTTAATACGATTGGCTAAGATGATAGAGGAAACAGAATATAGAACACAGAAATTCTGTCCCCCACCTACTAACGCGAAACATCTTCTGGAACCGGAATTGGGATATAGGAAGCCATAGAGCTCTATCACTACCATTGTCACTAATAATCAAGCATCGACTGGCATATCTGTCGTTGAAACTTAAAATGGTTCAACATGTTGGAATTGCCATGAGGTAGGTCATCGGTTTAGAAAATGTCACGAACCTAAAAGACTTTTCTGTTTTCGATGTGGTAAGCCCAATGTAGTGAGCGCGTCGTGTTCTAATTGCAGTCGAAAAAACTTTCAAACTCCTTCTCAGTAGGTCGGCTGGAGGAGGGTGTGAGTTTGTATCATTCGACCAATAATGATATGGCCATCTTAAATTATGCCATAGCACACGCCCGAGGTGACCAACGACCGTATTTGAAGGTCAGCATCCTTGGTGAATAATTTTTGGAATTATGGGACAATGGAGCAACTAGAACAATACTTGGAGGTCCAGGTTGGGAAACATTGGCAAGCATCTGTAAGTTAGACTGTCAGAACCCGACGAGTTGCCAATGGTCATTCCTGCCAGAGTATCGGTTCATATCTGGCTCCAATCCAACTACGAGATCGCGTTTGTTTAATTATTGCCTTAGTCGTCCCATCTTTACCGCATAGGCTAATACTAGGCATCGACTTTTGGACAAATATGGGAATATTACCGGACTTATATGCAGGCGAATGGAGTTTTCGTCAGAGTGGAACAGTCAATGCCACGGATACGAGTGGACTTCTGAATGCTAGCTCTCTAACCAACGATCCGCTTCAAGCGTTAACAAAATTGTGGATGAGGCTTTTAATGGAATGGAAAGTAAATTGGGGCGCACCCAGTTGGTGGAGCATGTGATCATTACGACTTCCCCGCCGATTAAGCAGAGATACTATCCAATATCCCCAGCTTTATAAAAAGACGTCAATATCGAACTGGATGAGATGCTCAAGAATGATAACGTTGAACCATCCAAAAGCCCGTGGGGTTCCCCTATTGTCATGGTGAAGGAGTCAGATGGGCCATGGCGATTTTATGTTAATTACAAAAGGCTGAATGCAGTTAGTACTCCAGATGCTTACCCTATTCCATACGTTAGAAATATTTTAGATAAACTTCGCGATGCACGTTGGTTGAGTACTCTCGACATCAAGTCTGCCCATTGGCAGATTCTAATGGCAAAGGAATCAAGACCGCTGATGGCATTTACTGTTCCTAACCGTAGATTGTACCAATTCAAACGAATGCCATTCGGCCTACACTTAACTCCTGCGACATGGCAACTTCTCATAGACCAAGTCTTAGGTTCCGACCTCGACCCCTATATATTTGTGTACTTGGATGACATAATAATATGTACCCCAACTTTTGAAAGACATTTGGAGGTGTTGAAAACGGTACTTCAGCGAATTAGAGATGCCGATCTGATATTAAACAAAGAAAAATCTGAGTTCTGTAGGTCAGAATTGAAGTACCTGGGTAACGTGGTCAACGAGGCAGGACTTTTGGTAGATCCTAAAAAGTCGAGGCGATTGTAAAAATCCCAACCCCGAAATCTGTTTCAGAAGTGAGAAGACTCTTGGGAATGGCTTCATGGTATCGAAGATTTATTTCTAATGTTTCAGAGCTTGTGTCACCGCTTACACAACTTATCCAGAAAAATCGAACATTCACCTGGGATCAGAAATGCGAGGAATCTTTTATTAAAATCGAACAAACTTTAATACAGGCACCAATTCTCTCCTGTCCTGATTTCACCAAACCTTTCATAGTAGAAACAGATGCGAGCAACTATGGGCTTGGTGCTACTCTTTGCCAGAGGTACCCAGATGGTGATACATTAATCGCCTATCTGAGCTGCTCGCTGACAAAGAATGAGCGAAAATATTCTACCACAGGAAAAGAGTGCTCAGCAGTGATTTTCGCCATAGAGAAGTTAAGGCCTTATCTGGAAGGCAGTAGGTTCCTAGTAATTACCGATCACTATTCACTAAAATGGCTCTTCGATATCAAAGACCCCGTCGGACGTATCGCTCGATGGGCCTTACGATTACAGGCCTACGACTTCGAGATAATGCATAGGAAAGGAAAAGAATATCTAGTGCCAGATGCTCTCTCAAGGGCCGTTCCATGCCTAGCTACCGAAGAGGAAGACAATATTGTCCTTTCAGATTCCCAAGACAAATGGTACTTGGACATGTTTAAGAAGGTTCAACAGTCTCCAGATAAATACCCATTGTATAGAGTTGAGGGTGAACACTTATACCGTCATACCAGGTCTAAGTATCCTGACTTAACTTGGTCGGAATGGTTAAAGGTAATACCCAAAGACCAACGAATAGCTATTATCAAGGATAATCACGATCCACCTACGGCTGGTTATTTAGGTGTCTCCAAGACTTTGGCTAGGATAGAGCAAAAATACTTTTGGCCAAAACTTAGAGCGGATGTGACGCGATACATTGGAAAATGCATAACCTGTCACAGGATAAAGCCAGAGCAAAAACGACCCATTGGGCAGATGTTATCCGCTCAAGTTACCGCTTCTCGTCCGTGGGAACTCATCAGTTCTGACTTGGTGGGACCCCTACCGAGATCCACATCTGGCTATACACATATTCTTACCGTACTAGACTGTTTTGGTGAATATCTTTCAGCGTTTCCTTTGAGAACAGCGAAGGCAGCAAATATAATTCGATTATTAGAACACCATGTATTTTTGGTTTATGGAGTACCCAGACGACTAATAGTGGATAACGGATCTCAGTTTGTCAGCAACGATTTTAGAAATTTGATGAAAAGGTACAATGTCACGTTAAAATTTACAGCTTTATACCACCCACAAGCTAATCCGGTCGAAAGGACGCAGCGAGTGATTAAAACGATGTTAACCGCTAATATAGGAGAGAACCAGCGTCACTGGGATACATATCTGGTCAAAATAATTTGTGCAATTAGATGCGCCAAGCATGATGTGACAGGAGTGACACCCAACTTAATAAATTTCGGCCGTGAAATATGTTTGAATGGCATAGATGATAACGAAATTCCTACGACTCAAGTAACTGTTGAGCAAAGAACTTTAGCACTGAGTAACCTATTTGGAGATGTGAAGAGACGTCTTCAGGACGCCTATGAAAAATCATCAAAGACATACAATATTCGCCACAGAAACGAGAAGTTTACTGTTGGTCAGAAGGTTTACGAACGTAACTACGTCTTATCCGACGCGTCCAAATATTTTAGTGCCAAGTTAGCACAAAAGTACGAGGGCCATTCACAATTACAAAAGTTGTTTCGCCATGGTCTTACGAATTGGAGAATAACCAGGGTCGTTCGGTCGGTATTTGGAATGCGAAGGATATAAAGTCAAATCCTCCAGAGGAATAGATTAGTGTAGTAGTATAGTTAGAATTAGTTATTAGGGAATGATTCTTGTTAAGTCTATGTCAATTAGTACATACTAGTTTCTTCGAAACTTTATTCAGGTGGAGGTGGTGTTGTTACGAATTAAAAGTAACAGTCCTTAAATTCATTTGTTAAATTACTTAATAGATCATGCCAGGATAAAAAAATGAGTAAATAGAATTGAATCAGATTAAAATGGATTATTTAAAGTATATTATTTTAATGTTCTTAATGTTTATATTGTTTATAAGTACAGGTTATAGGTAGTAATTGACATAAAATTTTCATGGAACTTATAATTGTGTTCATTAATTCTGAAATTCTAATCTGGTTCAATGTCACATATAAGTCTATGATTAGGTACGTTTCAAGGTTAGTCAGGTGATATATTTGAAATTCCTTGGTGTGGAATTTCAACTTCCAACATTTCAACTTTTTTTTCGGAGTTTTTTTTCTTACATTCTTTCTTTTGGGTTTCTGATTTTAAGCAAGAGCTTAACATTCTAGGATTTCTAGGATTAGTACCTGAAAAGAAAAGAAACACTTTTAGTTGTTTTAAATTGTATTTCGCTGATGAAAACACTCTCTTTAGAGGATTTGAAAACTTAAACAACTAATAAAATCATCCATCTAGGCCACACAACATCATCGGTGAGTAAACACTGTAACTGACTAACTGATTCACGGTAGGTGACATAGGATTTTGTTGTTTTAGGCCTTCAAGTTTTCACCTTCTTCTTACTTTCATCATTACTTTATCTGTACTTCGTAACTGCATCTGATATTGTTTGGCAGCAATTCTACCCTTAATTTGGAGAAGCACTAGACAATCAAGTAAGATCTTTCCCAATAATTATTGGCCTTGAGGACTCCGCAAACTTGACATTTAATGATAATAATAATAATAATAATAATAATAATAATAATAATAATAATAATAATAATAATAATAATAATAATAATAATAATAATAATAATAATAATAATAATAGATAGATAGATGGTTTATTGACCCCATTCACATACATAGTACATTAGAAGTCAGTGAAAGTAGTACATATGAATACATTTTACCAACTAAAAATATTAAAGATTGTATAGTGTTGTATATGACAAATTTAAAATATAATAAAAATAATAGAAAGTAAAAATTTTACATAAATACAGACATACATTTCATAAAGTAAAAATATTGATGAAAATATGACAATTTTAAAATATAAAATAAGTTAAAAAATAATAGAAAGTAAAAATTAAATTAAACAAAACAAACAAACATATAAGCATTAAGCCCAAGTATTCAATTCCTCCAAAAACTCATCAACTGTATAAAAACAATAATTTAAAAGAAAAGACTTAGCAAAATGTTTAAATTGAACTCTCGTCATATCACTTATATTTATATGTTCAAAATATTTTACAAATGAATTGTACAATGTAACATCCAACTTATTGTTTTTTGTTGTTTTCAGTCTTGATTTGAGAATGACAATGTCTTTACTATTTCTAGTATCATAATTATGAACATGAATAATAATAATAATAATAATAATAATAATAATAATAATAATAATAATAATAATAATAATAATAATAATAATAATAAGGGGTTAAAATGGTAGTGAAGCGTCTCTTATAGCCTCTCCTACCAATTCCTGCTCGCACCTCCACGTCGGTAGCCCCGGTAACTATCTCTGGGGATTCACGATCGGGTAACCATCCCCGGTGGCGGATCTGCAGCAGATGGGCTAACGCGAGAGGGAGAACCACCACCACGCGGGGTAGCATCCCGTATGGTGTGAAAAAAAAGTGCTTCCAACACACGAAGAAATCGTTACTCGGGCGGGGAAGGATTAGATGCTGGTCCTTCCAATCGGAACCGTCAGGATGTCCAGCATGTAGATGAGAATGGTGGGGGCACCACTCATCGAAACGTACCCCATCAACCGCTTGAACCTACGGCGCCTCGGAGACGTGTTGTGCGACAGCCTGTCGCACCCACTGAACCAAATCAGGCACAATCAGAAAAACGACGTATGAAATGGGACAATGAAACCAACAAAAAAGTAATACGTTCGTTTTTCACAGTTACGGCACTGGAGACTGATATGACGATGTACCGCATGCGACTGCATAATCACTTCATTGAGAAAATGCCACACCTAAATCACCTCTCAGAACAACGAATAGCAGATCAACGTAGAGCTATCATAAGAAATAACCTAATACCTCTACCTGCAATCGAACAAATAAGGGCAGAGGTGGAGAGGAAGATTAATCAACAGCCTATAAATGAGACCCCAGAGACTCAGGAACAAGAAAGTAGAGGACCTGGAGCTGACCTACCACTATTAAGTCTTCGACCCTCAGTAATCAACCGTCAAACATTATGGGAAGAAAACTACCAACAACATCTTACTGAATTCAGAGGATCCGACCCTGCCAGCAGGCCGGCGCTACCAAAACTCATTTATACTCCAAACACGCACTCTCTCTTAGGGATTGCTAATCAAATTCTGGAATGTCAATTGGATGCAGATATGAACCTCGAGGAAATACATCTTCACGTGTATTGCGCAGCTTTAGCAACAATCAAAGCCAACAAACAAAAAATACTTAAAGCACCTAAGACACGTACACCTCAAAAACCGAGATGGGAACAAAGACTTAGTACCAAAATCGAGAATTTGAGAAAGGAAATTGGTAGAATTCAACAAATAGCAAATGGGCAAAAATCCAAAAAGCTGCTAAATAAAATCCCGGTCCAGATTAAACAACAACTGGAAGGAAAAACAACAAATGAAATAAAAACAATTATAGATGATACCTTAGATACCTGGAAACAAAAACTTGCAGTTGCTTCTAAAAGATTAAAAAGATATCAGGAGAGCTACCAACGCAAAATCCAAAACAACTTCTTTTCAAAAAATCAGAGAAGGGCTTCTATAGATCGTTTAACGAACAACCTGGTTCTAAAGGACAACCGCCAAAGAAGGAGGACTTACAGACATTTTGGGAAGGAATGTTGTCGAAGGGAATCGAACACCAGGAAAATACACCTTGGATCAAAACAGAAATTCAGAACAACAACCATCTACATTACAAGATCTAAAGAAGGTAATAAAAAACTTGGCCAACTGGAAAGCACCAGGGAACGACGGTATCCAAAATTTCTGGTACAAAAAACGGCTACCCATCATCACCTGACCAACCAATTTAATATCGCTCTAAGAAACCCTGACCAACTACCAGACTTCCTTACAAATGGTGTAACTTATCTACTTCCAAAATCTGATCGAACCCAAGATCCTTCTCAATATAGACCCATCACGTGCCTTCCTACAATGTACAAAATCTTCACTGCAGCACTATGTGATAAACTGTACGCATACCTAGAAACTAATGATATTCTAACGGAGGAGCAGAAAGGATGCAAAAGAAAATATATGGGCTGCAAGGAACAAATAACAATCGATAATGTGATATTGGAACAAATCAGAAAGAAGAACAGAAATCTATACATGGCTTATATAGACTATCGGAAGGCTTTCGACTCAGTGCCCCACAGTTGGTTAATAAAAACTTTGGAAATTTACAATATACACCCTGTGGTGGTTAGGTTTTTAAAAAGTACTATGAGTAATTGGAAAACAAAACTCAAAATTAACCTAAATCACACAGAACTAGAAACTGAATCTATCAGTATTCAAAGAGGAATCTTTCAAGGAGATACACTTTCCGCTCTATGGTTCTGCTTGTGTTTAAACCCATTATCACGTGGCCTAAACCACACAGGATATGGAGCAACTATTAGAGCGGATCGAAACTCAACAACCATAAGTCATCTATTCTTTATGGATTATCTGAAACTATATGCCGCGTGCAAAAAACACCTAGAATCCAACTCAAAACTCATGCACCAGTGGAGCACAGAGGTCGGAATGTCGTTTGGTATGGAAAAATGCCAAACTGTATCGGTTGAAAAGGGAAAGCTAAAAGAAGGAGAACCTATAGAACTAGAGCCAGGCAAATATATTGAAGCCATGACAGACAAACCCTACAAGTACTTAGGAATCATTCAGACACACAAGATAGAACATAAAGAAATAAAAGCCATATTAACCACCGAATTCGAAAAACGTCTTTACAACCTCTTGAAAAGTAAGCTTAATTCAAGAAACCTTACCACGGCCATAAATAACTACGCCATATCCGCTTTTCAGTACTCCTTCGGAATAATTAAATGGACTCAAACGGACCTGGAAGCAGTAAACAGAAAGATTAGAACCGAGGTTACAAAACATAGAAAACACCATCCAAAAGCGTCTGTCGAAAGGATAAATTTACCTAGAGAAAAAGGAGGTAGAGGAATAAAAGATGTTGTGGAAGCTTGCACTCAGCAAATTGCAGGCTTGAGGAGTTTTTTCCGCCACCAAAATAATCAACTTCATAAAGCCATAGTGGAAACAGATACGGGTTATACACCTTTAAACCTAAGCATGGAAAACTTTACGCCCTTTAATACACGAAATGAGGAAGATAAAATTAGAAATTGGCGTTCAAAAGAATTGCACGGAAGATTCATTAATGATTTACAGAAAGACACGATAGATCAAGCTAAATCGGTTGAATGGCTTAAAACTGGAACGCTGTTCCCAGAAACTGAAGGTTTTATACAAGATCAGGTTATAAAAACGAGGAATTACCAAAAGTATATCTTGAAGGAACAAATACCAACAGATAGGTGCAGAAAGTGCAACAGAAGTCAAGAAACGATTGAACACATTCTTTCTAGTTGCCAAAGCATAGCTGAAACTAAATATCTGGAACGACACAACAAAGTTGCCACAGTAGTATACCTAGAAGTACTGAAAAAACTTAACCTTGATCCACAAAACAACGAGCCATATTACAAATATAAGCCCCCTCCAGTTATCGAAAATCAGTATGTTAAGATCTACTGGGATAAAACTATCATGACGGACGTAACAGTACGACACAACAGGCCGGACATCACAGTCATTAATAAACAATCCAAGCAAGCTCTGCTTATTGACATATCGATCCCAAATAATTCTAACACAGAAAGCAAATACAATGAAAAACTAAGCAAATACGCCGAGCTAAGGACCGAAATAAAAGAATTGTGGAATCTTAAAGAAGTCAAGATCATTCCAGTTGTTTTATCCTGTATGGGGCTAATTCCCAAGAAACTAGGTACTTCCCTCAAAGACATTGATATTCCTGAGTCAACCTACCGATTAATGCAAAAATCTGTAATCCTGGATGCGACAAACATTGTTAGGTCATTTCTAGAATAGTGACACCCAACGAAAGTCTTGCTGTTGAGGCCGACTGTCGTTGAAACACGACGGGTGTAAATCCGGTGACACAAAAAGGAAAATAATAATAATAATAATAATGATATATCGCATGAGTTTGCTTATACATACTCGTTGGGAACCAACTGGTACTATTTGGGGTAACTGATTTATTTTTGTTAATCACATCATAAGAGTCAATTGGTGATATTAAAGTATTACTTCTACACTGTAAAGCATTCTTGCATCTTTACATTTACCCACCCCTAATCTACCGAAAACACATAGCATTTTTCTTGAGCTAGCTTGGGGGGGGTAACTATTATTGGGCATACAGATACAATAAGCTTCAAAATTATGAAAAAATAACTACAAAAATTTTAAAGGAGGTGTTCAAAGTGACGCCCATTTTGTTGGATACAAATTTCAATTCTTTCAAAAAAGTTATAGTTCACTTTCTTCAACATTTCTGGTATTACTGTTTGAAACGCTTTCCTTATCTCATCCTTCATGTTTTCAGGAGTGGTTGGCTCTGTATTGTAGACAATACTTCTTATGTAACCCCAAAGAAAATAGTCTAATGGCGTCAAGCATGGGGATCTTGCCGGCCAAAGATAAGGACCCCCTCCCCCAATCCATTTTTGTGGAAAAATATTGTTCAGGTAACGCTGGACAATTACACTGTAATAAACAGACGCACCATCTAACTGCAGCCAAATTTTTTGTCTTGTAGCTAGTGGAACGTCATCTAAAAGTTCGGGTAGTTCGTTACGTAAAAATTTACGAAATTTTCTTCCAGTTAACGTTCCATTAAGAGAATAAGGCCCTATTATGTGGGTTCCAACGATTCCTGCCCATACATTTAATGACCAACGATGTTGTTGATCAATACTGTGATAATACACCCTCCCTAGGTGGGTTTTGTTTAAATTGAGAATGGTTCGCAAACCGCTGTCACCAGTGTAACAATATCTGTCACCAAAGGTAATGAAACCTCCTTAAATGGAACGGTCACCACCTGAAATAAAAAAGAGATCCTACCTTTTCTTCACTCTATATCGATCCCGACCTTCGAGTCCACCAATTTCTGTCTCAAATGAGCGGCTGAGCGTGTAAGGCAAATCCAGTCTGATTTTTGAGCTAGGTTCGCCTGGTCTTAAAAACGGTTTAATCTTCCTTTGCCAGGACAGGCTTGTTCTCCCGGTTCTGTCTCACTTCCACGGTTGTTACACTCTCCAGAGGGGAATTATGGGGTAGAGATGATAAATAAAATAAGGTAGAACCACAACGTTGTATAAGAAATATATAATAAAAAAATTCTCTGAGTATACACGTATATATATATATATATATATATATATATATATATATATATATATAAACCTTAACACAAAAATAAAATCCCGTATGACCCAAATAACTAGAGTTTCTTGGTATAAGCCTACCTATACATCTGTCTATAAATGGTGCCTTTTAATCCTACCCCTATATATCATATAACTATTCAGAAAAAAACAAAGTTATGACAGAGTTCTCGTTTTTACAAGGGAACGACTAAACTACCCCCTTCATCGGCTTGGCCTTCTTCAAAGTGCATGAGAGGCGTATGGTTTATTCTTTTCTGTTTCCAACTTTCTAGTCACCGGTGTCGAGACAATAAATGAAATATTATGTGTAATTACCTTTTAACCGTAATGACGTTTTAGCTTACGTCTGTTGGTCGCCATTGACCTTGAGAAAATGAAAGCGAAATTTTATTCGTATAAAATTCTGCTGAGCTAGGAAACAATAAAATTATTTATCGACACTGGCGTTACAAGTTTCGAAATTCCCCAGTAATTAAATCACCTACGATAATTTATGCATTTCACTGGCAATTAAGAAATTTTCGAATCACTTCTGAACAAAAGAATGATAACAATTTTTCTCTATATCAATTTACTTATCAGCGCAAGTTCGCTGAAACCCACGAAAAATGGAAAATCATACGCTCCGGCCTTTGTGTTACCATGTACAAAATTAACCTCGCCTAAATTTCTATCTTCTTCCTACCTACGCGGTGGAAGAGGATATGCGGCACCACAAAATAATAACTCCTAATTAAAAAAATGAAACCTAACTTTTGTCAGGTTGGCGAAACTCTGCAAAATTTAACTATATCAGCACACACGGTAAATTATATATTTATCAGGACGAAAAATGTAACTGAAAATGAACAGACGTGTCCAGTCCCTATGAAAATTCAAAAAAATCAAATGAATATATTAGCTATCGCTACCCCTTATGTACCGCAAATTGGAAATATACTCCCAAGTTCAGAATCCAGCGCAAATAATAACGAATAAATATCTCACTAGTGGAAAAAATCATCCCAATCTAAATTTGGTTCAAAAACTTACTGCGTTGGCAAACTTCCTCCGTCTAGCCTGGATACTGCTTGATTTTCGCTATCTTTTTGTCACCACGAGTAGTGCCATTAAACGGTATCGTGCTATGTCGAAAAGAATTTAGCGTAGAGTGTAATTCTACCGTTTGTGTATCGAAACGGGGGACAGTGTTCACCGTCAAGGAATAATCTCAGTATCCCTATTACACCCTGACACAACGGAGAGAACTTTACCTCTCGTACCGCTAACACAAAAAAAACTAGTACCGTTACCGTGACAAGGGAAGGACTTTTCCCTTCGCGTGTTCAACCGGCACTCTCCGTTGCTGCTCTCTACACACCGTTTTTCGCTTTTCCCCCGACTTCGGTTTCGTGTTTTTTTGTCGAATTTCAAAATCAACTTTTTGTGTTTAGGAGCGTGCTAATTTTCGTTATCGAAATAATTGTATTCAAAACAATTATTTTGCTTTGACCCAGTAAGATGTTTTATTTGTTATATTCTATTTTAACTTCGTATTATTTTATTAAACAAAATGTGGGTCGCATTTCAGTTTTTATTATGATTTAAAATAAGATATGTTTTACCGTGTGTTCTGAAATTTTCTACAATAAAATTATCTTTTGGGTATTCGTATTTATTACAATACTTCGGAAGTAATGCGGACTTTCGTCGTTATAGTAATGAAAATTATGTGTGTTCACTAAACCTTTTTTATGAAGCGTAGCTTTATCCGTAAACAGAACAAAATCAAAAAAATCTTCAGACCCTGCCACTTTGTCCATAACCCATAAACAAAACTCAATACGATTTTCAAAGTCCCTATCAAATAGTTGCTGGTGCATTTGAATATGGTAGGGATGAAATTTGTGTTTTTCAATTTTCCTAGCGACACTTCTGTTGCTTATACCTACTTGCTCACTATACATCTTTAACTAGTATGTGGATTCTTAACAAGCGAACCCACTACTTGAAATTCTGAATCGTCTGTAATTGCGGATTTTCGTCTAGAATTTTTTGTATATTGCACGCTTCCAGTAGTTTTGAATACTTGCAGTAGTCTTTTGAAAACATTTCTGTTAGGATGATCTTTATTTGGATACTTTTGAGCGTACTTGCTAAAAAACAGTTCTCCTGACACTCACCAATAATTGAGATCATATCTATTATTTCTGCGTTAGAGTACTTTTTCATGTTTAACCAGGGATTAATTACTATTTCAATTATTAAAAGTTAATAAATACATCAACACTATACTAATAAAATACACACTATACAAATTTATTTGACATATGGTATGGTATTAAAATAATATCTATTTGAATGACATTTCATAGGTAACTTGATGCCAGATAAGTGAATAATATTAAAAACCAAATACAGTACACAGCCACCCACTCCAGATGACATGAAGAATAGGATAAATAATTGTCAGTTTTCTAGAATCTTCAATAACTTTTATTATATTGTGGAATTAACTATAAAACGTGGCAAAAGGAGCCGAGCCGATATTAAGAGGGGGATTTAGTTGCACGTTGCACACTAAAAAAGTCAAAGGGATACCCGCAATGATACGAGGAAGCAGTTTTCATCCTTAAAATTAATTGCGAGAAATTGAAGGGAGGCAATATGCAAAAGCAATGTTTCGGCGGGCATGGCTCTTTGTTTTTTCATCAAGAGATTCCGATTTGATATTTTGAATTTTTCTATGTATTGTATCTTCATTTCTATTTATCTGCTGACAGTGGGTGCTTGTCGTTTTATAGACTGTTACATACCTATTTGCTGTGTATCTTAGATACAGTATCTATCTAGGTATTCATAATTCGTATTCGGCAAGGTATTACCAAATAAGGATGTGAAACTTGGGAGCAAACATGTTATTCAAAACATAGGAAAACCCAAAACAACGAATTTCAACAGGGAAACCAAACGCTCATTTATGCCTTCAATTGGAAGATCCCGATTTTTCGGGACAACAATCAAGATCGACACGGAGACGCATATGGCCCCCTGCCTAAACCTTTCGACCCATAGTAAGCAACAAAGATGATGTGGGCATATCTCGTGATTGAAGGCAAAAATGAGCTTTTGGTTTCCCTGTTGAAATCCGTTGTTTTGTGTTTTCCCATGTTTCGATTAACATCTTTGCTCCTTAGTTCCATATTTGTTTATACCGTTCTGAAGACGGCAAATGAGCCAGAAACATGCATGTTCGCGGTTACCACTCTGTTTCAGTAGTCCTTTTTCTTTTTGCGTGAATTACTCATGAATCTCTTTGTTGTTGTTGTTCACATATCACGCGATATTCCTACATATTCTCTGTTGTTTACTATGGGTCGGAAGGTTCAAGCAGTGGTTGTTGTCCCGAAAACTCGGGATCTCCCAATTGAATGCACAAATGAGCGTTTGGTTTTCCTGTTGAAATCCGTTGCCAGAAACATGCATGTCTGCAGTTACCACTCTGTTTCATTAGCCCTTTTCCTTTTTTTGTGAATTACCCATGAATCTCTTTGTTGTTATTTTTCATTATATTGAGGTATAATTTAAGAACAGTTTCATTTGAAAAGTTACTACTCATGTGCCGCCTATGGAATAGGGCGTCGGTACATTATTTACTATCTATGAACTGGTGAAGAAACTCTAGCTCTGTCCCAATACTCACAAATTAAGCACTTACTCAAACTGACATCCCGTTTCGATCGGATATGTTCGGTAAAATCTTGCGCGAACATATTTGATCTTATCAATAGGATGCAAACTAACGTAAGTATTTACCTTGGTGATGTGGGTAACAAACAATTAGCTCCGGTTATCCATCTTTTCTAGGATATATAATCAAAATGTGAGATACAGAAATTTCTCCACCCAGTACCGGTTACTGTTTTTAGATAAATTTGATTTTTGTTAACCTCAGAGGATATTTCTGCGAACTGACAAAACGAAGCACTCTGATGAAACTATTTTACAAAATTAAATGAACGTTATCAGTCAGGTAGACTTCATTTTTTTGTGGAACCATTGAAAGAGGTATTAATGAATAGTTGGAACTCCTACATTCTAATTTTCCTTCACCTTGATTATCAGTCCAAGAACCTCTTGACGGGGTGAAAATAAGTGACGCAAGAACAACCGTTACAAAAGATGTGATATGGAATCATATCATTACACCTGTTCTATGAATGTCAGAATGACAGCTTGGACTGAAAATGAGAAGAGGGCGGAATAGGTGGAGTAGTCACAGTCTCCTGTGAAGGTCACAGTCTAGAATTTTCAAGATTATTGTATCAGAGTCGGTCAGTCAATAGTTTGATGTGTTATTAAGTTGAATGGTTAATTGTATTTTGCTAAGTATTGAATAAAGTTGTGAAAGTTATAACAGTGGTGACAGCGGTAAAAGTAATGTATGGTCCTTACTAGAACTACAAATTACGATACCGATATGGAACCTAATAGTGGAGCACTAGCATTGTTTCTTTAGATGATGGATCAAGAAAAACAAGAAAAGTAGGAAGAGGAGAAACGTTAAAAACAAGAAAGAAAATAAGAGGAACACAGGAGCAACGTAGAGAGGGAAGAGGAGAAGCAAATATTAGAGGTACTGTCCCATTTTAGTTCTACCTTTAAAAGTAAAATAGCGGCCTAGATAACAAGATAGATACTATGAAAGAAGGCCTAGAAGAAGTTGAGGAATATTCAGCAACATGAGAAAAAAAAATTGGAAACGAAAGAGATATATTTAAAAACGACAGAGGAAGATTTAAAAACAGACCATCTTGACCTAAGGCAAAAATTAGATGCATTAGTAACGAAAATAGAAGCTAATCCCAATAATAGCAGTTCCATTAGTAATAGTGCCAGAACTGCAATGATGAATTTGAGACATTACCAGGTTATCAAGCCTCTTACATATGTTGGACAATCATCGTGATAGATATATCGACCCCAATTTGAAGCAGCAGCTAGTGCCAATGGGTGGAATGATCAAGAGAAAGCCACTTCCCTTATGATTGCCCTTCGTGGACAAGCCGCATGCATTCTGCAAACCCCAGCTATGACGTCATTATCCAAGATTTTGAGGGCAGGTATGGAAAGCCACAGTTAAAACAAGTTTTCAAAGGTCAATTGACGGTGCGCATGCAAAATTAAACGAGAGCCTCCAAGAATATGGAAGTGACATAGGAAGACTATTGAGTTTAGCCTATCCACAGGCACCTAAATAATGTTTAGAACAATTTGACGTTCAAGCATTCATTGATGGTTACAGAGATACAAAAATGCAATAAGCTCTTTGATTACCCCACAATCTGACACTACAAGATGTATCAATTTTTGCTCAAGAATTCGAAGCTGCTAGAACTATTTCCAAAACCGAGCGTCCAAAATTACGAGCAAAACACTTCGAAGAGGAGAATTTAACCGATGCTATGACTAGAATCGAAAACCTACTAAAAGACACGCTACAAAGTAGTACACCAATTCCAGAATTCCGGAAATGTTTCAACAGCGGAAGAACTGAACATCTGCAAAAAACATTAGAGTTCCATCAATATGTCGAAGCTAGGAACTCGGATAACTAGACAACATCAAGACAACGTACATCCTCGCAGAGCCCAGTTAGAAACAGATCTCATAGCCCCATAAGAAACAACCCTAGAAGATCATCTCCATACCAAAGTCGTCGACTGAAACCATTCAAAGCCACACGATTCGCACATATTCTATGTTAAAAATAAGCCGAAATTTAATTTTAAGGTGACAACTAGAGAATCACGATTGCAAATTTATTGTCGACACTGGCGCAACTAGGTCAGTTGACACAGAAATACGCAAGAACACCTAAAGGCCTTATGCTGGAGACCGCAACTAGTCATACTACTCCGATTTCGGCACAAATAACAGTATCCATTCGAATTGGAAACATTATGAATGAATGTGTTTTGTAATAGATTTGAAAAACAAAATTTTATCCATCGATAACGAAGAAGTAATACTCCGTAGTGAAAATGATCAATTACACAAAATTAAAGTTATAGTTGATGAAGATATGAGAATTCCGGCAAATTCAGGAATCATTGTCATGGCTCATTCTTAAGAAAAATCTAAAGATCTGACTATAGGGTCTATTAAATCACACGAACCAACATAAGATGGAGTAATGGTAGTCAAATATCTGGTAAAAATAGAACAGCGAATTCCCGTTCGCATGCCCAATACATTTTGATGACCAGTTGAACTACAGAAAAATCACGAGTTGGGATACCGTGAACCAATGAAGAGCATAGTGAATTTACGAGATAATCCCAAACGCCAAAAAGAGCCACAAAATAAAGTCGACTACAAATTAATAGAGACACTCATCAAATACTTTGACAAACTAACACCCGAAGAAGCGAGCAGGGCAAAGAAACTTGTTATGAATCAACTTAGCCTTTTCGATCCCGGAAAATCTACAAGGCGAACCAACTTGGTCCACCATAGAATTAATACAAGAGATGCAACACCGATACGTAAAAACCCAAGAAGACTTCCATTCGCTAAACAAAGAGATGTAGCGAATATGATACAAGACATGTTGGATGAGAACAATATTGAAGATTCATCTGAACCGTGGTATTTTCCAGTTGTTTTAGTAACTAAGAAAGATGGAAGTACAAGATTCTGCGTTGACTATCGCAAATTAAATCAAGTTACTGTAAAATACAGCCACCCCCTGCCACATATAGACGATTCACTGTACACCCTATCCGGCTCCCGGTGGCTTACCACATTAGACTTAAAGGTCGCATAGTGGCAAGTTCAAGTACTTCCCGATGATCTATTCCAATTACTTCCATTTGGTCTTTGCAATGCTCCAGCCACTTTTGAAAGACTTATGGAAATGGTGTTAGAAGGGCGGACGTGGAAAACATGTCTGTATTATTAAAATGACATCATTATAATGGGAAAACATTCGACGCACATCTAAACAATCTAGAAGAAGTTTTAAGCCGCCTGAAAAATGCAACCTTAAAACTGAATTCCAAGAAATGCTCATTATTCCAACGTGAATCTTTATATTTGGGTCACGTTGCGTCAGCAGAGGGAATATAAACTGATCTGGCAAAAATTTCAGCGATTCACGGCTGGTCAAAACCAAGAGATAAACATGAGGTTCTTCAATTTTTGGGTCTTTGTGCATATTACCGGAAGTCTGTTCAAAATTTTGGAAAGATGGCCAAACCTTTACACAGATTTACTGAAAACATCACATCATTCGTTTGGGATCCAGAATGCCAAAATGCTTTGACTGAATTGAAAAAGAGATTGTCCACTGAACCGGTTTTAGCGTACCCTAAAGAAGACGGTCAATTTATTCTCAACTGCAACGCTTCACAACATGGCATAGGAGCTATCCTTTCACAGCAACAAGATGACAAAGAAAAAGTAATCGCTTATTTCACTAAGACCCTGGAAAGGGCGGAAAAAAATTACTGCGGTACAAGAAAAGAACTGTTAGAAATTGTGAAAGCTATCGAACACTTTCACACATACAATTATGGCAGAACCTTAATCATCAGAAGCGACCATAAAGCACTATAGTACCTGATGAATTTTAAAAATGTGGAAAGACAAATTGCTAGATGGTTAGAAATACTTCAGCAGTACAATTTTGAAATAGTTAATAGGAAAGATCGTTATCACGGAAATGTGGATACCCCAGAAGGCCATATACTTATCAAAAATGCAGATGTTGCCAATGAATTGAGGGAAAGGAAATTAATAATAACCAAATAAACAAAGATGAAAAGATAGAATTGCTACATACAACAACAATAAGAAGCGACTCGGACAAAGACATGTGGCCAGTAGAAAACCTAAGAAAATTTCAAAAGAAAGATGAAGGCTTAGAAGTTTTCCGGACATGGCTACAAAATTGAGTTAAACCCGATTGGCAAGATGTGTCCAAGTATGGTTCAACGATCAAAAGATACTGGGATCAATGGGGATTCCCTTACTATTCGCGATGTTGTACTCCATTGGACGTGGAAGAGCTATAATGGTGTATCTACGATCTACCAACTTGTTTTGTCTAAATTACTTGTTCGTAAAGTGATGAAAGAACTTCATAGCAGTCGCTCAGGAGGACATTACGGAGTTGGGAAAACCTTATCCAGAGTTCGTGAACGATTCTACTGGGTCAACTGTCACCAAGATAATACAGAATTGTGTAAGAATTGTGATTTATGCAACGGAAAGGAAGGACCAAAAACTAGAAAATGGCTCAATATCTGTCCGGTGAACCATTTCAGAAATTAGGTGTAGACATACTCGGAACACTACCAAAACAGAAAAAGGTAACAAGTACTTAATGATAGCTATGGATTACTTTTTCAAGGAGCCAGAAGTAGTACCAATTCCAAACCAAGAGGCTGCAACCATCGCTGAAGCATTTAAGAATAATGTCATCGCAAGCCACGGAGAAACATTGGAAGTACATTCCGATCAAGGAAGAAATTTTGAATCAGAATTGTGGACATAATTAATGAAAATCCTAAGGATTAAGAAAACTCGAACTACACCAATGCATCCACAGTCTGATGGTTTAGTGGAAAGTCATAACAGCATAATTTGCCAATATCTATCGTTATGTGTCTCCCAAAACCAGCAAGATTGAGATGAACTGATTCCATTGTTCCTCTTATCTTATCGGAGTGCATAGCATAAATCCACAGGCTATACTCCTTCAATGTTGGAAAGGGTTAACTCCGAAGCTTCAACGAAACTGGAAAAGTCCCTAACTGGTGGTCAAGAAAATAAACGACCAAATTTATGGCATTCGTCTGACATTAAAAACTAAACCTAAAGTCGTTCATATCGAGAGCTTGGCTCGCTACTACGGTGATGACCCACCCAATTGGTTTCAAGAAGACGTCCAAGTCCCCGTTATTCGTGGCGAATAACTTGAAAGGGGGAAGCAATGTTACACCTGTTCTATGAATGTCAGAATGACAGCTTGGACTGAAAATAAGAAGAGGGCTGAATAGGCGAAGTAGTCACCTGTCAAGGTGACAGTCTAGATTTTTCATGATCTTTCTATTGTGTTTCATATTAACATACTAGTATGTTATGAAATATTCTAGTTCTTTCTGAAAAGCTATTTCTATATATATAAATAGAGATCAGTTGTGGTAGTCAGTCAATAATTTGATGTGGTTATACGTTGAATTGTTAAAAAGTAGTATTGTATTTGGCCAAGTTTTGAATAGAGTTGTGAAAGTTATAACAATATGATGTATAGGTTGGCAAAAGTACTATATCAACCTATAATCTTTTCAAAATAATGGTAAATTATGACTACTTATTCACACTTTATTCGTCATTACCTTGAAAGTTTCAAATAATGGACCCTGTTCAAATATAGTTAATGTTGGTTTAAACCTGACTTTTTTCCTTCCTTCAAATTTTACCACAATTCATTAACATTGCTGTACATATTTTATACAGCGTGCAAATCAAGATCCATTCACTTCACACTACTATAAATATATGTGATTACAATCTATATAAAAAGCTTCATTCAATCAATACTTCCAAAATACAATACGAAGAAAGGCTTCATTTGATTTGAAGTTTCCATCCGAATAACACTATCAAAACAAATAATAAAGAAATGGGCCCATCCGATTTATTCTACTAAGGCACAAAAGAAAGAAAGGGCCCCATCCAAATTATACTATCGAAACATTTTACACAGCCATATCTGCTTCGATTGAGTTATTATAATTACAAAGTAACGAAAAAGTTCTTTTATCTGTACTACCAAGGGCGTCGCCATCTTATGACTAAGGGGGGGGGCGGGCAATGGGGCAATATTATGGAGGATAAAAAAATGTGGACGCTGAGAGCATGAAGCGTTACACTTTGGAAGTCTTTGCCTCGATGACTATTGTAATAGAAACGGTTCTAATATCAATGTATAAAACTTCATAAGCCCTCGACAGCACAATAACTAAATCAAACTTTTATACACAGTAATACTTATATATTTCATTAAATATAATATTCAATTAAAACATAACCTGCGAAGATTTTTTACAAAACTTTTATCATTAAAATTATTTAGGTTTCTATTTATTATAGCTCTGTGTACACTCATCATGGCCAGGATATTAAGGCAATATTCTGCCATGGTGCTACTTAGCCATGCTTTTGGTCTTCTGAGGTTGCTTAAGGATCGCTCTACTGTACAGGTCGTGCATGGTAGAGCGATCAACATTTTCAATGCTTTTTCCGTTTCGGTAAAGAAGGGATTTGTTGCTTTTAGAACATCAACAACTGTTTGCTGCCAAATTTCGATTTCATTCTTTATGTTCGGTTAATTTTAAATCTGGGCAATAGATTTACAAGTTTGTTGAGTTAAATTTAGTTTTGTTGAACCACATAACGCTGTGTTTGAAGGATAATAAGGATAGTCAGTTTTGTACATGGCTTGGTGATACGTTTTCCGAATGCTGGTTATTGTCTAATATTATGGCCAAACTATATAGAATAAAGACGTCCCGGAATAGTAAGCAACAGAGGTATTTTGAAAAATACGGTGGCCAAAAGAAGCCAAAGTATATAGAATAAAGACGTGCCGAAGGAGTACGTAACAGAGGTATATTGAAGAATACGGTGGCCAGAAGAAGCCAAAGTATATATAATGAAGACGTGCCGAAGGAGTACGCAACAGAGATATATTGAAGAGTACAGTGGTCAAAGGAGCCAAAGTATATGGAATCAAGACGTACCGAGGAGTAAAGCATAAAGGAATTATGGAGCATATAATGGCCAAAATAGCCAAAGACAATAAATATGGAAGCAAAACGTACCGAGGGGTACAAAACAGAACGAAGGAATTACGATGAACACAGTAGCCGGAGGTAACAAAGATAAGAAAATGAAATAGTGCACTCTATAAAACAGGCTAACCGAGCTAAGAAGAAGAAGAAAAAAATATTTAAACTAGTAAAGACCACGTTTAATCCCAAATCATAATTGTCACAAGTAACTAAAAGGGGAAAGAATATTAAGTAACGAGTTAGAAGTAGATGATAATTTTTTAAAGTACTATAGGGATAACACAGAGATAAAACGGCGCATTACAAGCGACGCAGTCAAATTGCATATAAAAAGTTCAAATTTCTTTCGCAATTCGTAGTACACATAATTTTTGTTTTCTCACCGCTAAGCTGATTTCAATAAGAGAATAATAATAATTGATTAAGTTACTAAAAGTAACACATCAACAATAATTATTAAGTAGGTCACTAAGAGTATTTAAATAGGCAAAGTAAGGTTATTTAATTTGTGTTACAAAAATATTCATTTAAATAAGTACAAGGTGGACAAATAAATGTCTTTATTCAGTAATAAGGAATTGCACAAATGATAAGACTCTAAACTCCAAATAAGGAATTCATTTGACAGTCCTTATTGTTAGAAAATTCGGTCCATTGAAACAAAAAGCAAATGTAGCACTATTATAAGAATTAAAATTGTTTTAACATTGTCCAGAGAGATATTATTCTTGTAAATTGTAAAATATAGGTAAAAATGAGTTGAAACGACGTAGCTAACACGTCACAAACAAGAAAATTGTATATGTATAAATTAGTTAGTAGGTCAAACAGAATTTACGGGCTCTAATCATAGGTTAATTCAAAGTAAGGGAATAGGAATAATTAAGTAATTTCCGAAACGTAACAGAGGAGTGAGGAAAATGAATAAATCACTATAAGCAAGTTCATTTGTTCCATATTTTCAGTTGTCATATTTTGCATCTGCGCCGGGTGTAACTTAGATAATGCGAATGATGGCGAGTTTTCTTCAGCAAAACGTGCTTCAAGGGAGGTGAATCCAAGTATGGTATTACTAAAGACCTCCTCCAGTATTCTGAAGGACTTTCTGCTGGATGATTGCTTCTATGACGTTGTTTCCCCGTAATAGGTGGCTCTGATGTAATGTTCTCCTCCAGTCGGACTTTCTCCGCAACAGCATTAGCTTCCTTCATAATTTCGTCTGTCACTTTTTCCGGATCTTCACAGTGATTTTTAATTAGAAGTAAAATCCTTTTAACGTGTTTCGAGGATTTGACCATGTCCAAAGCTGTAGATTGGAGTACGTTGACAACGGGTTCTATCAAAGCCGAGCATTTGGTTACCAACATAGTCCCGAGAATGAAAGAAATTCTGGAAGTAGCCGCATGCAGTTGGAAGGCTCTTTTCCGATTTGCAATATCCCCTTCCTGAGAAAATGTTTGTAAGGCTTCCAGAACCACTGGAAGATTTTCTTTAAAAACTCGGATGGTTTTGTGTATCTCACTCCATCTGGTCTCGCAAAGTCTGGAAATATTAGGTATCAACTTCCTCCTCAAAACTGATTCCCAAAAAAGTTTATAGTACCTTTGGTGGTTCCCATGGCATTTATAATTTCAGGAAGTGAATTTACATCATTGATAACTAGATTCAGTTTGTGGGACGAACAATGAAAGTAGACGGCTTTGGTATACTTTTTGCGTGAGATCGCTTGTATTCCCCGGTCTTTTCCTGACATCGTTGAACAACCATCAAAACCAAAACCAACGCAATAATGTATATTCAGATCTTCTTTTATCCAAAACTCATTTATGCTAAGTGCAATCGATTTCGCATCCAAATCTTTCAGTTCAATGAATCCGCCAAACATATCTTGGACTTCCTGTGTTTCTTCATCAAAATATCGCAGCCCAATCGATAGTTGTTCAGTGCCAGAAATATCAGCTGTTTCGTCTGCTAGCACAATATATGCTGCTGCTTCGTTCACGTTTTTCATAATATCAGCCTTAATAACGCTTCCACAAATACCATTAATTTCATTTAGAATATCCACTGAATGGTAGCTTGCATTCTTTTCCCCTTGCTCAATGTGTTTCTTTCAAATTAAATCTCCCGCGTCAACTCGCAGCCTGTATAAATCCTCGAGAATGCCTTCACCATAATGTTCACCTCTCAGTGTTATGTCGTGTGACCCGCAAAACGTAATGCAGGAAATAATAGATTTTATAATTTCTCGATTTTCTTCAATAATTCCCTAGGAGTATTTGTTCAGTTGCAAATCGACAGGAATCGACAGTCACATCTTCGAGAAAAGAGTTAGCAGCTTTCAATTTTTCCTTATGGAAGTGGGTTTCAATATGCTTTTTGCACTGCTCGTGAATATCCTTGAACTTACGAAAGGACCTTATAGTAAATGATCCCAATATGCCTCTAAATGAATTTGGATTTGGTGGGAACAACTTACAATGTTTACAAAATGATCCTTTTTGGCGCCTGGAATATACTAGCCATGGAGAATATGTTTCCAACCAAGAATAATTGAATTTCCACTTCAAATGTTTTGCATGTTTCGCAAAGCTATATGTCGTGGACAGGGACCAACAGTTTTCAATCAATTCCTTCTTATTTTCGATTGATATTATGTGTGCCCGTCCAATATATCGCCCAATAACATTTTCATTTTTATTGCAGTGATCCATCAATGGATCAGGATTCGGCGCCATATATCTAGAGGAACTTGGTCTAGATTGTTCCTGCGGCTGAATATAACCTGTTGTGGTTGTGGTGACCGATGAAGACACATGCGATATTGTCGTTACTTTGTCTTGCTCATCGCTGTCGCTACCTAATCCATAAGGTTTTCTTAGTTTCAAACTTCCTGCAAAACAAAACGTTATGATAAAACGTTATGTAATTAATTAAATTTTTACGGGAGAGTAGTTTTGTTCAATTACTTATAATTATTAAAATAAATACTCAATTGTACATTTTAGCTTTATTCATATTAAGGACCTGTTTCAATTTGTATTTGATTGAACCACAAATATAATTTATGTTTTGTTCTCATGATTAATTACTGGAAATTAAACAACTGTTTAGTTAACGTTAAATTCATAGAGATTGAATCAATAAACTCGTTTTTAATAAAATAATAGTTTTTCTTAACATTCCCCTTCCACGTAATCGATCCTTTCTTTCCACATCAAAAATATGCCAGATAAAATTAAAAATGATATTCTTATCGATTACTATACGTCTCTCGCTAATATATACGTTACCAAAGCTATTAGTCAAGAGAAATAAAATAAAAATACTAGCTCCAAGTCCAAGATTAAAGCGGCACATAACTTACCAAAAAACTACATGATGTCCATTTTGATATGATGATGAATGGAGACACACTCATAAACTTCACAACTCAACACTGAGATTTTATCATTTGATAAATATAACTCAATATTGACAAACACAGGCAAGCCGGTGGTCTTTTATTCGCTTTCCAATTCGCTTGTTTCGTTTATCGGTTCCAATTAAAAATGACTCGCTCGCAGCGGCTAACGTCTTCATATACCCAAACGAACATTATACTAGGATGTACGGTGATATTCAACCTAGTCTAGTAACTGCTACCAAATTCCAGGGAGTTCATTGAACAAGCGCTTCTGGTGTCGAGTAACAATACTGGGTTTTACAAGGATTGTAGTCGATTTATTCAACTGACAGTGTTTCTAATGAACGCTTACAGATGGCATTGTCCACAAAACCAATTAAAATTGTATGTTCGCAAAAAAAACTTCTACTTTATTGAGGTATGCCGCATACAAATACAAATTATACAAAACTAACGTGAACGCTGGTGAACGGTTGTCGTAGAATGAGATGCAATTAACACACACCATACCTACCTACATATTTCTACACTGTTTAATGGCCTTGCGTTTTGGCGAATCTGATATATACTCGATAGTCGAAATTCTGTAAAGTGACTCATCGCTCTTACTGTCCATAAAATCAGTTGCAGAAGCGAACTTCATGAGCGCATCATTTTTGAAGGGTTCTTAATAGTCCCAAATAAAAAATAAATAGAAAATGTTCTTGTACGCTCTGGCGTTTAAATTTGAGAGAACAGAAATACGAAATTATTATGGTAGGTATCATTATGTATATACAGGGTGTTACCAAGAATAATACACATTTTTAAGGATGAGCTATAATAAGATGTATATAAAAAAGTCGATAGTCGAAATTCTGTAAAGTGACGTCATCGGTTATCTACCGATTTAAAGTGAACTCCATGAGCGTATCATAGTTTAAGGGTGCGAATACTGAAATATCTGGAATTTCAATTTTTAACATTTGAAATAATAACTTATCACAAGTTGTTCATAAGTAAGTTAAAACAAAATAAAAAAATGTTTAAAAGTCAATTCCAACTTACTACTACTAAAACTAAAAAAAAGTTGTTTGTCAAGACCAAAATAAATTACCAATAAGTATAGGTATGTTGCGAGGTCACTTGTAAAATGTCTGACTAACTGGAAGCGGTATCACTCCCTGACGACTCCTCAGAATCATCGCTTTCTCCTCCTATATCGATAATGAGTGGTTCCGTCATTACTTCTACACGTATGTCTAAATCCCAAAACTTTATTTCTTCTTTTAATACGTGTTAAATACATTTACGCCAACTCTCAGCAGTAACGGTATGCAGCGCCTCGTCAAACAGTTTCTCAACGTCAGCCATTTTGAATGTACTGTTTTTTCTCGCAACATAATTTTTCACTTGGGCCCAAACCAGCTCGATGGGGCTCAACTCACAGTGGTAGGGAGGAAGTCTAACAACTGAGACGTTGAAATCTTTCGCCATTTCATCGACAACGTACTTAATATAACTGCTTTTATGTTTCCGTACGAGAGATAATAATTCAACTTTTAGCATTGCCTCGTTGTGCGGAATGCTTTTACTCTCTAACCAATCAATTATAACCCTCTTGCGGCTAGCTGAAGTAGGTATTTGCTCCAGTCGACGAGAGTGGTATGAAGCATTATCCATAACTATCACTGAACCAGGAGTTACCTTTGTTAAAATTGATCTAAACCATGTTTCAAACCGGTTACCATCCATCTCTTCATGGTAATCGACAGTTTTTTTGGACTGAAAACTTAGTAATCCACCTTCTACAAATCCTTCCTCGCTGCCAATGTGAGTGATAATCAGTCGACGTCCTTTCCCAGAGGGAGCTTTTAAACCGGAAGAGAAACCCTCCATGAAGGCTTGTCGATTGCTTCGTATATTCATGTCATGCCACACTTTTGACACAGTGTGGCCTTCATTTAACCATGTTTCGTCAAGATAATATATGTGCCGTCCTTCGTTACGAAACTGTCGTATCTGTTTTAAATAATTTCTCCTCCATTCCACAATGTCATTTCGTTCAATTAAGGCACTGTTTCTACTTCTTGTTTGGTAACGAAAATTCATTAATTTTAAAGTTCGTCTCAAAACTTTATCACTGATGTTTGGTAAAGTATCATCAGCTTCTATTACCTTGCTCAATTTAGCTACCGAGGGGATTCCATTCCTAAAATAAAAAGAATGTATTTCCCTACGTATAGCATTCCGTGTTTGGTCGTCCAAAACAATTTTCTTTCTTCCCCTACTTTCCGGTTTACAGTTTTCACCTCGTTCTCTTGTCAAAGATCCGTCCCGCGATTTCTTTAGAATATTGTATATATTACTCTCAGAAACTTTAGTTAAATAACTGCACTTAATCACAGCGTCACTAACACCCAACTGTTTGTCCATGGCACGCAGTCCTTCTCCTTCGTACACATTTAATATGAGGACTTTTCCGTCCCGAATTAAATTGTTACGACGCCGTTTTTTATCGCCAACACCGCTACACTCCGCCATTATTGTCACTAAATATACCGATATAAATATTACAATAAATACCAATAATAACCGATTTATCACACAAAACCACAACACAAATACTGATGTTACGCTCATGAAGAGAATAAACACCTCACATAACTGTTTACTATCACTGTCTCATTCGCGTAGCTCGATCTATCTATCTCGTTCTCAAAGCCGGAACATTGAAGCGACTCTCCAACATTGTCAAATCGGCGAGTTTTTCACAACAAACTTTGTGTTCAAGAAATATACATAAACACTTTATTTCACATTTCAAGTAAACTAATTATTATTAGTCTGCTTGAAATTTGAAATAAATATATTAAATTGGTATTGACTTAATTACATTGCATCTTTTGTACCTGAAATATTGACACAATGGATTTGAAGTGTATTTATAAAATACAGCATTTCTCTCTAGAATACATATGGCAACTGCCCTTTAACCAAAGTGTTGATTAGATAGCTCTGACTCACTTTACACAATTTCGACTATCGAGTATAGTCGTGATGAAAATGGCGGCGATTTTGAAAAGGTATGTCAAAATCTTAATGTTATTCTGAATATTTCAATACTTTCTACAATATACATTGAACTTTGTGAATTTATTTACTTTTTATCGTGGATGCGGAATTTATTAATAGGTAAATAAAAAGTAAAACAATTGCTCGCACTTTGGTAGCTTTGCGGCAGCTACATTTGATCTCTAGGGGGAAGGTGGCCCCTCCTTTATCTGGGTTAAAAACCATATAGATTTGCATAAACTTGTGAAAACGGAGAAAAATCAAGGGGTGGACCTTTTATTTTGGCTATAAATCCTCAATTGTACACCAAATATCTCAAATATTATGTACCGTTGGAAATGTCTTGAATAAAGCACAGAAATCATCTCAGTTATTTTTTTCTCTATCTGAGGTCAAAAACGTATAAATTGGAAAAAACCTAAAATACCCAGATTTCGAAGTTTTAGATGGTCATTAGGTATATATACCGACAAACTACCTAAAACAAGGTACCTGTATATCAGCTCTGAGTACCGTTAGGAAGCTGAACATTTGAGTGTAGCATCACCTTAGCACCCCGAGTCAACTGACAAAATTTCATCGTGATCGGTGAATGCGTTCCTATTTTTTCGGTCGTTTGAAAAGTGACATTTTGTATTAAAAATAAGTTTCTGTATTTATATTTAAACGGATACAATGTATATATGAATATATAGAGTGACTTTTTAAGATTAGATTTACATGGCATAGACAGTTTGTATTGGGTTTTTTCGCTTTGGTAATTTTTGTGTGGGTGTACTTGCATCACTCGGTAACTACCGTTGCCTGTGATAAAGAATATCGGCTTCCACAGCTGCATTTTTTTTCTCTCGAATCCATCATCAAACTTTCCAAATCATTTATGTCAATAAAATAATGTATTGGCTCGAAATGACATGGCCCATTGCAATTTTTCTTAAAAGCGGAAAGAAAACACATACTTACGCAGTCTCCCTCAGGGTGCCTTCCACTCTCAGACTTATTTATCTCAATATTTATGCTATACATCGTCTCGTGGGCAGCACTGAAACATTTTGTCTTCATTTTGCTAAAAAGTCACGTAACTCCTGAGTGCTACACGAAGTAGGATGTCATGTCGGAAGTTTCCCTGAAAATAGGTCCAAATTATACAGTTGCACATTATTCATCTGTTCTGTATCTCCCTGGAGAGACTTTTGGTAAGTGTCATAATGCAACGAGTATTTTAGGAAGTTACTCTTTAAAGGTCCGTCATGATGAGTTTTTAGCCACAGTGAACTGAAAATCATGTATATAGAGTGTTCCAGGTTAGTTTGGATTTTAACGTACCTGCCCATAAATATGCAACTAGAAACAAACACCACTATATTGCCCCGAGAATGATAAAGTCCATCGGTCAAAGATCATATTCATTCCCAGCTCCGAGAATCTACAATTGTATACCGGATAGTATTGAAATTATAAGTAATGTTATTGTTTTTAAAGAGAAAATTCAATTTTTCTTAGCACAGACAAGAAATTTCTGCCACATCGTTATTGTATGTATACATATACATACAATAACGATGTATATCATTTCACTCAAGAAAATATATAAAAAACATTCACTCAAATTTTCGTCACCATTCAAATCTAATTTTATCATCCATAACAAAATGTTTTAACTTGGTCCTAGTGTTACTTAAATTTCTTCAATTAAGTGCAATACTGCTAAATTTAGTACACTTGTTTCAACTGGTATAGGCCTGGAGGCCTGGAGATAGTTTGAACCAACATATCAAATAGTGACTGAATTTCAGCTCGTTAAACCCATGAGGTTCGCGGTTCGTTACGCAAAGCACGAGTACTACAAAATTTCATTGTGATAATAGTTTTACATACTATCATTTATAATGAACGTGCCAAAAATGTTTTTCATAAAAATATAATGGCAATATCAGGGTTTCTTGTGTTTCCTTATTTATTTTGGTAACCCTCACATATACAATTGACAGTTAACAGAAGTTTTGAAAAAATTGACTGTTTATTAAGTTACTAATACATTGTTTGGAATTTATGAATATGAAACTAAACAGCGAATTATCATGCACTCCACCAGAACTTAGCAATATTACTGATAATACAGTTAATGATTTACTACTTGAAAAAACTAAACAAAAATATGTATATGGTATACAGTGTTGGGAACATTACGAGGGAACATACGTTTTACCATCAATGTGTTAGGAAGAGACAAAATACATACATAAACTCAGTGTATTGCTCTTCTTCGCTAACAGGATAACATAATATAACATGCGAAATAAGTCGTATTTTAATTTGTATTAATAATAATATGTGTTTCCAAATATCTCAATTCTTATTATTCGCTAACAGGATCTCATAAAGTGGAAAATACATGCCCAAACCTACAACGCCAGCGTAACTAACAGTGCCACCAATTTTCATTGTATATTTATATTGATTGTAAAATGCATTATTCTAACATGAGAACAAGTTATAAGAAGCTTTCAATTATGATAATTCAAGAGGTTGTAACTGATCAAGATATAATTAATTCCATCTATTCGTTGAACATTTTATTGTAATGCTGGAAATGGTTCTAGTTTGAAAGCGGTTAAAACATTTACTTTTTTTTCAGATTTGGCAACTTGAAATTGGTCTCGGAACTTCTGCTGTGGTTCGAATACATTAGTAAAAAAAAATCATATCTTCATCGTTTGTATGCGAATGAGAACGAAATCTCTCTGTAAACACACACAGTACAAATTAAAAAACGTTTTCGAAAATAAACATGAAATCGAATTCTAATGGAAATACCTACAATTTTTAAATAAAAGTAATATTCTGATATGTAATAAATTAAGAAATAAAACTTCTTAACTCTTCAATGAGCTTAAATGAAATATTCGAACAAACCCCCGTTTTAAGCTAAACAGTAACCGAGACGGTTATAAAATTCTTCACGAACACGCATGAGCATTTCAGGTGTTATTTGCATATAAATTTGTGAAATTTGTTCCCTTAGTTCATTTAGCGAGGTGGCTCTGTTTTATGGAATCCAAAAATTTTACATAACTCTAGAAAAAGAAATCCTTGGGAGCCAGATCTGGAGGTCTCGCAGGCCATCTAATGTGACCATTCGTGGAGATTATCCGATTGGGAAATTGCCTATTTAAAAAATTTATTGCTAGTTGATAATTATGTGATGCACAACCGTCATGTTGGTACCAGATATCACTGAAGTTCCTAATTGTATAAGGGCAGGAGTAATTTGATTTTCCAGCATGGCCAAATATTTTTGTCCGGTTAAATTGCCGTCAATAGAAATGGCCAAATAAAATGTTCACCTAATATTTCAGCCCAAACTTTTTTAACTTTTGGGGATATTGAGTTCTACTATTGAAATGTTTGTGTAGATTTGTCCTTGACCAAAATCGAATAACGGATGAATTATGTGCACCGTGTATGGGGAAAGTTGATTCATCTGTGAACAAAATATTTTTCGAAAAGTTTGCGTCTAATTGTGTTTTGTCCATAACTATTTCACAAAATTCCATTCTACGAAATTGATCGTCTGGAAAAATTTCATGTCTCTTTTTCAATTTGAAACTACGATAACCATTTTTTTTAATACAGTCCAAATCGTTTTCGGATCAACATCAAACTCCTTTGCTAAATGAGGGGATATTGAGTTCTACTATTGTAATGTTTGTGTATATTTGTCCATGACCAATATCGGAAAACGGATGAATAATGTGCACCGTGTATGGGAAAAGTCGACTCATCTGTGAACAAAATATTTTTCGGAAAGTTTGCGTCAAATTGAATTTTTTCCATAACTCTTTCACAAAATTCCATTCTACGAAATTGATCGTCTGGAAAAATTCCATGGCTCTATTTCAGTTTGAAACTACGATAACCATTTTTTTTAATACAGTCCAAATCGTTTTCGGATCAACATCAAAAACCTTTGCTAAATGAGTGGACGATTGTAGGGGATTATTTTCCCCACTGGCCCAAATTAAAATATCTCTTTCTTATTTTTTTCGGGTTGGGTTTGACGACTTTGTGTACGCGGTCCAGGTTTAGTAGGATTGCCACATCCATGCTCTTCAAAATTTTTTATAACCGTTCTCATTTTTTTTGCTAATTGGTTGGGCATTTTCAAAAGCCACAATAAACAAATTTCCTGTTATTTCTCGATATGAATGACCCTGGTAGTACCATTTTACAATTTGTACTTTTTGGTGTTCTAGCATACTCGTTTTATAAGATTTGCAAAAGATCGTTACTCATTCGCAAACTAACGTTCAGTGAAGTAGCCAGATTGTACAGTTAAACATTTTCAAGACGTTCACGCGCGATTCGTATTCGTATGGTATAATAATCTACGTTAGCTCTTGATTCTCTGTCTCACGATTGTCTTTCTCTAACACACTGGTAACGCTATGTGACCGTTATAATTTCCCGTTGGCCGTGAGAGGATTATCGTTTTACGTTGATATTAAATGTAACTAATTTCTGTCACAAATAAAAATGAAAATTTTAAGGGCACTTACAATTCTAACGCGTGGATTGAAAATGAGGAAAGGGGATTGATAAAAATTGAATAATTAGAGCGATAAACGGAATCGTTTTATCAGGAGCGTAGGAAACAGGCGATTTATATTGAGATATTTTTGTAACTAGAAGACAGTTATAAACAAATATTAGCATTCCCTGTCAAAGAAAATGGTTATACACTGAACATATTTGTTTTCTTACAACATATTGTCGCATTTGGACTCTGTATTTGTTGCCATAGAATATTCCTTTCGATGTTAATGACAATTATTATGCTTATATTCATTAATTGTACCTTCAATATCGACAAAAGTAATTTTTTCAGCTTTTCGCCGTTGATTTAAGTCATCAATCAACGCTATCCTCCAGTGATTTTTTAGTGGCATTTATTGCGAATACTTACTAGGTAGGTTTTAGTTTATTGTTCAAATCATACAAGCGTACACTAACCAAACTAATATAGTGAATTAGATTTTTTACTACTGAATTTATTTTTTGCAAATTAATCATGAAGGGATAAACGAAAGTAACGTTGATTTTTTTCTTGTTCATTGCATTAAACTATCAGTTTAGTACAATCATATTACTGTGAATAAAACTCAATCATATTATTCCTGAATTAATAAACTAAACTGTCCACATTACACATCTGTATTTGCACGCCTCTCGAAGGCGGTGCCTACCAGACATACCTTTACACGTGGTGAGAGTATACTCCCATCACGCCTTTACACATACAATTGTTGCACGTTTCCTACTTGATGATATCCTGTTAGCGGAAAAGAATAATATACTGAATTTATATGTATTTGTCTCTTTCTTACACATTGACGGTAAAACGTATGTTCCCTCGTTTTGTTCCTAACACTGTATATGTTTTGATTTGCTTCAAATTTCGTTCATAATTCTGTCATTTGTTCTGCACATAAGAAAATTTCAATGCTGAAAAATTAGAAATTGAAATACATACGATTGACATCACAAATGATGACTTAACTTATAATTATATATTGTTTATATTTGATATTTTTGTTTTTATTCAAATCATTTAAATTCTTCAAACCTAATAGAAAATTTATGAAGTCGTGGGTCCACCTTCCAATGCCAGTTAAAAATGTCAGTTTGTCAGCCATAAGTTAAACGTGCCTCCAACTGTATAAAAAGTTACCAAAAACGATGCTGAAATGGTTATTTTGTGACATTGTTTTCGATGTCACGAAGTAAATTTTATATACGTGAATTATAAAAAGAATAATCAAATATTAAGGGTTGAAAGGTGTGAGTGGCGAAGAGGTATGTTTAATTTTAGACCATTTTTTGTTTCTGGTTACAATATCCCATATTGTCTCTTCACTATTAATGTCACATGTTGTGAGTGAAATGGATATCTTTCAATTTTAATTTGCCGCGATTGTGATGGACTTTCCATCGAGGCATTATGAGTCCCTTGTTTTCCGTTTTCTTGTTCACTACATTGTGCTTATCACTTATTTATAAGAATTCCCTGCACAAGGAAGTAACTGTTATCCAGATTTTTTCACCTCTATTTTTTCTCCATTTATTTGGCCAGTATGGACTCTTCTCTATGGGAATCGAGGATGACCATCCCGGACTCTTCCTCCTAAGAACCGATGCTGTATATGTTCTACTCTTCCTATTGAGAATCGAGGTTATTCATGTTTATATAGACAGGAGGTCCCTTTTCTCATACTCAACTTCACATTCATTTATTTGGAAACAGTTTAACTCTTACCCCCCATAAAATATTTTCATGTGGTAATCACTCTTTTTGAGCTCAACTCTATCACTCCTTCACAAATTTATTAATTAATAGTAATAAAATAAATTTTTTTCGTGTCATATCCTTTTTTAAACAAGATAGTAAAACTTTTCAAATTTCTTTAGCAATTCAATTGACGAGAGAAAGGATTTTTCAAATTTTTCGAATTTTTCAACTTTCAATTTTTTATTATTTTTCAAATTTTTCAATCTTACGACTTTTCTCACCTATCTCCTCCAATAATTTTGATGTGTTTTCCACGGGAGAAGTTTTTCGTATCAGCCTGAAGATGGCCGTTATGTAGGCCGAAACTAGTAGCTTCACCATCATCCATCCAATCATTAAAAAATGCTGTGACACTGACTTTGAGTTTTATTCACCAGCATACTATATTGTGTTCTATTATTAAAATCAAGTTAAAAACAGTCAATAAAACCCATAAGACCCCTACGATAGTCCATGAACCTTACATACTAAATCAGGTCTCTCAAGATATCAACACTAAAATGCACGAAATTAAAATTGAAGACTCTAACAGTGCAAATGATTACTGGAAACAAATAAAAACCTCAATAATGACTACAGCTCAAGAGAATTTACCAAAAAAACGTAAGGCTAAAAAGGAGTAGATATTTTAGACCTAATGGACATAAAAAAATAACACAAAACCAAAAATAGTGAAAAGTTTAAGGGAATACGGAAAAAAATTAAAGCAGCAAAAGAACGATGGCTAAAGGAATCTTGTCTAGAAATTGAAAAACTGGAACAACAGCATGACAGTTTCCACTTACACAAAAAACTAAAAGAATTGACGGGAACAGTAAAACTTATGAGACAAGTATCATTCGAGACTCTAGTGGAAGAATATTAAGAGGGGTAGAGGAGCGGTATACTCAATGGGAAAATTATATGAAAGAATCATCCAAAGACCACCAAAGATAATACCAACAAACAACATCAAACAGGGACAAAGGCCCACCGATCCTAGTTTCCGAAGTACAAAAAGCAATAGATCAAGCAAAGCGAAGATAGATCCCTGGACCGGACAAGGTACCTGCAGAACTGCGAAAATTATTAGACGACGAGAGCGTTGGGGTCATCGCATCCTTATTTAACAAGATATATATCACTGGTGAAATACCAGACGACTGGTTAGAATCCTTATTTGTGACTTTCCCGAAAACGAGTAACCCAAAAGGTTGTGGTGACTACCGACTTATCAGTTTGATGAGTCATATACTTAAAATATTTTTGAAAATATTGCACTATCGTATATATCGACTTTGTGAGGACAGAATCAGTGATGAGCAGTTTGATTTTCGAGGCGGTATGGGTACCCGTGAGGCGTTGTTCTGCATGCGAACACTTTTGCAAAAGAGTGCTGAATTTCGTAACAACCATTACGTATGTTTCATCGATTTCGAGAAAGCCTTTGACAACGTGCCGCATACACCACTGTTTCAATGCTTATATCGAAATGGTCTTGACTCATATGATATACGACTGCTCAAAAACCTTTACTATAACCAGACTGCTAGAATACAAGTGGAACAAGAGGTTTCAGAAAAAGTTCCTATTAAACGTGGTATTAGGCAGGGATGTGTCATGTCACCAATGCTTTTTAATGTCTACTCGGAAGCTGTCTCTGAAGAAGCGCTGAAATATCGTCATGAAGGTGTTAAAATTGGTGGAGAAGTCATTAACTACATGTATTTGGGTAGCTGGATGGACTGTAGAGTTAAGAGCGATGAAGAAATCTCAACCAGACTAGAACTGGCACGTGAAATATTCACTAGTTGGCGTTCTGTACTATGTAATAGAAGTCTTCCGACGAATATCCGTCTAAGAGTATTAAAGTGCTACGTTTGGTCTGTTTTGCTTTATGGATGTGAAACCTGGTCACTGAAAGTCAAGCACCTAAAGAAATTGGAAGCGTTTGTGTTATGGTGCTATCGTCGTATGCTAAAAATTCCGTGGACAGCACACGTAACTAATGAACATGTGTTAGAATCCCTACATAAAGAGCGAGAATTGACAAACACTATCAAAATGGGAAAAGTCGAATACCTTGGACATATAATGAGGGGGCATAAATATCACATGCTCCAATTGATTATCCAGGGTAAAGTAGAAGGAAAACGATGGATTGGCAGAAAAAAGCCTTCTTGGCTCCGTAATATTACACATTGAACAGGTCGAACATTTGAAGAATTGTTTCAAGTAGCTACCGATCGAGAAGCTTTCCAACAAATTGTCAACTCGATGATAACCAACGCCTGGACGCTTAATGATAGCCAACGTTTGATAACAAGCATGGCACACAAAGAAGAAGAACAAAATCAAGTAAGTTGCCATCTCATCGTGGCAAAGTCTAGAATCACAGCTATTAATACTATCGTGACAATTCCTAAACTTAAGCTCACCAGAAAAATTACAAATATAACATTCAAAACTCAAATTTAATTTGATTCCATAGATCTGCGGTCCGATTCCCAAATTGCCCTGTTGTGGTTTCAGGCGCAACTTGTCAAATAGAATACGTATGTTAGTAATCGTGTATCCTTCCTACAATACCCTTTTTTCAACTTAGATAGACATGATAATTTTAGGTCAATGTCGTCCTTACCTGAAACTAAGGAATCAACTCATGTTTCTAATCTTTCTACTACCGTCTTATCCACATCGGTTGAATCATGGTATATGACAGATGAAAAATTTCGAGATTTTACTAAGTTACAGCGTACCATAGCTATGCAGAATTTTTATCTACAGAAGAAATACAATAAAAATTTGTTCCACCCAAAACTCTCACCCTTGGGCGAAATTTGGGAATCCGCAATTTGTTCATAAAGTGAACGTACAGAGTAAGGGTCGAAAGAGTAAATTTGTTCATATTTCATAACTTAAGTTAATTCACGCGTCTATATCACTTCTGCGCAAACATTTTTATTTATATTGCAACATGCGACAATACTAGTTCAACGCAACTATTTTAACCTAACCCTCGTTTTACGCGACAAATAAAACTCAAGCAAAGCAAATTAATTTTGGTCACACTAGATAAAATCAACACATTTTTATTTCATTTAATTTTCATTGTTTATCACATTTTTTTGGTCTAAATATTTATACATAAATCAAGCAAACTAAGCGACTACAACAACCTTCCATCGCAGGGGGGAGGATGTTGCAAATTTAATATTATTATTTCCAAAGTTGTTACAGAGCGTTGCGTAGAGAAGAATATTTTAATTGTGTAAATTGAACTGAGATACTATACTTCGACGTTAAAGTCTACGAAGAACACAATTCGTAAACCAGCCGCCAATCAGACTACAGTTCACTTATAGAACGACCAGTAAAATAGTCATCCTGACAGAAGACGATGGTAATGTACTGAGTCCCCTCCGATTCCACACACTTGTGTTTTGCCGAAAGAGGTGTATCTACATTTCTCAAATACCTTCGGGTTTATACATTCACATACATTTACTTTTTATAATTGTCTGTAATATTTATTATTATACTACCGAGACTGATTTGAAAACCCAAGAAACCCTGTAAGTGCTCAAGTGTATTATTACATTGAAAAATTCGGTCTTTATCTGAAACGAACACGGAACATTTTTATAGCTAAATATAGTCGAACAGTTCATTTAAATGCAGAATCCACTATTCAAATTGTAACGACAACAATTCCAGGTTAATAACTGCATTTTCCTTTGTTTCCACATTGTAATGGCTCCTTTCCAACAACCGAAACTTCGGTCCTACTTTGAATTTAAAGAGTGGAAGTAAAGCTCAATAAATTCAAAGCTTTGCACATCTTTCTTGACTCGCTGCTTTTGTTTAAAGCAATTAATCTTTCAGCAAAATTGAATTAATGCGAGATTTTTTTGTTTCTCTCCTCTTTTTTCTGTCCCAAGCAAATAAATGTTAACTTTAGTTTTATGGGGTGGCATTACCGAGTTATTCTTCTATTGAGAGACTTTTCTAAGTAGAGTTCTTGTGTTAAATGAGGCTGAAATGTAGAAGCTGCAATGTTTCACTTGGCACTTCATTTTTTAGATCGTTTTAGTGGGTTTTTTTGAAGGCCGACAGCACGTACATTGTTAAAGAAACGAACTGCCATAAATTTGGGAAAACTGAAAAATGAAATTGTTTGCAAACTGCGTTTGGATCTTGTTTGAATTTGGAAAAATTGTTACCATATCAAAAAATAATTTCAATGTATTTAACTAACATAGTATTTATTATTAGAATTATTTTACATAAAGTAACCTATGTGCATAACGGTAGAATATCTGTGGAGCTTATGTACTTCGAAATTTATAGGTTTCTACATTAGAGAATTCAATTTTTTTCTGAATTCTATATTAAAAATATGAACAGAGCATTTCAATGTTAATCATGCACCCTCTACAAATTGGATGCCGTCACTTTTATGAAAAAAATACAAATAAACTTCACGAATCATATAAAGGAGGACGTCTTTTAAATGATATGTACTCCTTATAACTTTAACACCTTCCTCCTTATGGTCAACTCTCCCATTTTTTCAATGGAACAACATGCCTTTTTGGATTATCATCGGAAAGGAAAGTTAAGGGTAATTTCAATTTACTGACATAAGTAGAAACAAAAACAAATCATAGTGACCGTATAACTGTTGTGTGACGTTTTGTGAATAAACTGTCTATAAGATATCCAAATGTATCTTAGAGTTATAACATTTAGAAGAAACTAGTACATTCGCCGTAAAAGTGATGTATACTCTGCAATAAATAATTGAAATTGTAGGTTCATATTACGCAAATATCTAATCTACAGGAGTCATAGCTAGACATTATAATGCTTCTCATTCCGGAGTAACTGCCATACATAAGTACGTCACTGAATTAATACAAAATTTTTTGAAACAGGTTCATTTACGCATAAAAACATCAACGAGGAGTTAATAGCGACGCTGTGGGAATTGCCATTTTAGGACAACTTACATATCAAGAACAACAATCAACATCACTTATTTCTAGTGCAGTGGATGTTTCTCACAGCAGTGTTTTCAGAATATTACATAAATACAAATACCATCCTCACAAAATTAAATTAGTCTGAGAGTTATATAAGGACGATTCGGACCGACGTCTCCAGTTTTGTGAATTGATGACTGAACAACTGAACAACGATCCGCATTTATTGAACACTGGGTATGTTTGGCAGAAAAAAGCTATGGCAAGCGCTTGTAAGCAAAGTGGCGATCGCTAAGCGGTAAGTGCTGTCAACTGCTAAATAGCTATTTTCATCTAGGATGCTAAGTTAGTTTTCACCAGGAAACCTAACCTAACTTAAATATATGTTTGTAAAGTATTCATAGCTATTAAAATGTTATCAATTACGAAAAACATATTTAATAATGTAGTGAATGATGAAGAAGTGGACGAAGATAGTTTTGGTGATGGTATTGCTAATATCGCTTATAAACTAATTTCATTTGAAACAAGCAAAATGGCGGATTGTGTCAGCGCTATTGAAGTTAGAAAACGTGTCCTGGCCTACAACTGTATAATTCGTTTCTCAGCGCTAGGCATGCGCTCTCAAGCGCTTTTTTCTGCCAAAAAGACCGAATATCTACTGCTCGGAGGTTCTTTTGCACTAAATCGAGTACTGAATAGGCATAATTGTAGACACTGGGCAGAAACGGACCCACGCGTAATGCGAGAGCTTCTTGCTCGAACACCACAAAAATTAAACGTCTGGTGTGGCATTCTAGGTGATCATATTGGTGGACCATTTTTTCCTGAGGGAAATTTAGATAACGAATATTATCTACAATTACTCAGAAAAACTATTGATCCCGGAATAACATATATACTGGTCACACTAGGTCAAGAGCCTTTTTCAAGGGCATATCAGGAAACTAAAATTATTGCCTTTCAGCCAGAATCTATAGATGGTTTACGTCAGTGCATCGGTCAAAAATGTCAACAAGTGCACATAACGAGCGACAATCTTTGAAGCTCGATAGTATCATTGTATAGAAGCCAATGTGAGTTAATTTGAGCATCTTATAAAATAATCTATATATATAGATATATATATATATATATATATATATATATATATATATATATATATATATATATATATATATATATATATATATGCGCCTCCATGTCTATGTTGGTTGTTGACTCGAATATTCGAAATCTTCTAATATTACTGACACAAACGTTGTGTTTGACTATCCTGTTGAATTCTGTTTGATTTTCTCATGTTTCATTCAACACCTTTGCTCCCAGGTTTCACACCCTTTCTTGGTTGTACCGTACTGAGCACGGCTAATGAGCCAGAAACATGCATGTCTGCGGTTACCACTCTTTTCAGTAGCCCATTTTTCTATTTGCGTGCAATACCCACTAATCTCTTTTACGCTTGTTATATATATATATATATATATATATATATATTGTTATATAATTATTGGTGTGAGAAATTGCAATGTTTTATATATGAATAAACTTTCTCTGTTTAATAAACCTTCTCTAATTTTCTCTACGTTGGGCCGACATTTGTTATGTTATTCTATATTTATGATTGTAATCGTTATATATTCTAAATTTATTTATTATTTTTGATTGAATAAACGATGAGCATATATAACAACTCTATCACAGGGTAGGGTTCAATTGCGCCATTTAAATTTACTCTATTTACTGAATTGTGAAATTAAAATGTACAAGCTTATGATTTCAGGAATTATAATTGTGAAATATTGTTACTGCATCTATGTACACATAACATAGGTAACAATCCAAAATTATTATCATAATAACATATTTTTATAACTATCTTATTCTAAATAAAAAATTTATAAACCGCCAAAGATTGTCAAATTTTAGAAAATGAGTATTCAATTTTCTCCGGAAATGTTAGAAAGGAAACCCCAATGACACTGATCACGCACAGATCTGTTTTATGAGCTCATGATATTGATAAAATTTTCGTACCTTATTTTACTCGAGATTTATGGTTGTGTAGTCCAAAACAAACTTCGAATATTTTTTTTAACACCAACAGCAATGAATTTTGTAAGCACCTTTACGTTTCTCAACTCTCTATTCCATTTTTGATTCAAATTTTCAATAAATTTTAGTACGTACCAATTTGTATTGTAATAATTTGAATATTTTTATTTCTTCTGACTATTACTTTGGAATTCGTTTAATTTTCCTTTTTATTAAATGTCCAGGTTTTAATCTTCTATATTCAGGATACAGTTTTTCTAGATATCGACTTTTCAATCGTCTTTATTGACGAGATCAATCATAATATTCCTTCCCACTTTGACGTCTCAAAATTCAGTGACGTTTTTCTATTTATTTTCATAAATCCATCTCGTTGCGGGTTGCTAGCGAAACTAAACTCTATCGTGTGAACCGTATATACATGAAAATAACATTTTATTATTATAAATTAGAATATATATAGAGATGAAGTTTTTTTTATACATATAAATACTAACATAACTTACTTACTATTTATTAAAAATTCCTAAAATCCCTTGTATAAAACAACATATTTACTAACTATAAAAATTTAACATGTTTCTTTTAAATTTCATTCTAATTTCGACGAATTCTTTGTTATCTTTATGGATTATTCCGCATTTACATGGAATGCCCCTTTTATCCTTTGAATAATGATCGATTTGAGTTTGAGCGTGTAATTTCTTTGTTGTTTCTTCGATTATCTTATCTTTGGCCCTACATTTTGCTTCCAATGTAGTTACTGCTACTTATAAATCGGACAATATTTTCGGTACAATGCTAGAAGCTTGTTTTACCAAGAGTGGGTTTATCGTTTCTGAATTGCCGCATCTCTCATCTATATAACTAGCTCTCTTTTCTTAAATAAACATATAAAATATAATACTGTACACTTAAAGTTGAAATATTTCCAAATAAAACTGAAATCCCATGAAAGAAAATAAAAATATAAATTGCATGAAGAATCTTTATTACAAAAAAAATTAAAATTATGTCATACATGACGCCATCGTCAATTTATTAAAAAAAATAGTTTCAAATTGCTCATTATATTTTCTGGATGGTTCAAACTATGAAAACTTCCCAGAATTTGTTTTCTCATTTATTTGTTTCTAAAAGAAATGAGAAAACCAAATTTTCCCTATTTATTATTTCTTATTTCCTATTTATTAGCATTCTAATTATTTACATTATAAGTATTCAACTAGCACAATCATTACAATAATGTTCATTCAATACTTCGTTATATATATATATATATATATATATCATTTTCAATTCATTATTATTATTTATTTACAATCCGCATTGTTATTTAATGATAGTTATTATTGATTACTATTATCCTATATATTATATCATATCAATGCTATCTTTACTCAGAATAAAATTTATATAATTGACTGATATTAAATATTCCTCTTATTCAATTTAAACTCTAAAACATATATACATCTTACCTATTTAAATTTACAATTTTTTTTATTTGAATACTGATGATATTATATTTATTTTAGAACAAATTCTACCAATTTGTTACTAATAAATTTTCTATTCATACTTCATTTCTATATATTTCCTCTACCATGCAATTCCTTATTCGTTTTTTAGATCCGGTTCCTATAATCCTGCCTTATTATTCAATTTTCTTTTCCTAAACTCCGTCTTATTCTCTTCTCTTACCATTCGATTTTCTTTTCGTTTTCTAAACTTCTTTCTATTCTCTCCTCTTACCATTCGATTTTCCAATTCTCTTCTTAAATCTTCCTCTAGTTGTCTCATTCTATTTTCCATACTGAGTTCTGTCTCTTCTGTTTTTGTCCTATTTGTGTTTCTTTTTCCAAATTGATGATCCATCGTCCATTTTCATTTACATGTTGTTTTAATTTTCTTAATTCTTCTTGACTATTATGTTCTACTTTTACTTGGATATTTTTCATTTCCATTGTCAATTCCTTTTTTTTGTATTATTATTTTCTTCTTCTGCTATCTTAAAATTCATTTTTATTCCTTTATTCATATCTTCTCCTATATTTTGTATGTTTTTATTGGTCTTCATTATTTCTGTGTCTAATTTCGTTATCCTTTCGCTATTCCCTTTTATTTTTTTAGTATTCTCTCCTATTTAAATTTTCAATTCATTTTAATTTTTCTTTAAACTTTCTATTTCTGTCGATTGTATTTCTTCCATTTCCATGAATCTTCCTAACATTTCGTTTCTAACTTCTTGTTTTGTTTCATGAATTCTTTCTTCTGTGTATCTTTTAGATTCTTCCAATTGCTTTCTTATTCCCTTTTATTTTTTTAGTATTCTCTCCTATTTAAATTTTCAATTCATTTTCATTTTTCTTTAAACTTTCTATTTCTGTCGATTGTATTTCTTCCATTTCCATGAATCTTCCTAACATTTCGTTTCTAACTTCTTGTTTTGTTTCATGAATTCTTTCTTCTGTGTGTCTTTTAGATTCTTCCAATTGCTTTCTTATAGTTTCTATCTTCTCTTCCATTCTTTGACTACTTGTCTTTATTTCCTCTTTTATTCCTTCTCTCATTATTTGATTATTTGTTTTTATTTCTTTTATTTCTTTTCTCTGAATATCAAATTTTCTGCTTATAGTATCATTCTGATTATTAAATAATTGTTGTAACATTTCCATCATTCTATTTTGTTCATTTCTACTTCCAGCACCTTCTCCTTGATTCTGTCCTACCATCTCTTCTCTACTTCCCATTGTTTCCTCATGTTTTTCTATTGAAAAAGCTCCTTCTCTTCCCTCTGTCTCTTCATCATTCTCCTGATTATGTTCCCCTTGTTCCAAATACTTTATTTGGAAATCACCCATACCATGTTTTCTTTCTTCTTTCTCTTCATCTGATCCACTTTCTGCTCCTATCTGCTTACCATCTCTAAGTATCATTCTTCTTTCCATTTTTCTTTTATTTTATGATTTGTCAATGTACTATTTAATAAATTTAATGTTTTATCAATAGCTGTTAAGATCTTAATTTTCAAACCAATATTTTTTTTATGTCAATTTTATTTATATTCAAAAATTTTTTTATGAGCCCCACGTTGCAGCGTCATTTGTTATATAATTATTGGTGTGAGAAATTGCAATGTTTTATATATGAATAAACTTTCTCTATCTAATAAACCTTCTCTAATTTTCTCTACGTTGGGCCGACATTTGTTATGTAATTCTATATTTATGATTGTAATCGTTATATATTCTATATTTATTTATTATTTTTGATTGAATAAACGATAAGCATATATAACAACTCTATCACAGGGTAGGGTTCAATTGCGCCATTTAAATTTACTCTATTTATTGAATTGTGAAATTAAAATGTACAAGCTTATGATTTCAGGAAATTTAATTGTGAAATATTGTTACTGCATCTATGTACACATAGCATAGGTAACAATCCAAAATTATTACCATAATAACATATTATTATAACTATCTTATTCTAAATAAAAAATATATAAACCGCCAATGATTGTCAAATTTTAGAAAATGTGTATTTAATTTTCTCCGCAAATGTTAGAAAGGAAACCCCAATGACACTGATCACGCACAGATCTGTTTTATGAGATCATGATATTGATAAAATTTTCGTACCTTATTTTACTCCAGATTTATGGTTGTGTAGTCCAAAACAAACTTCGAATATTTTTTTAACACAAACAGCAATGAATTTTGTAAGCACCTTTACGTTTCTCAACTCTCTATTCCATTTTTGATTCAAATTTTCAATAAATTTTAGTACGTACCAATTTGTATTGTAATAATTTGAATATTTTTATTTCTTCTGACTATTACTTTGGAATTCGTTCAATTTTCCTTTTTATTGAATGTCCAGGTTTTAATCTTCTATATTCAGGATACAGTTTTTCTAAATATCGACTTTTTAATCGTCTTTATTGACGAGATCAATTATAATATTCCTTCCCACTTTGACGTCTCAAAATTCAGTGACGTTTTTCTATTTATTTTCATAAATCCATCTCGTTGCGGGTTGCTAGCGAAACTAAACTCTATTGTGTGAACCGTATATACATGAAAATAACATTTTATTATTATAAATTAGAATATATATAGAGATGAAGTTTTTTTTATACATATAAATACTAACATAACTTACTTACTATTTATTAAAAATTCCTGAAATCCCTTGTATAAAACAACATATTTACTAACTATAAAAATTTAACAGGTTTCTCTTAAATTGCATTCTAATTTCGACGAATTATTTGTTATCTTTATGGATTATTATAATATAGACGCCCGCTAACTTGTATGGATAATATCTAGATAAGAATTGTTTTCTTTATAATAATAATGGCGATGGTGCATATTTTAAAAGGATTTATGTTTAGGAATTATATATACATATTATTAGATCATCAGAAGAATTAAATAGGCACTACATATCCGTTTGGAAATATTATCATTATACATTGAAATATAAATTTACCATACGATTATTAATCACGTAAGTAACCACCATTTCCTCTTAACAAAATGAAGAGTATTCATGAAAATTGCCTTACTAATCTCAATTTAAAATCTATTGATTTATTAGTCTGATCGATCAAATATATGCAAAAGTACTTTATAAATGGTAATGATCATTGAATTTATAATTAGTTTGTTATTATTGGCCAATGATACTAAAAACACACTGACCTGGAGTCTGTAGTCTGGATATAACTGGCTATTAACAATCGTAAGTGTTTGGTGTATGTTTCCTCTTACAAATTTTCAACTTTCACTGGTTTTTTATTAAAATTTACTTAAATTTGGTTCCAAACTAACATAGCCTTGTTGTTCACATCCGATGCCACGCTCTTCTCCCAAGCTTCCTTCACCCGATTGTCTATTCTTTTATCATCAAGCTACTTGCTCCAAAGCTGTTCAATCAAATTTTTGTTTCATTTCCACTCTAGTAAAATGGTCCTGTCACAACAAAATGCTTTTTCTCTGAGATGTAAAGTTCTACTGACTTTATTGCACTTTTTCAGGAAAACATATGATTATAAATTTACCTTAAAAAAGTCTGTTCTTTATTTATTATATACAGATTTAAAAAAAAAATGAGTCTTTGACAAGTGATACAATTCATGATTAATACATTGAAATTACAATATGAATTCTCGTTTTTCTACATGTAATAAATTTGAAATATTATCTAGAATTTATGACACAATTCCTTTTATATAATATATGTCTTGGTTTTTTTATTTGAGACTATACAAATTTTATAGTTCTGATATTGAAATTTATATATCACCATCTTATTATAAATTTCCCTTTCCTGGTAACATATAAAAATTGATACAAAAGTTTGACATATCATCAGAGTTATGTCATCTTGGATTTATATTTATATTTGTCCAATTCTTCATAAGAAATATTGATTATTAATCTTCATCTTATAGTTCTGTTAATTATGATTCATAATGCTTGTTTATTTTCAGATAAAGAGCTGATTTCCTAGTGACAAAAAATATCCATTTTAGGCAGATACAATGTTTCCTTCCATACTTGTTGTAAGTTTTGATACTCTTAAAAAATTATTAAGGTAATTTCTTTATATTCTATTGTTTTTTATTTTATTATACCTAACAAATGATTTTATAATATAATTTTATATGAGTTTCAATTCTGACTGTGGTTTTTTTATGTATCCTTTAATTAATGAAGTTTCAATTTATTCAAATACTAAATTAAAACCTTCTCATTCAACTAATGTGCTTTAATGATATTAGTTATGTGGTTCAATATATATATATATATATATATATATATATATATATATATATATATATGCGTGGTATATCTGGATTTAAATAACCTGTTGTACAAGCTCTGGTGAGCTGAAAGTCAATATCGTTCATCTGTGAGACGACGCCCTAAACAACAATATTCAATCGAAAAAGAAGGTCACTCGTATATCTTGTCCTAAAATTACTAAGACTGTAGTATATCTGGATTTATGGAACCCATTGTACGGACTCTGGTGAGTTGAAAATCAGTACGGTTCAACTGTGAGACAACCTGAATAATATCCATTCCTAAAAATTGGTCATATCCTTCTTATGTGTGTTCTTAGACGACAGTATCTTGTCAAACGTCCTGTCAAAATGCGTAAATCAGACCTGTGGCAATCTAAGACCTTCCTTCGAGCGTTTCATGATAAGCGCCTCCGATTGTGTGAGCCCCGGGATATATCTTTGGATCTTGAGCATTTCACGCATGGCCCAATCTGAGCTGCAGCTTTTACCGGTGCTTATTGTAATGCCAACGTCGCGTTCTGGTCCGATGAAAGCAGAATTGGTTTTTTTTCTGGCTCCAGATCAAAGTAACATTGTTCCGCTTACCCAGGTAGTCGATCATCTGAATATAATTATAAACCATTAGAATTACCTCGTTTGGAGTTCAGTGCTCTTAGCATTCATTTCTGCTTGGAAAATTGTGGTGAATATGCCAAGGTTTAATGATATCTCAGTTCTTGGGTTAGTTCCGTAAACTTTCGCTCCTACGCCGTTTTTTGTCTTGAAGCCGTCCGTGAACAGCACTTCCACGCCAATCATCTCTGTCGTAAAAAAGGACGTTGTAGGCTTTTACTATGTGCAGCTGGGGAGCTACCGAGTCTGGGATCATTTGGAGTATGTGGTAATTACTGATTTCACTCAGCAAAATTGTGTGTTCTCTCTGTAGGTCCTTGTTTCCATGAATATGTGACGTTGTAAGTCTGTACGTGACCATCCTAGTTTCTCTTTCTAGATCTATATGCAGAGGGGTTAGGTTTGAGATGGTCTCCATGGCAAGTGTCGTCGCCATAGCTCCCAGAATGGCGAGGTACGCGAGGTGCTGTATACCTGGCCGCCTCATTTTGGATATATCCAGTATATCATCTTGCGGCTTATGCCCCAGGAATCGCCAAATATCCGTCTGAGGTTCCAGGGGGATAGTCTGGCTTCGTTAATTTTGTTTCCAGATTGAAGTTGAAGGTGAATTTTTTGTCCATGATATTACCTAAATATTTGATCTCTTTCTCAAACTGGATAGGTACTCGGGTATCAGTAATTTACCTAGTTTCCTTCTTACTTTGAATGGAACGATTACAGTTTTGTTAGGGTTTGTAGACATCTGTTCCTTCTCAATCCAACTGATTATCATGTTTGGTGCTTCTTGAAGTATGTTGATAACGACTTCCTCATGATTCCCCCTAACTAGGATTGCTAGGTTATCCGCATAGCATTGGATCTCCAGGGAAGTGGTGCACCTCCGTGGGGCATCTTCTGGCAGGCCTAAATCTGACCGTCTCGCCTTGCAGCGGTGCTGAAATATTGCAGTAAATTAAATTTTCTATTCCTCTCCTTTGAAGAACAGTGCATAGAGACTGTACGAGGGTATTATTGAACGCCCATTCAATGTCTAAGAAGACACCCAGCGCAATCTCTTTGTTTTTCAGAGAATAATCGAATTTGCCTACAAGCTTCACTACAGCAAGGGTCTGTGGACTTGCCTGTTTGGTAAGCATATTGGTGGGGATTTAACGGAAGGTTCCGTGGGGATACCTCCCCAATGTGCTAGTCTGGGATTATCTCTTAGGTTTTCAGGAGGAATGATGTTAGGCAGATGGGACGGTAGGAATTCGGAAGAGAGGTGTCCACTGCTTTCAGAATGAAGATAATCTTCGCCATCGTCCACCCTACTGGAACATTGTTACAGGATATGCTTGCTATGTATATTCTTATCAAAACCGACACCAGTATGTCTATGCCTTTTTGGAGAAGGGCAGGAAGGTTCCACCATCTCCCGGGGAAAAAAAGTTATTTGTCGATATGACTGTATAGGAGAGACAATTTTAGCTGCGATTCTCCAGTCGTCTCCACCAGGCCGATTGGTCGGCCGTATGGGGACGAGCAAGCACTGTCATTTGTTTTCTAGACTCTGACTAACCGGGGAAGTATTTTTGTAGTGTAATATTTAACGCTTCGTTTATATATCCCGTACCAGTGTAGTCGGGTCATTTCAGTGACCTCACCTCACGTCCCGTATCTTTTAAGAGAATCTTGTGGATTTTAATACTAGCAGATATGTCTAATATACTCTGTCGTCAAAACCTCTCTTTTTGCCGTTCTGATGACTTTGAGGAACTCTGTTAGATAACTGCGATATTTGTCCCAGTCGTCTGGTTCCATTGAAGGGACGCCGGTGTCTTCATTCCTTTTCATTTTCAGTGTTCTGCTCCACCAAGGGGTACCTCTATTGTATTTTCTTTCCATTAGTGGGTTGTTATCTTGATAGGCAAATACAACGATTTTTCGTCGTTAAAGTTGTTTCCAAGACTATGTTGATTACCATAAGCCCTACCCCGATTATAAAATAATGAAATTGCTCACCTCGTATGTTAATGTCAGAACTGCCCCAGGCCCATGGTTGGCGTTAGCGTTACACCCCAACACAGGCTGCTTGTTGTTTTTCTGTCAAATGGCGATAAGTTTTCGCACGGCTGCTGGAGGAGGTTCCTGACCCGGATCTTCCGGAAAGTAATCAGAGCAGAGGAATACATCTGTCCTTCCTGTCTCCTCCGGGACGGATAAACGAACAGGAACCACGTCCTAGGTACAGTACTCTGTTCTGAACCAGAACTTTTCGTTCATGATGTTCTCATGGAACGCATTGAAAGCTAATATCTTCACAGCGAGATCATTTTGTTGAAGAATTACATTTCGGGTCACAGCAATAATTATTTGAACTACATGAACCACTCATTTTTCAATGTATAATATGAATTTGTCCAGAGAATCTTCACCAAGCACTTCAGAATGACAATACATATGATTTTCATGAAACCAAAGGCGAAAACACCATAACCATCAATGCTTTCCAAAATCGATAATGTACATATATCAAGTTTCAAAAATCGATACCAGAGGGAGTATCCGACTAGCCATGGAAAAGGAAATGAATAACGTCATCGAGGCAACGATCATCAAGTGGAAATACAAAGGAGAGGATGTCTCGATTCCGCGCATGGACAACTATATTATGTTGCTTATTCGCGGGTCGGTAATCCGGCCAAAAATCATATTATATCATGAAACTTGAATTACTGTATCTATATTTGATGAACATAAAAGACAAGTTCATTTCATAAGCAAACGAAACTCAAACCGTATAGGATATAGTGAGTAATATTGATATCAATTCACTGACGCTGGAAAATTGATTAGCATTGATTAAAGTTACAAAAAAATTCCGAATACGTCTATACCTAAGCTATACCTCTAGTTGAAGTGGACAGAAGCTAGAATATAAGATTCTATCTCTCATTTTCTCTTGTTTATGAGTCTAAAATGTAATGATCCAATTTATATTAGATATCCGGAGCCGTTCAACTTCGGTTACAGTTTTTTTTCCATTTTTTTATATGATCGTCTCATCAAGATTTATGATATTTTGATACCTCATAAATAAGAGAGAACATTCAAAGCAACGTTGTTTTTAATATGTTCGTCTTATGCTGATTTTTCTAATTACTTAGAATCGATGTTCATGATAGTATTCCCATTTAAAATACTCGTATCGGTAAGTTGCGATATATTTTGGAAAATTCAGCTTTTCTATAGAGCCGTGAAATTGTTGTACACGTTATAACTGTGCGACACCTCTGAATAGGTATTATAGAGAAATATTCTCGTCAATTAAAATGGGGCAAGTTTATCACAAAAAGCGCCCTACTAAAGTGCTTATGTTGGAATAAGTTGGGAAAGTGCCGTATAATATGCCTCCACAGGGCAATTTCGTGGTTTGGGTGATATGCGGATATTTTTAGGAAAGTTTTCGCCTAGAGTGTGAGATACACAGGGGAGAAGGTTGGGTCGATAAGTTGATTTGAAAGTTTTAAGTAGTTTAATTAGCATCTGATAAGAAGATTAGCACGTCATGACAAAAAAATTTGAATATATGTGTTGTGAAAAGTGGCAACGGTGATTATAAGCTCTATGTGATCAACAGCCTCTACAAGTGCATGGCAAAAAGCCAAATTATATGAGATTAAAAATTCCATGGTTTAGTTACTGGCGATCCTATCTCTGATTTTCATCACTACACTGTTGTCGGTTCAGGTAAATAGATATTAATTAGGAAATATGTATTACTGGAATTTTAGCAAGCTGACAAAATGTAACAGAAAAAAAGTCCAAGAATAATGATTATATTTTTTTGTTTATACTTAATAGAGACTTGGGTTAAATCAAATTGAATAAACAAATATACACGATATACTATATCGAGGACGTTAAGGCAGGACCTCATAAGCAATAAAACGAAAATTTTACAGGAGAGCAATGAAACTGTCTTAGAATTGATAGGCAATACCTCATATGATAACACTGCACAGTTTGATTAGAAAAATATACTTTGAATATTCTTAAAAAAATCCTTGAAATGCTCATTTTCCAAAAATTTCGCTAGTGTTTCGCAACTGATCTCGCTCTGTAGGAAACTCGAGGAAAATAACCCCACTATTGCTCCCTCTTCTATCCCAAAAGTTGGTTCCTGTCAGTCCCACGAGCAGGCTATACATTCAAACAATTCAAGGTCGTCTAAACCACCTCGAGAAGATATTGTTACCCCCCCCCCCCCCCGGGAGGAAAGAAAGTTACTTTTTCTCCTCGTTTTTCTTCGTCTCAGCCCTCTTCATATCGCCCCCCCCCCTTCTACCGCAAAGAGTTCCGCCGAGCGCAATTAAGTGTTGGAACTGTGTTCAGCCCGGTCACACCTTTTCAGTATGTACCCAGTCGCGAAATATGTTTTGCTACCGATGTGGACCTCATGGAGTTACTATCGCCAAATGTCCGAATTGTTAAAAAAACTAATTCCGAGAGGACGCCCTACCGGTCGGCGTTTCCTCTCTACCGATCCGTTCGAAAAAATCGATTACCGGAACAATTCAGTCTTGGAATCTAATCAAATTTCCCCCGTTCCTTTCGTATCTTCTATAAATGCCGTAATTCGTCCTGTAGAAACGTCATAGTCACAATGGCTTGAACAAACACAGAACTTTTACCGCACTCCATCGAAGACTTTTATCATTTCCTCCCCGAGTTCACTTGCCCTGACAGACGAACCCACTAAGGATAAAATTTCGCCCATTCTCTTTCAAAAATCTTCGGACAACAGACCGTATGTTGAAATAAAAATTTTCAATCGCGTTTTCCTTGTTCTCATCGATACCGGTTGTACAACCACAGTTGTCGTCCGCGATGGCATACCGTTTCTCGAATCCAATAACTTGGCAATCCAATATTCGTCCCATGAAAATGTGGCATTGGCCGATGGGACCCATATTGAAGTCGTTGGAATAGTTGACCTACCGGTTGAGGCTAATGTCATTAAGGCACTCGTCGTCCCGTCTCTCCCAGTTTCTTTCATTTTCGGCAATGATTTTGTCCGAAAATTTTCTATTATTTTGAAATTTGTTAATGACATTTGGCAAACTGTGCCTTCAGTCGACCCTCTCACTTGTATCTCTCCCAATGTTTCGTTACCTACCTTATGTTCTCTCGACAGCCTGTCTCCGAATCCACGGAAAGCCGATGATTCCGTTATTCGATTATATAACGATATTGATAGTGACCATTGGTTTCGGCCGCACTCATAAGATTCAACTTTTTATCGACACCGGCGATGCCTAACCCTTTGAGAAAAGACCTTTTCTCATGTCCCCATATATTTTGAAAATACTGTACCAAGAATTAGATTGAATGGCACGTTCAGGTGTGGTCCGCCCCTCCCAAAGTCCCTGGAGTTCTCTAATCTTACTCGTCAAAAAGGAAACGGGTGAGTACCGTTTCTGTTTTGACGGACATCCATTGAATGAAGTCACTAAACATATCGATCGAATTTTGGCTATGTTACGCGGGGCAAAATATATATCGTCTATTGATCTCCGTAAGGTTTTCTGGCAAACTCCCTTGGATTAATCGTCATGTGAAAAGACTGCTTTCAGTATTACCGGCCGTGGTCTTTTCAAGTTCACTATCGTTCCCTTTGGTTTGTGCAACAGCGCGAAGACATAACAGCGTCTCGTAGATGCTATTTTTGGTCCACAGTACGAGTCAAATATCATCTTCTGTTATTTGGACGATATCATTATATGTACCTCCACTTTTAAAGAACACATCAGGCTTCTAGCAGAAGTTCGCGATAAATTAAAGGAGGCTGATTTAGTCGTTAATGTAAGGAAATGTGAGTTATTTAAATTGAGCCCCAAATTTTTGGGTTATATCGTAGGTGACAATTCTCTGAGGACTGATCCTGGAAAAGTATCCGCTATGATTAATTACCCCCGTCCGACTACCGCTACCGAGGTAAAACGTTTCATGGGACTTTGCTCCTGGTATCGACGTTTTATCAAAGACTTTTCTAATTCAGCTTCCCCGATAAACGATTTGTTGAATGGTAAGAAGAAATCGCAAAATATCGAATGGAATCCGGATGCTGTAACATCCTTTCTGAAGATTAATGAAACCCTCATTTCTTCCCCTGTTCTAGCTCAACCAGACTTTCACCTCCCATTTGTTATACAGTGTGACGCCAGTAACTCTGGTGTAGGCGCAGTCCTCACACAAGAGATTGATGGTGGTGAAAGAGTTACCGCTTATACTAGTCGCTCTTTGTCTCGTACCGAACGTAATTACTCCGTTACTGAGCGCGAATGTCTCGCAATGATCTTCGCAATTGAGAAATTCCGTCCCTATGTAGAAGGTGTTTATTTTACGGTGATCACCGATTAACATTCTCTCCTTTGGCTCAGCAATCTCCAAAACCCTTCCGGTTAGATGCATCTCAGACAGCAGAATTTTCGGTTAGTTCATCAAAAAGGAACCTCCCATTCAGTACCTGACGCCTTAAGTAGAATGTATTCCATGGATATCGCTCCAAATTCCGCTATCGATGCCGTCCGTGATACCGTTACCGACCCCAATTCTTGGAAGAATGAGATTCACTTCTTGGAGGTCAACATCGATAAGGTTGACTCGTGGTACCAAAATCTTCGCACTAAGATCTCGAATTCTCCTAGTAGCTACCCCCAATGGGAGTTAGAAAACGACATGGTCTTCTAATTCGTTCCGTCTACTCTCCCTTTCTCGACAAATGAAGTTGAATGGAAATGTCTCGTTCCTAAGTCCCAGAGACTCGATATTATGAGATCCCTCCAGGAACCCCCTGTATGTGCCCACTTAGGTTTTTTCAAGACTCTAGCCCGTGTTCAAGGACACTTCTATTGGCCCAAAACGCGCCGCGACGTGCGTAATTATGTACGTTCATGCCTCGTGTGCGGTGCCCAAAAATTTCCGAATACCTCCTAATCCGGTTTCATGGGCCGTGAAAAGGAAGCGGAGTTCCCCTGACAAATAATAGCTTTGGATCTTATCGGACCCCTTCCTCGATCTAAAAAAGGTTATACTTGGCTTCTCGTGGTAGGAGATTGGTTTCCTAAGTTTACACTCCTTTAACACCTTCGGAAAGCTTCAGCCACGAATATCGTCAATTTCCAGGAAAACGAAGTCTTTTTTGTGTTCTGTGTCCCGCAATATCTTATTTGTGATAATGTCAATAATTTGAATTGTGCTGTCACAACCTGATTACCCGGCCTTGGGACTCTCCTCAGGTAGTGAATTCGGCCTTAGTTACACTATTTTTTATTACCTCAATTGGGATAAGGTAAATCAACAAACAAAATTTGGGGACAAATGGATTTATTTGACACACAATAATAAATTTACAAAACCGTATATTCTTGATACAAATACGAATAAATATCAGTTATATAGTAAAAATGTCCAACTCAATATTTCATATATACAAAAAATAAGTTAGGGACTTATCTTGGGAAGACTCGGGACGTACAGCTCGCAGCAGTAGTCGAGGATTCTTGAGCTGTTGTTATATGGACTGGGATGATGTAGTCCGATGAGTGTATCTTGTTTCCGGGGTGTAGAGGTCCTTGTGGTAAACGGTCCTTAAAGTAGGTGCAGACTAAAACGGTCCTTAAGGTACAGGCTGCAGAGCTATAGGGAAAGGAATAAAAAAAACAGGGGGAACAGCAGTAAATTGAAAATTGAAAAGAAGGAATAAAATGAACAGGTAGGAGCTCATACTCCAATACATACAAAAATTTGATTTTGATTTTCAAAATAAAACCACACAAAACAACTGTTCATTCTTATCCGTCCTGTTTCCAAATTAATCAGAAAAAGCAAATTTAAATCGGTGGAAAATAACCATATAAAGAATCTGTTATAAATTGGCTTCATAAAATAAATTTGGACGCTACCATATTTGTTATTAAAGAAATATAATACCGGCGAAGAAAAAAATGGAAAACGCCATCAAAAAAACATTATTTGAAAAAAAATGGAATATTTCAACTAAATAGAAAAGTAGAATAATTTGTAAGTACACAATAACAATTTGAAAATATATAGATAACTTACCAGCAAAGAAAATTACAAATCACATACAAAATGATATTTAAAAAGGAGAATACTGAATAAGTTTTCAGCGAAGAAATGAACAAGCCGATTCCGTGAATCGTAGTTTAAATAGACATTTAATGATAGTAAAAACTGTCAACGATACGTTCCTAATATTCGAAATAATAGGAATAGCCGACGAATAAGTAACGCTCCAAAATAATTGATGAAAATAGTAACATGTCACAGCGACATGTTACAGTGCTCCGCTCAAAAATCTATGTGAGCGGTATGAGGTACAAAAACTTTGGTTTAATGCCGTGTACTCTCCGCAATGTAATTTTGTTGAGCGTAGCAGTTGCACTATCGGAACCGCCATTAGGTGTTACATTGCGAAACACACTAATTGGGATAGTGAAATACCCAAAATTAGGCAAGCCTTGAATACCGCCAAACATGAAGTAACGAGCCACACTCCCGCGTTCCTTAACTTCGCTCGTCACGTTCCATTATCTGGAAAATACTATGAAACTAATCCCGATACAAAAGATATTGAGATCTTACCTGGTGATCACGACACTTATGCCAGCGAAATCGAAGGTCTGACTCAGGTATTTAGGCAAGTAACTTCTAATTTGCATCGTGCATACGAGTGCAGTGCGAAAAGTTACAACTTAAGAAGGCGCCCGTATCTTATAAGGTAGGCGATAAGGTGTGGCGTCGTAACAAAGTTTTGTCCAGCGCTGCCAAACAGTTTGCGGCCAAACTAGCGCCGAAATATATTCTGTGTACCGTCAGAGAAAAACTCTCTAATCTAGTCTACCGTCCAGAAGGCCCAAATGGTTCCAAAACTGGGAACTGGCACGTTAAAGGTTTAAAAACGTTCAACACTTTCGATCCCGAAGGTCTTGACGCGAACTCGGATACTGAGGAAAATTAACTGGAACACCCTCCATCTGACCCCATTCTCTTCTAGTATCGTATACCGTCCCGCATACTTTCTATAGTTTACCGCTACCGGCTATCGTTCCGTTTGTTGCAACAATCCTGTCGAGTATCGTATCGTTTCTTGCCGATAATTTTATCGGATTACTTATCGTTGCCGTCGACGATTTTGTTGTCGAATACCGTATCGTATCTTATTTTCATTAGTTGACCCCTGTCGGCTTTATCGTTTTTCAAATGTTGTTACCTTCGTTTCTTGTGATTTATCGTACCTGTCGTTCTCTATATGTCTGAAATACTTCATGCATGGCTCTTTTGTCCTCAAATACCGATTGAAACCCTACGTTTCTGTTGCCGCCCCTTTTCATTCTCGTCTCGGAAAAATAAAAACTTTTTCTGTGTTTTGAGTAGAATCTCGCGTACTCGGTTATACTATTTGGAGGGGGCTGTGTAACGTTTTCATTTTCCCTATATTTCGCCCTACGAAATCGAATAATTTCTATCCCAGTACGGCCTTGGCGTAACAATATTTTCTTCGGACTGTGTAGAATATCGTTTCAAATGACCAATAAACATAAAAAATTGGGAACGATATATCTCTGGACGCCGAAAAGGTTTGTTACGGCTCAATCTTGACGTTCAATTGAACAAAGTGACGATTGGATGTATAAAAGTTTTAATATCGCCTCTTATAAAAGATGGGATGTGTATAAAATAGTTTTCAGTATCGCCTTCGGAAAAGAAGGTACTCTTTACGAAATTTTGTGTAGACAGCGTAATTTGTGCATTTACGACCCGATTCTTTTTATATATTTCATCTTATGGCCTTTTAGAAGTAATTTTAGAGTTATTTTTTGGAGAGAATTTTAAAAAAAGGCTGTCTATCCCCAAAAGTCTCGTCACGAGAGTCAGTCAGCGACCGATTCTTAACCGAAGAAGTTGAAAAGTTGGAGTGTCAGCGTGAATTATTGTATCGTTAGTTAGTGCCGCTATCGAAATTAAGTCTACGAAGATTACTGGAGCGAAGCAATGGTGATTTTCTTAGTTATTAAGATTGAGTTATCGTATCGTATCGTGCTCAGTCGTCGAATTAAAATTATCGGAGTATCGGTTTATTGTGTTTATTACCGACATTATGTTACCGAAGAATACCGAGTGTCTGTGATTTGTTCCATCACGCGTTGAGGGTAGATTACTTATTACAAGTACCTACTATCCTTTAAGTTTTTGCATTGACCTAATCGAGAAACCACGCCTCCGGCGTTGATGCAAGTGTCTTCACCTGAATAGTATTGTGGTGATTGGCTGGAGACTGTTGGAATCAGGTATCGTGAATGATTATTTGGTATCTCTCCTACCTGGAATAATCGCAACCTTTCTTAGTCGATGGTGAAAAGACTAACTTAATGTCACGCCATTTCTTTCGCGAAAGAACCATACGGTATCAGAACTATTTTATTATGGTAACGAGTTTATTTATTATTAATATTGACATCGTTTTGAAGAACTTTTATGTTTTATGCTGTTTGATAGAATAACCGGTAAGAAATTCGGCGTGCACGTCAAATCTAGATTAAATTATTTTCCGATCACTTATATTGACGTAACTTCCACAAAGCCTATGTGTTTTTCTTGTTTTCGAGTAATTCAGTAATATAATATCCCACATTTTCTTTTTTGAATAAACGGAAAATAATTTCGTTATTAAACTAATTTTTTACTTCGCAAACTATGCGACATTTATCGTTTGTGTGTTTATATGATTTTGATTTGTATATTTCTTGTTCCTTGGAGAAGATTTATTCCTCGAACAATTACCGTGTAGTGTTGAGTGATAATTTGTTTTATTGTTTATTCGTATATATTAGTTTTTGAACGTTTCTAAGATTTTGTATCTTATTGTTGCTGTCTGTTGTTGGTACGTATGCATGTACCCATAATGTATATTTTTTTATGTTCTGTTCACTGACGCTTGGCAAACATGTTAATAAACTGGTTAACATAATAAACCGCGTTTTAGTGAGTACTTCCCTATCCTCCACAGACACATTACCGGAAATACCTCGCTTTTTATAATTTCTCTTGCTTATCGCAGTTTTTGAAATTTTTCTTATGAATAAAAATTTCTGGCGTCCTTTAATTACCTTTCCGGTTGATTAACGTTCCTAAAATAAACCCATGACTCTTAGCTCTCCAACCAAAACAAGAGTGCAGTTCGCATACGTCTTAATTGTTTATCGCCTAGTATCGATTCCAATTATAATACGTCATCTTGGTCCCATCCAAGGAAACTTTGGTACCGAACAATTAAGACGGTAACAAATTCATAATCGAATATAGACCAAAAATGGTAGGTATGAGGTCCCGTGTTGGCGCCATCGAGATGCAAACTAATGCGTATTAATTTGTATTATCGCTGAATGAATTATCAACTATTTTTATTAATCAAACTGGTAATTTACTCTTATACATTCATGGTTCGACTTTTAGCTGAATACAAAAACTGTTATTTCATATAATCTTTTTTATAAATTACCTACGCTTCTGTATACCCAATCTTGTAAGGCCGAACATTTTTTATTCGAGTGTACATAATTGAGCATCTTACGTAAAAACTTGGGATAAAACGCCGATAACGCAGTGTAATGGCCAATGTAACGTTTTAAAAAGATGGGGAGAGCTACTTTCCAGCCAATTGCTATGTTAATTCAATGCTGTTAATTATGTTACTTGTTCAAAAAGATCTTGCTGAGAATAGCTCCAATTAGATATTAGACGAATAAATGTTCGTTGAAGGATATTAAGAGAAAACGGATAGGGTCTTTCTTACAATGACCAGTTTGATATTTCGTCGGTTTTAGAATGTAAATTCTTATAAGGTTGTTTTTTCTCATAAAATTTAAAACTCACCAAAAGTCTTTATATATTCCTTTCCTGGATGAAAAATCTTCGGATTTTTTTTTATCTTATCAATTCAATTTGAAAGATTATTCCGCTTGAACTATATTTTTCCATTACGTTAATCAGGTATGTCTGTAATATCGGTTCTATATCTTCCAATGCATGAAACGAAATAAGCGCGAACCCAAATCTTTCCTTAGGAAATGTCTGCACAAAATATTCAAGAAATTATCCAATGAAAACTCACATCACCTTCTAAAATCATTATTCTTATCCAAATTGTTAAGATTCTTTGCCGAGAAGTGCATATCGTTTACTGACATTTAAAAGCATGGAAGTGTTGTAAAAAAGAAGAATTTAATTTATATGCTAATACTGGGAAAAGGTATAAAAGGGATAGAATGTGACACTTTTACTGGAAAAGAAAATAGTAATAAAAAATAACAGCCACTTGCGAAAACGGTAAAACGGACCACTTGGTTGGAAATGTTAATGTCCCAGTTCCATTATTGGATTTTCTCATCAAAGTTTAATGATAAATCTTGAAAAAAAGGTTTGTTGACATGATATGACACATAAGAGATTTAATCAGGGAATAATCGCAAACCAATCCATTGTTTGTTTAGCTTTGTTGTTGAAAATATGAACAGAAGTTTCCATGCATTGAATCATTTTGAAGGAATAGTCGAACACAAAGTCTGATATGGAGAATCCTTATTAATAATATTAACCCGGCATCCGACAGGTGAGAATTAGTAATGACTTCTGACAGGTGGGGTTTGTTAAACCATAATTATAGGGAGTTAAAAAACATTTTTTCCTAAATTTCTGTGTTCTTTCTTAGTGAATTATGATTCCTTCAACTTGTCCTCAAACGTACACCAGAACAATCACCAAAATGATTTATTTCTGCATTTAAAATGTGATTATAGAAAAATTCTGTATTTTTCCCAATTAATAGACTCGCACTCTTATAATTATTTATTAAAAAAATATTTATGGTACAAAATAAGTTTTCTATGCTAATAACAACATAATAAGCTTCGAACTTTTAAGTGAAAAAAAAACACAATAAACTTTCACTCAAAACTAAAAAAAATATTATTCGCTGAATATGGCATTTCAGGAACACGTTGGGCAATATGTTATCGATGACAGATAAATGTCTCACAGGATTGACATACGTATCGAGTTTTCCTATATTTGACGCGTGGACATTATAAACACCTTCCTTGTTGGTTGGGTTTAATATTTTTCTTAACTGGTTCAGGATTTTAGCCTAATATATTGCGGTTAGTGCTTCTCAAATCCCGTTTTAATATAGGATTAGCCATTCTCTGCCGTTGGTGGTCTTCAATTAACTATATCCCAAGTTCTCTGAGGAAACGTCTCCAAGGCATGTTGGTGATATTACTATTAGCTCTATAAATGATTAGGCTATTAAATCTCGCCGAATTTAACATGGAAAAGCATAAAGTCAATGGCCAACATCGACTATTTCTAGAAACATTGTAAGACGCTCATCCATAATGAAAACTCCACCTTTCGTTGAATCATAGAATTTTATAATTTCTGGAAGTTTTTTCTCCGAATCGGAAAGTGAATTATCATAATGTAGAGATGATAATAACAAGACAACTTTTCCTTTCTTTGGACAGTATGATACTAAAGTATATCCTTTCTGGAATCCGAACAAACTAGAAAAAATGTCTCTGTTTTTCACGCTCAAAAACTCTGAGGGAACATCAGGTTTATTTTAACGAAGTGTCCCTACAGCAGTAAGTTTGTGAGTATCTCTGAGTTTCATTAGAAGGTCGCGACTGGTGTACCAATTATCGAATGTTATATTTCGATTTGTGCCTGAAACTGGGGCTACTAAGCGATCTACTATATCCTGAGGTTTATTGCTGATATGGACCCTCAGGCTGTTGTCCCACATAAACTTCCATATTCAGGAGGTAACAAGTTTTAGCATCTACAAAAGCATGTACCTTCAACCCGTGTTTTGCGGGTTTATTCGGCATGTACTGCCTAAAAGAGCACCGACCACGAAATTATTCAATTTTTTCATCGATGGTCAAGTATTGTGACGGCGTATAAGAAGATTGAGCGCTGAAAAACCTGCTTACTAGGCTCTTCAGGAGATATTCCCTGATTTAGGAGTCGCAGGAGTCGCACACCTGAGGGCTCTCTCAGTGGGTCGTCTATGCCGCCCGGTTTTGTCAGGTCTACGAGGTCGAACGGCATTCGACCTTTGTGCCGTTTGGCCCTTCTCTCGTCTGGGATACAGGTATTTCTCTTCAGACTTCCTCCTAATATAAAATCATCTCAGAGGCCTCTCCTATCCTCCACCTGGAGACGCGCCGGTTTGGTGCTTTACCCCCCCCCTCCCCATTCACCCCCCTTCCCTCCCCCTTCACATCAGTATTCCACGAACACGTTAACTGAGGTATGAAGAAACATGAATATTATAAATATTTCATATTATTTGTAAGGTAATTGTATGAATCTAACTATATCCATGTGTAGAACAACAATCCTTCGATAACACAGCTGGCCTCTTATTCCAATCGATGTAAGGAAATGTGCTTCAATAAATACCACTTTTTGATAGAAATAACTAATATGTTTCTTTTTTAGGTTTGCGAAGGAGTGAAGATTCCGTGATTTCCACACTGGGCAACAAATAGTTGGTGGGTGGTGTTGTAATTCTATATTTCATCCATTAATTATACAATTTAAATGTATAGATAAATATTACCTTGAATTCCAACAAAGTAATGGACAAAAACACTGCAATACGCACTTAATCACATTTTTCTCCACTACAAGTGCTATTATGTCTTTGTGTTGGAAATATGGATATAGGTACTACAGAACAGGAAGTGTTAACCACCTCGTGGTTTGGGAAAATATTAACAGACCTTACAAAACAAAACAGAAATCGTGAGTAAAGCTACATTCGTAATCAATTCGCTGGTCACGTGGCACTTTGGCACGCAAACTAAGCAAATCTGTTTCAGTGTGATCGTTCACAACGCAATTTGGCGTCAGAGTTTAAGTTGAAGTCGACGAAATTTCTTACAGGCTGCAAACTTTCACTTCGACTTGCACTTTGTGTCGGCTATGGGACATGAGCATTAATTTTTGTTGTTTGATTTTGGATATATCTGACATCTGTTTGATAGTTTGACATTTCCATCGAATTGTGTGTTTTTGGTTTGTTTTTCTCGATTTTTCCGTACGACTGTTTGATTAAAAAAATAAAATGGAGGAGGAGGACATTACTTATATTTCACTTGCAACAATGTTGATTTTGCTTTTTAAAAAGGGCAACTGTTGAGGCAGTTTTGTTGGTCAAAGACAAAAGAACCCTCCAAGGCTCAAAAGATGGGGAGTGCGACCAATTTTAGTGCCACGAAAGAGATTCCGGATTCATGAAAATATTTTGCAAGAAGCACGTTTAGGTGATCCCTATACATTATTTAATATCACGAGGATGTCAGCAGCTAGCTTTGATTGACTTAAGTATAGTGGGCCCACGCATTAAGAAGAGATCCAACAGAGAACCTATATCTCCAGGGTGCTGGTATGGGAAATAGATAAATAATAAGTTGCACACACTCTAATGTAAAATATTTTTAAAAATATGTATAACTTAAATTTTGCAAGACTTATTTCCATAAGGACAATTTATGATAGGTACATTTTTTGTTTTAGATTAGCCATAACATTAAGGTTTTTGACTATTGGCGATAGTTATCCAAGCCTCTCATATGGATTTCGAGTTGGAAAGTCAACCATTTGTGAAGTAATCAAGGAAACATGTTGTGTTATTTGGAATGAGTTACAGCCACAACTTTTACCAGGTTTGATAGAGGATGAGTGGAAAAATATTTTCAAAGCCTTTTTATTTCTGTGGTCATTACCAAATTGCCTTGGAGCCATTGATGGCAAGCACATCATTATTCAAGCACCATCCAACACTGGATCCATGTATTATAATCATAAAAAATCATTTAGTATCATTCTATTGGCAGTATGTGATAATAAATATAACTCTACATATGTGGACATTGCTGCATACGGTTCTCAGAGCGATGGCGGTGTATTAAACAATTCTTCTTTTGGGAAATAGTTATTTTCTAATGAGCTTAATATACCACCATCACAAGAACTAAGATACTGCCCATCAAATATGAAAATTCCCCATTTTTTTGTGGGTGGTGAGGTCTTTCCCTTGAGGGGAAAACTTGATGGGGCCATTTAGTACGCCTAGAACAGGTTTATTAGCACGTGATCAAAGAATTTTTAATTGTCGACTCTCCAGAGCCAGGCGAGTCATTGAGAATACTTTCGGTATTATGGTGGCACGTTTTAGAGTTTTTCATCGGGTTATAAATGGCAATCCAGAAACTGTAGACAATATTGTGAAGGCTGCAGTATGCATTCGCAATTTTATTAGAAAAGAGAACAATAACTTTTATATAAGCGACGGTGATTTAGATAAGGAAGCTGAAGGCAAAGTCATACCAGGAAGATGGTGAAACGAAATAGTCAAAGAGGGTAGTTCGTTTGGAAATATTCCCATTAGACTTGGTGATAGAAATGCTCCATTCTTAGCTCTGACAATGAGAAAGCATGTCAACAATTATCTAAATGGAGCAGGAGCATGTTTGGCACCATGGCAGTGGGAAACAATTGATAGAACAAATTGATGTATATTAAATCAAAATTCCCCACTCTCTTAATTTGCTAGAATCTGTGCTAGAAAAATTATTTTTTTACAAGTGAACAATCTAATAGTTTTCCCGTCTATAAAACAACGATTTTGTGTCAATATAATTCATATCTACCTTAACTTATGCGTATACAGGGGAAAAAAGTAATTGCATTAAACGGTATATTTTATTACCTGTTACCAACGTTTTTTCCCGTCATCACCTGAATATTTCAAGAAATACATTACTTTTAATAGAGACATTCATTCGCATCATACCAGAGGTTTAAATGATATATATACATAACTAGAACTGTCTATCGTAGTACAATGAACTTCTGTTTCTTGAAAGCATCCACAAGTTCAATCAACAGCCAGCACTGATAAAAAAATGTACCACTCTTTTTAATTTAAAAATATTAATTAAAGATCATATCCAAAACTTGTAGTTTATGTTATATACATTTTATAATGTTCTTGTTTAAATTCAATATATTTAATATACTTTTATACCACTTGATCAAATCATATTTTTTAAATGAACATAAAAAATATTTGGAAGTGTTTTATTCACCCTAATAGAAAAACAAAACAATCTTCTCCATACTATATATATAAAATAAAAATAGAACAACTCGAGAAAAACATTTTTTTCGCTTTAGTCTTATCTAATATAAAAACTTTTACTTCAGTCTTGTCAAATATAAAAAATATATATACTCGTATCTCTCTCTTCTCTCTTCTAGCCGTTTTCTATCCTTTGGATATAGGCCTCTCTCATATTTTTCCAGTTTTCCCTGTTCTGTGCCACTTGGTTCCAGTTAAGTCCGGCTGTTCTTTTGATGTCATCATACCATCTTTGCTGTGGTCTGCCGGTGCTTCTTTTCTCCCCCCAATGTCTCCATCTTGTTATTTTTCCGCTCCAGTTGTTTTTATTTCGGGCAAAATGTCCGGCCCAGTTCCATTTAAGACTGCCTATTCGCCTCACTATGTCCTCTACCTTGGTTCTATTCCTTATCCACTCATTGGTTTTATGGTCATTAAGCTTAAACGCTTAAAGAGCATATACTCGTATATATATAAATATATATATATATATATATATATATATATATATATATATATATATATATATAACAAAGAAGATGTAGGAATATCGCGTGATATGTTAACAACAACAACAAAGAGAATCATGGGTAATTCACGCAAAGTAAAGGGCTACTGAAATAGAGTGGTAACCGTGGACATGCATGTTTCTGGCTCATTTTGCCTCATCAGCACGGCATAACCAAATAATGATGTGAAATTTGGGAGCAAATATGTTAATCGAAACATGGGAAAACACAAAATAACGGATTTCAGCAGGGAAACCAAACGCTCATTTGTGTCTTCAATTGGAAGATCCCGAGTTTTCAGGACATCAACCAACATCGACACGGAGGCGCATATAGCCCCCCCGCCATGAACCTTCCGACCCATAGTAAATAACAAAGAAGATGTAGGAATATCGCGTGATATGTTAACAACAACAACAAAGAGAATCATGGGTAATTCACGCAAAGTAAAGGGCTACTGAAATAGAGTGGTAACCGTGGACATGCATGTTTCTGGCTCATTTTGCCTCATCAGCACGGCATAACCAAATAATGATGTGAAATTTGGGAGCAAATATGTTAATCGAAACATGGGAAAACACAAAATAACGGATTTCAGCAGAGAAACCAAACGCTCATTTGTGTCTTCAATTGGAAGATCCCGAGTTTTCAGGACATCAACCAACATCGACACGGAGGCGCATATAGCCCCCCCGCCATGAACCTTCCGACCCATAGTAAATAACAAAGAAGATGTAGGAATATCGCGTGATATGTTAACAACAACAACAAAGAGAATCATGGGTAATTCACGCAAAGTAAAGGGCTACTGAAATAGAGTGGTAACCGTGGACATGCATGTTTCTGGCTCATTTTGCCTCATCAGCACGGCATAACCAAATAATGATGTGAAATTTGGGAGCAAATATGTTAATCGAAACATGGGAAAACACAAAATAACGGATTTCAGCAGGGAAACCAAACGCTCATTTGTGTCTTCAATTGGAAGATCCCGAGTTTTCAGGACATCAACCAACATCGACACGGAGGCGCATATAGCCCCCCCGCATGTCCACGGTTACCACTCTATTTCAGTAGCCCTTTACTTTGCGTGAATTACCCATGATTCTCTTTGTTGTAGTTGTTAACATATCACGCGATATTCCTACATCTTCTTTGTTATTTACTATGGGTCGAAAGGTTCATGGCGGGGGGGCTATATGCGCCTCCGTGTCGATGTTGGTTGATGTCCTGAAAACTCGGGATCTTCCAATTGAAGACACAAATGAGCGTTTGGTTTCCCTGCTGAAATCCGTTATTTTTTGTTTTCCCATGTTTCGATTAACATATTTGCTCCCAAATTTCACATCATTATTTGGTTATGCCGTGCTGATGAGGCAAAATGAGCCAGAAACATGCATGTCCACGGTTACCACTCTGTTTCAGTAGCCCTTTACTTTGCGTGAATTACCCATGATTCTCTTTGTTGTTGTTGTTAACATATCACGCGATATTCCTACATCTTCTTTGTTATTTACTATGGGTCGGAAGGTTAATGGCGGGGGGGCTATATGCGCCTCCGTGTCGATGTTGGTTGATGTCCTGAAAACTCGGGATCTTCCAATTGAAGACACAAATGAGCGTTTGGTTTCCCTGCTGAAATCCGTTATTTTGTGTTTTCCCATGTTTCGATTAACATATTTGCTCCCAAATTTCACATCATTATTTGGTTATGCCGTGCTGATGAGGCAAAATGAGCCAGAAACATGCATGTCCACGGTTACCACTCTATTTCAGTAGCCCTTTACTTTGCGTGAATTACCCATGATTCTCTTTGTTGTTGTTGTTAACATATCACGCGATATTCCTACATCTTCTTTGTTATTTACTATGGGTCGGAAGGTTCATGGCGGGGGGGCTATATGCGCCTCCGTGTCGATGTTGGTTGATGTCCTGAAAACTCGGGATCTTCCAATTGAAGACACAAATGAGCGTTTGGTTTCCCTGCTGAAATCCGTTATTTTGTGTTTTCCCATGTTTCGATTAACATATTTGCTCCCAAATTTCACATCATTATTTGGTTATGCCGTGCTGATGAGGCAAAATGAGCCAGAAACATGCATGTCCACGGTTACCACTCTATTTCAGTAGCCCTTTACTTTGCGTGAATTACCCATGATTCTTATATATATATATATATATATATATATATATATATATATATATATATATATATATATATATATGTATATATGTATATATATATATATATATATGTATATATGTATATATATATATATATATATATATATATATATGCACGTATTGCACATGGCCCTGAGGTATGCTTAAAAATTTACTATGAACTAAACATATTCTAGGAATAGAGCAAAAAGAAATATACTGCTAGTTGGAAGATCTTAATTCTCTTTTGTAATTCATCAAAGGAAGCTGCAACTCCTCCATCAACAAACTTTCATGTGGTTCTCCAATAGTTCTCAATTCTGGAGACAGATATTGGCCAAATATATTATACCTATCAGAGGTTTTTTCATTACCACGTAAATTGGTAATGGCAGTTGAAACGTCCACTAACACACTGTCAATGTTATTCAGCTCTCTATTTAGGTTTAATCGCTCTCTTTCATATTTTCTTTTTTTTTGAGTAGGCGCATTCAATGGTATATCACTCATGAAGCTTTGAGATGCACCTGCATTATCTTCCTCCTCAAATTGCACAATTAAATTTCCATCATCAGAATCACCAAGATTATTTCATTGTTCGGTGGCTTCTGACTGAGTGTCATACTCATGAAGAGGAATGTTTGAAGTTGTTTGCCTCTCTTATTCCTCACCACATTTGTACATGAATTTGAAAAAACTCATCAGAGGCCAAACAGGTCTTGTAGAAGCAGGAGCACCACTTCATTCCAGTTTTTCCAATAATTGGACTTCCCTTCTAAATTTTTCCCTACGGCTTTTATACATTGCTTTTGCTTGTGACACCAAAAGAATAAAATATAATAAAGTCAAATATCATGCCATCATAGAAAACCCCAATCCGGTTGTATCTGAATCTGGTTCACCTAATTTTACCCTAATACCCTGTATAACACTATTTCAACCAACTAACCTGATCATTGTAGACTTCTGGCTACATTGGCCCAACATTTTTCTCTTTGGAGTATATATTTATAACCCTTATCAGATTTGTCGTAGAGTGGTTTGTAATTGGTAATGCATTGTGACAAAAATTCATCATTGAATTGATATTCCGCGTTGTCCATGACTACTAAACTCCACTATATACTGCTTTAAAAAAAAATCCAAATTATATATTATAACCTCTAACCTCAGACTGAAATAAATACCGACAGAATCATGTTTCGACCATATTTATGTTGAAGGAATCATAACAATTATTTAGGTATGAACGCGCATGCGTTAAAGTCGACTCTGAAGTTATAGTGAATGGCAAATTTCGTGCCGATTTGCGTGCCAATGTGCCACTTGGCCAGCGAATTGATTAGGAATGTAGCCTAAGAGTAACTTGTTAATTCATAACTCTGAGAATGGTACGGTACTGCTCCTCTTGCGTGTGGCGTTTTCGCTCGCAAAACGAGTGCTGGCATGCGCAGTTGCTAACTGGGGATAAGCTGGCCTGCTTAGAAGGTTTTGGGAAACTTTAGAATAAGTGGCGTGCTTGTATAATTGAAAAAGAGGGTTTTTGTTACAACAGTAATCAAATAGCGTTTCCTTACCTGAATTTGTTCACAAATACCAGTTTGCACATTGAAAGAAAATAGTCGTGATTATAAAGTATCAATAGTTAGTTAAGTGACCAGTCTTTGAGGACACGTCATGCGCAGAGGAAGGTGATTAACTGTGAGTGTATTTGCAGGCATTCCGGTATGATGCAATAGCTATTATAGATAGCAGAAGCACGTAACGTGATTTGAGTACGGCGCTACATTTCATCAAGTGGGTGATCAGTATAATGACTTCGAAACTTAATGGTGTAACTACAGTTGATTGCATATATTGGCTTTTCTCGTTATTTTGTTCCGACCACCTTGTGCTTGAATTTTTTAGTTGATTTTTGGTCTTCCTTTGGGCCGGTTAACTAAGGGCTTCCATTATATTATTTTTCATTCGTCTTATCTATCCTAGCCATCGTATTGGGTGACCTTTCTAAATCAGGTGAAAATTTCTTCGTTTAAAATATATCTGATTTCACAGTTCAGAAAGATTCTATATTCCCAGCCAGTCAATTTTTTTGGCTGATATACTCTCATTATTTTTCATTCGAAAATATATTTTTTTTTTCATCAGATTTTATTAGATTCATTGTTTGTCCTCCATAGATGACTATTGGCCTCATTGCTATTCTGGAGATTTTCATTTCAGTGCTTCTGCCGTTGTTTACGCATAACATTGTATCACTTCACACGAATTCTTAAGTTGTTCCATGCTTTGTAATTATACTCTGTGATTAACATTATTGTCAGATCTGTTATTTTTATTTGGGATATGAAATACTGTCATGTCTTTTGGCGGTAGGTATGTCTCTTTTCAAACTCAAAATCTGGTTTGAAATCTATAAAATAGGATATGGATATTCATATCTTGATCGTAGCATTTTTCTGTAATTTGGTTAAGAATATGAAAAACATCTATTGTTGATCTACCGGGCCTGAATCCAGATTGATATTCTCCAAGATAAGTTTCACTGTACTTTTACTTTTCCACCCAACCCTATCTAATATGCGAGAAATGTATTAGTTTATCCCAAAAAAGTTGGGATATTCGATTTCTCTTTTACTATATTTACGTTTTTCAGGAAAATAAACACGGAAAAATAGGTTTTAAAAAAATCGTGTGTATGCCTTCGATGTCTTCGGCCACTCGTAATTATGTTTTGTAAGCAAGATACAGTCACCCGAGTGCATAAAGTCACCATTTTTATAATTGTGTATTATTCAGAGCATCTGACAGATGAACCTCATTGATTTTTAGCTCACCAAACCCAGCAAAACGGGTGCTATTGTACCAGAAGTACTACATTTTTGGTCGTTTTTGGAGAAATTTCGGTGTGTTCGCACGATACAGTCTCCGGAGTGTACCATTTTAAAATTGAATATGGTTAAAGGCATATCACTGATGAACCCCATTGATTTTCAGCTCACCAGAGTGAGTCCAGTGTGGCCTATAACAACATATATACTAAATTTTTGGTCATGTTGGGATAATTTTCGTTTTGTTAGCAGGGTACACGCTCCGAAGTGAATAAAAGTGACAATTTTATGATAGTATATTGTTAGTTTTCATCTTTAAAACCGTTTATCTCGTATTAACGATGGAAGTGAAAATATATGGATAGATAGATGGATCAGTAAATATTAGAGCATATTTCTGGGTCTCCTTTTTTTAATATGGTCCATATGGCTCCAATACTCCGTCCATCGGACATTTTTTGTACACCTTATTATATCTTGTAAATAACGGATCTCTCAACTTAGAGATAAACTAAGTATTGAATTGATTCGAGATATTTGAACTGATTTTGGGTGTCTTACGTACATATTCCCCCCAAACAAAATAGGCTGTTTAATGGGTATATAATAGTTTAAGCAGCTGATCTTATACAGGCTATTCGCTGAACTCTTGTCAAATAATAGATGATATAACGTGTGTTCAGCTCTTAAACAGGCAAATATGGAGAACCTGTTCAGCTATCTCCGATTAATAGCTGATCTAGAAAGTGGATGTTGCGTTTTTTCAGCTAACGTATTCAGCTTTTGTGCAGCTAAATCATTCAAATGTTAGAACATATGCTGTTCTATCTAAAAATTGACAAGCTGTTTAAGGACTGAGGCAGCTTTTTTGTACAGATATTATTCAGCTTGTTTTTTTAGTAGACAAAAAATGGAAAATATTTCCTCAAATTATTTTTCTCGTTAGCACCGGAGGAGACCCAGATATTTTTCCCTGAAGGCAAGGAATTATTTTGTGGTCAGAAATTAATTAATCATTATTACACTTCTTTATACTTACATATTTCAGTCTCCTTGAGAGTCGAACCTACGACCTCTGGCTTCTCAGGTGAGTGCGTAACCAATCCCTCCAACTCGGCTGTTAAATAACGTATCACAAATCGTTCTTATATGTTGTCCCTGTTATAAGCTGGATAATTCCTGCATAAAAGTACCAGAAAGACATGCATGCTCCGTTAAATCTGCGACCATTATAATTTTGAAAAATCCTGCATAATAGTTGAACAAGGGTTACCTCGATTTTCGCGCTTTTTATTTTCTGGTCTAGACAGAAACAACACACTTGTGTAATTGTTAGTGGTTGGAAACAGTCGTAATTAACAAAAGTTTATTTCAAAAGCTTCTAATATGTGTGAAAATAGGGGTAAGTAATAAGAATTGTATTGAATAATGAATTTCCTAGGATTCCTAGAACTGAAGTTCTTGGTATTATTCCGTATTGAGGGTACAGTGAAACAATCTCTTATTTACGACAAATTAATATCGCAGCAGGGAAATGATCGGCTTTAGTCCGGGCGCTAACGGTCCAAAATAGAATATATAATTTATAGATTACAAGTTCGTTCCAGACCAAGTAGGGTAGAGTAGGGTATGGAGTAAACTTAACTACCCTTTATTAATTATTACCAATCAATGCATATTTATTAAATTAGGAAATGTATCTATTCAAATCATGTTTCTGCACACTGATCGCCCGGTCTACATTTCAAAATAGTAGACACGATTGAAAATAACGGAATTCTCCTCTCAATGGTTCCGCATCAGTGAGTTATAGAAAAAAATTTGATCAGGCCACCTAAAACGGTTATTAAAAACAATTGTAAAACCTAATGAGTCGTGGACAAAAATTCCATGCTGAATTAAAAGGGGATTTTTTAAAACATATTCGGAAGCCCAGGATGAATTACGAACCATGTCTGGTGGATCAGGCACGGAATCATCCGGAGTATCAAACGTGCATATGAAGAAAATGCCAAAAAAGACCGCTAAGAATAAACCCACAAAGAAGAATCGTTTAAAACACATAATTTTGAAAAACTAATAACAAAAACAAAGCCATCAGTTATTCCCACTACCCCTGCTATATAGCTTACTACTACTGTTTCTTCTAATACTCCGATTATTCTGTCTGATATTTTAGTAAACGAAAATGCTATTGATAATACGATTCAAACTAATAATAATGATAAAGTTGCTTCATCAATATATCCGACATCATCGTTTGTACCGTCCAAGGAAGATATTATGGATGCAAGCTTTTCAAATGTACTTCCACCTGTGAGTATATTTAACTCAATACTACAAAATTTAATATTTGAAATAATCTTGTAAACCCTTTTATTAAAGTTATGTGCTACACACATCCTATTTTTTTTTTCATAAATAGTTAGATACTAATGGAATTAACTGTCTCGACCCTCACTTCGTGGAATCTGCTCATATTAGTGTTTTAAATGAAAATCACGGTTTCTAGTTAATTCCACAATATAATAAAAGTTATTGAAAATTCTGAAAAATTGACAATTGTTTCGATAAATCAATATCATCGTCAGAATGACATACGTCACATTTCATTTGATGCCTACCTGATGTTTAGTAGTTATTTTTGGCTAGACCAAGAAGTGACCTAACTTGTGATTGACTCAATATATGTTTATAGAAAAAAGAAGAAGATGTGATATTACACATATTGAAGCTTATATATTATTAGCCCTATGGTGATATCCTGGATATCATTTTTCCAATTAAGATCAGTATAACTGTGCAATGATATAGAAAACCAGGAAAACTATATTTGCTGATCTTTACAATTATCACTTAAGAAGACAGTTTATTAGTGGAGAACTCCCTAGATTTAACAGTTCATTGACAACTTCATATTGTGGGTTTCTCAAATGTCTTCTAATTTCCAATTGTTCAAGGAAGTCCAGTTCTTGTTTCTTTTCACAAATATGCAGCACTTCTCGTTTTGTGTTAGGTGTCAATGAATGATTGGTGTCAAGTAGATGTTTTGCGTAGTGGGATTTATCTGGTTGTTTTAATCTGAATGCTCGTAAGAGTTTACTGTATCGGATTTCAAAATTCCTAAGGGTCTGGCCCAAATAAATAGCATTACATTCCGGACATTTGAGTTTATATATACTTGACTTCTTCCTTTCTGTCTTATTTGTGGATATTTGTCGGATTGAACTGATGGTGACACACTAAAGCTCATCTGTTTAGAAATACTATTTACCACATGTTGGAGGTTATGATTGCCATGGCGTAAACACAATTTTAAATGGTATAATGAATTTTCAAATGGATAAGAGGAAATACTATCTAGCGTACCAAACCTCTCAACATCGTCAACAATGTGCTATAATCTGTGAACATTGCTAGTAATATACTGTAATCCGTGAATAATTTTCTATTCTTTGATATACTGTTCGAATATTTGTTGAGCTATTTCACGATACGTTGCATACATATTACAACAGCAGATTGTAACTGCAACGAATAGAATAAAAAATTGAATATATACATTCTCATCCAGCACACCCTTCAAAAAAACCATTCCAACATGATTCAGGAAACTGCGCCACTCAAGGGCCTTCCAAAATGCTAAAGACTACATCGCTCTCGTGGCTCTATGTATTTTGGATAGCAGTTTTTGCTATAATAGTCTTTGGGATACCACTGCAATATCACGAGCACAGTAAAACCAAAAGTTCCATCCCGCCATCCCACAAGGCACCGTTTCATTATTCCGAGTCCCAGAAGATGCAGAGAATCTGCTATCACGAAATCTTGAATTATATCCACACCAGGCATTTGAAGAATCGGCGTGTCAACTTGTTTATGATGTAAACTATATGCTTTTCGGCGAAACAATTCATATGTCCTAAGAGGACGTGTGGGCGATTGATTCACCTTCTGTTGTGCATTTCTGGCAACCATGAATTCCGTTAAAATTAATAACGCCTGTGTGCAACCTTATATAAGCAAACATACAAAAAACATGAGTTTTAGTACCTATTTGTGTATTAGGAGCGGAAAGTGATACTTTGCCGCTTGAGGCAGAGAGTTGACCGCGCGACGCGTAGCGGAGAAGCGCGGGCAATCTGCCGAAAGCGGCAACGCACTTCCTGCTCGAATTGAAAACAAGATTTTTTCTACGATCACCTTATTTTTAGACAAATAATAAAAAAAAACATGAAAAAGCCTTTTACTGCGTCCCAAAGCTCTTCCTGTTCTAAATAAATCTGTACCTTGAATTTCCACCTAACATAGTTCTCGTGCCATTTTAGATGCTCGATCGGCGTAAGCTGGCTCATGATATCACTTATTAACACAAAAAATCAATAAATTACAAACTCCATAAGCTTCAATGGTGTCTCACGCGTGTCCTGTGTCCATAAGCTCTTGCAATTTGATGTTTTGAGTCAAGGTTTCGAGAAGAAAAATCTATCTATCAAAACCGGCGTGAACGCAACTAATGGCAATTTAAAACTTACAAAAGTCGTAAACGACATTAAGATGACATTTACAAGGTTAAACAAATTGAGGTTCGAAAAATATTGGGAGTAATTAGTTATACACTTTGAATATTTTTAAATATTAACTACAACTATATCATAGGTGTTTTGGATGGGTTTATAAGATGGAAAATGATAATTAAAATGACGTCTGGATCGGTCTAATCTGTAATGTCTTATAACACTGCGTCGTCGTGTTCGAAAAATCGCGCGTGTTTGAAAGACCAGTTATCCACTAATACTTTACGCTATTACTAAAAAAAATGGAAGTCCGTCCTCGATGCCCAGCAAAGTTTCAATTCATAAACGATGCCCAGCAAAGTTTCATTTCATAAAAGTCCGTCCTCGATGCTCAGCCATGTTTCATTTCATAAAAGTGCATCCTCGATGCCCATCCAAGTTTCGTAAAAAGTCCATCCTAAGTAGTATATATATTAAATGGGTCACTTCAGTCGCTTAGTGTATTATGTGCTATTGATATACCTATTATTTACTAACTTTCTTCAGTTTATTGTAAATGAAAACATGCGAGCGGAGAAGTACGCTCTAGAGCGGGAATAATGTCAAATCATGGCAGATCACGGAAAACATCAACTTTGCGGTTATATTTGAGTGTGCAAAAGCCTACTCTGGGTAGTGATCTTAGGAAAATGATTTTACCTCCAATGAAGGCACGGGCTGGAGAATCACAAATGATACATCTTATTCCAATCGTAATTGTATGCCCGTTCACATGGAGTCCTTCTTGAATGATATTAATAGTATCCTCTACGAATGCAGTTGGTTTCTTATCTCCAAAATAAATGCTAATGGGCATCGGTTTAATGTGGGGCATTTCAAAAATATTAAACATAATGGGCCATAACTGTTTTTTGGAGCTATTATGCAGCGGTAAACCGTCAATATTGATATTTAATTGAATGGAAATGTCTGCACTCAAATTTTTGAAACATTTTCTTAAACATACATCTAGTCCTTGATGCCAAAAGAGTCCGCCAGCTCTCATTTCACAATATTCTTCCGTAGTGTAACTTGGTGTTTTAAGTAACGTGCTTGCATCAGTAGGTATACTTAGGTCACCGTATTCTTGTTTGTTCAATTTTAATAAGCTCCCTAATGCATTATGTGTTATGTGATTATCTATAGACCACTGTCGCAATTTCTCACATGAGTTGTTTTCTATAGGTACATTTGGTTTTTCAACATCTTCAAAATCTTCTATGACATTATGTTTATGTACGTCGTCACAATCGGGAATTGTAGCTGTTTGCCACGGTACAGCATTATCATCTTCCGATACTGTCAAATTCTCTGAATCATTCAATTTTGGTGTTCTATCAATTTTCGATTACTAGGATTCTGAAATAATATTATAATATTAAACAATATTAATAAAATTGATAATAAAATTAATGTAACAATTATACAAATAATATAATTATTCAATATACCTTAATCAAATACACTCGATATTACCTCCTTGTCCTGTAAATAAAGTTTTCATTAAATACTCTTCACACTTTTCGCGATTTATTTTCGTTTTTCGTTGATACGTTCCACTTTTTTTATATTTTTCAAACTTTTTTATCCTATCTAATTTCATTTTAAACAACTGAAACCAACAGCAAAGAGCTAAACAACTGAAAATGGCGACTAGACGAAATATTATAATGCCAACACTAAAAAGAAACTTCTTCAGCTGTACTAAAAAAAAATAATAACGCTGTACAGAGGTGTTCTATTCAAGTTCAACAAGACCTTGTTCAGATAAACGTTTAGCATATACAAATAATGATTAGATAGCTGAACACTGATACGTGTCTAAGCTGAACCAAATTTGCTTCCGGTCATTATTCAGCTCTACAGCATAAATTCAACAAAGCTGTATACGGACGTATATTTAAGGTGAAAAAGCCTTGATCAGCTTATAGTTCAGCAAGTAGAAATCACTAGTGAGATAACTGAATAGTAAATCATATAGAACCTGAATAAGGTCTTCTTCAGCTCATTATTCAGCAGTCCAAAAAAAATCAACAAAGCTATACAGAGGTGTATATTTTGATTGAAGTAGTACTTATCCAGTTTATTTTTCAACAAATAAGCCTAACCAGTAAAAGCAGTACCTATACAGCCGTTAATCAGCGCAAACGCTGAGTTAGCTCCTAAACCAGCTAGTCATTGTTCGTTGGGTTACTTCAAGCCTCCAAAACCATTATAGTGCATGATGGGTATCTTGAGGCTACGACCACACAAAAACATTATTCACTTGTTATGTATCGTTTTTGCTGCAAAGTGATATGAGAGAACAAACATTTTCATTTAAATATAGATCATTAGTGTTTTAAATGAAACTCACTGTTTCTAGCTAATTTCACAATATAATAAAAATTGTTCAAAATTATAAAAAATTGACAATTGATTCGATAAATCAATATCATCCTCAGAATGACAGATGTTACATTTCATTTGATGCCTACCTGAGTAAATTTTGTTTACGCTAACTTTTACTCTAATTAATATCGTTAGCTTTAATTTCGGGGGTAACATGCGTTTATAGTTGTTGCGCTTTCCAGTAACCTAAATTACATCCTTTCCTTCTACGGCGCAATGTCTGGACGTTTATTGCCCCACTAATAATTATCATCATTTAGTCTGAAGATGGCCATTGAGGGCCCAAACTAGTAGCTCAGCACTTCAGTATAATAAAATAAATTTGTGACATTTTGACTTTGAGTTTTTCATTGTTTACTTAGTATATGTTAATAAAGAAAAGGGGAAGATGTGATATTACAAATATTGAAGCTTAAATATTATTAGCCCTATGGTGATATCCTGGATATCTTTTTTCGAATTAAGATCAGTATAACTGTGCAATGATATAGAAAACCAAGAAAACTATATCTGCTGATCTTTACAATTATCACTTAAGAAGACAGTTTATTAGTGGAGAACTCCCTAGATTTATCTGTTCAATGACAACCTTATATTGTGGGTTTCTTAAATGTCTTCTAATTTCCAATTCTTCAAGGAAATTCAGTTCTTGCTTCTTAGCGCAAATACGCAGCACTTCTAGTTCTGTGTTAGGTGTCAATGAATGATTGGTGTCAAGTAGATGTTTTGCGTAGTGGGAATTATCTGGTTGGTTTAATCTGTATGATCGTTAGTATTCACTGTATCGGATTTCAAAATTTCTAAGGGTCTGACCCGAATAGACAGCATTATATTCTGGACATTTGAGTTTATATATACCTGATTTCTTTAATTTTGGTATTCTTGTTTTCACAATTAACAATTTTGTACCAACGTTACTTTCTGCTATAAAAGAAATTGTTATATTCGTTGCTAAAGATATTATCTTTGAAATATTATTAGAAATATTTCCTGCATATGTGAGGGTTTCATAAGTTTTCATTTCATCAGTTTGCTTAGGAAATATTAGTTGTAATGCCACTTTTTCCGCTTTTTAATTAATTAGCTTATTTATCATATGTAATGGATAACCGTTGGATGTTGCTATTTGTCTAATGTATAAGTCTCTCTATCAAAATTACATTTGTTCATAGGAACTGAAAAATCTCTATGTATCATTGAATTATATTCCGCTAGATTATGTGACATGGGGTGATTGGAACAATATGGAATTGTCACATTAGTGTGTGTTGGTTTTCGGTAAATTGAATAATCAAGTACATTATTAACTCTTTGAATTATTCGATCAAGAAAATTGATTGAGCTATTTTTTTCAATTTCTTATGTAAATTTAATTTTTGGGTGTGAATTATTAATGTCTGTCACTACCCATAAAACAAACTAATATGTCATCTACATATATATATACCAAAATAAAACATTTTTCGAAATATTACTTTCAAAGATCTTTCTTTCTAAACTCTCCATGAAAATGTTTGTCAAAATAGGTGATATAGGGCTTCCCATTGGTAAACCTTAATTTTGAATATATATCTTAATGTCAAAAGTGAAATAATTCTGATTAATACATACCTCAAATAAATTAAGTATATCTGCTATTATTCCTGGATTAATATTTTTATCTTCTAGTGATTTTCTTACAAGTATTAGACATTTTTTAGGAGGAATTTTAGTGAACATATTAGAACCATCAAACGAAATGAGTTAATAGTTATCCTGCAAGTTGATTGCTTCCAACTTTTGAATTAGTTGTATTGAATTTCTAATCGAGTACTGAGATGCATATCCGTAACTATTAAGTATATTGTTAAGTCACTTTGCCAATATATTATTAGGAGCATTAACAAAAGAAACTACAGGTCTAATTGGTTTCGTTATTTTATGTAATTTAAATGTTCCACATAATTGTGGACAATGAGGATTCTTATGTATGATAGACCTCTTTTTGTAATCACTTAAAAGATAATTTGAACTATTAACAATATCCCTTACATTATTAGAAAACTTTTTTGTTGGGTTTGCTTTAAGAACTTTTACATCGCTAGATTCTATAGAGTTATATAATTTTGAATTATAATTTTCAGTTGTCAAAATGATTGTTGTGTTCCTCTTATCAGATTTTGTAACTGTTAGGTTATTATCTTCTACTTTATTTTTGATTGCATTTAAAACTGTAATGTCATTTTTTGTTTGACGTTCAACTTTTTAAGGTTCAATATTTTTGATTAAATTGGCAATTTTTGATTTCTCATAAAGAAAATTATTTGAATTAGATTTTAAAGCTATTTCTGACTCTGTAGCTATAAATTGTTTAATATTATTCGTAAATTTTGGTGGTATGCTGTACTTTAAACCTTCATTCGAAAATTCTAATTCACTATCTGTAAAATTAGTGTCTGAAAGGTTTTCAAATCGTGGTGCAAAGTGTGTTGGTATGTAGGTACTTACAGTCTCATGATGTTTAGAGTATTGAATTTTATGTTGTGTGTGTTCAACTTTCTGTAGCTTTTGTTCTTGTTTCTTAAATTTCTTATGCTTCGTCGTGCTGACACATTCTCTAATTTTCTCATCTGAACTGTCAAATTCTACTGGATATAATTGGAACGTGAGTTCTAAATGTACAACTTTTATCTAGTTGTCTAAGGAGTCCCTCACTTTGAACAATTTACATTCTCTTTTCATCCAAACTCGTTGAGCACATTTTATAGCTTTTTGTGCTTGTGGTGTTTTAGTGTGATATTCTATATTCACATAATTTTGAATTACATTTTTCCTAAGGCATTCTTGGTTAAACCAAATGTTTTGTGATGTCTTGTAACGTTTTTGTAGTAACTTCTGGTACAGTCGGGTCAAATCTTCTCTCGAAGATTTTTTAATGAAATTAACTGTCTCGATCCTTACTTCGTGGAATCTACTCATATTAGAGTTTCAAATGAAACTCACTGTTTCTAGCTAATTTCACAAAATTGTTGAAAATTTTTAAAAAATTACAATTGTTTCGATAAATCAATATCATCGTCAAAATGACAGAAGTTATATTTCATTTGATGCTTACCTGTTGTTTAGTAGTTATTTTTGGCTCGACGAAGAAGTGACCTAACTTGTGATTGACTCAATATATGTTAATAGAAAAAAGAAGAAGATGTGATATTACAAATATTGAAGCTTATATGTTATTAGCCTTATGGTGATATCCTGGATATAATTTTTCCAATTAAGATCAGTATAACTGTTCAATGATATAGAAAACCAGTAAAACTATATCTGCTGATATTTACAATTATCACTTAAGAAGACAGATTATTAGTGGAGAACTCCCTAGATTTATCTGTTCATTGACAACTTCATATTGTGGGTTTCTCAAATGTCTTATAATTTCCAATTCTTCAAGGAAATCCAGTTCTTGTTCCTTTTCACAAATATGCAGCACTTTTAGTTCTGTGTTCGGTGTCGATGAATGTTTGGTGTCAAGTAGATGTTTTGCGTAGTGGGATTTATGTGGTTGTTTTAAGCTGTATGCTCGTAAGTGTTCACTGTATCGGATTTTGAAATTTCTAAGGGCCTGACCCAAATAGACAGCATTATATTCTGGACATTTGAGTTTATGGAAATTAGAAGACATTTGAGAAACCCACAATATGAAGTTGTCAATGAACAGATAAATCTAGGGAGTTCTCCACTAATAAACTGTCTTCTTTATTGATAATTATAAAGATTAGCAGATATAGTTATCCTGGTTTTCTATATCATTGCACAGTTATACTGATATTAATTGGAAGGATTATATCCAGGATATCACCATAGGGCTAATAATATCTAAGCTTCAATATTTTTAATATCACATCTTCTTCTTTTTTCTATTAACATATATTAAGTCAATCAAAAGTTAGGTCACTTCTTGGTCTAGCCAAAAATAACTACTAAACATCAGGTAGACATCAAATGAAATGTAACTTCTGTCACTCTGACGATGATATTGATTTATCAAAACAATTGTCAATTATTTAGAATTTTCAACAATTTTTATTATATTGTGGAATTAGCTAGAAACACTGAGTTTCATTTAAAACACTAATATGAGTAGATTCCACGAAGTAAAGGTCGAGACAGTTAACTTCAAATATATATTAGTTAAATCAATTCAATAAAAAGTGTTAATATACATTTGGTAATTAGAAAGCAAAATTTATTGATAGGGTCCTCATTGGGAATGTCCAATAATTAATGCTGAGCTAATTGTGTCTGATTAGGTAGAGGCGGAAGAGACAGCTGCATACATTAAATAATTCATTCCCTAATATAAATTAGACACCAAAATAAATCATGAAATTTGATAACCCCCTAAAACTAATATAACATTATCAAACCATGATGAGAGATTAAAAAGAAAAAAACTTCTCGCTTATTTAAATGAGTTTTCACGAATGAACGCAATGGAAGAAAAAGCGGAACTTTTAATATGAAATAAAGAACTCAATGAGGAAAGAGGGGAATTGGTTCATATTTTCCACGAGTGAAAAGAATAACCTTCCAAAAGATTTATTAGTAGTAACAAAATGAGAAAAGTAACAAAGAAAAAACAGGCGGTTGTTTATGTATGCTTGAATATTGTATCCCAGTTTTCTTAGAATTAGACTTTTGCCGCATTACACTGTCAAATCCATTTCAAACTATCAATGTACCACTCTACTCAAAGAAAATGTTCTTTAGAAATAAAGAGCCCGAGCTGTTTCGTAATAAAGTTTTAATAATTGTAATCTTTGAATAAGTTTACAAATAATATAATAAATAAGGTAACAAAATGTTTTGAAAGTTGAACGTTAATTTGAATTACAAAATGGCGAGTGGTATATTTTTAGAACGCTTCAAATAATGATGGTTTAGTTCAATCGTTGGATACACACTAAAGTTCTGTTTTTCGTCAAATCCCTAAAAGGCCTTACAATTATGTCGTAATGACAAATAGATGCCATAAACTGTGAATGTTATACCTTTTTACACTTTTACCTAAATACTAACATGTATACGTTCTAAAAGCAAGAACCATGCAATTGATTATCTTATAATTTAAAGTCAAATAAACCGGGTTTTATATATTTTCAACATCCTCCCACGGCGGGCTTCAACAGCTAACGGAAAAAGAAGTTGCACCGGTCTATAGAGTCTCCGTTGTCCATTTTCTCAAAATTTAGGAATCAATTGTTTTCGAGATTTCTATTGTTTAAGTACAACGTTCCGTTTGCCCATATTCGGTTTCCATTTCTGCGAGTTTGTTACCACGAAAACAATACAAAGCTCTTTTGGAATCCGACCATAAAATAACTCTTCTGATAATTAGTTTGGAATTTTCTAAAATATATGTCTGTGGTCTAGAGGCACATAATGCTGCAGTAAGCTATAACTTGGTTAAGGTTATTTCTTTGTTACCCTCTTGATTTAGAGGCGCTACACGATTTTTCGACAATAGCAAATTTGTGTCGTTAGTCTCTATACATTTCGTGTACGCTACTCTACCACAAACTTTGAAATTTGCTTCAACAAACACGTGAAGTTTGATTCCGTTGAATTTGTTCGAAGTAGTACTTCTGGGATTTGTAGTACACCCATAGCAGGTAGCTCCGAACACCACATAAACCAACATTTGTTTTCTAATAGTAACTATAAACCTAATGGGTCATAAACACTTTCAATATTTTGAAGTATTGCTCGTTCTGTTGTTATCGTTTTATTGTTGTTGGCTACGGATTATAAATCAACTGTAAGTTGATCTGTAGCTGTGTGCCATAAAATACCCAATATCTTTTTTGTTTCGTTCTTGTTGTGATATTTTCTTACTGTCTCCATAACTTCTTTGTCGTTAGGGAACAATTTTCTTAAATTCATGTTAGTTTCTTAAAGAATATTATTGGTTTGCCTATGAATTCCAATGGCTTCTTCACAGGAACTACCAGTAGTTATCAAGTAATCTAGATAAAATGATTCTAATAGAATGTTGAAGGAGGAACTACCAGTAGTTATCAAGTAATCTAGATAAAATGATTCTAATAGAATGTTGAAGGTATTTGTAAGGTTTTTTGGCTGTGATCGAAACTGTTTTCGCAGAGTTGCTGACAGAGAAATTGGGCTCGATGTAACACAAAACGTTACACTTGTAATCATTGCTCGAGCGTCGATTTGCAAATCTCCTGCTCGGGCGTCAATTCGTAGATGCTGCGGGTAGTCAGGGGTAGAACATAAAAGAGGTCCTGATGGTTAGATGTTTTTATTCAATAGAGTAACACGTATACTGCGTGTTAAACTAAAAGTTCAATGATATATTTAGAATTCAAAATTAATTCTTTATACAGTTATTATATACACAATTGTTGGTCCTTGATTCTGGAGCTTCTCCGGAGCGGTCGTCTAGTCGGGTTGCCTAAGGATACCCTCTTATTATACGGCTTCTCGTAGTAAATGGTATAGATCGGTTGTACTCCGTCTTCTAACTTCATGGCAAGGATTTATCGATGAATCAATATTATTATATAACCTTACTCAATTCTGTCGAACCGTGACATTCGTTTCACCCCCTCGTTCAAGTTATCTAAAATATTCGGGAACAGATCTCGCGTTCAACACACAGCGTGACCTCGGTGGGGTATGAATTCGCTTCTGTCTCGGGCTCAACAGGCTCCGGGATTTCAGCTAGACGGGAAGGCTTCTGTTCTGCGTTCAACACGCTCCAGGACTTAGGTTATTACGGTTGGCTTCTGTTCTGGGCTCAACGCGCTCTAGAGCTTCGGCCGAAAAACGGGGTTTCCTGGTGTCTAGCCTTGGGTTCAATACACACCAAGGGGTAGACGACAAAGCGGATGTTAATCACAATCCTAGACTCAACACGCTCCAGGATATAGTGTATTATCTCGGTTATTCACTGCTGAAGCTTCCTATCGTTTCTAGACGTCAGGATCGAGCTTGCAGGTGTATTGAAGTATATCTGTGTTGGTAGTATGGGTCGTGCTGTTAGCGGAACGGCGAAAGTGCTACCCTCTAGGTACTGGGTGCCCAACTTCTTCTACTGTGATAATTTGGGTTGGGTAGTGTGCTGTATCCCAGTTCCACGATGTTTTGTGTTTAATTATTTATCGAGGGTGTTAACCCATATTTTAGACGACAGCGTTACACACTTTTCATGCGATATTTAGCAAGTTGTGACGAATTTGTGTTATTGTTTCCGATAAGTGGGTCACGATCCTTTTTCATAATTGATATTTGCAAAAAAGCTTTTCCGATGTCGGCTATTAACCCGATAGAGCCGATTCAAAACTTTAGCGTTACCGTTAATTAATCAGGCACCAAATTGTCACGGGAGTATAATAGATCATTTACCGATTCAAAACCAGGCGCATGCGTAGATGCATCAACTACCACTCGCAACATAGTAGTTTCCTTGTTCTCGCGATAAACCCGACGATGCGGCATGTAATAAATGCGATTTAATGAAATTAACTGTCTCAACCCTTACTTCGTGGAATATGCTCATATTAGTGTTTTTAAATGAAACTCACGGTCTCTAGTTAATTCCACAATATGATAAAAGTTATTGAAAATTCTAAAAAATTTTAGAATTTTCAATAACTTTTATCATATTGTGGAATTAACTAGAGACCGTGAGTTTCATTTAAAAACACTAAATGCGATTTAGTTGGAGTCAGTTAGTCGAAAGTATTTCTGCATATCTGTTTATTAAGTATTCACGCACAGCAATATCATATTAAACTTTCCGGTTCGGTGCAGCTTAGACGCAAAACTATTCACACGTGCTATACTGCCAATTTAATCAGAGTCTAAACTAGAGTTTGTTCTCCACGGCAGCGAAACTTCATACTGTCCGATTTCAAAATGAATTTTCTCCTTAATGAAAGCTTCCGCTTATTCATATTTCAAATGTTCATGTTCGTTAAAACATATTGTCTCTAATGTTCATATTTTCATAACACATATCTACATTTTTCTGTTCAAAGTCTACCTGTACATTTAATACTGATGCCCAATTAAAATTTACAAGAAAATCACTATTTTCTACAATACTTGAAATTATATGCATTGTCCATTCTAATTTTGTGTACATAAAAAACATGAGAAGGTCTAAACTACTAAAAATCTTAAATAAACTAAATTTACATTTTAAAATATTCTCTTCGTAAAATGAGACATTTCACACTAAAACGACAAATTTATATATTATTACAAGAGACTAGATATCATTTTTGTTGATGGTAGGTACTTATTCCAATACGACAAAAACCACAACATGTGGGTGAGTAAATTGAATACTGTTAATATAGATATTATTATGATAAAATTGAAGAATCATGCAAATTCCGAATCATATTGAAATTTTATTGCTTGTCAATAGACAGTAAAAAAGATTAAATTTCAATAAGATTTTTGATATCTGATTTTTTGTTGATAGTATTTGGCTCTTGTGCGATAAAAGTCATTTCTAAAAGAGTCTCTTATGATAATTATTCTCAATTGTTTAAATATTTCCATCAGAATACTTCATATGATTTTCCTCAACATTCAAATGCTCAGCCAGAGCACATCTCTCTGGATGTGACCGAGTGTCCGACTTATGGGACGATATCCTTTGGGATAATGTCCTAGACGTCTGACCAATATATTTATTATCACAATTACTACAAGATATAAAGTAAACCACGTTTGAGAGAGCTAAGGTTGGAGTCCTATCCTTCAGTTTGCGAAAAAAAGATTCAAATGTCAACACTGTAATGAAACCAATTTTAACTTTACTAAGTTGTTTAAAATTTCTACAAATTTTAGGAGAAACACACCATATGTAAAGTATGGAAACATAAAATGGATTATCTACTGCAACCACCCCAGGACTGGTTTGAACACTTTCAACTTGGTTATTATTGTTAATATCATTATTATTGAGGAGGGCTGACGTATTGTATAAAACTTTCTCCTTCAATAAAAACCTAGGAATGAAGGGTGAGGAATATTTAGTACTCTACTCTTCATTTGCTTCACCAAATTAACCTTCATAGAGTGTTTATGATAGGACCAGGAACTCATGTACTTCCCTAACAAGATTGGTTTTCGATACCAATCTATAAATAACGTATTATCAATACCAATAAACTTTGTATTTAAAAAAGGTACAGAGCATTGGTCGTGTTCTACCTCAATGATAAATTGGATATGGGGATCATAGCTGTCGAAAACAAATAAAATTTCATCAACAATGTCTCTAGGTAAAGCAACAATCATGTCATCGACATACTTTCTCACGAATAATAGAGTGAACGGTGAAACCGGGATAACAGTATTCAATAAGTCATCCATCAGATAACAAGCCATAATGGTAGCACCCATAGGTGTACCCAATTTTGTTTATTAAAATTATTGTCAAATGAAAAATAGGTGGTATTAAATAGGAAAGTTATTAATTCGATAAAGTGTCTTCATCAATGCTACAATGACTGCTAATATCTCCCCATCTCTTACTAATTGCGCTCAGTGCCGCGTCCAAATACACGTTGCTAAAAAGAGACACAACATCCAAACTTGCAATTATGTAATTATCAGGAATATAAAATTCATTGAATTTTTTGAAGACATCAAATGAATCATTAATAAAAACTCATTATCTGGATCATAGGATTTTGTCAAAATATTAGTTAAAAATGAAGCTATATGGTGTGTTGGAGCACCAATGTTAGCCACAATAGGACGTATGGATAGAGTTGGTTTATTTACTTTTGGTATTGCTCAAAATTTAGGAGCAATGCCATTATTACACATTAATTTCTTCTTCACAACTTCCTCCACCTGACCTTTGTTATATAACTTCTTTAATAGTTTATTACAACCGTTTCAAATATAATTAGTCGGATCATTTTCAAGAATTTCGCAAGTAGTATTATCGATAAGCAGCTGTAGTGACAAATCAATGTATTGCTGTTTTTTAAAAATTACTGTAACATTACCTTTGTCAGATTTAGTGACAACAATATCAAGATTCGCTCTCAAAAACGTTCTTGTTTTGTAGAGCAACCTGCGAAGATTCGACGAACGGCTTTTAACATTAATTTTGTTATATACACGTACACATACACGTTTGTGGTCCTAGCTATCAATATATTCCTAGTGTGAGTATCATTCATTGAGTTAGTGATATAATCAACATCAGCTGAAAAATTCTTCACAGAAATATCCCTTCTCTGTAATGGTTCGATACTAAATTTCGGACCCAAGGCCAAAAATTTATTATCATTATCAGGTAGTCAAATGTAATGTTACAGTAATTTTAAAAAAAACAGCAATTCATTGATTCGTCACTAAAACTGCTTAACGATAATACTACTTACGAAATTCTTGATAAAGATCCTACTAATTCTATTCAAAACGTTTGTAATAAACTAGTAAAGGAGTTATATGACAAAGGTCAGGTGGAGGGAGCTGTGAAGAAGAAATTAATGTGTTATAATAGCATTGCTCCTAAATTTCATGCATTACCAAAAGTACATAAACCAACTCTATCGATACGACCTATTGTGGCTAGCATTGGTGCTCCAACACACCTTATAGCTTCATATTTGACTGATATTTTGACAAATCCAGATAATGAGTATTCCATTAATGATTAATTTTGTCTTCAATAAATTCAATAAACTGCATATTCCTGATAGTTACATAATAGCAAGCTTGGATGTTGTGTCTCTTTTTAGCAACGTGTATTTGGACGCGGCACTAAAAGCAATTGGTAAGAGGTGGGCAGATATTAGCAGTCATTGTGGCATTGATAAAGACACTTTTATGGAATTGATTACTTTACTGTTTCATAACACCTATTTTTCATTTGACAATAACTTTTATAAACAAAAATTTGGTACACCTATGAGTGCTACCAGTAGCCCTATTATGGCTTGTTATATGATGGATGAATTATTGGATACTGTAATCACGGTTTTACCGATCACCCTATTATTCGTGAAAAAGTATGTCTATGACATCATTGTTGCTTTACCTAGAGACATTGTTGATGAAATTTTATTTGTTTTCAACAGCTATGATCCCTATATCCAATTTACCATTGAGGTAGAAGACGACCACTGCTCTGTACCTTTTTTAGACACAAAGTATATTCGTATTGATAATACGTTGTTTATAGATTAGAATCGAAAGCCAATCTCGTCTGGGAGGTACATGAGTTACTGGTCCTATAATAAACAAACTATGAAGGTTAATTTGGTGAAGCAAATGAAGAGTAGCGTATTAAACATTTATGACCCTTCATTCCATGGTAAGAACATAAAACACATTTTCCAACTTTTCACTGATAACTCTTATCCTGTGACTTTAGTGGAGAAAATTTTATACAATACGTCAGCCATCACTAATAATAATATTACCAATGTGCTCAAACCAGTGCTGGGGTGGTTGCAGTTAATAATCCATTTCTGTTTCCATACCTTACATACGGGATGTTTCCCCTAAAATTTTTAGATTTTTTGAACAACTTAGTAACGTTAAAATTGCTTTTAGTACAGTGTTGACAATTGAATATGTTTTCAGCAAACTGAAGTATAGGACTCCAACATTAGCTCTCTCAAACGTAGTTTACTCTATATCTTGTAGTAATTGGGATAATGAATATATTGGCTAGACTTCTAGCACCTTATCCCAAAGGATATTGTCCCATAAGTCTGACACTCGGCTGCATCCAGTGAGATGTGCTATTGCCGAGCATGTGAATGTTGAGGACCATCATATGCATTATTCTGATGTAAGTATTTTAACAATTGAAACTAATTATCATAAGAGACTCTTTATAGAAAATACTTTTATCAAACAGGAGCCAAATACTATCATCTAAAAGTCAGATATCAAAATTTTTAGTGAAATTCACTCTTTTTCACTGTCTGTTGATAAACAACAAAATTTAAATATGATTCGGGATTTGCATAATTCTTCAATTTTATCATAATAATATCTCTATTAACAATATCCAATGTATTCCCCCACCTGTTGTGGTTTTTGTCGTATTGGAATGTGTACCTACCGTCAACAAAAATGATAACTAGTTTCTTGTAATAACTTAATATATAAATTTGTCGTTTTAGTGTGAAATGTTTCATTTTACGAAGAGAATATTTTGAAATGTAAATTCAGTTTATTTAATATTTTTAGTACTTTCGACCTTGTCATGTTTTTTGTGTCACAGCGTTGTAACAACTATGTTCTATTAATCTCAACATAATGTCATAATGTTAGTATGGAATTATTTTAAAATAAAAGTAATTTGTTCTAGAATGGTTGGAGTTGTACCATAGTAACCAATTTGTTAATTTTTGTTAATTTGGATAATGTTTGTAAAAGAAATAATTCTATCACATACATATAGTAAAAAAATTTTTTTTCAGGCTGGTTGATTCCTGTAACATACACTCTCGTTCGTGAGAGATGAGGGATTTTGTTGCTTGAATCACTAGTTGTTCTGCATCATTAATAATAGCTTTCAAAACTCATTGACTAACAATTTCAATGTAATGAATCAGTAGTCTTGTTATTAAAAACAATAAATTCGGTACATGATTATTTAGTATAATAGTCGGGTAAAATTTTGTCATAATTTGACATTTTCCTAAAATTCATGTTTATGTCGCCAACAGTACCTTTTGTTGGGTTGGAGCATTCTTGAGTGGTTCGCTGCTTTTTGTAAGAGATATTGTGATTGGTCGGGGTTGTTCTGACTCGGCGGATTGTGGTGTTGGTCACATGGTATAGTTGTAACGTTTTCATGATCTTTTGTAGTACTCCATGATGATGGAAATAAAAGTTTCCCAGTGCAAAAGTATAATAGCCAATAAATAACATAATTATTGCGCAGAAAAGAAAAATGAACTCGAACGAAATAGTAAATATAATAAATTGAGATGTAATCCAAGTGAGATAATATTAATCACACATTGCGAGGATTAAAATAGAGATAACTGAGAAATACTAATATATCACTTGCTTTCATTAATAAAAAAAATCATGGTATTTAAAACAATAAGTATAAATAATAAACAAAATAGTAGAATACATTCATTATAACAAGAGCCGAGAAAATTGATGAGATATAACAAGATATTGTCAGGGCACAGTGACACACAATGGATTTGAATTAAGAATAAATATGAATCATTTGATATTCAAAACATTCAGACAAAATAACAATCAAAACTTTAATTGTAAATGTTAATAGTCAATTATAAGAGTGTAATTGAAAATGAACCGAACAGTTAATGGACAAACGGAAGACTTTCAAAATGAATTTTAATATAGTTATTATTTCAATATAGATTTAGAGAAATTTTGAATGTGTTAACAATTTATATTTATGATGAACTGTACAAGGAATTTACTCATGATTAAGTTATTTTTATTCAACTCAATAGTTCATATGTAACTTTTTGATCATCCTGGTAGATAGCGATTGACAGAAAATTTAATTAATTTCATGAAATCAAGTGAGCTTTTCTGAAAGGTCTATATAAACCTGTGTAGAATTTGACAGATGGCTTAATATATTTCAATCGTCAAGGGGAGATGTACAAAATTGTGTCCTAATAATTTACTAGATAGAATGCTTTGGAAAAATGAACTAAAATAGTGGAAGCCATATCGAAAATTACGGGAGAGAGTGGTTGAAAACTTGGAGTATGAGCAAGAAAAACATGATAAATTAACAAATTACATATAAAAACCACATAACAGATGCAGAACTTACCTCAATTAAACCAGGACTAAACTGTGAGTCATTTAATTCCATACTAAACATTACATCTTGAAAGTGCATATCTTTACAACATTTTCCGTACTCACAAACATTCAATTAATGAAGTATCGAAGCCATAATAACTGTAAAGAGACAGAAATTGTGTTATTAGTAATAATTAAGAATTTTTTTTGATGAATTTTGTAATATCAAATTGTAACTAGTTAGAAATAATTTAATCAACTTACCTACCAACAATATGAGCTCATATAAACGATTATCTTTATAATCTGAAAGTATTCCAATATTCCCATATTAATTTCAATCATTTAACAAATAATATTCGTTCCTTTTTAAATCATGCATAACAATAACCTTACTAAATAATTTTATATCAGAACAATTTTTCAGATTATATATGTAAGTTATACATCCACTGGTCTGGTCTGAATTTAAGGAAGGAATTTTAACGTTTTGAATGTCCAATGAATGAAATATATTTATTTTTATAAATTTACAATTAGTGTGTCGGTTATTTTCCCAATTTTCAGAAATAAGAAGGCGACAAATGTTTTATTTACTGTGGATTTAAAAAATATGCAGTAAGGTAGGCAACCCTATCTACGCCCACATACAGAATTCTTATAAATAAATGTACTATGAGTAAAAGTTTATTTTTCTTTAAATTTTGTTATGTTCTTGTTAAATTTTAAGCCCTACCTTATCACAATATACAGTAAGAATAAATATCCGCCGTATGTACACTCATGTATTAAACTTACAGATAAAACATAAAATTGACAACCATTACGAAACACATATACGCATGACATACACATACAGACAAACGAGACGATAATAATATATATATATATATATATATATATATATATATATATATATATATATATATCATGGTAACGTTAGGATATATAGGGATGGTTGAATGGGGGTAAAGTTGTGTATTTCCGAGGTCATTTATTTGATTCACGATAATCTAGCTTCTTTAGTTCTGGAGTTATACCGGAAAATTGAAAATTTTGGAATACTCCTTTTGCCTACGTCTTTTTGTTTGCGAGGATTTTCCAAAAGTTTGCCATAGCAACTTTTTGTAGACTATCCAAACATGCGAATAAAACTTATATAGAAAGTATGGTACAAATTGGGCCACACTCATCATTTTATTCTCAAATACGGACCTGTATTTTTCATTGCAATTTTTTGAATGCCAAGAGGTATGTTTCATATTGGCGTAGTATTTTTATCTGAACTACAGAGTGCTTCTTTTTTATTATTCCATAATAGCTATTACTGAAAAATATCAGTGAGTAAGAAGTGAATCAATGCCAAGTTGATCATACAACCAGAACTTTTATAATTATTGAAAATTTGAAATTTTACCGGTATAGTTAAATATTTCCAAAACACTCTGTAGCTCAGATGTAAATACTACGCCGATATGAAACATGACTCTTGGCATTAGAAACAATGCAATTAAAAATATAGATTCGTATTAGAAAATAAAAACTTGAGGGTGGCCCAATTATAACGATACTTTGTATACAATTTTTTTTCATACAAAGCCTGCCACAAAAATGTTTATTTCGACGACACAAGCTTTTCAATCTATAACCTACAGAATAATCCACGTTATACATCTAAAGAAATATTTTCTACTTTCTAGTGCATTTGAACAAAGATTAGTCTTTAAAAAGTTTTTTTAAGATTTTATTTTATGCTTTTTAGTCTACTCATAATTTTATGCATTTCTGATACAGCATCATTATTATAAGGTACTTTTTCCGTAAGATTTGAGCTACTATTTTGATTGACTGGTTTGCTATCGTGGAGCGATATTGAATTTCGACAATCTCCGGCTAAATTCGTAACCTCAACCCACAATTCGACAATAATCACAAATCTCGTCCGCCATTTTGGAGCCGCCATGCTGAATTTATGCATTTCGACATAAATGTTAAAATTTCGGCTATTCAAACATCTGACTATAATTGAATTCGTTTTATTTTTCAATTAGAATAACCTAAATATTTTTCAATATTTGGATTCTTGAAAACTTGAAACATGTATCACACTCTATCTTTGGCTATGACGGTTCCAAGAAATGTCAAATGAGGCGCACATTTTACCAGTTAGTTTAAAATAAAATAAACTAATATACCAGAAATCCTAAATATACTGCATTGTTATTTCGGTGGCAATGTCTGTATTATATCAACTGTGATGTTTTATAACTCAGTCTGTAATGCCGGTGGAAAAGTGCCGTATTTTTTCATAATTGTACTTCAGGTGGCTATAAATTTTTATCAAAAATCATTCTAAAAAAATTCGTAGCGGCTACGTTTATGGATTGGGAAGTATTAAATTAGTAAAAATTGTAAGAGGGAGGTAAGTACAATCATAAATAAGGCATTTTTCAACCAGCATTACAAACCAAGTCATAAAATATCAGTTGAAATAATAAAGCAATTTAACACCCTGTATCTCATTAACGACAAGACTTATCACACATGTTTATAGAAACTTTTGGTCTTAAAATGTAGTGACGAAGCGCTTACTACGATATTTTAGATTACTTAGGAAACACCCGTATATGAAGACATATATTTATTTGGAATATGTACTGTTTATTTTTTTTACGAACATTTTTATAAGTTTCATTAAATATTTTTCCATGTCTATTCCATCCAAAACGCACATTAGAGAAGAGCTTTAATGATGATACTAATATGAAAACATGTAGACAGTCATGATGGATTTCTCACTACTTCATTACCTCTTTAGATTCCTCGTTCTATTGATGAGATCTTCATTAGCGTTACACCTAAGTCTAGCAATTCAAGTGAATTCAAGACTTTTTTGAAAATTTCGTAATCACACTTTTCTTTTCGAAATTCTGTTTCAAACTTTTTGTTCAAAATTCAGAGCCTAACTTCTCACGGGTTTCGAATTATTCGAGATTATAAAAACAAACTTCATCAACCTCACACAACTCAGTGGGGCATATAAAGGTAAGCCGATTTCAATTCAATATTTTAGGTCAACTAGTTACAATACACCTAGTAATCTGATTGCATTTGGGTTTTCGTTATTTTCACACAAAAAATTTAACTTCTGCAATGTGATATAGTAAAGTAGAAAAATAAACCCATTCGAAAATTAACCTGAAAATTGAGTAGTAATTTTACTTCATCTCTTGGTTAATGTGGGTAAATTCAAATAATTTTCCCTTGTTTACAGGAATTCAGAATTCTTTAGTTGGTTTTATCGCCAGCATTATTCATTCTTTTCGCCAGTAGTGTTTAATTTTACCTAAAAATCAGATTTGAGTGAATTGTAGGACGAAGATATCATTTTTCTATTGATATCGGTAGATCTTGTGTAATAACTAACACCCTCTGCATTGTCAACGATGTTATCGAAAAATTGAAATGAATAGAAGTCATTATATTCAATGCTAAAAGCTTTCTATAACCAGAGGTGAGGTCGGCAACACTGCCAGGATACCACTTTGCAAGAAAATTACACATACAGACGCCAAACTATACCGTTCTTCGATATGTATACTGACAGATGCCACTTTGTGCGTCAGATGTATATTAAATATATAAGTGTGCTACTATAACGGAGACCGTGTGAACGTTGGTGTTTAGGTTTATACAAAAAACGACCAACGTGAGGTCCAGCTGATTTCATCAGATAGATTCCCAAACATTCACTGAACCGTTTGCGATATTTTCGAACTCGATGCACTGTGACGTCCATATATCGGATAACATAGTGCCGCGGACGCCACAGCTACCGCGATCTTAACATGGGTGGATGCCACTTCACGCCGTGAATGTATATGGATTTTTCTCATTATAGCCCTACGTTGGGCCGACAATTGAATTTGAATTATCAATATTCCAATATTTTATATAAATCATTAATTATTAACTAAAATTATTTTAATATTTTCAATTTATTTATTTATTTAACTTACCTTCGGCTGCTAATAATGATTGTATTTGTGCATGGAATACTCCTTGTCTGAGTAGGTTTCAGGGGCGATTGAAATAGTTGAGGAATCAACATATGTCCTTAAAAGTCGAATAAATAAATAAACTGTTTTAATGAAAATGTTGACATGAATGTTTCGATTGAAACTTATAATTAATTGTTTATTTAATACAACATTTTATTTTAATTAGAGAAATAGAATTAAAATCGTTAAACGTTGAGATACATTGAAATCTTTGTGATTGAATTAGAGTTATGTGTTATTTTCACTTATTTTAAACAAGAAAAGATTTTATGGTGACAGAAAAAAAACAGATGAATTACATACATGAAATTAGAAAGTATGAACTATAGAAGTGCTTTAAGAAATCTCTTACAAGATAATATTTACATGAATAGACATTTAAAACAGGAGAGTAATTTTTGTTATATTCTTTTAAACTATACGATACTACCAATTTTTAAAATTGTTCTTAAATTGTTTATTCATGGCCTTTAAATTTTATTTGTTAGTTTATTGAATGATACTTTTATTTTTATTGTTCTGCTTTGGGGCCCGCACCTTTAGCGTCCTCTTACACTGCTGCAAATCACCGGATTCTTCATATTTCTAACGGAAGACTCGTACTGCGTCATGAAATTATCTTGGAATGTTGGTGGAGTCTCTGGTTGTAAACTGAAAGAGGAGCACGAACAGGATGATCAGTCTTTCCCTCACTTTCATCTAATATTGCTCATGGTGGTTCCTCAGTAGATCTAGCTATTTGTAGATTACAATTAGCCGGAATCTCATCAATCTTGGGAGCAATCAATTTCAATATTACTGTAATTAATATACGACCAAAAGGCATTAGATCTAATGCCATTATTTGTTTGAGCAATATTATTAACTGATCACAATCTGAATACTTCCTTTTTTGACCCAGCAGGTGGAGGAGACCCAATTTTATATCAATATTTATTTTGATTTTTTGGTCATCCAGAAGTTTATATTTTAATTTAACCTGGATTTGGTTTAATTTCTTACATTGTTAACCAAGAAAGAAGAAAAAAGAAGCTTTTAGTACACTTGGAATAATTTACCCAATAATAGCAAATGGATTATTAGGATTTATTGTATGAGCTCATCATATATTCACTGTCGGAATAGACATTATTTTACATCAGCAACTATAATTATTGCAGTTCCTACAGAACATATGATAACAGAAACACTTCATTTGTATTAATTTTCACTAAAATTTTGAAGTGCCCCCAACAAGGAGTTGCTTACCCTTCTACACTATCACCACACACAATTGTGTTTTCATCAAAAACCTTGCTTCAACCGGATGTTCATAAACTATTTGACATATATTTGTTTCATAATGATTGATTGTCATTATTACTTGTCCTAAATCACTTGGTTATTTACATAAATGTCCTGTCGTTCTTATTATTTTATACTCTATATTATTTATAACTTCATAATAGTTCATAATTAGTTCTATAAATTGTCTTGTTAATTATTTTATTTTTAAAAAGTCCTCAGATTGGTGAAAACTTAAATTCTATTTATTTAATCTTGGCAATATAAACAAATACATATTATTATATATGTAATTATTCCATATTTATTTGCCTATTTAGGCATGCAATTATTATATATATATATATATATATATATATATATATATATATATATATATAGATTCTAACTGATTTTTTCCCACGAAAAAATGAAAAATGCGATTGTGTCTTCTCATCCAGAATTAATGGTGTTTACGTGTTTTTTAACAGTTATGACAACTTGATAAGTTATATTCTACTCTGACGAAACTCCTCATTATATAAAACCATATATATATATTTGGATTCCATGCAAATAACAGCACTGTTACATTAAGGAGAAGGTTTATTAATTGTGGTGATTAATTTTGAGGAATTGGATCAATTTTGTTTGTTCATATTTACAGAAAATTATACATATCTCTACGAATTTGTTTCAAATTATGTCATTTATTGAAATTAACTGTCTCGACCCTTACTTCGTGCAATCTACTCATATTAGTGTTTTGAATGAAACTCAATGTTTCTAGCTAACTCCACAACATAATGAAAAATGTTGAAAATTCTAAAAAATTGACAATTGTTTCGATAACTGAATATTATCGTCAGAATGACAGAAGTTACATTTCATTTGATGCCTACCTGATGTTTAGTAGTTATTTTTGGCTAGACTAAGAAGTGATTGTGATTGATATAATATATGTTAATAGAAACAAGAAGAAGATGTATTACAGATATTGAAGCTTAGATTTTATTAGCTTTATTGTGATATCCGGGATATCATTTTTCCAACTAAGATCAGTATAACTGTGCAATGATATAGAAAACAAGGAAAACTTCATCTGCTGATCTTTGCAATTATCACTTAAGAAGACAGTTTAATAGTGGAGAACTCCCTAGGTTCATCTGTTCAGTGACGACTTCATATTGTGGGTTTCCTAAGTGTCTTCTAATTTCCAACTGTTCAAGGAAATCCAGTTCATGTTTCTTATCACAAATGTAGTACTTCTAGTTCTGTGTTAGGTGTCAATGAGTGGTTGGTGTCAAGTAGATGTTTTGCGTAATGGGATTTATCTGGTTGTATCTGTTTCCGTTTTAAAAGAAATTGTTGTATTCGTTGCTAAATATATTATCTTTGAAATATTATTAGAAATATTTCCTGCATATGTGATGCTTTTATAAGTTTTTATTTCTTCATTTTGTTTAAGAAATATTAGTTGTAATGCCACTTTTTCTTTTTTTTATTAATTAGATTATTTATCATATGCAATGGATAACCGTTGGATGTTGCTATTTGTCTAATTATATTAATCTCTCTATCAAAATTACATTTGTTCATAGGAATTGAAGATGCTCTATGTATCATTGAATTATATGCCGCTAGTTTATGTGACATGGGGTGATTGGAACTATATGGAATTCTCACATCAGTGTATGTTGGTTTTCGGTAAATTGAATAATCAAGTATATTATTAACTCTTTGAATTTTCAAATCAAGAAAATTGATTGAGTTATTTTCTTCAACTTGTAATGTAAATTTAATTTTTGGGTGTAAATTATTATTGTGGTTGAAAAATATATCTTATTGTCGTTTACTACCTATAAAACAAGCTAATATGTCATCTACATATCTAAGCCAAAATAAAACATTTTTTGAAACATTACTTTCAAAGATTTTTCTTTCTAAACTGTCCATAAAAATGTTTGCCAAAATAGGTCAGATAGGGCTTCCCATTGGTAAACCTTCATTTTGAATATATATGTTATTGTCAAAATTGAAATAATTCTGATTAATACATGCATAAAACAAATTAAGTATAACTGATATTATTCGTGGATTAATATTTATATCTTCTAGTAATTTTCTTACAAGTATTGGACATTCTTTAGGAGGAATTCTAGTGAACATATTAGTAACGTCAAATGAAATAAGCTCTTGTCATTTGCATGCTTTTAATTTTTGGATTAGTTCTATTTAGTTTCTAATTGAGTAATTAGATGCATATCCGCAACTATTAAGTATATTGTTAAACTTCTTTGCCATTATAATGTTAGGAGTATAAACATAATAAACTACAGGTCTAATTGATTTCGTTATTTTATGTAATTTAACGGTTCCATATAATTGTGGACAATGAGGATTCTAATTTATCATGGACCTTTTTTCGTAATCACTTGGAAGATAATTTGAATTATTAACAATATCCCTTACATTAATATAAAACTTCTTTGTTGGGTCTGCTCTAAAAACTTTTACATCGCTAGATTCTATAAAGTTATATATTTTTGAATTATAATTTTCAGTTGTCAATATAACAGTTGTGTTCCCCTTATCAGATTTTGTAACCGTTAGGTTATTATCTTCTACTTTCTTTTTTATTTCATTTAAAACTGTAATGTCATTGTTTGTTTGACGTTTAACTTTTGAAGGTTCAATATTTTTGAATAAATTGGCAATTTTTAATTTCTCGTAAAGAAAATTATTTGAATTAGATTTTAAAGCTATTTCTGACTCTGTAGCTATAATTTGTTTAATTTTATTCGTAAATTTTGGGGTATGCTGTACTTTAAACCTTTATTTAAAAATTCTATTCCACTATCTGTCAAATTAGTGTCTGAAAGGTTTTCAAATCGTGGTGCAAAGTGTGTTGGTATGTAAGTACTTACAGTTTCATGATGTTTAGAGTTTTGAATTCTATGTTGTGTGTGTTCAAGTTTATGTAGGTTTCGTTCTTGTTTCTTAAATTTCTTGTGCTTCATCGTGCTGAAACTTCCTCTGCTTTTGTCATCTAAACAGTCAAATTCTACTGGATGTAGTTTGAACGTGAGTTCTGAATGTAGAACTTTTATGTAGTTGTCTAAGGTGTCTCTTATATCAAACCATTTTTCACACTCTTCTTTTAGCCATACTCGTTGAGCACATTTTATTGCTTTTAGTGCTTGCGGTGTTTCAGTATGGCATTTTATATTCACATAATTTGGTATTACCATTTTTGTAAGGCATTCTTGGTTAAATCAAATGCTTTGTAAGGTTTTTGTAGGTAGTGAACGACAATTATACATATTTTTCTACCACATTAATAATTTACACCCAAAAATTAAATTTACATTAGAAGTTGAAGAAAATAACTCAATCAATTCTCTTGATTTGGAAACTCAAAGAATTAATAGTATACTTGATTATTCAGTTTACCGAAAACCAACATCCACTGATGTGACAATTCCATATAGTTCTAATCACCCCATGTCACATAAATTAGCGGCATATAATTGTATGATACATAGAGCATTTTCAGTTCCTATGAACAAATGTAATTTTGATATAGAGATGAATACAATTAGACCATAAGCAACATCCAACGGTTACATATTGCATAAGATAAATAAGCTAATTAATAAAAAAGAGGGAAAGTGGCATTACAACTAATATTTCCTAAACAAAATAAAAACACAAAAACTGGCTTCTTGAGTGACAATTGTAAAGATCAGCAGATATAGTTTTCCTGGTTTTCTATATGATTGCACAGTTATACTGATGTTAATTGGAAAAATGATATCCAGGATAGCACCATGAGGCTAATAATATCTTAGCTTTAGTATTTGTAATACCACATCTTCTTCTTTTTTCTATTAACATATATAAAGCACATTGACCGCATGAAGGAAGAACGAATTGTGGTAATATCAAGGAACAAATCACCAGTTGGACAAAGAAGCCTTGGAAGACCTAGGAAAAGATGGAGTGACAACCTCCCAGGTGACTGAGCAGAGGCAAAGATGTGAAAAAAAAACAGGCAATGATGCCTATACACAGCAGGAAGGAAAAGAAGAAGATATATTAAGTCAATCACAAGGTAGGTCACTTCTTGGTCTAGCCAAAAATAACTACTAAACATCAGGTAGGCCTCAAATGAAATGTAACTTCTGTCATTCTGACGATGATATTCAGTTATAGAAACAATTGTCAACTTTTTAGAATTTTCAACATTTTTCATTATATTGTGGAATTAGCTAGAAACATTGAGTTTCATTCAAAAAACTAATATCATTTTATTGAAATGATATAAAAAATTCTCCTGAATTTTTGATGGAATGAATTAATACTAGAAATAGTAGGAAACTATTTAGGATATAATCAACCAATTATAAGCATTTTTAGTGAGACCACATTTGAATAGTCTCCCTAATATTGGTTTCGACAGTCCTAGAATTGCATGAATCTGATAAGAGAAAAGATTCCCATCAACATTCCGAATTTGGATTTCACTGTTTTCTGGAGGAGGAAGCAAATATACTGACATAAACTATCCAGGATACCCTGCAACTGTCTTAAGTAGAACATGAGTTAGGAGTTCATAGAACCATATAATGTGGAAACACAGACTAGATTCTGCATAGAATTCAGTCATTTAACACAAGTAGGAATCCACAGTGAATTTAAACGAACACATGGCTCGTAAATGCAAGAGACCACTTGAGAATTATGATAATAATTTTTTAGATATCTATAGTTGAAGCAAATTGTATAAAACATAATACTTGTTCTCTGCTTGTAGTCTTCTCCTGTTGTTTTTTCCAATCAATATAAAACTTAAAATTCATTGCTTTTTCCACTTTTCTCTTCAAGTGTTATCGAATCAATAATTTTCTCATTCTTTTGTCATCTTCGCATTTCGCTAGGTATAGTGTGGTAAGAAGAAAAAATGTGTAACTTTGAACAAACCATTCACTTATAATAACAAACCTTGGTTTGTCTTAGAGTGCATTAACTTAAAAAAGTCAGTTAAGTCAAAACTTAAAAACTTAGAATCTGTAAAACTCATAATTCCGCTGATGCAGTCAAAAATGACTATCTATTGGCAAAAAAATCTTTCAAAAGCACATGTACAGCAAAAAAAAATGCATTTGAAAATAATATGGTTCAATTGCTCAGTAACTCTAATGACTGTCTCACATTTTGGAGGACTATAAAAACAATCCGTCCCAATAAGATTATCTCAAGTGAATCGCTTGGAACCTGGGAAACTTATTTTGATACCCTTACCACAGTGAAATTTGATTTTCAATATTTACAGATGGATGCTAGGCATCCGTTTCTAGACACGGAAATCTCCCAATCTGAAGTTTTCGCGGTGCTTAACAGTTGCAAAAGGAACAAAGCCCCGGGATTAGATGGAATTCCCTTCGAGTTTTTCGAATATTTCCCTCAAAACTGGTGTCTTTTTTTGTGTAGTTTGTTTAACAAAGTTTTCGAAAACGAAGCTTTCCCTACTAAATGGTCTACAGTATCGCTCTCAATGGTACACAAGAAGGGCCCCATCGATAACCCCAGTAATTATAGGTGTATCGCCTGCATTAACACTATTATTAAACTTTTTAATATGATCATGTTGAACAGATTAAACTCTTGGGTTGAAAGTAATGATATTCTCCCAGAAATTCAGGCGGGTTTCAGGAAGAACAGAAGTTGTATCGACAACATCTTTGTCTTGAATAGCACCATTCAAACTCACCTACATCGCAAAGGCAGAAGAGTCGTTGCCGATTTTATTGACTTGAAACGCGCATTTGACTCTATTAATCATCCCCTCTTATGGCCAAAATTATTTAAGCTGGGTATCAGTTGTGAATTTATTCGCCTAGTCAGAGCTCTGGATGACAAATCTTCTTTTTGTGTAAAAGTTAACAATGAATACTCTAAATTCTTTGAAATTAATGGGGGCGTAGTGCAGGGTGAACCATTAAGTCCCTTGCTTTTCTCACTATTCATTGCTGATGTTGACGACTTCTTCGGAAAATCTTATATGGTTGGAATTAATATTGATAACAGGAATGATTTGTTACTTCTGTTGTATGCGGACGATTTGGTTATCCTTGCTGACTCTGAAATAGATCTGGCTAGAAAGCTACGCACCCTTGAACAATATACTTGCCTTAACAAACTTACTGTTAACAATTCTATATCTAAAATTATGTGTTTCTCGAGAGGCGGCCACAAAATAACAAGAAATTACAAATTTCTGTTCAACAAAGTAGAAATCTAGATGACTAACCACTATACATACTTAGGGGTTACTCTCACTTGTTCTTCATTATTTCGCGAACACGCAATGAATACCTCTTCCAAATGCAAACAAGCCATAGGTGCTGTCATGAATATGCTCTCACGTTCAAAAACAACTTCCTGGCAATCGCGCATAACCCTGTATCATTCCATAGTAATTAATACACTTGCCAATTCGGTCCCTGTCTGGGGTCTGCGTTATCTTAACATTGTTGAAAAAACCCTAGTTGGTTTTTTCAAAAGATCGCTCCTATTACCGCTAAACACTCCTGATTATTTAGTACGCCTTGAGGTGGGTGTTGTTAGGCTTGATTATACGGTATTTAAGTTGTGCCTCAATTGGTTATTAAAAATGTTTTCTTTTACACTAGATTGCCAAAGATTGTCTTTCTCAGGCTCTTAGAGTTAGAGGACTTTGACAACCCCTGCTATAACTGGGCCCCACAAATGAAATAGATTTTCATAGATCTCGTGTTGAACGACATGTGGAATAACCTCTCCTTTAGTTCACTAAAAAGCCATTACGATGCAATTCTGGAGAATTTTAAACAAAAATTGTATAGTTCCGATTTACAACGCCTTGCTAATAGTAATTACTGTGTAATATATAAACATTTAACAGTCACTTCAGGTCCTGCAGATTATCTAACTAGTAAACTGCCGATTAAATTAGTTCGAATATTCTGTCAGATCCATTTATGTTCGAAGACTTTTGTTAGAATAACGTATAAGGGAAGTATTTATACCATTAATCGAGAAGAAATTTGTACTCTGTGCAACTCGCGTCAAAATGAAACACTTGAACATATTGTGCTTCAATGCAGGATGTTTGATTGTATTAGAGTGCAAATTATTGAAAATCTGCATAATTTTGATGATTTCATTGCCTCATTAAATACTGCTTCCTTGGCGGATATCAAGCAAATTTCGAATTATTTCATTATCGTACTCAAAATTCGTTCATTTATTATAAACGAATAGCTTGAGTTTCACACAAGTTTTATTTCCGCTCTTTGTTTATTTTCATTGTGATTTTGCTGCATGAACTGTGTATTTATTTATAGACTCTGTACCGGATTTCTTGCTATATTGAATTGTATCAATTTGAAGAAATAAAGATATCATTATTATTATTAGTATCAATTGAAATTACATGTAACCCCATAGCAGCAGGGAAAAGTACAGCAGAACTGACGATAAAAGCACCAGGAATAATCCCCCACAGGAAATAAGGAAGTTAGTAAAATAGGTGCAAAAAAATTGTTATGAAGATGGAAGGATGGGTATAAGACCATTCATAGCCTGTGGGGCACTTTCTCCTAGAGGGGCGCGCCAGCACATCAAAATGAAAAGAGGGATAGATACTAATTAAAAAATTATTCACAAAAAGAAAAACAAAATGAAATTCATCCTTACATTAAAAAAATGAAGTAAGTACAATACATTTGTAAAGAAATATACTATTATATATATATATATATATATATATATATATATATATATATATCCAAATATTGAAAATTTATCAAAGAACATAATAAAACTTTTCAAAAATGAAACTGATATAAAGATAACACAGAAAAATATAAAAACGATTGGAAATTTAAATAGTAAATTGAAAGATTCTACACCTGACTTAAAAAAATCAAATGTAGTCTATGAAATAAAATGCAATAACTGTGATCTTAACTACATCGGTACCAGCTCTAGAAATTTGACTAATCGCATCACATCTCATAAAAGTGATATAAAACTTAACAAAAAATCATGTGCATTAACACAGCATTCCATCGAAACAGGCCATAAAATGTTATTTAATGAAGCTAAAGTTCTACATACTGAACAAAATATGTCTAAAAGATATTTTCTTGAAATGGTTGAAATCAACAAGGCAAATAATAGTATGAATAAGAAAAGTGACATTGAAAATCTTAGTAATATTTATAGCTACCTTTTGAATATTGAACAAAATAGATAATTTTTCATTATTTATATGATTATTTCATAAAAATTAAATTCACTTTTATTAAGGTCAACGGTTTTCGAAGGGGATGTAATTCAATATTCTGCGTGGTATTAGCCAGGAATGTAGTTGTTTTGCCCTTCGAAGAACGGTCAGGTCAATAAGTCGAAATTATTGAAATTTCGACTAAAACAGGTGTAGTAGAAAATCGAAATTTATATTTCATATAGCACCTCGTATTTTATGAAATTATATTCATTTTTATTTAATACGACTAATACGGTCGCATTTATCTGAGGTGTTGGTTCGCAACTGAAAGTGAAGATGGCGCCAACTGACTACTTCTCGCTTGTGTAACTACACGAACCAATAGAGGTTGTCGGAGGGTGTAATCTTCAGTTCGGATTAGAGATTCTGAACTGGAAGGCATTACGGCACTCTTGAAGAGACCCAAGAAGGTCGAAACGCGTAAGTGTACTATGCTCTTCCGCTATCAGTTGCGAATCACCACAGATGTCCGTATCGGCAAAATGGCCGATCGACGTCACGGTTTTCGAAGGGGATGTAATTCAATATTCTGCGTGGTATTAGCCAGGAATGTAGTTGTTTTGCCCTTCGAAAAACGGTCAGGTCAATAAGTCGAAATTATTGAAATTTCGACTAAAACAGGTGTAGTAGAAAATCGAAATTTATATTTCATATAGCACCTCGTATTTTATGAAATTATATTCATTTTAATTTAATACGACTAATACGGTCGCATTTATCTGAGGTGTTGGTTCGCAACTGAAAGTGAAGATGGCGCCAACTGACTACTTCTCGCTTGTGTAACTACACGAACCAAGAGAGGTTGTCGGAGGGTGTAATCTTCAGTTCGGATTAGAGATTCTGAACTGGAAGGCATTACGGCACTCTTGAAGAGACCCAAGAAGGTCGAAACGCGTAAGTGTACTATGCTCTTCCGCTATCAGTTGCGAATCACCACAGATGTCCGTATCGGCAAAATGGCCGATCGACGTCACGGTTTTCGAAGGGGATGTAATTCAATATTCTGCGTGGTATTAGCCAGGAATGTAGTTGTTTTGCCCTTCGAAGAACGGTCAGGTCAATAAGTCGAAATTATTGAAATTTCGACTAAAACAGGTGTAGTAGAAAATCGAAATTTATATTTCATATAGCACCTCGTATTTTATGAAATTATATTCATTTTTATATATATATATATATATATATATATATCATAACAGTTAAAATATTTCACCGAAATATCTTTAAAGAAACGATGATAATAGTGACTTTATTCGGTACGTCATCCTGTTGTTTGGAATGTGTGAAAATATTTAATTTGACAGCTGCCAGAATTATTATTCAAATGAGGTTAGATTGCAGGCAAAAAGCAGATATAGATCACAAACAATTCAAAAATAGACGGAATTTCATTGGATCAAACGATTCAGTATTAAAACATAGAACTGAAAATCAATTGGATAATTTTTAAATAAAATTGTGAAGATGAAAGTGAACAGGATTATAAAAAATGTATAGGATCATGGAAATTGAGAAATTCAAAATTCATTTTAACAAAGTAAGAGAAATTTAAGATGTATTTTCAAATTTATAAACCTGATTCCTCTCATTGGTTATAGGAATTGTAATTTAATTATTCGTGTTCTAATCGGTTGTTAAGAGTTTTTGTGGTGGGTAATAAAAAAAAGACAGTTTGCTGTGGAGACGGTTTTGAAGTTTGAATGAGGGAAGTCAAAGAAATAATATAAAAACGATTCTAGAATATAGTATTTACTATAATTTTGAAAAGTATTAACTGAAATAGGTGAAGAATTGTAAAGACAGTGAAATGAATGATCAGTGAGGGAGGTGTCAATAAAGAATATCAAGTATACCTCTTACAGCGGATCTGGTGCCCGGAGAAAGGTGTTGACGGCGTGTTTTGGAGTGAAACAGAATTCCCGTCCAATTTCGGCGAACAAGGTGATTAAAAAATTATTTTATTTGGCCATTTAACTAAAATTTTAGATTGCAATCTATGAACTTTTGAAATTCTACTAAATTATTTCAATACAATTTGGCAGCAAAACTTTCTAAATTCATCGAATTTTTTTTTGGTTACATTTATTTATATAATAAGTTTCTTTGAATAGAGAGGCCTGATCAGTCTACTCTTAATTAAAATTATATTTTCTTAGTTTTGTTTTGAGTTCATTTTCAATTGTTATATGTAATGACTAGTATTAAATGTTTTCGAAATTAGAATTATTCAATTGATTTCTCATTTTCATTAAAAATATTTTTTATATTAGTTACAGTTAAAATTTACTACGTTCTGTGATCATAAATATCTGATTTTTGTCAATAGAATTTATAATTCATTTTACTCTTTTACTTATTTGATAGTTGAGCAACAAAATTTCACATATTAAAATAAATAAAATATCTCGGCGCTATGTGAACCCTACCTGAGATAGGAGTATTCACAAAATACGGAAATTGACAATAAAATTGAAAAGAACAAGATTCATATTATTATAAATTGGCGCCCAACGTCGGGCCCTCAAATTTTTAGGTGAAAGAATAGCAAACAATTACATTTCAATTTCATAGTAACAGCAACAAACTTTGATGTTTCAATTTAACAACAACAAAGCGTCATTAAATTGCAAATTGAGTAGTTACATACCGCCTATTTCGATTAATTGATCTGACACAATGGATTTACGTAACCTAAAATTGCCTGGTTCTCAGGATGTTCATAGTTCTGATGAACCTGAAGAAACAATTACACATAATTCAGACAGGGGAGATGCAAGAGTAACAAGGCAAGAAGATCCACAAATTCAGCTTGGAGATTTGATGCAATTTATGAGGAACATGGAAAAAAATATAACGGAAAGATTAGACAATAAGATGGAAGAAAATAAACAAAATGTGACCAATAAATTGGAAGAAAATAATCAGAATATTACACTAAATATGATGGAAACTAATAAAAATTTAAAGGAAACCAATAAAAAGGTGTTGAGGAAAATTGAAGAAAACGATGAACGGATGAAACAAAGGATGGAGGAGAACAGAAGAGAAACAATGGAAATGGCTCAGAAAATGAAGGAAAATTTTGAAGCACAGATCAGAACAAATCAGGAAGAAGTGTTTAATATTAAAAAAGAAATAGATGCAATTGGATTAAGAGTTCAACAGGAATCGAGAGAAACAGATCAACGATTAGAAGCATTAAATACAAATATGGAGTTAATAGCAGAAACAATACAAAATGACTTAGCGGGACATAAAGAAGAATTACGAGAAGAAATAAATAAAATGGAAAATAATGGTCAAGTAAAATTGGGAAGATTGAAACAAGAAGTAAATGAAAATGAACAACACATAACAAATTTGGAAAAAAAATACAGGACGGACAGAAGACAGAAGATATAGAATTCAGAACAGAAAATAGAATAAAACAATTAGGAGATGATTTAAGAAAAGAAGTGGAGAATAGAGTAGTGAGAGAAAGAATTGTAATGACAAGTTGTAGTAATCAAAGTACACTCAAATTTGATGGGTATATCAAGAAAGTTCACCCAAAGATATTTTAAGAAACAAAATCAGTTTAAATTTGCCTCTCCAGAATCTGAGGGAAGTCATAGGAGAAAATTTGAACGGAAATGCTCTATTATGGTTTGCAAGTAGAGAACTAAGAATAAATAATTCTGACGAACTTCAGCAACAGTTCTTGAACTACTATTGGGGGAAACATACACAATCATTAGCAAGAGAAAAATTATACTTTGGACGATTTGATCATAACAGGGGAACATCAATGAATAATTATGCACTAACATTGTACACTTTGGTACAGCATCTTGATCCACCTATGCGAGGAGATGAGATAGTGGTGTACATAGCAAGACAATTCAGATCCGACATGGCAGAAACAATAACAATACAAGGGATTAATAATATGAACCAACTTACAAACTACTTGCAACGAACTGAGAGGAACACGAACAGAAATCATAGTGACAAAAATAATAGAGTAAATAACAACCAAAATCAAAGAAATTATTAACAGAATAGAACTTATAACTACAATAATAACTATAACTACAATAGAAATAACCAACAAAGGAATAATAACTATCCTAACACTAATGGTTACAACTATCCTAATCAGAGAAATAATTATAACAGATAAAACAACAATAACAATTATAATAATGGCAACAGGCATTCAGAAAATAATGACAATAGAGGCCATGAACAAGAAACAGATCGGGAAGAAGAAACTCAGAAGAGGACATTAATCCGAGAAATAGACAGGTGAATTTCCAGAGAAGAGAAGGAGGTTTAGAAAATGAAGGAAGAGGGAGAAGAGGAGCTGTAGGAAATCAGAATCAAGAACAGAATATAGAGAGTATCTCTGTTAAGGATTTTTAATTGCGCACGATCCAAACAAAAACCTGTTACTATGCAACTATTAACATCCTAGAGAATTTATAACATTAGAAGAAACAGTAGCTTGTTCAAATGAAATAGAATTGATAGTTATAAATGCAAATATTCAAAATTTAATTATACAAATATTAATTGATACAGGTTCAGAGGCATCTTTAATTAGTAATGAATTAGTTGAGAAATTAAACAGTATAAATAATGAAATAAATAGAATTCCAAAAATAAATCTTATTGGCGCAAACAACAAAAAACTGTATGAAGTTAATAAATTATTGAATTTAGAGGTACAAATAACTGACATGAATTTCAATTTTGAATTATTAATAGTACCATATTTGGAAGTAGATGTCATACTAGGAACTAATGAATTGAGTAAACATAACGCGATCATAAATTTTGAAAATAAGGAAATTAAGATTGGGAAGAATTGGATAGATTTCACTGAAATAAAGGGAAAGGTAGAATTAAATGAAAATAAAATGGTGCACATAAGTAAAGCAAAAGAAGTAGACTTAAATAATAGTGAATTATGTATAGGGGGGAATATGTATGATGATTATGCTGAGTTGATGAATAAAGGTATAAGTGAATATTATAATGTAATTAAATGCCATGAGCAATATAAGGGGGAAGTTTTAGAATTATTATTAAAACATAATAATTTAATAAATAAAGAGACAAGAGTTGCTAATAATTATGTGCACAGAATTGAAGTGAGAAATCTTGAGAATTTTAGAGTTAAATCATATCCAATTCCTCACAAATAGACAGATGAAGTTAATCAAGAAATCACAAAAATGCTTGCTGACGGTATTATAGAACGAAGTAATACTCAATTCATAAATCCTATAGTTGTTGTTAAAAAACGTAGTGGTGATCTTAGGTTATGTTAAGACGCCAGAATAATTAATAAATATACAGTGCCACAATATGAAGCACCAATGACAGTAGATGGAATTTGAGGGAGAATTACTCGAGCTACAATTTTTTCAAAAATAGATCTTAGGCATAGTTTTTGACTGATTCCTCTTCATAGGGATTGCCGCAAATATACAGGTTTCATAATAGATGGTGTTGTCTATTCATTTTCAGTTGTGCCATTTGGATTACAAAGTGCGTGCTCGGCACTAGTCAAGGCACTACATGAAGTGCTCAACAAATATGAAAAATTTTGCCTTCATTACATTGATGATATATTAATATTTTCAAAAAATGAACAACAGCATGACATACACCTTCAAACCATTCTTGAAGCATTAGATGAGGCTGGTCTGAAATTAAATATTGAGAAATGTAAATTTTATAGTTCCCAGGTTACTTATTTAGGTTTTTGCATAAATGAAGTAGGCATTACTATGGATTCAGAAAGAGTGGAAACTATTAAAAATTATATAAGACCTCATAATTTAAAAACATTAAGAAGGTTCTTGGGTATGCTGAATTATTTTAAACGGCTCATACCAAACTTATCTGAAAAGGAAATTCCACTAATTAAGCTATTACATAAAGGGGAAAAATGGAATTGGGGCAATGAACAAGAAAATGCGTTTCAATCAATAAAATTAGAATTCATAAAAGATATAACTTTACATCATCCGAGATATGATTTGCCATTTATATTAAGAACAGATGCGTCAAAGAATAGATATGCAGGAGTTTTGTTGCAAATTCATGACGGAAAAGAAGTTCCAATATCTTTTACCTCTAGATTAACTAAAAAACACGAAAAGAATTATAATGTGGGTGAGTTAGAATTAGGTAGTATTATTTATAGTACCTGTAAGTTAAGATTTTATTTGCTAGGAAATCGTTTTAAAATAAAAACCGACAATCAGTATTTACTATCAATATTAAGGAATGAATTTGGTAACAGCAGAATCCATATATGGGCACTATTATTGCAAGAATATGATTTTGAAATCCAACATATACCAGGAAAAGCAAACGTGTTGGTAGATGCTATTAGTAGAATGGAGGGTGAAGAAATTAACAACAGCAAAAATGTCAAAATTGGGGTTAATCTTTTCAAAAATATTTCGGGAGTTTTTTTCAAAACAAACCTTAATGAGGGATCAAAAACAGCTTACCGAAAAACAAAAATTGGAAGCATTAAAACGAAATGGTGCATGGGTTAAATTAGTTGGAGATAATGAGTTGTATGTAACTTCACAAAAATTAGCAAAAGAAATTATGACACAAATTCATTTAGATTACATTCACATAGGAACTAGAAAACTATGGAGAATATTCAGAGAAAATTATATATCAAAAAAAGATTCAACTATCGCCAAAGAAATCACAAGAACTTGTTATTTATGTCAATTGGGAGAAGAAAAGAACAAGCATAATGAAAATATTCCAAAGTCAATTGTAGCGATACGACCTTTAGATGTCATAGCAATAGATTTTCTTTCTGATTTAGTTACAAGTAATCAAGGGTCAAAACATTTGATGGTAATTGTTGATGTATTTTCTAAATCCATAATTTTATATCCATCAAAGGAAACTAATACAAACACAGTACTTAATAACATGAATGATTTTATAGACACACATGGGAAACCAAATAATTGTATAATGAACAATGCCACGTACTTTAATAATAAAAAAATTAAAAGTGTTTTTAAAAGACGAGGTATAAATTTAGCTTACACGAGTATTAGGCATCCATGTGCAAATATGTCAGAAAGGTATATCAAAGACATAACAAAATACTTACGACTGCTTGTACATGCAGAACACAGTGTTTGGGAAGAAAAATTGGAAGACATAGCAGAAGTAATAAACAGTATTCCAAATGATACAACTGACGAAATTTCCATGTACATATTCAAACAAAAACTACCAAATAGACCGTGGACTATGACTCCACCAAATTATCAAGAATTGTGAAAAAAGGTTAATTTAAAGTTAGATAGAGCAGCAGAAAAATATTTTAAAAGACAAAATTAAAAGATAAAGAAACCTACTAGTTTTGAAGAGGGGAATTTAGTGATTGTCAAAGCTTTAAGAGTAGCAAACTCAAGGAAAGGAAGGTGTGCAAAATTACAACTACCTCATGAAGGACCTTATATGGTTAATATTGATAATGGTATTAATAGTTATGAATTAATAGATCCAGAAACGAACAAAATAAGAGGTATATTTACCATTCCTCAAATATATAAGTATCTTTAAAGTAATTCTTAGTGTTTGGTAAAATAAGTAAAAATTTTTATATTTCTGACAGATATCAATAAAGTTTTAGGGGAAAATTATAACAGTCAAAATATTTCACCGAAATATCTTTAAAGAAACGATGATAATAGTGACTTTATTCTGTACGTCATCCTGTTGTTTGGAATGTGTGAAAATATTTAATTTGACAGCTGCCAGAATTATTATTCAAATGAGGTGAGATTGCAGGCAAAAAGCAGATATAGATCACAAACAATTCAAAAATAGACGGAATTTCATTGGATCAAACGATTTAGTATTAAAACAGAACTGAAAATCAATTGGATAATTTTTAAATAAAATTGTAAAGATGGAAGTGAACAGGATTATGAAAAATGTATAGGATCATGGAAATTGAGAGATTCAAAATTCATTTTAACAAAGTAAGAGAAATTTAAGATGTATTTTCAAATTTATAAACCTGATTCCTTTCATTGGTTATAGGAATTGTAATTTAATTATTCGTGTTCTAATTGGTTGTTAAGAGTTTTTGTGGTGGGTAATAAAAAAAAGACAGTTTGCTGTGGAGACGGTTTTGAAGTTTGAATGAGAGAAGTCAAAGAAATAATATAAAAACGATTCTAGAAGATATTATTTACTATAATTTTGAAAAGTATTAACTGAAATAGGTGAAGAATTATAAAGACAGTGAAATGAATGATCAGTGAGGGAGGTGTCAATAAAGAATATCAGGTATACCTCTTAGAGCGGATCTGGTGCCCGGAGAAAGGTGTTGACGACGTGTTTTGGAGTGAAACAGAATTCCCGTCCAATTTCGGCGAACAAGTTGATTAAAAAAAATTATTTTATTTGGCCATTCAACTAAAATTTTAGATTGCAGTCTATGAACTTTTAAAATTCTACTAAATTATTTCAATACACTTTGGCAGCAAAACTATCTAAATTTATCGAATTTTTTTTTGGTTACATTTATTTATATAATAAGCTTCTTTGAATAGAGAGGCCTGATCAGTCTACTCTAAATTAAAATTATATTTCCTTTGTTTTGTTTTGAGTTCATTTTCAATTGTTATATGTAATGACTAGTATTAAATGTTTTCGAAATTAAAATTATTCAATTGATTTCTCATTTTCATTAAAAATATTTTTTATATTAGTTACAGTTAAAATTTACTACCTTCTGTGATCATAAATATCTTATTTTTGTCAATAGAATTTATAGTTCATTTTACTCTATTACTTATTTGATAGTTGGGCAACAAAATTTCACATATTGAAATAAATAAAATCTCTCGGCGTTATATGAACCCTACCTGAGGTAGGAGTATTACCAAAATACGGAAATTGACAATAAAATTGAAAAGGGCAAGATTAATATTATATATATATATATATATATATATATATATAAATATATATATATATATATATAAATATATATATATATATATATATATATATATATATATATATATAGATAGATAGTACTATTACACAAAACTTACACACTGCGACTCAACTAAAACTGACCGGAACCTCTAATAGCCGCAGCATTTATACACGCTTGCTCGGCTGTCGAACAGATCGTCCACAATATTCTAAGGAAATCGAAACCACGGTCGAACCATCTTGTAGCGATGGTAAGCCTCAATGACATACTATACTGATGGACTGGCCCGCCTACCACACAATTGATGCCATCGCAGTGCGAGAGAGAAAGATCGAGAAGGATAACGCTAGGAGTGACAAAAATATTTTTCAATGTATGGTTAGGGTATGGTTTTATATGTTACTGCGTGAACGTTTGTTATATATTTCGAATAATTTTGAGAAATATTCGAAAATGAGATCGTGTTCATCTTAAACTACATCGTACTACAAGGTTGAAAAAAGGCGAGAAAATAAAATTTCACAGGCAGGTAAATGAACAATAAATTTTACATGAGTTAGGTTTATTAAGATGATCAAAAATATTTTTCATGTTTTATAGATTTTCAAAAGATCGCAATTTAAGTAATGGTTACACGCTGTTAGAAGAGATATAATTATAAGCCAAGTGATACAGCTGTTATTTGTGGAAAGCCTTTTAGAGTTGATGACTAGGTATTAAATGTTCACGGAAATCGGGTATTAAAAAAGACAGCAATTCCATCACAGTTTGATTTTCCTGCTCATTTGATCAAAGTTATCAAAAAAAGAAAACCCGTAACAAGGATACTTTATGTAAACCAAGATGAAGGTGCTTTTCTAAAAAAAAAATTGAATTGAAAATAATATTTTTAATATAAACATTCGAATACTTTTTATATTACAATTTTAATATACTTAAGTGTACATTTTTAGGGGATGCTGTTGCAGGATGCAGTACTGATATAATTCCTGAAGTGGAATCTATGGAAGTCGATTTATATGTACCAGAAGTTGATAAGCCAGAAGATCCAGTAAACAATAACATATTATCCAATGAAATAAAAACATGTTTGAGTGTGGAAAAAAAGTTGCAAGACCTCCTGATTCTTAAGTAGTTGACCATTTAAAAAAATACCTTCAACTATGCATTTTTTCTATTTTTAGAAAAAAACGAGATGTCTTTGGAGATTTTGAGAAGAGTGATTTAGAATTTCCAGAAAAGAGGAAGTAATTTTTGAAAATTGCCAATCCCACTGTTTGTAAATATAAAAAAATGAATAAATATTACACAAAAATCGATTTAGTTTGTTTTGGACTATTTTTTTATCTACCCTGTTTGATTTGCAACCATTCTGAATGCATCTAATTTAATTATCGATCATGCACCAACTTTTAGCAATATTCGAATTTTTACTGAGCAATAAAAAGAATTCCACGTTGCACACTTATATGACAACACTGTATAAATAGACACGTAACAATATATTTTTATGAAAATGCATTTTCTTTTTCGTAATGTATAACAATAATAATTGTATATTTTCTATTTATACGTAATAAAATGATTTTTTTAATGGTTGTTTCATAATTTTTTTGTGTTATTTGGGTTTAAAATAATATTAAAGATATTAATAAAACATAGTCTGTTATTTGTTTATAAAATTAAAATATTCCTTGAAGCATCTATTGCAGTTACAACAACTTTTACTAATAAAAAAATAATTTTATAAGCACCATTTATATGCTTTCTCCGTGTTTTCTGCCACACCTAGTTCCATCCCTTTCTAGGTTTTCTCTTTCTAGTCTCTTCCGCATTTCATCCTACAGTGTTTATTACCGTAGGCCAGTCCACTAGTATAATATGTCAATGGTAAGCCTCGATAATGTTCCATGTCTATCGTAAATGATAGAGAGCAGATGAAAAACATCGATTCTGGCTTTACGCTTTAGCCAGTTATATCTATGAATGGGATGTACCGGCGCGGTATTGCCAAAATTCAATAAATTCACTTATTCTCGGTAATTTTGAAGGTATGCAATTTAAGTTCTATATTAGGGCTCTAGGCCTAGAGTTTAGAGATCAAGATTAGGATCTTAATGTTCAACGTATAATATTCATAGGTATTTAGAATTATATGAAAAAGAAAGGTAAGGGGCGCCATAAAAATTGTTGTTGGAAATAGGGCCCCGAATACTGAATGGTTGAGGAACGCTGCTATAAGGCGAACTGGGTTACTGAAAATGGAGTACTCGACATGAAGAAATAGTCAAAAACCTAAACAAAGTGCAAATCATCGACAACGAATGAGTAATTCGGGATCAGACTAAAAACATGTAGAAAAGAACATATCTCCGCAGAATGTCTAGGCTTCTTTAAATAATGTTCTACGGTTACAAATTTGGTTGAGATTACACAATCTCTTGCGGAACGCATTCATTGAATGATTCAGATTGTTATTGTTTATACCGATTTTTCCAATGCGTTCGATACCGTCGACCATGGCAAATTGTTGATGTAGCTCTCTTCGAAAGGTTCTTAAAAATAATTTTTAAAACTATCTAATTCATACCTATGTTCTCGTCGTCACTATGTAATGGGAAATGGTTATGAGTCGGTAGAGTACACAGCTACTTCTAGTGTTCCCCAGTGGAGTAATTTGGGTCCCCTTTTATCAAATGTTTTTATCAACGACGTTATTGAGATCATTGATTTGAACTTTATGCTGTATGCGCATGATCTAAAAAAGTATAACAAAATTAAAGATATTTAGGACCGTCACAAACTTTCTCTCAACCTCAATCGTCTAGACAACTGGTTCTAGGAAATTAGACTGACTTTAAATGCGAATACTGAATTACTGCATATGTACAATGTACATGGGTTCAATAGTTCTAAGTTCGCCTTGTTCGCCTTCGGATAATCGCTGCATATTATTTATCTTTAAGCTTGTCCATAGTAAATAAATTTTACTTTAACATACCTAAAACATGTTCTAGATGTGACAAAACATTTTACCTTGCTACGCCTCCTACAAATGTTTTCACACATTACAATATGTGAGCTGAGTTATGAAAAGTATATTGCCAGCTTGATATTTTCAACTGTAGTGTAGCAGAAATTAAATATTTTGCCTTTGCCTATTAAATATTCCAATTGCTTAAATGTATATAGACTAATTGCATCTTTTGTAATTATATTCCTGTTCTGTAATTGAGTTAGGAGACCTGTAAGAAAGTGTAAAGTGAAATAAAAATAAAATAAAATTCAATCAAACTATAAGAGGTTCACGTTGATGATGACTTAATAAATAGAAGATCACGTCTAACTACACAAAAGAAATCGATAACAATATAAATGTGGGGAAAAAAATCAGCATTTTATGAATTGATTGATTCTGAACCAACTGCAATGGAAGATATGGTGAAAGTGATTCAGTGGATGACGCATTTCAACCCAATCATGTTACAGATATATCAAAAATTGCAGAGGTAGTGATGAAAATACAAACTGGAGAACTAAAACCTAACTGAGTATAGACTAGGACTGTAGACTAGGTCGGTTGTTCTTATTTGTGAACTTAATTCCAGATATTCCGAAAATCCGAATTTCTGAGAGAGCGGTTTTGGTATAAAAGGCGACTACCTGCCGCCCGCGAGTTTAGTTTACAAGTTGATCTCGTGTTCAGAATAGTAAACATAAAAGTGACCTGTGTTTGATATGAATGAGTTGAGTAATTAACAGTGTATTCATTATAAACTAGTCGAATAAATGAGTATATAGATAAAATAAGTAAGTAGACATACCTTGCGTCAAAATGTATCCCACCCATAGGAGAAACTAGATTGAATAATTGAGTAAAACAATACAGTAAAACCAAATAGTATAGAATGTGGAATGACCTCGGCGTCTAGGGATATGGGTCTTGCACAGTTGCGTGGACGTTTTTTTGCAGTGTCAAAATTATCATTGTTACATTTTAATAGGACCAGTGCTGTAAAATATACTAATTTTCTAAATCTACTAGATACTGCTAAACTATGGGTTATACTGGGAAGAATACATATTGTACGTTTGACAATTTTTTTCTTCCAGAAATATTTTTGGGACGTATGAAGTATTGTAATTACATGCAAATTTCCACAACGCTCATGAAGTATTGCTCATGTCGCGTTACCATTTTTTTCTGGGGGTGATTCCCGGTAGCCGTATCTCCCACATAAACTTCACAATTTCTCATAAAATGAAAAAAATGCCATTGCAAAAACAACGGGAAGTCTATTTCAGATTATTAAACAAAATTAAAAAATGAATATCATAAATAAAATAAATTAATTAAATAAACTAAAGCATGAGAAAGTTTCATAACAAAATGAACGGATCATTTACAACCAGTGACAAAAATAAAGTAATAAGAATTATAAATAGAAAACACAAATAATTTTTTTCAATAATGGAAATCAGAAATAAGAATTACAAATAAAACCGTAACTCCGAAAAACAATTTAAGTTGCCTCCATGTACTTTTATTCATTCAAAATTTTGTACAGGTTGGCAAATTAATTTTGGCAGTCGGAAGTTTGGCAACTTCCGATGCGCCGTAGCACAGACGTATGCATTCCGATAGTACAGTTCAGAGAAAAGTGTGATTATAGGAGTTGTGCAATACTAACTTGTTATGGAGACTCCAGAAAATGAAGTTGTTCATAAAAAGTTGAGTGAGCAGTATCGTGAAATAATTATGAACGTTTTAAATTTAACGACCGGAGAGGTAAACAATGGCAAGTCGACAATTCCATTACCAGAGGTGAGTTTTAATTATTGCAATAACATTTTTAATACAAAGTAATTATTTAACAAATTTACACTCGATAGTAAATTTTATAAATCGATTTTCGAACATAAAATACTTATTTGTCAAAGGATTTAAAAAAGTGATGTTAGGGTGAGACAAAGAATTTTATGCACTCATTTGACAATTTTATGCACCGTTATGTCATCATTACAAACAAATCGACGCCATTTTTAGTCCATTTAGAGCAAACTTAATGGGAAATTTATTGAATTTTGCCTGCCTGCGGTTTATGCGTAAATTTTTCCATTCCTGAAAAAAGCACCACTTAATGCACGTGTTGAATAAATAACTTTTACGTTTCTGTCTACAGGACTATATAAGAGGCCACATGTTTATTTTGTGTAAGATACCTATTTATATGTAATAGGGTTTTCAGCTTATACTTATAATTATTATACTCATTTCGTACCTATCTCTATTACGTCTCGGTTTTGTCATTTGTTTTGAACCATCTTACGATATCAGTTACAGTTGCGGCTTGGTCATGTTAAAATATGTTTGAACCAAAATCTAAAGATCGTTTAAAACAACTAATGAACTGGAACGTAATATATTATTTTTGAAATGATTACTCCTTTTAAATGGCTGTATTTACGACAAAAATTTTTATTTCAAAGGACGGTCACCGAAAACAAATTTAATTACTTCCTCATTTTATTTGTATGAAAATACACATTAGTAAAACTTTTAATACCACATTTATATCGACTTATTTCATTGTCAGGTCACTGAACGAGTTTCTGCTGCTACGAAAGTTAGCCAAAGAACGCTTTTCTGTATAAAAAATTAAGCTCTGGCAGGAAGTAATGCTGACACTGATGTGCCTACTAAAAAACAAAGAACGTCCAGTATCTGTATCGACAAAACTGTGCTTAGAAGGGGCATAATAAATTATCACATATCCGAGAAAAAAGTACCCACGTTAAGAAATGTACACCAAACCTTTGCAGATAGTTATGGCTTCGCAGGAAGTGGCAAATCTCTGCGGGAGCAAATACATTCTTTGGATTTTCGTTGAGCCAACATGAATAACAAGAGAAGTTTGTTAATGAAACGTCATGATATCAGACATTTACGCGTACTATATTCAAGAAACATAAAAAAGTGCAGAGAACAGAACAAACCTATCATTTATATGGATGATACATACATGCATTCATGTCACACGCACCTTGAAGGATGGAGCGACAAGAGTACCGAAGGATTAAGATTAAGAAAACCCGTTTCAAAAGGTAATTCGCTCATCATTGTGCATGCAGGAAGTGAAAATGGTTATGTACCTAATGCTGGTATTATGTGGATCTCCCAGTCACAAACAGGAGATTATCATAATGTAATGGCGTACGAAAATTATGAGAAGTGGGTACAGGAAAAACTTATTCCAGAGCTACCAAAAAACGCTGTTGTGGTAATTGATAACGACCCATATCACAATGTTCTAAATGAAAAATTACGTACGATTGCTTGGACTAAATAACAATTCAAAAACTAAGTTACTGAAAGAAACATATATTGCAGTGAAGAAATGTTAAAACCGGATCTTTATAACGTTGCAAAAATGTACATACCGCAATATAAAATTGATGAATTGTTTATTCGACATGGATTTCAAGTTTTAAGGCTACCCCCTTATCACACGGACATAAATCGGAAACGAAATGTTACCTACAATTTAACAAAGGTTAAAAAATTCTGTGATGAATTTTTAGACAAATTTTCTGCAAATGATTGGAAAGTTAGATTCAACCGTGTTTAAAAGATTGAAGATTAATTTATGAACAATGAACCACAATTAGATACTGTTGTAGATAATTTTATTATTAATTTGGCCGAAGAGGTAGCGAGGATGATGAAGTTGATATAGAAAGTGATTTTGAAGAGTCATTTGTAGATGCACATCATTATTTTATTAATAATGATCCCTATATATCTAAAACATATTTTTCATCATAGTGTTTATTAGTAGGTGGTATGACTGTATACATTAAACGCAACAAATGTGAAAATGTAAATAGGTGTTATAAAATTGTAGATAATAGAGACGAATTCCACTAGAGTAATATAATATTTGTAGCACATCTGTATATAGTTCTAAATAAAAATTAATTCCACCAAGATTCTTTTGTTTTGCCAGTCCTAACTCTATAAAAAGTGTGATGGGATGTTCTAATTTCATAGTAAATATTTGCAGAAACCCAAAAATTGACCTATGGAAGTAGAAATATCTACCACAAAAAAGCGTTCATATTTTATTTAGATTATTAGTATACTGATTAGACCATCTCTGAAGGCGATTTTCCCAATTTGTTTTTCAAATTTTATGTATAAACCCTAATTTTTACATTATCACCTACTACATATAATTAAGAATAACAATTTTAGGAAGCTTAACAGGTAGGTATGTCATTTACTATTACTACGAACATATATAAAAAATTGTTGGCCATTGTTAAACTTAGAAAGTCGTTTAACAGTCCTTATCATAGTGTACGCTTTATCTACAAAATCTACCTTCCTTCTAATTTATATACAAATGAACATAAATGACGATTATTATGTAGGGATTACTTAAAATACATTAATTTGAAGTAAGGTTGAAGGTTTATGTCTCTTGGAATCTATTTATTATTTCCATCACATAAAATAATAAAAGGTAATTATAGAATTCCTCGTACGGTTTTTGAAGCAATAAATAATTATGTCTATACAAAAAAAACTCCAATTTTCGTAGAAAAATCTACTGGTTTTCGTTTTCTTATTCATTTGATTGATAATAAAGAGCCCAATAATGTTATTTTGTTTTGTAAACTCGATTTTATATAGCACTATACATGTGCCACAATTTATTATTTTTGAATCCAAATTAAAATTATTGTGTTACCCTCGTACGTATCAGCAGTCTCACAACCTTAAAAAATTTGCATGCGGAATATACGTCGCCTGCTCTTCCTGATAACTGCTTTTACAACGTTGTCAAGTTGTATGGCTTTCTCGCGCATCGTTAACTGCCAAAATTAATTTGCCAATCTGTAATAACTTAAATTTGAGGCTCCTATGTAATCTGAATAGAGCTACACCTTCCATCGTTCAAGAAAGATATTGACTAATAGAATTTGGAATATTTCATTTACTAGCTTCGCCCAACACTTCATACAGCCACTAATACTATCACAAATAGCACCAGAGCACGAATTTACTTGTTTACACTAAGTCACAAAGGTTGGAATAGGTTGAAATTGGTCACATTACACAATCGAAGCAATACAACAATTACGCGTCACTTGCACTTATCGACATTTCAATCCGAAATTGAAAAAAAATGTATTTCGTATAATTAATTAAGTATTGAAGATACTTCTTAATGAAATTTAAAAAGGCGTGATACGTACACTAACTGACGTTTGTATCAGAATGGCATCATGCGATGGCCATTGCGATTTGGTGGACTGACGAATATGGAAATACATTTGAATGAGGGAAAGAAAGACAGGCGTCTCTCGACTTACAGTTGCTTTGTTAATTAGAAGTCGTATTAATTTTATCAAAAGACAACTCGAAGCAACTATTATTGCTATAGCTAGATGGTATATTAGAGCAAAACTAACATAATTTTTTAGTAATTTGAAATCTGTAAAATTAAAAAGCGTAACATAACTCTAGATAACATGTAAACTTTTGATGAAACAGGCATACAGGCTTCTGCTAAGAAATCACTTGGGATCTTTTCTTTTGTCGGAAATAAACAGGTAGGCAGGATTTCTTCTGTAGAGATAGGATCTTTAATTACAGCATTATTCTGTTGCTCTGCAACTGGACAATTTTCAGCGTCAGGAATTGTGTTTCCACGTAAACAGGAAAACATAGGATACCTTAATAGAACACCCCTTGAAACGATACAATTTGTTGCTGATTCGGGATGTATAAGTTCTGAAAGTTTTTTAGAATGGTCACATTTTTTGCATCAAATGTAACAGCTAGCGCTAATCAACAATTAATACCTACTTTAGGAGTTATCTGAGCTAATAATCAATATCTAATCCATAGCACTACTATTCTGAGCCTATCTTTGACATATATTTTGAATATGATGGACATGACGAAAACTATAATTGCGGACAAGGGCAGAAAATAATTCACACGTATCTGTAATAGATTTTTCTCTTTTGAAAACTTGAATAACAATTTTTTCTCTCTTTCAGTCGATATAAGAAATGAAAGAGAACTCACGTCAAGTACTATAGCGATTCTTGAAAATTCGATTGAAATACTTGTGAAAAATTGATTTTTTCTTAAAAATCATTTACCCTACTATTTATAGTAATACAAATAACATTTTCATTTCAAAAACACTCATGTTTAGTATCACGAAACTCATTATTAATGGGTTGTAAGTATCAATCCGATCATCAACTTTGCACAAAAAGTATTCAATAGGAGCAAAGCTGAATATATGTTACAACTAGGTATACACATAGTACAAGTTCCAACGAGTTAACTATCATCATAAACTTTACTAGAATTCTGTTGATACAAGCTCTGTAATTATTGATCATTTACTACGACATAGATAACAAGTATTAATATTAAATTCGCGCCATGTTCACAAGGTAGCTGGAACATATGAACTGAATTATTGAATGGGTTCAAGCGGATGAATATTTCAGAATTTTCACAGAAAATGGAAATAGTAGTGCGGAACGGTACGGTGATGGGACTTTTAGAAACTAAACAATTGAACATGAAAGTACATGCTCAATTTAGAGTAACATGTGGGTTGTTATAATGCTAACAAATCTTAAAAACATTTTATTGAAAGAACTAATTAAACTAATGATTCCATTTTCATGAAAAAGGGATTAGACTATTTGGCAATTTGATAAAACGTTATTGCTTCTGCAAAATACAGTATCAGTGTAACGTATTGATATTGATTGGTAAATATTTTATATTTATTAAGAAAACAACATTGAAAGCAAGATTTTCCAAATGTTTCTATTATAAACATATTAAAATAATTACTCAAATCTAGAAATAGTAACCGGTAGAACACAAACCTAAGGTTCTTGTCAAGAAGATGAAATATTCAAGTTTGTTTAGAACTAAAGCGGAAAGGGCATATGTGCCGAACTATGATTCCTATAAAAATTATCAGCAGATAACAAAATTTTGTCCTAAGTATTTCACAACTTAACGGTTATAAGGACCAAAAGCGATCTGTGGCCTCCAAATTTTCTTCGCCTAAATTTAGAACTCCTCTATGAACTATTTTGTGTGCAGGATTTTCCGGGTAAAGAATCAAGGATGATAGAGATTTTTTATTAGCGGTAATCCTATTCTCAGGGGTAAAACCTTTTAGTTCTGCTAGAACTAGGTTCTAGATCTTGAATGGTTTTTCCATCCTTCATTATATTGGTTTTTTTCAGGCTTCTACTTAGGAGAAAGAATATTTTATATGAAGTACCGTTGAATTTCATTCATAATTAATCTTATTGCCTCACTGATATTCAATGCTTTTGTGTACAGAAATGTGTCAGCAGCTACTTTTATATCCCAAAATCCGATCACAGACGTGTCTATAACTTTGAATTGCAGATCATATTTTGCGAAGGTTATGACCATATGTCAATCATTTGACATCATCGCCTTCATAACATGCTTTCTTTTTTCGATGATAGCGCACTCTCGATCATAAGCCATAAAATTGTAAACACTTATCAGAAATTTATACTCCTTCGTCTTCAAAATTGAAGATGAAGAGCAAGGAACACTAATACCAATATCACAATTCAGTTCTTATTCTGCCCCGCACAGTTGTCACTCCACAATAGCAACTGTGATTTTTATGTGAGACCAGAATTTTGAGGTTTGAGGAAAATAGACGCTACCTCAGTATCTCCTTGACCAACATCAGGTTATAACAATATAGTTGAGATAGATAAAACATATCTGAACGTGAGAACACATGAAACTTGTTGGAGATCAAATGCCTTCTCAGCATTCCCTCGTATCACTTTTTCAAATTGAAGTACTTTATTCTGAATAAGTCCACAATATAAAGAAAAAATTATAAAAACTCTAAAACATTCACAATTGTTTCGATATTATAAATTATCTTCGACAGAATGACAGAAGTCACATTTTTTGAGATGCCTACCTGATGTTCAGTAATTCATCATTTTTGGATAGACCAAGAAGTGGCCTACCTTGTAATTGACTTGATATATGTGAATAGAAAGGAGAAGAAGATATGATATAACAGATATTAACGCTTAAATATTATCAGCCCTGTGGGAATATGCTGGATAACTTTTTCTAATTTAAGATCAGTTTAACTGTGCAGTGATATAGGGAAACTATATCTGCTGATCTTTACTATTATCACTTAAGAAGACAGTTTGAAAGTGGAGAACTCGCTAGACATATCTGTTCATTGACAACTTCTAATTATGGGTCTCTTAAGTGTCTTCTATATCGTGTGTTTAAACCTGTTGGGAAACCTGAATTACACCTCTAGAAATCATTAAAAAATTACTAGATTGGGAGCGATGACATAAAATACTGGTAATACTTAATTATACAGTCTGGAAATAATGGAGCACAAACTAAATAATAATTAACCTAACAGACACACAGCAAAAGGGTGAATGCATTTTATTGAAAGCGAAAAAAATACACCGAATAGTAAAATTAAATCTAAAAAGAATTTCAAAGTCGGCGACTACGTTTGTAAAATGGTAAATGACAGTTGTCAAATTTGGTGGCACATGAAGTTTTAAGTTCTGAAAATAATTCAGAATGGAGGAACCACAATAAATGAAAATCGGATATGTTTTTAAAAAATTGAGCTATATGAGACATGTAGATTGGGTTTGCTAAAACCTGATAAAGGTGAAAAATTAGAAGATAAAATCGAATAACAAGTAATCTTTTATGGGGAAATAGATAGATATGTTGGTGTTGGATTAATAGTTTTAATTGAAGATTATGAGATTTTTTGGACGAATATTATTTTAACAGGTTACTCGTTGGTCTAGACAAAAATAATGGATTATTAATCGTCAGGTAACCATCACATGAAATGTAACAGGTGTCATTCTGACGATGCTAGTAATATCGAAACAAATGTCAATTTTTTAGAATTGTCACCAGTATTTCAATATACTGTGGTTATATTTTGAAACATTAATCGCAAAGAAAAAATTTTGTTCTCAGGGAGGAAAAGTGTTTTCCTCTCGGCGGGAAGCTAGTTGAAAAAGTTGTTTTTGGCCTGAAAGTATTTCAGCAATTGATGAACTCTGTAAGGTTTCAAACACAAGGTAAGGTACTTATTGGTATGAATTCTTCACGATTATTAGTATTTGGTACCTTTTCGGTGATTGTAATTTTACTAGTCTTCATTTCCTCCGGGAAAGTACCTTTATCTGATAAGGTGTTCATGAAATAACACCAGATATGCTCACATACATCTAAGAATATCAATTTGAGAATATTTATTTTCTAGATATCATGCAATTTTTATCGAGTCGTTAATTGATAATAGTTTCAAATTAGCTAGAAGTGTGGGTCTTTGATCAGGTAACCGTCGAATTCGGGTTCTTAGAGCTCCAAGGAGGCAAACCGGACTCCAGGCTGCCAGATCTGTTCCAAAATATAATGGAGGAACTGTAATGTTCTTGGGAAGTATTATGCTTCTTATTCAACAGAATTTCACAGAACAAAGTATGCCGCCGATGTCCGGAAATATTTAGACATTGAATTTTCAAATATGTGTATTTGAAGGGGGTGCATTTTTTTATGGTAAGGAGTTTTAAAATTCCATGTTTGGAGAAGAATAAAATACTCAGTTATTAAAACATCTATACGTTAGGACATGAAAGATAGAATTTGAGAAGTGTTTTTCTTTTGCCAAAATTCAACCTAGTGTTAATTAAACAACAATAATACTGAATTTGTGTTCAGCATAGGTAATATGGTAGGTATTTTGAATATTTGAAATAAATAGGCACTAGATGATTATTTTATGAAATTCACAGTTTCAACCCTGACTCTGTGGAATTTATTCGTATTACTTTTTCAAATGTTCCAAAATATTTCCACAATTTATAGCAGAACGATCCCTACCAGGCTATACAGCTCTATCTACAGTATCACCTTCATGTAGATAGGCCCCGCACAACGTCTGAGACTCTGTTATAAATGGTAAGATGGCGCCACTCGAATCGCCTTACACCACACCGATAGTGATGTAACCTAGGCCTATACATAGTAGCATGGTGAAGGGTAGAAGCGAACACGGATTGCGTATTATTATATACTTTAAATAGTTCATGTTATTTTCATTATGTAATATTTTTGTTTTATGTTGAATAAAATTATAACTACACTGGCGCCCTGACGTGGAGCTCGAATTATAGATTCCTGGATGCAAATGAGAGTTTCGTGAATACTTCGACATTTTTTTGTCTTGTAGAATCGAAACTGTCACATTTGACAGATTGGAATTTCGTCAGTCCGGCTTTTTCCAGTTATAACGACAGGAATATTCGCTGTTGTGCTTGGCCCTTAATACCACATATTCTTGCAGGAACTGTTGGGACTTCAGGTGTAGATCTTAGAAGCGTATTTATCGAATAGAAGTGGACAGCTTGGGCATCGACAACTTTGCCGACATTAGTGCAATTGGGACAATTGCTGCGGAAGTATCCAGCTCTGCCACATCCGTAGCAGTGAAGGTGACATTCGTCGGTTTTGGTAGCGGTTGATTGTGTAGGCTCCGTACGTGTCGCAGTCGTTTTAGGTTGGTCTTGCTTCTGCCGTTCACGACATTCTTGTATGCTGTGACCTTTAAAATTACAAAACGTGCATCTCAATTTGGTTTTTTTTACCGGTAGCGTATCGGTTGATTCATTGCGTCGTAAAGTAGACGTATCCTTGAGTTCCATTTCTAGATGCTCAACTTGTCTAGCTTTTGTCAGCAAGTCAGTAAACGTGGTGATTTTTCCTCTTGTGTGGTCTCCAAACGTTGATGAACGAATAATCAAGTCATCTAAATATACTAGAATTGTTATATGACTGAGACTAATTTTAAACCTATCCATTAATCTCTAAAATGTTGCCGGAGCATTTCTTAGACCGAATGGCATGCGCCTGAAGCAGTAAACTCCAAAAGGTGTAATAAACCCGGTTTTCTTCTTATCTTCCTCATGCGTTCCTATTTGCCAGTAACCAGATTTGAGATCCAAGGTAGTCATATAAGGTTTGCTCTTTGCTGTGTGTAGCAAATCGTCGATACGAGGAAGTGGGTATCGATCTGCTATCGTAATCGAATTTAATCGGCGATAGTCGACGCAGACCCTAACATCGCCATCTTTCTTTGGTACCATGACGACGGGGGAAGTCCACGCTGTTTCACTTTCCTCGATTATTCCATTAGCCAACATCTCGTCGAGTTTGTCGCGTAAAATGGTTTGCTTGGTGATATTAAGATGATAAGGCGCACTGGTAATTGGTCCACTAGTGCCTGTGTCCATTCGATGCTCCGCCCGCTTGGTAGGAGAGCCATGTTCCTCAAATAAATTTGGAAATTCCTGCAGTATTGTATTCAGCTGGTTTCGATTAGTCGGGCATAGCGTTGCGGCTTCGTTTGGTTGCAGGGAGACATCGAAACTAAATAACTCAAGGATTTTTCGCTTGGTGCCTGTTTTCTTTTGTGGCGAGTAAGTGAGAGGTAGGCTGTCACGAAAAATTTCATCTATGTCTTCCGGTGCATACGCATTACTCGTGTGCTTGTTTTTTTTAACATTTGGGAATGTGGTGTCTGGAGCTTCCCATAACTCATCCCGTAAGGGTGACGTGAAAAACTCTAAGAATGGAGATAAAACGTCATCATTCTCGTCAACGTCCGTTATGTTAAGTTGTATTCTAGGATCTGGTACCTTAGTTGGTTCGCTTTCGATATTTAGAGATTTCTTCGGCTTCTTCGATTCTGCTGATTAATCTCGTGGTCTTTGTTTTAGTCCTTGGTACTGTGAATGAAACTCAAAACGCTCGAAAGGCCGGTCTGCGTAGTACCAGCACCGTTGTCCTAAGTCTAACACGATGCCAACTTTTTCTAGGAAATCTATACCTAATAAGGTCCCGTTGTCCACGGCGTTAGGCAGCACGACAAAGTTGATATTATGAGTTCTACCGCCTAACTCTATAGTAGTAAATGTTGTCAGTAACTCTGTTTGCTTTTGAAGTCCATCAGCGAGTGTGACTCGGGCTGTGGATTTGGTGAATGCACAATTCTTGTCTTTTAAAAGTTTGTAGAGGGTGACGCCAGCTACGCTTGTTTTAGCCGCAGTATCTATATGTGCTTGGCCCTTAATACCACATATTCTTGCAGGAACTGTTGGGACTTCAGGTGTAGATCTTAAAAGCGTATTTATCGAATAGAAGTGGACAGCTTGAGCATCGACAACTTTGCCGACATTAGTGCAATTGGGACAATTGCTGCGGAAGTATCCAGCTCTGCCACATCCGTAGCAGTGAAGGTGACCTTTGTCGGTTTTGGTAGCGGTTGATTGTGTAGGCTCCGTATGTGTCGCAGTCGTTTTAGGTTGGTCTTGCTTCTGCCGTTTACGACATTTTTGTATGCTGTGACCTTTAAAATTACAAAACGTGCATGTTAATTTGGTTTTCTTTACCGGTAGCGTATCGGTTGATTCATTGCGTCGTAAAGTAGACGTATCCTTGAGTTCCATTTCTAGATGCTCAACTTGTCTAGCTTTTGTCAGCAAGTCAGTAAAAGTAGTGATTTTTCCTCTTGAGATTTTTTCCCTAAGTCTAATGTGCATAGGACCGTACATTAGATCAATCTGTGTTTCTTCGGAATGTCTTCCTTGTGGAAGTTTGGAGAGGAGTGCTCGTTTTTGACAAATAAATTCGTCAGTAGGTGCCGAGATTCCTTGAGGGGACTTGAAGATATCTAGGTAAATTTGATATGCAGGAGTTGCCGGAGAGAAAGCGGCACGGATTAATCGAATAGCATTATTCCAGTCTGTTGCTTCTCCTTTTATGCCTTGCCACCAAGTAGCTGTAGTGTCAGTGGGTAGTAGTGGCAAGCCTTTGATTGCGTCTTGGTCTGTGATTTGTTCCATATCCTTATAGACTGCTATGGTGTTTAGGAAATTGTCGACTGTGTCATGACATCGTGTTCCGTCGAATCGGGCCGTGCATTTGCTCAAACTCCCTCTCTTCCGATTATCTGGTTCTGTCCTTATGCCGGCTACGGCTTGTAGAAGCTGTTGGAATTGCTCTGGAGACATCGCCATGGGTGTTTGGCTTGCAGCAATGTGTTTACTTCGACGCGGAATGTTTGGTGAAATCGGATTGGATAAAGTCAACAGCGAATATTCCTGTCGTTATAACTGGAAAAAGCCGGACTGACGGAATTCCAATCTGTCAAATGTGACAGTTTCGATTCTACAAGACAAAAAAATGTCGAAATATTCACGAAACTCTCACTTGCATTCAGGAATCCTTAATTCGAGCTCCACGTCAGGGCGCCAGTGTAGTAATAATTTCATTCAACAAAAAACAAAAATATTACATAATGAAAATAACAAGAACTATTTAAAGTATATAATAATACGTAATCCGTGTTCGCTTCTACCCTTCACCATGCTACTATGTATAGGACTAGGTTACATCACTATCGGTGTGGTGTAAGGCGATTCGAGTGGCGCCATCTTACCATTTATAACAGAGTCTCAGACGTTGTGCGGGGCCTATCTACATGAAGGTGATACTGTAGATAGAGCTGTATAGCCTGGTAGGGATCGTTCTGCTATACCACAATATATTGAAAAAGTGGTAAAAATTTAAAAATTGACAATTGTTTCGATATTACGATAATGGTAATATCGAAACAATTTGTAGAATTTTTAACATTTTTTTAATATATTGTGGAATTATTTTCGAACAGAAAGTTTCATTTAAGCAAGTAATACGAATATTTTATGTTCTGGTAATATCTGTTTATTATATACCATATTTTTTTATGTGTTGTTACCTGTTATTTGGTTGCCAAGTTACCTAACTTGTGTTAAAACTTGAAGAGTTAGGCAATGTTAATCAAAATTTGAAAAAAAATGTTGACAGGTTTTGACAGGTGATCAAATCATATTATTTCCCGTCCTGAGTTATTTAGCTTTATAAAATTTTATTTGATATTATCCAAAAAATATCACAAATAAAGCTTGATGTTACATAACCTCCTATAGTTTCCAATTGAAGCATTAAATATGTTCTTGATATATGTTTCTGAAATATACTTTTGATGCTATCCAAATTGAGGTGAAGTTTACGGAAATTGGTTCATGTATACGGAATTTACAAAAATATTTTTGTTAACAAAGGTATATTCTCCGCACCACAATACGTAATTTAGAAAAACTAGTGTAATTGTAGTTTCCCATGTTACTCACCTCAATTAGGATAGATTTTGCGAAAAACGCGATTACATATTGTCAGTGATATATTGCGCAATCTAGCAAAAAACTACGAAGTTGAAATAATTTTGTCTCCTGCTTGTATTGTAGACAACTCATTTTGACATTGTTTTGAAGAACGTATGTAACAATTTCCAAAAGTAATCGATTGCCCTTGACGACGGGTTGTGAGTGAACTTACGGCCATTGTGTGGTAATAATTTATGCCATATAAAAAATGTATCTTATTTACTTAAGAAACACTCGATATTCATTGAGTTTCAACTACAAACATAGAAGATACCTTCAATTTCTTATTTAATCAACAACGCCAAGCTAACAATGATTGACAAAAATGGGGTAATATTAAGTGATACGGATATCAATTGTATAATAATTAAAACTATGAACTTTACTTTCAAAATTTTGATAAATGATTCTCTCAATTTGTATGGAATATTCTGACTCCATAATTTCTCCATTTCTAACCCAGTTTTCTGTTAGTCTTGGAGTAGTATAGGAGAATTTTTGGCATCGTTATATTGTATAAAATTTCATTTACAACTTCCTTCTTATCAATGAAGGTCTTCGCTACATAACTTTCGACAATAGTTGCAGATTTCCATCCCCCATGTCGCTTGAGAGCTAAGACAGCAAGCAACTGCAGTATTCGCTAATAAAATGGCCGTCTAAGGAAGTGTCCAGTATACTTCTTAAAGTTATCAAATTTTGGAAATTTAGCAATTTTGCTTGGAATTGATGGAATAGAGTTTTTCCCGAAAGGCTAGTTGAAGCACTTTCCATTTTGATACTGCATGCAGAAGCGAGGATTAAAATTTGTCATGTGGGATCTTATATCAATGTAATTTTGAATTATTTTGAAACAACAAACATTCTCATCGTCGATATTAGTTAATTAGAACAGCACGCTCCAGCAATTCCCATTATCATTACAAACCTTCATTATAAAATAAATATTATTGAAGTCTTCATACAAAATATTATTCACATCTTCCCTGTCAAACACCTAAGATTTTTGGGTTTATAGCCATCATTTTTTAAAAATGCTCGAAGTCAAGGATAATTCGAAATATCTGTTATGGAAAGGGTGGACTTCATGGAATATTCACACCATAATCTTGACGGGGGGGGGGTTGTAAGAGGTGGCGCTGAAGACAACGATCCAACAAAGCTGCTCAAAAGTGGTGAACCTGCACGAGTGATGACAATGTCATCCACTACACCCTGCTAGAAAACGAACGAGGCTCTGAAGACCGAGCATTGGCGGTATAACCCTACATTGCAAAAATACAGGACTAAATCCCTGTACAACGTGGACGAAGGCAACGGGACACCACCTCCACTAATTTCATCCCGAGATAATCACATAAAATGAAATGAATACATTCACCCCAAAATGTTCCAGAGGTTTCAATCGTACCCCAATCGGATCTCCAGGGGAAACTATGTTAAATGAGCATAGAAATGGAAGATTGAGTTTAAGAAGAAAACTCAAGATCGGTACTTGGAATTTGAGAAGCTTATACGAAGCTGGAAAACTGGTCAACCTGATACATGAAATGAGAAGATTAGAAATCGACGTTCCAGGTGTTGCAGAAACATACCATAAGAAGGGAGTACGAATAATAGTTACTGAAAAAATATCCAGATCTGTAATGAATTCCCTCCCCCAATCAGACAGGATCGCCAGCTCATGCCAAACCAGTCAACATCAACTTTATTCAGGTTTCGTCTAAAGAATATATCGAGGCGTTCTACGAGGGACTGAAACAAGTACTTGAACAGTTTAAAAATCATGAGATTAACCTCGTAATGGGAGATTTTAAGTCTAAAATTGGAGACGGAAGAGTCGAGGAAATAGTGGGCCCTTATGGATTAGGAATCCGAAATGACCGGGGTAAACGCCTTTGCCAATTTTGCTAAGAGGAAACCCTGAAAATAACAATGACTTGGTTCAGGCTGTCACCTAGACGATTGTATACATGAAGAGCTCCAGCCGATCGCCCATACAACATCGTACGTAATCAGGTAGATTTCATACTAATTAATAAGCGTTTCGGAACATCAGTAAAAAGAGTCCCTCGGACCATGTTCTTCCGGTAGCAGTAATCAAAACTAAGATCACGAACATCAAAACTCATATAGAACAGAGAAAGATAGACTACGATAGAATTAGAAGCGGATATATTAAGAACAAAATGGTGGCGGAAATTAATGAAAGAATAATGACTTCCATATAACCGAAGTTGGAGAGGGATGCAAGTATAGATGACGTATGGAGAGGAGTGGAACAGGCTATGACAAAGGTCGCAGAAAATAAGCTAGGCTATTAGCAGAAAACACAAAAACACAATTGGATGACAGCAGGAATCATGGCACTGTTCGAAGGAAGAAGAAAATGTGAAAATTAAGGAAATTATGAGAGCAATAAACGCATCCAATAATTTATTAGAGCAAAAATGACTGGTTGAAGAAACAATGCGAGGAGATAGACCAACTACAGAAAGTACACGATTAATTTAACCTACACAGAAAGATAAAAGAGGCGTCCGGATTGTATAGGAAAAGACACTTCTCTAATATAGAAAACGATTATGGAAAGATGGCGCAGGATGATCAGTAGAGAAACATTATTTGGGAGAAATATATCAGCAGGCTTTTCAACGATAACAGACCTGATATAGAAGCCATGAAGGACGAATATCTGTCTGGACCCCGTATCACCAAAGAAGAAATCATAAGAGCAATTAATACGTCAGAGGACAGGAAGGCAGTTGGTCCGGACGGCATACCTGTCGAACTATTCAAAATATTAGACGATAAAGGCATTTTCGTCCTGCACAAAATATTTAACAAAATATATACCACGGGGAGTTCCCTTCCAAATGGGTTACATAATGTTTTATCCCCTTGCCACAAAAGAATAATGCAACGAAGTGCGAAGATCATAGGCTGATCAGTCTGATGAGCCAAACGTTAAAGATATTCCTCTAGATTATTCGCACAGTTTGGATTTAGAAGGGGACTAGGTACGAGGGAGGCTATAGTTGCAACTGAAGTATTCGTCTAGAACTGCGGCGATTAGAGGAAGGATGCGATGCTATGCTTCATCGAGTACGAGAAAGCGTTCGACAAGGTTCAACACCACAAACTAATCCAAATTCTGAGGAGGAAAGATATAGACCAGAAAGATATCCGCTGCATAGGAAGCTTTTATTGGAACCAAACAGCCGAAGTCAAGGTTGGGAATGAACACACAGAACCGTAGAGGGGTCAGACAGGTATGCGTTCTCTCTCAATCTATACTCTGAAAACATCTTCCAGGAGGCACTCGAGAAACGCAGCCTGGGTATTAGGGTGAACGGAGTGTGGGTCAACAACATACGATACGCAGACGACACAATCCTAATTGCTGACAATATAGAAGACTTGCAGGACCTTCTTGATGTCGTGGGCGATAGTAGCAAAAGCTTGAGCCTCAATATCGACATCAAGAAGACACAATTCATGATAGTTTCTCGCAAGCCGGAAGAACATGAAAATACACGCCTAACACAAAACAGATGCCCCATTGGAAGAATATATATATTTAAATAATTAGGCACGTGGCTATGTGAAAGCTTGACGTCCGAAACGGAATTCAAATGCCGAATCGAAATTGCCCAAAGCACATTTATGAAATTCAGGAAAGATCTTACCAACACCTATTTCGACCTCGACCTAAGGATCAAATTTGTGAAATATTACGTGTGGTCAGTGTTACTGTACGGTATGGAGGGCTGGACGCTAAAAGTGAACACCATGAATAGACTTGAAGCCTTCGAAATGTGGACCTACAGGTGAATACTGAAAGTCCCATAGAATGAATAGAACGAATGAGGGGGTCCTAAGAACGATTAAAAGGGAACGCGAATTGCTGGAAACTATCAAGCGCAGAAAAACAGCATATCTAGGCCACATAATACGGCATGAAAGATACCAATTCCTAGAATTGGTAATCGAGGGAAATATTGAGGGGGGGAGAGGAGTTGGCAGGAAGAAGATGTCATGGCTCCGAAACGGGAGACAATGGACAGGGCTGAGAACAGTAGGAGACCTATTCAGCACCATCAGAAATAATGAAGAGTGGGTACATGTGATCGCAAACATCCATTAATGGGTGAGCAGTGGAAGAAGAAAAATCTTGACGGAGACTTTAATGTCGCAGATTTTTTTTGAAGTACGCCGAAAGCATAGTTTCTGAATATCAGTGTTTTATATTTAGGGCTAATAACATCTGAGCTTTAGTATTTGTAATATCAAATCTTCTTCTCTTTCCTATTAACATATATTAAGTCACAAGATAGGTCACTTCCTGGTCTAACCATAAATGATTATTTAACATCAGGTAGGCATAAAATGGAATGTAGGGGAGGGGCGGGTTGTAACAAAAATATTTGACTTCTTTTTTTTCGTTCCATTGTTTTAAATAACCAGAATTTTTTGCTCGAATTTCTACTACTATGTCGTGTACAAATTTATTTAATATATATATATATATATATATATATATATATATATATATATATATATATATATATATATATATATATATATATATATATATGAGAAAATCTTTATACATTGAACGGCGGGATTTTAAAAAAAAACTGAACCTTCGTTACAATGTGCCGCGCCTCGGGGTAAAATGTAACAATATGCGGGGTAAGTTGTAACGCATACTTTTCAATGCTTTAGTCCTTTGAATACGAACGTGAACCATATAGACAGACCAAAAAATATATCAATGAATATTATCCAACATTTATAAATTAAAATTTTAATACTACTGAGGCCTGAATATTAGTTTTAACCTATCTATTCAGGCTCAGAATCGCAAATAAGGCAGATATATGGAAACTTTCCATCTGTACATCCTTCATGTGACCACAGTTTGCATTTCTGGCAGCTAATCCACTTTTCTTTGGGTTTACTATTTCCAAATGATTCAGTGCAAACTAAGCAAAAATATTCTTCTTCTGAGGAATCGTCTGATTCAACTAAAACTTTTTTCTTCGCTTTATTCACTTTTGAATTATTAATTTCCTTGTCATTTTTGGACTTTCGACTATTTTGTTCTTCTTCCAGTGCATCCTTTTCTGGTATATCAGTTAGTACCGCAGATTTCATTTTTCTTCGACTCCTAAGCGTTGTCTTTCGTTGCTGAGCTTTAGAATGTGGGCGAACAAACTCTGGAGAAAACGTCTTCTTACCTTTACAAGTTCCTTGCGACGTAATTTCATTGGATCCTAATGCTAAAGCAACTGGCTCTAGTTCAGCTATTTTAGAAGAGGAGACCACACGAGCTGGTAAGTTAGATATGGGCATAACAGGAGTTTCTTTGGGTAGATCAACTGATGTCCTAACAACAGGTTCTATCTCAACAGTTTGAGACAATGTGGGAGGTAGTGGTGGTGGGCGGAGGTGATTGATCCGTTACACTTGATGGTAAAAAGTAATCGTCATCGAAAATTTCTCTATTGAAAGGTTCTATGCCAAAAACTTTAAAACCTTTCATTATGTTTGTTGGGGTGGTTGCCAACGGTAGCGCATCTCTCACTAAACGCGGAATGTCATATATGGTCATAGACTTTCCAGGGTTGTTTCTAAGCCAACTATCTTGAGCAGAAGATGAATATTTTTTGAACGGCCCATATCGTCGGTCCCATGCCAAAACCATGAATGTGCGAAATTGACCGTTTTGACCTAAGTGCATCCTAAGTCTTAAAATGCCATGTCGAACTCACGAATATGTTTACGCGCCATAATTGGCCAGAACGTCAATCGATTATTCGCGAAAAATCAGTTCTATGCCAGCTGTCACCACCGACTCTGCACGAATCTGATAATTTCGCGTTTTTGGCGTTGCCACCAATTATTTAAAATATCCTAATGTGCCACTTTCGTGTATTTGACATGGTGAACAATTATTTAATTTATCTGAATGTACCACTTTCGCGTGTTTGGTTTCGCGAACAATTATTTACATTCATGTGAATTTATCAGTTTCGTGATTATCTATTTCGATAAACTTTACAAATAATCGTGAATATAACACTTTCGTGCTTTTGGAATTGTAAACTACCTTATGAATGCCCGAGAATATTGCACTTTCGTGTTGTCCGCGTTGCAAAAAACTAGATAAATAAATACAAGTGAATGAAGTGTTGTTTTGTGGTGTAAAAAGAAGTAGGACTTTCGCGTTTAAATTTACTTACAAACCTTTGCTTTTAAAAAACAAGAGTGCCAGAACAAAAATGATTTTGCAAATGGCCAACAATAATTTAGATGAAAATAATCAGGTAAAAACCCGTAACCCTTATACCAGAACATTTAATTACATTTTCATGTAATTATTATTGTTTTTATTACAAATATCCAGATCGGAGCACAAACAACTACTACGGCAAAAGGAGACATTCATGAGTCCGTCCCAAATATACCAGATATAAACTATTTTTTTGATTACTAACTTAAAAAGAATAATTTTAATTGTTTTTTTTCAAGATAAATTCGACTGTAACAGTTCCAATCAACCTTATAATGAAAAATCAATAATATTATCCGAATCTGAATTAGAATGCGTCTATGATAAAACCACAGTACCAGAAAACAAAGAAAGTATCAATGAAATTATGCCCTCCCCTTCCGGGATGAATCAAAATGAAACTTCTAATACCTATTTGACTCAATGTGAAATCGAATCTTCATCGGATAACTATGAGCCACGAAATGATTCTGATGCCTCTAGCAATTCATCAACCAGTTCATCGTGTTGAACGAGTTCGAGTTCCAGCGCTGAATAAAATAAATGTAAATCTAAAAACGAAATCATTCAAGACGATGGACCAAGTAAATTGATTACAATCAATATAAAGTTTTGGAATAAAAATATATAATTATTTCAGGACACCCCATCAACAGGACGAAAAATATTGCTTTATGGAAGAAAAACGGTAGAAACCAAAACAGACTTAAGAGCGAGTCATACATTGGTGCCCAAAATATAGAGAAACCTGCATGCCCCCTGCTACCATCCCCCTGTTTCGGAAAATCAAAATATAATTGCAATACAATTGTTATGGAAGCAAATCAACGTGAAATTTATATTGCCTCTCGCGAATTGTCGACAATAGATAACCAAAGATATTTTGTTGTGAACCATATTGAACAAAAAATGAAGAATAGAGTAACAAGTAGCCTAGAAAATTCTAGAAGAACCTATACTTATAACTATAGCTTGACAGTTGATGGAAAAAAAAGTATGTCGGGAGTTTTTTATGGCTACCCTCAATATAACCGATTCGTTTTTTCGCACATCATTCCAGAAACGCTCTTCCAATGGGGTGGTTGAGAAAGACATGCGTGGAAAACATACACCGTTTAACAAGCTTAGCAATAATGATGAGCAGTTGATTAGGGAGCATATCCTCTCATTTCCCGTCGTTGAATCGCATTACAGTAGAAGCTGCTCACAAAAAAGTACCTTGATCCATCTTTAAATATTTCCATAATGTATACAATGTACAAAGAAATGTGCCAGGAGAAAAAAACTATAAACTCAGTTCCTTTTCAAAAATATAGACAGATTTTTAGATAATATAATTTAAGGTTAGTCCGGCCAAAAAAGGACCAGTGTAAAGAGTGTTTAGAGCAAAAGGAAATGACAGAAACTGAAAGAATAGAAGGAGAAGTAAAATTTTAGGAACATTTAGAAAGAAAAGAATTAGCTCGCAAGTCCAGGGATGATGACAAAAAAATTGCAAAGGAAAATACGGAGGTTTTATCTTTCAATTTCGATCTGCAAGCAATTCTTACAACACCGAAAGGCCCGGCAGGTCAAATCTTTTATTTAAGAAAATTAGCCATCCACAATTTCACAGTTTACAACTTAGGCAACCAAGATGTTCTTTGTTATATTTGGGAGGAAACTCAAGGAAAAAGAGGATCAGTTGAAATCTCTTCATGCATTCACAATTACATTCTATGACATCAAAATATTGTAGAGGTGTGGTGGCCAACAAAAAATTCTATTGTTTCTGCCATGTGCCTTCAAATTCTCTCAAGTCATCCAACTCTAAATCTAATAGATTATAGATTTTTTGAAACTGGTCACACGGAAATGGAGTGTGACACAATACTTTCGAAAATAGGAATAATGGCGAAATACGTTCCAGTGTATTCTGCAAAAGGTTGGACACAAATTATTCGCAGTGCAAGAACAAGGCCACGACCTTTTGTAGTCAAAAACCTAACACACCAAGACTTTCTCGATTTCAAGCCATTTGGAACACAGTCTTTTAACATGAATCAAATTCCCTGGCGCAAAGTTTGCTGGCTTCGCTATGTAAAGGATGAGCCAACAAAAATTTTCTTTGAAACAAGTTATACAGATAAAGATTTGAAAGAGGTAAATTGTTTCAAAAAAGGACGGCCAAGAAAAGTTGCATTAAACAAGCCTTACGATGAGTTGCCTATTTCCAATGCAAAGTTTCAAGATTTGCAGAAAATATGTGTAATGATCTTACAATACCTAAGGTTTACCACAACTACTACAGACCTTTGAAATGTAGCGTAAAAATCCGGGACTGTTTACTAGACCCGAATGCGTCGGAAAATGACTTAGAAGAAAGTGATTAGTTTTTTTTACATCTGAATGTTGTATTCTTGTAACTTTTAACTAGCAGAGTATTACGTAATATTTCCTTGTTTTTAATATTTTAATTAAGTTTTTAGTTTTTTTCCTAACTGAATGTTTTTTTTAATTACCTGAGTGTTACGTTTTGTTTTCTTATTTCTTTTATTAACAAGTTTGCAAAAACGTAATGGCTTCCATTTTTCTGTTCAACGAAACTAACTTTGTTTCAAATCTTTCAACGGCAAAAACACGAATGTGTGTTTTTCAAAAAAAAACTGAATATATACAAAATTATCTTTCGCGTAGTTATTAGTTTTTATTGCTAAGTGAGACTCATGAATGTCTAATTGTCTTTCTTTCGATGGCTTCACATGAGCAACAAAGTGTTCCATAAATTTATAAAATCCTTCTACCGTCATCCAACCTGAACCATTTGCTGAACCAATGGAACCTGGAGGGCCGTCCCTAAGAAAGTGGTTATGGAATTTGTTTCTGGGAAACAGTAACATAGGAGGCGTACAATTCCCTATTGCACTAGCGGCAACACATACAGTGACCAGGACCCCTCTTTCACTAGAAGTTATTCCACCCACCTGCTTCGTTTCTTTTTCGACAGTAACTTTGCCAACTCTCTGCTCGGTGGTTACTCCTGTCGCGTCCACATTCCAAATTTGTGCAGCTGTGAAATTGTATCGATCTCTTAGGTTAGCTAGTTTATCAAAAAATATGGGAGACATTGGTTCTATTGAAATTTGTTGCTCTCTGTAAACTTGTAGGTTCTGGAGTTCTAATAGACAGATCTTTATTATGTTTGAGAAATGATGTTAGCCAATCTTCTCCGGCCATTTGGTTTTGTTCACAAGAATCAGGGAATTTATTGTCCTATTTCAACGCACACTCATAACCTAATTCACGTACTTCCTTAGGAGTCAAACCAAAGTAAATTTTTGAAGCGCGTTTCAAGTATTCCACTAGGCTGGCTGTCTGCTCATAATTTAAAACTGAAATTCTCCTACATTTCACGTTTTCCAACGTTATACGACCTTCGGAATCTTTAACTTTCGTCACATATCTATAGAGAGTCACATGACATATATCTAAAGCCTTAGCCACTGAACGAATGGACTTCTTATTATGTACAATTTTGTTTACTGCCTCTTCCGTATCTTCTTAAGGAGTAGAACCTCGTTTTGTTTTTTCTTATATGTTCTCATCCTAAAAATGAAAACTTAAGTACCAAAGTACGTATGTAGGTACATATGGCGGGGTAAGTTGTAACATGTTAAATTTTGCCCCAATGGAATTGTTACAACTTACACCGAGCTTGATTTTTTCCATTTTATCTCCACAAATGAAAAAGTGAAAATCAAATCAATAAAAACTTTCGACTGTATAATAAATTAAACAGTAGTTATTCATTTGTGACAAAAAAACGGACCGTTTTTATTAATCTTATATCTTTAAATGAGCAATTCTTGTATATATATATATATATATATATATATATATATATATATATATATATATATATTTATATATATATATATATATATATATATATATATTTATATATATGTTATATACGAAAAAACGCTTATGTTTAAGTAATGTTACGCAATGTCAAACATCAGATTACGATTTCCGTATTTTCATGAGAACGATGCTACGTTGCGTTTTTATAAAATAAACACATTAAGTAACACAAATATTATGTTACAGAAAAATAATGATTTCTGCACTTTCATGGGAGCGACGCTACATCGAATTCTCCATGAAAATAAACGCTGACGTTGATTTAACAAATTCTATAAATTCTTTGACTTTATGTAAAATAGTTAGTTACAATTATAATTTCAACCTATTACTTCTTTTTATATAACATAAAACTGTGTAACTCAATAAAAATTGTTTTTAAAAAGTTTAACGTGAATTTGTGAATATAACAGTGGCGCAGTCAGTAGGATTCCTAAACACATTTAGAACAAGGATTGCCTAACTAAGTGTGGTGGTTCCTAAACCTTTAAGGAATTTTCAAGTACCAGCTCCAGATCTTCAAGAAGCAGACGGTCTCTCCGGCACCAGGAACACGCAAACTGCTAACCAGGTGTAGCAAAGCTCACGGATAAGGATTTCAGCTGCCAAGGAAGGAATGAAAATATTTACGTAAGAATCATCTCGTTTTATTTTTATTTAATATTTTGCAATTTATTTTTTTATTTCTACCAAGTTCTATTGTCATAATTACTTTTATTTTGAATACAATCATTTCAATATAAAACAAAATGCCTGAAACACGTAGTGCAACAAACGCTAATGCCAATGCTAATACTCCAGCTGCTCAAACCGATCAAGCGTCGAATCTAGAACCTTACAGATTATCCGAAATATTTTCAATAATTCCGGAATATGACGGTAATCAAATTTTCTTAAATACTTTTATAAATGCTTGTAAAACAGCTTACAGAATGGCCGACAACGACCAAAAAGTACTTTTAACTCTTCATATTAAAAACAAACTTAAGGGAAGAGCCGCTGAATTAGTTAATTCACGCGACCCTTCAAATTGGGAAGAAATTAAAACATTATTAAATACTCACTTTGGAGATTCTCGCGATTTAAATTCGTTGAATCAAGACCTTCAAAGAATGAAACAACTACCAAACGAATCGCCTTTAATTTTTGTTTCGAGATTACAAACTCTGGAAGCAAAAATGTATTCAGCTATAAGTAAACAACAGCATTTAACAATAGATCAAAAAGTAGCACAAACACGTCTTATAGAATCATTAACTTTAAATACTTTATTAACCGGTTTAGATCCAAAAATCGGTCAAATTGTTAGAGCTAGTAATCCAATAAGTGTTTTATCAGCTATTTCACGAATCAGAAGAGAACTTCAATTAACATACTATGAAAACCACAAACCTCAGACTAATCGTAATACAAATAATATACCTACTCGTAGATTTAGCCAAAATTCACCAAAACAATGTAATTTTTGTCACAGAATAGGACATACTATAAATGAGTGTCTCACACGTCAAAGACAATCTCAGAATTTAGCTCAGGGTTCCTTTAGACCAAATCAAACTCCTAATTCACATAACCAAACTGGCCAAAATTTTCAACAAAGGCCACAATTTCAAAATAACCAACAAAATCAAAATCGCCCATCTGTAATTAGACCAAATCCAAGTTTTAGACCTCAAGGACCACCGGGAAATCGACCCAATACAAATTTTAATCAACAAAGAACTTTTCATTTCAATCGAAATCGTGATTTTAACAAACACTCTCATAACAGTTATGACTATTATACAGATGATAGTCAAAATTATTATGAAAATCAAGAACAATACTCCGATAATTCACTTGATTATCAAGAATATTACCAAGAAATTAACCCCAGTGCTCCTGACTATTATACTGTTAATAGTGAAATAGAGGAGAACTATTATACTGCTGATAGTGATCCTAACTCTGATAATGGTATACCAGTTTGCAATACGAATGAAGACGAAACTTTCGATTATAGCCATATCGAACAAGACAATTTTAATTATAATAATGAAAATGTTTATAACTTTGATTCTGATAACCTCCTAAATCCAAATCATGATTATTATCAGGATTTTCGACAAGGCCCTCTACAAACGAAACCCCCAGATCCGCTAAACGACCAAACTTCAAATTTGTCGATCCCAGACCTCAGTTCACAAATTCAAACCATGAGTTTGAACAGTCCAGAATCGGACTGCCTCGAACAGATGTTCATGTAAAAAATACCTTACCGGTAAATTCTAAAAACTTATACTATATTAAAGACAGAACAAACACTTATAAAATTCTAATTGATACAGGTGCTGGATTATCAATTTTCAAACCCAAAACTTGCGAAAATTATAGAAATCGATCCCCTGAAAATGTAATTATTCAAGGTATAACGAACCAAAAAATAAGAGTTAACGAATCAACCCTTATTCCATTTAAACCTAACGATCCACACAGAGTATTCATTTGTAATTTAGATATTGATTTTGATGGATTATTAGGCATGGATTTTTTAGAACATTATAATTGTATAGTTGATCTAAAAAATAAACAACTTATTACTGATTTCAAAATTGTACCATTATTTAAAGTAACAGATAATGAAACTACCAATATTTCAATCGAAAACCAATTTCCACAAATTTACAAAAATACAATTTCCATTGAACCTAGGACTGAACAAATATTTAAACTAAAATGCGATTTAGTTAATACTGATGCTATACTGGTAGGTCAAGAAGTAGAGAAAGTTAAACTACCAAACGCATTAGTTAAAATAAATGAAAAAGGAGAATTTTTTGTTTCAGTATTAAATGTTAATTGTATACCTAAAACTGTAACATTTTCAAAACTTAACTTAGAACCATATGAAATAAATAATGTAAATAATATTCAACTAACCACCCAAGAAATGTGCACCGACAGAACATCAGAATTAAAAAATCAACTAAGACTTGATCATATTAATGAAGAAGAACGAGACTTAATTTCCCAACTTTGTCATGATTTTTCTGACATTTTTTATTTAGAAGGAGACATACTTACTTTCACCAACGAAATAAAACATTCCATAGATACGCAAAATTCTAAGCCAACTTATGTAAAATCATATCGCTATCCCCAAATTCATAAACAAGAGGTGAAAGATCAGATCAATAAAATGCTTTCACAAAACATTATACAACCCAGCAATTCCCCATGGCCATCGCCCGTGTGGGTTGTGCCCAAAAAGCTCGACGCATCAGGTAAACAAAAATGGCGTGTTGTCGTAGACTACAGAAAACTGAATGAGGTTACCGTAGACGACAAATACCCGTTACCAAACATTGGAGATTTATTGGACCAGCTTGGTAAGTGTCAATATTTCACGACACTAGATCTTGCATCAGGCTTTCATCAAATTGAAATAATGCCTGAAGATATACCAAAGACCGCCTTCACAGTTGAAAACGGACATTTCGAATTCCTCAGAATGCCGTACGGTCTAAAAAATGCCCCTTCAACATTCCAGAGGGTCATGGACAATGTCCTTGCTGGAATTCAAAACGAGCGATGTCTTGTCTATATGGACGACATCATCGTCTATTCACCGACAATTCAAGAACATATTACCCGCTTAACAGAAGTATTCAAGAGACTTCAAAAAGCTAACTTAAAACTTCAGCCAGACAAGTGCGAATTCTTGAGAAAAGAAGTCGCCTACCTTGGACATTTAATCACGGAAGATGGCGTTAAGCCGTTTCCGGCAAAAATTGAATGCGTCCAAAAATTCCCTCAACCTACGAACCAAAAGGAAATAAAATCCTTTTTGGGACTCGCTGGTTACTACAGAAGATTTATACCGAACTTCGCTAAAATTTCCAAACCAATGACAAAACTTTTACAAAAGGATGTCCCATTTAATTTTGACTCCGAATGTCAAAAGTCATTCCAAGAATTAAAAAATGCTCTTACTTCTACTCCGATATTGATATACCCAAACTTTGAAGAACGATTTCTTTTAACTACCGATGCTAGCGCATTTGCAATCGGTGCAGTTTTGTCACAAGGCCCAGTAGGTAAGGATTTACCGATAGCCTATGCGTCCAGGACATTGTGCAAAGCAGAAACCAAATACTCTACGATAGAGAGAGAACTTTTGGCAATTGTGTGGGCAGTTAAACACTTTAGACCCTATTTATATGGCCGAAAATTTACCCTTATAACTGACCACCGTCCACTTACTTGGTTATTCTCTATAAAAGACCCCGGTAGTCGTCTAGCACGATGGCGCCTCAAATTAGAGGAATACGACTATCAAATTGAATTCAAATCTGGCAAATCCAATAAAAATGCCGATGCCCTTTCTCGAATAAAAATTAACCACATAAATGACTTTGATTCATTTCGCTCAAAATTAGGAAACTTTAAATATTTACCTTACCCAATTTATCCCGCTCTTGAAGATGCAGGGTCATCCCAACAAACTGAAAATAAACCTGAAATTGACTGGGATGCCGCTGCAGAAGAATTTTTGTCTTTTGAGGAACTTTATAAAACAAAATCACTGATTGACTATTCTAAAATAGAATATTCCAATAATCATCTACTAGACAAACAGAATAAAAACATTTTAACCTTTTTTCAACAAAACAATTTACAAGATTTTCATGAAAAAATAATTGAGGATATATTTGAGGAAAACCCCGACTTTTCTTATGCAAAAATTAATGTACTTAGCAGTAAAACTGTCAAAAATAGAAAATACCTTATTATTGCTATACCATGGGATCCAGACAGTATTAGTGAATACTTATTTGCTGCAATTTACAGAAATCGAGATTTATTTAAACCTTCAGAAAAATATTTTATCGAAAATAATATTGACCTTCCAATACTAGAAACACTATCATTTCTACTTTCGGAAGTTGACGTAAAATTCACTATTTGTCAAAATATTACTAAAGAGCCAGAACAAAATCAAATACCTATCATCTTAGATCAATTCCATAATGGCAAAAGCCACCTTCACCGCGGAATTAATGAAACTATTAGGCGAATACGACAAAAATATAATTGGGCCGGCCTCAATCGAGATGTCGAAAATTATATTAAGTCATGTTAAATTTTGCCCCAATGGAATTGTTACAACTTACACCGAGCTTGATTTTTTCCATTTTATCTCCACAAATGAAAAAGTGAAAATCAAATCAATAAAAACTTTCGACTGTATAATAAATTAAACAGTAGTTATTCATTTGTGACAAAAAAACGGACCGTTTTTATTAATCTTATATCTTTATATATATACGAAAAAACGCTTATGTTTAAGTAATGTTACGCAATGTCAAACATCAGATTACGATTTCCGTATTTTCATGAGAACGATGCTACGTTGCGTTTTTATAAAATAAACACATTAAGTAACACAAATATTATGTTACAGAAAAATAATGATTTCTGCACTTTCATGGGAGCGACGCTACATCGAATTCTCCATGAAAATAAACGCTGACGTTGATTTAACAAATTCTATAAATTCTTTGACTTTATGTAAAATAGTTAGTTACAATTATAATTTCAACCTATTACTTCTTTTTATATAACATAAAACTGTGTAACTCAATAAAAATTGTTTTTAAAAAGTTTAACGTGAATTTGTGAATATAACAGTGGCGCAGTCAGTAGGATTCCTAAACACATTTAGAACAAGGATTGCCTAACTAAGTGTGGTGGTTCCTAAACCTTTAAGGAATTTTCAAGTACCAGCTCCAGATCTTCAAGAAGCAGACGGTCTCTCCGGCACCAGGAACACGCAAACTGCTAACCAGGTGTAGCAAAGCTCACGGATAAGGATTTCAGCTGCCAAGGAAGGAATGAAAATATTTACGTAAGAATCATCTCGTTTTATTTTTATTTAATATTTTGCAATTTATTTTTTTATTTCTACCAAGTTCTATTGTCATAATTACTTTTATTTTGAATACAATCATTTCAATATAAAACAAAATGCCTGAAACACGTAGTGCAACAAACGCTAATGCCAATGCTAATACTCCAGCTGCTCAAACCGATCAAGCGTCGAATCTAGAACCTTACAGATTATCCGAAATATTTTCAATAATTCCGGAATATGACGGTAATCAAATTTTCTTAAATACTTTTATAAATGCTTGTAAAACAGCTTACAGAATGGCCGACAACGACCAAAAAGTACTTTTAACTCTTCATATTAAAAACAAACTTAAGGGAAGAGCCGCTGAATTAGTTAATTCACGCGACCCTTCAAATTGGGAAGAAATTAAAACATTATTAAATACTCACTTTGGAGATTCTCGCGATTTAAATTCGTTGAATCAAGACCTTCAAAGAATGAAACAACTACCAAACGAATCGCCTTTAATTTTTGTTTCGAGATTACAAACTCTGGAAGCAAAAATGTATTCAGCTATAAGTAAACAACAGCATTTAACAATAGATCAAAAAGTAGCACAAACACGTCTTATAGAATCATTAACTTTAAATACTTTATTAACCGGTTTAGATCCAAAAATCGGTCAAATTGTTAGAGCTAGTAATCCAATAAGTGTTTTATCAGCTATTTCACGAATCAGAAGAGAACTTCAATTAACATACTATGAAAACCACAAACCTCAGACTAATCGTAATACAAATAATATACCTACTCGTAGATTTAGCCAAAATTCACCAAAACACTGTAATTTTTGTCACAGAATAGGACATACTATAAATGAGTGTCTCACACGTCAAAGACAATCTCAGAATTTAGCTCAGGGTTCCTTTAGACCAAATCAAACTCCTAATTCACATAACCAAACTGGCCAAAATTTTCAACAAAGGCCACAATTTCAAAATAACCAACAAAATCAAAATCGCCCATCTGTAATTAGACCAAATCCAAGTTTTAGACCTCAAGGACCACCGGGAAATCGACCCAATACAAATTTTAATCAACAAAGAACTTTTCATTTCAATCGAAATCGTGATTTTAACAAACACTCTCATAACAGTTATGACTATTATACAGATGATAGTCAAAATTATTATGAAAATCAAGAACAATACTCCGATAATTCACTTGATTATCAAGAATATTACCAAGAAATTAACCCCAGTGCTCCTGACTATTATACTGTTAATAGTGAAATAGAGGAGAACTATTATACTGCTGATAGTGATCCTAACTCTGATAATGGTATACCAGTTTGCAATACGAATGAAGACGAAACTTTCGATTATAGCCATATCGAACAAGACAATTTTAATTATAATAATGAAAATGTTTATAACTTTGATTCTGATAACCTCCTAAATCCAAATCATGATTATTATCAGGATTTTCGACAAGGCCCTCTACAAACGAAACCCCCAGATCCGCTAAACGACCAAACTTCAAATTTGTCGATCCCAGACCTCAGTTCACAAATTCAAACCATGAGTTTGAACAGTCCAGAATCGGACTGCCTCGAACAGATGTTCATGTAAAAAATACCTTACCGGTAAATTCTAAAAACTTATACTATATTAAAGACAGAACAAACACTTATAAAATTCTAATTGATACAGGTGCTGGATTATCAATTTTCAAACCCAAAACTTGCGAAAATTATAGAAATCGATCCCCTGAAAATGTAATTATTCAAGGTATAACGAACCAAAAAATAAGAGTTAACGAATCAACCCTTATTCCATTTAAACCTAACGATCCACACAGAGTATTCATTTGTAATTTAGATATTGATTTTGATGGATTATTAGGCATGGATTTTTTAGAACATTATAATTGTATAGTTGATCTAAAAAATAAACAACTTATTACTGATTTCAAAATTGTACCATTATTTAAAGTAACAGATAATGAAACTACCAATATTTCAATCGAAAACCAATTTCCACAAATTTACAAAAATACAATTTCCATTGAACCTAGGACTGAACAAATATTTAAACTAAAATGCGATTTAGTTAATACTGATGCTATACTGGTAGGTCAAGAAGTAGAGAAAGTTAAACTACCAAACGCATTAGTTAAAATAAATGAAAATGGAGAATTTTTTGTTTCAGTATTAAATGTTAATTGTATACCTAAAACTGTAACATTTTCAAAACTTAACTTAGAACCATATGAAATAAATAATGTAAATAATATTCAACTAACCACCCAAGAAATGTGCACCGACAGAACATCAGAATTAAAAAATCAACTAAGACTTGATCATCTTAATGAAGAAGAACGAGACTTAATTTCCCAACTTTGTCATGATTTTTCTGACATTTTTTATTTAGAAGGAGACATACTTACTTTCACCAACGAAATAAAACATTCCATAGATACGCAAAATTCTAAGCCAACTTATGTAAAATCATATCGCTATCCCCAAATTCATAAACAAGAGGTGAAAGATCAGATCAATAAAATGCTTTCACAAAACATTATACAACCCAGCAATTCCCCATGGCCATCGCCCGTGTGGATTGTGCCCAAAAAGCTCGACGCATCAGGTAAACAAAAATGGCGTGTTGTCGTAGACTACAGAAAACTGAATGAGGTTACCGTAGACGACAAATACCCGTTACCAAACATTGGAGATTTATTGGACCAGCTTGGTAAGTGTCAATATTTCACGACACTAGATCTTGCATCAGGCTTTCATCAAATTGAAATAATGCCTGAAGATATACCAAAGACCGCCTTCACAGTTGAAAACGGACATTTCGAATTCCTCAGAATGCCGTACGGTCTAAAAAATGCCCCTTCAACATTCCAGAGGGTCATGGACAATGTCCTTGCTGGAATTCAAAACGAGCGATGTCTTGTCTATATGGACGACATCATCGTCTATTCACCGACAATTCAAGAACATATTACCCGCTTAACAGAAGTATTCAAGAGACTTCAAAAAGCTAACTTAAAACTTCAGCCAGACAAGTGCGAATTCTTGAGAAAAGAAGTCGCCTACCTTGGACATTTAATCACGGAAGATGGCGTTAAGCCGTTTCCGGCAAAAATTGAATGCGTCCAAAAATTCCCTCAACCTACGAACCAAAAGGAAATAAAATCCTTTTTGGGACTCGCTGGTTACTACAGAAGATTTATACCGAACTTCGCTAAAATTTCCAAACCAATGACAAAACTTTTACAAAAGGATGTCCCATTTAATTTTGACTCCGAATGTCAAAAGTCATTCCAAGAATTAAAAAATGCTCTTACTTCTACTCCGATATTGATATACCCAAACTTTGAAGAACGATTTCTTTTAACTACCGATGCTAGCGCATTTGCAATCGGTGCAGTTTTGTCACAAGGCCCAGTAGGTAAGGATTTACCGATAGCCTATGCGTCCAGGACATTGTGCAAAGCAGAAACCAAATACTCTACGATAGAGAGAGAGAACTTTTGGCAATTGTGTGGGCAGTTAAACACTTTAGACCCTATTTATATGGCCGAAAATTTACCCTTATAACTGACCACCGTCCACTTACTTGGTTATTCTCTATAAAAGACCCCGGTAGTCGTCTAGCACGATGGCGCCTCAAATTAGAGGAATACGACTATCAAATTGAATTCAAATCTGGCAAATCCAATAAAAATGCCGATGCCCTTTCTCGAATAAAAATTAACCACATAAATGACTTTGATTCATTTCGCTCAAAATTAGGAAACTTTAAATATTTACCTTACCCAATTTATCCCGCTCTTGAAGATGCAGGGTCATCCCAACAAACTGAAAATAAACCTGAAATTGACTGGGATGCCGCTGCAGAAGAATTTTTGTCTTTTGAGGAACTTTATAAAACAAAATCACTGATTGACTATTCTAAAATAGAATAATCCAATAATCATCTACTAGACAAACAGAATAAAAACATTTTAACCTTTTTTCAACAAAACAATTTACAAGATTTTCATGAAAAAATAATTGAGGATATATTTGAGGAAAACCCCGACTTTTCTTATGCAAAAATTAATGTACTTAGCAGTAAAACTGTCAAAAATAGAAAATACCTTATTATTGCTATACCATGGGATCCAGACAGTATTAGTGAATACTTATTTGCTGCAATTTACAGAAATCGAGATTTATTTAAACCTTCAGAAAAATATTTTATCGAAAATAATATTGACCTTCCAATACTAGAAACACTATCATTTCTACTTTCGGAAGTTGACGTAAAATTCACTATTTGTCAAAATATTACTAAAGAGCCAGAACAAAATCAAATACCTATCATCTTAGATCAATTCCATAATGGCAAAAGCCACCTTCACCGCGGAATTAATGAAACTATTAGGCGAATACGACAAAAATATAATTGGGCCGGCCTCAATCGAGATGTCGAAAATTATATTAAGTCATGCCGGGCATGCCAAGAGACAAAAATATGTCGCAAAAATTTGGACAGTCCCCTCGTTATAACTGAAACGCCTAAAACACCTTTTGAACGTATTAATATTGATATTTTAGAGGTACCTCAAAAGAATTACGCTCTTACAATAAGAGACGAACTAACAAAATTTTCTCAAGCATATCCGCTTGAAGATAAAAGTGCCAAATCCGTTGTCACTTCATTATCAGCTTATTTTCAGCATTTTGGTGCACCACTTCGCATTCATTGCGATGCCGGTCGCGAATTCAATAATGCGTTAATGAAAGACCTTTGTAATATGTTCGATATTAAGTTAACATATTCAAGTGTCGGTCATCCGCAAAGTAACGGATCTCTAGAAAGATTACATGCTACTCTGTTAGAAATGATTCGATTAAATTTAGCAGACCACCCCAATGAACACCCCTTCAGTATTTTACCATTTGCTATTATCGCTTATAATAACTCTATAAACAAAACACACGGATTCACACCATACGAACTTGTATTTGGACACACGTCCAGTAGACCTCCCGAAAAATTATACAATGAACAAGAATTAATTACTAAATATATTAGAGATCTAAATAACCGCATATCCTATTATTATAAAATAGCGAGAGAAAAAACCATAAAGCAAAAAGAAAAAGCTAAAGACCGATTTGACAAACATGTCTCCGAAAACAAACCAAATTATGAAGTAGGTGACAAAGTTTACGTAAAAGAAACTCAAATAAAAAACAAGTTAGAAAATAAGTTTAATGGCCCTTTTGAAATACTAGAGATACACAGAAATTCCGCAACAGTATTAAATTTAGAAACAAATAACAAATCAAAAATAAATTTCGATCTTATGAAACCCTATGCTGAAAATTAACTTATTTTCAGGTTTCTGCTGCTGATCGGAACAGCAACATGTCAATATAAAATCGAACCCATAAACAATACAGTTGGAATCTACTACCACGACGAAACCAAAATAATGGTTTCGAACGACGAATGGACTTTATTAGTGCATAAAAATATATCAGCTTTTAAACAAACTTTTGAAAGAAATAATAGAATTCTTGACACAATTCAAAATACCTTTACTTCAAACTACTCCAGTATGAAGTCCTTCCGATCCGAAGTAAAATCACATTTGGCATTATTGCAACAAATTACAAAATCTATTGGCGATAAATTCAGTGAAATATCTTTCGATGTTAAAAGACAAAAACGAGGGTTAATTAATGGTATTGGCACCATATTTAAATCAATAACCGGAAATCTCGATGCGTCTGACGGTGAATATTATATGGACTGCATTAATAAATTAAAAACTGATCAAAACCAGATAGAAAACTTATTAAAAAATCAAATATCAATCACAAGCTCAGTCATAACAAATCTCAACAGTACCATGGGACAATTAAAATTAAATGAGAAAATATTTAATTCAGATATAGAAAAAATTGAAACCACCATTCGACAATCAACAAACGAAATTGCGCTTATCGAAGCCAAATTAAATTTCTTTGAAATTTGCGAACAACTAATGGAGAGTTATTCGTATCTTGAAAATACTATTAATGATATTCTAAACTCTATCACTTTTGCACAGCTTCAAATAATTCATACTTCTATTATTGAACCAGAAAATTTGATCACTGCTCTTAAGAAAATATCAGAAAATACAGTAAGAAAAGGTTTACCGCTACCAATAAAATATTCTGAAATTTCACAGTATTTGGAAATAATCGATCTCGAAGCATATCAAACAAATTCAGATCTTGTTTTCGTTCTTAAAATACCTTTGATTGAACCACAAGTATTTACTTTATTCCACCTATACCCAATACCAATTTATGATAATAGAACTGGATTTCACCACATTTTATCATTTTCACAAAAATATTTAGCGCGAGATGATGATTCTTTATCCTACATTCCAATCCACGATTTACAAAAGTGTAAACAGTTATCTACGCATCAAAAGTTGTGTCGCGATGTTTACGCGTACCCTATAGACGATAACGCGATATGTGAAGCCCGTTTGTTAAGACAATATAAGACATTTCCTGCGAATTGTAAAAGTGCGGTAGTCAACGGACAAGGTTATAATGTGCAAAAACTCGAAGAAAACGTGTGGCTAGTGTCGATTGCCGAACCGGTACACGTGACCATAAGTCTTCCAGACACAAAAACGAAAACATTAACCGTAAATGAAAATTCTATTTTACAGCTATACTCAGGATGCTCCGCTTTTGTTGGCATTACTAAAATACAAGCTAGTACCAGAAAAACTATAAACATTCCTCATGTACTTCATCCCGTAATGGTTGATTACAACTGTTGCCTAGACATTCCAAACAAAGTAGAAGTACCCAAAATAGAACCACTGGATCTTAATAACATTAACTTGAATGATCTGCAAGTGACAAAACACAAACTGGACCAATACTCAAAAAGTTTGGATGAACTCATAAACAAACCGTTTGTTGAGAAAAATATTTCGTGGTTCACATATACTACGATCTCACTCATCGTTGCCTTGATCGTCCTCTACACCTGTTATAAGTGTAGAAATATTAAATTCAACAAATCGCCAGGAAAGCCTGTTCCGGACCAACCGAATGATGTTTTTATCAAAATTCATAACATTCTGGCAAAAAGAAGACCCAAACTTGACACTGAAGCCTCTGAGGAAGTGGAAATCGAAAATTGACAATTTCATGGTTTAATGTATACCTTTATATTTTTATTTTTTGTATTTTGCGTATTTTCCTTTTAATCTTTAAATCTCTGTATATATTGTATTGTCTATTTTATATTTTATGTATTTTGGTTTTTATTCTCAAAATTGTTGTTTATTAAACAACAATTTTAATTAAGGGGGGAGTTGTTATATACGAAAAAACGCTTATGTTTAAGTAATGTTACGCAATGTCAAACATCAGATTACGATTTCCGTATTTTCATGAGAACGATGCTACGTTGCGTTTTTATAAAATAAACACATTAAGTAACACAAATATTATGTTACAGAAAAATAATGATTTCTGCACTTTCATGGGAGCGACGCTACATCGAATTCTCCATGAAAATAAACGCTGACGTTGATTTAACAAATTCTATAAATTCTTTGACTTTATGTAAAATAGTTAGTTACAATTATAATTTCAACCTATTACTTCTTTTTATATAACATAAAACTGTGTAACTCAATAAAAATTGTTTTTAAAAAGTTTAACGTGAATTTGTGAATATAACATATATATATATATATATATATATATATATATATATATATATATATATATATATATATATATATATATATGAAATCTCGGAATCGGCTCCAACGATTTTCATACAATTTAGTATATAGGGGGTTTCGAGAGCGATAAATCGATCTAGCTAGGAATCATTTTTAGAAAATGTCATTTTATTCGTGTTTTATCGATAATCAACTTAAACATAAACTTGGAAGAAAAATAACAAAAAGGAGGCGTTTGAGTAGTCTCAACAGAAAAATATGACTCTTCCTGACATCTATTGGCGAATAATAATACTATTTTTTTTGAGCAACTGATTGCTTTGACGACACGACAGCAGATGGCGTTGTTAAGTAACACGAAGTCAATGAGTGTTTGCTTTGTATATATATATATATATATATATATATATATATATATACATATATATATATATATATATATATATATATATATATATATATATATATATACACTTACGTAATTGATTGATAATCTGTAAAAAATTAAGTATTTGTTTCTAATATAAGATTAAACTAATTGCACTCATGATTTTTTTCTTTAAATAACCAGTTGATATTTTTTATTATTCTATCGGTAAGATCGAAAAATATTATTCATATTTCATCATTTTATCAGTAATTCGTACTTAAATATAATTTCCAAAAAACACAATTTAAAAAAAAATACCGAGCAAAGCTACTAGTTATTTAAAATCCAAATAAAATTTCGAAACTTAGTTACGTGCTCGAATTATAAACATTCACGGGAATAACGCTTCACCATCTACGTGTAACTGACCTTCACCAGCCAATCTATGATGCGGTGTTGCCAAGTTTTCAATTCAGGATAAATTTGGTGTGATACAACTTACCTCGTGTTACAACCCACCCCGGTCTCCCCTAACCTCTATCATTCTGACGAAGATATTTAATATCGAAATAATTGTCAATTTCTTGAAATTTTTAACATTTTTTAAACATGTTGTGGAATTATATAGAAACTGTAAGTTTCATTTAGAACGCTAATATGAATAGATTCCACAATGTAAGGTTCGAGACAGCTAATTTCATAGTTTCTAAAACTGCAGTAGCAGTCTTTCTTTGGTACCACATCTTGAAGTATTTTGATACGTTGCTTCGTACCTCTTCGACGCTTTTTATGGCAGCAGCCATAGACAAGCGATATTTTTGTTGATTTTTGTATATCCATTTGGCGATTATACAAATCAATAATTTAAATTTCTTCAAATTTTTTATAATAAACTGTCAGTTTGACGTTGTTAATAAAATGAAAAAGTTTATGATGCTATAGAAATCGGTTAGAGCTGTCTTCATAATTTTATGCGAGAAGTATCGAATTCATAAAAATTCAAGAATAAATTATTCAGGGAGGAGAAAAAAATCTTATATACTTCACGAGATGTAAGTACATTTTCTAGACTTGAACTTTATTGCTAGTGAATGTCACCAACATCCATTGTAGTATAAGTAACTATTAAAATACTTTTTGCGGGCAAAGTTCGTTATAGGAACTTTTTTGCAAAGTTTCTTAAATACAGACGGCGAGCACCTTTTATAATTCACCCTGTAAAAGAGGTAATCGTGCTGCAAGTACTTTAATACTGTTCTAGAATTACGATTTTTCAATATGATGATTCCATTTTCATCAAGGATGACGAATATAGAATTAATGCGTTAGCTTATATGGATATCGTTGGAATAATATATGCATTACACCTTACTTATGTGACAGAAAAACAGTTTTAATCAAAGAAGTTCAGCAACATTAATCAAAAGTTATGGATTGATAATTCCTAAATTAATGAGAATTATATTGATAGGTACAGAAATTTGCCGAATTTTATAATTAGTCAATTAAAGATATGACAGACTCTCATGATAGAAGCGTGAACAGTTTATTAGAAAAATTATATTTCAGTAATTAACTTATATCAGTATCAGATGTCGGGATTAAGACTAATGGAAGATTTTCACGGAGAAACTGTTCCCAACTGCTTTTTTCGACGAAATTAGATCGAATGGAAGTAATAAAATAAACTTTTTGATGGGCTACATTCCTCGAATTTTCGATTAATACTTGGGAACATGAGTGTAGTAGGTTTTTATTCGAAGTTTTCAAGCTTAGAAATATACTCTATAGGTAAAATTAAAAATTGAGAGAATATATTAACACATTCGTTGCCATGAGAGTAACCAGTGATCCTCAAAAATATTTCACTTATGTGCCGTGAGGATCACATATGTTTCACGGTACAACTCTTACTTTATGACGGACAGATTATTGTGGCATAGTAATGAACGGCTAGATTATGTTTTACGGCACTTTTGGAACAGTATATTCTCAACCCACGAGATAGCACAAATTTAACGTGATTTAGACACTTGTTGTCAGTTGAAGAAGACGGAAGTCTTTATCCATGTTATGCCATTTCAGTGCTAAAAAATCTGCAGAATAAATACGAAAACTTACTGGTAAGTGCATAATATATTTAGATAAGTATATGTTTCCTTTTAATAGGCTAAAATAATTGAAATTCTGTGAAATATTACCGGTAGTTAGATCTAACCTCAAAAAATATGTATGAAATAAAAGCGCGTTAGAGAAATAACTCGGGTAATTCCCGTAAATATATTTTCTATAAAAAAAATCGTACCTAATGTTGAGTTTAGTTTTAGTTTGAATATGTACCGGGTGACAGAATAAATAAGATGTGTATATTTTTCTGATATCTCGTATTTTATAGTTGATTGAACTACAATAATTTTTCTTTCAACTTTCAGTTTCAAATGGATTCTGAAGCAAGCGGAAGCAGAACAAGGCCTAAAAAATTTGAGACAGAGCCGTCTTACGGATGAGGAGTTAGCAGTAATTTTGGATGAAAGCGACACTGAAATATTTTTGTATTCCGGATCTGAGTATGAGATGTCACAAAGCGATTTGGATGGTACCTCTTCCGACGGCGATGATTTAGAACAACGTAACGAATCCACGTTAACAACGACAAATACAGTCGAACTGGAAGAAGAGACGTACGTGGATCACACAGTTTCAAATTGATATAAAGTAGATTGTCCCCACTTAAATTATGATATTCAATGTATAGGCACTGAATCATACAAGTATCATGCAATATACCCAACAAATGAGAGCAATCTTACCCCACTAGACGTATATAGGAAACTAATAGATGATGCAACCTTAGAAGTTATCGTTAGGGAAACAAACAGATATGCGCAACAAATAAAGAATAGCAAAGTACACAGTAAATCCTCGAGGATTCATACATGGAGGATACTGATACAGAAGGAATCATAAAGTTTTTTGGCATTATTTTATACATGAGCATTGTGAAATTTACCAAGATAGAGAATTATTGGAATGGTTATTCATTGTATCAAAACTCACTGGTTTCAATAATTATGAGCCGAAATAGATTTCTATTAATGTCAAGATGTATTCATTCCGCAAATAACGAAGATGCCCAACCCAGCGAACGTCTCCACAAGATAAAAGACCTTTTCCAAATAGATAAAAATAATTTTTATCAGCAGTGCAATCCTGGAGAACTTCTTGTAGTTGATGAATCCAAGGTACCTTTTAGAGGGAGGTTGGTGTTCCGAAATACGGAATAAAATTCTTCAAATTGTGTAATAACTCGATCTGAAGATATACACGGACAGACACTTACTAACGGACTCAAGGATTAGCTGAAAAAGTAGTCCTTGATTTAACAGAGAGATATTAAGATGAAGGAAGAACAATTGTCACAGACAATTATTATACTTCTGTAACATTGGCCATGAAACTATGGAAGACATTTATTTTTTATCTACGAAACAGAGAATAGACATTAAAGCTACAGGGAAGCATGATAGAACGGCAATTGAAATTAAAACGCCAGAGGCAATAATTGAATATAATAAAGGTAAAGATGGCGTAGATGTGTCAGATCAGAAAGCAAGTTACTTCTTCCCTCTAAAAAAACACTTGAATGGTATCATAAGGCAGCGTTCGAATTATTATTCAGCACTGCTGCTATAAATGCCATTATATTCAGTTACCACAAGAAAAGAAATATGCCCATTACAGAATTTCGGGAGAAATTGGTAATGCGACTCTTGAAAATCAAGTTTGAAAGAGACAATCAGGATAAAAGAACAGAGAAATAACATTCCCTCACAAATAACGAGGGAAGAGATGAAAAGAATCGGAGGGAAAGGAAAAGACGTGCCGAATGTTATAGAAAGAGTGCTGAGATGGATGGAAGAAATGCAGCTCAAAAGGGAGCAAAACTGGTTTCGACACTTTGTGCTCAATGTAATAAATTCCTTTGTATTACATGTTCTGCTAATACGCATCAGATTGATTTAGTTATAAGTTGCTATTGGTACAAAATATCTCGATATCACCGGTGATACTCATGGCACATTAAGCTTATATCATGACTTGTATGCCATGAAGATCACCGTTTACAATTGCGCATCTAGAGATGTCCATAGAAACACCGTGACAGTTCTAGAATTTTATCAATCTTATGTCAGTTAACCTAACCTATAGCCAACCTTCACTATGACAAATATGACAGAAAACTGATTAACTAAGAACACGGAACATACACAAATCACTCATGGAATAAGTACAAGGCTGAACAGTTCTGACATTGGCATATTCGTGACAATATATTGAACGTTCAACAAAACGTCACTTCCTGCACACTGGTTTGTAGCACAGGGGCGGCTTCATGATATTAAAAGACTGCAGCATAACGACCACGTTGAGAGGATATAGTCACTTTCAACAAACACCAAATACCGTGGAAGAGTTATTGACCGGGTAACACACAAATTCGTGTTAATGCTCGTTTCAAAATTCCTGATGAGGTCTGCACTTCCACAACACTTCTGACTCTATCCCTTCCAGGGAACAATTTTGTAATTAGGACTGATAACGTAAACTCGGCAAGTTTTCATTTTTAATCAATACTTACTGCCTATTTTTAATGATTTTAGAAGAGTTTTGTTCCCATTTCACCTTGGTTTGAACTTGCGAAACGTACTCCTAGCTCCATCGTTTCCAAAATCTTTGACAAAAGGCTTGCAGTTCTTGAAGTTGATCCAGAAGATTTTCCGGAATAGGAGTTACAACCTCTTCTGGCATTGCAAATAAGGATCAGACAAGTGAATAAGAGGGAGTTAATGGGCATTAATCATAGAGATAAGGGGAAAGTGGGAAAAGAGGTCTGGAGTTTAAAATATCTTCCACCTGACTTAACATAGTGTGAAAATGTTCTACCAAGTAATTCGATCATTTGCTAAAGAACTTGATATGGTTTCTTCTCCTGAAGCTAAAGAATCATACATTTCTTACAGCTGGAGAGCTGTATCTATAAAATTTAGACCGTTAAATAAGTATAAATTACACGGTTTACCTAGGCGTGAAATAGAACGACGTAAGGTTTTTAGAAACGCCTTTGTAGTCAAAAAAGTAACTGATTCTAAATGTAAGTTTACTGCTCATGCAAATAAACAAACAAAGATATGCTATCGTGATTAAAGGACGTCGAAATTTTACATATTTCATAAAAAACGGACCACCATAGTCTACCCCAATATTGAAAAAAGGAAGAAACTGGTTCACTTGACACCCAGGTAAGTTACCCATTAAATAATTACCTTCAACAGGTTTTCCTTTGAAACATGTAATATAAGACCGTACTACTATTTAACATGCATTACGGCCAGAAAGTTGCCAAAACTATTCGCCAACCACAAATAAAAGATATTGAACACCGTAATGAAGTAGTTTCTTACGTTTGTATTTTAAGAATAAATCAGTAAATATATGATGTGATGGTAAAATTATTAGATGTTTTTTCTCTAAACTAACTTAACCAACAGTCATTCTACCACATACACGGAAGAGACCATCATGTAAAAAAGAACTTAAAGATAAGAGTGGACGGCATTTTTGTTAGACAATTATATTCAACGCAAAAACTTTCTATTTGCACGAAAAAGAAATTGCTTGATTTATTCAATTTACTGTATTGATCTTTTTCTCTTTCGATTATTTTTTCTAAGATTATTCATTAATCTTAAAACCTACACCGGTACTTTGAGAACCTTTAAGTTAGATGAACATCTTTTTATTATCAACGGTTACGTGGGAAATAGTAATATTTTTATATTCTGGTGTTACATATACATGTGCTTTGTTATTTAAATCCTAACAAATACTATCTGTTAAAAGCCATGATGAGACATGCTACCAAAGATCATAAGCGGTTATATCAACAGCGCTGATTCCGCTATATAAAATTTGTGCGGGATTATCTTTCCTTATTTAACATGAAACGTTTTCTTAGGATATGTGAAACTCTGGACTTCACTAACTCGGTAAGCCACAAAAGTTTTCAAAGTGCTAGGGTCACCACTTATCCAATATGAGGTTGTCATAGAATCTTAGGTGTAAAGTTTATGTCTATAGATGATAGTACGCGTCTTGTGGTACAACACGTGGCTTTGAGCAGATCAGATTGGGAAAATAACCTAAAGTCGGAGTATAATCTTTCATGTAACAAGCCGCAGCAAGTTATTTTTCTGATGCATTGGAAAATCCGTGCAACTTTAAAATTATATAATCGGAAAAATCCAAAGGGTGTCTATAACTCATTAAGTAATTTTATTCAGTCAACAAATTGTAACCATTTTGAAATAATGCCTGGAGTCTGGAGGTACTTCACTATCCCAAGGGGTTTTCAGTCTCCACAACTCTTGGATAATGAGATTGGCAACTACCACGATACATCCATATTGTATTGAAGTCTTATTGCTAATATTTTCTCCGATTGGCATAATATTATTGCCCACATCATGAAAAACAAATTTAGTTAATAAGTGAATATTATTAGAGAGCTGTTTCCCTAATTCGAAACCGGCCCCGTCCAAAATATCCTTTTGAATATTCAAAATGTATAATTCTGTATCGGTGCCACTGAGCAAATCGCCTATATAAAAATCCTTAGCGATAAGTTGATTATCCTCTGGATTTTTTTTTGCATCTTTTTAGGAAATTCAATTAGACACCGGATAGCTGAAATGTCCGCAGCAATCACATATTTATATTTTTTATATCTCAGCAAAATATCGGAAATATAATTTTCAAGAGCTGGTCCTGTATATTGTTGTTTTTAAATGAAACTCACGGTTTCTAGTTAATTCCACAATATAATACAAGTTATTGAAAATTCTAACAAATTGACAATTGTTTCGATAAATCAATTAACTAGAAACCGTGAGTTTCATTTAAAAACACTAATATGAGCATATTCCACGAAGTAAGGGTTGAAACAGTCAATATCTGTATATTGTTCGTTATTCAATGACAACCCGTTATATGTAGGATAGCATTGAAAACTTCTCTGTACTTTGTAATATGGCTAGAATCCTTAACTACCGCGTGATATGGGATATAATAACCTTCTGAAACAGGTTCAATAGATTCTTAAGACTTTATTTTACGACGTAGCTTTAAGTATTATTTCAAAAATTTATTGTAGTCATATCTCAAATCACCATTCTTTTATAATCGACTTTCCAAATTAAAAAAATCGCGTCAGTGTTATATCTCTAGAGTTTACCAATTCAGTTATGTTTTTCTTGAACGGAATTTTGACAACAAATCTGCCAGAGTCGTCCCTGCTCAAGGTTTTCTCAAAATATTCCTCGCAATGTTTTTCTTCCTTTGTCAAATACCTTGTTTGCTTATTAAGCTCCTCCAGAGCCCCCAATTCATATATCTGACATTAATATTGTCATCGTTACGACATTCCTGTGGAAAATAAAATTTTACCTACTGTCGTGATGGCGATAGATTCTGATAATTCAACCATATACGCATCATGTAAGCTTTGTGTTACAAGAAATTTTTATTCGACAGTTCTAGATTCGTCAATAGCGTTTGTTGTTTGGTCTTCGCTGTTAGTATCATAAACAACGTTGCCATTGATACCGAAATTTCCTGAAACATTGTGTATAAAATCGATGTGTAATAATGTATTGTGTGATTTATTGCACCTGAAACATTATCTGTATCTACAATCGTTAGTAAGATGATCAGTTCAAGCAAATACAAGGTTTTTTCACTTCAGAGATTCTTTGGTTGATGGGCAAGTTCAAAGTTCAGAACATTCATGAATAGCATGCGGTTTTTAGCAGAAAACACATTTCATTTCAGACATTGTCAGAAGATTATGACTAGCTACCGGTTTTTTACTTAAATTTTGGGTAATGGGTCTCTGGCTTATTATTTGTAAGCTTCTCTAACATTTGATATCTTTCTTCCAAAAAATATATATGTCCAAGTCTAATATATTAGGTTAATCATTATCGAATTTATGAGGAATTGCCGTCGATCCAGAGAAAATTACTTCCATTCAGCAATGGCCGCAACCAACCGATCACCATCAAATTAGGAGATTCCTTCGACTCTGCACATACTATACAAGATTTATCAGGAAGTTTGCAGATATTGTCAAACTACTAACTCGACTCACAGAAGAAACAAGAGCTTTCCATTGAAACGAAGAGTGTCAAAAGTCTTTTAAAACCCTGAAAAGAGTTTTAACCGCGGCACCGATATTGGGATATTCATTACCAGAGGGACACTTTATTCTGGACACCGACGCAAGCAACGTAGGAATTGGAGGAGTGATCTCACAGATCCAAGAAGGGGAAGAAAGAGTGCTGGGATATTTCAGTAAGGTCCTCTCCAAACCAGAACGAAACTACTGCATTACGAAAAGACAACTTTTGGCGACAGTGAAGTCCATGGAACACTTTTACCAGTTTATCTATTGAACTACCGGTTTTTTACTTTAATTTTGGGTAATGGGAATAGTCTTGGGCTCATCATTTGTAAGCTTCTCTAACATTTGATATCTTTCTTCCAAAAAAATTTATATGTGTCTAATATATTAAGTTAATCATTATCGAATTTATAAGGAATTGCGGTCGATCCAGAGAAAATTACTTCCGTTCAGCAATGGCCGCAACCAACCGACCACCATCAAATTAGGAGTTTCCTTGGACTGTGCACATACAATAGAAGATTTATCAGGAAATTTGCAGATATTGTCAAGCCACTAACTCGACTCACAGTAAAAACAAGAGCTTTCCATTGGAATGAAGAGTGTCAAACGTTTTTCAAAACCCTAAAAAGAGTTTTAACCGCGCCACCGATATTAGGATATTCATTACCAGAGGGACACTTTATTCTGGACACCGACGCAAGCAACGTAGGAATTGGAGCAGTGATCCCACAGATCCCAGGAGGGGAAGAAAGAGTGCTGGGATATTTCAGTAAGGTCCTCCTCAAACCAGAATGAAACTACTGCATTACGATAAGACAACTTTTGGCGACAGTGAAGTGCATGGAACACTTTTACCAGTACCTCTATGGAAGGAGGTTTCTAATCCAATGCCAGGTATTCCAGGAAATTTCTGACAAGCTGGAAACTAAGTAGACCATGACAACAGCCTTGCATCCACAGTCAGACAGAATGGTCGAGAGAATGAACAGGACCATTGAAAAATACCTGTCCAAAGTAGATTCCAGCCCCCAGAAGACTGGGACCAGTATATCTCCCTATTTTGGATTGGCTTGTCGATCCACCGTCAATGATCCACGGGTGAAACACCTGCGAGAATCCTGTTTGGATGTGAAATGAGGCTTCCTTGTGACCTGGAATTTGGCTGTTGGCATGGCAAAGATCTATCAGCAGAAGATTACGTGATCCGATTGAGAATAAGGATGAACGATTTACATGAATTGGTTCGAGCCAATCTTCAAGTTGCCATGCAATGAGAAAACTGTACGATACGCAGGCAACAGAATGCAGTTTCAAAGTAGGAGACAAAGTATGACTGCACAACCCGACAAGGAGAAAAGGTATTCTCCAAAATTACGGAAATCTTGGGAATGTCCGTACTTAAGAAAAAGGATAATGATGCCATTCATCGCATATGCAAGTTATTCAATGGAAAACCAAAAGTAGTCCACCAAAACTGACTAGCCCCATTATAAGGAGACCATAACCTAGAGGAAGAAGTGAACCACATCCGAGAAGAGCCTGACCCCTCGGTTGAAGAATTTCTGGGTGCATATGGAGTTACTACAGAACAACCACAAGATTTGTGCACGCTCCCGGAAGAGTATTCACTGGCACACAACATCTCCGCCAGAAACAAAGACACACGAGAGTTGGCAACTGTTCACAAACACGACACACAAAATGTTTAATATATAATAGTAATTATTATCTATTATGAAGGACCATTCACGAAACAAGCAAGAACTCATACCTTGATTATTTTCTCTGCTCCAAATCTCGTACTGCCTTCTCTTGAAATTGGAACTCATTCACACAGTTGCTATCACTTCCACGTAGCACGATCTATATAATAATACCAACATGCGCTCTATTCCTTTTCCTTGAAAATGGCTAGAGAACTGCTTGTATTCTTGAAATTGTATTTGGATAAAACATTGTTTATGGCACGTTTTGCGGATAGAATCCAGAATTTTGGTACAATGAGATAATGTAATGATCTCAAACCACTATGATCATGACGTAGATGATAATATCTAATGACAAGTTCAGTAATTCGATGATTACGAGGTAGAAGCATAGGATGTTTAGCATCATAAGACATTTGGGAATTGCGGAGCCTTCCGCCCACCCTAAGGAAACCCTGTACACCAGGAAATGGTGACAATTTCCTAATAGGTTTGGAACACAAAAATCCATTTGCCAAATTACGAATTTCTTCCTCCAACTCCACTTGTTGCCCACATTTCACAGTAAGTATCATATATTCACAACAATTCTGATTCGCTGGAAGCATATTTTGCACACGTTGCTTTTCGAACTTTCACATCTCCAAATCTTTTCATATACACAAGAATACCCAAAATTTTCTTCAAAGATGAAAACCTGTTCAACAATCCATTTACAACGTCCACTTTCCTTTCAATCACGCATACAGTCTTTCGTTCCTCAGAAAGCACCGTTTTCACATGACTCGGCACCTTTATACCTTCCTCATAGAAGTTTGGTTGTGACATGCCAATTTACTCTTTAAAAAAAAATCAGTTGGTGAGGTTCCTCGGTTGTCCCAGGTCTTCAACCTTTACGGCCTTCGGCTTCGCTCGAGTGGAGACGGTCGTGGATCGAGTCAAATGTTCCTGGGAATCCACATTATTATAGAGATGTACAAAAGAAAAGGGCGCCAGCTAGATTACCATTCTATGCCAGGCCTATAAGTACGCACAATCTCTGATCTAGCAAGAGAAATATAAAATAAAAGGACTAACCCCCAACTTGCACTCGTTTATTACCCCTGGTACGAAATTTAGACTGCAATATCATAAGCCATCAAAATACGAGTACCAACCATAAACAATAGTAAATTTCATAACGATATATCAATTTTTACAGACAAGTTCAAAATAAATAATATTTGACAGGTTGTGATCAAATTTACATAGGTATTATTATTATAGGTTCCCATTTATTGAGAATAGTTACATGAGTAAGTGAAATCGATTTAAACCCAATCCCAATTAGTCATAAAAAAAACAATAATAAATCTTTAGGTAAGAAATTATGTAAGCACTTTGAAGACTGTTGAACTGCGCAGTCGGGGCGTTGGTACCAAGGCGAGCGACGCGGAAGAGAAATCTGTCAACTTCAGATAGTTAAAAAAAAAAATAACGTTAAGAGGTAATTTTTGCACCCTCACTGATAAAATACCTTCGGCAGTTAAACATATTATATGTGCAAGTAAAAAAAAATATACAACCTAATTACTAACGATTAAATCTAACTTATCTTAGTACTGTTCATCCAAATTGGCAGTTTAAACACATTGGAAAGCCCAACGTCTAAGAATGAGTTTGAATGACTATAGCTACCATACATTCAGCAAATCTTTCATCGGAGGGCGAACCTTCCCCAAACAAACATAGCTTTTTCAAGGGAGAATGCAGCTCCCACAAAAGAACCCTTAAAATAATACAAAAAAAATCAATTACCATGTGGAAAATTCTAATAAGCTCTTTAGAAAAGTTTCATTACATTTTCAGAAATATACTGTTGTACATGTGTACAAACCTCCCAACTAAAGGGTCTTCACTAAAAACTACCGGCCTAAATGACCAGCAAACGTTCCATATATCCAGTATGGTCCTATCTTCAATACGGCTTCATACAATAAGAAGTGTTAACAAGACCTAGGTCAAAAATCCGGTCTGCCATACATCTGTCACTAGTACAAATTCTATGGTACGTAGCAGTTCTATGGTACGCCACAATCGAGTAAATAATAATCTGTAGTCAAGTCCGGTAAATAAGTCTCAGTCAAGTCGTCAAAGATAATTGTTCCAGTCCCCATAAATCTATAATCCACCCTCAATCGCATAAAACGTACCGACATAGGCAACCGGTAACGAAAATATGCACTATCACCGCACTCGAATACAACAACCAAACGCGTCTCTGCAAATCAGTCGTTCCAATGCCTACGAACGTTAAACAGAAAAGAAGAAGCCTAACCTCGATTGTCAAACTTAGAAGTAAGCAAAACTTGTTTATTATAAACCAGTTTGTATTCACGAAAGCCCTTTGAAAAGTATAGGGAAATCTATGGAACTAAGGACAATTAATGATATGTATTCAGAAGCACATAAGCGAGACTTATTTATTCAGTTTAGAATACGAATTACCTGATCCACAAAATAAATTGCAACTAATTAACATGTAAGTACTTAATACATCGTTATAAACCTATTGTGGAATTTGGATCGGTACAGATCCCCCCTACTTCCAGAAAATTCACTCCGGTGAATTTTCACCAGCGCTCGTAGGTCTTTAATGCTCCAAATACCCTGGTCAGATCCAAATTCATCTTCCAATACATAGGTCCACGTTCCTACCTTCTTCTTTACGTAGTACGGACCAACCCATATGGGAGCGAGTTTCTTCGTGTAATACTTAGAAGCATCAGATAAGGTGAAGTTTCTCCGCCACACAGCTTGGTGAGGTAAGAATTCCTTATGGTTTCTACGTAAGTTGTAAGTACGCTGACTTTTCTGCGAGGCCTTATCTAATCCCTTACTCATATCGGCAAAAACAGCTCTCAAACCTTGAGATTTAATTTCAGCATTCTCTTCAGTTACAGCTTCATTGTTGTCTTTACACCGTTCCTCTCTTCCACGAAAATCGTTTCCATCCAAAACCATCTTTCTACCGAAGTTGACAAAGTATGGGTCTCTACCAATGGATTCATGAAAAGGAGTGCGAGTAGCGCACGCAAGTTTCGCCAGAATAACATTCCACACCCTGTGGTTATCCGACACATAGGTAGCTAACATAGTCTTCAGCGTTCGGTTATAGCGTTCTGATGGGTTAGCCTGAGGATGATAAAGAGCATTATATCGAACTCCCACTCCATAAGATGAAGCTAAATTCTTAAATAAACCGGAGGTGTACTGTACCCCGTTATCACATAAAATCACACGTGGGACTCCAAATATCAAGAAAACATTTTCCTCAATCTTCTTAACGACATACGCGGCCTTAGAAGACCTTAGCGGGAAAACGAGAGAAAACTTGCTAAACACATCCATTACAACAAGAATAAATTTATGTCCCTGGTTCGACCTGGGCAAAAGACCCATAAGATCTGTGGCGATGATTTCCCATGGCTGAGATGCTCGTGGTTGTGGTGACATTAATCCTTTCGGTGGAGTGTTATCTATCCTATGCGCGGCGCAACGACGACAATTCCTGACATAGCGTGGAACATCGCTCTTAAGCTTTTGCCAAAAATATTTATCACAAATCCTTTTATACGTTTTTAAAACACCCATGTGACCTGCAAGGGGTTCAACATTAAGCTTTCGCAAAATCTTCTGACGGTCATTTTTGGATACTACTTCTTTCCAATTGTCACAATCCGAAACCAAGAATTCCGAAGTAGGGCGAACGTATTTAAATATTTTTCCATAACTTGTCCTCCACTGTGAAAAATTTAAAGGTTTATTAATAATTTCCTTGAACATCCGATAGTAAGAGCGATCACCGGTCGAAACATACTGAGGTTCAATAAACTCCAAAACAGGAACAGAACGACTAAGAAGATCCGTTACTACATATTCCTTATTGAAATTGACTGTCTCGACCCTTACTTCGTGGAATATGCTCATATTAGTGTTTTTAAATGAAACTCACGGTCTCTAGTTAATTCCACAATATAATAAAAGTTATTGAAAATTCTAAAAAATTGACAATTGTTTCGATGATATTTATTTATCGAAACAATTGTCAATTTTTTAGAATTTTCAATAACTTTTATTATATGGTGGAATTAATTAGAGACCGTGAGTTTCATTCAAAAACTGTAACATATTCCTCACTTTTCCGATGAATTATACGAAAATCAAACTGTTGAAGTCTAACGGACCAGCGTGCCAAGCTACCTGTAGGATCCTTTAGATTTTGTAACAAAACTAGCGAGGCGTGTTCTGTGAGCACGGTGGAGGGTATACCTTCAAGATAAGGCCTACGTTTCTCGATACTCCATAATACCGCTACACACTCTCTCTCCTCGTAGAAAAGTTACGCTCTTGACGAGTTAAAGACCTACTTATATAACTGATCACACGATCACCATCAGGAGTTTCTTGAACTAATACTGCACCAATTCCATAACCAGAACTATCGCATTGGACTACAAAAGGAAGACTAAAATCCGGGCAGTTCAAGACAGGGGCAGACACCAAACACTCCTTGATCTTTAGAAATGATTGTTTATACTCTAAAGTCCAAGTGAACTTACGATTATTTTTCAATGAAGCCGTAATAGGAGATATCATAGTGACAAAATCCGGCACAAACCGACGGTACCAAGAAAAGGTTCCGATCACACTCCTAACCTCTTTCACTGACTTTGGAGCTGGAATATTTAACATGGCTCTGACTTTATCTGGATCTACATGCAAGCCCTCACGGTTCACCATGTAACCAAGGTATTTTAACTCTGGACGACAAAAGAAACTCTTGCTCCCACTGACTGTCAAGTTAGCCTTACGCAAGCGAGCAAATGCATCATCTAAAATTTCCAAATGTTTCTCAAACGAATCTGTTACTATAACTACATCATCTAGATAAGGAAATACATCCAGTTCAGGTCCAAGCAAACGATCAATCAGCATCTTCCAAGTAGCAGGTGCGTTGTGAAGCCCAAAAGGCATTCGACGGAATTCGAACAGTCCTCTTCCGGGAATTGTAAAGGCTGTAAACGGACGAGATGCCTCAGCAACAGGAACTTGTCAATAAGCTGACTTAATGTCAATCGTAGACAAGTAATGTGCATTACTAAGCTTATCCAAGATAGATGTAATATATGGGAGAGGATAGCTATCCCTTTCCGTCACAGCGTTAAGTTTACGAAAGTCCAGGCAGAACCTCATCATTCCATCTTTCTTTTTTATCAACAATATGGGAGACGACCAAGAGATATTCGACTTTTCAATGACACCCTGAGCTAACATTTCGTCCAACTCACTGTCTATTTTCTTCTGGATGACGGGCGACACCGGGTAATATCGTTGCTTTATGGGAGTAGCATTACAAAGAATGGCATGCTCGGCGACTGTGGTACAGCCAAGACTCGACCCCATAAGTTTACGATTACCTCTCACTAATGCATCTAACCTAGCTTTTTGGAGATCTGTCAACAGAGATGGCCCACGTAGATGATCAACAGTACCTGAAGTCACAGGAGACTCTGAGAAACGCCACTCACCGTGTCGTAAATCGGGAACAACCCCCATCGCTCGCCAAAAGTCTAACCCCAATATTAGTGTATGAGGGATTCCTAACACGATTAAAACCGTTAAAACCTTAAGTCGATCTCTTAACACAAAAGGTACCAAACATTCACCCAATACTTCACATAACTGTCCATTAGCTACACGGCAACTAGATTGCTTAGAAGTATCTATATCCAGACCTAAGCTCTGCAGTAACTTCCATCCACTACTCCCACAAATTGTTCTCGAGGCTCCAGAATCTCAGTGCCCAAGATTCTCACTTTCAAATATGGTCGTTCGTCATTCATAGCATGATCGAGGATAAAATCAAGTTTAGGTCTAACATTGGTCGTGACAGTATTAGCGACACCTACCCGACCACTTAAGTGCGCCGAGAGTCGTTTCTCTGGTTGCAATTGGCGCAATTCCTAACAGTCACCCCTTCTTCCTTGCATTTAAAGCACAATAATTTTTTGGTCATCATGCATCCAATCGCCTTGTATCCGGGTTGATTACAACGAAAACAAACCCTCTTGTTGGATACTGCATTACTAGACCTCGGTGGAGTACCAGGTTTAAAAGAGGAAGTGGTGGCAACACTCGTCTCACTACAACTTTCAACATCAACAAAAGTTAAATCTTTCTCTAGAATATTCGACCTTCTCGCATTAGGTTCAACATAATTGCGGATACAGTCACGTCTATCTTCCATACTGCGACATATGACTCTAAGTTCTTCACAATAAGTGCCAACTTAGTATCCTCTGGAACCCTACAACGCAGACGATTAAAATAAGCATTCATTATTGCCAAATATACACCAATAGACTCCGTGGGATGTTGAGTTCTGCTACGTAGTTCTTCAAAAACCTCTTCGCTGTGATGAGCCAACAAAAATTCCTTCCGAAACTCTTCTACTAATTCACTCCAGCTAGTCACTTTCATTCGCGCATCTTTGTAAAATTGATACGCCTTATCAGAGAACAAATCTAACACTGATTCTAACAAAACGTCTTCAGGGACATGTCGGGCCACTCTAAGTTCCTCTACAATCTCAAAGAAAGCAGACACAGACAATCCCGTTCAGAGTTTCCGAAAACAACTCAATTCCCCACTTGTGAGGGGGAATCATCTTATTGAAAGAACCAGAAGTAGCTGGACTAATAGTTTAGTGAGGCGAAGAAGCATGTGCTTGACCTAATCCTGCTTGGAAATACTGATTTATCTCCGAATATACGCTCAATGCTGCTGGTATAGGAGCCGTAGGAACTGGATTAATTTTCACATGCAGCTCATCAGAAAAAGTTAAAACCCTAGCCAGAAACTTAGATTTAACAGCCGACTTAACATCGAAATTATCTCCTGCGAACGGAGTCATTCGATCAATTCTACCTAACACATGATTGATTTGGGTTTGAAATCTCGTCGCATCCGAGCATACTGGTGAAGTACCCGAATAATTAGAAATGGCAGTAGCCAACTCTTTAAGCTTGGCATCAACAGCAACTTTATCCTCATCAAAAGAAAAAGGGTGTGCAGGATAGGTAGAACTTTCATTGGCAGCCTCACGCCTAAAAGTAGCAGCCAAATTAGTACGCATTTCGTCAACTGTACCAGTCGCGACACCGCGAACCCTAAGTTCATACACAAGATCTCTCTCTTGAAATAACTAGGTATAATCTTACCTGGCATCTTGAATTAAATTCAGGAAATCCACGAAATAATAAATCAGAAATTAGGTTAAGGTGTAAGTACGGTAGTGAAAACAAACTAGTAAAGCACATGTAGTTACTTGTTTAGAGAATTGATTAACCCTTTATCGAAATAATATTTCTCTTTATTTGTTTGGGTAATGTATAGTGTATAAATATCAAATACTATTTTAATCTGAAATATCTAGGGAATTTCAATAAAAAAGATTCACAGTAGATCTTCCACATCCGTTGTTGATATTCCAGAACACCCACTTCAACAAAAGTCCAGTCCAAAATATAATCCTAAAATCTTCAAAGCCTCAATAACGTACGTAAACAACTTCCTGAGAGTCATCTTCCAATGATTAGTATCTTATACAATAGTTTCTCCCTCCAAAATTTACTTGCCCACAAGAAAATATATCTTCAACAATTTTCTTTTTTTTCCACTGGCTGCAAGAAGTAGTATCACCTTATATAATAACGGGACGAAAACAAAAGTCAATCTACTCACATTACTATTTTTTTTAAAGACAAGAAAAGAATTGGTAATCACGAACTGCCAAAAATATACCACTTGTGTCGCAAAAGAAACCTAGGCATTCGCTTCACAAGTGTAAGACAATCTGCCTATAGACGAGCAATACAATATGACGACGTTCCCTACGTCGATGGATTCCAAGGGGTGTTACCAAAACAACTGACTAAAAATGAATCGTCCGCGCCAGGGCGAACATTTTCAGTGCCAAAATCAACTAAGGAGGATCTCAACTGTGAAATTTCCAACTAACTGAGACTAAACTAGACTAAACATTCGAATATGAATAAACGACACCTGTCAAAATAAAAAATACCGGTCAAAATAGCAATAACTGTCAAAAATAACAAGAGCTGACAAAATAACAAAACCTGTCAAAATAACAAGACCTGTCAAAATAGCGGTATATGCCCCACGTTGGGCGCCACGTTATGTAACCTACCAATTCAATCTTTAAAAAAAATTATCAGTTGGTGAGGTTCCTCGGTTGTCTCAGGTCTTCAACCTTTACGGCCTTTGGCTTCGCTCGAGTGGAGACGATCGTGGATCGAGTCAAATGTTCCTGAGAATCCACATTATTATAAAGATGTACAAAAGAAAAGGGCGCCAGCTAGATTCTATGCCAGGCCTATAAGTACGCACAATCTCTAATCTAGCAAGAGAAAGATAAAATAAAAGGACTAACCTCGAACTTGCACTTGTTTATAACCCCTGGTACGAAATTTAGACTACAATATCATAAGCCATAAAAATACCAATCATAAACAATAGTAAATTTCATAACCATATATCAATTTTTACAGACAAGTTTAAAAAAAATAATATTTGACAGGTTGTAATCAAATGTACCTAGGTATTATTATTACAGGTTCCCATTTCTTAAGAATAATTACATGAGTAAGTGAAATCCATTTAAACCGAATCCCAGTGAGTCATAAAAAAACAATAATAAATCTTTAGGTAAGAAATTACGTAAGCACTTTGAAGACTGTTGAACTGCGCAGTCGGGGCGTTGGTACCAAGGCGAGCGACGCGGGAGAGAAATCTGTCAACTTCAAATAGTTAAGAAAAAAAAATTACATCAAGAGGTAATTTTTGCACCCTCACAGATAAAATACCATAGGTAGTTGAACATATTATATGTGCAAGTAAAAAAAATATACAACCTAATTACTAACGATTAAATCTAACTTATCTTAGTACTGTTCCTCCAAATTGGCAGTTTGAACACATTGGAAAGCCCAAAGTCTAAGAATGAGTTTAAATGACTATAGCTACCATACATTCAGCAAATCTTTCATCGGAGGACGAACCTTCCCCAAACGAACATAGCTTCCCTAAGGGAAAATGCAGCTCCCACAAAAGAACCCTTGAAATAATACAAAAAAAATCAATTACAGGTGGAAAATTTTAATAAGCTCTTGAAAACAGTTTCATTACATTTTCAAAAAAATACTGTTGTACATGTGTACATACCTTCCAACTGAAGGGTCTTCACTAAAAACAACCGGCCTAAATGACCAGCCAACGTTCCATATATCCAGTATGGTCCTATCTTCAATAAGGCTCCATACAATAAGAAAAGTCCAAGCAAATTCACTCTATGAATCCTCAATCTCGTAGCTTGGAGCAGGAAAATATAATTTAATCCCCAATTCACTGGGTATCCTTGTTTAAAAGTACCAAGTTCCAAAAATACCTCAAACTCCATGAAATGGTAGTACACAAGGAATAATGTGAGCATAAAATCTAATCCCCTAAACGGGATGTTTGATGAACACACAGATTTTCCTGGATCACCCAATTTTCCCAATCAAAATTCAAAAACCACGTTGCGAGGTGTCACTTACTTTTTTTCAAAAAATAACGCCAGAGTGTTGACAAGACCTAGGTCAAAAATCAGGTCTGCCATACATCTGTCACTAGTACCAATTCTATGGTACGTAGCAGTTCTATGGTACGCCACAATTGAGTAAATAATAATCTGTAGTCAGGTCCGGTAAATAAGTCTCAGTCAAGTCGTCAAAGATAATTCTTTTAGTTCCCAGAAGTCTATAATCCACCCTCAATCGCACAAAGCGTAACAACATAGGCAACCGGTAACGAAAATACGCACTATCACCGCACTAGAATACAACAACCAAACGCGTCTCTGCAAATCAGTCGTTCCAATGCCTACGAACGTTAAACAGAAAAGAAGAAGCATAACCTCGATTGTCAAACTTAGAAGAAAACAAAACTTATTTATTATGAACCACTTTGAATTCACGAAAGCCCTTTGAAAAGTATAGGGAAATCTATGAAACTAAGGACAATTAAAGATACGTATTCAGTAGCACATAAGAGAGACGTAACCTATTTATTCAGTTTAAAATACGAATCACCTGATCCTCAAAATAAGTTGCAACTAATTTACATGTAAGTACTTAATAAATCGTTATAAACCTATTGTGAAATTTTGATCGTTACATGGTACAGAGTCTGTCTACCATTCAGGTCCTGACTACCACCATATATGATCAAGTAACTCCTTTGGAAATAGACCGCGTAACACACAATCTGACGGATTCTCTGACCCGGAGACATGAAACCAATTCTTTGGTTCAACCTTAGCTTGAATCTCACTGACACGGTTTGCCACAAATGTCTTCCATCTAGATGGTGAAGACTTTATCCACGAAAGCACAACTTTAGAATCTATCCATGCTCGAGTTGTTACACCCGACAACTTAGGAGCCCTTGCACCATATTTTTTTGAACATACTCTGATAAGCTTGCCAATAACACTGCTGCACATAGTTCCAGCCTAGGAATCGAAATCACCTTCAAAGGACACACCTTTAATTTTGAACAGAGTAGAGAAACATAAACACGAGAATCACTTGAAATTTGTCTCAAATAGACAACCCCACCATAACCAGTCTGCGAGGCGCCACAAAATCCATGCCATTCTAAACTGATTATGTCATCACACACAATTCTACGACGAAGTTCAAGAAACGACAAAACACTTAACTCACTTTTGAGTCTCTACCACAACTCAAGTAACTCAATAGGAAGACTCTCATCCCACCCTAGACCTAGCTTTCATGTGCATTGTATAATATACTCAGCCATTAAAGTGAGAGTACACCTCTTAAGATCTTTGAATGCGTATGAAAAACAGTCGACACTAGGATTCCACTTAAGCCCTAAAACTTTCAGACTATTTGAATCTCTATCACAAAAGCTATGACACTGCTGATGAAGCCCTGGAACAGTACGAAGCACTTCTTCGGAATGAATTGCCCACTTTCTCAATTCAAAACACCCTTTTGATAATAATTGAGTCAATTCACTTTACAAGTACAACGCTTCCTCCACAGAATCTATCCCACTAACTACATCATCCACATAAACGTCTGTTTCCACCATTTTCGCTGCCTCTGGATAACTCTCTCTTTCATCACTCGCTAGTTGTAACAAAGTTTTATTGTCAAATAGGGACTCCAAGACACTCCATATGTCACGGTGTTTAAACATATTCTGAAATCTCTTCCGACACGGAAAATCACCACAATATTTTCTGAAACTTTCTATCAGAGTCTCAAACTACTATTTGCCTGTACAGTTGACGTGTGTTTGCTGCGAATGACACTTTATGAACTCGAAACGCCAACAGAATTGACACAATATCTCTTTGAAGAATAGGCCCGGTTAATAGTTTGTCATTCAAAGAAACACATGTTGACGACTTAGCACTAGCATCAAATACCACACTCAGTCTCGTGGAAGAGCTTTCTGGACGCATAACACAATGGTGTGGGATAAAGTAGGACTCAGACACCCTCTGACTCTCATCTAAGCCTACCGATAACATATATTGTTGATCTAAATAATCCCTAAAAAAACTCTGTATTGCTCATACAACTCTGGAGACCTACACAACTTGGCTTCCAGAATATAAACCCTGCGCAATGCCTGGTCTCTCGACTCACCGAGCTCCTCACTCAACTCTTTGAACGGTAAACTCATTTTCTCTTCGACAATTCTTTACAAAATTGTCTTCACACGCTTGATCTTCATCAGACAAATTTTCACTTCTTTATTTCCCAAAACCATTTGACTACCCTGTCAAGAGAATATTTTACCGATGAACAAAAACTATCAATGACCAGGTCACAATTTTTTTCCACCAACGTTGCCAATCAAAACCCAGCCAAAAACAGTATTAATCTATTAATCGCACTAGGAGACCCTAAGTCTCCTACCTTGAGACCGTCGCGTAATATCTGAACGAACACATCTGCACCTAACAACACAACACTTCGACTTCCCTGGACGATCCACACATTGGATCTGCAAACTGAAGATCTTTGATATGATTCCATCCCCTTTCTTGCACACTTACCGACGGAGTACGGCCACAGATCGATTTCACCACAATAAACGCAATTTCAAAGGGAGGTTCAATTTGATTACACGCACCTCAGATACCACGGTACACATGTTGGAGGTATTCATTTAATTTACACCACAAATAAAAATTCGTTTACTAGATCTTTTATAACCTAAAACTTTTGCAAAGGAATCTGTTACGAAACTTGCTTCACTAGCACTGTCAATCAATTCTCTACCCTTATACAGTTTCCGTCAACGACTTTTACACACACAAGGGCTGTAGAAAGTAAAACGGTTTTATTTTCAGATATTATTGTATTATGAACCCCTAATTAATTTTACTTGGAACCGCCACTGATTTAATTCGAACCTCAATTTTCAAATTCTCTCTTATAATGAAGCAGAAGATGATGATTCCTTTTACATATTTCAAACACAACACGAAAGTCACATTTATAGAAAAAATGAGATAACGATAAACATCGAAAACACAATTGATTGTTTTTTACACATTAGTTTCGTTCCTTGGTACTTGAACTCAAAAATTTGTCACATTTTACAAGAGAATGTTGGCCATCACGCACAACACAATGTTTTGTTTGATTTGGACCACTTTTAACAAAGGAGTTAATACGTTTAGTAAGCTTGTTCTCTTTATCACGATTTTGTCCATATTGCTTTTTGACACTCAATTTATCTTTCGTAGTTAAAGAAGCTAACTTATCTGCCCGACTCTGTTCCATCAAAAATGAAAACAACTGCTCATAAGTAGGTACGCCACTGTCCTCAGTGATCTCTCAAATAGATGTTCAGTTTAAGTGTCAAGCTTTTCCAATAACAAATTAAACTTTGTGAAATCTCATAGATCACTATTATATTGATCAAGAGCTGCTAGACAGATTAAACTCACCACTCTCATACCTCGGAGCATGCGCTATGTTTTGCCAATAATATGTCATTAATACCCTATCATTTTGATATTTTTTTACTAATTTATCATAAGCTACTACATAATTTTTCCTTATGAAAGGTAAATTTTCCACAACGCTTTTGGCCTCACCTGTTAATGACGATATTAAAAATTGAAATTTATCTATTTCTGAAAAATCACTATTTGACTGTGCTAAAGATTTAAACAAATCATAAAAATTTGGCCAATCACTTATATTACCACTAAATTTCGAAATTTCTATTCTACTTAATTTTATATTCCTTTTTGTTGATATTTTATTCTCTTCACTACTCGAATTATGTACCACTGAATGGCTTGAACACGCAGAACTTTTGACATTTTTCTGTTCCCCTTTTTCAGGCTTTAAGGTAATTTCCTTTTTTACGTAACCCTGATATAAAACTTGAATTGAATAATGCATATCATTAGAATCACCCTGAATACGGTCCTGTGCCATCAATTCATTTTCACTTTTAATTAATCCCACAATTTCCATATGTACGGAATCAAAATTATTTACTAAATGAGCTAAGCTCTTAAACTCGCTCTAAACTCTTCAACTAATACTTCTTTCCCATCTTTGGCTTTTAATCCGCATTCGGATATAGCTTCATCACGATTTATCACGATTCTCCTTTGGTTAGTTAATTTTTCGACTTCTGCAGTTTCCATTTTTTTAATAACAATAATGATCAAGCAAATATGAGATTTTATAGCAAACTTACACCAAACACGATTTTGCTGACTAAATATCCAAGGATTGATCTTAAAATTCGACTCCGAAGAGTCAAAAATGTTCACAAACACAACAAGCAAAATGTTTAATATATAATAGTAATTATTATCTATTATGAAGTACCATTCACGAAACAAGCAAGATCTATCACCTTGATTATTTTTTCGGCTCCAAATCTCGTACTGCTTTTTCTTGAAATTGAAACTCATTCACACAGGTTGCTATTACTTCCACGTGGCACGATCTATATATTAATACCAATATGCGCTCTATGCTTTTTCCTTGAAAAAGGCTACATAACTGCTTGTATTCCATTGGCCTTCAATCGCCGCGAAATTTGAAATGTAAATACGTGAATCGTGAAGTGTGAACAGCAACCATCCTTCGAAAGAAGTTTTGGCAATTATAAAAACTTGAACATCAGATGCCAGCCCCTGGCAAGACACTGAGACTTAAACACAATTACAAACGGATTTCCAGATCGATCCACCTACCGGAATGTGTGGGAAGCGCTACAAATCCTTAGAGATCATGTGCTGGAAAACCACGTGGAGAAACAAGCAATACACAAGTTAGAAAACAACCAGTTAGATTGGCGAGTCATCAGGAACATGATAGAGATAAGTTTTCAAGATACCGGTGTCCACATATTAATTTGCAGCTACACCCCTTGTTATCGGTACTCCTTGAAGGCGGTGCCATGTTATTTCCATACGACCAGGAAGGATTGAATTGGATCCAGCTGCCGATTTGAACATCCAGTCTCGGCTATACAGAAGTCCCAGGAGGAACTTCCTCTTAAGGAGGCGGGTAGTGTTACGCAATCGCACACTGATGTAGTACCTGAATCCGACTCTGTTTAATACTATATATATATATATATATATATATATATATATATATATATATATATATATATATATATATATTTTGAATAACGACTGAAAAATGCTATATAGGTGGGGATAACGGGGATTTCAGTCAAAGAATCAACGCCAAGATCTTTTATTTACAAAATGCCGCCAAGCTTTCGTGTCCTTTTGACACTTCTTCAGGGCACTATAATACATATACAAATATAAATATGATTTAAAAATAGAGAAATAAATATAAGTACTTACATGTAAAATATTTCAAGTAAATTCAATATAAATAATTATTAAAAAATTTGTAAATGTAAAAATAAATATAATTATAATATACTTGATGTCATATTTCACATAAGACAAGTCGATACATAATTTGTTTGTTCGTTACTTAGTTATTTTGATTTTTTTAGGTTACTTTATAATTATTTAATGAAGTTTGAATTTGAGGTTATACTATAACCTTATAAAATGACTTTGACAGATAATTTGTTTTTGACGTTAATAGAAAAGGAAATAAGGTTAGATTATAACCTGTGAAAATGACTTTGACAAATAATTTCTTATATTTTGACCTTAATAGAAGTGAATTTGATTTTTATGAAATAATCTTATAAATAATGCAAAATTATCTATTTTGTTCAATATTCAAAAGGTAGCTATAGATATTACTAAGATTTTCAATGTCACTTTTCTTATTCTTACTATTATTTGCCTTGTTGATTTCAACCATTTCAAGAAAATATCTTTTAGACATATTTTGTTCAGTATGTAGAACTTTAGCTTCATTAAATAACATTTCATGGCCAGTTTCGATGGAATGCTGTGTGAATGCACATGATTTTTTGTTAAGTTTTATATCACTTTTATGAGATGTGATGCGATTAGTCAAATTTCTAGAGCTGGTACCGATGTAGCTAAGATCACAGTTATTGCATTTTATTTCATAGACTACATTTGATTTTTTTAAGTCAGGTGTAGAATCTTTCAATTTACTATTTAAATTTCCAATCGTTTTTATATTTTTCTGAGTTATCTTTATATTAGTTTCATTATTGAAAAGTTTTATTATGTTCTTTGATAAATTTTCAATATTTGGAATTGATAGGTAATTAATATTTTCTACATTTGTATTCCTATCTGTTGGTTTTATATACCAATCGGTAATCAAAGTTTCATCGTTTTTACGGATTATTTTAGTGTCTAAAAATGGAATGCTATTATTTTTTTCAAACTCAACTGTAAATTGTAAATTTTCATTATAACTATTTACTTTTTCTAATATTTCATCTGATTTATTAACTGGTATAGCACAAAGAAATTATTTGTCAAAGTCATTTTCACAGGTTATAATCTAACCTTATTTCCTTTTCTATTAACGTCAAAAACAAATTATCTGTCAAAGTCATTTTATAAGGTTATAATCTAACCTCAAATTCAAACTTCATTAAATAATTATAAATAAAATAACTAAGTAACGAACAAACAAATTATGTATCGATTTGTCTTATGTGAAATATGACATCAAGGACACGAAAGCTTGGCGGCATTTTGTAAATAAAAGATCTTGGCGTTGATTCTTTGGACTGAAATCCCCGTTATCCCCACCTATATATATATATATATATATATATATATATATTTATATATATATTTATATATATATATATATATATTTATATATATATATATATATATATATATATATATATATATATATATATATATATATATAAAACTTTACATTTTTGGCAGGTGTGCAACAGAAATCTTAGAAGGACTATTTGACTATTTATAATTTTCTGTTGTTTTTTTAGAGATCTCCATGAATGTCGATTGTTTTGGAAGCCGCACTTGAGAAGTTTCCGGAATAGAAGGCACTAAAAAAACGTTTAGTACATAAAGACTACCTACTAGCGGTGGGATTCAGTCGACAATTTAACCTCGTATTGAAAAGACGTGAATATGAATATTAGTGAAGTATTTATATGAATATAATTTATATAAATTGACTATAATTTTAAATAAATAGTTAAATGTATGAATAATTTACATAAGTGGATATAACGTGTGCATACATTTATCCCACCCTGTTGTATATTTAAATAAACAAGAAAAAATAGTTACATCTTATCATCTGCTAATTACACAACCATTTCATACAAAACAAACTTGTGTAAGGAACTTTAGGAAATCGCAGAGAAGGATCTAATAGTATGTATTCCTTTTACGTGCAATAATACTACAATAACACAATTTAACTCAGTGAATATTGGCAACTCCAACTATATAATAAACAGAGCTATAAAAATAAAATATCTAGGTGTTTCGATAGATCAGCATCTGCGGTGAGATGATCATAATAGCCAGCGTTATGATGTACTGTTTAAGATCAAATATATATCACATTAAACTAAAAATGGAAGAAAAACATGTGAATGACATACTTTTGAATAGATTTGGTAACTGAGATGATCCTTTATTTGAATCAGGAAGTTTCCAGAAATTATGTACACCTTGGTTTGATTTCAACTTTCAGTAATGATCGTGAACAAAAAGATTGTGTTTTGATCGCTCCTTGTGCACTTCGTTCCCTTTTCAAACTGCAGCTTAATTTCGTATTTAATTATATTCAAATATGAATAAAACTAATTTAATAAGTGGTATATCCATCAATGCATAGAAATAAGCATCATTCGAAAGACTGTAAATAAGCTAATTTTACCTGTCATAAGACAATCTCATAGTGAAAAAAGATACGGGCGTGAACTTCTGACAGAGCCCATACAAAAATTTCCAACCCTCCATTCGAATCCTATGAGAACATAATTTCATATTAGGTTCTTGATACAATACGCGTTTTGTGCATTCAATAGCACTACGTGCACAGATTTATTCGAGGAAGAAAACTCATGGACTAATTATGTTTAAAATTATAAAGAACTTTTATATTGATATAAACTGTCTCGACCCTCACTTCGTGGAATCTGCTCATATTAGTGTTTTAAATGAAACTCACAGTTTCTAGTTGATTCCACAATATGATAAAAGTTATTGAAAATTCTAAAAAATTGACAATTGTTTCGATAAATCAATATGATCGTTGTTTTATGGGTAGTGAACGACAATTAGATGTTTTTTTCAACCACATCAATAATTTATACCCAAAAATTGAATTTATATTAGAAATTGAAGAAAATAGCTCAATCAATTTTCTTGATTTAAAAATTCAAAGAGTTAATAATGTACTTGATTTACCGAAAACCAACACAGACTGATGTGACAATTCCATTCAATTCCAATCACCCTATGTCACACAGACTAGCGGCATATAAGTCAATGATACATAGAGATTTCTCAGTTCCTATGAATAAATGTAATTTTGATAAAAAGATTAATACAATTAGACAAATAGCAACATCCGACGGTTATCCATTAGATATGATAAATTAGCTAATTAGTAAAAAAGAGGAAAAAGTGGCATTTCAACTAATATTTCCTAAACAAGCTGATAAAATAAAAGCTTATAAAACCATCACATATGCAGAGAATATTTCTAATAATATTTCAAAGATAATATCTTCAGCAACGATTACAACAATTTCTTTTAAAACAGAAAGTAACGTTAGTACAAAATTGTTAAATGTAAAAACAAAAATACCACTATTAAAGAAGTCAAATATATATAAACCCAAATGTCCAGAATATAATGCTGACTATTTGGGTCAGACCCTTAGGAATTTTGAAATCCGATACAGTGAACACTTACGGGCATACAGATTAAAACAACCAGATGAATACCACTACGCAAAACATCTACTTGACACCAATCATTCATTGACACCTAACACAAACTAAAAGTGCTGCAAATTTATGAACAGAAACAAGAACTGGATTTCCTCGAAGAATTGAAAATGAGAAGGCATTTAAGAAACCCACAATATGAAGTTGTCAATGAACAGTTGAATCTAGGGAGTTCTCCAATAATAAACTGTCTTCTTAAGTGATAATTGTAAAGATCAGCAGATATAGTTTTCTTGGTTTTCTATATCATTGCACAGTTATACAGATCTTAATTGGAAAAATGATATCCAGGATATCACCATAGGGCTAATAATATCTAAGCTTCAATATTTGTAATATCACATCTTCTTCTTTTTTCTCTAAACATATATTAAGCCAATCACAAGTTAAGTTACTTCTTGGTCTAGCCAAACATAACTACTAAACATCAGGTAGGCATCAAATGAAATGTAACTTCTGTCATTGTGACGATGATATTGATTTATCGAAACAATTGTCAATTTTTTAGAATTTTCAATAACATTTATTATATTGTGGAATTAACTAGAAACTGTGAGTTTCATTTAAAACACTAACTTTTATATTGTTGTTTAGTATTAGAGTTTTTCAGTTTCAAAGTAATAAATCATGTCAAAACATTTTGCTTGAGTATTTCAATCAACTTTTTTCAGAAGTTTCGTTTGTCAATTATATTTCAAATAAATTAAGCTTCTTCTCTAATTTTTAGCGAAGTCAATATCAAAAGTGATTTTTAATAATAATAACAAGTATACTTAAAATTCGAGCTCTCAGATATTTGTTAAGTGATACGGCTATTCAGAGGTACAGAGGTTTACCCGGGATCGGGCAATAACATTAGAGTACTTTTCCTCAAAACTGCATTTGGTGAAAATATAAGACCAGTCACTAAGGTTTGTACGCTATCATATGAGAGTTCTGAACCGATTATCGACCAGTTTGAAGCGAGACAACCAAATTCAACAAATCAAATTGTATTATCTTCTTCCGTAACCCGTGGGAGCCCTTTGCTTCGACCTGTGGGACACATCCCATGTTATTTTTTCTCGATAGGGGTACTACATTTAAAAATTCTTTATATGGAACATTCTTCGCTATTGCAGCAACTCACATTTTCCCTTCCTTTCTTTTTTCGCCTTTTTATTCTTAGTCCCTAACAAAACGGATTATATCTTTTTCTCTAATATAGTATAGTAATATTATTATTATTTGTCGTACTCCCTGTTGTTCGCACTCGCCAAGACGTGCGCCGTGATAGAGGAAATTAGAAATTTCATTTGGGAAAAATTATTTTGTACTCCGGCGGATATTTTAACATGTTATCCTTAGTTCTGTTATGATATGTCATATCAAGGCCGGCAGTATGTTCAAGTTTCACTTGAATAAATGAACAATTTGACATAAATAGCTTGTCTGACCACATCCCAAAATTAACTGACGCATGCGTGCAAGTAACTGACGCATGCGTGCACGATAACTGGCTCATGCGTGCTTGAGTAACGAGCTACGTGACCGGCGGATGGTACTGGGACATGCGCCCTAGAGAGGTGAGGGGCGCGAAGAGTAGATGCGTTGCTGTCCTAAGAGACTTCGTGTTCTACCTCGAAAGAGACGAGTTCAGTCCATTTCTTATTCTAAACTTTTCTTCTTCAGCTGAGTCGAAGCTGGCTAATTTAGAGGTTTCTTTTTATTTATTTTGTTGATTAAAGCAGCGTCGCCAGACGAATTGAAATACCATTATTCGTACAAGTGAAGTGCAACTATAAACGTCGTTCGTCAAGAAAATAAGTACCTTCAAAATTACGAGATTTCAGTTAGTAAATTAGGTGTTTGTGAATACAGGGAAAATTTATGGTAACGTACAATAAACAATTTCATTTGTATTTTTACCTACGGTCTATCTATGACAATTAGGCTAGTTATTGCACCATTTTTGATATAATTACCAGTAATGGAATAGAGGAAATTTTCCAAACTAAAATTAGCGATGCCTATTGATGCTTGGGTAATCAACAACATCAATATAATGATAAACAGTTTACCGTATGGTTCCCTTTTGTCGAGATGTAATCTAGCAAATTTATTTCAAATAAGTTTCCGATAATTACACCAATTATAATGTGTTATTAGATATTATGAAATTTTCCCGTTTTGTATATTATTTTTCACACATATGTGTGTGTTGTAATTTTATCAACTCTATTTGCTTATTTGTTTTATACCAATTTTTGCATAGATTCATTAAACGACGTATAATAATTTGTGTTTCAATTCTTCGCTATAAGTGTGAAATTTCACTATCTAATATGCGTGAAAATTATTGTTTTAACCACAGAAAAGTTGAAATTTTGAATAAAATTTTTGAGTTATTTTTACGTTTTCCATCAACAGCAACCCAAAAAAACGGTTTTTAGAAAAAAATCCTGTATGTATGTAGTCGTCGTCGTTGTCGTCGCCCACTTTTCGTTACATGTCTCGTTAGCACGATACATCCTCCGGTGTGCAACAAGTCGCCAATTTCATGATTGAATATTGAGGACATGTCACAGATAAACCCTATTGATTTTTAGCACACCAGAGCCAGCACAACGGGTACGACATTTTAGTCATTTTTTGAGAAATTCCAGTTTGTTAGCACGATACAGCCTCCGAAGTTCAACAAGTCACCAATTTTATGATTGAATATTATTCAGCACATCTCACAGATGAACTCTATTGATTTTCAGCTCACCAGAGCCAGTACAGCAGGTGCTATAGTACTTTAAGTACGATATTTCTGTCATTTTTGGAGAAATTTCAGTTTGTTAGCACGATACGGCCTCCGGAGTATATACAAGTGAACAATTATATGATTGGATATTATTCAGAGCATCTCAAAGATGAATTCTATTGATATTCAGCTCACTAAAGCCAATACAACGGGTTCTAGGGTACTTGAAGTACCAATTTTTTGTCATTTTTGGAAAAATTTAAGTTTGTTAGCAAGATACAGCCTCCAGAGTGTATAAAAGCGACCAATTTTATGATTGAATATTGTTCAAAGTGTCTCACATATGTACCGTATTGATTTTCAGCTGACTAGAGCGACTACAGCGGGTCCTATAAATCCAGATATACTACATTTTTGGTTATTTTTGGACAAATTTCGGTTTGTTAGCACGATACATCCACCGAAATGTGACAATTTTATGATGGAATATTATTTAGAGCCACAGATGCGGAAAATTTAGTTTTATTCTCTAAAACCGTTTATTTTTAGATATACTCAACCTCGTTCGGAGTATACTACAGATATACTCCGACCTCTCTTATGTTGAGAATAGGAAACTAAAGCCTGTTCTAAACACCGTATAAATTGGACAAACTTGGAAAAACAAAAAAAATTAAAGGCTGAACCCCTTATTTCACCTGTAACTCCATAAGGCTACAGCAAATATTACACAATATTGGAAAGGTCTTGAATAGAGCTACAATAAACCCGGAGGGGGTTTCTTCTCCTTGTGGGTTTACAAACCGTATAAATTGGAGAAACCTTCAAAAAATCAAATGGTGGACCACAAATTTTAGCTATAACTTCACAAGGGTACACCAAATATAACAAATATTATATACCGTTAGAATAGAGCTACAAAAAATATTTTAGAAGATATTCTCTGTCTGAGGTCAAAAACGTATAAATTGGAAAAAAATTAAAATAACGATATGAAATTTTAGATGACCATTAGGACCCCTCGAAGATTTTTTCAGGGATCGTGGTATGATGCGATCATAATAACTTTTCGAGCTCGATCATCTTGCAAAGATTTAGAGAAATCGTTTGAACCGTTACAAAGTTGACAAAAATAAAAATACCGACAAACTACCGAAAACGAGGTACCTGTATTTCAGCTTAGAGTACAGCTTCGAGACTGAAAATTTTAGTGTAGCATCACCTTTTTGCCCCCACTCAATTGAAAGAATTCCATTATGATCGGTGAACGCGTTCCTATTTTTCGGCCATTTTAATATTGATATTTTGCTTATAAAAAACTTACTTTATATACTGAGTGACTTTTTACGGTCTGATTTACATGCCGTATACAGTATTTGCGTCACTCGGTAACTACTGTTGCCAGTGATAAATTAGAAATCAATTGTGTACATAAATTAAGTATAAGTGTATACATAAATTACGTTGGCACATATATCTGGTGTATAAATGTATCCCACCCGTTGTTTTAAAAAATGTTTGAATAAATATGAAAAACATCACATTCGTGTAAAGTATTGGGTAATATAAATAAATAGTTATGTAAAAATGGATAAGAGTCTAAGTGACCTGAAAGTGACAGAACTAAAGGTAGAATTGGAAAATATTTGTAGATAGCGAAGTGAATGGCAAGAAATACACTCTGCTGGTAGATACTGGATCAACTAGAACGAATATAGGCCCATAATTAATAAACTACAAGAAGAAGCTCCTATCAACCAGACTTCGACTTCGGACAGCCATAGGTGAGAGTGCCAACGTTCATGGATGAATCCTAATCCAATTGGGTATTGAAATGTAAGAAGAGAATGTGAGAGAACCAACTATTAGTCCATGGATGTCTCCAGTAGTGCTCGTCAGGAAAAAAGTATAGAACTACGAGATTTTGCGTCGGCTATCGCCAGCCAAACAACGTGACGGAGAAACCTCCTCCTCGAATAGACGATGAACTAGACACTTTGGCTGACAGTAAACTGCTTCCCACCTTGGACCTGAAGTTTGGTTATTAGCATGTAGAAATGTGCCCAGAAGACAAAGAGACAACTGCTTCTACCATCGGATCTGGATTATTGCAATGTGGATTTGAACGCCATCGTAGTACTGAGAAAGACATTTGACGAACACGTGAAGAGTTTGGAAGAATTATTCAAAGGACTTCAAGCTGTCAGCTCATGTCAAACCCGAAGAAATGTCACCCACCAGGATCCGAGAAGATCAATAGAATGATCCTCACCTAAAGATGACCCGTAAATGCAAAGTAGAACATCGGCGACCTGCCTGGCATAAAATGTCAAGATTTCCACCGACACTGATGGCATGTTGGGCTCAGTGAGACTCTTTTGACCTGGAAGGAGACCTGTTGAAAAGAGTCCTTGAAAGTGATGATAGTTCTAAGAAGAAAAGATAGCTAGTTATCCCGAGAACGATGTGAAGTACTAGTGCAAGTAGTGTACCACTTGTGCTACAAGTAATGAAACACATAGCAAGAGAAAGGCATCCATGAAAAAATATAATGTTGGAAGCTCCTTCGAAAAGATCGCTTAAGATATCGCTGGACCATTTCCAAAGACAGAAAATTGAGGTAAATATATTTTGGTTGGGATGGATCCCGAATCAAAATGCCACAACTGTCGCAGAAGTACTGGTGGTGAAATAATTTTAGCCGATATTGAGTGCCCTTGGAAGTCCATAGTTTTCAAGGAATGTAGATATACCGTGTGTATAAATTTATCCTACCCGTTGTCTTAAAAACAATTTAGTAAATAAGGAAAACATTATAATATATACATTTTTTAATCATATTGATTCTCAGTTAGGGTTATTATGTCATACGTACAGTTTTCATGCATTTTGCATTTTTCTTGTAGATATTCGTATACAATCTCTTTGACTCAATAATTTAATATATATCTTTTGCCAACAAAACTGACATGAATATTTGATACAAATCATCCGAGATTGCTTTCATCCACTTACCATCAATTTTTCCGAACTTATTCCCTTCCAATGTATTTGAGTTTATTTTCAATTATTTCAGAGGAAACGACAATCTCCGGAATGACAATCAAGAAAACTGGAAATAATAAATGAAGGATCAAATTTCAAATTGTAATAATTCCAATAAAAATTGAACTAATAAAACATGTAACAAAATGGAATACATCATCCATTCGTAATCGATGACCAAACAGGTTTTTCGAAATTTATTCCTTCAGAAGTGATTTATTTAATCATTTATGTACCCATTAGATAATCTTCTAAACTCGTTGAAATATCATTTTCTATAAGCAAAGAAATATTTAACTTGATCACAATAAATATTTCATATATCCTAACACCTATTTATAAGAAGAAGAATGATATTAATAGAAATCATTATCAACATGGGATTGCAGAAATTTCATCAGAAATTCGTGAGTTTCCTTATGTGATGGATACGCTAATATGTGTAGTATAGAGGCTATTGAAAACCTTGGATTGGTATTATTTTTGAAGCTTCGAAAGTCTCTACGAGAAGGGGACCGTTTCATTGATTATAAACATTTCCTATATAAAAAATCTGGATATTTAGGAATAATATGTTATATTGATTACAATGAAAAATGTACAACATGCTCTAATAAGAGGACATGGAAAGGAATTGGGAGACGGAAGGAGCTAAGAAATGGCTCTGAGAAACCAATAACATGTATTAATGAAATGTATAAATAGAAACATCAACTAAATGGAAACATAAGTAGGAAAAACACCCTGCACAATGATTAAAGAGAAGAAAATTATCTACGAATTATTAAAATATCGCTTAGCCAAATGCCGCTAAATCTTTGAGGTATGTGGAATGTGAGTATAGAGTATCAGGGATCAGATTAGTATTAAATGACAAAATTTAGAAGCGGGATAAAGTGAAAATCAGGTAACATAACTTATATATTTGAGTCATGAATTACCCAGTCTCATTTTAACGAAAGAGAAAAATATTCTCAAGAAAAGCACGTCCACAATAGATCCCCCAAAGAACGATGCTTTCCTGAAAGAAATTTCACCCCTTCATCTCCATCATATCCGCTGGGGTAGTCACTCTTCTTTGTTTCGTATTCCTTCCTACTTTCCTGGAATTCGTGGAATTTACCGGCTCCTCTTCTTTGCTTCATGTTAGTGACTTTTGTCTTATGCTTTCTCTTTCGCAATCTCTAGAAGGGGCAAATTCTTAATCGCCTGAAAACGAACTTAAAGGTGTGAATCCACTTGCTAATGCTGTCGAGAATAGAGATATTATTCATTTTTCTTTAGATCAGCAAGTCCTCTTGTGTGGTTCCTTATATTTCTTTGCTCTTAATCTTCTTGGGGTCTCTGCTAAGAGTTGTCTAGCTGTTTTCTTCGCCTTAGATGCCTGAAGTAGTCTTCCCTAGTGTAATCGGTTAGCTCCTTCATCTGGATGCTGAGAAGGGGTTTCTTGAATGCTTCCTAGGATCTTCTTATGGTTAAACTCTTGGAAGAGCTGCTGTGATAGAGAGAAAAATTCAGTGCTGCATGAACTTGATAGCTAAACTTCCACCAAGACATATTTTAATCAGAATGTTAATGAAACATACATAATGCTTTCTTTAAAATGACAATATTATTCCATCCTAATTGGAACCTTAGTACAATTGCATTGCAAATAAGGACAACGGGTCCTTTTCTACAGACTATTTCCTTCCTATTAATTTCCACCAATCCCAAACGCGCAATTTTGAATGGTTTCTCGATGAAAAAACTGTATGAGAGCACCTGTCAGCAGTTTTTTCGTATTGATCAATTCGATAAAACTGTGCTTAGAGGGTGCATAATAAATGTGTGAGAAAAAAGTACCCACGTTAAGAAATGTACACCAAATCTTTGCAGGTAGTTATGGCTTCGCAGAAAGTCGCGAATCTCTGCGGAAACAAATACATTTTTTGAGTTTTCGTTAGATCAACATGAAAAACTTCAGAAGTAAGTTAACGAAACGTCATTAAATCAGACTTTTACGCCTACTATATTTGAGAAACATAAAAAAGTGCAGAGAACAGAGCACACCTATCATTTATATGAATAAAACATACATTCATTCATGTCACACGTACCTTAAAGGATGGAGCGACAAGAGTAACGGAGGATTAAGAAAACCCGTTTCAAAAGGTAATAGGCTCATTATTGTGCATGCAAGAAGTGAACATGGTTTTGTACCTAATGCTGGTATTATGTGGAACTCCCAGTCAAAAACAGGAGATTATCATAATGAAATGGCGTACGAAAATTATGAGAAGTGGGTACATGAAAAACTTATTCCAAACCTACCAAAAAATGCTATTGTGGTAATTGATGACGCCCCAGATCACAATATTCTAATTGAAAACTGACCTACGACTGCTTGGACTAAACAACATATAAAAATCTGGCTTCCTGAAAGAAACATATATTACAGTGAACAAATATTAAAACCGGATCTTTATAACGTTGAAAAAATGTACACACCGCAATATAAAACTTATAAAATTGATGAATTGTTTATTCGACATGGTTTGCAAGTTTTAAGGCTACCCCCTTATAACCCGAACATAAATCCGATCGAAAGTGTTTGGGCGGCACTTAAAGAATATGTGGGCAAACGAAATGTTACCTTCAATTTCACAAAGGTTAAAGAATTCTGTGATGAATTTTTTGACACATTTTCTACAAATGAATGGAAAGTTAGATGTGACCATGTTAAAAAGATTAAAGATGAATATCTGAACAACGAACCACTTTTAGATACTGTAGTAGATAATATTATTATTAATTTGGGCGAAGACGGAGATAGCGAGGATGATTGAGTTGATATAGAAAGTGATTATGAACAATCATTTGTAGATGCACATCATAATTTTACTGTTGATGATCCCTGTACATCTGAAACATATTTTTCATTATAGTGTTTCTTTGTAGGTTGTATGACTAAATAAATTAAACGCAACAAATGTGAAAATGTAAATATGTGTTATAAAATTGTAGATATTAGAGACTAATTCCACTAGAGTAATATTATATTTGTAGCACATCTGTACATAGTTCTAAATAAACAATAATTGACGGTACCCAGAACCAAGATTTTTTTGTTTTGCCAGTCCTAACTCTGTAAAAAGTTTGAAGGGATGTTCTAATTCCATAGTAAATATTTGCAAAAGAACCAAAAATTCACATATGATAGTAGAAATATCTACCATAAAGAAGCGTTAATATTTTATTTATATTATTAGTATACTTATTAGACCATCTCTAAAGGCGATTCCCCCAATTTCTTTTTCACATTTTATCTATAAAATCGAATTTTTACATTATTATCTACTACATGTTATTAAGAATAACAAGTTTAGAAAGCTTAACAGGTAGGTATGTCAATAACTATTACTACGAACAGATATGAAAAATTGTTGGCCATTGTTAAATTTAGAAAATCGTTTAACAATCCTTATCAAATGGTACACTTTATCTACAAAATCTACCTGACTTCCTATTTATGTATAAATAATCTTCAATGACGAATATTATGAAGGGACCACTTAAAAGACATTAATTTGAGGTAAACGTGAAAGTTTATGTCTTTTAGAATATATTTATTGTTTATTATCTACATTTCGTTTTTCTTCCAATTAATAATAAAGAACACATTAATGTTATTTTGTTTTGTAAACTCGATTTTATATAACATTATACATGTGCCACAGTTTATTGTTTTAAAATCCAAATTCAAAATATTGTGTTACCTTCGTACGTATTAGCAGTCTCACAACCTTTAAAACTTTGCATGCGGAATGTACGTCGCCTGCTCTTCCCGGTAACTGCGTTTACAACGTTGTCAAGTTGTATGGCTTTCTCGTGCAACATCAACTGCCAAAATTAATTTGCCAACCTGTACTTCTTTTCTCATCGTAAGTTTTATTTTCACGAATGCAGATCCTTACACTACATAGTTGCTAATAAAATGTAAAGAAACCAAAATATTATCGTAATTTATATAGCTAATGTGCCTCAAAAAATTGATAGAATCTTGAAAATATGTTGAAGCTCTTAAAAGTAAAAGTACTTATCCTTAACAAGTATTGTGGCATCAAATTATCGTTTGTGAAACACAATAGCCACCCAAATTTTTCACATGTTGTATAATATGTCCAGTAGATAACTAGCAACCCTTTCCTTTTACTTAATTATTTAGACCTTATCCGAATTTCATCTAAAAATAATGTTCACGTATGTTCTATAGTACGAAAAATTTATGACAATAGTTATGTGGTCTATTTTCAATCAATTTTGTTCCCATACTTTTTTTGTATATAAATAATTCTAACTTTAAATATAAACTAATTGTTCCCAATTGCTAGCAACCATGAAATTCAACAACTAACAATTACTAATAACTTAGCCTAATAAATGAATAATTAAATACAGGGTGATACTATCATATCATACCTTCCCGACAAAGAGAAAAAAATCAAATTTCATTTTAAAATTTTTATTTTTAAAAAAATTTTTTTCATTAATTACTTTTGTATTATTTTGATTTCTTCTGCTGGTAGAATGATTTCACTTTGTTTTTGTGTACTTCCAATTATCAATTATAAACATTAATAACTACATATACTACCTTATTTTCTAATACTTTATATGGACCATTGGAAATTGGTTCTAATTTAGAACTGGTCTCATCTAGAAGCACAACATTGTCACCTAATTTATAATTTATTCCTATGGTTGATTCATTAAACTTAATTTTATTTTATTTTTTGAACTGACCAAATTGTTTCTGCATCATCTAAAGCAAAGTGTATCCTATATTTCAATTATAACGGACAATCGTCGAAATTATACACGGATTTAATTTTTTCTTCTAGACTAGATGGCGAAATACATGTTCAATCGGAAACTTATTCGTAATGCATATCTACTGTTGCTGAATAAACCGAGAAACACTAAAAAGGTATCCACTGTTTTCTAATGCCCCGATGGCGATAAGCTGTGAAGTTTATCCGATAAATTTGGAGTTACTTACAAGTTTCGGTAAATACATTCGCCAAGAATCCCTTGACCTGAATTGTGACAATTCTCTTTGGAATACCATAGTATAAAATAAAATTTTTCACATATACTATTGCTACCGTGTTGGCTTCCACAATCAGACAACATACTCAGTTCGCACTGTTAAGGTGATATATGATGGGTACAGAGGAGAAACGGCATTAGTCCATTTCTTTGCGAAACTAATCTCCTGTTTGATTTAACATTCTTAAGTTCACTATCAAATAATGGAATCGTTAAAATGTGAAAACAGCATCGATCCGCAAAACAACATCTGAAATATTGGCTATACCCGGCAAAAGTGGCATGAGTCCGTGAGCTGGTACGGAAAAACGGCATCAGTCCATGTTGACAGGGTATAATGATCAAGCGATGTCGTACAGTTCTGGTTTTTATTGCATCAGCTATTAGTTTATCTTAATTCGTGTCCACGCGTATGTGTTGTTGTATTAATCATACACCAGTATATTAACCGATGTTGATACACAATAAGTATAACGGATAGTGACTATTCAGTGTCAAGTGAGAACGAAGCCAGTCCATCATGCAGAGGGGGGAAGAAACGCAAAAATGACAGATAGAAGCCGGGATCTGATTGCTGGGAAAATATTTTCGCTGTTTTACTGTTGTTCCTCAACCTGAACGCCGTAGAACTATTCGGGATTTTAACGAATTACGTAACATTAACAAACAAAACACTTACGTTAGTGTTCTCATCTTTGTATTTCCTGTCATGCGTAGGCGTTCTAGGAAAAATGAAGCAGAGTCAAGACTTAATAAAGCCTCATTTACCTATCGTGTCCGACTGGTTGAGAATGGAATTATCTGTGATGTTCCAGTTTGTATTAAGGCTTTTTTGTAATTACATGGAATCACCGGGCGTCTAACTAGACACGTAGAAGAGTCTTCGCTATTAACCGGGAATTCGCCCGTAGACATTCGTGGAAAGCACAACCACGACCTCACAAATTTTCAGAAGACACAAAACACAAAGCGGTTGAGTTCATTAAGAGTCTTGAAAGGCGCACAAATCTCATTATTCCTTGACAAACTCCAAAAAGATGTATCTGCCTGAAGATCTGAATTTCGTCAAATTACACAAAATTCATTCTAATTGCAACCCTAAAACTATAGTTCTCTACGAATCTATCCGAGGAGTATTTGCAAGTAACTTCAATATATCGTTAGGATATCTACGCAGACACGTGCAGCACGTGTGATTCCTTAAAAACAGTCAATTCTTCACTTACTCTAACATCAAATTCCACCTCGGATGATAAAGTCGAAAATACTGCAAGCAAGGATTTACAAAAAAAAAATACGTGAAAGGGATCTATATCTAAGAAAAAAAGAACGATTTTACGGTCTAAAGAGAAAGTATCGCAACCTTGCCGAAAAGTCGCCTACTATGGAAAGTATCCCCATAGATTATCAAAAAAATTACCATGCTCAAACATTCCTACCACTGATGTTTTCTATAAGCATCAACTAAGCTTTATTACTTTCAAAATTCATATTTTGACAAATTCGAGAGCGATATTGTACACCTACAATGAACCTGTTGCTAAGAAAGGAGCTGACGACGTCTGTTTCATGCTGTATCACTTCTATCATAACATCCTGCCCATGGAAGTGAGAGAACTGGCATTTTTTGTGATTACTGCGGAAGGCAAATGAGTATTTACCATTAGGGGGCATTCATACCCCGAATGCGATCGAAACATGAGTCTGGTAAACCAAAAAGAATACCTACTTACACTGAGTGACCAGATGACTAGAGAGAAGAATTAAGGAATTGCCGTGTGAAACCTACATCATTTGAAGTCATTGATTGTGGCTAAAACTTTGATTTTTAAAATTGCACTGCATTTTTATCGCCGCTTTATCCAACGAAATGCCCCTTTCCGACATGACCCCTCAGGAAACTGAAGGTTTGTAATAAGAATCTCCTCTAAGTTTTCCACAAATTCACTCACATGAGCCTATATACTAGTTCTAAATTTGATTTATTAATAAATACATTGTTTACCACAAAGATTGTTTGTAACTTCTTTTTCTTAAATTTTACCTTTGTAATTAGTAATTAAACTCTATTTTTCAATTTTCTCCACATCCGTCCCCCATTTTTCCCCTGTACACTTCATATATTTATTGTTATCAAATTGCCTCAAAAAGACCTATGAGATCTAAAAAAATCGTTTCGAATACAGCATGTTCCGTTGTAATTATCAAAGGTGATTTAGATTGCATATTTTTCTCCGTCTTTTCTTGAACCTGTCCAAAAATAATATTTTTTTATGTTATTTTACATGCGGTTTATACCTGCATGACTACCTGTTGGTAACATGTGGAAGTCATTTAAGACTATTTGTTGCGAATGTTTATTTTTGATACATTGTTTTAATATGTATATTACATATTAAAATATGTAATATACATATTTTAATAACTTCTGTTCCCAATATATTAATGTTCCTTAATACATTGCTTATAACTGGCCAGTTAAATTGATCAGCAATTCTTCTATCATATTTTGCATTCACATTTTCACAAGTCCCTCAACGATGCAACGAATGCGAACGTTGATGAATAATTTTGATTTAAATAAATAATATAATTATTGTTATCAAACAGTTTATTGTTTGTTATATTGTAAGAGTAAGGGAAATTTAATGAGAAGTGGACTGTATGGATATCTAAGGTTGCGATTAGCGTCTCTTATTCTCCCATTGCATTTCGATAGTTTAGCGTGAAGGACCACCCGGGAAACCCGAGAATGAAAAAGAATGCTGAATAACTTAGGTTTCACTAAACAGTTTAAACCATTTGGAAACAGCGTACGTTTCCCACTACATTTCGGCGTCTTTGTCACTAAACAACCGGCACTAATACAGTTACTAATAAACACAAGTATTTATATTCGTCCCGAATTAATAGGGTTACATTCACTTGCAAAATACCGGAAGAGCAGCCTTGCTTAGTCCAGATGCTCGAATTTGCAGCGGTCCAGCGAAATCGACACCAGTTTTATAGAATGCGCGTGGAGACAGAAGTCTGTCTACAGGAAGCCAAGACATGATTTGCGTAGCAATTTGCGCGTTGAAACGATAACAAGTAATGCATCTTTTGATGATTCTATTGACATGATTCACGCCATTCAAAGGCCAATAGCGTAAGCGCAGATTACTTAATACATTTTGGGGACCACTATGTCCCAATCGGCAGCGTTCTCTTTCAATTAATAGTGACACTACATAATTATTAGCGGGCAATATTATCGGAAATTTTTGAGTGTATTCCACTTGTGCATTCAAAAGATGGCCTCCAACACGTAAAATTCCGGAAGTATCTGAAAAGGGTTTAGCGCGAGTGATTGTTATCCAAAAATAGGTATTGTATTTGATAAACCAGCGACTTTTTTGGAAAAATATTTAGTTTGAATAGTTTTTATGATAAAATCATGTGCGCCTGAAAGATCTTCCCGTGTGAGGAAGCCTTGCGTTCTATTTTCTTCATCCTTAAAATTATGTATAAATTAAGTACATAGGCCACTGCGTTTTGTAATCTGAAAAAAATCTGAATAGGGTGCGAACATGGAAATCCAAATGTTTGTAGCGTCCTTAGTGGCTAACAGCGAAATTCTCTGTGTTTCTGGCAAATTATCTATTCGCGAAAATGTACTGTTCCTGTCAAAATTGAATTCCGAGTAACATAAAAACTCAGGTCCATGAACCCAGAACGTGAGTGACGAATTGTTATAAATTCCGCGGGACAGCATGTCAGCTGAATTTACTTCCGTATTAACATGTCTCCATACCAAATTTTTACCAAGTTTTCAAATGTTAACTATCCTGTTACCGACAAAAACATTGTATTTGTTAGGCGAGTTTTTTATATAGCTTAGAGCTATCTGCGAATCCGACCATGCATTGAACGAATCAGTTTTTATGCGGTTTGTGAAAATTGCTAGAATTTCATCAGCGAGTTTAGCTAGAAGTTCCATAGCACATATCTCTAATTTTGGTAGGGTAAGTTTACTTTTTGAAGGTGGGATTTTGCGGTAATAGGGTTCGAAGACATAGTGTTATCGTAGTAACTAGCGACTGAATATATGCAAGCGCCATCTTACTGACATCAGCAAAATCGTGTATTGAAATACTGCGTGTTTTTGAACTGGAAAACACTGAACGGGGAATGGATACGTCACGAATTTGTACCAAATTATCCTTAAACAGTTTCCACTTTTTAAGTATTTCTGAATGAGTGATTATTTCATCCCAAAGTTCTTGCATCAGAATTTTACAGTTTACAATCAACAGATTTACAATACCTAGCGGATCAAAACATGAACTTATATATGAGAAAATTTTGCGTTTTGTAATAAATTCGGAATCAAATATGTCATTAGCAGAAATTTTCAAATTATCAGTATGTGGATCCCATTTTAATCCCAAAATTTTGCACTAGGTGTTATCTCGATTTAGATCAATTTCCGTGGTAGTTGTTCCAGAAATTTGTTTTAAAAACCGAGACAAGTTAGAACATCATTTATGTAAATAAAATCAATGTTTATTTAGGATCGTATTTAGTTCTGTATAAAGCGTTGTAAGAGCTCCAAATTGGTCCGTTACTGCGAGAATATCGTCCATATAAATTTGGGATGTCAATGCATCCATTAAGAGGGGAGTTATTTTTAGCGATTTCTTTTATGACGCGAGAAGCGAGAAATGGTGAGCAATTTTGCCCAAAGCTAAGGCGTGACAATTCTATACATTTCAATTTTTCTGAAAGTGAATCCCTTCACAAGATGTTTTGCAGATGCCTATGCTCAGGAGCAATTTCGATCATGCGGTACATCATTTTGATATCAGCTGTCAGAATAAATTTGAAGGTTCTAAATCGACAAAAAATGTCAAATATATTATATGTAATACCTAATTTCATTTGAATAATTATTGTATAAAAATAACGGAATAATTTTAGCGTGATCGAAAGACAGGTATTCATCTATGACTTTTTTATATTCGATAAATAAATTTTGGTCATTTGTAAATTTGTTCTCTAAGTGGAGAACGTTTTCTCCACTTGCGTTTAGCAATGGCATAAGAATTGCCTCATTTTATATGGTCATTCGTAATAAGCGGCATCTGAACTTGATATCGTCCGGATTCTAATATTCGCGTAGCTCATTGAAATAACGTGTCAGCCATTTCATAATCTTCCAAATGTACGCATTGGGGATGAATTTCTTCTATCTCTCTATAGATTTTCCAAAATTTCTTGATTTTCCGTGAGTTTATTCTGTATTGACAGAAAAGAATAAGTTTAGAATAAGTTTGCGATAAGCAGGAAGCATTTTTCCTAGGTTTTGGATCCTGTATGGGTCCAGGGATAACGTTACCTAATTTAGTATTCATTAGCGTAAGTCCCGCAGAACATGAATAACTTCTCTTTTTGAAAGCTTAAAATATAAGTCGGCGCCTATTGAAATATGAATTTCATTAAGTATCTAGAAGTGCAGGTCGGCTTAATTATTTTTGAATTTTACTGGAATATCAAAAGATTGTCTGAATGAATCAAAGTGAGATGATTTTTGTTACAAACCAGACATCTAGATGTCGATTTGCATGCGGATACACCGTGAAGAATACTTAGGCAATTGAAACAAAGAGATTCTGATTCACATAACGATGTTTTTCGTGCGGATTTAATGTCGTATACTTCCGACATCTGTAAATAGAATTAGAGCGGTCATTACAATACATACAAACTTTATTACTAAATTTTGTCTCGGTTGAGTGCGGTATATCAACATTTGAGTATATATTCACCCTTTGCGCTGATTTGCGCGTGTTCTTATTAATCGTAGAAGTTTTGGTTGAGGGTCCAAATATATTTAAATCTTCTAATACGGTATAGCATTTTTTAACAAAATCGAGAAATTCTTCGGTAGTAGGTAGAGTTTTCAGTTCGATGTCAATTTCAAATGCTCGTCTACTTTGATAACTCACTTTCTGTTTCTAATGGGAAAACGATGAGCGTACCTATCAAAAGCGGATTAATTCAAATGTTTAATTAAAACAAGCGTCTTTTTGCAAGTAATATAGAACTCTCTTAATTCGTTCGGATTACATTTGGGTATTGATTTTTGATCCAATAGCGTTCGATACAACGAATTTAACAATTCATTTTTGCCGTCGTTATTGCTTTTCAAAGTATCGAGGGCAATTTCTAAATTTAGATTTGTCACATTTAGCGACTCTATCAAGGCTAATGGTTGCCCGCGTAGTAAACTTTTTAAATAGTGAAATTTTTCACTGTCTGATTTTAATTTCGGATTCTTCAATACTAATGATGTGAATACATCAATAAATGAAGGCTACTCTTGCGATTGGCCTTCGAAGGGTTCTATTTTTATTTCATGAAGGTTAACTGAAGATGCGTCATTGTAAATATTATTTGGCGAGTGGCTATTACCAGGCAAATTTTTAACTAGTCCCCGTAGTTGTGATAATACTAATTAAAATCTGTCAGATGTTTGTAATTTAGCTAATTCGTCATTCTCCAGAATTGCGGCGTCTCCTGAGTCAAGTCCTCTGATATCATCTTGTAGTACTTTATATTTGGTGCACTGTTCCAATAAACTTTCATATTTTATTTGTGTCAGCTCAACATTTACTACGTTTTCACTTTCCCTTAAAAAATTATTTATTCGAGTAAGCTGATATTTAGTATATATTTGAAATAAGTAGTTACCTAAAATTGAGAAAGTTTTCTTCCGTTAAACAAGTTGTTGGCAGTTGGTTATCTCTTCTCTAATCTTTCTTGCTCTCGCTTTTTTGCACCGCTCGTTTACTATTAGGGAAATAATATTAAGGAACAATACAAATGTTACAACTCCAACAATTTCAAATGTGGGAACCACGTTTTTTATGTTGCCCCAGAAATGCCGCCACTCTTTCCAATTATTACCTCTTCTTTGGACTTATTAACCCCAGCCAGCTTTAACCCACTTTTTTTAATGCCATGTTTTTAACATTTCTTCTAGTTTAAAATTAGTTCAAGAGTAGCAGGATCGCCCTGTGACGTTCTCACTCTGTTGTTTTATATTAGGGAAAATAACTGTTATGTTTGGAAAATGAATCCTTTGTCTATTTTCAATCAGTTTTGTTCCCAGTGCTAAGTATGGAAATTGCTGCCAAAACACATGTTCTTTTATTAGAGAGAACTGGTTGGCATAAATCTATTAGAAACTAGAATAAGGATAAATATATGTGGCAAAAGGTATAAGTACTTTAAACGAAATACAGTATAGGGAAAAGCGATATAAGTACTCTTGAAACAAAAATATGTATTTTATTTTGTAAGCCATAAACAACACATTAGTGTAAAATGAAATGAGTGAACTTATGGTAGTTTTCCCAATAAAATAATATAACTAATACTTGTGAATACTGATACATGTGTACTTAAATGTCAGCAAATTAAGATTATTTAATTTTCAATTGCGTTTTTCTCAGAAATCAATATTTGGATTTATACCACTATTCTCCCACACCAGCCAATTGTAATGCTTAATATTAACGAATTGTGATGAAATGCTAATAACAAGAAAATTCAACATATAACAATTACCAATAACTAATAAATAACCTAGAAGTAATTAATTACAGGGTTATAGTATTATATTTTACATAAAAAAGTTACTTCTGATTACCCAAATTTTAAGTTTAATAATTGTATTTTTGAATACCACAGGTTGGGCAGACGCGAAATTACCTTAATACTAGAAGTCAAAAATTTTAAATAGAAGTCTAATATGTACTCTAAATACAGTTCTGGTTTATTTCCTGGAACAAGTGTTTAATTTAATAAACACAACTATGCTACTACGCTTCGACTTGTATTATTTTTGTGCAAAACAAACACAATTGATAATAACTGAGAAGCATCAAACTTAATATTTTTTTGGAAAATTCAATATAGCCAACGTACATTGTTACGTAATGGCGACTTGCATGCTACAGTCAATTTAGTAAATAATTTTCATAAGGGCTAGCAATCCATTTTTTTCCTATATTGTGTATGTAATTTAAGCATTTCCTCATTATTTGTTCGTCTTATAGTCCCTGTGTTGAGAAATACGGTTCATTTTGATGGGTTTCATTGATTATAATGTTCGCTTGTCAATATTTCATGTTTTTATGTTGCTTTTGAAGGCAAGTTTTTTATTTATCAATGACATGAAATCAGTTCCAACTTTATTCCTACATTTGTAGAACTACAAGTGGAGTTTTAATGAAAGTAACCTGTCTACCTAATCAAAATATACTTCATAAGTGCATGTTTCTTCAATTCGTTGCATTCAATGTACAAAAAAGTGAAGCTCAGAGCACGAATATCTTGAAATATAACTTGTTAGAACTTATAAATTTCTCATTTTCAATTGAACCTTCCGTAACGAGCCTTTCAAACAATATTCGGAGAGCTGGCACTATCTCTAGTAGGTATTGAGAAAGCCGTTAGCATAAAGATGACTTAGAGTACGGCAAATACTAGGAAATTTGCGCTGTTTGAAAATTGTTATTACACCTGCATATTGCCGACGGAACGATCGTTAAGTTGCAGTCAGAATTAGATTTGCTTTTCCAGTAGTGAATATAATTCGTTTTGGCATGAGTTTCTGTTCAAGAGACGCAGAGATAATGTAAAGACAAATTACTGCAGCAGTAATACGAATTTACACTGAAACAAATCTTTATCTTAGAGAAATATGTATAGGTACAAATATAAACATTATTTATAGTAGTGATTGAAGTGATAATAATAATAATAATGATGATAATAATTTTATTATTATTCATTTAATTCATGCGAAAAAAATTAGGAGGTGACTGGGACTGGGACACTTTCAACATTGGGGCACTTTCGATACCCAGATTACATTTGAAAAATATACAATTGGCGGGAAAGTAAAATACAGTATCCTATTCTACAACAATCAAGAATAGTGCTTGAGAAATTGCAGTTCATAGGTGTGTGTAGTTTTTCGGTAAAAAAATAATTGGTAAATTGCATCAAAAAAGCGGTCAATCGATTATTTCAATTGTATCTTCTATTGTTATTACTAGTTCTTGAGATATTTACCAATATAGGGTGTCTATTTACTTATTGAATCATCCAGGTACAATATTCTAACCTTTTACCATGAGTTTGTTTGAATTGAGGATTGGTTTACAAGCGGGATGGGGCAGATTCGACACCATGTAGGTGAGGTAGTTTCGACATGCTGTCGAATGAACCCCATGCAACTTTTTCGATGATACCTATTAACAATAATTATAACACACATGTTAGTGTTTTGAATGAAACTCAATGTTTCTAGCTAATTCCACAATATAATGAAAACTCTAAAAAATTTACAATTGTTTCGATAACTGAATATCATCGTCAGAATGACAAAAGTTACATTTCATTTGATGCCTACCTGATGTATATTAGTTATTTTTGGCTAGACCAAGAAGTGACCTACCTTGTGATTGACTTAATATATGTTAATAGAAAAGTGAAGAAGATGTGATATTTCAAATATTGAAACTTAGATATTATCAGCCCTATGGTAATATACTGGATATCATTTTTCCAATTAAGATCAGTATAACTGTGCAATAATATAGAAAACCAGGAAACCTATATCTGCAGATCTTTACAATTATCACTTAACAAGACAGTTTAATAGTGGAGAACTCCCCAGATTCATATGTTCATTGACGACTTCATATTGTGGGCTTCTTAAGTGTCTTCTTATTTCCAACTCTTCAAGGAAATCCAGTACTTGTTTCTTATCACAAACATGTAGTACTTCTAGTTCTGTGTTAGGTGTTGATGAATGCTTGGTGTCAAGTCGATGTTTTGCGTAATGAAATTTATCTGGTTGTTTTAATCTGTATATTCGTAAGTGTTCACTGTATCGGATTTAAAAATTCCTAAGGGTCTGACCCAAATAGACAGCATTACATTCTGGACATTTGAGTTTATATATACATTTAAAAATTTTGTATTTACGTTTCGTTCTGTTTTAATGTCATGTAATGCCGTCTATTTGGGTCAGACCCTCAGAAATTTTGAAATCCGATACAGTGAACACTTACGAGCATACAGATTGAAACAACCAAATAAATCCCATTACGCAAAACATCTACTTGACACCTATCATTTATTGACACCAAACACAAAACTATAAGTACTACATGTTTGTGATAGGAAAAAAGAACTGGATTTCCTCGAAGAGTTGAAAATTAGAAGAAACTTATGAAACCCAAAATATGAAGTCGTCAATGAACAGATGAATCTAGGGAGTTCTCCAGTATCAAACTGTCTTCTTAAGTGGTAAGTGCAAGGATCATCAGATATAGTTTTCCTGTCTTTCTATATCATTGCACAGTTATACTGATCCTAATTAGAAAAATGATATCCAGGATATCACCATAGGGCTAATAATATCTAAGCTTCAATATTTGTAATATTACATATTCTTCTTTTTTCTATTAACATACATTAAGTCAATCACAAGGTAGGTCACTCCTTGGTCTAACCAAAAATAACTACTAAACATCAGGTAGGCAGCAAATGAAATGTACTTTTGTCATTCTGACGATGATATTCAGTTATCGAAACAATTGTCAATTGTTTAAAATTTTCAACATTTTTCATTATATTAAGGAATTAGCTAGAATCATTGAGTTTCATTTAAAACACTAATATGAGTAGATTCCACGAAGTAAGGGTCGAGACAGTTAATTTCATAACATTCATGGATCATATATTTGATCGGTAATTTCAGGATATACTATACTGGTATTATTATGATTCCAGATGGTGCGAGTGTACAAGAAGAAGACATCCAGAGTTAATATTGATGAAAACTAAGTTTTGACAGCAATAAAAGACGTTCTGGACAAGGTGAGGAGTACAAAAGCATCCTGGACAGTCATCAGCGACCAGCTTAACAGAATAGGGGTGAGTGCATACCTTAAGAACATTTTAAATTCCTACATGGATGAAAGAGTAATTATCCTGAAGAGGCACCTTGAAAGACAAGTTTTTGGTGGTGTTCCACAGGGCTCGGTTCTCGGCCCTAGTATGTGGAATATTCTATATAACGAAGTGATAAACCTTCCAACGCCAAATGGAGTAGTAATATTGTGCTATGCCAACGATCTAGCGGTATTCGTAGCTTCTCGGACCTCCAACCAAATGATTGATAAGGCAAACCATACTCTTGATCTTGTATTTCAGTGGATGACTCAACATCATCTAGAGATTGCTCCTGAAAAAACTGAAGCTATTCTTCTTAGCTACAAAAGAAAGACCGATGCGATAAAATTTAAAATGCAGAGCCAAGAAATAAAACCCCAGGGAACAGTCAAATATTTGGGATTCCACCTGGACCGAAGGCTAAATATGACAAACCACATCCGAGAAACCTGTCTGAAGGCTGAGAAAACAATAAAGGCTCTAAATTGTCTTTTACCAAATATAGGAGGACCAACAGCACCGAAGCGGCGAATTCTGGCGATGGTGTGTCAAAGTGTAATCTTATATGGTGCGCCAATTTTGGCCCTTAAGACATATTTAGAAGTCAATAAAATGAGACTTATGAAGACACAGCGAAGCATTGCGCTTAGAGTCTGTTCTGCTAACTGCACCGTTTCAGGTGCATCTGCAATGGTTATTGCTGGTCTCATTCCGCTGCACCTTTTGGCGGAAGAGAGGAGGAGAATATTCCACAGGGCTGGTGTAGCTTCTGTTATCCAGAAACAGATAGAGAGGGAGATGACTCTGCAGCAATGGCAGGAAGAGTGGCAGAGCGGCCCTGAAACTTGGACCAGACGCCTTATCCGGAATATTCGACCTTGGCACAATAGGAAAATGGGGGACAGTATCCTACCATCTTACTCAGTTCCTCTCAGGCCACGGTACTTTCGGCACTTTTACTTTTAAAATTAAAAAAAAGAGAGACGAAAGTTGCATATGCTGCGGGGCAGCTGTAGATGACCCAAATCACACTGTCTTCGAATGTCCTCAATGGGCAGAGAAGCGCCAAGAACTGTGCTCAGATTTAGGGGAAATAAGTGCAAGCAACGTCATTGACAATATGCTTAAATGTGAAAATGGGTGGAATAAGGTAACAGATTTCATAACCTATGTGATAGGAAAATGCAGAATATTAGGCAATATTCCTTTCTTTCTTGAGGAGATGTCCTAACGGCGGGTCCAAGAAGGAAAGTGGAAGTTCTTAAAAGAGGAAAGGGTTTTAGTGGGTCGGGGGTCTCCCCATCCCCACACTCCACCAAGCGCCGAAACACCAATGCCTGGGGGGTCTGCTAGCAGATTTCCTAAACCTCTTTGAAAAAAAAAAAAAAAAAAAAAAAAAAAAAAAAAAAAAAAAAAAAAAAAAAAAAAAAGGAGTACAAAAGCTGCAGCAGAACTTCACAATATCAAAAAAACAATATTGGTATCTATAATAAAGGCCTTAGAAAAGAAACATTCTACAGATAAACTCAAAATCGTGTGCCAGGAACGTGGTAGCGCCAACGAAAGTGATAAAGGTCAAGCTCCGTGCTTTAATGGGCCTCTGAAAGATGTGAGCTTCAGTTCTAAACACACAGTAAAACAGTTGCTCCCAATGTAGCAAGAAAATGAGCTTGCAAAGTATTTATCAAAATGCGCTAATTTGAGCTTTGGGTTGAGTTACCGCCAAGTAAGAATCCTAGCATATGATTATGCAAATATCATAACTGAATGTAAGGTGCCAAAAGCCTGGAAAACAAAAAAGATAGCTTGTCTAAATTGGATAATGAATTCCAAGAAGAGACATCAAGAGCTTAGCCTTCGTAAACCCGAAAATACCAGCGTCGCACGTGCTACAGCTTTCAATAGAAGAAATGTCGAGGAATTCATCAACAATTATAAAGCTGTTCTTGCGAAATACAAGTTCTAACCTGAACATATTCTTAATTTAGATGAAACTGGTGTTACTACTGTCACCAAGCCAGTTGAGGTGATGGCAACAAAAGAAAAGAAGCAAATTAGTCAGGCTTGTTCAGCTGAGAGGGCTGAACTGGTAACCACAGTTGAATAATAAATGCTTCAGGTGGTTACTTACTCCCAGTCTACATCTTTCCGAGAGAAAGACGGCTAGAGGATTTGATTCAAGGGGCACCCCCTTCAAGTATTAGGTAATAGCTCTGGATGTATGACCAAGGAATTATTCCTCAAAGTTTAAGAACATATCAAAAAGCACCCGAAGTGTTTACACGAAAGAAAGATATCACTCACATTAGACAATCACGAATCATATATTTATGTGGCTGCTGTAGATAACTGTATAGCAAATGGCATTGTTATGCTCTAATTTCTACCACATACGTCGCATCGGCTTCACCCTTGCGACATTGCTTAATTTGGTCCTTTTGAGCAATATTGTGCTGATGCTTTCAACGATTGGTTGTTGATACATCCAGGAAAAACTATACAAATGATGAATTTAGCAAGGCTGACTCGTCATGCCTTTTTAGCAACTTTCACGCCATCCAACATTATACATGCTTTCAAGAGACCTAGAATTTGGATATTCAATTATCTAGCATTCACTGACGATGATTCCAGTGCATCAGATGTTTATGACACAGAAGCACCTTCTGACAAGTCATTTCAATGTAGAATTGACGAAAACATACCCCAATCAAGTGAAATGATACATACCTATTGCGAGCACAAGCTGTGAAACCGAGACAAATAATGAAGAAGAACTCATACAAAAATACAATAATGAAATCATCATAAAAGCAACACCTGAACATGTCCGACCTCTTCCAAAGGCTATCAAATCCTCTAAACCTAGAAGAAGTCTGCAGGGAAAATCAGAAATTTATTCTGACACTCCTGAGAAACTTAAGCTGGAAATGAGAGAGAGAGAATTATAAGAAAGAGAGATGAAGTTGCATGTAGAAATAAAAATAAGAGGCCATGTAAAAGGAAGGTCTTCGCGCCATCCTCTTCATCATCCAGTGAAGGTGATGCAACTAGAAGTTGACGAAGAAAGTGATGTGGATTGGATAGGTATCAGTGAAAAAGAATCCATTTCCCACGAAAGTTTGACGCTTCTGGATGACGACACCATTGATGCAAAAGATTTTCTACTAGTCAAACTACTACCAAATACTACGTTGGTCAAGTCACAAATTGCAGTCAAGGATATTATGCCAATACATTTCTGAGAAGAAGAGTATAATCAATGCAATTTCCATTTCCAGATGTTGGAAACATCTCAACTGTAGATCGGACTGATATTGTTGCAAAAATGAGAGCTATCGAGAATAAAGGAACATGAAGAACTCTAAATATTTTTTCGTTCAAGATTCATGTGGAAAAATTTAATGTATTTTGTAGCCATTGCATTAAAACTGTTTCATTGCTTAACGAAAGTCTCATTAGTATTCCACTTTTTCTCACATTTTAGTCAAGAATAATAAATTAGAAGGAGTTGTCGAAACTACCCCATGGTGAAATTGAATGTGCCCCATCGGTGGGGCACATTGATCAAATGCCATCCCATTGGAAAAATCATCCGCACCAAAAAATTACATTGTATGAAGAATGAAACGTATGCAGGTAATGTAAGACAAATACCCGCCTTTTGAAATATTCATCTGGCAGTCACCTGAAAAATGTTTGTGTTGAAGAACAGACACTCGAAAAAAAGTGTCGAATGTGCCTACTATTAAGTAAAATCAATATTTTTTGATAAACCTTGTATACGGCTCAAAAAATTGGTATCACATAGTTGTATTTTGAATTTTGGAACATGCAGAACTTTTTATGAAGAATAAGTTTTTTTTTCCAAAATTTAATAATAAATTTTTTTTCCATATGGTTCCAACTTAGTGAGACATATTGAATATAAAGTCATTCACAGGAAAGGTCATTTCTTGATCTAACCAAAAATAATTAATAAACATCAAGTAGGCATAACATAGAATGTAACTTTTGTCATTGTGACGATGATATTTAATGTGGACACAATTGTCAATTTTTTAGATTTTTTATCATTTTTTCATTATATTGAAGTTTGATTGAAAAAAGTAAAGTTAGAAATGGTGTTTCTGTTTTATTTTAAAGTGTATTCGCCACGTAAATAACCAAAAGTATCGGGAACATTTACACAGCTACGTCTGCTTGCGGATGCCCTCGTCTAAATTCAGTGTTTTGATACTATACTAATAAAACGATGAAAATGATAGCACACCTTAACTTGCGAAAACTCAATAATATACTAAATTGAGAACCACCAAAGAACGATGTACCTTAACATTGGTGGGGATGAACTAAGTACCAGGCTAGGGAGACTGCAGACCGTGCCATCTATAGAGCCTGTCGAGTAACTTACATCGGTAGATTTCAGAAAATTTCAAAACATTTAACGAAAACGATAACGTCGTTAGTAATGAAATTTTATTGATTTTTATAACTGCGTATGCGCGATGTAATCGTTTCTTAGTTCAAGTGTTGAGGCTATTACGTGGTTTCGGTATTTTGGAGTATTTTTCAATTGCTATAGTGTAATATTTATTTGTCGTTTCGTTGCTTTATTATTATATTATTGTTATTTATCGAAAAGGCAATGTCAAATTGAAGGAGTGTAATAAGTGGTGAACTCGGTATGTTTTATTAAAAAAGTCAGAGCATTTTTTCTTTCTCAATTAACAACCATTTTCTTTATTTTTACAAAATATTACTTTGGAGATCATGGCTGTTTTTTACATTAGCTAAACTGAAAATTGTTGGATTACTAAACTAAATAATTCTCTATACAGTTTTGTTCCTCCAACCCAGGAAGATATACAATCAATATGCCTGGAACACAGTGGTAATAAATCATTAACTGCCGACGAGGAAACAATGGAGGATATGTCCCCTTCATTTCCAAAAACCGCGTTTCTTTAGATTTGAGAAAGGCGAAGGGAGGTTATTAAGACAATTCGATTTGCCTTCCCATATGAGAGGAAATTCACAAAAATTGATGGTAAGTTTTATTGTATTCAACATAGATAATTTTGGACATTTTAAAATTTACCCATTGAAAAAATAATAATCTGAGTTTAATTTTATTTTATAGTTATTCCCTCCACCAGTGAAGGTGTTAAGCCATTGTTACCTTCACCATATGTGGAATATATACCCTCCGCCAGCTATGGGATGGAAGGTATTGAGCCCATGGGATAACAGTTTATGGGAAATGAAAGTGAATATTGACTTTTGTTGAGCCATTACGTCCAAGTATTTGGTCTAGCGGCAACCATAAATCCAAAATATGCAATAAAGACAAGAAATAAAAAAACCAATAAATCAAAAAATAGTTCGGAAATCCAAAAAATATTTAAAAACCTGAGAAAATCATTTTTGGATTTTTTTTAGTTTAGTACAAAAACACGTGTAAACTTATTACTTCAATAGTAAGGGCATTCCGTTCGTTTTCTTTTGTTGATATTGATTTTCAAACATATTTGTGGGTCTACTTATTTATTGCTGTTGTGTTGTTTCGTGTGTTTACTTGCAGAAGCTTAACCAGAATCGAGAAAGGACTTCTACAAGACAGTTGGAATGTTGAGAGCACTATAGAAACAATTTAACAATCATAGACTGCCAAGAGCTGCAGAGTAACTTAAACTGCCTTATGCGATGGTTTCATAAGAACCGAATACTTTTAAATGTAGAAATATACAAATATGCAATATACTAGGTAAGGAAATAAAGATGTGTTTTAAGTGGAAATGAAACGTTAGATATATTATTTTAAATTTTGTAGTCACAAGTGTAGTTCAGCACTCTTATATGTAATTACTTGTCACCTTGTATTTACAGAGCAGGGCAGTAATTAACTACTTTTCCTTAAAAAATATTTCAATTTCTTTTGTTCTAACAGTCACAGTAATTATACTCAAATATTTTCTTTCACAAAATGTTGCCAAAAATATTAGTTAACTACTCATTGCTAACACTTTTTTTGATTAAGTAGTTACCATTTATACTCCAGCTCTGTGCGTTTAAAGGAGTATAATAATAAATAAATAAATAAATATGAACTTATCATAAATAATTTTCCATTTTTATTTTGATTTAACATCATTTAAAAATCTAATGGTACTTCAATCTACAGGGGTTTCCTAAGTAATCTTGTAACGCGAAAATTTGCCGAGCCGTCGGAGACTTAATAGTGGCTAACCTGTCGACTGAGAGAAGTCACAGCGCTGTCGGTACGAAGTTAAAAATTCAGTCATCCATTTGCCGTCAAGGTGTAAACACACACCTTTCAACTTAAAATTTTCGCATGTGCTCTGGGAGCCATAAGCGTTTTATTGGAAAACCCGACAATTCCGACGTAGGGGAAGAGAAATACGGCTGAAACCAACAACTGGCAGCTCCGACCCGATAGGTTTCTGGTCCAAAAACGGTCGATGACCGTGGGTACCATAAGAATTTAGAGGAATTGCGTATTTGTGGTAAATTTCCGTAGACTTCGTTAGTTAGAAGGATTCATTAACAAGGTAAATGGTTGAAAATACTTTCTCGGAATTAACAGTTTTATAGGTATTTTAACGTAGAAATTCTAGCTTTGATTCGTAGTTTATTGGAGTATGTAATCTGGATTTCACGAGATAGTTTCGATGCATTTCATAAATTATTATTTATTCATATTCTTCATTGCTTTATATTTTGTTGAAATAAGAATATATCACGGGGGTTGTATAAATATTCAGGGATGTGTCCAACGACATAGTTTTTATATTATGGGTTTTTTTGGTATCGTAGTTTTTTTTGCTAAGCGGAAAAAAACCAGTCATATAGTTTTTATTCTCAGTGTAGGTGGCTTTTATACAGTTAAAAGTCATGATGTATGATTATTTGCGAATTTCGGGTGTTGTTAATATGGTCAGTATGATGAGATATTACGGGGGTACGTCGAAAATTTGACAGGGGTAAAATGTAAACCCTATGTAGAGGCTAATTGGTTTCTGTATTTTAGGGAGTTTTTGTATGTGGACATTGAAAACAATCACTGACTGGAATTTGATGGGTCAGTGAGACCAGTTCCAGGAGAGCTGGAATATTCTGGAGCAACTTCAGTTTCTGTTCTGGTTCCGGAAAAGGATAAGTGAACAGTTTTCCTTTTTTTTATTCTTCAATTTCATTAGTAAACTCTCATTTATGCTTCACATATTACCGTTTTTCATATAAAGCTTTATTTATTTTTTTTGCGGCAATTACTATAATCTCGCTTACACTTGTACTTTGTATTTAGAAATTTGAAATCTTTGCTCATAGTTTAAGATACGCTAAGACACTACGGTACGTACCTGGTATTGAGTTATTTAGCGGTTTTTTGCCTATTTCTGACGATTTTATGTATATAACTTGCACCGTACATTATTTTGAATTGTATTTTCTCTAGCAACGCTAAACTCGTTGCTATTTAAATTTTAGGCTTATGCAATTATTTAGATTTATATTGACATTGGTATAAATTGCGGAATGTGAACCCTTGTAACTGTACATTGTTGATTTTGATATATATATATATATATATATATATATATATATATATATATATATATATATATATATATATTATCGTTGCATTTTTGAGATATTGTACATGAACTATTTGGTCGTTTCTCAAGATTTATAGAATTGAGACATCGGTGTAGTTTGGGGCCCTCAGCTCTTCTGCACCTTGAGTTTGAAGCCTTCAGCTCTGCTCAGAGTTCATAGAATCTGCTTGACAGTTATTTACTTGAGTTGTAACTGATAAATTAGTTATACATTTTTGGATTCATGTAGATTTCGGCTTTCAGCCCATCTACATTCTGAGTTTACAGCCTTCAGCTGAGCTGAGACATTATTTGCAACATTTTTGTAGTGACATTGTAATAAATATTTTGAAAAGAGACCTTTGGTCCACAAAGACTAATTAAATCTTCAATTAGAGGATACTTGCTGACTTTTATTTACTTATGATAATTTACCTATCAGTTTAACCTTTGGAGTGTGTAGTGAGTGTTGTAAACCCACTGAGGAGTTGTGGGCTAACTTAAGAAGTCTTGGGTGCTTGCCAAAACTTCTCTGGCGCCCTTTTTGTAAACTTAATAATTTTTTTTGAAGAATCCATCCCTTCTTCGACTCGAAGCTAGTCGACTGGCGAGCACGGGTTGTACCACGTGAGACAACCCGCATACCTATAACGAGCACTGAGAGGGTTAGTGGGTTTTCTCGTTATAATCTAAAATATTATACTGGGCGCTTCGTCACTCAATTTTAAAACAAAAAGTTTTTATAAACATATGTGATAAGGCGTGTCGTTAATGAGATACAGGATGTTTAATTTGTTTTATCATTTCAACTTTGATGTGTTGTAACTCCGTTTGTTATGCCGTTAGAAAAGCGCCGTATTTTTTTATGATTGTAATTACTCCTCTCTTTCGATTTTCACTAATTTCATTCTTTCTAATTCATAACCCAATTTTTTAGTGTAATTTTTAATTAAGAATGTTAGCCAAATCGGGTGGCAATTATTATGAATTGGAAAGAATGAAATTAGTAAAAATCGAAAGTGGGGAGTAAGTACCATCATAAAATAAATACTGCACTTTTCCACCGCCATTAAAAACCGAATTACAAAGCATCAACGTTGGAATAATAAAACAATTCAACACTCTGTATCTCATTAACGACAAGACTAATCACGAATGTTTATAAGAACTTTTCGTCTTAAAATGAAGTGACGAAGCGCCCACTACAATATTTTTGATTACTTAGGAAACACCCTGTAGAATGTATGCTACTCAAATTATTTTTTAATTACTGCATTGTTTTGACAATATAGTCAATTTATTGTCATTGTGTTTGTTAAGAAAAGTACTTTGTGAAAGAGGATATTTGTTGTGTATTTTTATACCAAAATAAATATACTGATTATATGATTATTGTTTTACTTTTACCAATTTAACCATTTATGGTCCATCATTGGATATTTCATTTAATTTCTAATCATTATTGAGTTAATGGAGTTAAAATGAATGAAATGTCAAATGATGGACTATAAATGGTTATTTTGAAATAAAATAATTGAATTACAGTAGATTTGAATACACCGCCAAAACCTAAAATTACAGAAATCTTTTCAACATCACGCAATTGTTTAGTCGACAGGCTCTTTAAATAAAGCCACAATCAGTGTCTCATCTATCTGTGGGTTATCTATGTTGAGTACGGGAGGGAGAGTCATAGGCAATTTCAAGTTCATAATAAATAATTTAGAGATGGGGATTGAGCAGGGTTGGTTAACCTAGTATAGGAAGATTGACTCAGATATAATTCCAGGTATATATTTGGCTAAATAGATTTTAATTTGAAGTAGGAGATTTTTATTTTTGACGTTAAAGATATATATTTATTCATTTATTTTTGACTATTATCATAAATAATATCAATTTACTTTACCTCAATAATATACACAATAGACTCTCGCGAGTCGCAGTGGAGGGCCTCATTGACCCACTCATTATAAACCTACCTCAATAACTAAAGCTGATAGAGAAAGTATGGTGAAATTTTCAAAATCAGCATATTAAAAATATTTAAAATCAGTTATTGAATTTCCGGCAAACTTTTGTTGGCCTGAGTTAAGATCCCTTACCTTATTTATTGAGATCTAAACTGCTATTTAGTGAATTTAATTGGGAAGCAAATAGATCTCCATTGTTATATCCAGAATTAAATATTATTTTACTGATTATTTTGGTTTTAATTTTTCAAGGATTCGAAATTTGTCCTGTAAAATTTTCCATTTAAATACGCAATTTCCAGTAGTATTATTCCTAGAATATGGAAATTGTAATGAACATATTCAAATCCTTTCTCATGTTCTCATGAGCGTTGAGTCCTGAGGCAGGGCCATTTAAAACACCCGTTTTTTCACCCAGAAATACATATATACCGAGATGCCGTTAAGATAGAGCTCACAGATGCTTGAATATGCCTCGCGGTACTTTTATACCACGTAAAAATATTTTTATGAGCGAGTTGCTTTTTCTGGTCAACTTTCCGTGAAAGCTGGTTGCATTCTTGTATAAAGATATATTCGATTTTGTTACTTAGAACTTTCCTTTTGTCGACTAAGCTCATAAATACATGAAAGCAGCTTGGAGCAAAATATAAATATAAAGGATATTTGGCATATAAGAGTTGGAATATCATATAAAGCACGTTCCCCAAACAATAACTTCTTGAATCATTAAGTTGTTCGAAAAAAATGTTTTGTGTGAATGGCATTCATCAGCTTATAGTTTATATGAAGAGGATTCTCAATTCAATCGATTGTTTCAACCACTTTTAACGGGAAAACACAAAATAAATTAACGATTTTTAGGACTAAAACTAACTTTTCCGCACTTATACACCCCAGAGGATGAATCGTGCTAACCTCAGATTAATAAATAAAATAGATATGTTTGTTTTGACTTTTTCCTGCCCCAAACATTGAGTCATATTCTAAGCTCACTTGCGGGACACTTCCACTGCTTTGCCATATTTACAAATCCTCTTTAGACGCAGGAAAACTGCAATTAGAGGTTTAATTAAAAACGTGTTAAAAAGTTATGCAAATAAAAAAAAATCATGATAATTTATGCATTTGAGTTGCTGCTTTTAAAATTAATTATTAATGCTTGTATTTTTTATAATAAAGGCATATTCTAATATAAATTTCAAGTATTTGTTGTACCTTAAAGTGGCAACATTGCTGAAAATTTCAGTACCTGCTTTGTTTGTCTAGTATAAACTATTTAGTAGTTTTGTCTTTGTTCAGTTACGACATAAAGAGAGATGCAAATATCGTCAGAGCGTTCTCGACTAACATTTCTATTGGATTGTAGTATTATAGTAAATACTGTCAAACTTGGTTTCTCCATTACGAGCGCCATTAGGACCAGCAAGTGAAAATTGAGTTCTGTCGATGTTATGTGTGCTTTTCAAGACTATTAGTGACAAATTTGGTTTTAAGTTAATTAATTTAGTGTTTTTCACTATCATGGTACGTCAGTGACAAGTCTGTCGGAAAACCGGCCGAAATGACGCCGAACTATCCTTCCACAAGTATGTAAATATTTGATCGGCTATCCAGTGGCAGCGACTTTTGTTATTAATTCCAATAATATTTCAAATTCTTGAAAGTGTTTTAATTATAAAAAGCAAATTTCTATTTGGCGGTGTTTTATTCTAGTTTTCCCGCCAATTTGGAAACAAGAAGAATTTGGTTTGCTTTACTGGGTCTAAGCGAGACTCATGATCTACCAAAACGACCTGAAATTTGTTCGGAGCATTTTAAACAATCTGATTTTATATATAAAATTAGTGGCCGTAAGTTTCTAAACAAAGCTGCTCTGCCCATGTCAGTTTTTGAATTCAATCCACCAGATGTAATGTAAGCACCTACACATTTTCTTGGTACAATAGGCCCTTGAAGTAATGCCCAGAATAAAAAAAGTCACTGTCCTGATAAACAAAGTTTCCTTTCCACATAATAAGTTCTTTTTATTACAGCTGATATAGCGGCCATAAAAGACAATTTTTAAACAGTTTATTAATTATAAGTCATTACTTTATTGGGCGACTGGTGACACTCTGGGCTGTCTAGATAACTATAGTTCACTTCCAATATAGTAGGCAATAAACTAAACTGAGCTACAATTATTCTTGGTTTAATGCAATATTTCTGAGAATTTAGTGCCTACTATTTTGGAACTTTACTGTATTTAGAAATAAAATTATTATTTTAATTATTTTAAGAGGTCATTTGGCAACATACGATTCATTTCGTTTAGTTAGCAATGATGACTGAGTTAGTTGACTTACATTAATTTGTTAAAAGAAGTTGTCTATTTCAGGTTTTCAACAAATAACTCAGATTGCCATAAAAAAGATTCATCAGCACAAAATGTGTCTGAGCAAGCTTCTAGTGCTACTCTAAGTGATGTCGAAAGGTAAATATTTAAGTAATTTATAATGAAATTAGGGAGTATATTTTTTTAAACTGCTTTTAATTAAAATTTACTGTTTCGACCTTTACTCTCTGGAATCGACTCATATTACTTTTCTAAATGAATCTAACTGTTTCTAGATACTTCCACAATATATCGGAAATATGTTTAAAATTCTAAGAAATTGACAATTAGTTTCATTAAAACAAGTAATGATTTTTAAAAGTTTATTATTAAAACAAAAAAATTGTTAATTGTGTTTTATTTTTAGTTTACCACTAGAAGAAGTTGTTGATGATCTAGTAACTGAGAATCATTCATTTATGAGTGGTGTATCATTGCTTACTTCAGATTCTCGTATACTTGCATATAGGTTAGTTTTTTAGTTATGTTTGTTGTAGTATATATTTTCACCTGAATGTTTAAAGGTTTTTGTAATAGGTTATAAAATTTATTTACAGTCTGTTCCAGTGACTAGAATTGACAACCTATTCTGATTTATGTGTCTTAGGTTTACTGAACCTTGTCCTTCAAGACTTTTTAAATATAATACGCCAGCTGAATCCTTATCTACTACTACCAGCACTGCTTCTTCAACTGAAAAATAACTTTTAGCAATCCTAAAAGAAAACCCAAGTAAACTGTCCGAAGATGCTGTAGGCCCTTTATCTGATTTTAGAGGTGCATTGAAAATGGTGAATATAACAAAAAGGTGAAAAAACCGGGAACAATCACGTTGTTTGATTTTGTCTAACGTTTTTAGGTTTCCTCTTATAATAACTCACTAAGTAACAAGAATTCTGTAGCCATTTAGGAATGCCTCCTGGGATGACACATACCAACGCTTGCAACAATGAACGGTGTACAGATAACTGTTACGAGAAATGAAGGCACTTGCTACTGTAAATTTATCACGCCATCGTTTATTTATTCCAAATTTTACGTGTGTTTATATGGGGAAAAAGTTGGTCCAGTGTGCATAAAATTACTAGGTTATCAATCTAAAATAATATGCAGATACTGTCTTGACAGAGAAACAGATTTACGATACAACAATGTGGAACATATGCCTCCCCTATATGTAAAGAACATAAATACCATAACTACATTGGCTACATGTACCAACTGTGCAGCCTATGGTGAGAATTCTGACAGATAATTGAATGAATACTGTGGGCAATATATGTCTTTACTATTTTCTATTTAAATCAAAAATATATAGATTTTTTTTCAGATGAGAATATGTTTGATAAAATCTAACACGCGACATCTTAAGTTATGGTTATTAACGCGACCGTTCCCGGGTTAAGATTGTTAAGTAAATATATTCTGAATTTCCCATAATTTTCTATTCAAACAAAACCAGTTACATTCATGAAATTTATTATTCCCATATAATTTGTACTGTAGTTCCTGGATCAGTATATCCTTGTAATTAGTTTTGTATTTTTTCAAAGGAAAAGGGGATATCCTGGAGACTTATCAAGTGATGATTTTGATTCCCCCAGAAAAAGGAAAAAGAATGTTAGTATTTCGAAGGAAATTTTAAAAAGACCCAACGTAAAAAAATTCATTCCTTACAGGGAAGTGTAAGGCGTTTGAGGTCAAAAATTACCAATTTAGGGAGCCTTCTTAAATACTTTAGGCAAAAATCTATGATTTCAGAAGCTTCTGAGCCTATGATAAAGGTAAAGTAAAAATTGACACTTTGTAACGATCCAAATTTCACATAAGGTTTTTATTGTTTTGTTGAGTACTTACAGGTATATTCGCTACAATTTATTTTGAGGATCAGATCATTCCTATTTAGATTAACCAATTTATGTCTCTCTAGTGAGTTCCTGAATACATATCATCTCCTGTCTTTAGTTTGATATTTTTCTTATACTTCAATGGGCTTTATTGAATTCAAAGTTGTTTATCGTAAATGGGTTTTGCTTACTTTTAAGTTGGACAACCAGGGTTATGCTTCTTCTTTTCTGATGGCCTTGTTATTTTTATTAGAATAATTGTTCATAGGCCTCGGACCGACTGATTCACAGCGGCGTGTTTGATTGTCATGTTCGAGTGCGGTAATCGTGTGTGCCTTTGTTACTGGCTGCCTACTTCGTTACGTTTGTGTAATTTGAGGGTTGAATATAGACTTTTGGGGTTTAAACTTATTTTTGTTGACTTGACTCAGACTTATTTACCGGACTTACCTAATCTCGAATGGATTCATTGGGACGTTTTGGACGCACCCTAGAAATTGGCACTTATGACAGATGTACGACAGACTTTCTTTTTGACTTTGGTCTTGTCACAATTTTCGCGTTTTTTGGGTATCTTTTTAAACAAAAATTAGAGAACTTCGAAACGTGCTTGGAACTTTTCTTGGTAAAATTGGGTGATTCAGGAAAATATTTTTTTATGGAACATCTCGCTAAGAGATTAAATCTCTTGATCACAGTGTTCCTTGTGTACTGGTATTATAGTGAATTTGAAGTATTTTTGGGAGTTGGGGCTTTCAAACAAAGACACTCAGTGAATTGGGGATTAAGCTATATTTTCCTCCTTCAAACTACAGAATTGAGGAGTCATAAATTAATTTTGCTTGGATTTTTTTATTGTATGGGACTGTGTTAAGGAGGACCTTAGTGTTTTTTAAGAGGTAATCAAATTTTTTCCATTGACAATTTTTTCTTTATGGTAATTGACATTTTTTATTATTATTATTTTGAAGGTTCTTGTGTGGGAGCGACATTTTTCTTTAGGGGAGCTAGTCTCGTTTGGGAAGTTACATCCTCATGGGCAAGATTTGTTGAATAGAATGTATGGTAGCTTTAACAAATTACAGGTGCATCCTCTTATACTCTGGACTCTCCAGTTTATTTGAACTCCAGCTTGGTGGAAGGGTGGTATGAATAGTATAAGGATAAGTCACACATTTGGTTACTTATTTAATCATTAGTTAGGTTATATATATATATATATATATATATATATATATATATATATATATATATATATATAAATAATTATTTTTCCTTTTCCTTGGGCATCAGGTCAATCGTAAATTCTGTATCAATTTATATTTTTATTTGACGTTTCGCTCACTAATTCGGAGAATTTTCAAAAATTTTATACATTGATGTTAAACAATCAATTGAAACCGATTGAAAGATTAAAATTGACATACATACATACATCGCAATGCCATACACAAATCAACTATCAGAAAACTAAATTATATATTATCTAAACATAACATAAAAGTTTGTCATAGGGCACAAAATACTCTATCACCATTGTTCTCCAAATTAAAAAGTCAAATGAATGGTTCAAAAAAATCTAACGTCATGTATTCCATACCATGTTTAGACTGTCCCAAAAAATATATAGTTATGACAAACCAACATCTTGAAAATATACTTAATGGCCATAAATACACAAAAAACGCCTCCACTGCGCTTCATAAACATGAGAGAAATGAAAAACATGAATTTGACTTCAATAATACTAAAGTAATAAACCAAGATTCAATTACAAAAGAACAATACAGTAAACGATGAACAAGATATCAAAAATCTGAGCCAGATATATCATAATTTCTTATAATAATATCAACTTATTGAATGTCCCTTGTATATTCTAAAGAGTTGTTTCTAGGGCAGGTATTTTCGATATTATTGTTTTTGAAATTATTTTCTTAGTTACCAGAATGCTCCGAATTAGGGATCGAAACGTCAAATAAAAATATAAATTGATACAGAATTCACTATTAACCTGATGCTCAAGAAAAATAAAAAAAATATATATTCAAGGTGAAAGAAAAACAAAGAATTTATATATATATATATATATATATATATATTATGTTATTTTTAATTTACGGCCTACTTTGGAGTGCTATTTCACTATGTATTTTAATATTTGAGATATAGTAAATTATTTAATTGTATTTTTGATTATTTGTTAATTTCAATTTATTATATGGATTGTATGGGCGCCAGAATTGGTTCGCTTTCTACGAATTCCCAATTCAACGATATTACACAAGTTAGAAAATATCATAAACTTGTTTAACTTTTAACACTGTATCTCAGGGATGAAATTCGGCACTTGACGATTGTCAGCAACAGGAAACTGTTGGTAAGATACCAAAGAAACGCAAGACGAACATAGACAAATGATTTTAATTGATCATAATTATGCAAATAACGAAATTATTATGAGTTAAAAAAGTTTATAATTCATATTAAACTCAATAGAATATTATTGACGAAAATCTTCGCACAAAAGCTTTTCATAAATTATTAATATTATTGAATTCAAACGTATCAAGTAAGTTTCGCTTGATTACTTATTATTCTAAAAGTTCTGAATGCATTCACAACGATTCAACCTCTACCCTCGCTATTGTTAACCTTGTCGTTGTGTGTTGTGGTACTCTGTGATGATTATTATTTAGTTTACAAAATGAAGGAAAAGCAAAGTGTTTGGGATGTTTTATCATAATTTATTGTAAGAATTTGGTGAGTATTAATGTTTAATATGTGTTTAGTGATCTGTGTCTGGTTATTAGTGGAGATTGAATATCTAAGACTAATATTTTTACTAATAAATAGATACCAAACAATATAACCTAACATAAAAATATATCAAAAATGTTTTATAGGAGAAATACAATATATACATGAGGAATAGAGTTTATGGTTGGTATGATATGTCCAGAGGATAGTATGAGACCATAATTTTCATATATTGTAGATTTTGAGGACATTTGTAGAGTATGAGGCCAGGCCCCGAAATATTCTTGTATCTATTGTATAGTATAAGGACATCTCGAAATTGTATATAAAGTAATGCGTATACATGAGCACAGATGACGCTTCAAGTACTTTGAAATAAAATGTCCTCAAACTAACCGGTATATGTCGATATTATGTGCGCATAATATCGAATGTAGAGTATTGACAACAATTAAGAATATTAATAAGTTTGTATATTATATAAAAATTCCTGTATTAATAATTTTTAATCGTTATTTACGTACATTCTACATCTTACGTCCCGGAACTATTATAATAGTATGGAATATTCGGCTTTCGACGTGAATAGGTACATGTTTCATCAATATTTCTAAAACCAATGATTTAAACATTTATAATGCGACTGCATACATATATCGATTCGGACAGACTAATAATAATTGTCACCGAACACGTATGAGAATTGTCTTAATAATATCATTTTAAATTTATCTCGTTGTCAACTTACAAAATAGAATATAGAGTGTATATAGTAATTAACAATAATCAAGAAGTTTCAATTGGATTCAGAATAAGGAGTTAATAATTTCCAATCCTTACTTATCTACATCAAACGTCCCGAAACTATTTCATAAGGGTATATAAAAGGTTTTATTGATAAATTCACTATTTGCGTTCAATGATTGACCAAAAAAAAAGTCTCTTTTGAGACACCGCAACAAACGACGATAGCTTAATTTATTCTATATTGAAAATTTGTAGATCTTCCCTTACTAACGTATAACAAGGCGTCCTTGAAATATATATTTTCTATTGTATGTATCTTAGTCGAATTTCAGAATTTTTTTTTCATCGAAATTTGCATCTCTTGTTGTTCGTAATAGAATATACAGTGTTTACAGTAATTACTCGTAATAGTATATTATCCAACGACCGTATAATGAAGATTATTATTCACGAGGTGAAGTTTACTGCCACGAGCGGCAGCAAGTGGCATAAATCACCAAGGGAATAATAACTAATTATACGCGAGTAGAATACTATACTTTATCCACGACTACTAAATATTTTTGTTTAAGTTTATTTGTTGGAAAATTTTGTTACATTATTACAAACACTATTAGTTTATTCTGAGAAAGACTTCATACAATAAATTATTTTTCATTTATACGCAGAACATAGTTATCAAAAATTATATTAATCGTATAATATCTCATAATAATTAACACAAAAATCTATTTATTCAACTTAACAAATATTACGTATATAATATAACAAGATGATGGTATTTATTTATAGTTATTAATAATTGTAATATATGAACAATAGGTCAAGTTAATCGCAGGGATAGAATTAACATCAAAACTAATGTTTTGGCGACTTGTAGATACATTTGAATCATATGTATATTGATTCGTTTGGTTGAATTGAAGATGCTGTTTTGTTGGCCGTATCGGTTTTATTTTTGACGGGGTCATCTATATAGCCTTCTGACACGGCGATGGACTTCCATCCACCGTGTCTTTTGAGAGCAGTAATATTGCCGCCTGCGTCAACCAGTAATGTTGCAGAAGATCTGCGGAAACTGTGCCCAGAATATTGTTCTCGATTCAGTTATTTCAGGAAAGCAGCGTTATCCTTTCCCATTTTTGTAAATTTGTTTATTCCAATTCTCTGAGTTGTATATTTACCATTTTGGTAATTTAAAAAGAATGTGTCACTCGTTACATGACTTGATCGAAGATTTACATATGTCTGGCATATTTTGTAAAAGTTATCTGTTACAGTAAATGTTCGGCAAATTTTTATTTTGGTATTTGGCACATTAACCAAAAAAACTGATCCAAGATCTTGTAAATGTGTTATTTCCATTTCATATAACTCCTTACTTCTACATGCACCCATTACTCCCATTATTAAAGCAACCTCAAATTACAGAATGTATTGAAATATCTATATGAAAGATTTACTTAATATCTTACTTTTGTTGCCAGGTATTCATCATCAGATGCTTCAGTTAAAAAGTTATTGATATCTTCGCTAGAAAAAGTTTTTGCTCTCTTAGGCTGAAACCCTTCTGATTTTCGTTTTAATAATCCTCTTAATTTTTCATAATCTTCTAAATTTGTACCTTGATGTAAGGTGATCGTACTTCTAAGCATTAAATAATAGGTCCATAGCGTTGAATAATAGGTCCATAGCGTTGAAGATTTATATTTTGCGGATAATTCAGTAAAGTATACTGACAAAGTCGATTCAGGAAAAGAAGTGGATTTCTTTTCCTTTTGCCAGTTCAAAAAATATTCATAGGCCATATTATATACTTTCCTTGACTTTTCCGGCAATAAATTTAATGAGGTAACTTTAGCAGCTTCTCTAATTTCTGGTGGTGTTAAAAAAAGTAGTTTTCATTTTCTATATCAATTTTTAGTTGATTTTTTTAACAAAATTTAACACAAAATATCAAAACACTGAGAAATCTATGCACACAAACAATATTGTTGACAGGTTTTAGTCAAATTGATTTTGATTCAAAAACTACTTCGATTTATGAATTGTTACGGAGAACATGGTATGTTAAGGAACATATACACAACATCCAAATTCAAAGTGGCAGATGGGTCAATGTACATGCTCTCTTCCATCCAACCGCGGGACCGAGGTTCCAATCTGTTGTGAGGAAATCCACGTTTTTGATTTTTTTTTATGTACAGAACTGATTTGATAATTAGTGATCTACACGATAGAATTTTAAAAACCGATTTTTTGTAGCAAAACAATATTTTATAGATAAATTAAGGGATCATCGGATAGCAGTGTTTAATGATTCAGTAATCACTGCTGTGATTGATGGGTATTATTATGGTCGAGCAAACAGTTGTATAATGGGTACAACATACAACAGTCGTGGATAAGAATGATTATCGAGTTTAAATTTGATACAGATTACCAGATTAATAATTTTGATTATTTGGGCGATTTTTATGGAAAATGCAGCGATTGAATACATATATCGTTTTGGACATATTGATAATAATTTTCAATTGTCACCAAATACTCTAACACGCATAAGAACTGTCCTCATAATATCATTTCATGTATATCATGATGTTATTTTACAAATTAATCTAATTTCTGTATATAAATAATTTAGTGACAAATTCTCAATCAGTTAGTGTTTTAAATGAAACTCAACGTTTCTAGCTAATTCCACAATATATTGAAAAATGTTAAAATTTTTAAAAAATTGACATTTAAAACACTAATATGAGTAGATTCCACGAAGTAAGGGTCGAGACAGTTAATTTCTCAATCAGTGTTTGATGAAAAACATCCTTTGATACACTACAGCAAACTATAGAAGGAGTTATTGTTTCGAAATTTTTAGGATGTCCCCATACTAAGCATTGCGTATAACAACGTGTCCTCGAACTATCTATTTTATTTGTATGCCTCGTTGTGGACTACCAGATTTTTTTTATAGATATAGAACGTTACAAGTAATAAAGAGAAATTAACAATATTGAATTTGATACATATTACCGGATTACTAATTTCCAATCGTTATTGATCTACTACAAAGGTCCCGAAACTATTTCATATATATGTCTTCACGTGATCTGGGATATTTCGCTTTCGACGTGCATACCAATTTAATCAAAATTTGTACAATTCGATTATTTGAACGTTTTTTATAGAAAAGCAGCGATTGACTCATTGATTGATTCATCGTTTCGGACATATTATTAATAATTTGATACAGATTACGGGATTAATAATTTTCAATCGGTAATAATCTACTACAAAGGTCCCCAAACTATTTCATATATATGTCTTCGCGTGATCTGTGATATTTTGCTTTCGACGTGAAAACAGGTTTAATCAAAATTTGTAAAATTCGATTGTTTGAACGTTTTTTAGAGAAAATGCAGCTTTTGAATTCATATATCGTTTCGGACATATTATTAATAATTTTGAATTGTCATCGAACACCCGAACGCGCATAAGAACTGTCCTCATAATATCATTTCTTATATATCCAGATGTCATTTTACAAATTTATCTAATTTCTGTATATAAATAATTTAGTGATAAATTCTCAATGTGTTCAATAAAAAACATCCTTTGAGACACTACAGCAAACTATAGAAGGAGTTATTGTTTCGAAATTAATTTATGCCGTTATCTGAAATGAAACCGGAAATATAAAATATTTCAAAAAAAATCCTAAAGGAATTAGATAGCTCAACTTTTTGAAAAATGGATGGAATTTTTTTTCCAACGTGAATTGATTCCTTCAAATTATACGATAGTTATTACAAATTTTTGAATCAATGTTTGATACTTAAAAAAACATTTTTGTGTTGTACTCTCTCATTCGCTTCGACGCGCCCCGTAGTAGCGGCCGCGCGGAAGCCTATTTCCAGCATTAAATATAAATTACAGGTTATTAACCTTGAGTTCGGAGAGTCGAGAATTGTCTTAGGAAATTTTCTCCTCTTTAAGGATCTTTTTTCAAACTATCGTTATCACTTATAGTTTTTTAATTATTAACAAACATCCCCGTTTTCTTTCTTTTTGATAAAAACTTGAAATTTTCATCTCCAGAAATTTTTAAAAGTAAGTACTTCTTCTAACAATTTTTCGCAGGGAACTCACTTGTCGACTAGACCATTTGAGACCATTCAAGTTTTGTAGTGTATTCAAACCATAGGATATTAATCCTTCTCTATATTTTATATTGTTCGCTTACATTTTAACATTCATGTCATCCGGAAAAATTATTATTTTATGTTACTGTATGTTGGATTTTTTTCGAAAACTACGAAATTTTATTTCAGTTCAATTTTCGCTACCTCTTTTGTTAATAATAAATGACGGGGAATTTTTAATTCGTAAGATTGTTCTTGAGAAATTGTTCCATTCTTTAATAATATGTGGGTCTCTTATTTCCTCATCCCATTCAAGTTTTTGTAACCATATTTTTTGCATTATCAGTTTACCCTTAACTATAATAGGGTTGATAAGACCTAACGGGTCAAAACATTGACATAAATCCGATAGAACTGTTCGTTTTGTAAGAACGTTCAACTCGAATGAGGTAAAAACATTTATCTTTAATTCATCGGTGTGAGGATTCCATGTCATTCCTAGTATTTTACTATGGGAGTCTGATAAATAAGTCGATTTCGGTTTCGGAGTTGACAATCTTGATTAAAGATATCTTTAGTGTTGGAACATATTTTATGAAGATGAAAACCAGCTTTCCCTAGAATCATTTTCAAATCACTTAATAAAATGTCAAGATCATGGGGTGAATTCGTACCTGCTAATATGTCATCAACATAGGTTTGATTGAGTAGGGCATCAGAAGCGATTGTCAAGTTTGCATTTCGTTTTGCAATATCGTTAAGCACTCGATAGGCCAAATAGGGGGCACTTTTTCCGAAAGAAACTCTGTTCAATTCGATTCACGAAAATTGTTCTGATGGAGAATTTCTCCATAACACATTTTGAAGAAAGTTGAATTTGGGATTCATTATCACTTGTCGGTACATCTGTTTGATGTTCACAGTTAATACGAATTTGAATGAGCGAAATCTACTTGATATATCATATAGCTCGGGCTGAACTTGAGGGCCTTTGAGAGTGATATAATTAAGGCTAAGACGAGAACTTGTTTTGCAGCTAAAATCAAAATCTATGCTCAGCTTCGTACTGGCACTTTGCTCCCTTATGATGCAGAGATGAGGTACAAAATATTTGTGATCAGATGTGATATTCTTGAGCTCGAGGTGTATATACCTAGCGTGACCTAAGTCAACATATTCAGTAACGAACTTTTTATACGCTCAGGGTTTTTTTCAAACTTCTTTTCGAGAGAGGTAAATCTGTTTTTGGCTTGTGCAAATGATTCACCAAGCTTTTCATGAGCGTTGGGGTGAATCAGCGGTAAGGAGACTTTGTATCTTCCATTGTCCATAATTTGAGTCGTGGAAGTGAAAATTGTTCAGCTAATTCATCTTCCGGTGACAGATGAGGAGGGTTTTCAATCTCTTCTTAAGACCAAAACTTTTCGAGCATCGTGTCTAATTTATCTTCCAGAGGAGAGGGGTTAACGTTAGTTGCAAATAAAGTGTGAGAAACAATAGTGGGAGTGCTTTCTCGAGAAGAGCAATCTATGCAATTAGAGGGTATTGTGCCAGCTACAATCCATCCTAAATGAGTGTGTACTAGAGTGGGACTATTTCTACCTAGGGTGATAAAACCTTCCTTAAGCAAAGAGTAATATACGTCGGCTCCAATTAGCATGTCAATCTCAGATGGTATGAAAAACTTATCATCAGCTAAATGCACGAGAGAAGGCGGAATTTCCAATTCTCGTGGATCAATTCGTATTTGGGGTAACAGTTGTGTTATATTTTCTACGACAGCACATGACATTTTGAACTTTAAGTTATCCAAGACTGAATAAATGTTGACATCTGTCATTGTATCTGCAAGGTTGTTGCTAGACAGAATGCCTGAAATTTGCAAGTTGTAAGAGTAACATGTTTTTCCTAATCTAAGGGATGTGTTACGTTTAATAAATGAAGGTTGACTTCCATTATCTAACAAATCTTTCAAAATTAGTGGATGACTTTGTTTCGAGTATGCTCGTACCTTTGCGGTAGCTAAAGTACATGAGTATTTTTATAGTGACTGCTAACAATAAAGCAACTCCTTGCGGAATTTCGCTCTGCATTGAACAACTTGTTTGAATCTTTGCGGTGTTGTTGGTGTCATTGTTCAGTGAGGCATTGCGATCTGGAGTGATACCTGAATTGTTGGAGTTCCAATTGTATAGGAGTGTATGGTGCTTTTTATGACAGATGGTAAATGTGAGTGTGGAGGGACATTGGGGTATCAGATGTTTATTACCTAAACAATTGAAGCATAGTTTGTTGCTCCGTGCTGCGTTAATTCTTTCTAACGGGACCAAGAGAGAGAAATCAGGACAAGTATATATTTTGTTTGTCCTCGAATTACAAAAGTTGCAGATTTTATTGCGAGGAGGAGAGCTTGGCGGAGGCGATCTGAGAAGTCTATTTTGTGAATTGGAATGAGAAACGTTACCACTAGTGTGAGAATTATTGGTGTGCAGTGTTACTTTAGTATTAATACTTTAGGAATTAAATGAAGTTTTATTAGTGTATTTGTGGTGATTGACCTATCGGGAGGAATTACTATAAGAGTGAGTTTTATCAAATTTATTATCCTTGTTAGATTCTGTGGTATTCAAGTTGTCTAAGACATGGCATCTATGTTCCAGAAATTCAAAGAATTCATCCAAGGTGGATAATGGTGATTTTGTACGCTCTTCCTATGCTTTTTTTGAATTGAAATCAAGTTTCCGTTCTAGTATATAGATAATCAAATTTTCGTATAGCTCTTCAACAGTATGTTTAGAATTTTTTAAACCATCAATATTTGCTCACGAGTTCGTTACCAATTGCCGTATGCTCACATAACTACTTTTATTTAGAACAGGTGCGTTTAACAAATTATTAAAATGATTAATAATGGACTGTCTACCATTATTGTATCTTCTGTCTAACAATTGTAATGCAATTTGGAAATTATATTCCGTTACAGGTAGTTGATCAATAATATTAAGTGGTTCTCCTTTAAAATAAGTTTTTAGATAGGAAAACTTTTCAGCATTTGATGATAAATTAGGGTTGTTTATTATCAAGGCTATGAATAAGTCCATAAAAGATGTGAATTCAAGAGCGTTTCCTATGAAAGTTGGTATTTGTATATTGGGTAGTTTGATATTATTTTTTTGAGATGGGTTATCTACTTTATCTATGTTTTAACACTGGGTTTCTAGTTTAGTCTATAAGTTCGATAACAAAGCGATGAATTTATTCTCAAATTCTTCCCTATTTTCCGAGTAAATGCCACCGATGTCGATGTTAAAACATTGTATATTTAACACCTGGAACCTATTGTTGCCGATATTCAAGCGATCGTTTTATTTGCAGAATTTTCTTACAATTGCCTTCTGAAACTGAAAATTTCGAAAGAATGACAATTGTAAATCAATAAAAAAACTATGATAAGCGGTATTCGTATAATTAAAAAGATGTGTTAAAAAGTCCATCTCTCAAACTAAATATTTATTAATGAATATTTAATCGTAATCCAATTTCGTTAAAAGTTTTCATTTTTAACATACGTTTTTATTTGTTAGACATTAACTCTTTTTATTCATTTTTTTTAAACTGTTTGTCTTTGGCAAATTTGGATCAGCTCAGTGAAAATCAACCTTTTCCAATTATAGTTATTGTTATTTCTATTCGGATACGCATTTGGGCACTAATCAGTCTAATCACTCTTGGGAACGTCCATGTCTTTAAAGTTAAAATATGACTTATATGTTACTGCAGTTTAATGAATAACATACACGTAATCCTAAAAAACGGAGGATAATTATGATTTATCAATTGCTAATATAAGAAACCATATCGACTAGTAATTTGACAACGTTAAAGTACTGGAATATTTTATTTGGTATTTAATACAAAAATAAAAACGACCGTATTTTCACTTTTATTTCTTTTCGTAAAAAACAGTTCACGAAAACGTGAGTCAGTACCGTAACTACCGGGAGGATGAGGGGGAATAGAACCGCCCCCCTCCCCCCAGAACATTAAAAGTAAAAAAGAATTCATAAACATAATCATAGCAAGCCTACTTGGATGAAATGTACTATACTCGATAGTCGAAATTGTGTAAAGTGAGTCAGAGCTATCTAATCAACACTTTGGTTAAAGCGCAGTTGCCATATGTATTCTAGAGAGAAATGCTGTATTTTATAAATACACTTCAAATCCATTGTGTCAATATTTCAGGTACAAAAGATGCAATGTAATTAAGTCAATACCAATTCAATATATTTATTTCAAATTTCAAGCAGACTAATAATAATTAGTTTACTTGAAATGTGAAATAAAGTGTTTATGTATATTTCTTGAACGCAAAGTTTGTTGTGAAAAACTCGCCGATTTGACAATGTTGGAGAGTCGCTTCAATGTTCCGGCTTTGAGAACGAGATAGATAGATCGAGCTACGCGAATGAGACAGTGATAGTAAACAGTTATGTGAGGTGTTTATTCTCTTCATGAGCGTAACATCAGTATTTGTGTTGTGGTTTTGTGTGATAAATCGGTTATTATTGGTATTTATTGTAAAATTTATATCGGTATATTTAGTGACAATAATGGCGGAGTGTAGCGGTGTTGGCGATAAAAAACGGCGTCGTAACAATTTAATTCGGGAAGAAAAAGTCCTCATATTAAATGTGTACGAAGGATTGCGTGCCATGGACAAACAGTTGGGTGTTAGTGACGCTGTGATTAAGTGCAGTTATTTAACTAAAGTTTCTGAGAGTACTATATACATTATTCTAAAGAAATCGCGGGACGGATCTTTGACAAGAGAACGAGGTGAAAACTGTAAACCGGAAAGTAGGAGAAGAAAGAAAATTGTTTTGGACGACCAAACACGGAATGCTATACGTAGGGAAATACATTCTTTTTATTTTAGGAATGAAATCCCCTCGGTAGCTAAATTGAGCAAGGTAATAGAAGCTGATGATACTTTACCAAACATCAGTGATAAAGTTTTGAGACGAACTTTGAAATTAATGAATTTTCGTTACCAAACAAGAAGTAGAAACAGTGCCTTAATTGAACGAAATGACATTGTGGAATGGAGGAGAAATTATTTAAAACAGATACGACAGTTTCGTAACGAAGGACGGCACATATATTATCTTGACGAAACATAGTTAAATGAAGGCCACACTGTGTCAAAAGTGTGGCAAGACATGAATATACGAAGCAATCGACAAGCCTTTATGGAGGGTTTCTCTTCCGGTTTTAAAGCTCCCCCTGGGAAAGGACGTCGACTGATTATTACTCACATTGGCAGCGAGGAAGGATTTGTAGAAGGTGGATTACTAAGTTTTCAGTCCAAAAAAACTGTCGATTACCATGAAGAGATGGATGGTAACCGGTTTGAAACATGGTTTAGATCAATTTTAACAAAGGTAACTCCTGGTTCAGTGATAGTTATGGATAATGCTTCATACCACTCTCGTCGACTGGAGCAAATACCTACTTCAGCTAGCCGCAAGAGGGTTATAATTGATTGGTTAGAGATTAAAAGCATTCCGCACAACGAGGCAATGCTAAAAGTTGAATTATTATCTCTCGTACGGAAACATAAAAGCAGTTATATTAAGTACGTTGTCGATGAAATGGCGAAAGATTTCAACGTCTCAGTTGTTAGACTTCCTCCCTACCACTGTGAGTTAAACCCCATCGAGCTGGTTTGGGCCCAAGTGAAAAATTATGTTGCGAGAAAAAACAGTACATTCAAAATGGCTGACGTTGAGAAACTGTTTGACGAGGCGTTGCATACCGTTACTGCTGAGAGTTGGCGTAAATGTATTCAACACGTATTAAAAGAAGAAATAAAGTTTTGGGATTTAGACATACGTGTAGAAGTAATGACGGAACCACTCATTATCGATATAGGAGGAGAAAGCGATGATTCTGAGGAGTCGTCAGGGAGTGATACCGCTTCCAGTTAGTCAGACATTTTACAAGTGACCTCGCAACATACCTATACTTATTGGTAATTTATTTTGGTCTTGACAAACAACTTTTTTTTAGTTTTAGTAGTAGTAAGTTGGAATTGACTTTTAAACATTTTTTTATTTTGTTTTAACTTACTTATGAACAACTTGTGATAAGTTATTATTTCAAATGTTAAAAATTGAAATTCCAGATAATTCAGTATTCGCACCCTTAAACTATGATACGCTCATGGAGTTCACTTTAAATCGGTAGATAACCGATGACGTCACTTTACAGAATTTCGATTATCGACTTTTTTATATACATCTTATTATAGCTCATCCTTAAAAATGTGTATTATTCTTGGTAACACCCTGTATATACATAATGATACCTACCATAATAATTTCGTATTTCTGTTCTCTCAAATTTGAACGCCAGAGCGTACAAGAACATTTTCTATTTATTTTTTATTTAGGACTATTAAGAACCCTTCAAAAATGATGCGCTCATGAAGTTCGCTTCTGCAACTGATTTTATGGACAGTAAGAGCGATGAGTCACTTTACAGAATTTCGACTATCGAGTATAGAAGCTAGAAACTGTAGGCTACAATTTTATAAGAAAAACTTCAAGTTCAACCCCCCACAGTACTTTATCCTAGTTATGCCACTGACGTGAGATAGAATACGTGATATACGAGTATTTATACCTAAAAAAAACTTTCAAATTACTACGAAACAGTTAATTCATGCTCATTATGTAACTTTATTCCAGATAGAAACAAAGAAGTTGAATTTATGAAACAATTTGACTGTTTTCTAATATGGGATTTTTATTCAACTAGTACCTATAGAATGATTGACATTAAGTGACAGTGCTTGTTGAAATTTTATCATGAGTAAAAAATCAACAATAATGTCAGTTCATCAACTGAAATGAATAATGGTGACTCTTTCCAAAAAAGAAGTAATATTTTTCTCATGTATTCATCGTTAAACTATTTTTTAGTTAATTCGTATCAATGTTTGCTCAGAATTAATATTTTTATTGATTAATATTAGTTATTATTACAAAAATCGTTGATAATCTGAATTCGATTTCTAATACTTTCGGTATTGAAAATAGTATAAAATATAGGAAGTCAATTCATAATAAATAAGAAGATTAAAGAAAGAAACATCTCTTTGTGTAACATATTATTTAAAGACATGATAGGTTGGGGACTTGACTAGTCACGATTTTTTCGTTTTATTTATTAGCCGATCGTTGCATGCTACCGATGCTATCATAGGCCTCTTAAGTAACGAATCAACATTTATGCTCCTTAGTAGAATCATAAGAAATTACAGAATTATTTTGTAGAAGTCTAGATAAATGTTCGCGAACGATATAATGAACTACTAAAAATGTCCTCAATCTCAACATTATATATTATGTAAGCATCCTGAACGTTTTATCATATATAATAAGGACGTTTCTTCAATATAGACAATATATCATTAAAATGTCACAAATCTCAGTATCTTATTTAAGATGAAGATGAATGTGTGCAATTATTACAGAGTTATTAATGATTATCTCGCCATTAAATCTGATTATTTCCAAGGAAACTGAACGTTTCATATTTGAAAGTCTACGTTTAGAGAAGAAAGAAAGATCGAAAGCACAATGTACAGGTTACATACATTGGCTATAATTATTAAATGAATGTCAATTGAGAATGTTCTCAAAGTACATTGACAAGATATTAGAAAATGAACAATTCTTCAATAAAATGTGTAGTTTGAGGGCATAACTTGTAAATATTTTATTTTTCTCAATCCAAAGAAACTTGCAAAGGGTGAGTACATCATTTTGTAGAAGGCTGAATTAAATGTCCCCAATATATACAATATATTATCAAAAATAACCTGAATCTCCACATTATATCAACATTTTAAGCTTCTATGTCTCCAATAAATTGCATATGATTATTCTGTTCTCAAAGTATACATTGCGTTTATAAACATCGGACAATTCTACTATGTATTGTGGAGACATTTGTTATAACGTATAGTATAGGAACATGTTCTCAAAATATACACAGAATCGCAGTGTCCTCAATTTATACGTTAGTTCAAAAATTTCTTTTTTCTTGAAAAGTTTTCTTAGAAAATCATTTTCTCAAGTCATTTCGTAATGCTGGGACATTGGTGCACGATAATCAACGAAAAAAATGCAGTGTCCCAAATTATATGTTGGACATATATATATATATATATATATATATATATATATATATATATATATATATATATTATTATATGAAATTTATGTATTTATCAGTTTATAAATAAATATATTTAAACAATATTTATTTTTGAATTTTTGTCTATTGCATTATTTTTAATTACTTTATGTTTTTTTATTTTTGTCGATGGATTTATATAGTAAATTGGCTAGCTCAGGATATTTTGATTATATTGTTTTACTTTATTGTGTTATTGGAAAACATGAGAACTCTTAACTCCCTTTAGATTCTGGCAGATATTATAATATGCGAAATTTGTATTTACTAAATATTATATTATTTTAACTCCTTTGAAAACGCTTTGAATATCTATGCGGAACATACCTATTCGAACCTCTATGATGATTTTCTGGAACTATTTATGTCAATTGTTAAAATAAAAACAAACATATGAAATGAAATTTAGTTTATATATATACGAACCATCATTGAATTGAAAAACACTATCGGTATGAAGAAAAATCAGTTAAAACAAATTATTACTATAAACTAATATACATGAAATGGTTAGAATTTTTAATACATATAAACAACGAATAGTGAACTTTTGGCCAATTAATAATGTTTGTGAAATTTTTAATGGTATACCATATAAATTGTTTATACACTGACCTGTTTCTATCACTTTAAAGTTTCTGTTGTGCACTCTGCTTCGGATTCATCTCTCTGGAATGAAGCTGGATTCTTGTTGAATATCGTAGGAAAACAAACTTGATAGTTTGTTGTAGGTAAGTCGAGATTTTAGTTTAATTGTTCAGTAAATACAACTTATAATGTTTATTATCTTACTAAATGTCTTTGAAACTAATAATCAATATTCCATTGTGGACTTTTGATAAAATTCAGACATAGCATCCCTTCTCAAAATATGGATTAGTTGCATTTTCCACAAATAATGAATGTTTACAAATATTTTCTTCTAGAAATGTCTCTATTATTATTATTTATCATTTAAATTCAATTTTGCTTTTGATTTCTAAAGATTTCCGCAGAATTTAACAAATTATTAGAAAAATTTTCTTACATGTCCATCTGCTTTTGAACCACCACACCTAATTCATTGTTCCCCAAATCAACAAAACTCTCGTTGCTAGCCTTGTTATTTCCAACAAAAAACTAACAAGTAACTAGATATCATGGTTTAATTTATTTACTGTCTAACATTAATTATAATTATTTTCCTCGTATTTTTATTGTTATTAATTATTTGTGAAAAATTTTAAAATAATTCATTATATCTATTTACATACAATATCATTCCAAAATATGCCTTATTTTTATATCAATAATAATTTTTATCCCACTTTAAATTACAATATCTATGAATTTATAATCATAATCTTCTCAAAATCTTTTATAATGTCTTTCAATTACTCTTTTATATGTAATTCAACAATTATTTTATATAAACTTTGGCTTAACCTTTACTATTGTTATCAATCTTTAAACACTCCTGCTGTTTTGAAAATAATCAATACTTCGAACATAACATATCTCTATGGTTGAAAATATTTCTGCTCTGTTAATTCTGTGTTACATGACATGAAGTTTTTACTGACACTTCTACATAAGAATCAACAAATGATATAACATGTATTCATATTAGTATCAGTTATATACATTGTTTATCATCGTTTAAATAATAATTTTATGTTCTTTTTCAGATTCTTTTGTTATTCTAGATAGAATATACAATTCATTGTCTATGTTGCTGATAACAATTTGGATTTATAATTTACTAAGAAAATGGGTTAAGGTTTTGTGATTCATAACTATTTACAATCTGAACATAAAGGTAACAAATTTTAATCTTGCTAATATATTTCTATATTATAAAGGATAATTAATCTCATAGATGTTCGATTTGATATGATACATATTGTTTAGTCATAATTGTCAATATAAATAGTAATTTTATCTGTCTGAAGAAAGTGATTTCTATTTGTTATTCACCAAAGTTACAAATTTCTCATATTTGTGTATCATTCTCTTGAATATTCATTATGATAAGTTCAAATCCCCTCAAATTTAAATTTAATAAATATTAACATGGTTAATTTTGTTTAAATTTCAATTTCCCAAACAAACTTATCATTCCTTCACTATTTACTATAAAAATATTAGAAACTTCTTAGACTAATTCTTGGTTGTATCCTTATCCTATCTTAATCTACTATTTACAAACAACTTATTTCCTATGATTTTAAATTACTTGTAATATTATCTATTCCTCGTTTTTCAATACATATTCCTTAAGAATAATATTTGTAAATGTGTTCTATGTTAAAGATACCCCTTAATATTTTAGTACCTGGATATATTATTCGATAACTGTTTTTACCGTTTTCTGTATCTATGATATATGGACCTTCGAATGGATATAATAATTTCGCACATTGTTCTTCATCTTTCTTTGGCATTCTTAAAGATTTGACAATCACCATATCTCCTTTATTAAACTGTGTTGTCCTAGGTTTCTTTTTATCTTGTTTTTTAATATACTTCTCCGCATTTCGTATTATTCTCCGATTAACCTTTTCAAGTACACTTATCATAGTTGAATTTCTGTTCAAAATCCAGTGGCGTTCTGGCTGTATTCCTTTCATAATATAAATCAGATTCTCCTCTGTTACACCATGTGGTAATTCATTTATGAATTTTTCTACTCTATCCAAGTATTCATCCCATCTTTTATGGTTCTCTTGACATAACATTCTTAAATATTTAATGATTTCTTTAATATATCGTTCTGCTGGATTAGAACTTGGTTTTCTGATACTTATAAATTGTAATTTTATTTGTTTACTGTCAGTATATTGTTTTAACTTCCTACTCTCAAAATATGTCGCATGATCAAGTATCACTGTTTCTGGTGTTCCAAACTCTTCTATATATTCTTTAAAACAATCAATTACTACTTTCGCATTTGTCTTTCTACATGGAAATATTTTAACATATTTACTATATACATCAACCATTACTAATAAATGTTTATTCCCCATTGTACTTTTAATTAAATTACCAATAAAATCTACTGCCACTATTTGCAATGGTTTACTCGTTATAATAGATTTCGCTGTCATATAATTATGATAATTCTTTTCTTTGCCTATTTGACAAAACTCACAATATTTACATACTTCTTTTACAATACTTAAATCTTTCTTAGCTATATAATTTTCTCTAAATAACATCCACAATTTTCTTATTCCTATATGTCCATTTTCTATATGTAAATGTTTAATAATTTCTTTAGCATAATCTCTTGTTATGATATATACTTCTCTATCCTCAATTTGTTTATACCATACATCTTCTATATTTACTGCTCCTCTGGTATTTATTTTATCTATTTGTCTTTGATCTTCTTTTACTCTTTCTAGAGTAAATATTCCTTCAGTTTGGTGTAATGTATTTACTCCTATTTGAAATCTTCTTGGTTCGCTTCCATTATCGTTAACTCTACTTAAGGCATCCGCTACAATGTTTAATTTTCCTGGTACATATTTTATGTCAAACTCATATTCTTGTAGAAGTAGAATCCATCTATGTATTCGATTGTTTGCATATCTGTTCTTTAATATAGATGTTAGTGCTAGATGATCTGTTTCTAATGTAAATTTAGCTCCTAGTAAGAAAAATCTTAGTTTGCTTACACAAAATACTACACTTGCCATTTCTAACTCAGTTATGGAATATTTTCTTTCCGCTGCTTTTGTTACCCTAGATATAAAACTTATGGGAACTTCCTCTTCATCTTGAATTTGTACCAAAACTCCTGCCAATCTTTCCATAGATGCATCTGTTTTCAAGATGAAAGTTTTATCATATTGTGGGTGATAAACTTTGAGTTTCTTCAGAAATATTTCTTTTAATTCCTGGAAAGCTTTGTCTCGTCTTTCATCCCATTTCCATTTTGTATCCTTCTTTAACAACTCAATTAGTGGAATCTCTCTTCTACTTAAGTCTGGAATTAGCCTCTTAAAATAATTTAAAATCCCCAGAAACCCCCTCAAATTTTTTAGGTTCTTAGGTGTTTGATATTCCAGTATCGCTTTAACTCTTTCTGGATTCATTGATACTCCTGTATCACTTAAAATATATCCCAGATATTCTACCTCCTTTTTATAAAATTGGCATTTATCTAAATTTAATTTCAAACCTGCTTCTTCCAATTCTTTAAGTATAATTTTTAAGTGTTCCTGATGTTTTTCTTCTGTTTCAGAAAATATGAGGATATCGTCGATATAGTGCAACGTGAAATCTTCATACTGGTTCAAGATAGTATGTAAAGTTCGTACCAGCGCAGCACAAGAACTTTGTAGCCCAAATGGTACTACACAAAATTGATAAACAATTCCATCCACCATAAAAGCAGTGTACGGTCTACTTCTTGGATCTAAAGGAATTAACCAGAAGCTGTGTTTGAGATCCAGTTTTGAGAAAATATTAGCTTTTGTAATTCTACCAAAAATACATTCTATATTTAATGGACTTTCATATTGTTTCTTTGTATAGCTGTTAATATTTCTAGCATCCAAACATAACCTAATTTCTCCTGTTTTCTTCTTGACACATGTGATGGCACTGATGTATTGCGAATTTGATCTTTCAATAATTCCATCATTCAGCATCTTTGTAATCTCTTCATATACTTCTGTCTTCAGCCTGTATGGTATTGGATATGTTTTTATTTTGAAATTTTTTATCTCTTCTGTGACTTCTAATTTATGTACATATCTAGATGCTACACGTACTTCCTCGTTAAATAATCGTTTATGATGTTGTAGAAGCTCATACACCCTATCTTGATATTCTCTGTTACATAACTCTTCTAAAACTTTTATCTCTTCACCAATTTGGTTTATTTCCTTTATGTTCGAATTTTGTATATCATTATTAGAAAATTGTTTTATAAAATGTATAATTGAATTTTGATATCTAATACATCCCTGATTATAATCTATAATTATCCTATGTCTATTTAATTCATCATTTCCTAATATTATATCATATCTTAAATTTTTAACTATCAATAATTGTACTGGAATATGTTCTGAATTTATTTTTAAATTAACTATAATGGTTTGATTTGTTTCATAAAGTTTTCTATCATTCGCCCCTACTAATGATATTTTGTTAGTATTAATCAACGTAATATCATCTTGTTTCACATTTTCTATTACATTCTGATTTATTATAGAAACTTCCGATCCTGTATCTAATAAAATTTTACATTTCACATCAAATAAATACCCTTCTATGAAAATTAATTTTATGTTTTCAGTACATTGTGAACTTTCATCTATAAATTCTCTTGGATGTTGATAATGAGAAGAATAGATAATATTACGAATGTAAGGACGATTTACGCAAAATTTCTTACCAAGCTTTGCTCTTGGTTTGGATCATTACTTGATCCTTCCTGTTCTTGTGTTATATGATTCACCTGTCTTCTCTCTTCCTCTCTATTATTTTCTTGTTCATAATTCCTTTCTGGGTTCCTTTGATTATAGTTTCTTCTTTCACTATAATTGTTTATTCCTTCCCCTCTATTCTGTTGCCAATTTCCATTCCTGTTTCCATTATAATTTCTTCTTTCGAAATTTGCCTGATTTCCTCTATTTTCATACTGCCTACCATTGTTTCTGTCTCCATTTCCATAATATCTATCTCCATTTCCTGTATTTCTTCTGTTTTCAAAATTCCTGTTTCCATAATTTCTATATTCATTTCTGTTATTATTGTCCCTTCTGATAAATCCATTTCCATTCTCTCTTGTTCGATCATTTCTTATCTCCTCATTCCTATTCTGGTATCGATTTATTCCATTTGTGTTCACAATACTCCTCTCCACTCTCTGTAGGTACCATGACAAACTATCCATCGTCTTGATATTATGAAGTGCAATAGTCTCCGATACTTCTGCATTAAATTGTCTGCCTACATATAATACCAGTTCCTCCTCTTTCATCACCGGTTCTAGATACTGTGCCATATTATACAACTGCATCGCATATGAATTCAAATTTTTACCTTTATTATAGTCGAATTTACCAAAGTATAATTTTTCCCTAAAATTTGCTTGCCGTAATTCCCCCCAAAAATAGTTTAAGAACTGATTTTCAAATTCTTCCATATTTCTGATCTGCTCTTCTTTATTGCAGAACCAGAGTAATGCGTGACCTGACAACATACCTCTTATCGCTATTTTCTTCTCCATCAAATCCTTTATTCCCCTCAATTTACTTTTTATAATTTTAATAAAAACTTTTGGGTGTATTAAATTAATGTTCCCATCGAATTTCACACCTACATCCATATTCCCATTGTATATGATTCCTCCTCCATTTCTTCTCACAGTATCCTCCATTTCTTCTACCGTTTCTTGTAGTTTCCTATTCATCTCTTCTAATTCCCTATTAAATGATCTACCCATGACTTCCGACCTTTTTTCATATGTTCCTGTTTGTTCTTCCAGTCTCACATTTAAATCTTGAAATTTTTTATCCACCTTCTGTATTACTTCTTCATTAGTTTGTCCTTGTACTTTTATATGTTCCATTTCTCTAATTATATTTTCATTTTGTTTGTTGATTTCCATTACAATAGTTCCTGTTAGATTTTCTTCTAAACATCTACCCCATTCTTGAATTTCTTGATCAACATGTTTTTCTATCTCTTCCCGGATTTTGATTCCATTGTCTTGAATCTCTGTTCTTAAATTTTTATTTTGTTCCTCAATATTTTGTTGCACCTTATCCATTCTTCTTTGAAATACTTCGTTTTCTTCCCTGATTTTCTGGATTTCTTTAATACTTTCAGATTTCACATCATCAATTTTCTTTTCCAATTTGTCTATGTTCCCACTCATCTGGTCCATTTTTCCATCTATCCTGTTGATATCTCCTCTCATTGTATCTATGTTTCCATTTATTCTCTCCTCCATTCTGATAAATAATTGTTGCATCCTGTCCATCATCTGATCATCTCTATTTGTACTTGTTCTTCCTTGTTTTTCCCTGCTCTCTTGTATCCTCTCTTCTTGTTCTTGTGCTTCCTCATCTCCTGTTGAGTCTTCCTCTGGTACATTTTCTCCAGATTGTCCCTGTTCTAAGTAATGTACTTGGAAATCCCCTCTACCATGTCTTCTTTCCTCTCGTTCCTCTTCCGATCCACTATCCGTACCTACCTGTTTTCCGTCTCTTAACATCATTTTCTTTTCCATCTTATATTTATAATATAGTCAATAAAATTTCTAATATTTGTATACTTTTAATTATTCCCTTAACAAAAAACAACCTACCAAATATTTTAAAATCGCCCCACGTTCTTGGGTGCCATTTATTATATGAAATTTATGTATTTATCAGTTTATAAATAAATATATTTAAACAATATTTATTTTTGAATTTTTGTCTATTGCATTATTTTTAATTACTTTATGTTTTTTATTTTTGTCGATGGATTTATATAGTAAATTGGCTAGCTCAGGATATTTTGATTATATTGTTTTACTTTATTGTGTTATTGGAAAACATGAGAACTCTTAACTCCCTTTAGATTCTGGCAGATATTATAATATGCGAAATTTGTATTTACTAAATATTATATTATTTTAACTCCTTTGAAAACGCTTTGAATATCTATGCGGAACATACCTATTCGAACCTCTATGATGATTTTCTGGAACTATTTATGTCAATTGTTAAAATAAAAACAAACATATGAAATGAAATTTAGTTTATATATATACGAACCATCATTGAATTGAAAAACACTATCGGTATGAAGAAAAATCAGTTAAAACAAATTATTACTATAAACTAATATACATGAAATGGTTAGAATTTTTAATACATATAAACAACGAATAGTGAACTTTTGGCCAATTAATAATGTTTGTGAAATTTTTAATGGTATACCATATAAATTGTTTATACACTGACCTGTTTCTATCACTTTAAAGTTTCTGTTGTGCACTCTGCTTCGGATTCATCTCTCTGGAATGAAGCTGGATTCTTGTTGAATATCGTAGGAAAACAAACTTGATAGTTTGTTGTAGGTAAGTCGAGATTTTAGTTTAATTGTTCAGTAAATACAACTTATAATGTTTATTATCTTACTAAATGTCTTTGAAACTAATAATCAATATTCCATTGTGGACTTTTGATAAAATTCAGACATAGCATCCCTTCTCAAAATATGGATTAGTTGCATTTTCCACAAATAATGAATGTTTACAAATATTTTCTTCTAGAAATGTCTCTATTATTATTATTTATCATTTAAATTCAATTTTGCTTTTGATTTCTAAAGAATTCCGCAGAATTTAACAAATTATTAGAAAAATTTTCTTACATGTCCATCTGCTTTTGAACCACCACACCTAATTCATTGTTCCCCAAATCAACAAAACTCTCGTTGCTAGCCTTGTTATTTCCAACAAAAAACTAACAAGTAACTAGATATCATGGTTCAATTTATTTACTGTCTAACATTAATTATAATTATTTTCCTCGTATTTTTATTGTTATTAATTATTTGTGAAAAATTTTAAAATAATTCATTATATCTATTTACATACAATATCATTCCAAAATATGCCTTATTTTTATATCAATAATAATTTTTATCCCACTTTAAATTACAATATCTATGAATTTATAATCATAATCTTCTTAAAATCTTTTATAATGTCTTTCAATTACTCTTTTATATGTAATTCAACAATTATTTTATATAAACTTTGGCTTAACCTTTACTATTGTTATCAATCTTTAAACACTCCTGCTGTTTTGAAAATAATCAATACTTCGAACATAACATATCTCTATGGTTGAAAATATTTCTGCTCTGTTAATTCTGTGTTACATGACATGAAGTTTTTACTGACACTTCTACATAAGAATCAACAAATGATATAACATGTATTCATATTAGTATCAGTTATATATATTGTTTATCATCGTTTAAATAATAATTTTATGTTCTTTTTCAGATTCTTTTGTTATTCTAGATAGAATATACAATTCATTGTCTATGTTGCTGATAACAATTTGGATTTATAATTTACTAAGAAAATGGGTTAAGGTTTTGTGATTCATAACTATTTACAATCTGAAAATAAAGGTAACAAATTTTAATCTTGCTAATATATTTCTATATTATAAAGGATAATTAATCTCATAGATGTTCGATTTGATATGATACATATTGTTTAGTTATAATTGTCAATATAAATAGTAATTTTATCTGTCTGAAGAAAGTGATTTCTATTTGTTATTCAACAAAGTTACAAATTTCTCATATTTGTGTATCATTCTCTTGAATATTCATTATGATAAGTTCAATATATATGTAAATATATATATATATATATATATATATATATATATATATATATATATATTATAACGTATAGATAAGTATAAATAAAATATATAAGAGAAAATATACGATGCTCAGATGATTAAAAATCTTACTCTCACATGTACATAATTAGATATAAGAAAAACTGTTTAATATACAATATCAAGGCAAGGGAATTTAGCGATAAAGTAATCAGGTCATGGTAGAATGCGATATTTATACATTTGTTAACAGGAAATATTGATAATCCACAAAAAAGACTTACCTTGTATTCATCATAGTTAGAAATCATTTATGTAGTTCTGTACATAGTAAATATCAACATATAATTATAAACGTCTCAAATAAAGGACTCGTGCTATGCATATTCAGTAAGATTATTTGAACAATTAGTAACAGCTGTTTTAAAATTAACAGATTATTTCATAATCATTCAACATCTACGAAATTGTTTGGTTATATTTCATTTTGACGTGGACGTCAGAAATCGCAATTTAGATAAATTACACGAGAGTTTAAAAAAGAAGCAGAACCATAGAATTCAACTTTATTGCGTCAGAAAATATATGAATTTTTGTTGTCATATAATTAATGATATTATTATTTAGGGATGAAAATAAAAATAATAAGGAAACGTTTAAGTAAATGAATTATAAATGAAGTATAAAGAATATTCAAAAATTGATATGGACATAACTTAAATTGAATTCATGTTGTAGTTTTATAAATATAAGTAGTTTTAGATAAAATGTTTATATTGAATATATAAACAATTAAGACCATTTATAGGATTATAAAAATACTCAAATAATATTTATAAATAATAAAGCTTACGATGGATAGGAAATATCATTAAAAGAATGTAGAAATAGACACTAAATAAAATTAAAAACTTAAGAATTCAATAGTAAATAGGAAATCAGCATACACATGAATTTATATAGCAACCAGAAAAAAGACAAAAGGAAGTTGTTGATTGAGGAAGCGTTAGTAGATGTTTTGGTGATTAACGAGAGAGGATATATTACTATAATTATAACAAAATTTAGATGAAATTAGCAAAATTATGTTTTAAAAACTCCTAAAACAGAAATGGAAGTAGCAAATGAAGTTCTAACTATCCAGTGAATAGTAAGAAATTACATATAAACTACAGAATGAGATATATAATAAGTTATTATAAAAGAACAGAAACTGGATACAATATCCAAATCAAATATTAAGTTAACTTGGAACTAAACTTAATTAAAAAGTTGCTAGAAGAATTATTGAGATTGCAAGAAATCTAATTATGAGAAAATAATCAAATATGTAGTATACATCAAGAATTGGCTCCTAGAAGAGAAACAGCGTCGCCTGGACGGAAAATCTGCAAGGCAGGTTTTTTTTGAAGACAGCATTTCAAGAAGGAAACTAGTGGGGTTTTAAAAGATTAGTGTGGTTTTTTCGTATTGTTGGTACCAACTTTAACATTACATTTATTATCATAGATTAGTATCTGTGATATATTATGAAAAGTATTAAGAAACATCTAAACTAATTTAAAGCTTAAAATACAGATCTGATAAAAAGTAAATCAAACTATAGTACTTACCTTGGTTTTTTCGAATGAAGTTTTTCATTTCTTTTCCCAATTGTATATTTGTATATAAGCATTTCATTAATTAATTATTCTGTTCAATGTCATACACATATTTTCTGATCAATACTATTTATTATGTTATTAAAGCTGTTCACTAAAAGAATGTTTTTACTTACTTCTTTTTCAACTGATATGCATAACATCTGTTCTCACAGTGAGATGCAAGGTAGACTATCTTATTGAGAATTTTATCCATAAGCGCATCAGATAAAGACTCCAGGTAAAATATCGAAGGTCACTATTATATATAAAAAAAACCCATAGATAAAATATATGAGATAAGAGTTAAAATTTCTGCCAGAATCCAAAGGGTGTACACAGTACCTCATGCTCACCGAAGAAATACAATTACAAAAATAAAACAATATCATTATAATAAATTTTTCTATGCATTAATAATAACATAAATACTAATAACCTATATGTATATAGAAATATTCTTCGAGACACTTTTAACTTTTTAAAAAAATATTTATTTGAATTTTATTTACAAACAACTTAGAAATACAAAAGTAACTTGACAAAAATAATAACTGTTAATAATAATGAAATGAATAATTGAACTAGATTAAAATAATTGAATGAATGAGTTTTCGTAGTCATCAACCGATATTTAATACATCGGTGTTATGAAATTGATGATCGCGTTGCTTGGTTGGAGTTCGCTGACCATGGGACAGGGTCGGAGTCCATTCACATTTCTCCTCCCTCCTTTGGTCCAGACTTCGTCCTCGAAGTCTCTGAGAACAGCTCTTGAAGAATCTGGATTTGAGTTGGTTGTAGCTTGGGCCCATATAAGAATTTGGAGATTCTCTTCCTTTTCTTCACAGCAACTGTTATAAAGATGCCTAAAACAGTTGAAATTATTATAAGGGAAACAATGCTAAGCCCTGCGGAAAATTGTGGCAGAAGATGTATCGGTTCGATAGGTTGAAGTTGACCGTGCGTCTCTGGAATCTGGAGTTTTTCTATCTTGATTTCGTGCTTCGGGTACAGTTTGATTGGGACTACTTGCGGCACTGGGAGTTCTTGGACAGTTTTTCTGTTGTACTGTATTCCTTCTATGACAATCGGCTCATTTGTCATTAAGATGCTACTTCTGCTAATTTCTTCATTTTGAATTTTTATTGGGTGGACTATTCCCAATAAAATTACTTTCCTGGTTTCTTGACAAAAATTCTCCGTTGAGATTGATTTGGTACAATTTTCTACATTTGGAATTTGACACTGAGATTTTACAGGTTTTGTGCAGATAATTTGTTCGGCTAGGTTGGTGCAGGCTTCATACCATTTACCATTTGCGAAGTAATGCGCAGGTGGCAGAATCATTATGTAATCATTATTAGGAATAGGGTAGATTCTAAATGTGGGATAAGCCTCTGGATAAAGGATAGGGATTTTTAATATTATGAGCATTGTCTTGGTGGTAACACAAACTAAAGATTTTGATGATTCAATGAGTTGGTAAGGATGTTCGTCACTGACTAAAAGGGCGTTTCGAGAATATATTTCTAACAATGTTTGTTTTAATGTTTCCAGTTCGTCTAAAGTAAAGAGCTCAATATTTGAAAGATTTAGTTGGGATAAGGTTATGGTTCTAATTAGTTTTAAAAGGAATTCATTTACAATTTGGAGATTGAGAATTTCGTTATGAAGAGCAACGTATCCATTAAAATCGGATGATAATTCATTTACTGCAGCAATAATTACGTTACTATTATTGTTTATTAAATTTAAAAAGTTATTAAATCTCGTATCAATAGAATGACCAAAAGAGATTTCATTGTTAAGTTTAGTTATAATTTCATTTTCTTTGAGTTCTATTGCAGTAATGTGTGATTTTAATAATTCTAAGTCGTAATCGTCGGGATTTCCAGTTATGTACTTAATTGTTGTACCTAGAAAGTTAAACAATCCTCTTTTATGCTTACGAGTTATTTTATGAAGATTGTCTTTTGCTTCATTTAGGAGGTGATTGTATTGAAATTTCAAAGAAGCTAAGGGTCCGTTTTCTAAGGGTGAATCGAAAAGGTCATTGGGGTTTATTTCTAAAGTGTTAGCTAATTTCTCTAAATTAATATGTAAAATATGTCTATGATAATGGTTAATTTCATTCGATTTGCCAAGTTCTCCTGCATAATAACCGTTATTGGGGATTGCCTGTATCTTGATAAGATGTCCCAGGGATAGGGTCGTCCTGCAAAGAAGGTATTTCTAAAATATCCCTTTTTTTACTTTACGAAATCTTTTAGCAAATTTAAAGTGTGTACTTGTTGTGTTTTGTTTATTCGTCTTACCGATAATTTTTGTTTTTTCGGATGTAGTCTAGAATAAGGGGAGCTCAATTTAGGTCGATGTTTTTTTCTGGTTACGTAGAGAGAGGAAGAGGGATCGATTACAGGGATTGATTCGGCTTTTTCATTTTGTTTATCTGAAATCTTCTGACGTTTTTCTTTTTGTTTATTATATAGGTCAGTTAAAAAGGGTTGCAGTTCGTCTTTATGTCTTTGATTGTATGTTTCGTATAATGGGAGATCAAAATCAAAATGTATTTCTTCGGCATAAGGGCCGTAGAGAATTGAAAAAGGTGAGAAGTTAGTAGCACTATGAATGGACTGATTATAAATTAAAATGGCATGTGTGAAGGTATCGTCTAAGGGGTCTTCTGGATTTTGTTATCGTAATGTTCTAAGTTTTTCTATTAGGGTAGAATGGAACCGTTCAACAGGTGAATCAGAAGATGAGTTATTGACTGATGTGAAATGAATTTCAATTTTATGAAGTTTCATAAATTCTTTAATTACAGCAGAATTAAATTCAGTTCCATTGTCACAAACAATTTTTTTCGGATAATTATGATGAGAGAAATAGTGTCTTAATTTGCTTAGGATTGAAACAGAAGTTTTATCAGAAATTTTATAGCATTGGGCATATTTGCTGAATGAGTCGACAATTGTTAAGTAGTAATTTTTGTTACAGTGGAACAGATCAATATGGATTATATCAAAAGGTTTTTGTCCTAATAATGGACCTAATTGAGGTAATTTATACGGGTGCCGTTCATATTTATTTTTTAAACAAATTTCACATTGGTTAATGAAATTTGAAATTGTAGTTTGCATGGAGGGCCAATAAAATTGATTTTTCAAGTGTTTATAGGTTTCAACTATGCCGTTATGATTTTCGTTATGATACTGTTTTACACACTCTATTTGTCTTTGTTCTTCTTCTATGTCCTGTAGTAATTTATTCCAAAAAACGGCCTTAACTGTCGTGTCAAAAGTTTTCTTAAAGTATTCACAAATAAAAGGTCGAAATTCATGTGGTACGTGTAATGCAAATTTTTCATTAGGTCTAAATATGTTTTTAATAGCATCAGATATTTCCATTCTCCAATCATCAGTGACAGTTACGGTATGTCTATGTTTATTAAAACATTTTTTATAAATAATGTCATATTCGCTGGAGTTAGGAACAATAAGAATTTGATTGGTAACAGAATTGATAGGATCTTCAGATATAGGGATTCCGGAAATCGGATTTTCGATTGCAGTGTGATTAGTATCATCGCTAAGAGACAGGTTTTTCTCGAAATCTTCAAGAAATTCGTCTAATTCAAAATTGTCTGGAGGTTCAACACATATAGAAGAAGATGAAAGTACATTGACCTGTACTCTAGAAAGACAGTCGGCAACTTGATTTTCTTTGCCTCTTCGGTATTTTACGTCAAAATTATAGTCTTCAAGTTTCAGTCGCCATCGGGCTAATCGGGATGTGGGGTCTTTAATTTTGCAAATCCATACAAGGGGATTGTGGTCACTTTCGACTGTGAATTTTTGACCATACAAGTACGGACGGAAATGTTTACAGGAATCTAATATTGCCAAAAGTTCTCTTTCGATAGTTGAATAATTTTGTTCGGCTGAGTTTAAAGTTCGGGAGTAGTAAGAGATTGGATGATTATTTTGTGATAATACAGAGCCTATGGCTATATTGGAAGCGTCAGTTGTCAAAACAAAAGGTTTTGAAAAGTCGGGATATTGGAGAACAGGGGCATTGCATAAGAGTTGTTTGCACTTCTCAAATCACTCTTTATAATTGTCGTTTGTGGGGTCTATGACAGCTCCTTTGCGGGTAGATCGAGAAAAGGGGGATGTTATTCTTGCAAAATTTGGAATAAACCTTCTATAATATCCAATAAGTCCTAAGAAGGATCTCACTTCTTTGACCGTTTTTGGTATTGGAAAATTCTTAATAGCCTCTATTTTGCTAGGATTGGGCTTAATGCCTTCGGGAGTTACGATATGACCAAGAAAAGCGACTTCTTTTGTCAGAAATTCAGATTTGTCTAATTGGATTCTTAAGTTAGCTTTCCGAAATGTTTCAAAAATTGCGGCAATGTGAACTAAATGATCTTGAAGAGACTTAGAAAAAATAATGACATCGTCCATATAGACGAAACAACATTTGTGGATAAAGGGTCTAAGGATATTATCAATTAATTTTTCGAGAGTAGAGGGTCCATTTTTAAGACCAAATGGCATTCGCAGAAACTCATAGTGGCCGTGGGGTACGGAAAAAGCTGTTTTCTCAATTGAATTTGGATGAACTTCAATTTGATGGAAACCTTGAGCTAGATCAAGAGTAATAAAATACATGGCTTTTCCTAGGTTATCTAGTATGTCTTCGATATTTGGGAGGTTATATTTATCTTCGACAGTGTTCTCATTTAATTTACGATAATCAATAACCATACGGAATTTTTTCTTGCCAGAAGCGTCTGGTTTTTTCGATACAACCCACGCAGGACCAGAATAGGGAGATATTGAGGGCCTAATAATTTTTTTATCGAGTAATTGATTAACCTGTCTAGTAATTTCCTCCTGCATCGCTTTCGGATGTCGGAAACCTTTAACGTAAATAGGATTTTCATCTTTTGTTCGTATTTCGTGTTTAATGGCAGAAGTAAAAGTTAAGTCAGAGTTATCGTCATAGAAAATATCTTTGTATTTATTACAGAGTTTTAAAATTTTTTCTCTTTCTTCATGGTTTAGGTGTTGAGTGCGGATTATCGATGGGTCAAAATTACTTGGACCATTAGATATTCCGTATTTATTTAAATTTTCGACATGAATTGGTTCTAATGACAAAGGACTTGGTAAACAAATATCATTAATGTAACCGTTTTTGGCAGTATGAATTGATTCAGGAATTTTAATATTATTTATTGTAATTTCGGGAAGGATGATGTCGCCGTTGAGAATGTCAACAGGAATTTTATTGTATAAGGTATCAAAAGGAATAGTAATATTAAGACGTTTTAATGTTAGTAATTTATTTTGGTAATCTATTAAAGCATGTAAACGTCATAATTCCCTAATAATATGTCAAAGTCTTTACTCCAGTCGGCAATTCTAGCGTCAATAGGTTCTAAAATTTTAAATTCTTTAAGTAATGGTGTTTTGATATTCGAGTTATATTTTCGTGTAATTTTCATGGACGTCAGAGTAAATGGTTTATTATAAACATGATTTGAGTTGAAGAATGTGGAAGCTTTAGGAGAAATGATAGTATCTGATCCTCCTGTATCTATTAAAACTTTTAGTTTAGAAGCTGGCATAATGAAGTATGGTAGTTGCGGATCGTTGCGAATATTATTAAGGTTTATTGAAATGGCATTTCGTAAGTGGCCTCTTGAAAATTTTCGTCTTGACCGTCTGCGTTAGTTTCAAAATTTTCGTTAGTATCGTCAATGTTAAAGATATCATGAGAATTTTCGAAATTTTCATTTTGGTCGGTATTTACATTAAAATTCAAAGTTATTCTCGTCGAAGTGCTCATAGGTTGGTTTCTGGTAGAAATTGTTTGTACACCACTCATTGGTCTTGGAATATTTTGTGGAGTTTGATAATTTCTTTGGAATTGCGGTGTATGAAGATTTGAGTTATTTCCGAAAGAATAAGACGGTTTATTAAATGATTGATTATTTCCAGGAGTGTTATTAGACTGGGTTCTGTTAAAATTATGACTATTTCTAGGAGGGTTATTATTATGAAATCTATTTATTGGAGAAATCGCGGAATTCGGATGGAAGATTGATTGGATTTATTATAATTGGGATTGAAAGAATTTTGTTTGGGTTTATGAAGAGAAGGTGACTTTTTATTTTGTTGGCTCCTTAAGAAGTTCATATATAATTGTTGATTCTTATGATTATCGTAAGAGATACATTTTTGAAGAGCTTCGTCAAGAGAATTTATTTGGAAATGTGATAAATATTCACAATAGGGTTCGTTAATACCAGTGCAAAAAGTTTTTAAAGCAATATTTTTTAAGTACGGGGTTTTGAAATTTACAGTTTCCACATTATCATTTAAAACTATATGTTGAAGCAAATCATTAAGATTATTTGAAATTCTTTGATGTTATTGATCATACGTTTCGTTATCGTACTGTACTGTAGTAGATAGTTGTGTTGACAAAATATCTTCGGAGCGTCGATCTCCGTATTTAGCTAGTAAAGATGGACGTACATCTGTCCAAAGCGTTAAATTTGAGTAATTTAAAAAATCCCTAGGTTCACCTTTTATACGAGAAATAATGTTTGCGTTTAATATAAACTCTTGAGGTTGAGTAAGATTTTGTGTTCTAAGAAACGTAATTAAGTTATCTACTGATTTTATAAAAGTCGAGAGATTATCTCCTGTATTAAATTCAGGAAGGGTGGCACAAAGACTAGAAATATCGTTATTTTGTAGAGACATATTTAAGCTATTAATGTTTCGAGTTTCTGAAATTTGATTTTTAGAAGATCGAGAACTATTAGCCGTATTAGAACTATCTAATGGATTTATTGAAAGATTTGACAGCATTAAATGTAAGTTACTTTCAGAAATATCACTAAAAGTGCTCATAAAGGAGAAAAGGAACGTTGTACTTACAAGAGGATGATCACTGGAGATGTCTTCTGCATACTACGTGGTTTTCACCTCGGTTCGTTGGATTTTCTCGTCTAACAACTAAAGTTGACCAGGAAACTTGGGTTTCTGTACGAAGTCAATCCTGTTCGCAGCGCCAGAAATATTCTTCGAGACACTTTTAACTTTTTAAAAAAATATTTATTTGAATTTTATTTACAAACAACTTAGAAATACAAAAGTAACTTGACAAAAATAATAACTGTTAATAATAATGAAATGAATAATTGAACTAGATTAAAATAATTGAATGAATGAATTTTCGTAGTCATCAACCGATATTTAATACATCGGTGTTATGAAATTGATGATCACGTTGCTTGGTTGGAGTTCGCTGACCATGGGACAGGGTCGGAGTCCATTCACATTTCTATATACATATATAAATTATAAATATGACATCCTAACGTACTGAATATATATATATATATATATATATATATATATATAGGTAAAAGGTGATGATTTTCGGGTATGCGGTCAGTATAAGAAATAAAACTCTATATTCTCATGCTCAATATTTCGCTATTGTTCAATAGCATCATCAGGAGACACAACAATAAATAAAATATAAATAAATTGACAAAGATAGGAACACAAATACTTACAGATGTTAAGAGTCAGTAAGAGTTGATGTACACCACATTAAGGTACTAACTAGACTAATTGCTAATGATTAATTTGTAAAAATGGTTGTGGTGTGAATTGATAAAAACAAGAAACAATTTGAGTTAAAAACAAAACAATGAAATAAATAATCTGAAACGTATGAATAACTGGGGTGACAAAACAACAATATTAAAATGAATTTAACAAGTGACAATAAATATCACTAAGTTATAATTCCAATTTTCCCAAGTTGTATTGTTTACCGAAAATACATGAATTGGAGATACCCCTTCGCCCGATAGTTAGTTCCATCAATTCTACTACTTACAAGCTATCAAAATTTTTATCTGATATTCTACAAAATGCGTTTCAGGATCACACAAATTATAATATTAACGACACTTTCTCTTTTGTCAATGCTATCAGAGGCTGTAGATTACCACAGGATTGCATACTTATTTCATTAGATGTAGTATCTTTATTTACCAACATCCCATTAAACTTATTTACCAATATTATTGATGAAAAATGGTTTCTGTTGGAACCCTTCACTACATTATCCAAGGATAGTTTTTTATCATTGGTTACATTTTTTCAGTTTCAACAACGTATTTTATCGCCAAATTTTTGGCACACCGATGGGATCCCCCATCAGTCCTGTTCTAGCCACTCTTGTCCTTGACGAGCTACTTGACAATGTAATCCCTAAATTGCCCTTCAAATTACCTTTTTTGTATAAATATGTCGATGACATAATTTGTGCTGTTCCGTTTGATAAGACTGATTTTACACTTAATGTTTTCAATTCATTTGATAATCATTTTCAATTCACTATGGAACTGGAGAGTGGGGCCAGCTTACCATTCTTGGACACTAGAGTAATGAGATCCGACAATAACATTATCTTGTTAGATTGGTATGAAAAGCCAACATCATCTGGAAGGTTTTTATATTTCTACTCTGATCATCCTAAGAGTCAGAAGTACAACTTAGTATTAACAATGAAAAATAGAATTCTACACGTCAGTGATGAAAAATTTGTTAATAAGAACTTAAGATCGTTATTTGATATTTTCGTTAACAACGGTTATCCTAAACACATTTAAAAAAAATTAATTTATAACACAGACTTTTACGATGGTCAGGTTGACAATTTCAATCAACAGGCTACTCTGTACAAAAGACTTCCTTACATCAATAATTTAACTCAATTGATTTTACCACGGTTCAAACAGTTCACCAATTGCAGAGTTGCCAAATACAATTTGACAACTATTTCTCTCCTTTTTTCGAAAGTTAAAGATAAAACACCTTTAATATTACAAACCAACGTGATTTACAAAATAAATTGCTCGCAGTGTCCGGAATGCTACGTTGGTCAAACTTCTCAATGGTTAAAAACCCGTATTACCCAACATAGAAGTGATTGTCGAGTAGGCAAGAATAACTGTGTAGTGGTGGATCATTTTATAAAGACGGGCCATACGTTCAATTATGACGATACAGAGATTCTTCAGAAAGTCGACCAATACAGGAATCGTTTATTTTTTGAAATGTATCACATCAACAAACAAAAAGATGCTATCAACCTCAAATCTGACATAAATAAACTTAGTGATATTTATTGTCACTTGTTAAATTCATTTTAATATTGTTGTTTTGTCACCCCAGTTATTCATACGTTTCAGATTATTTATTGTATTGTTTTGGTTCCAACTCAAATTGTTTCTTGTATTTATCAATTCACACCACAACCATTTTTACAAATTAATCATTAACAATTAGTCTAGTTAGTACCTTAATGTGGTGTACATCAACTCTTACTGACTCTTAACATCTGTAAGTATTTGTGTTCCTATCTTTGTCATTTTATTTATATTTTAATTATTGTAGTGTCTCCTGATGATGCTATTGAACAATAGCGAAATATTGAGCATGAGAATATAGAGTTTATTTCTTATACTGACCGCATACCCGACAATCATCACCTTTAACTTATATAAATAGTACGGTCGATAATTACCACAGAATAATCATCTGTTTTGATTTTCTGATTTAAAAATATATATATATATATATATATATATATATATATATATAAAACTCAGAAATATTGGGGAATGCAGTATCAGGGAAAGATTGAACTCTATCAGTTCCAATCCAAGTTTTCGAAAACGTTTGTTTTCATCATCAGGGACGCTATCCATCAATAAAGAGATAATATTCTACTTACATCCAATGCGAAATTATTTTCCTTTATGCATGAGATTGAAGAACTCATCACATGGTGCTAGTCAGGAGAAAGCGATATTCAAAAATAGCAACAATATCAACAACATTAAGGCTGTTACAAGTTAACAATAATAATAAAAACTCGACATCTACACGAGATTCATGTCGTAAAATTAATAAAATAATCAATTCACACAACCACAAGATGAAAACGACGCTACTAGGTTCGAGATAGACATATTGCTCCTAAAACGGAAATGATAATGGACAATAGACGTCCACTGATACCAACTCTTGTCGTTAGTGGTCAACTTGAATTTACGAAGCGTGAGAGCAGCGCACTAGTTCTATTTACCAACGCCAATGGAACTAGGAATGTCAAGGTTTCATGGCTTATTAGTTAGGACAGTTCCACTATTTTCAAAGTGTTCTTTTTGGAATGTCTTACCAAAATACTTTATTATTTGGGATGAGAGCAAAGCGGTTTTACTTTAGACATGTAACTATTTCGAATCAATTGGAACCTGTAATAATTATACCTAGGTAAACCATATTTGATCAATAACCTGTCAAATATTTTTCAACCCTGTCTGTTTAAAATCGATATCTTGTTGTTTTCAATTAGTATTTCTGTTGCGTATAAAGGTATTGTAGTTGAAATTTCATAACAGAGATACTAAAACATGTATTCGAAGTTGGTCTGTTTATTTTACTTTCTCTTACTAGATTAGGGTTTGTGTATTTATAGGCCTGGCATAGAATTGAAATGTAGCTTGCGCCCATTTGACATCTTTATTATAGTGTGGATTCTCAGGAACTTTTGATCCGATTCACGACCGTCTCCATATGAGCGAAACCGAAGGCCATAAATGATGAAGACCTGAGACAACCGAAGAAACTCACCAACTGTTAGTGTTTTTAAGTAAATTGGTAGGTTACAACTTGAAACCAGCAAAAAAATTTTCGTTTAATTGTTTCTTTGGTTGTTGTCCTTTCTGATACAATGAAAATAAACAGTTTAAGTGAATATATAAAGAAACATGTTTTATTTGGTTTAGGCATCACTTGATGGTCCAGTAGCTGATTGTTCGAGAGAATGCTAAAGGGTCAAAGATCGCAAAAGTATGATCCCAGACTCCGTTCTTTTGCACTGACCTCAGCATTTTATTCACCTCGAGCTTATACTTTCGTTAGGTCAACATCTAATAGATCTTCGCCGCACCTAAGGACGATTTCCAAGTGGTATACATCTGTTAATGGAACGCCTGGTTTTAGTTAAAAAGCCTTGGTTGCCTTAAATCTTAAAATCAAGGAAGCGGACAAAAAGTTATCATGCAATCTGGTGATGTATGAGATGGCAATAAGGAAAAAATAGAATGGAATGGTAGCCGATTCACGGGATATGTAGGAGGTCAAATAGATTCTGATGAACTACCTGAGGCAAGAGAAGCCTTAGTATTTATGCTTATTTGCCTCAATGGACATTGGAAACTTCCCGTGGGTTACTTCCTTAACAATGGAACAACAGCAACAGAAAAGGCTTCTTTAGTAAAAAAATGCTTGGAATTTGTACACGAATAAGGCGTTAACGTTACTTCGCTAACATTTGACGGAGCATCATCCAACTTGGAGCAGATTTTAGTGAAATTTCCAATTTAAAATCAAGCTTCAATCACCCTATTACTGGAAGTGAAGTTTATATATTTTATGATCCATGTCATATGATAAAGTTGGTCAGAAACTGTTTCTTGCATGAAAATCTTAAACAACTCCAAAAATGAAGAAATAAAATGGGATTATGTATTGAAACTTGTCGAAAAACATGATTATGAGGGGCTACATACTGCATTAAAAGTTAGATTAAGGCACTTGCAATGGACTCGGGAAAAGATGCGAGTAAGACTTGCCACACAGACTTTAAGCAGAAGTGTTGCAGATGCCTTAAATTTTTTTTCTGAAGACTTGAAGTGTATGGAATTTAGAGATGCAAAGGCAACTGCTGAATTTGTTTTAAATTTTAATAACCTCTTCGATATTTTTAATCTTAAAACCAAAATGGGTCAATTACTTTTATAAAAAGCCATTTTCTGCAACTGAAGAAGTCGATTTTTTGGGTAAAATGCAAGAATATATATTTGGGCTTAGGTTAAAAAACCAAGATATTATAAAATCTGCCAGGAAAACAGGATTTCTAGGATTTTTGTTTTGTATTCAAAGTTTAAAAAATCTATATGAAATGTATGTTACTGAAAAACGACTATTCAAATATATAACATCCTATAGGCTGTCACAAGATCACCTGGAGCTATTCTTTGGGGCAACTAGAAGCAAAGGTGGATTTAATAACAACACTACTGCAAGGCAGTTTGAGGCTGCTTATAAGAGACTGTTAATAAAAACAGAAATTTCAGGGCCTAATTCTGGAAATGTAACTAATTTGGAACAAATCTCCATTTCAACTTCTGGTCCGGGAACATTAACAAAGTCCCAAAATGGCGAAAATTTGGGAACCCAACAGCCCTTTTTAAATTCAGAAAAAGAAATTAATCGAGATATAGAGCCATATAATTTTGCAAATTCTTTTATTTCTACCCTTACGATATATGTTGAAGATATTGTAGGCTATATGTCCGGATTTGTTATCAAGAAACTGATGTCCTGTGTATCATGCTTAAAATGTAGAGAGTTACTACAAGAGTTCATGAAACAAAAACATTTGGAAGGTTAGCAAGGGCTTCGAAATTGGTAATTGAAACTTGTAAAGCTGTAAGAAAATTCTTTCGATTGTTTTTGAAAACTCAAAACTTATTTGACCCAAAAATAAAGAGTTTAAATGAAGTATTACTAATTAATACAATAAAAAGTTTACCTGCATCTATTTTAAATGCATTTGGAGATCACCTTTTTGAGAATGATCCCTTGAATAGCCATGGGGTTGAATTAATTAGGTTAATTTCAAAAAAATTTTTTAAAATTCGCATCCATCATGAAACATTTGAAAAATTATAAAAATCAGCAGCTCCTAGGTTAAGGAGTATCAATACAAAAACAATTTTGTTTAGAAATGAGTAGGAACGAAAGTCCCTTGTGTTTTTGTAATTTAATTTTTTTGAATGCTAATAAAATATATTTTTGTTTATCAAAAGAATACTTGGTTTTTTTTGTCAACCTATCTTCCTTTAACTTTTAACCTATGTTGTGCCAATATCTTAGCTGTGCGATTTAAGAACCATTCTCTGAACTTTATGATAATAAAATACTATATCGACCTTGAAACAAAATGTTGTTTTATTAAATACTAGCTGAACCCGGCAGACGGGTCAATGTTATATTTAAAGCTACTCACTAATCCCTGTCCCAAATAGGTAGTATTTGTTATTATTAATGTTATTATTTATTGTTTGTAGATAGTATGTATCTATCTATAGACAAAAGAATAGTAGGTATTCGTTTGCACTTGAATTTTAAATTTACTATTTGTGATTATCGAAATTACTATCGTTATTTGTTTTGATGGAATTTACCAATTACTTTATATATCGATACCGATCCATAAACTCAAACATATTGTTTTGATCATAATTTTCTGTCAATAAATTGACTGAAGTATGGTGATTATCCATACTTGTTTTAAAATACATACATCATACTTTCTAACAATGCAACCACTCAATAAATTTTAAAAATGAATAAATTAAGATTTATTGGTATTTTCAATTATTAATAAGAAATTTAAGAGTAATAATTGAGCGTGGTAAAAGTAAATTCTATGGCACTTTTCCACGCGGAAATGTCAATTTTTTTGACAATCTCACATTATAGTGAATTTCGTTGACAGTCACTAATATTTCAATTAATTAAAATATATCATCAAAAAAAATCCACCTGGCATAACAGTTTAAAATTGTTCAAATTTCACTAATAACTATCTTTTAACTAATTTTTCAATATTCATTTTTTAAATTCTTTCTGTTCAAAGTTTAAATAAAATTCCAATAAAAGTTACTTTTTGCTTTCATTAATAAACGTGGTCGTAGAATAAATATCTTGTTCAACTCAAACTCAAATTACATTTGCCGCTTGCTTGATTTGAGGCACTCGCCTAGGGGTTCGTGCCACAAACTTCAGCACTAGTGGAAAAAGTGAACGATATAGACGTTGATAAGCTGCAGCGCTACCTGTTGGAATGGAAATGTCAAATTTTATTTTGACAATCTAAACTTATCTTTGTAATGAATTTCGTTGACTAACACTAATATTACATTGAATTATAACTTATTATCAAAAAATATAGACGAGGCTAAACAATTCAAAATTATTCAAATTTAATTATTAACTGTACCTACGTTTAACTAATTTTTCAATATCCATTTTTCAAATTATTTCTGTTGGAAATTTTGAAAAAACACTTATATAAGTTACTTTTTTACTTGATTAATAAACGTGATCGCATAAAAAATATTGTGCACAACTCGTACGCAAAACTCTTCTCTCGCTCCATTGATTTTCAGCTCTCGCATTACGGGTCTTGCCACAAATTTCTGCGCTCGTGGGAAAAGTAAACGATATAGAAGTTGATATGCTGACCTGGTGGGAAGGAAATCTCAATGTCAAAACCCCTTTTGACAATCTAATATTATATTTATAATGAATTCCGGTGACAGATATTAATATTAGAAGTAATTAAAACTTATTATTGAAAAAAGATACACAAGGCATAACAATTCAAAATTGTTAAAATTTCACAATTAATTATACCTAGGTTTAACTGTTTTTAATTTTTTAGATCCTTGCAGTTCAACGTTTAAATAAAATACCTATATAAAGTACTTTTTGCTTTCATCAAGAAACTTGGTCGTGGAAAAAATATTGTGTACAATTGGTATGCAAGGCATTTTTTGCACGCCCTTGATCTGCAGCACTCGCCTTACAGCTCGTGGCACAAACATTTGTGCTCCTGAAAAAAGTAAACGATATAGAAGTTGATATGCTGTAACGCCCTCTGGTGGGAAGTTACAACAGAAAGGATAGGAAATACAAATTCATCATAGAAAAATACATATATATGCCCATTTTGAGGGTGATCGGTTAAACGGTGTAGAATTTGATATGCTGCAGCGGTACCTGGTGAGAAATTACAACAAAGAGAATAGTATAAAAACCTTCTTCGTGAAAAAATACATATACGTGCCAATTTTCATGATGATCGGTTGAATGGTATTGGAGGGAAGAGCGAACACATATATATATATATATATATATATATATATATATATATATATATATATATATATATATATATATATATATACATATATATATATATATAAAAATTTAGATTTTCTACTACACCTGCCTTCAGTCGAAATTTCAATAATTTCGACGTATTGGCCTGACCGTTCTTCGAAGGAAAAAACAACTACATTTCTGGCAAATACCACGCAGAATATTGAATTACATCCCCTTCGAAAACCGTGACGTCGATCGGCCATTTTGCCGATACAGACATCTGTGGTGATTCGCAACTGATAGCGGAAGAGCATAGTACACTTACGCGTTTCGACCTTCTTGGGTCTCTTCAAGAGTGCCGTAATGCCTTCCAGTTCAGAATCTCTAATCCGAACTGAAGATTACACCCTCCGACAACCTCTCTTGGTTCGTGTAGTTACACAAGCGAGAAGTAGTCAGTTGGCGCCATCTTCATTTTCAGTTGCGAACCAACACCTCAGATAAATGCGACCGTATTAGTCGTATTAAATAAAAATTAATATAATTTCATAAAATACGAGGTGCTATATGAAATATAAATTTCGACTTTCTACTACACCTGCTTTAGTCGAGATTTCAATAATTTCGACTTATTGGCCTGACCGTTCTTCGAAGGGCAAAACAACTACATTCTTGGCTAATACCACGCAGAATATTGAATTACATCCCCTTCGAAAACCGTCACGTCGATCAGCCATTGATACGGACATCTGTGGTGATTCGCAACTGATAGCGGAATGGCATAGTACACTGACGCGTTTCGACCTTCTTGGGTCTGTTCAAGAGTGCCGTAATGCCTTCCAGTTGAGAATCTCCAATCCGAACTGTAGATACCGCCCTCCGACAACTTCACTTGGCTCGTGTAGTTACACACAAGCGAGAAGAACTGTGGAAGGTTGTTGATAATGGACACTACTAACTAGGTAGAATTTTTTTAACAAGGAATGGGGGTGAGAAATTTATTCTTTGGAACGGAATTTTGAATATTAACTAGAAGAGCTGTACATTTTGAATGGCAAATAAAAAAAGAAATACATCATTCTTGAAAATAATTCAATAAAATTTGTAAAAGAAACTGATGAATAGAAAAGTAACAAGAGATTGGTGAAAATAGCAGAATACTAACCTTCAATATTTATCCGTATAACTAGGTACAGTTCTGTATCGTGGAAATGATATCTCCACGCTACCATCTCAGAAAGAACTTGACTCGGGAAACCCATAAATGATGTATTGATGTAGATGAAATATAATATCATCTTTGGTTTTTACTCAAGCAGGAGAGACTGTAGAGTATCCCAAGAAGAACCCTACAAGAAGAATTAAACAAGGTGAATTGGACATAAGTGAACAGGTATTTAAAAACGATTTCGTTTTAAAAAGTTAAAACACTCACTTGTTTTGTGTGTATATCGTTAAACTTTGAAATTCCACATTAATCATCACCATATCCGCCATTTTATGTTTTAAAGTTTTTGACATCATGAGATCTATTTACCTAGTGTGTATAATAAGTTGCATAATTGTACCTATATTTAATAATAATCCATTTGTGTGAATGTGTATTCAATGAACGATCACTGTAGATAAGTTATTCCTTTCAAAATTTTGTATTTGAATAATGTATTTGTTTTCCTGCATTTCGCATTTAATAACGTTTTCTATTCGAAAAGATTTAACTGCATTGTTGGTGAATTTCATTTCTAGACTATCGTTCAATTTATCAGTTGGCATCATTGATGAGACGTATCGTAACTGGAGAGGAGTCTCGAAAACAGAATGTACAGGACCGTTCTGTAAAAATTTGTAGAGAGAAGAAAAGCAAGAATTTTATTTTTTATTTGAAACTTTCTAATTAATAAAAAAATTGTTTTTGGCGCTTATAATATAAATTAGTAGAAAATTATCAAATTCCATGAACCCAAGATCCTGAGGTTATTGAGTTCTCATATAAATAACTAAAACTAGGATTTCAAAAGTATTAAAAAGGTGAGTGTAATTGTTTCAAGACATATTTTGAAAATTTTAATATACCGGGTGGATTAAAATTTTATTGACAATAGAAAAGTTTAAAACATTACATAAACCACAATATAAATGTATCGATAAGAAGGTTTCAAAACACAAATAACAAACCACAATAATTTGACGCATCCAGCGTGGGGAATTTTTTTTGTAAATAATCATAAAAAGGATTGAAATAATAACTTTTTGACTGTATTAAAAAATTTAATAAATAAGATGGAAAGAAAAATGACATTAATGGACGGAAAACAGGTAGGAGTTGAAAGTAGATCTGACGAAGAAAGGGAAGAAAGGAGTAATGTAAGAGGAGATTTTTAGGTGCAATACTTGGAACAGGGTAGAGAACATTCAGAGGGAGTTGTTGCAGAACAAGAACTGGAAGAAGGAGATGCGCCATTGTCATTAGAAACAGGACAAAAGGACAAACAAGAATCAAAAGAAAAATGGGAAATGGACGTATGTTCCAAATGATGATGAAATACTACTACTCAACTACTACTACTCATAGTCCAGACTATATTATTATCAACACAAAATGTGTTGTTAAAATAAGATGAAAATAATAACCGAAATAAAATTGATTTCCCCAAAGGAGTTATTATCTAATATACTGAAGTATTGCCTCTGCGGCTTGAAAAACTATATTCACATATTGAACCTGAAAATGCTTCTACCATAGTGTTTTACTAATTGACTTAAATTTTTACTTCAAAAATCTGAATAACTACTACGTGAATAATAATAATTACCACATCTAAATAATAACTATGAAATTAATCTTATCCATAGCAACTGATTGACAGCATGACAAATAACATTAAGAATACAAAAACTATCTGATATATGATCACACCTTACTGCAGTATGTAGAGATATGAAACGAAATGATACATGTCAACTATTCAACTAAGAATATTGCATGTACATGTGCCGATATCATATAAGTAACATGATGTCTACATCCTAATCACTCGAACAAACAATATAAAAATTTCTTGACATCTATTACCTATTCGTTGAGTAGAAAACTCATGTGAAGAATAATAAATACACAATCATAAGTAGAACACAGCTAGGTGATAGCCATAAAAAATACGTAGATGTATTTTTTGTGGTTTAAAACGACAAAAATACCCCTAAACTGTGAAAAAAATATATACTACTTCACAATGAATTGAAATATATTCTAAGTTACAAATTAAAACCCACCCAAAATCCTTTTCATTGATAGAAAATGAGTGAAAAGTGCCTAAACATACTTTGCAAAAAAAATTATATAGAATCTCTTCTACATACCTCTAATTGACGGCCTAAGATTTCCTCGAAACTCCAACATTGTCTCGTGAAAACAAGGATGAAAAAATACATCTTAATCCAAAAGACGCTATAATTTCAGTCAAAAATCTCTCCGCAGAGTCATCCGGTACAGTGGTTCCCAAAAACGGCCGATATCCACCAAATCTCCAAAAAAATACAATCACCAACAGCTTCCCGAATAAATTCACACAGTCCTTATTAATATCCCCAACTGGGATGGTTTCAGATACCATATATAAATTAAGAACTTACTGACAATCGTGTAGACATCTCGGAGTTCAGATTAGAATGAAGGTTAGAAGTCAAGGATGCTCCAAATAACACCTGCAACTCAACTTCTTTCTACAACGCAAACTCGAGACCATAGAACTACAATCCTCGTAAGATAACGAACAAAAGTTGAGTAATCCCAAAAATAATAACAATGAAATTTCACATGTCATCTACGAGCATATCTGAGAGGAAATCTGTAAGCGTAATGAATTGTCTACGACTCGTAAAGTCAAAGAGCAAATGCTAGACAGAGATATCGACTACTCCCAGCGCTAAACGACAAATGGACGCAGCTATGTAAGACGTATCTGTCATCGAACAAATTGTTATTTCCAACATAACCGAACTCCTCAACAAATAACACTACAGTTATCCTTACGTATTAGAAATTATTTAAATTATTTTAAACAATAATAGTACCAAAGTACCCTTGCAGATGTTAATGTACAAAGCCAAAATACCCGGAATTATCACACAAATCAGATGTTATCAAGCAGGTAACGTCTCATGGATAAAGGTTTACACTATATTCGAATGACATCTAAGTCCTATCAGAAGTTTCGGACCCATATGGAAATACTTAGTGAAGCCATAACATGGTACATGAATGAACATCAAATATATAACTATCTCGAGAGACAAGTAGGCATGTATAAACTGATCAGTAAATTTATTAGAAACTAACACTAGTAAAATGTTTTAGACAAAGTCAAGGAGTCTGCTATACCAGAATCCTAATAAGTTATAGCACTTATCAGCTGAATTGGGCAGTTTTTCGGACTACTGAGGCTAACACCTCAATATGATGTAACCAAAGCAAACATAAGTAGCCCCACGGTCACTTATATCCACAATTAAAACCACAAGGGAGAGAAAATAAACTCTTAATACCCATGAAATATACAACAAAAAAACTAACAAGAACCTATATACAGTACTTTTCAAAAGGTAGGCGCTCATTTTGTGTCAGACGATAATAAAAAACGTTTCTTTCACAACTTACCCAGCGACAGTAGTGACAAATATAAAATGGCTGTCGAAATGTAATGACACATTGATTACAGCCTGCACCAATTCTCCGGTGAGATGACGGCAGAGTGATCACTAAAACTGTGGGCTGACAGAAATGATTACAAACATAATTATATGTAGCAGGGTCGTACTAAGACTGTTACCTGCCAAATTTGTGTACCTACTCAAGTGGAGGGAATAGAAGAAGATCAAGAAGAAATATCAGATTTTCTGATTCTGTTTGGAAGTGAGATTTATTTTGTTATTTTGTTATACTTACATTTTTTTTTGTTTTTTTTTCTAAAATCTGAATCATTAATTTGGCTTAAAAGATTTTTCTACTTTAATAGACAATACATTCAACTTTTTTGAATTTAATCTGGACGTTTTCTGCTTGCGACATGTAGTGCCACCTAGTGATTTTGAAAATCTCGCCCCCCCTATAGTTAAGAAAAAGTACATATCATCAAAATTAATTTCCAGCGTAACCATATGCCAATTTTTAAATTTCCCGCGCATACACTGCGTTAGCTTGGATCTGTAACTTAGTACAATTAAGTACACGGATGTGAATCTAGATGGCGCTGGAATTCAAATTTTTGTACTGAATGGCAGATCTATCCGTGTAATATTTGGTATCTAGGTCAAACAACGCTAAGGATCATACCATCAGAGGACGATTGGGAAGAGAACCAATGTAAAATTACATATGGTATTGGCAACTTTTGTGGGGGAGGGCACATTAAAATAGAGATTGAATAGTAATAAACCTGTCAAAGAGAATTTTGGGGGAAATTGACGTACAAAGAACGGAAGACTGAACAAAGTATCCGGGAGACCGGACAATTGGGAATATTGTGCAAAAAATTTCATTCTTTTTAAACAGAATCAAATGCAGGGTGAAGAGAGGTATTAGAAATGGTTTTTATACATAAAAATGACAAATCTAGTGATGTGGAAAGAGACTTAATCGATCTCCGATATTTAATTATTCATTATAATTATATCTCGTTATTCCGGTTATGTTCGAAAATTATAATTTTCTGCTGCAAGTATTCATATATACAGGGTGGTGCACTATGCATGAACTATTCTCTGGCGACTTAACGACGAGTGAAATTAGAAAAAATTAGACGTAGAATTAGGTGGATTACTTAGGACTATAATTTAAAAACATTTTGAATTATACAGGGTGCTCCATAAAAGCGTGCCATGTCAAAGTTAGGTTCCTTCAAATAGAACACCCTGTATTTCATCACATTTTTGAATTGTACTATTAGAAATAATGTAAGTTAATCAACATTTCCCTATACCTATCTAGTTCAGTCTCCAGGATAAATCGATTTTACATAATTTGTAGACCATTCCTTATACAGTAATAGTCATATGCAAGACATCTTTTACTGTTGTCATAATAACGAGAAACTACTACTTCCAGATTATGAGAGACGTTTTTCCCTTATTAATTTCTAGTGTATCATACCAGGACATTCTCCCCCGAGTAAATTTTATTTTGTCCAAACCAGAGCTGAGTTACTGGAATTAATTAATTACTATTTGTAATATATATGTACATATTATCCACCCAGTCTGTTTCCTCTATCAACAACCCCTACCCTCGGACCAGCAAGTTTGAACGGGTTGACGCGACCTGCCTTAGAACTCAGGCTTGGCACATTGTATATGCCCAAGAGGCCCCACGGAGACCTTGTCCGCTCGTGCCAGGAAACCACCTCCACCGGGGTTACCCACTGGGGGATTCGTGGCTCTAAATTTGTGCCGTAAGGCACTGGTGATAGCACGCTGCGAAGATTTCAAGGATAATAGTGTACAATAGGACCCTTTAGGTCATTACAAATAAAAAAAGGAATAATACCGATTCATATACTATCGAATAAATAATCGATTTATTAGAATATTATTATTTACATATACAAGGTGGGGCACTATGGATGAAGTATTCTCAGGTGTCTTAACGGCGAATAAAATTAGAAAAAATTAGACGTAGAATTAAGTAGATTAATCAGGACTATAATTTGGAAATATTTTGAAATATACAGGGTGCTCCAAAAAAGCGTGCCGTATCAAAGTTAGGTTCCTTTAAAAGGAATACCTTGTATTTTTACAAATTTTTGAATTGTACTAATAAAAATAATGTCAGTTCATTAACATTTTCTCATACCTACCTAGTTCAGTTTTCAGGATAAATTGATTTTATATAATTTGTAGACCCTACGAAAAAATACAATAACTTCAAAATAAAAACGAATAACCACATTTGCTTTATACTATCTCACTGAAAGCTTTTAACATTCTGTTTCCAATATTTACTGGTATGCTATAATATACAGGGTGTTTTTAATATGACAGTGTAACACTAACCATATAATACATGAATATCTGGCTTAATTTAATTGGAACACCCTGTATCTGTTGGGTCTGTTCAACGTGGCAATTTATTACCTTTCAATTGGTTTTAGGGTTGCCTATATCTAAATCCGATAAATTTCGAGAAATTTTGAATTTGTGTTTTGATATTCAATTATTTGCTGACATCTAGTTACCTATGACATGATGATACTCCGATGGAAAGTTTTAGAAAATTTAAAATTTGTTATTTTGACAGTAAGTGCTTTGTTGTATTATTTATTATTGATATATTGAAGGTCTCTTGAATCAGAACGTTATTGAGGGTACACAATCAATAACTTTGCATTAAGATTAGTAAAAAAACTTGACAAAAAATTTAAAGAAAGTATTCAAAATCATGCCTATCGTGTCATATACAAGCTTGAACTCATTTAAAGAAATTATTGTTTATTTTTTCATTACTTCTGATGTTATTCTTTAAAAAGCTCGCATTATCCTATTCTTCGTGACCTCTGAAGTGGGTGGCTGTGTACTGTATTTGGTTTTTAATATAATTCACTTATCTGGCATCTAGTTACCTATGAAATATCATTCAAATAGATATCATTTTGATACCATTCTATCTGTCAAATAAATTTGTATAGTGTGTATGGTATTTGTATAGTGTTGATGTATTATTACGTTTTAATAATTGACATAGTTATTAAAACTTGGTTAAACATGAAAAAGTACTCTAACGAAGAAAGAATAGATATGATATTAATTATTGTCAGGAGAAATGTTTTTTAGCAAGTAGATTTATACGCACAAAAGTATCCAAATAGAGATCATCCTAACAGAACTGTTTTTAAAATACTACTGCAAGTATTCAAAATTACTGGAAGCGTGCAACATACAAAAAATTCTAGACGAAAATCTACAATTACACACGATTCAGAATTTGAAGTAATGGGTGCGCTTGTTGAGAATCCACATACTAGTCAAAGATGTATTAGTGAGCAAGTAGGTATAAGCAAGAGAAGTGTCGCTAGGATAATTAAAAAACACAAATGTCGTCTCTACCATATTCAAATGCACCAGCAACTGTTTGATAGGGACAAAGTGGCAGGGTCTGAAGATTTTTTTGATTTTATTCTGTTTACGGATGAAGCTACGTTTCATAAAAACGGTTTAGAAAACATACATAATTTTCATTACTATAACGACGAAAATCCGCATTACTTCCGAAGTGTTGATCATCAACATCGTTGGTCATTAAATGTATGGGCAGGAATCGTTGGAACCCACATAATAGAGGCTTATTTTTTTAATGGAATGCTAACTGGAAGAAAATTTCGTAAATTTCCACGTAACAAACTACCCGAAGTTTTAGCTAACGTTCCACTAGCTACAAGACAAAAAATGTGGCTGCAGTTAGATGGTGCGTCTGTTCATTACAGTGTAATTGTCCGGCGTTACCTAAACACTACTTTTACACAAACATGGATAGGGTGAGGGGGTCCTTATGTTTGGCCGGCAAAATCTCCATGCTTGACGCCATTAGACTATTTTCTTTGGGTTAAATAAGAAGTATTGTCTACAATACCGAGCCAACCACGCCTGAGAACATGAAGAATAGGATAAGGAGGGCGTTCCAAAACAGTAACACCAGAAATGTTGAAGAAACTGTACAATATTTTTTTAAAGAGTTGAAATTTGTATCCAACAAAATGGGCGTCACTTTGAAGACCTTCTTTATATTTTTGTAGTTATTTCTTTATAATTTTGAAGCTTATTGTATCTGCATGCCCAATAATAGTGTACTAACCCTGAATAAAATTCTAAATCAAGAAACCTTTAATATATCAATAATAAATCATACAACAAAGCACTTACTGTCAAAATAACAAATTTTAAACTTTTAAAAACTTTCCTTCGGAGTATCATAATATCATAGGTAACTAGATGTCAGCAAATTATTGGATATTAAATAACAAATTTAAAATTTCTCGAAAACTATCAGAATTAGAGATGGGCAACCCTAATACAAACTGAAAGGTAATAAATTCCCACGTTGAACAGACCCAACAGATACAGGGTGTTCCATTTAAATTAATCCAGAAATTTATGTGGTAGATGGTTAGTGTTATACTGTTATATTAGGAACACCCTGTATATTATAGCATACCAGTAAATAATGGAATCAGAATGTTGAAAGCTTTGAGTGAGATGGTGTAAAGCAAATATGGTTATTCGTTTTTATTTTGAAGTTATTGTATTTTTTCGGAGGGTCTACAAATTATATAAAATCAATTCATCCTGAAAACTGAACTAGGTAGGTATGAGAAAATGTTAATGAACTTATATTATTTTTATTAGAACAATTCAAAAATTTGAAAAATTACAAGGTATTCCTTTTGAAGGAACCTAACTTTGATACGGCACGCTTTTTTGGAGCACCCTGTATATTTCAAAATATTTCCGAATTATAGTCCTAATTAATCTACTTAATTCTACGTCTGATTTTTCCTAATTTTATTCGCCGGTAAGACATCTGAGAATACTTCATCCATAGTGCCCCACCTTGTATATGTAAATAATAATATTCTAATAAATCGATTATTTATTCGATTGTATATGAATCGATATTATTCCTTTTTTTATTTGTAATGACCTAAAGGGTCCTATTGTACACTATTATCCTTGAAATCTTCGCAGCGTGCTATCACCAGTGCCTTACGGCACAAATTTAGAGCCACGAATCCCCCAGTGGGTAACCCCAGTGGAGGTGGTTTCCTGGCACGAGCGGACAAGGTCTCCGTGGGGCCTCTTGGGCATATACAATGTGCCAAGCCTGATTTCTAAGGCAGGTCGCGTCAACCCGTTCAAACTTGCTGGTCCGAGGTTAGGGGTTGTTGATAGAGGAAACAGACTGGGTGGATAATATGTACATATATATTACAAATAGTAATTAATTAATTCCAGTAACTCAGCCCTGGTTTGGACAAAATAAGAGTTACTCGGGGGAGAATGTCCTGGTATGATACACTAGAAATTAATAAGGAAAAAAGGTCTCTCATAATCTGGAAGTAGTAGTTTCTCGTTATTATGACAACAGTAAAAGATGACTTGCATATGACTATTACTGTATAAGGAATGGAGAAAAAAATTAATATGACTCGGGTAAAACGTCTTCCAAAATTCTGAAAGTAGTCTTTCCTGATTATGACATGAATAAAAGATATCTGGCGTATGAATATCCCTGTATTATATAAGAAAATAACTATAACAAAAATCTTTCGAAATCTGAAGGAAAATACGATATTCCTTACATATGAATATCCTGTACAATAAAGGTCAAAAGAAAGTGTTAATACTGGCATCCGCATACCTCCCCTCAGACGCAGCTGAACCACCACCAACCAAGGAGCTGGAGGACCTTGTGGAACACTGTCTCACCCAAAAGCTTGAATTGGTAATAGGCTGCGATTCAAACTCTCACCATGTAAGCTGGGGCAGCAAAGATATTAACACTTGAGGTAGACCTTTTTATGATTATGTAACTAACAAGAATCTCTGTATTCTAAATAGAGGTACTGAACCAACTTTTATTAACTCTCGTAGTCAAACGCGAATAGATATTACCCTATCTACTATAAACACGTCGAATATAATTTCCGGCTGGCATGTATCCGACGATATTCCAATGTCGGACCACCGCTGGATAAAATCCGAAATAAAACTAGCGCTCACAACCTCTACAATGACTCGTGACCCCAGGAAAACGGATAGGACAAAATATGTCCACTGTTTGAAAGGGGATTTGCGAGGAGTCGAGGAAGAGCTGCCCAACAATAAAAGAGATTTGGAAAGTTATTCTAAAACTATCCAAAACTCCATAATTAATGCCTATAAGATGTCTTGCCCACTCAGGCGGGTCGATCTTGATGGATCCCCCACTCCGTGGTGGTGCCATGAGATTGACCAGCTCAGGGGGACGGCGAGGAAATCCTTTAATAAGGCTAAAAGAACCAGACTCAATAAGAATTGGAGCTTATACAAGTCTCACCTCAAGGAGTACAAAAAAGTCATTAGACAAAAACAAAGAGAAGCATGGAGAATATATTGCGAGGAAATCGAGGATTTCCCCCAAGCAGCTAGACACCAAAAAGCTCTCTCAAAAGATCCCCAACGTCATATCGGTATACTAACATGAGAGGATGGCACAAAAACTACCAACCTAAAGGAAAGCCTTCAACTATTGATGTCAACTCACTTCTTGGAGTCCAAAATCACAAATTCGGTAGTCTGGGAGGATGAGGAGAATCATCACCCGATGGACGACGACTGGCGTATATCACGTCAGATCGTCGACTCGGACAAACTGATGTGGGCCATCTCAGGCTTCTCCCCCTTCAAATCCCCGGGAACAGACGGCATTTATCCAGCCCTACTTCAGTGGGGCCTGGATGATCTAATGCCGTACCTGGTAGGAATCCTCAGATCCTCACTGGCACTGAGGTATATTCCAAAAGGTTGGAGATAAGTCAAAGTCGTGTTCATACCAAAATCAGCAAGAATGGACCATTCCATCTCAGAAGCATATCGACCCATTAGCCTCACATCGTTTTCATTGAAGACTTTGGAGAGGCTGTGCGAACGATACATAAGAGATGTGGTGATAACACGAAATCCACTGCATCCAAATGAACTTGCATACACTCCAGGGAAATCCACCGATTCGGCTCTTCATCTCGTTGGAAAATAAGGAGTCCACCCTGGGTGTATTCACAGACATAGAAGGAGCATTTGATAGTACCACTTTTCCTAAAATAACAAATGCACTTTCCAACAAAAATATTCCCCAAACCATAAATGGCTGGATATATAACATGCTCTCAAAAAGAGCGATAAAAATCAGTGTGGATGATGTAACCATCAGAGGCTTGGTTGTAAAAGGTTGTCCACGGGAAGGGGTGCTCTCGCCACTACTGTGGAACATGGTCTTAGACTCCTTGGTCAGCCACCTCAACGAAAGCAACTTCTACACAATAGCATAGGCAGATGACCTAGTGATACTGCTAACAGGAAGATTCGAGGAGACACTCTGCTCTTTAATGCAAGAGGCCCTCAATATCATAGAACAATGGTGCAGGGACCATTCACTGTCAATAAATCCAAAAAAGACGGAGATGGTTCTTTTCACGAAAAAAAGGAAGCTTGCAAAACATCAAGCCCCAAAGCTCCTAGATACCAAACTTAATTTCTCTTCAGAGGTGAAATATTTAGAGGTCACCTTTGACAGTAAGTTAACGTGAAACTCTCACTTAGAAAACAGAGTTAAAAAAGCATATATTTGTTATGAGACGTGTCGTAGAACCATCGGCCGCACCTGGGGATTGTCACCTAGAGTTGCTGCCTGGATCTACACTACCATCATCAGACCTATGCTAACTTACGGCGCGATTGCCTGGGGAGATAAAGCAAACCAGCTTACAGTCGTCCGTAAACTGGATAAAGTCCAAAGAACAGCATGCCTCAACACTACAGGAGGCATAAGAACCACATCAACAAGAGCTATGGAGGTAATCCTCGGCCTCACTCCCCTTGACATATACATCAAGGAGGTTGTTTTGATGACCATGACACGTCTACGCTCTACCGGTAAACTGAGACGTAACTAGTGGCATGAGGCCCTCAGGGAGGTCCCACTGCTGCAGGCCAATACGGACTCGATTCCACCGCGACATGCCTTCCACAGGCCCTACAAGGTAATCTTTAAAAACAACGAACAAGACCCAACGGAAGAAGACGCAATCCGAATCTTCACAGATGGGTCTAAGTCTAATGTGGGTTCAGGATGTAGAATTTCCTCCAGGCCCCTGAATCTGAACATAAAATGGGCAATGGGCTGCAATGCAAGTGTTGCTCAAACAGAGCTCACTGCTATCTGCATCGCTGCAAAAGAGATTACCTAAAGGAAAGCTACAGGTAATAACATATACATCCTTACGGACAGTAGACAAACACTACTAGCCCTGAACAGACCACGTATTACATCAGGCCTAGTACTAGAATGCCACATGGCCTCAATCGAAGCCTGTAACAACATCACGGTCACTTTAGGCTGGATTAAGGGCCATGAGAAATCGAAAGGAAACCGTATTGCAGACTCGCTAGCCAGGACGGCAGCCTCCCAAAAGCTTTTGGGACCTGGCACTTTCATTGGTCTATCGGCGTCAGCGACGGTCGACCTATTAAAGGAACACTCCCTTAATAAGTTTAAGGGTAGATGGGACGACGCAGAAGGCTGCAGGCTTGCCAAGAAACTGCTACGATATCCGGACAGCAAAGTAGCCAAAATATACGTGACTATGAACAGGCGGAACCTACGAACAGCCACGGGTATTCTGACTGGTCACTGCCACCTACGAAAACTCCTCCACAGACTGGGTCTCTCTGTCACCCCACTTTGTAGAGGATGTGGGCAAGAAGATGAGACTGTCGAGCACATTCTTTGTGAATGTCAGCCACTCTCTCATCTTAGGTTTCATGTATTCGGCGAGCACAGGCTAACACACGCCAATATGAGGGAACTCAATTCAGGCGACGTTATCGGCTACTTCAGAGAAGTAGGCTGGATGACGAGCTAGAATGAAGTTTTGAACCTCAGAAGGATGCACAATGGGCCAATTGTGGCCTAAGTGCTGTGGGGTCTACCCACCTTTCCAACCTTTACAGATACAGATGCTGTACAATATGAGAAAATAATTATCAAAAAATGTCTTTCGAAATCTGAAGGTGTAAATACGATATTTTTTACAGTTGAATATTCTGTACAATATAAGAAAATAATTATCAAAACAAATCTTTCGAAGTCTGAAGGTATAAATACGATATTTCTTACAGTTGAATATCCCTGTACAATATAGGAAAATAATGATCAAAAACAAATCTTTCGAAATCCTAAGGTATAAATACGATATTTTTTACGGTTGAATATCCCTGTACAATATAGGAGAATAATTATCAAAAACAAATCTTTCGAAATCTGGAGGTATAAATACGATATTTTCTTACATATGAATATCCTGTACAATATAAGAAAATAATTATCAGAACAAAACTTTCGAAATCTGAAGGTATAACTACGATATTTCTTACAGTTGAATATCCTTGTACAATTTTTAAATTAGATCAATTTCAAATCGTACTATTTCCTAAATATATTAGATGAGGGGCTCAATTGTCAATAGTGCACTTAATATGACCAGAAAATGTACCTTTTGGACACCCAGTAAACTCAAATAAAATGTCAATACGTTATTTGTTCAAAAAAATAAGTATATGACACAGAAAAAAAATTACGTTTTTCAAATATCACAAGTCACAACTACACAATATCACTGTTGACGTATGGCCGTCGAAGTGTCAGGCCTTACAGTACCTGAGCACTCTATGAGGGTTACTACCTCACTGCCTCCGTTACCAAATTTTCTGCTATTTATTTCAGAAGTTTTTGGGATTTTTGCCCTTGTCTCATGTTTTTTATTTTCGTAATTGAAGGTTAATTTTTAATTTCTTTATAGTAAGTTGCAAAGTTTGTCTATATATTTGATAAAAAAACCATCGTTTGTTTTGCCATCGACTTTGTCGGTTGTGTAAAATTGTTTGTATAAATTCTTTTCCGGTGTAGGTCAACAATTGTTTTCATATTAATTAGATTTGACTAATTTTATTATCAAGAAAATTATATCTATATAGGGTGTCCTTAAAATTTCATTTGTCATATTTCGTGTTTATTACAATATATATGAATTATTGCACTGATTATTATTTTGAACTAACTAGCTAGAAGTATGTGTTTTTCACAGACTTAGTCCAGCTGACTACATAAATGAATGCTCATATTTATTTATGATTGCACTTCATGTAAATGAATAATAACGATAAATATATGTGAGTTATTTGTGAGAAAAACTGTTTTTGAAGGTGAACATTTCAGCATTCGACCTTTTACGTTGGATCTCCTTTCAACAGAAGATAAAAAGATAAATACTGATGTTTCTCGCATATACCGTGAAGTAGTGGGGGGGAAAATGTATCATAGACAAGCATAGAATTAGGGGAAGTTATCATACTTAGGTATAACCTTGCTAAGCTTCGCTGCAAATCTTATATTTAGGAGAAGAAGGAACAACTTTTAAGAAGTATTGCTCAATAGTATGAATAATGTTGGTGAATTGATAATGGCAGAAGCAGAGTAATACGTTTGTTTATTGTCACAGATATGTAGTACTTCTAGTTGTGTGTTACGTGTCAATGAATGTTTGGTGTCAAGTAGATGTTGTTTTGCGTAGTGGGACTTATCTGGTTGTTTTAATCTATATGCTTGTAAATGTTCACTGTCTCTGATCTCAAAATTTCTAATGGTTTGACACAAATAGACAGCATTTTATTCTGGACTTTCAAGTTTATATATACCAGACTTCTTTAATGGGGATATTTTTGGTTTTACATTTAATAATTTTGTTCTCACATTACTTTCTGTTTCAAGAGAAATTTTTGTATTCGTAGCTAAAGATTTTATCTTTGAAATATTACCTGCATAAGTGATGATTTCATAATTTTTATTTCGTTAGTTTGTTCAGGAAATATTAGTTTTAATGTATATTTTTGATAAGAAACAAGAACTGGATTTCCTTAAAGAATTAGAAATTATAAGACACTTAAGAAACTCACAATATCAAGTTGTCAATGAACAGATACATTTAGGGAGTTCTTTTGTCTTCTTAAGTGATAATTGTAAAGATCAGCAGATATAGTTTTTCTGGTTTTCTATATCATTGCACAGTTATACTGATCTTGATTGGAAAAAGGTATCCAGGATATCTCCATAGGGCTAATAATGTATGAGCTTTAATATTTGTAATATAATTCTTCTTCTTTTTCCTGTTAACATATATTAAGTCAATCACTAGGTAGGCCACTTCTTGGTGTAGCCAAAATAATTATTAAACATCAGAGAGGCATCAAATGAAATGTAGCTTCTGTCATTCTGACGATGATATCCAGGTATCGAAACAATGGTAAAATTTTTAGAATTTTCAAAATTTTTAATTTGGGATTTAATGGCACAATATGTTTATTATATCTTGAAACTTGGTAAAACCTTCTGATATCTTGTATTCATGAATGAATGAACAGCAAAATTTATTATTTAGAAAAATATGGAAAAAAGTGTATCTAGAAATTTTACCTTAAAAACTCGCGTAAGAAAACCCACATTCCTATATTTACATCCATAACATGAAATCATGGGGAGTATGAAAAGAATAGAATTTATGTATAATTCTATACATACGTATAATTCAGTATAAAACGACTGTGAGTGCGAAGAACGTCATTTTATTTTATTTCATTTTCCAAATAAAAGTGTATAGGGATCGAAAGAAAAAATAGGAGCGGAATGGAGCCGGACGAGCTAGGAGCTTACACTGCAAAAATTTCTACGCCAACAGTAGAAAACTTCAATTAAATGAAACAACTATTAGGAGAATATGAAGAAATTGAGTGGTATATTTACTCACTTTCCGAAGAAAGAGAGCAAAAACTGACAATCAAAGGATTAGCAGTAAACACTCAAGTGGAGCAGACCTGAAAAAAGAAGGTCTAAGACCAAAAAAAGTGTGGCAACTCCAAAGAAGAGTAGCCAAAAATTCCGATGGGTCTAAGAAATTACTACCTATCTACAGGGTAGTAATTGAACCTACCGAAGAAAAAGCGTACAAAAATTCAAAATACCTATGCTACACTAAAGTAAGTGTAGTAGAACAGAAAAAACATATTGGCCTGTACAATGCTACAGGTTCCAAGGCTATCACCACGGGCAAAGTACGTGTAACATGGACTTGCACTGCATAAGATACGCCGGAGGACACCAGGCAGCGGATTGCACTCTGAGCCAATCAGAGAGGTCCAAATGCCAAAATTGTGAAGGAGATCACCCCGTCATCTACAGGGGGTATCTCGAAAACCCGAAGAAGGCGGAGAAAAGACCAACAAAACCAATTGCTGTAGCAGCAAGAGTAAGCTACGCACAAGCGACGAGAAAAGCGCCCGAAGAGACGAAAAAGGCACTCACCCAGAGTGCTGTCCCAAAACTCAGACATTATGAGTATGTTGCAAACCATGCAAACACTCATAACGATATTAATTACACAGCGAAGTAATTAATGGCTGACAACCTTCCTTATCAATTGAGAATATGGTCGTGGAACAGAGGAGGACTGAGAATAAATCAAAATACCATGGGAGTAATCTTGGAGGAAGATTTCGACATCTTCGCGCTCCGAGAAACAAAATTACCGGGTTATCACAACAGATTCCCTTGGCCAGGCTACAATGTTTATAGAAACGACACAAACGGACACTCCGGCGGCACAGCCATCTTAGCGAGAAAGAGCTATGCCAATATCAAATCAACACACCGGACGATTTACCAAAGAGCAAGAAAACTATTAGAAGAGTTGAAGACACATCCTAACGTAGACATGAAGATCCCTACCCAAAAAAAACACAAAAAACCATACTGGTGCAAAACAGTACCCAAAAAAAAAGCGTAAAGACAAGCAATAGTATGTGCACAAAAAAAGACAAAAATAAACCGCGGTAAAGATTGAAACTAACTTTTCCGCTTGTGTAACATGCTCTGAACAATATTCTTTCATAAAATTGTCACTTGTATACACTTCAGGAGATGACTAATCGAAATTCCTTCGAAAATAACTAAAAATGTGGTATATCTGGATTTATAGGACCCGCTGTTTTCGCTCTAGTCTGCTGAAAATCAATGGGGTACATCTGTGAGACATATTGAAAAATATCCAATTGCAAAATTGGACACATGTGTACACTTCGGAGGCTGTATCGTGCAAACAACCAGAAATGTCTACAGAAATGTGACACTTCAGGCACATTAGCACCCGTTGTGCTAGCTCTGGTGAACTAAAAATTAACAAGGTTCATCTATTAGACGCCCTGAATAATATTGAAACATAAAATTGGTCATTTGTATATACACTGGAGGCGGTATCGTGCTAACAAACTGAAAATTCTTCAAAAATAAAGAAAATTTGGTACTCCAAGTACCATAGCACCCGTTGTACTGGCTTTAGTGTGCTCAATATAGATAGAATTCATCTTTGAGACGCCCTGAATAATATCCAATCATACAATTTGTAACTTGTATATACTCCGGAGGCTGCATCGTGTACACAAACTGAAACTTCTCCAATAATGACAAAAATGTCGTACTTAAAGTACTATGGCATCTGTTATTCTGGCTCTGGCGAGCTGTCCTGGATAATATTTAATCATTAAATTGGTGACTTTTTGGACTCCGGAGGCTGTATCGTGCTAATAATCTGAAATTTCTCAAAAAATTACAAAAATGTCGTACTTCAAGTACCATAGCACCCGTTGTACTGGCTCTGGTAAGCTGAAAGTTCATCTGTAAGATGTCCAGAACAATATTCGATCATAAAATTGGGGACTTGTTGCACTCCGGAGGCTGTATCGTGCTAACAAGACATGTAACGAAAAGTGGCCGACGACAACGACGACGACATACACACAGGATTTTTTTTCTAAAAACCGTTTTTTCGTGTTGTTTTTGGTGGAAAACCTAAAAATAACTCAAAACATTTCTTAAAAGTTCCAGCTTTTTTTGGGGTATACCAATAATTTTCTCGCATATTGGATGGGTTGGGCGGAGAAGTAAAATAAAAAACCGTACATACGAGCAATAGTATGTACAAGAAAAACAAAAAAACCGTATAGGCAAGCAATCGTCTGCACACCAAAAAAAATACCAAAAAATCCTGGGGAAAAGAAGTGAGAAGTATGAGTAATGCCCCCGACACGGTAATTCCGCGCTACTACAACAGGTAAGCGCCGATCTAGGTATCATGGCCAGCTATGAAGAAGGCGATGGACCACTCAGCTCAGGGACTTTCTCGCCGAAGCAGACAAGGAAAGTTGAGGTGAGGGAAAATACGCGACGCGATGCGGGAGCTGCGATGAGGTCCTGTCGGAATGACAGGGGGTGGATGGAATGTCCTACTTCGCACCCACTCGCGGACCTAGTCCGGGAGTGGATACTTGATGGGATGAGATTCCTCACGCGCGCCTGCGCGTGTGTGTGTGACCGTAATTATTCGAGATGATGTGCCAGGTACTAGGGGCGGGGTTATACGTGACAACCCTAGGGAGATGATAGATGACATACATCATATTCCCTAATTTCTAAAAATAATATCCATTTTGCGATTATGTAAGTTAAAACCCAGAAAAATTATTGAGAAATTTTTTTAAGTGAATTCTTCCTCATACGCGATTTTTGGTAGGGGAAAAGCTTATAGGTTCTCGTTAACGATAACCTAGACATTGTTGGATTTCATTGGATTTGAATTTTAATTATTTTCCTGCGAGGTAGACAACCCGAACCACAAACGCTTGTAATCGTAGTTGCCTTTAAGCTCGCGTTGATAAGAGATTCATTTAATTTTTCGACCCAAAACCACAGTCAGACTTCAGCTAACCATTGTGTGGTGAGAAACAATAAGATTCGTGTGCGGTAATTCCTAATTATTTTTTCACGTTGAAATTTACAAAAAGAGATTTTGTGTCATGGTCAACGAAGCTGCATTGGAGAGAGCTCTCTGAAAAAAAGTTTTCTAAGAGTTAGTGGGGAAAGAAAACCTCAGGTGAGTGAATCTCTATTCGTTGCCGGTCATTTTTAAAATAACTAAATTTTACATCTTTCTAATTAAAACTCGAAATCAAGCACTATTTTGGGGTAAAGTGTACGGTCCTAAACTTCACTCTCCTCATAGGAGCTATCGAATTGGATCCATGATACCGGATCGTACAGACATAGTCGTGACGTATTGCTCTTAGTGTTGAACAATATTTTACCAGTGAATGGAAAATCACTCACCGGTGATTCACTTCTTGCAGATACGGTGATCGGTGTTTTCGATGATCATTATTTGAACTGATAATGTAGAATTACTGTGCTGTACAATAATGACTACTTAATATGATAATATGTTTTTGTAGAGAAATAAATGATAAAATTGAAGCATTTATGGTCGAATCGATTTCCAACGTTATTATTGATATTTGCTTAGAACAATTTAATATTATTTTTTTTCTAATATTTGATCTACGAAAAATTAAAAATTCTATGAAATTCCTCAAAATTGTTGGCTTACATTGTCAGAAATGAAATACATATCGTTATTTTTTTAAAAATGATTATTAATAAACGAATATCATTTAATTTCACTATTAGAACTTTATACAGTAATATTGACATATAATCAGACTAGAATTGATTTAGAAATTTATTCCATTGTTTTCAGTTTTCACTTCTGTCGGCAGTCGGGTATTTGGAGCGGGCTCATAGGTGACAATCCTAGGAGGATGAATGACATTCATTATATTCTTGCATTTGAAAAAAAATATCCATTTCGCAATAAGATATTAGGTGAATAACCCCAAAAATTATATTCAACAATTTTTTGGTAGGTTAGTGGCCCGAAGACAACCCGATTTTTTATAAAGTTTCAAATATGAACCAAGATTAATAATAAAAGTTATCTATTTCGGTATAACGTTCCACCATTTCATAGTTATTTATGTACCAAGGGTATAAATATATGTTTATGCCCTGAGGACGACGTCTTACGAACCCAAGGGCCTCTGGCTCGAGGGTTTGTAAGTTGCCCGAGGGTATACACATCTGTTTATGCCCGCGGTACATACAAACTTTTATGTCATACTAGTTCGTTATTGCAATCCAATCTCAATACAAATCATTATTTTAAAAAATTCGTTTTGAATTGATAACATTGCCATTTTATCATAGACACTATCGTTGCTAGGTGAATGTTGACAAAAGTAAATGTCATAAAATCACAATAATTTTTATATGTGTCAAAGTTAGAAGTCAATATGAACGAAAATTTTGGAATTCCTGACGAAATTATTGAAACAGCAAACAAAGCAACTGAAAATATGTCTAAAGAAGCTTACGACATGGAATACAAAAGTTGTTAAATTGGATGCAAGAAAACTATGTAAAAGATGTTGATGAAACTGTGTTGCTTGGATACTTCGGCGATCTCGCTAAAACATTTTCTCCGAGTTCCTTGTGGTCAAAATATTACATGGTAAAGAAGACTTTAATAGTTGATAAAAATATTACCATTGCTAATTACCATATGTTATTGGAATATTTGAAGCAAACTTCAAAAGGCAACAAACCAAAGAAGTCTAAAATTTTGTTTAAAGAAGATGTTTCCAAATTTTTTCAAAAGGCACCGAACGAGACGTTTTTAATGAACATTAATAATTGGAATATTTGGTGAATGTTGACCGCAAGAACTTGTGAACATGTTAGTTACTCGGGTTTTATAGAAAATATACCAGAGATAAAGACCAATAAAAAACGCATTTTTACCATTATAGATGAGGGCATAAAGTACGGCATTAGATATATGGTAACTAAGCAATAAAAACACAATAATGAATTAGTATGACATAATAAAAATAACATGACTTCCGGGCAAAATCATATCGGGAAGATTGTTGGACATGCTAAAACTATCATACGAGCAATTTTTATCCATTTCACGATCACGAGGCCTCACCGATGGCAGCCTCTTAGACTATGAAGTTGACACTGATTTTTCTATGGATTGTAAGAATAATATAATATAATTAGGACTAGGTAATCATGTTTATGATATGAGAATGAAAACTGAAATGCTTGAATTTTTTATTTTTATGTCATTCTTTGCAATACTGACCAAACTCATTCGTTCAAACAAGTCATTTAAAAATGGATCGCCAATCTGACGGAAATTTTAGAGAAAGAGCACATTCAAAATTCACACTTTTATTCTATTTCCAACATAAGTAAGATCTTTGATGTAATCATTCAAAATATATTGAAAAAAGTCCACCTGTATGGTAAATAGACAACATTATAAACGATAACATTTAAAAAATTCACATATACTTTTCCAGAGACCATTAACTGCACATGTATATAATTCCTTTGTTAGTATACGTAAATATAATAGAAAGGAGCGATGGAAAAACTAACTTTCAAAACCGCATATAAATCTGCCAAACCCGCATATTGTAAGAGGTTCCTGAATTTTTAAAGCGTGCAGGATATTCAAATGGAGAACTTAAGAGCTTTCGACCTTTTTTTAGTTGTTTCGCGACATTAGCATTTGGCCCGACAGTAACACATCGGAAAGTTTGTGAGGGGAGATTGAATTTGTGTGCAGCGTTTATAATGATGCATTCACGTGTCTGTAACAGATGAATTTCGATTTAATAGGAACAGGGTATAGCTTATATCGGGTAACTCGTGAACTAGATATTGGGAATATCCAAATACATTTATTCTTTAGCCTTGCTAGTTTGCGAGATACAAGCTGACAAACCGCGAAGAAGAAATAGATATTTTTTCATAATTCGCGTATGAAAGATACTTCATTATAACATTGTTTATAGGGTCACAATGAAATCTATTAGAAAACTTTTTTAGTAATTTTTGGTGTCATACAGTTGGCTATTACATGTATTTTTATTTGACATTTAACTTTAACCTTAAAAGTTAAAACCAATTATAAAATGGTCTGGTGTAGCTCTTAGCTTGCAAATCATTAGATCGAATGGTCTTTATGCTATATTTGGACAAATTAGATTATAAAATTATAAATAAATAAAGTACGTTAACGTTTATTCATCATTTGTCAATTTTTTATTTTGTAGGATCACTCGATCAATAGATACACATAACGTTCGAGTTTTGGGATAAATTACGAGATACCTATGTGCACATAAAATACAGAAAGAATTCTGATCATGATATGTTATAAATACTGTGACAAGTTGATTTAGAAATTTGGATGAATCCTCCGAAGTTTACGGATTTGGCTAGCGTACCAAGAACGCCAAGAATTAGGCACCAAAAACTTTTCACGAAGCTTTTAAGTAACAAAAAAAATACAATCTTACTAGGTATATTTGAACCAGAATGGCTGCTTCAGGGAAAAACACAACAACCAACAAAAAAAAACAAAATTCAATTTTCTACATGTTACCACATACTTAGTCCTTACACATGTTATAAGCTGCGTTTTAATGATCTATCTGTATTAGAAATCATAGTTTGAACACCCTTAAACACAGTATCTACATTAATTCTTCAAAAATACCACAGTATATACTAGTTACTGGGTTTTAGCGAGGTTATAAGTAGATGCTGTATTTTAAGTTGGTTTAAAATTATAACTAATAATATTATTGTACAACTAGTCGCAGACGTGGCAACAGCCGTTTGAAACTCCCTTTCTTTGTCGTGATTCATTATCTCACCACGTGCGTGATTTTGTTACCGATTAAAATGTTTTTGTGTGAATAACATTGTCCAATACACGAATACGACGAATACTGGAGATATGCAATACACAAATGTGAGTAACTGACGGATTTGTATATTAGTTTCAAGTTTTAAGACGTGAATCTAGAACCGTTGTGGTTATGTCAATTCAGAGGCCTCAATAATGTTGCCAGATCTCCCAAATGTCTGTAGCATACCGCATAGATAACATATAGTCAAACAACTGAAAAAGAAGCAAAAAATTAATGTTTTAGAACTCTTTGACTGATTGAATGTAACGGTGGATATTTTTCCAGGACCTCTAGCAAAGAGGCATATACTTCGGATGCAATTAGTAATTGCAACACCAGCACTTCAATATCAAACGACGACAGTGTTGCAGATCCCGATTTCTAAATGGAGGTTAACACTAGCCATAATAATGATCAGGTAAATGTGCATACTACTCCAAATGGATTTCGAAAGATGCCTTACGAAATGCCTGAAAACACTGATGGTATATTAGTACTAATAACTACACAGCGACCTATTATTGAAGATGATGACATATTAGAAGATAATCGAGAAGTTGCTACCACGGTAAATATATTACAAGGAAATACTATAAACGGCACTGTAAATACTGCTAGCAATGAAATAGTCCAGGTAAGCGGAGGAGATAAAAAGAGAAGACGTAAAGTTGCTGTGAAGAGACCTGTATTAAGCAATGAACAAAAAACAAAACCAGAAAAAGCACCATGTTGTCAAGGAAAATGCCGAAAAAGCTCTCAGAAATTTACAAAAGACGAACGCAATGTAATATGGGATACTTATTGGTCTCTTAATTATACAAATACGCCAAAATGGTTGGCAAAAAACGTGTATATGACATATATTAAAAGAATAACGACAGTCCAAGCTAATAACGATAGCTATGAGAAAACATGAAGTCGTCTATACTTTCTGCCACAAAATAATCTCGGTTTATAGGTTTGTTGTCCATTTTCACTTAATACCTTGGGTTATACAAACGATTCTGTATTGACAGAATTATGCCATGCCTTGAAAAATCAGGAGGGATGTGCTGCAGTGAAGGAGAATAGAGGAGTTCATACAAAAACTACTTGTAATCGTGAACTAACAAAAGAACATAACGATAGCTTCCACCCAACTGTAGCTCATTATAGGAGACATAATGCTCCTAATATAAGGTATCTGCCACGAGAACTTACTGTACAATCAATGTTCCAAGATTTTAATTCAAAATATCTCAATGTGTGTGAAAAAGAAACTTACAGAACGACTCTTAAAGATATGCATATATCTCGGTGTATGCCTATTTCAAACACTTGTGACGAATGCCTCGACTTGGAAATGCAGGTGAAAGAAGCCGAGGCAGTAATAAATAAGGACGCAGCAATGTGGAGAATATAAATGAAAAATTGACTCTACATGAAACTAAAGCTACCAACAAATACACAGACGACAGTAAAATTACAGACAATCGAACAACAAAAATATACTCTATGTATTTGCTAAAAGTATTACTAATTCTAAATATGCTTTCAATTAAAGACAGTTATTTTACAAGTATACTTGTTGTATCTAACGAGCACAACGTAAGAACCCAATCAATAAAAATTATTGTGTGATGTGGCACGAAGTTATCGCTGGTCGAAATGCACATAAAATTGTAGATTCCGTTGTGGTGATAATAGAAACAGAACGAGACACCACCGACTTTGTATTTTGGGCCGCTAACTGCACGGCCCGAAAAAAAACAAGATTATGTGTACGGCGTTTGTAATCCTTGTAAATGGAGAACGAGGTCCTAATAGCATCACTTTTAGATAATTAACTAAAGGTCACACTCATATGAGCGCAGATGGTATTCATGGCAACATTAAAAAATATATAGCATAGGTCAGAGATGCATATGACTTCAGATATTAAAAAACTGTAGTTGGTACGTCTAGAAAAAATGTAACTGTCGTAGAGCTGAATAACTTTTATGAATGGAAGAAGAAAAAAAGAACTGCACCGCGAAATAAACCAAGTGATCCACTAAATATGGTTAAACTGATCTCAATCGTAGGAATTACATTTGTGAAGAGATGTCGTTCCATGAAATACAGGACTGATTTTTTCGCTGATTTTGTGACACTTGATTTGTTACAAAAGAGATTTGATGCATCAAAACTACCTGACTTTCTCCCAACACACCAAGGAATTCCAAAAACGAAGAAGAATGATATAATCAAGGTACTTGGCCCCTTAATGCCTAGATACCCGACAACAATCACGCCGGGTTATAAAGCATAGGGCTCAGCACAGTTTTTGTTTGGGTGTTTTTAAGTTGCACTGTCGCTACCTGGTGTTCATAGAAGTACTGAATGATTTTTAGATCTTGGGAATCTAGACCTTTACTTTCTAGTATGTTCAGCAGCGTGCCATGTTTGACACAATCAAATGCTTTAGCATGGTGTATGAAACATAGATATACTTCTTTTCACTGATCTTGACACTTCTGTAGCGGGGTCGATAGCCCAAACAAAGCCTATCTAGGTCCCAATCCCTCTCTGAAGCCCATCTGCAGTTCAGTGAGATCCTGCTCGCATTTCCTATATTCTATTACGTGGAACCTTTAGAAGCTACTTTGATATTTGAATCATCAATCAAATTAGTCGAAACTCATCGCATCTTTTTACACCTGGTTTTTTAGGAATAGGGTAAAATGTATATTTTAGCCAGTCTTGAGGAATTGTTATATAGATGGTATTGAATGGTTTGGTGAGGCTTTTTAAGTTTTCTTCATTTATAAGTTTCAGGACTTCTGGACAAATGTTGTCTGTGCTCTACAGTTTTTTTATTTCCTTCAAAGCCTTCTCTATTTCTGCAGTCATTATATTTTGTCCCATTTTTGTTGGACGTTGATTACGAAAGAGTAGACCTTTATTGTCGAAAAGATCAGAAATATAATTTGTCCACACTTCTTGCTGTTTTTGTGTGTCTAAGATTGTCTGGTTGTCTTGATTTACTATTTTTGTATATGCTGGGGATTTACGGTTTCCTGTAATCTCATCAACTCTTTTGTAGATGTTAAATAGATCATGCTTTTGGTACAGCTCCTCTATTTCCTTACTTCTCTCCATCATCCGTGCTTCTCTAGCATTTCTAATTTTAGTCCTGACAAGTGCTTGAGTTTCTTTATATTCTCGTTTTTGCGTGTTCTTGAGTTTCCGCCGTTGGTCCTTTAAATCGCCTTTTAGGGCTGCTGTTTCGGGTTTTTTTATGACTTCATTTTCAAGTCTTTTCAATCGAATTTGCATTTGAGCTACTACGGGATTGTGATCTGACTCCACATCTGCACCATGGTAGGTTTTCACACTGCGGATGTGATTTCTGTATCTTTTTGATATTAGAATATAGTCAATTTGAGTTCTAATCAGATGGTCTCCTGTATCTTGGAGCGATCTCCATGTATAGAAGCGTCTTGAGGGTACTTTGAACCACGTGTTGGAGATGAATATTTTCTCCTCTTGGCAGAATTGACTTAATGTATCGCCTCTTTCGTTTCTCATTCCTAGTCCATGCTCCCCGGCAGTGTCATCGCATCTTACCTTGCCTACTTTTGCATTAAAGTCTCCTAGGATTAGGGTGGTTTCATCCTTTCTGGTTTGGGACAGCAGTTGTTTTATTTCCACGTAGAAAGATGCATTCTCTGATACTGGTTTATCAGCTGTTGGAAAAAATGCTTGAATGATATTTAAATTTTTCGGTGTTGCCTTGAGTTGTATCATCATTGCCCTGTCAGAAAGTGGTACTAAATTGAGGACCGAGTAAGCCGTTCCAGGATCCAGCATAATCCCGACGCCATTATAGTGTTTGAGATCATCGTTCCCAGAATACTAAAAAGTGTAATTATTCACTTGAACTGTCCTGCTATTGGGCCATCTTGTTTCAATTATTCCCATGATATTTATTTCCAACCTGCACATTTTTTGATATATGTTGTGTATTTTTCCCGGCATGAACATGCTTTTCACATACCATGTGTCTATTTTCATTGGCTTACTACATTTAATTTGAGTTATTTTTATGTTTGTCCTCGTGGGAATTCTTACCAACCCTTGACCATTTAAGGTCTGCCACGGACTAGAGGTCATTTCTCTGTTCCTTACTCCCTCAATTGTTTTTCTTGAGAAAAATATAGTGCGGTAGTATCTCCTCGCTTTCCGTACCGCTGTACAAACGTCATTCTGTGAATTCCATTCCGCCATATGCTATAAAAATCTACAAATCAATACAAAATATCTTGAGACAATAATTGATTCACCTTTATAAATTGCATATATACTTTTTCATTATTACCTAAACCCTGTCAGCAAAGACCGATACAGAATGATTCTTTTCAAATCTTTTTCGCATACCAATTATCATTGGAACACCTGTTCCCAAACATTCCTGGAAAAACCTTGGACCCAAGATTTAGGATTCCCGTATACCTTAGAGGTTTGCAGCTGTTCGTCTGAGGACTACCTGTTCATGATAGTAAAAGTTCAAGAAGTAACTGTTACTGCATGAACCAGTACTGAACAAATAATCCATTCTAATTTAAAAGCTAAGCCGTAGTCATAAGCGGGGTTTGTTCTTCGTACACGTAGATGGAGGTTCAACACATATGGGGAAACGATCATAATGAATATTAAACTCTGAAATCATAGATTACATTGGTTACACATGAGGGAACTCATTATAGATATTTCGGTTAGCAGCCTGAAAATAACGTTCATGTTTTTAGTTATATGAACGTTATTTGGAACTTCAAAATTGCTCACTTGCAATATGTAAACGGAACGTATACTTTGCGGTAGATATACCTCGCATAGCGTAGTTATTGGGGCAGTTCTGTCACGCTACATGGTCATATTTTATTTTTTTGTTTGTTACAAAAGCAATTTGGAGATTTTTACTCTCAACCCAATTGAGCCAGCTTCACCTCTTCCTCTTCTTGTCAAATATTATAAGTGTACGGCCTCATAATTTAGCCACTAGTGGCATTTAGTTCTCCATTCTTGTATCGCGCTACAAGTGCCGCCACCCTCAGAAACTTGTATTTTTTAGGAATATGGAAACGACACCCCCGAAATTATCAAACGAGTACTACTAAATCAGTAATGAGGAAACCGAAGTATAATACTCAGAATCGATGAGGGAGAGAGGCGACAAGTATAAACAAAAAACGGCAGAAGCCAAAAGAGTAGCGGAGGAGCTGTAAAAAACCATCATGCATATCGAAGCGAAAGTGGCGGGACTAAGGATTGCCATGGAGAACATGGCAAAACAATCAAGGACACGCAAGGGAAAAAGATAAGCCGAATACGATTAGAAAGCGTCCGAAGGAAGGCGCAGAGGATAGAATCCCTTCAAACCATCGAAAACGAGGCTGAAGAGATAGACTTTACGGAAGTGTTGTCCATCAAGAAAATTCAGATGTAGCAGAGAAAGGAAGCCGCCGCAAGGAAGGAAAGAAGAGACGAAGATATGATGGACCAAGCCATCCGCCTAAACAAGACGACGACAAGCAGGCCATCACCAGTGATCGTACGGAGCACCTACCACTGGGGCTCAGTAAGAAAAGAAATCCACAGAAGATGAATAAAAACGAGGTTCATCACCATCCGAGAAAGGCTCGGAGTGAAGATCCCATGCGAAGAACCGGAAGACTACAGGAACCTAAGAAGGTACCTGAAAGAAGAGAGAAAAGAAGTGGAATGGTACACCGACCCACCACGGGATGAGAAAAAAGGGAAGATCGTCATCAAGGGATTGACGAGCAGCGAGGATATTGACGAACTCAAGGAAGAGATAGAAAATGAAGAAGTCCAAATAGGAAGAACAAGCCAAATCCGCTCCAGATGCGGCAAAAGAAAACCTCTGCCTATCAACGTGGTGGAGCTAGACGTGGAAGAAAAAAAACAAAATAAGAAAAATCCATCACATCTAGCAAGTGAGGATAAGATGGGAAGAACTAAAGAGAGGAAACGGACCAACGCCGTGATTCAACTACCCCCAAGAGGAACGAAGCCATGAGTCAGCTACGCCCAAGCGACATCCAAGAGGACGACGACGACGGCTACCCCGAAGAAACAAGAAATTCTCGAACAATTGACAAGGCTTTTAGCCCAGTTAATACCCTAAAGTCGCCTTTGAGAATCTTTAGATGATCCGCCTACGATAAGGCCCGGCACATCCATAAAAATATGAGCCGAGGTTTAAACTAGGTCATCAAAAGCAAGTGTATCCACTCTATAAGGTCGTAATTAGTTTGCTTAATATTTGTCCCTTATAGAGGCAGCTAAAAACACACACAACAAAAGACAATCAAAGCAAGAAGACCGCCGAAGATATAACCAATAAGGTTACACGTCGAAAATAAGACGGCCCGAACTCAGCCAAAAGCCATTTCGGCCAAGTAAGAGTGGCGCGCAAAAAACGCAAACGACGACTGAGGACCCATCGGATGAGATAGAGGGTGGACGGAAGATTCTTCCCAGGATGCAACGCTCTTGAGGGATGCACTCTGGGAAGGACGGACTCAGTAACGCGCGTGTGTGTGTGACTTGGCACTATTTTTTTAAGTCCGAGCAAAATATATAATTAAACAACTGAAACTAGCGTTTTATCTGTAGCCTCAAATTACTGTGCTGTATCCTTCCCCGGAAAAAAAGGAAATAATTGGGCATAAAATATCTCCTATTTTCGTATCTTTATTTATGTTTGTTAAGTAACAATATGACGCAAGAATCTATGAAGAAGCTCTTTTTGCAACAAATAATTATCCTCTATTTGCTTAAAAGAATGTTTGTTTAGAATTAACACAATTGTTCGATCATTATGTATGTGTCAAAAGTGCTGAGTGAAACCGGCTGTCATCTAATCAATTAGGAATCTAGAGAATTGCCAACTTAAATTCAAATCACTCCTAGTTGAGAAATAGGGATAATGTAAATCTACTTCATTTAAAATATTCAATAAATGTGAATTATAAAAAATATTGCGTAACACTTGTGTCAAAATGACACGTACTACAAAACGAGTCATTGCACCACTTGTTTTTCAAATGAATAATTGCATACCTTCTTTGGGGATAGAAATAGAAATTTTGGATTCTCTTATATGTTATACTGTCTTGAAAATACATAAATACTTTTGCTGTTCTTTGTTCTCGGCTATTACACTAGGAAATTACTTTCTTGGGCAATTCCTCACGAAATTTACAACAGTTACTGTGTGACATTTGACAGCCGTAAATACGCTTGGGAAAATCAGAGATAGAACGAAACTGCTTACAGAGTTGTCACCTGATATATTTTTAAGGAAAATTATCCACAAAATAATAAAATGTATCTATGCAATTATGTACTGAAGCTGAAATTAATTAATTTCATAGCAAAGTTAGTTGATGCAAACAAACTGTTTTACAAATCTTATGGAGGTAGTAGTCAGTGAGGTCCATTAACGTACTTTAGATATAGGGAAATAATGATAATTGGATGTGATAACTTCTAGGACACTGAACACTCATTTTTTGTTGGCGACCAATATCCCAAAAATGATAAAACATTTGACTAAGGTAAATGCTTCCGCGTATGTCTATCTGATCATTCGCTATTACCTCCGAAGCCACATCGTTGGTGTCAAATTTTTCTTGCACTGGAATCAAAATTAATTATTGGCTCCGGTGTCCTGTGAAAGACGTAGTAAAATCAAATTAAATTCGCTTTTTCCAGCACGACTTTTTACAAAACACTTTTGATTTGTGAGGGGTAGTGTTGATTGAGCTTTTATTCTCCGTTCTCCCTATTTTGTAAGAGAACTTTCCTAATATTGGCAGCCTTGTTTGTAGCAATATTATTTGCATGCTGGACAATTCTATTTTTAATATGTTCTGCTTGTGTTGTTTCTTTTGTTGATAAAACGAATTTTGTGGGTAAAAAAATCCGATAAACTCGAAGTACTTGCTGACTTTGAATCATTCGGTGTTTATGAATCAATTACTGAATCTATTACATATGAAGCATCTATCAATGTTCTTAAAGCCATATTTGTAAAGAATAAAAGTGGAATTTATGCTTGACACTCGCTTACTATTCAGAAACAACAGCAGGGAGAAAATGTTGATCACTATGTTCAAGCTCTGAAGCAGCTAGGAGAAGATTGTAATCTTAAAGATGTCAGTGCTGAAGAGCAAAAGAGCCAGTACATACGAGATTCATAATGTTCTAATAGGCCGTATAATATTAAAAAAGAATTCAAACATTCGTCTGAACTTTGTTGGAAAAAGATCCCCTCAGATTCTGCTCTTCTGTTGTCAAAATTGAGCCTCCACGTCTCATTAACCAACTCACTTCTGACTGCCATCCCATTGTCACTAAGTCCCGTCATGACTGTGAAGATTATTCAAGCTGAGGTGACAGGGTTGTTTTCTGAAAAAAAATCGAACCTAGCAATTCACCGAAATATTAGAAAGCATTTCAGTGCAATCGATATCAAAAATTCTTACCACCAAACACCAATATGTGAGGAAGTTAAGAAATTCACCACTAAGGGCAAGCTATATCAATTCACACGCATAATATTTAGGGTGACCAATGAAGTCACCTGTTTCAAGCGATTTATTCAACAAATCATATATGAAGATAATGTCTGCTGGAAAGTGTATCTAACAAGAAATAATCAAATGTTGGCCAATATTATCAGTGACTTAAGTATTCCAATTCCAATGTCAAGAGGTATTCTGCGCTACCTAGATAAGAAGAAAATAATGACACACCACAAAATAATAATTAAATAAACGGTTTTAAAGATTGAAACTAACTTTTCCGCATCTGTGAGATGCCCTAAATCATATTCTATCATAAAATTTTCACTTGTATGCACTTCGGGGGATATATCGTGTTAAGAAACCGGAATTTCTCCAAAAGTAACCAAAAATTCACTAAATCTGGATTTATAGGACACGCTGTACTCGCTATAGTCAGCTGAAATTCGATAGGGTACATCTGTGAGACACCTTGAAACATATCGAATTATAAAATTGGCCACTTGAATACACTCCGGAGGCTGTATCGGGCTAACCCGAAATTTCTCCAAAAAGGAAAAAAATGTGACACTTCAGGTACCATAGCACCCAATAAGGTCCATCTATAAAATGCCTTGAACAATGTTCAATCATAAAATGGTTCACTTGTATTCACGCTGGAGGCTGTATCGTGCTAAGAAACTGAAAATTCTCCAAAAATTTGGTACTTCAAGTACCATAGCACTCGTTGTACTAGCTTTAGTGAGCTTAATCTTAATCGAGTTTATCTTTGAGATGCCCTAAACAATATCCAATCATAAAATTGGTCACTTGTATATACTCCGGAGGCTGTATGGTGCTAACAAACTGAAATTTCTCCAAAAATGACAAAAATGTCGTACCTCAAGTACCATAGCACCCGTTGTACTGGCTATTGTGAGCTGAAAATCAATATAGTTCATCTGTGAGATGTCCTGAACCATATTCGTTCATAAAATTGGTGATTTATTGCACTCCGGAGGCTGTATCGTGCTAACAAAACATGTAACGGAAAGTGGCCGACGACAACGACGACGACGACATACTCGTACACACAAGTTATGTCTACAACGCTATCAACTGGGTACCTATAAAACTGCATAATAGACACTTTGATACGGTATTATATATTTTGTCTGAACACCATTTTAATTCATTCTTTGTATAACTCTCAGTATAGTCTTTATACATTTTTTTTATTTCTGCTCTTCGTTGAAATATATTTTTGTTATACTTAATTTTAGTTCTTTTTAAGAATACATTTTTCGTAAAGAAAAACAAAACTGGGGCAGTCAGTAGGATCGCACGAGATGTGAAAACGTGAATTATACAGTGTACCGATTTCTACGGTTTTCGTATAAACGTTCATGACTTTAACGTTTTAACGTCTTTCAGCGCGAATTCTATCTACCCTTTCTGTGGGATCAACAACTGAGAGCAGCCCTCCTGTGGACGTAGTGAGAGGAACCAAAGAGTCGGGGAAGAAGATTTTCTAAGCGTAAGTGCAAAATTTCCTCTTCTCGCCTTGCTATACCATTCTTTGGAATTAGTGAAGATAATAATTAAAATATTTATTATTATTATATACATTAAATATATATGAACGATTTGAATAATAGAAACGTTGATAATATTGTAGAAGCTTTCAATAATATGTCACTAAACGAAATTAATAGTAACGAAATGGCTACAACTTAAATTAATTGGGATCTTTTTAGATCTAAATTAGCAAATATCAAACCATTCAACGGTGATAGTGAATATTTAAACAAATGTATCACTAGATGTGAGGGTTTAATTTAATCCTATAGAAATTTAAATGATGCCGAATTAAATCCACGTTTAATAGAATGTATTCAAGAAAAGTTAGAAGGCCGAGCAACTTTCATGGTCGGTAGTAGAGAAGTGTTAAATAATTGGCAAAAATTGGAAACTGCTTTATTACAGTATTTTGCTGACAGGCGTGATATAGATTGTCTAGTACAAGAATTAATTAGAGCTAAACCTTTTGAAAATGAGCAACTTATCGATTTTGGGAGTAGGCTTCAGTTAATTCGTAGTAGTGTAATTTAGAGAACAAGTAATGACCAAAATATAAATACCGTTGAGCGAAATTGTCAAATTATTAAATACGATAAAACTGGACTGAATACTTCCATAGCGGGTTGTAATGGAACGTTAAGAAATAATATGCATTTAGGAAAACCCACATCCTTGGAAGATGCGATGGCATATGTGGCAGAATTTGAAAATTTCGAAAGAGTTTATGGATCATTACATGATAAAAATTTTCGTCAAAATAATTCTAATAATAATAACAATGGTATGCAATATTCGCGATTCCAAAATGTAACAAGGCAGCCGATGCACGTTACCCTAATATGAATGCTTTAGAAACTGCATGACTTGACGTTAATTTAGGTGACATTGAACAAATTGTAAATCAAGAACTTGAATGGATTAGTTTATATAACGAATCTACAAATCAACTTCCTAATTTAGACAATATTGACCTTACAACTATTTTAGACGGAAACGAAAGAGACGTATCAGATACCATGATTAATTCATCCCCATTGGACGAAGAAGCGAACCCCAATAATGATGACTTCGAAACAGTACACACTTCTGTGGAAAATCCCATTTTATCAATTCCAATATCTGAAAAACCACTAAATATGTATAAAAATCAATTATATTTCACTAACAATGAAAATCTTCTTTTCAAAGTTAAAAGAGAAAAAATATTCGAAAATATTCGGTTATATGTTAGATTACCAGTATTAGACACTGAATCAAACGTAATAAAATTCATTAAGGAGTTTATGAATCCTAACCAAAATTATGCTCTTTATTTCCAAAATGGACCTTTATCACGAATGTTTATAGTAACTGCACCAAAAACATTTAAAAATTCTGCTTTTGAGTTTATCATGTATACCAAAATTCTCACTGATATTCAGGCAGTTGACAAACAACGAGAGAAAGTAGAATACTACCATATAAGTAAATCAGGTCACAGAGGTATGAATGAAATAAAAGCATCCCTTAGTCGTAGATATTATTGGCCAAAAATGATAGAAGAAATAGAACATTTCATAAATAATTGTTAAACTTGTTTGAAGAATAAGTATGGCAGAAATTCCCCAATTATAAAATTCAATTTAACACCCACAGCTTCGAGACCTTGCGAACATATCCATTTAAACGTTTTCTATATATCAAATAAATCGTATTTAACAATCATTGTTTTATTTTCAAGATATGGTCAAGCCTATACGTTAGACAGTATAACATGAGTACCTGTAGTTGAGAAATTACTCGAATTTATGTCCCATCACGGTCTACCTAGCAAAATTACGTCTGACCAAGACACAGAATTTAAAAATTCCGATCTTCAAGATTTTTGCGAATAACACCACATCCATCTACACTCTACAAAATCAAAAAATAGTAATTCCAACTCTCCAGTCTAGAGATTCCACTCAACACTAATCGAGCATTATGGATGCTTACAAGAGGGAGGAAAATGAAAATTTGAAATCTGATCAACTAATAAAAAATGCAATTTTCTGTTATAACAATAGTATTCATTCAGTTACGAAATATACGCCTTTCGAAATTATTAAAGGTCACATAAGCATTCCCGATCCTTTTGATTTAGACGATCATCCAATTATATCAACTTACGTACAAGATCATAAAGAAAACAGTGAAATATTGTATGAGAAGATTAGGCAAAATAAGGAATCCACAAATGAAAAGATTATTCAAAAACGAAATGAAAAACGCAAAAATTCCACAGATTTTGTAAACCAAGAAACATGCTACATAAAAACTAAACAGAAATAAAAAACTACCCAAATTTAAAAAGACGAAAATACTAAGTCAAAAAGGTATCCTCATTAAAGCTAATAAAGGCACATACCATAAAAATCTGACCAGAAAATCGAGGTTAGTAACAAACAAATTGTTACAAGAATCTAACGATGATGAACCTCCTGACATTTATGACATGATACATCATGATTCTGCAGATACAATGCATTGAAGAGGATGTATCTACCACTAAAATCGAAAGCCCAATCCTTCCAATCCAATTAGGAAATTCTCGCATTATATACAATAAACATACATTTATACACTATGTAAATTGAGACATTATTTTTAAGCAAGTAAATAACCTAATAAAACATTATTATATCATTAAACATAGTATTAGAATAATTAATAATAGTAACCCCATATCGTATCATAATTTAGCACAAAGCAGTTTGACAAGGACAGAATCCTTAACTAATTCTTTGGTAATAAAACTCAATAATCTATATCCCCATATCAGAAGTGAAAGAGGACTTGTAAATGCCGTAGGAAAAATTGACTATTGGCTTTATGGCACATTAGATGCAGATGACGAAGAAAGATATAACAAAGCAATTGATTTACTGCAGAAAAACAAGAAAAATATTATTACACTAGTTAATGTATAAACCTCTTCATACAAAAAACTGATTGAACACTATAATAAATCTTTAAATATTTCAAACAATAATCAAGAGATACTTGAAAATAATTTGAAGAAAATTCAAGCTTCATTTTACCATAAAATAGAAACTCTTGAAAGATATTTAAGTTTTCATGGAATTATAACACAAATTAATTTAGATTGCCAATTAACGATTACCTTAATAGATAATTTAAAAAATGCAATGGAATTTTCCAATTTAAACTCTCTTCATAATTCAATAATTTCTAGTACTGATATTTTCGAAATTATTAAGTATTTACATAATATATATATATATATATATATATATAAATATATATATATATATATATATATATATATATATAACTCTAATCAAATTCCTAAATTTGAGAATTTATTAGCTTATTATCAATTTTTGGGCACTCAAGTGTCAATGTCGAATTCTAGATTAATTTTTGCAATTCATATACCTATCCAAGAAAAAACCTACGAATTTTACCATATTTTCCCAGTTATCCAAAATCATAAAACTTTTACCCCTCTATTTCCCTATTTGGCACACAAGAATGAAGATAACCAATTCGAGAAAGAAGAATGCTCTCTTCTAGAAGACACGTATTATTGCCGACAAAATTCCGTATCCCAAGATAATTGTACAACGCAACTACTCCAAAGAGAAGACCTCTCACTTTGACACATCATTGAAGTAAATTTACAAGAAACAGTCGTCGAACCAGTCACCGAAAACAAAGTCTTAATTATACCCGAAAAACCTCAACAAATATTTTCAAAATGTAGAAGTAACAGATATATTCTTGTGACGTCTCCAATTTCAATCAAAATAAACGGATTTAAAGATTAAAACTAACTTTTCCGCATCTGTGGCCCTGAACAATGTTCTATCATAAAATTGTTACTTGTATACACTTCGGGGGATGTATCGTGCTAAGAAACCCAAATTTCCCCCAAAAAAACCAAAAAGATAGTATATCTGGATTTATAGGACCCGCTGTACTCTCTCTAGTCAATTGAAAATCAATAGCGTACATCTGTGAGATACCCTGAACAATATTCAATCATAAAATTGATCAATCGTATACTCTTTGGAGGCTGTATCGTGCTAACAAACTGAAAATTCTCCAAAAATGACAAAAATTTGGTACTTTAAGTACCATAGTACCCGTTGTACTAGCTTTAGTGAGCTGAATATCAATAGGATTCATCTTTGAGACGCTCTGAATAATATCCAATCATAAAATTGGTCACTTGTATATACTCCGGAGGCTGTATCGTGCTAACAAATTGAAACTTCTCCAAAAATATGGTACTTAAAGTACTGTAGCACCTGTTGTATTAGCTCTGATGAGCTGAAAATCAATGGGGTTGATCAGTCTGATATCCTGAATAATAATCAATCACAAAACTGGTGACTTGTTGAACTCCGGAAGCTGTATCGTGCTAACAATCTGAAATTTCTCAAAAAATGACAAAATGTCGTACTTCAAGTACCATAGCACCCGTTGTACTGGCTCTGGTGAACTGAAAATCAATAGGGTTTATCTGTGACATGTCCTTAACAATATTCAATCATAAAATTGCTGACTTATTGCACTCCGGAGGCTGTATCGTGCTAACAAGACGTGTAAGAAAAAGTGGCCGACGACAACGACGACGACGACGACGACATACACACAGGATTTTTTTTCTAAAAACCGTTTTTCCTTTTTGTTGTTGATGGAAAACGTAAAAATAACTCAAAATAAATTTTCAAAATTCCAACGTTTTTTGGGGTAAACCAATACTATTCTCGCATATAGAAGAGTTGGGCGGAAAAGTAATATCAGACTCTTGCGAAGTATGGACTAATAACCAGAAATACATTAATAAAATTCCAATTAGTAATGGCAAGCCGTTTATACTACCAAAAATTGAGATGGAAACGTTAAGTGGTTCCAGAAATCACCAAATTCCGAACATAACAAAAATAGACTTTGAAGAACTTAAATAAATTAGCAGAATTTCGAAACAATTAGAACCAATTTCAGGAGTGGAAGACAATCCGTATAATTACACAAGCATATTAGGAACAGTTATTGGAATTGCAATTGCCTGCGCCTTAGCTTAAATTTTTATGAAATATAAAGCCCAAATTTTGCAGATTTTCGAGAAGAAACCAAAGGAAAACCCAACAGAAGTAAAGAATATTTCGAAAAGCCACTCCGTATTTTTCGAAACTTAAGGAGGGAGGAGTTATGTCTACAACGCTATCAAGTGGGCACCTGTAAAACTGCATAATAGACACTTTTATACGATATTATATATTTTGTCTGAACACCATTTCCAATCATTCTTTGTATAACTCTCAATATAGTCTTTATACATATTTTGTATTATGTTTGCTCTTTGTTGAAATATATTTTTGCTATAGTCAATTTTAGTTTTTTTTAAAAAGACATTTTTCGAAAAAAAACAAAACTGACAGGATTTTTTTTTCTAAAAACCATTTTTTCGTGTTGTTCTTGATGAAAAACGTGGAAATAACTTTTTTTTCAAAATTTCAACTTTTTTGTGGGTAAACCAATTCTTTACTGGCATAAAGATAAGTTAGGCGGAAAAGTAAAATCATGTATTGGGCATTAGCTTTGGACCAAGGCGAAAGATAGGTGTACGATTGAAAATTATATAATCTGAATACATTAGACACTCATTCATATGAATCCACTATCAATTTCAATCCTTACAATAGCCATTGGTTGGCTTGTACTAAGTCACTACTACGCAATGAACCACACCGTAAAATGCATTGCGCAGTAATATTAAAACAATTATAAGAAAATTGTTACGCCAGTTAGAATCAAGTCACTGTTTGCTTTTAACCTTCATAAACTATAGAGGTAGTAGCGGATTCTATACAAATATTGAGAGTTTGGAAGGTAATCTGATTACAACCCTCTATAAAAAAGTTGAATCGCTTGACTTCCTAGCGCTAAAGGTTTTCACCCTTGTTACCACATATTAGTAACTGAAGATCATGAATTTTTTCAATGAAATGAACTGACATAAAAGTTTCTTACTTCACCGCTATAAAACAATATTCAATTTAAAAGTGATAGGGGAAAGGCGGGTAAGATGTCGACCTTAAGGTTTACTGCTTGATTACTTTTAACTTCGTAACTGTATACAAACTATATTCTATATATTGGTATTTTGAACATTACTAAACAAATATTATTGCAATTAATGTGGATAAATATTATATTTTGCTACATTTTGATACTTTTTTTAAAAAATGTCAAATTCGTCATCTTAGACTCACCTGTTGCCAAGATGACATTTCGTCGATGGTAAGTTGGCGAAGTAGTTAGTAACAAAACAATATTAAAAAAATGAGTTCTGCCTTGATAATGAAAAAAAAATAAAATACACACTGGAAAAACAAGAAATAAAACCTAATTTATCAGAAAATAAAAACTATCAAACAACTGAATTGAATGTCTAACTGCAAAAGTCACAAAACCAGAGTTTTCGTTTCGCCTCTTTTTGGTCGAGGCCATTACAATCCGCATGAGCCCATTTAAGACACTTAATACACTGAAACCAGAGTTCATTGTCTTTGCCTGAATCATCACAGAGGATACATTTTTTCTCATTTTCTGAAATTAATGGATCGTTGTCGTCATCACTGTCAATAAATTCAACTGTAACTGATGAGTCTGAAGAATCTGAGCTAAAATTTATTTTGCGCTTTACCACTGCTACTGTTGACTTCTTAACTTGAATTTTTGGCTTTTTCCTTTTTTTCTCTTGTATTTTCGCTTTATTCTGTTGCTGCATTTTGTCTTGTTTAGGTTCATTCACTTTCTTCCTTTTCTCATTTCTTTCTATCTGTTTTCTAGTTTTTTCCCTGCTACTCTCTCCAAAGCAGTCTTTACTGGTGTGCCTGAAATGAATAGCGATGGCACTTTTGACTTTCTGTGTTTTGCAATGTTGACTCCTGCAACTGGTTATGGTGGAAGACCTGTGAATTTAGAATAAAACTGTTTGGTGGTGAAGGTAAGAGATGAAGACGGTAAATTTCTTATCAATTGTTGAGAATTCTCGACTCGTGAAATCCTTGATGTTGATGGAATTAGTTGAACTACTGTAGAAGGTGCAGCATCCAAATTGTCATCATTTGTTGAAACATCGGTTAATAGGTCTGATTTAAACAAAATTTCTGGTATAACAGATTGAGGTGTTGTATCAGTGTGTAGTCACAGAGGGCTTATTAGTAGTATTAGCGGAAGCAAAGTCAATTTCTGAGAAAACATCTGAATAAAGTGGTTCTATTCCCGTTGCTTTGAACCCGTTTACAGCATTTGCAACTGTTGCTGCTTTCAAATAAGCCTTTCCGAAAAGAGAGCCAATTTCTTGTAATGTGATTGTTGTTCCCGGATTACTAGTTAAAAAATCGTCACAGACAATGCTGTTAGCTGTTTTAAGAGGCCCATAAAATGAGACATCTAACGGCTGCATTCGGTGACTCGCATAGGGTGGAAAGCCCAGTAAAGTAATGTGATGTTCTCGGCATGAATTGATACTATCTAGACTAATGTGTGTCGCATGGTTATCCATCAGTAAAAGTACTGGCTAATCTTTCACTGGGGTTACATGGTGAATAAGATGTTGCAGGAATTTCGTGAAATTCTCCGTGGTCATACATCCGCTTCCATGGGCTAATCCAATGGTACCTGGAGGAGCTCCATTTAAGTAACTTGGATGCATTCTAACCCTAGGGAATATCAATAATGGAGGAATATACGTTCCTGTCGCACTAATACAGCATACAGCTATTACGTTGCTTCCCCTCCCACTATAGGACAATTTTACAACCCTACGGGTTCCTGTAGGTGTTAGTTTTTTTGGAGTTTTGGTTGGAACGGTAGAAATACCAGTTTCGTCATAATTATAAATACAGTTGGCAAAAAACACATGCTTTTGCTTTACTTCCTCAAGTGCGGTAAAAAATTTATTCACATTTTCTTTATTGAATGGAGCAACCGAGGTTGATTCTGGAGTTCGCAACGAAATTTTGAATTTTTTCTTGAATTCTTCGCAAAAACTCCTCCAGCTTTTTTCTTATTTGTATTAAATCTGTGGGCAACCCCATGATGAACTGCATAATCAGAAACAATTGGACTGAACTGTTTTTTTGTTAAACCAAATGCTCTCTGATCTATTTGTGTTATGTAATCTTTCAATTCTAATAATTGGTTGTCTGTGAATGTCGGTTTGAATCGACCAGCATTTCGTGGGAAATTCTGTAAAAGAAACTTACCCTCTCTCATCTTTAAAAATTGCGGGTCTTTGTCAACTTACCTCATCGCTATGCTTTTCAAGATATTGCCTTAGAGTTGGTTCTGGAATTGAGTGTTGTTTTACAGCTGAATATGTGCTTAAATTATTATTTGTAACGGTTTTCATTGCTGCCCTCATCGAGTCTTTGCTCCATGTGTTGTAAAGCCCTAACTTTACACCCTCTTCGAGGTATCGCTCTCATCTTTCTTAATTCTATTAATTGCTCCTATTTTCTTATTTCTATTATTCTATTGTTGAAATGGATACTATTACATTATTTATATTTCTATATAATACATTTCATAAATGTTACTTTCGTAATTAGCTGAGCTTTCTGTTTTTCATATCTAGTTCATAGAAATACTAACATGAGCGCTTTGGTCTGATTGGTCCGCATTATAAAGGTTGTCATACTTTCATTGGTGAAACTTTGAATTCTAGAAGCTTCAGTCACGTGGTTTACAGGTTCTACAAAACAGAAAGCTAGGCTAGATTCTAGGTCATTTTCATCACACATTTTGTCGGAGTCAATAAGTAGTGTATAATTGAAACAATAAAGGTTTTTCTCCTGCATAAATCTGCTTTTATTGGCCTAACTCATGAGAATACAACACATGTTTGTCTAGTTGATTAACTTATAAATTTACCCATGTCATAACATAAGCACTAAAATGATTTAAGTTTTAAAAATTCAGCTTGCATATAAGATGACAAAGTCGTCAATTTAGCAGCAACTAGTATTCGTCATCTTAGAAACAACACGTGGGTAAGTTTTAAAAATTCCTAATTCAATGTACGCTAATTGTATTCATATTTCAATTAATGTGTGCTATAAATAACAATTTTCAATAATCATAAAAAAATTCAGATAAATAAATAACTTACTTCGTGGACACAGGGCCTTATTTTGTTCATTATCGAAATTATGACAACACACACCCAATGTAGACAAAGGATTGTAACTAACTGCCGCTAGAACTAACATCGGCTGGAATTTGCAAAGAGCTGTTTTGTCGCTTTCCCTACCTACAAAAATTGCGCGGATCGCGGCACCTATATTCCCGTAGAAGGAATTTCCAAATCGTCATCTTAGTGACTTCGTCATCTTACCCGCCTTTCCACTATATCGGATTCGACTAAAAAGAGAAATATAATAAAAATCAAAACAAGAGTGGGATTAACTGTATCCATCTCTCGGCTAGCTACGGATGATAGAACATCTTTTCAACGGTATTCAGCTTCCCAATCGCACTGCTGGCACTTCGCTTATGAGAGGAATTCTTCAAAGCGACACCTTTCAACGTAAATTCAGTGCTATAGGTACCAATACCAATAGAGACCTCACATCCAATCAAACAACCCTCAATTAAAATATTTCTCAGTAAATATGGGTTGAACTCAAATCTATATTTAAAAATGCCACAAAAGAAATCATTGACTGCTCCCTCCTCTAACTTATATGTACTAAGTACTCTAATGAATCAATCGAAAGAAAACTGAATTAAATGGCCTATTCAGAATGATTACAAAATTTTTATTTTTATTGTTTACGTACAAAAAATTCACTTTTTTTACTTTACAACTGTTATGAAAAGTAGCGTCTTTCTCATACTTAATTTGAAAACCGTACGTTGCTCAGACTGTGAGAGATATTATTTCTCACAGCACTTTGTCCACACTACATACGTTTATATGGAGAATCTAGTAATGGGATTCTCGATGCCTAGACGTCTTTTCTACAGGGGTTCTTCAATACCTGGACATTATTCGGTGGGGGATCCTCGATGTCTAGACTTTTTCTACACAACTAGTTACTTGTATTCTTTTAATTTGTGCCGTTGAGGAAAAAGCATTGTTTGCAACATGTGAAAAAAGTTAAACTGTTCCCACTTGTTGCACAATATACTACTGTGACTTCGAAAACAGTATCACAACATAACCATTTCAGCATCGTTTTTTGTAACGTTTCATACAGTTGGATGCACTGTTTAACTTATGGCTGAAAGACTGACATTTATAGATGATATTTTCTGTATAATTTTTCACATAGTTTTCTACATACCACTTCAAAATCGCTCATATTCCTTCTAATATTTTTGTTTAGATTTTTCAGGTGAATTATTAACTACATTATCAGCAATATTCAGTATTTCTGGTGAAGTGCATAATAATATGCTGTTTAGTTCCATACTCATAAATTTCGAATTGTGTAACTCAATGTATATTGAAATTTAAAAAATCTGTCATATGTCACTTGTATATGTGAAGGTTACCAACATGAATAAGCACGAAAATCTCTATTTACAATTTTATTTTCATTTAGAATATTTTTGCACGTTCATTATATAAAATAGTATGTAAAATTCGTATCACAATGACTTTTTGCAGTACTCGTACTTTGCATCCACACTCGTTCAACAAAAGAGTCATTGTGATACTTGTTTTAAAATACACTATTTTATAAATCGGGTATGAAAGAAACTTCATTATGACATTGTTCACAGTGTCACAATGAAATCTCCCTTTTTAGTAATTGTTAGTGTCATACAGTTTATTATTGTATGTATTTTTATTTGACATATGACTTTAACCTTAAATTAAAACAAATTATGAAATGGTTTAGCGTGGTTCTAGCTAGTAAATTGATAGATTAAATGGCCTTAAAGGTAAATTGGAATAAATTATATATCAAATATTTCAATAAATAAATTACCCTAACGTTTATTGATCAATGATTTGTCAATTCTTCGTTTGTTTATTACATCAATACACAGGTAAGTATATATAACGTTCGACTTTTGGGATAATTTACGAGATACCAATGTGAAAATATACTACAAAAATGATTTTGTTCATGATAGAATATAAAGAGGACGCAAGAATATAAGAAGAAGCTCTTTTTTGTAAACAAATAATCATGCTCTATTACCAAAGAAATAACCAAATCGACACTGTTTGTTCACAATTCAGACCATTATTCGGTCATAATATATGTCAAAATTCAAAAGTGCTGAGTAAAACCGGCTGTGATCTGACCAATCAGGAATCTACAGAATTCCATTTAAAAAATTCAACAATTCCGAATTTGAGTTAACACTCAAATTCCTACTGTCAATTCTTACATAAATCATTACTTTGTCTTCACCCTGTATTTATAATTTTACTAAACCCATTCCAAACTTCATTTCATATGAAAAACCACAGATAACTATATATCAATTTCTTTGTGATTCACGAGTCAGACCTCATTAGAGTCGGATCGTTATTAAGTCGTCAATATCATAACAAATTAAAAACGTGTTTTTTGTCATCATTAAAATGTGATAACAAAACTTGTAAAGTGCTGTTTCTCTATAAAATTGGTAAATATTCCTTAAATTTACTTATTTGTGTTGGAAATAAATAGGCGAGTCACTGAGTTACAGACTGTTTATCTGAGCTGAGATTTACTTATATATTTTTATTTCTATTTCTAGCTATTGATTGTGATTTTGGTATCCAGGATCACATCAATATGTCAAACCTCCCCTCACAACCACTGCTCTCTAATACCACCACTTCTTCAACCCCCACTAAACAATCTATCTCAATAAACACAAATACCCCTTCAACACCCTTAACTTATGCCGCGGCTACATCCGCAAGACTACCTCCTCCCCCGGCACCATCTCGAGACCAAGCCATCATTATGCCTTCTATCCCCAACACTGTACTATTCGATTATATCAAAGCAATAGGTTACATTGTCTCTCCCAAAAACGTACATTTCGCTTCCAGAATCTCTCATGGCCGCATATGTATTTATTTATCATCTACCACTCAAGTCGATGACCTTCTAAAATCGAATGAAAACATCTTAGTTAATTCCAATGTCATTCCTATTCGTCGGCTTATTTCCCCCACCAAAAGAATCCTTATTTCCAATGTCAGTCCTTCCATTCCACATTCCGTTATTGAAAAAGCCCTGTATGACCAAGGATTAACACTTACCTCCCCTATTTCTTACGTCAAATGTGGCTCGCCTGATGACGAATACGCACATGTCCTGAGCTTCCGCCGTGTGACTTACGTTCTGCCCACCAGTAACGATTTTTCACTGCAAACTTCGATTCTTATTACGCATGAAAATACTTCACACAGAATATTCATTTCTACTGATAAACTTGAATGCTTTCTTTGCAAGCAGGCTGGACATACTGCTGAATTATGTCCCAACACTTCCCACGACCTTCCCCCTCTATTAAATACTTCCGTAAATCTTGAACCCTCCACTTCAGCTGACCCAGCTACTACTGATACCTTTTCAGACAATCCCGAATTACCCTCTCAAGTGCCACACGCTCCCTCCTCGCCTGTACCTGGCGAAAAACGACCAAGATCTAATAATAGCACTCTTGACTCCCCGCAGCCTATATCTCCTTCCAATACTCCTCTCGATAATCCCAATCCAATGCCTCCCCCAGAATTCCCAAATTCTAATTCCAAAAAATCTGGCAAAAAAAGAACTGAAAAATCCAAACTGGCTGAAGAGGATTGTCACAATATAAGCCCCGAATCACGTTCTATCATACATAAACTTTTTGAAGAGTCTCCTAAATCCTTCTCCCTTAATAGCATCCAACTTATTGCGTTCCTCAAAAATACTTTCCGCGTCAACGACCCTCAACCTGAAGCCAATAAATTTATCTCCGACACTGCTTCCCTACTGAAAGATCTATCCTTAATTTATTCTAATATCAACGAAAGATCTTTGAAAAATCGCATTACACGTCTGACCAATAAAATTAAATTTAAACTTCACCCCGACCAAAACAATCTTACTGACGATCCTTTTTCTGATGACGGTACCACCACTGACTCCTCTACACTATCTCAGTAATTAACCTCTTTCCCCCTTTAATTAGTACTATTCTCTCTAATCTAATGGAACTGCGATGGATTTTATCCTCGCTTAGAAAGAATTCAGAAAATCGTATCTCTCCATACCCCTGACTTTCTCTGCCTCCAGGAAACCAACTTCAAAATTGACCAACAATGCAAGCTAAAAAACTTTGAAGGTTATCATTACATCCGTACCAACTGTATGAGAGCCAGTGGGGGTACTTCAATATTTGTATCTAGCGATGTATACTCATCTCATCTCCCACTAACCTAACTAACAAATCTTGAGGCAATTGCTGTAACTGCTTGGTGCCCCAATAAGCTTACCATTTGCAGTATCTACATTCCACCTGATCACCCCCTCAATGAAGAAGACTTAACCGACCTAATATTTCAGCTCCCCCACCCATACATCCTTGTTGGTGACTTTAATGCACATAACACCATGTGGGGCTCAACTCGTGGTTGCACTAGGGGCAAAGTTATTGAAAACGTCATAAATTCCTCCGGAACCTGCCTGTTGAATACTGGATTCAACACTCACTTCAACATTTCCTCCGGCTCCTTTTCTGCCCTTGACCTCAGCTTATGTGACCCTAAAACTGCACTCTCCCTTTTCTGGCAAGTTTTAGATGACCTTCATGATAGCAACCATTTTCCTATCATTATATCCAATCATTATAATAAAGAAACTATAACTAGAAGCTTCTGGCACTTAAAAAACGCAAACTGGTTTGAGTTCACCTCTCTCTCCCAAACTTATTTATCATCTTTAGCTATTTCTGCAAACATAAATGACACTCTAAAAATGTTCACTGACAACATACTTGCCGCTGCAGAGACTCACATCGGTAAATCAGTCACTTCCTCTGCACAAAAAACTGTGCCTTGGTGGAATTCAGCTTGCGAAAATGCCATCCGAGAGTCCAAACATGCTCTTAACAGGTTTAGACGAAATAGAACACAAGAAAACCTTCTCCTACACAAACAGCTCAAAGCTAAAGCTAAATTCGTAGTCAAGCAAAGCAAAAAATCTTCATGGCAAAGTTATACCACCTCGCTGAATCATAATACAAATCCCAGTCAAGTCTGGAAAAAAATTTCACAAATTCAAGGCAAGAAAACCAATACTAAAATTCCCTCCTTAATATTGAATGGCACTGTTATCTCCGACAACCAAACAATTGCCGAGTCACTCGCACAAAATTTTGATGACAAATTCATTATTCGTAACCCCAATTCTGTTTATCACAATTCTCATATTCAGCCTTCCTCCACTTTTCAGTCAAACCCTCATGACGTTGCTTCCGTAAACGCCCCTTTCAGCCTAAATGAACTTAAATCTGCCTTGTTTACTTGTAGAAATTCTGCCGCCGGCCCTGATAATGTTCCTTACATCTTTCTCAAAAAACTATCCAATCCATCTCTCTCTAAGCTTCTCGAAATCTATAACCTACTCTGGAATACTAATCAGTTCCCTGACGCATGGCGCAAATCCATAATTATTCCAATAAAAAAAGCAGAGCAATCCACCTTATCGCCCAATTCCTTCCGACCGATTTCACTCACTTGCACTACCTGCAAACTCCTGGAGAAAATGATCAATAGAAGACTACTTTGGTTTCTTGAAAAGTACAAAATCATTCCTAATGCCCAATCCGGCTTCCGGCGTCATCGATCCACTCGCGATAACCTTGTTCTTCTCCAAACACATATCTCTTCAGCAATAAACAATCACCAGGAGATCGTTGCAGCCATCTTTGATATTGAAGGTGCCTTTGACTCGATATCTAGAACGGCAATACTAAATAAACTTTCCCAATATAATCTTCATGGCAACATTCTATCGTTCATTCATAATTTCCCAACTTGTAGAACCTTCAGGGTTTCCGCTAATGGCAAACTCTCCTTGTCTCACCCACAAAATGCTGGTGTCCCTCAAGGATCAGTATTAAGTTCTACTCTATTCATCCTCACAATAAACGAGCTCTGTTGCAAGTTTCCTGCTCCCATAAAATATGTTCAATATGCTGATGACCTAATTGTTTATTGTCATGGTAAATCGATCTCATCCACTTGCAAACTCCTTCAAACCGCAGTAAACCTTCTACAGGATAGATCTTCTTACCTGGGATTATCCTTATCTCCAAGTAAATCCAAACTAATCAAGTTTTCAAGAAGAAGATCTTCTCCTCTACCTCACATTTTATTTAATAATTCACCCTTACCCACTGTAAATAAATGTAAAATTCTCGGAATAACCTTCGACTCTCAACTTAACTGGAAACACCATATCCATGAACTCAAAGGCATCTGTCTAAAAAGATTGAACATAATAAAAACGCTCTGTCACTTTCACTGGGGTTCCGACGAAATCGTATTATTAAGAGTTTACAGAGCTCTCATCCGTTCGAAGCTTGACTATGGTTGCTTTATTTACATGTCAGCCCCCAAATCTGTCACAGATTTGCTGAATTCTGTTCACAATACCGCTCTCCGTCTCTGCTTTGGTGTCTTCCGCTCTAGCCCTGCTGATAGTCTCCATATTGAAGCTAATGAATCACCCCTCCCCTTAAGACGACAATCCCTACTTCTTTCTTATGCTGCCTCAGTTTCCTCCAATCCATTCAATCCTGTTCACTCACTTTTCACTTCAACGACTAATCTCCCTACTAACCATCGAACAATTATCAAATCTCTTCCCCAATTGCTCACTCCTTTAGTCAAAGATACTGACCTCTCTCTGACATCCCCGCTCCCACTACCTTCTTCTCCTCCTTGGACCAAAATCATTCCTATAATCGATACGTCACTCACCATTTTTAATAAACATGAGTCGCCCACTGCACTTGTAAAGAAAGCATTTCTTGAATTATTACAAACAAAATCTTACGATTTAACACTTTACACTGATGCTTCGAAAACTGACTCCGGAGTTGGTTGTGCAGTTACCTCGAAACATGAACTCATAGGCTCCTTTACTTTACCTTCAGTGTGTAGCGTCCATACAGGTGAGCATCATAGCATTCTTCAGGCTTTTAAATATATCTCCCTCCCCCACAAAAATATTGCAATATGCACTGATTCCCTTTCATCCATTTTATCAATTAAAGCAATCTTCACTGACCACCCAATTGTCCAGAGCATACATGATATATATCAAACTCTCGTTGCTCATGATATAACAGTCTCTCTCATCTGGCTACCATCACACATTGGAATTGCTGGTAACGAAAATGCCGATCGCCACGCGAAAGAAGCTGCCTCTAGCGACAATCCAAAACACATAGTCCAACTCGCCAGCGACCTCAAGTTCCATTTCAAAAACGTCACGCAAGAATCTTGGCGACATCTATGGCGCAACAGTACGACAGCAATTCACAATATTCATTCATCCACTTCTCCTATCTCCCTTAGCTTTTTAACAAGGAGAGAGGCCGCTATAATCAGAAGAATTCGAATCAGCCACACCAAACTCACACACGGTCATCTGATGTCTTCAGGAAATCGTCCTGTTTGCCATAGCTGTAATACTATACTGACCGTCAAGCACATACTTACTGACTGCAAACAATTTTCCGCTACATATAAACGATTCGACCTAAGGCCTAACCTCAAGGAAATGCTCCACTGTCCCACCAAGATCAAGAAAGTCTTACAGTTTCTGAAAGCTACGCATCTCTACCATAAAATCTAATTCAAAAATTAGTAATAGTTGTTATTCAGTATCATGTAAATATTTGTAATTATTTTTCTGTGCCAATGACCTGCGCTGTCGAGGCACGTTAAGCTAAAATAAAAAAAAAATATTCTTTGTCCACATGCATCGACTGAGTTTCAACAGTCATATGACAGTTTCATTTAAATCTCTATTTCTCATTGGTTACATTCTCACATAACTTTCCTTGTTACCACCCACTTCAAGCGACATATAAAAATATCTATAACAACACACATTCAATTTTTCATTCTCATATATAAAAAGGTTGTTATTCGAGTAACAAAAATTCAAAAAATTCATTCAAAAAATAATAAAAAGTCACATTGTCAAAAAATTAATCATAAAGAAGTAAAAACTCTTAAATTACAATGTATCATAAGAATTTGTAATAATCTTAATTGTGCCGAAAAATGACGAAAGTGTAAAGTAAAAGAAATATAAAGAAAAGTGCCTATACACATCGATTTCCATTTAACATAACAAACAACTCATACATATGGAAGCAGTTATTATCGTAACATTACGATTGGCCCTTCAGAGCTTATAAATATAAAAGTGAATACGACTTGCCGCATTTTTGCTTTTCCATTAGGAAACAGGAGAATCCAAAACACGAATTATTAAAAATATTGTGTACAACTTGTGTCAAAATGATTTTTTGTAGTACTTGTACTCGGACTACAAAACGAGTCATTGTGACACTTCTTTTACAAATATCTATTACAGTAAAAATTATTTTCCAAAAAAACTACTCAAATGTTCTTATCCCTGACATTATATATTACTAGAGAAATGTATTACAGAAAAAATCTCATTCAACTTTTGAAAATAATCAAAAATCCTAGCTATATTTGAAATCCTTAAATCCATGTGGTTTTTATTGACCTACCGGTACTTTTTGTCCTACATGAAAACTAAGTATAAAAAAAATATTAACCCATCTTTAATCCTGGATGGTTGTTAGCGAAGGATACCAACCCTACCGTAACCAACAGCAACATGGTCTTAACCCCCCTCGTTTATACTAATCATCAGCACAAGTCCAGCACACAGAGTGTAGATCCCAAAAACAAAATGATCACCGCTTCCTTTCACAAAGACCTTCGCAGCTTAGGCTCCAACAAAAATACGCCAACATAGTTAATCCTGTCGATTAATCTTCCTAAGGGGCTAGGAACGAATATCCCCAAATTCAGAGATGGCAAACACCACTTTAAGGTTTTTTCTATCCAAATATCTTACCCCAAACTCGAACTTGAAAAAATACTCTTCTCCAAAGCTGAAAATACACTGTCCATTCATTGCTGCTAACTTACCGGATGACATCATCGTCTCCCCTGAAGTGATTGTGGGCAATTTAATATTACTCAATCTAGCTTGGGCATGTGCAATTTAGTATCCAACGTATGCCCCCATTGCACCCTTAATCTTAAATAACCAAATTTACATTCTTATGTAAAAAAAATACTATACACATGCAAGTCGCCATAGAATCGATGGTTGACACCATCTACATCATCATCATCGTCTCATATCGAGATTATCGGTCAGTCTAAATGTCCAATCACACCATTTTTCAGAATCATTACATGAGAAAGAATTCATAATATCTAATTATAATCAATATCAATATTTGTCGTCCAAAAAGGAGTGCACAAGATTGGATAATAGAATCCGTAAAATGAACCTGACTTAACCTGAATACTCAATATCAAGAAGTTATGAAACTTTTCTTAAAACTGCTTATACCTAGGTCATATCAGACAAACATACTCCTTCAATTGAATATAATATCATGCATGCAATGTCCTGATGTCAAAAACAATTATTATAAGTAACTAAATACAGTGCTAAAACTGTTTATTAATAGGAGCTGGAAAATGCCAATATCTACTCGTACAGAATATATTTACTAGTTATACGTACCTCAGAGGTTATCTTTGCCAACCTTCATCAAACTATGAATGGTTAATATGAATTGAACTAAGGTTAGACGTGACAATGAACAAACACGAAGTCTATGGTCTTCAGTACAGTTATATGGGGATAATATTGAGCAAGTGTCTCAATTTAAATATCTTGGATGTATATTGAACCAAGGTTCGAATCCAGAACAAGATATTCGATGCAGAATAGAAGAAGAAAGAAAAACCTTCCTTAAAATTGGAAAATTCCTCCCACATAAAAATCTAAACTTTGAACTGAGATACGGAACTCTTAAATGTTATCTTTGGGCAATTCTTCTGTATGGAGTAGAGGCTTCTGTTATTAAATTAGAAGCATTCGAGATATGGTGTTTGCGAAGAATGCTAACAATATTGTGTGTGAACCACATAAGAAATGAAGAGTTCTTCAAAGAAAATAATTGAAAAAAGCTATATGAATTGATAAGGTAAAATGGGCTAATAACGACCCTCTATAAATTGATATCTATACCCGACCTTTCAACAACGTACGATTTTGCCTTACATTTGTCAATATTCTCTATATGATACCTTGCTGTAAAATAAATTCGATATTAGGAAATGTATCTGCTTATCAGAATATTTACATGTGACAATACTGTTCCCAACAATTGAACAGATTTTCGCCCATTGTTATATCGTTCTCTGTCGAAGACGGTTGATAGTTCCATAGCGTACTGGGATCGGTAAGTAGTTGAACTTTGAAGTTAAGGTTCTATAGGCATATTTTTATTTCTGTAGTAATTTTCCATGCATATTTGGAATGTTCATTATGTCTGGAAGTGTTTTCTGTCAGTTTTTGATATGAAAATTCAAACTTACTGTGAGAAATTCAGAGGTCGGTAACAGAAATAATTTTATCGCTTGTGCTTCATTACCGATATGTGAGTCGGTAATAGATTTTAAGACCTACTTCGAAAAGAGTTTAGTTTTCTAAATAGACGTTCAAAATACGTAACAAAATCACTAAAAACTGTCTGACCAGAGGTATTAGAATGTATATTCCAAATTCCTACCCATGTAAATCGTAGTGTAGCTATTTATTTTAGAAGTCTAAAAGTGCAAATAAAGCATGGAATGGTAATATTCTTTATGAAATCTTAGGCGAATCAAATCAGTGATTTTTTGTTAAAATTGTTCTAGATGTAAGTTATTTCAAATTTTTATCAGCTTTAAAACTGTTTTGAATTGGTTTTCATTATCATAATGCAAACTTATTGTGAGAAACGCAGGGGTCGCTAATAGAAATCATTGCATCGAAAATGTGTTTTATTACCGATAGGTAGGTCGGTCATAGGTTGTAATATGTATTTCGAAAAAACGTTTATATTCTAAATGGAGATTGAAAATATATAACAAAATAATTGCACACTAACTGACTCCAAGTATTCGAATATATATTTCAAATTCCAACCCATTCAAAGTTGAAGTAACATAGCTATTTTAGAAATATAAAAGTGCATAAAAACACTGTAGAACTGTAGTAAACAATAGGCCTCTAAAGGCTAAACAAATTAGGGATATATTAGAATTGTGCTAGGTCTTACCATTTTCCATACATATTCCAAACATTTGTAAGTTCTAGAATTGTTTTCAATAGGTTTCTATCATAAAAATAGAAACTTGTTGTGAGGAACACATGGATCGCTAATAGAACACATTTCATCGCATGTGCTCTGTTACCGATCGATAAGTCGGTAATAGATTTTAGGACAGATTTCAAGAAAAGCTTATTAGTCTGAATACAAATTGAAAATGCTTAGCAAAATATCAATAGTATCACTTGGTAGAGGTAGTGGAAGGTATATTTCAAATTCCGACTGATACAAAAAATAAGCAATTACTGTTTCAAGAGTATACTTTAAGCCAAAATTATTTTACGTTTGTGATCAAGAACATGACTATAATGATTGCAGTTCAATTGGTTGGATGTCGTGTTCTCGATAACTAGACGTTCTAAATTAAATTTGACCTAACAGTTATAAAAGCGTGCATTGAAAAAGTTCTACTTCTACTTGAAAGCATTCATCTAAAAATTTGCCTTCCTTAGTCCTTGTTCGAATTGTATTTCCGACTCGTAATTGGTATTTTTATTTCAAGATAATGGCTATAGAATCCAAAAACGTGTGAGATAAACAACAGAAAAACTAAGTGAAGCACTGATTGCAATTAGAAATGGGTTACCTGTGACCACGGCGTCAAAGAAGTTCGGAATTCTAAAGCGTTCTGGCAAATATAAAAACAAAAAATGTGTAGTACAGTCAATTTTAACATCTGACGAGAAACTAGTTATAGTGCAATGGATACACTGTTTAGCTGATGCTGGATTTCCTGTTTCTAAAGTACAACTTCGTGGTCAACTTGATAAAAAATCGTAAAAACCCATTTAGAGATGGAACTCCTGGTAGTTGTTGGTTTAAAAATTATCTGCAACGGAATCCAACAGTTGTGTTAAGAGTTGCCCAAAATTTAATCGCAAGCCGATCGAGTGTAAATGAAGATGAGATAATACATTGGTTCAGCACAGTACTATTTTGAAGCTAGTAATATAACTGATGTTCTCCAAGATGATTCTCGCATTTTCAACTGTGATAAGACAGCATTCTTCTTGTGTCTTGTTTATGATCGAGTAGCGAATGATGGGGAAGAATGCCTTATACTCTTGGTCACTGTTTCAGCAGATGAGAAAATCTCTCCACCAATGGTTCTGTTTCCCTACATAAGATTACCCAAACATCTTGCTTCAAGTGTTCCAAAAGGGTGGGGACTACGAGATATACTGAATCTGGCTGGATGACATGTGAGGCTGTAACATTCAGACTTACCTTAAACATTAAGATATGAATATGTGTCTACTTTGAAATATATTTTATTTAAAATCAATACTCAGCTTAAACAGTCACTAAATTATCTACACAACACAAAGTATTGTTATTAATTAACACAGGTGATTGCATCTTGAACAGTAATCTAGTTAACAGCTACACAAGTTCCTAAAAGAAATTAAAACCTTGAATAAATATATAATTAAAAGTTATTGTATTGTTTACTTACCAGTACTGGATAGTGATAAAACTCATCAAACTGCTTCTTTCAATACAATGTTATAAATGAATGAGGTTACATTTCGTAAACAGTTCATACAACGAGTACACAAAGTTTAGAATGGCTTCAGATATAAAATAAATGAACTTTGTCGTGGATTTTAGTCGTCGTTTGGTAATACCTTTATTGCGAACGACTTATTGAATTTTGTTTTGTTTTCAATGTCATTTAAAATGACATTCTTAATAGGTACTACTTTTGATTAGATTGAGGTTGACACTTCACTAAACAGGTTGAGTACTAGGGTACTACATGAATCTGAAATTCACTAAGCCAGCTCGGTTGAGTTCGGAGTTCGTTATATCTATTGGAGATATTCCATTGGTCAGCGGAAAATAAGAATATATCATAGGGATTATCAGAGCTTGATTGGCCGTTAAGGTTTACAAAAACTTGGAGTCCGTTTAGTTTCGGGTTAACTGGTCCGGTTTTGGAATATCGAGGAGGAGTAGCTAATATTAGGGTTTCGTTTGCGGGCATTGCTAAGAAGCCGCTCTCTGCTGTTGTCAATTTGGAAAAGAGATTTTCCTTCAACAACGAGGTAAGCGTACTAAGCAATTTCCTTAAAATAGTACAGTCGTTGAGTGGTGAATTAATTTCAGATTCGCCGACCTAGCCAATTATGTTCACAATATCTGTTTTCTCAAAAGCAAGTCACTTGTTCGATGCCGCCATTTTGGACTTAACCACATGGCATATTCGAGGGTTTCGCAGTAGCATACATCTACGCCCTGATAAACCGTCTAAAGTTTTTTGAGGAAGGAGGTCCCCGAGAAAACGACGTTTTAAGTGATACGCCACCCTGGAGTCGGTGAGTTCATTCCAACTTATCAAAATCCACTGGGGGAGTGCACTGGCATATTCTTATTACCACTAGTTCACGTGATACTACCTTCTTATAATAGTACAGTGTTCTATTGGACTTCTTGTAATTCAAATTCATACGTTAATTAAAATTATCTCCCAACGGGAGTTTAATTTGTTTTTTTTATTTTTCGTAACCTGTCATATCTATTTTTTTGGTACAAGGCATTTATTATATCTATGTATATATAGTTTTCAATTTAAATAAACTGTTCACCAAATGTGAACTCAAATACAGCTGTATTTAGGGGTTATTATGGTTTCTATTTACATTTAATGCACCTAATGCATATTTTTATTCTTTCATCATAAATAGTTGATTACATGTGCCTGTAAACTTATTTGATTAAAAAAACCATATAGTGAGGTCCTGATTTTTATTTTTTTATTAATATCATTATGGCTACAAAGTTAAGTTGAATTTAGAAAAGAAGGGAGTGGTGTAAGTAATTTCTTATTTTTAAAAAACTACCAAAAAATAAGTGGCGCCCTATTCCTGTCAATTCTTGTGACTCGCAAGATCCTGCGACCACTGCTCACCAGACGAAGAGTCACCGGAGCTTTGTAACTCCAAAAAAGAGTTCTTCAGATATATCACTGTTTTCATCGATGGTTAGATGGTCACAAATCTCACATATCTTTATAGCTCAGTGAATTCTGCAAAAATTAAAAATCATATTGGTTGCTCTGGTGCCCAATTCGACTCATGTATTACAACCTTTAGGCGTGGCCGTCTTCAAACCAGTTAAACAAGAATGACGCAATACTGCACATGAGTTTCGAATGAAAAATGAGCAACACAGAACAAAGAGAACAGATTTTCCAGGACTGGTAAAAAAGTGTTTTGACAAAACTCTCAAAACGGAAACCATCAAGAGCGGCTTTAGACCAAGGGGGATATTTCCATTTAATGCAAATAACGTCAATTTTAACAAATCACTGGGTTATAAAAAAGATACAACAAACGCGACACTTAACCATGAAGAGATCCTAACGGAAAATATCAATTTCAAGATTGAATGTGAAAGGAGGCCGACAGAGATGGTGTTAAAGAAATTCAGAAACCGCGAATCTGCAGTTCACTGGAACAGTGACCCAACATATGAAAAACTATTTTTATTTTGGAAATCCATTACGAAACCCATAACCGAAGAAAATGTGCCCGTTGGGGTGAACTATATGGATCTTTCTTTAAATGATTCAACTTTGATTAATAATTTGCCCGATGATTGGATTGCTTTTGATGTAGCAGATGATGGCACTTGAAATGTGTGTGAAAATCCAGATGTAAATGTAGGTAATTTTGACGAAGAACTTATCGGCACTCAGCTACTTGAAAATAATATTTCTACCCCTCTTAAACGTAATGATGCGATGGATTTAGAGGGCCCAAATCTTGAAACTGGAAATACCATTGCCAATGAGTGAGACGATAGTAATAAAGAAAATGAAGCATTAGAATCGACAACAATAAAGAATACAATTATTCTTGTAGCGGAAGTTTACAGTGATCCAACCGTAGTTTCTACAGTTGCTTATACATAACCCAGTGAGTCAGTAGAACGTTGAGTAATAATTCATAACAATATTTTTGTTACACCATTACCTTCTGCTCACCAAACTGACCTAATAGAGAAGATTTGATATAGTATAAGTTCAACGATGTTGTATTAAACGTCAAACCTCCAGCGTTGATGAACAAAATGTATTTGGTGCCTGAAATGTAACATTACTAAAATAGTATTTTATAATAAACTACCAACATTTGTTCATACTACACTTAGTTACTTAATTTTATTTTTTGTTTTGTTTCAAAGACTGAATTATATTTTATTTTTCGTTGTTTCGAAGACTCAATTATGTAGTTTAAAAAATGTGTACATTTACTTGGTATGTAAAAATAAAAAAAATGTCCTGTTTTCATCCGTTGGCTCAAATGTTATGAAAAATAAACATTAAGCTTTCTTTGAATTACCTTGTTCTACTAAATAGAATTGAATTACGCATTCAGAAGGCATGAGTCGGTGATAGAAGTGTTAAAGTCGTTATTACAAATATTCATACTTGTAGAGGTCGCTAATAGAATTTTCTACTCTGTGACTGTAAAATAGAGTATTTTCACAAAATTCTTCATATTTTCAAAATATTTTTATAAATCGTGTTATAAAAATTGATTAAGTATTGTGATATTCCGATGTTGTAACAGTAGGTTGACGATAAATACTTAATAATCTTAATCGAACAAAAAATTTGCATAAGGGGGTCGTTAATAGCCGTGATTACCTTAAAGTAGGAAAAAGCATCTTATTTTGGTCATATTATCAGAGGAGATCGTTATGATTTCCAGCGCCTTGTTCTTCAGGGTAAGATAAAATGAGGAAAGAGGGGAATACGAAGAAAATAACTATGTTGGTTGCTCAACATTCGACATTGGACAGTGATACAAAATTTTCAAGACATTCAAACTGCTGCATTTAACAGAGTCATATAACAATAAAACGAACGCCCTCGCAGAAATCGACATGGCATTCTTAGAAGAAATTTCAGCCTGGTAACATAGAAGAACATTAAGTAAGAGTAAATATTAGCCTCGAATAGAATTTTGTTCAAATAAAATAAACTGTGGTTCGAAATTGTATCATGCAATAAAAAGCGTTAGTATAAAATCGATTAACAAGGACTATAGGATTATTCAGTGTCATCAATAAAACAAGAACCTTGTTTGGCATCGCTATATCTACGAAAATTGAATATTGCATATAAAAAATGCAATAGCTTCGCTCGACAATAATCGACAATCGAATCAGATGACTCTCGTTGCATCCATGAATTGATGAATTGCAAATTTCCGAGGGAGCAGATTTGCTGTTTCATTTACATTTAAACTTCTATATAGGAAATTGCTATGTTAAATAATTCATAGTATATTCGATAAATAAATTATTTCCTACAGACCTACGAAATCGAAGCTTCTATCGATAATTGAGAACAGTATGTTCTGTTACAAGGGTAACATGAAAAACACACTGTGGCGTAAAGTTGTATTAGTTAAATATATAACTACTTAATCATGTGTGATGATTTGACAATTAAAAGAATTTAACAAAAGCTCGTTTTCATATTTTCATTCCGACCACCTATGAAAACAACACATAGCCCACAGTTTTGTTCTTTGAAAAGTTACTGATATCACCCCAGTGAGGAAAAAAAACATCATACACGTGTGATATAGAAAATATCGCACGCTCGTATCAATTAATTAGAATTAAAAATTCAACTGTGATCGTGTCGTCTGTTGGTAGAATATTTTTTGTATCAATAAAACCATATTCCGGAATATTGATTTCTCCTGGCATCACCGAAAAAGGAGTTGTACTTTTTGTAAAGGCTGTATCACCAGATTTTATATAACAAGTGTATGCAATATTTAGATAACTTCGTAGTCTCCTTTCAGTGTAATTTCCAAGAAATATACAGGCAATGATTTGAAACTGAGTGCCGAAAGGACAAAGTTAGATGACCAGCTCATTAATTTCAATTAGTGTATGAAATAAAACGGTAATGGCAGGCATAATTTTATATTTTATGAAAAACTGTTGACAATGATCTTTTAAATCAAGATCAACAATCACCTTTATCGCCTTTTATTGCCTTCTAAATATTGTTAGGCAACATACATATAATTTTATTCAGGACAACTACACATTTCACAAAAACGACTCGCTGTATGTTGTTTTCGCTAGGGAACGTACCGGATAAATAAATAGTGTCGAATTCTATTTGCAGGTGGCGATACTTTAGCTGCTACGCATTATTACTTAAATCGCTGTCAGTGCATACACTGGGTGTTCTATGACCAACATTTTCTGCTCCGTTTTTTGTGTTAAAAACAGCGTTTTTTGCAAAAAATATTATACTACTTGTGGAGGTAAGTAAAATATATGTGCGTTGAAAAAAAAACGTACATTTCTGCTTTTATTTCCAAAACATTGTGCGTTTAGACGATAAAAATATTTTCTTATGTTATTTATGCCTCAGTTGTCAAAACGTTCACAATAAGATAAAATATTATTTAATAAACTCATTTTTGTGTTTGAAACTTTATTTGAAAGTGCATAAACTTTATTATTTTTTGTGCACCATTCGTTTTCATTTTATTTTGTTGCCGTTAGGCTACAATATGCACTCAGAGAATGAATAATGTGTGACAATAACTTTTTCTTAGATTCCACATTATGGCAGATAGGAACAAACCACTTACCGAAAAAGAGATTGCTGAGTTTTGGGAAAGCTTTAACGGTCTAGAGAGTGAGGATAAGGATTTCAGTGACACAGACAGTTTGGAAGACTTCACGTTTCACCCTAGTATGAATAAGGAAACAGAAAAAGGGAAGTCTGATATCGAAGAAAGAGAAGAGCTTGAAATGCGGGAAACGACAGTGACGGTGGAAGAAGTTTTGGAAGGTGAACAAAGACAAAATAAGTCGGCAGATAAGAACAAGGTAAAGTCTAAAAATATTCTATGGAGGGAAAAAGATCTGATTTTAAACGAAGATCAACTTCGATATCATGGAAAATCAAACGTTGGTCCAAATTTTCGTCCGCTTGAAACTCCCTACCAGTTTTTCTCTTATTTCTTTGATAAGGAGATTTTCCCAAAAATAGTTCATGAAACTAATAGTTACGCAGCACAGAATAAACCTGAGAGACCACCAGTTTTTTCTCATGAAGAAATACAACCATTCATTGGAATCATTTTTTAAATGTCCTTAGTTCACATGCCTTCGGTGCGTTTGTATTGGAGCCAAAATATAGAATTTCTAAAAATTATAAAATGTTATGAATGTGAACAGATTTGAGAAAATTCGACAGTTCATTCATTTCAATGAAAACTTAAAATTTATACCCCGAGATCAGCCAGGGCATGACAAGTTATACAAAATTCATCAAATAATCAACTCCTTGAATGAAAAATATTCTTCAGTACCCATGGAACAACATCTAAGCCTGGATGAATAAATGTGCTCTACAAAGGTGCGCCATTACATGAAGCAGTACATGCCTATGAGGCCTCATAAATGGGGCTTCAAGCTTTTTGTTTTGGCTGGAGTATCTGGATATGCATACAAATTCGAGATATATAGTGGGCAGGAGATAAATGAAGACAATAATCTGGAGCACTTACTTGTAAGACTAACTAAAGATATTCCTGGTAAACAATATTTCAGACTCTATCATGGCAATTATTATACCAGTATACCACTAATAACACACATGCGTGTATTGCTTGGGTACTCTACGAAAGAATCGTATCACCAACTGCAAACTTCCCATAGAAACTGCACTTAAGACTTTACCTTGTGACACGAATATGTTTCATGTGCTGATGGAGTTGACGTTTCTTCCGTTATATGGAAAGATAACAAGTATGTAACACTTTTATCCACATTTGTTGGCAAGCAACCACTTTCAAAAGTTAGTAGATATGACCGCAAGCAGAAGAAGATAGTTGAGGTTGATTGCCCCCATATCATGCGAGAGTACAACAGGCACATGGGTGTGGTAGATTTACTAGATAGCAACATGGGTCGTCACAAAATTACCCCAAAGAGTAGAAAATGGTATCTAAGGCTGTTTTACCACCTACTAGATCTGACCATGGTAAGTGCTTAGTTTTTATATGAAAGGGTTCTACAGGAAAAAGGAGAAACTGTCTCTATGAACCAAGCAGACTTTCGATCCAAAATTGCAGAAATACTGACAAGAGCTGGAACTTGTTCTGCTAAGCGAGGTAGACGAGGTTGTGGTCTGCAACCTGAAATTGCCGCAAAACAATAGAGGGGACCAACTCAGCATGTACCACCAGAAGAAATAAGGACTGATCAAATAGGGAATTGGCCTCTCATTGGAACTTCCAAACTTCGGTGCAAATACCCATCCTGCAAGGGTTTAACACACACTAAATGCGATAAATGTGGCGTGGCATTGTATTTAAATGGAGAAAATAACTGTTTTCTCACATTTCATACTCATTAGCATTGTTTTCTATTACTTTAGCATTGTCTGATTTATTTGCCGTTATGCATGTTGTAGCCGAATGGCAACATCAAGAAAATAATAAAAAAAGGACGAATATTTTTTCCTGTCAATATTCATAATAAAAGTTCGCATGTCATCTACGAGTATATCGGAGAGGAAATCTGTAAGCATAATGAGTTATCTATGACTCGTAAAGTCGAGCCACAAATGCTACACAAATATCTCGACAACTCCCAGTGCGAAACGACAAACGAACGCAGCTATCGACGACGTCTCTGTCATCGAGCAAATTGACAATTCAACATAACCAGACTTCTCAACAACAACATTACAACGATTCTTATAGGTATTAGAAATTATTTAAATTATTTTAAACAATGATAGTACCATAATACCCCCGCATATGTTGATGCACAAAGCCAAAATAACCGCAATTATCACGCAGTTCAGATGTTGAAATCTTATGAGTAAATGTTTACAATATATTCTAATGGCAACCAAGTCTTAAACGGAAGTTTTTGAACGATATGGAAATACTTACTGAAGCCATGCCATGGTATATGAATTATTATCATACAACTATCTCGAGAAACAAGTATGTATAAAATAATCAGCAAATATATGTTTTAATCTAAAACTAGTAAAATGTTTTAGACAGAGTCAAGGAGTCGAATACAATCAAACCCTCATAAGTTATAGCAGTTATCAACTAAAGCGGGCAGTTTTTTCCGGACTACTGAGGCTAACACCCCAATATGATGTAACAAAAGCAAAAATCAGTAGTACCACGGTCACTTAAATCTACAATAAAAACAACAAGAGAAAGAAAATAAACCCTTAACACTCATGAAATATACAGCGACAAAACTGAAAAGAAAACTAATTACCGGACTTTTAAAAAGGTAGGTGCTCATTTTGTTTCATATGATAACAAAACTTTACACTTTCCACACTTACCTAGCGACAAATATAAAATTGTAGTCATGATGTGAAGACAGAGTTGGTTACAGCCCGCACCACGTCGCCGGAAGGATGATGGCAGAGTTATCCCTAAAACTCTGGGCTGACAGAAACGATTTCAAATAAGATATAAAGCAGGGTCGAATCTGACTGTTTCAAGATCAATAATATAAATGATAATTAAGAGTGGGCCTAGAACCGACCCTTGAGGGACTCGATGACTCACCTTTTGAAAATATGAAGTTATACAATTCACTGTAAAACATTGTTTTCTGTTTGACAGGTAAGGTAAGAACCAATAAGCTCCATAATAATTTAAATTTTCTAAGAGAATATTGTGAGGAACTCTGTCAAAATGCCTTTGAAAAATAGCACAAAATTATAGCAGTGTAATAAATGCGAATAACAAAAAGATAAATTTATTGTAGAAAATTTCAGAACACACGGTATAACATATTTTATTTCAAATCAAAATAAAAAACTAGAATGCGAACCACATTTTGTTTAGAAAAATAATACGAAGTCAAAACAGATTAAAGCAAATAAAACATCTTACTGGGTCAAAGCAAAATAATTGTTTTGAATACAATTATTTCGATAACGAAAATTAGCACGCTTCAAAACACAAAAAAATGATTTTGCAATTCGACAAAAAAACCCCAAACCGAATTCGGGGGAAAAGCGAAAACGGTGTGCAGAGAGCGACAGCAGGGCAGTGCCGGCCGAAAACGCGAAGGGATAAGTCCTTTCCCAGTCACCGTGACGGTAGTAGTTTTTTAAGTGTTAGCGGTATCAGAGGCAAAGTTCTCTCCGTTGTGTCAGGGCGTAATAGGGATACTGAGATATGCTTGACAGTGGACACGGTCCCCCGTTTCGAGACACAAAACCGTAGAATCACCCTCTACGCTAAGTTTTTCCAACATAGCATGATTCCGGTTATTTGGCACTATCCGCGGCGGCTATAAAGATAGCGAAAAATAAGCAGTATCCAAGCGAGAGAAGGGAAGTTTTCCAAATTGAGATTTGAACGTTTTTTTCATTTTGGAGACGGTTATTTGTTATTATTGGCGCTGGATTCTGAGCTTGGGAGTCATAATTTAATTGCTATACTTAGGGAGTAGCGATAACAAATATATTTAGTTGATGTTCTGATCTTTCAAGGGGACTGGACACATCGGGTCGTTCTCAGTTAAATATTTCATGTCCAGGCTTACAAATTTAGGGGCACAGCTCGTTCTGTAATATATATAATTCATCGTGTGTGCTGATATAACCAGATTTTGCAGAGTTTCGCCAACCTGACAATAGTTAGGTTTTTTTTAATTAGTAGTTATTATTTTGTTGCGCCACATAATTCGCTTCCACCTCGTAGGTAGGACGGAGATAGGAATTTACGAGAGGTTAATTTGTATGTGGTAGCAAAAAGGCCGGAGCGTATGATTTTTCCATTTTTCTTAGGTTCCCGCAAAATTGCTCTGATAATTAATATAATATAAAAAAATTGTTATCTTATGTTCAAACGTGATTCGGAATTTCTCAATTATTAGTAAAACACTTAACTATTGTCGATGATTCCAAGACTTGGAATTTCGCAACTTGAAACGCCAGTGTCGATAAATATTTTATGGTTCTTAGCTCAGCAGTATTTTATACTAATAAATTTCGCTTTCATTTTCTCAAGGTCAATGGCGAAAAAGCCAACGTAAGCTGGAGTAATATTTCGGTTAAAAGGTAAATACATATAATATTTTATTTATCGTCTAGACACCGATGAATAGCAAATTTAGGAAAAAAGAAACCATACGCCTCTCATGCACTTTGGAAATACCAAAACGATAAGGAGGTAGTTTAGTTGTTCTAACGTAAAACGAGGGCTCTGTCATAACTTCGTTTTTGTGGAATAGTTATATGCTATACAGGGGTAGGTTAGGATGCACAATTTATAGAGAGATGTATAGGTAGGCTTATACCAGGGGACTTTATTTATTTGGGTAATATCGGGATTTTGTGTCATAGTTACATAGATTTATATGCTCAGAGATTTTTTTACTATATTTGTTTATATACAACGTTGTGGTTCCCCCATATTTTATTTATCATCCCTACCCCGAAATTCCCCCTAGAGAGTGTTAGAACCTTGGGTGTGAGACAGAACCGGAAGAACAATCCTGTCCTGGCAAAGGATTATCAAACCGTTCTAAGACCAGGCGTACCCTAGCTCAAATCGGACTGGATTTGCCCTACACGCTCAGCCGCACATTGGAGGAAGAAATTGGTGACTCGAATGGTCGGGATCAATATACCAAAAAAGGGTCTAGAAAGCAGCGTTTTTCTTTTAATTAATAAACAGCTCTATCGAAGGAGGTTTCGTTACATCTGGTGAAGCTGTTTAGTTAGTCAATTATTACACTGGTGACAGCGGTTTGCGTACCATCCCCTATTGGAACAACCTCACCCAGGGAGGTTGACAGCGGTTGTCCAAAACCATTTCTCTCCGAGAGGTAGATCCGTTTGTCTGGAACCACACCCCACGAGCGGTGACAAGCGGTTCAGCTACCGTACCTAGGAGGGAGAAAAAACTGATGGTCACAACCAGGATCTAGTATAGCGCAACATAGAGCCTACGGGACCATAGCTTCCGCTAGATCAAGACCAGTGTGCGTGCTGAAGAGCCACAACGTACACGAGGTGCCACTGCGGGCGCAGAACACACTGGATCTAGACCAGAGAAGGTCGAGAAAAAATCCATACATCAGATAAAAGGCGAAATACCGATCTTAGGTGAACATGCCAAACCGCGTAAGGTGGAATACTTCGGTCAACTAAGTATTGACAACGGAGTTTTTCTAACCAGGGTCTAGTATTTGCGCAAAACATAGCTTCCACTAGACCAAGATCAGTGTGCGTGATGAAAAATCACACCCTGCCAATCGGGTAGCACAGCTCCTGCAAAACACACTGGATCTAGACCAGTCAAGGTCAAAAAATAATCCTACTCAGCAATAATCGACTGAGTTGATAGCTGCTTCACCATAAGAGGGTAATAACAAGGTCTAGTATTATTACACTGGTGGCAGCGGTTCTCCGATACAGGGTTGTTCGGTTAATTCTTCGCAGCGGTTCTCCGATACAGGGTTGTTTGGTTAGTTCTTCGCAGCGGGTCTCCGATACAGGGTTGCTTGGTTACTTCGTCACAGAGGTTTTCGTTACAGGTTTGATTTGTCTGGTTTTCACGGCAGTTTCCCCGACACAGGGCTGGATCGGTTATTCTTCAGAAAGCGACTTAACATATACAGGTAGAAAACGATTAGTCGTCAAATAGCGAATCTACAATACAGGGTTGTAAGTCAGCAGGGACGCCAGATCTACACACAAGATATTCCTGTCAGGCCAAGATTATATTCCAATCTTGCTACAGCACAAGAGAATACAGGAGGGTCAAAAGGCTGGAAAATATCGAGAATTAGCCGATACTCTCCCACCATCATCACAGCTACCCACAGGTACGACAGTCATCAATTAACGGGACGCATAACATCAAAACAAATCAGTTTTGGTTTAGTACTCCGTCATACAATTGATTACTTTTTCTTTTCGTCTTCAGTTCCACTCGTTAGAATGAATCAGACTCCGAAACGACGTAAGCTTCAATTTAACAAAGGGGGAAGTTACCCCATCCTAAAATATCCTACTCCTACTCGTACACCAGGAGCTATCCATTTCAGGCGTCGTAGAAGCCAGAAAGGTAGGAGTAATATAAGGTTATAAAGTTAAAAAAAAATTCATTTAATAATGATAAAAAATAACCAAGTTCAGACAGCGATATGCCACTCGATTTGCGAAATAGGTTAGGTACAGGCAGTCAAAGAGGCCCAGAAACCATGGGAGACACAAGCAGCACGCCGCCCACACTGAGGATAGCACAGGCACAACCATTAGGGGTCATAGCTGCGACTTTAGCCGATTTCACAGGTAGAGATGTGGCTAGATACATAGAGAAACTCGAATTAAGGGCTAAATTAGACGGGTGGACGGAATCAGAAACACTAAAACATTATTGAAATTTGAACTTGCAGGTGTAGCACACGATTTTTTCAAGGCGGATCCTAGGTTAGACACAGTGTCATATTACTACGGAAATTCGTGCCAAAAAAATCTATAGCAGATTGGTGGATGCAACTGGTGCAATGCTACCAAAGACACGATGAGGACGTAGCGTCGTTCTGCACCAGACTAAAATTAGTTGGAAACAAGATACTAGAAGAAGATAAAAAGGGCGCAAGTAGGGAACAAATACCAAACATACAAAAAAAACATAATTCGGTACTAATAAGCCAATTCAAAGTAGGGTTGAGAAAAGACTTATTAAGGGAGGTAGGTTTTTACATTTTACACAAAGACGACATGACACTAGAAGAAGCGGAAGAAATAGTTATCTGTCAAGAAATGGCGGTAACTATGACAAGCGGCAGAAACAGTAGCCAGAAAGTCGCATTTATGAGCGAACAACTGAGGTGCACAACGTGCGGAAGGTCGAATCACACTTCGGCCGAATGTAGGCAGAACGCGAAATGTTTATTCTGTGGCAGACAAGGACATTGGATGGCTAATTGCAGGACGAAGGAAGCAGAAGGAACAGAAAGAGAGACAAGATGCCAAATTTATAAGAAACAAGGACACTGGGCACCAGATTGCAGAGAAAAAGGGAACGAACCAACAAACACATGCTACTACTGTGGTAAACAAGGACATTGGGCAAAAGAATGTAGAAAGAAAATGTTCGACGAAGCGAACAAACGGAATAAAACAAGATCGAAGTACGATAGATACAACGACGGAAAAACAAGTCCATGGAAAACGGAGAAAACGAGGTATCACGGGTAAAACGACGAAACACAACAAGGAAACTACAGATAATATAACAGATACAGAGACCAAAGGGAAGAGTATCATAAACAAGAAACACAGAGGAGGTATCAACAAAATAATTTTGGGAACTACGAGAGAGATAGACACCAAATGAACGATGATACAAGAGGACACTCAGCAGAAAGAGGACACATAAGTAATAAAGGATGAACGAAGCATTTAAACTAGTAAGGAACACAGTTAGTCCCCGGACAAGTGGCCGAGTAAATTAAACAGGGGAAACAGAATTGAAAGAACCACAATGGCAAAAAAAAACCAAGCAGCAACGAATAAGTGTGAGCCGAGAAGGGAAAACAATGGAAAAAAAGAAAAAAATGTATCACAATGAATCAACGTCAGAAACAAACGAGGACGCCCCATACATAGTAATGTTAAGGGTAAATGGTATAAACAGACCATGTATGATAGATACAGGGGGAGCGTACTCATTAGTAAATAGGTCAATAATTGCAGATTGGGAATTAGACACAAGAATCATGGCGGAATTAACTCTGAAAGGGATAACAGGACACACAATACAATTGTATGGATCGACGAAATTGGCGATAAGCACAAATGGAATGATCTACAACATTTACGCAAAAGCCATTGCAGCAGAAGACGAAATAATGAGTAAAATACCAGTTCTTTTAGGAAGAGACTTTCTAGAAGAACGGAGAGCAATCATATCATACAAAGGAGAACCTTCATTAGAAATATGGGAAAGAAGATACCATTGATGAACGCAAGACAAGTTGAGAGCACAATAGATAACGGTAGAATCACAGAAGCAAATGACCAAGTAGCAACAATAAGGAAAAAACCAGACACTACAGAATAGGAATAGGAATAGTGGAAACAAAATATAATAGAAGGGACACAGAACATAGAACAATGGAGAAAAATGGAAAGGCAACGGCAAGAGAAAATATATCAAGAGCAAATCAAACAGACAAACAAAGACAAAACGGCTACAGAGATGAAAATAAAGAACGATACAAAGTGAAACAAAAAAGCGACACAAAAAAAGAAACAAGTCAGAAAACAAAAATTGACGAAGAAAGACACGGACACATAAAACAAAAGAAGAATAGTGCAGAATCAGAAACAGAGAAAAGGAAGGGAGAAACAGAAACCAGGGAGAAGAAGGAATAGAAGAAACAATAAGTAACAGAAATTTCACAGATGTATACATAGAAGATCGCATAACTATACCAGCACTAACCGAAGTTCACACAATGGGAACACTGAGACATACCATGAAAGGAAATACGATTGCGTGCGAAACACAGCACGAAGGACAACAGGCAATAAAACTAGCAAATAGCATAGCGAATAATGAGAAAAAGATTCCAATTAGAATAATAAACACATCAGCACAAGAAATAAATCTAACAAAAGGAACCAAACTAGGAAAAGCATACGAATGTACAGAGGACACAGTACCACAAACAAAAACACATGACACGATCACGAAGTTTGACATCAAAACAGACGAATGGATCAGAAAAAATTTCGAACTAGGGCATATAGATACAAGGTACATGGAAGAATTAATTAATACAAAAGTACCATAACTTATTCACGGACGACGATGAACTTCGAACAAGCACTACAAAAGTAAAACACCACATAACCATAGATGCAGGAAGCCAACCAATATGCAAAGCTCCATACAGAATACCATATTATCAAAGAGAAGTGCTACAAAAATAAATAGATAGGCTACTAGAAGCTAAAGTAATCAGGACATCATTCAGCCCATGGTCAGCGCCAGTCGTATTAGTGGTAGAACAAACTCCCGAAGAAGAAGAGAAAGTGAGATTATGCATAGACTACAGAGGACTATATGCAGTAACAAAAAAGGAATATTACCCTCTACCAAAAATATCGGATCTATTACAAGGTTACAAAACAGGAGAAGAAACGTTGTTCCCAGTAATTGATTTAGCAGAAGCTTACCACCAAGTAGATATAAATGAAGAAGACATTCCACTTACTGGATTTAGCAAATATCAAGGGCACTACGAATACACCAAAATGCCATTTGGACTGGTAAATGCCCCAGCAACATTCCAAAGATTCATGAACGCAACCTTAAGAGGCTTAACGGGACTAAAATGTATGGTTTATTTGGATGACATAATCATATTCAACTATGCAGGGAAAAAGGACCATTTAGAGAAATCAGAAGAAGTATTCAATAGATTAACAGAGGCAAACATTAAACTGAAACCAAAGAAATGCAATTTTATGTTAAAGAAAGTGAAATATTCAGGACATATCATCTAACAAGAAGGAGTAGCTCCAGATCCACAGAAATTGAAGGCAGTACACAAATACCCCCTACCAAAAAACGTAAAAGGAGTAAGAGGTTTCTTAGGACTAGTAAACTGGTACAGACGGTTCATAACAAACATAACCGAATTGGCAGCACAATTAGTAAACCTTACCAAAAAAGACACAACATTCGAAATAACAGAGGAAGTAATTAAGGCAATGGACCAACTAAAAGAATCGCTAACGTCAGACAAAGTTCTAATCTCCCCAGACTTCTCCAAACCTTTCATCTTATCGACAGATGCATCGAACATAGGTGTAGGAGCAATATTAAGCCAAATAAGGGACGGTAGAGAAAGACCAATAGCGTATGCAAGCAGGACACTAAGTAGAGCAGAAACAAATTACTCAACGACCGAAAAAGAACTTCTAGGAGTGATTTTCGCCATTAAAACATTCAGATGCTACATTTACGGGACAAAATTCACCATCATCACAGATCACTGAGCATTATAATGGGTACTTACACTGAAAGATCCAAATTCAAGATTAACACGATGGGCCTTAACCTTAGCAGAATACAACTTCGAAGTAATCCACAGAGTAGGACGAAAACACGGAAACGCAGACGCACTAAGCAGAATGTTCGACAGAACGTGCAACTACATAGAGAGGTCATACGAAGATCACTTACAATACATAACGGAAAACGAAGTACCAGCAGAAGACAAAATACTAGAGAAAGAAGGAAAGTTAATATCCACACAAGAAGAACAATCAATAGTATTTACAGCCAAAAATAAGCCAAACCAAGATCCATTGATAAAGGAAATAGAAGCCACATATAATTTACCGGACGTCGCACAGCATCGCATAGAAGAAATTAAAGAATGGGACACGATAGACACAAAATTCTACATAGGGGTAAACAGAGCAGAGGCGAAGGAAGAAACATCTTATGGAATCATGTGGAGCATAATACAACAGTTGAAGACACTATGCGAGGAAAACAAAGAAAAAAGTATAACCTTCATAGCAAGCAAAGACCAAATCCCAGGACTTTGTTGGGACGAAATTACTGCAATGATTCAACTTACATTTCACGCAATACCCATCAAAATAATCATTGTATGACCAGACAACACAAGGGAAACAAGGAAAATTTGCGCGATAGAAATAGAAGAAGATTGGGAGCCAATATGGGACAAAGGCATGCGGAAGAAGCACAAAAACGAGATGAATTATGCAACAACACCTTACAACAAACGGACAAGGACGACGAAACAAATAGAAAATACTACATCGACAGAGAAGGTATTTTATATGGACAAGAACAGGAGGAACATAAAGATCAACTGGTAATACCGAGAAGCTATATCACCAAAGTGATAGAAGACTTTCATGACTCACCCATAAACTGTAATCAAGGACAACAAAAAACGTTATAGGCAATAGAGATACGTTGTTTTGGCCAACGATGAGAACCGACATAATAAACTACTGCAAACAATGCGACGCATGCAACAGACGGAAGACGTCACCACACTTCAAGAAAGCTCCATTACAAAAGACACAGAACCATGGGAAATAACCTCTATGGACATAGTAGGCCCACTACCAACCTCAAGCGAAGGAAACAAATACCTACTAACATTTCAAGACCTTTTTACCAAATACTGTGAAGCAATTCCGTTACCAGATCAGAAAGCAGATACAGTAGCAAGAGCATTCGTTGAACAAATAATATCAAGACACGGAACACCCCAGAAACTGTTAACAGATAGAGGAACAAATTTCATGTCAGAATTAATGCAGGAAACATGCAAGCTACTAAACATAAAAAGGCTACACACGGCAAGTTATGCGCCAACGAAAAACGGTCAAATAGAAAGATTACACAGAGTACTGAAAGACATGTTAGCACACTACATAGCACCAGATCAACGAGATTGGGACAAATGGATACCATACGTACTTATGGCATACAGAGGAAGGATACACACTTCAACAGGATACAGCCCATACTTTTTACTACACGGAAGAGACCAATCATTACCGTTTGAAAAATTCATCACACCGAAAAGAATCAAATACGACATCGATAACAATTATGTGTCAGAATTAGAAGCTAGATTAAGTCAAGTATACAAGACAGCACTGAAAAATACAGAGAAAGCAGAAGAAGAAGGGATAGCCAGATATAACGAAAAAATAGCACTAAGAGAATTTGCACCAGGAGATTTAGTATACCTACTCGACATAAGCACGAAAGTAGGAAAATCAAAGAAATTACAAAACCAATGGACAGGACCTTTCGATGTAAAAGATAAGTTAGGACCGGTTACATATCAAATCATTTCACAAAAAGGGAAGAAATAGTACACATCAACACATTAAAAACATACCACGGAAAAATAGAGGACAGACAACATAAGATACTACAAGATATAGATACCTTGGAGAGTATAGAAGAGGTAGAGGAAATACACGAACAGGAAGAAAATGAAGTAGATCCAGCAAAAGTAGCAGCACTACCATTATGGTCAACGGACGAGAATCTACAACCACCAAGAAACAAACCATCACCCCAAACCAGACAGAAAGAGAATAGAACAGAACGAATACCACACTTCTCACTACGACCTCCACCGGAGATGAGACGCTCTGCCAGAGTGAGAAACAGGATACAAAGTGCACCCAGTTATACAAAAACATTTAATGCCGAAAAGAGACTAACACGGAATACAGGACAAAGACAGACGAATAACTAAAAGAAACAAGACCAAAATAAGTACCAGATGGATAGCGATGAGCTTGAAACGACGTAGCTAATACGTTACAATCAAGCATACATGTATATATTAGTTTATATTATTAATCAAACAGATTCACGGGTTCAATTCATAGGTTAAGTCAAAGTAAGTGAATAGGAATAACTAAGTAAGTAGCTAATCGGAAAAGGGAAAGGGATAAAAGTCCATAAACCACTATAAGCAAGCAAATAGGCAAAGGTTACTAGTAGTACGATTATTTAAATAGAACTGTCTGTTGATATGGTGTACACACTAGATGTAAATTGAGTGAATGAAAACGACGAATACTCAGTGTGTATTTGTTTATTAATTTCCAGCTTAGCGCTTCCGGCTATTAAGCCATTCTCAAAACTGTCCTATGAAAATTACAAAGTTTGTGAAATTTTGAAAAAACAATTTAAAAAAGTTGAACTTACGTAAATTAAAAAATAGGTGTCGAAACCATCAAGTTGATTAAGAACAATGTTCAAAGTTGAATCACTGTTATGATTAAGTCATTGAATTAAAAACATTAAAATTACCCTATTGGAAGGGTGTTAAATTATAATTTACACGATGTGAATTCATTCAAAAATAAAAACTGAATGAAAAACGGTGACAAGTTTGACGTTAAAATTACGGTGGCTAATAAGCCAGCGTGTCGTGAAAACAAGTGCATGACAATACAACATATTTATACGACAAACATTGAATCAAAAGTATGATTGAAAAGATGAAAAAAAAATTCATATAGTGAACTGAAAATTGTAGGGAACCCTGAAATTACATTTATTTTTAAATTTTAAAATGAAGTTAAAGATGTGATGAAAGCAAAAAATTGAAAAAACTCTATTCAAATTCAATTTCCAACATTCATCCAATTTAGATGAATAGCAAAATTCCCCTCATTCCTTAGTTGTATACTGAAATTGACTTAAGAGGTTGAATCCATTCCCCAGCCAGTCAGGAACAAGCGTAGTATCCTAAACGTGTGAAATGCTAGATAACATAAATTAAATATCACTTAGTTGTAAATGCATCCATGGAGGAGTTTACATAATCTATTGACGAAGGTGGAAGAAATACGATGGCAAGGTGAACCCAACAACTGACGGCCTCACATATGAATTAGATGTAATGGCATAGTGATTGTGACCTAATGACCAAACTATGTCCCATACGTAGCCCGACGTCAAGAACACAATGTGATTATGAATTTAAGTTAGTTGTTACAAACCTAGACCCATACTAGGCATGTACAAGAAGAGAAGAAATCATAAGAGTATGTTAAGAGTGAAAGGGGTAGGACAGAATTTGATAAGAGCTGCAAGATGAAGAAGTTGATGAACCCAACTATGACCCATACATAGCTAGGTTACACGGGAACAATGTGGTTAAGAAATTTTGGTAAGTATGACAAACCTAGATCCATACTAGGCATGTACAGGAGGGAACGGGTTGGGGTGTGAAGAGAAGACAGAGAAGGCGTGTAGTTATAACAAACCTAGATCCATACTAGGCATGTATAGAAGAGGAGAAACAAAGTTTACAAAGAGAAGAAAGGATGGCAGCCATGCCATGGATGTGACAAACTTAGATCCATACTAAGACCGTCAAGAACCAGGCATGTGCAAGAGAAGAAGGAAATAAGGAAAAGTGAAAAGGAGGATAATTTGCTCGAATTAATACGTAGCTTAATGCTTAACCAAACTATGACTCATACATAGCCTGGTGTCTGATGTACACTGTGGTAATCTGGAACCAGTTCCAAGAATAACCCCAGATAATACTAGGCATGTCTCAAATAAGAACCATGTGGGGGAGGGAGAGTTTGTATTCATATTATTATAAATTTGGTCATTTAATAGTGCGGCAAACTATGACCCATACATAGCTTGTCGACTAGCCACCAAAGTGTTTGAGAGATGATGTAGAACTACCCAATAGAATAATCATAGAATCGTAGAACCGTACTAGGCATATCCATGCATAGTTCTAGGAGTGGAAAGAAAATTGTTGTTAAGAAGATACTATGAATTTGTTGTTGGATGAAGAGTGGAAGTTCCTAGATGTCTGAGACACAGTGTATATTGCAGTGATAGATGTGGTGAAAATGTGAGAAGTGAATAAGGTTGAGCAAACTTAAAATAGGAGAAAGAAGAAATAGAGGTAAATAATGAATAGAAGATAAGAAAGACTCTTTCATTCGCCTTTTACGAATCAGCAGAGTGCTGGACGAAATATTCTTGAACCGGATCGCCACGGTGAGAATGTAAGTCGAACACCGTAGAGGACCACAAGGTTTTGAACAGAGGCTGAAATTTACAATTAAGATGTACCTGTGTGTTGAGGCAGTTTTCTGAGTTAACATTCATTTCCCTGAGTATTTCTAGATCCTCAAGCAAGTCCATCTTCCTAAAGTTGTTCCTGGGAATGTTATGTAGGATTTTTGAGTTACGTGATGGAGAAAAGTTATGGTTATTGAACTTAATGTGGAAGCCGAAATTCGATGGAGTGGGTTTATTAAGATGTTCCTTAATTCAAGTACCTCAAGAACGAGTAGTCCTACCCACATAAGTAGATGGACAGGAATCACAAGTTAATTTGTAGATACCACTTCTATTAGGTTTATCAATAGGATCTTTGTTCTTAGAGAAAATTGTGGAAATGGAACATTTAGATTTAAAGGAGATTTTAACATCTTTAAGATTGTTGGTAATAATCTTTGAAATTGCATCTGAAACTTCACCACAATAAGTCAGCGCACGATACTGAGTTTGAACGTTGTTGTGAACCTCAGGATAGACCAAATTTCTTCTCAACCTCCCTGTTGTCTAAGAGACCATACTATCAACAATTTGAGGAGAATAACCATTGTTCAATGCCAACTGTTTCAAGATATTAAGTTCTACTTTGAAATTATGTTGAGAAAGAGGAACCCTAAGTAACATATATACCTAACAAGATATGGCGGACATTCTATGTTGAATGGTATGGTTAGAGTGTATTGGAATAAGATGATCAGTCTGTGTGGGTTTTCTATATATGGAAAATTCAATTTCAAAATCTTTCCTTGATAAGGTCAAATCCAAAAAATTTATTGATCCATTGTTTTCAATTTCCAACGTAAACTGTATGGGAGGATGTATATCGTCAGTAAACTTGACGATATACACCCTTTCATACAGTTTACCTTGGAAATTGAAAACAATGGATCAATAAAAAATTTGTTTGGATTTGACCTTATCAGGGAAAGATTTTGAAATTGAATTTTCCATATTCAGAAAACCCACACAGACTGATGATCTCATTCCAATACACTCTAAGCATCCCATTCAACATCGAATGTCCGCCATATCTTGTTATGTATATAGGTTACTCAGGGTTCCTCTTTATCAACATAATTTCAACGTAGAACTTAATATCTTGAAATAGTTGGCATTGAACAATGGTTATTCTCCTCAAATTGTTGATAGTATGGTCTCTAAGACAACAAGGAGGTTGAGTAGGAATTTGGCCTATCCTGAGGTTCACAACAACGTTCAAACTCAGTATCGTGCGCGGACTCATTGTGGTGAAGTTTCAGATGAAATTTCAAAGATTATTACCAACAAACTTGAAGATGTTGAAATCTCCTTCAAATCTGAATGTTCCATTTCCACAATTTTCTCTAAGAACACAGATCCTATTGATAAACTTGTTAGCAGTGGTATCTACAAATTAACTTGTGATTCCTGTCCATCTACTTATGTGGGTAGGACTACTCGTTCTTCAGGTACTAGAATTAAGGAACATCTTAATAAACACACTTCATCGAATTTCGGCTTCCACATTAAGTCCAATAACCATAACTTTTCTCCATCACGTAACTCAAAAATCCTACATAACATTCCCAGGAACAACTTTAGGAAGACGGACTTACTTGAGGATCTAGGAATACTCAGGGAAATGAATGTTAACTCAGAAAACTGCCTCAACACACAGGTACATCTTAATTGTAAATTTTAGCCTCTGTTCAAAACCTTGTGGTCCTCTACGGTGTTCGACTTACATTCTCACCGTGGCGATCCGGTCCAAGAATATTTCGCCCAGCACTCTGCTGATTCGTAAAAGGCGAATGAAAGAGTCTTTCCTATCTTCTATTCATTCTTTACCCCTATTCCTTCTTTCTTCTATTTTAAGTTTGCTCAACCTTATTCACTTCTCACATGTTCACCACATCTATGACTGCATTATATACTGTGTCTCAGACATCTAGGAACTTCCACTCTACATCCAACAACAAATTCATAGTATTTTCTTAACAATTTTCTTTCCACTCCTAGAACTATGCATGGATATGGCTAGTACGGTTCTATGTTTATTCTATTGGGTAGTTCTACATCATCTCTCAAACACTTTGGTGGCTAGTCGACAAGCTATGTATGGGTCATAGTTTGCCGCACTATTAAATGATCAAATTTATAATAATATGAATACAAACTCCCCCTCCCCCACATTGATTTTATTTGAGACATGCCTAGTATTATCTGGGGTTGTTCTTTGAACTGGTTCCAGATTACCACAGTGTACATCTGACACCAGGCTATGTATGGGTCATAGTTTGGTTAAGCATTAAGCTACGTATTAATTTGAGTAAATCATCCTCATTTTCACTTTTCCTTATTTTCTTCTTCTCTTGCGCATGCCTGGTTCTTGACGGTCTTAGTATGGATCTGAGTTTGTCACATCCATGGTATGGCTGCCATCCTTTCTTCTCTTTGTAAACTTTGTTTCTTCTCTTCTCCTTACACCCCACCCCGTTTCCTCCTGTACATGCCTAGTATGGATCTAGGTTTGTCATACTTACCAAAATTTCTTAACCACATTGTTCCCGTGTAACCTAGCTATGTATGGGTCATAGTTGGGTTCATCAACTTCTTTATCTTGCAGCTCTTATCAAATTCTGTCCTACCCGTTCCACTCTTAACATACTCCTATGATTTCTTCTCTTCTTGTACATGCCTAGTATGGGTCTAGGTTTGTAACAACTAACTTAAATTCATAATCACATTGTGTTCTTGATGTCGGGCTATGTATGGGACATAGTTTGGTTCATTAGGTCACAATCACTATGCCATTACATCTAATTTATATGTGAGGCCGTCAGTTGTTGGGTTCACCTTGCCAGCGTATTTCTTCCACATTCGTCAATAGATTATGTAAACTCCTCCATGGATGCATTTACAACTAAGTGTTATTTAATTTATGTTATCTAGCATTTCACACGTTTAGGTTACTACGCTTGTTCCTGACTGGCAGGGGAATGGATCCAACCTCTTAATTCAATTTCAGTATACAACTAAGGAATGAGGGGAATTCTGCTATTCATCTAAATTGGATGAATGTTGGAAATTGAATTTGAATAGAGTTTTTTCAATTTTTCGCTCTTATCACATCTTTAACTTCATTTTCAAATTTAAAAATAAATGTAATTTCAGGGTTCCCTACAATTTTCAGTTCACTATATGAATTTTTTTTTCATCTTTTCAATCATGCTTTTGATTCAATGTTCGTCGTATAAATATATTGTATTGTCATGAACTTATTTTCACGGCACGCTGGCTTATTAGCCACCGTAATTTTAACGTCAAACTTGTCACCGGTTTTCATTCCGTTTTTATTTTTGAATGAATTAACATCATGTAAATTATAATTTTACACCCTTCCAATAGGGTTATTCCAGTGTTTTTAATTCAATGACTTAATCATAACAGTGATTCAACTTTGAACATTGTTCTTAATCAACTTGATGGTTTCGACACCTATTTATTAAATGACGTAAGTTCAATTTTTTTGAATGGTTTTTTCAAAATTTCACAAACTTTGTAATTTTCATAGGACAGCTTTGAGAATGGCTTAATAGTCGAAAGCGCTTAGCTGGAAATTAATAAACAAATACACACTGAGTATTCGTTCTTTTTCATTCACTCGATTATTTAAATGACTAAACGCAAGTAAGTTCTTTTTCAATTCAAAAATACAAGGGGACTACAAAAGTATTTAAATATAGGAGTAAATGATGGGGAAACAAGCTCACAGGGCATAGATTTCAAGAATTTTTTTTCTCTTCAATGAAGAGAGCTCATTTGACAGTCCTAATAAGTGTAAAGCTCGGTCAAGTGAGGAAATGTCATATAAATATGACAAAATTGTAAGTAAGATAGTAATGTAACAAAGAAATTTTTAGAAATATCGGTAAGAAAGATCAGTTGTATTAACAGTTGTAAACTTTATAGATTATAGGAAAAGAGAACCAAATCAATGGCACGACAAAGTATTATCCTCACCTGGGTGACATTCTTCACGTGAGGGCTACATATAGCAGTTGGGCTAATCGCGTATGAGTGTTCGCACCCCAACACAAATATCACAGTGTTATCGCTAAAAGACATTTAAAAGTGTCCGGAACCAGAAAAAACGTACGCGAGTGAAAAACCAGACATACAAGTGATTCAACGAAACGAAATAAAAATGCATAAAGTATGGTCATGCGTAATAGAAGTAACAAAATTCATGTTCTACTGCGGGATGCACAGCCACACATCAGTCATCAACGAAGGTCTATCAACCTACATTCACAAATTGGGAGCAGAAGAATGCAGAAACACCCACAGATATAAAATAATTAAATTGTGCCAACAAACAATATACTAATGAACGGTACAACAACAGCGTCAATCAAAATAGGTGGCACTCTCGACAATATGGGAACATGTAAAGGTATCACATACCAAGAAAACGGCAGAAGTTGGAACGACGTAGTGATAATAGCTACAGCCAAAATAACAACCAAAGACTACCTAGCTAGAGTAACGCTAGAAACGAACGAGATCCACTCGCAAGGAGAAATAACTTGCAAATTCACGAATGGTTACTGCTTCGACTTCACGGTAGGAGAATCCACCTGGTCCAGTTATGAGCCAACAACATGCGAAGACCATCTGAGTCGGTTATACGAAGGCAAAGGCAACAAAATCACAAACACAAAAACACAAGAAGAACTAATAGTAATTGAAGGAAAAGACAAAGTATTCGCACTAACATTACAGAAAAGAAACATACTATGTGGAATAGAAGTATGGCAAACAGAACACGCACGAATTGTCATAATACTTCAAAACACACAAAAATTACATCCGACAATGCCAATTCTAACACAAAATGTCGATCTAATGAATTATGTAAATAGTAAACTACACTATAATGAACAAGCATATAAACGAGACGTGAACATGCTTTACACAGATACAATACACCGAAGATGCTTAACGAAACGAGAAATACTCAAAAATAGACTGCTAATGGCACAAACACTATCTAATGCAGTCAGCCAACTAATGGAAAATAAACCTGGACACATAGGCAGAGTATTAGGCGAAGTACTTTATATCATAAAATGCATACCAGTAACAGTCGAGATAAGACGAACAAACAGATGTTACAACGAACTACCAATAAAAATAAACAACGAAACAAAATGTATGGCTCCACTAACCAGAATAATACAAAACCACGCAGAAGAGATAGATTGCAATAACATGATACCACCATTTTATTTTATAGATGATCAATGGATAGGTCTAACGCCACATCCCACAATAGCCAACCAACCAAAAACAATAAAAGTAGAAGAAGAAATAAACCTCCATTTCGACCCCATTCAACCACTAGGAGCGAGGGGTCTGTACACGCAAGAAGAAGTCAATTCAGCACAAAGAGCCCTCACGTTCGGGACAGAGAGAAAAGCAGTAGAAAACATAATTACTCGCAGAGCAGCGGGAATGGATGCCAATAGTCAAGGCTACACCGTATCAAACATATTTGATACAAAAGAAATTAAGAACCTCGCAGAATCCACCCTTAAACACACATGGGCAGGGTTCACAGAATTAGGTTCAGTCATAAGTGGAATAATTGGAATATACTTCACATTCCAAACCATCAAATATATAGTAGGCACCATACTAAATGGAATTCGTATCCACCAAACAATAGGATGCAGTATAGCACTAATAGGCAGCATATGGGACTCCCTAACGGCATGGATAATTCACTCACATCAGACGAGGAAACCAGAGGAAGAAACAATAGAGATGGACCAAATAACGCAGCAAGAGACGAGCTACCCAAGGTCACAGCATTGGACAGACAGAAGCAACAGTGTCGCGACCTAGGTCAGGAATAAAAAGGGCAATAGCGAAAAAAATTGCCAAATACAGTGCCGATCATAAATAATGAGAAAATGTAATATAAATATGTAAAATGTATAAAAATGAAACACTAATTTTAAGATCATAGGCCACTATTGTAAGCCGACGGCCACACATAAATTGAGGGTAAATATTGTTGTATAGGGATTCTGAAGAAAAGGTATTGGACCAGGAAGGTCGCAATACTTTTACAAAGGGGGAAGTAATGTAATGAATGCGAATAACAAAAAGATAAATTGATTGTAGAAAATTTCAGAACACACGGTAAAACATATTTTACTTTGAATCAAAATAAAAAACTGGAATGCGACCCACATTTGGTTTAGAAAAATAATACGAAGTCAAAACAGATTAGAACAAATAAAACACCTTACTGGGTCAAAGCAAAATAATTGTTTTGAATACAATTATTCCGATAACGAAAATTAGCACGCTTCAAAACACAAAAAGTTGATTTTGCAATTCGACAAAAAAAACCCAAACCTTATTCGGGGGAAAAGCAAAAACGGTGTGCAGAGAGCGACAGCAGGGCAGTGCCGGCCGAAAACGCGAAGGAAAAAGTGCTTTCCCTGTCACGGTGACGGTAGTAGTGTTTTTAGTGTTAGCGGTATCATAGGTAAAGTTCTCTCCGTTGTGTCAGGGCGTAATAGGGATACTGGGATATCCTTGACGGTGAACACTGTCCCCCGTTTCGAGACACAAAACTGTAGAATTACCCTCTACGCTAAGTTATTCCAACATAGCACGATTCCGGTTATTTGGCACTATCCGCGGCGGCTATAAAGATAGCGATAAATGAGCAGTATCCAAGCGAGAGAAGGGAAGTTTTCCAAGTCGTAAGTTTTTGAACAAAATTGAGATTTGAACGTTTTTTTCATTTTGGAGACGGTTATTTGTTATTATTGGCGCTGGATTCTGAACTTGGGAGTTATAATTTAATTGCTATATATAGGGAGTAGCGATAACAAAGATATTTAGTTGATGTTCTGATCTTTCAAGGGGACTGGACACATCGGGTCGTTCTCAGTTAAATATTGCATGTCCTGGCTTACAGATTTAGGGGGCACAGCTCGTTCTGTAATATATATATATATATATATATATATATATATATATATATATATATATATATGATTTACCGTGTGTGCTGATATAACCAGATTTTGCAGAGTTTCGCCAACCTGACAAGAGTTAGGTTTTTTTAATTAGTTGTTATTATTTTGTTGCGCCACATAATTCGCTTCCACCTCGTAGGTAGGATTGAGATAGAAATTTACGAGAGGTTAATTTGTAAATGGTAGCAAAAATGCCGGAGCGTATGATTTTCCATTTTTCTTAGGTTGCAGCGAACTTGCGCTGATAATTAATATAATATAGAAAAAATTGTTATCTTATGTTCAGACGTGATTCGGAATTTCTCAATTATCAGTAAAACATATAACTATTGTCGGTGATTCCAAGACTTGGAATTTCGCAACTTGAAACGCCAGTGTCGATAAATATTTTATGGTTCTCAGCTCAGCAATATTTTATACTAATAAATTTCGCTTTCATTTTCTCAAGGTCAATGGCGAAAAAGCCAACGTAGGCTGGAGTGATATTTCGGTTAAAAGGTAAATACATATAATATTTTATTTATCGTCTAGACACCGATGAATAGCAACTTCAGGAAAAAAGAAACCATACGCCTCTCATGCATTTTGGAAATACCAAAACGATAAGAGGGTAGTTTAGTTGTTCTAACGCAAAACGAGGGCACTGCCATAACTTTGTTTTTGTGGAATAGTTATATGTTATACAGGGCTAGGTAAGGATGCACAATTTATAGATAGATGTATAGGTAGGCTTATACCAGGGGACTTTATTTATTTGGGTAATATCGGGATTTTGTCTTATAGTTACATAGATTTATATGCTCAGAGATTTTTCTGTTATATTTTTTTATATACAACGTTGTGGTTCCACCATATTTTATTTATCATCTCTACCCCGAAATTCCCCCTAGAGGGTGTAACAACCTTGGGTGTGAGACAGAACCGGAAGAACAATCCTGTCCTGGCAAAGGATTATCAAACCGTTTTAAGACCAGGCGTACCCCAGCTCGAATCGGACTGGATTTGCCCTACACGCTCAGCCGCACATTGGAGAAAGAAATTGGTGACTCGAATGGTCGGGATCAATATACCGAAAAAGGGTCTAGGAATTTGTTACAAGTGGTGACAGCAATTGTTAGAGTGGCGACAGCGTTTTTCTCCTAATTAATAAACAGCTCTATTGAAGGAGGTTTCGTTACATCTGGTGAAGCTGGTTAGTTAGTCAACTATTACAGCAGTACGGTTGCCATGTTCAAGTTCTTTCACTACGCCACTCCCAACATTAAGAACTGCCTGGGTGGATGAGCGGGAATGTCTTAAGCCAAATTGAATTCGTTTGAATCAAGTTATACAGCTATTTTTCAAATATTTCTTCAATGACTTCACTGAATATTGAGATAATACTAATAGAGGGATAATTATCGTTCATGGAAGCATCGCCTTTTTTAAAAAGAGGAAGTACTTTGGATAGTTGAAAAATATCGGTTTGAATAACGGTGTTAAAAATATTATTCATGTGTTCCGTTGAAGATTTTTCAGCGGTTTCCTTCAAGATACGGCTATTTAGTTCACGAATATCAAGACAATTACAATTTTTCAACGAATTATTGGCTAAAGAGGCCTAAAATTAAGTGCCTATTGTAAATACCGCAAGAAGCAGAAAAATATTTAAAACATAATAGCTCGGCACTAGAAATAGTTGAATAATATTGATAGCAATTTCACAGAATAAGTTATTTATCTCATTGGGTGACACATCAGGATATTTTGTTGCATCGACGATTAACTTAGAAAATGAAAGTTGATTTCTGAGGTACTTTAAATCATCTGCAAACCAAGACGCTGGAGGATGTTCAGTGCCTTGATTAACTTTCCTTAGAGGAAATTCTATTATTCATTCAGAGCAATCTTTTACTAAATAATTTTGAAATATTAAATATTTCCATTTACGTGATTCATATTATTTTGTCACAATAAATATAAATATTATTTTAATCATATATTTGAAATTATTTCGATTGTGAAATTTCAAATTTCACACATTTCATCTTCACCGTGACAGTTCCTGATCAGTTGACACTAAAAATTATATAATTATGGAATTAGATGTCATTGACGTATTTTACTTTTCCGCCCAACCTTTCTATATGCGAGAAAAGTATTGGTTTACCCCAAAAAAAGTTGGAATTTTGAAAATTTTTTTTGAGTTATTTTTACGTTTTCCATCAACAACAACACGAAAAACCGGTTTTTAGGGAAAAATCCTGTGTGTATGTCGTCGTCGTCGTCGTCGTTGTCGTCGGCCACTTTTCCTTGCATGTCTTGTTAGCACGATACAGCCTCAGGAGTACAATAAGTCAGCAATTTTATGATTGAATATTGTTAAGGACATGTTACAGATAATCCCTATTGATTTTCAGTTCACCAGAGCCAGTACAACGGGTGCTATGGTACTTGAAGTACGACATTTTGTAATTTTTTGAGAGATTTCAGTTTGTTAGCACGATACAGCCTCCGGAGTTCAATAAGTCACCAATTTTATGATTGAATATTATTCAGGGCATCTCACTGATGAACCCTATTGATTTTCAGCTCACCGGAGCCAATACAACAGGTGCTACCTTTTTTTTTTGGAGAAAATTCAGTTTGTTAGCACGATGCAGCCACCGGAGTATATACAAGTGACCAATTTTATGATTGGATATTAATCAGAGCGTCTCAAAGATGAACCCTATTGATATTCAACTCAATAAAGCCAGTACAACGGGTGCTATGGTACTTGAAGTACCAAATTTTCGTCATTTTTGGAGAATTTTCAGATTGTTAGCACGATACAGCATCCAGAGAGTATACGATTGATCAATTTTATGATTGAGTATTGTACAAGGTGTCTCACATATGTACCATATTGATTTTCAGTTGACTAGAGCGAGTACAGCGGGTCCTATAAATCCAGATATACTGAATTTTTGGAGAAGTTTCGGTTTGTTAGCACGATACATCCCCCGAAGTGTATACAAGTAACAGTTTTATGATAGAATATTGTTCAGGGCCACAGATGCGGAAAAGTTGGTTTTAATTTTAAAAACCGTTTATTTTGGTTATAGAATCTGTCAGATTATGATTCATTGTGATGTGGATTATTTATTAAAGTATTCTATTACTTTTGGTTGTATATCCTGGTATGTTTACTTATACTGCTCAATTTTACCTAATTTATTTCACTTACATTCAAATACGTTTAAATCTAAAATAATAATGACAGATCATCAATCCATATTAATATTACCGGTTGGTACATATTTTATAACATAAATATTTTTCATCCAATAGTATTCAGTCATTATGTCAATCCACAAACAGATTAAAGTTATTGTTTATTATTATTGTTGAATGGTTTATATCATAATATACAGTATTAGGAATTTTTTGTGGGAACATATGTTTGAGCGACAATGTAGTAGAAAGAAACAAATACATATAAATTTAGTGTACTACTAATTTTCGCTAAAAGGATATCATAAAATGGAAAACGTGCAATACATGTCCATAATCGACAACAATCTGTTACAAGTATAAATTCTGTTGCCCACTTTCATTTGTATATTTATATTAATTGTAAAATGCATTGTTCTAACACGAGAACAAGTTACGAGAAGCTTTTATTGATGATAATTCGAGAGATTGTAACAGATCAAGATAATTAATCCGATATATTTGTTGCACATTTTAATGTAATGCTAGAAATTGTTCTAGTTTTGAGTTAGAAAGCAGTTCAAACCTTGATTTCTTTCAGATTTGGTAACGTGAAAGATTACAAATTAAAAAATGCTTTCGATAATAAACATTCATCTTCTAATGAAAATACCTATTATTCTAAAATAAAAGTAATACTCGATAGGTAATAAATTAAAAATAAAACTTCTTAATTCTTCAATGTATTTGAATCGAATGTTCGAATAAACCCCCGTTTTGAGCTAAACAGTTAACGAGCCGGTTATAAAGTTCTTGACAAACATGTGTGAGCATTTGAGGTTTTATTTCAAAACAGGCCTGAAGAAATTGTTCCCTATATTTATTCAGAGAACTGCGATCCATAAATTCTCGATTTCCCATAACCCCAGAAAGACAAATCGTTGGGTAGCCAATTTGGAGATCTAGCAGGCTATCTAATGTTACCATTCGTGGAGATCATCTGACTTGGAAATTTTGTATTTGAAAAGATTATTCCTAATCGATAATTGTGTGATGCACTACCGTGATGTTGATACCAAATATCATTCAAGTTGACACCTAATTGTATAAGTGCAGAAGTAATTTGATTTTGTAGCATATTCAAATTATCCGGTTAAATTGCCGTCAATACAAAATGGTCCAATTAAATGTTCACCTAATATTCCATCCCAATTATTCAACTTTTGGGGAGATTGCAGTGTTTTGTGTGGCTTTGTTCTGGACCAATATCCCATAACGGATGAATTTTATGCACCGTGTATGGGAAAAGTCGATTCACCTGTGAACAAAATATTTTGAAAAGTTTGCGCCCAATTATATTTTTTCCATAACTATTTCATAAAATTCCATTTTTCGAAATTGATCGTCAGGAAATATTCCTTGGCTCTTTTTCAGTTCAAAACTATGATAGCCATTTTTTTTAATACTGGTCGAATCGTTTTCGGATCAACATCAAAATCCTTGGCTGAATGAGTAGAAGACTGTAGAAGACTATTTTCCACACGTGCACATATTGAAATATCCCTTTCTTCTTTTTCGGGTTTGGTTTGACGATTTTGTGTACGCGGTCCATGTTTTGCAGGAGTGGCACATCCATGCTCTTCAAAACTTTTTATTACCGTTCTCACTTGTTTCTCGCTAATTGGTTGGGTATTTTCGAATGACACAATAGACAAATTTCCTGCTATTTCTCGATATGAATTACTGTAGTAATACCATTTTACATTTTTTGGCGTATCTGCATACTCATTTTATAAGATTTACAAATATTGTTCCTCGTTCGCAAACAAACAGGTAGTGACGTACCTAGACGTACAGTCAAACGTTCTCGAGAGGCGCACGCACAATTCGTATTGATTTTTTATGACATAACCGAAAAAGGGGTTATACTTTTTGAAGAGTATGTATCACCAGTTTTTATATAACAAGTGTGTGCAATATTTGAGACAACTTCGTAGTCTTCTATTTTTGTAATTTCCAAGAAGTATACAGACAATGATTCAAAACTGAATTCCGGAAGAACATAATTGACCAGCTCTTTCTTATCCTCCTATTTCTTTGGTAATTTAAGTTGTACCCTGTAAGCTCTCTAGTTCTTTTATTTCCCTAGTAAACATGTTGCTGACCATATAACGCGCGATTCGAATATTCTAGTGTCCTTATTTCAACTGTAATAATCTACGCTGACTTTTGATTGTCTATTGCACTAGTATTTCTCTAAAACACACTGGTAATACCATATGCCCCTTACATTACTATAGATATTATATAATTACATTCTATTAATATATTAGTAAATTAGTTACTATTAAAATATTCAACGTTTTTTTGATAGCTCAATCAAATATTGATAAATTACTTTTAATATTTATTGAAAATCTTTATAAAGTTTGGATAAGAATAAATGAAATTTTAAACTTAAATATTAGGTTAAGTGAGATTATCCAAAATCAGTTACGTTTAGCTTTTTAAGCAGTAGATATTATATACAAAAATAAATCAGTTGAGAAACATGTGACTTATTTGTCTTTCTTCCTTGTTATTGTACCTCATTGTTTTGATACGAAATTTACCATAAAGGGCGCTCACCACAGATTTAACAGCAGCTAATCTTCTCAGCTCCTAATGAAACCCTATGGGAAAAAATGGAAATTTCCGATAAGACCTCTATACATTTATTTCCTTCAATTTTCATACCTCCTTTGATGGCCATAACTATGTTTTTGTTAGACGGTATTCCGTTGTATTTAATATTTGGTTCCCTTTAGCAGGTCACTTGCTTCATTTTTGATCGTTATCCAAAATGGCTTTCGTATTCTTGTTCTCCAAATGATTTTTCTTTATTTTACCAAATGTTGTGTAAAGTTTCTGATCCGAATTTCCTCGCGCTCAGGCCAGGGTTTTAACAGTTTTATCTCCAATAGTTCGAAACTATATTAAATGAATACAACCGATATACAGGGTCTCCACACATGTTATCAAGTAGGTTTTTTCAATATAAACTGCTCTTCTCCATAAGAATAGTTAATGTTTCCAACATCTGTTATCAAATTGTTACAGTCCAAATTTTTTGTAAGTAGCTACATACCAAACCTTTCGCCGGTAGGTTTTATTTTATTGCCAAAAGCTGGGGAACATTTACTAGGGAGGCCATTTTTTTCTGAATATATACTGGTTTAAACACTACACTTATACTTTTCGTAGTCATTCTGTATATATCTTTAATAACGAGTTTGTATGTCGATGTGAGTTCTTCTTTTAGCTCATCTAATTGTATTTCTTCTGTAAGCCCTCTTAGGACGAAGGCGTGGTTTTTCTCTTCTCTTCTGGTGTATGTATGAGAGGGTAATTTTCCAGAGCGGAGAGCCAATTTTAAGTTTTCAAAATCTGTTTAAGTTTAAGTTACTAGACACTTGTTATCGGAGTTGATATTATTATCATTATGGTCTTCTACTTGGGTGTTTGGGTTTGTAATTGATATATTTTTTATAATTTCTATACTCGTTTTATCCGTTTTTAGTTTATTGTGTTGGAGTATTCTAGACACTTCTAACGTCTCAGTGTCTACGAGTTCTAGACTCTTCCTATTTAATTTTATACTGTTTGGAGTTTGTTTGGAATTAAATTCGATTTTCACCATTTCAGGATCGTCGTCTATATATACTACTTTAAAATAATTTGAGTTTTTTAATTTTAGTTCTAGAGTTTAGTCTATTCAGCTCTTCAGAGAATTTGTTGTGTGTTTCGATACTGTCTGCTATTGAGCGTGGTTCGTCGTAAACATTTGATGATATTAATGTTTGCGGAAATTTCCGCTTTCGAGAGTTCAATTTTCGTATTATGTCGCGTAATCGCCGCGTGTACTCTGTAAGGTACGGGGTACTCATAATTGGGGGTGATGATCCTGGGGAGAAATCTATGAGTACTGACTCTATAGATATCTTTAGAACAAACTCTTCCATTTATAGATATACATGAATTTTAATACTTTAAATTTTTAAAGATGTAAAATTCGACACTGGCACTTTGAATGTTAGCAAGGATGTGTGTATCCTCTGTTCTTCCAGTATTATTTGTTTAGATGCTGTTCACCGTTTTTCGATCGTCCATTCATTGTTTCCATTAATACGTTTTCTTCCTGATATTTTTCCGTTAATTTATTATTGCAATTCTACTGTATCTTACTTCTTCTGTCTTTATTATTTATACATCATATTTCGCTACTACTAATCTGTGTTTTGTTCCAATTTCAGCCTCTTTTCTTGCCTCTACTTTTTTCGCCACTCTTGATGAATTTTTTGTATAAACTACGTAATAGATTTAATTCTTTGCATTTCTCTCCTCCGCTACCAATATCTCTTCTTGTTTTTATTCCTACATAGTATTTCGTATTATTAGTTCGTTTCAAGCTTTTTGTTTTAGCTGGAGCATCTGGATATGCATACAAATTTGAGATATATAGTGGGCCTATCACCTCAAAGCTTTGTTTGTTCGTTATTTCCTCTCCTCATACTCATTTACAACAGATTCCATGATTGTAGCCTTGTGTTACAGCCCCTATAATTATTATGTTTTCCTTTTGGTTTCTTATCGCATCCACTACTTTTTGTAATTTTATATCAAATTCTAAAATCTCTTGTTCCCCTGTTCCACCAACAGGTGCATATATTTATATTATACTCCAAATTTCTTTTAGTTGTATACTTAGTAATCTTGAATTTATCTTTTTACATCCGTTACCTTTTGATTAGTTCCTGTATTAAAATTATTCCTACTCCTTCTTTTGCTCTGTGTTCTACTTTTACTCATGAGTAATATAATGTGTGATTTTTTGTTAAAAGTATTTGTCCTAGTACTTTTTCCTTCGTTTTCCTTATTTCTAGAATATGAAATTAGCTGTTTTTCGTTTCACCCGTTATTTCGATTACCTTTCCTGTGAATATGTTAATATTCAATATACCGACATTCATATGTTTCTGGTCTGTACTATTTAGATATTCTATATTGTCACGATTAGAAATAACACCCAGTATATGGTACGCTTTTCAAAAGTAGTTCAATGTTTTAAAATATGTTTTGGAAATTACTCACAAAGAAAAACGTATTGTTTCTTGGAGTAAGAGAAAACAAAAAACAACGAACTCAGCATTTTTCGAGAGAACACTTTCTTGGTTCGAAAAATATATTTTTTCGGGGAGTTTGTCTTCGGACCATCGAGGCGAACGCAGTAGTTCTGAGAACCAGCAAAGCGAATAGTTTGGGAAGTTATAGTCAAGGGAATCCAGTAAAGTCTACCCGAGGGGTGTTTACCCCTTCAAGAAGCAGTGTCCTGGTATAATGTTAATGTAAGTAAATAGTTTATCATACTCCTTTTATATAGTATTGTTAATTTGAGAGTGTACATTATATTGCTGTCGGAAAACTATCAAGCTTATGTTCATTACAGCCTGTAGTACTTTTCCGTAAGCGTTACCATTTTGGGAGAATATTGTATTCCCGAGGGCCATTGAATATAGGCCCAGTAAGGCTGGTTTTATTCGTTTTATATTTGTTTTGTTTAGTTATGGGTGCATATCGATTTGTTATCAGAAATTCCGTTAATGGATTTGTTAAGTTTTTCCTGAGAGTGGTTACATAATTGATCCCAGATCTAAATAGCGAGTCCAGTAGCTACATTGTCAGGGGTGGTGAGCGGAAAGCGATTAAACACAAAAAACCCCAATGTGGGCAAATCCTTTATCGCCGCAATATGATTATTTTTACCAAACTGACTGCTGTGATCATTAGTATCATGCACCGTACCGTTATTATCTTTATACCAGATAGTTGCTTAATGGTTTAGTTCAACGTGTGTTGCCTGTAGACATCTGGGCCGGTTTTCGAATGGATCACTTTGGTTTGCGAGATCTTGTAATTCTCAGGCATCATTTCACAATATATACAATCAATAATTACTTTTATTTGCCTTTCACAATTTTTTTTCACATTCAATAAAGTTACTTATGAACAACCCGATGGTTTAGCCGTTTAGCCATGGCTAGTCGCTTATCACCACTAATTGCTGACATATCTATGAACAATTAAAAAAGGACATTCATAATTCCTAAGAACAAAAATATACTCTTATACTTTAGATTCGTCGACGACATTTTTGCCTAATAAAAGGCAGTACAAGAACAGCTCAAAACATTTTAAACAGTATTCACCCTAATATTAACTTCACCTTAGAGACTGAAATGGTTGGATGACTGAGCTTTCTTGACCCCGGCAAATAATAATGTTTCAAATATATATCTATACCGTTCTTACAATATCACGATATCATATAAAACCTCAAATTCTTGATATAATCAATCAGATATTTCTAAAGATAAGATCAAAAAGTTGTCCATGATGTGGCATGTGGTGATTGTGAAGTGTCATAAGTGCGAAGGACTTGTAGAGCTTTGGAAGTACGTGTAATGGAACATATAAAACGTCCAGATAAGCATTCGGCTGCCATTATCAATTTAATAACCACCAGTTTGATCCAAAAACAAACACGATACTTCATACAAAAGTTAACTTCACAAACTTCAACCTATTGGATTTTTAGGAGGACATTGAAATAACAGCTGAGTTGAACAGAAATAACGATTGTCTCAATACAGAAGTCAATTTAAATAGATAATATACACCATTACACATACTATTACAAGACCTCCAATGATGGCAATAGGATTAATAGTTCTACAAATTCTTTAAGTAGTTTTTCCGACTCTCATTCATTCATAAATAGAGGGCCATCGCAACTGTCTCCAAATTTGTTATCTTTGATAGACGGTAGCTAGTTCGAGGGACGAACTCATAAATCATATTTTATAATTTTTCAATTCCCCATTACATTGCATTTCAGTATCAGAAATCATCGCACTTATTGGATGGATATCAAGTTTGTCTCCAGATTTATTAGTTTTGGTAGATGAAGGATGTCCAGCTGTCTACGGTAACAAACTCACACTTTTCTTAACCTCATCTCTAAACTCACTTATATTTTATTTTCAAATCACATTCAATTATCTAATTTTAGTTTTCATTCTTATGTCATATTCCAATATTAGATATCGCCACGCTCACTGGATGGATACCTAGTGTGTCTCCGGAATAATTATTTTTGGTAGATGGTGGATCTCCAGCCAATTAAGAGTGACAAACTCACTCTGTGATTAACAGAATTACAACTACGATATTTGCGTATGATCCGACAATTCGGAACCCACTTGATGGAACGTCACGTCAATCAAAAACATCAATGGTTTTGTCGAGAAGTTTTTTTGGAAGGGACTTAGCAAAATGGAAATGAAATATGTGTAATTTAATACTAACAATTTTATACAATTTTAACAATCAACAATTTAAACTTTGTTAAATGCCAAAGCAACGTATTTTGCTTTCAAACAGAGTACAATGTTTGAACACCCTATGATTGTAAATTGACAAGTACGTATAACTGTTATACATAATCATCAAATTTGTATAATTATTATCTTTAAATTGACCGCACAGAATATGGTATTATGCCGAAAGAGTTCTGCGAGTTAAATTTTAATAAACTTCACACAACAGTACAAAAAGTTGTTTCCTTCAAAAGAATTCTGAGATAGTTGTTATTTTTGTGTTTAACTTTCCTATATGTTTCGTCTGCTAAAACTACTTCTATTCCTACTACTTCACTTCCACGGTGCGAAGGAAGTATTCAAAAACAGTTGGAATTTTGGATTTCTATTTTAGTTATTTTCACGATTGTCGGCGAGAAACACCCATTATAAGAAGAAATCCTGTGTCTACGTCGTAGTTGTAGTCGTTGTCGTCGTCCATTTTTTCTTGTTATCACAATATAGCCTCCGGGTGCATACAAGTGACAAATTTTATGACTGGACATTGTTCAATTAACTTCATAGATGAACACTATTGATTTTAAGCACACCAAAGCCAGTACAATGGCTGCTATGGTACTTGAATTACCATATTTTGGAAGATTCTCAGTTTATTAGCACAGTACAGCCTCCGGAGTGTATAGAAGTGACCAATTTTATGATTGGATATTGTTCAGGGTGTCTTAAAAATGAACTCTATAGATTTTCGGCGCACCGGAGTCAGTACAATGGGTGCTACGAATTCCAATATTAAGCATTTTTCATCATTTTTGGAAAAATTTTGGCTTATTAGCACGTTGCAGCCTGTGGAGTGTATATAAGTGACCAATTTTATTATTGATATTAGACAGAGAGCCTAATAGCTGAACCCTATATATTTTCAGCCCACATAGCCAGTACGACAGGTCCTATAACTCCAGATATATCACACTGTTGGATAAATTTCGCACGATACAGTCTTTGGAGTGTAAGGTAGTGACCATTTTTATAACTGGATATTGCTCAGGGTATTTCACAGATGAACCTTATTGATTTTTAGCTCACCCGTGTCGAAATAACGGGTACTGCACATCCAGATATACCACATTTTTAGTAATTTTTAGAGAACTTTCAGTATGTTAGCAACGTACAGCCTCCGGAGTGGGGAAAAGTTAGTTTTATTCTTTAAACCCCCTTATATATGTATCGTTTATCTTCGAGTACGTTTTCTACTTTTTTGGGTGCCCTGTATATATAATTTTCTGAGTTGGAGCTGTATCTTCTTTGTCATCCATACTGGGTGACCACTAGCCTGCCGTTCTTCTTTTTTTCTTGTGTGCCTTCTTTTAGTTTCTTCTTCTCGTCTGTGTTTCAAATGATCTAAAATATATATTATGACCTCCTGTCTTAATTTATCATATATTATACCTGCTCTATATCCTTTTTCTCTAGCCGATTTCAGATAGGAAATGGGTGCTTCTTTTTTATTTTGGATTGCTTTTGGTAGGTCCTCTGATATTCTTGTAATTGTGCCTTCCAAGTTTTTGGCTTCTCCTAATATTTATATTTTTGGTCTACTCTTGATAGCCTTAGCCATAGTGGTCTATTTTTCTCTTTGTATGTCTTTTTCTCACCGATTCTTCTTATTTGTATTATGTTCGCTTCAAATTTTATTTTAACCTTTATTTTTCTAAAATTTGTTTAATTTTGTGGTTTCTTATTTCGCACGTTTCGTTTTCAGCTTCTCAATTCCGTGTACTACAAGGTTATTTTTCTTGCTTTCTTTTTCTAGTTGCAGTTTTTTAATTAATTATTTTCGTTAGTTATTTTATTCACGTGTCCTTGATAACTGGACATTTTTTCATTCATTCTGTTTAGTTATTCAATTATTTCCTTCATAATTTCCTCCTTCTTATCTAATATTTGTGTCTCCCTACAAGTTAAATTCCAGAACCCTACTCGATTCAGATCCCAGCCGTATCGGCATATTTTTAACGTCCAAAGAAGTCAGGTCGTCTATCTTCTTACTTTTCCGCCCAACCTATCTAATATGCGAGGAAAGTATTGGTTTACCCCAAAAAATGTTGGAATTTTGGAATTTTTTTTGAGTTATTTTCACGTTTTCTGCCAAGAACAACACGAAAAAAAAGTTTTTAGAAAAAAAATCCTGTGTGTATGTCGTTGTCATCGTCGTCGTTGTCATCGGCCACTTTTCGTAACATGGTTTTGTTAGCACGATACGGCCTCCGGAGTGCAACAAGTCAGCAATTTTATGATTGAGCATAGTTCAAAACATATCATAGATGAATCCTATTGATTTTCAACACACCAGATCCAGTACAACGGGTGCTATGATACTAGAATTACGAAATTATATCATTTTTGAAGAAATTCAATTTTGTTAGCACGATACAGCCCCCGGAGTGCAACAAATTACCAATTCTATGATTGATTATTGTACATGACATATCACAGATGAACCCTATTGATTTTCAGCTCACCAAAGCCAGTACAACGGGTGATATGGTACTTGAAGTACTACATTTTAGTCATTTTTGGAAAAATGTCACTTTGTTAGCACGATACAGCCTCCGGAGTGTATACTAGTGACCAATTGTATGATTGGTTATTGTTCAGAGCATCCCGCAGATAAACTCTATTGATTTTTAGCTGACTAGAGCCAGTTCAACGGGTGCTATGGTACTTAAAGTACCAAATTTTTATCATTTTTGAATAATGTTCAGTTTGTGAAAACAATACAGCCTCTGAAGTGTTTACAGGTGACCATTTCTATAATTGGATATTGTTGGCGGTGTTATATAGATGAACCTTATTAATTTTCAGGTCTCTGGATATAGTACAACGGGTGCTATGGTACTGGAAGGGCCTCCTTTTTAGACATTTCTTGTCTTGAGAAATTTTGGGTTCTTAGCACGATACAGCCTCCGGAGTATATACAAGTGACTAATGTTTTGATTGGATATTATTAAGTGTGTGTCACAGATGAACCGTATTGATTTTCAGCTCACTAGAGCGAGTACAACGGGTCTCATAATTTCAGATATACTACAATTTTGGTTATTTTTGAGAAATGTTGGTTTGTTAACACGATACAGCCTCCCAAGTATATACAAGTGACAATTTTAAGATAGGATAATATTCAGGGTATCTCACAAATGCGGAAAAGTTAGTTTCGACCTTTAAAACCGTTTATTTTTAAAACAAATGTAACGACTACAGGTTCTTAGTTTTGTGTTGATAACTCTTATTGCTATTTTCACTAATAACCATTTATATGTTATTTGATTAAATTAAAATTATACATTGATTTACTATGTATACAAAACGAATCTGTTCCTATTGGCAGTGTTCATTAAATCTAACACTAATTTGCAATTTGTACACTTTTTAAATCGCTTTTATATAAACTACCTGAATGATTTTGATACGTTTTCTCAGAATTTTTGATAATTTCAGTCACTAATTCTTATCGCACTTTTCTGTATCCTTGCCAGGACCAAACTCCTCCTAGAATAATGACCAAATAGCATTGGATCATTGATAATTTGACTTTATGATCAGCGTGAAAAATTTGAAGGATATATTAGATATTTAAAATTCTGTATTCCAAGCCTAAATAGTCCTCAATATTGATCACCCTAATTTGCACACAATGAAAGATCTATTTTGTGAATTGAATTCTCCATACTACTTTCGAAGTATGGCAACGTTGTTCAACATACGTTGACTTCATACTCGCGTGTATCAATTTGTAATATAACATCTTTGAATGTAAAAGACAGTAACTACGACGACTATGTTCTAAGACAGTTGGTCATAAGAAAGTTAGTCAAGCCAAAGGAATTGGCTCGGAAAATGGTTAGCCATTTTTTTAAGAGGCAACAAAGTGAGAAAACTAAGATTTTGTGATTCAATTGAATGAACCTCGTTCATATGAATAGTTGATATTATTTAAGAATCGGTCTTAATCACAAGCAATAACTAATTCAAGTTAAATTGATTTTTGAAAGAAATTATTAATATGTTAGAGGTAGTTCTTAAATTCAATTATTCGTTTGTTTATTTACTTTTATTTTCAAGGTAAGTAGCATAAGCCCGAAAAGTGCTTAAGATAATGAAAATCTTTCATTCAGATGTGTTCTGAATAAATACAGATTCATGATGACCCTTGAGATCAAAATCGTTGCATCGCTTATAATAAGAAAAACTACGAACCAAAAGAATGTTTTGTTTTTTTGTATATCTGATTTTTTTATTGTGAGATATTTCTTAACCAGGGAATACTTTTGGTACCCCTGTATATACCGCCAACGCGTGCTGTGAGTACAGAATTACGGTCAAATTGGAATAATTTCACTCACAACGCATACATTGGAATATTTTTAGATGATAAGCAGGATGTTTCTGATTTAACTCAGTTATGATACGGGTTCATATTCAATTGTCTTCAACTGAATCGGTCAAATTAAATTACAACCCAATTTACTGTTTAACGCACACGTGCCAATAAATCTTGTTAGATGTAAGATTGCTGACTTGTGTTACCTAATTTAAACAAGTTGGGAAGCGCCACTTCCAAACAGTAATTTCAGTTTAATGAACATTTAAATTACCGATTTTTTCTAATAATTGATAAAATAACAATGCAATGGAGCACAAACACTGTCCATCAACAAAATTAAATTGGAATTGATGAGGTACGTGGGCAAGGAGCTTTACGAGAGAGTATATCACCTAAAAGCATATGGAGAGGAGAGAGAATGCCCGAAGAATGAAAAGTTGAACAAATTGTTACAATACACAGAGAAAGGGGATCACTAGGAGTGCGCAAACTATCGAGGTATAACTTTCTAAAATCTGATGATGATAGTAATATAGAAGCAATTTCATAGAATTTTTACCATTTTTACTCTACCTACAGTTTGCGGAAAATCTCATTTTCATACATTTTTCTCAATTTTCCACTTAACATAATTTTTTTTACGAACAACTGACAAATTTGTTGGAATTCTTGTATCAAAAACTCCCCATGCAAAATTTTATCGAAATCGCCATATTTTTTATGAATTTTCAATCCATAGTGTCTAAGGAATCGGAATTTTTTGAAAAAACTTAGACTTTGATGTCTGATAACTTGGTTTGCATTATAGAATTGCTGAATATTTTTATAATAGTAATAATATTCCTATTTCGATTTTCACCAATTTCATCATTTCCACTGCATATTTGAAAATTATATCCCCAACGATCAGACCATTAATTCGGGTGCGGGGCAAAAGCACTAATACTAACTAAATACTGGTTCAAGCGGCCTCTTTCGATTAACTACAACAACGATGAGAGGTGCAATGAGTGGTAAACAAATTACTAGTATAACGGTAAGTAAATCAATGCCAATGCAAGCGTAAGCTGAATGAGGGATGCGGTGGACGGTTAGAGGATGGATGAAAAGCGTGTGTGTGCCAAGCAGAACCAATTCGACGTGCAAGCGACCATCTAGGTCAGCCAAAGCTCTACTTTTGGGGATACGGCTCTCTGATCTTGCGATATTAAAATCCCGAACTCGCGAATGTCGCTAGGACGGAAGTCTGGGATAAAAGAGTAAACGACTCCAGAGTACAGAAACAACTAGCTGCCTCCGAAAGACCCTTTCTTTTGGCGATCACAAAGGCATACAAAACAGCTCCAAACTCTGCGCTACTTCTATTGGCGCGGTTGACACCACTCGACATAGACCCACATATAATACACAAAACGTTTATTGACAAAAGACAAAAACTAAACATGCCAAAAATCTTGGCCAAACTCCCACCTCATCCAATGAACTGAAAGATAAAACTACAAAATACGCTAGTATTATCAGACACACAAATATACACCGATGCAAGCGACAGAGATGGTTATAAAACAATGGGAGTCTATATCACAACACATGACGAGACAATTAGGGAAAAACTTGGAATAAATACAGCATTACATATTGATAAATTAGAAACATTCGCACTCAAAACGGGAGCAGAATTATTCTTAAACAATATTGGCAATCATAACATTTAACTTAGACTCAGACGACGCAATCAGATAATTGCAAAACGGAAACAACCATGACTTGAATGTTACTAAAATTTTAAAAAATCTAGAAATTTTCATTAAAAACAACATAAAATACAACATCGAAAAGCGGCCAAGATCAAGTATAGGAAGCCGACAGACTTGCAAATCTAGCTCATGACGATCCTGACGAAACCATAACGATTATCACAACGATTGACATGAAAAGAGAAAGAGATAGAGACAAAATCAGAGCATGGCAAGAGAAATGGAACAAAGACGTAGAAGGCAGAAAGACATATGACTTATTAAGACAGTCACAAGTACAGAACCGACTTTGACATTGAAGACAACACAACTCATAGCAGGGCATGGACACATGAACGACTACTACAGACGATTTAAGCTAAGACAAACAAACGGGCACTGTACACACTGTAACGTTACAGAAGATAAAATACACATAATGAACGACTGCACACTACGTAACAGACACGACGCTAGAAAACTACTAACCAACAGATTACAACTTACACAAATAACATACCCCATAGAGTAAATCGACCTGAATGACAGATAAGTCGTCAGCTTGATAAACCAATTGGGAAATGATATGATACAAGACGATAACGGCAACACTTGATAATAACAATGACAATACTATAACACTAAATTAGTCATTTAATTCAGGATTTTCAGCTTGTTATGACAAGCAATAACAATACAGGGTCTTCTTTTTCTGCTCATTTTTGAAGTGCGGCGATTTGGATGGGTTCTTCTTGACAGTGGCTTCGTCAGATATTGGCTAGTCTTACTTATCCATATGCCGCAAGGTAGGTGGGTTTTTATCGGCAAGGTATCTTTGAAGGTTAGGCCAAGAGGATGATATATTTCATTCATGTCACTAGGGCGTGAATACTCCCCCCCCCCCCTCACCCCAGTGGCAGTTTTTAACTTGATCGGACGGCTGTAGGCTCAAACACGGCCACTACTAGGACGTGAATAATCAATTCCTAGTAGCAGTTTACGGTTTCCCTCTACTTACTCTTCCTCGGGTTAAACGGGCGAGAAACATATAACATAAGGTATAAAGTGAAATAAAACTCACCTCGGTTTGCGGTACGGGTGGTCGGTCTATCGGTAACGGCTTTCTGAAAGAGAACGGGTTTATGAGCACCATGACGTCTCTTGAATTTAAATCTCATCTGCGTATGCGGGCAAGGTAGCGAGTCTACGGATAGACTACCGACTCTGAAAATCGTTATTTGGTACGGCTTGCTGGGGATACGTTGCGTAGAGGTAAGTGTCGCCGACTGTCGGCGCTGGTTAGAGAAACTATATTATATTGTACCTACCGATGTTATTATACGGACGGAAAAGTATAGTTCTCGAACAATTTATTTCAACTTCTGCGGGAGATTGTGCCTTTGCCCTGTCTTTAAAATGTAACTTCGTTACAATCTTCTTGGCATCTTGTTTCTCACGAGCACTCGAATGTTGTTTACTGTTGCATCCTTCGACTAAGGCTTCTGTTGATTGCTGAAGGGTTTGTGGTGGATTTTGACGACGTCAAATACGTTTGTCCGATATATACCATAAGTTTTCATTGGGATTGACGTCACAGCTTATCGCTGGCCAATCCATTCTACGAATTTCTAGCTCGTTAAGAATATCTATAACAATCGCAGTAGTTTGTTTTAAAATGCCTTTATTCACTATAATTTATGGTTTGTAATTTACAATTGTATTCAGGAGTATTTACAAGTGGCAATCTTGGCACAATCGTTTGGGTATGTAGCTTTATATGGCACCTTCCATTTATACATTATCCATTTGTTATCACTCGAAAACTTCCTATGTCCCGTATTCATAAATATTATTCCACAGCGATTTTGACTTGTATATTCCTGATAAGCAGCTGAACAACAGGATTTCAAAACGAACAGTGACTAAGTTGTGAGAGATAGCAACATGACAGATGGCTCTATTGTGCCCTACGGCACTGGTGACAGCACGCTGCAGAAACCCTAAGGGAAAAAAAACAATCTAAAAGGATTAACAGGCAAGTAGGAATTCTGTTACACTGGTGACAGCGGTTTGCGAACCATCCTATTTTGGAACCACCCCACCCAGTGAGGGTGACAGCGGTTGTCCATAACCATTTATCTCCGAGAGGTTATACCGGTTGTCTGGAACCACACCCCACGAGCGGTGACAAGCGGTTCAGCAACCATACCCAGGAGGGAAAACAATGGTTCACAACCAGGGTCTAGTATAGCACAACATAGAGCCTTCTGGACCAGAGCTTCTGCTAGATCAAGATTAGTATGCGTAGTGAAGAATTACATCCTGCACGAGTTGTTACTGTTGGCACAAAACTCACTGGATCTAGACTAGAGAAGGTCTAAAAAAATCCATACTCAAGTAAGGCGAATGACCCACTTGGGGGGAACATGTCTAACGGCGTAAGGTGGAGTACTTCTGTCAACAAAGGAGTGACAACGGAGTTTTTCTAACCAGGGTCTAGTAATTTCGCAACACATAGCTTCCACTAGACCAAGATCAGTGTGCGTGATGAAGAATCACACCCTGCCTGACTTGTAGCACAGCTACTGCTAAACACACTGGATCTAGACCAGTCAAGGTCGAAAAATAATCCTATTCAGCAACATCGGCTGAGTTGATCACTGCTTATCTCATGGAAGTGTTACTAGGTCAATTTTTCTCACAACTGGTGATAGCAGTTTCCCGGATACAGGGTTGGCTCGATTAGTCTCCAAACAAAAATTTTTCAGATACGCATTTGCAACAACCGGCAGTTATTACACTGTCATTCATCTGACACGAATTATATCCAAACGGTGCTTCTATTTTATTTCTTTTTATGTGTATTCCACAAAGGATTATTGTTATCTTCTTTTTCTTATCTTCTCACTATATCCAACATAAAAATAAGAATACAATCCAGAAGTTGACAAACGAGGAAGTTCAACCCATACAACCTCAAACTACTCATTTCACCTATATAAGTAAGATGGTTAAATTCGCTAAATCCTGTATTTTTAATTTCATAAGTTACTCAGTTCATATCTATATCACGAATTAAATATTGCAGCATTCATTAAATCAAATTTATTATATAATTAAAGTAGTATAAGTTTCAACTATATAAGTAAGACAGTTAAATTCGCTAAGTTCTTTATTTTAATTTCATAAGTTAGTCAGTTCATATTTATATCACGATATAAACATTGCAACATTCATTACCAAGGAACGGTAAAAATAAATCTATTTTAATACATAAGCAAAAGTAAGAAATATTTGAACGACGTACAAAATATCAAAATAGAATATGCAAGTAAAAAATGCGCGGAATCAGCAACAAACTTCCGCAAGACATAGAATATCCATATAAAATGAAGTACGGAGGATAGCATCACGTTTGAGAAGTGGAAGTTGATTACAGGAATTATTTTTTACTTTGACGAACGGACTATTTTCAATTAAACTATTCCTTCAATTCCAGAAATTAGTCTGATATTATCTAGCTTGGGGGATTATTAATGCATTAAGCCTAAACAGTAAGTTAAATTAGAGTATGGCCATTTTTTTCTGGGTTAATTATAGCGGACAACAGTAGTAGTACAACATACTTACTGAAAGTAGAAAAGTAATAACAAAGGATTACTCAAATGAATCATGGAAATAATTAAGGAAATTGTTTAAGCTCATAACGCCGTGTTTTGAATGATACTAAGGATAATTCAGTTTTGTACATGGCTTAGAGAGACTTTTTCAAAAGGTTGTTTATTGTCTACCATTCTGCCCCAAATATATGGAAGATTTCAGTGGCCAAAGGGAGCCAAGGTTTAAGAGTCAAGACATGCCAAACGAGTACGCAACAGTTGTAGATTGAAGGCCGGAAAGAGCCAGAGTATATTGAAGAAAGACGTGCCGAAGGAGTACGCAATAGTGATATGAGGAATAATGCAGTGGAAAGAAGAGGACAAGGCATAGGGAATAAAAACGTGCAAAAGTAGAACGCAACAGTGAAATTATGGAAAATATGATGGCTGAAGGAGCCAAAGGAAAAAAATAGAATCAAGATGTATCGAGGAGTACGCCAAACAGGTGTTACGGAGCATATAAGGACCAAAGGAGCCAGGGACAATAAAGATAAGATGGAAACAAAATGTGCCGAGGGGTACAAAACAAAAATCAAAAGAATTACGAGTAACACAATACACACAGAGTAAGAAATAAATAACTATACTAGTAAGTGCCACATTTAGTCCCAAAACAAAATAATCACGAGTAAATAAAAGTGGAAATAAAATTAAGTCGCAAACAGAAATCGAACATAGTTCTTTCAAAATGCAAAAGGAGTAACTCTAAGATAACGGCGTATTACGAAACGTCGGAATCAACTTGTATATACAAATTCAAATTTCGCGTATATTTCATAGTTTTATACATGAGTATGTTTTATATATAGTCCAGTAAGTAAAGTTAATAAGGATAAATATTAATTAATTATGTTCCGAATCGTCACACGCCAACGAAATGAAATTAGGTCAGTGAAAGTAATCATCAATAATCAGCAATAAACAAATTGCACCGCAGTTCAAGGTCAATCCAGGATATCTAGAAAGATTCAATTTTAATATATACAAGAGGAACAAATAAGTTGTATTAATACACCTATAGGAAGTTTAAAAACGGGCAAGGTTGTAAACTACAAACAAGGAACTCAATTGACAGTACTAAATGATTGTGAATCTCGGTCAATTCAGAAGAACAAGGCAAAAATAGTAAACGCAAATGTAGCGTTAACATATAAGTAGAAAACAATGTGTTAACGTTTTCAAAAACATGATTACTATAATAAAATTGTAAATGATGGATACTAACACTGTTTTTATTAAAAATTGTAGAATATTATAAGTGCACGGCCATGGAACGACACATCGCTCTCTTGACCTGGGTAACGCTCATTATGTGCGGTTTTCAGACAGAAATTACGCTAATTGCTTACGACTGTTCGAATCCCAACACAAACATCACAGTGATTTCACTAAAAGTCGTTCAAAAGTGCCCGGAAACCGAGACGACGTATGCGAGTGAAAGCACGAACATTCAAGTTATTCAACGCAATGAAATCAAACTACAAAAAGTATGGTCATGCCTCATAGAAGTGACAAGACTCATGTTTTACTGCGGGATGCACAGTCACACATCCTTTAGTCAACGAAGGGCTGTCCACCTACATACATAGATTGGGAACAGAAGAATGCCGAGCCACTCACAAATACAAAGTAATACAATTGTATCAACAAACAATCGATAATATAATCATGAATGGTACGAGAACAGCATCAATCAAAATAGGCGGGACTTTAGACAACTCCGGAACATGCAAAGGAATTTCCTACCAAGGAAACGGAAGAAGTTAAAACGACGTGCTAATAATAGCCACAGTCAAAATAACAACAAAATATTATCTAGCCAGAGTAACACTTGATACAAACGAGATCCATCTAAAAGAAGGCATACCATGCAAATTTACAAATGGGTATTGCTTCGACTCAACCACAGGAGAATCGATCACATGCGAAGACCACCTAGGCCAGCTATACAAAGGCATGGGAAATAAAATCACGAATAAACAAACACAAGAAAAACTAATAGTCATAGAGGAAAAAGACAAATTTTTTGCCTTAACACTACAAAAGAGATACCTACTATGCGGTATCGAAGTTTGGCAAACGGAGCACCCGAGAATTGTCATTTCCCTTGAAGACAAACAAAACCTACATCCGACAATGCCGATTTTACCCCAAAATGTCGATCTCATGAACTACATAAATAGCAAGCTATTATATATAGAGCAAGCATACAAACGAGACGTAAGCATGCTATATAGAGACACAATACATAGAAGATGCATAATAGAGAGAGACATACTCAAAAACAGACTATTAATGGTTCACACACTACCGAATGCAGTTAGTCAATTAATGGAGAGGATTAAGAGGATGAATAGGCAAGTAGGAACTCTATAGATTGGTGCAATCCTATATAAAATCGAGTTTACAAAACAAAATAATACTAATGTGTTCTTTATTAATAATTAAATGAATGAGGAAATAAAAACCATCAGATTTTTCTACGAAAATTGGTTTTTTTGGTACAAACATAATTATTTATTGCTTCAAAAACCATACGGGGAATTCTATAATTACCCTTTATTATTTTATGTAATGTAAATAATAAATAGATTCCAAGAGACATGAACTTTCACGTTTACTTCAAATTAATGTCGTTTAAGTGGTCCCTTCATAATATTCGTCATAGAGGTTTATTTGTATATAAATTGGAAGTCAGGGAGATTTTGTAGATAAAGCGTACAATATGATAAGGATTGTTAAACAACTTTTTAAATTTAACAATGGTTAACAATTTTTCCTATCTATTCGTAGTAATAGTTGATGACATACGTACCTGTTCAACTTTCTAAAATTGTAATTCTTAATATTATGTAGTAGATAATAATGTGAAAATTCAGGTTTATACATAAAATTGGAAAAACAAATTGGGGAAATCGTCTTTAGAGTTGGTCTTATGAGTATACTAATAATATAGATAGAATAAAGCTTTTTTGTGGTAGATATTTCTACTTTCATATGTAAATTTTTGGGTTGGTTTGCAAATATTTACTATGAAATTAGAACATCCGTCCACACTTTTTACAGAGTTAGGTCTGGCAAAACGAAAAAATTTTGGTTCTAGGTGCCGTCATTTATTGTTTATTTAGAACTATGTACATATGTGCTACACATATTATATTACTCTAGTGTAATTCGTCTCCAATATCTACAATTTTATAACACCTATTCGCATTTTTACATTTGTTACGTTTAATGTATACAGTCATACTACCTACAAACACAAACACTATAATAAAAATATGTTTTAGATGTACAGGGAACATCAAAAGTAAACTAATGAAATGTATCTACAAATGATTCTTCAAAATCAATTTCTATATCAACTTCATCATCCTCGCTATCTCCGTCTTCGGCCAAATTGATGAAAATATTATCTACAACAGTATCTAAAAGTTGTTCATTGTTCATAAATTCATATTCAATCTTTTTAACATGGTCACATCTAACTTTCCAATCATTTGCAGGAAATGTGTGGAAAAATTCATTACAGATTTCTTTGACCTTTGTAAAATTGCAGGTAACATGTCGTTTGGCCACATATTCTTTAAGTGCTGCCCAAACACTTTCGGTCGGATTTAAGTCCGGGTGATAAGGGAGTAGCCTCAAAACTTGCAATCCATGTCGAATGAACAATTCATCAATTTTATAAGTTTTATTTTGCGGTTTGTACATTTTTGCAACGTTATAAAGATCCAGTTTCAACATTTGTTCACTGTAATATATGTTTTTGTCAGAAAGCCAGTTTTTCAATTGTTGTTCAGTCCAAGCAGTCGTAGGTAATTTTTCATTCAGAACATTGTGATGTGGGTGGTTATCAGTTACCACAACAACGTTTTTTGGGAGGTTAGGAATAGGTTTTTCTTGTACCCCCTTCTCATAATTTTCGTACTCCATTTCATTATGATAATCTCCTGTTTGGACTGGTAGTTCCACATAATACCAGCATTAGGTATAAAACCATTTTCACTCCCTGCATGCACAATGATGAGCTTATTACTCTTTGAAACGGGTTTTTTTTAATCCTCCGTTACTCTTGTCGCTCCATCCTTTAAGTTGCGTGTGACATGAATGAATGTATGTTCCATGCATATAAATCATAGGTTTGTTCTGTTCTCTGCACTTTTTCATGTTCCATAAATATAGTAGGCGTAAATGTCTGATTTCGTGACGTTCCATTAACAAATGTCTGTTGTTTTTCATGTTGGTCCAAGGAAACCTCAAAGAATGTATTTGTTTTCGCAGAGATTTGAGACTTCCTACGAAGCCATAAGCATTTGCGAAGGTGTGGTGTACATTTATTAACGTGGGTCCTTTTTTCTCGTTTATGTGATAATTTGTTATGCGCCTTCTACGCACAGTTTTGTCGAATTGATCTATACGGATACTGGACGTTCTATGTTTTTTAGTAGGCACATTATTGTCAGCATTAGTTCCTACCAGAGCTTATTTTTCAATGCGAGAAAGCGTTCTTAGGCTAACTTTCGTAGCAGCAGAAACTCGTTCAATGACCTGACAATAGGATAAGTCGATATAAATGTTGTATCGAAAGTTTTATTCATATGTATTTTCATACAAATAAAATGAACAAGTACTTAAATTTGTTTTCAGTCACTGTTCGTTGAAATGAAAATTTTTGTCGTGGTTTTCGGCCATTCAAAAGAAGTATTGATTTCAAAAGTACTATATTACATTTCAGTTTATTAGTTGTTTCAAACGATTTTTAGATTTTAGTTCAAACATATTTTGATATGACCAAACCGCAATTGTAACTGAAATCGGAAGATGGTTTAAAACAATTAATAAAACCGAAACGAAATAGAGATAGGTATGAAATGAATATAATAACTATAATTATGATCTGAAAAACCTATTAGGTTTAAATATGTATCATACACAAAATAAACATGTGCCCATTGATATACTCCTGTAGACAGAAACAGAATAGTTATTCATGCAACAAGTGCATAAAGTGGTGCTTTTTTTACGAATTGAAAAATTTACGGATGTGCCGCAGGCATGCCAAAACCAAAAAATGTCTCATTTAGGCTGCTGTAAATGGACTGAGAATGGCGTCGATTGTTTTGTCATGATGACATAACGGTGCATAAAATTGACACATGAGTGCATACAATTGACACATTAGTGCATAAAATACTTTGTCTCACCCTAGAGTCACTTTTTTAAATCGTTTAACAAATAAATTTTTATGCACGAAAATCAATTTGAAAAATTGGTAAAATAATTACTTTGGTTTATAAATTTTATTGCAATAATTAAAACTTACTTTTATTAATGGAATTGTTGACTTGCCAATGTTTGCCTCTTCGGACATGAAATTTAAACCGTTCAAAAACATTTCACGACACTGCTCACTCAACTTTTTATGAACAACTTCACTTTCTGGAGTCGCCATAACAAGTTAGTATTGCACAAACCCGGTAATCACACTTTTCTCTAAACTGTACTGCCGAAACAAAGCTTACGAATTCTTCTAGCGAAGTGAGCTCTTGCAATCCGCATACCTCTTTGCTACAGCGCATCAGACGTTGCCAAACTTCGCACTGACAAAATTGATTCGCCAACCTATACCTTGGCTATATGCCTTACATATATTTGGTAGTTGTTGTATTTTATAAATTTTTTTATACATGCATATATTTCTGCGGTAATGTATTTATTCTAATCATTTGTTTTGGATATCAGATATTTTCATATGAGTTTTAAATTGCATAATCATTGGTTTACATGGTTAGTGACTATTTGTCTCACTATTGTAGATTTTTTGAACATTTGCACGCGAACTTTGTGACTCTCTATTTTCTTTTGAATGCCTAACTAAGGATTTTGTCGTGAACTTAATTGTGAAATCCTCTAGCCCTCAGCTCATATTTATTTATATATACTACTTCTACTTTAGCCTTCAGCTGGGTCCAGGTGTCCAACCCATTTTTTTTAAATAAATTGTTACTTGTAAATTTTGTAACTTAAACTTTGGAAAAGAGACACCAGATGCAATAATAAATCAGAGACAGGGGATTCTTGCTGATATAATTTTAAAATATCACCTGACAAAACCTTTTAAGCGTGAGAAAGTGTTTAACCCTCTTAGGAGTGGGGATTGATTATAAGGTGTCTTGGGTGTTTGCCTAAAATTCTGTGGCGTTCTATTTTTGAAATCGAAACTAATATAGGAAAATTCACCCCTTCTTCGACACGAATCTAATCGACTAGCGAGCACAGATTGGTCTACGAGGCAATCTGACATCTAAACAAGCTCTGAGGTAGGTGTTGTGAAGAGGAAAAGTCTCGTTATAAACTTATTCCACTACAGACCATTACCAAACCATCTTCAAATCTGGATACTTCTTGTACAGCAGCAGCGAAGTATCTATCGTTCATTGGAATGTCCATACACACACAACCTGCCATCACAACGAGTGATTGAAAATATTGATTATTCTGTAAAAAGTTCTGATATCCATTGTCGAAGTTGCTATCTCAAATGATCACGAGCAGAGAATAATCGCATAATTTTATGATGTCGAGTTACAACAGGTTCTCCTACCGATTTTTCTGGTTTTGAATCTGCTTACTGTAACCTATTTCTAACAGTCTGGTCAGAAATGGTTACCTGATGAGTCATCATTTGTGTACTTTGAAGGTCTTTAGCTGTCGCTATTCCTTTTTGCCAAGAAGAAACTATTAAATATGGTTCCTGAATTTCTTTAGTTTTTCAAAGGTTAATCATTTATATCGTCCAGTGTCTCTAAAGCGATCATACACCCTTTTAAGGACTTATGGAGTGCGATTGAAATTTTTTGCTAGTGGTAGAATTTTTACAAGATTTTCAATTAAGATTCCTCAATTTGACATATAATGAATTCAACATCTACAAACTGCCGTTGCCCGGTGAAGCTGTCTAAGCCTGCCGCGACATAAAACATAAATGTGAATACACTCATAATCACTTCATTTTTGTACTTGCTGTGCAACATTGAACTTATCTCGAATAATTTAGCATAATCACTAAAATAAAATGCAAATCAATTATGAAAATATAATTTTGATTTGTTCATAACAGCAAGCTTTAATGTTACAGGGCTATTCAAATGTGTTCCTTCAATTTTTTTGAGCACTATAATATTATTATTGCCAATAGTGAATTGTGTATTATCCATTATTTACCACAACTTCGACTACCTACTTACGTTTTGATTTTAATATTTCGGTTGAGCTACAAATCGGTGAAATAAGATTGATATATTATGACAACGCCATTTTCACCAGAGTAAAGATCTTGAATTCCTGTTCCTTCATGGTTTCACTCAATTTTACTGAATAACAACATATTTTATCATGAAAATACCTTTTTGACACTTCGGCTCGATTCTGGCCTCCATTAAAATTTCAACAAATAAGGGCAATATTGATTTATCAACAATTTCATTGTTAGTTCATTATTTACGAAAATATGGTTTGTAAACTGAGCAGACAGGAGGGTAAGGTCGTCTACTTGTTACTTTAAAGTCGATGTAATGTTTGGCCGCCTGCCGGCTGCCCATCGATTTTCCGGTTAAAGTTAGCCTGGCGCGTCGGTATAAGCTTGTACCCCAAAACTTGTGTCGTTAATTATTCAGAAATGCGCTAACCCCCAAATTAAGTGGCAAGAGCATAATAGACCGGTGCTCGCTGCCCTCTTGAGTAAGTTTTTTTTGCAATCCAGTTACTGATTATTAGAATTTATTATTGTAGTAGAACGAATATACAATTTATATAGAGTGCCTCAACTCGTCCTCTATGAATATGAATCTATGGACTGAAATAACTCACATCGCAGGAAATAAAATGTTGCGTTTGGTCATTTGTTACCGAATTATTGATAAAAAAGAAATATCTGATATTCAATGGGCGAACTTCATTAAAAGTGGGACCAAAAATTGATTAAAACGTAGACACGTGTGGAAATATGTAAGAATTAATCGGAGGTGCCATTCCGAGAAAGCAACTGAAAAACTATTATAAATAACAAAAAACTTACAGATATAATGCTGTCTTTCGATCTAGATTTATATGCCCTCATGATGAACTTAAATCACTTAATATACTTTCAGTGATACTATACAGTTGTGCGCTTCGACACAATAAATAAAATATGTAGTTAAAACTAATTAGTGTATATGATCTTCATTATTACAATTATGATTTTCGGAAAGTGAATAAATACATATTAGTTATTATTGTAGTGAAACACCTATGAATCTTAATTTTAAGTATTCAAATATACCGTGGATCATACTTGTTACTACCAATTTTTGTCCTCAAAGTCATTGACTGACAGGAACGTACTCAGCGATGATTATTATTCCAACATCTCACCAAAATTGATACATCCATACTAGCTAATACTATGTCGTACTCGCTTTGAAACAACAATTATTATCCATTACGAAATCAAGCAGTTGCTTCAAATACCATAACAAACACTAAATTACAAGACTATTTGAATCAAATTCGCGGGTGCGTGGATAAAGAGGCATAAGTCATTGTTAAAAATTTGGCATTCAATGCATTTATCATATTACAAATTTGAGGCACATGCATACAAAAAATGTTAAAAGTGCCTTATAGCAAGGCAATGTATATACGCTGGAAGTCTGTTGATGACAGATATTCCTGCTAGTGTAAAAGGATTTAACTATTGTCAATCATTACCGACGCATTTTAGTATTTATGTGCAAAATGGATAGAGTCCGACTTGATCCATACTCGCATGCATGCATTATAGAAATTCACATATAATATCTAACCAATTTATTCGAAATAGATGTCCAATCACATTAGTAAGAAAAATTTTGTTCAGCACTCCTCATTCCATAAAGACAACAACAGAACCTAATTTAATAACTGCTTACCCAGAAAATGTAACGAAGACAAATATAACTAACATCTTTCTTGAATATATACCACACTTTATAGAACTTACACCTGAAATTTCCAAAATTTTAAAGGCAGTGACTAATAAAAAACTTGCAGTCAAAAATGTTCTGTCAATTAATTGTGTTTATAGTAAGTTGAACGTAATTGATCCTCTTACTGATCTTTCAAATGTTATATATAGATCAACGTATAGTATACATGTAAATTTGTATATGTGGGTCAGACGTCACAAAAATAAACTAAGCATTTAGCTTTACCAAAGAGCGATGCCAGTTATACCCAGCAATATCAGCATTATCTGATCATGTTTTCTCTACAAATCATGTGATATATTATAATAACTTTGGAATACAATGTATATTACGTAACGTGTGTTGTAAGAAGCATTTTACGCACGAATGGAAAAGCACTAAGTCGCGTAGCGGCGAGTGCGTAATTCCGTAAGTGCGTAAAATGCGTTACAACACGAGTTACGTACTATACTTCACTTACGACCTACTTGTACTTGTAGTTATAATCTTATTAAGGGATTTAAATTACAAATAAAAACGTACATCCTCGATACCCAGCAAAGTTTTATAAAAGTCGCTCCTCGATACCCAGCCAAGCATCTTAGAAGTTCACCCTCGATGTCCAGCCAAGTTTCGTAAAAGTCCATCGTGAGTAGTATTTATTTTTATTGAAAAGTATGTAGAATCACCGGAATTGCATAAAATAGCGTATACACCTCTCGACTAAAGTGACATTAATCCCTTAGGTGGATTACTTCCCTCAGGAATAATACACCACCCGCGGGATTAAATGGGCTACTTTAGTCGCTTGGCGTATAATATACTATTGTTTACTAATATGAGATACATTCAGACAGCTAAAAGATGCGGATTTAATGAAACGGAACCAATTATCATATAATTCCAAATAACTCTTAGTATTAAATGCAATCTCATATATAATAAATGTTATCTACCATTCATATATAGAATAAAATTAAACGTTCAATATCCAAGTAATACATTCTGAATAAAATGGCAACGTCTATTGACAGTTGCTTAGTGGTTGCTATGGAAGCCGTGCGATTTACTTTACAGCGTTTTGTTTTACCGTGCGTAATGGACGTCTTACATTGATTACCGACTGTGTGTTTTTAACTACTCACAGGGGTGGTCCTAGTTAAAGAAAATTACCACCCTAAAAGAACATTCCTAGAAATGGCATTCATTCCTCATGAAGACAATTGTTAAATTGAAGTACTAATATTCAGAAACTAAGATCACTTTAAATAAAAGCATTACGGGGGAAAATTATTTTCATTAATTTCCTATTATTTCATTCAAAAATAAAATAAGTCTAATAATGAATTGAAATGTAAAACATCAAACAGCACAACACGTTCAACACATTTTTAGACAGTAGGTTCATTTTACAATTAAACACGTTAATAAAATTAACAACTAGCGTTATTTGTTATAGAAAGTGTAGAAACGAATTAGTTACAGGAAGATAAAACTGACTTACTTTTTAATTGTATGTCCATATGTCCTTTGTAACATCAACCTTAGCATACAGTGACAATAGAGCTACCAATTTATGTGTCTACCATATATCAAATCAATAACACTTAAAATTTCTGGCATATTCAAACATCACTATATAAATATTGCTAACAAACAACATCTTACAATTAGATCAATTTTCATTAAAATCAAAGTCAAGACACCTAATAACAAACTCGCTAGTATAGTTTCTGATATTCCTTGTGATAATTGTAATAAAAAGTACTATGATTATTCTAAGAGATCACTTTCCAACCGAATTACCTCCCACAAAGTGACAGCAGATTATACCCTGACATATGTGCATTTGCGGAACACCTATTTTATAAATGCCATACATAAACTATCAATCTATTAAACTATTGACAACAAAAAAAATTATAAAAAGCGTCTGTTTAGAAACAACATATATCAATCAAGATGATAATTGTATAAATAAAAAAACAGTCTTGAATGATAGTAGCGAAATCTATGAATATATATTACAATTTGAAAAAAAAATATTCAAAAATGTAAGTTGCAATTATGAAAAAAACCTATTATAAAATTGATTCGACCATCAAAGTTATATGAATTAACAACATTCGTATGGGCTTGGCAACCTTATTTATTGTGTTTATATTGATAAAAACAGTTTCCAGCCAATTGGTGGTGTCATCTTGTGAATACAATACACACATACGTCATAAGATTCTTCTACATTAAAAAAAATTGAATATAATATTGTTCTACGATTGACGAAAGTAACATTTTTTGACGCTAGAGAATGGCTTTCCAGCCGCGGCACAGCAGAGGCGGGCAATGTTCATGAGCTTCGAAAAATGTTTTCGACGAGAGAAAAACTATACTTTTTCTACAAACCTGTTTATATCCTAATAATACACTACATCTTTTAGTGTTAAATCTTTTAGTTTATGGCAACGACAAGCTCCCGAAATTCCAAAAACTGACTACGACCGTTAATACTAATACCATTAGGAATTTGTCACATAGATTACTTCAGTCATTTAGTATGTGGTGCATTCTTCAAGAAAATGTGTATCTTATCGGAAGAAAATTATTTAAAGTTTTGAGTTTTGGGACCATCAGATTTTTTTTTTAAAATAACGTAACTTGGGATATTCACTGATATCGATATCATTTTTAATCGATAAAATGGTTCTTAACCATAGCGTCGACAAATTAAATTTTTGTGATAACCATCGAAAATACGCAAGCAGCACAGTTTCTAAATATGAATTTACATGATTGCCAATTCTCCAATCCATGAATTTTGCATATTTCTTCATGTCTCTTTCTAGATTATGCTGGTAATAAACCAAGAGAGGTTTCCTCATCTTAACTTACTATTTCTGGTGGTGTATTTAGAAGATCTAAATTACTTTCCGAATCAGAAATCATAATAATCAGAATAACAAACAATGCTTTCAGTGCAAAATCATTTACTGGCAAGTCTAAATGGAAATGCAAATTGATATATTGGTTGGTAACGATACTACCTTTGAAATATTAAAAGATATATTACCAGCGTATGTGATGGTTCTGTAATTTTGTACTCATGTAGTTAGTCTGTGAAATATTTGCTGTGATGTTACTCTCTCCTCCTTTTTATTGAGTAAACTATTTATTATTATTTACCATATTGATAAATTACGATTTGATGTGGCTATATGTTTCATTGTATTGATCTGTCTATCAAAATAATATCGTATGCGTTCGTTTCTGTAAAATGAGTAATCAATTATCAACTCTTTGAATTGTTAAATCAAGGAAATTAATTGAGCTATTCTCTTCAACTTCTAATGTAAATTGAGTTTTTGGGTGTGAATTATTGATAAAATTGAAAAATGAATCTAATTGTCGTTCACTGCCTAGGAAACAAGCTAATATGTCATCTACATATCTATAACAAAATATATATGTTAGGGTTTTCTCAGTAGTAACGCCTCACTGTATTTTAAGAATATTTTCGAAATAACATTCAACATTCATTACATCGTTTCAACTAACTATGACACCCATGTCAGAAACCTAATAATCGAAATAGAAATCTGTCAGTGTTTGTTGACAATCCTTAGCATACTTTAACTACCTGATATCGTGGTTATCTTCACAATTAACTATTTATATGGGAGCTGTATTTTGGAATGTAACTCAAAATATAACTCTTCAAAAAACATCACAAACTTATATTGTTGCAATAAGAAATTGGAGCAGAATTCTTAATTAATATGAAAAAAAAAGTTACTTACAAGCTATAACTTCAATCAAGAAATCAATTTATCGGACATCCTGCAGACTGCTAAAATTTTGTTTTGATAGATATAAGGATTGCCACATACTGGTCTTTATTGCATCAATGATACACTCATTATTCAAAGCGATCCATATTGAATCATGAAGAGTTTTATGCTATGATATTGAGAAATTTGAATTATTAAATTTTGCGGTGGATTCAACTTTACCCTGCTGAACCTAACCATTGTTTTGTTGATTCATTGAGTATCTATTTATTACAAGTTATGTCATAGATAATGTAACACTAACGATAATTATACACATTTACGACCACCTGGTCAGGTTAGGATAGCTTCGGTATGCAAAATAGAAATTTTTCCAATTCGATTTATTGAAAAATGAATATTTGGACATATTTGTTCATTTCATTACATGAAGAAAAAGTATTAACAATCATTTGTCAATAAGCGTTAACATGAACATTCATATTTTTTTATAAACCCCCAGTAAAAACGAACACTTGAAGAATAATTATTGGAATCGGATGATTTTTAGATTTTTTACAGACAAAAATTGATAGTGTGAAATTATCGATACATTTCTGATAACGTTTCGACACGTTGCCTTAGTTGATGAGAAAAACTATATTCTCAAGAACATGTTTAACAATTTTCCAATTCCATTTTCAAATATTTCCATCATATGCCAACATTAGTGCGACGGAAAATTCAATTTATACTAGTAACTGATATGATTACAACCATTATATTTCATTTTAAAGATGAACCGTTGAATTGGCAACGTTGTTCGGATGTCTAAGTGCAAATAAAATAGATATACACTCGTCAAAGCTTCCGCTAAATGGTCAAAATATACACGGATGCCAGTCTGACCGTTCATTCAATCCGGCATATACGAATAAGCGAGCCCAGCGCCGAACAACAGAAACTCTGTGAACTTTAGTTGCAAATCCATTCAAATATGGTGTAAATTAGACTCCGGCCCATTTTTACCTTATGTGATGGCAGATCAAATTCCAAGTCGATTGCACTATATTTTTTCTATTTGCAAATTGGCATCCATATATTGGATGCCACTTTACCGCGGATGCCACCTTAACCGCAATTTCAACATGCGGAGATGCGCCGCCAAAGTATATATATATATATATATATTATATATATATATATATATATATATATATATATATATATAATAACAAGATGTACGAATAGTGCGTGACATATGAACAATAAGCAACGAATAGATTAGTGGGTATTGCACGCAAATAGAAGAAGGGGCTACTGAAAAGAGTGGTAACCGCAGACATGAATGTTTCTAGCTCATTAGCCGTCATCGGTACGGTACAACCAAGAAAAGATGTGAAACATGAGAGCAAAGGTGTTGAATGAAACATGAGAAAATATAACAGAATTCAGCAGGATAGTCAAACACAACATTTGTGTCAGTAATATTAGAAGATCTCGAATATTCGAGACAACAACCAACATAGACACGGAGGTGCATATAACACTCCCGTCTGGAACTTCCGACCCAGATTATTGAAATAATAACAAGATGTACGAATAGTGCGTGACATGTGAACAATAAGCAACGAATAGATTAGTGGGTATTGCACGCAAATAGAAGAAGGGGCTACTGAAAACAGTGGTAACCGCAGACATCCATGTTTCTAGCTCATTAGCCGTCATCGGTACGGTACAACCAAGAAAATATGTGAAACATGAGAGCAAAGGTGTTGAATGAAACATGAGAAAATATAACAGAATTCAGCAGGATAGTCAAACACAACATTTGTGTCAGTAATATTAGAAGATCTCGAATATTCGAGACAACAACCAACATAGACACGGAGGTGCATATAACACTCCCGTCTGGAACTTCCGACCCAGATTTTTGAAATAATAACAAGATGTACAAATAGTGCGTGACATATGAACAATAAGCAACGAATAGATTAGTGGGTATTGCACGCAAATAGAAGAAGGGGCGACTGAAAAGAGTGGTAACCGCAGACATGCATGTTTCTAGCTCATTAGCCGTCATCGGTACGGTACAACCAAGAAAAGATGTGAAACATGAGAGCAAAGGTGTTGAATGAAACATGAGAAAATATAACAGAATTCAGCAGGATAGTCAAACACAACATTTGTGTCAGTAATATTAGAAGATCTCGAATATTCGAGACAACAACCAACATAGACACGGAGGTGCATATAACACTCCCGTCTGGAACTTCCGACCCAGATTATTGAAATAATAACAAGATGTACGAATAGTGCGTGACATATGAACAATAAGCAACGAATAGATTAGTGGGTATTGCACGCAAATAGAAGAAGGGGCTACTGAAAAGAGTGGTAACCGCAGACATGCATGTTTCTAGCTCATTAGCCGTCATCGGTACAGTACAACCAAGAAAAGATGTGAAACATGAGAGCAAAGGTGTTGAATGAAACATGAGAAAATATAACAGAATTCAGCAGGATAGTCAAACACAACATTTGTGTCAGTAATATTAGAAGATCTCGAATATTGAGACAACAACCAACATAGACACCTTTGCTCTCATGTTTCACATCTTTTCTTGGTTGTACCGTACCGATGACGACTAATGAGCTAGAAACATGCATGTCTGCGGTTACCACTCTTTTCAGTAGCCCCTTCTTCTATTTGCGTGCAATACTCACTAATCTATTCGTTGCTTATTGTTCATATGTCACGCACTATTCGTACATCTTGTTATTATTTCAATAATCTGGGTCGGAAGTTCCAGACGGGAGTGTTATATGCACCTCCGTGTCTATGTTGGTTGTTGTCTCGAATATTCGAGATCTTCTAATATTACTGACACAAATGTTGTGTTTGACTATCCTGCTGAATTCTGTTATATTTTCTCATGTTTCATTCAACACCTTTGCTCTCATGTTTCACATCTTTTCTTGGTTGTACCGTACCGATGACGGCTAATGAGCTAGAAACATGCATGTCTGCGGTTACCACTCTTTTCAGTAGCCCCTTCTTCTATTTGCGTGCAATACCCACTAATCTATTCGTTGCTTATTGTTCATATGTCACGCACTATTCGTACATCTTGATATTATTTCAATAATCTGGGTCGGAAGTTCCAGACGGGAGTGTTATATGCACCTCCGTGTCTATGTTGGTTGTTGTCTCGAATATTCGAGATCTTCTAATATTACTGACACAAATGTTGTGTTTGACTATCCTGCTGAATTCTGTTATATTTTCTCATGTTTCATTCAACACCTTTGCTCTCATGTTTCACATCTTTTCTTGGTTGTACCGTACCGATGACGGCTAATGAGCTAGAAACATGCATGTCTGCGGTTACCACTCTTTTCAGTAGCCCCTTCTTCTATTTGCGTGCAATACCCACTAATCTATTCGTTGCTTATTGTTCATATGTCACGCACTATTCGTACATCTTGTTATTATTTCAATAATCTGGGTCGGAAGTTCCAGACGGGAGTGTTATATGCACCTCCGTGTCTATGTTGGTTGTTGTCTCGAATATTCGAGATCTTCTAATATTACTGACACAAATGTTGTGTTTGACTATCCTGCTGAATTCTGTTATATTCTCTCATGTTTCATTCAACACCTTTGCTCTCATGTTTCACATCTTTTCTTGGTTGTACCGTACCGATGACGGCTAATGAGCTAGAAACATGCATGTCTGCGGTTACCACTCTTTTCAGTAGCCCCTTCTTCTATTTGCGTGCAATACCCACTAATCTATTCGTTGCTTATTATATATATATATATATATATATATATATATATATATATATATATATATATATATATATATATATATATATATATATATATATTAACATAGAAAGTAACCTGCAACACTCTGTACACTATAATATGGAATGAAATACTACACACTATATGCAAATACAAAATTTTAGAATTCGAATTATTTCTTGAATCGTCCGAAATAAAGACACTCTGTATCATTCATTATTCAATAGAGAAAATAAACAAGAATCAAACTGAAGAATCATGAAGGAAATTTTCAATACACTTTGTAAATACACATATGTGAAATATATAACATGATTTCTAGCCTTTGAGAAAGAGAATTTTGAAAGTTACATTATATAAATTATAACGATCTATTTCTCACACAGTAGAAGTCAAAACATTATGATTTGTTTCCAAAAGTAATTATTGAATATTGAAAGAAATTCTTTGGTAACAATTTATAATTATTTAGTATATCTCAAGGTAAAAAGTCAAAATAATAATATCATTAAGTTTATAAAAGTATGACGTGGAATGAATTGTCATTCCGAATAGATCTAATTGAAATAAAAAGAGCTGTCATTCCTAAATATTTTGGAATATAATTCAAAGGAAGTAATATATCAGATTTAATCACTTAAAAATATTAAACAGAATGTCCTAGAAGGATAAATGAGCAATTTGAAACTTGAGATGAAATTTGTCAACAAGAATTTTTATAGTCAAATTTGATTGGTGGATTAGATTTGAAATATTTTGATCAGCGGCAAGCGTATTGAAAAGTGAAAAAATTGAATGAAAAAATTTGTTGATAATGTACACTATTCACTAGGTAGATTTCTTTTGGTAGAGTTGAATGGGTGAAAAGTAAAATTTGGAGAAGTAGATTTCAAAAACTGTTCGAAAAGCAGAACATTGGAGTGGTAACTATAAAAGAAATGCATTATTCTTAAATGTAACTCAACAAATTTATAAATCGAGTAAATAAACCTAGTTTTAACAAGAAAATTGGTAAAAATTATAGAATACTAACGGTAAATTTTATCTGTATAAACAAGTAACGTATCGTATCGTGGAAATGGTGTCTCCACGATACATTTCAGAAAGAGCTGGACTATGAAATTCCATTTAAAATGTATTGATGTGGATGAAATATAACATCAATTATGATTTCTACCCAAGCACGACAGGCTGTGTGGTTTTCCAGGAGGTAATCTAAAAACAATGAATGAGGTGTATTAAAATGGAGAAGTGAACAGGTATTTAAAACTATTCCATTCAAATAAAAAAGGTTAAATAAAGTCACTTGTGTTGTGCAAATATTTGAACTTTGATATTTCATACACTTTAACCATCATTATTTTCGCCATTTTATTTCATAGAGAATTTTGTAACAGAATTCATTTTTAAATGTGTATAAAATGTTGCATAATTTGTAATCACATATAATAAGAATTCATTTGAGTGTATGTGTTGTTGAATGAATGATCATAGTAGATAGTTTGTTTTTACGAGTTTTTGTAAATGAATAATGTATTTTTTTCTTAATATTAAATAACGTTTTTCACTTGGAGGACTTGAAATTGCATTGTTGAAAAGTTTCATTTCTCGATGATTGCTCCATCTATTATTCAACAAATGGCATTATCGACCAGACGTTTCTGAATTGTAGAGGGGTTTTGAAATCAAACATACAGGACCGTCTCTAGGATTCTAAAAAGAAATTAAAGCAAGTATTCTTTGATTAAAAAAAAGTTTCTTTATTAAAATACAAGGATTTTATTTTTTGCCGCTCATAATTAAAATTAAAATAGTTTCGTTTTACCATATGAACCCTACCTTGAGATCATAGAGTTTTCATGTAAGGTATAATTATTTTATGACATATTTTAAAATTTTCTAATATACCAGGCAAACAAAAACTAATAATTTATATTAACTAAACTACTTAACAATAATAAAGGTATCACAGGAATACCAATCCAGTATAATCTATATATATATATATATATATATATATATATATATATATATATATATATACCGTCAAACTACCTAAAACATGGGTACCTGTATCTCAACTTTAAGTAGAGTTAGGAGGCTGAAAATTTTACTGTAGTATCAACTCAGCGCCCCGAGTCCAGTGACAGAATTGCATAGCGATCGGTGAATAAGTTCCAATTTTTTACAGCCATTTGAAAATCGACCATTTTCTATGAAAAAATATCACTGTATATACATAGTGATTCTTCTTCGTTGTTTGACATTTACGTGAATACCTATTACCCAAATAAAAATATATCGTACGTATTAAACAAAAGGATAATCGATTTGATAGGTGATCGAATTAAAGCGTAGTATTATCGGTAATAATATAACAAGAGAGTGAGAATAAATTGAAAATAATTTGACAGAATTTTTGAAAACTTCTTGCCAGGCAATAGTCATGAGAGCCCGCAGGGCTCGAGTGGCTATTTCCAAATGGCAACAAAATATGTCAAATTATTTTCTAATTTATGGAACTAGCGAGTTATATTTGACTAGATCATTTTTTGATTCACAAATTATTGAAAATTTTAATTTAATTAATATTCACAATATAGTATAGTATAGTATAGTATCGTTGACACATTGTGAATATATTAAAAGAATTAACAATTTAAATTAGTACAATGAAAAACTCAATTATTAAAAATATTTCAAGACTCATTATTCATTGAGGATTTGGAATTGCTTGTTATATTAAGTGTTTCTCTAAGATTATTTATTATATTTGAATGATGTTCTTGGTTGAATTGTAAGTATGGTTTAATCGAAGTTGCAGAATTATGACCAGTGACCTTGATTAGTTCTTGTTCTCCTACACCAGCTTTTGAAAGGTTACTTACTGCACTTGATCTGGCAGAATGGTTAGTTATTTTTTTAGTAACTGTGCCTAGACCTACTTTTTCTGCGGATTCTTCCATCCATTTTGAAATGGGATTAATTCCCACAGCAACGTTTTTATACCAAGAACCATGAGTTTGCCAAGCCAGATTTGGAGAAAGAAACGAGCGTTCGGTTTTAATAGTTTCTTCACGTGTACCCGTTAGTTTTTCAAAAAGCAAACATAGCAAATATCTGGGTTATTTATGTTTGGAGTCAACCATTCACTATTAGCGCACCTAAAGATGGAATTATATTCAATGCGGCCAGTATTTAATCTTATTATGTCGTTTTTTTTTTAAATAATGAACTAACATTTCGTAGTTTCTCCTCCCCTCCAAGCTAGTTCATACGATGCAACGTGAAAAAATTTTCTTTGCCATCCACAAGGTGTATCTTCGTCCCAATAGTTAAGAATTTGCAACAATTCTGTATTAGAAAGTGCCACAGAACTTTGTTTGTGCTTTTCAGGATGTTTTTGTAAAAATTTATTTTTGCATCTCTTGCATTCCGAGCATTTTTGAATTCTATATCATGGCAAGGATCGAAGGACCTATTATGCTTATTAAAGTGAAGTTCTTGAACTAATTTTGCCATTTTATTCCACATTGTCTCTAATACTGTTCCTTTATAATCATCTCCGTTTTTTCTTTTCATGTTATAAGCCCAATCTTTCAAAATCAATGCCAGAGTAGCTGTTGTAGTAGATTGATCCAGAATATAATTTCTTTCTTTGGTAAGGTCTTAAATTGTCTCCATATAGACCGATTACTTATTAGAGTATTTTTCGAAGTAGTTTCTGAAATATTTTTTGTTATTTCTGCATCAGAAAAGGTACTGAACCGATCATTTTCACCCATTTTATATATCGCGTTGATACAATTAGGTAATTATTTTGACAACTATCTGACACTTGCTAGGCAAATAAAAGCCACAGTGATTATTCCCGAGAATAATCACAAGAGAATTATTCCCACTATAATAATGACATAATTGGTTGAAACTTACCCCTGTGATAAATGAAGAAGCATTTCATTGGTTTTAAGAAACGTCAAAAAATCATGATACGAGTTTTACATATACCATGTGCCTATAAATATCGCAAGCCGAATAATGATCTAAAACATGATAAATACCACACTTATCAATGCGTTGATATGGGATAACAGCCCAAATCCAGCTGCAAATGTTCAATTATACTAACATGCAAATTAAAGTTACTAGATATAACTAATATAAAATCACTTAATAATCGCGAGTGATTATGAGAATCATGAAGTGATAATACGAGTATAAGGCTTTATTGAGAGGTGATTCAGCAAAACTAAATTCTCTGTTATACTTAGCTGGATGGCAAGTTTTAGGTTTCAACCAAAACGTCAACAAGGTAACAATCAGGAGGGGAATCTGGTAAATATTCAGGAATTATCTCGGCTGGGAATATTCTCTAATAGTATATAGCAGGTCAAACCATGTGTGAAATTTGGGACAAAATCCAATTCAGATAACCAAATGGGTCCAAAATGAATCCCAAAAATAGAAGGAAAAATAAATGGAGAAACCCTCAATTTATTATTGAGGATTCTCAAAATTCCAATGTCCAGCCACGTGAAGTAATCAATGATAAGCCTACACCAATAGGTTTACAAAATGGCGAATTCATGCAGGTGTTGAAGGTAAGTTTATTCGATCTTAGTGAATCGTGTTTACAGTGCAAAATAATATCCCTTTTCGGCGGAAAATCGACGAATAAACTAATTACTTTCTCAAAATAGTCGGATGTGCTAACAATTTGTTCAAATTCTATCTCCTAATTAGAGTAAAGGAAAATTAAACCAAGAAAATAACTGGCACAAAGCACCGAACTCTTTTCTTTCTCCAAACCATACAATACACACCATCCTTCTCGCCGACTCCAATGAGAAGATGGCTTCCAACCAATCATACAAACAATATCCAAAGATTCAAAATACGGTGTATCCAAAAGTCCGTTAATAAAAACTATTAATTTCTAGGCTTCAAATTATTCCGGTTGGTAAACACGTACTTGTCGAGCACAATGGTGAATCAGAAGAAGTACGTTCAGATTTCATAAATTTGTCACTGATCTGAGATCACCCGGCTTTGGGACTCTCCCCAGGTGGTGAATTTGGCCTCAGTTACACTACTTCTTATTACCTCAATTGGGATAAGGTAAATCAACAATCAATATTTCGGGACAAATCGATTTGACACAAAAATGAATTTACATAAGCCGTATATTCTAAATACAATACGAACAACAATCAGTTATTACAATAAAATTGTTCAACTCAATATTTTATATCTACCAAATATAAGTTAGGGACATATCCTGGGAAGACTCGGGACGTACTGCTCGCAGCAGTATTGACGGGCGCTTGAGCCGTCGGTGTCTGGACTCTGGAGCTATATGGTCCGGTAGAGCTGGATGGTACGGTAGACTGAACTGTCCGTAGGGTCCGTAAGGTCCGTAGGGTCCGTAGGGTCCATAAAGTCCGTAAGGTCCGTAGGGTCCGTAAGATTCGTAAAGACCGTAAAGGCTGCAGAACTGTAGGGAAAGAAATAAAAAACAGGAGAAACAGAAGAAAATTGAGAATTGTAATGAGGAATAAAATGAACAGGCTAGGAGCTTATACTACAATACATATAAAAATTGAATTTAATTTTCAAAATAAAATCACTGACACTGTTCATATTGTTCATTCTTATCCGTACTGTTCCCAAAATAATCAGAAAAAGCAAATTTAAATCAGTTAGAAATAACCATAAAGAATCTGTTATAAATTAGAATCATAAAATAAATTTGGACGCTTCCAGATTTTTGAAGATACTTATGGTCAAAAAACTGGAAACGTCATACAAAAATATTGTTTATTAGAAAAATCTAAATATTCTAACTGAATGGATAAATCGAAATAGGATGACTTGTAAGCACACAATTACAATTTGAAAAGATATAGAGAACTTACCAGCCAGAAGAATGAATAGGGCAAGGTACCCAATTATTGACACCTTTAGCAATATATCTGACTGTTATGTCCATTTGGGTAACTTAAAGTGAGGCAAATTATAAACCGCCTTGGTTAAGACATTCCAAACAATTCTTCCTTAGTATGAAGACAGAAAACTATATTTTCAGATTAGATCTTTTGATTAAAAAATAATATTTTCTAATTATGTTCACATTTCCCAGTTATTGGCAGTAGACTCTTGTTCTTGGCTGTATATAAGTAGTTAATTAGCATGCATTCTGAACCATTGATTGTCCTATTACTAAATCTGGAATTTTTCTCTTAAATTTCTGATATTGAGATGATGAATAATACCTACCAAGTTTTTTTGAAAATATGTATATTATTCATAGATATTTGGTGAACTGCAGGTACAAAACAAAGAATATCACTCAAACATTATTACAAAGTAAGTAAGAAACTACAACTGAATCCACAAACTTATGATTAAACTATAACAATATAATGTTAATGAATATAATAATCTAAATTCATTTATCGCTTAGAGTACAAACTTTACATAATGTAAATTCTTTGTATATTCCATGATTTTACTTTGCCTGATATGCCCTTGAACATATTTGACATTCAATACCATAATTTAGTAAAGGAAAATTGTTTGTGCATATGAAACAAAGTCCTTTGTTGCATATCACATTATTCATGGGAATAGTCGAATTATTCATCAATGGTTCACTAGTATTAGTACTTGAACGAGGATACATATCATACTTATTTAGGGTCTTCACCTGTTTTATATTTTCGACTGTTTAAATAATATTTGTTCCAGAATTTATGGTTATAAATTCATCAATTTAACTCAGGTTTTTTATGTGTTTTGGCTTTGCCTCCGTTCGAATATTCACGTTTTCGATTAATTCGGAGGAATCTGCGGAATCTATTTTTGTTCTTTCGTCGTGAGTTCGTTTTACTTCAGTATTCTCAATAGAAATTAGGGTTTTCAATTCATTTGGTCTTGTATCCTTTTTTCTTTCCTATTATTGACATTATCTTCAACAGTACTAGATATTTTCAATTTTTTAGCCATCTTATTTTTTTCTTTCTTGCGTCCTCTTTCTTGTTTCTCGTTCTCCTTACCATTTTTCTGTTTTGTTTGTCTTCATATATTTTTTTCCAGCCACTAGATGCGATTACAACGAGAAACCTTTCCACCTGCCTTTTATTCTTTCTTTCCGGTGCTTAAGGCTACATTAGACAGTTGCCAAGTTGGTAGGAAGAATATGTCGTATTATTGTCACTAACACTTGGTTTGAGATTTTCCGAACTCTTATTGGAAAGTTCAGATACGGGGTTGTCTTGCTTTCTTATTTTTTGTTTAACATTGTGGGTGATTGGTTCGTCATTACCAGTACGTTCACAAACTGTTTCCATTAGTTCTAATTCGATGTGCTCGTTTATTATTATCCGCATATCAGCTATTTCTTTTTCTGTGAACTCTTTTTCATCAGATGCTAATTTCACTTGAATGATGGTATTTCCTGTGAACTCTTCCTTATCAGATGCTAATTCCACTTGGATGATGGACTTATTCCAATCTGGTACTATATTACTTTCTGATTGCTTAAACTGTTTATAAATTTTATGGAGAATTTGAAAGTTATCGTCAATATCTTGATTTTCGTAAGTTTGCAATTCCTGTAGTTTGGTTGGTCCGAAGATAGTGCAACAATCTTCGTACTCAATTCAATATTTGTTATTAAAAATATCATGCTGGGGTTGATCTCGTTTTTCTTCTCCCATGCACTTACTGAGATCAATAGCGCTCGGATTCCATGGAAAGAGACCACAGGCTATAAAACCATTTACAATGGTCGATTCCTTCAAACTCTTGATTGCTTCCTCTAATATAGGTACAAAATGTTGTTTATTCAATTGAACTAAGGGATTATGTCTTCTCCACTGTAATACTGCCTGCTTCTAACGTGTTCTCATTGGCTTAAAACAAGAAACATCCGCGGGTTGTAAAATTCGTCTTGAATTGGGATACAATGCAATGAGAATCATTTCTAGCTGGGAACATACATTACTTCTTTCGTAAGTTAAATGGGTCTTGTGATCATCTACGAATAAAATCACAGACCTTTTAATGCCCTTATCCTTACGCGGTTTACGAAATATATTTGAAACATATTCATAAAGTACATCTGACTTGATCCATCCATTGTCGCTGGTACCTATGCCCCATTGATTGGAAACACTAACAACAATATTCACTGGAATGCGCTTATGGGGGTATATAATCATGGGTGGAGTCATTGAACCTGACGCTGAAAAAGTAAACATTACGATAAGATTAGATTCTGCCACACCTTGATCTACTTCAAATTCATTTTTCGTTCCTTTTGATGCCAATACTTTGTCTTCCTTAGGTCACAACAAGAAGCAGGTCACATCACCATTATAAATTCTCGTCCCATCTTGAAGAATTTCCGCCAAGTTTTTTTCTTGGAGATAATTTTCAACTTTTGTAAACCAACTTCTTATATCATTTTCAGACTCATTAGCACGTGAAGGTGTAATGCTTTCGGGAGTTCTTTGAACCAGTATAGGATCTAGAAAATATTTTACTGTGGCCTGTACATCTTTGCGTCTTCGTGGAAATCCTTTCTGGTGACATTCCAATATCCATTTTTCCAATAAGTTTTCTTCATCACTAGTCAGAATTAGGTTGGGTCCATGTGTGGGTTTTTTTGAATTTCTCCCCGAGTCGATACTGAAGTGTCTTATACTTTTCTGTACCTTAAGCTTTAGACATGCTGTTGCTTAAAGCCTGAATGGCATTCTGAAGAGTCCCTTCATTGTACGATTTGCAGTATTTAGAACCATTCTTCACTTTAGGCACGTTCAATTCTTTCATGCTGTAATTAATTGATACATAAGCATTATGGATATACCGTATAGAATGGATTACATTATACGTAATATAAAGACTATCAGTTTATCCTATAATGTTCTGAAATCCATACTAAATTGAAATTTTAATTCAAATCCGTAAAATAATAATCTGCCAATAACTGTTTCGCACTAAGTTTTAAGTGAAGCGGTGCCAATAACTGGATTTGGGTACAATAGAATATCCAGTAGTTGGCATGTTTGTAATTTTCCTTTAAAATCAAATAAATTGATAACACATAGATAAAATAGATTAATCATCATTCTTGACTAACACAGTAATGAGATATGCGTGAAAATGGACCTAACTGTAATTAAAGCAAGCATTTAAAACTCACCATTCACTAACAAAATGGCGAATTCTCAACTCATGAAATGCAACACAACTTTTCATTGTCTCTCTCTCTCTGACCTACTGATGAATTTTGAGCGGGGTTTCTATTAAAATGGCAAATGCGACATCTCTATTGATAATAGTTAAGCTTGCATTACATTTTACCTAGAAATCTGCCTATTAAACGTATTTTTGTCGAACATCGCCGATAACTAGGTCCATGCCGACTATTGGGTGCCTCACCCTATCACACACAAAATTATCTAGAAACTGAATGCTGAAATGCTTCTCAGCGAAGAATAAACAAGCACCGATTCGAATTGAATCGTCGTTTAAATAGATATTTTACGATGGTAAAAACGATCGCCGACGCTGTCTTAATATTTGAAATGAAAGAATTTGGAATTAGAGGTGGGAGTAGCCGACGAATTAGAAACGCTCCAAAATAATTAATGAAAATAGAAACATGTCTCAGCGACTTGTTACAAATTCTCCTTGCTTATTGCCGCTTTACTAAATAATTACCTATACATGTTGTGAACAAGCAAGACCGTTCTTGTAGCAGAAGTAATTTCGATATATCGGTGAGTCGTAGATTAGTACCAGCAGTTCAGAAGGGACACGAGTTTTACCGATTACCAAAGCATTTTTAGAATTATCATCTATACAGAGTGTCCAAAATATCATTTTTCACGAAAACAGTAGTCCAACTCAGTCAACAAATGATTGCATATTAAGAAAAAATTATGACGAACCATTATTATCTACAGAAATAGAATGGGTGATGATATTTCTACTGTCGTCAGGGATTTATCCAAATACAAATTTAAAAGTTGATAATATATTCTTAAACGAAGGAGATATTCAAGAAATAATGTGAGTAATAATTTTTTTTCGCAATTAAGACCATAACAAACTTTCATTGCCAAGATTTCCATATTTTTTCCTAAGATGTTAAATATCTCGAAATTTTACCTGTATTGGGTTGGGTCGATATTAAAGATGGCGTAAGCCTGATGCTACATTCATCTGTTAGAAGTAACTGAGTTCTTCGAGTCAACTTCGGTAACTTTGATTTAATTGACTAATGCTTGAGTTTACAGTCACTACTACGGATATGTTCTTGTTTGATTTTTTATGCCTTGGTGATTTGTGTCAAAGTTAGAAGAGCTCTTAAACTAACAATAAATATTGAATTCACTATTTAAGAATAAACCAGTCTCTAGGAACTTTCCCTATCTCATCGACTATGGCAATTTTAACCTTTTTTTTCTATTGAACGCGAGTTCATTCCCTTATATATGTCATAGAATCGACAAGCCCCATTATACTGAATATTTTGAATGAAAGGTTCCCATTTCCATATGGGCTTAGAAAAAAAAAAGCATCATTCTTCTAAAAAAATGTGAATTTATGAATGGATATTGACTTGTTTCTATCAATATCAATAAATAATGAGATTGACAACCCCTATTCGGGACTTAACTCTATAAAAGCACACTTTTTGAACGTGTCTCTCTGTTTTCAAATTTGGACAGCTTAAGCAACTAGAACGCTTTGAATAAATTAGTGGTTCATCTTTTTTTCATACTCAATATTGAATGCATATACAGTGCTATTGAAAAGTCTCCTCCCCACCTCGTATCTTTTGAACGGCTACACTTACATTAATAAAATTTGTACTACGAATGGTAACAGGTGACGTAATAGTAATATATGACGTCACAGTGCCACTCTGGCCAATAATTTTAAAAAGGACCTCATGGCAAGTGATATCTCGTTTGAAAGGCATTGACATTGGCTACATAGCCATATTAATTTTGTCTGGGTTTAAATTAATTTTGACGGATAAATTAAATAAATACCAAAATTATTAAAATAATTTTTTAAAATTTAATGAATCAAATATCAACAATGGATTCTTATAGCAAGTGTTCGAAATGTGCTCCGTCTACTTCCTGACAGTAATACATCCTATTAGTAAACTCTTGTACTCGTTCGAATGTGTCAGCTGAAATAGCATTGCATTCTTCAGTAACTCTTCCTTTCAAAACGCCAATGCTATCTGGTGCCGTAGTATAAACCTTAAATTTCAAGTACCCTCATATAAAAAAATCTAATGGTGTCAGATCTGGTGACCTAGGTGGCCATTCTATAGGACCTCGCCGGCCGATCCATCTACCTCGATATTTACGAAATTCTGGAAGATAATCAACATGAATTCGGCCATCTGGAAATAACATTTTAACAAGATGGTGCTCCTGCACATTATTATGGTGCAGTAAGACGTTACCTGGATGAAGAATATCGAGGTAGATAGATCGGCCGGCGAGGTCCTATAGAATGGCCACCTCGGTCACCAGATCTGACACCATTAGATTTTTTTCTATTGTTTTAGACATGTTAAATTCAGTTTGCTAGCAATAACATTGAATGTTCCATATAAACGCAGACTATAGCCAATATTGGTTGAAAATGGATATTTTATGTTGGCTGTATAGGAACCTCCCAGTGTTCTACCAATATTAGTTTGGGTTCTTAGCAACAATATTGGTGAATTCATATAAAAGCTATCAGTAGCCAATATTGGTTTAAAATGGATATTTTATATTGGCTTAATACGGACCTGCCAGTGTTTTACCAATATTAAATTTAATTTGCTAGCAATAATATTTACTGTTTTATATAAACGCAGACTCTAGCCAATATTGGTTTAAAATGGATATTTCATATTGGCTGTATAGGGAACTGCCAGTGTTCTACCAATATTAAATTCAATTTGCTAGCAATAATATTAACTGTCTCATATAAACGCAGACTATAGCCAATATTGGTTTAAAATGGATATTTTATATAGGCTGTATAGGGAACTCCCAGAATTCATATAAAATCTGTCTGTAGCCAATATTGGTTTAAAATGGATATTTTATATTGGCTGAATAGGGACCTGTCATTGTTTTACCAATATTAAATTTAATTTGCTAGCAATAATATTGACTGTTTCATATAAACGCAGACTACAGCCAATATTGGTTTAAAATTGATATTTTATATTGGCTGTATAGGGAACTACCAGTGTTCTACCAAAATTAGTTTGGATTCTTAGCCACACTATTGGTGATTTCATATAAAAGCTGTCTGTTTTCAATATTATTTCAAAGTGGAAATTTAATATTGGCTGTATAGGGAACGGCCAGTATTCTACCAAGATTAGTTCAGATTCTTAGCAACAATATTCGCGATTCTATATTGAAGCAGTCTGTTGTCAATATTGTTTTAGAATGGACATTTCATATTGGATGTATAGGGAACTGCCAATGTTCTATGAATATCAAATTTAGATTGTTTGCCATAATATAAACGCAGACTGTTACCAATATTGGTTTTGGATGGATATTTGATATTGACTATACAGGGACCTACCAGTGTTCTACCAATATTAGCTTAGATTATTAGCAACAATAGTGGCGATTTCATATGAAAGCAGTCTGTTGTCAATATTGTTTTAAAATGGAAATTTTATATTGGCTGTTGCATAGGGGCGACCAATGTTCTACCAATAAAATTTATATTACTAGCAATAATATTGATGGTTTTATATAAATGCAGACTGTAGCCAATGTTGGATATATGATATTGGCTGTATAGGGAACTGCCAGTATCCTACTAGTGTTAGTTTACATTATTGCAATAATATTGTAGGTTTTATACATAGAAATAGAAATAAAAGTTATATATCAAAGCAGGATGTAGCAATTATTGTGTTAGAATGGAAATTTTATATTGGCTGTAGGTATAAGGGAACGCCACTGCTGGTTACACAAGACATAAATCTACTAGTATAAGTGATTTGGTTTGTTCTATGAAAAATTTACTAAAATTGTTCATTAATCAATAAATAATTTTTAATTAGCGTCATTTTTTAACATGACTTTTTCTCACATCCCTTTCGTGAATTGAAATATCATGGACACGTTTTCGTCCATTCTCACAAAAATACAGGATCTATTATATTCGTCAACCAACACTAATATGCGCCTATCCTACGTCAATGGTCAACAGTTGATAGATAACTAACGATTCGAAATGCTCTCATAAGGTACAATGTATTTAGATGAATAATGGCGTTAAATCAAAATCCGCGTTCTCTAAAACACGATGGCATGTTTTAGAAAACGCTACGACAGCAAAACGCTATTGCGGTGCGTGAATAGACGTATTCGTTCGAATATAACTAGAATCTGGGCGTTAATTCAACGTTCGACGTACGGCGACATAAAACGCCTGCATAAAAGGGCCCTTAAATGAAACTAAAACAGATGACGTTATTTCAACGTCGTACGTCCAGCGGCACAAAAGGCCTGTCTAGAAGGGCTCTTTGAGCCCTTTTATACTGCAATCTGGGCTTTAATTTAACGTTTGACGTATGGCAACATAAAACGCCTTCATAAAAGGGCCCTTGACTGAAACTTAAACAGACGACGTTTTTATAACGTCGTACGTCCAGCGGCACAACAGGCCTGCGTAGAAGGGCTCTTTGAGCCCTTTTATGCAGGCGCTTTATGTCGCCGTACGTTGAATTAACGCCCAGGTTCTAGTTACATCGCGATAGCGTTTTGGTGTCGCGGCGTTAACTAAATTATTCGTCGGGTTTTAGAGAACGCAGCATTCGATATAACGCCACTATGAGCGAATACAACTGACATCTTGAAAACGTTCTCGAAAACGCCTCTATTGAGCGCCTATCCTAGTCTATGATCAACAGTTGATATATAACTGACGTTTGCATAAATACTCTCATAAGGTACAATGTATTTGGATGAATAGTGGCGTTATATCGAACGCCGCGTTCTCTGAAACACAACGGACCTCCCAGACGCTTGTAAGAGCATTCCCGATAGATTACATAAACCTGCACTGGCTTTATGTCATAACGGCCGAAGCCAAAAAAACTGAAAGAAGAAGAATACACAGTGTAGCCTCTCACTTCACTTCACTAAACTAACGTCATTGTCCATAGTTTATTGAGTTTTTGGGAAATAAAATTATTCTGCATTGTAAGAATTAACTATTAATATCGGCATTTTGGTTTAAATAGCTCACTAAAATTACGTGTGTGGTGTGTGCTTTTTGTTTGTTTGGTCTAAGATGGATACAAGTAAATGGTAAGTACTTACAATTTTATAAACGCTAGAGACGCCATAGTCCCATATACATAAGAAATATAAACATTTTTTGGAACCTCCATTTATTTATGTAGATATATTTGAAAGTCATTGTGATAGTAGAAATTCCTCGATAGAGTAAAAAGCATTTTGGATGAGATGGTTGCATAAAGCTGACTTGAAACTTACTAAGCTACATGTGTATCCAAATTAATTTGAGTGCATGGTTGTAGCAGATGATACCTTGATAACTATTAGAGTCTTGTCCCAGAGCCAGACGAGAGTAGGGTAGTCGTAGTTCAATACCCCTTCTAGTAGTGTAGTTGTGAATCAAATAATGTTTGCTGTAGTGTTTGATTTTTTTACATTCATGGTTATTATGTAAATGTACAACCTGGGTAAAGTCAGTATCGCTAACTCAATGAATGTGCTCTTACAAGATTCGATATAATGAAGTCCTGCTAGACATCTTATCACTTTTTTCATTGTTTAAAAACTTTCATTGTATGAACTGAATTCCCCAGAAAGGTAGTGCATAAGATAGGATAGATTGTAGAAGTCCATAGTAGGGCAATAACTACTATCTGGGATCTGTTTTTCAGGTATGATTCCAGCCAATCATTTGCAACTCCTCTGATTCCAATCAGTTCACTGTCTCGATTGCTATACTTAGGTCAAAAAACAGAACCACTGGAAATTTTTTGTTGTTAAGGTGCAAATATATGTCTTCGCAGAGTCCATACAGGAATAGTGTAATATTTGAGAAGGGGGATAAATTAAGATTTTTTGTTATTGGATCTGTTTTTTCGATTCCCATAAAAAAAAGCTTAGAAGTGGTTGCCAATGTAATAATTATCTGTGATATGATTATTATTGATAGTGAGCTCAATTTTGTTATTGGTTTTTACATTATTCCTTGTTTCATTAATAATTTTCCAACTCTCCTTGCTTATATTATTTTCAATCAAGATTCTTTTGTTGTAATATTCTGCTTTAGTTTTTTTCACCAATTCTTCATAAATATATTTGAGTTGTTTATATCTGTTTTTTATTATCTCGTTTGCTGAATACTTTCCTATTTCATACATATTCCATACCATTTGATGCAATTCCTTGATTGATTGATCCACGGTTTTTTCCTATTACTTCTACTTGTTCTCATTTTTTTCAGTGCAAAAGCAATGTTGTAGTGGTACAGAAGGGTTGTATTGAAAATATTATATCCCCCATCTACATCACCAGCTGTATACACATCCTCCCACTTTTCATACAGCAACAGTTCTCTAAAAGTTATCAAGTTATCATCTGAGTAGTTACGTTTCTAAATAATTTCTACACTACAATTATGTGCTGTTGGTAATGCAAATGTACAAGTTTGAAATTTCTGATCTGAAAGATGTGGTTATTCAACATAACAATGAGTCGGCTGGATATTTGTGTACACCGCATCTATACTTCTATTAATAAATATGGGATCAGTTTAATATTTTTCATGTCAAATTCGAAGATAATGTTTTTAATATTTGTCGCTTCAGAGTTGTTTGTTGAATAGTCTATATTAATATCACCACTTAGGATGTAGTATTGTGTTGTCGTGAAAATTTTGCATATTAGATCATAAATTTCATCAAAAAATATGTCGGTATTACTATTTGGTGTTCTATACATAGTGATAATACAATTTATTCTTTTAACTTGGGATTTCTACAACAGCTTATATTGCTTCGAAACTTTTCTCTATGCTTTTGTTAAAAGTGAAAGGTTTGAAAGGAAGATTTACTTTTGAAACTATTTCAATTGTATTTTAACTTGTTCAACTGTCCATTCATGTTTAGATATTTTTATGTATACATCTCACCTGACGAGTGAGTAACCTCACTTTTTAATTACCATATCATTAATATTTATTGGTTTACTTACTTACAGGTAAGCAGGGAAGATGACTTAAACAGTCGAAAGCGCTTTGCTACGATTTGAAAAAATTTTATTAAATTATACACGAATTACAAAAAAGTTTTATTTAAAATTATATTGAGATGTGTACATCAAACAGCTTGAAAGCTTTTTATTCAACATTTGTTATGCAAATTGTCAATGGTTTTTGAGATACTTCAAATTAAATGGTTGAAAGTTAAGTATTACGGAAATTGTTATTGGTTGTTTTACATCTAATGTAATATTTTTCTTGGACATGTGGGTACCTGAAGTATACTAAGTCTACATTCAGAATATAATTCATATAATACTGTGCTTAATTTCAGAAAACTGTCATATTTTTATAGCATTCAAAATATGTATGAGTTTAAGTTAGTTCGCATTAACTTAAATCTTAGTAAAAAACAATAACGGTACTTCTTTATCACTATAGTATAATAAATATTGGTAGAACACATGTAGTTCAATTACTCCATCGTTTTTGTCAATTAGCATTTGGCTACACTTTGGGTAGGTAACCGATGTCCAAGAAAAATGATATATTCAAAATAAAATATGCCAAAATCTTTTACCAATTTGCCTAACAAATCTTATGCATTTTTTGAAACACACTTTTTGTCTTAAAATTAAGTGTCAGCTTTCGTTCTCCCCCAACTAGTTTATTATGGAAGCTGAGCTATAATAAGTTCAAATAAAAAAATAACTGAATTTTCATACAGTGTGCATAATTATGTAGTGGCTATTGCAAGTCGAATAACCTAAACACCCTGAATTTTATTAGGTTTGTAGATTCTCCTTGAAGGATTTAGCATGCTTGTGGTCTAACATGGATGGTTACAAACATGTAGAGTATTATTTGGCAGTTTTACAAAGTTGTTATACATAAATAAATCATTATTAGTCAAAACGATCTAATTTATAATAGTGAATTTTGTAGATCCACAATAATTGTGGTTAGGGGGGTCTCAAGTTGTAACCAACAACAAGCTGTCTTCTTATAGAACTCGCAATAAACTTCTGGTTTTTTAGCACTAAGTCATTCATGTTCGTCTTGGGTATATGTGAGTCAGTTGACTGCAAATATAAACACGCATTTATGAGATGCCACATAATGTGTGGCTTTTTCACTTGCAAGGAATCAGAGAGTGTACACGCCAATGTCCGGCCATTCACTGAAAAAGTTACCAAATAAGTGGATAGAATGGCGTACAGTATAGTATCATCCACACCAAGCAGAGGGGATCATATTTGCCGTAGTCTTTTCACCGAGAAGTTTTGTGATCATCCTCCATAATATGCATGTAAAATATGCCCCCACTTCCTAGAAAACAGTAAGTTTTGATCTTATAGATTAAATAGAATGATTATTGGAAAATTATATGTTTTTATCTGAACATCTGGAGTGTGCAAGATGCAGAATGTTTTTATTATCAAAAATTTACATAAGCCTGAAGTGTGGCCATACTTATTGAATGCTCTGGAGTACACAATACAAGTTCAGCGCCCTGTGTGCAATGCTACAAATGTGGAGTTATGTGCCAAGGATTTATCCTTCGGTAGGCGCGATATGAGCACTGGTACGAGAAATACCTTCTTATGTATGGCCAGTTTAACGGCAAAGTGAATGCTAACCAACACATTATTTTCGTTCACAATTGTAGTAAAAGGAGTAACAACCCACACAGCAAAAGTAGAGCTGCAAAGGTAATGTTTGTCGAAAGACAACTACAGAATAAAGCATGTAATAATGAAATGTCACTGTAACCGGACCGATAATTCATTATCATTACAACATGAACATAGTATATATTTCAAAATATTCAATATTAACTTAGAATTTTTGTTGCTATTAACAATTAGTTGATTTGTACGAGATGGGCAAGTAAAAATGGCTCCAGGCCATTTCTTGCTACAAAATTATATTTATAGATTTATAAATTTATTTCAGGGTCATGGCTGGACTAATAAAACTCTTTTTATCTAATATGTAGATAATATAAGTTCCTCCGCAGGGTCAAGTAAATCAGCCACTCCAATAACACCGACACGATTAGAACCACGAGCTGTTACAGGTAATTTCTCGGATGCTTGCAGTCAATCACCTTTACCAACATGTAAGTATCAACTTTTTTTCCTCCTCTGGGCAAAATGAAAAGTAACAAAATAAATAAAAAGTTAATTTGATATTTGTACATTCAAGATAATGCTTAATACGTTCGCCCTTCTTCTCTATGTTATAACGAATGTCACACCCTTTTAAATAAATTTCACCATTTATAATACATTATGTATATGTGAGGAGGAGTACGAGAAGTGTTAGAAACTCTCTTCCTTGTGAGGAAATTTGAAAAATTATATGGCATCAAGATGTTATTGACAATTTTAAGAAACGTACATAGGTAATAACAATTCATATTGGGTGTGTTTCAAATAATTTTCTTGTTATACATGATCGAAGGTACTCTTGTTAAGTAAACTCAATTGATAAATCAAATTCAGGTGTACTTTTTCATTTCCCAAAAAATAACCTGTGTACCTGTAATTTTGCATACATTTTAACTATAACTTATTTTTATAGCCACTTCATTTGATTCAGAAGGAACTGATGGCAATTCCTTCTGTGTGCTAGAAGAGATGCCAACTGAATTAGACAAAACACTTGTCAACACCGTGTCTTCAACTGCAGATTATATTCAAAAGGAATTTGGGTCCTTTATTGCTACTGGTGAAATACCTTTAACAGCTGATTGTTTCAATGGTAAAGCTCTCAATTAATACAATAAATATAACAGCTATTATAACTGTTATTGTAGGTGTACAAATAGTTAACAATTATTTTATTTTCAGATTTTTTGGAGAAGCTAGCCAGTATTATGGTAAAACAGGTTGAAACCTTGGGAAAAATACAAGGTGGCATTCAATATGAACTAAGGGGTTTGCGTGAACAACTTTCAAGTTCGAACGTTGCTGTGGCAAAATGTAATATTTCACAAGAAGATATTGAAAAAGTTTCAATGTTTCCCATACAGTCTCAAGAAAAGCTTCAGAATCTTGAAGTGAAGCTTCAATTAAAGAATTTTTCCGTAAAGTGGTGAGTATATTCTATAGAGTATACATACAACTCAATTCGATAATGGTGTTACTTCAATAATTATTATTTTTTCCTTTGCTGCATTTTAGCTTGCTTCTATCTCGCTTCTTGGAGGAAAAGACATTAACAACCTAATTTCCAATATACTAACAAAAACGTTGTCTAAGGAACTCAGCCTCAAGTTGAGTGGTGTTGGTAGAAGAGGAAAGAAGAATTTCTCGAAATTACAGCTATACAAGGTTTTACTGGCAGCTGTTAAAATATGCTACAATGACGTAGATAATATTGTTGTACTATAAAGAACATCGCTGGTACTGGCTACATCTGGTGATCGTGATGGAGGTAGAAAGGCAAGATCAACGAAACGATATGGTTAGTTTAAAATTACTTGATATTGGTAGGTCCCTAGAAACTTCACGCAAATGGAGAAAGGTTCAACAATCATATTAGAATATTTCCAAACATATGCTAGCACGAATGGGTTAATATTACAATATTATTGCTGCCTCTTTCTCCATTTGCCTGAACTATATACACCTTTAAATTTGCTTCAACATTGTCTCTGCCGTGAGTACAATTATCACTATTATATAAAAATTATCTAATGAGTAGGCTTCGATTGGCAGTAATACACAGCTGCTGTCGATTCCAATGGAAGAGGCGACAAGGAAGTTTTATAGTTGTGAACGATATGAGACTTGAACAGTGTGTGATAATGTGCAGTAGGATATAATATGTGAAGTATCTTTTATTGATATTGCCGCATTGTAAAGTCATCCTGTATGTGTTATTTGCGTAGAAGGTTTTTATATATGGCTTTTTTATTTTGTTATAAGGGTATGTTTTGACGCAATCATACAAGCGATGATTTAAACATATTTTCACTTCTAACAAAATTGACAATCGCTTTGATATGAAATATCATCGTCAGAATGACAGAAGTTACATTTTATAGGCATCTGATGCTTAATGATAATTTTGGTCAGACCATGCAGAGAACTGCCTAGTGATTGACTTAATATGTTCTAATAGAGAAAGGAGGATATGATATTACAAATATTAAAGCTTGGATATTATTAGCACTATGGAGATATCCTGGATATATTTTTCCAATTTAGATCAGTTTAACTGTGTAATGATATAGAAAACCAGGAAAACTATATCTTCTTAAAATTATCACTAAGACAGTTCGAAAGTGGAGAACTCCCTAGATTTATCTGTTCATTGACAACTTGCTATTGTGGGTTTCTTAAGTGTCTTTTAATTTCTAACTTTTCAACGAAATACAGTTCTTGTTTCTTATCACAAATAAGTACTTCTAGTTCTGTGTTAGGTGTCAATGAATGTTCAGTGTCAAGTAGATGTTCTGCATAGTGGGACTTATCTGGTTGTTTTTTTAGCATACAGATCAAAGCAACCAGATAAGTCCCACTACGCAAATTATCTACTTGAAACCAAACATTCATTAACACCAAACACAGAACTAGAAGTACTATATATATTCGTGATAAGAAACAGGAACTGGATTTCCTTGAAGAATTGGAAATTAGAAGACACCTAAGAAACACACATTATCAAGTTGTCAATGAACAGATAAATCAAGGGAGTTCTCCTATTTTAAGCTGTCACTTTGTGATAATTGTAAAGAGCAGCACGTATAGTTTTCCTGGTTTTCTATATCATTACATAGTTATACTGATCTAAATTGGAAAAATATATCCAGTATACCTCCATAGGGCTAATAATATATAAGCTTTGATATTTGTAATATCATATATTCTTTTCTCGATTGACGTATATTAAGTCAGTCGCTAGGTAGGTCACTTCTTAGTCTAACCAAAACATTTATTAAACATCAGATAGGCATTGAATGAAATGTAACTTCTGTCAATCTAAGGGTGATATTTAATATCGAAACAGTTGTCAATCTTCTAAGAATTTTTAAAAAAATAATAATATATTGTGGAATTATCTAGAAACAGTAAGTTTTATTTGAATCAATATAGGTGTTTTGTTACTTACTTGTTTTTGTTACCTGTCTGTATATACCTATTTGATTTCTTTAATCATCGTTGAATTGTTTACCAACATGTCAAACTTTTTTGAAAATGCGAATGAAGCGGAACTTCAAAATAAAAATAGAAACTAATATAGAATATTATATTTTAACCTATTACCCAAGAAAAATGAGAAAAATTTATATATATATATATATATATATATATATATATATATATATATATATATATATATATATATATATATATATATAGATATAGATATAGATAGATATATATATATATATATATATATATATATATATATACTGTTGCAGGCTAATGTGGACTCCGTTATATCTGTAGTCCAATTTGGGCTCCTAGCGTATATTTCATGTATACCACTATATAAGTTGACGTCTTAGTGGGATCCGTTATATGTAGCGGTTACAGTAGGCTCCGTTGGTGTATATTTCCATACTTCAAAAGCAAGGTAGGCTCCGTATATGATGCATTTCAGGTAATATGGACTCCTTGCGGCGTTGCCACATATACTATCGGCCAGTTAATACATACAATCAAAAGAATAATTGCCAGTTCGGTATTGACATTGTATAAAACGATTGCAATCGGCGTTCTTCGTAAGAAATTTTTATCTGAGACTGAAATTGTTAATTTGAAACAACAACTATGAGAAATAAAAATTATAAATTACAAACAATTGACTTATATTAAACTGAGATTGTTTATAACATGAAAGAACGAATACGTAATAATACCTATAAATTAGCATATTTGCATATCATATAAAAACCTGTTGACAAAAATAAGCTCAATAGTCGAGCTTATATTATATATTTTTATGGAAATATACATTTACATTTTTGACTGATGCATTTACAAGAATATGCTACCTTCTCCCTCCCATTTTATGCACACCTAATTTATTTTGTATTAATAGTTGATCCGAATAAGGACCCTACAATTTTTATGAAAGTGGCGACTGATATCTTTCTTTGAAAACTTGATATGCATTTGTACTCGATCCAGTTACTTAAATTGCTGATAGGCTCAGCTCAATTCTGGTTAATGTCTGTAAGTTTTTGTTACTAGTTTTGGTACTCGATGAAAGTGTTGAATTCTTAATATTTTCCTATGATCAGTTTTTGAAATATACATTTTTAAAGTCATGAACAATTAAGATTCTGTTATGATAATTCCCAGTGTAATACAATATAGAAAATATATTTTAGATGCAGTTTTTGTAGATCGCACAATAATATAAAAATATGCTTATTTATACAGAGTGCTCTTAAATATATCGACTAGGTAAGTAATAAATGAGTATTTTTAAATTAACATGCTCAACACATAACAGAGGATTTTTTTCTGAAGTGATATTCAGTGGTTCAAATCCATTATTTAATCAATTAAACGCTTTTTCAAATTGTTTTCGTTGTACGAGTGATCAACAGTGAAATAAATAAGTTCTCAATAGCTCCTGTGTCAAAAACTAAAACATTTAAGAATTGGTGGCTAAAATCGTAAATGAAAAATCCGGCAAAATTGCTTTACACATAGGTAGGCTATTGAATATCACTTATATAGTATAAAAAAATTAAAAAGCTACCATACGTGTTTAGTATATTATTTTAAAAATATCCCTCAAATATATGCCTCTTTTTATTTATATATACAGTTGTATAATATAAAAGAAATTAAGTGTATTATCTATTTTGTATTACATGGTAATTTTTGACGCAAACAAAATCCTGATTGCCACTAACTTTAAAAACGTATATCTCTAACAAGTACCAAAACTAACAGTAATAACACAAAAATGCAGAAATATACCGACGAAATTTCTAAATATAGGATCATTTATAATAAAATTGCAATTTCGGAATATTTACCGTCCTTTATTTTTTGTCTGACACTGTATGAAATAGTATTGCAGAGAATAGCAAAAAATAAGAACTACTAAGAATTTCATTTCAAATATTTTTTCACTAACCCTATAACTATCTATATCTTTGGGTCGAAAATCAGTCTAAAGCTAATGCCGAATGAGTAAGGATTAACAGCCCTGCAAAATATTAATAATAAAAAGTCTTACCAAAACGAAATAGTACTTTCGATAAACCGCTACATTCCAACTTTAACGGCTTGTATCGTACAAATTGTTAGGTCTATTTTAGCAATGAGAGAATTACATCACCTGTCAGTGTGTTTAGTACTCCGCTCAGTCTTAGAGGATCATTTAGGCATAACCGTTTCACCTTCGCTTTGTGATCTTAAAGGTTTTTTGGGATCAGGATTCGAAGGACCTACAAGAAATACTACTGTTCACATTGCTTTTCTTGTTCTCGCTAATCGGAATTATATCATAACAAAATTTCAATGACGTCGAATTTGATCCAAAGCGTGTTTTCGTTCGTAGTTTTGAGCCCTTGTGTAAAGATAAAAAACTTTGAACATCAAATTCATCGGAATGATGACGTATCAAATGCCTTCCAAAATTCTGAGCATCTTGTATACAATATGGGGAATCATGTGGTCGTCGCTTTTTCTTAGATATTCTTGGCAATTCTTGAACATCAGAACCAAGAGGTTTGGATTTTTCTGTTGATTTATCCAGTGCTGTATGTTTTACTTGTTTGAGTGATGAATTATATTCGGATATTAAAGAGCATACTGTATCAAGTTCAAATGAAAACGACATCTGTTCTAGATGTGAATCATTATTTTTTTAAAACGTAAAATCTCCCAGTGTTAAATCACGTGTTACGATTTCATTTTTGGAATTGTAGTGGAAATCCAAGGAAGAGTTTTGTAAAACGGCATAGCTTGTCAACGGCACTTTATTTTGTGGGATCGTGATACACTCTGATGAGTCAAAAAGATTGTTTTCTCTGTTTGAATTATTGGAAAAAAACTTTCCTTGGATGGTAAATATTCAGAACCAGATGTTTCCGTGATACTGAGACATTGTCCAGTGCTAACAAACAATGTCTTTTATGAAATTAGACAATTTAAATCATTTATGAAAATAATACAGTATCAAACTTTTGTCAAAACTACCAATTTTATGTTTTATGTCAAATGAGTTTCCATTTTTAAATTTTAAGGATTGTTTCAATATTCACACTTCTTGTCAGTACACTAGATTAATTACTTATAATTAATCTGCACAACTTTAGGCGGTGTGCAAATTTAAATGATGCCTGCTATATTCTGTAAACAGATAACCCATGACTCTACATTTCAAAATTAAAAAAGTATATTTAAAGTACCCGCTAGAGGATGTAGTCGCATACGGAATAAAAAGTATTCAAAAACTAAAACCCGACTAATGAAAAAAGTATGAAACAAGAAAATATTCTCATCTATAATAGTTATGAACAAACTGTTCAATATTTATCTGCTATTAAGTAAACAGCTTACCCCTAATATATTATGATTTATTTGATACATACTCATAGTTATGTTGCAGTCCACTTCGTTATTCCAAATGAAACACCCAGTATATTTTTAACTTTCTAAATTGCTGATATAATTATCAACAACTTATTATGACAAACTAATATACTTTAGTCTCATGGCGAGATGATAATTATTTTATTACGGACATTCCCGTTTGACTGTTATTTATAAACTATAAATTTGATGATAAATTATAATTACTGAATTTCCACCACCTACATCGGTCACTGTAAGGTAACTCAATAATATCCTAGAAAAACGTGTTCCATTTTTTATACAGGGTGAAGAATAATTAACGTAAATTTTGGATAATGCATAATAGTAATAACTGTGTGTTTTTAAATGGCAAACATATTTTTTGTCGCCTCAATTCTATATTAGATTTCAACCATATATTCTTAACATTTCCCTATGCCTGAATGTAATGGTTTTCGAGATTTTTTTGTCTTTATTATTTATTAAAAAATAATTATTATTTGTATATTAATAGTCATTTTTCAACGCCCTATCTTCGAAGTACCTTTTATTGTACCGCTTTGTTGCGCTTAAGACGGATGATTATGGTTATTCTGTACCATGATATTTCACAGAAAAAATTAATATCTCGCAAGCTAATTAATTGTTTTCACTAAAATAATTTCATTTGAGATATGAAATAGTGTACATACACGTATACTTAATTTCGTCCACATTAAATTATTTTGACAAAGAAAAACAACACAGAAAAAGAAGATTTAAGCATGTGTTTGAATAATTGTAGACTTTTTGAGTATCTACAATTATTCCACTGGATAGTTTTTCGTACGACTTTACCTTTCACTGTAAATAGCAGGAATACCATTTTTCACTCCTTTCCAACCGCATACATCAACCCTTAAACCACCATATTTTTCAGGGTTATCATAAACCTTTTTATCATTCTCACTTATAAAAGTTCAGGTGTAACAGTTTTTCATTATTTTTACTAAATTAGTTATTCCGATCGTTCTAGGTAATTGAAGCTACATAAACTAAATACAAGCAAACATAGAACCTCTCACATCTACGGAAAAACGTCAGATTTAACATAATTTAGTAGAATTTTGACGTTATCGTAAAAAATGGTGTTTTTCACTTGTACAACAGTCATATTTATACAGAGTGGTTCATTAACAATTGTCCATATAGTAACTGGAGAAACCTTAGCACAAAATATGAAGATTCGAGAACACTTCAGTAAAATATTCCTTCTTACTGAGATCTAGGGTGTTATATCATAATTATTTGAAATGATTGTAGTCCATTGTTTTCACACCTTCCACTTTTTATATATTAGGATACTTCAATTAGTGGTAAAATATAATTTTCCTTTATCACTAGAGGCATGCGGTAGGGATAAATACTTCTTTTCCCCCTACAATCTACGCCACTATCGTAAAAATGATTTCAGCATGTTTTCTCGATACTCCGTTACTTTCCACGTAAATATTAACCTCCTGTCTCTATGCGATACAGTACGAAGTTTTCAAGTTATTCGAGATTAAATGGAATGTTTATAATACCTAATTTTAGTTGATTCCATCTCAAATGATCTTTTCATATTGATGTTTATCAAATTTTCACTCCAAGAAGATATACATTAAAAACTATTATTTTTATTCTATCCCACTGGACGCCTCTGGTTATAGCGGGAATATGTTACCACTAAATGCATATGTGAATGGTTTGCCAAGTACGCACAAAAATATTGGAAGGTGTCAAAACAACGGGATTAAATCGTTTTATAATATTTATAATAAAACTTTCTGGGTATCGGTAATGAGGTATAGGTACCTCCAGTTACCATATGAACAATTCTAAATGGAACACCCCATAAAAAGCATATACAGATGCAACATAATTTGTTAAAAGTATCTCGTGCTCGTAAGAAAAATTGAAATTCTGTTTCACTTTATCACTATTGAAATTAAAAACCTTGTTAAACCTTTTGAAATGAAATGATGAAATTGTTGGATATCTCCGTAAAGAGATTTGAAACTATCCGATTTGTTAATCATTTGGTAAAAAATTCAACCAATTTTGTTAAATTCTATTGAAATAAACGGGTTATAATCATTCATTTATTTTGTCCTTCCGTACACCAATTATTTGAGGATTTTTTATTCAAAATTATTTAGAATTGATTGATGATAACAAAAGAGGTATTGTTGATATTCCATAATACATAATACTTTAATTTAAATCCAATTTTCACTAATTTCTCTATCAACGATTATCGGTTCTTCAGATACAGCCAGCCGTCCTACTCGATATGGAAAAGTTTTAAGAAGTAAAATATTTTGTTTTCCATTGGATATTTTATCAATGTATTTAATTCTGACCAGCTTTGTAATAGCAGATTTTATATGGTAATTCAATCTTCCACAAAAATAATACTTTTTCAAAAACATTGTGGATGTGTTATATGATGGCTTTTGTTTAGCTTGAAAACAATGTAAAAATGTTTCAGAAAAATTGACTCATTTTCTAAAAGTAATAATATAAACATTATTTGTCATCACACACTTTGTAAAAATACTTACAATCTGGAACCCGATTTAAAGCCAAATTTAATATTCTCTTAAATTGAAATGTCATCGTGGACATTCTCACACAATACAGATAACAATTATACAATAATTGTTTCTAACCACGTGCCTTCTACAGTACATGTTTGTACTCGACTGGAGCCCGAAATAACTGCTATATATACTGAAAAGATATCGCGCTGTTCAAGAGGCGTCCATTTTTTAGGACTTTGGTATGTTAAATTTACCCTAATTTGCTAGATATGGAGTAGTAAAGTTAAAAAAAGTACACAGTTTTGGAGTTTTTCAAACTTACGAGCTGAACTACTACATGTGTGGATATGTATAATTGCAAAAATTTATTTAACTTCACAATAATATATAATAATAAAATTCCACTTTGTTTCGTTTCAAATATTGAATTTGTTTGAATTAAAAAAAAAACAACGAATCTTTTGCAGCAAGATAAGTTACATATCAGCATAATATTTAATTAGACGATCTACGTCAACGAAGTCGCGGGTACAAGCCTATTGAGTCTACATATTTGTGCTGCTTCCCTTATGTTCGGCAAGGTAACATTCATTTCACCGTCTGATTCATTTTTCATATTAAACTTTTTGGTAATTTTAATTCAGTATAATGATTAAAATACTAGCTATCAGCTGTATTGTAGTCGCTGGAACTCGCCCTGCGACGGCCTGTCTGGGATTTGTTGATTATCAATACTTATTATTGACTAGTGAATAATGAACGTCATCATTCTTAGGAAGCTGCACACGTAAAATGAAAACTTTATCAATTATCAAACAGCCGTGGACAAATTTTGTTATGACATGACAATTTAATTACTGCAAAAATTGTCAGAATCATTTGAAGTTATATTCAACGTTTCCAAATGAAAGTTACTATTTCTGTAGTCGCTAATAGTTGCTATTAATTATTACCGATTGGTTTGTTTTAAAATTTATGAAATTTCATTGGTCAATGGAATGTTATATTAATAGTCAATTTATCAAAGCCCTCGAGCGGAAGCTCTCGATTTTTAATTAGATTAGTAATCTCAAAATTATGTCGAATCAACAATAACAGAAGAGTGTTTATCAAGATCATGCTATAATTTGGATACTTAGCTTCAGAAATAAATAATTTGTTCTTAGTATTTCCCATTTTAAGAATCAGTGTAGCGAAGCATGATAAGTTTTTAGCTCTAAAAATATACTGGGGTTGAACAAGTATAATGTTTGTTATGGTATTTATAAGCAACTTGAATTTTTGTTGTGTTTGGACACTTAAAATTCTCATAATTTCATGACGCCAACTTAAAATGCAAGTATGAAAATTATATGAAGAAAACGAAAATCGCGTAAAAGAATTTTGATGTTTACATCGTATGTGTACAAGAAATAAAAGCTAGAATTGGAAAAAACCTCTAGCTCAGTTGGGATGCAAATTAGATATATTTAGTAAATAATTTTTGGTATCGTGTATGTATGAATGTTTACTGAGGTGATATTCACTGAGACCTAAGAGATCTATTGTGCCTCCTTTTTTCTACTTAGTTCCTGAGGAAAGTCTGAGCAGCTAGAGCATTTTCTTTAGTCCTATTTCCTAGAAAATTTTTAGGATATCCGAAGGCTTCAGCTTAGGTAATTGTCCGTCTTCATTGGTATAGTCTAACAGTCTCTATATGTAATTAACGTAATATTTGGTTATATTCATTCAGTCTATCTTGCCATAAAATTAAAGCCGTTAGATATAATCTATAAACATAATGAAAAAAAAAACAAAAATATATATGCCAAATTGAACTCAAACCTAAATAGGAACAAAAAGGCAATGAAATGAACATCGTGATTAATCAGCCATTTCATAATTCAAGAAGAACTTATCTATTAAATCAGTAAAATTATAATCCGAAAAAGTAGATTATTAATTTCACACTTTCTATTTACAATATAATAAAAATTGTTATCACCTCGAGTCAATAAGATATACAATGTAATTGAAACGTTTTGAATATTTTTATTAAAATTACTTTCAAGATTCAAAATGACAGAGTTATGTTATCTAAATGAATTGAAATAATTATAATTTGCATTCATATCTAAAACAAAAAACAGCCAACTCCAAAGCTCCCGTTACCGAATCGTTGAAGATGTCAAATTACTTGTGAGCCCTTGCATGGTATACGTATCTCATTCCTATATATATATTTAAAAATAGACTCATAGCTTTGATTTTCTTGAATAATACTTTAACTGTAACAAGAAATAACCGATGATGTAAGTCTTTACCAATTTAGTATAATAACACTAGAAGGAGCTCACTCTGACCGCTACAGTGATGTGGAACTCAACTGCAGTGGTGCCAAAGTTATCGGATCCTTGTTTGACCTAGAAATATGACATAAAATGTATATCAAGTTTTCAACATATCGCCATCTAGAAATATACACGCGCACTACAAAAATATACAAATTCACGAAAACGGCCAAAATTAGCTCCTTCTAAAAACTATGCCAAATCAATCTAGACATAAATATAAGGTAGTTGATGCTTTTTTTAGGACTTGGTAAACTGGGCTCCGTACATCGGAGCCCATTTTACCGCGGAGCTCACTTATACCTCAGATTTAACATGGCAGGAGCCCACCTTGTATGTTAACTAAATATATATATATATATATATATGTATATATATATATATGTATATATATATATATATATATATATATATATATATATTTATTTATATATATATTTATATATATATATATATATATATATATATATATATATATATATATGAATATATACAGCTTATATTGGTTGCTAATATTGTAGAATTATTGAACTTTCAGGTAGGAACAACATTGGCCCAGTATGCGCTAGCTACATTGGGACAATCTATTCTGGAAATATTACCACAATATTTATTGTCAATATTGGGGCTATATATTTTCACAATATTGGCCCAGAATTGTATACCAATATTGGGCTTAATGTTTTTCCAATATTGGAGCAATATTCGCCGCCCTATTTTGGGTTCCATTGGTCAGCCAATATTGTCGCAATATTCGCTTCCAATGTGTGATAGCCAAAACCCTAAATTGGACTACCAATATTGGTGGTATATAGCCACAATATTGGCATGCCATTACAACCCATCATGGCAACCAATATTGCACCAATATTTCGGCCCAACATAGGCAAAACGTAGATTTGAATCACTCGAAAAGAAGTTTACTCACAACCCAATTCTTTTCTCAGAATACAAACAATTAATCAAAGAATATATTTCTCTCGAACATGGCAAATTTCTTCCTCAATCCATCACCAACTCATACAACAAAAATATTATCTGGTGTACCATCTATGTGTTCTGAGAGAACACAGCGAACCTACCAAATTGCAAAGGGTCTTCGATTTCTCCTATAAAACGACTTCCTATTTTAATGACATTTCTCTGAAAGGTACTCAGTGCAGCCCTAATTATTCGACATATGTCGTTTTCGCTATTCTAGATACACATTGACAGCGGATATTCAAAAAACGTGCTGACAGTTCTCCACAATCCCTGATAAAAAAATTTATACAAATATATTTTGAAGATATTCTCCCAGAAATGATTTTTCATGCATCGAATTAACTTGTTTGTCGGTCGGGCAAAAATCTGCTACCTATCTCGCATATCGAGAACTTTAAGATATTGCACAAACAAATATCGATTTATCTCTCGCTTCAGAAGAATTATTACATCAAACGTATGTGGATGATATACTGGCGGGTGCTAAGTATCTGTTCGAAATGAAACGATTGGAATCCGAATTAACGAAGTGTCTTAGCGCATCAGGTTACTCGCTACATAAAGTTCGTTCAAATTCTATGGATTTCCATAAAGTATTAGTGCAGTCTCAATCATTAGATCTGGACTTGAATTTTGATAACAAGCTATTTAAAATTTGTGGCCTTACTTGGAATTTAGCTCACGATATGACTCAAATATCTACTCCCTTAGATCTTAAATTCGAATCATGCAACATTAAGCAAAAAATTATATCGACAGTTGTGATACGCTGAAATTAGTCAACCCCGTCACTGTTAAAGGAAGAATATTAGTCCAACGCACATGGCTTCACAAATTTTCATGGAATCAAGAAATAACCGATCAGTATATTCTCCTAGCTTGGAAAGAGTTTGCAATAGTATCTCTACAACATCAAGATTCCAAGATTAATTAGGGTAAAGTCGGGTGAGATGGTCAGTCCGGAGAGATGGCCAACAGCTAAAACTTGACTAACGGGTCGTGAGATGGTGCTGCCTGTCCTCTCCGACAATGAATGATTATCCATAAGCACAGCCACTGTGTTGTCGTTTAAGTCGAGATCACGTTAAAGCGTCAAAACAATAAAAATAATATCACCTCCTTATAAAATTTTATATTAGTTTTGTGTCACCTTCTACTGTGAATGTTTGTGAGGAAATTTAGTGCCGATTTCAACATATTAGGTGAGTACAATGTTCATTAGATGATTCTAACCTCAAACAACAGTTAAAAATGTGCGGTGGGTTTTGTTTGTCACGTTGGCCATCTCTCCCTAGCATTTGGGAGAGATGACCAACCAATAGTAGGGACAGATGGCCATATATTTTGACGTCTCTTTCTTCACAGTTTGGCATCATTTCCATTCTGCTGCGAAAACATGCCAACGGAGTATCAAAGAAGGAAGTCGAATCGTGGAAACTATACTGAAGAAAATCTGCGGCGAGCAATGGACGCTGTCAGAAACGGTTCTTCTGTGAACGGCGCTTCAAAAAATTATGGCATTCCTAGGAAAACTCTTGAAAGGAAATTGAAGAAAAAATGTGTCGACGACAGGTAAAATGGGGCCGGATAGCATGTTGGGGGAGGCAAATGAAAATAAATTGGTGCAACATATTAAGAAGGCACAAAAATGCGGTTTTCCTATGACAGTTCCAGATGTTCGAAAGCTTGCCTATAATTTTGCGGAAAGTCTTAAAATCAATCACAAGTAACAAAGAAAAAGGATGTGCCGGTTCCGATTGGTTTAGGTTTTTTTTGAGAAGACATCCAGACGTGTCTATTCGCAAGGCTGAGAGTGTATCTCTAGGGCGAGGTGAAGGCATGAACCGTTTAGTTGTGGGAAATTATTTCACTTTACTGCAAGAAGTACTGAAACAAAATGAGCTTTTCGACAAATCTGGATGCATTTATAATGTCGACGAAACAGGCCTTCAATTAAATAATCATCCTGGCCATGTCTTAGCCCAAAAAGGAGCAAAGGATGTTGTCACAGTGACATCAGGGGAAAAGGGTGAGACAATATCGTGCATAGCTTGTTGTAACGCTGAAGGTTTTTTTTCTGCCGCCGGTCTGTGTATTTAAAGGCAAGAATTTAAAGACTGGGTGGACTGATTCAATGCCGCCTGGTTCACATATTGTAATGTCTCAAAAATCAGCCTACGTTACTGCAACGGTTTTTTTAATTCTTGACGGGCATGCTTCTCACTGTTCTTGTGTTGAACTTTTAGAAACCGCTGAAGCAAACAATGTCGTTTTATTGTGCCTACCTTCGCACACTACCCATTATTTGCAGCCGCTTGACAGAGCTTTTTTCAAGTCGCTCAAGTCCTTCTACTATCAATCCTGCAGAAAGTGGATGCAGAGTCACCCCGGAAGGAAACTGAGGAGACTCCAGTTTGTTGAACTTTTAACGAAAAGCTGGAGCAAGTCCGCGACCGCTGGAAATGCTATATCCGGCTTCAGGGCCACTGGCGTATTTCCCTGTACCCCCGATTCCATACTCAATCATTCGTACACAGTTGCTGATCGAATAGTAAACCGCGAAACTAGGGAATATCATAGAACCCTCACACAGACACAAGTAACGAACACTCAACAATCGAACGCTCAAGCAACACAAGAACTTAGACACCCAGTCATCATAATGGATGAGTCGATGCCATCCTGTAGCCATGCTGGTACAGAACCTCGATGTTCAACTCCAGCGGAAGGGACATCTGTTCCAGATTTGACGCCTGGAAAGCTCTTAGATCAAATTAATCCCACACCTAAGTTAGTTGTTTCTGCAAAAAAAACGAGCAAAGACAGTTGCTACCCTATTAACGTCTCCTGACTATATAGCGACTGTAGAAAACAAGTCCACAAACAAATCTGAACAGACTAAGGAGGACACCCCGAAAACTAAAATTCGAAAACTAACAATTGGCCAAAAAAAGAAACGTTAGCCTTCTCCAAGTTCTGATGAGGAGGAGAATATTGAAGTTCAATATAAAGAGGAAAGTGATGTCATTTCTGAGGTGGATGAAACTGAATGTGTAAGATGCGGAGAAAGTTATAACATCACAAAAAAAAGAAGATTGGTTGGAGTGCATAATTTGTCAGAATTAGTTTCATGAAAATTGCTCTTCCTATTTAAACACATGCCAAAATTGTGGTAAAACTGCGTTTAAAAAGAAGCAAGATAGTTGTTAAGGATATTTTTGATATTTTGTTTTAATAAGTAGTGTGTTATTTTCATATTTTTATGTTTTATTCGCGTTTTTATATTGTGGCCATCTATTCCTTACTGCATTGTGTTTTCAATGTATTTATTCACCAGTATGCACGGATGATAGGTAAAAAATGACAAAAAAATATTGTATGGAGCCTAACCCTCACCAAAAATTTACAGGCTCCTACGATGCAAAACGGTGGCCATCTCACCCGACTTTACCCTATTGGAAAACAAATAGAATGTCAACTTCATGGATTATCAGATGCCAGTTCAGTGGCATATGGTTGCAACATATATCTTCTCTTCAAATAAGAAAATGGGATAATCCATTGTGCATCAGTGGGTGCTAAATCCCGTGATGTGCCGTTAAAAAACATTCCCAAATTAAAACTGTGTACAATGTTACTGTGAGTCAAGTTTACTCAACGAATTACGTAACTTTATAAACCAAAAATTCAAGCCAGTCTTTGAAAGGGACTGACACTTGTATCTCCTCCGACTCTTGTACAGCAGTTTTTATTATTATTTTTACGTTGCACATAGCATCTAAATTTTTATTCATGTGAAGGCAGTGGGCAATATGTTCGAAAATTCAGTTTTTTTTCTGATAAATTCTCTATTGTATTGAATTGACAAATTTTGTGCTCCTTAGCACAAGTATACAAGACTAGTTAATTGTAATCAAAGGTATTATAGATTGACTTCATTAGAAAATGTGTAAAAATTGTGTCACTTTCTGGGTATTTCATTCGAAACACTATACTGACTTATTGTATTCAAATGTCAAACTCATATTTTCAATTCAACTAATGTAACGTCTCGATGGGAAATTTGAGTCCTTATGAATTTGTTGAATTGGATAAGTTTATTCTCAAAGGATCTACAGCTACAGACTTTTGCCTATCAACAAACGCTGTTCGGTGACTTGTAGTTATAAAACTTCATGTCAGTTTTTTGAACTGCTCAATTTTGAGACTCGAACTTGATTTCGTGTTTGGTATGATATGTTTGTATAAGTTTAGCGGCTTCTGAACCAGAAATTTGATATATTCAACTATCAGTGACGAAAGTCTCTCCTGGCGGTTTAGACATTGAGAAATAGATCTGACGTGCAATCGAAAAATATAGTATGTTTCGTTACTATATTTTTGCTCTGTTTAAACCAATCGAACAGCTTACTTGTTATCTATCTACAACTATTTTCAGTTTTATTATTGGAGCTTCCGTTTTGAAATTACAAATTGATTAGTTTTAGCAACACTACTTGCTAGATAATATATAAGTTGTAACTAGAGGTACTTAACCATTTCGGTATTTTGTCAAGGGATCGGATCTCATGAATCTCATTACAATGGCAAAATATTGTAGAACATGAAACTATTTTCACTTTACATCCCAAATTTAAATTGAGCCTACTCTTCCAACAGCGGATTAAATTCGAAAAAAAAGGAACAATTGTTAAGCAATTATTACCTCATAAGTCTTCCCGAAAACAGATATTTTGGCACAACTTGCCCAGTGCAGAAAACCTTGAAGATTTAGGACATTATGTGACATAAATTTGGAAATGTTTATTGCTACAACTATTTTTTTCATCTGAGCTTTCGTTAACCAAGTGAATCATACCTTACGTTTTATCTGAATATGTTATTTCATTTCAGTTTTTCTGAAATACATGAGAAAATAGTTTGAATGTATTATTTTATTGGTTTTATGTCTGTTTCTGATTTTATTTCACGTTAAATATTCCTGTAGCTTGTTTTTTCTTGTTTTTTTGATGTTACTTGAATCAAGATTTTGTGAAATAACTGTGAAAACATTCTGATTGGGAAGTTTGATTAAGTAAAGATTTAATTATTTTTTTATTTAGATAATTTACAAATTAAACACTAAAATTTCAACTCAAGTTAAACGAAACCACGAATGCAATTTAATAAATGAAAAAAAAGTAAGCTAGTTTACTATAGTTATATTTTGTCGATTTATGAAATGCTAACTATGAAATCAACTTACTAATATAATGGCTAGCAGTACATAGTATGGTAAACTCTTGAAATATACTTGCCATATTTTTGTGGTGTAGATGAAATAAAATGTGTGTCTAAGTCAACAGGCTATGTTGTGATTTTGAAAATAACAAGCCACACTTAATAATAGTAACATTTCACATTGTATGAAAAATAACTAATTTTTTCCACAATATTTGAAAAGAGCATTAAAAGTTAAGTTTTTAACCCGAATTCCAATTAGCCCTAACAAAAATAACAAAAAATATTGACACCGACATTTCATGAAACTTCAAATTAGTATAGATAAAACTGAACATTTTTTAGTTACTATGTTCTTAATTTGCATGGCCGAGCTGTACTATACCTGCAAACATTTATAATGAATTATTTTCTTCGCATGATAATCATCCAGTTCATTATGCTAGAGTTGTAATAAGGTAGGTCGATTTTTGTCATGTTTGGTTGTTTCAATCTCATTAGAAATTCATGAGGCTTTGTAAATAAAAAGATTTGTTGAACATAGTTAAGATCTACAGAGCAACTGTGATAAGTTATTGAATATGATTGGCAAGAGCTCATAGTTTTTCGGGGAAAATATTTCAAAATCCAGCAATTTGTAATAAATTAATTTGAATTCATACTGTGTAATACAGATATTTGAATAAATAACTTGTTCTGTTCAGATTTATTATGTTCATTAATCCATCACCCCCTTTCAAATAATATTGATGTCAACAAACATCATATTTGTTGTTTTGAATTTCCAATAACAAACCATCAAATTCAGTAAAATGTTTTATTTCCCAAATTATTGCTACAAGACAAATATAAAATCATTTCTTTTTATTCCGATATAAATGTACAGTAATCTTCCAATATGCGTGCCAGGAACCCACGTATTCTTAAAAAGTATCAATTCACGTTCATAGCTTCATTGTCATTTTATGCCGCACGTTTGCTGAACTGAACGGTGTAGCATGCGAAGTGAAACAGGGCAGCCTCTGATCAGATTTTAACGTCAGCAAAAAGAAAATTGTGTCAAAAATTTATTATACCGAATGTTATATTCCATAAGGACTTTTATTTTCCGTTAAAAATGTAGCAAACAAAAAGTTATTCCGAAATAACAATTGAAGCTTAAATAAACGGTTTTAAAGATTAAAACAAATTTTTCAGCATTTGTGAGATGCCCTGATTAATATTCTATCATAAAATTGTGACTTGTATATACTTTGGGGAATGTATCGTGTTAACAAACCGAAATTTCTCCAAACGTAACCAAAAATGCAGTATATATCGATTTATAGGGCCCGCTGTACTCGCTATAGTCAGGTGAAAATCAATAGGGTACATCTGTGAGACACATTGAATGAGACACCTTGAAAATTATCCAATGATAAAATGAGTCACTTGTATACACGCTGGAGGCTGTATCGTGCTAACAAACTGAAATTTTTCCAAAAATATCCTACTCAAAGTACTATAGCGTCTGTTGTACTGGCTGTGGTGAGCTGAAAAACAAAAGGGTTCTTCTGTGAGATGTTCTGAATAATATTCAATCAAAAAATTGTTGAATTTTCGCACTCCGGAGGCTGCATCGTGCAGTAAAAATTCAAGTAAATGAACAGGTGGGTGTGTGTGTATAATACTGTGATGAAGTGAATGATAAATGAGGTAAATACCGTAGTATTAGCATAAAAAATTATATCGGTCTTTACAGAAATTTAAGCCCAATTCATCAAGTTTATACAATCTAAGTAAAAAACCATGCTAGGAAAATTATGAAAACAATCCATGAATAAAGCTTTAAAGATAAAAATAATAATAAAATAGTTATTTTCTTCGCATATGTACATATATGGAACTCGTAGTCCAGTGAACAGGTGGAAAATATAAATATGAATCAACTAACTAATCAAGATTTGCTATTAAAATTGGAACAACTAATAAAGAACAATTCCGCTGAGATAAAGAAAGATATATAACATCTGGACAATAATATAAATAAACAAATAGAAGATATTGAAGAGCGCTGTCTAAAAATTTAAAATAGAATTACATATATTGGAAGATCAAATAAGCGAAATAATATTGTAATTATCGGAATAAAGGCTAACAAAAACAATTTGATTGAAGTACCGATTGAGAAATTAAATCAAATTTTCGGATACGACATGGAAGAAAGAGATATAAATAACTTATTCACTATTGGGCAAAACGGTACTGTAATCCTTGAGTTTGTATCTTATCTGACCAAACAGAGAATTCTCCAAAATTTGAAAAAGCTCAAAGGTAGTGGAATATGTATTTCAAGTGATCTACACGACCAGAGGATCAAGCATCTAATAGAATACTGGTTGAACATTTTAAAAAAGCCAGTAAACAACATATGGCATACATACAAAAATTAAAACTGTATGTAGATGGAGTACCATACACCGCTGAAGAGTTAGAAAGTACATATAACGAAGAAGCAATAGCTAAACTTGAATACGACCTTCCAAAAAAATATAATTCGGCCCCACCTACACCAACAACCAAACCTGACGAAATTGAAGAAGAACAACACGGAAACGAAACTAAAGCTGAAATAAAAACAAGTGTTCCATCCCAAACTGCAGCTACTCAAATCAGAAATTTCAAAGGATCAGCTATAACCCAAGGTAAAAGCATAAAAAATATCAACATTTCTGCAACAGTCACTGAAAACACTACCCCTACTGGCGGAAAAAATATACAACAAGCTGAAACCCGTGTAACCCGAAAAAACTCTACGAAGTAGACCAAGAAAATTAAGTAATAAACTTTTTTAAGCCTCACTGTCTGGTCTACTAATATTATTAAAAGTTGTCTATTTAGTTTTAGTTACTTTTTGAATAATAATTAATTCACCAGTGTTTTTACATATTCTTTTAACTGTTTTTTTAATTAGGATATAAGAAAAACCCTCTACATTTGATTCTGAACAGGAATTGTTTATTTTAATCGCAAATATATAAGATGGATCAATATATTAGAGATTTCTCTATTAAATAATTTAAAATTTCATCTTAACACTGAAGAAGCCAAAAGTGTTCTAGAAGTTAACTATTCATCTGAAACCTTCAACATAATAATTCATAAGAGCGTAAGTAGCATTAATCGTAATTTTAACGAATTCACATTGCTACTGGAAGACATAGATATCTCTTTTGATTGTATAGTTTCCACAGACACCTGGCGTGTCCATGATGTCACCATCTTTAACATTCCAGGATATAAGACAATTTATAACCACGGAGATCTTAATCAAAATGATGGTGTTGTTGTATTTGTAAAATCCACAATTTGTGACTCTCATGGAACAATTCGTTTTAATAACAGTTTTCTTTTGCAAGTGGAAATACATTTCCACGATAAAGTTTTTATCACAAATGCTTTATATAGGTCGCCATCTACTTTAGTGGATCAGTTTGTTGATGAATTGCATCCTTTCCTAAGTCAAAAAAACAAACCGGGTGACTACAGTATAATTATAGGGGATATTAACATAGATCTAATAACAAATACTAATGAATCACAAAACTGTCTCGTTATCAATTCGCCAACTACAGTAAAAAATCGGTCCGCAACATGTATTGATCACAATTAAATAAAAACCTAAACTATGACACTATACTACCATTGACTTTGGAAACCGATATAACAGACCATTATTCAATATTAGTTCAACTTGTACTTCCTTCCACAAATAAAAAACAAAATTTTTCAAGTAACAATTCAATAAAAATAATAGACGAAAATAAATTAAAAAATGAAATTCATCAAGTTAATTGGGATTCAGTCTTTAACTACGATGTTGACATCGAAACTGAAATAAATCATTTTATTGAAATAATTCAAAAATGTATATATGTTTCTACAAAATATAAAAGAGTTACTAACAAGAAAAAAAAACGGAAACCTTGGATAACCCATGAACTTATCAACATAATCAATAAAAAAAGTAATATGTATCAAAAACTTAAAAAATCTCAAGATAACGAAATTTTAAGACGAACTTATAAATAATGAAAATTAAAAAAAAAAATAGAACAAATGAGTAATGAATATTACAGAAACCGCATTGAACACGATAATAAAACAACAAATCTATGGAAAACTATTAATGAGTTCCTGACGGTCTCAGAAACCGATACAATAAATTCGATTAAAAATGATAAAAATGAATCAATTACTGAACCTTCAGAAATAGCAGATATTTTTAACAATTACTTCATATTAGTGGGTAAAAAATTGGCTGGTAACAATAACAAAAATATAAATCACACTGAAAAAAATAAAACTTGCAACCATTCCATTTTTATGTATCCATCGGACGAAGTCGAAATTAAAGACGTTATAACACAACTAAAAAATAAAAAAGCACCCGGTTATGAAAACATAAAAGCAGATATTCCTATACCACTTATATATTTAATAAATAAATCTCTACAAAAGGGACACTTCCCCCCTGCTTCTAAACTTTCAATCGTAACCCCAATCTATAGGAACGAAACAAAACAAGAAACAGCCAATTAAAGACCAATTTTCCTATTTAGTAGCCTGGCTAAAATATTTGAAAAAATAATCCAAAAAAGGTTAAATACATTTTTGGAACAACAAAAGTTACTGTCTTCAGCGCAGTAGAGGTTTAGGCGAAATAAATGCACACAAGATGCCATTAGATATCAAACAGAAAATATATATAATGCACTAGATAAATCCAGGCCTTCAATTGGAGTCTTTTTAGATTTATCGAAGGCGTTCGACACGGTCGACCATGGGATGTTGCTAAGCACTCTAGAAGACTTGGGTATTAGGGGTATTCCACATGACCTATTCAGAACTTATTCAACCAGTCGAATACAAAATGTTAAAATAAAAGATACTTATAGTAGTGGAAAAGTCATTTCATGTGGCGTACCTCAGGGGACGGTCTCAGGACCTATTCTCTTCAATGTATATCTGAATAATATGTTTATGCTGGAAACACTTAGCAAAATAGTAAGTTTTGCAGAAGACACAGTATTGTTTTGCGATGACGGCACTGGTTTGACCTAAAACATAATTTAGAGAAAGATCTGCAACCAGTTAATATGTGGTTTGACAATAGACTTCGATCATTAGATATTAATAAAACTGTAAACTCACCATTCATTTCCTACGTTGATGCTCTGCCAAATTATGACATAACTATTGAAAATCTTACAATTTCACCAGTTAACAAAGTAAAGAATCTTGGTATCATGATAGATCATAATTTGAGATAGGACCAGAATATACAATATCTATCAAAGAAGCTACGTTACATACTATTTAAATTCAAGAGAATATGTAAAATACCTAACTTAAAACAAAGAAAAAATAGAGGTCTAGTGGAACCACACATTAATTACTAGAAATCCTCCAAAAACGTTTTCTTAGGACAATTCAGGGAAAGCGAAATATTTGGTCCTAGGCAAATATTTTTTATATAAATGTATATATTATTCAACATACACATAAGACGGAACTGAAAATTCCAGGCCACCAATACGAAACGCCAAATAAAACATCATTTATTACACCACATAAGCAAAAAACGGTTGGTCAAAAAAACTATACCCATTTAGGCCCTAAATTATATAATTCCCTTCCAAGTGAAGTTAGAGAAGTCACCATACTATCATTATACAAGAGAAAATCAATAGATTTTGTCAGCAGTAAGCCGAGAGGTTTCATAAATAATTAATTGATTGAAGTGATGCAAAGGCTATACATAGAAAAGAGAAATACTAATAGTTATAGTGAAAATAGTATCCATCCTTTATCTCCAGTATTTTTATTTTCATATCTTTCACAATTTTATATTTCTTATAAATTCCATATTATTTATAGTTTCCAGTTCTGGTTAGATTTAAGATATTAATAGGTTATATTATATTGTATTATATACAGTTTAATTGTTTCATGTGTTTTTGCCACATACAAGTAAACTTAGTTTAACTTCGTGGTTAACAGTCCATTTGTACTTTTCATTTATAAAATTTTTTATCTGTAGATGAATCGTACATATAAACATTATTATTATTATTAACAAACTAAAATTTCTCAAAAAATTACAAAAATGTCGTACTTCAAGTACCACAGCATCCGTTGTACTGGTTATTGTGTAGTGAAAATCAATAGGGTTCATCTGTGAGATGTCGTGAACGATATTCAATCATTCAATTGGTGATTTGTTGGACTCCGGACGCTGTATCGTGCTAACAAGACATGTAACGAAAAGTGGCCGACGACGACATACACACAGGATTTTTTTTCTAAAAACCATTTTTTGTGTTGTTCTTGATAAAAAACGTAAAAATAATTTTATTTCATAATTTCAGCTTCTTGTGGGTAAACCAATACTTTTCTCCCATATATTTATTAACTTTTATGTGAATAACCTTCTTCTTCATGGCCTTGTCGGTATCATCTGACGTTGCCGATCACCACAGCTAAGGTTTCACGGTCGTCCGCCATATGTAAGAGTTGTTCTGCATTCTGTATATCGGTACAATCTGTAGGATTTTTAGAGAAAAACAGCTATTTGTACAACAAGGGAGGAAAGTGCTACTTTTTCTCCCGAGGATGAAGTTTACTGCCCGACGCGTAGCGGAGGGCAGTAATCATTCGAGGGAGAAAAAGGCACTTTACACCCATGTTATACATATGATTTTCTTGCCTCCCTCGAATAACACGACATTTTCAATAATTTATTTATGAAACTAACAAACAAAATTAATTAATACTACTTATTTTACGAAACTTGGCTGAGCATCGAGGATGGACTTCTAAAATGCTTGGCTGGGCATCGAGGAGGGACTTTCATGAAACTTGGCTGGGCATCGAGGACGGACTTCTAAAATGCTTGACTATGCATCGGGGGTGTACGTTTTTATTTGTACTTCAAATCCCTTGGGATTTTAGCGGCCCCCTTATATCCCTTGGTTCTAACATAGTTTCTAAGATGTGAGACTAAAGTGACCACTTTAGTCTTGGAATTGCAAACATTATTTCATTGATAACGTACTATGACATCACTTTTACTTTTTCTCCATAGGGAGGAAAAGTACCACTTTGCTCCCTACAATGAGGCCAGGAAATATATACTTTGAATAGAGGTAGGCGGAAAACATGTTTTCGTTCTACCCCTCTCATAACTTCAATTGTTCTAATCCAAATCAATTTCAAGATGCTATAACGACTTCCTTACATCGACAATGGAAGCAATCTATATACTGACATGAACAATTGAAAAATGTTATGAACACGAGTTGAAGTTACACATCATATTTATAAATTTTAGATAAGGTTTTGATAGTGTATCGAGGTCAAACATATGAGAAATTCATAAATACTATACCGGCAACGATCATAAGTCTCACAAACATGACGATGGATATATCAGGGAAACCGAAATAAGGAAAGATGACATCATATCAACTACACTCTTTAACATAACGTTAGAAGAAACAGGCAGACCCTTAGTGAGTCGATGGACACCAGCAAAAGCCAGAGAATCCTAAAGGAAAACAGGACACACCAGGAGAACAACAGTCCCCTGGAAGATAAAAATATTAGCCGAAAAACTGAATTAAGGATTCACAAACAAGCGATACATCCAACATACGCAGCTGAAACAATGTGTCTCTCAGCTCTCAGGACAGAGAACAAATGAGCATATTTAAGAGAAAAATTATATGCAGAATCTATGGCTAGAAAATGGAGAATCAAAGAGATTGAATAACAGAGAAATAGATAACATCTTAGATGGAGAAGACATTGTTTGGGTAATCAAGGCACATATATTGAGGTGATGGGGACATGTAGAACCCAAAGATTCTAACTCATTAATTGGAAAGTTTACAAAATGGACATCTGCTATAAACAGACCGAGAGGTAGATTTAAAGAAATATGGCATAGCTAAAGATTGGAATTCATGAAAACACATATATTTGGAGTTTGGACGAAGATATGGAGGAACAGAGAGAAATCGAGAGATATGTTTGATGGAGCAATAGACAAAGTCCATATTTAGGCTTCAAATTCAATTCCAAATAACTTTTTTATATTTTGAAAAATGAAGATACCATATTCTTATGCCGTTTTCCTCCGCCAAATGTGATTAATTAACAACCATATATTTAACTCACTGTTATTCTTATATCAAGCAAATAGGGATATCCTATAATTATTTTTGTTCACATTTCTGGCGGACACTATATATTATTCCGTTTCATATTCAATTGATACGTGGAATCCCATAAAATAGATTGAATATTTGAAATATGTTTAATTAACATCTAATTTGTATGTGTCCAAATGTGTGCGTCCAAATGTGTGCGTCCAATTGTCGCGCATCCAAATATTCGCGCCCAAATGTCCGCGTCCTTTTGACGTGACACCGTGAATTCAAGAAAAGCAGTTCAAGCATACGGAATTAATTCAAATTAATCTGTCAACATAATTGCACTACTTGAGACTGAGTGATACAGAAAAATCATTCCATCGAAGTTAAGTTGTAGAACAAGAGTGGGATTCTAATGATGATCTCAAATTTAATTTGTGCATGCAAGCAAACATTAATTGCGTGAAAAGTATGCACCCATTCACCTCTAGATTTTCCCAAGAATATCCAATTCAGTTGATGTATACGCTATACTTTCTAGAGATCTTCCCGAATATGCCAATATATTGAGAGAAATATCCAAGCCTTGCTCAAAAAGTTACACATCACCGCCATTTTAACAATGACATACAATCATGTAATATCTATTGCCCTATCTGAAAATACATAAAATTGAGTCCTCTATAAATTTTTTCCACTTCAACTTAACAAAATGGCGATAAAACTCACATAATTATTCCTGTAAACCAACAGGAATCTTGTTTTTCTATTCTAATAATCAAACGGTATTACCACTGGCCTAGTACGAGTATGATAACAGTGGGTGGCGAATTTTAGATTCTTTCATTCGGGTTGAACTTTTCCGTTGGGATGCAGTCAAGCAAGTCCTTAAGGACGAAGACGTGTCGTTTCCAATAGTAACCGGAAAGCTATCTACATAGATACACACTCTTTCCAGTTGCCGGAAGTGTTCCAAAGAACGCATCAAGATATAAAATACGAAGTTTAAAGCTGAGTTTACTGGGTGACGGGGTTGAGTCTTTTTGTGCGACTGAATTTTACACATAGTGAGTTTCGAGTAAAGAACGCCTCGATTGTCTCGTAGAAGGCCAATATTATGGTAGTATTAACATTGTTGAAAGATATTCTGATTTTCTTACCAATAAATTGAGATCGATTAACTGGAACAATCCATAACAACACTGGCTTTCCAATGAACTATTATTGTTGGTTTGATGAAGATTATAAGGAACTTATTGAAATAACAAATGCATACAAAATTAAGGTGTTGTTAAAGAAACAAGATTGGAAGGAGGAGTTCAATAAGACATTATAAAATTCTACAACGGAGTGACAACAGATTTTATTGAAAGTAAGGATAGTAACGTATTGAAGCAATTAAAATATATAGAGAATATATGGAGGAAATATTTCAACGACTTAATAAATGAATGTATTTTAGACCTAAATGGAGCAGATAATTATGAAATATCAAGTAGAAGATGAATTTTTGGAGAAACCAGATGGGATGTAAATTGTCAAACATGTATGTTATGTATTGTACAAAATTGAATTAAAAGTGTATTGTGCGATTTAGAAGTAGACTTTGATTTATTTGCCTAAACTTCTTAAAACAAAAGGTTATGGGCCTAGCCTGTAAATAAACATTGTCGGTAATAATATGAAAATAAGATAGTGGAAGTGAAACGCGTTAGAAGATTTTGAAGTCGTTCGTGTTCCTGTAGCCATCTTCTCTAAAAGAAAAATGCCTGGCCAGATGCAGCTTAATGAAGTACCATTCAGTGGAACGGGGTTTTCAAACTGTGAATTCAGGGTAACGTTGGCATTGGAACAGGATGGAGTTAGTTATGTTCTGAAAATTCGCGCCAGGGACCAGATATACCAGAGGAAGAAGGATCCTGGAAGTAGGATTACTTTAAAGCGAAAACCCTAATTGTACAATATTTGACAGACAATATGCTGGGAATGGTAGGAGATAAAAATACTGCAAAATAAATTATGAAACCCTTAAGCAAAACCTACAAAAAAAAGAGAAAATCAAGTCAAGTTATGCTCCACAAAAAGTTGAAAAATTTAAAATTCACAGGAGGCACAATTATCAATATTTCCTTGACCAAATTTGAACGAACAATCTGTGAACTCAAAGCAGCTGGTGGAAAATTAGAATGCAGTGTGAAATTGTCTGACAATTGTTTGTCTTCGATGCCAGAATTTTATGAAGCTGTAGTAACTGCAATTGATGTTATGTTTTGCCAGGATGAAAGCAACGTGTCTCACGAGAGAGGGAAGCAAATATGAAGCTAATACTAGTGCGAGTGATACTGCTTTTGCAAGCCAAAATGGAAAGTATTATAGAAAACCAGGATGTGGTCATGACAAGAAATATTCTCTACATAAGTTCTACAACACTGAAAAAATTGGTCACAAACGAGCAGACTACTCAAAGCTTGAGAATGTCGATGTAAAGGCCAATACTGCTGCAGAAAGTGATGAAGAAGTTACCTATTTAACTCAAGATAATATGAAAAATCAAAAATTGTTGTCAACTGTAGAAAATTCTAGACAAGTTAAGTTTATAGTTGATGGAGGATGCACTAACCACTTCATTGAACAAACTGGTGAACTATTAAGATAAACACAGGAAATTTCACATAAAATCAATGTTGCTGAGCGTGGTGAAACTATCAGAGCTGGAAAACAAGGGAACTTGCATTTAATAACACAAAAATATAAAGGAATTGTAGTAAAAGATAAAATTAACTGTCTCGACCCTTACATAGTGGAATCTACTCATATTAGTGTTGTAAATGAAACTCACAGTTTCTAGCTAATTCCACAATATACTGAAAATTGTTGAAAATTCTAAAAAATTGACTATTGTTTCGATAAATCAATATCATCGTCAGAATGACAGAAGTTACATTTCATTTGATGCCTACCTGATGTTTAGTAGTTATTTTTGACTAGACCAAGAAGTGACCTAAGTTGTGGTTGACTTAATATTTGTTAATAGGAAAAAGAAGAAGATCTGATATTACAAATATTGGAGCATAGATGATATTAGTCCTATGGTGATATCCTGGATATCATTTTTCCAATTAAGATCAGTATAACTGTGCAATGATATAGAAAACCAGAAAAACTATATTAGCTGATCTTTACAATTATCACTTAAGAAGAGAGTTTATTAGTGGAGAACTCCCTAGATTCATATGTTCATTTACAACTTCATATTGTGGGTTTTTCAAATATCTTCTAATTTCCCATTCTTCAAGGAAATCCTGTTCTTGTTTCTTCTCACAAATATGAAGCACTTGTAGTTCTGTCTTAGGTGTGAATGAATGATTGGTGTCAAGTAGATGTTTTGCGTAGTGGGATTTATCTGGTTGTTTCAATCTGTATGCTCGTAAGTGTTCACTGTATCGGATTTCAAAATTTCTAAGGGTCTGACCCAAATAGACAGCATTACATTCTGGACATTTGAGTCTATATATACCTGATTTCTTCAATGGTGTTATTTTTGTTTTTACATTTAACAATTTTGTACTAACGTTACTTTCTGTTTTAAAAGAAATTGTTGTATTCGTTGCTAAAGATATCATCTTTGAAACTTTATTAGAAATAGTTCCTGCATATGTGATTATTTATAAGTTTTTATTTCATCAGTTTGTTCAGGAAATATTACTTGTAAAGCCGCATTTTCCTCTTTTTTATTAATAAGCTTATTTATCATATGTAATGGATAACCGTTGGATGTTGCTATTTGTCTAATTGTATTAATCTCTCTATCAAAACTAAATTTGTTCATAGGAACTGAAAAAGATCTATGTATCATTGAATTATATGTCGCTAGTTCATGTGACATGGGGTGATTGGTACTATATGGAATTGTCACATCAGTGTGTGTTGGTTTTCGGTAAATTGAATAATCAAGTATATTATTAACTCTGTGAATTTTTAAATCAAGTAAATTGATTGAGCTATTTTCTTAAATTTCTAATGTAAATTAAATTTTTGGGTGTAAATTATTAATGTGGTTGAAAAATAGATGAAAAATTGTCGTTCACTACCCATGAAACAAGCTAATATGTCATCTACATATCTATACCAAAATAAAACATTTTTCGAAATATTACTTTCAAAGATCTTTCTTTCTAAACTGTCTATAGAAATGTTTGCCAAAATAGGTGATATAGGGCTTCCCATTGGTAAACCTTCATTTTGAATATATATCTTATTGTCAAAAGTAAAATAATTCTGATTAATATATACAACAAATAAGTTAAGCGTATCTGATATTATTCTTGGATTAATATTTTTATCTTCTAGTAATTTTCTTACAAGTATTAGACATTCTTTAGGAGGAATTTTAGTGAACATATTAGTAACATTAAACTAAATAAGTTTATCTCTCTTGCAAGTTGATTGCTTCTAATTTTTTGATTAGTTCTATTGAATTTCTAATTGAGTACTGAGATTTTATGTAATTTAACGGTTCACTATAATTGTGGACAATGAGGATTCTTATGTATGATAGACCTCTTTTCGTAATCACTTAAAAGATAATTTGAATTATTAACAATATCCCTTACATTATTAGAAAACTTTTTTGTTGGGTCTGCTTTAAGAACTTTTACATCGCTAGATTCTATAAAGGTATATATTTTTGAATTATAATTCTCAGTTGTCAATATGACAGTTGTGTTCCCCTTAGAAGATTTTGTACCTGTTAGGTTATTATCGTCTACTTTCTTTTCGATTGCATTTAAAACTGTAATGTCATTTTTTGTTTGACTTTTAACTTTTGAAGGTTCAATATTTTTGATCAAATTGGCAATTTTTAATTTCTCATGAAGGAAATTATTTGAATTAGATTTTAAAGCTATTTCTGACTATGCAGCTATAATTTGTTTAACATTATTCGTAAATTTCGGTGGTATGCTGTACTTTAAACCTTGATTTAAAAAGTCTATTTTACTATCTGTAAATTTAGTGTCTGAAAAATTTTCAAGTCGTGATGCAAAGTGTGTTGGTATGTAGGTACTTACAGTTTCATGATGTTTGGAGTATTGAATTGTATGTTGTGTTTGTTCAAGTCTCTGGAGCTTTTGTTCTCGTTTCTTGAATTTCATGTGCTTCATTGTGCTGACACTTTCTCCAATTTTGTCATCTAAACAGTCAAATTTTACTTGATGTAATTGGAACGTGATTTCTGAATGTACAACTTTCATGTATTTGTCTAAGGAGCCCTTCACTTTAAACCATTAATTACATTTTCCTTCTATCCAAACTCGTTGAGCAAATTTTATATCTTTTTGTGCTTGTGGTGTTTTAGTCTGACATTCTATATTCACATTATTTGGTATTACCTTTGTCCTAAGGCATTCTTGGTTAAACCAAATGTTTTGTGATGCTTTGTAACGTTTTCGTAGTACCTTCTGGTACAGTCGGGTCAAATCTTCACTTGAAGATTTTTTAATGAAATTACCTGTCTCGACCATCACTCCATGGAATCTACTCATATTTGTGTTTTAAATGAAACTCACTGTTTCTAGCTAATTCCACAATATATTGCTGCAGGTGCTAAACTTGAATTTCAGGACATAACAACACATATAATTGAGTTCAATTGAGAGATCAAATGTGGAGACCCTGTGTCTCCCCCCATATTTAAATTGATGAAGGCAGAACAAAATATATGTATAAAGAGAGAAAAGACAATAGATAATACAATTATCTTGAAACAGAGGAACTCAGATTTCAGGCTGATACCGGCTTCAATTATTTAGGAATGATTCTAGAAAAAATGGAATAGATCGAAGGGGAGACAGGATACTGGAGAGAAATAAAGTCTATAGTGGGAATCGAGCGATGTTGGAAGAGACAAGTTATCATATACACAATGGAAACAAGCAATATAACAAAAAAAAAAGAGGAAGAATGGTATCGAAATATAAGAGCGAAAAATAATGAGAATATTGAACCCGTTTTACATGCTCTGATGAGCTGAAAGTCAATAAGGTCCTTCTGTGAGAATTCCAGAACAATATCCATTCACAAAACTGGTCACTTTCATACATTCTGGAGGCTGTATCGTAATAACAAATAGAAAGTTCTCCAAATGTAGTATATCTGGATTTAGAGGACCCATAGGACTAGCGCTGATGAATTGAAAATCAGTAAGACGCCCTAGAAAATATCCAATGATAAAATTGGTCATTTATATGAAGCCTGGAGGCTGTATCGTGCCACCCGAAAATCAATAGGGTGCCGTCCTGAACAATATTGAATCATAAAATTGATCACGTATATCGTGCTTAACCATCTGAAATTTCTACAAAAATTTAAAAAAAAAATAGATACCTCAGGTACCATAGCACCCGTTGTACTAACTCTGGTGAAATGAAAATCAATATATTCCATCTGTGCGGTGCCCTGAATGATACCCAGTCATAAAATGGGTGACGTAATGCACTCCAGAAGATGTGTCGTGCTGACAAAACTTGTTAAAAAAGGGGGACGACGACAACGACTACCAAGTTTGGCATACAACAGCAAGTCAGTACAGTATAAGGAGGACCCTCGACAAAGTTGAAAGGCTGCCTGTGTGTGCATCACTGGACCAATGAGAACGTGTCCAACTATGGCACTTGAGATCATTACAGATATCACACCTCTACATCTGGTGATAGAAAGATCTGCCAAAGAGGCAATTATTAGAATATCTGAGGAAGGTTCAGGCAATGAGGGTATTAAAAATCAGGAAGCCTGGTCCTCTCTAACAAAGAACATCTCATCTTGCCAGTGACGAAATGATCAAGAAAGTGAGTATCGAAAAGAATTTCACTACGATGCTAAATAAGAGGAGAGACTGGGAAAGGGAATACACCACCCAAACTCTCAAAGAAAACACTATTAAATTGTATACGGATGGTTCGAAAACCACGACTGGAGCGGGCTCTGGAATATTGGGGCCTGGCACCAGATACTCATTAGCGTTAGGCTCCTTCCCGGGTGTCTTTCAGGTAGAAATACTTGCGATCGAGAGATGCGTGGAAATGAACCTAGAATGGAACTTGACTGTCTTGACTCTTACTTCGTGGAATATGCTCATATTAGTGTTTTAAATGAAACTCACAGTCTCTAGTTAATTCCACAATATAATAAAAGTTATTGAAAATTCTAAAAAATTGACAATTGTCAATTTTTTGTTGTTCTAAATGAAACTCAGTCTCTAGTTAATTCCACAATATAATAAACGTTATAGAAAATTCTAAAAAAATGACAATTGTCAATTTTTTAGAATTTTCAATAACTTTTATTATATTGTGGAATTAACTAGAGACTGTGAGTTTCATTTAAAACACTAATAGAATGGAACTATCAGAAATGTGACATATCGATCCATTCTGATAGTCAAGCAGCTATCAAAGCATTGAGCTCCCATATCATTGACTTAAAGTTGGCATGGGAGTGCCGAAGAAAACTTGATGAATTAGGCAAGAATATCAAGGTCTCTTTGTCTGGGTTCCTGGCAACTCGGGAATCACGGGAAACGAAGAGGCCAATACAATTGCCAGGGAAGGAGCACAAACGCCCTTTATTGGCCGGTAGACTTTCTGTGGTGTAGGAAAATGCTCCTATGAGAAAGAGTTTCGGAAGAAAGAGGAAACCAAAAGAGAAGCACTCTGGCTGTGCCTTCCCGGGCAGGAACATTCCAAAAAGTTCCTGCGGAAATCTGACACTGCTAGATCCAAAAAATATTTGGTCCTCACTGTCGCCTTAGTAAGCACCTAATGAGAATAGATCTAGCAGAATATGATGAGTGTAGATTATGTGGAGAGGAGGATGAAACTCCGGAACACCTAGTTCTAGAATGCATCGCCATTGCAAGCCAACGCAAGAAATGCTTCGGACAAAAAACTTGTAAGAATGAGGATCTAGCCTCGTTGAAGCCGTATCAAATACTAGAGTTCATTTGAACCCTGGAACTGGAAGGCGAGCTGTTGTAGTAGCGAGAACAGCTCTGATAGGGGGGAGGGGGCACAATAAACCTTAGGTTTGAGTGCATTGTGACCACGTTAAGATCTAATCTAATCTAATCGTGCTAACAAAACTTGTTAAAAAAAGTGGCCGACGCCAACGACGACGGCGACACATACAGGATATTTCTCTAAAAAGCCATTTTTGTGTTCTCCTCACTGAGAAACGTAAAAATAATTCAATAGCGGAAAAACCAATGAATTTTTCGCATCATAGGTTGGCGGAGAAGTGATGGAAGATAAACTGGAAGGCGGAAACATTGTAAGATTCGTAAAGGTGCATATATTTCAATGGGCAGGATATATAATGAGGAGGGAACCATTGGAAATGATCAGGTGAATCTCAGAGCGGATCCCGAACTGGCCTCAACAAAAAGGAAGTGAAAAATAGAAATATGCAATAGAAGTAGATACAGAGCATAGGAGTAAATAAGTGGAAATTAAAATGGAAAAACAGAGTAGGGTGGCAAAAGATAATTAGGATAGCTAGGACCCACGACAAACTGTATGAAAATAGAGGAAAAGAGGAATGATCTACCTGAATAAATGTATCAAAAAGCAATGCATTAGCAGGAACCATAATCCGCAAGGATTGAACGGCTTGATGATGATGATGATGATGATGACGAATGTGAATTGGCGAACAAAAAATAATGAAGTTAATCATAATATTCATTGGTAGTCCTTCTGTGAAGTGATTGTAACAAAACATAATTGGTTTTAAAGATTAAAACTAACTTCTCCGCTCTCCGAAAGCAGGATTCATAGGACCCGTTGTACTGGCACTACTGAGCGTAAAATCAGTAGAATTAGTCTATGAGATGCCCTGAACAGTATGCAATCATAAAATTGGCCACTTCTTTACACTCCAAAGGTTATGTCATGCTAACAACGCGAAATTTCTCCAAAATATAGTATATCTGGAGTCATATGACCCGTTTTACTGGCTCTGGATAGGTGAAAATTGATAGAGTTCATCTATGAGACGCTTCTCAATGAAATAATACTCTTAGATGTTGTTCTGCGTCCTCCTCAACCGCATAATATAGTACGCGCAATGTTTCACTGTCGTACATCGTTACTTGCTCCGATTTCTTAATTTAGAAGCCTAGCAGCTGTTATTTATGGAAGGATTTTACAAAGCAATCCATCACTACTGTATTCGTAATAAAATTGCCTTCATTTTGATATATTTTTCAAGTGGTGAACATTTGAGTGCAATTACAGATATCAACCAGGTAACAGAGTGTGATGATTGGAAGTAAGTGTTCCGCTCACTAGGCCCATCGTCACTCATACCATTACTGTTGGAGAGCACTTACCTCTAATTGGTGGGAATTAATAATACCTTGGGTTATATCAAAATCACTGAGACATATATTTTAGACAATAAATAACAATGTTCTGGACCATAGACGATACACTACATACTAACATGAAATATGATTAACTATAAAGCATTCTACTCGTAAGGAATTCCTATATATATTGAAAATAAACACACACGGCGTTAGTTGGACTGACTTTGACCTTACGGTACTGAAAAATTTGTACATTTAAAAACTCCATACTTATGAGTAACCTTCCAATAACTATAAGTGACCTTCTGGTTCACTGGCCGCCGATAATAAATCCTATTACTATTAGCGTCTTTATGGTTCGCCACACCATCCCCTCTTGCAGGAGAAAAATTATCTCCGATAGTTTTTCGATATTAAATATAAACATCTTGTAAATAGTTCTCGCGTTGTTTGTTTATTCACACTAACTGTCTTGTCTGCTTTTTGAACAGTGTATTGTTTGTTTACGTTTCCGCTTCACTTCAATTACAAATATTATCACAATTATATATATATATATATATATATATATATATATATATACAGTTTACAGTTCACACCCATTATTCTCGTTATTTCCAATGGACCTAAATAATTAGGATCGAACTCCTTCTTTTTCCAATATTACTGAATCTCCTATCTTGAAATTTACGGGTGAAGATTCTTTTTCGCTTTTATTTACCCTAATTAACTTTTTTTTATTAGAAACTGCCTAGTTCTCTAATGCGCGTATTGTAATCTGTATTTAAATTCTTTATCATACCTTTCAAAATTTTAACATTTAAACATTCCGGACTTAAGCTTGTTTCTGATTCCAGCAATCAAATTTTCTGTCGTGAACAGACCTCTTGCTTTCTCTGTGAGCCTAGTTTTAATTGATACAACTGCGTTTTTTTCGTTAGCTGTTGCGTTTATTTGTAGTGAATATAACGAATCACAAAATGATTGTAACTTGCACGATTCGCCATTAAATTGAGTAGGCAATACCTTACTCGCGAAATTGAAGAATTCATTCATGCTCGTTGCCATTTTCACTTGTTTGCTTATTGCTTGTGATACATATGTATCAGTCTCCTCAAATATAGATGTAGGTATTTTAATAGTACAATTTAGCGCTTGAAATTACCTAGAAGTTTTATCCCTAATTCTATCATAATAGTTTCCACAACTTTCTTGTTGAATTATACGTATTCCCGCCTCTAATCGGTGGGAATAAATAATACCCTGGGCTATATCAAAATCACTGGGACATACATTTTAGACGATAAATAACAATGTTCTTGACCCTAGACAACTTACACGATACACTACACACTAACATGAAATATGATAACTATAATTCTACTCGCAAGGAATTCCTATATATATATATATATATATATTATATATATATATATATATATATATATATATATATATATATATATATATATATATATATATATACATCCCTACTAGATTGTTTGCAGTTTTGTGTTCAACGGTCACTACCCTTCAGCTTTCGTATATATATATATATATATATATATATATATTGTTTAGTATTATTATTTATCAATGTATTAATATTATAACTACTAAACCTTCATTTGCCACACGTTGGTTCGTCGATTGTTATGATATTTATTTATTCAAAAATTTTAATTATTTATCAAGTTTATATTACTTTTATAATTTCAGATGTTGAGCGCCAGATGAAATTAATAAAGTAATAAATGAATATCAAAATAATTGAGATATCATATAATTATTGAGAATAAGAAATATTTACATCAACTAGTCCTTATTATTCTCCAATAATTTTTTAAATATATCTAAAGAGTACTCAATATGTCCCTATACTACTAGTAAATACCTTGGCCAATGGGTTCAACTATCTTCCTGAAAAAGATGTAGTTGTTATCAGAAATTATATTATTGAAATTATCGAAAAGTTCTTTCTTTTTTTTTGTTATATTATATATATATATATATATATGTATATATATATATATATATATATATATATATAGAGGGGGAATTATCGGGTATACGGCCAGTGAAATGAAATGAAATGAAACTATTATCCTATGCTCAATTTTTCGCCACCGTTTGGTTGCTTCATCAGGAGATACTACAAAATTTATTTAATAAAAATTGCACACAATAACAAATGGTCTACTTACAGATTTTAGAATCTGGAATTTAGTGAAGTATATATATATATATATATATATATATATATATATATATATATATATATTAGAAATAAACACGCACAGCGTTCGTTGGTGTGACTTTGACCTCACGGTACTAAAATTTGTACACTTAAAAACGTGCTATTCTTTATACTATATTCACAAAGAGTCGTGATTCCATACTTATGAGTAACCTTTCTATACCTATTAGTGACCTTCTGATTCACTGGCCGCCGATAATAATTCCTATTACTCTTAGTGTCTTTATGGTTCGCCACAGAAGACCAGAAAACGTTAGTCAACCTAGCTGTTGAACATTCCCTAGCTGTTGCATATTCTGTATGTTGTATGCTTTCCATTGGAATTTCGTTCATTTGTCAAGCAAGTCAGTGGTATTTTAAAAATAGACTATTTCTAATAATTCTTATTAGTTTTTGCCATGTCCATATTTTTCATGGCAACCCTGTTGTAATAAAATATTATTTTCATCTGGTAAGCAGATGAGTGAAGGTTGATCTTGGGATCATCTATTATTGCACAATTTTGTAACATAACGAAATAGAGGGATATTATTTTATACATCTATATTTTAACCTTCTTTATAATTTGAAATTTCATTCAGTGGAACAAAAAAACTGATTCTATATGAGCTCTTATTTATATTTATTCTAAGTAAATGATTAAAATTAATGAGAGCAAGGAAAATGTTCGGTATATAATAATTGCTATCGTTTATATGATTAATTATGAAAACTGTCTTGGCAGCTATTTCTTTCACGATTTAAATTAGCTTCGGCACGCAAAACAGAAGTTCAGATCATAATTCCAAATTCTTAACGATTCGTAGGCCAACTAAAGAAATTTTGGTCTCCCTCAGTGTGTGCTGGTAATTAGCATACAATATAATATAACCAAATAGAAAATAGGAAGCAAACTGTTAATATTAATGATACTTTTAGTCATTATCTAATCAGTAACAGTTCTTGGACCCTTGCTATTTAATTTATACCTAAATAATATTTTTAAACAAGAATTTAATGGTGGAATCAATTGCTTTGCAGATTACACTGCGATATTTCATCAATACAAAAATTGGAATTCATTGAAAATGATCATCAAAAAGGTATACATTTTTTCAACCATTAAGCGCAAACAATATATTTTGAAGAAAATTCTATATTCCAGTCACTTCATATATTAATAAAATACCAGAATGCGATGGTTTTATTATAAATACCAACCAAACAAATAAAATGTAAAATCCACACAAAATGTTACATTCATTTCGTAATAAACTGTTTAATAGGACTTAATTAACTCATTGTCTGTATATCCTGGAGGCAAAAATCGCATGAAAAAAAATTAGAAAATAAAACCGTATACGATGCCTCAAAATAATTAAAATCATATAACTATAATGGTCAATATATTCAAGGTTCTGGATGCTTCAAAACTAAATTTAGTCATATCCATATTCTGTGTTCTTATAAATTGAAGTTTATTTTATATACTACTATACTCTAATTTGAGATACTTAATGTTTACCGATATTTTTTTTAATTTTTATATACGTAATCTGTAATGAAATGTCCATGTAAATCAGATTATTTTGTTGGGAAGGGAATGAAAGTGCCCACGATCAGGTCCTCCTTTTGTTAGCTATCATTTATATGCCAATTGAATTTATCGGTAAACTACATTAGTAACAAATTTCCATTGTATCTTCTTTGGTAACTAGATTATTGTTATTATACGCAAGCGGAGAGTAGGGCTAACAATTATCCATTCAGACATTCAGTATGCTTCAGCAGGCAACACTGCGATCGCAAACAGGAGTATCCAACCGGCGATGGTATCAGAAAAACTTCAGTAGGTCCTGCACCGTATTAATGACTGGTATACAACGTGGAAGATCAACCCAGGATGTGTTCTTCAAGTAGAACATTAAGACACCAGAAAATAACGTAGACAAAACGGGAAAAGAAGTTAGATGGACATCCAAAGCCAAATAACTGCGAGTTATCCTGGACAGAGGACTGACGTTCAAGGAAAACATCCACTACCTAGTTGACAAGACTAGTGAAGCAAAAAAGCATCGGAAGAAGATCCAAGCTGAAACTTATGACCAGTCTAAACCTGATATACAGCTTGAGGATACAATGCAAAGAGCTACTGCAAGAGCATCCAAGCCCTGCAGAATATCAGCCTTAGTAAAGCAGTCACGTCCCTTGGAACCTACATCAAGACACAGCAGCTGTATCGAGAGTCGGACCAGAAGAATATACAAGACATTATTGAAGGAACACACATGAGAATATTTCAATGGATGGGGTCTGACGTTATCAGCCAGATCAACGAGCTGAAAGATTACACCAGGAAAGACTATAACATGCCTTTACTGAGGCCGATAAAACAGCCAGACCAGTAAAAAATATCCCAAGAATATCAGGAATAAATAAAGAAGAGAGACCGCTTACGAAGGGACCTGCAGTGTGTTGTATGTGTTCGGAATTTTCGCCCTTTCAATCGATTCGATAACCGGTGTTATCTCCATCTTTTGTGTATTCCACATCTGTACCATCTCAATAGAGGCCCGCGTAACTTTACCCTTTCCTCTTCGCATCTATAGTTTAGTTACCAGATTCTGGGCCAACATTACTACAGTTTTGCTTCGGATACGGTGGAAACAGGATGTGATTATATAAACAGGGATTCCCAAAATTTTATCAATGCTGCATCCTATCACTGTTTAGAAATCGACTATATCAAATCTAAAGTAATTGCATTTGGTTCTAAGATGAATCGAGATGGTACATCCGAATTTTTTAATCTTGTATTCCAATAAATATTGAACTCCTAAATGTGGTACGAGAAGCTCAAATCCTTGGTAATATTTTAGATTCAGAGTTAATATTTCAAAGTCACATGAATCAGCTAATTAGAAAAGCATATTTCGCCCTTAAACTTATGTAAGTAAACACCCACCAACAATTAAGTTGAAAATTATATTATGTGAGAGCTTCATTTTATCGATATTTAATTAATTGATGATTCTGTATGGTCCATGTTCAAACAATCAGTATACTAGTAAACTACAGAAAGTTCAAAACTGTTGTCTACGTCTAATTTTTGGTATTCGCATTCTCATCAGTAAAAGGATGCTGGTTGGTAGAGCACGTACAACAGAAGCACTTGTTTACTCCACAAAACTGTAATTAGCAAAACGCCCTCATATCTCTATCGTTAAGATTACATTTCTAACGAATTTGGACAGATATTATGTGAATAAACAAATAAATAAATACGGAAATCAGAGGTACCTGGGAGGTCACCAGGTAAAAAATCGAAATCTAGATGAGGGACACAGATATGCTTCTTTTGACTTAGCCGTCGTTGCTCTGTGATCAAAGCTCAAAAAACCAAAATATATCTTTCTTACATTGTCTTTGTCACGTGAAAATAGACATTCAATGATTTACAAAAATAGTATCGGCAAGCGAAGCGTCTGTCAAAATTTTAAGCACCACATACCTTTCCCCAATACATTTTACAGTTCACCAGTAATGTTTATTATATTGCTAGCAAAAATGTTGTTATGTCCGATTTTTATGTTAACTAGAAGATGACGACATAGAAGAAATAACCGATAATAATGTTAGTAGAAATAATAATAATTCTGAAACATATGACATGTTCAATCTCAACTTAGGTTTAGGTGGTAATTTGGAAGAACCGGACGATGAACTGAAAATTGGCTTGTTTTTCGAATTGACTAGAAAAACCATAATACAAGAATACTGATACTGAATGAAATAAAAAAAAATTAAATCAAAATCGGATGAGAAATGCGGATTTTATAGGGGTGCCTTCCAACAAAATGGGTCACACAGTGTATATATATATATATATATATATATATATATATATATATATATATATATATATATATATATATATACATATAAATATAAAAAAAATTTTTTATATAACGACTGAAAAATGCTATATAGGTGGGGATAACGGGGATTTCAGTCCAAAGAATCAACGCCAAGATCTTTTATTTACAAAATGCCGCCAAGCTTTCGTGTCCTTTTGACACTTGTTCAGGGAAATGTAAAATATTTTAAGTAAATTCAATATAAATAATTATTAAAAAATTTGTAAATGTAAAAATAAATATAATTATAATATACTTGATGTCATATTTCACATAAGTTTTAGGAAATTTGCATAATTTTTTCTCACTTTACTCAAATTTCATTAAGGAAGGAAACAAAACCGTACCACTCAACTCAACTAGATATTTGAATACATTCAGTAGGTTTATGATCTGATGCTTTCTGTATTGCCCAAGTCGATATATTATTTTATTACTAGTTCCACTTTTCTGAATGAGGCTGTAGCTTTGGCATTTTATATTGAGAGTAAAATGGCTTGTCTTGTGCGTCATATGCATTACGTGTAATAACAAGTGCTATTCATGACATGTACCTACCCCAAATAAAAAATGAGTTCAGTTGAAAAATAAATACATACTCTCGGGAGACGTTCCGTATAGAATAATATAGTGAAATTGTAGAAGCACGAAATGAGTTTCCATTTTAGTTTTCCCCCGTGGCTAGACACGTTCAGCATTCTGCGGTGTCGACTTTTTTTAATTGTTTCTGGGGATTATTTTTTCAAGGCGGCTTGTTAGCTTTGGCTGTTACCTATCTCGAATCGTTATTGACTTTTGCCAGAGCAGAAGTTGAATAATTATTGACTATACTTTCACTCTGCCAGGTCAAAATTATTTTATTTATATAATGTTCAGTGTATTAATTGAAAAATGCCTCTTATCGATTATTGTTTTATACAAAAGTCCACAAAATAATTACTTTTAGTGTCACTGGTACTTAATCTTCTTTAAAACATCTCATTACCTTACTTAGTACAGGAAAGCTGAATTATTCTCTGAGATTCATTCAACTGAAGTGAGTGCTAAGCAGTACCGAAAATTACAACTCAGAAATCCGAAGCGTTTGAAAAAGAGGAACATGCAACAATGACTTAATATTAACATTTCCTGCCACGAAGCGACCCACCAGCCTCCTCTAATTACTTTTTTTGGAAAATTTGAAAAATAGTGGTTGCAGTAGAGAAAGCGAGTTTTGCCTTATAAGAAAGTGCTCTTAACTCATTTTCCCCAAATTTGGAGATACTATGTTATCATTTGCGAGCGTCGATATTTATTTTGGTTGCTCAAATTGGTCAGTGTGTTTTTAATATTAGCATTTGTTTTCCCATTTCGCATATATTTAGTTTTATTACAATTATAATTACAACTATTATTACCAATCCCGATCATCACTATCATAATTACTAATATTGATCTTATAACTAATTTCGTTGTTCTCTCTTGTATCTTTTGTTTTTTGTGGACTTGTTTTAATTGCCATAGTTATATGTTTCGGTGAAATAATTACATATTTTTTCAAATTACTTATTTTTGGAGAATTTATTCCAATAAAAAGGCTATAACTACTTTTATAAAGCTAGTAGTTTGTTTATTCCTTTCATTGACAAGTTCAGGTACGGCGTTATTGAAAACTGCGAGAACAATATACACTACCATACAACATAAGATCCTCCCCATCAAACGATTTAAAATGGAGTTTTTGTAGAGAGATCAATTGAATAAACCCTTAGCACCAGCATTGTTTGCAAGACTTCACTCTATATATTGAGGTTTAACTAAGTAAGGGAAGGGGGATTTTCTTTTTGTTGGTGGTGCATATGAGTGCAATACGAATGGATTCTGATGCCACTTGTTTTTATTGAAAATTATCATTGGAGGGGGCTAACATCACTCTATATATTGAGGTTTAACTAAGTAAGGAGGATTTTTTTTGGTGGTACATTTCAGTGCATTATAAGTAGATTCCGATGCGACTTGTTTTTTTTTGCAAATTATCATTGGAGGAGGGGGGGGGAACTCTATATATTGAGGTTTAACTAAGTTAGGGGCTGGGGGAATTTTCTTTTTCTTGGTGGTGCAAATGAGTGTATTGGAAGTGGACTCCAATGCCACTTGTTTTTTTTTGAAAATTATCGTTGGTGGGGGGAGGGGACAACTTTGCACTGAATAATGAGATACTACTAACTGAGGGGAGGGATGCAAAGTATTATATCGGTGGAGCACTATGGTGCATCACAAGCGCTTAACGGTGAAAAGCACAAAATTTGAAAATTCCGATTGGGGGGGGGGGGCTATCGTGTACTTGTTCAACTTTTCAAACGTCTTTATTAGACTCAATCATTCAAATTGGAATACGAGCTATTTCTACAAGAATACTTAGAATTAGGACACATGTCCATGTCTCTGCAACCCACTCAGTATATTATTCCCCATCATGTAGTAACTAAACTCACAAATCATGGCAACAAAATACGAGTAGTTTCCAATGCATCTAGTCCCGACTCTTCAGGTCTGTCCCTCAATGATTGCCTAATCAAAGGACCCAAGTTACAGTCAGCTGTATCAGACACATTACTCAATTTTCGACTTTCTCAAATTGCTCTCTGCTGCGACATTCGACAAATGTATCGACAAATTCTGGTACATGAACAAGATCGTCACATGCAGCATATCTTCTATAAACACAAAGCCAATCTTCCTGAACAAGAAGCTGAGCTCAACATCGTAACTTATGGCTTAGCTCCCTCCGCTTTCCTTGCCATGCACGTTCTCCAGCAACTCGTTCAATATAAAGGACATCGTTATCCTTTAGCTTCACAAGCCTCATTAAACCAGACTTATGATGACGATGTCATGTCCGGTGCGGACGACATTGCATCCGCATTGCCGCATTGGATTTGCAAATGCAGTTAATACAATTACTTTCGTCTGGAGGGTTTGAACTACGCAAATGGTCGTCCAGTCACCCTCAGCTTCTTAGAGACTTGCCTTCTAGTCATTTAGAAGCTCCTCTACAGTTTAATGATGAGGAAAGTTCATTAAAAGTTTCAGGTTTGGATTGGGAACCATCTCGAGACTGCTTTGTTATCAGAGTTCAACCTTTTCATGCTGCTTGTACTGAGCGTAACATGCTTTCCTTTTTAGCTAAAATATTTTACCCAAATGGATTTTTGTTTCCTCTCGTCATTTCCTCTACAATTATTATTCAGAAAATATGGCTCGCTAAACTTGATTGGGATCAACCAGTTACCTCTGAAATTGTATTACATTGGAACAATCTTATCAATAATCTTGATCGCATCGCCACGTTTAGTCTTCCTCGTTGCGTCATTCCTAACATGTATTCCGGTCAAAAACACCTGATAGGTTTCGCGGATGCCTCGTCTCTTGCTTATGCTGCAGGAGTGTACATATGTTTCGAATCCGCTAACTCACGCCATTCCTTTCTGTGGAAGGCCAAAACCCGTGTTGCCCCATTAAAACACTGTCTATTCCTAGACTTGAACTTTGCGCCGCAGTACTTTCAATTGATCCAATCAATTCGGTTTTACATATTCGGTATCCGAAACTGTTATCTGATATCAGACTTTTTTCGAATTCTGAAATAGTACTCACATGGTTACAAACTACCCCTCATACTCTCAAAAGTTTTGTTTCACATCGAATTGCTCATTTTGTAGGTCATTCACCTCCTAATTTAACGTGGTCCCACTGTCCTTCTGCTCTTAATCCCGCTGACATGGCTTCACGTGGGTTATCTGCTTCTAACATTCTTCAAGATAAGATATTTCACTTATGGACTCGAGGTCCACCGCTATTGACCGATTACCACCAGCAATGGCCTATTCCCTTTCGCAGTACCAATTTGAATTCCAAATCTATATTAGAGCTTAAACCGAGACCCCTAGCATTCATCACTGTTCAATCCGATCCATCATTTGAAGAATTCTCTCTACGATTCTCTTCCTTTACACGTATGCAACGAGTTGTTGCTTGGATGCGACGTTTCGTTTCCAATTAAAGATCCCGTAAATATTCTAAACCTCCCTCCGCAGGTCCTTTGAGCGTTATTGAATTACAAGATGCATTACGTACAATCATCTTGCGTACGCAGTCAAAACATTTTGCTGATGTTCTGCAGGAACTACGAGTCACTAAGACAGTTTATTCTCTTTGCAAATTAACCCCCTTTCTTGATAACCATGGGGTCCTCAGGGTGGGCGGTAGACTCAAAAACTCCCCCCCAAATTACAATGCCCAACATCCAATATAATTGTCCCGATCAGCTCACCTCTCCATGCTCATATGCAAACACTCTCATTAAACCGCCTTGCACGCTGGACCCACCACGTGTCAAACTTTAATCCGCGTTCATTATTGGATTCTTCCATCACGTCAGCTTATACGTGAAGTGATTCACCAATTCCTCACTTGTCATCGCTTTCGAGCTTCCACTATTCAGCCAATTATTGCCGATTTACCCCCTTGTCGAGTTCAGTCAGGTAGACCCTTTCTTAACACAGGTGTTGATTATGCCGGACCATTTCAAGTTCGTGCTTCTCGTCTCCGTAAAGCCACCATTAGCAAAGGCTACCTATGCGTTTTTGTTTGTACTGCGACTAAGGCTGTACATTTGTAGTTTTTCTCCGAACTTTCTACTGACGTCTTCTTAGCAGCGCTCGATATGTTTATCGCTCGTAGAGGTCTTCCCCATTCCTTCTTATCCGATCAAGGTCGGAACTTTATTGGTGCCAACAGGCACATTCAGGAAGTTTATCATTTCCTCCAAACTCATCTTAACGAGATCTTGAGTACTTTGTAGCAGCGCGAAATTAAGTGGTTTTTTAATCCTCCATCTGCCCCTAACTTTGGCGGGCCATGGGAAGCAGCCGGAAAATCTATCAAGAATTTTTTATATCGCTTGTGTGCTGAAATTACATTTACTGCGGAGGAGTATGCCACTTTTTTTGCACGAATCCAAGCTATTCTCAATAGTCGACTTCTAAGCTCATTGTCCTCAGACCCCAATGAAGCGTCCATGTATCTCAGTCCAGGTCATTTTCTTATTGGTGTTCCTCTCTTATCAAGACCTGAAATCCCGCTCTTGGAGGACATTTCTTTAACCTCCCGTTGAAAGACTTTCCCACAGATTTCACAATCATTTTGGCGTCGTTGGCCTCGGGAATACCTTAATACATTCACTCAACGTACTAAGTGGGCTTCATCGGCTCATCCGCTCAAAACGGACGACGTTGTAATATTGAAGGGAATGAACACTTCTCCCCTATCCTGGCCCTTGGCTCACATTACTGAACTGAAGTACGGCCAAGACGGTGTTTCACGCGTTGTCGTCCTTCAAACTCCCACTGGCGTTCTTACACGTTCCGTTAACAAGCTCATTTCACAACCGGAATGATTTTCTCTCTATTTTTTTTGTCTGTTGTATTTTAATTTGTATCTTGTTTTGTAACCACACATGGTAACTTTCTTTATCAGTTCCTCCATTTTCTTAAGTTTCGCTTATCTCCCTAGTGCTGAAATTGGACAACAATTCCAATTTTGGTGGGCGGTATGTTCGCGCCACCCCCTTAGTTTCGATAGAACTCGGCGCGCCGCTCATGGATTATTTTCATTTAAACTTAAACTGAGGTTATTAAATTTCATATCTATATTCTCTGCCGGTACGTTATCCGTCCAGTCTTGTAAAATATCACAAAATGCGATTAATTCCGTTTTTAATTTCTCCGATTTTTTTTGCAAATGTTCCTTTTCTTTGGGTCGGAGACTTTCCTCTTCCCTTTTTTCACCTGCAACGGCTTTATTGATTCATTGCATAGGACACATATTACTGCTGATATGCTGATTATCTCCAAGCAATTGACTACGATTTCCATTGATTTCCGTTTATCGAAAAAATCATTGGATTTATTCAAAGTATTTTCTTTTAATATTCCAGTCAATTTTGTAATTTCTTCTATGACCGAATTCGTATATTTTTCTACCAATTCGTCGTCGTCACTAATCAGACTTGAAAATAATTCGAAAAATATGGAACTTCTAAAGCACCATGTAGCCTTGCCGGTAAGGTAAAGGCAGCAGACCCTGTTTAATTTGAACAGAATTATCATTTATACTTTGTTTATATAAACTTTCCCATTCATCTAATAATTTCCTTAAATCCTTCATATATTCTTCTCTGGTCCCATCTAAAGATTCAAAAATTTCTATGGCATGAGGGACAGCATATAAAATAAAAGATCTAGGCTTAAGAAATCGAAGGTCTTGTTTAAAAAGAGCTTTTGTTTCTGAACAGTCTTCGGGTGGACCACACACCCTCTCCGGGTCACACGTAATATACACACTCAGATCGTGATTGTCGATCAACATTTCCCATCTGATATCATCATCCTTAGTAGATATGCTTAGTGAATATGAAGTTTCTAGTGACATGCATTCAACCCAACTCAACACAGTCCTATCTACAGCTACAGTAATATAATGTGAACTATTGTTCAGTCTTTCCCTGAAATCCATAAATTTGTCGATTTCCATGAAAGATCCAGATTTATGAGAGAATGTTAAATATCGAGAAGCACGAGCAACTTCGGTACTAATGTTAGAAGGAGACAAATTATCAGTAATATGAAAAACCACTGATGGGTTTATGTCAATATGATTTTGGAGAAAGTCTGGAAATAGTACCAGGAGAGGTAGAGAAGTGTCCGCCAATGCCTGATACGGAAACTGGCAAATCGTAAATCTTCTGACTCAACTGGTCAGATAAAGGCTTTGAGATAAAGGGGAGTTGTGATCCAGGGTCAATAACTCCCCGTACGGGAATGTAACTTTTGCGCTCATCTAAGATGCGTGCACGAAAGGTACCTGAAAGTGACGCTACATGCGTTGTGGTCGCACAACTAAACGAGAGCGTGGAAGCAAATGCGGGTTATTCGACATAGGAGGTAGATGCAATATTGGATTCATGATTGACATGATCCGAGGTGCGATTGGACGCGGAACTGTTACCTGAATTGTCTAATTGAAAAGGGTGCAGGAGAGTATGATGATTACGAGATTTACATTTACGGCAGCCAGATGTCGATTTACATTGTGATTTCACGTGGGAACCTGAACAGTTGAAACAACGTTTGTGTTGCTTGATGAAATCGATCTTTTTATCTCGAGAACGAGGGAAAAATGCGGAACAAGGGGACAATGAGTGTGCCTTGTGACAAAATATACAAGGGATTTTGGAATCGGAGTGAACAGAACGATATGAATTTGAATCTGAAGAATTTGAATTGCGACTGGCAATGAATGAATTTGATCTAGAAGCGACCGTGGTACGAGTAATGGGGCTAGAACTTGCGGGAGTAGAGATTATTTCCATTGTTTTGATCTGATGTATTACGAATTCCAACAAATCATCAAATCGCGGAACTCCTTCTGAAGATTGTCGATCTTCAAAGGCTTTAGCGGTACGTGCATCAAGATTATTTAATGATAAAGTTAACAAAATGAAGTTGGCTAGCCTATACAGAATATTCATGCGTCTCGTGAAAATGTTTCAAATTGCTTAGTGAATTAGAAGAAATTGGTTTGAATTTTGAAATTTTATTTAAATAGGCTTGAGCTATTCTGCAGGGAGATTGATATCTGTTTACTAGGGCCGTATAAGCTAGTTCGTAATTTTCACCTGTTAGCTGTAAGCCAGAAACAACTGAGATAGCACTTCCGCTCAGGTTGGAGCGTAAGAAATGGAACTTTTCGATAGGGGGCAGAGACGTGTTATTGTGTATAAGGGATTGAAATAGTGGGAAGAGTTCAGGCCATTTCTCAATGTCACCAGAAAAAGTCGGTAAATGAATTTTTGGTAATGCAACATTACTTTGAGAGCTCTGACTGACGTTGATGACAGGAGTAGGTTTATTTGGTCGGTTTTTCGGTTTTTCATTATTAAGTTGTACAAACGTAGCTCTTATTTTAAAAAGACTAGTGCGACAAGAATTGTAAGGTGCTTCTGTATCGACGTTATCCGCTGGAGGTTGGAGACAGTTGAGATCACTGATTTTATCATTGATTAGTTGGAAATCATCTTGCAATCGTGCGGTATCATCATGAAATTCCTGCGCAACAGCAATTTGTTCATAAGTGCAATCTTTAACTGCATCCCAGCTGCTAGTAGCATCGGAGAAAATCGTTTGTCGCCTTGCTATGTATTGCATAATTAATTTACGATTCTTTAAATCAGCAGCCATTTTGATAATCGTAAATTAACTTACAATGAAGAAAGACTGAGAAACAGTTGATGAAGAATAATAAATGAAATATATAAACAACTCAAGAATAAATTTAATAGTTTGAGAATGTATCGTCCTGCTCCGGTAAACGTAAAATGTTTTGAAGGCGGATAATCACTAATTAATCAACTCGAGTTCTACCAGATAAAAATTATTGAATGAAAACCAGAATTTGACAATGCTGAAAAACCAGTTAATTACTTTTAGTTTTTATTCAACACGAGTCCGATAAACGTACCTAGGAAATTTGTTCCAATTGTAAAATAGAACAAATTTTTATTGAATTCAAAAAATGCGGTTTTGATAGATATATGAAAACTATTCGCAAATATATGTCGACTCCCTAAGTGCACTATAGAACAATAGATCCGTCTTGTACTGGACCAAAAGAATAGCTCAAAGAACAATGGACTGTAGATTTATTTAATTATGCAATTAGCGAATAGACAACATATACAATAAACTCCAATTCAATGTACACACCAAAGAGCCGGTGTCTCTTATATTCAATATGAGTTGTCACAATAGATAATTTGAATGATAGTGGAAGTCCTGGCCTTCGTGACACTAGCTAAAGATTATCTCAATGTCTATATTTACGAATAATAGTAGAACAAGAATAAAAGAACTTGACACACGTCGCGGTTTTAACAAATTTGCGGTTTTACAATGAAAGATTGATTTTAAGTAGAATTGAAACGAACTGTTCCTCAGCGACAACATTAACGTTAATGACCAGAATTAAAAACTTGTCCTTTATCAAAATGTACAGAAACTCAGTTTTGAAATTTATTGAAAATAATCCATGAGCGGCCCGCCGAGTTTTATCGAAACTGAGGGGGTGGCGCGAACACTACTGTATATGTTGATTATTTAATACCTAATTTTTTGCGTGCTTATCACTCACTCGCAGGACCGAATCTCCACTGCAATTGACTATTTTCAAATATTTCTCGTTTATCATATGCTCAAACCCCAAATCATTTAATATTTATACCAAAAGCATTTTGTGGAAAAATGAATTATTCACGTTAGCTGAAACAATACAGAATATTCATGACTTGCGTAACCGTTAGTTTTCACAGAAATGTTTTGTTTGTCAATGTTAGAGAGATATTTTTTTACGAACATTTTTCCTGCAACTCAACTGAGAATAGCCAACAAACGAGATAAAAGAATGATGTTATCAAATGCGTAGGAATTTGTGAAAGAAAGACGTTTGGCATTGTGACTCGGAAAATAAATCACCAGTTATCGATATAGAATTCTCGAAGAATTTCGATAGCTCCCCACAATAGATGTTTAGAACTGTTTCTTGAGATTTTTTACATATTTTTATTGGAGCTGAACTGAATAACATTTAAAATGTGATAAATACATAGAAGTAATTTCTTCTTTGATTCTAATAGATAGTTCTAATTTAAATATGTATTGAATAGAGGTAATTTCTTCATTTGACTGTATACAACCATCATTATAAAACGAGCACAAGAAACATTGGAGGAAGTTCAATTTATTGACAACAAGATTAAACTTGGCAAACAAATAATACAGTAGCACCAAACAAAATAGTTTTTTCCTGATACATGAAAATTGGGGTCCAACAGCCTAATGCTTTCAGGAATTTTTGGGGGCTGAAATTAAAGATGAGGCAATTTACATGTTATGGTATCTAATACGAAACAAACAATGCTAATAGAATCATCATAAGAAAATTAATTAATTTTCAACCGCACTGATTTAGTTACACTCGTACAATTCGACAATTGAAGACACAAGTGGACGAAGAATTCATGTAACAAAAAAATTATTTCGAGTAAAATGACTTATAAGTTGATCGCTTGTTACTTTTTTTGTATGGGACTAATTAAATTCATTTTTTCAGCATCAAACAACTCAATAAATACAAATTGAGTGATGATATTTAAATCACAAAAATTAAAGTGAAACATAGAAAAATAAAAAAATAAATTTACATGGATCCTTTATGCACTAATCTACCGTTAACTATAATTAGCATCACTTTGATGAAGGGTTCATCTATGTTAAATCTTAGGTAGTTTTTCATTTTTTCTTTTTTGATTTTTCTATATTTCCTATATTGAACTTTTCTATTATGTTGCGATAAACACTTTGAACGGATCTTTTACAAAAACTAGTTGCTTTTCCAAATTCAAAATTTTTTCTTCCGGCAAAGAGTGTGCTTTATTTCGAATGTTTGTGAGTTCATATTCTCCGGGATGAATTTTACTGTGACCTGCTTTCTAGAAGATCTACCTTTAGGAATGGTGTACAATCATCCAAACATGTCATATATAGATAGCTACCATATTCTTCAAATCGAATCCTTACCACACTATTTATAAAATTAACTTTTCTGTTTGTTAAATGTAGTTTAACGGAAATTTCCTCTAAATTTTGATAGTGGTCTGTCTTATTGGTAACAATGGAACCTTTCATACTTGAAGACTTCATTATATCCCGATAATGATCGGGTAAGAATACAGTTTCTGTTTTCCTGAGCTCCTTTTTAATTCTGCCAAAGAGAGAGTTACCAATCACGGGAAATTTGTGGTCAATTTTCGTAAAAATACCTTTCAAAATCATATATTGATATAGCTAATTACATCCTGTATATTTCCGACGTATCCACTGGTTTCCGGTACTGCAACGACCGTTGGTGCAACCTCAGCACATTCAACATATAAATACAATTGTAAATATATTTAATTCAGTCTGCATATTATTTTTATCTACACATCCGGTTTATTCAATTCATATATTTTACTGTTATTTTGTATTTTTAAGTGGATAAAAGTTTCTAAAAACAAAGTTCGTGTAACGAAACATATATTTGGCGCAGTCAGTAGGACTGTCACGAAAGGCATCCAACGCGGAAAACATTTAACTATTTCAATAGTGAAGTGACAATCAAACCAAGAAAAGTATCCAGTTCAACCCTAAGAAATTCTGGACCGAGTGCAAATGAAGACCGTACTGTAAGTCGATTCATTTTCATATATTGTATATGTCAGACTCCTCTAGCGCTCCTCTTCCTTCAGTGATAGCGAGAACGACCTAGAGTTGAATTTAATTAACGACACATCTAATAATAATTCAGAAATAGAAATACTTGCTCAAATTTTAAATTCATTTTCTTTAGACGAAAATAACTTAGAAATGGCAAATATTCCCAATTTTAGCAAAGTTTATTCCGAAACCATGCCAGATTTCCATCGTAACGAGAATGAACTACAATTTTTCTTAGAAAGTATCGATCGCATTTTAAATCATTTATACGACATTACAAATGCCGATAATTACCGAAACATTATAATTTCGGGAACTATAATAAATAAATTGAAAGGAAATGCTAGAGAACTCATTAACATTAGTGGGTGTACCACAATAAATCAAATCAAAGAAAAATTAATTAGAAATTTGTGTGATCCTAGAGATGAAACATGCTTATCTCTTGATTTAAATAACTTGAGGCAAGGGCATAACGAAACCCCGTACCAATTATATGATGAAGTAAGGAAAGTATTGCATACTATTTCGAACTATTTAGCTTTACATGAAAACGATAGAAACACACGTGCATTTAAACAAAATATTTATAATAACAAAGCTCTACAAGTATTTTTAGCAGGTTTAAGAAATCCGTGTGGTATCATGGTTCGTACAAAAGAACCTAAAACTACGTTAGACGGTATAAATTTCATGAAAAAGGAAGATAATATTAGATATCTCCAAAATAATTCTAATTTTCAACCGAACTCTGAAAATTTTAATAATCAAACTAGACCAACATTTATTCAAATACAAAACAATTCACAAATTCCAAATCACTGTCGTAACTTTGATAGAAATATCAATTTTAACTTTAATCAAAGAATTCCTCAACCACAACAATCTAGTTTTCAAAATTATAATTCTCAACCCAATAATAATTTCTCACGAGGTCCAATTCCTGTTCAACCCAGACAAATCAATAATAATTAAAGATATTTTTCTAATGCACAAGTATTCGGCAGAACCGAACCTAAAAATGTTTGGAAACCAACCCCAAACTATAAACCAAATAACGGGCCCAGACCTGTACCTATGACAACTACAAATATACAATATAATAATCATTCTAAAGTACAATCACCTCAGAACCGTAGGTGGGTATCCGAATAATTATATAATGTAGAACATGTTGATAATGAAAACAATGTAGATAACGCTATACAAGAAAATAATTATGATAACTACCGTGAACTTCAATATAATAATGACAATTTTCACGAAAATCCGCCTCTCGACGAGAAACCTTGATAGAGTATAAAAATTCATCCGATAAAAGAGCATATGACTACAAAAAATTCTCCACTAAAATTATTAGTCGATTCCGGTGCAACTAAATATTTTTTGTCCTCAGAAATAATTGATAAATATTTCGCTGAGTATAAAAACCAAGAACCTTTGGTGTCTCAACGTCCTTTGGTTCATCACGTAATAATACTTCCGTAAGCATACCGGTGTTCTCAGAATTTAACGATCATTAAAATGTAACATTTTGTGCGTATAAATTTCATTGTATTTTTGATGGTTTGATCGGAGTAGATTTATTACAATCACTCGCAATTAATATTTATTTCCCAAATTCACAAATTAAATCATGACATGCCAATTTACCAATTAATTATTTTGAAGCAACTCCAAAGAAAATTGTGTCAAAAATTATACCAGGTCAAACAATTACAAAAATTGTTATCCCAGTCACAGCGCTCACAGGAGAAATTTTAATACCTCAACAAATTTTTGGCAATTGTATTATACCTGAATGTATCTCAGTCGCTAATAACGGTTGGGTAACTGTCGAAACTCGTAACAATTCCGACGACGATACAAATTTAACTATTGTATATCCTATTAATAGTATTCCTGTAGAAAATAATTTTGGAATGTACCATTTTGATCTTAAAAATGACAATGACGAATATAACTATGACGAAATTGACAATCTCATTAGAACAGACCATTTGAATGACGAAGAAAAAAGAGAAATTCTTCATATGTGTGGGAAATACGCTGATATCTTTCATAAAGTCCAAAGTCAGTTAACTTTTACAAACAAAATTAAACATAGAATTCGTACTAATGATAAAATTCCTGTTTACACTGAAAGTTACCCTTACCCATACTTCCATAAAGAAGAAGTTAAACTAAAAATTGAAAAAAAATGTAGCCTATATGGCTCGTGGCAAAGAAAGCCGACACTTCTGGCAAGAAGAAGTGGAGAATCGTCGTGGATTATAGAAAAATCAACGAGAAAATCATTCCTGACAAATATCCAATTTCCCGCATAAATACTATTCTGGTCAAACTTAGTAAATGTAACTATTTTTCAACATTGGACTTAGCATCGGGTTTTCACCAAATCGAGATGCACCCGGACGACGTACAAAAAACAGCGTTTACTGTAGGAAATGAGCAATTCGAGTATTTAAGGATGCGTTGTCTTAAGAAATGCTCCAGCTACCTTTCAACGCGTAATGGACAACATTCTCAGAGGACTACTAGGTGAGATTTGCTTAGTATGTCTCGACGATATAATAATTAATTCAACATCACTACAGGAACACATGGTTAATTAGAAAAAGGTATTTCAACGACTTCGAGACAGCAATTTCGAAATTCAGTTAGAAAAATGTGAATGTTTAAGGAAGGAAATCGCTTATTTAGGGCACATTATTACAAAAGATGGTGTTAAACCAAACCCAAATGAAATTAAAGCTATTAAATTATTCCCAATTCCAAAAACGACTAAAGGAATGAAACACTGTTTAGGTCTATTAGGTTATTATAGAAAATTTATACCTGAATTTGCATAAATTACTAAACCTTCGACTTCATGTTTAAAAAAGAGTTCAAAGGTAGAATTTACACCTGAAAATGTACAATATTTCGAAACAGGCTAAGAACTATTAAGTAACGATCCTATTTTAATATATCCTGACTTTACACAGGAATTTATCTTAACAACTGACGCTAGCGAATTTGCGATAGGTGCTGTACTATCACATGGTCATGTAGGTCAAGACCGACCTGTGGCTTATGCCTCAAGGACGCTCAAGCAAGCATAACAAAATTATAGTACAATCGAAAGAGAGTTACTCGTTACTTGTATGGGCTACGAAGTATTTTCGGCCTTATTTATACGGTCGAAAATTCACAATATATTGTGATCATTAACATTTACATTGGCTTTTCTCAAAAAAAGAGCCCAATGCTCGTCTCACGAGATGGAGATTGAAACTAGAAGAATTCGATTAACAAATTGTTTATAGAGAAGGAACCTTGAATAAAAATGTAGATGCTCTTTCTCGAATTAAATGCAAATAACATTTTTGAATACATGAACGATTTTAACAGAAATATTTCTATTGACAGTAACATTGAACAAAATGATCAACATGATACATCTGTCGACAATGAATCAATTGTAGAAAATATTGACAAAACCCATCAGGTAACAGACACTGACATAGAAAATATAATTAATGATTTATATCCAGACAAGGACGACGACACCATACATACTAGTCACGGAAATCCAATATTAGAAATTCCCATATCAGAAACGCCTATTAATTATTTTCGAAATCAAATATTCCTTAAAATAGTATTTCCTTCACCAGCAGCTCCAAAAGTTACTAAACTTCATGACAATAAAACTAAAACCAGCATACAAATTTCAGAAACATACTCCAAACCTAAAATTATTCAAATATTTAAAGAATTTACCTCTACAAATAAATTATTTGCTATAAATATCTATCGAATAGATTTATTTCCAAAACTATGTACAACATAACAAGAAACTTTTAAAAATTCCGCATTCAAAGCTATTATTTGTAACAATGTTTTAGAAGATGTAATTGGCCACAATTCGCAGATAGAAATAGTACAAATGCATCATGAACGTAAGAACAATCACATAGGAATTAATGAAACTGAAATGGAAATTAAACATAAATATTATTGGCCAAATATCAGAAGTACTGTAACTGAATATAGAAATAATTGCGAGCTATGTCAAAAAATGAAGTATGACAGAAATCACCCAAAACAAAAATTCGAATTAACTCCAACACCTAATAAAGCTTTTGAAATAGTTCATGCAGAAGTTTTCACAATTAAAGGACAAACATTCTTGACAGTTTTTGATAGATTTAGTAAATATGCGCAAGCATATCATTTAGTAGGAGTAACCGCAATACATATAACTAAAGCTTTCATGAATCTTCTCACTCATTATGGTGCACCTAAAATGCTAGTAATTGATAGAGGTACCGAATTAAAAAATCATGTTATTGAAGACTTTGCAAAATTACACAAAATTGAACTTCATTATACTACGGCATTGAATCCAAATTCTAATAGCATAATTGAACGCTTTCACTCAACTTTAATCGAACATATTAGAATTATACAAGAAACTCATAAAAATCTCAATATCTTAGACCAAATGCCCTTTGCAATTTTAGGATACAATAACTCCATTCAGAGTGCAACAAAGTTACGTCCAAAAGAAATTATTTCAGGACATTAAGATACAAACAACCCTCTTAATATTGACATTAGTCAAAAATTGTATTCTAATCACATAACTAAACATAAAGGAACTACCGCTGAAATTTATAAAACGTTAAAAATAAAAAATTAAAAAGGTTCGAAAAGACTAACGAAAATAGACACGAACCATTAACTGATGACACAGGTGCATTAGCATATCATAAAACTAATGCTCGTAATAAAATTAGTCCTAGATTTAAAGTAAAACCAATAAAACAAAAGAAAAAAATCAAAGTTTAAAGTTTCAAAACAATCTCACCTCGTAATAGCAAACAAAAATTAGTTACCGCCACCTATCATAAAAATAACTTAAAAAGGTCACTTGCTAATCAAAAAATTCTAACATTACAGAATCCTCCTATCGCTGGTAGTAGCAAGGCAGGCATAGGAAATTAAAATAGTTAGTTTGGAATCCAATCCAGGAATACTCCCGTACAAATTAGGAAATGCTAGATTACAATCTACCCATCATTCTTTTATCCATTACTTTGATCTAAACCCTATAGAGGCCGAATTACTTCATATAACCAATCAGTTCGAAAATGTCTTGCAGGTAATTAATATCAAAAATCGAGTTTTTGCAAATAAACTTAAATTTTTGATTAATTTAATGAAGTATCAAATGGAGCAATGCAAACAGAAAAATAAATTTTGTACACGGCAGTAAAAGAACTGAGAGATGAATTTTAAATTGCTTAGGACCAATATTCAAAAGCATATCTGGTAACTTAGATGCAGAAGATAGAAAACGCTACGATGATGTCATTGTTTTATTAAGTTCAAATCAAAAAGATGTAGCCAACACTTTGAACAAACAAATATCATTAACCAGTCAAATTATAGACGATTATAACAGTAGTATCTCACTAATAAAACAAAATGAAGAAGAGATAACAGGCAAACTAAATGAGCTAAGTACTGAACTTGAAAAATTTGTTAATGATTCTTCCTCTTATTTTCTAGCAAACAATACTCTTGATCAAATACAAGCAGCACTTAAAATCTTAATGGCAATACTAAATAATATTGAAAATTCTATTGCACTTGCAAAATTGAAAACGTTGCACTATTGTGTTCTAAAGTTTGAACATCTAGAATTTATAGTTGAAACTTTACTCAAATACTCGTATTATCCAATTACCACCCTAATATTTGGCAGTGATTCTCAAAATTTATTTAAATACTATAACATTTTAACCGTTGATTCCTATTACTCTAAAGACAGAATTGTTTTCGTTATTCACTTCCCCTTAGTTAAACCCGAAACTTATACATATTTTCACCTGTATACTATTCCCACAAAAAATAACACGGTCCTTATCCCACCTAAGTATTTTCTGGCAATACAAGGCAATAAGTACCAGTACGAAGATCAAGAATGTGAAAATATCCACCAACTGTATTTTTGCCCCAACGAAAAACCCATGACCAATCCGAAGAAAGCATCCACCAATTGTTGCAACTAACAACTGAAGATCAACCGAAATGTGTACCAGTGCCAATTATCGTAGAAAACGAAATTATCGTAAGTATAAATTCAGCGCATTAGATCGCAGTATTCCCAGAAAAAACGAAAATCAAAATCACTTGTACAAAAACCGATTTCATATCTCTAAAAGGCACCTATTCTATAGAACTACCACCGAGCTGTAGCTTCCAAACTCCAAGAAACGTATTCATCAACCACGAAGATGTCATCCCAGGTCAACCTGTACTACTTCCTGAAATAAAGATCGAAAACTAAGGAAGAATTCACTCTGGAAAAATCAAAATTAAAGATATTTTCTTGGACAAAGTTCACCAACTCATGAAAGGAGAAAATCAAATTGAAGTCAAGATGTAAACGCCAACTCACAACAAAAATGGTCAACGAAGTCACAGCTGATCCAAAACCAAAATCGAGAACTTTCCAAGAAGAAGAAGATGAGTAGTATATCCACACCCTGTATGGATCTCTCTGGAGATGGACGAATTACATCCTGTATATTGCCGACTTATCCACTGGTTTCCGGTACTGCTACGACCGTCGGTGCAACCTCAGCACATTCAACATATAAATACAATTATAAATATATTTAATTCAGTCTGCATATTATTATAATCTACACATCCTGTTTATTCAATTTATATATTTCACTGTTATTTTTCAAAGTCGATATTTTGTATTTTTAAGTGGATAAAAGGTGTTTTCTACGCCCCATTTTCAAAGTACCTCGTATTCCATCGGTTTGTAGCGAAAGTGGTTGTTTATGGTTAGAGTGAAAAAAGTGAAGAAGCGTTAAAAAAAGTGCCATAACGTTAACTTTATTTCACGCTTTCCATAAGATAACACAGTGAAACTTGGCTGGGCATCGAGAATGGTCTTCAAAGATACTTGGCTGGGCATCGAGGATGGACTTCTAAGATACTTGGCTGGGCATCGAGGATGAAAATTCATGAAACTTGGCATACATATAATTGTAATTTACCGCAGGAACTTAATTAAAATATCCCAAATTTCTATTTGAATTTTATTTTTTTATATAAGGCTGTAGAAAAAATAATGTATGCAACATGTGCATAAAGTGTTTTTTTTTACTCATGGAATTGCCGCACTCGTCTAACAGCTCGTGCTTTCCATTCATGAAAAAAAGTATTACTATATGCACTTGTTGCATAATAGTAATTTATGCAACAAGTGCATAAAGTGGTACTTTTTTCACGAATGGAAAAGAGTGCGGCAATTCCATGAGTGAAAAAAAGACACTTTATGCACATGTTGCATACATTATTTTTTCTACAGCCCTATATAAAAAAATAAAATGCGAATAGAAATTTGGGGTATTTTAATTAAGCTCCTATGGTAAATTACAATTATATGTATTCCAAGTTTCATGAAAGTTCATCCTCGATGCCCAGCCAAGTATCTTATAAGTCCATCCTCGATGCCCAGCCAAGTTTCATTGTGTTATCTTATGGAAAGCGTGAAATACAGTTAACGTTATGGCAATTTTTTTAACGCTTTTTTACTTTTTTTCACTCTAACCATAAACAACCACTTTAGCGCTACAAACCGATGAAATACAAGGTACTTTAAATATAGGGCGTAGAAAAATTACTATTTAAAAAAAGTTCGTGTAACGAAACATATATTTAGCGTAATAATGTTGAAATTTATATTTTGGCCACTACAAGAATCAGATCATAATATCAAATGGGATGGCGTTATGTCATTTTGTAAAAGCTTGGCAAATGTGTACAAGAAACTCCCAAGTTCAATACTTCCTTTACAGGTCATATTCTCGGTCCAAGTGAAAAAGTATGGTTTTTCGCCACTGGTAGTTATGGAATGTATGCTTTGGTTATAATACCAAAGTTGTCGAAGATAAAAAGCCTCTGAAGTTGTTAACCTTGCTGAAGGCATTGTTTGTCGCAGATTCATTTTTGCATAACATACATCATTTTGACAACGGGCTTTCTCTCTATATCTCTTTTATTGTTTGAATGCAAACTTATAATATGATTCTCGATGTTCATCAGTATTGGCCCTTCGAATCACGAGTACTGCAGGTATCGCTACGTGGTTTCCCAAATGCAAAAATAAATCTACTTGAAAATATGTTGTTGTGAGAACATTTTTAGTCTTATTTCAGAATGGATTTTTTTTATCTTATATGCATCAGAGAGATTTTGCTCTTGACATTCCTCCATATAAAGTTTATACATTTTGCTCAGATTTAGGAGAGGAGATAAGTCCTTCCTATTGATATTTTTATTTCTCGAATAATGAGATGTTACAGCTGGAAATCGACTAATGTGACTTTCACATATCTCTTCGGGAATTTTATTTTGACGACTTGTGTGGTGACCTCTTTTATCCGGGGATGGTGCAGAAATTCCCGATTCTAGTTTACGCTGTACAAGTTGAATTTTTTTGGCGAAATTTGAAACAGCGAACTAAATGCAGTTTTGCCGTAAGTCAATGTATATTTGAAGGAGAAGGTTTTTTTTTGACGTTCTTCCTATGACGGGCAATAGGTTGTATTACGATACTTTTTAAAGTCTTGTGAGTCAGATATTATAAACAAATCCTATGTATTATTCGGGTAAACTGTATTATTGGCGACATACAACTGTGACAATTCTAAACTAATTTTAAATTTATAAAAGTAAAAACATTCGATATATTGTCTATCTCAATACAACAATCCTAAATCTTAATATAAATCATCTAACAATTTGATGATGAATAATTTTGTAAATTAAATTGTGAATAATAATAGAGAGTTCTCGAACTCATTTTTACAATTAACAACAATTAATTCGTTTTTTTAATATCGTTTTATAACAATTGAAATGAATCAACGACTCGTGAACGAAACAGAAACATAACCTCACTTCAGATGTCTATGTAACGTTTAATATACAAACAGAAACGTCAACATTTATTGGAAATGGATGAAGGATTCATGTGCATTGACTTTATTAACATACACCCTTCATCAATTCTCTTTCTCTCACGTTCATTAAATTTTGGGTTATAAAGGATTTTATGACAGTAGTGAGTGGATGAAGGATTTAAGTGCATAAATTATTTGTACATAAACCTTTTATGCATTATTAGTTTAATGAAACATTATGTACATAGACTCTTCATCACGTGATAATTTTTTTATTTTGATACATAGAAACACGAAACTCATCGCAAACGAATTTAATGCACTTAAAACCAACATTCTTTGAAAAAAACGTATTTTTCAAAAATTGTTACATAGATCCTTCATCCACTTGTGTCTTCAATTAGTTCACTGTTGAATTTTTTTTTACCTTATGTTTGCACCAGTTCCTTTGCAACCTATGAGCGTTCGGAACATGGGTCTATACGCTCTCGAGCTATGATGAAATGTTCCATGCTTCTGTGGACTTTCACAAGAATTGTGGGGAAAAGTAATGATGCATTCACTCATTGATGTCACACTTATACCAGCTGAAAGTTTTTCATCGGATCTGGCGTTTATGTCAACATGAAAGTTGTATTATGGCCTAAACTGTTGAAAATTTGATACTTTAAAGTAAACTTAGGTCAGGAATTTGGTTTAAACATATTTTAGAGTAATTGTTTTATTCAATCAATGTCAACCTCTAATCAACACTTGCCAATTTGAAATTGTTAAACATATAAATTTTATGTTTTGTGGATGAACAGAATTAACATCTTTTTCAGATGTTTTCGCAACCGTAAAATTTTTAATTTTTGCAGTTGAAAGACCATTCTCTGTATGATGACTTGACATGTCAATTTTTTCTCTAATACGACTTGGCGTTTCCACATTAGACACAAACTCGTATGCTGAATCTCTGTTCTCTAAATACTCATTGTAATAACTTGATTTTAACAGGCTAATTATATATTTGGGTAACATAGCACTTTTTTGTGGAATAATCTAGTTTTCGCCACAAAAAGAAAATACGAAGAAGAATTGAAGAAAACCCTAGAACAACAACAGAACCACAACGTAAACGACGAATGGAGACATTTAGAGGAAAATATAAAAAATACGACAGGCAAAATAATACCACCTAAAATAAAAAAGGGAAAAGGAGAAGAATGGTTTGATGCAAAATGCTACAAACTGCTACATATAAAGACAGAAGACAATACGAAGAACAAAGAAGAATAACGAAGAAGATGTGCACGGCAAAAAAGCGAAAAGGAATTGAGGACAAAATAAAAAGTATAGAAGAAAATTTTGTGAATAAAGGAATGAAGAACTTTTACCAAGAAATAAAATATAATGAAGGGAAAACTGGGCAGAGGACCATATAAGTATAAAGAACAAAAAAGGAGAAATAATAATGGATGAAAGCGAAATGATACAAAAATGGGAAGAGTACTTCAAAGAAATATTAAATAAAGAAAATGAGAACGAGCAGCGGGAGGAGCTTACAACCCAAAATAGACATAACGACGGAGAGATATAACCACCATCGAGATAAGAAATCTTAGAAATATCACAGAGACAAAAGAACGGCAAGTCTTTTGAAGAAGTTGAAATAGAGCCCGACCTGATAAAATTATGCAAATACGCACTAACGACGAAGGTCTACCATTTGGAATCGGATATATGGGAACAAGAGGCAATGCCAGAAGCGTGGGAAACCTCAATAACGGTATCCATTTACACGAAAAGGAAAAAGAACGAATGCAGATATTATAGAGGGATCGCGCGACTGGACACAGTGTATAAAATCATGGCCAAAACCATAGAAAAAAGGTTAAAAGAATATGGAGAAACTTGTTCGGAGGCTATCAGTGCGGATAAAGATCTGGAAGATCAGTTATGGATCATATTTTCACTCTGAAGCTAGCGCAAAGAATGGGGTACGAATATGATCTACCAGTCTATGCCACTCTTATAGACTTCCAAAGTGCATATGACACAGTAAATTGAAAATCTTGATACAGTATTATGAATGATCTAAGAATCCCAAAAAACTGATAAGTGATACCAAAATGACACTCGAGCGTACAATAACTAAGATCATGGTGAACCAAAAAACATCAGAAAGCTTCGAGACCAATACAAAATTAAAACAAGGATATCCGTTGTCCCACATCTTGTTTAACATTGTATACTCAAAATCGGCATGAACAGGGCAGGGACACTTAAAACTAACACAACACAATTACTGGCATACGCGGACGATGTAGTACTGCTATCAACATCAGAGAACGAACTGAGAAGAATATGCAGAGCGTTCATAGAAACAGGAGAGACAATGAACCTGCGAGTCAATGAAGACAAATCGAAGTTTATGAAAATGGCAACACCTCAAAGGAAAGGAGCAATGAGGAAATTTCCAATACAACTGAATGGACAAGAAATATTGAACTTCGAACAAGTCCAAACCTTTGTATATATAGGTGTGGTTATCAAGGACGACGGCCACGAAGGAGGAAATTTAGAAACTAGGCTGATGGAAGGAAGTAAACAGGCAGGAGCATTCAAAAAGATAATAAGCTCGAAGAAGAGATCTTCTTCGAGCTTATTATCTTGTTGAATGCTCCTGCCTGTTTACTTTCTTTCATCAGCCTAGTTTCTAAAATACTAATCTACGAAAGCGAAATGTGGATAATTAACAAAGAAGACAAATCAGATGGATCGGAAAGGAAAATGCTCAGGAGGATATTAGGAAGAAAAAGGGAGATATGTGGTTAAGAAGAACGAATAACGAAATACATAATTTATTTGGGAAGCAGAACTGAGGGAAATAATGAGATCCAGAAGAATAGGTTGACTGGGGCACGGACAGAGAATGCCTGATAGTAGAACGACCAACAAAATGATTGATATATAACAAGCCGGAATTAGAAAGAGAGGCAGACCAAAGAAAAGATGGTATGCAGAAGCGATAGAAGACCTAAGAGAGAGTGGAATCCAGGACTGTAAAACGAAGGCTAAGGATAGGAAGGAATGGGAGGAAATTACTTCCAAGCTATGGGACTAAAAGGCCTGCGTGTAGCATTTATATATATATATATATATATATATATATATATATATATATATATATATATATATATAATCTAGTTTTTGGGTGAGAACACAAATCAACAACGTGTCCCAGCTCCCTACGAGTTGACCCATGATTCCTAATGTAGAAACTAACTGTTGAATTTTTTAAATGTATATTCTCAATGTTCTGCTGGTCCTTTAGTAATGCTTGGGATAATCAGCAGATGGAAAATATGGTTATTTATTAACAAGTAGTCTTCGAGCTGATGCCCGATGTGCTTAGCATCACCAGTATCGATTTTGTGTTTGACCGCCGATGTTCTACCAGGCCTCCCTATTCTTGGTACGAATAGGTCTCGATACTGCAAGAGGAATTCTCTCATTTTCCTTTTCTCAGCTCGATTAACGGATTGACCAGCTAGTGATAACATGTGTCCGAATCGTGCATTGGAATTGTCAGTTGCCGTTGATTGACTAACTATAGACGTCACTGGTACGCAGGATGCAATCCTGGTTTCCTTCTTGATCGTAATTGGGTAATCGTTCACGTTTATGACACGTACTGGGATCTCCTCCGCCGACTTAACCAGTCCTTCCTTAATTAGTACACCTCTGCCAACCCATTCGTCACGGTTCCATGGCTCCATCATAACCTGTCAAATTTCCTCCATGATTCCCTGTAGGCGCGCTACTACAATGGTTTCGCTTCATGCAGGTAGCACGATATCTTCCTGTACATCTGCCAACATCGTGCTACTTTCATGTGGATGAAGGAATACCTCTTCGGGGCCTGCATTCATGATTAGGTTTCTGAAGTCCAACTGGAAACTATGTAGATTCATCAAGTCCACGATTACCGTATACGTTAACTTTTCTGCACCAAAAACCAATTGGATTGGTGTCTCCCGTGAACGTTGGTACTCTCATTGCTATTTTGAGGACAGTGAGTTATGATTCAAATTTGCATGAACTTGTGAGATTTTTGTTACCTTTATGTAAAACGAAAGGATTTCCAATAACTAGAAGTTTTACGTTAATTCTTTTGATGATATTTCACATGATCATTTGCAATATACTGATATACTTACACGTTGGCAGTGTTTAATAGCTGAATGTAAGCAACAAGAAACTTAAATCGTCGTGTTTCCTCTGACGGTGACACCAAATGTTTGAAAGCAATGAAGACATTTTCTGGCTTACACTCAGGCTCATCAGAACAATAATATACAACAAAATTTACCAACATTCCGTTTAAAATTAGCCAAAGTATCGAGAAACATGATGAAAATTGTACTGACAATTTCAATAACAATCAAGATGACTATGTTAACGAATCAGTATATATAAAAATAATACCTAAAATAGTATTTGAAGAAGGGGCATCGAAAATTTCTGGAATTATCATGTACAAATCTTTATTTCAGGTGAGTAACTTAGGTGCATGATTTTAACTAAAATTCTTGATTAATTTATAGGCAAAATTTGACATAACGCAACCATCTTGCTTTCAAGATACTATCCACATTGGTGCACAATTGACAACCAGATTATTGAAAGAGAGTATTACTCTGCCTATGGGCCAGAAATTGGTTTCCCGTAATTATATTGAGAAGCTAATGAAAACATATCCCAAAGACCTATATTTTTTAAGCCCCAGTCATGTAAATGATAATAATTTTCTTCATGCATAATTGTTAAAGCAAATTATCTATAGCTATTCGTATGTTGTCAGTCAAGATAAAATGAATTTCGATGCTATCGATAAGTTATTCAATGTGCGTGTCAATGATTTATTGGATAATAATCCTGATAGTTCAGCTACTAAACAATATCTTCTAATAACACGATATATTTCGGACGCATTTTTGGATAAAAAAATAAATATCTTGGAAAGGCTGAATAAAATATGGTATTCCATTTTCTTCTTGGAGTCTGGACATACTGGACCAAACGTAGAAAATATGGAGTACAAAATAATTGTATTACTCTAAATACATAAGCCTGCATTGAAATGAATGCGCACAGTTTTCCGATCTTTATACAGGGTGTCGCATTTAGGATGAAGACACTACCATATTTTCGCTGTTTGAAAGATTACAGATTTGAATTTTTGCAGGGTCATACATGTTGATGGACCACATCTTCTAAGTTAATCGACTATAATGTTAACTTCAATCTCAGCCTACTACGAATTAACAAACGGGGTCACTTCCTGATATTTTGCTTCGCGTTAAAAATATCGGGAAAATATATTTGAAAAAGTGGTTCAGAATATCATTTTAACTCCACACATCGCAATTCATCACAGAATTCGCAGTTTTAATTTTAAAATTTTTTTTGCCCACACACATTTATTATTACAAGATATTGTTCAATTTGATCAATAGCGTGCCATGGAAAATAATATTTTGACAGTGTTTTTAAATGTCAACTTAGTTCTAGTCAGTGATCAAAGAAATAAAATGCGCTTGAATTTAAGAGAAAATATAGAAATAGAAAAGCAGCTGCTGTAAATACTCTTTTCAACGAAACTGGCAGTGTTATTAAAGTTCCCCGGAATGGTCATCCTCGTCGAATACACCCGCATCTTGAGGATAACAATATATTGGCAGCAAATCGAGCAGATCCATGCATGAGCCTTCGAGATTTATCGTCTCAATTTAATATTAGTAAGGATAAAATCAGATGTTTTGTACGTCACAAGATCAAGCCCTATAAACCGAAGTCCTTACATACATTGAAAGAAGGTGATGATAATAAAAGATTAGACTATTGACATGTAATTTTTTAAATGACAGACAGTTTCTGAAGAAAATTATGTTTACCGATGAGGCTACATTCACCACTAATGGGGTTGTATATATCCTCTCAAAATTGTAGATACTGGGCCATTGATAATCCTCACGAGGTTATCAATTTTAAAGACCAATATTCCCAGGAAGTCAATGTCTGGTGTGAGATTTTAGGAGACCGTATAATTGGTCTTTTTTCTTCAATAGATCATTGAATGCTGATCGCTTTGTTAACTTCCTCGATGAGGAATTTTGGCAAGCAATTGAAAATCTTCTTCTCAATGTGCGTCAGGATATGTATTTGCAGCTAGACGGTGCCATCCACAATTCAAGGCTTGGTCGTCAATGGTTGAACCAAAATTTTCCTATGCGCTGGATAGGAAGAAACAGCCCTTTTGAACAGTGGCCTCCAAGGTCTCCCGATATTACACTTGATTTTATTTCTGGGGAATGGTAAAAAAGGAAGTCCATAAAACAATTCCCAGAAATCTAGAGAACTTTGTGCTAGAATGAGGCAAGCCAGTGAAGAAATGAGCATCTCCGGAACTAAGACGAGTAGCCAAACAAAATCGCAAAAGAATCGAAAAATGTATTCGATTAGAAGGAGGACTAGTTGAAAGAGATTTATTTTTATTATGAAAATTATTGTTTGATACTTTTTCCTAGATTTAATAAATTATCAAAATTGTTTACCTATAATAATAATAGTAATAATAATAATGATAATAATAATAATAATAATAATAATATAATTATTCATTTGAAAGTGCTATTCACTTTACCAGAATATTTGAATACATGACACTGTGTTAAGATTTTAATTTCAACGGCATACTAATTAAAAAAATAAATAATAATTTTGTATACCTAAACCAAAAAATGAAAAAATTTAGAATGCGAATTTTGTGATGGAGTTTGGTATGTGTGGTTAACATATTATTCTGAAGAACTTTTTCTAATAATATTGTTGGATATCTCTAACGCGAAACAAAATATCGAGAAGCGGTCCTGTTTGTGTAATCGTAGAATCTTGAGTTTCAAGTTCACATTTCATTTCACTATTTCAAAAAATGTGGCCCATCAACCTGTATGACTCTACAAAAGTCCGAATCTGTATTTCTTCAAACAGCTAAAATATGGGAGTGTCTTCATCTTAAATGCGACACACTGTAGTAAAATGTGAAAAAAAATATTGTTGATATTTTTCTTCCTTGGTTATTCAGTAGCCAACTTTATGAAAAATTTCTTCGAGAAACTTGTTCAATGTCGAGCACGTTTTTCACTATGGTTAATTATTCCTTACTAGATATTATGTGGAGAGTGAATAGAATAAAGGCAATTAATGCGATAAGTACAGGTCTAAGTAAGTTAGTTTTTAGAGTATATACTAATTAACTAGTAAATTGAAATAGAGTACTTTTATTTACCCTTGTCATTAATTATAGATACAACTTTCCGATTTTCTCGAGAAGGAAACCAGAATCTCGGAATAAATGAATTACATTATCAGTTGCATTTACCAAATGTTAACGAAATTTTTTAGAAATTAAAATGACTTGGCCAAAGCCGAAGATGAGACTGAATGGGAAGAGAAGACCTGTTTAACCGTTTTATTTGAAAATCTACATAAAGACGTAGAAAACGGAAGTACTGATGATAAATAAGACTGTGTTACGGGTTCATTTTGCACAATGAAACCCTTTCTTTTGTTCAAGAGACGAATGTCTTTCTTAATCGATATGTTATAATTCGATAGAGACAAACTCTTCACCCTCCGTCATAACCGAACGCACTCCTGTTTACTGCACTTCTGCTGACTCTGATTGTTCTATGATTAGGACTAACAGGCCATGGCAATTGGTCCTTCAGTTTTCACTCCCGGTTACTCCAATTGTTCTATGATTAGAATCAACAGACCATGGCCATTAGTCATTACGATTGCTTGAAGGTGCAGCGCGGTGTAACGTAATTTCCACCACACTTTAAGTAGAGTTAGGAATCAGTCAATATTGAGTATAGAGTGTAAGGTATTGTGTGTAAATTACTCCAAGTGTGGGAAAGAGCTACAATTCGATACAAATGAATGAACCTTACATTAGTCTTGTTCATTGCGCAAGCCAGCTTAGTTTCCCAAATGTTATTGTGTCCTTGAATTCACCTCAACTATCTCTGGTTTTTCCAAAACACCTAATTGGTTATGTGATTTGACTAATGGTACCTATACAATAATAATAATAATAATAATAATAATAATAATAATAATAATAATAATAATAATAATAATAATAATAATAATAATAATAATAATGATAATAATGATAATAATAATAATAATAATAATAATAATAATAATAATACATATATTATCCATATTAAGTATATAACAGAAGGAATAGATACTTTTTTTCAATGTTTCCAATCAATGTGGATAAATGGCTAGATTGGTTCAGGATCAGACGAGTAGTCCTTTCCTGCTTTTCCACCAATGCCAGTAATAATATTATAAAATAATAAATATATATGGAACTCATACTAATTAAACAATAAATATCAACAAGAAAACGACAAAGTTTAAATGAGGGGTAATTAAAATAATATAAATATAAAAATTTTAAAATGTAAAGAGAGGAAAGAGGGGATGATATAAGCAAGAATGGATCAAAGAAGGAGCAGCCTTATACTCATATCTGCAATTCAAACAGATAGTTTTTGTATTTTTGTTCAAATGTCATAGCCGAACAACGAAGATATGATGGATTCAGAGCATGTATTCTATTAAAGTGGACTGATATGCCATATGAGGAAGAACTTTTGAAAATAGATTTGTAACAACGTGGAATATGAAGAATTGTTTTTTTTTCCTTCCATTTAAATTGTGGATATCAGTTCTGAAAGTGAGTTTGTTATGTAAATAAGCCGGCGTTATTGTACTATATATTTTATGATAAAAAACTGATAAATGTAAGTTTCTACGACTAAACATGTTTAACCATTTTAATTCTTTAAATTTGTGCGATTTTTTTTTAAATTTTCTTATTCCATAGATCAGTCTTACTCAATAATTTTGTACCTTTTGTTCACGTTGAGTATCTCTAGCATCAAGACATGGGCCATATACTGTGTCGCAATGGTTGAAATGAGAGAGAACCAAAGCATCGCATAACATTTTTTTAGTTTCGGTAGATAGTATAGGATAGATTATTTTTAATGAGGCGTACGCGTTTTGTAATTTTGCTGTAACGAGTCCCTAAACCGAAATTTCGAATCAATAATTAGGCTTAAATTATTGCAGTATCTTTTAACCGGAATATCAGTTCCATTAATTTCAAGCGAAATATTGTTCACTATAGTTGGACGATACTCCTCACCACAAAAATATAGAACAGCCGATTTACTGGGATTAATTTTTAGGCAGTGTTTTTCTGATATTTCAAAAATTTCATTCAGATATCTATCTATTTTCTGAGAGGCTTCTGAAAGATCTTCGTGATTGAAGGAATAATACAGCTGAGTATCATCTACGTAATAATGACAATTTATGTAGATTAGACAAGTGACAAAATTAGATGTATAAATAGTGAATAATAAGGGTCCCAGTATACTGCCCTGTGGAACACCGACTTTCAACTCCTAAAAATTAGATTGTATGTTAAAGATCTCAACAGTCTGACTCCTATCGCATATATAGGATCCCAAGAGTGCCCTAGCGGTATCAGCAAAATTGATAAATTTCAATATAGCTAACAGGACACTGTGATCAATCATTTCAAAGGCGTTGGTATAATCCAGCAAAATCAGAACCGATATCATATTATCATCAGCAGCCCATATTAATTCATCAGTTACATGTGCGAGTGCACTAGTACAACTAAATCCTGGTCTAAATCCAGACTTATTATCAGGTAGCACATTGTAATCATTAGCAAATGTTCTAATTTGTTTTTCCATAACTTTTTCCAAGATTTTTGACAAAAGTGGTAAAATGTTTATTGATCTTAAGTGACTGTAAGTTTTAGGTTTGTTAATTTTAGCCAAAGGTATTACTACTGTGATTTCCCAGGCTTAAGGAAAATAACTACATTGTATGCAAGCATTAATTATATGTCTAATATGGGGTACTATAAATGGGCAACATAACTTAATGATGTCAATATTTAAATTGTCATTACCGAAAGCTTTAGATTTCATGCCCCTAATTATGTTGGTGATATCATCATCTATAATAAAATTAAAACCATCTGACATATTGCTATTTTTACTGTTGTTATGATAGTTTAATAGTTCATTGCTAGGAGGCAACTTATTTGCAGAGATAGTAAAATAAGTATTTAAGTCGTTGACTATTGTAAATGTGCAGGAATTTCCGTATGGTTGCTTTTGGTTATATCCAATTTCTTAAGTTCTTTCCATTTTTCTTTATTGCTGCAGTTTCGAAATCTGTGATTTTAGTACGCCCGTTTTTCAGCTTTTATTGCGGTATTCGTATAATTTCGCAACTGTTTGTAATATTCCCAATGTTAAGGCAGTTTAATTTGACGAAATTTATTTGTTGCTTTATTTTTTAACTTTTGCGTTATTTTGATAGTTGGGGTAATCCAAGGGGCGTAAGGATTACGCTTGACTTTAACTGTATTTAATGGAGCATGCATGTTTACAGTTTGAATTATATATCTATGCAAGATATTTATTTTCTCATCAATGTTATCTGTTGTATAAATATGATACCATTCAAGTGATTGAAGATCTAGCTGGAAATAATTGCTCACAATTTGATTCAAAGGTCTATATCCTATTTTAGGAATGTCTAGTGATTCAGAATTGACGAATATGCCTTATTGTAGTTGTGTTGGTTCGGCCAGAGACGGCGTGATTGGCGACTTTGAAATTTTCCCGGTCTTGCTATAACCATTATATTTCAATGACAAATGGCTGATTATTCATTGTCTCTTATATGTAATACACATAATCTGCATTGGTATTCTACTAAATGTTGGCGTTCTATGTTCCAAGTTCCGAGTATACTGCTAGCGCACCTTGGCGGATGACAGATGATTTAAAGTACACATCTGCCAATTTCTGTCATTTATTCTTGAATCTCCGTGGTGAGTTGGGAGAAGATTGGCTGAGTCGAATTTCCTAACCCTTCGCTGGGAACTTTCAATGATATAGTTTATCGTTGGATGGTTCTGAGAAATTTCTGGCTGAGAGATTTCCTTATATTGATTGCTATTATAGACGCTGTATATTTTAAAGAAAATCTTTTGGATATATGTGGTTCTGGGGGTCAACGAAGTCCATTCGTTGATTGATTTAATCACGGAAAAGGAGCTGGTTGTCAGACGGCAAATAGACAATCAGGTTCGTCCAAAAACCCTCTGTCACATTTAGGGTTGATTCAACCATCTGGTCGTATTTAATCCACGTTCTGCCATCAAGTCAACGTACAACCTTCACATCAGGCTGGAGATTCATATTCGGATATGGAGTTTTAAGCCACTGCATTCGAATTTCAACACCCAGCTTGGTGCCAGCTCCATCTTTAACGTCCACCCATCACTGTGAACGTGAATTGTCTCCGCTGTCCATAGTATTTGTCCTCACACAGTCTACCTTCTACTTCCTTCGTAACTACGTGCTTGCCTTCGTGTGTTGTACACCTCCTAGATTTCACACACTCACCAAGGCGCTGGATTCTTGGGTAAACATATTCAGAAGCTGAGAGGCCAATACCACTACCATACAATAACCACAGCTAAGTCTTAGATCTTAAGTTGATACCGCCCTTAAGGCATTTTTTTAGTACATAGCTGTTAGCTATCGTAGTGACGTCACAGATAGTCTCAATTCAGGTGTGATATTTGTTTATCGAGCTGATACATCCTTCTCAGTTATATTTTACCCACTCATTTGGTGAGGTACTTATTTACAACCACAGAATATTGTTGTGTGCTCCAGTTGTACATTATAACCGTCTCAATATATTTTGTATAGTAAGTAGTAGTAACAATAGTGCACAATCACTGCTCTCATCCCCTAAATTTCGCCCCTAACAACTGTCGATATGATATTGGAACACTGGAAATATTTGATACGGAGGAAGGTTCTCTAATCAAAAAGGATATAGAGTTTCCTCGTGAAATCGATGTACCCGGGGATGTACAACTCCTGTATCAGCAGACGAGGAATATCAATTTAAAAATTATTTTTGGAAAATAAAATAAAAATGTTTTTTAGGAGAATAGAATAAAAAGGTTTTTATCGGACAGCCTTTTTAAATTTCCCAATAAAAAAATTCAGTGCAGATAATCAGAAAATATTCTCTTTGCTGATACTACTGTGATAATATAAATAAACTTTCATCTGATCGAATTTATATAGTAAGAGGATTGCTCTCTATAAGTAACAAACGAAACCAAACAAAAACGTGAATTAACTGGCATATAGAAGGTAATCACGCAAAAAATACTTTCGGATGACACTGATGAGAGGGAAGAAATGAATTTATCTGACGACTATATCACCTAAAGCGATTCGTCCTCAGTTGATTTGGAAGAAAAGTAAACAAAGAGCTAACTAAAACCGTTGATCATAAGTATTCACTGAAAAGAAGTATTTAATAATATTTTATGTTCAAACTAGAGAAATAAATAAAATATATGGAATAAATTGAGACATTATTCCTTTGAATACATAACTCTGCAGAGCATGTGGCATGTATGCAGTGCTCTGCAGTACTCTATTTAACTACAAATTTCTGCAGTACATGGCTCAGTAGTTGACCCCCGTATAATTTACTAAAATTGGATCCTTCATGGCAGTGATAACTGGTTTCCGATTATTCAGCTCCTACATAGAACAGACTGGTTAATTTCCAAACAGTTTATAATTGTATCAAGTGTATATACTATCAAGATAATAGCTTATTATTTACACCAAAACTCGTTCAAAGTAGAGTTGTACTTGACTACTCACTCCCGAAACAATTACAATACAAATTCTTACTTCTTGAAATAATTGAAATTGTTTACATCAATCAATAATCACCTTATATACAATGTGATAATATTAATTAATCAAGCAATATCCCATACTGTGTACTCAAGCTTACGGTGGTAGTTACTGAAATCGATAACCTAAGATCCTAAATAAATCACTTTGATGTGGGTAGGATGCAGGTATGCTAAATACCAAATTTTGCCAGGTATCCAATTAATTTAATTCGGAAATAATCTGGAACACTTCTCATTAATTTAACTGAGCCCTTCACGAGCTATCTTATTAGCTTTGTTAATAAACTGTCTATTTGAATGTGGAACAGATGTCCAGTAAAACTATATTTGATAATCTTTTGTTCTCTTTAACTACGAGTTGAGGTTGGTACCCAATGGAATGTGAAAAATGTTGAATGTGTGTTTTTCCAGAGGAATTGAAAAAATTTGCAATGAACATAAAATACAGATCGAAAATTTCAAAATATTGAATTTAACAATAATATTCTTTAGAAAATGGCTGTTCATCAGGTATCCTACATACTTGTGTCCCGAATTTTTTTTATAAATTAGAGAAATTGAAGATTTAGCTGGGATGGGAAATAATTTGTCGGAAAAATATAAGAGAAAATAATAATTCAAATAAGGCCAACTCTTTCTCGGAGAATGTGCCGCTGGCCTATTTTACAGAACTAAAGTGGTCGTCATTATAATGCAAAAAAAAGTCTGTGCTCAGAAGCACTATTACCACTTATCACAACATAAGTATTGTAAATAAGTCCAAAATAAACGGTTTAATAGATTAAAACTAACGTTTACGCATCTGTGAGATGCGCTGAAAAGTATCCTATCATAAAATTGTCACTCGTATACACATCGGAGGCTGTAGCGTGCTAACAAATATAAATTTCTCTTCAACGAATTGGTGATATAGGCAAACATTTTTATGGAGAAATTAAAAAAAGAAATCTTTGAAAGTAATGTAAGTACAAAACTGTTAAATGTAAAAGCAAAAATATCCACTTTAAAGAAGTCTGGAATATATAAAATTAAAAGTCCAGAATGTAATGCTGTCTATTTGGGTCAAACCCTTAGAAATTTTGAGATCAGATACAGTGAAAATTTACGCGCATATAGATTAAATCAACCTGATAAGTCCCACTACGAAAAACGTTTACTTGACATCTAACATCCATTGACACCTAACATCCATTGACACCTAACACAGAACTAGAAGTACTACATATTTGTGATAAGAAGCAAGAACTGGTTTTCCTTGAAGAGTTAGAAATTATAAGACACTAAAGAAACCCACAAGTTGTCAATGAACAGATGAATTTAGGGAGTCACCCACTTTTGAACTGTTTTCTTAAGTGATAATTGTAAAGATCAGCAGATATAGTTTCCCTGGATTTCTATATCATTGCACAGATATACTGATCTTAATTGAAAAAAGATATCCAGGATATCTCCATAGGGCTACTAATATCTGAGCTTTAATATTTCTAACATCACATCTTCTTCTTTTTTTTCTATTAAAATATATCAACTTCATCACTGGGTAGGTCACTTCTTGGTCTAGCCAAAATAATTATTAAACATCTGATAGGCTTCAAATGAAATGTAACTTCTGTCATTCTGACGATGATATTTAGGTAATATCGAAACGATTGTGAATTATCTCAGAAGTTTTAAAATCTTTTCATTACATTGTGGAATTAAATAGAAACAGCAAGTTTCATTTAAAACAGAAAAATGAGTAGATTCCTCGAAGTAAGGGTCGAAACAGTCAATTTCATTAACATAATCTAATGTTTGTATTATTTATTCAAAACAGTTTTTCCTGACGGGTGGGATAAATTGATACACACGGTAGGTTAACTTACTTAATTTATTTATTCACTAAACTACTCACTAATTTATATTATATACACAATATATGCACTGAAACTAATGTATATAAACACTTCACTAATTTATATTCACTTGTTTACTGTTCATCTCACGATATCCAATTATCAAACTAAACTCTCCCGCTTGTCGGTCCTTTATATATGAGTGGTATTTTTTTCTAGATAATTCTAGTTTGCAGCTTACTCAAATACAATCGCCTTTCGGGATATTTCTCGAATGTCAGCTCAATCCATAGAAAATCTTCGGAGAAGATGTCTATAAAAACGGTCACAAAAAATCCCAATAGACCTCCTCAGAATTCGGCGCGCCTGCCATTTTTTAACTCCGTTAACGTAAGGTTACAGAACCGTTCTCAGTATCTACTTCGGTGTGCGAGTTCGTAACAGTAATAATGTGTATCGTGAAAGTAATTCTCTTATATATATTAAGAAACAAACCAATAACAATATTCTGCAAGCTAGTCAGATTCCGCGAGTTCAATGTAGCTTGAAATTGCTAATACATTTTGTTTAACTATTTCCAAAAATTATTATTAAACTGTAATGTGAACAGAAGACGTTACAACATGACCTATAATTTACTGAGAACGGTCAATTTGAATTCATACCAACAACATACATTGTGATTCATTGGTAACGATAAAAACACAAAAGAATATTAATTGAGTCCTACATGGTTACGATTCTTATTTTTATAGTAAATCTTTGTATAATGGTCCAAAATACGTTAACCGTTTAGTTGAAACTATATCTTAATAACATGTGTTTTGTTTATTATATTATACTTAGTTAAACAATTGCTCGAGTTGTATCAACGTCAACACGGTCTGAGTTGATACCAGTTCGTAGGAATTGTTTCTTACCTTCGAGGTTAATAACCACTACATCACCCTTTCTCGGAAGAGGAAAATTACATATGACGAAGACAAACTTGACCAGATCGTCAGTCTGATAAAAAGTATGATGGATAAGAAGCCGGAAAAGATCAGATGCAACGTTAGCGCCCCATCATCATTCTCTGCATGTTTTGGTCCATCTTTGGACATACGCCTCTCCAAGTTATCTCTACCCGGTTCTGTCAGCTTTTCTGCTCATTCATTACACTTCCGCTACTTTCTGGATATCGTCCTTCCCCCTAGTCCAAAGTCTTCCTGGGTTTCAACTACCTCCTCTTGGTCACCATACGGTCACTTTCGTTGTCCATCTATTGTCCTCCGTCCTCATGAGGTATTCTGCCCATTTCCATTTTAATCTTGCTATGTGATCAGCGATGTCAATTACCTTTGTTTTCTGGAAGATCCTTTCGATGGTCTTTCTATCTCGTATTCCCAGCATATTTTGTTCCATCTTTCTTTTCGCGATTTTCAGTGTTGTCCATTAATTTGCCGATTAGTATCCACGTTTATGCGGCATGGGTCAACTTTGGTAGCACACATTGGTTGAAGAGTTGGGTTTTAAGGTATTGTGGAAATTTAGTCTCAAATGCGTTATTGAGTCTTGCATATGCTGCCCATCCGAGTTGTATTCTTCTGTTGATTTTTGTCAGCTGCATGCTCTTCTTGAAGCATATTTTCAGTCCAAGATATATGTATTCATTGACGACCTAGTCCACATTGTCGTCACCCAATTCGACTATGGTAGCGTGGGCTAAATTTGACATTATCATTGTTTTACTCGCATTTATCTGTAGACCGTATCTTTTGGCGGCATTGTTTAGGGCTGAAAGCATATTCAGGCGGTCTTCCATTTGGTCCGAGAGGAGTACGATGTCGTCTGCAAAGCGTAGGTTACCCAAATGTTCACCGCTGATGTTAATGCCCGCCTTTTCCCAATGGAGCGTTTTAAATATATCCTCTAGGGCCGTAGTTAATAGTTTTGAGGAGATAGTATCATCTTGTCTCACACCCCAGTTCACAGGTATGGGATCGGTACCGTTGTAAACCTGAACTGTCATGGTAGCATTATCATAGAGGGTTTTGACACAAGCTGTATGTATCTGTTGTCTATACGGCTTGATCATAGAGCGTCTAGGTAGGCCCATTTTTCAATAATATGAGAATTTTGAATACTCATTACGAGAGTATTTCATTAAAAACTAAAGACATCTTGGTCTTAGATTTTTTGATGTATACACAATGGGGAACTTGCACCAAAATTAAATTTGAAAAATATTTGTCACAACCGTAAGATAACATTATTAAAAAGACCACAGTTTACAACAAAACTCATTTTTTATGTTTATATAAGAAATATAAGCAATTAAAATGTGTGAAATTCGAATCATTCTTGTAACGCGCCGTCATTGGCTGAGAGCAGCTGTGACGTCAAACAGCTCGTTTACCTTGCCGATGTCAACGCCTAAACGCTGCATCGTAGTCGCAGGTACGGATTTGAGTCTTGCTACTGGAGAGATAAATAGTCTTTTTGTATTATGTATTGGAGAGAAATAATGTGTGAATTGTGTTATATAAAACAAATATTTAAAAATTACTGTCACCGGTTTTTTAAAAGGACAATCTGACAACTTACTACTAGTGGATATCTTTATGGTGGCGTCCTTCATAAAAAACACGGAATGCTTTTCTCTTGCTGAAGTTCGGGGTGTCAAAGGTAACAGGTAGGTTTATTGTATTTTAACAGAAGAAATATTCAGTCGCTTCATTTACATAAAGCAATGAATTGTTGGTTTGTATTTAGTGGCCCTGATTTTAGTTTTGAGTAAAATAGTAGTTATTTATGAAAATAATTATTGATTTCATAATGAAACGTTTGGCACAAGAATATATACTATAGAAAACATTATTCACAGATCTGGAAGGCATTCGTATGGAGATTCCGCAATAGGATGGGTGTAGGTTAGAAGAGCTGAAAATATATGCACTGTGAAAGCTGAAGTAACACCTTGTAACGGGTTTGTTCTGACACTGAGACGGCCAAGTCCATGTTTTTAAAATATTAAACGATTCTTCATTGGATAACTTGACTATCAATAATATAATATAAAAATTTACCTATTTGGCATTTTTTTTGTAACACTTTACATATGCTTCTATAAGTATTTGCAGGTTGTGAAACTATGTTGATTTTTTCTAACGTTTTTGATGTATGGATTTTAACAGAAGTCTTCTGAAAGTATTGTTGTTGTTATCTGTTTCTGTCAGCCCAGAGTTTTAGTGATTACTCTGCCATCATCTTCCTGGTGAAATGGTGCAGGCTGTAGCCGACATATCATAACATCTTGATAGTAATTTTATATTATCAATCACTATTGATTGCTGGGTAAGTTGGTAAGTTGTATCCTCTGATACAAAAACGAGCGCCGTTGTAAATAGAGTAGTTTAAGTCATACTTATTTTCTTTAACTTACATTCTCGGGGTATTAAGGGGTCTTTTTCTCTCTTTTGGTTTTTACTGTAGATATAAATAACCGTGGGACTACTGGTTTTTGTTCTGGTTACATCATCTTGGGGTGTTAGCTACAGTAGTCCGAAAAACTGCCCGCTTTGGCTGATAAGTGCTATAACTTATTAGGGTTCGGATATAACCGAAGTAGATGGAACAATAGGGATTCTGGGCCACAACTTCAGAAATCTCCGCTTGGTGGCGCTGAGAGTGGCGGCGCGCGCGTTTTTAATTCTAGGCCGCCATTTTTAGTCCTGTTTTGAAAATCTGAAAAAAAACTTCAGTGAGATTCGATCGCACAAACTTCGCGTCTATAGCAAGGCATTCAGCACATGCTGCCATAAGCTCTCATGCATATTATTAGCGAAGAAAGGTATTGCTGCAATGTGGCTCGCGCGCACCGTACGCTTCTTGCTGTAAAATGTGACGTAGTCGAGAAAGATCCGTTAGGATGATAGAGCGGCGCGCTACCGGGGGGCTTAAAAGTAACTTATGTTGAAATATTACTAAGAATTTCGTACCGGGTGGCTTGAAAGTAACATATAATATTTTATGCGTGACACGTCGCGTGCTACGTCAAACGAAACGTGTCACGTCAAATGTCACGTGGTGAACGTTACGTACAACGCCAAACGTCACGTGTCATGTCAAACATCACGTGTAACGGCTAACCGTACTACGCCAAACGTCACGTGTCCTTATGTTGAAATATTACTAAGAATTTCGTACCGGGTGGCTTGAAAGTAACATATAATATTTGAACTATGCGTGACAGGTCGCGTGCTACGTCTAACGCAACGTGTCACGTCAAATGTCACGTGGTGAACGTTACGTACAACGCCAAACGTCACGTGTCACGTCAAACGTCACGTGTAACGGCTAACCGTACTACGCCAAACGTCACGTGTCACAAGCTACGTCAAACAGCTCATTTGTAATATGGCTTCGGAAAAGTACAGTCATCGAATTGAAGAGTTTATTAAGAAAATTGGTGAATGAAATGGAGAAATTACTTTTTATGAGGATAAAAGTGAGGTTATGAGGCAAATAGAGAATCTCAGTTTATCTGGTGGAAAAGAAGTACGACAGACGTGGAGCAGTCTTAGTATAAACTGGTTACCTAAAGAGCTAGCATGCAGACAATTACCGCAAATTACTCATCCGTTAAGACGTATTCAACCATGTTCAACAGAACAGAAAAGGATATAAAAAATGAAATCAATAATGTTTTCGCCATGTCATGTGTAATATTAGTGGCTGTATTTGTTTTAATCTTAAAAATTATTTTAAAAATTGTAAAACGAAAATTCCAATCTTCATGTAATATAAAAGTTGATGAATATACAGAGTGTGCCAATAAAACCCATGTTTTTCAAAAAAACTTTATTTATAATGATAATACAACATTAGAAAACCAGTGGCGGAGGCGTTGTACATTTCTTTCAGTACACGAATATGGTCCAGAGGCGTGGCAGGGATTTGGATCATGAACAAAGTTTCCTGTTGCACACGGCGTACCATCAAATTTGCAAACGTCAATAATGTGTGGAAAAACACCAAATACGTGACATTTCTTCAGCAGAAATTCCGCTTTTTGTTGCCCTCGAATGTAAATATAGTCTGCAGCATACAATAGCTTGCTTTCCAATATTTCGTTTACTTTAGAATATTCTACATCTCCAGAAGAGTATCGAATGCCATGTACCTTCCTTTCCAAGTATGATGTAGTCTTTTTATCATCGTTACTTAATGTGGAGAATGGTTGCGGTGGCAAAAATATGTAATGTGAACTTTTGAAGCCAATTTCTATGGTGAGTTCTTTGGCAACGAAAATCCCATCTACGACAAAGCCTTGAATGTCTACAAATGCTACTCTGATGTTGACGTCTACTCGAATACTAACTCTAATCAACATTTAGTTTAGGCTTTTAACAATTTCGGTGAGGGGGAAGTATTCCATGACGCAATCGTGAATGTAGTAGATATACTAAGTCAGTCCTGGCTCAATCCTGGCTCACTGTTTCCAATTTTCGCCTCTAGATGGCGTTGATGGCGCTGGTGTCGTTGGCGGGCGGGGGCGCTGACGTCATGATGGCGCTGGTGTCGTTGGCGGGCGGGGGCGCTGACGTCGTTCGAGATGGCGGGTAATTCAAATGGGGCGTTGGGCATTCGATATACAGGGTTATCGCGAAAACTTTTTCGAGCCAAAAGGGCGGTGATAGACACGTGACGTATGACGTTTATCACGCGACGTTAAACACGTGGCGGGCACTAACGTATATCTCTGATTGGTCGGATTGAAGTCGAATAAACGCCATTATGTATATCATCGTTTACAGGGTGTGCAAAAAAAAAGATGTCATGTGCGGTGGTAGACACGTGACTTATGACGTTTAACACGCGACGTTAAACACGTGGCGTTTGACGTCACACACGACGTTTGACATTACGGAAAAAGTCTAAAGCAACGTTTCGATGATCATCATCACGTCTAGACACGAGACGTTTGACACGTGGCGTATGACAAGTAACGTGTGACACGTGACGTATGACGTCTAACACGCGACGTTAAACACGTGACGTTTGACGTTACAAACGATGTTTGACACGTTACACGCGACGTTAGACGTGCCGTTAGACACGTGACGTATGACGTTTAACATGACACATGACATTTGACACGTGACGTATGACGTTTGACATTACGGGAAAAATCTAAAGCTACGTTTCGATGATCATCATCACATCTAAACACGAGACGTTTGATACGTGACGTATGACGTTCAACACGCGACGTTAAACACGTGACGTTTGACACGTTACACGCGACGTTAGACGTGGCGTTAGACACGTGACATTTGACGTTAAACGTGACGAGGTCTCTATAATATTAGTATTTGTTAAACTCTCATGTAAAATACAGGTTGAGAATATACAAGGTGTTTTAATAAAAAAAAATGCAAATCATTTCCTAAAACAATTTATTATTTAGACATTACAATGGTAATACAGTATTCAAAAACCAATGCCGGAGACGCTCTACATTTCTTTGGGCACAAGAGTAAAGACCAGTAGCGTGACAAGGATTTGGATCTCGTTCAAAGTTTCCTGTAGCACATGGTGTTCCATCAAACTTGCAAACATCAATAATGTGGGGAAACACACCAAAAATGTGACATTTCTTTAGTAGAAATTCTGCTTTCTGATGTCCGCGTACGTATATAAAATCGGCAGCATACAATAGCTTATTTGCCAATATATCATTTAATTTGGAGTACTCAATGTCACCTGAAGACTATCGAATACCATGCACATTCTTCTCCAAGTATGACACCGTCTTCTTATCCTGGTCGCTTAACGTAGAAATTGATTGGCATGGTAGGAATATGTAGTGACTTTGCTTAAAACCAACTTCAATGGTGAGTTCTTTGACAACAAAGAATCCATCTATAACGAAACCTTGAATGTATACGAGTGCAACTCTCATGATGACGTCTGCTCGAATACTGACGTACTGCACTTCAATTAAGAGTCTTGACTATTTCTGTGAGGGGGAAATACTCCATTACGCAGTCGTGTATTATAACACAATATACTTTGGTGTTTTCGGGAAAACCAATGTTTGCTTCAATGTCAAGTTTTACATCGACTGTGGACGATTTCATACTTTCTTCTTATTTCGAGCAATCGATAACAAACAATGCACGCTTCTTGAAAGAGGGATAATCCAACAAAGAGCGCTTCTGTGCCGAATTCATATAGCTAGGATAAAATTCTGTATAGTTGAAATAGGCCTCATTGTAATCATTTTTAGTGAAATCCAACTGCATTCTTTCATTGGGATAATATTCCCCATTTAGCGATAGTCTGATACTTTGAATGTCGGCGTTGTCGAATAAAGTGGGGTCGGCTGTGCTGTTGTCACGTTTGTTGGTTTGAAAGAAAACAATAACATAACGAGGTCGTTCGACTGAAGTTGTAGTTTTAACAGCCCAAACTTCACGTCTAGCATTTCTGGTAATTGCAGGCAACTCGTGTATCTCCCACTTTCTAAATGGAATAACTATAGGATGATCCTTTTGAATGGCCTTCATGAGTTCTAACTTAATATCATCATTAGGATAAATGTGTTTGATTTTTAATTCAATGTTGGCAATGTTGATGTTAACGGTTGTAGTGGAAAGTGTACCAGAAACGTTTTTTCTGTGATAAGCACACAATCGTTATCGTTTCGAGCTCGAACCAAACGTATTGTTTGTCGTCCACACGTAATCATAGGATAGTCGTTGAAAATGTTGAAAATATGCTTTAGAGGAATTTGAAGGTTAAATGATTTGTCGCTGGTATTCAGGATGGGGTCTTTGGGATAATTCCACCCAGCTATAGCCATATGATTGGAATCTTCTTGATTGTAGCACGTCATGGCACGTACACCGCTAACGATTTCAGGATCTCGAACAGTTTCTATCTCTCTTGCACTTTCACTATATGTACACGAATCGAAAAGGAAAGCACCAACATTATTTGCCAGCTTCACATCACCCCCTCCATGCACAGTGAGTGATCCTTTAATACACAACAAAGTTTCATTCATTGCAAAAAACGAATCAACTTGATTGATGCTGAATTCCACAATGTCACTGCAACTGAACGATTTGATGAACGGAGCATATGTTCTGTACTCAGCTTTGCGAATCGATTCATCGAAACTAGGCTTGCGATAGATATCAAACATTGAAGGCATATCGTTCATACGAGAACGTTTTACATACTCGGTCGTCATTGTCGTTGTTTTTTCAACAAAAAGCCCAAAGACTGCAAATACAATGTATTAGCAAATGTGAGGCGCTTCTGATGTTGCTTTGAAGAATGCCGCGTAACTAATGGCGTTGAATGTGCAGCAGAACGTCTTATATGATTAATTATCAATCCCATCTGTTGCTTCTCGCTCTAAGCTCCAACACCAAAGTGCTCTTTTCACCACGAAAGTTTATAGGATGACCGTCTTGGTCCACAGCCAACACTGTAATGTTGGTTATTTCACGTTGTGGTATAACAGGTAAATAAAGTAAATTATGTGGTGTTTCGTCAATGGCGTACCCAGGATCCACTTTTATGATAAATTCGTAAATAGTATGAGCAGGTCTGTCTGCGTCGAAGGCTCCCGTGGTAATGTTACATTCGAAACGTATGCTAGATACTTTTATAATTTTGACGGGTAGATCTGAAGAGTGCCATCGTTTGGGTTCGAGTATCTCTGTTGAAAATCCTAGTATCTTTCCTAGACTGTTGGGTTGTTCAAACGAAATTCTATATTTACTGAAAATCATGCACTGTAACGTATTATTATTAGGTTTTAGTGCAAATATAGTTTCCGGTCTAAGTGAATTGCTGCCACTCAACTTCTCGAGTATATACGTTTCAATATCGGCGATTTCGTAACATTCTGTAGGTAAATCGAAACTTTGTAGCTTGTTGTGGTCATCATAGTAGTAAAACTTGCAATCTCCAATGTTTGGTATGCTATGGTATGAGTGGAATGAACGCAGCGCTAATTCGTAGTCTTTCTCCGGATGGAGTACAATAGGTGTAGGCGGTTGGAAGGTAAATACGTGATTTGAATTGTTTACTCTCAACAACTGCGACATGATGACTGATGTAAGTCGACGTATAAAGGCAGTTTAAATAATACATAGAATACTTTACAAGATTTATTTGACACACAAAATACATTTCAAGGTTTACTTAATGCACGTTGACAAAGAAAACAAGATGCTTGAGAACTTGCAGGACCGTCCCAATGCGTCGTCCAATCGGGGCGGTTGTAGTGAACGAAGCACGGCAGACGAATTTGTAGTTCATAACTTGTTTTGTAATCATTAGGAAGTTTATGCCATATATCTAGCAATTCAGACGGACTAACACATTCTATCAGGTATCGAATGGGAACGTCTTTTAGTTCTTCAGCAGTAAAGCTTCTCAAAGGTTTTTGGTGTTCCGTTAATAATTTAATGTCCTCCATTGTTCCAAGGATGTTGAAGTAGAAATTTTAAACACAAATGTCCACAATTGAACTGATCGTAGCTTTGATACTGATTATTGTTATAAAAAATTTTTCTTCCTCCTAGATACTTTACAAGTTCTTTGGGCGGTTTCAAATTACCAAATGAATCGAAATACTCGATGACATTATTTCTCTTTATATATGCTACCCAATGGGTTCCACTGTTTTTGGACGAATCCAAGTTAACCACTGCACACTCTTGTTGTCGAGGACCGGATTTAGGTAGAGTGTCTCGCATGAAAACACCTCGAAAATGTTTAATTTTATATAATTTTGCATAACGTGCAATATCGGTGTCGTACAGTGGACGATTGGGTAGCTTTATTGACAGTTTTTTGACTTTTTTAAATACAATCCAAATCCTCGACCTCCAGCATACTTTTTCAGATATAAACCATTTCCAACATGTTCCATAGCCTTATTATGACGTATATCTTCTTCCAATTTCTTTCGAGCATTATTGGCATCAATGACGGTCTTTGCAACTCCTGCAGCTCCACCCGATAACGCTCCAAGTGCCGAGAGTCCCGCAAACAGAGGTATAAGCGGTAGAAAACCACCAGATTTTACAACAGGTATCACGCGAGGAACATTAATTTTCTTTGACCCTCCAAATTGTCGGATAAGTGCTTTGGCCGCTCGTAAAGCGAACAAGGCGCTTTCTTTCAAAGATGCTCCTCTCTTCATGGATTTGCCTACCTTTAGCACAACATCTCGATGGAAGGAACGACGTTTTCCCATTCTCATTCCCAACTTTCGTTTAACCTTCATGCCGCCCGTAACAAGTAATGCAGCACTCTTTTCACCAAAAGATGCGTCTTTTGATTTGACTCGAGCCCAAGCTTTATCTTTCAACTCCTTATCTGCTTTGTGACGTTCTTCAAGAGATTTATTTTGTGAATAAGCAATATCGTGCTGTTTACAAGCCTCGTCTAAAAGTTTAATGCCCACGTCGCCACGTGCAAGTCGCTTTTCTAACTTTGTTCCTGCTGTAAATGGAGAGAGAGTATAATTATTTAACCAGTTATATTCAACATCATCACTTACGCCCACAATAATTATAGGTGGGTAAATGAAGTTCGAATGGAAGTTTATTGATTAGAGAATTTAAAAGACCTTCTCCCTCAAACACCAACATTAAGACTGATCTGAGGCGATAACATCCCGTATATATATTGTAGTCACTTTAGTAGCACCCACCACAAGATGAAGATCGTTCAACAAGAGCAGACGCTACCCATTGAGAACTTGGACTTTACCTCTAATCCATCATCGGTTGGTAAACATGGTAAACTACTGCCAAATTCTTTTCGTGCCATTATCTGTGGTCCTAGCGGATGTGGAAAAACAAACGTGATGTTATCACTTTTATTCAACCCAAATGGCGCTAAATTCAAAAATGTTTACGTCTATTCCAAGTCGTTATTTCAACCGAAATATCAATTGCTGCAGGAAGTACTAGGAGAAGTTAAAGGTGTCGGTTACTTTCCATTTAAAGATAATGAGGAAATTGTTAGTCCGGACAAAGCAAGATCCAACTCGATATTCATATTTGATGATGTCGCCTGCGATGGTCAACAGAAAATTCGTGAATATTATTCAATGTGTCGTCATAAAGACATTGATGCGGCCTACTTATGTCAAACATATTCGAAAATACCGAAACAGCTCATACGCGATAATTGTAATATGATTGTGTTATTCAAGCAGGATGAAATTAATCTAAAACATATATTTGACGAGCACGTGTCACCAGATATGACATTTGAAGAATTTAAAAAGATTTGCTCAGACTGTTGGTCGACCGACAAATATGGAACGTTGGCTTCGATAAATATATAAAGGTGTAAGTCAAGTGTACATGCTACTAGTCTGCATCATCATGTCCGACGATAAGGTTGCAATTGCTTTGCGTAAAAAAAAAGTTAATGAATTGGCGAGATCAATTCGCAAGAAATATTTAGCGTTAAAATTGGGCAAATCAGAGCGCGATGAGTCTCTTAATAAACTATTTAAACCGATATCTACACCGCTAAAGGAAATTGTAGAGTCCTCAAAGACATTGCAGAAAACCATTTCAAATTTGAATCAAATTAAAAAGGAGGAGGAGGTAAAAAAAGAAGGAGAAAAACTAGATGATGTGTTTGTAGCACCGTCTTTTCTGGAATCGGCATCTGTAGCTGAAACAGATGAGGCGGGAGATATTAATCGCCCTGAATCTCCAGAGGAGATGCGTCCTGACGTTTCGCATGAAGCTTTTCAAGAATATATGGAACAATACCCCGCCATCAGTTTAAAATACATTGAGGATTATTTTCAAAAAGATGATAAAATTGACAAAAATTACGGTCCTATCTATGATGATATGTTTGGGTGGATGTTGAGTAAACGTCGAATTGCCTTTGATAAAACAAACGGTAATATAAACGTGCTACAGGATGGTAACAAAGAGGCGGGATACTTGCCTGGAACTCGAGGATTGTACGAGCTGTTATTTTACAACGATCCGCAATATGGAGAGGAAGATTTAAAACATTACAAAATTCTGTTAAACAATACACAAGTCCATCTTGATACTCTCAATCGCCTTAAAGGTTCAAGTACTGACAAATACAAATATATAATTAAACCATTATTTAAAATACCACGATCAGACTCAGTACCGAGTAGATCACAAAATATGTCTCCAACTCAACGATCTGGCTCCATGTCAACTAGAACTCGCCTGAAATCAATTCCACTTAATAAGGGAAAAGGACTTGGCTTAACGTACAACGAAAAACCTATGGAATATATTTATTGGGATGATCCAAATGAATTGGTGGAACGTTTGAAATTATTGATTGCTTCAAAAGAGGCAGGTAATACGTCCAACGACAACGAAATAGTTGCCATCATAAATGAGCTAAAAGAAGCCAATATAATTGAATAACCAAAAAAAGTCTACTCATTTCAATCATGCCTGTCGATAAGTTCGGACACCGCCGTCGTCATGCTAATGAACGGATTACACCTTATATGCCGAAAGTAGCACACACTCCGGACGGTAATATTGATGCTGAAAATGTGAGAATCTGTAATGTTAAGGCGCCGACTACAAATAGCGATGCTGTCAATAAACTTTATGTCGATGAGCAAATGCAAGTGTATCATAATGAACTTGGAGTACTTCAAAACAAAATCAACGACATTAATTCATTTATTTCGAGAAATCCGCCAGTCGCAGCTCGAGATATGGCAACTAAAAAGTACGTCGATGATGTGATTGTTGTGACCAAAGATAATATGAGACAAGAATTCAAATCTTTTGTTCAAGGTTTTGGGGAAATATTTTTAAAAGATATACAACAACAATTCCAAGGAAAAATCGATAAGCATGAAGTATCCATAAACGAATTACGAACAAATTACTTGAAGAAATATATCAAATAGTATTGAAAAGATATAATCAGTTTAGAATGTGTGCGCTTACGAAGCATGTCGTCCAAAATACAGCTTGTTAACGAACTCCACAAACCTATACGTAAAAATTATCCACGCAGACGTACAATTGTCAAAGGCATAGATGATTTATGGCAAATGGATTTGGCAGAAATGCGACCTTACGCTCATCAAAATAAAAACCATAAAATGATTCTAGTCGTTATCGATTGTTTTTCAAAGTTTTTGTGGACACGACCATTAAAGACAAAGACTGGCGAAGATCTTACTCATGCATTCTCGGACATTCTCGCCCACACAGGTCGAACACCAAAAAATCTTCAATCGGACCAAGGAACGGAATTTTACAACAACAAATTTCAAAAATTAATAAAAAAAAATGCAATCAATCACTATAGCGTATTTAGTACGAAAAAAGCTTCTATGGCCGAACGAGTAATACGAACAATCAAATCAAAACTATATAAACATTTCAGTTTAAATGGCACCTATAAATGGATAGACATTCTACCCGAAATAACTAAGAAATACAATGATACAAAGCATTCAACTACCAAGTATAAACCTTCCCAAGTCAATAAATCTAACGAAAAAATGATTTTACACAAAACCTATAGTCATCTAAAGATAGCTGGGCCACGAAAATTTGAAGTTGGTGATATTGTACGTATAAGCAAGTCGAAACATGTCTTTGAAAAAGGATACACCCCCAATTGGACGACAGAACTATTCAAAATCGTTAAAGTCAAAATAACCAATCCCATCACGTATTTGCTCGAAGACATGTATGGTGTACCAATCAGCGGTGGTTTCTATGAAGAATAACTGCAGAAAACATCAAACCCCGATATTTACTTGATCGAAAGGGTGCTTAGAAGAAAAGGTAACAAGATGTATGTCAAATGGCTTGGGATAGATAAGAAGCATAATAGTTGGATAGAAAACGTTGATGTAGTGTAACAACTTTTCATTTCAAGTTATGAGAACTGTGGTTTTGTAGCGAAGAGAATTAACCGCAAAGATAGATAGGAGTTGATATAAATTGGAGTGAGCTGTAGGTTATATTGTTAGTCGTCAATATGAGTTCTCAAGATAGCGGTTTTAGTAGCTGTGCTACAGAAAATTATAATTATAGTGTTGAATTAGATCGTATTTTGGAAATGTATGAAATAGCTTCTAAAAAAAAAGACCATTACCTGTTGTATACCGAGTATCCTACACATTCGAATTTCCAAATTGGTTGTGGTTTAAGTCCCGCAAGAACGTTCAGTAGCGCAATCACTCTATCAGCAACGAATAAACCTACGAAAATCTCCTTCAGCACTTTCGAATGGGCTACGTTTATCGATATTTTAAATAATAATTCATTCATAGATGAACCACTTCCAGCGTTTTACGATGATTATGAGCCGGAGACGATACAATGTGGCGACTACTGTACCATTCATCAAGTAATATTCGATTGTGTAAAATGGTTGGAAGTAATCAAACACGGCGTCAGCTTCCCTTTAACTCAACAAGATGTTCATCAAATTCTACAACTCCATCATCATCTCATTTCCCCTCGTCTCACCCATTTGGAATCTCTAAATTTTGGTTAATAATACAGAAATGTGATTGAACTTATTAGGAATTTTGCTCAAAATAATGGACATTTAAGTAAATTTGAGTTATTGTATACTATATGTGATTGTAGTGATAGCGTATTGTCTGTAGCACTTAGAGAATTTATATATTTCTATAAAGCTAAAGTTGTAAATGATTTAGATGATGTAATACATTGATTAATTAACATTATTGTTTGTTTTTATTTCCTCCCGTCCTTCTCACGTCACGTGAGTCGTTTGAAAAACTTACTAAACAAAGTTACTATTGGTCACAAGCACGATCAATATACAAGATGTTGATGGAAAAAATAAAATTCATAACTAAGTATTACATTTTTATTGATAAATATTTATAATTTTGTGTAACAGAGTTTTTAATTGATTCAATAGCGTATCTTCAGGGCAGGGTACTCCAAATAGGCTCCAAGTAAACGGTTTCGCATCAACAACTTTACGGGTATATTCGCTATATTTGTAATATATGTCTTTGTTGAAAAAGTAAATGTGACCATCCGTATAGCGAAATGCAGACGTTACTCCTTCGGGAACTCCCGGAAAGACGTCATGCAAATATCCTCTATTAAGAGTATGTCCTTCTGCATTAAATTCAATGTAGGAATTGTTATTGTACAGCAGATACATCTGCCCGCTATTGGTTTGAAATAGGGCATTAATTACGGCATATCGGGGTATGGGAAGCGGAAAAGAGTCGTATATATTTAAATTTGGAAATGCCGCTGCATAATATTGATTGTTGCTGAACGTAACTAAATCTCCCACGGTGTTTTGGAACACGTGAGAGACATTTGAGGATGCCAGTTCTTTTGGTAGGTAATCAACAATTAATTCTCGGGTTTTTGGTATATGCATATCGTTTAAATCTAGTCTCCATAAATATTTTTCGTGGCCCACATACATTCTATAGTTTGGAAAAAGTGGAGCCATTGCGAGAAACATAAAGTCCGGAGTGCGAATTTCACATAGGTTCTTATTAGTTCCTCCTCCTCCTCTTTCGATTGACACAATTCTTCTTCTGGGTTCAGGTCGTGGCGTTGATTTTACTGTTGTCGGTGTCGTCGCATTGAAAGTAGATTTTTTTTCGTGCTCCCCATACAAAGCTATCATCCCCTTTTTATCATCTTCATCCAGTTCTACTCTATCCATTTGATACCAAGGGTACATGATGGCTGATTTAACTTCGCTATGTGCTAAGCCGATAGCATGTCCAATTTCGTGAGTTAAAACCATTAAGAAACTGACCATCCCTTCTGGAACGTCGAAATCATCTCCAAAATACCAGTTTTGCTCCATATCTAGATGAATTTCAATACATTTACTATATGGGTTGGGATAATAAGAGTGACCCAACACACCATTACCAAGATCGAATGAACATTGATCAGTTCCATGACAGTCGCTTCGAAAATAGTGCTTTCTATTGGTGATGGTTATAGTGATGTCTGGCTTTATTTTAGCCATTTTCACATTCTTAAACTTCAAATTGGATGCTGATTGCCATGTATCAAAAGCAAGCTTCGCTGTTTTTAAATGCGCGTCGGTAGCTTGTGGAAAATACCAAAGTAATTCTGTTTTGTTCCATTTTGAATGCATAACATAATTATTATCACCCTTTATACATCGAGGTCTCTTCATCAAATCAATAGTTTCTTTATTAGGCGTTCCATCTACAGGAAGATTATATTTTTCTTGAAAATTAATAAGAACGGCTTCAAAGTCAGTTAATGAATTTTGACTTGAATTCATATAACCATATTTTTCGAAAAATGATTTAGCGTACGACACATTATCATTTTCGGTGCATGAGGCTGCAGAAACTAGGATCAATACATATATACTCTTCAACATCTTGAATGATACTAATCATTAGAGGATACAAAAACGTTATTTTATATTTTTTTCTAATTGATATGATAAAATTAGAACATATTCGTTATTTCTTTCCCGTTATCAATTATTGTGGTTTTTTGATATTTCACATTGCTGTTTTTTCATCGATTATGAATGTAGCTAATATAATGAATTTATTCTCTACATTCTTTTTTACTCCACCGTATATATAGGGAACATCGAATTCTGATTATAATAATAATAATAATATGTTTTATTCGTCAGCAATACTGCAAAGTTTAATTTTAAACCTTGTGGTGAAAATGATAATGGATTATTGAAAAACATGTTTACAATTTTGATAAATTTTAATATTTTTACATAATGAAAATGTTAGTTTAACAATGTTTACTAAAACAAATATGGTTAATAATATTATACACATCATTTAAAAATAATGTTCAGCTCATCATCGTTCATGTTTCGAGTTTTGTGGGGCGGACTCGATTTAACGGATATATCACTGTTTGCGGTGTTTGTCGTTAAAAGGTGCAATCTATAGCATTTGAAATCTCCTGTTGTTTCCCCGTTTTTTGTAATTCTTCAGGAGGCACCCAATTTATCGTGAAATTCTCCCATTCATTTGGATTTGAATCGGCAATAAGATGTAGGTTTTCAATTTGCATCATAACCTTTTCCTTATCTTCATAAAAAGTAATATCCTTATCACTCTGTATATTCATCAACTTTTATATTACATGAAGATTGGAATTTTCGTTTTACAATTTTTAAAATAATTTTTAAAATTAAAACAAATGCAGCCACTAATATTACACATGACATGGCGAAAACATTATTAATTTCATTTTTTATATCCTTTTCTGTTCTGTTGAACATGGTTGAATACGTCTTAACGGATGAGTAATTTGCGGTAATTGTCTGCATGCTAGCTCTTTAGGTAACCAGTTTATACTAAGACTGCTCCACGTCTGTCGTACTTCCTCTCCACCAGATAAACTGAGATTCTCTATTTGCCTCATAACCTCACTTTTATCCTCATAAAAAGTAATTTCTTCATTTAATTTACCAATTTTCTTAATAAACTCTTCAATTCGATGACTGTACTTTTCCGAAGCCATATTACAAATGAGCTGTTTGACGTAGCTTGTGACACGTGACGTTTGGCGTAGTACGGTTAGCCGTTACACGTGACGTTTGACGTGACACGTGACGTTTAGCGTTGTACGTAACGTTCACCACGTGACATTTGACGTGACACGTTGCGTTTGACGTAGCACGCGACGTGTCACTCATAGTTCAAATATTATATGTTACTTTCAAGCCACCCGGAACGAAATTCTTAGTAATATTTCAACATAAGGACACGTGACGTTTGGCGTAGTACGGTTAGCCGTTACACGTGACGTTTAACGTGACACGTGACGTTTGGCGTTGTAAGTAACGTTCACCACGTGACATTTGACGTGACACGTTGCGTTTGACGTAGCACGCGACGTGTCACGCATAGTTCAAATATTATATGTTACTTTCAAGCCACCCGGTACGAAATTCTTAGTAATATTTCAACATAAGGACACGTGACGTTTGGCGTAGTACGGTTAGCCGTTACACGTGATATTTGACGTGACACGTGACGTTTGGCGTTGTACGTAACGTTCACCAGGTGACATTTCACGTGACACGTTGCGTTTGACGTAGCACGCGACGTGTCACGCATAGTTCAAATATTATATGTTACTTTCAAGCCACCCGGTACGAAATTCTTAGTAATATTTCAACATAAGGACACGTGACGTTTGGCGTAGTACGGTTAGCCGTTACACGTGATGTTTGACGTGACACGTGACGTTTGGCGTTGTACGTAACGTTCACCACGTGACATTTGACGTGACACGTTGCGTTTGACGTAGCACGCGACGTGTCACGCATAAAATATTATATGTTACTTTCAAGCCACCCGGTACGAAATTCTTAGTAATATTTCAACATAAGTTACTTTTAAGCCCCCCGGTAGCGCGCCGCTCTATCATCCTAACGGATCTTTCTCGACTACGTCACATTTTACAGCAAGAAGCGTACGGTACGCGCGAGCCACATTGCAGCAATACCTTTCTTCGCTAATAATATGCATGAGAGCTTATGGCAGCATGTGTTGAATGCCTTGCTATAGACGCGAAGGTTGTGCGATCGGATCTCACTGAAGTTTTTTTTCAGATTTTCAAAACAGGACTAAAAATGGCGGCCTAAAATTAAAAACGCGCGCGCCGCCACTATCAGCGCCACCAAGCGGAGATTTTTGAAGTTGTGGCCCAGAATCCCTATTGTTCCATCTACTAACCGACTCCTTGACTTGCAGTCTAAAACATATTACTTGTATTAGGTTAGAATAAATTAGTTGAACTTACACATACTTCTCATTCAGATAGGAGTATGTTTAATCTTCATTTGTTTACCACGTGGGCTTCAGTAAATATTTCCATTATAGATAACTCCATTTTAGGACATGGATGTCGTTCGGTATGGTAAACATCTACCCATAATACGTTAACTGGTTAGATTGCATCTGATTTGAACGGTAATTCCGGACATTTTGTGTTTGTACATTAACATTTGCGGGGTTGCTATGGTACTATGATTATTTAAATCCATTTAAATAATTTCTTATATGTAAGCACTTTGTTTATGTTGTGTAAATTGAAATTGACAATTGCTCAATGACAGATATACCTTCAATAAGAGTGTCTGTTTTTCGTTCCGCACTGAGAGCGGTCGAGATCTCTGTGAGATTTGCTCTATGAGTTTACGAGTCAGAGACAATTATATTTACACATAGATTTCCTCTCTGATGTGCTCGTAGACGATATGTGGACATTTACTAGTTACATTTTTGGGTTTATTCTACTCTTGTTCGATGTCTTATGTGGATTGTTGTTCTATGATCTGCGGTTGAGACAAATTCATGTCTGCTGGATTTCTATTGGTTGGAAACTTACTCGAGTCTGCGTTGTGAAATGAACTTTAGGGACAGGAAGAATGTTAACGACACATTTCAATTTGGTTTTTGAAGATGTCTAGATGATTGCCAGTCAGTGAAACGGTATCTAATTTTATATATGGTATTCGAAACCATCCCAGTTAGGTGAGATTATTAATACTTTCCTTATTTATTCAGGAAGCTATTGGTGATAGTATTTTTGGGATATTTGACGAGATTTTGTGCATAATCTTCGATTTTTGGAAACCATGATACCTGACTCTTTGATAGGAGATTATCAACTGGAATACTAGTATCTTTGATACAATTTTCAATTCTGTATGGAAGAGAAGTTTGTTGGAATCTATAGAAAAATTGGAACCCTCGATTAGAGGTAAATGAAGTTTTATAGTAATTTTATATAGGTTATCGAGAACATTTTCACTCATTTCCTATTACAGGAAAGGGACTATGGGTGGGTTTAAATTGGTAACTATTAGTAATTTTTTCAATCTGTTGTGAATTAGTATAATCTTTTTGTACAGTTCAGTGTCTTTTTTTGGTTTTATAGTAAAATCAGTCACTTTGTACATAAAAACATCAATTCTTTTTATGACTGTCACCTAATTGTGTTCTACTCTAGATAACGGGCTTCAAATAGTAGTCTAAATGATTTAATTGAGTAGTTAGCACTCTACAGTATGTCCCATATAAGATATTGACACATGTGCTTGCAATATTCTTAGTTGAATAGTTGACAAGTATCACTGTCTTTTATACCTTTACGTACTGCGTGTAATCGTTATTTTTTATATATGAAGGTCATTTTTTTCATTTTTTTGTTAAATTGGATATAACTTCTATTAACATACTATTTACCCAGATATCACACATCAGTCCAATGGACATCCCATGGACGTCCTCAACTGGAAGTACCGACTATCCATTGGATGTCCAGCACAGGATATCGGACTTACAATGGACATCCAATGGATGTCCAAATGTTACCATCCAGGATATCCAATCGGATTTCAAGAAATATCCAAGACTGGATACTTTACGTAATGCTCATGGATATTGTTTGGACTTCTTACGGAATGCTAATGGACATCGTTTGGACTTCCTATGGACATTTACCGTCATACTTATCCCTCCCCCCTTCCCCTACAAACGCTTGTGCAGGTTTAATGGAAGGAGGCCTTGGGTGAACAAAAATCATTTCCTAGAGTTGACAAATATACAGGGAGGTTCCAAAGTAATAAATGCATGTGTATCTTCACAGGCACTCTTAACGTGAATTCCCGAAACAGGTCGAGTTCTTTTTTAATTTACTGCACATGCATGTATACCACCCCGTATATTTTTCAATATTTAGATTGTATAAGCTGCTTTCAACAAACATATAATACTTGGGATCCAATGTAAACATTTGAGTTGTTTTTGAAAATTACCCATTTTGTGTAATTTTTGCGCTAAGAGTTGAATATTTATCAAAACGGCTCATATGTCCATATCCTAACATTTTAAGGTCTATTTAATGCAGTTGTGAGAACATCTATAACAGAAATGACATGTGATCTAAAAATGAGTAAACTTCAATCATGCATATTTTATAAGTTGTAGGTATAACCCTTCAAAAGGCTAGGATAAATACATGTAAGACGTTTTGCCAAATATTTTAATGTTTTAGTGCAAACATCACTTAAAGTAGCAAAGTGTGTCACTTTTTTCACACCTTGCATGGTTACTTCTTAAATATTGACATTATATCCTAATTATTAATTTTGTTAGCATAAAATACCACAGGGAACATGCATACAGAAGATATATTGAGTTTGTTGAGATCCGCTCATCAAGTACAAAATTGATATAAAATATACAGGGTGATAATCAGTTATAACATAAAATGCAGTAAATTAAAAACAAGAATGGACCTGTATAGGGAATTCAACTGAAAAAATAATGAATATTTATATACATGTATATGTGGTAACAAAAGGTTCGTCAGAACATTTTTACAAGCATCTAGGTGAGTCAACACATGTGTGAGCAATGAATTCATGTCGACAGAGAGTTAGCTACAAACCTCGCTTTTAGGACCTCGCTGTATATTGGCATCCCTCATTTCACAGCTAAACATTTAGTTACTTTTTGAGATGAAAATGAAACAACTCAAATATTTGAAATTTCATTTTTATTTGAGAGTGTCTCAAGATACATTTACTTAGTATTTTTATAAGCTAATCGCTCCTTCGCCCTTCTTAGCCATTTTCTTATGCAGGCTTCAGCAGTTTTTCTGTCGGCGCTGTAAGCCTCTGCAGCGACTAAAAAACAAAAATAAGAATCAAACCACAATGTTCTTCAAAGAATTATTTTCATCGTTTTCTTACCTAAAATTACAGAACACAATTTATTTTCTTTAAATGGAGTTTTCTCCTTTGTGTCATCATACGTGTAATTCTGAGCCAAGCAATCAGCAAATGTGGCCAAAAACATTTTTTTTATTGCCTCGTATGGGTTGGCCCCCCACAATTTTGACATTTGCTGAACCTGAAAGTACAATATTTCAATTATGAATAAAATTATCCCAACAAATTTGAAATGTGCAATACTGCAAGATCTCTAAACTTAATTGAATCTGCATAAATATAATATTCATTTATTCTAATGTGACAAGCATCAAACTGTAAACTACATTAAGTCCACATTATGTGTTCAAAGCAAACAGTTTTATAATAGTTATTACCTTATTCCACACTTAAATATTTAAAATTTGTAATTTTTGAAACTTACAGCATCCTTAAAACAATCTTCATCTTGCAAATAATCATGTACTGCCTGTAAAACATTTTTCTCCGTAATTGGAAAGCTAAATTTCATTAAAAATTTTTCTTCTGGGCCAGAAGCCAAAGGTTTCACAATATTTTGGAGATCGTCCCTGATTTGAAGTATACTAGCCTTCAAAGACAACATTTTGTTGTTGATATCTGTGTGAAATGAATCTGTAATAGAGACAAAATTTTAATTCTCAAAATATATACATACTTACAATAATTATAAATAATAAATTCGCCACTGCTTTTAATATGCAGTAACATACATATTATTGATATTACTTTAATAGAAGACTTCATGACAGTCAAAAGGCAATGAATTAAAAACTGTAACTTTCAAATAACTCATGCCTATTATTAAAGATGCAACCTTAACAAATTTGAATACTAGTAAATAATATCTTAACACTTACTTAAACTCTTTTTAACTTCTTCGCAGCAGCAGTGCTTTGATATAGTGGCTGTCTCTATAAAAAGATGTATTTTTTTTTCAGAACATCAAGAATTAGAATACTAATAGCCATATATACTAGAACTAAACTTATTTATATTGAAACTTACGTCTATTTACGGGAGTTGAGCATGTAGATGAAGGCTTCGGTGAATGGATATTTGCCATTTCTATCAGATTTGATGTTTTGCCATTATTGGCAATTTTTGTTTTTGCCATTACAGAGGATTGCTCCAAAATAATTGTTGGGGGAGGCGGTAATTCTGAATAATTGTCAGATTCTTCAGAATCTGATGTGTCAAACACTTTTCTTTTTTTTATTCGTCTTCTCTTGCTGCCCCCTTCAGATTCCGAATTTACGTCACTTGTCTGGCAAGCTTTTTGCAACTTTGAACGGGCACTCAAGTAATCATCTATAAATAAATGTGCGAATCAAAATATTATGGTGAATCATTATAGAAAAAACAGGAACAAAACAAATTCTCCAGTACCTATTATGCATTTTAAAAGTACTTTAAAACTATATACTTAGGCTTGCCAAATGTCGAGTTTCTCAATTGCCTGATTTCATGTATAGGCCAGCAGGTACTAAATGGCTCTCCCTTTTTTATTGTATCCCTAGTTTTTATTTGGTTCGAAGGAGGCCAATAACAGTTATTTCCAACTATCCATTCTGTTGGCACTGCCTCGACACTTTCATCCTCTAGAAAGTGTACTACAGTCCAAGATTTTTCTTTTGAACTGGTACCCATTTTTCCTCAATCTATAAAAAAACTATTTTATTATTACCATTCTTTAAATATTATCTTTCATACTTTTTTGTTTAATAATATATAGAACTATTTTAATTAATATGTACATCTTTTAATAACATCTTTTAATATAAAATCAGAGCATTCGATACTTATAATAAGCTACCAGGAGAAATAAAGAACTTGACAACAGTAGCACAATTTAAGAATAAATTGGAGGCACACTTGAAAGTTTACAATCTCTGGTTTGTAAAAGTCCTAAGGATTGCTTATCCCTTAATTTGTCATTTGTTGTATATTATTGTTTTGTATTTTATTACAGAATGTAGCTGATCTGTAGTCCATTTTTATTTTCAGTTACTATTTTCGTATATTTATATCTATTTTTTGTTAATTAATTATTTATTATATTTATTAGGTAATCCTATTTCAAATAAGTAGTCATTAAATTAATTAAGTACCTATGTTAATGGTTGAAAATTTATATTTGCTTTTTCATATTAATATTATTCAAACTAAGTTTTTGCCACTTGTACCTGTTGGCTTCTTAGGTTCATAAAAAGGTTAAATATGTACTAGAGGCATTGCAACTAATGGTTGGCTCTTTAAATTCATTAAAATATATTTAACATCAACTTCGTTAATATTCCATGTCTCTACACTATCAAGATCATTGAAATTTACTGCATATATATTTAGATCAGATGGAGAGCATGGTTTAGTGTAATAATCATCATATTGTCGAAACTTTCTACCAACAACACATTTCTGATTATTTACTGTAATAAAGTTCTCTACAATTATTATACTGCCATTTTTAAGAGAGCAACAGTTATCTGGATACTTGGTTGTTAATGTGAACTCTGAAAATATAGCTTTTTGAAATTGGTAAGGAGTATTATGTTCTATTTTAAATTCTGGATAATTACAAACTCTATGTGAACCTTCATCAATATCAACTACATGTTTCATTTCTTCTTTTCGTCGTACAATTTGTTCAAGTGGTTTATCATGTTTTCGAATCATACTCAATATAATTGACATGTAATTTTCAAATGGATAAGCTGCATATTTGTCAAGAGGACCAAACTTTTTGGAATAATCACTTATGTGTAATAAATTATGTATATTATGAGAAGCATTCTCTTTACCATATAGAATTAATAATGTTTGAAAAAAATAGCATAAACTCTTATGAGCACTCTCTATAAAATTTGTTTGTAATTTTTTATTTGACAAAATAGAAATCCCAACATGGAGAGACATAAAATTAAGGTATAAATCAGTTGGCAAAACTTTTTTTAGAACTACAGGTCCAGTATATAATAATAATTGCCTAAATTCTGTGGCTTTCCATCTCTTATACTCTTCCATATGCCTAGGTTCTCGGTTAAATTCACTAGGGATGTTGTCTCGTAGATTAATTAAGTTATTTGATATTTCTGATATTTTATTGAAAGACAATTTAGACGGTGGCTTACCATTACACCAATGATGAATAAGTTTTTTAACAATTCCAAGGTGCAAAAGATGCATTGGGTCCAGTACAAAATTATCTATTAAATTGAAATTTGGAATTTGCTCTATTATCGAAGTTCCCACGTGGTGATCAATTTGAGTTTTGGCTCTAAATTCAAAATCTGTTCTTGCTTTAAATTTTTGATTAGGGAAACAGACTCGACCATTGATATAATTGCCCTCTATGTCACTTTTAGTGCAAGAATAGTACCCAGAGTGACCTTTTGTGCGGAGAATATAAGATTTGGCAAACAAATGCTTTTATTTTGAATATATATGATTCACTATTATGTATGAAACCATTTGTAGTTATATGAATTACTTCATAAATAAAATCAGATGAAAAGTCATTAGGGTCTTTAGGTTTTTCATACCCATGGTAAATGCGTATCATATCAACTACTTTTTCATTTCCAACAAGACTACATAGAATTGGATACACTTGACTAGAAGAACTTTTTGATAATGGAAGGCCATCAATATTTATCAATACTTCAATACTATTTATATCTATCAATTTACGAGAGTCACACTGTGAAATTAAATTTTTTAAACAGTTCTCTACACCAAAATGATAATAATATCCTGGGTCCACGTATCTTTTGTCAGCTTTACGAGGTGTATGTAGTGACGTTCTTGGATCTACTGGAAGAGTATCATGAAAAGATTTAAGGGTGCTTAAAAGATCTTCAATTGCAACATGTGGTATTTTGTGTTCAATTGCCCACCTTGCTATTGAACTATTGATATTTTTTTTTGTTATTGATTTGTCTGAAAATTGTATAGGAGAGAGATTACTGTCTGATACAAGTAGTATATTTCTGGTAACGAATTCGGCTTCACTACTAGATTCAGAGGGAAAATAACTGTTTTCTATTTAATTATCAAAGTCAACTACGGAACTGGGTTGTGAGTAATCCTGTTGATTTTCATTGGAAGATATAGAATCCTCTTCCTCAGTAGGACATAATATGATTGAGTTCGATTGTTCAGACGTAGAGAGATCATGTTGACTATATAACAATCTTCGAGCCTTCATAAAATGTTTCTTATTTATTTTAGGCATATTAAAATATATAAATAAAACAGGTACTTATCTGATAATTCACAGCCAGAAACTTCCACGTGCAACTTACTTTTTAATCAACGAAAGCAGCAGATCTATTAAATTAATAATTATGGAAAAGCGTGAACAACTGAAACCTGAATACAGAAAAGAGCCGCGCTCTTTTATAGGTTAGATTAAATTAAATTATCCGACATATGACACATGACAAAAACTTCAATCGATTTCGATATGGTATAGATATCGATTATATACTCTTACTCTACTCACAGTTAGTCACAGTACATGAACCTATATATTATAAACCGTGAATAATAAAATCATAATTAGGTTGGTTACAAGTTCAAAATGCAAATATTACATTCGAATCAAATGATTCTATTGGACGAACCGCTTGAGGATCGACGCTTATACGAACTCGATTCACTTTAATCGATTTTCTCGTCGATTTTATCCTAGTCTTCCACTTTTCCACTCTTTCACAGGTGTTATGAGGCGTTTAATGTATTTTGTTATTTAGAAATTTGATAATGTTCACTTGATTGGTGGATATTTAAATGATAGAAACAATATGAAAATTTTGTATAGTCACAAGAAACCGATTTTTCACATCCCCCAGTCAAAATTTGAAATCTTTAGGTCAAATAAATAAGTTTAAATTTACCTACAATGCACGTTCAGTTATCCAAAACATGACACATATGCTTACAGTTCACTTTCAATAATGTGATGTGACATTCTCGATGACCAAGCGTTGCAAATTCACTTTGATCTAGATGAGTTAATAACTTCACTATTTGATTTTAATTTTCAATCGTAGTAGGCATATCGTCAATCAACACAAATAAACACGAGGAAAACTGACACTTATTACTGAATGTCCATTAACGGACAGTTTAAGGATATCCCGAAAGGTAAATCCAAAGGACTAATTAAAATGGACATCCAATCGATGTCCATATAATGTCCCTGGACAAATGGGACATCATATGGACAAATTCTGGACGTCCTATGGACGTCCGGTGCTATTTGGGTATTCATGTTCTTTTTTTGAAAAGTTGTATGTCAGTTAGTAGAACGCTTGGTGAAAGTATTTTTTACGTAAATTGTAAATATAGATTTTTTTTGAGCCATAGGCGCTACTTCCGAATATTAGATATTGGATTGTTAATAAATTTATGTCACCTTGGGAGGGTTATGAAGTCGTGCCTCATATCTGATGCACCTTGGTCTTTTTAGGGTTCTTCTTCTGCTTGTCAGTTTGGGGAGATTGTCATACCTGGATTAAAATACACCATATGGAACTTGACTCTGGTTCTGGGAGGCTGTAGTAAGAGGCTGCCAGAAGTTTGCCTTATATGCACACCTGGATTGGTGGCGTACTTCATTCTCTCTGGGAATACGATACAGGCAACAGTAGGCTTGTATGAAGAGGATGTACATATTGATAAGTGTCATTAATTACCTTATATATTCTGTATAAGTTGCGTTATATTTTCAAAGGGGGGGCATTATTTAACTAAGGTTTTCGGGATTTTAATAATAGAACTACTTTATCAGTATACTGTGAAATTTCATATTTGTATACCGTTGACTTTCGCTTTGGATCCAACGCAAGGTACGAACATGTAACACAAGGTTCTCAAATTTTTGTGATAATATTTCAGCTATATTTTTGACTTCTACTGTCAATACATTTTATAACTGTGGTCTATATTGTTACACTATAATACAAATATTCGGAATATGTGAAGTTTTCAAGGGACAGGGAAATATTTTCAATTAATTTGGGTATTTTAATGTAAATACATATATTATTGTGGTCTAAATTGTTACAACATAATACAAATGTTTTGAGTATTAAGTATTATTGGAAACTCATAATAAGGGAAGAAGTTAGGTTGTTCTTTCAGTTTTCCCCTCATATTTGTCGGATTTAAGTTGAGAAAAATTTCTTCACGGCTCAAATAAATTTGACTGGCGCCTTACAATATTTTTTTTGAATTTAATATCCCAGATTCGAGACTTTTACCCACTCCCGTCTCCACTTGCGTGAACCGGAGCCACATTGGTTGACATCTGGGACAACCGAAACTTCCAATATAAACAATAGTTCGTTATATTTTTGGCGCCCAACGTGGGGACTTTTTAAAATATTTGTATTTGTTTTTTTTCCTTCCAAACACAGTCTAGCTCAATAATTATAGGTATTTTTGAGTGAAATTTGATAAGTTTTCAGTATCAAATGTAGGCAATCTATTTTCGATATTTAAAGTATCTTCAGACTTTGTTTCGTGAATAAAAGAGAACCTTCAGCTCACATATTCTGGGGTAGTATTGTATATACTTGTGTGGGGGAAGATAAGTTCTTTTATTATATGCTCTTCACATCCTTAGATCCAAAAAACTGACATTTTAACAACATATTATCCTGACATTTATTTTTCTAGTAATTATATTGAAACGTTTTTGGGATATACTGCTGATAAAGCGCAATTAATTCTGTGCTGCCATACCTTGGTAATCATTTTATAACGAGCTTCAATAAAGATTGATAGTTCTTTTTTATTATAATATGCGATAATTCTAGTGAGTTGCTCCAGGATGACTCGAAAGATGATTATCAACCGTCTTGAGAAAGATGAATTAATATACGAATTAACAGTAAGGGGTATTAGTATAGGGAATTGTGACGAGATGAGACACAGGTTGTCGGCAGCAATCCTATTGGAACAAAGTGGGGATAGTCTACATTATCCACCCTATTCTTATAAATTTGGAGAGGATGAAGATGCTGTAAAGAATAAGCTCCTAGCTACTATGAAACTACTAGATGATTTGATTGGGAATAGAAATTCTGGTGAGGCTAAGAAGATTCAAACCAAATTAGCCTTTATATTAAATTGAATCGATCGAATAACTCCTGGGAATGATGGAGAGAAAGAGAGAAAAGCGGATTTAACAGCTACCAGCTTATCAGTTCTAAGCAATTTTAATGGTAAATTGGATGAAACTGATGCAGCTGCTCGGCCAGTACATATTTCTCTCGCACAGTTACAAGCTCAAATTACCAGTCAAACTTTTGATCCACCTGCTAATTCATCTATGGTTGATGATTCTCAAATTGCTCATGCGACAGTTAAGATGGTACCACCTTATAAATGGGACATTGAGAAATTTTCTGGAGATGAAAAGGGAATATCAATTACAGCTTTTCTGGAAAGGATAGAGGAGTTACGAGTAGCTCGTAATGTGCCAAAAGCTATGTTACTGGATTCGGGGGTAGATCTTTTTGCAGATAAGGCATACCAATGTTATAAAGATTGTAGATCTAGAGTGACTTCTTGGGATGAACTGGTAGAGGAGTTCCGTACAGAATACCTTACAGCTCATCATTTGGATGTTTTGTTTGAGGAGCTACAGAAACGTACTCAACACCCATCAGAGTCGATTGGAGTTTACTTGGCAGTGATGTCCAGTTACTTCAATAGACTACGTTGCCCTATGACAGGAGAGGCAAAATTGAAAATAGTTGTAAGAAATTTACATCCTTTTTACCTCGATAAATTAAGAGATCCACCTCCGAGTACACTCGCAGATTTGAGGTAGCAATGTAGGAAAATGGAGAGTAGACGGGATCTAATCAACAACTATGTTGAGCCTTCCAGTAGGAGAGTTGGAATTATAGAAAGGGATTTCGCTTATATTGATGATAGAGATGATCAATCAACGTCTGGTGTAGCTACGGCGCAAACGTCTGCCCCTTCTACTAGCAAGCCTATCATTTGTTTCCGTTTCAACAAGCCCGGACATAAAGCAATTGGCTGTGTTCTACCCAAGCAACTTAAATGTTTCAAATGTAAAACGGAAGGATTTACCGTTAGAAACTGTCCAACTTGCAAAAAGGGAAACGGGTACGTCGATCTTAAATAGTCGAGGAGGGTCGACAGATGTAACAAGAGACTCGACTAATCATTTACAACCGATTTGAGACTACATTTTGGATCATGCCGAGGGTGACGAGAGGCCTTTCTTGAAAGTTGATGTATTGGGTGTGTATTCAGGCGCATCGGCCACTATTTTAGGTAATCGAGGATGGTTTTTATTAAGGAAATTATATATATTATACATAATTCTGGATACTTCCAAAAATATTAGTTGTCGAGTAGATAATGGACAATCTTGCCAGAGCATTGGAGTATGTGATTTACCATTTCATTTAAGAGGTGTGGTGAAGATGATTAAAGTTTTAGTTGTACCAGACATACCACATACTTTGATTTTGGAAACAGACTTTTGGAAGACTATGGGAATTGTACCAGACCTTCGCCATAATGTATGCTTCCTTTCCAAGGAAGCTTATCACTTGGATTCAGTGGATCATTTGAGAGGTCAAACCGTTCTTACTGGAATGGAGGAGAATCGATTGACAACAGTGATCGACAGGTATCGGAAGGAAATGGGTGACTCATTAGGCTGCACTGACTTGGCTGAACACGTCATTGTGACACATTCTCCACCTATAAAACAGCGGTATTATCCTGTCTCACCAGTTATTCAACGGCAAATCAATATGGAGCTGGACGATATGTTAGCTAAAGGTATAGTCGAGAAATCGAATAGTGGATGGTCATCACCGGTGTTATTGATCAAGAAGAAAGATGGAGGCTATCGCTTTTGCGTCGATTTCAGGAAGCTCAATGCAGTAATCGAAAGAGACGGCTACCCATTACCGTATGTGTCTCATACCTTAGATAAATTGCGAGATGCGCATTACCTTTCATCTCTTGACATTAAGTCTGCTCATTGGCAAGTGCCAGTAGCAAAGACGTCTAGGCCTTATACAGCTTTCACGGTCCCTGGAAGGGGTTTGTTCCAGTTGCAACGCATGGCATTTGGACTACATATTGCTTCTGCAACTTGGCAACGTTTAATAGACAGTGTTTTAGGTCCAGAGTTGGAACCTTACGTATTCGTGTATTTAGATGATGTAGTTATTGTGACGCCAACTTTTGAAAAGCATTTAGCTATCTTGGAAGAGGTATTCAGAAGATTGAAGGAGGCAAGACTTACAGTAAGTTGGGATAAGTGTCAGTTTTATAGACCAGACATGAAATACCTTGGGTATGTGGTGGATCGAAATGGTCTTCACGTAGACCCAGACACGTCATCAGCTATGCTAAAGCTCCTTGCCCCGACCAATGTCAAAGAAGTTCGAAGGATTATGGGGACATTTTCTTGGTATAGGAGATTCATACCTGATTTTGCCTCTTCAATTTCTCCTATTTCTGCCCTAGTGAAGAAAGGACGTAAGTATGTTTGGACAACTGAATGTGATGAAGCTTTCCAAAAGATAAAGGAATATTTAGTAACTGCACCAGTCTTAAACTGCCCAGATTATGACCTACCTTTTGAAGTCCACACAGATGCTTCAGCTTATGGATTGGGTGCTGTTTTGATACAAAAGAAGGATGGTGAAGATCGAGTTATATGCTACATGAGTAGGTCTCTCAATAAGTTAGAGAGGAACTACACTACAACAGAACGCGAATGCTTAGAAGTCCTTTGGGCCATTGAAAAGTTGAGGCCTTATTTAGAAGGGGTGCGTTTTGAAGTTTATACGGATCATTGGAGTTTGGTTTGGTTGCACAACCTTAAGGACGTTACTGGTAGATTGGCTCGATGGGCGTTGAAACTGCAACAATATGATTTTACAGTAAAACATAGGAGAGGTAAAGATCATGTCGTACCCGATGTTTTGTCAAGAGCTGTACTTATGATAGATTCTTGTATAGTTCATAATGTAGATGTTCGACATTCAGATAGATGGTAGGGAAAATTGCTTAGCAAGGTAGAGAAACATCCGTTGAAATTTGCAAATTTTCGACTCCATCAGGGACAACTTTATAAGTATACTCAGCCTGAATTTGAAGGACTTGGATGCGCTGGAGATAGTTGGAAGATGGTAGTTCCGAAAAATCAACAATAGAAGATTTTGGAAGAGGGTCATCTGAATCCCACGTCAGGACATTTAGGTATTTATAAAACGTATAGACGGCTAACAGAGCAATATTATTGACCTAAAATGAAGAATGATGTATCGAGGTTTGTCAAAAGTTGTAGAGCGTGTATTACTTATAAACCTGATTTACAAAAGCCTGCTGGGCTTATGGTACCACAGCCTATAGTTAGTCAACCTTTCGAGATGATATCCACCAATTTAATTGGACCTCTCACTAAGACTTTGAAAGGAAATCAATATATCATGATAGTTACAGATTATTTTACTAAATATAGCCTGATGTTTCCATTGAGGGATGCAACAGCGGTGAAATTGGTAAAACTGTTAGAAGACGAAATCTTTTTGGTGTATGGAGTACCGAGAATATTATTTTGTGACAATGGTCCACAATATACTTCTAAACTATTTCGGCAGTTGATGGGAAGCTATCACGTCAGGATGCGGTATAATGAAAATTACCATCCACAAGCAAACCCCACGGAACGAATAAACCGCACAACTAAAACCGTGTTAGCGATATATGCGGCAGAAAATCATCGAACATAGGACGTAAACTTGTCTAAAATAGCGTGTGCGATAAGAACTGCAGTACATGAGACAACTCAGTATACACCTTACTTTATGAACTTTGGACGACACATGAAATTATCTGGTATGAATATAAGAATGATATTTCTAGTACTGATGGATAGGTCAATTATGACACTCGATCTGCTGCCTTTAACGAGTTATTCAAGGACGTTCGAGATAGAATAGCAAGAGCGGCTGCCAAGAACAAGCAAATATACGATTAACGAAGAAGGGATGAGCAGTTTTTACCACACCAGATGATTTGGAGGAAAAATTATCCACTGTCGGATAAAGCTCGCTACTATACAGCTAAGTTAGCACCAAGATATATTGGGCCATTTTATATTAAGAAAAGAGTATCTCCATGGACGTATGAGATAATGGACGGCAATGGTGTTAGTATAGGTGTATGGCACGCTAAGGACTTGAAATCAGCTAGCGCTGATGAAAATTTACTGGAGTAAATAATATAAAATATAATATAAATTTATAATATAATAACATAATATAATATAATATAAAGTATAATATAAAAATAATATATGATAATATAATATAAAATAATAATAATAATATAATATAATATATAAATTTACCTATTTGGCATTTTTTTCGTAACACTTTACATATGCTTCTATAAGTATTTGCAGGTTGTGAAACTATGTTGATTTTTTCTAACGTTTTTGATGTATGGATTTTAACAGAAGTCTTCTAAAAGTATTGTTGTTGTTATATGTTTCTGTCAGCCCAGAGTTTTAGTGATTACTCTGCCATCATCTTCCTGGTGAAATGGTGCAGGCTGTAGCCGACATATCATAACATCTTGATAGTAATTTTATAATATCAATCACTATTGATTGCTGGGTAAGTTAGTTAGTTGTATCCTCTGATACAAAAACGAGCGCCGTTGTCAATAGAGTAGTTTTAGTCATACTTATTTTCTTTAACTTACATTCTCGGGGTATTAAGGGGTCTTTCTCTCATTTTTGGTTTTTACTGTAGATATAAATAACCGTGGGACTACTGATTTTTGTTCTGGTTACATCATCTTGGGGTGTTAGCCACAGTAGTCCGAAAAACTGCCCGCTTTAGCTGATAAGTGCTATAACTTATTAGGGTTCGGATATAACCGACTCCTTGACTTGCATTCTAAAACATATTACTAGTATTAGGTTAGGATAAATTAGTTGAACTTACACATACTTCTCATTCAGATAGGGATATGTTTAATCTTCATTTTTTTACCACGTGGGCTTCAGTAAACATTTTCATATTAGATAACTTCATGTTAGGACATGGATGTCGTTCGGTAGGGTAAACATTTACCCATAATACGTTAACTGCTTAGATTCCATCTGATTTGAACGATAATTCCGGACATTTTGCCTTTGTACATTAACATTTGCGGGGTTGCTATGGTACTATGATTATTTAAATCCATTTAAATAATTTCTAATATGTGAGCACTTTGTTTATGTTGTGTAAATTGAAATTGACAATTGCTCAATGACAGATATACCTTTAATAAGAGTGTCTGTTTCTCGTTTCGCACTGGGAGCGGTCGAGATCTCTGTGAGATTTGCTCTTTGAGTTTACGAGTCATAGACAATTATATTCACACATAGATTTCCTCTCTGATGTGTTCGTAGACGATATGTGGACGTTTACTAGTTACATTTTTGGGTTTATTCTACTCTTGTTCGATGACTTATGTGGATTGTTGTTCTATGGTCTGCGGTTAAGACAAATTCATGTCTGCTGGATTTATATTGGTTGGAAACTTACTCAAGTCTGCGTTGTGAAATGAACTTTAGGGACAGGAAGAATGTTAACGACACATTTAAATTTGGTTTTTGAAGATGTCTAGATGATTGCCAGTCAGTGAAACGGTATCTAATTTTATATATGGTATTCGAAACCATCCCAGTTAGGGGAGATTATTAATACCATCTTAATTTATTCAGAAAGCTATTGGTGATAGTATTTTTGGGATATTTCACGAGATTTTGTGAATAAGGTTCGATTTTTGGAAACCATGATACCTGACTCTTTGAGAGGAGATTATCAACTGGAATCCTAGTATCTTTGATACAATTTTCAATTCTGTATGGAAGAGAAGTTTGTTGGAATCTATAGAAGAATTGGAACCCTCGATTAGAGGTAAATGAAGTTTTATAGTAATTTTATATAGGTTATCGAGAACATTTTCACTCATTTCCTATTACAGAAAATAGACTATGGGTGGGTTTAAATTGGTAACTATTAGTATTTTTTTCAATCTGTTGTAAATTAGTATAATCTTTTTGTACAGTTCAGGGTCATTTTTTTGGTTTTATAGTAAAATCAGTCACTTTGTACATAAAAACATCAATTCTTTTTATGACTGTCACCTAATTGTGTTCTACTTCAGATAACGGGTTTCAAATAGTAGTCTAAATGAGTTAATTGAGTAGTTAGCACTATACAGTATGTCCCATATAAGATATTGACACATGTGCTTGCAATATTCTCAGTTGAATAGTTGACAAGTATCACTGTGTTTTATATCTTCACGTACTGCGTGTAATCGTTATTTTTTATATATGGAGGTCACTTTTTTTATTTTTTTGTTAAATTGGATATATCTTCTATTAAAATACTAATAATTCATGTTCTTTTTTTGAAAAGTTGTATGTCATTTAGTAGAACGCTAGCGAAAAGTATTTTTTACGTAAATTGTGAATATAGATTTTTTTTGAGCTATAGGCGCTATTTCCGAATATCAGATATTGGATTGTTAATAAATGTATGTCACCTTCGGAGGGTTATCAAGTTGTGCCTCATATCTGATGCACCTTGGTCTTTTTAGGGTTCTTCTTCTGCTTGTCAGTTTGGGGAGATTGTCTTACCTTGATTAAAATACACCATATGGAACTTGACTCTGGTTCTGGGAGGCTGTAGTAAGAGGCTGCCAGAAGTTTGCCTTATATTCACACCTGGACTGGTGGCGTACTTCATTCTCTCTGGGAATCCGATACAGGCAACAGTAGGCTTGTATGAAGAGGATGTACATATTGATAAGTGTCATTAATTACCTTATAAATTCTGTATAAGTTGCGTTATATTTTCAAAGGGGGGGGGGCATTATTTAACTAAGATTTTCGGGATTTTACTAATAGAACTACTTTATCAGTATACTGTGAAATTTCATATTTGTATACCGTTGACTTTCGCTTTGGATCCAACGCAAGGTACGAACATGTAACACAAGGTTCTCAAATTTATGTGATAATATTTCAGCTATATTTTTGACTTTCACTGTCAATACATTTTATTATTGTGGTCTATATTGTTACACTATAATACAAATATTCTGAATATGTGAAGTTTTCAGGGGACAGGGGAATATTTTCAATTAATTTGTGGATTTTAATGTAAATACATATGTTATTGTGGTCTAAATTGTTACAACATAATACAAATGTTTTGAGTATTAAGTATTTTTGGAAACTCATAATATAGGGAATGAACTTAGGTTGTTCTTTTAGTTTTCACCTCATATTTGTCAGATTTAAGTTGGGAAAAATTTCTTTACAGCTCAAATAAATTTGACTGGCACCTAAAAATATTTTTTTCGAATTTAATATACCAGATTCGAGACTTTTATCCACTCCCGTCTCCACTTGAGTGAACCGGAGCCACATTGGTTGACATCTGGGACAACCGAAACATCCAATATGAACAATAGTTCGTTATAACCTGAGCACAAAGTTACTAAAAAACAGTAACTGCAGTATAGATGAAGAATCTGAGAAAGTGTTAGAACTTCAGTGCTATGACTGTGTTGCTTCTAAAGGTAGAATTTAGTGAAATCTGAAAAATATTTTGATTGCAATTTTTAACTAGTAAAAGAATCATTTTGGAAAGTACTTTTTTTAGGTGTATGTAATGCATCTGATCTGTGTTGTAAAGCTATTCTCTTAGTCTTGAGTACCTCATCTTTACTAGATTTAGTGCCTGCAGAGACACTAGGTGGCCTAATTGAGATACAACCTTCAGCCACAAATAAATGTTCGATATGTTTGAATCCCCTGTCTGCCATGACAGCAACATTTAGAGGCAATATATCTAAAAAGCAACTATTTTCTACAATGACTGCATCAGATGTAAGGCCTCTCAAATACTGTTATGATACCATCAGGTGTATATTAAATACTTTAGTGTATTACATTTTTTATACTCCGACCACGTCAAAGATTGTTTCAGTGCTACTGTTGGTTTCTCTATATCTATTTCTAAACAATCTATAATACATAGGACATTATTATATCGAGCTCGGAAAGATGATGGTAAATTTGATTTTACAGATGAGACCTGAAGCTGAAGTATACATTTTCTTAAAAATTTGCTAATGACTGGCACAGATTTTGAAAATATTTTTGCAGTGTTACTCTCAGTTGTGCCAAAATCATCTGCTATCATTATAAATAGGAGTCCAGTCTCCATTTTTTTTAAAGTTAGAAATATATACATAGTTTTTATCTTGCAATATTTTTATAATTAAAATCTATGGTATGCCTATTCTGGTAATCCCATATATAACCTAGGTCTATTTCGCAATTTGGTAAATGTACAATTCATTGACAGATTTTTAAATTCCTTTTTCTTTTCTTCATTAAGTTCTTTCACTTCATTGAGTGTTAGAGAATACTCACTGCTCATTTCACTGAAATTTTCATCATAATGAGGGTCACTACTTTCGTTGCTTAGTGTATTATTAGAAACGCTTCTCAAAAAACTGGTTGATGGTGCAATTTCCACTTCGGCTGGAACAGCTCTTATTGGCGATAACCCAACCGTAACTCCACAATGTAGTTTACATTGAACATCTTTACTTCTAACCCTCGGAAATTCTTGTGTAGAGACATCACTTTTGGAAACTGCAGTTCCTAATATTGGCACAGTGCTACTTGTTCCCAATTGAACATCAGTGGTGTGAATGCTGACTGTTAGATCCTTGCGACTAGAAGCAACTATCTGCAAATCATCTTGATTAGGGACTAGATCTTCTATCATACAAAACGAGCAGGCTACCGCTTCATCAACAACTCTTCTTTTAGCTCTCTTGACAGCTGCTGCTCTGGATTGATTTGTGAGAGATCTTTTTCTATCTGGTTGGCAATCGATTATGTGAGGCGATATGCAAGCTTCCATTATTTTCATGCCACCCAATAACTTTAATTTGGCATAGTTATCCATGTCCTCTTCGAGCTAAAATATATAAACAAATAAAATTAAATAATGCATGTCTTTAAAGGCAAAAAGAGAATATAAATGATAGTGATATTTTTATGGTTATTATTTAGTACTATTATTCAGCAGAGAAATAAGCAAAAAGTAAGACTGAAAATATATGTATATCTGTTATATTTTTAATCAAGTATGTTTTTACACTTACGTTAAAATGATCTGCACATACGTGGGCAGTAGTCTTCTCAGAAACACCTTTCTCACTTCTTCTGCACGCCTTTAGCCATTTTAAACGACGGCCTTTATCTTGTGGTACACGTATAAATAACTTACTGTGTGTTTTAACCGTTATACTAGATTACAGTGGCACGATGCAGTATTTGTAGTATTGTTTTTGGGTTTCCTCCATTATTATTAATATTACAGAACACATCAAAACGAAATCTATTCAAACATCACTCTCACAACGCAACCCATCCTCAAAATGCCAAGCATAGAACACAAAAGACTTCCAGAGTGGAATAAATAAAAACTTAATATTTAATTTTAGCTGCCGTACCACTGGCCGACCAAACGAGCTGTCTGACGTCACGATCGTTCCCGCGCGTCTTGTTTCGTTTAAAATGACTAGGTCGCGGTCACTACTTCAATTGTCGATTAAAAATTAAATACTGCGATTTGAGGGTTAATATTTCATATATTCTGTTTTTATAGATAATCAAATATATTCAATAAATAAAAAGCATTCGTTAAAGTTACCCATTACGAATGATAGCAAGAACCGAATGAAAGAACTGAGAGAATCATTAAATTTAGAAGTACCGGAGTTTGTGAGAAATTATTCAACAAATTTATGTGAAAATTATGCAGACATATTTGATTGGAAAAACGACATTCTAACGCACAATGATATTTATGAGCAAAAGATATTGGTAACAGACAATAAATACACCAGTATATATTAAAAATTATCGCACTCCACACTCACACATCAGAGTTTAACGATCAAGATGAGAAACTTATAACCCAAGAAATCGTAGAACCCTTAATTTCAGATTATAACAATCCAGTATTGCTCGTTCCGAAAGAATCGGTAAGTTATGGAAAGACATGTAGACCTTGTGTTGATTTTAGGCTACTAAATAAGAAAAAAGTCACGGATAAATTTCCATTACCCCGAATAGAAGCAATTTTGGATCAGCTAGGCAGATCGAAATGGTTTTTAGTTTTAGGTCTCATGTCGGGTGTTCATCAGACACCTTTAGAACAATCTTCTGTGAAATAAACTTCTCTCAGTACAGAGAAAGGTTATTTTCAATTTACAAGACTACCCTTTGGATTAAATATAAGTCCTAACACTTTTTCGAGGATGATGATGATGGCAATAGAAATTTTAGGTTTAATTCCGGAAAAAGCATTTCTTTTTATGGATGACATAGTAGTCATAGCAATTTGGGAAAATCATTATCTAAGCAACCTTAGGAAAATATTCGTTTCGACGCATGTCGTTAATGCAATTGGAAATTGAATCCACAAAAATGCCAATTCTTCAGGCGAGAAGTAACGTGTATCACAAGACACGGCAAAATATTCAGTCATAGATCATTACCCAGATCCAAAAAACGTTAGCCAGGTCCAAAGATTTGATGCATTTTGCAATATTACGTACGCTTTATTCCGAATTTTGCAGAATAATGTCTACCACTTAATAAATTATCTAGAAAAAATGTGAAACTTCATTGGTCGATAGAGTGTGAAAACTTATTTCAAATCTTAAAAAAAGCTTTAATGACCCGACTAGATTTAAAATACCCAGACTTTAATAAACAATTCATCTCAACTACAGACGCTTCAAATAGCACATGTTCGGCGACACTAAGGCAAAATTTTGATGGCGATGACCTACCCATTGTATTTGCATCTCGAGGTTTTGAGAAAAGTGAACTGAACAAAGCTATTGTAAGCTATTCATTGGGGAATCAATCATTTCAAATGTTACTTATAAAGGCACACCACATTCTATAGTTAACACAGATCATCTATGACAAATCGTGGTTCGAATTTATGGGTTTTTAGTACATTTGGGGATTTTTTGGAATTTTTGTGATTTATGATACATTTGTAGGTAGTAGTTGTGCTAACGGGATTTTGGTAAGATTGTCTCGACAAAACTAAGGCATTTATTAAACTTAGTCTTGGGTAAGTGACATCTGACTTTTATTTCTCCGCCTATTTGATAGTCTTAAAGCGGGAAAACTTGTGTAGGTAGTTGTCGGGAGGCAAGATTGCCTGGCGCTCTTTTACACTTTATTTAGTCTACGAACAACGGACCCCTCGTCACCGCAAGATCTGGAGGCAACGCCTAAAAGCGTACAGTATGCACCGATTTCTAGGTTGATGAATCTTAGAGTGACTAACGGAAGGTGGTAACTGATTGGAAAAAGGCATGGTTACGTCGGCGAATGATATCCTAGTATGTGTGATAAACGTGAACGATTCCCAATTACCATAAAGATAGAGTCAATGTCAATCAATGCCAGATTCGAACAGATGTTATTAGTAGCTGGTCAATCCTTCAATCGGGCTGAGAAAAGGGAAATGAGATGATTTTTTCTTCGGTAACGAGATCTATTCGTACCAAATCGACGGAAGACTGGTAGAAAATCAGCCGTCAAACACAAAATCCATATTGGTGAGCAGTCAATTAGGCAATCAGCTCGAAGACTATCACGTGCTCAGAGAACAAGCTGAAAAAATAGTTCGTCAGATGGAAGAGGAGAAAGTAATAGAACCATATACTAGTCCATGGGTGTCTTCAGTAGTGCTCGTCAAGAAAATGGATGGAGCTACGAGATTCTGCGTGGACTATTGCCAGCTTAATAACGTGGTGAAGAAAGACAGCTATCCTCTGCCTTGAATCTAAAAACGCTAGACACTTTCGTCGGCAGAAAGCTGTTTTCCACCTTGGACGTGAAGTCTGGTTATTGGCAATTTGAAATGGACCCATAAGACCAAGAGAAGACTACTTTCACCACCGTCTATGGATTATGGCAATTCAACGTAATGCCATTCGGGTTCTGTAATGCGCCCGCGACATTTGAAGACTAATGAAAAATGTCTTGAGAGGCTTTTCTTGGATGACATGCCTGGTATATTTGGACATCATACTAGTACTGGGGAAGACATTTGGCGAGCACCTGAAGGATTTGGAAGATGTATTCAAATATCTTCAAGGTGCCAGCTCATATTAAACTCGAATAAATACCAGTGATTCCAAAACCGAATCAACTATATGGGTTATATAGAGAGCAAAGAAAAAGTGGCGGGGGATCTAGAGAAAATTGGTTCCGCTCAGCAATAGGGACAACCCGCCGACAAACATCAAATTAGGAGTTTCCTTGGACTTTAGCCATAGTATAAAAGATTTATAGGGAAGTTTGGAGATATTTACAAGCCACTAACTCGACTCACAGAAGAATCAAGAGGTTTCCATTGAGACGAAGATTGTCAAACGACTTTTGAAACCTTGAAGAGACATTTAACCCTGGCGCCGATATTAGGATATCTATTACCAGAATGAACTTCTTTCTTGACACTGATGCAAGCAATGTAGTGATTGAAGGAGTGTCCGCACAAATTCAAGTAGGGCAAGAAATAGTGAGATCGAAACTACTGCATCTCGCGAAGAGAACTTTTGACAATTGTAAAGTCCGTGGTACATTATCACCAGCATCTGTATGGAAGAAAATTCTTGATCCGGACTAATCACGCAGCACTCAAGTCGTTGATGTAGTTCAAGAATCTCGAGTGCCAGATCGCTAGATAGATAGAACGACTTCAATAGACCGATTTCAACATCGAACATCGAGCTGGCGTGAGTCACCGAAATGCCGACTCCCTGTCTAGATAGCCGTGTTCAGTATACTGTTCCCACTGCAACAAGGCGGAATCTAAGGAAGCTGCAGTTTTAAGAGCTACAGTAGTCAACGTAGAATGGTCACCGACTAGGATCAGAGAAGATCAGGAGGATGATTCCCACCTAAAGAGAAATCGGCAATGGGAGGAAGAAAATGGGTGACCTACCTGACAAGAAGTGTCAGGATTTTCACCGACATTCAAGACATATTGGGTGCAGTGAGACTCCCTTCTCCGGGAAGATGGTCTCTTAAGACTAATACTTGAACACGATGATCAAGACAGCTGGTTATGTCGAGAACGAGAGTAGTTCAGGTGCAGTGGAAGTTACAAGTCAGTCATCAGGAGGTCATATGGGAATATAGGAAACCCTTCAGCGAGTCCGTGGAAGGTTTCATTGTATGAACTGTTCCAAACATGTGACGGACTGGTGTAAGAAGTATACGACTTATGCTACTAGTAATAGACCACTTCGCAAGAGAAAGGCACCCATGAAACAATATGATATTGGAAACGGTTTCGAAAGGATTGCTTTAGATATTGCATGGCCATTTCGGACGACAGAAAGTACTGGTGAATGTATTCTGGAGGTAATGGATCATTTCACAAAGTGGGTGGAAATTCACGTGATCCCGAATCAAGATGTCACAACTGTCGCCAATGTACTGGTAAAATAATTCATCAGCTGATATAGAGTGCACTTGGAAGTTCACAGCGACCAAGGAAGAAATTTGGAGAGCCTGGTATTCCAGGAAATGTGTGACAAGCTGGGAATGCAGAAGACGAGGACAACACAGTTAGATAGAATGATCAAAAGAATAAACAGGACCATCGAAAAATATCTGTCCAAAGAAGAGTTTCCAGACACCAGAATGACTGTGACCAGTGTCTCTCCCTATTTGCATTGGCTCATCGATCCGCCATCAATGAGTCCACGGGTGAAATACCTTGCGAAATTCCTGTTTGGATGCGAAATCAGGCTACCTTGTGACCTGAATTTGTTTTTCATCCGGGAGAGCATCTAGCGGAAAAGATTATGTGATTCAATTGAGAAGAAGGATGTACAATGTGAACAAATTGGTTCGAACTAATATTCAAGTTACCAACGACAAAATGAGAAAAATGCGGTTTCAAAGAATGGGACAATGTATGGTTGCACAACCCAATTAGGAGAAAAGGTTTCCCTCCAAAATTACAGAAATCTTGGTATGGTTCTTATCTTATCAAGAAAAAGATCAATTACGTCATGTATCGAATAAGTAAAATCCCTACTAGAAAACCAAAATTATTCCACCAAAATGTACTAAGGCCGTTCGTAGGAAACCATGACCTGGTGGAAGGAGTGAACTATATCCAAGAATAGACTGATGCTGCCTTCGAAGAATTCATGGGCGCATATGGAGGAACCGGGAAAGCTAGATATAGAACAACTACAAGATTTGTTTACACTCCTGGAGGAGCCTTCACTGGCACAAAACATCTACGCCAGTAACAAACACGCACGAAGGTTGGCAACCGACTTTCGATTGAAGTCTTGGCTATTAGAAAAACCTTTTTCCATCCCCTGGCAAGACACTGAGACTCAAACACAATTCGCAGTACGTCTTCTACCTGGTAGCCAAAAACGAATTTCAAGATCGATCCGTATTATTATTAAAAAGGTGCTTCATTTCATGTTTAAATCTCTTCACAACAATTAGAGGAATCAATGAGTGCCGATGTTCAGGTTATTTTTCTTCTTGCGGTTTTCGGCCTGTAAGGTGTTTATGGCACCTAGGCGAGGCATTATCCATTCTACTGTTTGCAATAACTTTGTCCCTTGAATGTTTTTTACTCCTAGAATATTTCGGGTAGGTTTTCCCTGAAAAGTTAGCCGAAATATTCTAGGAGTCAAAAAATGATTGTAAACAGTAGAAAATTATGGATAATGCCTTGGCAAGAATCGATCCGTATACCGAAATACGTGGAAAGCGTTAGGAAGCCTTCGAGATCATGCATTGGAATCCAATGGGGAGAAAATAGCAATGCTTAGGATAGAAAGCAACTAGAAGGATTATCGAGTCATAAGGAACATGATAGAGGTGATCTTCCGAGATACCGGTGTCCACATATTACTTTGCAGCTATACCCCTGGTAACAGTACCCGATGATGATGGTGCCCTGTTATTTCCATATGACCGGAAAGTGTAGAAATGGTTCCAGTTGCCGATTCAAACATCCAACGCCGGATACACAGAATTTCCAGGAGGAACTTTCTTTCAAGAGAGGGAATGCTACGAAATTGGACACTGGTGTAGTTCCTGAATCCGAATCTGTCTAATACGATATCTAAAACTCAAAAGTTAGGCGTGATCACCCCCATTTCTGGGACGGGCAATTCTTTGTGATTATTTTTATAGACAATCATTTATTAGAAGGTCGATCGTTTGTTGGAGCCGCATACTAGAAATTTCAAGATTTGAAAGGTTCCAGATAACGTTTTAATATAAAAATATTTGCCTGCGAACAGTGAGTCAGTATACAGTTGGACTTTATGATAGAAAAGAGAACAATTCGATATAAAAGTGAATTTAGTTCGAAAGTGAACATTGATTTAGTGTATTTAATACAAATTAGAAATTATGTGTGTACATAAAATAAGCATTAGGGAATGGTTAAGTATATACATAATTCACGTAAGTAGATATACCTTAGTGTTTTAAATTTAAAACACTAATATGAGTAGATTCCACGATGTAAGGGTCAAGGCAGTTAATTTTATATATACCTTGTATATAAATGTATCCCACCCGTTGTGATAAAAAAAATTCAAATAAATAAGAAACACATCTTAATAGTAATTGATCTAAATTACATTTTAGCCATATCTCGTATCAAATTCATAACACTTCAATAAATCAAACTTTATAACAAATGTATGTTCACGAAACTCTCAAATCCTATTATCTTCTACAAATTTTGCTATGAATGAAGTACTGAACTCGTTAACAAGTTACTTAAATGAATTTTAATTAAATGTTGGTGAATCCGAAACTATTCGACAAAATTCTTAGTCGGAAACATTTAATTAATTGTATAATTTGCACAGTTCTTTGCAACAATCCAGACAGCTTTGAAAATGCCGAAAACAGAATCCCAGAATCGTTTAAGCAAAGTAAACTGTGACTGGTATAGTTAATTGAATATTCCATTCTAAGTTTGAGAACGATTAGTTAATGTTTGTGATTTCAAATAACATGCGTGAACTTTATTGCTTATACAGTTATTGAAGTGAAACTTTTCATGGGACACTATAGGAGTTTTGGCATGAGAGTGAACTCGTAAAGCTAACAAATCTGTTGAACTACTTGCCTTATTCTAATTATTATCTACTGAAGCTGAGTACTAGAGACGCAATGCTGTTCTTCCCTCCTCCCCACTCGACTCTTCAACTGCCTGCGTCCCTATGCCAGTTATTAGAGCATCGTAGGAAGTACGCTAGACACTGTATAGATAATTGAATTGAAATTGAGTTTCTAGACCCTAACTCTGTGGAATCTATTCATGTTACTTTTGGAAATGAAATTAACTGTTTTCAAATAATTCCAGAATATATTTACAAAGAAGGGAGAATTCTAAAAAATTGATAACTGTTTCGATGTTACTATCATCGTCAGAATGACAGAACTTACATTTCGTGTGATGCCTCCGTGATGTTTGGTAATTATTTTTGTCTAGACCAACAAGTGACCTACCTTGTGATTGAAAAATGAAGAAGATATGATATTACAATAATTACAGACTAGATGTTATTAGCCCTATGGGGATATCCTCGATATTTTTTTCCCTTTTGAGATCAGTAGAACTCTGCAATGATAGGGGAACTATATCTGTTGATCTTTACAATTATTACTTAAGAAGACAGTTTAAAAATGGAAAACTCATCTGTTCATTAACGACTTCATATTGTGGGTCTCATAAGTGTCTAATAATTTCTAATCCTACGAGGAAATCCAGATCTTGTTTCCTATTACAAATATGTAGTACTTCTTGTTCGGTTTTAGGTGTCAAGTAGATGTTTTACGCAGTGAGATTCCTCTGGTTTCTTTAAACTGTATGCTCGTTAAGTGTTCATTGTATCTATATAATTCCATAATTTCTAAAGGTTTCATCCAAATCGACAGCATTACATTCTGGATATTCAAGTTTATATATAACATACCAGACTTTCTTAATGGGGATATTTTTGTTTTCAAATTCAACAATTTTTTACTAACATTACTTGCTCTTTTCAAATAAATTATTGTAGGGAAACGGGTACAGTAGTTGGCCGGGGGACAGTCATTGGCCACTTTATTAAAATTAAAAAATCATGTAGTCCATATTCCTTTCCATAACCTCTTTATAGTTTATTTCGATGCTAGGGACATTTGTTCATCTACTGGCAGAATTTTTATTGTCTGATAGGCAATCCTGGTAAATTGGCGCCAAATCATCAACGATGTATTAAGCGTATTCTCATTGAGAGTTGAAAACTAAGGAAACTGGTAAGCTTTCGTGTTCTTCAGTTTTGTATGAAATTGCTGTTTTGGTGAGTAATCGATGAGATATACATTTATTATGATACTTATGATTATACTGTATGATTATCTGTCAAGTTCAGAAAGTTTGGTTAGGTTTTTGGCGATTATTATGGATTGCCAACAACTGCCAGTCATTGGCTGGGGTGGCCAATAACTGATAATGTAGGAATTTCTAATTTTTTAGGTTAAGGCTTGTTTTAGTCTAGCTTCATTCGGTAGTATATTTACGTAAAAAATATTAAATTTCAACATGCGGTTACAGTTGTTGGCCGGGTTGCCAATAATTGTTTCTGAGGCGACCAAATAGTCTATAAGTGTGTTTCTTATCTTTCATAGCAAATTGTATTTTTACCTAGGTACCTACCTAGGTCAACCACAACAGAGTTATGACAATGTAAAATCTATTTCACAAAATATTTTCGGAAAGAAACCTAAAGTAAAGACGGGGACAAGGTTCAATAAAAAATATGAAGATTATATCGCCAAAGCATTGCAAGCCATTGAGGACGGAATGTCGCAAAGACACGCTTCATTAAGGTATAACGTTCCGAGAGAACTCTTCAATTTATGCGAGGTGGTAACTTTGGGAATAAGGTTACACCTAGTCCTAGACCGGTACTAACAGATGAAAAAACCTTAGAAGATTGGATATTTTCCTGCCATGCAAAGAGCTTCCCAGTTCGAAACAAAGACATTCAGACTTCAGTAAAAAAGTTTTTGGACAACCATCCCAGGCCAAACCCTTTCACAGAAAATCTTCCAAGTTGTGGCTGGATGAGGGCGTTTTTGCGACGACATCCTAAAGTTTCGCTGAGAAGATCCGAGGCAATCACGGCTGCTAGTGCCAATATTTCTGAAGCAGGCATAAGAAAATGGTTTATAGAAATCGAAACGTATATGGAAGGAAAAAAATTGTTTGATATTTTGGAAGACCCGAACCGTGTGTTCAATGGTGATGAGACGTGCTTCCTGTTGTGCCCAAAAAACAAGAAGGTTCTAGCCCCCAAAGGTACTAAAAATGTGTATGAGCTCGAACATCATCCCAAAAAGAATTTGACAGTAATGTTTATACTGTGAATAAAACTCAAAGTCAGTGTCACAGAATTATTTAATAGTTAGACAATAAAAGCTACTAGCGTATGGATGATATTCTCCTTTTTAGTAATGTTTATGTTTGGATCTTCTGGTTTACTTACACCTCCCATGATCATATATGTCCAATCACGACTAACATCGGCCATAACTAATTCAGTGCCTGATGAATGGGGTGTTGGGCTTAGTGATAATGGTAGGATGGACGACTCATTTTATGAATATATCGGAAATGTCTTGCACGCTTTTTTAAGACGAACTAGTGCAAAATTTCCAATTACACTATTCGTCGATGGTCATTCTACTCATCTAACCTACCAAGTTAGTCAATTGTGTACTGAACTCGAAATAATATAATTTGCTCTGTACCCCAACGCAACCCGAATTTTGCAACCAGTAGATGTTGCTGCTTTTGCTGTTGCTGCTCCCTTGAAGAATGGCAGGGGTCCTCGAATTTCCACGAAAAAATTTCCATAAAAGAAAATTTTACGCATAATATTTCAAAATATGTAGTCGACATAACTTTTAAAATTGAAACAATAAAGAATGACTTTGGAGCTACCGGATTGTGTCCATGGAATTCTGTAGCAATTGATTTTGGAAAATGCGTGGGGAAAAACAAGTAATATAAGTACTAGTAGGAAAAATATAGAAGGATTCATTACTTTAGAAGATTTTCGAGTCATCATTGGTGAACAAAAATATCAACCACTTGCCTATATGAGTGCCGACCATACCGAAAATGAAGATTTAGTCTTATTAAAAAATTTGTATAATGAAATGCATGGCACTCACAATGCACAACATTCAGCAAATCAAAACATAGAAACAGAAGATTTGAATAACAAAGAAGCATATTTAGACAAGCAGTATACCCAGAATTTGACTGATCAATGTATTATTCAAGGTAAATATTTGAACAACTATGAAATTTATAGGAATGAAAATATACAGAATTCGGCTAGTCAAAATAATATTGAAGCTGATGATTTGAAAAACGATTCTTACTTTGACATTGAAAATATGCACGTTATAATCGATAATTTTAATACCGACGAAATACCACTCTCTAATTGTTTGACTAGCATCTCAGAAAAATGTGAGCCTTCAAAATCTTTATATGTGATACCATCGACATCAACAAGCGATTACATCAATTCGATTCTTACTTGGCCAAAAACTCCAGGAAAAAAAGCAATAGTGTGATTACCATTCGTGTTTACTTAATCTACAAGGAAAAAAGCAGAAGCAGGGAAAGGAGAAAAAAGAAACGAGAAGAATCTCTAAAGCAAAAACGCAAATTTGGGAGGATTCAAATACAACAGAAAAAGCAAAAAAAGTAACAAAAGAAATTAAATGATAAATTGGAAAAGGAAAGGTAAAAAAAATACCAGGAAAAATAGTAAATCTGAAAAAGTCTAAAGACAGTACGGCTAGCATTAGACAAATCCAAGTTCAAATTATTGAAAACAGAAAATTGTACTACACATCAAAGTATTGATATATTACTTGTTGGAAAGGAAAATAGATCAGAGAAGTTCACCTCTTCAGAAAATGCAGAAGCCGCAAGTGAAAATAACACAGAACGTCATCTGATGAATGAAATTCCTGACTGCCAAGAAACTCCTCCAAAGTTATTGGAAAGTCATATTTCTAATAGTGCTCTTGTAAGAAAGATTTTTCAGAATGTTGACAATGATTCCTCAGGCAAAAAAATTGAAATTATTTCAGATCTTTCAATGACAAGTGAAAAAGGTTACATGAATCATGCAATGCAAGAACGTCAAAACATCCATAATCCTTTAAAGAATACGACAATAATGAGTGGGATATGCTTTACTTGTTTAGAAAATATGAACAAGAGTCAGAATGGGGTAAAATGCGCGACCTGTAGAAGAACGCACCACATACCCTGCATTCTCAAAATCAAAAAAAGTCACGATAACTTCAAATGATTATTTCTAGTGTTTTGCCCGTTTAAAGCTAAAATAGACTTTAGTTAACACTTAGATATCTAGGTGCTTCATTTTGAAAAAATAAATAAATTGATTGATATTTTTATAAATATTTTGTGTTTCGTTTAACTAGCTACTCAGTATAGGTAGATACCTACCAAGATTACACAAGTATAAATTACCTACTCACATACTAAGTACCTGCGTAAAAGTAGTGAGAAACTTCAAAAAACAGATTAAACATTGAAGGGCCAATCACTGTACAAGACGTATGCCAATAACTGTCTCCTCACGGCCAATAACTATGACATTGTGCAATTTTGAATCAATGTGTTGGAATTGTTATGAAAACATTTATCTTGAGTAAATGCAGTAGCACCAACTGATTTTCCACAATTCTTAGCGTATAATATGATATTTATCATATATGTATATTTAAAACCCTTTATGTTTTAATCTGTCAAGTTTAGGTAGATGCTTAAGTTGCCAATCACTGTACCCGTTATCCTATTTATTGCTAAAGATATTATCTTTGAAATATTATTAGAAAGTTTACCAGCATATGTGATGATTTTGTTATTTCTTTAGATTGTTTAGGAAATATTAGTTTTCATGCGACTTTTCCTCTTTTTACTTCTGACTTTGTACGTCATCAATTTTTGCTCTCTACACATCTAAGTACCTCAATTAGTTCAGATATCATTCTCAGATTTACCCTAGCTACTTTAAGTTGAAATACGTCAATGGGAAGTTGTATTTTTTTTGATACGATAAACAGTTTCTCTCACTTTTAAGCATCCAAATCATAAAATTATGGAACATTTCACAAATAAACTGGAAGATAATTAAATGTTGAACAACTTTTTTTCAAAAATTATATAATTTTTTTTGGCTTTAGGGCTGGACCTATGCAGCCAGAAACTAGGTGAGTAGGTCCAGCCCTAAAGTTAAATAAAAACCTTAAATATATGGTGTTGTGAGCGTTATTCAACTATTTTGAAATGAATTAATAGTTTTGATTTAGTGTAAAGTTGATATATATCGAGTGTGAGTAAGTCTTGTGGTAGCTACAACGCATTTTTTATTAACTATCGTATTTATCATATGCAATAGATAACCGTTGGATGTTGCTATTTGTATAAATGCATCTAACAAAATCATATTTGTTCATAGGAACTGAAAATGCTCTATGTATCATTGAATTATTTGCTGCTAATTTATGTGACATGTGATGATTGGAATTATGTGGAATAGTTACATCAGTGTGTGCTGTTCAACTTTCAATCAAATAAGCTAGTATATTATTAACTCTTCGAATTTTAAAATCAAGAAACACTGTAACAGTGCATTGTATATATGCTTATTCTTTAACTTTTTATGTGAACCTAATTTTCAGGTGTGAATTATTAATATTATTGAAAAATAGATCTAATTGTCGCTCACGACCTATAAAAGAAGCTAATATTTCATCTACATATAAAAAAATATGTTATCTATATTTCGAAAAATAACTTATTTTGGTATACATATGTAGGTGATAAATTAGCTCATTTCATAGGTTATTTAAGTATATAAGATGTAGTTTCCAACCATATTATTAGTTCACACCCAAAAATTAAATTTACATTAGAAGTTGAAGAAAATAAGTCAATCAATTTTCTTGATTAAAAAATTCAAAGAATTAATAATGTACTTGATTTTTCAATTAACAGAAAACCAACAAAAACTGACGTTACTATTCCATATAATTCCAATCATCTCATGTGGTCTGGTATACTCGTATAATTATGTGTATAGAAAATGCCATAATGAATGACCTCAAGCCCAAAAGCTATAAAATGTGCTCACTGAGTCTGGCTTAAAGAGGAAAGTAAAGTGAAGAGACTCCTTAGACACCTACATAGGAGTTGTACATTCTGAACTTACATTCCCACTACATCCAGAAGAATTTCACTGTTCACTAAAGAAAATCAGGGAAAGTCTCAGCACGATGAAGCACAAGAAATTCAAGAAAGCAGAGCAAAAACTAAAAAAAAATTGAATAGACACAACATAGAATTCAATACTCTAAACATCATGAAAGTGTAAGTACTTACATACCAACATATTTACTACATGATTTGAAAACTTTTCAAGCACAACTTTTACAAATATTGAAATAAGATTTTTGTATAAAGGCTCAAAGTACAGCATACCACCAAAATGTATGAATAATATTAAACAAATATCAGCTGCATTGTTGGAAATAGCTTTAAAATTTAATTCAAATAATTTTTCTCATGAGAAATTAAAAACTGCCAATCTAATGAAAAAATATTGAACCATCAAAGTTTGAATTCTGTTAAAAAGAAAGTAGAAAATAATACCCTCACAATTTTAAACTTAAGCAAAGGTAATGCCACTGTTATATTAAAAACTGATGATTATAATTGAAAAAATGCATAGCTTTATGGAATCTAGCGTTGTACAAATTCTTAGATCAGACCCAGCAAAAAAGATTTACAATTATGTAAGAGACGTTGTTAATAATTCAAATGATGTTTTAAGTTATTATGATAAGTGATACCTAATGAATGAAAATCCTCGGTATCCACAATTATATGGACCCGTCTAATTCTTATGTTAATACTCCTAATAATATATTAACAAAAAAACTTAATAATTACAGATATGTATCTAAATACTGAATTGATAATTCAATACAACTAATAAAAAATTTGAAAACATTCAACTTACAAGATAACTCAAAACTCATTTCCTTTGATGATACCAATATGTTCACGAAAACTCGTCCAAAAGAATGATTAACACTTGTAAGACAGTTACTGTAGATGAGAATATTGATCCAGGAATATTATCAGATATACTTATGGTATGTATTAAACGAAATTAATTCACTTTTGACAATAGCCTATATATTCAAAATTAAGGTTCACCATTGGGAATCTCTATACCACCAATATTGGCAAAAAGTTTTAATGACAGTATAGAAAGGAAAATCTTGGAATGTGACATTTCAAATAATATCTTACATTGGTGTAGATATGTAGATGCACTTTATCTTGTTTTATAGGTAGTGGACAATTAGATGTATTTTTCAACTATATTGATGATTTACACCTAAAAATTAAGTTTACATTAGAAGTCGAAGAAAATAACTCGATCATTATCATTGATACAAAAATTCAAAAAGTTAATGATGTACTTGATTATTCATTTTACAGAAAACTAACACACACTTTCAAATACTAGTAGCATACACAATGATACATTTTTAATTCCTACAAAAAAATATAATTTTGCTATAGATATTAATACAATTGAACAAATAACAACATCCAACAATTATTTAGTAAATAAAAAAAATTAGCTGATAGAAAATTGGAGAAAGTGGCATTACATCTAATATTTCCCTAAATAAACTAAAGAAATAACACATTACAAATGCTGGTAATATTTCTAATAATAGTTCAAAGATAATATCTTCAGCAGTTGTAAAATCAAAAATATCCTCATTGAGGAAGTCTGGTATATATAAACTCAAATGTTCAGATCGCAATAGTGTCTAGTTGAAATTCTGAAACTAGATACATAGAACACAAGATAAGGCAGATTAAAACAACCAGAGAAATCCCACTATTCAAAACATTTACTTGACACCAAACAAACATTGACACCGAACTAAAAGTAGTACATATTTGTGATAAGAAACAAGACCTGGAATTTCCTGAAGGAGTGGAAATTAGAAGACACTTAACCTCCGAATATCGGAGGGTCCTGTAACTGCGAAGTTACTGGAGGGTGTATATTTTGTAACCCAACTTTTTTTGTAGTCTGACAACTGTCAAAGTGTATTGTAATATTACTTTTCCGCCCAACCTATCTAATGCGAGAAAAGTATTGGTTTGCTCACAAAAAAGTTCTTTATACGATTTTCATCAAGATCAACACGAAAAAATGGTTTTTAGAAATAAAATCCCGTGTGTATGTCGTAGTCGTCGGCCACTTTTCGTTTACATGTCTTATTAGCACGATACAGCCTACTCAACAAATCACCAATTTTATGATTGAATATTGTTGAGGACATCTCACAGATGAACTCTATTGATTTTTAGCTCACAATAGCCAGTACAACGGATGCTATGGTATTTGACGTACGACATTTTTGTCATTTTTTGAGAAATTTCAGATTGTTAGCACGATACAGCTTCCGGAGTGCAAAAAATCACCAATTTTATGATTGAGTATTATTCAGAACATCTCACAGATGAACCCTATACACCACATATAGTAAAATACGTGCTATAGTACTTTAAGTAGGACATTTTTGTCATTTTTGGAGAATTTTCAGTTTGTTAGCACGATACAACTTCCAGCGTGTAAACAAGTGACCCATTTTATGATTCAATATTGTTCAGGGCGTCTTATAGACGAACCTCATTGATTTTTAGATCACTAGATCTAGTACAACGGATGCTATGGTAACTGAAGTGCCACATTTTTGTCCTTTTTAGAAAAATTTCGGGATTAGTGCGATATAGCCTTCGGAGTGTATACAAGTGGCCAAATTTATAATTGGATATGTTTCAAGGTGGCTCAAAGATGTACCTTATTGATTTTCAGCTGAAAATAGAGAGTACAGCGGGTCCTATAAATCCAGATACACCGCATTTTTGGTTACTTTTGGAAAAATTTCGGTTTGTTAACACGATACATACCCAGAAGTGTATACAAGTGACTATTTTATGCTAGAATATTAATCAGGGCATCTCACACATGCGGAAAAGTTAGTTTTGATCTTCAAAACCGTTTATTTTTATTTCTTATAACTAAATAAAAAAAAAACTAATATACATTTTGGATATATTTGTATTAGCGTAGGATACAAGAATGGTTAACAACAAAGTAAAATAAAAGTTTTAAATCAAAAAAATCAATTCGAATATTCTGGGTCCGATAAATGGTATTTAGAGTAAACTTCAATTTTCTAGATTGAATGATGATTACGACAAACAAACTTTTTGCATTCACCACACATATATCTACTATTCTTGACACATTTTCTAGGGCACAGTGCACACCTTCCTATGAATTTTTGATTATTGTTGTTTCCAGTACTTGGTCCACGATCTGATGTGGCGACAAAATCTTTCATTGCATTCAATATAAATTTGTGAGATGTTATGCCTAATCTGAATCGATTTTCTACGTAGATTTTAATGAGTCCCAGTTCAAATAAAAAGTCTCTTCGTTTGTGTGTAGCATATTCGCGTGGCTTTTTGTTTATCCACAATACAAATGAGATTAGACATGCAATGTCAATTATATTTTGCCACCTTTTGGTCGACCGCTTCACCAAGTATTCGTTTACCATTTTATCCATGGTGTCAAACAGAATTCTAAAAGCAGCCAATTTATCCAGCTTTCTACGATCGGTTCTTGTTGTAAAATAATCAAACTGTAAGAAACGTGAAATATTTATAAATCTATCACGTGCCATTGATGCGAGAAACATTGGCCTACTACAAAGTGATTTTTATGTCCATAGAAAGTGTTTAGGTTATCTGTTTGCCTTTAGCGCTCCAGCTGTAATAAAAATACCAAATGCGGCATACATTTGAATAGAGTCTAGAGTTTGCCATTGGCGCTGTTTATTTGGGTTCCTATTGTTCCTATCCTCATAATTTTTCTGAGCCCTTTGATTATTACGTTTGAAATATTTAATTGTCTACAAACAATTTGAAGAACTCAGATAAGGAGTCATTGTTTCTGATGTAGTTATTACTGTTTTTAAATGAAACTTACGGTTTCTAAATAATTCCACAATATATTGAATAAAAAGTTAAAAACTCTAAGAAAATTGACAATTGTTTCGATATTTAAAAACAGTAATATGACTAGATTCCACGAATTAAGGGTCGAGACAGTTAATTTCCCTGACCTCTTGGTTATTATATTTTGGGATGTTATTCGTGCGGGTCTAGGTGCCTTTTTGTTCCAAACCGATCCATTTTTTTATACATAGGCCGGATGACTGTCATCCACTTGACCATTTTCTTCAGTATCACACTAAAAGAAATATCGATTCTGTAAATTATATCGAATAATGCATATATCAAAATATTACAGTTCCATAACCTCACGTTCAACGTCTTGAATTTCGACGTTATCTTACAACTCGGATTACTCAAAGTCTGTTTCTCCAACATTCTCATCTTCATCACTTTTCTCATCCATCCACTGTAAGGCAGTTGCACAGGCTTCTTGGGTAGATAAATCCTATTTCCTTTTGTACGAAATAGAGCAACGCAAAATTTACGAAACAGGCACAACAATCTTAGTATGCGTATCGAATAATACTAAACTAAAACGTGGGTTTGAGTAGGTGCGTCGTCACGAGACTTAAATAATTAGGTATTACTTCTTTTCTAAGGCATTTTTGGGTGAACTAAATGTTTTGTGATGCTTTACAATGTAACGTCTGGTAAAGTCAAGTCAAATCATGTCTCGAAATTTTTTTTACCAAATTACTGTCAGCCCTCTTTCCCATTCAAGCAAAACCAACACACACTGATGTAACTATTCCATATAACTCCAATCATGCCATGTCATATAATTCAATGATACACAGAGAATTTCAAGTTCCTAAGAACAAATATAATTTTGATAGAGAAATTAATACAATTTAACAAATAGCAACATCCAACGGTTATCCATTACATACGATAAATGAATGTATTAATAAAAAGAGAGAAAAAGTGGTATACAACTAATATTTCCTAAAGAAACTAAAGATATAAAAAATTATGAAACCATCACATATGCAGATAATATTTCTAATAATATCTTTAGCAACAAATACAACAATTTCTTTTAAAACAAAATTAATGTGAGTACAAAATTGTTAAATGTAAAAAAATATCCCCATTAAAGAAGTCTGGTATATATAAACTTAGATGTCCAGAATGTAATGCTGCTAATACACTTTAACCCTACGGCGGGCGCGACTTGTAAGATTAGGGGAGCGGGCGCGCTGCGGTTCTGAGTGCCGCAAGCGGAAAAAGGCAGTAATGAGAGTAAAATATAATTATTTTAGTCAAAGAAGAGGGTGATAAAAGGTAAGAAACTTGTTAGAATATGAATTTATTTATAAAACGAGACTAAATACAAGTAAATGTATTCTTGGTGGAAGTAAAGTACTCTTAGTGCAAGTAACTTACTTGTATATACTATACTTGCGAAATGCGGAGAATAGCTATACTTGAGTGGAGTATTTATTTTTTCCGTACAGATATTTTTAAATATAAATTTATCTATGAAACAAAACTAAATATTTTACGTAAAAAGTATAGTGTTGAAGATATAGAACGGTATACACGGAATTCATATATAACTAATTATGAAACTCTTAAGCTAAAAAATAATAATATTTAGTAATAAATATGTCTTCCTCCATGCAAGTATTGCACTGAACTGTTTTCTTACTGTGTCCTTTAGAAACAAATTGATGACAAGTGTCACAGGTTACTGTTGTCTTATTATTTTTATGCGCACTGCATACATTACAACGTTCGCTATGATTCTGGTTTATTGTAATGGATACTTCAGCTGGGAGTGTCTTTATTTCAGCTCCTTCTTCCACCTTCCATTAGCAAAAATCCCAATTTATTCGGGAAGTGCCTTCGTCTAGGTGCTACTTCCAAAGGTTTGATGTTATTATATACAATTCCAAAATTTATTCCTGCTATATCCAGGATGCGAAAAAAATTGTAAGAGGCCACCTTCTAGTAATTCTTTGGGTAGTATAAGAGGCACATTCTTGATCTACCGTATCAACGCCAATCTTAGTCTATTATAGTCCAAAATAATTGTTGGCTTATTTGTTGCCTCATCAATTTACCCTTTTTCATCTATGGTAGATATTATTATTACAACCTCATTTTTTTGCACATGGGAAGCCAAATTAATTTCTTCCTGTAACACGAATAACGAATTGTACGTGATTTACTTGGAAGAAAATCCGGAGGAATTTCTTTTTTATTTTGTTTTAGTGTACCTATCAGCGTGAGACCATTTTGAACACGATATTCAGCCAGAGGATAACTGGTATAATAATTATCGGTGGTCAGATTTCTACTTCAATTTTTTAATGGATCAATTAGCTTCTGCATTATATCAAATGGCTTATTTGATGTGTGATAGGGTCCATATTTTTGTTGACCGCAGTAAATTTCAAAGATCCACGTGTGAAATGTCCGACTGTCGCAAAGAGCGTATATTTTTATGCCATATTTGGCTGGTTTTTGCGGCATGTATTGTACAATCCCGCAACGTCCTCGGAATGGATGAAACATTTCGTCTGTAGTTATAAATTCACCCAAACTATAATGATTCATACAGTTATTTACAAAAGAAGTATACACATTCCTCATAGCAGCTAATTTATATGTCGCGATCTTTTCTGGTGTTAATATAGTCAAATCGTAGCGCACGTAAAAGAAATAAAAACCTTTTGTAACTAAAAGCAGCTATTAGTCTGATCATTCCAATTCCACCTGTGGTCCAAAGTTCTTGAATATTAACACAATTCACTTTTTTACCACGATTATATGCAGTACACCAAAAAGTGCCTCAATCACAGTGGAAGAAGTTAGTTTACAATCTCTATCACTTTGATAGACAACATTTATTTTTTTTATTTTCAAGGTATGTGTTCGTAGAAGTTACAATATTGTCTATCATATTCTTAGTAATAAACAAAAAAAATTGACTCTAGCTAAGTTGACACGATTTTTGCTGCAGCTTTCGAACTAGATAACAACTTAATAATACTCGTATTTTAAGCTTTAGTTTTAGAGTGTCTAGATACTGCAAAGTTCCTCCAAATGGTTTCATTATCCTTACCAATGTAAAACTGCTCATCTTCTTCTTGTCTCTGCAGTTCTTCCATATTTTCACAGTCTTTGTCACCAGATTGTTCCGATTCACAGTTGAACGTATTATTTTCAATAACTTCATTTTCTCCTCCGCTGTCATCAGAAACATCGACATCATCTTCTTCAAAATCTGACAATCGGTTTTCAATCTCTTCAAATTCTTTTTCACTAAGAGGTCTTCTCCTCACTTTTTTGTCCCTGAAATAACACAAATGGTTCAATAATCATTATTGCTACTTGAGAAATAATATACATCTCAGAAATAATTTACGACAATAACAAAATATTAAGAGAAATTACTTACATGACTGGGCGCGTTGCAGCACGAAATACTGCTAATCGGTAGTTCTCTCTTTAACTTGATGATTTCAGATATCCCAAGCAAGTTCAATTGGTCCATGCTAAGAATTATGTACTATGTTGTGCGACCAAAAGAAACGAAACAAATGTATTATAAGTGCATATATATTCATTTCACATACTTGTATTACTTAATTCATGATAAAGGAACAACAATTAATACCATCTGGAGTGCTTATAAAAGTATGCAACATCAAGTTTCTTCACAAATTTTGGCTAACTTGGATGGGACTGCACGACGGGAATATGAATCAATGAAAAAACGGTTTTAAGGATTAAAACTAAACGATGAAAATGAAACAATTTGATTTGTATAAAATTTCATTTATTTGAACTAATGTTCAATTTAAACAGGTTGACGCGTTTCACTAACACAGTAGCTTCCTCAAAACGAATGAAGGTATAAGATAAAAAGGTTCCAATATATACAGTACATAAATAGAGAATTCTGTATTCATGCACTGTATACATTACAACAATATTCTACCATAAATTTGTCACTTGTACACACTTTGGGGATGTATGGTGCTAACAAACCGAAATTTCTCAGAACATAACCAAACATGTAGTATATCTGGATTCATAGGACCCGCTGTACTCGCTCAAGTCAGCTGAAAATGAATAAGGTTCAGCTGTAAAACACAATGGAAAATATCCAATTATAACATTGGTTACTTGTATAAACTCCGGAGGCTGTATCGTGCTAACAACTCGAAATTTCTCCAAAAAGGACCAAAAATGTGGCAATTCAGATACCATAGCACCCTTTGTACTAGTTCTAGTGAGCTTAAAATCTATGAGATGTCCTGAACAATACTGAATCATGGAATTGGTCACTTGTATACACTCCAGAGTCTCTATCGTGCTAAGAATCTTAAAATTAACAAAAAACGACAAAAATTTGGTACTCCAAGTACCATAGCACCCGTTGTACTGGCTTTAGTGATCTAAAAAATGATAGAGTTTATCAGTAAGATGTCCTAAGTGATATCCTGTCATAAAATTGGTCACTTGTATATACTTCGGAGGCTGTATCGTGCTAAGAAACTGACATTTCTCCAAAAATTACACAAATGTCGTACTTAAAGTACTATAACACCTGTTGTACCGGCTCTGGTGAGCTGAAAATCTATTGGTTTTATTTGTGAGATGTCCTGAACACTATTCAATCATAAAATAGGAGACTTGCTCCACTGCAGAGGCTGTATCGTGCTAACAAGACATGTAACTAAAAGTGGCCGACGACAACGACATACAAAGGATTTTTTCTCTAAAAACCGTTTTTTCGTGTTATTCTTAATGAAAAACGTAAAAATAACTCAAAAAAAATTCTAAATTCTATTTTTTTTTGGGGTAAACCAATATTTTTCTCGCATATTAGATAGGTTGGGCGAAAAAGTAATAATTAGTTCTTTTATCACGTCTATACTAATGGCAACTTTGGTGCACTATAGCGATCCGAAATAAAAAAAAAGTTTTTTTCGAACATCCCTAATACTCAATTATTTTTTCCTCTGGCATGGTTCCCCATTGTTCTCCCCGCTCTTAAGTGGACAATTTTTCTTAAAGCATTTCATGTATGGCACTCCAATTTTCTTTTGATTACTTTTTTAATCATTGATTTATCTCTTTTTCTAGCTGAGTTTCCACTAGTCTCATTCTATCTAGCCAAATGTCGCAGTTGAAGATAACCTGATCTGTGTCTTCCATCTCGTCGCAATATCTGCATGTATCCGTTTCCAACAGTTTCATCCTTTTAAGAAAACTTCTAAAAAAACCATGACCCGTCAGTGTCTGCAACCAGAAGTCGAATCTACGGTATCTACAGTCTACCCACGTTGAAATGTATCTTAAGAGTTTCCGCTGCCATTCTTGCATTTTGTCCTTTCTAGTTCTCTCCTTGAACGATTCTTTATTATTGTTTCTTCAGTTGTGCATCCCTTTCCTCTCTAGGATCATACATTCAATCGGAGGCATGCCGCTTACTACGTTCAGATCTGCTATCAAAACGGTTTTATATGCACAAGCCATCCGTAGACATTTTTCCGTTTCGCGGTGTTTAGGATTTCTCCATATATTTTTATTTTGACTACTAAGATCCAGACTAGTGCCGCAGGAAGAATAATATTGTGTTTACTTAGGAGAATTGCAAGGAAACACAGCTCATTGCAATATCAGCTGTACATTGACGGAAAATACTTTTCACCTAGTAACACTTCAAGTTATCTAGAATATACTCTACAGGATAAACCAAACACTTATGCACATATAACGAAGCAAGTTCAAAAAGCTAAAATTGCAATGAGCAGTTATATCCCATCATATGCAAAAATAGCTATTTCTCAACAGCGAAAAAATTGATAATATATAAACAAATAATGCGTCGAAGAGTGACATACGTTGTCACAGTCTATTTTACTGGCTTAAAACATAATTTCCATACCCTGCAGGTGGTACAGAACAAGTGCCTCAGCATAGCTATCAAATACTAAACATGCTACTCCATACTCCCGAAAACCTCATGGTTACACGAACAGTCTAACGATCTCACATACCCACTGTCAAGGACTTCATATCAAAAATTTCATTTTACTTTTACAATCACTCTCTCCCAAAAAATCTTCGTGAAAAACTCAAAGCCGTCAATCGCGCAAAAGACATCCGCGGACAGTGGGCGTAGGCTTCTACACCGGTCGCTATACGCATAACTAATTGTTATCTCCATCAACCAACTGCTTCAACTTAGGATTTAACCCTGTTACTCCTAAAAACAAGTCCATATCATAAATTAACTAAGACAAAATTGCATCATAACAAACTTCTGCCAAGTTGTCATCGCACAAAAACCAGGTAGAAAGAAACTTCCCCAAAACAGCAAGGAGACAATTCATACCCTCAGAAGTACACAAGTAGTGCGGAAATGCCATGAACATCGGCATTAATTACTTACTGTATATTCCTTGAGCTACCTGTAATTAGGGATATAAACTATCGTGAATGAAGACCTATTCAAATAAATGATAATATTGTGTACAATTGAACAAAACGTCGCCCTTTTCGCTAAGGATGTTCCATTCATATCAGTCAAAAACGTAGTTATTACGGCCACTTTTTATTCTCCACCTCCATTATATTATCCCCGAAAATTTCCTTATCGTCCAGGTATACTCCTAGGCACCTCACTTTCTTCACGGGTTCAACATTCATACTGCATATATTGAACACAATGTTCTGTCGTCTATTTCCTTTTCCTTTTATAGTATCAATTGACGTTGATATCACTAACTGTCTGATTATTGCTAACAAGGATTCTAGTCAATGATAAAAAAATGCTTATCCATAGCGATTTTTCTGGTAATGATCGTCTTTAAATGCTTCTGTATAACTTTTCAACATAAACTATCGTGAATTCAATGTGTAATGTTGAGCCTGTTGCTAATAAATTACAATATCTGTTTTCTGTGTATAGTGTAACCGTTAACAAAATCTTAATCTGGGGATAAAATTCACGCTCCGTCGGGTCACCACTGAAATTCGTTCCAGTAAGAATGGCGACAATCCAGCTTGACTAACTATAAAATATGGGTAGAGTAAAACAATCCATTTCGAGCGTAGAAGCTGCAGAATCAGAGAGGAACCTCTTAATTTTATTTCTTGTTACTAGTTAAAGGAACAGCACTTAACTTTTCCTGGAATAAATCTTAACGACACGGTCTTGCCTCTTAGAATGAGATTGAGCAATAAGTAATTTAGGATAAAGTGGAGGTAATGAAGTTTTCTTATCGATAAAATCTATCGTAAAGTCAAGTATTATCTTTCAGCGGCACGGTTATCAATAACTGATATTTTCCAGTATATTCATATACTACCAAAACTGCAATCTAGTCATGTCAGTAAAACTTTGCGCCATGTACACATCTCATGTGACTCTAGACAGAATAAAGTTTCTATTTAATAAAAAATCAAATTAATGAAATCTAAATTACAAAGAATGTTGAAATCACGTAAAATACCATGTCGTTAATTAAGCATATCCAAGTTTTCCTATTTTCAATTGATACACACTAAGAAAAATGCATCCAAATATTTCTTACTTCATCCAGATAAAATTTTTATATATACATAGTTATTTTCCAACTCATTTTAAGCTGATTCAAAACATAATTTGGCAAAAAAAAGGTATAACACTTGTCCCAATTGTTGCACCCTTACACCAAAAATTGGGCAATATATATATATATATATATATATATATCGATGGTGTAGCGCACATATGTGTTAAGTACAAAATATCATGTTTTGAAATACGACAAAATCAAAATTTATCAGCTTGTGATAATTAACCTGAAAACTTTCTGTAGCACAACACTACATTATAATGTCGTACGGCCATATTTACTAAAATTTAAGAACATAAAATTGTAATATTTGTTTTTAATAATTTAAAAAACGGCAGCGTGAGAAAAAATACTTTCAAAATTTTAGCACTTACCACATTTGTCATTCAGAAACTTACGTCCAATGATAAATCAACGAGTTAAGACAAAAACTGTAAAAATGAACATTTTATTAAAAATATAAAAAACATTGTAATCAATGCAGTAATATAAACCTATTATAACACTAATCATCTGAGTCATCATTGGTCGGTCTTGCTGTCTCCGGAATTTCCTGAATGAAACTTTTATATTCTTCAGGGATAATCTGTTTTTCCAGCAAAAAGAGAAGGTCCTTCTTCTTCTTTTGAGAGACCGGAAGTCTGGATTCATATTTTTTGTTCAAACTTACAGATGACCAGTTTTTCTTCCTTCCGGGCCTCCGCTTGTCTGCCACATCTAACTGGAGGAATGTCTCATCTGCAAGAGAATACTTGTATTGGATAATGAAAGGCTTTCCTTCTTGGAAACGCAGCCATTTGATGTTAAGCCAATTCACTTTGTCTTTATTTATGTTGTGAGTTGTGTTAACGACAATGTCGGACACGAGTTGTAAATTGAAAAAATTGCAATACTTGAAATTTTTCACGCGGTATTGTCGCGGTTTAATTCTGGCTGTTTCTATTAGAAGACACCATTCGCGCGTGGAATAAATTTTTTTATGCCGCTTGGCCCTCTCTATAGTAGCATGCATGGAATCTGCCTCTAAATAGGAATGACCTGATTCCATGAATTTCAAGTCTATTGTCTTCAAATGGTCAATTTTATTGACAGCAAACAGCATAGCTGCAGCAACACATTTGTTGCGGTTTTGTCCACCGCAAGTGTCGGAAAATGAGGCAACATGGTTTACTGTTTCTGGTAAATTAAATAGGTAATCCAGAATACAGCTTCCGATTTCAGCACTACCTTTGTTGCCATGGGTTTCATCCCACACAAAACAATATCCATCGGAGTTGAAAGCGTCGTAAATTGTAAAATTATAGACGTTTAACTTATGTTTATAATAGATTTGGTTATCACCTGCATGCGGAATTGAAAGTATTGCCTAGAGGTCAAATGAAATTGATCTGAAAGATTTTCCATTATCTTCTACTGACTTCTTCTTATCCGCTTCTTTCATTTCCAAAGCCTGCTTTTCTCTCTGTTTATGCTTATCATATTCTTCTTGTAAAGTTGTCTTTTCTGTAGCATTTTGATATGCGTTACAATGAAAGCACTGATCTTTTTTTGGTATGTAGAATGCCAAACGAGGTTCCTGATCATGAAAAATTTTCTGATATACAAACCGTGACACTGGCTGAATTTTCTTCTGAGCACAATATTCCTTTGCATACAGTCTATACATTATGGAAATGTTTAGCTCCGGCGAAATGTATTGTTTTTGTGAATCACGCCTGCAGTAATGCGACTCAACCCGAGGGAACGAGTCAATGTGTTCTTTGACAAATCGCTTTGCCTCGTCAGAAGTAGTATTAGGAGGTCGAGTGTTCTTTCTCTTGTCATCTCCAATGTACAACCCGCTGTCGCTCATGTTGTGTGCACAATTTTCTATTACTCTATGTGAAATAGCAAATGTGGCACAAAAACATTTCAAACACACTCTATGTGGTTTTCCATTGGAATCTTTCAGAAAATACAACGTAGATGTTTGACGGTTTTTTGTTTTTGGACTGTTTCGAACTCTAACAACAGGGACCTTTTGCATGAGAGAGGTTAGAAGAATTTTTTGACGAATATCGTTTGCCAAACTGTAGTATTCTTGACATAATGTCGCTCTGTGGGATTCTGGAATATTTTTGTTACATTTAAATCGGCACTTTGTACAGTCAACAATCTTAGGTTTTTTCTCTTGTACTTCTTTTCCGCTGCGATTCACATACTTTTTTCCACTCAGTCTACTATTTTTACTTATTGATCTGGCCCAGACTGCTCTATTTGCTCTCCTACTTCTTTTTATTTGTAGTTTCTCATTGGATTCGGTCGAATTTGTAGGTAATTTATGTTTCCTAGATTTAGCGACCTTTGTTGAAACTTCATCATCTGATTCTTCGCTGTTTGCATATGGCTCATAAGAACTCGACGAATACGCGAAGGGATCGCTCTCATCAGATTCACTGTTCTTTCTGTAAATAGCAGATGGTCCAGCCAAATTAGTTTCATCATTTATCTCCGATCTGTTATTTGTTACTAGTGCTAAAAATAAATTACTAAATTTAATCACTTGTCACATATTTGATATCCTGAACTTACCTCGACTCGATTTACCTGTATCACACGAGAAAGAAGGAGGGCTATTATTTTTTTCAGGACATGAACCATTTGGTTAGATCTATGTCTGTAACCTTTGGCAAAATAATCTGATTAGAAATGACTATTATATTTGATCCATGCTTTTTGGTTTCGTCTGTAAAAAAATAAATAAAAAAAGTAAAATAAAATGAAATTAAACTATAAATTAAAGCAAGGTATAATATTATTTACACAAAAAAGTGTAATAATACAAAACTAATGTAATTTTGTTACAAAAATCAGGATTGTTACTTCTTGTTCCGGTTTTTGTAATAAAATTACACGTTTTTTTAATAAAAAAACGAGAGGTCAGAGGACAAGAAAACTGAGTTAAACTTTTTTTAGGCTAATAGGTAAAGAATATTTTATTTAATAAATTACTGAGCACTTTGATCATTTGGACTGGAAAAACCTTTGTGACTAGTTTGGTACTTCTCAGTATTCAATTTACAAATCGTTTCTGTAGAACAAAACAAAAGTATGCAATTTGTTAGTTTTATCAAGTATCTACATCAAAACTTACCGGTACTCTCTGTTTGATTTCTTTCCTCTAATAGCTGGAGAATTTTCTTACCCCGCGAAACCATAATAAAAAACAAAACTAATTTTTTCACTGCACAGACACCAAAATAGATTAATTCACATGTGACGAACCGCGAAATAACCTCACTTTATTAAACACAAATGTGGTAACTACTCACTTACCTCAGTATAAGCATCTCATTGTATATGACAAATGTGTTAAGTACACTTAACACATATGAAGTAGAATTCTGCGATTTGCAAGTACTTTTCCCAAACGATAGATGCCACTACTGGCCACAAAATTTGGTTTGCAGTTACCACATTTGGGCATATGAAAATTTACACTAAAATTTATTTTTTAGTGCACTTAACCCATTTCGTGCAGACAGTGCATTTACCACATTTGTGCGCTACACCATCGATATATATATATATATATATATATATATATATATATATATATATATATATATATATATATATATATATATATATATGTAAAACCAAAAATTGGGCAATATATATATATATATATATATATATATATATATATATATATATATATATATATATATATATATATATAAAACCAAAAACCAAAAGTTGGCAGTTAGTCACGGCTGACTAGTTAAAAAATAAAACTTCAAAGAGTGGTCTTTGTTAACCCTCCATCGGTCGCGTGTCATTTTATCCCGCCATTGGTCGCGCGCATAGATTTTTTCTAACGCCAGGTCGCATGTATAGATTTTTTCTAACGCCAGATCGCGCGTATAGATTTTTTCTAACACGGATTTTTGCGCTGTAATATCAATTTGACTATAGAAATAATGAAAACCAAACATATTCATTTAACTTGTTATTATCACAATTATAAAAATATAAAAACCAGAAACTGAACACTAAACAACTTGGAAAATTGTAATAGTATGTTATTCATCATCGCTATTCTTGCACTTCAAACAGGTATATTCGGTAGATGCAGTTTGCTCTTTACATAAAGGAATATTACATATGCGGCATCGATGTTGTGTAAATCTGTTTCTCCGAACTGGACAGAAACCGCACCGTGGTTTATGCTGGGGGGCTTTGGGTGTCTGGACTGCGTTGATGTTGGAACCGGAAATATTGCAGATTTTCTGTCGAAGTGGCAAGGATAATCTAGTGATAGAGGCTCGATTGGACATGTGGGGCTTGATGAGAGCTTTGGCCAATGATGTTATGAAGTCACGCCTTGGCATCAATTTTCCAGTATTTCTGTTGTTAATAATTTGGGAATTTATGGTCGCTGTATTTAGAAGGCTACAAAAAATTGTAAAAGGCCAATGATTACTGTAACGTGTAACCGAATATTCTGCTTTCATCTTATCAGCGACATCGACGCCACCCTTGGTAATATTATAAAATGTTATAACCTCAGGTTTGTTCTGGGGAGAATCTCCATCTATTTTGTCATCATTGTGAAGCGTTGAAAGCATGAGAACATTTTTATATTTTTTTGGAATATATGATGTCAGAGTACATTTATTTTCGCCATATCCAAATGCACACATAGTACTGTGAACCGGTCTTTGTAGAAGCAGTTCTGGCGGAATCTGCCTTTTATTTTTTCTAATTGTGCCTACAAAAGTTAACCTGTTATTTTCGAATAGTTCATTGGCGAGGGGCACAGATGTAAAATAGTTGTTGGCAGTGATATTTCTTCCTGTTTTGTCAATGGGACGTATAAGCCTTTTTACTACACTCGCTGCTTTATTTGATATCTGATAAGGCCCTTGTGGTTGCTTTCCAGCATATATCTCTATATTAAGAGTATGAAATGTTCTCGCATCTGTAAGAGCATATATCTTTATGCCGTATTTGGCTGGTTTATTGCTTATATATTGTCTGAATCGGCACCGTCCTCTAAACGCCTCCAGCATTTCATCAATTGTCACGTACTGAGCTGGACTGTAACTGCTTTTGCATTTGTCAACAAAACTTTCAAAAATGCTTCGAATTGGAGCTAAATTGTCTACTTCTGCCCTTTGTGGTCTGCTACCTTTGTCGTCAAACCTAACTGCTCGCATTAGGATGTGGAACCGCCTTTCTGACATTGTCGCTTGGAAATAATCCGGAGCTGTTCCATCTGTAGCCCACAATTCGCTAGTATTGAGATGTTGTCCCTTTTTTACACAAGCCAAATATAGCAAGCCTATAAACGCCATTACTCCTTCTAAATTTAATGGAAGACAATCACGGGGACGCTCGTAAGCTGCTCCTTTTTCATCTAACTTCTGATTTGTAAATGACACAATGTCTTGAAGAACATTCATAGGGAAAAAGATGTTTCAGCAATCAATAATTTCAGATTTATTTTTTGCTTCTCGCAACACCCCAGGAAGTTTAGTTACTAGATTTTGGCGTCTTGTTTTTGTTGACCTTTTTTGTGGCAAATGTTACAGCCAAGGACTTCCATCTTTTCCAAAAAATTCGGGTGCTTCATTGGAAGACTGTTGAGCGGGAGGATCTAGAGTGAATGACTGTTGACGATTGTCCTCATCTTCGCAATTGTCTTCGCACGATTGTTCCGTATCTGTAACATGTGTACTGTGATCAGAAACGTTATCGCCTAAATTAGAGTCAACCTGGCAGTCAGAAGGAATTTCCTCATACCCCTTTAGCAATTGCTTCTCCATTTTTGATGACATCTGTAAAGATAAATATGGAAAATTAAAAGTAAATTTACACAACCAAATAAAATGTAATTATTACAAAATGTATCTGTTAAGAATTCCAATCATATGACATCAAATTTACAGAAAATATAAAAAACAAAAATATTTTGTTCAAAAGAAAAAAAATCACAAACGCTAAAGGTCGCACCGTTAGAAATTTTCTATCACTGCAAGAAATATGCGAAGACGTTATCGGTCACGTGTTAGATTTAAACTAATAATAACAAATTAAAAAGCCGCTTATACCTCCACTGCGCCTCAATTGTCAGTAATGCCGCGTTGCCAGCTCTATGAGGCATTCCTAGGCTCCTGGAAAGATTGATCAAATTTTAAAGAAAAAGTCTTCAGACAATAAAATTTTGTTAGATTTTTTCTAACATCGCGACCCATGGAGGGTTAAAAAACCCTCAAACTCGTGGGGATAGCAGCCAAAAAAACTTTACAGGTTAGAAATAAGGGTGAATCAACTAGTACATTACTTAAGCTTTTGAAGAGCATTGTCTTCATTTTCGAAGGCTATAATAAACCAGAAAGAAAAAATCGGTTAACTTAATAAAGAAAATAATTCTTGAAATCATTACGACTTACTTGTAGTGTTGATTTAAAATTGAACTCACATTTCACAAATGGCAGGAAAACCTTCATCCACTAAAGACTAAAATGTCGACTAAATATAATTTCTCTCCTACATATAGTAATGAGAGCCAGGATTTTTTTCCTGTTTTTTAAAACCAAAAGACGTACAACCAGAAACGAACTGATTTTGTTGAATATATATTTCAACATGAAATCGACCGCTGTCGAAAGGTAGAGATACGGTAGGCAATTGCAAAGTTGAAGTAAAAACATTTAATAAAAATCTAAATTTCTCAGCAATACTGTTGTGTTTTTTTGATTGCTTTGGTGAAAACTTTAAAGAAAAACAATAATAGATTAATGTCCACACCTAGGATCACGTCAAGATTGAAAAATTACACCTTTAAATTCAACTATACTATTGTCTGACAGCTGCCACCTGTCTTTTGCAAAATGTAGAAAATTGGGATGACGAAATAAGTCAACAGTGAGTGAACACTCAAACCTCTTACATTCGGTATTCCCAAACTGTCAACCCATTCCAGCATTATTATTAATTAATAAAAAACCCATCCAAAACCCACCCGCAAATACTAACGATCTCCACTTTCGTCTGATGTTAATTTCCATGAAAATCAGTATTAATAAATAAAAATTCTCATAACAATAATAATGTCAGTTAGGAAGAGTGATGTAAGATCTGTAACTTTTAACACATGGAAAGGACCTAACCTCTCACGTTAAGGCCCGACTGTTTGGAAATCATTTGCATTCGCAACTGTGCTGTGATAGCCATAATGTATTCAAAAATTCTTTTGCTTTTAAATGAAATATTAAATAATGTTTGTATTGTCAACACTCGACTGACCTGTCACCTCAGCCAACCATTAACTCAAAACACTAATTTGGGAATCATTCTCCTCGCTACCGGAGTGGACATTATTAAAGTGCAACAAATATGTATAAATCTTACTAAGTGACTCAATGTCAGACCTTCTATTCATTGGTTCCTCAATGTTATTAATATGATACATTTCTAAAAACTTTCTTTTGTTATAGTTTCTTTCTACATCAAGAATCTTCACTTTATCAAAATCTATATGGTGGAACTCATCTATAACATGTTCTGATTATGCACATTTCCGCTTTTTTAACCTAGCATCGCTTTTATGTTGAGCACAACCTGATTTCAAATTCTGAGATGTCATTCCTACATACTTTTTGTTACAATTTTTACAAGAGATACTATATATTACTTTAGTTTTCATCATGGAATCCTCCGGTTGTTTTAACTTAGTAGAAAGAGACTGTAGAGGTTTGGCTGTTCTTTGAGCAATTTTAACATTGGTACCCTTGAATTCTTTGATGATTTTTTCTGACAGATCTTTAATATAAGCAAATGAACCAAAAGTAACCTGTTGTGGAGTATTGAAATTAGCATGCTGTTCATTTTCATCACTATTAATATGACCGACCGTATGCTCGCCAGGAGTGTTGTAAATCAACCTCTTGAGAAGTTTGATTCGATAACTATTTTTTTGAAGCGTTTCAATCAATATTTTAAGGTTTTTATTAAGTAATGTTGGATGTGATATTTTTTTAATTCTGTTCTTCATCCCTAACACTAAATTAACCTTCATTTTGTAGGGGTGATTGGACTTAAAGTTGAGGTATCTACCCGAACTGGTAGGTTTCACGTACCAGTCAAGTATCACCTTGCCTTCATTGGTCCTTATCAACTTTGTGTCCAAAAATGGTACACATCTGTTAATTTCATTTTCAACTGTGAATTGGTTGTATTGATTGTAACCATTAAAAATGTTAAGAATGGTTTCGATACCATCTTCAGGAACATCTGTGATGATATCATCTACATATTTTTTTAATAAAGGGATATCAAAAGGAAAATTCCCAACACACTCATCTATCAAATCGTACATGACATATTGCGCAAAAATGGGTAATACAGAACTACCCATTGGTGTACCAAAAACTTGTTTATAATATTCATCCTTAAAAACAAAAACAGAAGTGTTATAAACAAAGTCTACTAATTGCAAAAATTGGTCAATATTCAATCTACAAGAATCTTGAATGGAGTTCTAATGTTTGGTGATACTATTTTTTACTAAATTGATCGGTATATTAGTGAAAAGTGACACAACATCTAAACTAATGATTACATAATTGGTAGGTAACTGATAATTTTGAATTAACGTTGCAAATTCAAAAGAGTCTTTGACAAAAAACCTGTTTTTACTATTATAAGATATTGTAAGTTTATCAGTTATGAATTGTGCAATTTTCTCATTAGGTGATTCTATAGATGAAATAATTGGGCGTAAACTTAATGTTTCTTTGTGAATCTTTGGTAATCCGTCAAACTTTGGAATAACTGAAGAGCTCATTTTTAATCGTTTTCTATCTTAGTCATCGAAAAATTCCGAAAATTTCCTAACCAATTTTTGCGATTTTTGTAATATTGTTGAATTAGGATTGTTAATAATTTTTTGATAGTAAGTATTATTGTTTAACAGTGTATTCGCAAGTTCAACATACTGATCTTTGTATAAAATTACTGTAACATTGCCTTCATCAGCTTTAGTGACAATCAATTCTGGAGGATTTTTCAGAAATCTTCGACACTTTTCGTACAACGAATTCAAGTATGACGTGTTCTTTTTGTTCTGCTGTAAGAAATTAGTTATGTTATTAATTATTTTTGCCCTGATTATATCTTTTCGTAAATTGTCATTGATTCCATTTAAAATATTTTCAACGTCTGCTAAAATGTTCTTAATTTCTATTTGAGTAATATCAGGAGGTATACCAAATTTATGACCCAATGAAAGTAAATTTCTGACTTCCATGGGTATATCAACATCTGTCAAATTTCTCAACCAATTATCCTGTACTAGAATTGTCTCAACAATATTTTTCTCTAGATTTCTAAGTTTATTAATATTTCTTAATTTGATTTTTTTGAATTCTCTATTCAATTTTATTTGTTGCTATGAAAAAATTCATTCCAAACTCCCGAAGGGATATTACTTTTTATATCTGATTCCCTACTTTTTAAGATCTTTGACAGCGTATTGACATACTCATGCGCGAAATCGATTTCAATATTCAAAATTTTATTTGTTAACCTTCTGTTAAAATCCTCCACTCTCCGCAAATTACTTCCATCCTGTGTAAGTAATGAGGAAACAGTTCTATCAGTGTTGTGGAGGATGTGTTGTGGAAAAACCCCATGTTTTCTACAGTTTGATAAAAAGAATTTCGTGTTCTTTGCTTTATTGAGCTTGTTAGAGAAATTAACCCATTGTTTCAAATTTAATGAGATTTCCCGTCCGTGGGATCGGGCAATCTCTTCATAGACCCCATTCTGATTTAAAACCAAAAACCAAAAGTTGGCAGTTAGTCACGGCTGACTAGTTAGAAAATAAAACTTCAAAGAGTGGTCTTTGTTAAAGAACCCTCAAATTCGTGGGGATAGCAGCCAAAAAACTTTACAGGTTAGAGATAAAGTTAATCAAATAGTACATTACCTTAGCTTTCGAAGAGCATTGTCTTCATTTCCAAAGGCTATAATAAACCAGAAAGAAAAAATCGGTTAACTTAATGAAGAAAATAATTCTTGAAATCATTACGACTTACTTGTAGTGTTGATTTAAAATTAAACTCACATTTCACAAATTGCAGGAAAACCTTCATCCACTAAAGAATAAAATGTCGACTAAATATAATTTCTCTCCTACATATAGTAATGAGAGCCAGGATTTTTTTCCTGTTTTTTAAAACCAAGAGACGTACAACAAAAAACGAACTGATTTTGTTGAATGTATATTTCAACATGAAATTGACTGCTGTCGGAAGGTAGAGATACGGGGGGCAATTGCAAGGTTGAAGTAAAAACATTTAATAAAAATCTAAATTTCTCAGCAATACTGTTGTGTTTTTTTAGTTGCTTTGGTGAAAACTTCAAAGAAAAACAATAATAGATTAATGTCCACACCTAGGATCACGTCAAGATTGAAAAATTACACCTTTAAATTTAACCATACTATTGTCTGACAGCTGCCACCTGCCTTTTGCAAAATGTGAAAAATTGGGATGACGAAATAAGTCAACAGTCAGTGAACACTCAAACCTCTCACATTCGGTATTCCCAAACTGTCAACCCATTCCAGCATTACTGTTATTAAGTAAAAAAGCCAAACAAAACCCACCCGCAAATACTAACGATCTCCACTTTCGTCTGATGTTAATTTCCATGAAAATCAGTATTATTAATTTAGAATTCTTATAACAATAATAATGTCAGTTAGGAAAAGTGATGTAAGATCTGTAACTTTTAACACATGGAAAGGACCTAACCTCTCACGTTAAGGCCCGACTGTTTGGAAATCATTTGCATTCGCAACTGAGCTGTGATAGCCATAATGTATACAAAAGTTTTTTTGCTTTTAAATGAAATATTGAATAATGTTTGTATTGTCAGACTCGACTGACCTGTCACCTCAGCCAACCATTAACTCAAAACACTAATTTGGGAATCATTCTCCTCGCTACCGGAGTAAACATTATTATAGTGCGACAAATATGTATAAATCTTACTTAGTGACTAAATGTCAGACCTCCTATTCATTGGTTCCTCATTGTTATTAATATGATACATTTCTAAAAACTTTCTACATCAAGAATCTTTACTTAATCAAAATCTATATGGTGGAACTCATCTATAACATGTTCTGATAATGCACATTTCCGCTTTTTTTTTTAACCTAGCATCGCTTTTATGTTGAGCACAACGTGATTTCAAATTCTGAGATGTCATTCCTACATACTTTTTGTTACAATTTTTACAAGAGATACTATATATTACGTTAGTTTTCATCATGGAATCCTCCGGTTGTTTTAACTTAGTAAAAAGAGGCTGTAGAGGTTTGGCTGTTCTTTGAGCAATTTTAACATTGGTCCCCTTGAATTCTTTCATGATGTTTTCTGACAGATCTTCAATATAAGGAAATGAACCAAAAGTGACCTGTTGTGAATTATTGAAATTAGCATCCTGTCCATTTTCATTACTATTAATATGACCGACCGTATGCTCGCCAGGAGTGTTGTAAATCAACCTCTTGAGAAGTTTCATAGGATAACAATTTTTTTGAAGCGTATCAATCAATATTTCAAGGTTTTTATTAAGTAATGTTGGATGTGATATTTTTTTAATTCTGTTCTTCATCCCTAACACTAAATTAACCTTCATTTTGTAGGGGTGCTTACTTACTATCAAAAAATTAATAACAATCCTAATTCAACAATATTACAAAAATCGCAAACATTGGTTAGGAAATTTTCGGAATTTTTCGATGACGAAGATAGGAAACGATTAAAAATGAGCTCTTCAGTTATTCCAAAGTTTTATGGATTACCAAAGATTCACAAAGAAACATTAAGTTTACGCCCAATTTTTTCATCTATAGAATCACCTAGTGAGAAAATTGGACAATTCATAACTGATAAACTTACAATATCTTATAATAGTAATAACAGGTATTTTTTCAAAGACTCTTTTGATATTGCAACGTTTATTCAAAATTATCAGTTACCTACCAATTATGTAATTATTAGTTTATATGTTGTGTCACTTTCCACTAATATACCGATCAATTTAGTAAAAAAGAGTATTACCAAACATTGGAATTCCATTCAGGATTATTGTAGATTAAATATTGACCAACTTTTGGAATTAGTAGACATTGTGTATAACACTTCTGTTTTTGTTTTTAATGATGAATATTATAAACAAGTTTTTGGTACACCAATGGGTAGTTCTGTATCACCCATTTTTGCGCAATATGTCATGGACGATTTGATCGCTAAATGTGTTGGGAATTTACCTGTTGATATCCCTTTTTTAAAAAAATATGTAGATGATATCATCACAGCTGTTCCTGAAGATGGTATCGAAACCATTCTTAACATTTTTAATGGTTACGATCGATACATCCAATTCACAGTTGAAAATGAAATTAACAGATGTGTACCATTTTTGGACACAAAGTTAATAAGGACCAATGAAGGCAAGGTGATACTTGACTGGTACGTGAAAACTACCAGTTCGGGTAGATACTTCAACTTTAAGTCCAATCACCCCTACAAAATGAAGGTTAATTTAGTGTTAGGGATGAAGAACAGAATTAAAAGAATATCACATCCAACATTACCTAATAAAAACTTTGAAATATTGATTGATACGCTTCAAAAAAATAGTTATCCTATCAAACTTCTCAAGAGGTTGACTTACAACACTCCTGGCGAGGATACGGTCGGTCATATTAATAGTAATGAAAATGAACAGGATGCTAATTTCAATAATTCACAACAGGTTACTTTTGGTTCATTTCCTTATATTAAAGATCTGTCAGAAAAAATCATCAAAGAATTCAAGGGGATCAATGTTAAAATTGCTCAAAGAACAGCCAAACCTCTACAGTCTCTTTTTACTAAGTTAAAACAACCGGAGGATTTCATGATGAAAACTAACGTAATATATAGTATCTCTTGTGAAAATTGTAACAAAAAGTATGTAGAAATGACATCTCAGAATTTGAAATCACGTTGTGCTCATCATAAAAGCGATGCTATGTTAAAAAAGCGGAAATGTGCATTATCAGAACAAGTTATAGATGAGTTCCACCATATAGATTTTGATAAAGTCTTGATGCTGAAAGAAATTATAACGAAAGAAAGTTTTTAGAAATGTATCATAATATTAACATTGAGGAACCAATGAATAGAAGGTGTGACATTGAGTCACGTAGTAAGATTTATACATATTTGTTGCACTTTAATAATGTCCACTCCGGTAGCGAGGAGAATGATTCCCAAATTAGTGTTTTGAGTTAATGGTTGGCTGAGGTGACAGGTCAGTCGAGTGTTGACAATACAAACATTATTTAATATTTCATTTAGAAGCAAAATAATTTTTGTATACATTATGGCTATCACAGTTCAGTTGCGAATGAAAATGATTTCCAAACAGTCGAGCCTTAACGTGAGAGGTTAGTTCTTTTCCATGTGTTAAAAGTTACAGATCTTACATCACTTTTCCTAACTGACATTATTATTGTTATGAGAATTTTGAATTATGAATACTGATTTTCATGGAAATGAACATCAGACGAAAGTGGAGATCGTTAGTATTTGCGGGTGGGTTTTGTTTGGCCTCTTTACTTAATAACAGTAATGCTGGAATGGGTTGACAGTTTGGGAATACCGAATGTGAGAGGTTTGAGTGTTCACTGACTGTTGACTTATTTCGTCATCCCAATTTTTCACATTTTGCAAAAGGCAGGTGGCAGCTGTCAGACAATAGTATGGTTAAATTTAAAGGTGTAATTTTTCAATCTTGACGTGATCCTAGGTGTGGACATTAATCTATTATGGTTTTTCTTTGAAGTTTTCACCAAAGCAACCTTAAAAACACAACAGTATTGCTGAGAAATTTAGATTTTTATTAAATGTTTTTACTTCCACCTTGCAATTGCCCCCCGTATCTCTACCTTTCGACAGCAGTCGATTTCATGTTGAAATATATATTCAACAAAATCAGTTCGTTTCTTGTTGTACGTTTTTTGGTTTTAGAAAACAGGAAAAGAATCCAGGCTCTCATTACTATATGTAGGAGAGAAATTATATTTAGTCGACATTTTAGTCTTTAGTGGATGAAGGTTTTCCTGCAATTTGTGAAATGTGAGTTTAATTTTAAATCAATACTACAAGTGAGTCGTAATGATTTCAAGAATTATTTCCTTTATTAAGTTGACCGATTTTTTCTTTCTGGTTTATCATAGCCTTTGAAAATTAAGACAATGCTCTTCGAAAGCTTAGGTAATGTACTATTTGATTCACTTTATCTCTTACCTGTAAATTTTTTTTGGTTGCTATCCCCACGAGTTTGAGGGTATTTTAACAAAGACCACTCTCTGAAGTTTTATATATATATATATATATATATATATATATATATATACATATATATATATTGATAATGATAATTCGATTGATAATTTGAATTGAACATAATGTTAATATTCGATGGATTATTCAATTGCTCCTCGTTGGAATCGACAATTGATAATATACTTATATTCTTGTCATATAATACTGGATAATAATTGAATATGAATATATTGTTAATATCTTATAATTATTATTGATGAATTTATTTGTTATTTAATTATTATTCTATCTTATTTTACCTATTTACTACTACTTCTTTATTTATTCTAACCTCGGCAGCTCTTTACTTGTTCTTCGTGTATGATGACTCCTAATTTCAGTGGGGACCATAGGCAAAAATAACGTAAGATATCAACATTGCTTCATAATTATTTTTAATGAAATTCATTTTATTAGACATATTGATAACCCTTTAATAAAAAAATTACAAACGTACACTCGACTATTTAATATACCTTTATAAATTTAGTGAATTGAAAATAAATTATAAGACGCCTATGGTGTATTCCTTCTGCATAAGCACTCAGCATTCAACCTTGTATATCTATAGCACCTGCGCAGAGCAGATTTTTGCTCTATGCTTCTATATTGAAACAAACGTTGCACTTATTAAATATTAAAATATATTTGTTTATGAAATATCGTGCAGTAATTTTCATTTAAATTTATATAAATATACACTATAATGATAAATATGAAATGGGTGAACTACATATGAAACAATGAAATTTGTGAACTTTGAACGTGTTTTAAAATTTCCTATAAACTACAATATACCTTTAAAAATTTAGTTAATTGAAAATAAGTTATGAGACGCCTACGCTGTATTCCTTTTGCATAAGTACTTAGCATTCAACCTTCTATATTAATAGTACCTGCGCAGAGCAGATTTCCGCAAAGAACAATATTACAGTTAGGAAAACTATTAAAATATATACGTTTATTATATGTGATGCAGGGATTTTCTTTTAAACTTGTACAAACATATTTAATAATGGACTATATGTGAAACAGTGAAATTTATGAATTATGAAAGTGTTTAAAATTCCTACAAACTAAATATATACATAATACATACATTGAAAAATCAGGTGTCATTATAATTATTATGTAATAATCATATGATGTTACTATATAGTTTTCATTCTTTATGGTTTATATATTATCTGGCCTTTATTATTTAAATAGTATATTAAAATGATCATTTTGTTTCTGTTTATTGTTTTTTGGATCCAAGTAGATAAAACTATCACTAACCTTGTTTGATAAATTCCTTTTCTCAAAATGTCCGCACCCACGCTTCACTTCACACTGGCGACGATTCTTAAATTCTGGATATTTTGATGAAAACTTGTCTTATTCGGGAATATTTCTTTGCACTTATTAATATGTTTTTTAGACACAAATTTAGTTAGTTGAATAATCAATTATATATAACTTGACCACTTATTTCTTTTTAAATCGTCAGCAGCTCGACACAGAGATGCTGTTTTTTCTCTTTTTGCTTCCTCCTCGCGCCTTTCTGTTACCAACCAATCACACTTTTTTTTGAAACCGAAAGTTCCAAGACTATTCGATTTTTTACAGTCTTCTGCATCCGACTGTCATCCTTTAATGTTCGAAATCACTTATTTTCTAACACAAACGTGATGTAGTTTATTATTTTTTACTTTTTGAATCGTTGATTGTTAATAAAGAGTTTATTATAATTATTAATCATTGTCATTATAATTATTAAACATAATCAGAGTCTTCTGATTGGTCGCAACTTATTTCCTATTTTTACAATTTTAGCAACATGAATAATTCTATTTCACATATATGATTACTAAACTTTATCTTCATTTGTTGTTCATTATTTTATTAAACATAATATCTCAATAGTTTTCAAAATTTAATTCAATTATTTACCATGTATTCTCTTTTTTTATTAATAGTTGGTACTCATGTCAACATACCACGATATTTCCGTTTTCATTGGCATTTCTTATATAAAATATAGGTCTTTATAAATTTATGTTTTTAATGTGTAAATAATTGAATGTTATTCTTTTAAGTTCATATGGTTTCCTTTATTCGAATCTGAATTGTTTATATTTTAAATTCTAGCTTTGTTGATATCTCAAATTATTATTCTGTCAATCATTTTATTAAATTTTTGGCCATGTCTAAAGTTACGCATTGCGTGAAGTTAATTGATTTCAGTTTATTCATATTTTTGTTTTGATCATTTCATGACTTATATTAATTTTTATTTACATTCAAGATCTTATGACTTTATTAAAATAATTTGATATTTGAAATTACATGAAATTGATAAAATTTAAAATATTATTGACAGATATTAATTCTACTATTCTTATAATAAATTGGATATTATTTTTGTCTCCATTCTTTCTACAACAACCGTCCCAAAATTTATTTTCTTGATTTATTTTATGTGTAAAAGAAATAAGAAAACCAAATTTTACCTAATTGACTAATTTTTCATAGCGTTTCATTCACAAAATTCTTGTTATTTATAACCCTATCTCAATATTTTAATTATGATCTGTTTTTATATCTTTTCATCTTTTCATATCATTCATTATTCATCAATATTATTTCATATTCATTCCAATAATTTAAATTTCATTAATAATATTCATCAATTCGAATCAATTTATTTACTAAACTTTTCCTATTCCTATTCTTCCTTCTCATCCTCATAATTAAATTATATATATATATATATATATATATATATATATATATATATATATATATATATATATATAAGTTATATTCACAAATTCACATTAAACTTTTTAAAAACAATTTTTATTGAGTTACACAGTTTTATGGTATATAAAAAAGAAATAATAGGTTGGAATTATAATTGTAACTAACTATTTTACATAAAGTCAAAGAATTTATAGAATTTGTTAAATCAACGTCAGCCTTTATTTTCATGGAGAATTCGATGTAGCGTCGCTCCCATGAAAGTGCAGAAATCATTATTTTTCTGTAACATAATATTTGTGTTACTTAATTTGTTTATTTTATAAAAACGCAACGTAGCATCGTTCTCATGAAAATACTGAAATCGTAATTTGATGTTTGACATTGCGTAACATTACTTAAACATAAGAATTTTTTCCTATATAACAACTCCCCCCTTAATTAAAATTGTAGTTTTATAAACAACAATTTTGAGAATAAAAACCAAAATACATAAAATATAAAATAGACAATACAATATATACAGAGATTTCAAGATTAAAAGGAAAATACGCAAAATACAAAAACAGTAAAAATATAAAGGTATACATTAAACCATGAAATTGTCAATTTTCGATTTCCACTTCCTCAGAGGCTTCGGTGTCAAGTTTGGGTCTTCTTTTTGGCAGAATGTTATGTATTTTGATAAAAAAATCATTTGGTTGGTCCGGAACAGGCTTTCCTGGCGATTTGTTGAATTTAATATTTCTACACTTATAACACGTGTAGAGGACGATCAAGGAAACGATGAGTGAGATCGTAGTATATGTGAACCAAGAAATATTTTTCTCAACAAACGGTTTATTTATGAGTTCATCTAGACTTTTTGAGTATTGGTCCAGTTTGTGTTTTGTCACTTGTAGATCATTCAAGTTAATGTTATTAAGATCTAGTGGTTCTATTTTGGGTACTTCTACTTTGTTTGGAATGTCTAGACAACAGTTGTAATCAACCATTACGGGATGAAGTACATGAGGAATGTTCATAGTTTTTCTGGTACTAGCTTGTATTTTAGTAATGCCAACAAAAGCCGAACATCCTGAGAATAGCTGTAGAATAGAATTTTCATTTACGGTTAATGTTTTCGTTTTTGTGTCTGGAAGACTTATGGTCACGTGTACCGGTTCGGCAATCGACACTATCCACACGTTTTCTTCGAGTTTTTGCACATTATAACCTTGGCCGTTGACTACCGCACTTTTACAATTCGCAGGAAATGTCTTATATTGTCTTAATAAACGGGCTTCACATATCGCGTTATCGTATATAGGGTACGCGTAAACATCGCGACACAACTTTTGATGCGTAGTTAACTGTTTACACTTTTGTAAATCGTGGATTGGAATGTAGGATAAAGAATCATCATCTCGCGCTAAATATTTTTGTGAAAATGATAAAATGTGGTGAAATCCAGTTCTATTATCATAAATTGGTATTGGGTATAGGTGGAATAAAGTAAATACTTGTGGTTCAATCAAAGGTATTTTAAGAACGAAAACAAGATCTGAATTTGTTTGATATGCTTCGAGATCGATTATTTCCAAATACTGTGAAATTCCAGAATATTTTATTGGTAGCGGTAAACCTTTCCTTACTGTATTTTCTGATATTTTCTTAAGAGCAGTGATCAAATTTTCTGGTTCAATCAAAGAATTATGAATTATTTGAAGCTGTTCAAAAGTGATAGAGTTGAGAATATCATTAATAGTATTTTCAAGATACGAATAACTCTCCATTAGTTGTTCGCAAATTTCAAAGAAATTTAATTTGGCTTCGATAAGCGCAATTTCGTTTGTTGATTGTCGAATGGTGGTTTCAATTTTTTCTATATCTGAATTAAATATTTTCTCATTTAATGCTAATTGTTCTATGGTACTGTTCAGATTTGTAATGACTGAGCTTGTGATTGACACTTGATTTTTTAATAAAATTTCTATCTGGTTTTGATCAGTTCTGAATTTATTAATGCAGTCCATATAATATTCACCGTCAGACGCATCGAGATTTCCGGTTATTGATTTAAAAATGGTGCCAATACCATTAATTAACCCCTGTTTTTGTCTTTTAACATCGAAAGATATTTCACTAAATTTATCGCCAATAGATTTTGTAATTGGTTGCAATAATGCCAAATGTGATTTTACTTCGGATCGGAAGGACTTCATACTGGAGTAGTTTGAAGTAATGGTATTTTGAATTGTGTCAAGAATTCTATTATTTCTTTCAAAAGTTTGTTTAAATGCTGATATATTTTCATGCACTAATAAAGTCCATTCGTCGTTCGAAACCATTATTTTGGTTTCGTCGTGGTAGTAGATTCCAACTGTATTGTTTATGGCTTCGATTTTATATTGACATGTTGCTGTTCCGATCAGCAGCAGAGACCTGAAAATAAGTTAATTTTCAACATAGGGTTTCATAAGATCGAAATTTATTTTTATTTGTTTCTAAATTCAATACTGTTGCGGAATTTCTGTGTATCTCTAGTATTTCGAAAGGGCCATTAAACTTATTTTCTAACTTGTTTTTTGTTTGAGTTTCTTTTACGTAAACTTTGTCACCTACTTCATAATTTGGTTTATTTTCGGAGACATGTTTGTCAAATCGGTCTTTAGCTTTTTCTTTTTGCTTTATGGTTTTTTCTCTCGCTATTTCATAATAATAGGATATGCGGTGTATGGTGTGAATCCGTGTGTTTTGTTTATAGAGTTATTATAAGCGATAATAGCAAATGGTAAAATACTGAAGGGGTGTTCATTGGGGTGGTCTGCTAAATTTAATCGAATCATTTCTAACAGAGTAGCATGTAATCTTTCTAGAGATCCGTTACTTTGCGGATGACCGACACTTGAATATGTTAACTTAATATCGAACATATTACAAAGGTCTTTCATTAACGCATTATCGAATTTGCGACCGGCATTGCAATGAATGCGAAGTGGTGCACCAAAATGCTGAAAATAAGGTAATAATGAAGTAACAACGGATTTGGCACTTTTATCTTCAAGCGGATATGCTTGAGAAAATTTTGTTAGTTCGTCTCTTATCGTAAGAGCGTAATTTTTTTGAGGTACCTCTAAAATATCAATATTATTACGTCCAAAAGGTGTTTTAGGCGTTTCTGTTATAACGAGGGGACTGTCGAAATTTCTGCGACATATTTTTGTCTCTTGGCATGCCCGGCATGACTTAATATAATTTTCGACATCTCGATTGAGGCCGGCCCAATTATATTTTTGTCGTATTCGCCTAATAGTTTCAATAATTCCGTGGTGAAGGTGGTTTTTGCCATTATGGAATTGATCTAAGATGATAGGTATTTGATTTTGTTCTGGCTCTTTAGTAATATTTTGACAAATAGTGAATTTTACGTCAACTTCCGAAAGTAGAAATGATAGCGTTTCTAGTATTGGTAGGTCAGGATTATTTTCGATAAACTATTTTTCTGAAGGTTTAAATAAATCTCGATTCCTGTAAATTGCTGCAAATAAGTATTCACCAATACTGTCTGGATCCCATGGTATAGCAATAATAAAGTATTTTCTATTTTTGACAGTTTTACTGCTGAGTACATTAATTTTTGCATAAGAAAAGTCGGGGTTTTCCTCAAATATATCCTCAATTATTTTTTCATGAAAATCTTGTAAATTGTTTTGTTGAAAAAAGGTTGAAATGTTTTTATTTTGTTTGTCTAGTGGATGATTATTGGAATATTCTATTTTAGAATAGTCAATCAGTGATTTCGTTTTATAAAGCTTCTCAAAAGACAAAAATTCTTCTGCAGCGGCATCCCAGTCAATTTCAGGTTTATTTTCAGTTTGTTGGGATGGCCCTGCATCTTCAAGAGCGGGATAAATTGGGTAAGGTAAATATTTGAAGCTTCCTAATTTTGAACGAAATTAATCAAAGTCATTTATGTGGTTAATTTTTATTCGAGAAAGGGCATCGGCATTTTCATTGGATTCGCCATATTTGAATTCAATTTGATAGTCGTATTCCTCTAATTTGAGGCGCCATCGTGCTAGACGACTACCGGGGTCTTTTATAGAGAATAACCAAGTAAGTGGACGGTGGTCAGTTATAAGGGTAAATTTTTGGCCATATAAATAGGGTCTAAAGTGTTTAACTTCCCACACAATTGCCAAAAGTTCTCTCTCTATCGTAGAGTATTTGGTTTCTGCTTTGCACAATGTCCTGGACGCATAGGCTATCGGTAAATCCTTACCTATTGGGCCTTGTGACAAAACCGCACCGATTGCAAATGCGCTAGCATCGGTAGTCAAAAGAAATCGTTCTTCAAAGTTTGGGTATATCAATATCGGAGTAGAAGTAAGAGCATTTTTTAATTCTTGGAATGACTTTTGACATTCGGAGTCAGAATTAAATGGGACATCTTTTTGTAAAAGTTTTGTCATTGGTTTGGAAATTTTAGCGAAGTTCGGTATAAATCTTCTGTAGTAACCAGCAAGTCCCAAAAAGGATTTTATTTCCTTTTGGTTCGTAGGTTGAGGGAATTTTAGGACGCATTCAATTTTTGCCGGAAATGGCTTAACGCCATCTTCCGTGATTAAATGTCCAAGGTAGGCGACTTCTTTTCTCAAGAATTCGCACTTGTCTGGCTGAAGTTTTAAGTTAGCTTTTTGAAGTCTCTTGAATACTTCTGTTAAGCGGGTAATATGTTCTTGAATTGTCGGTGAATAGACGATGATGCCGTCCATATAGACAAGACATCGCTTGTTTTGAATTCCATCATCGTCAGCGTTTATTTTCATGGAGAATTCGATGTAGCGTCGCTCCCATGAAAGTGCAGAAATCATTATTTTTCTGTGTATTTGTGTTACTCAATGTGTTTATTTTATAGAAACGCAACGTAGCATCGTTCTCATGAAAATACGGAAATCGTAATCTGATGTTTGACATTGCGTAACATTACTTAAACATGAGCATTTTTTCCTATATAACATATATATATATATATATATATATATATATATATATATATATATATATATATCAATACAGTTCCTCTGATTAAAAATTAGAAGAAACATTAAAATAAGGAAAATCATTTATATGTGTTTGCAATACTTTCGATATTATATCTATAATCAATAATTTTGAAAGATTCGGAATACAAATCAAATTAGACATTTTAATTTCTGATGACGTTTATGTAGTTTATATCTAATGATAGATAGAATATATTACGATTTGGAAATTATATTCGAAATTTTAAAATACAGATGTCTCTGTTATCAGAATTACAATGGTAATAAAATAATTCAAATCTCTCTTTGTTATAGGGAAACATAAATTAGTATTTTTTTTTAAAAAAGGAATTTTTGGTAACCACAGGAGAAGAGATTTATTTATTTGAACAAAGTTCAGGCAGTTGAATTTGAAACCCCCACGAGACAACATCGTAATAAGAGTTGTCTCAAATTTTTCTGAGAATTTAATAGTAATTGTATAACTATACAATCAGATCATGAAGCCATACATTATAAAGCCAGTGCGTGCATAATTCGTAGAAGAATTGCAACGTATCAAGTGTAAGTGGTTCCAGTTTCTAAGTCATATATTTAGAACGTTTTGCAGAATTCTAAATGCATTTAGAATACGTACGAGTTTTCCTGTCCAATTTGGTGTGTCCACTCTAGTTTAAAATTATTTCTCGAGAATTAGCAAGCCTTTTTAAATACATTTCGAAAATAGATGCATCTATATCATAATCTGAGCTACACCAAATTAACGTTACACATATAAGATTTTACATCAACTGAAAATGTTTGAAAAAACAATTTGAACGAAAAATTGCGTTATTTGACATTGATACACGTCAAGTGTATATTAGCCGATTTGAACTTTTGATTAAAAATTTTAATTAGTTGATTCATAGAATAGGTGGTACTAATATTAAGGTATATTAGCCGATTTGAACTTTTGATTAAAAATTTTAATTAGTTGATTTATAGAATAGGTGGTACTAATATTAAGGTTGGTAGATAGCATTATCTTTGTTTTCTTTATAATATGTTTGGGAAACAATAAATACTTTTGTAATTTTGTTATCTGATCGTATAATATATAATTCTGATTCCAACTCACTGTGGTATTCATTCAGTATCTATTTTTATCGTATTTAACATTTTGCATGCTATAGAAATTTTGATCTAATCAGTGACATTTGCTTAATTTCCAGTGACAGTAAAATTGTAAGTGTCATAAGATAATTCAAGTGCCTTTATTATATTGAATAAACAGTTACTCGAGATTCAGAATATAGAGTAATATTTGATTTGGATAATACTTGAAAATTATAAAATTTGGATTATTATTATTTGAAATTTTTTGATCCCACCATGAGACAAGAGTGATTAAGTTGATTGTGAATTAATTTATCTTTCAAAATACAGAAATTAATCTTTATCTTAGCCGGGCATTGTTTGACAACTACTGTCAAAAGTAAATTAGGTTACATACACTGCTAAAGGTGTATGTACAATAGTGTCGCTACAATCACAAATTGTGAAAACGTCGACGAATAATATTTTATATTGTTATATTCATATATCTATTAAAATATAACTATTAAAAATTTGAAATAACGATATAGATATATAATAATTTGGCACCAACAACGTGGGGCGAGAATAATAAGAAGGCGCGAATAATAAAATAATTGAGAAAATTTTAGCAACTTTAGTAATATTTAAAATAAAAGTAAAATGGAGAGAAGAATGACATTAAGGGATGGTAAACAGGTAGGAGTTGAAAGTGGATCTGACGAAGAAAGGAAAGAAAGGAGTCATGGAAGAGTAGACTTTCAGGTGCAGTACTTGGAACAAGGAAGGGAACAATCATAAGGAGATACGACAGTAGGAGATGAGGAAGAACAAGAGAATAGGAGACAATCTAGTGTTAGTCATAATGACCAATTTATGCAATTTTTGATTAATATGGAAAAAAATTTAAATAAAAAAATGGTCAAACAAGATGAGAATATGAACAATATGAACAGAAAAATGGATAGACAAAATGAGAATATGATTAGTATGAGGGGAGATATGAGCAACATGAGTGGAGATTAAGAAAATTAGGGAAGAGAATGAAGAATTTAGAAAGAAAAATGGAGAAGGTGGAAGAAGATATAAAGGGCCAGAATGAAAATTTACGGAGGGAGATTCTAGAAAATGGCATTAAAATCAGGGAAGATATAAACAAGCAGGTGGTAGAAGAAGTTCAAGAATTGGGAAGATGCTTAGAAGAAAATTTATCTGGAGTAATTCAAGTGGAAGTAAAGAAACAAAATGAGAACATAATTGAAGAGATACAGTCTATTAAAGTACAAGGACAAACAAATGAGGAAGTAATGCAAATGCATGAACAGAATTTGAATAAGAAATTTAATGACTTAAATGGAAGGAAAGAAGAACAAACAGGAACGTGTAATAAAAGGAGTGAAAATATAGACAAATTATTTAACAAGGAATTGGAGGAAATAAATAGAAAATCACAAGAAACTGTAGAAGGAATAGAAGATAATCTAAAACGGAATGGAGGTGGAATGATGTATACTGGAAATATAGATTTTGGAGTGAAATTTGATGGAAATATGAATGTAATTCATCCAAAAGTATTTATTAAGATCATCAAAAGTAGATTGAGAGGAATAAGAGATAATGTAGAGAAGAAAATCATCATCAGAGAAATGTTATCCGGACAGGCTTTATTGTGGTTCTGCAATAGAGAGGAACAAGTACCTGATGTAGAAGAATTTGAAAAACAATTTCTAAAATATTTTTGTGCAGAGACCAAACAGGCAAGTTTCAGGGAGAATCTGTACTTTGGAAAATGTGATTACAATCAGAGTAAGAATTTCAATGCATATGCAATGAAAATGTACAACAATGCACAATATTTGAAGCCAAGTATGCGAGAAGAAGAGATGGTTTTATATATATCCAGACATTTCGATCAACATGGATCAGAAACAATTGTGATACAAAAAATATCAAGTCAATCGAAGGTTTATCTAATTATTTATTGAGACTTGAGAGAAGTAATAATGAAAAAAGAAATGAAATTGAAAATTCTAATGGAACAAGGGGGAATGGAGATGGACATTACAGAAGAGATATGAATAATACATATGGAAATAGAAACTGTAGAAACAGGGATTTTGATAATAGGAGAAATGATAAACATGTAGACAGGAATTATAGAAATGAAAATAAAAATTACAGAAATGAAAACCGAAGACATGGAAATGGAAATAGAAATAATGATAATAAGTACTTTGAGAATAGAAGAGATCCTAAAAATTCGGAGAGAAGAAATGATAATGAAGACAGAATTGAAAATTGGCGGCAGGATAGATGGATACGAACAAATAATTATCATGATTGAAGAAATTTTGAAAGAAGAAATGATGATAGAAGAAATTATACGCTGGACAACCTAGAAAGAAATTATGATAGAAGAAATCAAGAAATAGAAGATAGGAGACAAGTAAACATAATACAAGAACAAGAAAGATATGATGATCATAGTCAAACTGTAGATACAAATTTTACTTAAACCGCTTTCACGTGCATAATATTATTTTTTCTAAGTACGAACATCCAAGAGAATTTGTTGATATTGGAGAAATTGGGGAAATACATGACAATTTAGGTATAATATTCATTGAAGGTAAAATACAAAATATAGGATGTAAAATTCTGATAGATACAGGATCAGAAGTAACGTTGATAAGTGGAAGGATTATAAACAAATGCAAGAAAAATAATATTATGGTGGTAAATACCAATAAATTATCACTAGTGGGAGCGAATAATAAAAAACTATATGATAACAATAAAATGATAATTGAAGAATTACAAATAGAAAATAATTCACTTAAAGTTCAAATTTTAGTTTGTAAAGAATAGAAATTATGATATAGTATTAGGGTCCCATGAATTAGACAATCACAAAATGGTTATTAATTATAAAAAAAATGGTGAATTGTAAAGGAGAAGATATTGATTTCATCAAACAAGAAACAAACAAAATAGATCATGCAACAGATAAATTTTATGTAATGAATCAAATAACTGATGAACATCAAACAGATTTAAATTTGTGTGAACAAATATATATGAAAATAGTTATGGAATTGATAAGACGATACAACAGATTATTTAATGAAGAAATACAAGTAGCAAGTGAATATGTACATGAACTTGAAATATAGTTTTTGGTTAATTCCTTTAGAAAGAGAAAGTCGAAAATATATTGCTTCTATGGTAGATGGAGTGGTATATCAATTCTGTGTGGTACCTTTCGGATTGCAGAGTTCATGTGCAGCTACACTAATAAATTTCTCGGTATACTCAAAATTATGTTTCTCAAAATACCACTTTCTTTCAAATAATTAAATAATAAATATGTGATCAACATATGTCACTACAATGGTGGGACAACCTGTATGTGACATTCTCCCCCCAGAACAATGAACATTTTTGTTCAGTGTTATAATTAATTGTGTTGATCATCCTTTTTTTATGTTTTTGTCTCATTTTTGTTTTATTCATAGTATTTATACAGAAGTTGTATATGATATTTCCCTACGTTCTTTTGTGTTTCTGGTTCCAGTAGTTCATATACGTTATTTCCTAATGACATTTTTATAATGAATGGTCCATCATAGGGCTCTTGCAATTTAGCAAATGTTTCATTCCTTTTGTTGCTCACCCTATGTCTCTTTAATAATACCTTGTCTCCAATATTAAATTTAATTTGTTTTTTTATCCTCTTGTTTTCCTTCTTCTCATATTTTTCATTATATTTCATGATGTTTCTTTTTGCATTCTCCTGTAATTTTTCTATATTTATATTATCTATATTCCAGGGTCTCTCTGGTTGTATTTTTCCCATTAAAGTGACTAGTGCTACATTTGTCACTAGGCTCGGTGTGTGATTAATATATTTTTCTATATTTCCTAATTTTTCATCCTATTCTTTATGGTTGTTTATACATTCTGATCTCAAAAACTTGATACATTCTTCTACCTGTCTCTCCGTTGGATTCGCATTTGGTCTTCTTATAGATGTATGTATAATTTGTATACCTTGTCGTGCAAAGTGTCTTTTAAATTGTTCATTCGTGAAATAAGTTGCATTATCCGTTAGTATTTTCTTTGGCTTGCCATATTCATTTATATACGTTTCTAAACATCGTATTGTTTCTTCTCGGTTACATTTTACTGTTGGATACAGCTTGACATATTTTGAAAATAAATCATATATTACTAAAATGTTCTTATTTCCATTATAACTCATTATGAGATTGCTAAGATAATCTATCGTGATTAATTCTAAAGGTTCGTTAACACTGATACTGTGTACCGTATGTAAATTATGATAGGTTCTGTATTTTGTTCTCATACACACTTGACAATTCTGACATATACTTCTGGTACTCGATAAATCATGCATAGAAAAATAATTTTCTCTGAAAATCATCCACGTTTTCCGCACACCAACATGTCCATAATCTTGGTGAATTTCTTTTAAAACTCGCTCGGCCGTTTCTTCATCTAACACATACAATTCTTGGTTTTTAATGACTTTAACTAAATATCCCTCCACTAATTTGATTCCGCGATAACACATCTTTTCTTGTACCTTATTCTTTACTTCTCCTAGATTTTCTTGACTTTCAATAATCGTTCTTTTTGAATAAACCCCTGTTTCATGTTTCAATTGATTTAAACCCATTAATACCGTGTTTATCTTGTTATGTGCTATCACAAATTCTGTCGTTTTTATAGTTTTCTCAGTATCTTTTCTACTTAGAAAATCTGCTGTGAAGTTAATACACCCAGGCCGATATTTTATTTCAAAATCATATTCTTGAAGTAGCAAATTCCACCGATACATTCTGCTGTTTCCATATTTTGTTATCCTCATAAATGATAGAGCTTTATGATCTGTCTCGATTGTAAATTTATTTCCTCTAAGCCAATATCCCAATTTTTTACAACAGTATATAATAGCCAGCATTTCTTTCTCTCCCACACTATATCTTACTTCAGGTCCTCTTAACATTCTTGACACAAAGCATATTGGTACTTCTCCTTTCCCTTGCATTTGCACCAATTCTCCTCCTATTGAATATTCAGATGCATCTGTACGTAATAAAAATGGTTCTTTAAAATTTGGAACTTATACCGAAATGTTTTTATAAAATTCATTTTTAATTTGGTTGAACGCCTTTATTCTACGTTCATCCCATATCCACTTTTCATTCTTTCTTAGCAACTCTATTAATGGCCTTTCTTTTTCTGCCAAATTAGGTACAAATTTAGAAAAGTAGTTAATCATTCCAAGAAATCCTCTAAGTGCTTTTAAATTTTTAGGCTTAGGAAATTCTTGTATCTGTTCTAATCTTTTCTCATCTATTGTTATTCCATTATTCTTTATTTTAAAACCCAGATACTGTACCTCGCTTTGATAAAATACAACACACTCATCAATATTTAACCTCATTCCAAATTTGTTTAAAATATTTACAATTTTTTCTTTATGTTTTAGATGTTCCTGTGAGCTATTACTAAAGATAAGGATATCATCAATGTATGAAATGCAAAATTTTTGATATGGCTCAAGTACCTCCCTCAAAGCTCGTACTAGTGCTGAAGAACTTGATTGTAATCGAAATGGTACTGTTAAAAATTCATATACCTGCCCATCCACTCGAAAACCAGTATATTTTCTAGATTCTGGACCAAATGGAATTAACCAGAATTAATTCTTAAGATCTAATTTGGTGAATATCGTTGATTTTCCTATTTTTGTTGTGAGAATATTCACATGCTGTGGTGCCTCATATTGTGGTTTAGAAATCTCATTTATTCTTCTTGCATCCAAGCATACACGAATGGAATTATCAGCCTTATTGACAATTATTAACGGACTAATGTAATGTTTGTTTGATTTTTGGATAATCCCATCTCTTTCCAGTTTTCCTAATTCTTCTTTTACCTGTTCCTTATATGCTTGAGGTATAGGATAACCCCTATAAAAAATGGTTTTCCTGTATATATTTCTATTTTGTGTTCATAATGATTTGCTTTTCTCGGTGAATCGTCAAAAAGTTGCCTATTATTATTCATTATTTCTGAAATCTTCTTTTTATATTCCGGCATACATTTTACTCTTGTTATCCATTCTATTTCTTCTTCCACCTTCATTACATGCATTGGAATTACATATTTATTTTGCTCTGCATCCAAACTAGCATTTATCTTCAAATTATCATTATTTAATTGTATAACTTTATGATGCAAATCTATTATACTCTTATTTTGACGCAAAAAATCTATCCCTAGAATCATATCTTGATCCATGTCTGCCATTATCAAAAGATTAACCTGTACCTCTTTATTTTTAACTAATAAGGTACAACAATACATTTTTCCAATTTCGGCTAAATTCTTATTGTTTGCAGCTATAATATTAATCCTTTTAATTGGTATTATATGTTCATTAAAATTGCTAAAATGGTCTAAAACTATCTTCTCTTTTATTACTGATATTTGAGCTGCAGTATCGATTAGTGCTCCTATTGGTAAACCTGGAATATTTATTTCAATATATGGTAACCATAATAAATTACTTTCTTTTGACTTCATGCTTCCTATGCTGATATAGTTATTATTTTTTGTAATTATACTATTAGTATTGTCATCTAATTTTAGGTATCCTGTATCATGCTCTTTTTTCCATTTTACATGTTTTCTATATAATCTACTTACTGGTTTGAGTATATTATTGTCTATTTTAAAACGAATATGTTTTCTACATAATTGATTTCGCAATAGTCTTTTCAGTTTTATTTTAACAAATTTATTTTTATATTTCACATGATTATAAATATTAAAATTCATTTTCTCTCTTGTCTCTGGTCATGACGTGTATTGTCTATAAAACTGATGTTTTTCGTAGAGCAAATCAAATCGGCTAGGATTTTTCCAGATTTCAATGTTTAATTTGTTTACATTCGAATTATATTTACAAATGTTCTTTGTTTCTTTGATAAAATTGATATAAGTGTTGATTCTTAATTCCCTTTCCCTTTCTATATTCTCTTTTTTATTTAATTTAATTTCCTTTATATTGATATTGGTATTTTCCTTTTTATTGTTATTTAATATTTCTATTGACTTTTCTTCTATTATTGTTTCTAATTTATTACTCATGCTTTGGATTTCATACTTGCTTTTTGAAGTAGTAGATTCACTCTCCCCCCAAATTATAATTCCATTTAAATTGACTGCGGTGCCCTTTTGCTGCCGTTCAGCCTCATCATTTTCATAATTATTTATATTTATAACATTATCATCAATGAGTACTTTTTTATCTCTTAAATCGATGATAAAATCATGTTTCCCTATAAAATCTACTCCCAATATAGCATCTACTTCTAATCCTGGCCTAACAAAAAAATTAATTTTCCTTTTAATTCCTTTTATATCAATTTCTGTTGATATCATTACTTCAACATTTCCCAGCTTTTTATTATTGAAACTAACCACTTGTTTTTTATTAATTTTTCTAATTTGTTCTTCCTTGAACTTATTTTTGTTTTCTTTATAAACATTTTCTTTACACATTGAAATTTGACTTCCGGTATCTATTAATCCTATTATTTCTATTCCATTCATTTCCAATTTGAGATATATTAGTTCATTATCATTATTGGTAATGTTTTCTTCTTCAGGCTCGATTTTTATAAATTCTTTTGGATGACAATAGGTGCTTTTTATTGCATTCACCTGAAGATGACTTAATCTGCTCGATATTAAAAATTTTGTCTGCCTTCTGCTGGCTCATGTACCATTGCAGAGGTCATTATATCAATCTTATCATAATCTTCATTTAATTTTTCTCCATCTTCTACCTCTTTTATTCTTGTATAATTAATTTCTGCACCGCAATTCCTGGGTTCAGTATGCTCTTGTTTATTGTGTGTTCGTCTTTGGTCGTACCCATCATCATTTCTTCTTTCATCCTCATATTTGTCCATATGTTTATTTCTATTATAATTTCTCATATCATTGTTATTTTCATACCTATTTTGATATGAACTTCTTTTATGAAAATTATTTCTATCATCAAATCTCTTCTTATTATTATCATAACAGTTACTATTATTTCCATCTTCTCGTCTCTGTTGATTATTTTCATATCTTGCTCTGTTGTCCTCATTATTATTGTTTCCATGGTTTAGATATCTATGTCTATTATGGTCATCTCTACCTGGAAAATTCTGTCTTGAACTTCCATTATCATATTTATGGTAATTATTTCCATAATTACTTTTTCTCTGGGGATTGTTATTTTTGTTCTTATGGTATCTTTCTTCCCTATTATCTATTTCTTCCTTCTTGTTCCAGGAAGCTCTCCATGCATCCCTCCTATTATTCTCTTCTCTGTTGTAATTCGTCCTCATCGATTTCATGTCATGTATTCTACGGAGATATTCTAGGAACCTTTTCTTGTCTTTTAAATTATTTACCATAATAAATTCGTATATATCATTCGTGAAGTGTCTAGCCAAATATTTTATCGCATCCTCTTCCAGTGTTTCTGGTGTTAAATATTTAATATTGTCTAATTTTTTCATTGCATAATTCTTTCTAGGCATGCCTCCTTCCAAGTATTTTCCCGTGTATAGGTTTTCCCTTATTTTACTTTGAAGTGCATCACTCCAGAAATATTCAATAAACATATTCTCAAATTGTACCCAGTCTTCGCATTCTCCTCTTATCATTTCCCACCATAATTCTGCCTTTCCTTTCATCGTTTTCGATACTACTACTTTCCAGTTTTCCTTCTAATTCTTTTGCTGTATTGTGTTCTTCATGTCCCTTAATATTTTGATAGGATTTTTTTTAATATCTCCGTAATATTCTAAATCCATCCCTCTTCCTGCTTCCATATAGATTACTTGTTTGTCTCCTGATGGCAATTCTTCTATCTTCCTATTTATATTTTCTATTTCCCTTTTCACTATGTTTATTTTTGTTTCAACTTTATCGTCAATTATTATCACCTCAGCTTCTATTTTTTCATCAAACTGATTTATTAGTTCTAGTTATTTATCTTTTTCTTTCTCATTATGGCATACATACTCTTCAAATTTTTCTTTTTGAAGTTCCTGTTCACGTTTAATATCTCTCACTTTTTCTATCACATGTTCTTCTGATTTTTGTATTCTTTTCTCCATTTTGTCAATGTTTTTATTTGCTTCTCCCATATTTTCATCTATATTCTTTTTCATTTCTTCCTCGGTTTCATCCATCTTTTTCTGCATTTCTTCTTTGCTCTCTTCTAAATTTTTCTTCATTTCTTCTTTGTTCTGTTCTAAATTTCTCTTCATTTCTTCCTTGTTCTCTTCCAAATTTTTCTTCATTTCTTCTTTGTTCTTGTCCATTTTTTCTAGCATTTGTTTGATCAGGTTTACCATTTCACCTTGTTGTTCCTGATTCCCATCTCCTTGTTCTAGATGTGTAAACCGATACTCTTCTGGATCTTCTCCCTCATCAATTAACGCTTGCCGCCTCAATCTGTTCTTCAATGTTATTTTAATTCCAGTTGTGTCCAGGTTTCTCTTCACCAGTTCTGTTTTGATCTCTTGTATTTTTAAATCGTCTAAATATTTTTCAATTTCCATTCCTTATTTTGTTTGATATATTTTATTCTAGAAATTTTTTATGCTACTACTGCCACTGGTAATCGCCTTACTTTGTTCGGATGCCAGTTTTTATTATGCCCCACGTTTCAGGCGACAGATTTTATTATAATTAACACCTTAAAGCGACAAAATCTATTATGATTGTGATTATTTCTATATACACAATTTATTTTAATTAACTTTTGATATATATAACGCGTATTGCTATGTATTTAATAATTTATGGACGCCAACTTACCATAAATAGGTAAGTAAAATTTAATATAATTATTCTGACTTAATTCAAATAATCATAGGAAAAAAATAATGTATATGATCCGGCTATATATAAGACCTCTTATTTTCAGGGAGTCGGTTCTCGAATGAATTGCAGTGTTCAAATATATCTTTTCTTTTTATTTCCTGTTTTTTTATATAAATTTAAATTAACATTTTTACACAGTTCTACAATTAAGCTTTTATTCTGAATTTTAATTCAAGAAACACCCTGTATGTTAATTTTCTCTAATTTGACCTAAATTTATTACTATTCAAAATTTTACCATCACTACCTCTAAATTGTATACTAAAAACTCTTACCTTTCTTCATACAGGACTGCTTCTTTTGAATTCCTCAAACAAAGATCTTTGTTCTGGATGAATTTCAATATCTAGCTTACCTTATAAAGAGAATCTATTGAAATTACAATTAACTAAACAAAATTTCTATATCCAATGATCCAATTATTAACAAAATTTCAATAATTTATACGACTTCAATCAAATCAAGTAGAACTTTCTCAAAGTACCAACGAAATAACCTAATTTAATAATTAAACAACTTTAAAAAAAACTACTATAAAATTAACTAGATCTTTCTCAAATGGTTAACGAAATAACCAAATTTAATAATTACACAACTTTAAAAAAAAACTAACTAGTATAAAATTTAAACCGACCTTTTAACTTAATATTCTTTTTCTGCAAACTCGTCGGTATATGTTTATTTATGTGGTTCCGCTGTCTTATATTTGGTTCATGTATTTCTTTACCATGTTGCTTCTTTCCAAAATATTTATTCCTGTTCTCAATATAATGTTCTTCTTCAAATTATTAGTTACCGTCTCCAATTATTTATTTTGCTCACAATCTTCTAAATATGTTCTATTTATGTCTACTCTCTGTGTTAAAATAATCTCACGTGCTATTTTTCCAGTCTTACATCATTCCATAATATTTAATCTCTGTTTTCCATATACTGTTTTAATTTTCAATTATATTTGTTCTATTCCTTGTATTGATGTTATTTCAATTTCCAATCCCTGAATCGTCTCCAATATAATTTATTTAGTTATTTTTCGTCTTTTCGGAATAAAAAACTTCCGTCACCAAAATATGTCAAGTGAATAGTCTCCCGTTTCAACAACCTCTTTCCTCACTTCCTTCCTTAGTTTCCTTAAAGGCTTGTTCAAATAAATTTTTATTTTTATTTTCATCAATGTCATGTATTGTCAAACTCCGATTTTATTCGATGGAAATTAATAGATCAACTATCAACAATACAACCACATCGAACATATCATTTTCCTTTCTAATCATAACAATTCTCAATTAAGAAACTTCTTATTTCCTACTTCCGTATACCTTTCCAGATGTTAACACCCGTTCCACAGCTTTTTGTAATTCGTACACTAATAAATTGTGATCGATGACATTTGTGTAAAATATATCTAATGATAGATAGAACATAATATGATTTGGAGAAAATATTTGAGATTGTAAAATATAGAGGTCTCTGCTAGCAACATTAAGAATGTAATAAAAGATTCTCAAAATCTCACTTGGTTATTGAAAATCATAGATTAGTCATTTTTTTGAAAATCATGAAAAATCGGTAACCAACGGAAAGGAGAATTATTTATTTTGTAAAAATTTAGTCAGTTGTTTTTTATCCTTTGAAGAGACAACATCAGAATTCTCTAAATTTTTTGGTAGATTGTATAAATTGTATATCATACAATCAGATAAATCACCCATATGATAAAACCAGTGCGTGTATAATTCGGATAAGAGTTGCATAGTAAAAAATGTATGTGGTTTCAGTTTTCTAAATTGTATATATTTGGAAAGTTAGCAGAATTCTAAATACGTTGAGAATAAGTACGAGTTTTCCTGATCCATTTGGTGAACGTTTTGATAATAATAATTAATTAGGTTAAATTCTAGCATAGTTGTATACTAATTTCAAGTTTTTTGTAGAGATTATGACTGTTCTTCTATGGTATTTTTCGTGAATAATAATTTTGTTGAATTTGCGTATCTGATAGTATAATATATGATTCGGATTCTAGCTACCGATAGTATTCATTCAGTATCCAATCTCGTTGAACTTATAATTTTGCATTCATAGAATTTTCAATTTAATCAGTGACGTTTGGTTGATTTTTTAGTGACAGTAAAATAGTAGATGTCATAAAATAATTAAAAGGCCTTCTATTATATTGAATTCACAGTTATTCGAGAGTTTGATGATAGTGAAACATTTAATTTGGAGATACGTTTTGAAAAACAAATAAATTTGAAGAATTAATTTTTGAACAACTTTGATCTCACCCTGAGATAGGAGTTATAGGTCGATTGTATATAAATTCATCTTTAGATTGATATTTATTGGCACCGGGCATATTTTTTTGACAACTACTGTCAAAATTGAAATAGAATACGTACTTCAGTTGCATGTACAATAATTGTCGCTGCGACAACATATTATAAGTTGCATCCACATCGTAGGGCAATTACAATTAAAGAATATTAAGTTTATAATATTATAAAATATTACAATATATATATATATATATATATATATATATATCAAACAAGGATTTTAATTATTTGATTATATTTTATCATAATTGAGATATATATTAATATGTGTTTGAATTTGATTTATTTGTGTGGCTAGCTCAGTTATTAATCATTTGATATATTTTATTATTTATATGATATTGGTTCGGGAGCATGAGACTTTCTCTACTCTGAGTCCTGGCTTTGTTTGGATATATTTCGCTCATTCAGAATAATAAAAAAAACACAAAACACAATAATTTCAATCATTTAATTTTATAATGAAATTTTTCATTCAAATATATTTTTCAATCAATAAGGTTACGCCTATGGAATTTACCAACACAGAATCATAAAGAATATATACTATCTTATGCGCATGCCCAACTAACAACGAAAGAGTTTACGTTAGAAATTATATACATACACTAAATAAATTATTGGAAGAAATAAGTTACAAAATTTATATATATATATATATATATATATATATATATATATAAATTTTTTTTCCATTTTTCGTGGGCATCAGGTTAATAGTAAACACAGTATCAGTTTATGTTTTAATTTGACGTTTCGCTCCCTCAATTTGGAGCATTTTCAAAAACTTCACATATCGATGTTTTACAATAAAATGAACAAGTTTAAACGATTAAAATTGAATGTAGACATACAGGTGATAAAAACTGGTAGTTAATAAAATAATTTCATAAACAAATAAAATCGAAAGTACATGCTTCAGAAACAATTCATTTACAGTATACAAGGGACAGTTAAATAGTTGATGTTATTATTATAATAAATTATAATATATCTGGCTCAGATTTTTGATATCTTGTTTATCGTTTACTACATTGTTCTCTTTTTTTATATGTATCATTTCTTTTATTGTTAGTTTTTTGTAATTAGAGTCTTGGTTTATTATTTTAGTATTATTAAAGTCGAATTTATGTTTTTCATTTTTCTCATGTTTATGAAGTGCAGTGGAGGCGTTTTTTGTATATTTATGGCCATTGAGTCTATTTTCAAGGTGTTGGGTTGTCATACCTATATATTTTTTGGGACAGTCTAAACATGGTATTGAGTATATGACGTTAGATTTTTTTGACGCATTTATTTGACTTTTTAATTTTGAGAACAATGGTGATAAAGTGTTTTGTGCCCTATGACAAACTTTTATGTTGTGTTTTGATAATATATAATTTAGTCTTTCCGATAGTTGATTTGTATATGGCATTGCGATGTATGTATGAGGGGGTAGTGTATTGGTTTGTGTTGAATGGGATTGATTATTGTAATATTTATGTGTACGTTGTTTAATAATTCTGTCTATATGTTTGGATGGATAGTGATTGTTTTGTAATATAGTTTTGGTTTGATATAGAATCTCTGGACGATATTCAGGTGATGTAAGTGTGATTGCTCTATCTACTAATCCTATGATTACGCTGTTTTTTTGGGAATTAGGATGGTGGGAGTGGTAATTCAAGTAGCGACCGGATGATGTTTCTTTAAAAAAATGTTTTGTTGTAATTTTATTATCTTCAGTCTTAATTAGTGTCATGTCCAGAAAATTTATGGTATTGTTTTGTTCTGTTTCTATTGTGAATTGAAGCTTAGGATTAAAACCATTGAAAGCAGCTAATATATGATTTATTTCATCGGATGGAACGGCAGCCAAGCAATCATCAACGTATCTTTTAAAAAATAATATATTGCAATTTATTTGGTTTAGGACATTTTCTTCTAGATATTCCATTACAATTTGTGCGAGGGTTGATGAAATTGGTGAACCCATAGTGCACCCGTTGAGTTGTATAAAAAAATCTTTTTTATATTGAAAAAAATTATTGTTTTGGATTAGCATTATTCCTTCTATGAATTCTTCATATGTGAGAGTTGTGTGTTCTTTTAATAATCTCCATTTATATTTTAATATATGGGTTATTAGTTCGTTAGGAATGTTGGTATACATTGAGACTACGTCTAGAGAAATAATGCTATAATTGTTTGGTATTTCAACAGTGTCTAAAAAATGTTTAAGTGTAAACGAATCTTTTACGTAGAATTCATTCTTGTTGATTATTTGTGTGAGACAGTTTGATAAATATTTAGACAGTTTGTAAAAGGGGGATTGCACGTAAGAAACTTTTGGCCGTAATGGTATGTTAGGTTTATGTAATTTAGGTAAACCGTAAATTCTTGGTGGTATGGCGTTATGTGTTTGTAATTGCTTAGCCTCCGTTGCACCAATTGAATGATTATCCAAAAGTTTTTTAACAAATTTATTATTTTTTTCTTGAAACGACTTTGTTTGATCAGATTCTATTTTTTTATATACATTTGTATTATTTAATATTTCATTTATTTTTGTGTCATAATCTGTAGTGTTCATTATGACAGTTTTATTACTTTTGTCAGGTTGTAGTACCGTGATTTGAGGGTTATTTTTAATAAAATGTTTGGTTTTTTTTATTTTTTTTTTGTAAATCTTTCTGTATTTTATTGTTGGTTTTACCTTTGTAATGACGGAGTTTAGTTTTGTGGTTAGTGATAGCATTAACAGCTTCGGCTCTGATAATATTTTGTGTGTGTTCAGGTTGATTTGTAATCGCGGTTTCAATGCATGCAATATATTCTGTGCAAGGTAGCTCATTTTCGGTGTTGTAAGGAATCGCAAAATTTTTACCTAATGCTAACACATCTGCTATATCAGCGCGTATATCTGTATTTGATAGATTTTCAATCCATTTTGTTGTGTTAATTTCAAAATAATTGCGTGTGGTTTGTGCAATTAACTTATTAAGTTTGTTTTTATTTTTTTCTTTAATTTTATTAAATTGTTTTTCATATTTATCTCTCTCCAAATTCAAAAATCGTTCAAGAATATTCTCAGGAATAATATTAGTTATTTTATTAATTTCGTTTGTGATTAACGAATTCAATAGTTTTATGTTTTGTATTGTATCAGAAATACTTAAATTTATAATTTTTAATTTAGTATTATTTATAATATTGTTGAATTTGTTTCTGAGGCACGTACCTGTTACATTTATGTGAGACACGTTAAAATTTAAAAACTTCGGTTGAATGTTGTTGTCCTTGCATCGCAACAAGAATATCCTCCGATTTCGTTGGCAAGCAAGCTTCTGATATGATTTCGCTATCGTTTTCATTGCTGCTACAACTGTTCTGCCATATTGTTGCTGAATATCTTCGTAAAATGACATGATGGATAGTTTTTGCAATTAAGCCCTTGCAAATTATAAATTATTTGATTTTCTTTAACCTTATATATATATATATATATATATATATATATATATATATATATACAAATGGAAGTATTATGTGAATGAAATAAGATGCATCTTTCTTATATGATTTGAAAATACGTAAGTACAAGCATTATTATATCATAGAATAGGCCTTTTTTTAAATAATATTCAGAATTTGTCTAGTGAATAAAATACATAAAGTCTTTTTTCTTTTTCATAGATCGATCATGAAGACGCAAGAATTCTTATATATACATGAAAATAGTCACTGAATTTATACTCAAAAGTTATTAATTTTATGATTGGCCAATAATATCTTAAGAAGCACTAACCTGATGCCTGGATTCTGGATATATCTCGTCTGGATACAGGACTACGCCTTCCGAAGTTCTAGCTGCTTGATTTGTTGAGTAATTTGGATATTCTCACGGGAAAAACTGGTTTCAAATACATGTAAGTGTTCTAGGCTTTGTATTTGTTAAGAATCTGTAGCTTTTATCATGAAAATTTGTAATTTTACTTAAAATTTCGGGAAAAGTTCCTCATCACATCCTCACTATTTCGACGCCAAGAACCAACTCTCACCGCTTCTATTTGATCGTTAATTTTTTAATCAACAACCAATATATTGTTTCTAAGCTCACTAATTATCAATAAGTTTTTCGTTAAATTTTATTTAATCGAAATTTATCATGTCACTTTCCACCAATCACATTGTTCCTGGAGATGTCGAACTATTTTCACAATTGCTACACTTTAGAACGTGATAATTTGAAAATAATATTTATATTTATGAACATAAATTCTTTTATAATATCTTTTGCTCTGATTATTTATACTATTTACATTCTCTAGTAGCAAATATTTCTTTCAATCCATCATCATTTAATATTCATTAATTTCATAAATTTTTATATACATTATGACATATGAATTATCTTTATGTCTTGATATTTTTATATTATAAATTTATCTATTTCTTAATACTAAATAGCGAATTGTTCATATTATAATTGTTTCAACTAATACTTAATAAATTATATATAACTAAAACTCGTTTCATTCCAGATAAATCAGCTGATTTCTTCATGACAACTAAACATCCATATTTGGGCAGATTTCATGTTCTCCAATATACTTGTTAAGCATTTTCTACCCTTAGACAATTATTAAGATAATTTCTTGATTTTTATTGTTGTTATTTTAATTATTATAAACAAATGATTCATTATACTCTGATTTTATATGCATTTTCACCTTTGATTGTGTTTTTCTTAATGTGTTTTTAACTACATAGTTTCAATTCATTTCAAATAATTAGCAATATATTTTCAAACAGCTGATACTCTTTCGTATATAAGATATATGGTTCAATATATATATATATATATATATATATATATATATATATATATATATATATTTATATATATATATATACATATATATATATATATATATATATATATATATATATATATATATATATGTATTATCATGGTATGAACCATCCAGCAAGTATAATGAGCGCCTTGAATCTATTTGCTTGAATACATTAACGAATATTTATAAATTGTAAAAAGGATCATGCCTAGATCAATTGTAGATGCCGATAGTAAAAACAGTGAACCAAATCATCACAACCATACTGAACAAAAAATCACCAAAGATAGTGAAACAGACAATATACTCGTTCAACCGTCAGAATCGAAAATATTGAAATCCGATTCAATTTCACCGGAAACTAACACTAATAATTCAGTGGATGATGTAATTTCATCGAAATTAGAATGAAATTTGAAATAATTTAAAAGAAACACGATACATTTTATATAGTTAGTGAATATGTTGTTTTATGCAATGGATTTCAGAAATTTTTAATAAATAGTAAATAACTTATGTTAATATTTATATGTATAAAAATCCTCATCTATATACATTCTCATTTCTAATACTAAAATGTTATTTCATGCTCCATATACGGCTTTAAAATTTAATGGTTTATTGTAATTTAAACAGCCAATCGTCGACAAAGACACAATGTTTATATAATTCATAATGTATAGATAGATAAGTTTCGCTAGCAACCCAGAACGAGGTTGATTATGATGGTGAATGAAAAACGTCAAAGTGAAAATAATATAATAATTTAACTCCTCTATGCTTTAAAATTTAGAGAAAAACCAGAAATAATTGAAATCAAAACTAAAAGGTATTAAACTGAGAAAAGTAGAGAGATATTTATATAAGATAATATAGTATTTGAAATATTATTTGAAGCTCCTACAAGTTCCCAATATGAATTGTTGTTACCATTAACGTAAATTTGGTCAAGGTATTAAACAAAATTTGTGAGTGTTATATAGTTGAGCTGGTTTAGAAAGAAAGTGATTTCAAGAGAAAAAGATCATAGTGTTTCAATTCAAAGGATATCTCTGCAGACATATTGCCTGCTAAATATGTGCAGAGAAGCTGTCGTTATTTTTGTTTTGACGGAACGGCAGAAGAAATATCAAGTATATATATATATATATATATATATCTGAATTTGGAGATGCAGCGACGTTTAGAAAATTAAAAGGTACCGAAATAAATTTATTAGAGATCTCTAAATTAAAATAGACTTTCATTTAAAATCAAATCAAAAAGTGATTAGTAATCAATCTAACATTTTTATTATTGTTTCCAAAGTAAATGTAGTTTATTTTTTTCGTAGTGTATATACATCTCCTGTTTAGAAACTTCTATGTTTTAAAAACATTCCTGAAATCATAAGTTTGTTCATTTTAATTTCACAATCCAATAATTATAGTAAATTTGAATGGCGCAATTGAACCCTACCCTTTGATAGAGTTGTTATACATGCTTACCGATTATTCAATAACAAGTTCAAATAATAATAAATATAGAAACATATACAAATTTGTCGGCCCAACGTAAAGAAAAAATAAAAATTCTATTGATAGGAAAGATTAAAAACATTGAATTTAATCAATTAAAATTCACATAAGATCCTATACAACTTTGGCACCAGCAACGTGGAGCAAACTTTAGTTGTTTATTAAATGGAAACTTCATTCTTCCTACAGTCACTTGAGGTGTAAACATGGCGTAAAGTTGTACTGACATCCGTATATGGTAGTTTTGGTAGTATTTCGATTATTTTGGTAGTGTAATATTTTATTCTACTTTATTGTCCATTCAGTAATTCGTTTTTTCTACATTTTACAATAATAAACTTCTTAATCGAAAAAAGTGGAAGTTATTATAAAACCCATATTTAAAAAGGTAAGGGAAATACATGTCTGTTAATCTGTATCAACTGTTAAAGCTCAACAGTTCGATTCCATTTTATTACTATCATGTTCCAGGGATGAATTAAAATGAAGATTATCATTATATTGAATATTATCTTGTATCAGATCTTTCCATGCAATACTGCATCAACAGTTTGTTATTTTTTGTGATGTTTACGTCTTCCCATAATTTCCTCACTTGCTCTGTCTACAAGTAAATAATTAGAAACAATATAATTAAACTAAGGTACAAAGACATAAGTATACATACTTAATACCACAATATTAAATTATCAATAATATAATTCAGTTTTTTTGTAATTTTCATTGTTATTGTCACTTTGATTTTTTCCCGTTTTCAACCAGTAGACGCATGCTATCAATTATTTTAAATTATTGAGTATAGTCCTCACAAATTTTTAAAATTCATTACTTTGAAGATAACTATTACTAACATCTATCTCAAGTTTTTACATAATCTCTAATAATATTAAATTAATCATAAAGTTCCTTTACGTACTACCAATATGTAATATCAAACATTACGGTACAGATAATAAAAGGAAAACTAGGTAAACAGACATTGGTAGAAATAATAACGAAACACTGGCACGAAGGTAGTTTCGAAAAATCCAAAATAAGAGAGGATGATATATTACATCCGAATAGTGTAAACTAATAATTATTAGTACGGCAAAAACAGAAGAACAGGGTCACTTCATAAAAAGACTCACAGAGATACAGCCATAATTGAAAGACCTAATAATAGATGACAAAATAAGTCACGGGCAACTAATCTGGAGTAAAAACTGCGGGGCACTCGAAATCGAACAAGAAACCATCAGAGTAGTAGAGTACCATACTTTCCTTATAAGACATAATCCAGAAGACAATTTTGAAGACGTAACAGAAACAGATTCTCAAAATCTTGGGAAAGATAAAAACGATGACAAATAAACATCACATTAAGAAAATTGGATTTTTGGCAACAAACAGCAAGCTGATAACATATTTAAGAAACATTATGGAATGTATTTTCCAAGACCAAGATATAACAATAACGATGTATTGTAGTAGACGCATACAAACAATACAGTCAACAATTAACAATGTAGAAAAATGGCGTGAACAAACAAACTAAAGAAATACGAAAACCGTTGAGATAAAACTAAAGGAAGGAATAACCACATCATATGCTGAAATGATAAGAAAAACGCAAAAAGAAGTGAAATAGAGAAAGTAGGAGTAACAGTATATAAGGTAACTACAAAGGAAGGCTTAGTACAAATCAATGTCAAGGGTAAAAGCGAAGAAAATATTAAAGCTTTTAAAAAAGCCATAGAAGAAAAACTAGGAGAACAAGTGAGTGGTGAAGTGATAACTGGAGTAAAAGCAATAGTCCTACGAGTTTTTCTAAAGGAGGCTATAGAAGAAGACGTATTAGAGGCGATACAAATAGAAATGAACCTAAGTGGTGAAGAACTTAATCGCATAAGAGTTCTAGAAAACGCAATTAAACAAGGAGAAGTAACTGCGTTTATTTCAACTAGGCATAATATAGCCAATAAGCTGAATTTCAAGTGTGAACTCAAGAGTGGTTGGAATGCGTATAAAATCGAAGAGCTATTCACACCAGCAAGATACTTCCGGTGTCAGAAATACGGTCACTACGCTGCTGGCTGTAATGCCGAAAATGAAAGGTCCGTCAGCTGCCCCCCCCCGGTTAGATTTTTCCTACCAAAAAGCTAGCACACATAAAGGGCACCTAGCACAACCTAGCACAACAATTTTTATAGCTAGCACTCCAACTGCTCACAATAAAAATGCTTTTGAATTCGGGTGGGGCCAGGTTAACGCTAGACCCCCCTCCCCCCCGGTTGGAATTTTGTCGTCAAAATGCTAGCACAGATGAATGTCACCTAGCACAACTTAGCACACCATTTTTTATAGCTAGCACACCAACAGCTTACAATAAAAATGCTTTTGATTTCGGGTGGGGCCAGGTTAACGCTAGCCCCCCCCCCCCCCGGTTGGAATTCTTTCGCCAAAATGCTAGCACAGTTAAAAGACACCTAGCACAACCTAGCACACCATTTTTTATAGCTAGCACACCAACAGCTTACAATAAAAATACTTTGTAATCCTGGTGAGGCCAGGTTAACGCTAGCTACCTCCGGTCGGAATTTTTTCGCCCAAATGCTACCACAAACGCAGGACACCTATCACAATCTAGCACACCATTTTTTATAGCTAGCACAGCAACTACACTTTTAATTCTGGAGAGTGGGACGGAGGTCAGTGAAATAACGCTATACTTACTCGATAAATAAATAAATGGATAAATGAATAGGTCGAATATATATATATATATATATATATATATATATATATATATATATATATATATATATATATATATATATATATATATATATATATATATATATATATATATATATATATATATATATATAAAACGGCTGGTTCAATTGTTTCTTACTGTAGTTACGAAACATTCGGAATATTCCACGCATATGGTAGAAAAAAATGGAGCAGGATCTTTTCGGAGATAACTCTCCGATAGTGCCGATAATTTCCCTTTTAAGTCCGTATCTAAGTAACGTCTAAGTAACAATTGCTGTTATTATCATAATTTTAATTTAAAATATCATAAAAATGTCACGGTTTGAAAACGATTCTTGAAGTTTATTGCAAAAATAAGTGATTGGAGATGAACCAAAAAGGGTAATTAAATACCATGTAATGTTGTTTAAATAATATAAATTTCGCATTAATACAGTTTTATGTCGTCTAATCGAGAAATATTCTATCGAATTACACTCATGAGAATAGTTAGATCATTAGTTTCACTTATATAGTCCATGTGACTTGTAATATTATTAGAAATAATACATATTATTACAACCATCAGCCCTTCGGGGAAACCCTTTCTTAACCCAAACATCTGATTCGGCCAGTTTGGATGTACCTACAAGAATTTTATTTACTCTTAAGACCCATAAAAACGGCATTGTAAAAATGATTCAAATTTTAACGATAGACTTGGTTTAACGACCCTTTTAAAAAGTCCGATGATAACTTCAGATGGATTATACGTAGTTTTTAGAAAAATAAGAATACCTATGTCATCAATTTTGCTGCCTTCCATTTAATACCCATATTGTAAGAAAGCAAAAAAAATAGTCCACTTTCAGTAGGCCGCTAATTTAGGTGATCCGCCATGTTGAATGTAGAATAACGTCACATACCTAATCATGGATTGGCATGCAAACTAGACGTATATACAGAATTTCAAATCAATCGGTTGAAGATATCTGCTTCAAAACTGAGTTGCAAGATTGCAACCGAACAAACATACATTGCCAGTTACATACTAAAGACTTTGAAAAATACATAGTAGTGTTGGTGTCTTATGATATGCCACATAAATATTAGAAGCTCAGATTAACCGGCTATAAGAATTAAAAGCTGCACGTTCTAAGTTAACTTGGTAATTTAAAAAAAAATCTGATAGTGAAATGCAAAATTTATGTTATCATTACAATGGTTAATAAACCATCAACTTCGGCAATAAATATTCTGGCAAATTTAAATATAAAGTTTGAGTGTTTCTTTTAAATAAGGACTATAGTGAACCACGATCAGTCTAAAACATGTATTCTCAATATATTGGAACATTTTTAGGGATCTCAGCCGCCTTTTCCCAGATTGCACAACTTTGTCCAAAGTACATATCCAACACGGCTTCGCTTTTTTGGACATTTATTTACGTGTCTGTACGCAAACGTTTGTCGTTGCCTTTTTCATATTGTGACGTAATTTGCAACTTATTCGTGCACGGATTGTTTCTGATTCCGTGACTAAATGGTTGAATTTAATTATTTGGTTTTATTAAAATTACTATTATTTTAACAAAATTATTTTTAAAAGTTTTTTGTTTTCTTTCGTTTTTTAGCATTAATTGAAAATAAATAGATAATTATAAATTAAATAATAGTTAATTATTGATTAATCAAATACCCTGCTAGATGGGAAAATATAGATATCACGCACGATCTGGCAACATCTGTTTAGGGGCCATTTTTATCGGAAAATGATGTTTAGGGACAAATACATCCAACATTTTCATTCATTCGTGTAACCATAGCATTATTTTGCAGACGCCCCCCACCCCCTGAATTCAAAAGCATTGTTGATGTACTAGCTATTAAAAATTTTGTGCTGGGTTGTGCTAGGTGTCTTTTCTTTGTGCTAGCATTTTGGCGAAAAAATTCCAACCGGAGTGGGCTAGCGTTAACCTGGCCCTACCCGAATTCCAAAGGATTTTTATTGTAAGCTGTTGATGTGCTAGCTGTAAAAAATGGTGTGCTAGGTTGTGCTAGGTGTCCTTTATCTGTGCTAGCATTTTGGCGGAAAAATTCCAATCGGGGGGCTAGCGTTAACCTGGCCCCACCCGAATTCAAGAGCATTTTTAATGTAAGTTGTTGGTGTGCTAGCTATAAAAAATGGTATGCTAGATTGTGCTAGGTGTCCTTTATCTGTGCTAGCATTTTGGCGACAAAATTCCAGCCGGGGGGGCTAGCGTTAACCTGGCCCCACCCGAATTCAAAAGCATTTTTATTGTGAGCTGTTGGTGTGCTAGCTATAAAAATTGTTGTGCTAGGTTGTGCTAGGTGCCCTTTATGTGTACAAGCATTTTGGTAACAAAAATCTAACCGGGGGGGGCAGCTTGACGGAGCTGAATATAAATTGGTGCGAAAATGCTTAAAATGCACGAAAGAAGCACATACTGTAAAACAGTGTAAAGAAGAGCCGAGGTGTTATGAATGTAAGAAAGTAGGACACCGGGCTGTCAATATGTCGTGTCCCATCTACATGAGTTGGAGAAGAGAAGAAGGAAGAAAACATCCGCAACATAATGGGTATTAAGGTACACCAAAGTAATCTTAAACGATGTAGAGCTGCCGTGGATTTGCTATATAGGAACGGCGAAAAGAGAGAAATCGACATAGCAATTATATCAGAGCCAAACAAAAAACATGTTAAAAATAACTGGTATTATGATTAACAATTAGATGCGAGCATACGGATCTTCAATAAAGAAAAAATAAAAGTATAACTGTGAAATGATATAGAAAACCAGGAAAACTATGTCTGCTGGTCTTTACAATTATCACTTAAGAAGACAGTTTAAAAGTGGAGAACTCCCTAGATTTATCTGTTCATTGACAACTTGATATTGTGATTGACTTAATATATGCTAATATAATATCATACATATTGGAGTCAATCACAAATAGGTCACTTCTTAGTTTAGCCAAAAATAATTATCAAACATCAGGTAGACATCAAATGAAGTGTAACTTCTGTCATAGGGATCGAGAAAAATGACGTTAATTCCATCTGCCGTGGAAAAACACAAACAAAGTGATGTAAACACTATTAGTTTTGTATAATCAGCGTTTTTGAATGTTCATTTTTGAAACTGATATTACATGTTCATAATGTCTTTATCAAAAGTATTTTTCTGAATTCGCGGTTTTTTAAATATGCCGTATAAAAATAATACGAAGTTGAAATTTTATCGTTTCCCCGAAAGTCCATTGAATACTGCGTGGATAACCTTAAAACGTCAAAAATGGATGAATGCAGTGAAAAACTAGATTTATTTAAGTAGGGTGTTCTAATTAAAAAAATTTATCAACTATTATTTTGTGTATAATCAGTATGATACTACAATTGGCAACTATTAGAAAAGTTCTAATTTTTTTTCCATAAATGAAAGATTATTATCGAGAGAACTAAATTTTGTTTGCTGATTTCATTTATTATATAAAATGAAAAGCTTGTTATGTGTTTGCTGACTTTAATATTATATAATAAGTTTTAATAACTAAATACTATTAAGAGAAAGAAACTAAACATGTGTACAAAACGAATAACTCCAAGTTTTTCAATTACATTTCAGCAAACATCGGAAGGATTGGGAACCAAATAAAAATAATCCCCTACACCCATCTTACATACCAACAATTTTTCCTGGCAAAGAAAATAAAAAGATCGATTGATTTTTTGCATGTTGTACGTTATTTATCACACTGTTTATATCACAATGTTTTTCTTATTTAACACCAGGGCGCTCTACTTTCGACAGAAGTGCTGCCTCTATAGTTCGATCTTGATCCCTATTCTAATGAAGATATTTAATATCAAAACAATTGTCAATTTCTTAGAATTTTTAACATTTTTTCAATATATTGTATCAATTATCTAGAAACTTTTAGTTTCATATAAAACATTATTATGAGTAGATTCCACGTAGTAAGGTTCGAGACAATTAATTTAATTCATTATAGCATGCTTTAGTTTTGGACATTTTAAAATGTACCCATTGAAAAAATAAGAATCTAGGTTTTATTTTATGTTATAGCTATTCCCTCCACCAGTAAAGGTGTTGAGCAATTTCCACCTTCACCACACGTGCAAGCCATTCCCTCCACCAGCTATGAGATGGAAGGTAATGAGTCCTTGCCAACTTCACTAAATGTGTTGCGAAGCGAAAAAACCATTAATCGGCATAATGTCCTTTCATTTTCCAGTAGTAGGTAGTTGGTAGATAGTTTTAAGAAATAAATTAATAAATATGTGCATGTTCATAATCGTATATATGTAAAATTGACAGTCTTGTTTATTATATTTTCTTCATTTATTTTAATTGATTAGTAAGTAGTAAAAATTGATAATTCTATTTAATGCCAAAGTTAATTCCAATACATTCAATTAAAGGCATTTACAAAGTCAAAATGAATGCTTTACAATTAGCAAAAGTACTATTTTTCCACTTACTACTTATATTTTGAGTTTACTACTTAAGAAACGATTTTCATATATAGCCCATGGTATTTCAATTTATGAGAAAGTCGGTATTAACTTTTGTTGAGCCATAACGCCTGAGTATGTGGTCCAGCGGTAACCAAAAATCCAAAATATCCAACAAAAACAAAAAATCCTATAAGTCAAGACATAATTCAGAAATCAAAAAAATCAAAAACTCCAAAATTTAAACATTTTTTGATTATTATTTCAAGAGTTAACAAATTTTGTTTTCTTTTGTTGATCTAAAGTTTCAAGCATATTTGTGTGTTTACTTATATACTGTTGTTATTTTGTGCGTTTACTTATATAACTGTTAATTGTAGAAGCTCATCCAGAAACCAGAAAGGTTTTTCACAAGACGGTGGGATTTTTAAGAGCCATGAAGACCTATTTAATACTTCCAGTGAAGAAATAAAGATGTGTTTTAAGTGGAAATGAAATGTTAGATATATTATTTTGTACGGTCATAAGTGCTGTTTAGCAGCTCTTATATGTTATCACTTGGTACCTTGTATTAACAGAGCTGTGCAGTAGTTAACTCCGTTCTTTTTAGAAATGTTTTGATTACTTTTGTTCTAACAGTCACAGTAATTATATTCAAATATTTTCTTTCAATATAGTAATTATATTACTCATTGCTAACAATTTTTTTGATTAGGTGAATAACAGTTATACTCAACTAGTTTGTCCAGTTCTGTGTGTTTATAGGATTATAATAATAAATAAATAAATCAATATAAACTTATCATAAATAATTTTCTGCTTTATCTTGATTTAACATCATTTGAAAATCTAATGATACTCCAATCTAGAATGTATGTTACTCAAATTATTTTCAATTGTTGCATAGTTTTGACGTTATAAATTCTGTTTGTTAAGAAAAGTACTTTGTGAAAGAAATTATTTGTTGTGTATTTTTATACCAAAATAAATAAACTGTATATATGATTATTGTTTTATTTTCTCCATTTTAACCGTTTATGGTCCATCATTCGATATTCCATTTGATTTAACTCAACATCTAGTCATTATTGAGTTAATGGAGTTAAATTGAATGGAATGTTTAATGATTGACTATAAATTGGCATTTTGAAATAAAATAATTAAAATACAGTATATTTGAATATACCGCCCAAACCTAAAATTACAGAAATCTTTTCAACATCACTCAATTGTTTAGTCGACAGGCTCTTTAGATGGCGTCACCATCAGTGTCTCATCTATCTGTGGGTTATCTGTTGTTCGGACTTGCAGGTAGTAGCCGCACCCATTATAAACGAATGTCTCTGAACAGATGTACATACTCACTAATCCCTACGTTGCGTGAACGCAAAATTATTGTAATTAATGGATAATAAAAGTGTAAATATTCTGATCGTACTCAAAAGAAGTTTTATAGTAAGAGAAGGTCTGCAACAACTTATTTTAAGAAAACAGATAATAAAAATATTTTTAAAACACTCAGAACAAGATATCGGAAGAAGCCCTATACATTCCTTGTTTTTTAATAAAGTTTCAATCAAAACTGCCTCTAAGTTTAGGTGAAAAAAAAATTTTAAATGTAAAAAAACTAGTTATAGTAGTGCTGATACTACATACCATTATGTGAAAATATATTCAAAATTGTCATCTGATAGACAATAACATATTAGTAAAAGGTTGCGTAGATGCAACTTTGAGCCTTAATGGGTTAGATGCATATGGTTCACGTCGTATCAGTCACGTGATAGAAAAGACTCAGCGTTTCTGCTATAGATTATTACCTCTTGTATAGAAATTCAGGGCGTAAGAAAGTTTTGGAAACTATTTACACCGAGTGTAATGTATCATACATATATAAAATAACCGTTTCTCTCCACTGCTGCCAAAATCCAAAATAATCTTTTAAACTTTCCATAAACTTTAGCAACTTCCGCGGGGCTATCCAAAGAACGAACTCAACTATGCCGAACTACGTCAAAGAAAGCAATAATATTGGAATACATTTATATTTTATGAAATAAGTTTCCTGGCTATATGGAGATTCCTTATCTCCTGACCGTAAAGACTGTTCGCTGTGGTCCAGTAATTTGATTTAGAGCAAACCCAGACAAAGACCTCTACAACTTAAATCATTGGCGTATCGTTACTGAATTCCACCGTATCCTTATATATTAGACACAAGTCAATTACAGCAATTATAAGAGTAGATGGGTACAAGGCTAAATTACACAAAAATGGAAATAATAAAAATGAATGATTACTTGTTTAAATGAAACTAATTGTATCCAAATTATTTCACAATATCACACAAAATAGTAAATATTCTCTAAAATTTTTGTTTCAAATTACTATCATCGTCGAAATGACAGAAATTACTGTCATATGCCCGTGAACGAGACGCTAGACCCGTAGACCTCATAGAACTCAAAGCGCTCTTAGGACTTCTCTATATAGCTGGAGTTTGGAGAAGTAACAGACAAAGTTTGAGGGATCTTTGGGGCACTGATGAAGATGGAGTTGGGAAATTTCGAATGATAATAAGTATAAAACATTTCATGTTCATAATGCGTTGTACAAGATTCGATAATAAGATAACTCGTAAGAAACTCGAAAAGACTGAAAGACTTACCGCGATACGTAAAATATTCATCATATTTGTCAGAAACTGCCAAAAATGCTACACTTTAGGCGAAAGTGTAACAATTGATGGAAAATTGGAGCGATTTAGAGGGACATGCATATTCAAGCAATACATATCAAACAATCTGAACAAATATGGTATAAAGATATACGCGCTGGTTAATGCACAAGTGTTTTACGTATATAATTTGGAAATCAATGCAGACCTGCAGCCAGATGGTGTATACAAAATGAGTAATTAGCCTGAAGGTATAGTAATGAGATTAGTTGAACCAATTATCAGTAGTGGAAGAAATGCGATAAAAATTAAAACGCTACAGAGTACATAATGAAGAAGAAAACAACCCAGAAATTCGACAATCGACTCAAGCGATCAAGAGAAAAAGATGTGAAGTAGACTCTGGGCCAGCCAATAAGAAAAAATCAACAAAATACACATGTAACTGTTGTCAAAAATTAATTTGTTTATCGTATATCACTACTTTTTGTAGACACTGCAGCACTATGTTATCACAGAATTCACCTAGTTAAAATTACTATATTCAAGTTTGCAATATTTGTTTTTTGAATATATGTTTCTTTCATTGTTTTTTATTTGAGATTTTTAAGTTAAGCAGCCTGTTCGGTTTTATTGTAGCTTCTTAAGAAATGTTTTTTAAATGAGACAAATAAGATATCTCCATTTACTTTGAAATAAAAAAGTCGAATTTCAATAATATTGATTTTTATTTCGAAATTGGTTTCAATTGATCAAATTGATATATTGCGCTCGACGAAGGTCAAAGAAGCATGGCACCCGACAGAAGGTTGATCAGTGAAGTCCTGCTGAAAAGCATGTTTGAATAATAATAATCTAAAGATATAAATATAAAATATCTAAATTCAATGGTTGGAGCTACAGGGCGAATAACATGTTTGCAGTTGACATCACGTGATAGACATTTAAATGAAACACCCAGTAACGCAATTCAACATTTTATAATGAGAATCTAGACCGTCAAAGTGTTATTCGCCAAAATAAAATCAATAAATCAATTAAAAAATTGTGAATAAAAAACTTACAAACAACCAAATTAATACAAAAATATGAAAATTATAATAAATCGATTTAGAAACAACAATAAACACCGTAGGAACTAGAATTAATTTGACGAAAATATGGAAGTTATAATAAATGGAACACGCGTTGGGATCTTCGGCAATATAATTTATCAAAAGTAAGTCAGTAATCAGTGAATTATTGATTCAATTTTTTGCAAATAAATCTACCACGAAATAGCACACACTATATTTTAAATCCTTTCGCGTTCCCGTTACTAATTCTTTTGGACACGATTTATTAATATATTGTATTTAATTTTTTCAAAACTTGTATGACATATTTTTATCTTGTATGAATGTTCATTCCATCGAGTAGGTTTTGGTAATGTGATTATGGGAAAGAACACTAAGCCTGTGTTAGCTATTAGAATTACTTTTGCAATGTAACGTAAATATCAAATTTGGAAATTATGAATGAATGAATTTGGCATATATGGAACGCCAAAAGGATGTTATTACTGTGTCTAGATTTCCAACGACATCCAGAAAGGAGGCAACCAGAGAACACAATGTTTAAACAGCTTGATTCAAATTTATTAGAGTGTGGATGTTTTGTAGAACCTCGGCGTCAGCATAATAAAAATTATGTAGCTAGATTTTTGTATACGTTGGGTTACTATAAAAAGTCTGTACGCAAATTGAGAAGGAAATAGGTATTCCAAAGCCGAGTGCACAGTGAATTTTAGCAACATAAATTAAGGCCTTATCAAACATCTGTCCGACAAAAATTATATCCAAATGATTATTTGAGAAGGTTACAATTTGCAGAGTGGTATACAGGACATATATAACGTTGGCATCGTAGTCAAATCGGTACATCTTAGGTACCAGCTAGCAATATAGAAGGAATATAACATATATGATTCGAACATATGTATCTAAACACTTTCTTCTAACTGAATATAAATAAAAAATAACACTTTCCTATTATGGAACGAATGGATTTCTCGGGTTACCATCCCCACCCAAGCCAATGGAAATGGAGATCAAATACCAGTACAATCAATTTCCAACCTCAGCAAAGGTATCAAAATTGATAATGAGAACATAAACGATAACTGACTATAGCTATGAATTGGGATTCAATGAAAATTTGAATTATAAATATAGTCAAGAAGATGATATACAACAAATTGATCAGTACTGGGCAATAAATGCAGCACAATTTTCAGTACATACAGAGTGTACCAAACTTACGACAAAGCTCAGTATATGGGTTATTTTAAGATATATCAAAAAGTAATATTAAGAAAGATGTCTTTGAGGTCTATGTTTTTTAATTATCTCGAACTGTACAGAGTATTGAATAAATCCGTCACAAATATATGATTTTTTAAATAGGAACCCCTGTCTATTATACCGAATTTGGATTGCTCACATCTTTTTAAGCGTTTGTTACATTATACAGAGACCTTTAAGAGGTATGGCCACGTTAATGAGGAAATCGTAGGTTAAACAACGCTATGCAGCTCACAGTATATCTGTCTTAGATTCAATTTTATTTATCTTCTCTGTTGTATACAGGGTGGACGGAAACTAGAACCTTTAATTTTCTCTCTTTTATTGAATGGAATACCACATCAAGATCAAGAATCGCCAGACCATCGGCACTTACATTTTATTCTTGTACTTGTATGTAATAAGGGAATCGAAATCGATTGACAATAATGATATATTAAACTTAAACCCTCTATTCTATAGCACAAATAGAATCGTCGGTTATGTAATTCTAATCTTTATTAAGCGTTTCCTATATCCAAAGTTTGAAAAAACAGAGCCATTTCATAATAATTATTGTAAAACATAATCAATATTAATCTATTGCATTGTTTCAGTAAGCGTTGACATAATCGTCAGTCGTTTACTGTCTGTATTTTATTTCTTGAAAATAGCAGTAATTGTCGCCTGCATTTTATAAGTTTTTTTGATGAAGTAAGAAGTAATTAAGATGGATAGTGTAAATGTTTCTACTCAAGAATTGGTGGACATGATTTGGGGAGGTACTGGGTGAATGTAACAAAAAATGTTTGCTTGTATCTAAAGTTTATTGCCAAAGACTTCGTGATGGCAAGTCACCCAACAAAAGAGCACTAGAAAAACTTATGGATTGTTTCAATAGCACTGTTGAAGTGAAATAAGAAAAAAATACGTAGCAAAAACAGCTTAGCCGAGGAAAATGAAAGTACTGCTAATTACGGCAGAGGATCCGCATACAAATGTGAGAAATATTCCACAACAGCAACTCCATCAATAGTGACGTGATTGTGATTTTCATGGAAGAGTTTTGTGGATGTGCCCCATTTAAAATCAATCGCCGGAGAAACTTTTTCGATTTTGTGCCTTTTGTAAATTGGGCGGATTCACATAAAAATGGATGTGAAAATCTTCGAAACTTTCATTATTATACAACTTCTAATATAAATCTCGTCTCAACCGTTAATAGGTAATGAAGGTGGTTATTAAATGTTTGGGGTGGAATTGTAGGTCAAAGGCCCTTACTTCTTTAGTGAGAGAGTTACTGGTCCGGTTTATTCAAATTTTCCTCAGAATCACCTGCCAGTTTTATTAGAAGTAATTCCACTTAATATTTGGCGACAAATATGGTATTTTCATGATGGTGCGCCTGTTCATAATATTGCGCATATACGAGATCATCTCAATATCAAATGAGAAAACAGATGAATTGGAAGTCTGATTGGCCAGCTCGATTTGCAAATTTAATAAAAATTGATTTCTTTTTTGGGGTTCCATGAAAACCGAGATTTATATAACTCCCCGACTTCTAGAGAGGACTTGAAACAGGAAATCAGAGCAACATTTTGATATATTAACGTTAATATGCTGAAACATGGTAGTCAACATTTGAACTTAGGATGCAACATTGAATTGATATTAACGGTGAACACTTTGAATATTTAGATTTATATTACTGTTAGAATTATACTTATAGTGACGTGTTTTGTTGATAATAACTAGTTTATCAAAATTTATTATAATATCTAGGGAATGCTCAATAAAAGTTTTAGCTACATAACCGAGGATCCTATTAGTGCTATAAAATACAGGGCATTCCATTAGAAACAAGAAAGAAAATGACAGGTCCCTGTTCCCTTCCACCCTGTATACAAGAGAGAAAATTGTTGAAATTCAATAGAATATATAGATATTGTATTATATTATGAAACTCCTTTAGGTAGTAGAGGAGAATTGCCATTATCGTACCGTACCCTTCATCGCACCAGCTCCTATTTTCCCACTAACAGTGATGCTAAAGTACTTAAGCGGCGAAATTACGTACTTGCTATTGTGGAAATAGCGAAAGTTGCACGTGTTTGTTTGTTGTGGTTTATGTTTCATATTAGTTTATGTATTTGTGGCTGGTTCCATGTAATATTTCACCATCTTTCGTGAGCTCACATATTCTTTTACGGTAGGAGTAACTCACTTTAGTACATATATTTATTTATTATATTTAATTTAGTTATGAAAAATCAGCCGGTTTTCCGCCGTATTTGTGGGTTATGATTTCTATATTTCCCGCTACGATGATCAGTTGCTTTCGTAGTACCACTTTTAGGTTCCTTCATCGTACCGCTATTTTAAGGTTTCCTTGATCGTACCTGTAACTTTTGGACGACATTTAATTTATAATACACATGTATGTGTGTGTTCTAGATGTCAAAAAGGAAATATGGAGCGTGGACCGAAGATGATATGCATTGTGCTCTTATTTCTTTTCGGAACGGAGATATGGGTTCAATGATTGCTGCCGCATATATAACATTCCTAAAACTACTTTCAACCGCCATCTGAAGGAGACAAGTATTTCTGCTAATGGAGAAGTCAAGATCATCGGGAAGCAAACCACATTAACCGGAGATGTAGAAAAAGAATTGCTTGACCACATCTTACGTCTTCAAAGCCTAATCTTTGGATTGACAATACCTGATGTGAGGAAATTAGCATTCCAGATAGCTGAACAAAACCATTTATCTCATAATTCTGATAAGCAAACCCAATTAGCGGGCAAGAAATGGTATTATGATTCAAGGCTCGCCATCAAGAACTCAGTTTGCGAGAACCCACTGCAACATCTCTGGCACGGGTTAAGAAATTCAATATGGAGGATGTTCATGGCTTTTTTGACATTCTTGAGAAACTCGTGGATGTAAATCAGATTGACGCGACAAGAATTTTTAATGTAGATGAATCAGGTCTATGTATTGCCCAAAATAATTTTCAAACGGTACTTGGTCTGAAAGGGAAAAACAAATTGGTTCAGTGTCTGGTGGCGAGCGTGGAGTGAACACTACGTTTATCACTTGCAACAGTGCATCTTTGTATCGCCCATGTTAATATTTAAACGAATTCGAATCGCTAATGAGCTAAAAGTGGACTCTCCCCCCGGTAGCTAAGTCGAAATTTATGAAACTGGCTACATAACAAGTGATCTATTTCAAAAGTGGATTAGGAATTTAATTGAGATAGTAAAATCAAGGATTGACAAAAAAAGTAGTTCTAGTTTTGGATGGGTATAGTACACATTCGAAGAATCTAGAGACAATTGAAATTGCCAGGGAACATGGCGTAATAATGTTACAGCTGCCTGTTCATAGAACTCATCGACTACAACCCCTCGATAAAAGTTTCTTCAGTCCATTGAAAATTAACTTAAACAAAGCTATACAGAAATGGTTAACATCAAATCCCGGACTGTGTGTTACGCAGTACCAGGTTGTGTACAGAGGCTTACTCGAAAGCGACTACAATTGAGAACGCAATCAATGGATTTAGAGTTACTGGAGTTTGGCCAGTTGATCGTTGGGTATTTGAAGACTGCGACTTTGCGGCAGCTAAAAATTTAATCCAACTGTGTATGCCTACTGACCCTGAGTGCCCAAAGAAAGAAGACAATAACTTAATTTCGCAGCCAAAAATTTCAATCCTTGATCATTCAGCAACTGAAATGACGGCATACAATAATAGCCAGAATTCGGCAAGTAAAAAGCTTTCAGTTCTAATTGAGACACTGTCTCCTATACCTAAACCTAAATCAAAATCCAAGTCTGGGAATGTAGGACAAAAAGCATACATTTTGACTAGCAGCTCATACAAAAACCAATTGGAGCTACCAAAGGAGCTAAAGTTAAACCAAGAGAAGGTTAAAGCGTAGAAAGAGAAATTGGGTTCTGCATCAAAGAAAATTTGTATAGAGAAAGAAAAATCTATTGAGAAGAAGATACACAACGTGAAGAAAAACCTTGGAATCCGTCGAAAATCAAGCAAAACTTTCCTCTGGGTCCATGGTTAACGTCGCATATTCTTCGAATCTCACTGCTATTGTGGTAGAAGTGCAACCTGTAGCATGGTATTGTTTCTTGTGTGAAACCAACCTGGTAGAAGATATGATTCGATGTTGTAATTTGTTGGTGCATGATTCTTATGCAGGAATCGCAAACGAAGACAGGCCTCAACAGTTTACATGTGTCAAATCTAGATAAATAGTGAGCCTTTATCTTCATTTCATTATAACTCCTTTTATCTACAGTATCTGTATATTAACTGTTCATATTATGAAAAATAAGAATTAACTCTGTATAGTTCGAGAAAATTTCAAAATATGGCGCTCAAAGACATCTACTATTTTTATTAATAACAATTTTCAATCATATATATTAAAAAAAATGATGAAAACTGAAGTTAGGTCTGGCCGTTCTATCCGGCCTACTTCTTTCATTATGAGACACATTCACTAAAGAAATTCGAATTTTCATAGCTCTCTTTCCAATCAATGTATCTTGATCGTTTCAAACTCAGAACACTCAATGGATCAAGCTCTTCCTTTTGAGTAATTAACTGCTCAACTTCCTTGAGTTTGAGGAAAGCTATGCGTGCACAATCAACTTTACATTCAATGTTTTCAAGATTTTCCTTCACTCAAACCTCTAGAACTAGAGATATAATTAACGTAGGCTATTGACGCAAGTCTAAGAAAACTTAGTGGATCAAGCCCTTACTTTGAGCTCTTAACTGTTCAAATTAATTGAGTTTGAGGAGAGTTATGTGTGCACAATGAACTTTACTTTCAATTTTTTCCAAATACTGCGGCCGACGCACAGCTAATATTGTCTGGATGGAAATACTGTAATAGTAATTTGTATGCTTAGGCCGCGGAATACCTTTTTAACGTACCGAAAGAACAGTTATCGCCGAGGCTGCTTGCGGCCGAGGCCAGATAATCTTGAGGTCAATAAAAAGTTTCGCGGCCATGGCATACACACTATTTTAAGTTTAAGTTAAAATTATTAAAGTAGATAATTGTAAATAAACATATTATTACTCTACAATCAATAGCAGTTCAATTTATTTAACAATGTTACGCGTGTGCTATGGAAATGATATGTTTCAATATATACAAAATATTTTGACAGTTTTTAACAAAACACAAAATGTTGTAACCACCCTAATTGGTCACTAGCTTCGCTAGTATGAATCCTATGGGTAACAGGTAAGTCCAGCTGTCCCCGATGACAACCTTCGGGCCTTCAGCTCACTAAGTCGGTGAGTGGGAGTGAATTATTTCGGTTATCCGGGATGTTCTAATTTAAAATGGGCGCCAGCCAGGTTTCTGCTCGGCCATTATGTTCGTCCTATCCTAAACCTAGCAAATGAATAGGCAAGAGTAAGAAAACAGGTATCTAAACTTACCAACGTGTTTATTAACTAACAAAAGTTTTTAAAAGACTTTTCTTGTCCATGTTTAAATATTCGCAAAAAAAGTCGTTGAATTAGCTAATAAGTGAAAAACTAGTTGAAAAATAACTGGGCTACACAGAGCTCAGAGTTATCAATAAAACATGTGAACTAATAAAAAAACACAAAATGAAATATATGAACTAATAAACAAAACAGAAATGAAATGTAACTGGGCTATACAAAACACCAGTTATCAGTTATACATGTACTAACACTTAGCTAGGATATAACATACGTCATCAACGCAAAAAAAATAATAATAATAATACAGACCTCAATTCAGGGGATAGCTTTGGTACCAAGGCGATCTACTGTAACTCAGGTTGGATGTGATTCAACACGATAAGTTTAAAAAAATATGTTACATAAAAGAAATATATACATATATATATATATATATATATATATATATATATATATATATATATATATATATATATATAAACAAATTAATCCACCCCATATTATCCCATATCATGATCTTCTCATCCGGAAAAACGGTGATCGCCTCTTCACCCCGGTCCAGACGGAACGAAATGGTAAAGTACCCCAGAAAAGTAATCCTCCAGAAAAAAGGTAAGTATCCAAGAGAAAACTTATCTCTCCAGAAAAAGGTATATATCCAAAAAAAAGAAGGTATCCCTCCAGGAACACTCTCAAATGTACAGATAACATCGAATTACTAAAATGTTATCATCAACGATGAAACTATTAATCGACTGAACCAGCTTAAGGCTATGTGTCTAGACTATATTATTATCAACAACAGTGTTGTTAAAATAAGATGAAAATAATAGCTAAAGTGAAATTGAACATTTCCCCCAAATAGTTATTATCTAATATACTAAAGTATTGCTTCTGCGGTATAGAAAAACTTTATTTACATATGGAACCAGAAAATGCTTCTTCCCTCGTGTTTTTCTGATTGAAATAAAGTTTTACTTGAAAAACCTGAATGACTACTATGGGAATAAAATATATACAAAATCTAAGTGAAAACTAAGAAATTAATCTCATGCATAGCAACTGATTGACAAAATGAAAATTTACATTAATATGCCAAGAATTATCTATTATGTTATCACACCTTATTGCAGTATGTAGAGATATGAAACAATGATACATTTCAACTATTCAACTAAGAATATTGCAAGTACATGTGCCGATATCCTATAAGTAATATGCTAATCATTCTATGAAACAATATAAAAATTACTTGACATCTATACCTATACTTTGAGAATTAAACTCATGTGACGAATATAAAATATACAATCATGAGTAGAACAGTTAGAAAAAGTAGCTATAAAAAATACGTAGATGTATTTTTGTGGTTCAAAATGACAAAATATATGTTACATATAAGATCTCTTCTACATGCCTCTAATTGAGGGCCTAAACTTCCTCGAAACTCCTAAAATAGTCTCATCAAAAACGAGGATGGAAATAATCTATCAAAATCCCGACTACGTTATGATTTCAGTCAAAAATCCTTTCAAAAAAAGGGTCAGGCAGCGTGGCTTCCAAAACGGCCAATATCTATCAAACCAATAAAAAAATACAGCCACCACCAGCTTCTCGATTCAATTCATAACGTCTTGATTATTATCCCCAAATGGGATGGTTTCAAATACCATTAATAAAACAAGATATTACTGAAAACTGAAACTCATGCAGACATCTTGAAGTTTTGATTAGAAGAGAAAGTATTCGGTGTTCGTTGCGCCAATAACACAAGTAACTTAACTTCTCCCTACAACGCAACTCGAGTAAGTTTTCCAACCAATATCAATCCAGATGACAGAAATTCGTCTTAACCACAGAACATAGAACCACAATCCACTTAAAACATCGAACAAAAAGTCGAGTAAACCCAGAAGTAATGATAATAACACTCGGCTTGTCATCTACGAGCACATCGGAGAGGAAATCTGTAAGCATAATGAGTTAGCTATAACTCGTAAAGTCAAACCACAAATGCTAGACAGAGATCTCAACTACTCCCAGTGCGAAACGACAAACGAACGCAGCTATAGACGACGTATCTGTCATCGAACAAATTGACAATTCAACATTACCAGACCATTCAATAACAACAATACTATTCTGATAAGTATTAGAAATTATTTAAATTATTTTAAACAATAATAGTACCCCCGCATATGTTGATGTACAAAGCCAAAATAACCGGAATTATCATACAAATCAGATGTAATCAAACAGTTAACGTCTTATGGGTAAATGTTTACAATATATTCGAATGACAACCAACTCTTAAACAGAAGTTTCTAAACGATATGGAAATACTTACTGAAGCTATAACATGGTATATATATATATATATATATATATATATATATATATATATATATATATATATATATATGACTATCAAATATACAACTATCTCGAGAGACAAGTATGTATAAAATAATCAGCAAATATATGTTTTAATCTAACACTAGTAAAATGTTTTAGACAAAGTCAAGGAGTCGAATACAATCGAACCCTGATAAGTTACAGCACTTATCAGCTAAAGCGGGCAGTTTTTTTTCGGACTACTGAGGCTTACACCCCAATATGATTTAAGAAAAGCAAAAATCGGTAGTCTCCCACGGTCAGTTATATCTACAATAAAAACCACAAGAGAAAGAAAATAAACCCTTAACACCCATGAAATATACAGCAACAAAATTGAAAAGAAAACTAATTACCGGACTTTTAAAAAGGTAGGCGCTCATTTTGTTTCATACGACAACAAAACTTTACACTCTTCACACTTACCTAGCGACAAATATAAAATTGTAGTCATGATGTGAAGACAGAGTTGGTTACAGCCCGCACCACGTCGCCGGAAGGATGATGGCAGAGTTATCCCCAACACTCTGGGCTGACAGAAACGATTTCAAATATGATATAAAGCAGGGTCGAACTCTGACTGTTTCAATGTCTTGTACTGATAGCGATATTTCAGTACCTTCCACTCCACCTGAACTCAAAAGCGTTGTAAATTTGGCGCTTTCCGTTTTAATACCTGAACAATCTAAACGGCAGTACGAAAAATATTACGGCGAATTCAAAGATTGGTGTGACAAACAGAATGTTAAGACGATGTCTCAAAACATTTTATTGGCTTATTCGATTAAAAAATCGAATGAGTTCAATTTTATGGAGTATTTATTTCATGCTGAACATACGAGAAAATATCGACATCAAGCAGTTTCCAAAATTAGTACCATTTCTGAAAAGAAAAGCAGTAGGTTATCGAGCAAAAAAGTCTAAAGTTTTTATGCGTGAGGAAATTGATACATTCCTGGCAGAAGCTAATGATGCAAAATACTTATTGTTGAAGGTAAGTGTTAAGATTTGTCATTTACAATTGTTTTATTCATTGTACTGTTTTTTGTAGGTAGTTTTGATAATTGGAATATCTGGTGCCTTGCGCCGAGATGAGTTAGTAAAAATGGCAATTGAAGATATTCAGAAAAAGAATGTTGTATTAATAGTATCCGTTCCTGATACCAAAACAGATAAGAAGCGTGTTTTCACTGTTACTTGAGTATATTGATTTCATGAAAATTTATCGTAAATATGCAGCTCTTTGACCAAAACATATTGTTAATAATCGTCGTATATTCTTGAGATACGTAAACGGAAAGAGCACCGCACAAGTTGTTGGAGTGCATACCATTGGGGAAATGCCTAGTATGATTGCCAAGTATCTCAGATTACCAAATCCTGAAACATACACTGTTTTCGTAGAAACTCTGCCACGCTCCTTGCCAATACTGGGACTGATATGTCAATTCCTAAACGAATCTATCGAAAATAAGAAGCAAATTTCCAACTCCATTTCTGGCGATATAGTATCTGGTTTGAATGTAGGCAATAATCGTTTTTCAGAAACACTAGATAAAGTTGGTTCAACCTCTGGAGTAAATATAAGTGATAATACGAACTGTACAATTGATGTTAATATTCATCCTAAATAATATAAGTACTTATGTATTTGTTGGTATTCAATAAAAAATAATCCTTGTCTTTGTAGTATTTTAGAAATGTCAAATTTGGAAATGATATTTAAATTTGGAAGTGACGTTTGGTTTCGCGGCCGTTGCTATGGATAACGGCCGCGAAATTACATTCCGCGGACTGTGCTGAGAACGCGAAATACTGACTTCGCGTGCAATTGCACGAAAAATGATTTTATGAAATAATTACACCCTCTCATACATATGCTATCCTAATGGTGCGGAGCCGAACGGGTCTTATAGTATCCCTTAATCAGTGTTTAACCAAGCCAAGTTGCTCGGAAACAAAAAGCTTGGCTTGGCTTGAAAACCATGCTTTTCTAAAAGAAAAAGCTTGGCTTGGCTTGGTTTTTTTAAGTCCAGGCTCAGCTTGGTTACCAAGCTTTTCCAAGCTTCTTCCCCCACCTGGCCGATCACCAGTTTGTCTTCCAACAGTTCTCGCAAACATATTCGATAATCATGAAAAACATTTAAAATCATAAAGATCTCCAGTTTTTTAAAAATACGTCCAAGGCAGACAAAAACAGACAGAACAACAGTATGCACCTTGTGTACAAGAAAATCAACTATACTCAAAATTAAAAATGGGGCAAATATTCGGTAAGTTTTTTATCTTATATAGGGATTATTCCATTTTGAATCGAAATGTCAACTTTTAAGTTGCCTCACTCTCGAATTCACAAATTAATATGACCCTCCGGTCATTTAAAAAGTGATGGGAATTTATTTTTGCATAACGAAATAATATTATTGAGCGGAGAAAAAGTCTTTTAGTTTGGTATGTAGGAGTGGTCGGACTTACATTATTTGTTTTTCATAACTTGTCATTAGGATCAAGAGTAAATGGTCGAATAAAATTGGTTCAATAAAATTATATGGATCGTTTGTGGAGAAAAGGAAAATATTTAAAAAAATTTAATATACTTTATTTAAAAGGAAAAGAGTGCTTCATTCGAGAAACAAAAAAATGGATATATATTTTCTTAGAAATTCAAACATTCATTGAAATTGTTATTCCTCAGAAATCCTAGAGCTTTTTATGAAGAATATTTTTTCAGTGGAATATAAACTTTTCCTTCATCTGTATAAAACTTTTGGTGACACATGTCTATGATAGGTACTTATATAATTTTCAAGAAAGAAATACAAGAAAGAGATTAATTACTTCTTGTATATTATACTTTATAAGATAATTTTTAATTTCAGGATTCAACTCTTGGCACGGGAACTGTAGAAGTTGAAAAACTCAATGATATATTAGTTCAATACATTTGTAAGGAATATTTACCTTCCAATTTTTTCGAGGATGAGGCAAGCCGTAACTTATTTTCCTACATAAATCCAGCCATACATTAGCCCGGTAGAAACCAAATGAGATCAATTACTCCAAGAAAATTCACTGAAACTCAATGTTCTGTTTCAAAAATTTTGCAGTTGAATAAATCCAGGATATCTTATACAATTGACCGTTGGTCATCTAATTCAACTAGTAGATTGTATGGCATCACTGCCCATTTTATTGATGATAATTGGAAACTATATGCAATTTTATTAGATTTCGTTTCTGCCAAGGGAACACATACAGGCCACTCTATTGCTCAAATATTTGATAATTCTTTAAAATTTTATCATTTAGAAAAGAGTATTCAGGGTGTAACAACAGTAACAACAATAGCAATAGTAACTTTACTTTTGCCTCAGAGTTAGAAAAGTTTAATGAAAATTTTCATTCACGAGGCATGCATTTTATCTATTTCGCGCATATTTTAAATTTCAATATTGATAATACGACCTAAGAAAATGATACTGAATCTGACGAGGAAACCTTGGAAGTCGAAATTCACTGTTATTCCCCTGTCAAGAAAATCGAAGCTATTGCAAAAAAAAATTATTAAATCGGAACAACACAAAATAAATTTTGAAAATTTTGCAATTCTTTAAATCTAAAAATGAAAATGCCAAAATTAGATGTGACTACAATATGGGACTCCTCGCTTCAAATGCTGTCTTTTGCCCTAAATTTGGAAAATGCCATTAAAGTGCCGTGCAATAATGTGGACGACTTAAGAACATTCCGAGTCACTAAATAATAAGTGGTCTCTTATTCAAAATGTTCGCAATTATCTAACAGGTTTCAGTGAACTTTCAAAACATCTGGAATCAGTAAAAAAATTTACTCTAACAAAGGTTATAATAGGAATTAGTTTATTACTAGATAAATTAGAAAACTGGGTATTAGAGTTAGATCAAAAAGTTGATAGGAACAACGTTGACGAAGCGTTAATATTATCACTTCAAGCAGCTCGCGATGAGTTATTGTAGCATTATGATAGAACAAAATGGATATATTGCGTAGTTTTAATATTAGATCCGCGACACAAAGTTCAAATTTTCTTAGCATCTAATTGGGGAAAATGTTTAGAAAAGAAGGCCGTTGAACAATTTGAGCAAATATATAATAGTACTTACTACTGTGTGAATAACGAAGAATTGGAAAATAATTAATTTAATACTTGTACTGACACTGACGGTATTGACGCCTAAAACAACGAACTCGATATAGATTTTTTTAAGATTGTACAAAATATCGCCAACTAGGAATTTTAATAATATTATAGCTTGGCGATATGAAATTGATAAATATCTAGAGACACCTAGGATTGAAGGCTCTGAAGATAATCTTAATTGGTGGCGAAGCTACGAGAATGCTTTCCCAAATTAAGCTAAAATGGCAAAAGATTTTTTGTCCATTCCTGCAGCCTCTGCAGCTATCGGAAGATATTTTTTCCGAGCCTCCCTTACTGTTACCAAATCACGTAACAGATTAAATGACGAATCCATAAGGTGCTTGATGTGCCTGAATAGTTGGGTAGGATAAGAACTATTTTAGATGTTGGGAAAAACTGTCTGTCTTCCTTCAAGTAATTAGAATTGGAAAAAACTCTTTTTTATCTTTAAGTTATTCATTATATATGTTTTGTTCAATTTTTAGAATTATTATTCATTTTCTGGTTTCATTTATTGTTTTTTATTTTTATTTTTCTGCTTTTAATTCTAAAGTCGTGTTGTATTTTTATAATAATATATGGTTTTTTATATTCATGTTCATTATATAACTTGTGTAACAAAAACATGTTCTTATTTTTGATTTCCTTTTTCCTTCACCGAATTATCGAATTAAGTAGACGCAATAACGATTTTATTATTATTTATTTAATGTATCATTGCAAACCATCTAAGAAACCAGTTCAATACTTAGATAAAACAATGTTTGTCTTGTTACGAAAAATGGGTGTTTTGAGTTAAGTAAATATTATTTATTGGAATTATAATAATTTATCATAATTAATTTTCATAGTTATCGTAAATGTAATATTTCTCATACATGCAAGTATATATAATTCAGCATGTTATGTATATTTCTTGTACTGATACAGAAATATATGATAGGATAGAAATAAATGTTGATCAATAATGATACGGTTTTATACCTAAATCAGTTCTCCTTTTTGAAAGTTTCCTCTCCTTCTATTCAACACATATCCCAAGAGTTTTCTTATAGAACTTATTTGGAAGATATTTGACAAGGAAATTGGTAATTAAGCGTAAAACCTTTTCTTCAACGCGCATCCTAAGAATTTCCGTAGAAGACATTAAATATAGTATCTAGATACTTTAAAATTTTTTATTACATTATTGTTAACAGTTAATACCTTCAAAAAATTGAAAGCTTGGTAGTTCAAGCTTTCTTCAAAAAAAGTTAGGCTTGGTTGGAGAAAAAATGGTTAGGCTTGGCTAGGTATTTTTGAAAGCTTGGCTTGATTTCAAGCTAAGCTCATGCCAAGCTTTTTAAAACCAAGCCAAGCCTTTCAACCTCTGCTGTTGATATAACCCATATAACAAACTTTGTCGTAAGTTTGGTACACCCTGTATAAAATCAAAGTGTAGTATTAGAACTCATTTTAACATATTGAATATTCCTCAGACATTCCATGCTATTGCAACTTTGTTAATTTTATATCGAAATGTACTGATTAAACTCAATGTTCACATCTATACAATAACTGGTAATTTTTCAATTGGTTGTGATGTATTACAAAAGTTGAAATTGCTCTCATTTTATGTTATTAAGCATTCCTACTGGAATCAAGTTGCAGCTCAAATTATTATCTTCCTGAGTTTTTGTCGATCCGTAATTTCTGCGAATACACAATCCGTAATTTCTGCGAATACACGTCTTCAGTTAGAATTTGATTTTCTAAGGACAACAGAGTAGTTGTCATTTCTAATATCTTGTAATATCTTATTCTGTACTGAGTGTTGCTTTTAAGATGGAGTAAATTGACCATAACTCGAATGCCTTCAGCATGATCTAATAATTCCTCACTATAATGTCGATAAACTATTTCATATTATACCCTCTGTGATCATGATGTTATCAGATAAGGGAAACTTAAGATTTCAATGAGCAAAAGGAGTTACTTAAAAAATAAGGAGGAAATTTTTTTGTTTTGGGATTAAGTATAGCACCAAATGAGCAAACTGAGTCAGTTTTAAAGTTTGAGAAGTCAGATTCGATTATTATCATTGGTCATCTGGAACTTTATAACACTAAGAGTTACGTCACTGCTTTGCTTTTCGGTCAATATGAAATTCACGTAAGGGAAATAACTTTCAAATTGGATGCAGTGTCCGTGTATAAGCTTTGTCTCGGTTAGGGTAAAAAATCCGAGAAAAACAATCACAACCTCCCCGGAGGAAGGTTAAACGAATGAACAGAGACTTGGTTCCAGAAGGAACATGGTATTTTTATATTATTTTGAATACACAATTGCTTACTTTTCCGCTACTTCCACAATGCACAAGAAAAATATTGGTTTACTCCTAAAAATTATGGTATTTCCTATTTTTTTTATTGTTGCCCCATATTACCTATTTAAAACACGCCCAAGCGTGTTTAAATCGAACTTTCAAACACGCGCGTTTTTTAAAGTCCCTATGGTAACTACAACAACTCGGGAAACGTGAGTATCAATGAGAACTTTCTTTATTAGTTTTTAAATTGTATATTTTCATTGTGAACTAATGTCTTATTTGGTTTTTTCTGCAAAATTTATTTATATGTTCATATATACATTGTATCCTTTTAAATATAAATAATGAAACTTTTTGATTATTGATCTGACAGCAGTACCTCGTAACGTGAAATAAAAATAAATACTATTTAGGATGGACTTGGCTGGGCATCGAGGACGGACTTCAATTTTTTGTAGTAATATTATAATAATAATATTTTATGATTTCAAAGTGCACCAATAAAAAAAATAGCGTAAATTATTCGTGGATAACTGGTCTTTCAAACACTTGCTTTATTTCAAGCACTCTGGCTGTCCCGTCGTGCTCAAAAAATCGTGCGTGTTTGAAAGACTTCTTTATCCACTTATACTTTGATATACTATTTGAGTTGTCTTCACGTTTTTTGTCTAGAAAAACGAAAAAAGGGTATAAACAAATTATCTGTGTGTATGTCGTCGTGGTTGTCGCCGGCCACTTTTTATAATTTTATAATTACGTCTTGTTAGGACGATACAGTCTCCGGAGAGCTTATAGTCACCAATTTTTTATTGGATATTGATCAGAGCATCTCACAGAGAAACCCTATTGATTTTCAGGTCACCAGAGCAAGTACAACGGGTGGTTTGGTACATGAAGTTTCACATTTTTTGTATTACTTCTTTAACAAAAACTAACGATATCTAAATAATTCCACAATAGGTATATTGAAAAAATCGAAAACATTATAAAAAATTCACAATTGTTTCAATATTAATATCATCGGGTGAATGACAGAAGCTACATTTCATGTGATGCCTAGAAAAAAAAAGATATGATATTAGAAATATTAAAGCTCAAATATTATTAGCCCAATGGGGATATCCTGAGTATCCAACACTCAACACAGTATAACTGTGCAATGATATAGAAAACCAGGATAATTATATCTGCTGATCTTTACGATTCGGAAGACAGTTTATGAGTGGGAAACTTCCTTAATTTATCTGTTCATTGACAACTTAAGCGTCTTCTAATTTCTTACTTCTCAAGTACATCCATTTCTTGGTTCTTATCACAAATACGTAGTACTTCTAGTTCGGTGTTTGGAGTCAAGGAATATTTGGTGTCAAGTAACTGTTTGGTGTTGTGGGATTTCTCTGAATGTTTCAATCTGTGTGATCGTAAGTGTTCATTGTATCTAATTTGAAAATTTCTCAGGGTTTGACAGCATTACGTTCTGGACATTTAAGTTTATATATACCAAACTTCTTTAATTGGAATATTTTTGTTTCTACATTTAACCTATCAATTCCCAAAGGTAATAATAAGGAATATTTGAGTGATTGAACTACTTATAATGGATAAGAATATATTCGAATAGCCAGTGATAACAAAAAAATGTTTTCCAATTACACGTGGTGCCGAATTTTGCGTTAACGCAACTTTGGGATTTTCTGGATATATAAAGTTGATCAGGCTTTGTGAAATTGTTTGAAGCAGTCAAGATGGATATGAACCTGACATTTTATACACATACATACGGTAGCCCTTTTACACTGTTGGCATCTTCTTCTGGCCCTATTTTCTTCTTCATCTATCATATGACTAACATTGTCAAAGCCCAAAGTGGAAGTAAAGCATCTTTGGATGGTCTTTCACAGGTCTGGTTTACGGAATCACTATTTAGCATAATGGGTCCTACACTGTCCTCGTTTCCTTGACTGTCAGTTTCCTCTGTTCGTCAAACTGACTGCAACATACCATTTGAAATCTAACTATGACTTATTCTGTTTATTTGCTATATTATATACTTTTAAGGAATTTACAATAACAATACCCATGAAATTCATGAAAAGCGACTACCACCATTTTTCCCCTGTGCTTTGAAATGCCGTTATCGTAGATTTCAACTCCTCCCTTGTACTGGGTGTAATCGGCAATAAATTTTGGCTGAGGAATCAGAGTTTTCTTTTTTTTCCTGTTGTATATTTTTGTAGCTACAAGGGTTTTCATTGCTGAAGGCATTATTTGCCATTGTTACAAAAACGGTATCATTCTATCTGACTAAAAGAATATCCTGCTCCATACCAAATGAAAAATAATAGATACCCCTGTCTCTCTTGTTTACGACTTTCCGTGTAGTAAAACATGTCCGATTTTCACGGATGGTTCCGGTTGCATAAAAACTTTTTTCCCTCAATGAACAGAATAGTTTGTATGAAGAAGAAAAGTTGTCGAAAAATTTACGATGTTTAGAGACAACCAGGACAACCTCTTCTTCTTAGTCTAAGTCGTTTATTTTATCATGGGTTTTCCCGCCATAGGGGATGAATTTATACAAATATCCATTAGAGCTACACAGTCGTCACAATTTGAATCCAAATCTGATTGGTTAGCCGTTTATAAACATCTTACAACTATGCCGGCCAAAATATGGCATCATCTCCTCATCATTAGACAAATTAGGGTGAAAAATTCCGATCCTCATGGTCCTTCCGTTTGTCATATCAAAAATAGGCATAAGTTGATGAGAAATTTCATTTGCATCCATTTGATGGTACTAAATCTGTTCCCGCTCATACAACTTCTCACCAGCGTTATAACTTGGTCTACGTCCTTTAATCAATAATTTTTTGTAGCTGGAAAAGTGTGGTAGCCGGAAAAAAATAAACCACTTAAGCGATTCAGACTCGCCCTGCTTAGTTCAATGGAATGTCGATTATGATCATTCGGATATTTTTTTCGAAAATGAATTATTTTTATCAGTGAATTACAAAGAGAAAACTTGGTAAGGAGATCTTTCACCAATTTTACTTTCAATTTTCTCTAGTCTATTCTGATCTTCCTCTTGCTGTACAGTTATATACGAAGGATGTTCTTTTTTCCACTTTGGAATATCTTTTTTTCCTTTTCTTTCTCTGTTCAATTTTTGTTCGCTTTAGAAGGAACCTTCCTTTTTTTAAAGTTGATGGAATAGATTGTTCATCAACTCCTTGAAATTCATCAAGAAATTTTGCGTGGATTTCGAAAGTTCCCGCTACGTCTGGAATATCCAGTTCATTCCCGGTTATACCTTCATTAATCATCTCCTAGTCTGTAGGTTCATCAACCTCGGGTGGTATACACACAGCGTCAATTTCGTCAGCATGTTGTAATTCGTCGCCCTCTTCTAATTATGCCATCACTTTTGCGGCAGATAAGCGTATTTTCTTTTCCCAAGACATAACGTGCAAAAAACTAATAAGAATGAAACCATGCATAATATAGAAATGTAGAAATTCCAATTGTTGAAAATACTCACTTGAATTATAATTCACAAGAGGTTTTCGGAATATAAATGATTTATTTATTTAAGGTGTCAATTCAATTTAATAAACTATTTTACCGCGAATGCAGTTGAATCTATACTAGTCCAGTCGGCAGAGGCCGAAAAGTCAGTGTAAGTGGTATTTTCTTGATAACTCAGAAATCACTATGCAGACCTACTCTAAATGGCAAGTATAATAACACATTAAAATGCTGACAAAAAATTTATCAGGAAAAAAGTTATTAACAATTTAATTGAAAAGTTCGCGTTTTTTAGCGTATTTTCTCAAATAAGTCAGCAGGATAGCTTCGTACGAGAAAATGCTTCACATATGATTTATTTGTAATAAAAATGGCTACGAAATGCCGGTGGTGCGATTTTGAAATTTTCAATAACAAAGCCGTGAGTTGGAAAAGCTGTAAAAAACGGCAATTTTTTGAAGTTGCTGTGAACATGACAATTATAAAACGTAATTTAGTCTAAACTTTCGAAAATTATAGTTCAATTTATATACAATAATGACGCTAAAGCTGAAAATCGGGAAGCAAAACTTTTTGTTCTATGAGGTTTAATAAATCTACTGCATCGAAAATTCAAGGCTTTGCCAAATTATTTTGAAGCATCGCTGATAATTGAAATTTGGTACTCAGGTAGAGTAAATATGCAGTAACAAATATCAGTTTGCAAAATTCAATTATCTTCATTTTCACAGCTTTGGTAAGGTTTTATACGTCACCTTACTTTTATACGCCACCGTTTTCTCCATACTATAGATTCTGCAATTTTCATCTCAGAGAAATATCTTTGAAGTAAATCAATTCCTCCTATTTTTTGACGTATACTCAAAAAAATTTTTTGTGCCACGTCCTTCTGGACCGAAGATACGTTTGTTTTCCAAAAAAATCTGGAAGACGCAATAAACACGTTACAGCACTGTGATTTTTTGCTGTTAATATTTAATACTTATATTTTCAATAAAAAAATATTAGGATGTGATTCATTGATTTCTAGTGTTCGAGTGTCAAAGAGAAGCGCGAAGTATTAAATGTTAACCCATCAAGGACGAAGTTTATTTATTTTTTTCAAACTAATTTTTTTCGTGTTTACTTCATTTGGCAGGTAATGAAAAATAGGAATTTTCAAGAAACAAATTCAATTCCATTTATTTTATAAGAAACCACGTGTTGCAAAAACGCAACGCTAGTCCTTAGGAGTATCAAATCTATTTTAACTAAGCAAAATGTTCAAAATCTAGTATGAAAGTCAACATGACATTTTTTGCACATTTCAACGTTACATTTTATACAGTATGTTCGTGTAACAGATGTACACATGTCTACAGCACAACGCCATCGTTTGTTATTTGCAATAGAGTCTAAAATGTGACCTGCATTGTCTTAACGAATATCGTCACTAACTCTTGATAAGGAACGACTTGACACACTCGATGATGGACGACCTCCTTGACGTGGAAGAGTTTGACACTTGGTTAGGTAACTTTTCACAATTTCCCTTCTGAATTGCAATAAAGTCAATTTGTTGCCTACGCGCTTATGTGAAATCCCTGCATTTTGTATTGTAGTCTCTAGCAGCCAAGTGAATAGATTCCACCACCATTTTTTTCCTCTAATGCTGATCGGTGCCTTGAGGTATTTTCATTCATTAGATCTGTACCTCCCGTTGATGAGTTATATTTGGCGATAGCTAACGGTACCTGTATTTGGATATTATTTCTTTTCTCAGCCTGAGAAAACCTTTTCACATGGTTCAACGGATTTGCACCATACTCTGTTGATGCAAGTGTAACAATACTATTATCATTCCATCTGATTAGTATTGTTCCGTAAGTCCTATCCACTGTTGTTTCATATTCTCCTCTGAGTTTCTTTTGTTGTGTTTACTTTAGTGGAAGAGGACAGCCTCGCGGTATACGATGTTCTCGTATAGTGCCTGTTGCGCCATATCCAAAACTTTTCAAATGATGCTATAAGTGCAAACTTGTAAATGAATTATCGAAAAAAAAGTTATATCTCAGATCTCTTTTATTGCATATTCCTAATTCGTCTATCATTTTTACCAATGGCGAGGCACATTTACCAATATTTTCTTGTAATCCTCTGGAATATTATTGTCAGTACCTTGATAAGGAATAAAGTTTATCAGATATCCATTTTTAGTTGTCAAACTCCAAATCTTGAATCTAAATCTTATGGGCTTACTTTCGATAAATTGTTTGCATGAGTGTCTACCGTTATATTTTACCATAGTTTCGTCCAAATTCAAATCTTGTTCTGGGACGATGTGATGCATGAATTTATTTTTCGAAATGTTCACAATTGGTCGAACTTTACAATATTTTTCGGACAAACCAAGATTGTCATTATTTACACAATGCACATAACGACATATTGAAATAAATCGATCACGTCGCATAGCAGACTTTACCATTCCATTTCCCATATCTTCACTACTATCCCAGTAATTTTTTTTCCTGGCAAAATATTGAAGCCAGATAATATCAGAATTCCAAGGAAACATTTCATGTCATTTGAATCTATCAAAAATTTGCTTCATTTTTTTGTCGGCTATACCTTCTAGTTTCTATTACTAATTATGATATCATATCATTGTCAATAAATAACTCAAATATCTCAGTATGAGTAAGGCATTTGAAGTTCTCATAGTTATTTTCTGGAAATTGTTTTTCGTTGCAAACTATGTCACCATTTGTCCAAGGAATTTCACTGTTATTAAGTTTTTCGACGGAATTGGCAGGCTGTGGGGAGTTAGCAGGCTGTGGTTCTTTCTCGGGTTCCTCTAGAGCTTCGGAAATAATTTCATTATCATCTCTATTGTCTTGTTGATAAATGCATATTTCGCAACTGATTTGCAGACAAATTATCAACAAGACCACCTCCGTTTTTATCTGCAGAGTCTTCATCCGTTATCTCGGCGGGTTCTGGGGGTTCTATAAAAATATCACCAACGTCTAAACCATCTGTGCAAGCCACTTGCAGAGCCTCTTCGAGTGTAAGTCTACCTCTAAAAAACATATAATAGATTTGAAAGAGCAGTAGTCATAAGGACTGGCGTTGCATTTTCGCAACGCTCTAAACTACGCAACAAAATCACATGACTATATTTATTTTGAAGTTTTTAAATGGTCACTAATAAATAACTACATCAATTAACTATTGAATCTAGATGAAAAATAGATAACTTTCATTATAAACAATGGAAAAATACTACTTACACTAACTTGAAGACCATGTCGAGTTACAAATTTATAAACACTAACAGAAAAAAATAATCTGTTGTAATGAAATGAGATGTCACCAGTGTAATGAAGTGAGATGTCCGATATCCGTCAGATATCCGCTGTCTACAGAGTAATAATGTCGGCTGTTTCTCAGTGTAATTAATTTATGGTAGATCCTATTTTTATTCTGCTATCACCGGTAAAATGTGTTTGGTTCCTGTATTATCTCGCTGATTGTAGGGACCGGAAGGTCCCTACTGTATACTCCTACCCTAAAACAAAATCGTTGCAGCGTGCTGTCACCAGTGCCTCGCGGCACAAAAATTGTAGAACCAGGAATTCTCCCTGCAGGATTACCTCGAGGGAGGGGTTGTTCCAGGCTCGAGCGATCAAGGTCGTCGTGGGGCCAAGCCCGAGTTCATAGTGCAGGTTTAGTCGGTCCGTCCTATTTGACGGGTACGGGGGTGGTGAGGATTGAAGTTATGGAAATAAATTGAGAGGTTAAAATATATACAAGCATATATTACAAAGGAAGAACTAAAAAAAATTATTTAAACCATATACGAACGCTTTGCAATATAATAAAATGATTCACGAGGCTTTCTCCTGACTTTTAGGATGGCCTACGTTATATACCTTACATAAATAAGAGAATAACAAATGGTATATCTTTTTGTACTCAACCTGTATAAGTATGGTACCCTATCCACCTAATGTTTATGTTGGTTATCCTCCACAAAAATTAAGGCAATAAGTAGGAAACAACCGAAACTTTATGAATCTTATCAGATATGATATCCTGTAAATCCTATATCTATATTGCCAAAATTTATGGGATGCGAAAGAAATAAGTACGGATCTTGTGAGATTTAATCAACTGGTGAATACATGAAAGGAAGGGGAAATTCTTTATCCCCTATTTTCTAACTGTAATTACGTTTCTCGCAGTGAGAGAAAAAAATAGCAATACACTCTATATCAATAAAATTCGGAAAATTAATTATGAGGATATGACTAACTATTATCCCTAGTATAATATAAATATCTGTACGCTATTATCAAAACTCTAAGATAGGACTAACTATGATCCCTGGTAAAATATAAATATCTGTACGCTATTATCAAAACTCTAAGATAGGACTAACTATGATCCCTGGTATGATATAAATATCTGAACGCTATTATCAAAACTCTAAGATAGGACTAACTATGATCCCTGGTAGAATATGAATATCTTTGCGCTATTATCAAATAATCAAAAAAAATATAAGGAACATTAAGAAAAAAATACCTATAACTATTTAGGCCCTACCAGTAGATGAGGGGCGCTGATATATATGAAACACTAAATATGACCGAAAAAATACTGTGGGGTCCCTTACCTATTTTGGGACACCCGGTTAGGTAAAAGAAAATATATTATCACAGTTCAATACACAATATAATAAATAATTGTACGTTAAAAACTTACGTTCAGGAATATCACAAATCACAAACTGCACACTATTACTATTAGGGGGTGAGGACCCGTCAATACTTAGACTTGCCTCACCGGGGGAGAGATACTTTCTCTGCTCTGATTCCCATTTTTTCGTTATTTATTTCTAAATTTTACCTTGTGTGAAGGTTAGTTTTCGATATCATTCTTTTTTTATATAGTAAACAAGCCTGACATAATCGTAATCTAATATGTTTTGTTAACCTTGCACTAACACATTTTTGTTTGTATTATTTTCTTTAGTTGAGGTCGACAATTGATAAATTATTTTGAATTAACATGAATTTGTCTATATAGGACGTTCTTAAAATGTATGTCATATCTCGTGTTTATCACATCACTTCCCCTCTTGTAAAAGTGTTGCGACGTTTCAGGTCCAACACCTTTTTCATATCTTAACTAATACCTTAACATTGTTTGTTTAGCGAGTACATTAACCTGAACTTTATATAGCTTATAATTTGTTTTTACGTACCGCGCACTTGACCTCACTCACGTTTCAATTTAACTGTTTTGATCCTGACCTAGGTCCCGATTATTTACACTCGCGACACTGCTGCTTAGTAGATCGTTCATGGGGTGATTTTTGTCTGTCCAGTGTTGCGATCTGGGGTGGCTCGTCTCTTGATGCTGTATCTGCTCCATTTCTATCGCATTTTCGTTTTGTTTCTGGGTTCTGCTGTGGGAATGTATTACCCATACCGTGAGGGAATACCATATGCTGCATATCATTGCTATACTACATCCTAAAGTCTGCTGGATGCGAATTGCATTTAATATCGTGTCTACTATGTATTTTAGTAGTTGATATGTGCAGTATATACCAATTATACCGTTTATTATTGAACCTATTTCCGTGAACCATTCCCAAGTGTGTTTTAGGGTGGATTCGGCTAAGTTTTTGATTTCCTTTGCATCGAAAATATCTGACACTGTGTAACCTTGGCTGTTGGCGTTCAGTCCGGCTGCTCTGCGGGTGATTATGTTTTCGACCGCTTCTTTTTCCGTTCCGAATGTGAGGGTTCTTTGCGCTGCATCAATTTCTTCTGGTGTGTATATACCCTTCGCTCCCAATGGCTCGATGGGACCAAAGTGGAGGTCCATTTCTTCGTCTGGTTTGAGTATCTTAGGCTAGTTTGCTATTTTGGGGTGCGGGTTTAAGCTTCACCATTGCTCTTCTATGTAGTATAGTGGTGGTATCATGTTGTTATAGTCTATTCCTTCTGCGTGGTTTTGGATTATTCTGGTTAATGGGGCCATGAATTTCGTTTCGTTGTCGACTTCGATTGGTAACTCGTTGTAGCATTTTTCGGTTCTTCTTAGGTTAACTGTGGCTGGTGTACACTTCATTATGTATAGTACTTCGCCTAGAACTCTGCCTATATGACCAGGTTCGTTCTCCATTAATTGACTAACTGCGTTGGGTAGTGTATGAGCCATTATTAGTCTGTTTTTTAGTACGTATCTCTTTATTATGCATCTTCTATGTTTTGTGTCTGTATATAGCATGCTTACATCACGTTTATATGCTTGCTCTATATACAAAAGTTTGCTATTTTCGTAGTTCATGAGATCGACGTTTTGGGGTAGAATTGGCATTGTCGGTTGAAGGTTTTGGTTGTCTTCAAGGGCAATGACAATTCTTGGGTGCTCTGTTTGTCAAACTTCGATACCGCATAGTAGGTATCTCTTTTGGAGTGTTAAGGCAAACATTTTGTCTTTTTCCTCTATGACTATTAGTTTTTCTTGTGTTTGCTTATTCGTGTTGTATTGTTTTGTATCTATGCGGTGACTGGTCCTACTTTGTCTTTTATTTCGAATGGTCCTATCCATCGGTTTTGAAGTTTTTTTGATCTTCCTGGTGTGTTACTTATGTCTAGAAGGTAAACTAGGTCTCCTGGTTTAAACTCTCTTAGGGTGGTTTTTCATTGTATCTGTTTATTCTTTCGTCTTTTGCCTTTTCTCTATTCTCTAGTGCTCTTGTGTATATTTGGTTAAGTCTCGTCTCTAGCTCTGATACGTAGTTATATTTCAGTCTTATTGGCTTGATAAAATTGTCGAACGGTAGTGCTTGATCTTTCCCATGTAGTAGGAAATACGGGCTGTATCCTGTTGATGTGTGTATGCTTCCTCGATATGCCATTAGTACATATGGTATCCAACTGTCCCAATCTCGTTGATTTAGGGCTATGTAATGTGCTAACATATCTTTCAGTACTCTGTGTAGTCTTTCTATTTGACCATTGGTTGTTGGTGCGTAGCTCGCTGTGTGTATTCTTTTTATGTTTAGTAGTTTGCATGTCTCTCTCATTAGTTCTGACATGAAGTTCGTTCCTCTATCTGTTAACAATTTCTGGGGTAATACGTGCCTGCATATTGTTTGTTATACAAAAGCTCTTGCTACTGTATCTGCTTTCTGATCCGGTATCGGAATTGCTTCGCAGTATTTAGTAAAATGATCTTGAAATGTTAGCAGGTACTTGGTTCCTTTGTTTGACGTGGGTAGAGGGCCTACTATGTCCATTGACGTTATTTCCTAAGGCTCTGTGACCTTTGTGAATCTTTGTAGTGGTGCTTTTTTAAAGTGTGGTGAGGTATTTCGTCTGTTGCATGCCTCGCAGCGTTTACAGTAATTTATTATATCCGTTCTCATCGTTGGACAGAAGCAACGTCTTTTTATTGCCAATAACGTCTTTTGTTGTCCTTGGTGACAATATATGGGTGAGTCGTGAAAGTCTTCTATATCTTTGGTGATATATTTCCTAGGTATTACTAGTTGATCACTGTTGTCTTCTTGATCTTGTCTGTATAGGAGCCCTTCTTTGTCGATGTAATATTTTTGTTTTGTTTCATCCTCTTTGTTTAAATGTTGTACTGTGCTATTGCGGAAATCGTCGCGTTTTTGTTCTTTCTTCAGTAATTCTTTGTCCCAGAGTGGTTCCCATTCTTCTTCTGCCTCGATTATTTGGATTTTTCCTGTGTTTTCGGTTGGGATCGGTCTCAGTATGCTTACTTTGGTGGTTGCCCCGTAAAACGTGAATTGCATCATTTTTGTGATTTCGTCCCAGCTTAGTCCTGGAATTTGTTATTGACTGGCTATGAAGGTTATGCCTTCTTCCGCGTTCTCTTCGCATTGTTTTTTCAACTTTTGGATGATATTCCACATTATTTCATATGATGTTCCTTCTTTGACTGATGTTCTATTCCATGCTACGTAGAAATTCGTGTCTAATGTGTCCCATTCTTTGACCGATTATATTTGTTATTGTGAGATATCCGGTAGAGTGTATATCTTTTCTATCTTCTTTATCAGTGGTTCCTGATTGGGTCTGTTCTTTGCCATTAGGAGGGCTACTGATTCTTCGTCTTGGATGGAATCTAAGTTTCCTTCTTTCCTGTTTATTTTGTCCTTCCCTGGTAGGTCGTTTTCTGCAATATATTTCAAGTAGTCTTCGTATGTGGTTTCTATGTAGTTGCATGTTTTGTCGTATATTCTGCTCAGTGCATCCGCGTTTCCGTGTCTTCTTCCCATTCTGTGTATTACTTCGAAGTCGTATTCGGCCAGTGTTAAGGCCCATCGTGTTAGCCTAGAGTTTGGGTCTTTTAGTGTCAGTACCCATTTTAGTGCTCTATGGTCTGTTATTATGGTGAATTTTGTTCCGTAAATGTAGCATCTGAAGGTTTTGATCCCAAAAATAACGCCCAGCAATTCTTTTTCTTTAGTTGAGTGGTTGGTTTCTGCTTTGTTCAGTGTTCTGCTCGCATATGCTATTGGTCTTTCTCTGCCATCCCTTATTTGACTTAATATTGCTTCTACGCCTATGTTTGACGCGTCTGTTGATAGCAGGAAGGGGTTTGGTGAAATCGGGGAATATTAGTACTTTATCTGAGGTTAGTGATGTTTTTAATTGGTTCATTGCTGTTATTACGTCTTCTGAGACTTTAAACGGTGTATCCTTTTTGTTAGGTTTACTAGTGGTGCCGCTATCTCTGTTATATTTGGTATGAAACGTCTGTACCAGTTTACTAAACCTAGAAATCCTCTTACTCCTTTTACATTCTTTGGTAGGGCGTATTTGTGCACCGCCTCCAGCTTTTGTGGGTCTGGAGCTATTCCCTCTTGTGAGATAATGTGTCCCAGATATTTTACTTTTTCCAGCATGAAATTAAATTTTTTCGGTTTTAGTTTAATGTTGGTTTCTGAAAGTCTTTCGAACACCTTCTACTTTCTCTAAATGATCCCTGCTTCCCGTGTAATTAAATATGATGATATCATCAAGATATACCATACATTTTATTCCTGTTAACCATCATAAGGTGGCATTCATGAATCTCTTGAACGTTGATGGTGCGTTTACTAATCCGAAAGGTATTTTGGCGTATTCGTAATGTCCTTGGTATGTGCTGAATCCTGTTAACGGGATGTCTTCTTCTTTCATGTCTACTTGGTGGTATGTTTCCCCTACGTCGATTACTGAAAATAACGTTTCGCCTACCGCTTTGAATCCTTGAAGTAAGTCTGATACGTTAGGTAGTGGGTAGTATTCTTTCTTGGTTACCGCGTTCAGAGCTCTGTAATCTATACACATTCTTACTTTTTCTTCTCTTTCCGGGGTCTGCTTTACTACTAAGACTACCAGTGCTGACAATGGGCTAGAGGATGTTCTGATTACCTTGGATGCTAGTAGCCTATCGATTTCTTTCTGCAGTGTCTCTCGTTGATGGTAAGATATCCTATATGGAGCCTTGCATATTGGTTGAGAGCCTGGTTCCAGAGTTATGTGGTGTTTGACTTTAGTGGTGCTAGTCAGAGTTTCGTCGTCATCCGTAAATAGATGGTGGTACTTTTGTATTAGCTTGACTAGTTCTTCTTTGCTTTGTGTTTCCATGTGGTTTAATTCGAAGTTATTTCGGATCCAGTCGTCTGTTTTAATGACGAATTTTCTGATTGTGCCCTGTATATTATTGTTTAATCATTTCTCTTCTGAGCATTCGTAGACTTTCCCTATCTTAGTGCCGTTTGTGACATTTATTTCCTGCGCCAAGGTATTGATTATTCTTACTGGAATCTGTCTTTGGTTTTTTGATATGCTGTTTGCCAATCTGATTGTGTGTTGTCCGTATTCTTGGGTTTCGAATACGACTGTATTTCCTTTTATATTATGTTTCAGGGTCCCGATTGTGTGAACCTCAGTTAGCGCTGGTATGGTCAAACTATCCTCTGTGTATATATCTGTGCTAGTTCTTGTGCATTCTGTTTCTTCTCTGCTACTCCTGATATATTTGGTTGTTTAATTTTTTCCGTATTCCTCCTCATGTCCTGTGTTTGTGCGCCCTTTTCCGTTGATTGTGGGTTTTTGGTTTGCGTACGTAGTTTCTCTTTATCCTGTTCTATATCTGCCTGTAGTTCCCTCTGTTTTTCCTACCGAACTATTTATGTCTATTCCTGGTTTGGTTGTCTCTTGTCTGTACATTGATTCCACTATTTTTAGCCATTTCTGCCACGTTTCTTTCTCTGTAGGGTTTTCTTGTTCCCTAGTTGCCGTTATTTTTCCGTATGTTTCCGTCCGTACTTGTCTACAATTATTCAGCAAGTCTCTGATTTGTCTTGGGTTCATTAGTGGTATTTTTCTACCCCATATTTCCAATCTTGGTTTTCTTTTGTATGAAATAGTTGCCTCCTGACCTTCTAGAAAATCTCTTCCTAATAATACTGCTGTGTCTCCCATTATACTGTCCTCGGCTGCGATTCCTTCGGTGTAGATATTATAGTCCATTTCTGTTGTTGTTATGGCTATTTGTGTTGAACCGTATAGGTGGATTGTGTGTCCTGTTATGCCTTTTAAGGTTAATTGACCCGTGTGTCTAATTTGTTGTCTGCTATTATTGATCTACTTATTAGCGAGTATGCTCCGCCTGTGTCTATCATGCAAGGTTCGGTTTTACCGTTTATTCTTAAAAGTGCTATATACGGGGGTTCTTCGCTTTTACTTATCGTCGGTCCGTTATGATGCATCGTTTTTATATGGTTTCTCTTGTCTTCTTCTTTGTTTCCCTTTTGTGTTGCCTGTTGATTTCCGTCTTTGCCTGTGTGAGTACAGTTTCCCCTAGTTTCAGCCTGACCACTTGTTTGGGGAGTAACGGTGGTCCTTGTTAGTTTAAATGTTTTCTTCCGTCTTCCCTGTTTGTGTGTCCTCTCTCTGTAGAGTGTCCTCTTCTGTTCTCTTCTCTTTGGAGACTTTGTCCGACATTGTGTCGCACGTGTGCTTGTGATACTTCTCTGTTCCAATTCTATTCTCTGGAGTTCCTTTGTCCGCTGTATTCCCCGTAGTTATTTTGTTGTGTTGTGATTCTTCTTTCTTGATTCCATTGCTTTGTATTCCATTGTTTATTTTCTTCATTGAACCTTTTCTTTCTGCAGTCCTTGACCCAGTGGCCTTGTTTTCCGCAGTAGTGACATACATTTCTATCTGTTAATGGTTCCCTGGTTTCTTTGTTTCTGCAATACGCTGCCCAGTGTCCCAACTTTCTACATATTCGACATTTTTTCTCTATTTTTTCTTCTACCGCTTCTCTTGTTCTGCAGTTTGATGTCCAGTGGCCTCGTCTGCCACAGTACATACATTTTGCGCTATGTCTACATTCTTCCGTTTCATGTCCCGATTTACCACATGCAGTGCAACTCCGTTGCTCATTCGTAAAAGCGACTCTGTTGCCATTGCTCCTTCCGATCACCATTGTGGCTGCCGTTTCTTGGCAACTTACTATCTCCTCTGCTCCTTCTAGTGTGAGGCCATCTTTATGTAATATGTTAAACCCTACTTCTCTGAGAAGGTCCTTTCTTAGCCCAACTTTGAATTGATTCAAAAGTACCGCGTTGTGTTTCCTTTGGATGTTCGGTATCTGTTCTCTGTTCGTTCCTTTTATGTCTTCCTCCAATATTTTGTACCCTATTAGTCGTAATCTTGTGCAGAAAGCTGCTACATCTTCGTCGTACCTCTGGTAGCATTGGACTAGCTGCATCCACCAGTCAGCGATCGACTTCCTTGGGACGAATTTCCTCAATATTTTTTCCTTAAATTCGGCGTATGTTGCTACGTCTAATCTTGGGTCGGCTTTGAAGAAATCGTGGGCTGCGCCCGCGAGTTTGAATTTCAATAGTGTCAGTGTTTCTGTTTCTGACTATCCGTCAAGTTTGGCCCTTAGTTCCAACTTTTCTATGTATCTGGCTGCATCTTTACCTGTGAAGTCTGTTAGAGTTGAGGCGATCACCCTTAGTGGTGGTGCCTGTGGTATTCTTAGCGCTGCTGGCATATTACTTGAATCCCCTGTGGACTCTAACGGCATTTTGTTTCATTTCCTAGCGTCCCTATAATTAGTTAGCACAAATCTTAATTATTTAGATGCCTGAAATGGAAAGTTTAGAACCAAAACGGAAAAGGATTATTTTTAGGACTTCCCCTCTTGTAAACCGCTGCCGTACGGACTCAGTATCTGGAGCACCGCTGTCACCAGTGTAATGGAGTGAGATGTCAGATATCCGCTATCTATAGAGTAATAATGCCGGCTGTTTTTCAGTGTAATTAATTTATGGTAGATCCTACTTTTATTCTGCTGTCACCGGTAAAATGTGTTTGGTTCCTGTATTATCTCGCTGATTGTAGGGACCGGAAGGGCCCTACTGTATACTCCTACCCTAGAACAAAAATGTTGCAGTGTGCTGTCACCAGTGCCTCACGGCACAAAAAGTGTAGAACCAGGAATTCTCCCTGCGAGATTACCTCGAGGGAGGGGTTGTTCCAGGCTCGAGCGATCAAGGTCTTATACAGTATGCCAAGCCCGAGTTCGTAGTGCAGGTTTAGTCGGTACTTCCTATTTGACGGGTACGGGGGTGGTGAGGATTGAGGTTATGGAAATAAATTGAGATGTTAAAATATATACAAGCATATATTACAGAGAATGAAAAAAAAAAGAAAATGGTTAAAACCATATACGAACGCTTTGCAATATAATAACATAATACACGAGGCTTTCTCCTGAATTTTGGGATGGCCTACGTGATATACCTTATATAAATAAGAGAATAACAAATGGTATATCTTTTGGTACTTAACCTGTATAAGTATGGTACCCTATCCACCTAATGTTTATGTTGGTTATCCTCCACAAAAAATAAGGCAATAAGTAGGAAACAACCGAAACTTTATGAATTGTATCAGATATGATATCCTGTAAATCCTATATCTATATTGCCAAAATTTCTGGAATGGGAAAGAAATAAGTACGGATCTTGTGAGATTATATCGACTGGTAAATACATAAATGGAAGGGGAAATTCTTTATCCCCTATTTTCTAACTCTAATTACGTTTCTCGCAGTGAGAGCAAAAAATAGCAATACACTCTATATCAATAAAATTCGGAAAATTAATTATGAGGATAGGACTAACTATGATCCCTCGTAAAATATAAATATCTGTACGCTATTATTAAAACTCTAAGATAGGACTAACTATGATCCCTGGTATAATATAAATATCTGTATGCTATTATCAAAACTCTAAGATAGGACTAACTATGATCCCTGGTAGAATATAAATATCTGTGCGCTATTATCAAATAATCAATATATATATATATATATATATATATATATATATATATATATATATATATATATATATATAGGGACGTGGTCCCTAAACATTAAGAAAAAAATACCCATAACTATTTAGGCCCTACCAGTAGATGAGGGGCGCTGATATATATGAAACACTAGATATGACCGAAAAAATACTGTGGGGTCCCTTACCTATTTTAGGACACCCGGTTAGGTCAAAGAAAATATATTATCACAGTTCGATACACAATATAATAAATAATTGTACGTTAAAAACTTACGTTTTGGAATATCACTAGTCACAAACTGCACACTATTACTATTAGGAGGTGAGGACCCGTCAATACTTAGACTTGCCTCACCGGGGGAGAGATACTTTCTCTGCTTTGATTCCCATTTTTTCGTTATTTATTTCTAAATTTTACCTTGTGTGAAGGTGAGTTTTCGATATCATGGTTTTTTTATATAGTAAACAAGCCTGACATAATCGTAATCTAATATGTTTTGTTAACCTTGCACTAACACATTTTTGTTTGTATTATTTTCTTTAGTTGAGGTCGACAATTAATAAATTATTTTGAATTGAGAAGAATTTGTCTATATAGGGCGTTCTTAAAATTTATGTCATATCTCGTGTTTATTACACTGTCTACGACAAGCGTTAGTTCTAGACTGAACAATTACACGAACTCACAAGTGGTGCATTTACCACCTACACTGTTGCCGTTTCGTAAAAAAGTATTGATATATTAGGTTACAATATTCCTTTGAAATATTAGAGTTATGCGTTGCGTTTTCGTAACGCTAGTCGTTAATTGGTTAACAGCCAAAAGTCAGAGTGCTGTAACGTGTTTATTGCGTCTTCCAGATTTTTTTGAAAAAATAAACGTATCTGTGGTCCAGAAGGTCGTAGCACAAACATTTCTTTTTGAGAGAACGTCAAAGAATAGAAGGAATCGATTCACGTTGAAGAGATTTCTCTAAGATGAAAACTGCAAAAACTATAGGGAAAAAACGGTGGCGTATAAAAGTAGGGTGACGTATAAAACCTTACCAAAGCTGTAAAAATGAAGATAATTGAATTTTGCAAATTGATATTTGTTTCTGCATATTTGCACTAACTGTATACCTAATTTCAAGTATCAGTGATGCTTGAAACCAATTTGGCAAAGACTTGAGTTTTCGATGCAGTAGATTTATAAAACCTCGTAGAACAAAAAGTTTTGCTTTCTTGATTTTCAGCATTGGCGTCATCATTGTATATGAATTGAACTATAATTTTCGGAAGTTTAATAAATTTTGTGTTATATTTGTGATGTTTACAGCAACTTTAAAAAATTGACATTTTTTACCGTTTTTTCCATCTCACGGCATTGTTATTAAAAATTTCAAAATCGGACCACCGGCATTTTGTAGCTATTTTTATTACAAATATATCACATTAGAAGCATTTTTTCGTACAAAATCATCCTGCTAACTTATTTAAGGAAATACGCTAAAAACGCGAACTTTTCAATTAAATTGTTAATAACTTTTTTTTCTTAGTGTTTTTAAATGAAACTCAAGGTCTCTAGTTAATTCCACAATATAATACAAGTTATTGAAAATTCTAAGAAATTGATAATTGTTTCGATAAATCAATATCATCGTCAGAATAACAGAAGTTACATTCCATTTTATGCCTACCTGATGTTTAGTAGTTATATTTGGCTAGACCAAGAAGTAACCTAACTTGTGATTGGCTTAATATATGTTTATAGAAAAAAGAAGAAGATGTGATATTACAAATATTGAAGCTTGGATATTATTAGCCCTATGGTGATATCCTGGATATCATTTTTCCAATTAAGATCAGTATAACTGTGCAATGATATAGAAAACCAGGAAAACTATATCTGCTGATCTTTACAATTATCACTTAAGAAGACAGTTTATTAGTGGAGAATTCTCTAGATTTAACTGTTCATTGACAACTTCATATTGTGGGTTCCTTAAATGTCTTCTAATTTCCAGTTCTTCAAGGAAATCCAGTTCTTGTTTCTTTTCACAAATATGCAGTACTTCTAGTTTTGTGTTAGGTATCAATGAATGATTGGTGTCAAGTAGATGTTTTGCGTAGTGGGATTTATCTGGTTGTTTTAATCTGTATGCTCGTAAGTGCTCACTGTATCGTATTTCAAAATTCCTAAGGGTCTGACCCAAATAGACAGCATTACATTCTGGACATTTGAGTTTATATATACCTGACTTCTTTAATACTGGTATTTTTGTTTTTACATCACAATTACAATTTTGTACTAACGTTACTTTCTGTTTCAAAAGAAATTGTTGTATTCGTTGCTGAAGATATCATCTCTAAAATATTATTAGAAATATTTCCTGCATATGTGATGGTTTTATAAGTTTTAATTTCATCAGCTTGTTTAGGATATATTAGTTGGAATGCCGCTTTTTCCTCTTTTTTACTAATTAGCTTATTTATCATATCTAATGGATAACCGTTAGATGTTGCTATTTGTCTAATTGTATTTATCTCTCTATCAAAATTACATTTGTTCATAGGAACTGAAAAAGCTCTATGTATCATTGAATAATTATATGCTGCTAGACTGTGTGACACAGGGTGGTTAGATTTGAATGGAATTGTTACATCAGTTTGTGTTGGTTTTCGGTAAATTGAATAATCAAGTACATTATTAACTCTTTGAATTTTTAAATCAAGAAAATTGATTGAGCTATTTTCTTCAATTTCTAATGTAAATTTAATTTTCGGGTGTAAATTATTGATGTGGTTGAAAAATACATCTAATTGTCGTTCACTACCCATAAAACAAGCTAATATGTCATCTACATATCTATACCAAAATAAAATATTTCTCAAAATATTACTTTCAAAGATCTTTCTTTCTGAATTGTCCATAAAAATGTTTGCTAAAGTAAGTGATATAGGGCTTCCCATTGGTAAACCTTCATTTTGAATATATATCTTATTGTCAAAAGTGAAATAATTCTGATTAATGCATACATCAAATGAATTAAGTATATCTGATATTATTCCTGGATCAATATTTTTATCTTCTAGTAACTTTCTTACAAGTATTAGACATTCTTTAGGAGGAATTTTAGTAAACATGTTAGTTACATCGAACGATATGAGTTTATAGTTATCTTGTAAGTGGATAAATTTTTTTATCAGCATTTTAAGGTGTTATTGTACTTCTCATTCAAAGTAGGTCTGCATAGTTATTTCTGAGTTAGCACGTTTTGACACAGTCCGAACCTCTACCGACTGGACTATACATATTTACAGCGATTTTATGCTGATCGTATTTCTAATCAAAAAATGGGACAGTTACGCTTAGTAATAAGTAAGCCGCCGGCCGAGGAGATAAAATACATTAGTGGTAAAAATAATACCCTGCTTTTTTCGAAAACAGGCAAAATCGCTAATACACCTTTCAAAGGAACTAAGAGGCGCAGATATTGGAAACTTAGGTAACTTCCGTATTGTAATTATTCAAAAATCGCTAAACAACACAAGGTATTTGAATTTTGTTAGTTTTGCCCTGGAGAAATTATTTTAAAAAAGGACGACTACCTTGTCGATTTGTGTCGATATACTGTTTCTTGTTATATGAAATAAAGTCATTCGGTATAGATCACAATTTAAAATAGAGAGTGATTTGAGTATATTTAAGATTTTAGTTTATTAAATATATTGACACCTCCTGTGAACTTGTAATTTCCATATATTCTTAAAATAAACTATAATATCGTTACTATTGAATGAGAGGCTTCATTCTGTCCTAATTATATAAACTATTAATTATACAGTCGACAAAGAATTAGTCGAGGTTAACGCCAGCCTTTATTTTGTTTCGAAAGTTTGGTACACATGCTTAACGCAAGAGCAAAATCATGTTCCTATGTGTAGATTATGCCGGAGGAATTATTAAAGACTCGTGGCGTAATCACGTCTTTGTAAATAAATTAGGACTAATTGGTGAGGAGACAAATCACTGTAAACCCTTGTTTCACTTCTCAAAACGGGTTAAGGACAGAATTATGGATTCTGTCTGGAATTTAAATTAACGGGTCGACCTAAGATAGTTGGATGTTCACAAAAAAACTAATTTTTTACCACAACTATCATAAAGAATGTCAATGTGATATGATTACCTTGACACTGAATTATTGTTTCGTAGAGATCAATAAATAGACAAATCTTTAAAAAACTGAAATGCCTACAGCCTGATTTTTAAAAACTATTGAAAACTATTAATGTTTTGAATGAAACTCAATATTTCTAGCTAATTCCACAATATAATGAAAAATGTTGGGAATTCTAAGAAATTGAAAATTGTTTCGTTAACTGAATACCATCGTCAGAATGACATAATTTACATTTCATTTGATGCCTACCTGATGTTTAGTAGTTATTTTTGGCTAGACCAAGAAGTGACCTACCTTGTGATTGACTTAATTCATATATGTTAATAGGAAAAAGAAAAAGATGTGATGTTACAAATATTGAAGCTTAGATAATATTAGTCCTATGGTGATATCCTGGATATAATGTTTCCAATTAAGATCAGTATAATTGTGCAATGATATAGATAACCAGGAAAACTATATCTGCTGATCTTTACAATTATCACTCAAGAAGACAGTTTATTAGTGGAGATCTCCCTAGATTTATCTGTTCATTGACGACTTCATATTGTAGGTTTCTTAAGTGTCTTCTAATTTCCAACTCTTCAAGGAAATCCAGTTCTTGTTTCTGATCACAAATATATAGTACTTCTAGTTCTGTGTTAGGTGTCATTGAATGATTGGTGTCAAGTAGATGTTTTGCGTAATGGGATTTATCTGGTTGTTTAAATCTGTATGCTCGTAAGTGTTAACTGTATCGGATTCCAAAATTTCTTAGGGTTTGACCGAAATAGACAGCATTACATTCTGGACATTTGGGTTTATATATACCTGATTTCTATGATGGTGGTATTTTTGTTTTTACTTTTAACAATTTTGTACTTACGTGACTTTCTGTTTTAGAAGAAATTATTGTATTCGTTGCTAAAGATATTATCTTTGAAATATTATTGGAAATATTCCCTGCATATGTAATGGTTTTATAGGTTTTTAGTTTTTCACTTAGTTTAGGAAATATTAGTTGTAATGCCACTTTTTCCTCTTTTTCATGAACTAGCGTATTTGTCATATGTAATGGATAACCGTTGGATGTTGCTATTTGTCTAATTGTATTAATCTCTCTATCAAAATCACATTTGTTCATAGGAACTGAAAATGCTCTATGTATCATTGAATTATATGCCGCTAGTTTATGTGACATGGGGTGATTGGAACTATATAGAATTGTCACTTCAGTGTGTGTTGGTTTTTGGTAAATTGAATAATCAAGTACATTATTGACTATTTGAATTTTCAAATCAGGAAAATTGATTGAGTTATTTTCTTCAACTTCTAATATAAATTCAATTTTTGAGTGCAAATTATTAATGTGGTTGAAAAATATATCTAATTGTCGTTCACTACATATAAAACAAGCTTATATGTCATCTACATATCTATACCAAAATAAAACTTTTTTTGAAATATTACTTTCAAAGATTTATCTTCCTAAACTGTCCATGAAAATGTTTGACAAAATAGATGATATAGGGCTTCCCATTGGTAAACCTTAATTTTGAATATATATGTTATTGTCAAAAGTGAAATAATTCTGATTAATACATACATTAAATAAATTAAGTATATCTGATATTATTCCTAGATTATTATTTTTATCTTCTAGTAAGTTTCTTACAATTATCAGTCATTCTTTAGGAGAAATTGTAGTGAACATTTCAGTAACGTCAAATGAAATAAGCTTAGAGTTATCTTGTAAGTTGAATACTTTTAATTTTTTGATTAGTTCTATTGAATTTCTAATTGAGTATTTAGATGCATATCCGTAACTATTTAGTATAGTGTTAAGCTTATTTGCCAATATATTTTTAGGAGTTATAACATTAGAAACTACAGGTCTAATTGGTTCCGTTATTTCATGTAATTTAACGGTTCCATATAATTGTGGACAATGAGGATTCTTATTTATGATGGAACTCTTTTCGTAATCACTTAAAAGATAATTTGTATTATTAACAATATCCCTTACATTCTTAGAAAACTTCTTTGTTGGGTCTGCTCTAAGAACTTTTACATCGCTAGATTCTATGAAGTAATATATTTTAGAATTATTATTTTCAGTTGTTAATATGACAGTTGTGTTCCCCTTACCAGATTTTGTAACTGTTGGGTTATTATCTTCTACTTTCTTTTTGATTGCATTTATAACTGTAATGTCATTTTTTGTTTGACGTTTAACTTTTGAAGGTTCAAAATTTTTGATTAAATTGACAATTCTAAATTTCTCACGAAGAAAATTATTTTAATTAGATTTCAAAGCTATTTATGACACTGTAGCTATAAATTGTTCGTATAATTCGTAAATTTTAGTGGTATGCTGTACTTTAAACCTTTATTTAAAAATTCTTTTCCACTATCTGTAAAATTAGAGCCTGAAAAGTTTTCAAATCGCGGTGCAAAGTGTGTTGGTATGTAGGTACTTACAGTTTCATGATGTTTATAGTATTGAATTCTATGTTAAGTGTGTATAAGTTTATGTAGCTTTTATTCTTGTTTATTGAATTTCTTGTGCTTCATCGTGCTGACACATTCTCTGATTTTGTCATCTAAACAGTCAAATTTTACTGGATGTAGTTTGAATGTGAGTTCTGAATGTACTACTTTTATATAGTTGTCTGAGGAGTCTCTTATGTTAAACCATTTTTCACATTCTCCTTTTAGCCATACTCGTTGAGCACAATTTATTGCTTTTTGTGCTTGCGGTGTTTTATTATGGCATTTTATATTCACATAATTTGGCATTCTGGGTTGAATCAAATGTTTTGTGATGTGGATTTCCTTGAAGATATGGAAATTAGGAGACACTTAAGAAGCCCACAATATGAAGTCGTCAATGAACAAATAAATCTAGGTAGGTCTCCACTATTAAACTGTCTTCTTAAGTGATAATTGTAAAGATCAGCGGATATAGTTTTCCTGTTTTTCTATATCATTGCACAATTATACTGATCTTAAATGGAAAAACGATATCCACAATATCACCAAAGCGCTAATAATATCTAAGCTTCAATATTTCTAATATCACATGTTCTTCTTTTTCCTTCTTTTCCCTGGTCTTGCCAAATATAACTACTAAACATCAGGTAGGCATCAAATGAAATGTAACTCCTGTCATTCTGACGATGATATTCTGTTATCGAAACAATTGTCAATTTTTTAGAATTTTCAACATTTTTCATTATATTGTGGAATTAGCTAGAAACATTGAGTTTCATTTAAAACACTAATATGAGTAGATAGGGTCGACACAGTTAATTTCACTATTTAGAACGTTCACTATTAGTTATATCAGGGTTTTCTACTTCGGAATCAGATATAATAAGCTTTAAACTCCATTTTGGTGTTTTTGGTATTTACGGCTCATTATCTTTCATTTGGGGGATTATCTATTTTATCTATTCATGTGAGTCTATTAGAGAACATATAAAATAATTGGATAAAATAAATTTTTCTCACATTAACAGTCTATTTGTTCAATCCTTTGAATGTATCCAAGCTTCTTAATCAAATTTGTCAGATCCTGAGCAGCTTCTGACAATTCAAAATACTTAAATATGATAATATGGAAAGCAACAAAACTGTGAGGCAGCATTTAAAATATAATATTAACCTTTAGTATTGTATTAGTACTTTCCAATATACTACAGCCTTCTTCGACACACCTTGTATACGCAAACAATGATGCTATTTATTTCTTGGAAATTGTTCACTTAGAAATATTTCTAGTTTTCAGAGATTCCGTGTCAAGTAAATTTATCTTCGTATGATAGCAAAAACCTCATGGCATTTGAAAAAATTTAAAGCCCAATATTATCACCCTTTACATGATTCCGCCTGAAGACATTTGTCGTAACTCACGCAGATTTAGTGTCGAAGTAGGTTAACTTCGCTAGCATATAAATCTGAGAGACCGACCTGTGCCGGCGTGTATCTAACATTGGATATCCTGTGGGACATGAAAACGCATTGCTACCAACTTTGTAGATGCAAATCTGCCGTAAACCTACTAATACTCCGTCCTCAGGTCTCCATAAGGTTTATACTCAAACTCAGTTGACAGATTTATGATGGGCTTCAATACGGTAGGGATCTTCTTTTCATTGTAACATATAGGCGGAGAAAAATTAAATATGTTCTTTTATTTAGGTGAAATAAAAAGTTAATTTCATTTGATGAAGGAAAAAGTATAACTTGATAATTGGAGTTTTCATTTGTTCAATTTTAAACAATTTATGACTAAAAATTGAGAAATAAATATTATCAAATAATCGGGAAAACCAGAATTTCAAGGAAGCTGGTTCTTTAATGTGTCTTCTATGCACTCTCGAAGAGCGTTAAAGCCAACTAATTACGAAGATGTTTATTATTGCGCATCATCATTTACAGGTGAAAGTTTTTGTAATGAAAAATGTTTCGAAGAAATTTTTTTTTATGGTAGACTATTGAAAACATGAGTTTATTATAGTCGGATATCTTTAATATTAACCCTCGTGGTACCGTGCTAAAAAAATTACACGTGGTACCGTCCGGGGTACAATTGTAGCCCACGTCAAAATTATATACTATAGTTGTATTCATTAAGCATACAATGCAGCAGTTATAGTAAATCTTTATCTAAAGAAAGAAAGTAGGAAAATAATATTTTTATTTCTAAAGTGAGTACAAAAGTAAGTAAACAGGCTAATATTGTTCACCACTTAAAAAATAACATTCTTAATGCTTTTCATTCCAGCTCGGGTTCTTTGAATCTATTGCAAATTATTTGGTTAGTAAAATGTTCAGAGAACACAAAATTTTCACATTGGATGCAAAACTTTCTGGATTTTCGGTCTCTTTTTCTGTCACACAAGTGGCACCATCCAGCAGTTGACAGGGGATTATCCATAACTGGCACTGGTGCTTCGTTACGTGCTAGTTCTGGAATAACATCGAGCATGTAGTTCCTAATCGTTTTTTGTGTACACCTTTTTGAATTTTAAATCTTCTAGCAATATTTGGTTTGACGACTGCCTCGCCCAACCGAAGCGAATATTTTCTTCTATCATCCCCGCTTTTTGTTCTCGTTTCAGGAAATTCAGTTTTACATAAAATGAACGAATTCATTACGGCGATATCCAACAATTGACGAAATATTGCCATTGGCCAACGGTTGCTAATTCGGCGGGCTGAATATTGTTTTACCATTTGATCCATGGTGTCTGGGGCACCTTTTGTTTTATTGTTGTGTAATATGAGATCAGTTTCGTGTTTGGAAGCTTCTATTGGAACATCATCATCGTGATGATCTGTAGATAGCAATATAACTGCTTTTCCTTTGTTTCGCATATAGGAAACTATTGTATGGCTATGCGTGAATGCAAACATGCTAGAAAAAACTGGCTTTGAGCGCGTGGTAGCAATTTTCTGAGAATATAGGTCGTATTTGCTCGAAGAGTACCGCAGAGAGTTATTCCTTTCCCCAGCAATTTATCTGCCAATGGCAAACTTGTAAAGAAGTTGTCCGTTTTAAGACCGTATCCTGACCCTAATGAACTTACAAGATCAAGCACAACTATTTCTCCCTGATTTTTTTCTACCACATTGTTGAATTTTCCCAGGTATACTTGTAAATTAAGACAATAGCAAGTTTCACTGTCGGCCATCGCCCATATTTTCAATCCATAGTTATCGGACTTACTCTTCATGTAAGCCCCAAATGAGCAACGGCCCCTAAATTAAACCAACTGCTAATCGATAGTTACGTGCATTCCTGGATTGTAGGCCTTTTAGCAGTTGGTCACAAAGATATCGAAAACGTCCCTAAAGGGAGCCAATTTACCCATCGCTTTGCGAGCTTGTCTGGTTGTAAATTCAGCAAACCGAAAAAATGATGATAGCAACTGAAAGCGTGTACGGGACATTATTGAAGCAATTATTGGCCAAGCATAACCCTTTTCCGTACTCCACAGCATTTTTACAGTTTCCTCTGAAGCTTGAAGTGAACCCAAAATAATTGTAAATCACAAATAGGCTAGGAGTTTGGTGGAGTCTGTTGGAAACCATATTCGTTTTCTATCAGGATGGCCCTCATTGAAAAGTTTGTACCAATAAAAATGAGTGCACTTTCACCTGTTCAGCCTTATTATTTGTTTGAAATACAATAACTTCAATTATTCCATCGTAAAATAACAACCTAAATGCATCAAATTCAGATTTCAAATTTAAACTAAATCCAGTAAGTTCTTGCTTTATCTTGACTATATCCCTGATAGTTCTGCGCGACTGTCTAAAAGGTACTTTTGCCCATTCTGTAACATTCTTGGTTTTGTAGACTAGATCTGTGTTATTATTTTCTTGTAGAACTGCTTCCAGTTGTACATTTCCTCCTAAACCTTCCATTTCAGTATTATCGTCCCCTATATTGTCATCTATCTCTTCACATATTTTCGGTTCTCCATCACTGTCTTCTTCAGTATCACAATAGTTTATATTATCGTCCAATTCGTCTGCATTATTTCAAATTCAGGCAGTCTCTTAGAATTACGCACCTGTATGTTTTTAGACATATTTCACTGTAACGTTATTGTAAGAAACTATAACAATTACTATAACGTGACACGTTATGTACGATTGACAATCACACATTGCAGGCTCAGACATGAATTTATTCTCTCCCGGCGTTAAATAATCTTACTGCGCATGTGGAGGTGGCAGCAAAAATTGCTGGCTTCAAGTACTGAGCGGGGTACAAATGCACCTCGTGCCAGTTTTTATTTTTTAATTACGTTTCTTTGAGTGTTGTGAAAAAATTGGAATGACATCAAGTATTTCTGCTCTTTATTAACAATAAAAAAATATGGAGGCATAAAAAGCTATATTTTGAAATTTAATCCATAATAACTCACGCTTAGGTGCATATGTACCTCTCTCGGTACCTCGAGTGTTAAGAATAATGTGTGAGATGCTATTTTTTGTTAACAAAAAAATGAAGTTCAACCCATTGTAATATCATTTCGTTCATATATAAATAAGTACAAAATTATTTATTTTTCGCTATAGCCATACATGATTAATACCCTGAAATATTCATTCTTTATACTAACTGGCACAAATCATAAATATAAAACCAATAACGCTATCCCTCTATGACCATTATACCCTGGATATTCCGATATCTATACATTCCATTGATTTGGACCGAATCGTACAGAAGTAATAATTTTGAAATATATAATGTGAAAATTTTTGTGTAGAAACGCCGAAAAGAAGAATAGTTCATCTAGTGATTCTTCGGAGAATGAAAGCAGATACCCATCAAATGAGAAAAAGAAATTGATTAAAAAATGGTTTTGCTAGCGGTACACTCTATTAAATGTAAATGTTAGGTCATTACCTAACCGTTCTAATTCATACAATTAGTTTGAGAACTTTACATTAGAAATACAAATGTTAGGCGACTGCGTAATCGATATAAACATAATAATTAGTTTTAGACGGTCGCCTAAAATCAAACATTGATCAGTTTAATAGAACAGATGCATTTTGTAAATTTCGATGCATTATCTTTTCGGGAGAAATAATTCCAGCCATAGAAGGAAATATCGACAATCGAGAATTGGAAACTTTAGGTAATAGTACAACTTCATCAAAGAAGGAAGGTGTCGAGGTAATGAAGAGGTTGCTGTAAGGTGAAAAATTTTTTTAGCAGAAGGTATTGATAAAGGGGTGCGGACGCACTTAGTTCAAAAATATCCTATACCCAAAAATTGTACCAATTCAAAACCACCAACTTTAAACTCGCAAATTGAGGTTTGCTCATTTAATCATGCATGAAGTCAAGATTTTGTGCTTTCCAAAATTCAATCACAGCTAGCATCCGACATTGCAGCCCTAACTCATGTTATGACTAGGTCAATAAAAAATTCCAGTGAATTAGTTGCAGAAGTACTGACACAAATCACTATAGTGCACAAAAGTTGCCATTAGTGTAGACTTGAAAAAAGAACAAATTATTATTTTTTTTTATAAATTTGTCTTCCAGTCGCGCGTTGCCATCGAAGTTCGCACGAAATTGTAAAAAATTTCAATTTTTAATATTTTTTTAAGCACGCCAGATGGTTCAAATTTAGTTCCAATACAATGAATTAACTACTGGAAGTATGTAAAATCAATATAGTGAAATAAATAGTTTTTGCAAAAATTCAAAGTTAATATTACAGTACCATCACCTTCCAATTTGTCAAGTGAAAAGCCGTTTTCAGATAAATTAGATCTGATGCTATGTTGGTTGCTGAGCTTGAAGGAGGATAAGTATGTCGTATTTAAGGGGAGCCTAGCTCCTGAATTAAAGAGAAATGCTCCTTCTTAAAAGTACTGCGAAAGTCTTTTCGTCCATGGAAGTAAATACCAAAAATTTCTAAACTTATATCACTTAACAAACTAACTCTCACATAAGTTAGACATTACTCTTGTTTTTAACATCAGAAGTATCTAATTCATTAATCAACATATTGCAGTACACTTGAAGCAATAGTAGCCGTAGTGCGATCCGATATGCTATATCGGTCGCAAGTTACAGTAGTAGTGTTTAATGAAATCTTCATTTGCCATTGCGGCTTGGTTGAAAAAGTTGAAGGCCATGGTACAAAGTCTTCGTTACTGATATGGGTCTGAATCTGAATTATCCCTCTGTACTGTTCTGTAGGTTGTTTTCTATCATTAGTTTTTCCGTATTATTCTGTAAGTTATTTGCTGGCTGTTTCGCGATCTCGCTTTATTTTAGCGATGTCGCAAAATGCGGGAAGGATGTTCACTATCATGTTGACTTCGAAGCACCAGTCACCATCGTGGCAAAATGTGTTATAACGTAGATGTGTTATATGCATGAATGAACTAAATTCATTTGCACTTTTACTCAAGGTTTTATTTGAATGTAGTATAAAAGGTGTCAGTTATTTTATGATAGAGACATTTGTCTGAAAATGGGGGAGCCGGCTCTATCTCGGCGAGAATGTGGTCAAGGGAATGAAAGGGTCTTCCTCCGACTCTAATAAGGTTATCGCTGTCTATAAAAAGGTTTAATGATACAAGTCGTTTGTCTGATGGTTGTTGATCCTTTTGTAATGCGCGAAAGGGGTCTCAATTTTTGAGTGAGGAACTAATATAGTTATGAGAGAAATAATAGAAGAGATAGAGAGATGTTTAAGTCGGTTCTAGTTCTACAAGTATGGTACCAGTTTGGTTTACGAGTAACGGTCCAGGAACCTCGGACTTTTCATCGTTGTAAGTAAGGTACGAGTACGAATGAAATTGTATTACATGTATAATGCAAAAGAGGGTGTCAGTAACTTTTAAAGTGCTAGCAAGAGTATGAGTAAAAGATTAGTTCTAAGTTTAATAATTCACAAGTTTGGGTGAGATTATAATTACAAGTGGAAGTGAGTGCTCCTACGAATGCAAGTAGAAATGGAGTGAGGTTGTGAATTCAAGTGAGAGTGTAAATATGAATGTGAATTCATTGTGGATGTGTTGAGTACAATTTACATTAAGAATGTATGCGAGTAAAAGAGTGTGCTCATGAGACTAGAGCAAGTGAAAGTGTGAAGTGAACTGTGAGTGCAACCACAAGTGAGTAAGAGTGATTACGAATAAATGTGAATGCAAATGTGAGTACGAGTATAAGTGTAAGTGGGGTGCAATTGTATGCGAGTGCAAGTAAAAGTTCATTTGTAAGTGTCAGTTAGCATGAACGTAATTGTGTAAGGTATTGACCACGAGTGAATAAGTATGATGGGAGTGTCTTTTCTGACTCTTTTGAGATTGTATAAGTTTTATGAATTATAGTCGTTTGTCTTAAGGTGGCTCGGCTTTTTAGCGGGCGAGAATGAGTCTTAAAATTGTTAATTCATTTTTTGATGTATGAGAGGTAAAGTTATTTCTGTTCTCGTCAAGAAAAGGAAGGTAAGATATATTAGTTTTAGTATTTTTGTATTTGTCGTCTTTTCATGTTCAAAGTGTCGTCAAGATAATTTCAAAGTAACAAATGAGGAAGGGGATGACGTTCTCTTCCAAACATCACCAAAGTGTTTCCATCATCCAAGTATCTTTTTCATCCAAGTCTTCTAAGTTTCTTTCAAGTATTTTCTTCTTCATCCAAGTATTTTCTTCATCCAATTATTGATTCTTCTTCATCCATATTTCTACTTAATTTAAGTATCTTCTTCTTCATCCAAGTCAACCAAGTATCTTTTTCATCCAATTATCTTTTTCATACAAGTATCTTCTTCACCCAAGTATTTTTTTATCCAAGTTTCTTTTTCATCCAAGTATCTTCTTCATCGAAGTATCTTCTACTTCCAAGTATCTTCTTCATCCAAGTTTCTTCTTCACCCAAATATCTTCTTCATCCAAGTATTTTTTTATCCAAGTTTTCTTCTTCAGCCAAGTATTATCTTCTTCCACGTCTTCCAAGTATTTCCTTCATCAAGTTTCTTCCAAGTTTCATCTTCTTCTCCCAAGTTATCGTTTTTATCCAAGTTTCTTTTTCATACAAGTATCTTCTTTATCTTCTTCCAAGTTATCTTTTTTATCCAAGTATTTTCATCCAATTTTCTTTTCCATCCAAGTATCGTCTTCATCTCCTCCCAAGTTATCTTTTTCATCCAATTGTTTTTATCCAAGTATTTTCAAGTGTCAAAGTGTCTAAGTTTTTTAATCGTCCCGGTTTTTTAAGTTTTTAAGTGTTTGTTTTTCAGTGTCTTAGTCTACATGTCTGAGTTTTCCTCAAAGTTTTTTAAGTTTTTCCTTGAGTGTCTAGGAGTTAATCACTATTCTCTTCCAGAGGACGAAATGATTGGTTTTCTTGACGAAAAAAGAGTTTAAGTATTCCGCACTGAAAGAGAGTTGAATATGAAAGTGAATTGTTTGTTTGAGTGTGCGTTTTAGTTTGAGAATGAATTTTAATTTGTGAGGTTTTGTGGGAATAAGCTTTGTCTAGAACAGTACATTCCTTTTGTGAATTATTAAAGCATTGAGAGATATTAAGTTTTGATCAAGTTATTTTTGTTCAAGGGATTGTACGATTTCAGTGATCTAATTTATTTTTTATTAATAAATGCGAACAACTAAGGCATCAAGTGAATCTTCCATACTGATGTTTAAATTTAACAACGATTTTACTATAGCACTAGTTTCAGATGTGAATACTCTTAATTGTTGTGCAGTACATTTGGTCACATTATTACAAGCTGTCAAACGGTTGAAATGGGCAGTAACAATTTGCCCTGTGTTATTATTTGAAAATTTAACAATCTAAAGATACATTGAAATTAGTTTAAATTATTTTTCCAGGGATATAATAATTATATGACATTCAATATTTTAACATAAAATACAAATCAATGCGTTATTATAATTCGATTATGTTTGAATAACAGTTATATCCTACATCAGCTTAACGAAGTTTTTATATTTTTACAAACAGCCGTGCCGTTTTTTAGAATTTTACGGCTGTTGCAATATTATAATGTTTATTACACCGTATATAATGATTCATGTTTATGCGTATTAAATTAATATTGTATAATATAAATGATTGTTTTACAAAATGGGTATTAGAGAATGTTATTAAATGTCTTAACTAAAATTGAAATTATGGAATGTAATAGATGCTTTTTGATTTATTTGAGGATTTAATTCCGTTTCACACTGCATTTTATATTTATAAAGTTTCACAACGTTCGATAATCAAATATACGATAATCTATATCAGTCATAAATACCTGATCTTATAATGTTCGTTTTTTAACTGCAAGCCAGCGTCTGGGGTTAGGATATCTGCTGGCTGAGAGACTGAAGTTCTGGAAGATTTTATTTTCCACGTAGTTTTTGACTTCCTGGACATGTTTCGCTGAGTGATTCCCGGAGGACGTTGAGGACTCGTATTTTCTGGACTGCAAAGGCTGCTCGATTCTATCCGGTCTCGAATTAGGACCATGTTCAGCGATCTCGTTTTAATTTAGCTATGTCGCAATATGCGGGAAGGATATTCACTTTCATGTTGACTGCGAAGGACCAGCCACTATATGGAGTTATATCGATGAATGAATTAAATTCGTTTGCACTTTTACTCTAGTTTTATTTGAATGTAGTATACATCTTGTTCTTTTGCTGAACAATTAAGATTGTATTATCACTGGTTATTAGCTATACGGAGTATTCATTACTAATCACATTGTCAAGAGTAATTAATGAATGTTTCAAATTTATGCCGGTAAATGCCAGTAAATTATTATAACGTGAGTACCATTTTGTACGATGAATGGATGAGGAGTGAGTGAAAAGTTGGGTTGTATTCGTATTTATGTGTTGTTCCGAGTGGGTGGAAGTAAGGGAAATCATGTGGGAAATTGACCAATGCGTGATGAAAGTTTGAAATTTAGCCGTCATGATCGGCGGTTGAGATCTACGTAAGCTGGGTGTTTTTTGTTGCTACGAAAAAGTTATGTTCGTTACAGATAAGGAAATTGTTTGAAGTAGTTTTTGCATGTAGCGATAAGATTAAAATTGATACTTGGGGGCTTTGAAGGGTTGAATAGATATTATGAAATGATTTTAAGGCAGTAATTATGTGTCTTTTTCATATGAAAGACGTCAAAAAGGATATTTGCGTAGCTAAGGAAATATTGAATAAAAAAGAAGAATTATATTTTTATTCATGATGTATACGGAATCTGTATCTTTTGATATACGGGGGAATGGTTACAGGAAGAATTTGAGGCTGAATTCAAATTCGTACACTGGTGTTCCCTAACATCCAGAGACCCTATTTTTCCAATAACGTATTCTCTTTGCGACAACATAAACCAAAATTCCCTAGGTGAATTTTTTCCCTCTTTCACAAATGCAGTTCACACTTACAGAATATACACATGTATCTGGATATTTTTTCATGGACAGTCGTTAGCCACGATTTCACATTCACACGCGGCGATATCAAAACAAAAGGAGAGCATCGTTTCTCCTTGAAATTGTGAAGTTTAGGTTTGAATGCTGGTTTATCTTCGTCACAATGGAACGACTTCCACAGTTCACTGGATAATGCATAGTAAGAACTAATTAGCTGGATGACTCTGTACTCCGTAACAGTTGAGATTGAGGATTTGTCAAATAAACCGATAATTTTCTTTGCCACTGTTGGGTCTACCTTTGAAGAAGATACATACTTGTTGTTAATAATCACACCTAGGTTGAATCGCTATCGGAAGCAGCAACGAAGAACATCTTCATGAGTAGGAAGCTTGTGTAACAAGTCTCGTAAGTGACCAAAAATAGGGCACTCACAATATTTTCTAGTTATTGTACGTATACCAACTTTCTTTACCACATCCATGGGAACAATTACTGTCATGTAGTACTCTTCAATTACAAAAAATGAACACAAAAGAAGACAGAAAAATACTGACTTGAGCACAACATAAGCTAGTACAGATTCGGGTAAGCAGACAGTAGGAAATAGCGACAAACGTCTCGCTTCTCGGCAGTAGGCTACTCTGCTGCTGTTGACGAAGCTGCGCGACCAAATTCCACTTGAAATCAAAATTTATTTTATGTGCTTGGATTTTGAATATATTATCATGATATAATAAACTTATAGCATATCTATAAGTTGTATGCTTAAAATGTACTAAACAGTGAAACTTTGCAAAAACTACTAATTTTACTCATTTTGTACCTAAAATAGTCTTGTCGACAAGTTGAGATTCGTGAAAAATAGAGATAGAGGCCTCTAGAATATGTATGATAGCTCAATGGATTTGGAATTTTGTCTAGAAAAATGAATCGAATGCATTTATTAGCACATAATAAATTGCAGAAGTTATAAGCAAATTAATATGAGGAAAAAGGTATTTTGTTTTTCGCCAATATTTCATGAACTATTAACATTTGAGAAATTTGGAAAAATATTCTTAAAGAGGAGAAAATTTACAATAAAAGAATTCAACTCCCGTATCTGTATCCTCATTGTTAATAATTTTAATTTTACGCCGAATGTAGGTACCCGTGAGTTAAATTTGTTAAATAAAAAATATACTTTTCAAAAAGATTTAATTAAACTTAGTGATCAGTTACGTTTGACGTAACAATTATGACTGATTCCTTTTTGGTTTACAAAAATGAGGAAATGTATTATAGTGCTGAATACAGAGAAAAATATATGATAACAAAATTATACAATCGTGTAAACAGGATGTCTCCACTTGTTTGCTGATTAAGATCTAATTATGAATCCGATAATATGGGAAACGTCCTGTCACCAATTTAACAATAATATCAATAGGATGTCTCCATATGACTCCTCCCCTCTTTGTTGAAGGTACGACCTGTAGCTTTGACTTCAATAGGGATTGGGGTAGCTCCATTGGTTCACCCTGGGGTTGTTCTGGATTTTTGATTTTTCTAAAATATTTTCTATGCAGATACAAAAATAGTAGAACTAATAAAATGAAAATTATTATTGTTGTTATTCGCAAATGGCTTTGATGAAGTTCTATAGGTAGCAAATTTGGTTCTTAAAACTGTGGTAGTAGCTTGGTTGGATCGTCCAGATGTAAATTGAAGGGCTTGGTGCAAGAACCTGCTAAAAGCCAAATTGTTCAAATATCAGATTATGAAATGTTTTGGGCAATAAAGTGCTGCTGCATCGTTTGTTGCAATAGCCGGCTTCAAAAACTCATAGTAAATAGATTATGTGATCAGAAAGCCGCCTCTTGCCCCAAACGAGATGGTTATTTAGAGCCACGTTTGGGTATGTTGGAGGCAAGAATGTGTCATGTACTTCACATAGCTGGTTTTTGCTCCAAACGAAACCTTCACCTAACCTTGAAAATTTGCAAGTGATTTAAGCAGTGGGGCGTTCGGGTGTAGCAATTTTATTTCAAAATATGAGTACTCAGTATGAAGAAAGTGAGGAAGATCCTTTTCATTGTTCAGATAATAGTGATCAAGATCCTGATTATATAGAAAAGCTAGGAAGTAGTGGAAAATCAAAATATAGACCAATTTCACATATTCTTGCTGATGATATTATACCAAGTATTGTTGACGAACAATGTATGTTTTTACAGTTGCATTTGAAGCAATATCTACTTATTTTATTATAATATTTTAGGCAATAATTCGACAGAAGAAACATCGCTAGAACAAAGATGTAAAGAACGCGAAAAAAAACTCCATCAAATTGGAAGAGAAACCAAAGAAAACCTAATAAGAATACGGGAAAAGAATACGTTAATAGTGCAGGAAGAGGGGTTACAGCAAAAAAAGACAGGGACCCAGGTGCGAGTGCCATAAAAAATAATGTTATGATAAATTCACAGAGTTGAAAAGAGATAATTTTTAATCAGTATTATCAAATGGCTGACAAACATGTCCAAGATAACTACTTAGGGTCTTTGATTGTTGCAAAACAGGTGAAACGAAGGCGTCAAGAATCGGATGCTCGTAGAAAACAATATTCATACTACTATTACATCAAAGTTGGAACAAAAAGAGAAGACGTTTGTCGTACCGCTTTCTGCAATTTACACGTCATAGGTAGATTACACGTGATGAGAATAGCACAATTTTGTGCTTCAAGGTGCTTTTTGAAAAAAGACGGCCGTGGCACCCACCACAATAGACCAAATAAAATATCAGAAGCAACTGTTGCAACTGTCGCGGAACATATTAGAAGCTTCCCAGCAAGAAATTCACATTATTCAAGAAATGATAATAAAAAGAAAACTCATCTTCCCGCCGAACTGAATGTAAAAAAAAATGCATGAACTGTACCTCCAGAAGTATGAACCAGAAAGCTACAGACTCCTCAAAGATAATCAGAAAATAAAACCTAAAGTGTCATACGACTTCTACTATAGATATTTCACAGAACACTTTAATATTTCCTTCAGATATCCACGTAGTGGTACGTGTTCCACATGTGACTCTTTAAAAATACAAATAGATAATACCGACAACCTGGAAGAGAAGCAGTCCTTGATTCAACAGAAGGAACTACATTTACGGAAAGCACAAGCGTCCTACGATGACCTGAAAGCGGAAATTGCGTTAGCAAAGACGGATGCAACAGTGGATGTTATTTGCTTTAACTATCAGCAGAATTTACCGTTTCCTGTACTGACTACTGGAAAAAAATGTTATGCTCGACAAATTTGGGTGTTCAATCAGTGTTTTCATTCCTGCTCCGACAATAAGTCTGTCAACTATATGTTCGATGAAACAGTGGCCAAAAGAGGTTGCATTGAGACAGTCTCATTCCTTCATCATTTCATTGAGAAATATGTTGTTAAAAATGTTACCACTTCATATATTTTCACCGATAACTGCGGTGGCCAAAATAAAAATGCTGCTTTGGTGCATTGTTTGATGACCTTAGTTGGCAGTGGTCTATTTCTCAAGATAATTCATTACTTACCAGAACCCGGCCATAGTTTCTTACCGTGCGACCGGGATTTCGGTAAAATTGAACAAAGAAAACGTGAAAAAGAGCTCTTGTATGTTCCTGGAGAATGGTATAATTTAGTAGAGAACTGCGGTAAGAATTTTATTGTCGAGAGAGTTTCTCAAAGTATGATATTCGACTTTAAATCTTACCTACAGCCACACTTCAAGAAGTCAGCAGTTGTTAATAAAAAGCCATTTACACTTTCCAAATACAGAGTATTGTTGTACGATGCTAAAAATTCTCAACAGGTGTTTGTTGGATACAACCATTCCACTGAATATTTGATGCCATGTGTTTTATTGAAACCTAAGGGTACTATTCCCGATTTAGAGAAAGTACCCCGAGCATATCATGAGAAGTTACCTCTGAAGTATAAAAAATATGACAGCATCATGCCATTGGTTAGATAGTACGTCCCACCTATACACTCACCATTTTATGACAGTATCAAACGAGGGGAAGAGCAGGACAGCAACAGAGATTCCGATTCCAGTAACTTCAGACCCAAGTTTTGTTTCACTTCAAATGTATAGGAGATTATGTTGATATTTTTAATAAAGTTTCATTTGAAAATTAATGTAGTTTTTCTGTTTCTTGTCCTGTTTTTCCACCATTCTGGTAGCAAAGAAGTGCTATGTGAGTACTTCCGACGAATTTATAAAAAAAACTAAAATGAATTTCGAGTTGAAAACAAACACTATGGATCACAAGTTCACTCATAGTCTCATAACAGACCTCAGTTTTCATTAAAAATCATACTAACACCTTCTTGACGCTTCTCTCACTTTTCTCGAAATTAGCTAATGTGAACATAGCAGGTTCTTGCACCGAGCCCTTCAATTGTTGATGCTGATTTTGTGATGAATTTCTGTGGGTTCTTGGAGGCTGGGCAATTCTTGAGTAAATTTTTTATTGGATCCCATCCAAGTATGTTTTTGAAAAGAATAAATACAATCATTGTTTCCTAGTACGATGTTACATTTTGATATTATCAATGATTTAAAATTTGGTTTGCAGTCTTTATTGATGGTAGTTATCTTCTTTGAGCAAATTATTGTATTTCCATACTTGAGCGTAGATGCAGAGTGAAAGGTCTTCCAAGTTACAAGAGTCTTCGTGTGGTTCCATTTCGCAATACCAGAACGAAAAGGTCTTCTTGCATTCCTCGTTTGTCCATTTTGTTGATCCTTTGGAATTCAATGTGGAGGCGTATGGGGGTAGAAGGATATTATTTTCTTTACTGGGAATAGGGATAATTTTGGAAATATAAAGGAATTCATCGGCTAATATGGGTATTTTAAGAGTAATCTATAAAGTTTTTGAAGTGAACATAAGATTGACTTTGATTAATTCTAATAAAGTAGGAAAATCGGAAGCGATTTCATTGTGAGAATGAATAGTATGTAAATAATTAAGAATTTCTTCTAATTCGTTTTGTTTGATTAATTCTACATTTAAAATTTCTTGGTTACTAAATGATATTGTTCTTAGTAAAATTTGAAAATAATTTTTTAGGTCTCTAATTTGTTCCAGTTGAATATGAATAATAATTTCGTTATTCAATCTATCATTCAAAGTATTTGATTCTCTTAGAACGGTTTCAGTATAATTTTGTATTTTACGTAGTTCTGTTTGCCAGCGTTGAGTAATCTGTCCTGCAAATGAATGCAACTTCGAAATTTCAGTCATTAGCTTCTTTTCATTTGAATTGATTTTTTTAAATGTATTTTGAATTTCGATTAGGTAGTTTTGATCAAGATTTCCTGAAATATATTTTACTACTGTGCCTAGGCCGTCTATTAGACCTCTTTTAATTACTTTATTTCATCGAGCATACATACATATATCTTCTGAGAGTAAGTCGATCTCTCTGTTATAAATTTTTGCTAAAGTTATTGTTGAATCGTCAAGTCTACTAGCTAAATGAACTTGATTTAATACTAATTTACTATATGAGTTTTCAATTTCTTCAATACTTCAACTGCGAACGAGCGCTGACCCCCCCCCCCCCACCACAACGCCAAGCAGCTGTCACGCATCGTTTGGCCTAGCGAGCTAGGATTACTATTCTATTTTGAATGGACCAATTGACGGTAGAAAAATGAAAATGTGTATTTAAGTTGAGTTGGGATTGTACAACCTAGCGAGGTGATCAAAATTTCAAATAATATTATCACAGAATCTAACAGACTGAATTTGTTTATCTCAACTTGTAAAAGTCACATCTAATTAAATTTTTTTTAAATACTCATCTTTCAAAGACACACATATTTATAACGTGAAAACATATTTTAAACAAATTTTTCAACGCCAAAATGAGAAAAAAGTAGATGGAAAATTTTTTTATTTGGGGTAAAGGTTCTAAAAAATTATGTAAAAAAAATTTTAAAAATTTTGTTTATGTTATTTATAAAAATATAACTTTCACTCTGTCCATTGCAACAAAACGTTTCTCAATATCGTTAATGTTCATAAATTTAGACGCGATTGAGAAAAAAATTGTTTCCAATTTGCGCAGCTGCCATTTTGAATTTTCCAAATCTGAAAAAATGTAAATTTTTAGAAGTTTGCTCTCTATGTTTATCTATGTTTTGACCTCGATATTAATATTTTATTTATAATTACCAACCAAAAATATAATTTTCCTAAATTTTTTCAATTTTTGGAAAATTCAAGATCGGAAATTTTTTTTTGAAAAAACTATTTACGTCACCTTCAAGAGCATAAGATTTGCTTCAATTTTCATATCCATGATTTTTTTGTAAGAACACATCCAGAAATGACACGAGCATAAATCACTTGAATTTTAGGTGGTCTGAGCTGTGCTTGCAAGCTCCAGCGGAAATTATTAGACAATCTAGGAGAGTGATGCTGGGTCAATATATTTTCATTTAAAAATGAAAATTCAATTATGGGAAACTTTTGACTTTTATTTCCTTACTTACCCGGACTATATAGCGATTTTTGCCAAATGGCTTAGAATAATCTATGTCGTTTTTGTCTCCGTATTTTAGGATTATTCGAAAATGGGCGGAATTTAAGGTTTTTTCTAAAATTGGGAAACCAAAAATTGGATGTTCTTGTGCGGAATGTCTAGCTTCGCCTGAAGCGGTACTTATGTTATCGTCGGATATTTTACTTAAAATTTCGTTAGCATCACTTAATGCTAGACTTGGATCGGAATTTGCTCTTGCCATAGTTGAAATGGCATCGATATCGTCAGGGGTTTGTTTGAATTCTTTAGTATTTTTTTTTGAGTTGGGGGGAGTAATAACTATATCACTAATTATATTAATTTTTAGATCACGTTTAGGAAGTTTTTTATCAATTGCATTGAGTTCAATTCTCGATAATGCATCAGCGACGTAATATTCTTTGCCTTTTTTATAATTAATTTCAAAATCGAATTCTTCCAACTTTAGTTTCCATCTTATTAGACGTTGATTGGGTTCTTCAAGAGAATGTAGCCAGACGAGTGGCTTATGATCAGTTTCAATAATAAATTTTTTGGAATATAAATATGGTCGGAAATGCTCACAGCTATCGATTATAGCTAAGAGTTCTTTTTCGATAGTGCCATAATTTCTTTCAGCTGAATTGAGTGTTCGAGAGTAGAAAGCTATTGGATGGTAATCTTGGTCGTTAAAGTAAATGTTTTTGTGAAATCGAGGTATGCTAAAATAGGAGAATTACAGAGAAGTTGTTTGCATTTTTGGAAAGCATTGAGGTATTCTGGGTCGCTTAAATCTAATTTAGTTCCTTTTTTAAGATATTTATTCATTGGGTAGGTTATTTTGGAGAAATTTTGAATGAATTTACGATAATAGGAGAGCATGCCGAGAAATTATTTTATTTGTTTTTTATTTTTGGGCAAAGGAAAGTTTTGGATGGACTTGATTTTATCTGGATTTGGTTCAATACCATCAGGGGTTATGACATGGCCTAAGAAGGCAACTTCTTTTCTGAGGAATTCTGATTTGTCTATTTGGACTTCCAAATTATATTTTTCCAGTTCACAGGATATTTGTTTTATATGAAGAATATGGTCTTGAAGGGACTTCGAAAATATTACTATGTCATCCATGTATACGAAACATTGTTTATAAAGAAAAGGACGGAGAATTATGTCCATGACACGTTGAAAAGTAGCAGGAGCGTTTTTAAGGCCAAATGGCATACGAGTATATTCGTAGTGGCTATTATCTACGGTAAATGCAGTTTTTTCTGCCGAATCTGGGTGTATTTCAATTTGGTGAAAACCTTGTGCCAAATCTAAAGTGGAAAAGTAAGTACTTCGACCAAGATTGTCGAGAATTTCATCGATACGAGGAAGGGGATACTTATCTTCGATAGTTTTTTCATTTAGTTTTCGGTAATCGATAAGTAATCGGAATTTTTTCTTACCACTGGCGTCCATTCGTTTGGGAACGAGAAAGGTAGAGAAACTGTACGGAGATATACTGGGTTTAATTATTTTATTGTCTAGGAGCTTTTGTATTTGATTTTAAATTTCTTGTTTTAAATGGTAAGGGTATCTATATGATTTTTGATAAATCGGTACATCGTCAACGGTTCTAATGTGATGTTTAACTACATGAGTAAAAGTTAAGTCGGAGTTTTCGTTATAAAATATATTTTTAATTTTTTTACAAAGAGAAATTATTGCATATTTTTCTTCTGGATTCAGATGATCTATTCGAAGAAGTTTGGTAATGTCAATATTATTATTATAAGATGATAAGGGAATGGTTTCATCAAATTTCGATAGGGGTTAGACTGGAAGAGGTTCATGAAAATTTATAGAAATATTATTCAAAGAGATTTCTTGTTCTATAGGTATTTTACAGTAACCGTCTTTTGCTAGAGCTATATATTCAGGTATAATTATGTGGTTTAATTTTAATTCTGGAAGAACTACTTGTCCATTATCAATATTCACAGGGATATTCAAAATTCTTTTATCTAGAGATTCAAAATAAGGGGTAAATGAGTTGGGATTGACTTCCAAATAGAACGGTATTTTAATAGAATTAATTTGTAATAAATGATTTTCGAAATTAATAAGTGCCTTCAATTTATCAAAGTCCTGACTACCTATTAATGCATTGAATATATCGTGCCAAGGTACGATAAACATATGGAACATGTATTTAATGCCAAATTCTTTCAAAAGAGGATATTTGCAGCTAAAATTGCCATTGTAAGTTGTTTTAATTGATTTAACGGGAAATTTTGATTCATATCTGAAAATAATCTATAGGCTGGTTCTGGGTTTATAATGGAATTGCTTGCACCAGGGTCAATCAATATTTTTAAGTCTAGATTTGAGAGATATATAAATGGAAGTTTAGGGGCTGAATTTATATTATTTATATCAATTCCGATGCTCGTGATTAAAAATTTTGAGTTTCATCGTATTGTTCGTTTTGAGGATTAGCATATGATGATTCATCAGAATTTTCGTCAGTATCTTCAATATTGAACAATTCTTCGACAACTACGTTCGGAGGTCCTGTTTGTCTAAAAGAATTTTGTTGTGGAGGTCTATAAGTATTTGCTGTAAATATACTCATTGGGGTTGGTTTGTAATTACTTGTGGAACGTTGAGAGGGACGATTAAAATTTTGATTATTAGGAGATTGTGTTTGTCTATTATTTAATTGATTATTTGGTCTTTGATAGTTATTTTGGTAATGGAATCTTTGATTGTTATCATTATATCTATTAAATGGTCTGTAATTAGGGTTTTGAGGAACTTGTGATCTTCGAGACGAATTATAATTATTAAATGAAGGTTGGTTTCTTGGTGATTGATTATATGGAGTATTATGTTTTGGAGGTGGGCGATTTCTTTGACCTTTTTGAGATCTAAGAAAGTTAGCAAATTCAATTTGGAATCTTCCGTTGTCTAATCTTCTACATTCGTACAATGCTTGTTCTAGAGATGAAATTGATATATGAAGTAAATGATCTCTGTATGGATTTGAGAGACATGCTTCAAATACCATAAGGGCTTGGTCAGTATACATAGCTTCCTTTGAAATTCTAACTACTCTGTTATCAGAATTTATAGCTAGGTGTTCTTTAAGTACTTGTAATTTTTGAGAAATTTCGTCGTGAAAATCGGGGAATGATTAAGAATGAGTTTGAACAGATGTATTTGAATCGTGTGCTAATATTTCTTCAGATCTTGGATCGCCAAAACGAGTGATAAGAGCTGTTTTTAAATCGGACCATTTATGAAAAGATCTATTTATGATTACGTCGCTAGCTGGACCTAATAATTTAGATTTGACTTGCTCTAAAAGAAGATTGTTGAATAAATCATCATTTTCGGTTTTTAAAAGAGTTAAATATTTTTCAGATTGTCTTAAATAATATGCTAAATCTTTAGAACCACCGTTATATGCTGGGACAATATTGCTTGCTAAAGATAATTCGATTTGTGAAATTGCAGTAGACATCTCGGTATTAGTATTCAAGTTATGACTTAGAGGTAATGGAGATCTGGATCGACGTACAGATAATGGAGATCTGGATCGATCACGATTTTGTGACATTAAGAGAATTGACTTTACTAATATATTGATTGTATACAACCAATAAAATTGGAATGTTAAAATTGCAATTCAAATAACACTTATATTGTAGTAAAAATATTATAATATTCAGAACAATTATTAGCCGATGAATAATAAAATTAAAGGAAAAACTTACAGGAGGATGCACTGAAGGATCATCTTTGAGCTTGTCCTTGTCTCTAATTCTCTGAAGGAACTTGAGCCGTCTTCTTGAACAACCGTCTTCTTCACTGGAGGAATGGTCGGGTTGGAGTCAGTCTTTTCACACACCGTAACTTGTTGCACACAGTTTATTGGTTCGGATACTATCTTAATTTCTTGATAGGAAACGTAGACGTTTTACCACACAGAAAGGGTATTTTCTACTGACAGTATCCTGTTCGCAGCGCCAATTAAATTTATTAAATAAAAAATATACTTTTTAAAAAGATTTAATTAAACTTAGTGATCAGTTACGTTTGACGTTACAATTATGACTGATTTCTTTTTTGGTTTACAAAAATGAGGAAATGTATTATATTGCTGAATACAGAGAAAAATATATGATAACAAAATAATACAATTGTGTAAACAGGATGTCGCCACGTGTTTGCTAATTAAGATTAAATTAGGAATCCAATAATGTGGGAAACGTCCTGTCAGCAATTTAACAATAATATTAACAGGATGTCTCCATATGACTCGCGGGTAATTATTTGTATGTGCTCGCGGTGTTAAAAGTATGTCACATTAAATAAGTTTTTCAAGGTATCAAATATGAATTAGGAAATTCGAAAAAATTATGTTGTATCCTGGAAACCACGAAAAATTTCCTTCTGTACGAAATTTGTCTTAAAGTTAATTTTGCACCAAGTTGGGCGATTGTTTAATTAACGAGATTTTCTACATTTCACGTCTTTATTGTAAATGGAAAGTATGTTTAAACAATTGGCTTAAATTTATTTCGCTCCGTGTAGCCCATTCTATATACATAATCAACATGATCACGTCATGAAAATTGAAAAAAAAATAATAATTTGTTTATTATAATTTATTCTAATTATCCAAAAATGAAAAATCGAAGTATTGTGAAATTTTTATTTATGTATACTGTCATATTTACCGTATTTGTATTATTAAAGGACATTAATTAACTCTAGAAAAAAATTCTTTCCGTTATTTGTTAATAAATTTCTTATAAACAAATAGACTTTTTTCATATTTCAAGAAAAAAGATTGATACAAGTTTGTTGCCTTGAGAATATTATGAGTTTCAAGACAAAATTTTTCGTTAAACACAATTTCTAATTATTTATAATCGTTTTTTTCATATTTGGAATGTTTAGATAATTGTTAAGAATTTTTTTTAAGAATCATAATTGGAAGTCCTCTATATAGTAACAAAGAACAAACACTTTTTTTGCAAATTAAATTATTTATCAACTTTACAATTTTTTATCAACAGATTCAAGACTTTGCTTTATTTTTTTCCTAAAACTACTAAATAATACAAAAAAACGATTTATGGCAAAGTACCGGAAACATTTTACTATTCTGCCAAACCCTATTTAATATACGACAAAAGTATTGGTTTAAAAAAGTTGGTATCTTGGATTTTTTTTGAGTTATTTTCTCGTTTTTCAGCAAATAATTCTGTGTGATTGTCGTCGTCATCGTCGTTGTAGTCGGCCACTTTTTGCAACATGTTTTCGATACAGCCTCCGGAGTGTAAAATGTCACCAATTTTGTGATATAATGATGTTCAGATCACTTCTCAGATTAAACCTATCGATTTCCGGCTCTGCAGAGCTAGTAAAACGGGTGCTATGTTACTTGAAGTACAGAATGGCAAATTTATTTTGGCAGTCAGAAGTTTGGCTACTACCGATGCGCCGTAGCAAAGACATATGCGAATTGCAAGAGCTCACTTTGCTGGTAGAGTTCGTAAGCTGCGTTTTGGCAGTACAGTTCAGAGAAAAGTGTGATGACCGGGGTTGTGCAATACTAACTAGTTATGACTCCAGAAAGTAAAGTTGTTCATAGAAAGTTGAGTGAGCATTGTCGTGAAATAATTATGAACGTTTTAAATTTCATGATCAAAGAGGCAGACCATGGAAAGTCGACAATTCTATTACCAAAGTTTCAATTATTGCAATAAAATTTTTAAACCAAAGTAATTATTTAACAAATTTACACTCGATGGTAAATTTTTTAAATCTATTTTCGTACTTAAAATCTTTATTTCTTAAACGATTTAAGGAAGTGACATTAGGGTGAGACAAAGTATTTTATGCACTCATGTGTTAATTATATGCATCCTTATGTCATCATTACCAACAAATCGACGCAATTTTTAGTCCATTTAGAGCAACCTAAATGAGACATTTTTTGGTTTTTGCATGTTTGCGGCTCAATCGTGAAAAGAAGCATCACTTTATGCACTTGATGCATAAATAACTATTCTGTTTCTGTTTACAGGGGTATATAAATAGACACATGTTTATTTTGTGTAAGATACATATTTGAATGTAATAGGTTTTTTAGGTTATAATTATTATACTCATTTCATACCTACCTCTATTACGTTTCGGTTTTATTATTTGCTTTGAACCATCTTCCAATTTCAGTTAGAATTGAGGTTTGGTCATATTAAAATATGTTTGAACTAAAATTTAAAGATCGCTTAAAACAACTAATTAACTGAAACGTGATAAAGCATTTTTGAATTTAATACTTGTTTTAAATGGCCGAAAACCGTGACAAAAATTTTTATTTCAAGGAACGGTTACTGAAAACAAGTTTAACTACTCCCTCATTTCATTTGTATGAAAATACACACGAGTAATACTTCTAATACAACATTTACATCGACTTATTTTATTGTCAGGTCATTGAACGAGTTTCTGCTGCTACGAAAGTTAGCCAAAGAACGCTTTGCCTAATTAAAAAAGAAGAGCCCTGGCAGGAAGTAATGCTGATGTGCCTACTAAAATACAAATAACGTCCAGTATCCGTATGGATCAATTCGACAAAACTGAGCTTAGAAGGTGCATAATAAATTATCACATATCCGAGAAAATAGTAGCTACGTTAAGAAATGTACACCAAACCTTTGCAGATAGTTATGACTTCGCAGGAAGTCGCGAATCTCTGCGGAAACAAACACATTCTTTGGGTTTTCCTGGGACGACCATGAGAAAGAACGGGTTTGTTAATGGAACGTCACGAAATCAGACATTTACGCCTACTCCATTCAAGGAACATAAATAAGTGCACAGAACAGAACAAACCTATCATTTATATCGATGAAACTCACGATAATTCACGTCACACGCACCTTAAACGATGGAGCGGCAAAAGTAACGAAGGATTAAGAAAACCCGTTTCAAAAGGTAATACGCTCATCATTGTGCCCAATATCACAATGTTCTAAATGAAATATTACCTACGAGTGCTTGGACTAAACAACAATTAAAAACAGGCTCTCTGAAAGAAACATATACTGCAGTGAATAAATGTTAAAACCGGATCTTTATAACGTTGCAAAAATGTAAAAACCGCAATACAAAATTTATAAAATTGATGAATTGTTTATTCGACATGGATTGCAAGTTTCAAGGACTTAAATCCGATCGGAATTGTTTGGACGGCACTTGAAGAATATGTGGCGAAACGGAATGTAACCTCCAATTTTACAAAGGTTGAATAATTCTGTGATGAATTATTTGACAAATTTTCTGCAAATGATTGGAAAGTTAGATGTGACCATGTTAAAAAGATTGAAGATGAATTTATGAACAATGAACCAGTTTTAGATACTGTTGTAGATAATACTATTATCAATTTGGCCGGCGACGGAGATAGCGCTGATGATGAAGTTGATATAGAAAGTGATTTTCAAGAATCATTTGTAGATGCACATCATTATTTTACTGTTGGTTTTCCCAGTACATCTAAAACATATTATTCATTATAGTATTTGTTTGTATCCATTAAACGCAACAAATGTAAAAATGTAAATAGGTGTTATAAAATTGTAGATGTTAGAGACGAATTCCACTGGAGTAATATAATATGTGTAGCACATATGTACATAGTTCTAAACAAACAATAACTGATGGCACCCAGAACCAAGATTTTTTTGTTTTGCCAGTCCTAACTCCGTAAAAAGTGTAAAGGGATGTTCTAATTTCATAGTAAATATTTGCAAAAAACCGAAAAATTCACATATGAAAGTGGAAATATCTACTACAAAACAGCTTCACTATTTTATTTATATTCCCCCAATTTGTTTTCCAAATTGTATGTATAAACCCGAATGTTTACATTACTATCTACTACAAATTATTACGAATAACAATTTTGAAAAGCTTAACAGGTAGGTATTTCATTTACTTTAACTAGGAACAGATAGGAAAAATTGTTGGCAATTGTAAAATTTAGAAAGTCGTTAAACTATCCTTATTATATTGTAGCTTTATCTACAAAATTTACGTGACTTGAAATTTATAAACAAATAAACCTCGATGACGAATATTATGAAGCGACAACTTAAAAGACATCAATTTGAAGTAAAGGTGAAAGTTTATGTCTCTTGGAATCTATTTATTATTTATTGTTTACATCACATAAAATAAAAAAGGGTGATTATAGAGTTCCCCGTATGGTTTTTGAAGCAATAACTAATTATGTCTGTACAAAGAAAACCCCAATTTTCGTAGAAAAATCCCATGAGTTTCATCTCCTTATTCATTTAGTCAATAATAAAGAACAAATTAATGTTAATTTGTTTTGTAAATTCGATTTTATATAACATTATAGATGTGCTTCAATTTCTTATTTTTAAATCCAAATTCAAAATATTGTGTTACCCTCGTACGTATTACCAGTCTCACAACCTTTAACACTTTGTAAGCAGAATGTACGTTGCCTGCTCTTCCCGGTAACTGCGTTTACCACGTTGTCAAGTTATATGGCTTTCTCGCGCATCGTCAACTGCCAAAATAATTTGCCAACCTGTACGACACGTTTATAATTTATGAAGAAATTTCAGTGTGTTAGCAAGATACAGCCTCCAGTGCATATACAAGTGACTAATTTTATGATTGTATATTATTCAGAGCGTCTCGCAGATGAACCCTGTTGATTTTCAGTACACTGAAGTCAGGATAACAGGTGTTATGGTACTTGTGCCACATTTTTGGTCATTTTTGGAGAGATTTGGTGTTGTCAGGGGGTTGCTAACCTTGCGTATTTATCGATATAGATATCGAATTTTGTACGTTATAATGAGCTGCTGCGTCTTTTAAGACTCATAGTCCATCTTTTACTTGCCTCAAACGCTTCAGTGTACAAAACCTCGTGTTGTTTTAAAAATTATTATCCTACATTTATTGAATTACATCACATTTATATGGAATTTACTACAAAACTACAAAGTTTTTTAAGGGCTTACTTAAAAGATTGTTTAATCCTTTATAGAAATGACCAGAATATCTATTTTCGAATTTCAAATAAGATATTTTAGTTTCTTAGTTGGAAAATCAAGGAGCCGCTGTTACTTCAATACCACGAATTTTTTCAAAGTACAATAAATAATGAAAACAAAAATTCCCCGCACTTCACCACTTGCGGTTGTTTTCGTAATTTTTAGTGGTTTCTGGAAAAACTAAATCAAAGCTGTGAATTTGTTAGTAACACATTGTTAAGTTATTGACCAATTTTGCTTCTGTTACTATAAAGAGGATTGACAATTATAATTAAAAAAAAACTGTTCTTAACTAATTGATTAAGCATTCAAAATATGGAAAAAATGATTATATAGATATAATTAAAAATTGTTATCAAGATAACATTTTTTTCTTAAAAATAATATTCTCAATACAACAAAATTGTTAATTATTTTTTTCAAATATCCAATAACTTTATTTGTTTATAAAGAATGTACAGATGAATGACGGAAAAAATTATTTTCTGAACTTAATTAAGAACTTGCATTAATACAAAAACGGTAATAGGACACTGAATTAAAAAACATTCTTTTTCTCTACAATATTTCGATTTTTAATTTTTGCTCAACTAAAAAAATGTAATAACCAAATTAATAATTTTTTCCCACATTTTAAGACGTTATGTTCTCAGTGTTTTAAATGAAACTCAACGTTTCTAGCTTATTCCGCAATATAATGAAAAATGTTAAAAATTCTAAAAAATTGTTAATGGTTTCGATAACTGAATATCATCGTCAGAATGACAGAAGTTACATTTTATTTGATGCCTACATGATGATTAGAAGCTATTTTTGGCTAGACTTAATATATGTTAATAAAAAAAAGAAGAAGATGCGATATTTCTAATATTGAAGCTCAGATTTTATTAGCCCTATGGTGATATCCTGGATATCATTTTTCCAATTAAGATCAGTATAACTGTGCATCAAATAAAATTTGACTTCTGTCATTCTGACGATGATATTCAGTTATCGAAACAATTGTCAATTTTTTAGAATTTTCAACATTTTTCATTATATTGTGGAATTAGCTAGGAACGTTGAGTTTCATTTAAAACACTAATATGAGTAGATTCCACGAAGTAAGGGTCGAGACAGTTAATTTCGTTATCTTCTTAAGTATTTATATAAGAAGGGCACCACTAAGCGAAATATTTATTAGCCAATAATTTGAACATTTTATTCTTATGTATAATGAAGACGTAAGTTGTAGAAAATTTTGTTAATTAACAATCGCCTAACTTGGTGTAAAATCAACTTTATGACAAATTGCCAATGGGAATGAATTCTTCGAAGTTTTCTGAATACAATATAATTTTCTGATCAACAGTTAATTTGTTTATTACTTTTTCAATTTTTTATGTGCTGATAAACGCTTTCGACACATTTTTCAAGATAAAATTCCGAATCCAATGAGCTATCTCACATATTTTCAGGAGCTTAATCTCTATTATTCACGAATTTCAACTTGTCCACTAGACTAACCAAGTTGAGCGATCCAAATATACGAGACAAATATAATACGTGCATTTATGTTGATTTTACATACTTATAGTAGGTAATTCGTCGTACAGGAACGCAATTAAAACCATCTGGCGTGCTTAAAATAAATATTGAAAATCAAGATTTTTTTAGAAATGTCTGCTAACTTTGTTGGCATTGTAATACCGGAATATATATCAATGAAAAAATAATAATTAGTAATTTTCTCACATCTATACCAATGGCAACTTTTATGTACTATATCGAACTGAAATTATTTTTGTTTGATCCACAATAAGCTTGCGGATTCAAGTCAAAAATTATGTAATGTCCTCAATGCAGAAAGTTTCACCTAAAATCAAAAATTGCCCAATCGATAATTTTTTGTTTAGTAAAAATTTGAACGATTCTGTTGAAGCACCTCAAGCTCCGGAAAAAGTTGAACTGGAAATGAACAAGCCCACAGGATCAATGCATCATTATCCATGCCAGAATTTTTGAGTCGGGAATATCAGGAAGTGGAAAGCCGAGAACTTATCAGGGGATTCGTTGTGAGGGCAAGCCTAGTTACTACAGACAACAGTGAATAAGGTTAGTTATAAAAAATATGTTGAATTAGTTCACTTCACTTTTGAGGCAATATTAACTAGTAATACTAAACTATTAAGACGGTTGAAAGAATGGTCATTCCTTGTGAAAAATACCCTTTTCAAATGAATAAACCGGTACTGAAGATTGAACAAACTGAAAAACATTTTTATGGGTCCGCCATACATCAGTTATTAGAAATTGATGTCATCAAAATGTGTATTCATAAAAAAGGTGAGTTTGTGTCATAAAATTGTAACCTGAAATACAGCGCCAGCTATACTAGCCCCACTATACCTCTCTCCCTCTGTTAAGTATTCATTCAGTTTATTTTAATTTGTTATGATCCTGGTTTTATCTATATTTATTATGTAAGCTTATTTAATAATAAAATTTGAATGTGAAATTCTTATGCAAATCGTTGGTGGTATTTTTGAACCTAGTGGACACACGGTATACATACATTATGTTCAATATAAAACCGAGCTCTTCAAGCGGCGAGAGAGACACAGTTGTCGAAGTGAATAGTTCGTACTCAATATTTAACGCGCTAGTGCCAGGAACTTTAATAAAAACACATTGAACCACTGATACAGTCCACAATATCGCTTTCAAGAAGGGTTGCAACACCGCAGAAGATCATCCGAGACCTTCATCATATTTTTTTCATATATAATTTGTAACCTTTCATAACTTAACTAAAACATTTTCATTCTCCGAAACATTATTTGGACACTTTTCCCGGGATGATGATTTTCAAACCTGGCTTTGTGAAATTTGAAAATATAAATTCTTATATCAACTTTTTATACGTATCAAGGTTAACTGGCATTAGCATCCTCGATAATGAGTAAGTTTCACTTTCTTCGAAATTTGACTATTCAAACATAATATACTTATATTTATTGGTTAATTGGCAGTATGAAAATTTTAAATTTATATATAAATGGTTCTTCGCTAACTTCTTTTACATGAAAAAAAAACTTCAAGAAGTTTTCTTCTTTTCTTTTTCCAACGCTTCGAATCCTTTATTTAGGTTCATCATCAGGGCTATTGGTACAATACATATAATAATGTTCTATCACTGTATTCGTTATATGACAATCTGCAATAATACCTTACAATAATAAAAACTTTTCTGATTTTTATTGAAAAATGATATAAACATTAGTTAATCAAGGTTTAAAATATAAAATTGAGAGTTTACAACTAACATCAGTTAAATATCCCTATTTTTTTCTTGTATTACAAAGCTTAAATTTGAAAAACTCATCAGCTACATCAATACATCCATTTTGGTTCCTTAAAAACAATTATCAGGAAACATACATATAAGACAAGGACAATGAACTTTTTAAAAACATCTAAGTCATTTTCGGAATGATGATGATGAACCTAAATAAAGGATTCGAAACGTTCGAAAAAGAAAGAAAGAAAACTTTTTGAAGTTTTTTTTCATGTAAAAGAAGTTGGCGAAGAACCATTAATATATAAATTAAAAATTGTATACTTAGTTTAAAGAAAAATAAGTTCACTTCATTAATAGAGTTTGGCCCATTTATGCTTTCTGAATAGCCCCACTCTCGAGTGTACTAAAAATTTATAAATTATTGGATTCTTTTCTAGTTACTCAATAAACAATAATAATTGAATTGAAGATTGAATCATTTCTGTCTATTAACTTATTATTATTAGATACCTATTACCCTCTCGTGTATTGGTCTTACAATATAGTTGTCTCAGATTATTAGGTAGTATGAAGATTGCGTGGAATATTCATTAGAAACATTAATTTTAATTTCTCAGATAAGGTATTTTAGCTTGAGTTGTATAACTGTATGTATGTATATAATATATTTATCAATTGAAATTCATTATTTCTGTGTTCGTAAGTTTTATACAGGTAGAAAGTTTGGCATTAGAAGTTGTGTCTGATCCATCTTATTATTGTGTCACAATGGCGGCTAGATTACGTCAAGCAAAAGCTCTCAGAGACTCTACCTCTGATAGAACATCGATACTGCATGACCTTGCCATACAGGCAGAAGAAGATCCAAGTGCTCATAGCAATTTTGAAGCTGAATTAAAAACATTTTACAGTGTCTTTAACCTTTAGCATTCTACAATTATTACTGCTCTGACTGCAAATGAGGAGGCAGATCTAAATACTGAAACATTGCTCAGACAGGAAGTAGATAATGAATATTTTCATATAGTGAGTTATTATGCTGATTTGTTTGTTACTAACTCTACCTAGCATTCCAAGTACAAAGGTTCAAATGTAAAGCTGCGAAATTTGAATATACCGGTTTTATCGGGAGATTTAAAATTATAGCCAACATTTTTTGATCTTTTTAAGTCTCTTATAAATACTTATGAATCCCTTTCAAAAATTTATCGTCTCTGTCTGATGACGCTTTAGTTCTCATTGAAAATATTAAATATACAGAAGCTAATTATGACTTAGTTTTTAGTAAATCGATTGAGCATCATCAAAATGCGCGTGCGTTAGCCATATTTTATTGGGAACAGGTTTATAATTCTCAAAAATTGACTATGGAGTTCCCAAAATATCTCAGACAGATTTGGCACTGTTTTTTGATAAATTGGAAGCTCTAAGAAATTTGGGGTTACCGGTCCGAGAGTGGCATTTTGTACTATTTTCACATTTTAAGCAAAAAAATTGATAAATACCGCTAATATACCATTAGTCTCACACACTCGACAATACCCTTCAAAAATTTTGGGAACTTGAGAATATTCCTCGGTCTTTACCTATTTCTGACGTTGATATAAAATGTGAAATGACATCCCAAAAAACTTATAAAAGAATATCTACGGGTCGTTTCAGTGTTGCTCTTCCTTTCAAAACCGTGGATATATTTTTTGGAGGTACCAGAATATCTGCTCTAAAGAGATTGAAAAATATGAAAAACCGTCTTTTGAAAAATTCCCAGCTGTACAATGAATATAACAGCTTTATGAAATAATATATTTCCAATGGTCACATGGTTAAGACCTCTCCTACTTCTTCATTCGACAAAATCTATTATATCTCACATCGATACATAAAAATTCCTAATACTACTACAACCAAGCTAAGGGTTGTATTTGATGCTTTCTGAAAATCTCCTGCAGGTTTCTCGCTGAACGACACTCTTTTCATAGGACAAAAGTTGCAAAAGGATATAATTGAAATTTTATTGCGATTACGACTTCAGCCCTTTACTTCTATTGCTGATATTAAGCAAATGTATAGGCAAATATCATTATCGGAAGAGCACCAGAATTACCAAAGAATTCTTTGGCGCTTCGCTCCGGAAGATCCCGTTCAAGATTTTGAGCTTACTACTGTTACTTATGGAGTATCGTCTGCTCCTTTCCTGGCCCTTCGCACAATTCAGCAGTTATTACAAGAGGAAAGGGAAAATTTTCCTAGAGCTGCAAAGTGTTTATCCTCTGAAATCTATATTGACGATATCATCACAGGTGCCTCAACTCTACAGGAAGCAAAACTTATATCATAATTAATTCCCATGCTGGAAGAGGTTTTCTTCTTCGAAAATGGGCATGTAATAATCCCCAGTTAATGTATAGTCTGCCTGTTGAGGTTTGCCAACACTCCTTATCTTCTTTCGATTCTCATGACCTTGTGGTAAAAGTTTTGGGATTGCGGTGGAATAACTCCTTAGATGTTCTCTCTTATGAGACTAAACCTCTTGACAGATTCTGTTCTAAACGCATAATACTCTCAGATGTTGCTCGAATGTATGACCCTCTTGGGTTCTGAGCTCCACTTTCCTTCCTAGCTTAACATTTCTCACAACGACTCTGGAGTTTCGGTTTAGATTGGGATCAAATACCCTCTTCGGACATAGTCGACTCACATATTAACATTCCTCGCTATTTACCTAATAAATATATTTCTTGTGAACTGCATGGATTTGCAGATAGTTCAGAGAAAGGGTACTGCAGTGTAATATATTATAAATTTACTTTACAGAATAACGCCTCCAAAATCTGCCTAATTGCTGCTAAATCTAGACTGGCCCCACTTAAAACACTTTCAATTCCCCGGCTAGACCTGTGTGCAACTGTTCTACTCTCCAATTTAATAGAATTTGTTCGTAACGCATTCCTAGATAACCTCGAAATTATTGAAATTTTTGCTTGATCTGATTCAATGGTAATTTTATCATGGATTAAATCACCCGCTTCCCTCTGGAAAAGTTTTGTCGGTCATCGTGTAGCTCACATACATGAAATGGTTTCCCCTGGCCGTTGGAATTTTGTTGAATGCTCCGATAATCCAGCCGATTGTGCATCTCGTGGTCCTCTGCCACGTCAAACTCTCAATCATCCGTTGTGGTTTGAGGGGCCTCGTGGGTTAATGTCTCCAAAGCCCCTATGGCCCAATCCCAGATTCTCTCCAGTTTCCTGCTCGGAAGAAAAACCCTCTGTTCTTTAACACTTATGTCTTTGGACATATTATATCTTCTATTGGACAAATACTCATCCTTGAGTAAAATTCAACGAATTATTTCGTATGCGCTACATTTTGTAGCCAATTTAAAACTCCTCAAAATAAATTATTGGATTCTTTTACTGACTCAGAACTCCACAAAGCTTCAATGGTTCTCACTATACGAGTGCAACATACTTGTTTCGCACGAGAATTTGAAAATTTGGAAGCAGGCACCACCTTATCAAATCTTTTTAGAAAGCTGAGCCCTTTTCTGGATAGCGAGGATGCTTTGAGGGTATGGGGACGCTTGAAGTTCTCGGGATTGTCTTATGATACTAAATTCTCAGCAACTCTACACCGTCAACATCGTTTGACAAATTTAATAATTGAGTCCGTTCATAAAGAATATTCTCATATTTTCATACAGGTTTACAGCATTTACTTTCCTAATTGCTCTGAATTTTTGAATTCTCTCTTCCAAACGCGCAATTCGGAGTGTGTTGATCTGCTGTCTTCGATGCTTCAAACTGAAACCTGTGGCCCACGAACCTTTCATGGAAAACTTACCTCCTATCCGCATCAACCAAATTAATCCATTTTTTTGGTAGGTACTGATTATGAAGGTCCCTTCTTGGTCACTCCCCTTAAAGGACGCGAAAATAAGTCACAAAAGGCCCATATTTGTATCTTGGTGTGTTTCGCCACAAAAGCCGTACACTTAGAATTAGTATCCAGTCTCTCTTCGGATGCATTAATTGCTGCTTTGCGTCGGTTGGTTGCCCGTTGAAGCAGATGCACCCATATTTTTTGTGATAATGCAACCAACTTTCAAGGGGCTTCTCGCATTCTCCATGAATATAGGCAAACGGCTCGTGGATCAGAAAAATTATTTGATAATGATGAGGAGGATTAGAGCAACGAATATACTTCACTGGACGACGTTATCCGAAATGAAATTAACATTGACTCGATTGATTCTATTATGGATGCAGGTTTTTAATAACGCATGACTTCTGGTAGTGAGAGTGATGAATAAGTAACAATTCAAATAAGACAACGGCAGACTACAGAGAGGAGCAAGTTGTTGTGAACAATACCAATAGATTCATAATAGAGTCAAAATGCCTGTAGTAAAAGGAGATACAAGGGCTCTAAGGCAGGATAGAAAGGAGGAACGTAGCACTGGCAAGAAATAAGTAAATTCAAAAGTAAAAAATAGATCTTCACGCACCATGCAGCTTCTCAAACATTGCAGAAATAATTGTAAAGAAAATATTTCTGAAGTAGATAGTCATAAACTTTTCACTGAATATTGGGATATGGGAAATCATAATAGAAGAACAGCTTATGTTGCTAATAAAGGTAAACATCGCATGACAGTCGTGTATAATTTGCAAGGAAATGGTAGCAACGTCTTTGTTGGTAAATCATGTTTCCTTGTAACCCTAATGACACTCATCGATTTTTATAAACTGTAATTGAGAAAGAGTTGTTGAATTAGTCTGGAATCACAATTGATAATGGCAAAGCTGAAAGTGCACCACCAAACAACATATCGTAAAAATTGTAATTCTTTTAAAATTTTTACAATTTTTCTTTATATTGTGGAATTACTTAGAAGCAGTTAGTTTCATTTAAAAAATTATCATGGGTAGATTCCACACTTTTTTGGTTTCTATCATTATTTTTAAAAAACATTTTGACTCTAGCTCTAATACTTTTTGGATTATGGGGTCAAAATATTATGTCTATTTTCCCCTAAGCTATATTTTTTCTCACAGTATTCTCTAGAGGGTCTCATTGAATATAATCGATGACGAAATGTAATGTAAATTTGTTGACTATATACCGGAAATAATCCCAAAGCATTTCCATTACAAAACGGAGACTGAACATAGCGAAATCGTTACCTGATTCGGGACATGATTTCAATGTATTCATGGTCATCATCATCGTCAATTAATTCTCTCCGACTCGAATATGCAGCAATGGAATTACACCCACTTTGAACGGACCTTATTGGAACTCCCTCTGCTAATAACTCAAATGGTTATCGAAGTTTGTTAGATCTATCTGGGCTCCATTCTATATAGTTGAAGCGACCTTAACTACTCCTATTCAGTCTGTAGTATCATTTGCTAACCATTAGAACTGACTCTATTTTCTAATTGAGTCGTTATGAAATTTTACAGTAATTGGATAAGTGAATAAATTATATAGGAAAAAGAATAATGGTCATAATATTTGAATAAAAACAAAGTGAAAATATTCCCATAATATGAGAATTGGGAATTTCTGTGATGATCAGATCTTCTTCTTCTTATCTCCTTCTGCCTCCTCAGGCTCAGATTACTCCAAGTCTTAAGTAGGTACATAATTTAGACATCAAATGAGTGAAAAAAAAACAGAAAATAAGAATATATTGTGGTCGATTCATTTTTATCTGATTTTATTTATTTTTTTGCACCGCATATTTGAAAGAAAATTAAATAACACTTTTTTATGAGACCTCAACTTCTCAGGTTCTGTGTTCATGGGTTTTATGTATAAAAAATTGCTTTCCTCGCAAATGGGCCAGAAACATGCATGACCGCGCTTACCGCTCTGTTTCAGTACCCCCTTTCTTTTTTGCGTGAATTATCCATGAATCTCTTTGTTGTTGTTGTTCTTTACATATCACGCGATATTCCTACATCTTCTTTATATATATATATATATATATATATATATATATATATTATATCTAATTCTAATGTTTTTAAAACCTTCTTATCATGAAAAAATCTTAATTTGCCCCACGTTGCGGTGACATTTATTATATGAAATTTATGTATTTATCAGTTTATAAATAAATATATTTAAACAATATTTATTTTTGAATTTTGTCTATTGCATTATTTTTAATTACTTTATGTTTTTTATTTTTGTCGATGGATTTATATAGTAAATTGGCTAGCTCAGGATATTTTGATTATATTGTTTTACTTTATTGTGTTATTGGAAAACATGAGAACTCTTAACTCCCTTTAGATTCTGGCAGATATTATAATATGCGAAATTTGTATTTACTAAATATTATATTATTTTAACTCCTTTGAAAACGCTTTGAATATCTATGTGGAACATACCTATTCGAACCTCTATGATGATTTTCTGGAACTATTTATGTCAATTGTTAAAATAAAAACAAACATATGAAATGAAATTTAGTTTATATATATACGAACCATCATTGAATTGAAAAACACTATCGGTATGAAGAAAAATCAGTTAAAACAAATTATTACTATAAACTAATATACATGAAATGGTTAGAATTTTTAATACATATAAAACAATGAATAGTGAACTTTTGGCCAATTAATAATGTTTGTGAAATTTTTAATGGTATACCATATAAATTGTTTATACACTGACCTGTTTCTATCACTTTAAAGTTTCTGTTGTGCACTCTGCTTCGGATTCATCTCTCTGGAATGAAGCTGGATTCTTGTTGAATATCGTAGGAAAACAAACTTGATAGTTTGTTGTAGGTAAGTCGAGATTTTGGTTTAATTGTTCAGTAAATACAACTTATAATGTTTATTATCTTACTAAATGTCTTTGAAACTAATAATCAATATTCCATTGTGGACTTTTGATAAAATTCAGACATAGCATCCCTTCTCAAAATATGGATTAGCTGCATTTTCCACAAATAATGAATGTTTACAAATATTTTCTTCTAGAAATGTCTCTATTATTATTATTTATCATTTAAATTCAATTTTGCTTTTGATTTCTAAAGATTTCCGCAGAATTTAACAAATTATTAGAAAAATTTTCTTACATGTCCATCTGCTTTTGAACCACCACACCTAATTTTTTGTTCCCCAAATCAACAAAACTCTCGTTGCTAGCCTTGTTATTTCCAACAAAAAACTAACAAGTAACTAGATATCATGGTTTAATTTATTTACTGTCTAACATTAATTATAATTATTTTCCTCGTATTTTTATTGTTATTAATTATTTGTGAAAAATTTTAAAATAATTCATTATATCTATTTACATACAATATCATTCCAAAATATGCCTTATTTTTATATCAATAATAATTTTTATCCCACTTTAAATTACAATATCTATGAATTTATAATCATAATCTTCTTAAAATCTTTTATAATGTCTTTCAATTACTCTTTTATATGTAATTCAACAATTATTTTATATAAACTTTGGCTTAACCTTTACTATTGTTATCAATCTTTAAACACTCCTGCTGTTTTGAAAATAATCAATACTTCGAACATAACATATCTCTATGGTTGAAAATATTTCTGCTCTGTTAATTCTGTGTTACATGACATGAAGTTTTTACTGACACTTCTACATAAGAATCAACAAATGATATAACATGTATTCATATTAGTATCAGTTATATATATTGTTTATCATCGTTTAAATAATAATTTTATGTTCTTTTTCAGATTCTTTTGTTATTCTAGATAGAATATACAATTCATTGTCTATGTTGCTGATAACAATTTGGATTTATAATTTACTAAGAAAATGGGTTAAGGTTTTGTGATTCATAACTATTTACAATCTGAAAATAAAGGTAACAAATTTTAATCTTGCTAATATATTTCTATATTATAAAGGATAATTAATCTCATAGATGTTCGATTTGATATGATACATATTGTTTAGTTATAATTGTCAATATAAATAGTAATTTTATCTGTCTGAAGAAAGTGATTTCTATTTGTTATTCAACAAAGTTACAAATTTCTCATATTTGTGTATCATTCTCTTGAATATTCATTATGATAAGTTCAAATCCCCTCAAATTTAAATTTAATAAATATTAACATGGTTAATTTTGTTTAAATTTCAATTTCCCAAACAAACTTATCATTCCTTCACTATTTACTATAAAAATATTAGAAACTTCTTAGACTAATTCTTGGTTGTATCCTTATCCTATCTTAATCTACTATTTACAAACAACTTATTTCCTATGATTTTAAATTACTTGTAATATTATCTATTCCTCGTTTTTCAATACATATTCCTTAAGAATCATATTTGTAAATGTGTTCTATGTTAAAGATACCCCTTAATATTTTAGTACCTGGATATATTAATCGATAACTGTTTTTACCGTTTTCTGTATCTATGATATATGGACCTTCGAATGGATATAATAATTTCGCACATTGTTCTTCATCTTTCTTTGGCATTCTTAAAGATTTGACAATCACCATATCTCCTTTATTAAACTGTGTTGTCCTAGGTTTCTTTTTATCTTGTTTTTTAATATACTTCTCCGCATTTCGTATTATTCTCCGATTAACCTTTTCAAGTACACTTGTCATAGTTGAATTTCTGTTCAAAATCCAGTGGCGTTCTGGCTGTATTCCTTTCATAATATAAATCGGATTCTCCTCTGTTACACCATGTGGTAATTCATTTATGAATTTTTCTACTCTATCCAAGTATTCATCCCATCTTTTATGGTTCTCTTGACATAACATTCTTAAATATTTAATGATTTCTTTAATATATCGTTCTGCTGGATTAGAACTTGGTTTTCTGATACTTATAAATTGTAATTTTATTTGTTTACTGTCAGTATATTGTTTTAACTTCCTACTCTCAAAATATGTCGCATGATCAAGTATCACTGTTTCTGGTGTTCCAAACTCTTCTATATATTCTTTAAAACAATCAATTACTACTTTCGCATTTGTCTTTCTACATGGAAATATTTTAACATATTTACTATATACATCAACCATTACTAATAAATGTTTATTCCCCATTGTACTTTTAATTAAATTACCAATAAAATCTACTGCCACTATTTGCAATGGTTTACTCGTTATAATAGATTTCGCTGTCATATAATTATGATAATTCTTTTCTTTGCCTATTTGACAAAACTCACAATATTTACATACTTCTTTTACAATACTTAAATCTTTCTTAGCTATATAATTTTCTCTAAATAACATCCACAATTTTCTTATTCCTATATGTCCATTTTCTATATGTAAATGTTTAATAATTTCTTTAGCATAATCTCTTGTTATGATATATACTTCTCTATCCTCAATTTGTTTATACCATACATCTTCTATATTTACTGCTCCTCTGGTATTTATTTTATCTATTTGTCTTTGATCTTCTTTTACTCTTTCTAGAGTAAATATTCCTTCAGTTTGGTGTAATGTATTTACTCCTATTTGAAATCTTCTTGGTTCGCTTCCATTATCGTTAACTCTACTTAAGGCATCCGCTACAATGTTTAATTTTCCTGGTACATATTTTATGTCAAACTCATATTCTTGTAGAAGTAGAATCCATCTATGTATTCGATTGTTTGCATATCTGTTCTTTAATATAGATGTTAGTGCTAGATGATCTGTTTCTAATGTAAATTTAGCTCCTAGTAAGAAAAATCTTAGTTTGCTTACACAAAATACTACACTTGCCATTTCTAACTCAGTTATGGAATATTTTCTTTCCGCTGCTTTTGTTACCCTAGATATAAAACTTATGGGAACTTCCTCTTCATCTTGAATTTGTACCAAAACTCCTGCCAATCTTTCCATAGATGCATCTGTTTTCAAGATGAAAGGTTTATCATATTGTGGGTGATAAACTTTGAGTTTCTTCAGAAATATTTCTTTTAATTCCTGGAAAGCTTTGTCTCGTCTTTCATCCCATTTCCATTTTGTATCCTTCTGTAACAACTCAATTAGTGGAATCTCTCTTCTACTTAAGTCTGGAATTAGCCTCTTAAAATAATTTAAAATCCCCAGAAACCCCCTCAAATTTTTTTAGGTTCTTAGGTGTTTGATATTCCAGTATCGCTTTAACTCTTTCTGGATTCATTGATACTCCTGTATCACTTAAAATATATCCCAGATATTCTACCTCCTTTTTATAAAATTGGCATTTATCTAAATTTAATTTCAAACCTGCTTCTTCCAATTCTTTAAGTATAATTTTTAAGTGTTCCTGATGTTTTTCTTCTGTTTCAGAAAATATGAGGATATCGTCGATATAGTGCAACGTGAAATCTTCATACTGGTTCAAGATAGTATGTAAAGTTCGTACCAGTGCAGCACAAGAACTTTGTAGCCCAAATGGTACTACACAAAATTGATAAACAATTCCATCCACCATAAAAGCAGTGTACGGTCTACTTCTTGGATCTAAAGGAATTAACCAGAAGCTGTGTTTGAGATCCAGTTTTGAGAAAATATTAGCTTTTGTAATTCTACCAAAAATACATTCTATATTTAATGGACTTTCATATTGTTTCTTTGTATAGCTGTTAATATTTCTAGCATCCAAACATAACCTAATTTCTCCTGTTTTCTTCTTGACACATGTGATGGCACTGATGTATTGCGAATTTGATCTTTCAATAATTCCATCATTCAGCATCTTTGTAATCTCATCATATACTTCTGTCTTCAGCCTGTATGGTATTGGATATGTTTTTATTTTGAAATTTTTTATCTCTTCTGTGACTTCTAATTTATGTACATATCTAGATGCTACACGTACTTCCTCGTTAAATAATCGTTTATGATGTTGTAAAAGCTCATACACCCTATCTTGATATTCTCTGTTACATAACTCTTCTAAAACTTTTATCTCTTCACCAATTTGGTTTATTTCCTTTATGTTCGAATTTTGTATATCATTATTAGAAAATTGTTTTATAAAATGTATAATTGAATTTTGATATCTAATACATCCCTGATTATAATCTATAATTATCCTATGTCTATTTAATTCATCATTTCCTAATATTATATCATATCTTAAATTTTTAACTATCAATAATTGTACTGGAATATGTTCTGAATTTATTTTTAAATTAACTATAATAGTTTGATTTGTTTCATAAAGTTTTCTATCATTCGCCCCTACTAATGATATTTTGTTAGTATTAATCACCGTAATATCATCTTGTTTCACATTTTCTATTACATTCTGATTTATTATAGAAACTTCCGATCCTGTATCTAATAAAATTTTACATTTCACATCAAATAAATACCCTTCTATGAAAATTAATTTTATGTTTTCAGTACATTGTGAACTTTCATCTATAAATTCTCTTGGATGTTGATAATGAGAAGAATAGATAATATTACGAATGTAAGGACGATTTACGCAAAATTTCTTACCAAGCTTTGCTCTTGGTTTGGATCATTACTTGATCCTTCCTGTTCTTGTGTTATATGATTCACCTGTCTTCTCTCTTCCTCTCTATTATTTTCTTGTTCATAATTCCTTTCTGGGTTCCTTTGATTATAGTTTCTTCTTTCACTATAATTGTTTATTCCTTCCCCTCTATTCTGTTGCCAATTTCCATTCCTGTTTCCATTATAATTTCTTCTTTCGAAATTTGCCTGATTTCCTCTATTTTCATACTGCCTACCATTGTTTCTGTCTCCATTTCCATAATATCTATCTCCATTTCCTGTATTTCTTCTGTTTTCAAAATTCCTGTTTCCATAATTTCTATATTCATTTCTGTTATTATTGTCCCTTCTGATAAATCCATTTCCATTCTCTCTTGTTCGATCATTTCTTATCTCCTCATTCCTATTCTGGTATCGATTTATTCCATTTGTGTTCACAATACTCCTCTCCACTCTCTGTAGGTAACATGACAAACTATCCATCGTCTTGATATTATGAAGTGCAATAGTCTCCGATACTTCTGCATTAAATTGTCTGCCTACATATAATACCAGTTCCTCCTCTTTCATCACCGGTTCTAGATACTGTGCCATATTATACAACTGCATCGCATATGAATTCAAATTTTTACCTTTATTATAGTCGAATTTACCAAAGTATAATTTTTCCCTAAAATTTGCTTGCCGTAATTCCCCCCAAAAATAGTTTAAGAACTGATTTTCAAATTCTTCCATATTTCTGATCTGCTCTTCTTTATTGCAGAACCAGAGTAATGCGTGACCTGACAACATACCTCTTATCGCTATTTTCTTCTCCATCAAATCCTTTATTCCCCTCAATTTACTTTTTATAATTTTAATAAAAACTTTTGGGTGTATTAAATTAATGTTCCCATCGAATTTCACACCTACATCCATATTCCCATTGTATATGATTCCTCCTCCATTTCTTCTCACAGTATCCTCCATTTCTTCTACCGTTTCTTGTAGTTTCCTATTCATCTCTTCTAATTCCCTATTAAATGATCTACCCATGACTTCCGACCTTTTTTCATATGTTCCTGTTTGTTCTTCCAGTCTCACATTTAAATCTTGAAATTTTTTATCCACCTTCTGTATTACTTCTTCATTAGTTTGTCCTTGTACTTTTATATGTTCCACTTCTCTAATTATATTTTCATTTTGTTTGTTGATTTCCATTACAATAGTTCCTGTTAGATTTTCTTCTAAACATCTACCCCATTCTTGAATTTCTTGATCAACATGTTTTTCTATCTCTTCCCGGATTTTGATTCCATTGTCTTGAATCTCTGTTCTTAAATTTTTATTTTGCTCCTCAATATTTTGTTGCACCTTATCCATTCTTCTTTGAAATACTTCGTTTTCTTCCCTGATTTTCTGGATTTCTTTAATACTTTCAGATTTCACATCATCAATTTTCTTTTCCAATTTGTCTATGTTCCCACTCATCTGGTCCATTTTTCCATCTATCCTGTTGATATCTCCTCTCATTGTATCTATGTTTCCATTTATTCTCTCCTCCATTCTGATAAATAATTGTTGCATCCTGTCCATCATCTGATCATCTCTATTTGTACTTGTTCTTCCTTGTTTTTCCCTGCTCTCTTGTATCCTCTCTTCTTGTTCTTGTGCTTCCTCATCTCCTGTTGAGTTTTCCTCTGGTACATTTTCTCCAGATTGTCCCTGTTCTAAGTAATGTACTTGGAAATCCCCTCTACCATGTCTTCTTTCCTCTCGTTCCTCTTCCGATCCACTATCCGTACCTACCTGTTTTCCGTCTCTTAACATCATTTTCTTTTCCATCTTATATTTATAATATAGTCAATAAAATTTCTAATATTTGTATACTTTTAATTATTCCCTTAACAAAAAACAACCTACCAAATATTTTAAAATCGCCCCACGTTGGGCGCCATTTATTATATCTAATTCTAATGTTTTTAAAACCTTCTTATCATGAAAAAATCTTAATTTGCCCCACGTTGCGGTGACATTTATTATATGAAATTTATGTATTTATCAGTTTATAAATAAATATATTTAAACAATATTTATTTTTGAATTTTGTCTATTGCATTATTTTTAATTACTTTATGTTTTTTATTTTTGTCGATGGATTTATATAGTAAATTGGCTAGCTCAGGATATTTTGATTATATTGTTTTACTTTATTGTGTTATTGGAAAACATGAGAACTCTTAACTCCCTTTAGATTCTGGCAGATATTATAATATGCGAAATTTGTATTTACTAAATATTATATTATTTTAACTCCTTTGAAAACGCTTTGAATATCTATGTGGAACATACCTATTCGAACCTCTATGATGATTTTCTGGAACTATTTATGTCAATTGTTAAAATAAAAACAAACATATGAAATGAAATTTAGTTTATATATATACGAACCATCATTGAATTGAAAAACACTATCGGTATGAAGAAAAATCAGTTAAAACAAATTATTACTATAAACTAATATACATGAAATGGTTAGAATTTTTAATACATATAAAACAATGAATAGTGAACTTTTGGCCAATTAATAATGTTTGTGAAATTTTTAATGGTATACCATATAAATTGTTTATACACTGACCTGTTTCTATCACTTTAAAGTTTCTGTTGTGCACTCTGCTTCGGATTCATCTCTCTGGAATGAAGCTGGATTCTTGTTGAATATCGTAGGAAAACAAACTTGATAGTTTGTTGTAGGTAAGTCGAGATTTTGGTTTAATTGTTCAGTAAATACAACTTATAATGTTTATTATCTTACTAAATGTCTTTGAAACTAATAATCAATATTCCATTGTGGACTTTTGATAAAATTCAGACATAGCATCCCTTCTCAAAATATGGATTAGCTGCATTTTCCACAAATAATGAATGTTTACAAATATTTTCTTCTAGAAATGTCTCTATTATTATTATTTATCATTTAAATTCAATTTTGCTTTTGATTTCTAAAGATTTCCGCAGAATTTAACAAATTATTAGAAAAATTTTCTTACATGTCCATCTGCTTTTGAACCACCACACCTAATTTTTTGTTCCCCAAATCAACAAAACTCTCGTTGCTAGCCTTGTTATTTCCAACAAAAAACTAACAAGTAACTAGATATCATGGTTTAATTTATTTACTGTCTAACATTAATTATAATTATTTTCCTCGTATTTTTATTGTTATTAATTATTTGTGAAAAATTTTAAAATAATTCATTATATCTATTTACATACAATATCATTCCAAAATATGCCTTATTTTTATATCAATAATAATTTTTATCCCACTTTAAATTACAATATCTATGAATTTATAATCATAATCTTCTTAAAATCTTTTATAATGTCTTTCAATTACTCTTTTATATGTAATTCAACAATTATTTTATATAAACTTTGGCTTAACCTTTACTATTGTTATCAATCTTTAAACACTCCTGCTGTTTTGAAAATAATCAATACTTCGAACATAACATATCTCTATGGTTGAAAATATTTCTGCTCTGTTAATTCTGTGTTACATGACATGAAGTTTTTACTGACACTTCTACATAAGAATCAACAAATGATATAACATGTATTCATATTAGTATCAGTTATATATATTGTTTATCATCGTTTAAATAATAATTTTATGTTCTTTTTCAGATTCTTTTGTTATTCTAGATAGAATATACAATTCATTGTCTATGTTGCTGATAACAATTTGGATTTATAATTTACTAAGAAAATGGGTTAAGGTTTTGTGATTCATAACTATTTACAATCTGAAAATAAAGGTAACAAATTTTAATCTTGCTAATATATTTCTATATTATAAAGGATAATTAATCTCATAGATGTTCGATTTGATATGATACATATTGTTTAGTTATAATTGTCAATATAAATAGTAATTTTATCTGTCTGAAGAAAGTGATTTCTATTTGTTATTCAACAAAGTTACAAATTTCTCATATTTGTGTATCATTCTCTTGAATATTCATTATGATAAGTTCAATATATATATATATACATATATATATATATATATATATATATATATATATATAATCATCATCATATGCAGCTTAAACCATTTTGTTATGGTATAGCCTCCCTTTACATATTTATATATTCCATTTCCATGTGGGCCCATTGTTGTCTATTGCTAGCTATGCGGCCCCAAGTTGATCCTACGAGTTTCTTTATGTAGTAGTCCCATCTTAAGTTGGGGCGTCTTCTTGGTCTTTTCACGCCTCGGGGATAAAGAGAGAGAGAGAGAGAGAGAGAGGGAGAGAGAGAGAGAGACAGACAGAGAGATTCGTGAATGAATTTGGGGTGGGTTGGGGTTTACTTGGTTGATTTGTCCTTTTCTTATTGCTGCCCTGGTATAGGATAGGTTTCCTCTTCAGGGCTGTGTTGGGGGTGTGTTGGGTGGTTTGGTGCGCGCTCGGCCGAGAAATTAGGTTGGGGTTAAAAAGTGTCTAGTAAGAAAAATTTTAAAGGTGACTAGGAAAATTTGCTTAGAAGTGTCTAGAAATGAGAGTTGTTGGGTGGGCTTTTCGCCAGAAGGTGACTGGAGGGTTGTGCTGCGTTGGGGTGAATTGGGGGCTGGTCTCTGGAAGCAGCGAAACCCGGAAATGGTTTGACAAAAAGTGTCTAGGATGGGAGTGTAAGTGTTGAAGACGAACCATGTATCGTTGCCGATACATAGATAGCGTTGGGCTGGCTAGGTGTCAGAAATTATGAAATTGAATGTTATTTATTGATTTTGTGAATTTTGAAATGTCTCCGATATTTGAGAGCGATGTATTAGGGGTACTCAAGGTTTCTACTTTTTGGATTTTTGTTATGTGAAAAAGTGTATAGGAGACATTTTTCAAAAGTGTATGGAATTTAGTATTTTGTTGAAATTTGGTGGAAAGTTGCGGTGACGTGCCTTCGGTGGTTTGGGAATGTTCTCGATGGTCGGTGGTATAATAACAATTTTAAATCTAAAAATGCGGGTGCGTCGATCGTCGGTCCATTTGGCTAGTGATTAATTCACAGAGTATACAGGAAAACCGCAAAAACCTGCAACACCGACGTGGGTGGTGTGGGGGCGGAAATAAATATAGAGTTAGTCCAAAGTGTTGAACAAATATGGGAATGAGAGATTTTGGAATTTGTTGAGATTTTATTATGATGGTTTTGGACTTGTTGCGGAGGTTGTTGAGTAGAGAATTAATGAACTAGAATGGTGTAAGAAATAGTGAGTTTTTAACGATTATCGTAGGTAGATTGGGGAGCTGTCGAGGTAGTCGATGTATTCGTCGGGGAGGTCGTCGTAAGCCGTGGCCAGCAGGCGCAACGGAGAAAATGGGAGCTTCCTCTGGGGGTACCTACCGAGGGGTCGTCTGTTGGCGGGGTCGTGGAGTTCCAGTTTTATTTAATAAATATGTCCAAGAAGATATTAAAGTAATTACTAATGCTAGACTGAAAGTCATTTGTGTGGGTATAAGGTTATAGCAAAGCACGCTGAAGCTTCGGGCGCGAAAAATCCGGTTGCAGTAATTTCAACTCGAATGAGGAAACATTTAGCTACTCTCAGTCAAATTTTCAAATTGAAGGATTCGGAATTGGAGCAATAATCAACTTTTATGGGTCACACCTCAGACGTCCATAAAAATACATACAGATTACCAGATGAAGTTCACCAGATGAAGTTCTCTAGAAGAGATCGAAGTTAATAAGGAAGATGATCTTATGGAAGCACACTTTTCAAATGTTGTAGATGAAGAGGACGTACTGAACGATATATACGTACTGAACGATATAAACCCACATGAAAATATACAATAGATTCATCTACTACCAGCGAAATTCCGAAAAAAAATTATATTCCTTTTCTTTGGATCACTGAGCAAAAAAATATATACAGGCAATACTTCAGACAGCACATAAAGACAAAACGACCTCCGAAGAGTCATCAATGTGAACAACTAATTGCCAATCGTTCTCAAATTTTCCATAATAAAAACTGGCTCAAAATAAAAGTATTGATACAAAATATTTATGATGAAAAGTGCAAATGAAAAATTGATTTACTGTGAACTTTAAGCTGCTAGAATATATTGTTTTATTTAGATACACGTTGCTTGAATTATTTTGTGGATTTTTAAACTTTTGAACTTACAGGACTGTAACCATTTTGAATCATCTTTTGAGTTTATTATGAGTCTGTTTTTTTTTAAAACAACATCAATATTTTTACAATGGTTTATAAACTATTTTTTATTAAATCGCCGCTCTGAATAGATTACCTTCTTAATGTATCCAGTAGTATTTTGTTTCTTTCTGTCCATAGCAGGTGAAACTACTATGAAATTCCTTCAATTACAGCTTTATTGAACTTTCAACTTGAAATGACAAGCTATTTTTATCCATTCATTTATTACCAATAATCAGCTTTATATTGGATATAATTATTTTTAGGTTGTTCAAAATGAGCTAGCTGTTTAAGGTTTCTAAAGTAGACTTATTGTCGTAGTAAAAATCATTATTTTTTGTAGCTGGTGGAAAACCCAAAATCTCTGTTCCGCCCCATATACTCAATAACTGTGTCTTTGTGAAAACGGTCTAGTTTTCACAAAATAGGCCTTAGCGTCTCGTAGTTTTGTAGCAATAGTGAGTTTTATCACTTTATCAAGATATATTACTTTTCCGCCCAACCTTTCTATATGCGAGAAAAGTATTGGTTTACCCCAAAAAAAGTTGAAATTTTGAAATTTTTTTTTGAGTTATTTTTACGTTTTCCATCAACAACAACACGAAAAAACGGTTTTTAGAAACAAAATCCTGTGTGTATGTCGTCGTCGTCGTCGTTGTCGTCGGCCACTTTTCCTTACATGTCTTGTTAGCACGATACAGCCTCCGAAGTGCAATGAGTCAGCAACTTTATGATTGAATATTGTTAAGGACATATCACAGATGAACCCTATAGATTTTCAGTTCACCAGAGCCAGTACAACGAGTGCTATGGTACCTGAAGTACGACATTTTGTCATTTTTAGAGAAATTTCAGTTTGTTAGCACGATACAGCCTCCGGAGTTCAACAAGTCACTAATTTTATGATTGAATATTATTCAGGGCATCTCACTGATGAACCCTATTGATTTTCAGCTCACCAGAGCCAATACAACAGGTGCTACAGTACTTTAAGTACGATATTTTTGTCATTTTTGAAGAAGTTTCAGTTTGTTAGCACGATACAGCCTCCGAAGTATATATAAGTGCCAATTTTATGTTCCGATATAATTCAGAGCGTCTCAAATATGAGCCCTATTGATATTCAGCTCACTAAAGCTAGTACAATATGTGCTACGGTACTTGAAGTACCAAATTTTTGTCATTTTTGGAGAATTTTCAGTTTATTAGCACGATACGGCCTCCAGAGAGTAAACGTTTGATTAATTTTATGATTGAATATTGTTCAAGGTGTCTCATAGATGTACCCTATTGATTTTCAGTTGACTAGAGCGAGTACAGCGGGTCCTATAAATCCAGATATACTAAATTTTTGGATATTTTTGGAGAAATTTCGGTTTGTTAGCTCGATACATCCCCCGAAGTGTATGCAAGTAACAATTTTATGATAGAATATTGTTCAGGGCCACAGGTGCGGAAAAGTTAGTTTTAATCTTTAAAACCGTTTATTATTTCCCTAATTTCAAAATAACATACAGATCACAATTTTACGTCTTGTATACTTGGAAAGTTCACCCAGGAAACATTCTATAATAGATAATTTAATGTTTTTATATCATTTTGAAACTAAAATCATTATAATTCTTGTTGGAATCTACAATTAAAAGAAAATTTGTTTGAGAGCAGTATGTATGTATGAAGTTTTTATTATCAATGAATAGCCTGTTGTTGATTCAATTAACCAATAATTGGTTGATGTAAAGTCATTAACCAACTACATTAAGTTTCAAAATATTTTAAAATGGACCACAACATACTTCTATACGCTATGTATCCTATATTGACATAATATATACAATAAGGTTAAAATTATATGATTTGAACGGACGCAGAATGGGGTTTCCATGGAATAAATCGCCTATACTTCTGTGAAAAACTTGGCGACCTTGCATGGATTTATCAATTTTATTGTATATAATAATTTAGTAGATTATTGACCGTATTCCTAAAGCATCCGTAAGTCGGTCTATAACTATTGGTTCGGTAAAATTTATTGGTTGCATAACTCAAAATGGTATTCCCATCGCTCATTTATGGAGTCGATAACTATTGGTCGTTTTATAGAATCAATATCTATGAACTTCATAAAATCTAGGGAAATTTTATTATCTTCGATGTGTTACAATGGAATTTAACCATTGCGCATGCGCTTTTAATGATTTACAATAACCACAAACACGTATAATTCATTGCGGAAGACGGGTGTTGGAAATGCGGGGCATCTCCAAGCATTATATGATGAAATGAAGCGCAAAGCAAAAACAGGGTAGCTGATGATAAGGTATATTGTTCAATTCGCACTTTCGTTATATTAATGCGAAGGAATATTGAAATCAACCTTTATTTCATACGTGCAGTTGTATAAAACTGGAGGAGGAAACTATTTAAAAACCGCAACCGCTCTTGATGAATTAATTGTGTCATCAAATCCAATGCGATTTGAAGGCTTTGTTAACCCTGCCGATGAGCTATTGATTGAGGTATGCTGTTAAATATAAATTTTTGTTAAGGCCTCTGAAACATAAAGCGCTGCAGAGTAGAAAAAATTTTACGAGGTTAAATTCAGCATATAAGCTCTTTGTAATAATTATATTACTTTTCCGCCCAACCTTTCTATATGCGAGAAAAGTATTGGTTTACCCCAAAAAAAGTTGGAATTTTGAAATTTTTTTTTGAGTTATTTTCATGTTTTAAATCAACAACAACACGAAAAAATGGTTGTTAGAAAAATAATCCTGTGTGTATGTCGTCGTCGTCGGCCACTTTTCCTTACATCTCTTGTTAGCACGATACAGCCTCCGAAGTGCAATAGGTCAGTAATTTTATGATTGAATATCGTTAAGGATATGTCACAGATAAACCCTATTGATTTTCAGTTCACCAGAGCCAGTACAACGGGTGCTATGGTACTTGAAGTACGATATTTTGTCATGTATTGAGAAATTTAAGTTTGTTAGCACGATATAGCCTCCGGAGTTCAACAGCTCACCAATTTTATGATTGAATATTATTCAGGACATCTCACTGAACAACCCTATTGAATTTCAGCTCACCAGAGCCAATACAACAGGTGCTACAGTACTTTAAGTGCAATATTTTTGTCATTTTTGGAGAAGTTTCAGTTTGTTAGTACGATACAGCCCCCGGAGTATATACAAGTGACCAATTTTATGATTGGATATTATCAAGAGCGTCTCAAAGATGAACCCTATTGATATTCAGCTCACTAAAGTCAGTACAACGGGTGCTATGGTACTTCAAGTACCAAATTTTTGTCATTTTTGGAGAATTTTCAGTTTGTTAGCACTATACAGCCTCCAGAGAGTATACGATTGATCAATTTTATGATTGAATATTGTTCAAGGTGCCTCACAGATGAAACCTATTGATTTTCAGTTGACTAGAGCCAGTACAGCGGGTCCTATAAATCCAGATATACTAAATTTTAGGTTATTTTTGTAGAGATTTCGGTTTATTAGCACGATACATCCACCGAAGTGTATACAAGTAACAATTTTATGATAGAATACTGTTCACGGCCACAGATGAGGAAAAGTTAGTTTTAATATTTAAAATCTTAATGTATTCCAGAAATATTCCATTCGTGATCATTAATAATGTTATTATTATATAAGAAACAGGGCCCTAATAATTAGATTACTATACAATAAGTGAATACGAACACCACTGATTGCAGTTTGTTCAATTGAGAATGCTACCGTACTTCCTAGCTACGGCCGGATTCTTAAGTTTTTTTCTCTTTTTTTTAGGTTGTATATGAAGAAGAAGGAGTCCTTGAAGCAATTCCAGTACAGGAAGCGCATAAAAAATACAAAAAAAACAAAAAATTGGAGGATGAAACGCTTGAGATAATAGCTTCAAAAGAAGAAGTCTACTTAAACATTGCCAATGTTTTACTTGAGAATATAAAGTAGATTTGGAGAGAGCTAAAGCATTTCTTGTTGATATAGCAACGCTCCGCAAATTTGGAGTTAATACATGTTCGTCGCTATATCAAAACGAGTTGTACTCAGTTAAAAACTATATTTTTCACAAATATTTCCTTACTAAATGATAATCTTGATACTATCTCAGGAAAATAGATTTTTAATGAAGAATAAAACTAGAGTGCAGTAAATTTCATAGAATACTTTATTCGCTAAATATTAAAGAAGTTTTCACTGCAGTATCAACATTATTCTAATCTGGAGTATTTCCTTCGTCACTATCATTTGGATCTTGACCAACTTCTTCTTCCTCGTTTTCTCAAAAATCGCGTTCACCTAGGCAGATATCGTGGGGAACAGTAGTGGTAGTAATAAGAGTAATAACTGTTTCCACATTGATGGCCATCCCTACAGACAGGCTTTATCAACTTACTTACCTTTCATAATTGATTTATTCGATCGATTTCATTACAGTACCGTAAAAAAACATCGAAACTGTAACTTCATCTAATCCAACATCACCGCTAAAGGTCCTATAGCGTCACTATTCGGGGATTCCTCTATCTATAACTTATGGGTCGATTTATGGAACCAATAACGCCTATTGAACGTTTGGGAATACGAAAACACACGATTCGGCCGTATTTATGGAACCAATAGCGCTATTGAACCAATGAGTTTACCGGGTCCTTTCTGAATGCGGAAAACGATTTTATTGAACCAATAGCGGTTTTATGGGACCCATAACTTGTTTTGGGCGTTTAGGAATACGGGCCTGAGTTATTTTAATTAAGTTTTAGTTGTATAATACTAAATGTAAATATAAAACCATATAAAGTCATATTATAATCATAATAAGAACAAAATAATCAATAAGGTAACTCAACGCAATACGTAACCTCAGACGTTACAAAAATATAAATGAAACTGAAATCAATTAACCTAACGCAATGCGTAACTTTAGACATAGCCCAAAACTTAATAGTAAATGGAGAACTGTATAATAAATTGAGACATCAAAAGCTATCATATAATATGAAAACAATTTAAACTTGAATAAAGAAAACAATTGTGAACTTAGTATTATAAGATTCAATTATTTACACCAAATACACATAAGTTATAAAGATATATTTCGTGAATAGGAAAATGTCAATGAATCGTAAATGTTGTGTTTTGTTGAAATGCGTACCCACCGATATAAGAGAATACATGATGAATAGATAAATAAAATTCTGAAAGCTATTAAGATATTATGCTAAATGAATCAATGGAACGCTAAATAAAATGAAATGGAGTAATTACGAGTACATATGTTATATAGAATTATTCATGTTGCCAAAATTGTATAATTAGAAAATGAGTTATAAGTGATGTTTAACCATAATAAAGAAATATTCAGACACAATTAACAATATGAAATGTGAATAACATGAAACTACGGAACGTTCATGTGCGAAATGAAGTGATTTCGGACAATCAAACGCAATAAAAATTTGTCAATCTAGTATTTTGTGAATTTCCGCTTCAAGAACGTTTGTTGATTTTGAGAACCATAGAGAGTGATTAGAAAGGTGAAGACAAGAACAGCTCCATGTCGAACTTTTGAATGGTTTTATATAAAAAGTGGTAAAATCATGCATTTTTTATTATTAAACAAACTAAATTTCATCCAGAAACCCGACAGATAATTATAAAGAAATATTCCCAAACCATAACAACTCTTTCCTCGTCTTATAAATAATTTGATAATCATAGCCAGTGTGAAGTGACGCTAAAAGTGTATGGTCGGTCGCCGTGTATAGACGTGTACGTGAGTTCTCCTGAAATTAATTCGAACTGAAGCAATTGTTTTCAGTACTATTTTGTCGATTTGTCTCAGTTAAATAACTAAGTAATAACAAGTTATTGGGTATACGATAAAGTCAAAAGACCATAAGTTATACAAGAAATTTCAAATCATCAACTGTGTGCAACAGAATAGCGTTCCATACACGTTGTGGTGTAGTTTAAATTTAACTATGTCCAAATCAAGAAACACGAATCAATCGTTAGACGAAGGGACAGTCGATCAGATAGCATCGAGAGTGTGGCAAAAAATAGAGGAAAAATTGGATAAGAGTATGGATAAAATGGAAGAGCAATTTTCTGCAATGATCAACAAAATGGAAGGTAAAATTAATGATATATCACATAAAATCATAGAAGTTAGTAATACTATAGTAGCTCACGATGATAAGATAAGGGATATATCAAAAAAATTGGATGAGATAGATACTTACCAAAGAAGAAAAACTCTAAGATTTGACGGCATTGCTGAAACTGACAGCGAGAGCTTAATGTCGATTATGCTGAATATCGTAAACAATACAATGAAGGTGAAATGTTTTGAATCAGATGTTATTAACTTATACAGGCTAGGAAAAATGAATGATGGTAATCGTAAAAATAGAACAGTGATAGTTGAGTTTCTATCGGTACTAAAAAAAAATGCCGTTCTGAAGGCTAGAAGAGAACTAAAATCAACAAACATTTTCGTCAACGAGTATTTAGCAAAAACCAAGTATTTATTACTGTCCGAAGCTAAGAATAAATATGGAAAGAAACAGGCATGGAGCAATGGAGGAAGAGTTTTTCTAAAGGTTGGAAATGAAATAAGGAAGATTGACTCAATTGAAGATCTTTTGTAATTATTTTCTTTATGTATACTTCATTGTTTATTTTATTTTACGTTTATGGACAGCTTTGCTATATTCTACATAATTCAAAAAACAAAACATTTTTAATAGTAATTATTTACAACTTTTTTTTCTTATGTTGTCATTAATGATAAGAGGAATATTCTTTAAGTTGGGAACTTTCAATTGTACATTTCTACTCACCTTGAAAGAAAGTTTGCTTGATTGCGATTTTTTAGGATTATAAACTAAGTAATTGCATTGTTCCTTTTTGTATATATTTAAATAGTTCAGGAGTCTCAATGACTATACACAAAATGATAGATATTTTTATAAATTTTCAAAACTGTAGAGGATTAAGGACGAAGACGGCTGAGTTTTATAATAATTCCTTACAAAATAATTATGATATAATTGTGGCAGTTGAAACATGGCTTCATGAGGGCATAGCAGATGGGGAACTTGTTGATTTAAATGTGTATAACGTAATAAGATCAGATAGAAATTTGGAAATAACCGGAAAATCCAGGGGCGGGGGTGTTATGATAGCAGTACAGCGGAAATACAAAATTTTAAATTATGTGCAACATCAATCGTTTTTCGAGATAGTGATTGTTGATATAAAGATAAATAATAAATTTAAAGCTCAAATTATCGGCATATACATTCCACCGGATGCTCATCTAACCCATTATGTGAATTGCTTGGAATTACTGCAACAACATATCTCTAATATTAACAATACATTTATTCTGGGTGATTTCAACTTACCGGAAATTCAAGGTAAAACTCTAAACTTTACAAAAACTAGCGATAAATTAGACGTTCTGATTGACTTTTTAAGTTACAATTCATTAATGCTATGTAATAACATAAAAAATCATCAAAATAAAACTCTAGACTTGGTAATTACCTCCACCGACATGATAAATAACTGCACAGTATCTCATGAACTGTTACCTTTAGTAACGGAAGATTGTTTCCACCCATCTCTAGACATCAAAGTAACTTTTAATAGAGTAATCGATAATGTGGTCACCAAGCTTGGCAACAGTAATAATTTCAATTTTAAAAAAGCAAACTTTGAAAATATGAGCAAAATGCTAAGGGATACAGCGTGGGACGACGTTACTGATCAGACAGATGTAAATACTGCATTGGATAATTTTTATAAAAAAATTTATAGTGTATTTGAAACAACTGTTCCCAAATATAAAGTTTATAAAAACTTCAAAAAATTTCCCAAATGGTTCACTTCGGATATTAAAAAGTTATTAAAGGAAAAAAATAATCACCGAAAATTAAAATTTATTTCAAACTATTATAACGAAAAGTATATAGAAACGAGAAGAAAACTTAAGGCATTAATAAACACCGAGCATAAAAAGTATTTGCGTCAAGTCGAAGATAGTTTAAGTAATAATATGAATATATTTTGGACATACGTAAATAAAAATAATAGTTTTTCTAAGCAGGTAGGTACATTTAGATTTAAGGATGGAAAAGTTGTCGAAGGGGAAGTAGCAGAAAAATTTGCTGAATATTTTGCATCGGTGCATTGCCCCGAACAGTCTAATTATAATATCGACTTCAAGGATTTAATTAGTAATAATCCTATTTTAAATATTTCTGAGATTACAATAAATGATTATGTGATAGCAATAAAAAAATTAAAACCCAAAAAAGCAGCTGGATCCGACGGAATTCCTCCATACATACTAAAAGGATGCTATGAATGGCTAGGGACACCTTTATTACATATCTATAATAATATACTCACAAACGCACAATTTCCGGAAAAATGGAAATTATCATTATACTCTCCTATACACAAATCTGGAGATAAAAATATTGTTGAGAACTACAGGGGTGTTTCGATTATGTGTGCTGTTTCTAAGGTTTTTGAACAGATAATATATCTGAAAATTTATAATCACGTAAAAAATAATATAATTGTTGATCAACAGCATGGATTTACGTCGGGACGCTCAATAAACACAAATTTATTTAATTTTGCGGAAGTTGTAAACGATACGTTCCAGGATCGATTACAACTGGATGTAATATATACAGATTTTAAAAAAGCTTTCGATCAAATGAATCACGACATATTGCTTGAAAAATTACACAAGTATGGAATGTCAAATAATTTATTGAAACTTATATCAAACTATCTACGTAACAGGCATTTTGTAGTAAAATATAACGGAAATACATCTGGAAAATTCCATGCAAACTCGGGAGTTCCACAAGGATCAAACCTTGGTCCGATGTTGTTTGTTTTATTTATCAATGATCTTCCAGGTTATGTTTCGAATTCTGAGAGTTTGGTATTTGCAGATGACTTCAAGATGTTTAGGAAGATTCAGACTGTTCGGGATTGCATACTACTACAAAAAGATATAAACAGCATAATTAGATGGAGCAAGGAGAATAAATTACGTTTTAATGTTGAAAAATGTTGTGTTATGTCTATATCTAAGAAAAAGGAGTGTATCATTTATGATTATCTCATGGACCAAGAAGTATTAGAAAGGAAGGATGAAGTTAAGGATCTTGGAATTATCTATAATAGTCAAATGTCTTTCTTTGCACATATACAAAAATCAGTCAGGAGTGCCAATCGTATAATGGGTCTAGTCTTCAGACAAAGCATTCTTTTCTCAAATACAGAGACTATAAAAAAGTTGTTCAATACCTTAGTAAGACCTAAACTTGAGTTTGGGTCTATGATCTGGGGAGATCAACCCCAAATGTACCTGGAAAATATTGAGAAAGTGCAGAACAAATACTTACGGTTCTTGTATTATAAAAAATATAAGCATTGGCCGGATTATAGAACAATCAGAACAACTAGATTACGGGAAGAATTTGATGTTATGTCTATCACTGGTCGGCGTAAATTAAACATGATGATTTTCTTGTATAAAATAATAAATTGTATGTCGACATCAAGTAATTTATTGTACTCAATTCCTTTCAAAGTTCCGTCAAGGTTAACTCGATCCTCCTTATTGTTTGGGAGATTAAGAATGTCAGTTTGTTCTCCTCTGGAGACCATGTTAAAACTTGCCAATAGGATAAATAATGTTACTGAAATAGATTGGACAATGTCAATTAGACAATTCAAGAAAAATATTTGTGAACATATTAAAAAGTTCGGTGTATGAAGGGACACTTTTGGAAATTAGTCGTCTTTGTCTTTATTCTCTGCATCAATCAATATCACTGCTTCATGTATAAATAGTCATACTATATAATGTTAGTATAGAATTTTGGAATTGTTAATACTTATTCCATGTAATTAGGTTATACAACCTGTTTGGAATAAATAAATAAATAAATAAATAAATAAATATTGAGAAAAGGAATTCTCAAATAAAAGGAAAGTGAACTTTATCTATTTGGGCCCGAAGATTAATAAACAAAACAAAAATGATCAATTTAATAAATAATTGAAATAATATAAAGGCCATACATGAACAATAGAGAATTAAAAAAAAGAAAATTTAATTAATATTGTTGAGTTATTACATAATATAATTGGAATGACTCACCTGTTTTTCAATGTATTTTTGGTATATAGTAGTTTGTAGGAAATTTTTGGAACACTTTCATGATTCACATATTTAATAGGTTCATATGTAATTCATCCATTTCATATTTATCACTATAGAATATGTTCATATAAAAATCTAAACTTAAATAACACTCCACGATTTTTCGAAAACGAATTCTAATATTTTAGTGTAACGTGTTCAATATAGAAAGCGTACAGCGGAAGTCTGCTCTGCGCAGTTGTTTATATGTATTCAAAATTGAATTGTAAGTACTTATGCAGAAGGAACACACCATAGGCGACTCACAATTTCTTTTCAATTCATTAAATTTCTAAATTATATTAAATAAATAGTCAAGTTTATGTTTTTCTATTGAACAATTATCAGTATTTTCTAATAAAAATAAATATCATTCAAATAATTATAGAGCAATTATTTAGTCTCAAGTTATTTGTTTTGCCCATGAACCCTAGTGTGATCAGGAGCCATCATCCTCAAACAAAACAATTGAGAGCAGCCGAGGTAGGAATAATAAAAAGTAAGTTAATAAAGAGTAAGGTAAGAAATGAAGAAATAAATAAAATAATAAATAAACATAATATAAATTTAACTTTTATCAATAATATTTTATCAATATATATATATATATATATATATATATATATATATATATATATATATATATATAACAAAAACAGTATTAGCGGGCATATCACGCAAAAGAGGTTACAGAGAATGAGTGGTAACCGTAGACATGCATGTTTCTGGCTCATTAGCCTTAATCGGTACGGCATAACCAAGAAAAGGTGTACAACTTGGGAGCAAGGATGTTAATTGAAACATGAGAAAACACAAACAACGGATTTCAACAAGATAACCAAACGCACATTTGCGCCTTCAAATGAAAGATCCCGAGTTTTCAAGACAACAACCAACAGAGACACGGAGGCGTCTATAGCTCTCCTGTCTAAACCTTCTGACCCTGGAAATAGACAAATAATCAATGAAAAGATTAAAGAATAACGCGTGGAATATAAAACAAAAACAGAATTAGCGGGCATATCACGCAAAAGAGGTTACAGAGAATGAGTGGTGACCGTAGACATGCATGTTTCTGGCTCATTAGCCTTCATCGGTACGGCATAACCAAGAAAAGGTGTACAACTTGGGAGCAAGGATGTTAATTGAAACATGAGAAAACACAAACAACGGATTTCAACAAGATAACCAAACGCACATTTGCGCCTTCAAATGGAAGATCCCGAGTTTTCAAGACAACAACCAACAGAGACACGGAGGCGTCTATAGCTCTCCTGTCTAAACCTTCTGACCCTGGAAATAGACAAATAATTAATGATAAGATTAAAGAATAACGCGTGGAATATAAAACAAAAACAGAATTAGCGGGCATATCACGCAATTTCCAGGGTCAGAAGGTTTAGACAGGAGAGCTATAGACGCCTCCGTGTCTCTGTTGGTTGTTGTCTTGAAAACTCGGGATCCTCCATTTGAAGGCGCAAATGTGTGTTTGGTTATCTTGTTGAAATGCGTTGTTTGTGTTTTCTCATGTTTCAATTAACATCCTTGCTCCCAAGTTGTACACCTTTTCTTGGTTATGCCGTACCGATGAAGGCTAATGAGCCAGAAACATGCATGTCTACGGTTACCACTCATTCTCTGTAACCTCTTTTGCGTGATATACCCGCTAATTCTGTTTTTGTTTTATATTCCACGCGTTATTCTTCGATCTTTTCATTGATTATTTGTCTATTTCCAGGGTCAGAAGGTTTAGACAGGAGAGCTATAGACGCCTCCGTGTCTCTGTTGGTTGTTGTCTTGAAAACTCGGGATCTTCCATTTGAAGGCGCAAATGTGCGTTTGGTTATCTTGTTGAAATCCGTTGTTTGTGTTTTCTCATGTTTCAATTAACATCCTTGCTCCCAAGTTGTACACCTTTTCTTGGTTATGCCGTACCGATGAAGGCTAATGAGCCAGAAACATGCATGTCTACGGTTACCACTCATTCTCTGTAACCTCTTTTGCGTGATATGCCCGCTAATTCTGTTTTTGTTTTATATTCCACGCGTTATTCTCTAATCTTTTCATTGATTATTTGTCTATTTCCAGGGTCAGAAGGTTCAGACAGGAGAGCTATAGACGCCTCCGTGTCTCTGTTGGTTGTTGTCTTGAAAACTCGGGATCTTCCATTTGAAGGCGCAAATGTGCGTTTGGTTATCTTGTTGAAATTCGTTGTTTGTGTTTTCTCATGTTTCAATTAACATCCTTGCCCCAAAGTTGTACACCTTTCCTTGGATATGCCGTACCGATGAAGGCTAATGAGCCAGAAACATGCATGTCTACGGTTACCACTCATTCTCTGTAACAGCTTTTGCGTGATATGCCCGCTAATTCTGTTTTTGTTTTATATTCCACGCGTTATTCTTTAATCTTTTCATTGATTATTTGTCTATTTCCAGGGTCAGAAGGTTCAGACAGGAGAGCTATAGACGCCTCCGTGTCTCTGTTGGTTGTTGTCTTGAAAACTCGGGATCTTCCATTTGAAGGCGCAAATGTGCGTTTGGTTATCTTGTTGAAATCCGTTGTTTGTGTTTTCTCATGTTTCAATTAACATCCTTGCTCCCAAGTTGTACACCTTTTCTTGGTTATGCCGTACCGATGAAGGCTAATGAGCCAGAAACATGCATGTCTACGGTTACCACTCATTCTCTGTAACCTCTTTTGCGTGATATGCCCGCTAATTCTGTTTTTGTTTTATATTCCACGCGTTATTCTTTAATCTTTGTAGCGATTCTTAAACCATTGTATATATTTATTATTTTGGATTTTTCTTTTGGGTATAGGTTTCGTTGGAAAAATACGACGTTCTTATTACGTTTCGCCTATCATAGTAGGGTTTTTCAAAATATTTTCTCATTATGTTCGGAATACCTACAAGTAAAATAAATCAAAACATGTAAACATCGAGGTACGTACCACTATAAAACTTAATTTAGAGATTTTATTCGTACATGTGAAACTGTTCTAATTTTTAATTTTTAATGTTTTAATGTTTTAATTGTTTAATGTCCTTGTTGTGAGCTAACATGTTTTGATTTCTTTCACTTGTAGGTATGGGCGGATGTAATTTCGGCCGGAAAAAGGGCAGGTACTAAAAGCCGGTAGGTAAATTCGGCTGGAGGTTTTAAGTTGCTTCCTTATCTCATAGGTATTTTCGGCCGCAAATCAAATAAAATAACAGAATGCTTTATATTAAAATATTTCTTTATTTCAATAAAATTATTACATCAACTTATTTCTATAACTTAGGTAAACTATAAATTTTTAAAAAGCGTTTTGATGTGATACAGATTTAACGAAATTAATTCTAGAAATATTGTCAGATCGAAGCATATTTACCATGTTTTCGATAAATTTTAGTTTGTTTTTTACTTGTTTGTCTTTAATTTTTGCTGGAATATTTAAATTTTTTATTTTTAAATATGCATCGATCTGACAATCTTTTAATTTTTCTATAAAAATAAATATAGAAGGGTGACTTGAATAAAAACTAGAATTGAAGTGCGAATGGAATGATTCGCAGGCATTTGTGGTTCTTTTAATTGATGGGTTTTCATATGCCCATATAATTGGTGGAAAATGAGATTCTGGCGCTATGTAGTTTTCTAATAAATAGTCTGCGTATTTATCTATAAGTTTATGGTCCGGTTTGTATGACATGAGATCAAATATGAAACAATCTTCAACTTCAGAGGGGTCTAAATAAGTTAGCCCAAAAGTATGAGTAAGCCATTTGCTTTCCTCGCAGTTTTTATCTTTATACATTTGGGTTAACCCTAATGATTGTATTTTCCTATACCACGCCTGGTGCAAGTGGAATCTACAACCATTTAGTTTGGTTTTGGGAAAGACAACTTTTAATGCGTTATAAATTGCGATTTCAAAATCCACAAATACCTCCTTCGGTTCAAAAACAATATTATAAAGTTCAAAATTTTTAGATTTTACCAACAGAAAAAGTCTCATATATGTGTCACTGGTCTTATTGGGCAACAGACAATACAAAAGAGGAACATAATGCCCATTTTCCAGTCCATGGATGGTAAATAACTGATAAAAATATTTTGTACAATAAGAAAATGTGCCATCCATGTAAAAATCTTTCATTTTACATAAACTTATTATATTTGTATGGCAAGAAAAAACAATGATATTATCAGCTGTGCTGTTAATAAACAAAAAATTTTCACCTGTTGTGGTTTTCGGTCCATAACTATCGAGTACAGAATGTACATCGTGAATATCCTTAGGCAGGGCTGGTAAGAGCTTACGGCGGCTGTTGTACAAATTTCTTCTCATTAGACTGACATCTATCGATGACAAATTCTCTGGCAAATGATTTGAAAGAACGCTTTTAATAATTTTTGAAGGTTTCTCCGATATGTCTTCCTCAGCTTTGCGCTTGCATGAAGTCGTCACTATTTTTCTCTCCAACGTAGTTTCATCGGACTCGTGGTTGTGGATTAATTCACTTCTAGTAACTGTGTATTCCGCACCAACAGTGTACAGTTTGGCTAAACATCTTAAATTTTTCTTTATATACCTCCAACGTACTTCACCACTTTTTAATACGTCCTGTTTACAAAACTGAAACTTTTCTACAACTAGTAAGTCACAACCGCGTGAACTCTTAATTACTGAAACTGATGCCATCGTATACAAATAATATATTTTATGCTTTCTATCGACTAGTAGCTTAAAGATAAGTTATAATACTGACTAGCTATAATAATTTTATACCTGTTATTTGTGAATTTTATACATTTAAAGGAATAATCTTAAGTAGGTACAACATGGTATTAGAATAAAGAGATAAGTAAATTAAAGGTATTTTCGACAGGTACACAGGATTAGGTATTTCCAAATAAATACACAACTAATATTTTACAGAAACTATTAAGCGTAATTACCAATATTTTAATCTCATCGTAAACATCAACCCCTCGGCCGAAATTACCCCTGTCATAAATGGTACCCTTTGATTTATGCAGGTAGGCCAATGGATTACCGGCCGAAATTACGCCCGCCGGTAGGTATTTCGAACATAATAAAAAAATATTTTGAAAAAGCCTACTATGATAGGCGACACGTAATAAAAACGTCGTATTTTTTCAACGAAACCTATACCCAAGAGAAAAATGCAAAATAATAAATATTGAACTTTTTAAAAACAATTTTTATTGAGTAACACAGATTTATGTTATATGAAAAAGAATTAATAGGTTGAAATTATAATTGTTACTGACTATTTTACATAAAGTCAAAGAGTTTATAGATTTTGTTAAATCAACGTCAGCGTTTATTTTCATGGAGAACTCGATGTAGCGTCGCTCCCATGAAAGTGCAGAAATCATTATTTTTCTGTAACATGATATTTGTGTTACTTGAAGTGTTCATGTTATTAAAACGCAACGTAGCATCGTTCTCATGAAAATACGGAAATCGTAATCTGATGTTTGACATTGCGTAACATTACTTAAACATAAGCATTTTTTCCTATATAACAACTCCCCCCTTAATTAAAATGGTTGTTTAATAAACAACAATTTTGAGAATAAAAACCAAAATACATAAAATATAAAATAGAGAATACAATTCATACAGAGATTTTAAGATTATAAGGAAAATACGCAAAATACAAAATAATAAAAATATAAAGGTATACATTAAACCATGAAATTGTCAATTTTCGATTTCCACTTCCTCAGAGGCTTCGGTGTCAAGTTTGGGTCTCCTTTTTGGCAGAATGTTATGAATTTTGATGAAAACATCATTTGGTTGGTCCGAAACAGGCTTTCCTGGCGATTTGTTGAATTTAATATTTCTACACTTGTAACAGGAGTAGAGGACGATCAAGGCAACGATGAGTGAGATCGTAGTATATGTGAACCAAGAAATATTTTTCTCAACAAATGGTTTGTTTATGAGTTCATCTGAACTTTTTGAGTATTGGTCCAGTTTGTGTTTTGTCACTTGCAGATCATTCAAGTTAGTATTATTAAGATCTAGTGGTTCTATTTTGAGTACTTCTACTTTGTTTGGAATGTCCAGACAACAGTTGTAATCAACCATTACGGGATGAAGTACAGGAGGAATGTTTATGGTTTTTCTGGTACTAGCTTGTATTTTAGTAATGCCAACAAAAGCGGAACATCCTGAGTATAGCTGTAAAATAGAATTTTCATTTACGGTTAATGTTTTCGTTTCCGTTTTTGTATCTGGAAGACTTATGGTCACGTGTTCCGGTTCGGCAATCGACACTAGCCACACGTTTTCTCAGAGTTTTTGCACATGATAACCTTGTCCGTTGACTACCGCACTTTTACAATTCGCAGGAAATGTCTTATATTGTCTTAACAGACGGGCTTCACATATCGCGTGTGTCCAAATACAAGTTCGTATGGTGTGAATCCGTGTGTTTTGTTTATAGAGTTATTATAAGCGATAATAGCAAATGGTAAAATGCTGAAGGGGTGTTCATTGGGGTGGTCTGCTAAATTTATTCGAATCATTTCTAACAGAGTAGCATGTAATCTTTCTAGAGATCCGTTACTTTGCGGATGGCCGACACTTGAATATGTTAACTTAATATCGAACATATTACAAAGGTCTTTCATTAACGCATTATTGAATTCGCTACCGAAGTGGTGCACCAAAATGCTGAAAATAAGCTAATAATGAAGTAACAACGGATTTGGCACTTTTATCTGGTGGATATGCTTGAGAAAATTTTGTTAGTTCGTCTCTTATCGTAAGATCGTAATTTTTTTGAGGTACCTCTAAAATATCAATATTGATACATTCAAAAGGTGTTTTAGGCGATTCAGTTATAACGAGGGGACTGTCCAAATTTTTGCGACAAATTTTTGTCTCTTGGCATGCCCGGCATGACTTAATATAATTTTCGACATCTCGATTGAGGCCGGCCCAATTATATTTTTGTCGTATTCGCCTAATGGTTTCATTAATTCCGCGGTGAAAGTGGCTTTTGCCATTATGGAATTGATCTAAGATAATAGGTATTTGATTTTGTTCTGGCTCTTTAGTAATATTTTGACAAATAGTGAATTTTACGTCAACTTCCGAAAGTAGAAATGATAGTGTTTCTAATATTGGTAGATCAGGATTATTTTCGATAAAATATTTTTCTGAAGGTTTAAATAAATCTCGATTTCTGTAAATTGCTGCAAATAAGTATTCACTAATATTGTCTGGATCCCATGGTATAGCAATAATAAGGTATTTTCTATTTTTGACAGTTTTACTACTAAGTACATTAATTTTTGCATAAGAAAAGTCGCGGTTTTCCTCAAATATATCCTCAATTATTTTTTCATGAAAATCGTGAAGATTATTTTGTTGAAAAAAGGTTAAAATGTTTTTATTTTGTTTGTCTAGTAGATGATTATTGGAATATTCTATTTTAGAATAGTCCATCAGTGATTTTGTTTTATAAAGTTGCTCAAAAGACAAAAATTCTTCTGCAGCAGCATCCCAGTCAATTTCAGGTTTATTTTCAGTTTGTTGGGATGACCCTGCTTCTTCAATAGCGGGATAAATTGGGTAAGGTGAAGATTTGAAGTTTCCTAATTTTGAACGAAATGAATCAAAGTCATTTATGTGGTTGACTTTTATTCGAGAATGGGCATCGGCATTTTTATTAGATTTGCCAGATTTGAAGTCAATTTGATAGTCGTATTCCTTTAATTTGAGGCGCCATCGTGCTAGACGACTACCGGGGTCTTTTATTGAGAATAACCAAGTAAGTGGACGGTGGTCAGTTATAGGGGTAAATTTTCGGCCATATAAATAGCTTGTATTTTAGTAATGCCAACAAAAGCGGAACATCCTGAGTATAGCTGTAAAATAGAATTTGCATTTACGGTTAATGTTTTCGTTTTCGTTTTTGTATCTGGAAGACTTATGGTCACGTGTACCGGTTCGGCAATCGACACTAGCCACACGTTTTCTTCGAGTTTTTGCACATTATAACCTTGTCCGTTGACTACCGCACTTTTACAATTCGCAGGAAATGTCTTATATTGTCTTAACAAACGGGCTTCACATATCGCGTTATCGTCTATAGGGTATGCGTAAACATCGCGACACAACTTTTGATGCGTAGATAACTGTTTACATTTTTGTAAATCGTGGATTGGAATGTAGGATAAAGAATCATCATCTCGCGCTAAATATTTTTGTGAAAATGATAAAATGTGGTGAAATCCAGTTCTATTATCATAAATTGGTATTGGGTATAGGTGGAATAAAATAAATACTTGTTGTTCAATCAAAGGTATTTTAAGAACGAAAACAAGGTCAGAATTTGTTTGATATGATTCGAGATCGATTATTTCCAAATACTGTGAAATTTCAGAATATTTCATTGGTAGCGGTAAACCATTCCTTACAGTATTTTCTGATATTTTCTTAAGAGCAGTGATCAAATTTTCTGGTTCAATAATAGAAGTATGAATTATTTGAAGCTGTGCAAAAGTGATAGAGTTTAGAATATCATTAATAGTATTTTCAAGATACGAATAACTCTACATTAGTTGTTCGCAAATTTCAAAGAAATTTAATTTGGCTTCGATAAGCTCAATTTCGCATGCCCGGCATGACTTAATATAATTTTCGACATCTCGATTGAGGCCGGCCCAATTATATTTTTGTCGTATTCGCCTAATGGTTTCATTAATTCCGCGGTGAAAGTGGCTTTTGCCATTATGGAATTGATCTAAGATAATAGGTATTTGATTTTGTTCTGGCTCTTTAGTAATATTTTGACAAATAGTGAATTTTACGTCAACTTCCGAAAGTAGAAATGATAGTGTTTCTAATATTGGTAGATCAGGATTATTTTCGATAAAATATTTTTCTGAAGGTTTAAATAAATCTCGATTTCTGTAAATTGCTGCAAATAAGTATTCACTAATACTGTCTGGATCCCATGGTATAGCAATAATAAGGTATTTTCTATTTTTGACAGTTTTACTACTAAGTACATTAATTTTTGCATAAGAAAAGTCGGGGTTTTCCTCAAATATATCCTCAATTATTTTTTCATGAAAATCGTGTAGATTATTTTGTTGAAAAAAGGTTAAAATGTTTTTATTTTGTTTGTCTAGTAGATGATTATTGGAATATTCTATTTTAGAATAGTCGATCAGTGATTTTGTTTTATAAAGTTGCTCAAAAGACAAAAATTCTTCTGCAGCAGCATCCCAGTCAATTTCAGGTTTATTTTCAGTTTGTTGGGATGACCCTGCTTCTTCAATAGCGGTATAAATTGGGTAAGGTGAAGATTTGAAGTTTCCTAATTTTGAACGAAATGAATCAAAGTCATTTATGTGGTTGACTTTTATTCGAGAATGGGCATCGGCATTTTTATTAGATTTGCCAGATTTGAAGTCAATTTGATAGTCGTATTCCTTTAATTTGAGGCGCCATCGTGCTAGACGACTACCGGGGTCTTTTATTGAGAATAACCAAGTAAGTGGACGGTGGTCAGTTATAACGGTAAATTTTCGGCCATATAAATAGGGTCTAAAGTGTTTAACTGCTCACACAATTGCCAAAAGTTCTCTCTCTATCGTAGAGTATTTTGTTTCTGCTTTGCACAATGTCCTAGACGCATAGGCTATCGGTAAATCCTTACCTATTGGGCCTTGTGACAAAACCGCACCAATTGCAAATGCGCTAGCATCGGTAGTTAAAAGAAATCGTTCTTCAAAGTTTGGGTATATCAAAATCGGAGTAGTAGTAAGAGCATTTTCAAATTCTTGGAATGACCTTTGACATTCGAAGTCAAAATTAAATGGGACGTCTTTTTGTAAAAGTCTTGTCATTGGTTTGGAAATTTTAGCGAAGTTCGGTATACATCTTCTGTAGTAACCAGCGAGTCCCAAAAAGGATTTAATTTCCTTTTGGTTCGTAGGTTGAGGGAATTTTTGGACGCATTCAATTTTTGCCGGAAACGGCTTAACGCCATCTTCCGTGATTAAATGTCCAAGGTAGGCGACCTCTTTTCTCAAGAATTCGCACTTGTCTGGCTGAAGTTTTAAGTTAGCTTTTTGAAGTCTCTTGAATACTTCTGTTAAGCGGGTAATATGTTCTTGAATTGTTGGTGAATAGACGATGATGTCGTCCATATAGACAAGACATCGCTTGTTTAGAATTCAAGCAAGGACATTGTCCATGACCCTCTGGAATGTTGAAGGTGCATTTTTTAGACCGTACGGCATTCTGAGGAATTCGAAATGTCCGTTTTCAACTGTGAAGGCGGTCTTTGGTATATCTTCAGGCATTATTTTAATTTGATGAAAGCCTGAAGCAAGATCTAGTGTCGTGAAATATTGACACATACCAAGCTGGTCCAATAAATCTCCAATGTTTGGTAACGGATATTTGTCGTCTACAGTAACCTCATCAGTTTTCTGTTATCTACGACTACATGCCATTTTTGTTTACCGGATGCGTCGAGCTTCTTGGGCACAAGACACACGGGAGACGATCATGGAGAATTGCTGGGTTGTATAATGTTTTGTGAAAGTATTTCATTGATCTGATCTTTCACCTCTTGTTTATGAATTTGGGGATAGCGATATGATTTTACATAAGTGGGCTTAGAATTTTGCGTATCTATAGAATGTTTTATTTCGTTGCTGAAAGTAAGTATGTCTCCTTCTAAATAAAAAATGTCAGAAAAATCATGACAAAGTTGGGAAATTAAGTCTCGTTCTTCTCATTGAGATGATCAAGTCTTAGTTGATTTTTTAATTCCGATGTTCTATCGGTGCACATTTCTTGGGTAATTAGTTGAATATTATTTACAGTATTCATTTAATATGGTTCTTAATTAAGTTTTGAAAATGTTACGGTTTCAGATATACAATTAACATTTAATACTGAAACAAAAAATTCTCCTTTTCATTCATTTTAACTAATGCGTTTGGTAGTTTAACTTTCTCTACTTCTCGACCTACCAGTATAGCATCAGTATTAACTAAATCGCATTTTAGTTTAAAGATTTGCTCAGTCCTAGGTTCAATGGAAATTGTATTTTTGTAAATTTGTGGGAATTGGTTTTCAATTGAAATATTGGTAGTTTGATTATCTGTTACTTCAAATAATGGTACAATTTTGAAATCAGTAATAAGTTGTCTATTTCTCAGATCAACTATGCAATAATAATGTTCTAAAAAATCCATGCCTAATAATCCATCAAAATCAATATCTAAATTACAAATAAATACTCTGTGTCGATCGTTGGGTTTAAATGGAATAAGGGTTGATTCGTTAACTCTTATTTTTTGGTTCGTTATACCTTGAATAATTACATTTTCAGGGAATCGATTTCTATAATTTTCGCATGTTTTGGGTTTGAAAGTTGATAATCCAGCACCTGTATCAATTAGTTTTTTATAAGTGTTTGTTCTGTCTTTAATATAATATAAGTTTCTAGAATTCACCGGTAAGGTATTTTTTAAATGAACATCTGTTCGAGGCAGTCCGATTCTGGACTGTTCAAACTCATGGTTTGAATTTGTGAACTGAGGTCTGGGATCGACAAATTTGAAGTTCGATCGTTTTGCCGATCTGGGGGTTTCGTTTGTAAGGGGCCTTGTGGAAAATCCTGATAATAATCATGATTTGGATTTAGGAGGTTATCAGAATCAAAATTATAAATATTTTCAAAATTATAATCAAAATTGTCTTGTTCGATATAGCTATAATCGAAAGTTTCGCCTTCATTCGTATTGCAAACTGGTACAACATTATCAGAGTTAGGATCACTATCAGCAGTATAATAGTTTTCCTCTATTTCACTATCAACTGTATAATAGTCAGGAGCACTGGGGTTGATTTCTTGGTAATATTCTTGATAATCAAGTGAATTATCGGAGTATTGTTCTTGATTTTCATGATAATTTTGACTATCATCTGTATAATAGTCATAACTTTTATGAGAGTGTTTGTTAAAATCATGATTTCGATTGAAAAAATTGACTGTCTCGACCCTTACTTCGTGGAATATGCTCATATTAGTGTTTTTAAATGAAACTCAAGGTCTCTAGTTAATTCCACAATATAATACAAGTTATTGAAAATTCTAAAAAATTGACAATTGTTTCGATAAATCAATATCATCGTCAGAATGACAGAAGTTACATTTCATTTTATGCCTACCTGATGTTTAGTAGTTATATTTTTGGCTAGACCAAGAAGTAACCTAACTTGTGATTGGCTTAATTTATGTTTATAGAAAAAAAAAGAAGAAGATGTGATATTACAAATATTGAAGCTTAGATATTATTGGCCCTATGGTGATATCCTGGATATCATTATTCCAATTAAGATCAGTATAACTGTGCAATGATATAGAAAACCAGGAAAACTATATCTGCTGATCTTTACAATTATCACTTAAGAAGACAGTTTATTAGTGGAGAATTCCCTAGATTTAACTGTTCATTGACAACTTCATATTGTGGGTTTCTTAAATGTCTTCTAATTTCCAGTTCTTCAAGGAAATCCAGTTCTTGTTTCTTTTCACAAATATGCAGCACTTCTAGTTCTGTGTTAGGTGTCAATGAATGATTGGTGTCAAGTAGATGTTTTGCGTAGTGAGATTTATCTGGTTGTTTTAATCTGTAAGCTCGTAAGTGCTCACTGTATCGTATTTCAAAATTCCTAAGGGTCTGACCCAAATAGACAGCATTACATTCTGGACATTTGAGTTTATATATACCTGACTTCTTTAATAGTGGTATTTTTGTTTTTACATTTAACAATTTTGTACTAACGTTACTTTCTGTTTTAAAAAAAAAAAAATTGTTGCATTCGTTGCTGAAGATATTATCTTTGAAATATTATTAGAAATATTTCCTGCATATGTGATGGTTTTATAAGTTTTAATTTCATCAGCTTGTTTAGGATATATTAGTTGTAATGCCACTTTTTTCTCTTTTTTACTAATTAGTTTATTTATCATATCTAATGGATAACCGTTAGATGTTGCTATTTGTCTAATTGTATTAATCTCTCTATCAAAATTACATTTGTTCATAGGAACTGAAAAAGCTCTATGTATCATTGAATTATATGCTGCTAGTCTGTGTGAGACAGGGTGGTTAGAATTGAATGGAATTGTCACATCAGTCTGTGTTGGTTTTCGGTAAATTGAATAATCAAGTACATCATTAACTCTTTGAATTTTTAAATCAAGAAAATTGATTGAGCTATTTTCTTCAATTTCTAATGTAAATTTAATTTTCGGGTGTAAATTATTGATGTGGTTGAAAAACACATCTAATTGTCGCTCACTACCCATAAAACAAGCTAATATGTCATCCACATATCTATACCAAAATAAAATATTTATCGAAATATTACTTTCAAAGATCTTTCTTTCTAAATTGTCCATAAAAATGTTTGAATGGATATGAATCTCAGTACTCAATTAGAAATTCAATAGAACTAATCAAAAAGTTGAAATCAATCCACTTGCAAGATAACTATAAACTCATATCGTTCGATGTAACTAATATGTTTACTAAAATTCCTCCTAAAGAATGTCTAATACTTGTAAGAAAATTACTAGAAGATAAAAATATTAATCCAGGAATAATATCAGATATACTTAATTTATTTGATGTATGCATTAATCAGAATTATTTCACTTTTGACAATAAGATATATATTCAAAATGAAGGTTTACCAATGGGAAGCCCTATATCACCTATTTTAGCAAACATTTTTATGGACAATTTAGAAAGAAAGATCTTTGAAAGTAATATTTCGAAAAATATTTTATTTTGGTATAGATATGTGGATGACATATTAGCTTGTTTTATGGGTAGTGAGCGACAATTAGATGTGTTTTTCAACCACATCAATAATTTACACCCGAAAATTAAATTTACATTAGAAATTGAAGAAAATAGCTCAATCAATTTTCTTGATTTAAAAATTCAAAGAGTTAATGATGTACTTGATTATTCAATTTACCGAAAACCAACACAGACTGATGTGACAATTCCATTCAATTCTAACCACCCTGTCTCACACAGACTAGCAGCATATAATTCAATGATACATAGAGCTTTTTCAGTTCCTATGAACAAATGTAATTTTGATAGAGAGATTAATACAATTAGACAAATAGCAACATCTAACGGTTATCCATTAGATATGATAAATAAACTAATTAGTAAAAAAGAGAAAAAAGTGGCATTACAACTAATATATCCTAAACAAGCTGATGAAATTAAAACTTATAAAACCATCACATATGCAGGAAATATTTCTAATAATATTTCAAAGATAATATCTTCAGCAACGAATGCAACAATTTTTTTTTTTAAAACAGAAAGTAACGTTAGTACAAAATTGTTAAATGTAAAAACAAAAATACCACTATTAAAGAAGTCAGGTATATATAAACTCAAATGTCCAGAATGTAATGCTGTCTATTTGGGTCAGACCCTTAGGAATTTTGAAATACGATACAGTGAGCACTTACGAGCTTACAGATTAAAACAACCAGATAAATCTCACTACGCAAAACATCTACTTGACACCAATCATTCATTGACACCTAACACAGAACTAGAAGTGCTGCATATTTGTGAAAAGAAACAAGAACTGGATTTCCTTGAAGAACTGGAAATTAGAAGACATTTAAGAAACCCACAATATGAAGTTGTCAATGAACAGTTAAATCTAGGGAATTCTCCACTAATAAACTGTCTTCTTAAGTGATAATTGTAAAGATCAGCAGATATAGTTTTCCTGGTTTTCTATATCATTGCACAGTTATACTGATCTTAATTGGAATAATGATATCCAGGATATCACCATAGGGCCAATAATATCTAAGCTTCAATATTTGTAATATCACATCTTCTTCTTTTTTTCTATAAACATAAATTAAGCCAATCACAAGTTAGGTTACTTCTTGGTCTAGCCAAAAATATAACTACTAAACATCAGGTAGGCATAAAATGAAATGTAACTTCTGTCATTCTGACGATGATATTGATTTATCGAAACAATTGTCAATTTTTTAGAATTTTCAATAACTTGTATTATATTGTGGAATTAACTAGAGACCTTGAGTTTCATTTAAAAACACTAATATTTCGATTGACATGAAAAGTTCTTTGTTGATTAAAATTTGTGTTGGGTCGATTTCCCTCCCGGCGGTCCTTGAGGTCTAAAACTTGGATTTGTTCTAATTACAGCTGGGCGATTCTGATTTTGTTGGTTATTTTGAAATTGTGGCCTTTGTTGAAAATTTTTACCTGTTTGGTTATGTGAATTAGGGGTTTGATTTGGTATAAAGGAACCCTGAGCTAAATTTTGAGATTGTCTTGGTCTTGTGAGACACTCATTCATAGTATGTCCTATTCTATGACAAAAATTACATTGTTTTGGTGAATTTTGGCTAAATCTACGAGTAGGTATAATATTTGTATTACGATTAGTCTGAGGTTTGTGATTTTCATAGTAGGTTAATTGAAGTTCTCTTCTGATTCGTGAAATAGCTGATAAAACACTTATTGGATTACTAGCTCTGACAATTTGACCAATTTTTGGATCTAAACCGGTTAATAAAGTATTTAAAGTTGATGATTCTATAAGACGTGTTTGTGCTACTTTTTGATCTGTTGTTAAATGCTGTTGTTCACTTATAGCTGAATACATTTTTGCTTCCAGAGTTTGTAATCTCGAAACAAAAATTAAAGACGATTCGTTTGGTAGTTGTTTCATTCTTTGAAGGTCTTGAATTAATGAATTTAAGTCGCGAGAATCTCCAAAGTGAGTATTTATTAATGTTTTAATTTCTTCCCAATTTGAAGGGTCGCGTGAATTAATTATTTCAGCGGCTCTTCCTTTAAGTTTGTTTTTTATATGAAGAGTTAAAAGTACTTTTTGGACATTGCCGGCCATTCTGTAAGCTGTTTTACAAGCAGTTATAAAAGTATTTAAGAAAATTTGATTACCGTCATATTCCGGAGTTATTGAAAATATTTCGGATAATCTGTAAGGTTCTAGATTCGACGCTTGATCGGTTTGAGCAACTGGAGTGTTAGCATTGGCATTAGAGTTTGTTGCACTACGTGTTTCAGGCATTTTGCTTTATATTAAAATGATTGTATTCAAAATAAAAGTAAATTATGACAATAGAACTTGGTAAAAATAAAAAATAAATTGCAAAATATTAAATAAAAATAAAACGAGATGATTCTTACGTAAATATTTTCATTCCTTCCTTGGCAGCTGAAATCCTTATCCGTGAGCTTTGCTACACCTGGTTAGCAGTTTGCGTGTTCCTGGTGCCGGAGAGACCGCCTGCTTCTTGAAGATCTGGAGCTGGTACTTGAAAATTCTTCGAAGGTTTAGGAACCCCCACACTTAGTTAGGCAATCCTTGTTCTAAATGTGTTTAGGAATCCTACTGACGGCGCCACTGTTATATTCACAAATTCACATTAAACTTTTTAAAAACAATTTTTATTGAGTTACACAGTTTTATGTTATATAAAAAATAATTATTAGGTTGAAATTATAATTGTAACTGACTGTTTTACATAAAGTCAAAGAATTTATAGATTTTGTTAAATCAACGTCAGCGTTTATTTTCATGGAGAACTCGATGTAGCGTCGCTCCCATGAAAGTGCAGAAATCATTATTTTTCTGTAACATGATATTTGTGTTACTTAAAGTGTTTATGTATAAAAACGCAACGTAGCATCATTCTCATGAAAATACGGAAATCGTCATCTGATGTTTGACATTGCGTAACATTACTTAAACATGAGCATTTTTTCCTATATATATATATATATATATATATATATATATATATATATGCAAAACAGGCTTGGGATTTCTCTCCACAAAATAGAAAAATATGCGCTGTGATAACTTTAGACGTAAGGAATACCTTTAATAGTGCTGCCTGGCAGCTAATCTTAAATAAGCTAAGAAATAGAGGAATTAATGAAGACCTACTTGCGTTGATAGCATCATACCTCTCCGAACGAGAAATCATAATCGGATATGAGGGCATTGAGGAAAATATAGAAATAAGTAGCGGTGTTCCGCAGGTTTCGGTTCTTGGCCCTACACTTTGGAATATACTATACGATGATCTGCTTACGATGGACTTGCCAAAAGACGTCACCCTCATAGGCTTCGCTGATTACATAGCAATGGTGATTGTGGATAAACAAGAGAAAGGCCTTATGGAAAAAGCAAATCTGGGAATTCTGATGGTGTCCAATTGGATGGAGAATAACTCTCTCAGTCTAGCACCGGAGAAAACAGAAGCTGTGCTGCTTACTGGAAGAACTCGAGTGAGTCCTGTATGTTTCAACATTCATGGAAATAAAATCACTCCAAAGGGGTCGGTGAAATATCTAGGTGTATGGTTGGATCCAAAGCTTTCATTCTCAGAACATATACATCGTACGATTGAGAAAGTGGAGAAAACAGTATCTGCCTTGTCCAGTCTTATGCCCAATGTGGGAGGCCCAAAAGCTTCAAAAAGGCGAATCTTAGCTTCTGTGGCTCAATCTCAGATCCTCTATGCCGCCCCAGCGTGGTGCGCGGTTACGTGTTTCAGGCATTTTGCTTTATATTAAAATGATTGTATTCAAAATAAAAGTAAATTATGACAATAGAACTTGGTAAAAATAAAAAATAAATTGCAAAATATTAAATAAAAATAAAACGAGATGATTCTTACGTAAATATTTTCATTCCTTCCTTGGCAGCTGAAATCCTTATCCGTGAGCTTTGCTACACCTGGTTAGCAGTTTGCGTGTTCCTGGTGCCGGAGAGACCGCCTGCTTCTTGAAGATCTGGAGCTGGTACTTGAAAATTCTTCGAAGGTTTAGGAACCCCCACACTTAGTTAGGCAATCCTTGTTCTAAATGTGTTTAGGAATCCTACTGACGGCGCCACTGTTATATTCACAAATTCACATTAAACTTTTTAAAAACAATTTTTATTGAGTTACACAGTTTTATGTTATATAAAAAATAATTATTAGGTTGAAATTATAATTGTAACTGACTGTTTTACATAAAGTCAAAGAATTTATAGATTTTGTTAAATCAACGTCAGCGTTTATTTTCATGGAGAACTCGATGTAGCGTCGCTCCCATGAAAGTGCAGAAATCATTATTTTTCTGTAACATGATATTTGTGTTACTTAAAGTGTTTATGTATAAAAACGCAACGTAGCATCATTCTCATGAAAATACGGAAATCGTCATCTGATGTTTGACATTGCGTAACATTACTTAAACATGAGCATTTTTTCCTATATATATATATATATATATATATATATATATATATATATATATATATATATATATATATATGCAAAACAGGCTTGGGATTTCTCTCCACAAAATAGAAAAATATGCGCTGTGATAACTTTAGACGTAAGGAATACCTTTAATAGTGCTGCCTGGCAGCTAATCTTAAATAAGCTAAGAAATAGAGGAATTAATGAAGACCTACTTGCGTTGATAGCATCATACCTCTCCGAACGAGAAATCATAATCGGATATGAGGGCATTGAGGAAAATATAGAAATAAGTAGCGGTGTTCCGCAGGTTTCGGTTCTTGGCCCTACACTTTGGAATATACTATACGATGATCTGCTTACGATGGACTTGCCAAAAGACGTCACCCTCATAGGCTTCGCTGATTACATAGCAATGGTGATTGTGGATAAACAAGAGAAAGGCCTTATGGAAAAAGCAAATCTGGGAATTCTGATGGTGTCCAATTGGATGGAGAATAACTCTCTCAGTCTAGCACCGGAGAAAACAGAAGCTGTGCTGCTTACTGGAAGAACTCGAGTGAGTCCTGTATGTTTCAACATTCATGGAAATAAAATCACTCCAAAGGGGTCGGTGAAATATCTAGGTGTATGGTTGGATCCAAAGCTTTCATTCTCAGAACATATACATCGTACGATTGAGAAAGTGGAGAAAACAGTATCTGCCTTGTCCAGTCTTATGCCCAATGTGGGAGGCCCAAAAGCTTCAAAAAGGCGAATCTTAGCTTCTGTGGCTCAATCTCAGATCCTCTATGCCGCCCCAGCGTGGTGCGCGGTTACGTATAATAAAAGACTTAAAAGAAAACTAGTTAGCATACAGAGGCTGATGTCGATCAGAGTGGCTAGTGCGTATAGGACGATATGTGCTGAAGCATTAGGAGTGATAGCTGGTATCCCCCCCATTGACCTCTTGATTGAAGAAAGAAAGGCGATTTACGAGGGAGTGGACCGGAACGTTGCACGTACATCCCTAAAGACATGTTGGCAAGAGCGCTGGAGAACTAGTACGAAGGGACGATGGACTTACAAAATAATTCCAGATATAGAAGAGTGGATACATGGATTCTGTGGCGAAGTCGATTACTTTCTGGCGCAAGCAATCTCAGGGCACGGTTGCTTCAAGTCATTCCTTTACAAGAGGAAGAAATCGGGCACTGATCGCTGTCAGTACTGTTAGAACGTGGACGACGTAGATCACACGTTGTTCCTTTGTCCCAGATGGGAAGAGATCAGAGCAGGGTACTAAGAAGAGAGAAATAACTTGTTCACCATGGAAAATTTTTCAAGAGACTTAGTTGACGGTGAAAATGCATGGAAAATTTCATATAAAGTAGTAAGAGCAATTATCGAGATCAAGGAAAAAGAGATGTACTCAGTGAGAATGTATTGAAATCACATTATGTTGATTTTCAAATGATATATGTATATTTGCTTTTACGTTAAACTAAATGATATTTACGATTCAAATTTAAATATCCACTGCCTACTTATAATAATATGAAAAGTAGCAGACAGGACATTGTATCGGGACTGCAATGTAGCAAGTGGTGATTGCAACATATTCTAATTTCTATCAGCTATTTAAAAATGTGAATAAAATTATTTCTAATACACAAAAATCTATTACAAACAAGAATATCGTTATTTCGTAAATACAAGTAATAACTAAATCTTATTAAAAATGTTAAATACCTGTATTGATAACCATAAATTTCAAGATACGTATTATATTATTGAGCAATTCATAAACTTGTTCAAGTAGTAAGAATGGTCATTGGGGTGAAAGATGAAGTGAAAGTGATGAATTTTCCAAATGCATGTCACAGCGATTAGATGTTTTTCTGTCAAAATATACTGATTCAAATGTACATCATGCCAAATTTCAAATTAATATACTGATCCATAATCGTCCTTGTATTGTGAAGTTTTCCTCTCAACATTTATGAACTGATAGTAGACTGAAGTTGTTTTAAAAAAATCTCAATGGAGCTATTTTATTTTATACCTAGGTAATAATTATTACGTGATGTTATAAGCTTATTATAAACATTCAATATCTCGAAAACCATAAGTTTTACGATATGTAAAGGTTACGCGTTTTCACGTGCAAATAATTAACCGAAACAAACAATTGCTTGAAAGGTACAAAATGTTAGTGGCGTAAAAAATGGGGGGAACAGTTATTAATTGGCCATTGGCCCAAGTAAGGAAAATTCTGTTTAACCCTATATATGCGATTTTAAATGAAAAAATATTCTGCCAAATTTCTAATTGGAATATTCGTCCTTAAGTAATGGAACGAAATCTTTTAAGTTTTTTCAACTTAGACACTCTGTGTTTGAATTAGTTTGATTTTAAGAAAAACTTCTTCAGTCAAACGTTGGAAGCGGTATTTTAAAACACCCTATATTCAGTTATAAATACTAACCTGAAAGGAATATTAGTAGAGCATTAGGAATAAATCCCTTTTCTCCACCTGCATATGCAATCACAAGTCTGTTCGCTTTTGATATAAGCTTTTCCAAACCATTTCCTATATCCTCGTATGCGAGCGCTGTAGATGTATGTTTGATCAGTTTACAAAATATACCATCCTTTGGTTCCATATTTAATAATATTTCCTAGGAAATTAGTTCTGTTAAGGAGAATATCACGCGATCCAGTAATTACCTTTATATTGTCTTGTGTGCGGTGCCATCTATAGAAAGACATTATTTTTAATTTCATGTTTTTTATAATTTTAACATGTTCCACTCATATCAAAATTTTCTCCATTTATCTTTTTTATGATTTATTTCTATCAAACTTACCTTTTCAAAGGCCTTTTCTCAATGATGTAGAAATTGTAAATAATATCCCGAATCCTTTGCAGTTCTTCAAATTTTGGTGCTTCAAGTGTCTTGCCTATGGATAATTTTTCATTTTACACAACAACAAATTTTTAGAAGACATGACTTTAGATAAAATAAAATACACAACACTCACTTATTAACTAGCTCAGCGTCTTACAATATTCAAAACAAAATATATTGAACGATTCCTTCCAGAATCCACATACAACCTCAAATTATAAATACCAAGAAATAATGGAATATCTTTATAATCATTCTACACCAGCGACGTAGTCATAGAAGACAGAGTTTGGTTTCTGCGGTTGTCAATGCATCAACTTCAGATGGCGTCCATCCCATAATCTGTTACATATTCTCATAACGAACTAGGTGATCCAGTGAGTCAGTTCGACAATGCGTCAGTTATTACTGATCTTAAAAATTCAAGACAAAACGTTGATAAACATCTATTCAAAAAATGAACTAGCAAAATGGAACACACAGAGAACAGTTGAGCAAACTCAGCAAGAAAAAAAATACTATCAACTATTCTTCCTACCATGGTTTTCAACTTCTTCCTCGGCTTCCTTTACATACATTTCAGTGATACCTTCAGTAGTACGGTCTGGTAAATGTTAGAAGCAATTCCCAAAACCTTAAGACTATACATATTGTGCATCTTAGTGTGTATGGAGTGGAACTTCTTGAAGGGAATAGTTTACTGAAATGGTCGACTACCTCACTTTAGTTTCCCCAGCCCCTTCTATAATGGGAGTAGGGGATGGCAGATAATTCTCCATTTGTTTCAGCAATACTAGTCAAGGTCCTACTCCAGGATACTCCGTTGTCAATCACTGTCTTCATGTCTTCCCTGTGTAATAAATACCAATTAGAAACATCGGGAGAATCATCCTGTATAACAAATTACTTTTTAGATTGTAACGTTTAAACTATAGAAAGCGGTCGTTCACATTCATACAATGAAAAAAATACTTATCTAAGCGTGTGTCTGGCTGAATAAAAGTAAAACAAATAATATTTTAACCGGAAATAATAATTGCGTCAAAATACCGAAATTTTGCGGACTCAAATAAAAATCCAAGTGTTAATCGAACGATAAGTTCCACCAATCAAAAAGTAACAGGTACAAAAAAAATGAAAGATTGCTGACAAAGGAGAAATGCCGAAACTCCGAAAGGGTAAGAATTGAAGTGGCAGTTGGTAAAAACTCACGGTCGGGAACGGTCCAGTTTTCTTTTGGGGTTTCGCGGATAACGGTTTTTGATGAGTCCTGAGTTCCAGTATTTTATAATTAAAGTAGTGTTCTAGCAATCAGGCATAATTATTTTTTTTATCGAAGAGGGAAAAACAGATTACAAGGGAGCGTCTACTGTACGCGCTCTGAAAGGGTTTCTTCTTTTGCTCGAAACGCGAATCGTGTCCGTCGGCGTTTTTGTGAACACCCAGTCAGGGAATTGGTAAGTCTGATTTCAAAATTATACTAACTGTGTATTATGACTTTTTTTGTAGTTTGGTTAAATTATTAACATTGCCAGTCCGCTTCCTATGATATTATATTTATATAATTTATTTTGTGTATGATAGTTCATATCGTATACTATTATTTAATGGTGATATCTCACCGTATGAATTAGGAATAGGGAGCACATTTGAGGTTTAATATTAAATTATTAACATTGCCAGCCCGCTTCCTATGATATTATATTTATATAATTCATTTTGTGTATGATAGTTCATATCGTAATACTAGTATTTAATGGTGATATCTCACCGTATGAATTAGGAATAGGGAGCACATTTGAGGTTTAATATTTAATTGCTGATATCAAAGTTCATATATAGGGTACGCGAAAATATGCAGGTTCTGGCGAACATTTTTTTTTTAATACCAAATTTTTTTTTTTTTTGCGAGTCATTCGCGCTGATTTGAAAGGGATTTCTCAAGTTTTCTCCCGATCCCATTTCTGGTGTTATTTAATTACAGTCACAAGGCACTATATGCGATTGTTCCTGACGCTTTGTAAATTTGGTGCAATTATTTCTATTTTTCTTATATTTTTTTTATTAAACTCGTTTTAAGAAATCGTTATCGGTTTATTTATTTACTCAACCAGGAGAGAAGTAGTACCTAACCTATACACATAAGATCTACACCTAAAATTTTCTCTCAACACACCCCTCTAACTGACGTAACCCCATAATACAAGACCTCTCATTACCAACGACAACTGGTAGCAGCGGAGGCCGAAGCCAGCTCTTTCGGACATTTCTTACAGGAGCCGTCGACTCCTGTTTCCCACGGAAACGTGTGTGGTGACAGCCAGCTACGCTGCCTTCTCGGTCCATTGGGGACATTTTGACAGCAGAGTTATATATATATATATATATATATATATATATATATATATATATATATATTTGTTAGGTTATTACACTGGTGATAGAATTTTGTTTTATTCAGGGTCATAGTGGAATCCATTGATTGATTATTACAGTGGTGACAGCGATTCCTAGGTTATTACAGTGAAAATATCATAGGTGTTACGACTGGTATTACACCTGTAATCTTCTCTCATCAAATCTGTCGTCATATGCGAGATTGGAGGTTCTCTCATCAGTCATTGTCATCATATGCTTTGAATGGGATCTTCTCTATGCACGTTGAATATTCTCAAGTTTCAATAGAAAAGCATGTCAAAAATTCCGTTGTGAGTGAGTTGACAACAATTATCTTGTTCTGACGTAGTCAATAAACAATATGATAAATAAACGTACGGATCCTCCTCTTTTCCTCTGTCAAGCATTGTCATCATTTGCTTTGAATAGGAGACAGAAAAGGTGTTACTATAAGAGATTTTTTATTGTTTTGATTTCAATGCGATCTTTTCTAAGAACGTTGCAGTTTAAACACTACCTCTCCTGACTAACATACAAGATAATTATGTTTGGAAGCCTATTGGAAATAGGCAAAACCACCGTTAAGAAAAAATATCAGGTGACCATGGGCCAATAGTGACAGGGAAAAGGCTGATCTCTTTGCCGAATATCTCTCGACAGTCTTCAACCTAGTACAGGGAGAAATATACGAAGAAATTATTCCATATTTATCCGCATCTCTAGATATAAAACAACCGCTCACAGCTGTAACTCCGAAAGAGGTGGTCCAATAAATAAAAAATCTGAGTCAATGAAAAGCTCCTGGAAATGAATTTATATCAGCAAAAATACTTAAAGAACTACCCAGAAAAGGGTCCTATAAGCTTGATTTCAGTAATATCCAAAATACTTGAAAAACTGGTACTTGGAAAATTGAACGAAGATTTACCACGCCAAGAATGGATTCCACATCACCAATTTGGCTTACGTCATTCTCATTCCACTCTACAGCAATGTTATCGGTTAACACGAGAAATTGACAAAGCAATAGATGAAAAGAAGTACTGCTTAGCTGTATTTTTAAACATAAGTCAGGCCTTCGACAAAGTCTGGCATCCAGGACTCTTCTATAAAATCAAGAGAATTTTACCTCACTCCAACTTTACACTACTGAAATCATACTTAGATGAAAGGGAGTTTGGAAATAGACAAAACGAAGATAAGACCACCATCTTCTCAATTTTCTCAGGAGTGCCTTAAAGAAGCATATTAAGGCTAATATTGTATGTTCTGTACACATCTGATCTGCCGCTAACATGCAATAGAAGAGCAGGAACATTTGCCGAGGATACAGCAATCCTTGCAAGTCACCAAGATGCTAAGATAGCTTCTACCTATACACAAGTATGTTTAGACCTACTCCAAATATGGTTAAGCACTTATGGAATAAAAGTTAACGAGAACAAACGTGTCTATATAAACTTCACTCTTCGCAGGGAAACTTGTCCGCCTGTCAACATAAATAATGTCGATATACCACAAATAGATGTGGTCAAATACCTGGGACGGCATCTAGACAGTAAATTAAACTGGAAACAACATATCATGCAGAAGAAAGAACAAATTGACATAAAAACGAGATAATTATATTGGATTATAGGAGAGAAATCAAAATTAACCATAGAGAATATATTACTCATATAGAAGACAGTTATTAGACACATACGAACATATGGAATAGAAATGTGGGGATGTGAGTCCAATAGGGCAATTATACAAAGATGCCAGTCAATAATCCTCATAAAAATGGATAATGCTCCATGGTATATCTCTAATAATACAATACATAACGATGTAGGTATCAAAACCATAGAAGAAGTCATATGCGAAAATGAAGCCAAACACAACTAAATATTAGGAAATCACCCAAATCCAATGATAGAACAGCTTCTGTCCCTCCTGAAAACCGAAGACTCAGGAAACTGTGGCCAATAGACTTAATATAAGTTCAAGAGAGAATGTCACTGGACATTGAACTCAACACGAAATTGTAGTTGCTAGCCTGTCTAGCAGACTTGTGATCACTTTAGCTTATAGAATTAAAATAGTAAATTCTGATTGTGAAGAAAATATATTCGAAAAATTGTATCATGTCTCCAGTCTCATTCAATCTCACGAAAAATATACAACACTATTAATAATAGTAACGTAAGTATATTATTTGCGTTTTAGGTAAGTACGAGTATAATAATAAGACAAATGAAAATTTGCAACATGATCGTATCGTTATTTCAATTTCGATTTGAATAACGTTGCTTGAGCGGCTTCAGTAATTTCTGGTGGTGTCGATTTTATATTATGTATTATGTCGACAGTCTCAGAAATCAATTCTAAGAATTTGTTTACGAAAGCAATTTTATTGGTATTCTACGGAACACATACCTACTAGAGAATTCCTTTATCAATATTTGCAACGAATAATGCCACTCTACTATTTCAAATAAAAATGAAAAGATTATTGAAATTTGAATTCTTGTCGTGGGCTAGAGCTAATGGCAAACACAGAAATTTGGCGCTGTTGTCGCGAGGGATAAATTAATAAGTAGACTATTTATATTTTTCTTTGACACCCGGTAACGAGTAACGCAAAGTACTGTCAAAACGTACTCTTTCAAATAATGTTCTCCTAATCGGGTGCCGGAATCGGCTTAACGCTATGATTAAATGTCCAAGGTAGGCGACTTTTTTTTCAAGAATTCGCACTTGTCTGGCTGCAGTTAGCTTTATGAAGTCTCTTGAATACTTCTGTTGAACGAGTAATAAGTTTTTGAATTGTTGGTGAATACACGATGATGTCGTGCATATAGACAAGACATCGCTTGTTTCGAATTCCAGCATGGACACTGTCCATGACCCTCTGGAATTTTCAGGGTGCATTTTATAGACCATACGGCATTCTAAGGAATTTGGAATGTCCGTTTTCAACTGTGAAGGCGGTCTTTGGTATATCTTCAGGCATTATTTTAATTTGATGAAAGCCTGAAGCAAGATCTAGTGTCGTGAAATATTGACACATACCAAGCTGGTCCAATAAATCTCCAATGTTTGGTAACGGATATTTGTCGTCTACAGTAAACTCATCAGTTTTCTGTTATCTACGACTACATGCCATTTTTGTTTACCGGATGCGTCAAGCTTCTTGGGCACGAATCATACGAGCGACGTCCATTGGAAATTGCAGGGTTGGAAAATGTTTTGTGAAAACATTTTATTGATCTGATCTTTCACCTCTTGTTTATGGATTTGGGGATAGCGATATGATTTTACATAAGTGGGTTTAAAATTTTGTGTATCTATAGAATGTTTTATTTCGTTGGTGCAAGTAAGTACATGTGCTTCTAAATAAAAAATGTCAGAAAAATCAGGACAAAGTTAGGAAATTAAGTCTCGTTCTTCTTCATTAATATGATCAAATCTTAGCTGATTTTTTAATTCCGATGTTCTATCGGTGCACATTTCTTGGGTAATTAGTTGAATATTATATACAGTATTTATTTCATATGGTTCTAAGTTAAGTTTTGAAAATGTTACGGTTTCAGGGATACCATTAAAATTTGATACTGAAACAAAAAATTCTCCTTTTTCATTCATTTTAACTAATGCGTTTGGTAGTTTAACTTTCTCTACTTCTTGACCAACCAGTAAAGCATCAGTATTAACTAAATCGCATTTGAGTTTGAGAATTTGTTCAGTCCTAGGTTCAATGGAAATTCTATTTTTGTAAATTTGTGGAAATTGGTTTTCGATTGAAATATTGGTAGTTCCATTATCTGTTACTTTAAAATAATGGTACAATTTTGAAATCAGTAATAAGTTGTTTATTTTTTAGATCAACTATGCAATTGTATTGTTCTAAAAAATCCATGCCTTAGAATCCATCAAACTCAATATCTAAATTAAAAATAAATACTCTGTAAGGATAGTTGTGTTTAGATGGAATAAGCGCTGATTCGTTAACTCCTATTTTTTGGTTTGTTATACTTGATTAATTACATTTTCAGGGGATCGATTCATATAATTTTCGCATGTTATGGGCTTGAAAATTGATAATCAAGCACCTGTATCAATTAGAATTTTGAAAGTGTTTGTTCTGGTCTGGAATGGACAAATTTGAAGTTTGATTGTTCAGCAGATCTGGGGGTTTGGTTTGTAAAGGGCCTTGTCGAAAATCCTGATAATAATCATGGTTTGGATTTTAGAGGTTATCAGAATCAAAATTATAAATATTTCCATTATTATAATTAAAAGTGTCGTGTTCGACATAGTTATAATCGAATGTTTCGTCTTCATTCGTATTGCAAACTGGTACACTATTATCAGAATTAGGATAACTATCAGCGGTATAATAGTAAGTAGCACTGGGGTCAATTTCATGGTAATATTCTTGATAATCAAGACCATAATCGAAGTATTGATCTTGATTCTCATAATAATTTTGGCTATCATCTGTATAATATTCCTAACTGTTATGAGACAGTTTGTTAAAATCATGATTTCTATTGAGAAGTACTTTGTTGATTAAAATTTGTGTTGGGTCTATTTCCCGGCGTTGCTTGAGTTCTAAAACTTCGATTTGGTATAATTACAGATGGGCGATTTTGATTTGGTTGGTTATTTTGAAATTGTGGCCTTTGTTGGAAATTTTGTCCTGTTTGGTTATGTGAATTCGGGGTTTGATTTGGTCTAGAGGAACCCTGAAATAAATTTTGAGATTGTCTTTGACGTGTGAGACACTCATTCATAGTATGTCCTATTCTATGACAAAAATTACATTGTTTTGGTGCATTTTGGCTAAATCTACGAATAGGTATATTATTTGTATTACGATTACTGTGAGGTTTGTGGTTTTCATAGTCAGTTAATTGAAGTTCTTTTCTGATTCGCGAAATAGCTGATAAAACACTTATTGGATTACTAGCTCTAATAATTTAACCAATTTTTGGATCTAGAACGGTTAATGGAGTATTTGGAGTTAATGATTATATGAGAAGTATTTGTGCTACTTTTTGGTCTGTTGTTAAGTGCTGTTGTTTACTAATAGCTGAATTTATTTTTACTTCCAGGGTTTGTAATGTCGAAACAAAAATTCAAGGCGATTCGTTTGGTAGTTGTTTCATTCTTTGAAGGTCTTGAATTAACGAATTTATGTCGCGAGAATCTCCAAAGTTAGTATTTAATAATATTTAATTCCTTCCCAATTTGAATGGTCGCGTGAATTAACGAGTTCATATATATATATATATATATATATATATATATATATATATATATATATATATATATATATATTATAGAGTGAAACACCCTGTATATCAAACAATGAAGAATTAAGATTGTGCATTGTAATCTAGAAGAATTTTTTTTTAAGTCAAAATTTTTTTTTAACATTTGAATGGAGACAATCTGTACGATCCACTATTCGATAGAGAAGGCATACAGAAAGGACAGACTGTATAATGTAGGGATAATTGCGAATAGGTGTAATAAACAATTTATGTGAAATAAATTAACCAAACTTTTATTAAAAAGATCAAGTATCAGAATTTGTTCATGATAAGAAACTAATAATGCTTTATTCTGTAAAGTCAAGCTAATCTCATAATATTTGTTGATTAAAACATTAAAGTAAGTTAGTGTAGCTGTTTAGACATATTAGAGCAGAAAAGTGAAAAGTATATAATAATGTGAATTTCAGAGAACATGACTCATAAGAAAAAACGAATTTTCATTTTGCATATATATTTAAAGGTAACAGCTGTCATCTATTAAAACATCAAGAATATTCATTTGACATACATACTTAGAGGTTAGGAAATGTCATTTTAACAATACTAGGAAATATTATTGAATGAAAATAATATAGGAAGTCTAAGCAATTAAAAAACCTTAGAATACAATATCCTGATATAATGGATGAACATTTCACTGGTTGAAATGAAGAATTTGAGTGATAAAATAAATAGTCAAATTTGATTGGTAAATAAACATTTAAAAAAAGATCATATCGGCGACAATTATGTTGCTAACGAAAAAAAAATCGGAATGTAAAAAGGTTGTTGATTATGGGGGCTATTGACTAGAGGTTTTTTTTTGGGAAGAAAAATTTGTAAGCAGCAAAACTCTTTGGAAAAGAAAATCATTTGAAATTATTTGGAAGATAAAAGATTGACTATAGAATTCAAGAACAAATACATTATACTTACCAGATATACATCAGTGTAAGTAGTTAAGTTTATATTAATAATTAAAAAAGGAATTGTCGAATGTTGTACAGTACTAACCATGATTTTTATTTTATAATATGGTGTCTTGTGTCTTGTGGAAGTAAAATAGCCACAATAGCTTTAGGAAAACACTGAATAATGGAATTTATATAAACTGCTTGGACTTTGAATGAAATACAGCATCGATTCCTGTTCTGGTAGAAACGGAATGCCAGCATGGAGTTTTTCCAGGAGGAGAATCTGAAACAAATAAAAGAAACGGATCATTGAGGTGAACAAACAAAACAGTGAAGTGAATAAGGTAGTACAAGTTAATTTATTAATATATTAAAAAGTCTAGCGTACTTACCAATTTATGCAAAGAACTAAAATTTTGTGACGCATAGACGCTTTTAGGAGTGTATTTCGCCATTTTCTAAAAATCATATGTTTATGAAGTTGTATAATTGTATTTCACTCTTATAATAATATCTCACCAGAGTGCGTGTATGTTGTATGAAAAAGTCATCCTTTTAGATAGTGGAATTTCTTCAAGAACACTTGTAAAAGTGTAATGTATTTATTTTCATTAAATTAAATTTTTTTTTTCTTTGAAGAACGTTTTTTAAACTATTTTTGAGTTATTCAGTTATTCATTTCATCTGGTGACTTGCGCACCATCTACTTACCATAGGCAGAAGCTCTGAATGACATCTATTGAATTATGCAGATTTGTTTTAAGCAGCACAGGACCGTATTTAGTTTGGAATCATTGAACAAGTAACATATTCTGATTAACAAATTTATTTTTGAAATATAAAGCATTTATTAACGTTGGCGCTAATATATATAGAATTCTAAAATCATTTTATCCTAAATACTTGAACTCTACCCTGAGATGAGAAGTTTTCATGTTAGTAATATAAACTGTTTATCATATATATAAAATCATCAATATACCGGGCAAACAATAAACTTAAAGAAAATTTAAACTAAAATAAAATAAGTATAACATTCTTATTACACCATAGCCAATTCATATTAATATATATAAATATATATATATATATATATATATATATATATAAATATGTATATATATATATATATATATATATATATATTTATGTGTGGGATACTTTCGTTGACCTTTTTAGTATATTAACATATATCTGAAGTTTTTCTTGGTTTTAGGTCATTTTTCAAATTAAAAATATAAACAGACGGTTTATGTTGTTGTGATTAACATCATTTATTTACGTTTCGCCTCATTGAGCCTTTTTCAAAATAATACTACATCTAAAATGAAATGATTTTCTCACTAAGAGATACAATACTACAAAAAATCCTTTTTACTTACCCCAAAATTGGGTTCTTTCAAAGAAAATAACCATTGAAGTGGTTTATGATCTGTTACTATAGTGAATTTTCTTCCGAAAAGATATGGGCGGAAATATTTTACAGCCCAAACAATTGTAAGGAGTTCCTTTTCAATTGTTGAATAATTTACTTCAGAATCATTAAGTGTTCTGCTAGCATATGCCACAGGTAAATCGGTTCCGATTTTTCCTTGGCTAAGAACAGCGCCTAGAGCAAAAATGCTTGCGTCTGTTGTGAGATTAAATGGACGAGAAAACTCACGGTATTGTAAAATAGGATCATCCAATAACATATTTTTACAAGTATCAAAACAATTAATATAATCAGGATCTTTTATGTTAATTACTGCATTTTTCTTAAGACGATTAGTTAAAGGTTTAGTCAGTTTTGAAAAATCTTTAATGAATTTTCTATAATATCCAAGAAGTCCGAGAAAAGTTTTAATTTCTATACTAGTTTTTGGTATGGGAAATTTTTGAATAGCACTCATTTTATCGGGATTGGGTTTTACACCTTCAGGGGTAAGAATATGTCCCAAATAAGCTACTTCTTTCCTCAAAAATTCGGATTTGTCAATTTTTATTTTAAAATTTGATTCGCGTAACCTCTTAAATACTTCTTTTAAATTATTTATGTGTTTTTGCAAGCTTGTACTAAATATAATGATACCGTCAAGATAAACTAAACATTTTTCGTTTTGGATACCTCTTAAAATGTTGTCCATCACTCTTTGGAAAGTTGGTGGAGCTCCCTTTAGTCCGAATGGCATTCTCAAAAATTCCCAGTGACCATTTTCAGTAGTAAAAGCCGTTTTGGGCATATCTTCTTCAGCCATCTCAATTTGGTGAAATCCGGAGGCATGATCCAATGTAGTGAAGTATTGGCAACGTCCTAATTTATCCAATAGATCAGTTATATTTGGTAATGGATATCTATCTCCAATAGTTATTTCGTTAAGCTTGCGATAGTCTACGAGGACTCTGAATTTTTGTATACCTGTAGAGTCCAATTTTTTTGGAGCAAACCAAATACTATTCGAGTACGGTGAGGATGAGGTTCTTATGAAATTTGGATCTAACATACTCTGTATTTGATTTTTGACTTTTTTTTTATATACTTCTGGATATCTGTACGATTTAGTATAAATAGGTACATCATTTGTAGTTCTTATTTGATGCTTGATTTTACTTGTAAAAGTTAGTTGATCACCATCAACATTGAAAATGTCAGAATATTCTCCAATTAATTTAAGAATAGCATTGCGTCCTTCAGAATTCATATGTTCTGTTCGAACTTTATTAATATCAAATTTGAATTTTTCTGCATAAATAGCATTAAAATTAGGGCTCAAGGTTTGTTCGTATTCGTCGAACTGTTCAACCTCTAAAGGAGCACTTAAATCTACTTTAAAATATGACTCAGACGGATTAAAAATAGTACATACAGCTTGACTATTTTCCGCTTTTGTAAGACAATCGGGAATTTCTAATTTTCCGATTTTTGTATAAGGTATAATTATATCGCCATTATTAATATTATCAATATTCAATTTAATTATTTGTTCAGTTCGCGGAGGCACTACTATACAATTCGTGTTCTCGCTTCTGATTCTAAAATAATTTATTTTTATTTCACTATAAGGCGTAATTTAAACATTATTTACTAAGTCAATAGTTGCATTCAATTTTTTCAGATTATCTAAACCTAATAAGCAATTGAAATGATTGTGAAATTTGAATATACAATATTCTAAGTTCATTTTATCTTTCATTTTAAATATCTTTGAAGTTGTAATTACTGTACAACAATTTTGTTGACTTGAGCCTAAAGCAGAAGTAACTTTGGAAGATTTTTTCATAGTCGATTTTGAAAAATATTTCTTTGCAATTTCAGGTGTTACAAAAGATTTTGTACTACCTGTGTCAATCATTACTTTTAAATTTTGTTCAGGAATATTATGTACGGTAATTCACCTTCATAATTCGTAAAATTTAACATTTCTATGTGTCTGTCTCTTCCGAGGTAATTTCGTCTAAAAAACAATCTTCAACATCAGTGTGACGTTCAGTATCGTCCATATTATGCAATTCTTCCGAAATAAATTTTTTTCTATTACCTACGAAATGCGATTGATTTTGGCCATTATTTTTATTTTGTACATTTGGTTTATTGTACGTATTAGAAGTAGATATACTCATTGGAGTAGGTTTTTGAAATTGATAATTTCTACTAGGTCTGAAAACATTAGTATTTCTATTCTGAAAATTTGTATCTCTACTTGTACTAAGTGAATTATTTTCATAGTTGAAATTTCTATTAAATTGTGGTTGATCATTATGTTGTAAATTTGTTCTGCTTACTGTTCGATTATTAGGATAATTATTTTTGTTATGTGATGTAACATTAAACTGAGGCAAATTAAATGAATTTTTTGGATTTGTATTGTTGTTATTATTACTCAAATAAACTTGAAAGTCACTCGTTAGAACATTTATAGCTGAGTTTAGATCGCTAGGATTCTTGGTACGCATTAGTGTACCGAGAGGTTCCTTTAATCCGCACAATAATCCTCTTAGTGCTAAATTTCTGAAATAGTTGCCTAAAATGGCTTGTTCACTTGCATTAGAGCGTGTCATTAATAATGATGTTTGTAGATTTAAAAGATGCTGTATCCTATTGTAAAAGTCAAAAGGTGCCTTAATTCCGAAATTTCAATACTTAACGTGTAAATGTCTCGTTTATCAGCGTATGTGTTCAATAAAGCATCTTTCAAATTCTGCCAATTTGAAATACTACAAGATGAAATATTTATTGCGGCTTGGCCTTTAATTTTAGATAAAATACTAGACATCAAATATTCGTTTTGAAAGTCTGTTAAATCTACTATATTGTAATTTTTCAGAAATTTCTATGAATCTTGGTAATAAAGCATTTTCGCCATGGAATTCTGGAATCATGTCCAGTTATTCCTTTTTCAATTGCGGTACCACTTGATCTACCGGCATTTTGTATAATGTTTTCAATTTAAATCTAGGTTTTGATAATTCGATATTTATTTTACGGTTACGATATGTTTGTGAGCCAGAATCTAAATCAGAATCAGAATCTGAGTTGTCAGAGCCTTCTGAATTGAATAAACAATTATTTCCTATATACGACATAAAGTACTTACATGAAAATTAGGACTGCTTTCGCCATCTAGTTGAACTGTAGTTGGAATTACCAATGTTCCCTTGAGTCGTACGAGCCAACTATCTTCGAGTTAAGCTACTTAATTCACTTAACCAAGAGTCCCAATAATTCACTTAAGGTATGTTAATGAATCTTTGATACGAACCGATCGTTATATTCACTAACGCCCGTTTAAAATATCCTACTGAATGCGTCAAATAACTTTTTACACACGGAAAAAGGTTTTTTAAAAAGTTATTTATTCAACAAAAGTTACAAGTTTCAAGATTCGAAGTAAATTCTAGGTTGACTATAAAACTAAACAATTCAAAGAGGTAAAAAATACAATGTCAGCAAAAATAAGGCTCAACAATTTATAAAAACAACAGGTTATTACACAATATACTGATTAAGCAATTTATTTAATATGTACTAAGTAATTCAAGGTATATAACATATATATATATATATATATATATATATATATATATATATATATATATATATTATATTATTATTATTACCACTCCCTATATAAATATAAAATCCATTTATTACCACTCTCTATATAAATATAAACTTCAATTTAATACCAGTCAACACAAAAACGACACATTAAAACCTCGGTACGGCTGCTTTCATTGTATAGAACAAATACTCGTATATTCCAATACAAATTTTAATCAATGAATGTCATATTTTTAAAATGTTCGTTTTGTTTTGTGGTGTGAGTTGTATTCTATTATGTGATGCATCCTAAAACATCTATAAAATATATTAAATAATCAAATGAACGTTCTGTCGAAGGTAAGATTTATTTGTTTTGTTTTTTAAAAATTCTTTCTGTAACTTGTACCATTTCTTTTAGTTTTAACAAAAAATTTTATTTCTGATGAAGGTCATGGAAGACCGAAACGTAAAATAAAAATGTATTAACTACTAGTTGAATGTCTTTAAAAATGGTCCTCAATCCCAAGAATATAAAATAACAATATATAAGTAAATAAAAAAGACCAAGAACCAAAAAAAAAAAAAGAAAAACTATATATATATATATATTATAGTGGATATAGTTATATTTAATATATTTACTTATATGATTTACCTTTATTTACCCGTTTTTACCTTCGGCTAGCCCTATATGATTATATGAAAATTTTTTAATTGTATGTGTTGTTTAAATTTTATATTGCAGTCGGAAGCATGAGACTTCTCTCTTTGAGTCCTGGACACCTATTAGAAAAAATTTTTACACATATGAACATCTACTTATTATGATTTCGTGATAGGTCTATTCCTGAATAAATTATATATCTTCATTTCAATCATCTCACCATATGATAATCGAATGAATGATTTAAACAATGTTCGTGAAAAGTGTTATGGACATTGACTGGAATAAGAAAAATACCAACACTTAAATAAAAATATTTTAATAAATTGTTGATGAAATCTTCAAAATTTTACACACACAAATATTCCTGAACCTCCCCTGTATTCTTTGATGGTCATGCGCACTGAACGCTTATAGTAGCTGCTTCGGCGCAACGGAGCAACTCTTCCGGTTCAACGTTTCTCGTCGTCACAAAATTATAGTACACAGTTAACGTGGAGGATGCAAACGTTCAACAGTTCAATGTTCATCAATTTAGTGCATTTAGAATAATATGGTTGAAAACTTATATTAAACAGTTACATATATAATTCAAGTTGTGAATTAAGTGTGTGTTTGATAGTTATAAGAATAAGTCAGCATGCAAAGCGGAAATTAAGATTGGAAAAGCATTTATGAGTGGTGTGAACTTTGATTATTTTACAAACGAAAAACTTTTTACAAGTGAGTACATATTTAATATCTAAAATTATTGTTGCAGAAAATTAGAGTTCTTTAATTATCCATGGATAAAATTTGGTATTAATTATTTTAAAGTTTCTTTGGCCAATTTTAGATTATTCGAATTTAAATGTTCAAATTAATTTCGAAAGTTTACTTTTTCTTTGTTTGTTTGGAATTCCAAATTAAAAAAACTCAAATAACACAGACCTTATATTCCATTCTCGGCGTGGTGGACCTGCAACATCCCATCTCTTTTCTTAGGTATTCCTTACCCAAGAAATACTCGTTCGGCACGTTTCACTTTTTCACAGGGGTTAATCGACATTAATATTATGAATTTTTTATTGATTTAGATTTAAAATTATTACTTTTACTTTAAAGTTTTTACAAAAATCTTCTCACAGAATTACATCCCAGTTCCTCATTCCCCAACTAACTCTCCACTCTCTTTTTTTTTAAAAATCAACAACATTTTTACAATCTCTAAAACACAGCCTCCTAATTTGTTATTTTATTCAACAATTGTCAATGATAATGTTTTTTTTATGGAAATACTGAATTCTTCAATTAAAATAGTCTTGGAGAGTGAAATCACTTGTATAAATGGTTTAACAATATCTTATAGAATATATAAATAGTCTTTTACATGTATTACAATGGTTTCAATCCTTGTAATTCCTTTTTTTTAGTAAATTTGTTTACAATTAATATACAATTTCTACAATCTAAATTTATGATTTATATATATGGAACTGTTTATTTTTTAATTCTTTAATTAGCACTAATTTCGCTTTATATAAACTCTAACTTAATTTCAAATTTACATTCTCTGTTTTATATTAACTTCCAACTCATTGAATTTAGGTTGGCAATATTATAACTAGATTCAATCACTTCCTTCATTGATTTCGATTTGATTACTAGATTTCTATGACATACAATATGGCTCGTATTCCGAATGTCATATTTCATACAGTTTTACTTTTATAAATTATTTTTTTCAAATTGCAACTTTTTATTGTATTTGCATATCGTTAATAAATTAGTGATTTGATTATTAATTCTTATTATTTTAGGTTTTGAACAAATTAACATCCTTTTCCCGATTCAAGTGTGGACATAGCAGCGTTCAGATTGATTTTAATGAAAATTGTTGACATTGACTTGACCTTAGGATTTATTTGTGAAGGTAACATTTTCTTAAGAATTAATTTCTATATTATCATTACCATTCTATTCCTTATCCTTAATCCATTTCTTAAATTGATGTACTCAATATTTTATAATACATTTGCTTAAGTCATTCATTAGTTTTATGTTAAATTTTGTTCTTAATTAGGTAGTGTCTAATGATACACCATACGTATATACAAAAAAAATTCCTTTTTAATTCAATCTAATATATGAATATTTATCTATACTAGAGGACTGGCTTAACTCCCCTCAAATTTAAATTTTAGAAGGTGTCTATTTAGATAACTTCTTAAAATTTCAATTTTCAATCTGTAATCCATGCTAATCGATCTATAGATTTCAGCTCAGTACTTACATTTCTGATAACATTTTTATTTTTATTCTTATTATTAAAATTTTTATGATATTCTTATAATTTAACCATATCAAACTCATTCCAAAATAATTTCTCATTAGGGACATAACAATAATGATTCTTACATTTTATTCTCATAATTCTTATTCTTATTAAATTATTCATATCTTATATTCCTTACTCTTTTCCACCGTTTCTTATTCAAAATCTCAATACTTATACTTCCTCCTTTACCTATCTACTCTTCTATTTTTTCTATTTCATCTTTTATACTAAGAACATAATTTTTAATTATTTCAATGATTTCCTATAATTTCATATCAATTTTCAACCTATATTCATGTCAATTTATCTATTCTTATAGTCGAACCTTTAACTCTTTACTTTCTATCCATATTTATATTTATTTTCATATTTCTTAATCATAATTCATCAACTTTATTTCATAACTATATTCATTATATCATAATTTTCTCATCATATCTCCCTATCTCATAATAATTAATCATATCATATACTTTATAAATATTTCTTTCCATTATTTCACTATACTTTTCTCCCTAATTCCTATAAAATTTTTCTTGACATGAATATTTCCTACTTGTATCTTGATTTGAAAACTTTCTTTCCTTCTCATCTCTTTTACTGTTTATTTAATTATTTCCTATCTTATCCTTCCTATTTCCTACCTGTCCTCATTAATGAGTGGTTATTTAATTTTATTATGTCCTTTATCTAAGAAATTCTTATAAAAATTTACTATTATACTGAAGCTTAACTTGCCATCTTTCTTTGATATTATTCATTTATCAATAATACATTATATTTCCTTATGTTTCAATTTTTTAGATTACATTAACCACGGATACTGTATGCTGCCTACTAGTACACTACTTATGAAAATTGAAAATCTTATGTTTAACTTGGTCATTATCTTCACGTTGTATATGAGAATACATCTTATGAAGTAAAATCGAAAAAAAAACCTTACATCTACCTATACTACTATCTATTTACATGTAAGTAACATAATATTATCTATTCCTCTTATCAATCTTTTATGGTGAATTATACTTATGAATTGATTCTATTTTAAAAATACCCCTAATCATGTTTTTTCCTGGGTATGCCAATTTATAACTATTTTGTGCATTATCATTTATTATTTCATAAGGTCCCTCGAATGGTAATTGCAATTTAATACATTGGTCTTCTGCTTTATTAGATGTCTTTAATGCTCTGATTATAACCAATTCTCCTTTATTAAAGGTTGTTTTCTTCTTAATTTTCTTGTTCTGATCCCGTATATATTTTTCTGCATTCCTCCTTATTCTGATATTCACCTTTTCTAGTGTCTCCTCTAGAGTAGTATCTCTATTCAGAATCCAGTTTCTTTTAGGTTGGATACCTTCCATTAAATAAATTGGACTTTCACCTGTTACCCCATGTGGTAAATTATTTATAAATTCTTCAATTTTGTCCAAATTTTCATCCCATCTAATATGTGTCTTTTGACAAAGAATTCTTAAATATTTTAAGATTTCCTTTATATATCTCTCAGCTGGATTGGAGCTAGGTCTTCTAATACTAATAAATTGTAGTTTTATTTGTTCTTTATTACAATACTGCTTTAATTTTTTACTTTCAAAGTATGTAGCATGGTCAAGTATAATTTTCTCAGGTCTTCCTACTTCTTCTATATATTTTTCCAAACATTCCAGTACCACCTTAGCCGTTGATCTCCTACATGGAAAGGTTTTAACAAATTTGGTATGAACATCAACTATTACTAGTAAATCCTTATTACCCGATTCACTCCTAATTAAGTTTCCTATAAAATCCATTGCCACAATCTGTAATGGTTTATTTGTAATTATCGATTCTGCTGTCATGCTATTGTGGTAATTTTTTTCTTTGGCCAGTTGACATATTTGACAATATTTACATATTTCTTTCACTATACTCAAATCCTTCTTTGCCACATAATTTTCTCGAAACAAAGTCCATAGTTTTCTTGTTCCTATGTGTCCATTCTCTTTATGTAGATGACGAATAATTTCCTGTGCAAACTCCTTACTTATTACAAATTCTTCTCTGTCCTCCAATTTCTTATACCACACTTCATCAATTTTATAGGCACCTTTAACTTTCTCGTTATCAAAATGTCTCTGATCTTCTTTAACCTTTTCCAATGTAAATATCCCCTCTGTTTGGTACAATTGGTTTATTCCAATTTGAAATTTGGTTTGATTGTTCCCTACTTCATCTACTCTACTCAATGCATCTGCTACCACGTTCAGTTTCCCTGGAATATATTTGATTTCGAATTCATATTCTTGTAACAACAAGATCCATCGGTGTACACGATTATTGGCATAGCGGTTTTTCAACATAGCTGTAAGTGCTGAGTGGTCAGTTTCTAAAATAAACTTAGCTCCTAATAGATAGAATCTTAGTTTGCTAATGCAAAATACAACACTTGCCATTTCTAATTCTGTTATCGAATATTTCTTTTCTGCTGGCTTAGTCACTCTGGATATAAAACTAATAGGTACTTCTTCTCCATCTTGTATTTGAATTAATACCCCTGCCAATCTTTCTATTGAAGCATCCGTTCTCAAGATAAAAGGTTTGTCATATTGTGGATGAAATACTTTTAGGCTGTTTAGAAAAATTTCCTTTAACTCCTGAAATGCCTTTTCTCTTCTCTCGTCCCATTTCCATCTAATATCCTTCTTTAATAATTCTATAAGAGGAATTTCTCTCTTACTTAGATCAGGAACTAACTTCTTGAAATAATTGATGATACCTAGAAACCCTCGTAAAGTTCTTAAGTTATGTGGTGTTTTATACTCTAGGATTGCTTTAATTCTCTCAGGATTCATTGTTATACCAGTGTCACTTAAAACATATCCTAAATAATCCACTTCTCTTTTATAAAACTGACATTTCTCTAAGTTTAATTTAAGTCCGGCATTTTCTAATTCCTTTAATATTATTTCCAGATGTTTATGATGCTTCGTTTCTGTTTCAGAAAAAATCAAAATGTCATCTATGTTGTGGAGAGTGAAATCTTCATACGGATTCAAGATTGTATGCAACGTTCGTACTTAGGCTGCACAAGAACTTTGGAGTCCAAATGGCACTACACAAAATTGATACACCACTCCATCTACCATAAATGCAGTGTATTGTCTACAACGATGATCCAATGGAATTAACCAAAAGCTATGCTTTAGATCTAATTTTGAAAATATATTAGCCTTTGTAATTCTTCCAAATATACCTTCAATATTTAATGGACTTTCGTATTGTTTTTTAGTAAATGTATTTATATTCCTAGCATCCGAACATATTCTAATATCCCCCAATTTCTTCTTTACACAAGTTATTGCACTTATGTATTGTGAATTAGATCTTTTAATAATACCTTCTTATAACATTTTATTAATTTCCTGATATACCTCTTGTTTTAATTTATAAGGTATAGGATAAGTTTTGATCTTAAAATTTTTTATTTCTGGTATGACTCCAATTTTGTGAACATATCTAGTCGCAACGCATACTTCCTCATTGAACAGCTTTTCGTGAGAATCAAGTAATTCATAGACTCTCTGTTCGTATTCCTCCGGACATAATTCCTCCCTCATGTTTTGTTCTTCTTCAGCAATGTGATTTATTTGTCCAATTGCACATTCGTTTTTTCCTATATCTGTTTGATAATTTGTTATAAACGGTATTGTATGATTATTATATATTATGTTTTGCATTTTATAATTTATTATTATTCTATGTTTACTTAATTCATCTGTACCCATGATTATGTCATATTTTAAATTTTTCACAATCAACAATTGTACTGATACAACCTCACCATTTAATTCTAGGTTTGTCATAATGGCTTTAGTAGTTTCATATAATTTTCTTTCATTTGCTCCTATTAATGATATTTTATTTGTATTTATCACCATAATATATTGTCCTGTTTTAAATTGTCTACTATAATTTGATTTATAATGGAAACTTCGGAACCCGTATCTAATAAAACTCTACATTTAATGTTATCTAAATTTCCCTCTATAAATACTAATCTATTTAATTCTGGGTTTGTTGGTTCTTCATCTAATATAAATTCGCTAGGATGTTGATATTTAGAAGAATAGACAATATTATGCACATAAGAGCAACTTACTCGAAATTTGGATCAGAACTCGTGCCCTGATCACTATCCCTTCTTATCTCTTCCTGGTTTTGTATCATGTTCACCTGTCTTCTATCTTCACCTCCTCGACTATCTCTTTGATCATAATTCCTGTCTCTGTTTTCATTTCTTCTGTCCTCTTCATTATTTCTCCCCTCTCTTCTGTATTGTTGCCAGTTCCGATTACGATTGTCGTTATCATTCCGTCTTCCATAATTTTGGTAATTTCCTCCATTATATCCATTATTCCGATTCCCATTATTACCATTCTGATACCCATTACGATAGTTTCCATTTCCGTTTCTGTAATTATCATATCTCGGATTTCTATCATCCCGTCCTGGTCCTCTTCTCTCGTAATTTCGATTTTCATAATTTCTCTGATCATTTCTCCTTTCATTTTCTCTTCTATTCTGTCCATTCCCATTTTCATTTAATCGATTGTCTCTTGTATCGTTATGATTTGTATATCTCCGTTCCACTCTTTGTAGATATCTTGATAAACTATCCATGGCTTTAATATTATGAAGCGCTATTGTTTCAGCTACTTCTGAATTGAAATGTCTGCCAATGTATAGCACTAATTCCTCCTCCTTTATTCCCGGATCTAAGTACTGGGCTATATTATATAATTGCATCGCATAATTATTCAGGTTTTTGCTTTTCTTATAATCAAATTTCCCGAAGTATAACCGCTCTCTGAATGTTGCTTGTTGCAATTCTCCCCAGAAATAGGCTAAGAATTGTTGCTCGAACTCTTCTAGGCTTTGTATTAGTTCTTCCTTATTACAAAACCACAATAAAGCATGGCCCTGTAATATGCTCCTTATAATAAGCTTGATCTCAACAATATCTCTGATTCCTTTAATTTTGTTTCTAATTATTTTGAGGAATACTTTGGGATGTATATTGTTAATATTCCCATCAAATTTCACTCCGATTTCTAAATTATGGAAATTTCCTGGGTATATATTGTTTCCTCCATTTCTTCTCAAATTTTCCTCCATTTCCTCTATCGTGATCCTTAATTTCCGATTCATTTCTTCGATTTCTTTATTCATTTGTCGATTTATGTCGTCGGTTATTATTAGACTCATCCCCGTTCTTTCTTCAATCCGGCCATCCAAATCCTTAAATTTTCTATTTACGTTATCATTCATCTGTTCCACTTCCTTTGTTATTTGTTTATTTTGTTTTGAGACCTCTACTTTAATATTCTCTGGTAAATATTCTTCTAGATCTCTTCTAAATTCTAATACTTCTTCTACTATGTTTTCTCTGATTTTCATACCATTTTCCTGTATTTCTTGTCTTATGTTTTTATTATTTTCCTCTATGTCTTCTTGTATTTGCCGAATACTCTTCTTATGTTCTTCTTGATTCTCCTTAAGTTCCTTAATCTCTTTGCAGTTTTCAAATCTAACCTCTTCTATCTTCCGTTCCAATCTATTCATGTTTTCATGAATATTATGAATGTCTCCCCTCAAATTAAGCTCCTTCTATCCATATTTCCGTTAATGCTATTTATATTTCCATTCATATTATCTATTTTTCCATTCAACTTTTGATCCATTTTGTTCATGTTTCCATTTAACTCTCCCTTCATTGTATTCATCTGGTTCAACAATTGTTGCATCAAATCCATCATTTGGTTATCATTCCTTGTTCTTGTTTGTTGTTCCCTTCTCTCTTGTATTTCTTGACTTCTATCCAATCCTTCTTCTACTCGTTCTACCTCTATTCCATATTCTTCATCTCCTGTTCTCCTTTCTTCCTGTGCATCATCTTCCGATTGCTGTCCTTGGATGAGGTATTGCACCTGGAAATCTCCCATTGCATGGCTTCTTCCTTCTCTTTCCTCCTCAGATCCACTATCATTTCCAACCTGCTTCCCATCGCGCAACATCATTCTCCTATTTTCCATTGTTCTTTGTTTTTAATTTTTTTTTTTTTTTTAATATATTATTTTTATAATCGCCCCACGTTTTTGGGTGCCAATTTATAGTGGATATTGTGATATTTTAGTATATACTTATATGATTTACCTTTATTTACCCGTTTTTACCTTCGGCTAGCCCTATATGATTATATGAAATTTTTTTAATTGTATGTATTGTTTAAATTTTATATTGCAGTCGGAAGCATAAGACTTCTCTCTTTGAGTCCTGGACACCTATTAGAAAAAATTTTTACACATATGAACATTTACTTATTATGATTTCATGATAGGTCTATTCCTGAATAAATTATATATCTTTATTTCAATCATCTCACCATATGATAATCGAATGAATGATTTAAACAATGTTCGTGAAAAGTGTTATGGACATTGACTGGAATAAGAAAAATACCAACACTTAAATAAAAATATTTTAATAAATTGTTGAAATTTTACACACACAAATATTCCTGAACCTCCCCTGTATTCTTTGATGGTCATGCGCACTGAACGCTTATAGTAGCTGCTTCGGCGCAACGGAGCAACTCTTCCGGTTCAACGTTTCTCGTCGTCACAAAATTATAGTACACAGTTAACGTGGAGGATGCAAACGTTTAAGAGTTCAATGTTCATCAATTTAGTGCATTTAGAATAATATGGTTGAAAACTTATATCAAACAGTTACATATATAATTCAAGTTGTGAATTAAGTGTGTGTTTGATAGTTATAAGAATAAGTCAGCATGCAAAGCGGAAATTAAGATTGGAAAAGCATTTATGAGTGGTGTAAACTTTGATTATTTTACAAACGGAAAAATTTTTACAAGTAAGTACATATTTAATATCTAAAATTATTGTTGCAGAAAATTAGAGTTCTTTAATTATCCATGGATAAAATTTGGTATTAATTATTTTAAAGTTTCTTTGGCCAATTTTAGATTATTCAAATTTAAATGTTCAAATTAATTTCAAAAGTTCACTTTTTCTTTGTTTGTTTGGAATTCCAAATTAAAAAAACTCAAATAACACAGACCTTATATTCCATTCTCGGCGTGGTGGACCTGCAACATCCCGTCTTTTTTCTTAGGTATTCCTTACCCAAGAAATACTCGTTCGGCACGTTTCACTTTTTCACAGGGGTTATTCGACATTAATATTATGAATTTTTTATTGATTTAGATTTAAAATTATTACTTTTACTTTAAAGTTTTTACAAAAATCTACTCACAGAATTACATCCCAGTTCCTCATTCCCCAACTAACTCTCCACTCTCTTTTTTTTTAAAAATCAACAACATTTTTACAATCTCTAAAACACAGCCTCCTAATTTGTTATTTTATCCAACAATTGTCAATGATAATGTTTTTTTTATGGAAATACTGAATTCTTCAATTAAAATAGTCTTGGAGAGTGAAATCACTTGTATAAATGGTTTAACAATATCTTATAAAATATATAAATAGTCTTTTACATGTATTACAATGGTTTCAATCCTTGTAATTCCTTTTTTTTAGTAAATTTGTTTACAATTAATATACAATTTCTACCATCTAAATTTATGATTTATATATATGGAACTGTTTATTTTTTAATTCTTTAATTAGCACAAATTTCGCTTTATATAAACTCTAACTTAATTTCAAATTTACATTCTCTGTTTTATATTAACTTCCAACTCATTGAATTTAGGTTGGCAATATTATAACTAGATTCAATCACTTCCTTCATTGATTTCGATTTGATTACTAGATTTCTATGACATACAATATGGCTCTTATTCCGAATGTCATATTTCATACAGTTTTACTTCTATAAATTATTTTTTTCAAATTGCAACTTTTTATTGTATTTGCATATCGTTAATAAATTAGTGATTTGATTATTAATTCTTATTATTTTAGGTTTTGAACAAATTAACATCCTTTTCGCGATTCAAGTGTGGACATAGCAGCGTTCAGATTGATTTTAATGATAATTGTTGACATTGACTTGACCTTAGGATTTATTTGTGAAGGTAACATTTTCTTAAGAATTAATTTCTATATCATCATTACCATTCTATTCCTTATCCTTAATCCATTTCTTAAATTGATGTACTCAATATTTTATAATACATTTGCTTAAGTCATTCATTAGTTTTATGTTAAATTTTGTTCTTAATAAGGTAGTGTCTAATGATACACCATACGTATATACAAAAAAAATTCCTTTTTAATTCAATCTAATATATGAATATTTATCTATACTAGAGGACTGGCTTAATATATATATATATTAATATATTAAAGTGCTCGAAATAGAGCAAGTGTTTGAAAGACCAGTTATCCACGAATACTTCACGCTATTTTTTTTTATTGGTGCACTTTGGAATCATAAAATATTATTATTATATTATTTCTACAAAAAAATGGAAGTCCATCCTCGATGCCCAGCCAAGTTTCGTGAACGTCAAATAGTATTTATATTTAGTTGACGTTACGGGCTGTCAGATCAATAATCAAAAAGTTTCTTTATTTATATTTAGAGGAAAACAATGTATATATGAATATATAAATACATTTTGCAGAAAAAACCAAATAAGACATTGGTTCCCAATGATAATATACAATTTAAAAACTAATAAAAAAAGTTGCCATTGATACTTACATTTCTCAAGTTGTTGTTGTTACCACGGGGACTTTAAAAAACGCGCGTGTTTGAAAGTTCGATTTAAACACGCTGACGCCTGCTTCAAAACGGTAATATGAGGCATCAATAGAAATATATATATATATATATATACATATATATATATATATATATAAATATATATATATATATATATATATATATATATATATATATATATATATATATTTATATATATATATAAATATATATATATATATATTTATATATATATATATATATATATATATATGTTCAATGTTTTTAACAGTTTATAATACACAACATGATGTTATTGTGGATATTCTCATTACGTTTTGTTTATCTTTTAATATGAAAAAACATTTTGAAACATTTTTGTGATTTGGTTTTTAGAATATTATGGTTGAAAAAGACTTGGGGAACCAGTCGAAACGTCCCGTTTTTATATATTTTTAAATAAATAACATGACTATTTAAAGTCTATTTACTAATTTTAAACCGAACCAAACACCAAGAAAAACTTTTTGTACAATATAATTGGAAGGTTCAAGAAAAATTACACTAACAATATATACAGCATGGTTGAAAATATGCTTTTTTACCACAACATTGAAACAACATATGGAAAGCACACAGTAGTGCAAATGAAACTATACTCCAAAGTTATGACAAAAATCACAAAACAAAAAAACAGAAGAATCTTTTTACTGCGTTGTAAAACAGATGATTTAACTCCCACATTTTTAAATTTTAATATTAATCACATACAATTTGATAATGTAAACCTTAAACGTGATTTTGAGAATAGAGTAATGTCCCAATTCAAAATTAAAACATTGAACTTACTTATCTCTGACACCACACACACCATTAATAAACTAAACAGACAACTAGTTCTAATTCAATCTAACATAAAACAACTAATTCCTGTAGAGATTTTTAATAAATTCGAACAAACTACAAAAAAACAAAATGAAACTTTTTTTCACAAAACGAAACAAAAACAAATACAAAAAATCGAGAAACTATCAGTTAATTCAAATCAAAATACAACAAAAGATAGCAAGTTATGGGTGGAAAATTTGACTAATAGAGATATGCCTGACTATGTCTATGGCGTATTAAGTTTAGGTCCAAATTTTGCCGCACCACTGGAAAAAAATTCAGATATTCCAATAAAAGACATAATTTGTAACGTGGAAAACGCCATTTCGAATATACCGAGCTGTGACAGAGACGAAATACGAACGAGAGGTTGCAATATTTTAACTAATTTCAAAAATAAAAAGGCCTCGACTGCTGAAAATAGATCCCTTAACAACAAAATTAAAAAAACCCAAATATTTTTAAAACAAAATCCTGATGTACTTGTTTTAAAACCAGACAAAACAAATAAAACCGTCATTATGCTCGAAGAAGATTATGACAAAAAAATGAACGAACTGTTAAGTGACTCATCGACTTACAAAGAAATCAAAAATGATCCAACAAGCATATACCAAAAAACCAACAACACTGTAATCGAAAAATGGGAAAAGAACAACTACATTTCGCCTAACACTGCGAAACAATTAAAAATTCACAACGCCCAACCACCAAAAATTTACGGTCTTCCCAAATTACATAAAGACGGAATTCCCCTAAGACCTATAGTGTCCTGCATACAATCGCCTTTTAACCACCTTTCAAGCTATTTGAAAAGTATTCTTTCAAAAATAGTCAATCAAAATCCTTACTATATAAAAGATTCTTTTGATTTTAAACAAAAAATTAAAAATGCTATCTTACCTGATAAGTACATCCTTATTTCGCTGGATGTTATCTCACTTTACACAAATATTCCAACAAATTTATTAAAAAAAATAATAACTAAAAAATGGGAACAAATAAAAAAATTCACAGATATTCCCATTAATGACTTTTTAGAAGCCATCGACATCACTTCTAATTCAACATACTTTTTATATAAAAATAAAATATACAAACAGATTGACGGTTGTGCTATGGGGTCAAGCATATCAAATGTAGTTGCCCAATTAGTTATGGAAGACCTAGAAGAAACTGTCATCTCCCAACTAAATTTCAATTTACCATTTTTTTACAGGTATGTAGATGACTGTATATTAGCCATCCCACATGATAAATAAGATTTTATTCTGAACATGTTCAATAGTTACCACCAAAAGTTACAATTTACAATGGAATTAGAACAAAGCAAAACCATAAATTTTTTAGATGTTACTTTACACAGCAAAAACAATAAAATAAAAACCGAATGGTACACTAAAGAAACCTGGTCTTCTCGATACATGAACTTCAACTCAAAACACCCATTTTCCCAAAAAAAATCTGTAATAATAGGACTTGCTGATAGAGCTATTCAGCTTACTGATATAGAATACAGACAACGAGCAATAAAAAAAGCTAAACAGGCACTCCTAATTAATAGTTACCCAAAAACACTTATTGATTCCGTTTTTAAAGCACGCATTCACAGACTTTATAATATATTACAACACCAACCTAAAAAGAATACAAAAGAAAATAATTTTACCAATTATGTAGCACTTCCATATATACAGGGCCTATCCGAACAATTTAAAAATTTACTTTCCAAATATAATATACCTGTAGCACACAGAGGTCACAATTTGTTAAATAGCCATTTCAGCAAACTTAAAACAAAAACTGCTCCCCTAAAAAAGTCACATGTAGTATACGAAATACCGTGCGGCAATTGTGATGGCGTTTATATAGGACAAACAAGCCAATACCTTAAAGCTAGATTACAAGCACACAAGTATGACAAGAAAAACCAAACTGCGCTCACCAAGCACGAAAAACAACACAAACACTCTTTTAATTATGATAAAACAAAAATTCTCAAAACCGAAACCCACAATAGAAAGAGGGAAATTTTTGAATCAATGGAGATTTTTAAGAAGAATCAATGTGCGGTGAATGACAAAAAAGACGTGAACAATTTGAGTAAAATATATTTCAGTATATTATGACTAAGATTTCTATAAGAAATTTCACTAAAATAACTTTACAATAATACTAGTAATTGAAAATTGAAAATTAAATTGATAAAAATCATAAAAACAATAGTTCATCTACGCAACGGAACCAACAATAAAACCAAGCAACTCTTGACCGTGAATCGTTTCAGTATGATAAATACACCATTCCTGTGTGGGTGTATATAGTGTATATAAACAATGTGTATGAAGTCTCGAACTATAATTCCACAAATGTCGTCGTTTTATTGATTTTAAATGTGTTTTGTTCAATGTTTTTAACAGTTTATAATACACAACATGATGTTATTGTGGATATTCTCATTACGTTTCAGGGTGAGTTTTGTTTATCTTTTAATATGAAAAAACATTTTGAAACATTTTTGTGATTTGGTTTTTAGAATATTATGGTTGAAAAAGACTTGGGGAACCAGTCGAAACGTCCCGTTTTTATATATTTTTAAATAAATAACATGACTATTTAAAGTCTATTTACTAATTTTAAACCGAACCAAACACCAAGAAAAACTTTTTGTACTATATATATATATATATATATATATATATATATATATATATATATATATATATATTGTAACCTATTTTGCGTGATTTACCCATTTAATTCTGTATCTGTTATACTTTCATCTCTTAATTGGTTATTCGACCATTTCCAGGGTCAGAAGGTTCAGGCAGGAGAGCTATAAACGCCTCCGTGTCTCTGTTGGTTGTTGTCCTGAAAACTCGGTATCTTCCATTTGAAGGCACAAATGTGTGTTTGGTTATCTTGTTGGAATCCGTTGTTTGTGTTTTCTCATGTTTCAATTAACATCCTTGCTCCCAAGTTGTACACCATTTCTTGGTTATACCGTGCCGATAACGGCTAATGAGCTAGAAACATGCATATCCACGGTTACCACTCATTCTCTGTAACCTATTTTGCGTAATTTACCCATTTAATTCTGTATCTGTTATATATATATATATATATATATATATATATATATATATATATATATATATATATATATAACAAAATAAAATAATCCCAAATCTATTTGTAGTAAGAAAAACAAATTTATTTTTTTTGGAAAAAAAATGGAAAGTGGGTAACTACCAAAAATGAGATAACATATAGGTTGATATTTAATATCTCGAATAGAGAACATATATGAATTGTTGAATTTCATATTTTGAAGTGAGAATATCTATATAAAAATTTTCCAATATTGTAAATATTCCATAATAATTTGTATAGTCATTAATATAGAAGAGGTTTATTCGGTATCCAATTTAGATTCAGTGCGTGTGTGCTCCATAAAAAATTTAGTGAAGTATCCTGTATTCTAAATTATATTTATAGTAGTACGAGGTTGCAGGTATGTTTCGGTCCAAATTTCTGTTCAGTCCGTTCCAGATCAATTAAATCATACATCATTGCATTGAAAACGTGAGGCCTTAGAAAAATTGAATACTAGATGCATCTAAATATTAAAGTTATAAATTTGAATTCAAATTGAGGAAGAGAAATAAGTATACGTTACGAATAATTAAACAATCAGAAGAAGATATAAAAAGTATTGTGATCAGATCTTTGATATTTCGAATTCAATTGACATTTCAAATTTATTTGAACATTTTGTTAATTTATCTAGTTTTTAATTTGTATTTCGGTAGATAAGGTTTTGTTATTGGTTAAAGAAAAGTGGAACAAGGATTTGTTTTCTTTGTGATTTGGTAACTTTTTGAACAACTTCAACTTACTTTGGTTATAATTTATAATTATCTGGAAGACTTTGATTATAATTAAATTTATTTAACTCAATAAATTGTTTCATTCATTTCATACAGTGACATTTTGTAGAATATTACTGACAGATAATTTCATTGAGATCTAGTTATTGTCGGAAGGAAGTAAATAGTCTTGTAAATTCTAAAACAAACTGCCAAATGACAATACTGGATGGATAAACAGGAATAAGAGTAATAATGAATATTTAATTTGGACATTACTTTGAAATTATGAAAAATTCAGTTATTTTTATAAAGAATTGTAGCCACCCTGAGATAAGAGTAATAATATTAGTTGATAATTTATAAATTCAACTTTCGATACATTCCTTTGATAGCCAGAAATTATTTGACTGTCAATTAGAAGTAAATCAACGTACGGTGCTTAAGCCATATGTAGAATATTGTCGCTACCAACGCGGGGCACGTATAGTAAGAAGGCGCGAATAATAAAAAGGCTTAGAAAGTTTTAGGAACTTTAGTAATATTTGAAATAAAAGTGAAATGGAGAGAGGGATGACAATAAGGAATGGAAAACAATAAGGAATAGGAAGTGGATCTGATGAAGAAAGGAATCATGGAAGAGGTAATTTTCAGGTGCACTACTTGGGACAAAGAATAGAACAATCAGACGGAGATCAACATGAACAGGAACAGAATCTTATGTATAATCAGAGAAAGGAAGCCCAAGAACAAGAGGATAGGAGACAAGAGAGAAGGGAAACTACAATTAGCAATGACCAATTCATGCAATTTTTGATTAGTATGAGTGGATATTTGAATGGAAAAATGGACAACTTGAGGAGAAATTTACTTAGAAAAATGGACAATATAAGAGAAGTTATGAGTAAATGTGATGAAATAAGTGGAGATTTTAAGAAAATAAGTGGAAAATCAGACATGATGGTGGAAAATTTTAACAAAATAGAGTAGAAAATTGATGAAAAGACGAATAATATGTTAGATAACATGGATAGCATGATACAAGAAATAAAGGGGCAGGACAAGATGAATGTAAACATGAATGACACTATAAATATGAATTATGATATTATAGAACAGAAAATATGTTATAATATGGAAAAGAAAATAGCTGAAGGAAAAATAGTAAATTCAATGGAGATAAAGGACGTTGGAAAGGAAGCTGAAGAAACACAATTTATAAAAATACAAGGGCAAACAAATGAGGAACTGGCAGATTATAATTTTCAAAAACTAGGAAGCGAAGAAGTTATGCAAATTTATAAAAAATATATTTATCGGAAAATAAAATAGTAAGACAAATAGTAGCATATGGTTAAAGAAGTAATAATAATAGGAGGAAACAATTTACTTGGGAATTAGAGGAAATGAACAAAATATTACAAGAAACTATGGAAGAAATAGATGTGACCACAAAACAAAATGAAGGACAAATAATTCATACAGAGAATTTCGAAGTAGAAGTGAAACTTGATAGAAATATGAAAATAATTAATCCAGGAGTTTTTATTAAGATAATTAAATATAATATGATAGGAATTAAGAGTATCATGGAGAAGAAAATAATTAAAAGTAGAACCAATGATATGGAAAAATTTAAAACGCAAATTTTATTGCACTTCTGGAAAAAAATACAAAAACAAGAATATATGATAAAAATAATGAGATATGGTACAAAGATTTTTAGAAGGACATAGTGGAAAATCTAAAGAAATTTTGGCAACGAAAAGAGAATGAAACGATAAGAGAAGAGAATAAAAAGAAGTTTAGGAAGAGAAAAGAAAACTGAATAATCAGACGGGATTATAGGAACGAAATCTAAAAAACGAAAAAGGAATTACATGGTAATGGGAGGATAAAGAAACGATGTATAAATAGTAATTTTATCATTAACAAATAATATTAAAAATCATATGTAAAAAGAAATTATAGGAACAGGATTTTTGATAATAGAAGAAATTATGAATATGTTAATAGGAAATTTTAAAATAGATATTATGTCACGTGAAATTTTAAATCTAGACATTGTAGAGTTAATAAGTTTCATGGGGACTCGGGACAATTGTTTAATTTTATTGTAGATAAGATATGAGAAATAGATTAATAATTATTTGGAAAATAATGAGATGTTTCACGAAGATATTAGGGTAATATTGGGCAATGTTAAAAAATGAAATTATAATAGTATGCAGGGATCGATTAAATATCATTTTCTTAGGAAGATTCAATACAGATCCTTCATTTCAAATTTAAAAGGATTTCATTTAATATTCTCTTATATGCAATACTTTTGGCAAACCCAGTATTGTCTATGAAATCAATATGGTTGAAAAACGCATTATATGTCAGATTTGGCACTATTTAATTTTCGATAACATTTACCCGTCACAATTGGAAAAACATATTCAAGGTTAAAGAAAACAGAAGTCACTATAGGCATACAGTTATAATAAAATAATCCCAAATCTATTTGACAAATAAAAACTAATTTAGTTTTTTTTAGACAAAGGAAAGTGGGTGACTACTAAAAATTAGGTTGGAGTTTGTAGAAACAAATAGTTCAGTTGCGTATCATTTCTCGAAGAGATAACATATATGTTGAGTCGCTTTGATATCTGGAAAAGAGAACATATATGAATTGTTGAATATCATATTTTGAAGTGAGAATATCTATATAAGAATTCTCCAATATTGTAAATATTCCATAATAATTCGTATAGTCATTAATATTGAAAACCTCTATTCGGTACCCAATTTAAATTCAGTGCGTGTGTGCTTCAGAAAAAATTTAGTCAAAGATTCTGTATTCTAAATTATATTTAGAATAGTACGAGGTGGCAGCTTTGTTCCGGTCCAAATTTCTGGCGAGTCTGTTCCAGAATAATTAAATCATACATCATTTAATTGGAAACGCCAGGCCTTAAAACGAAATTGAATATTAGATGCATCTAAATAGTAAACGTATAAATTTGATTTCAAATTAAGAAAGAGAAATAAGTATAAGTTACGAATAAATAAACAATCAGAAGGAGATAGGAGAAGTATATTGATCAGATCTCTGACATTTCGAACTCCAGTGACATTTTGAAATTATTTGAACACTTTGGTGAAAATATATTAGGTGTTGTAGTTAGTAATTTATCTAGTTTTTATTTTTTTTGGGTAGATACGGTTTTGTTATATGTTGAAGAGAAGGGAAACTAGGATTTGTTTTCTTTGTGATTTGGTGATATTTTTTTTTGAATTTCAACTTACTTTGGTTATCATTTCTAATTATTTGGAAGACTGATTGAAATTATGTTTATTCAACTCAATACAATTGTTTTATTCATTTTTGACAGTGACATTTAGTAGAATATGAGAGACAGATAATTTCATTGCGATTTAGTGAACGTCAGAAAGGAAGTAAATAGTCTTGCATACTTTAAAACGAGCAGCCATATGACAATACTGGATACATAAACCAGAATAAGAATGATAATTAATATTTAATTAGGATATTACTTTGGAATTATATGAAATTTAGTTATTTTTATAAAGAATTGAACCCACCGTGAGATAAGATTAATGATATTAGTTCATAATATATAAACTATTATTTCAATACATTTCTTTGATAGACGGAAATTATTTGACAATAACTGTCAATTTGAAGTAAATTAAATTACTGTGCCTAAGCATATATATGTATGCATATATATATATATATATATATATATATATATATATAGCTGTTTATTTCACAATTTAGAAATATTTGTTATATTATTTATTTTCTTAATTTTTTTTCTAACCCTCAATAAATTATTTGTATTATGATGAATGCTCTTCAGTTTTAAATGTTGCGCCACTGATTATGATATGTTCTTAAACATGAATGTTATTTCCCCGACTATTGAGACTTTTACTTAATATTTGTTTTAGTTTTAATTTGTAATGGGTGAGTCCAGCACTGACTTCATTCAATTATAATCCACCCGTGTATTATTGGTTGTTTAATTTAAACAACATAGAATTTTTTCTGAATTTAATGCAAATATATACAAAGAATATTGTCATCTCTTACTTACTTCTTACTTATAGTATCAAATAAAGAACATAGATATGTGATATGAAAAATGGAAACAAATAACGACTAAATCTAAAATATTACTTGATGATTTTAGTAGTATTAAAAGTATTTATCTATGGTAGTATGTGTATGATTCATAAGAAAACTCCATTATAACCTATAATAAAATGTTTATAGTTAATAATGTTTCAAATAGTTATTATATGATGAAAATAGTAAATTTATTTAGTTACTCTGAAAGGAAGTGAAGAATTATAATGTTACTGACTATATACTATGTGACTAAATCATCAAGATTTTCAAAGATATCTTTGTATACTGTGACTAATACTAAATACAGGTAAGTTTATATTAACTACACTTATAACTTAAAGAATAAACTACCACGTTTGTGAACGTTCAAACACATGAAATACTGGTGAATTCAGTTGTCTATTGTAACGCAAAAGAAATTGTAAATAAAATAACTTATCTGTGTCTATTCAGTTCATAGATCACATAATGTATTCCAGCTATACATTTCATGCATCTTTTTCCCAAATTGCATATGTTGCAATGCGTTATTTTGGGTTATTTGTATCTTGTTTACTCATTTCGAGGTTTCGATTTCTTCTTTTGAAGTAACTTAATAATTTTTCTTTGTTAATTTCAATTTTAGTTTTCCAAAAATTTCACATGTCTGCTTTCCCTTTCAGTCAAATATCTCTCGTCTCTCAATTGTTCCGATAAATTTCGTTGCTAACCTCCGTTGCTATTAAACTGTTTATGACCTCTTAATAAGTTTATATCACATATGGTGTCTTGATTTTTCTTATGAAATTCCTAAATTGCTTTAGTATTGTTATGTCATGGATAGCCAATCAAAGATAAAGATTTCATATTATTGGTTCATTATACATTTTTATGGCAAATCTTCACAATATCACTAGTTACTTAAATTTCCGCGCACTTAAAAAGATAATTATTGTAAATGGTATTATATACAGTGTGTTGTATGACAATTACACTTTGTTTTTTAATTGCTCTAGTTCTTAATTTGATATTGATTTTATTGATGTCTATGTGTTTAGATGATTGAAATAGTTTATATGATAATGCTGTTTTAGTACATAGCAATAATATATTGGATGTTGGTTTTAAATTAATTCTAGTGCAATAATACTTGTTTCAGCCTATGCTGATTTCCTTTCTCTTGATGGATTATTTTATTAATATATATATATATATATATATATATATATATATATATCCCACGACTCTATAACTAAATATTATATATCCAGCAAAATGTCATAATAAAAGATCTCATGCCCAAAAAGCGATAAACTGCGCTCAACAAGTCTGACTTAATGAGGAAAGAAGAAAATGGTTTGAAATAGAAGACTCCTTAGACACCTACATGAAACTTGCACATTCTGAAGTCACATTCCAACTACATCGAGTATAATTTCACTGTTTAGATGACGAAATCAGAGAAAGTGTCAGCACAATGAACCACAAGCAATTTAAGAAACAAAAACAGAAACTAAAAAAACCTGAATACATACATCATGAAGTTGTTAGTACTTACATGCTAATACAATTTACACCACGATTTAAAAAAAACTTATACACTTACTTTATAAATAGTGAAATAGAATGTTCAAGTGAGCCAATAAAGTATATCATACCACCAAAATTTACGGATAATATTAAAAAATAGTAGCTACAGAATCATAAATAGCTGTAAAATCAAATCAAAGAATTTTTGTTGAGAAATTCCAAATTGCCCATTTTATCAAAAATGTTAAACCATCCAATGTCAAACCAAAATATGACAGTTCAGCTTTGATTTCTATAAAAAATTTATTATAAACTGATACCCTCACAATTACAAAGGTTTATAGGGAGCGACGGAATTTACTTTTTCGAATGAAAATAACTGGCTCAAAATACACACAATATAATGACAAAAATTACGATACTTCTAAAACATTAACGATTGCTTCGATATTAAAATATCATCGTCAGATTGACAGAAGTTGCGTTTCATTTGATGCCTACCTGGTGTTTGATAATTATTTTTGGCTAGACCAAGAAGTGACCTTGTTATTCACTTAATATATATGAATAAGGAAAAGAATAATATTTCACAAATAATAATCCTCAAATATAATTAGCCTGGTGGCGATATCCTGGATATATTTTTCCCATTGATCATAAGTATAACTGGGCAAAAAAGAAATATGTGTAGATTCCACACAGTGAGGGTAAAAACAGGAAATCCCATTAAAAAATTTTCGAGAGAAGACTTTACTCGTCTACACATGAACACAAAAATAAATATTTATTGTTGTGACAAGATTTTACTAGAACAACGTTGCAAATCATCTCAAAACATCTGGTTTAATCAGGTCTGCATTAGAAAAGAAGTAATGCCAAATTATGTAGACATATAATGCCTCAATAAAACACCTCAAACCCAAAAAGCTATAAAATGTGTTTAACGAGTCTGGCTCAAAGAGGAAGGAAGAAAATGGTTCGAAATTAGAGAGTCCTTAGACTCCTACATAAAAGTTGTACATTCTTAACTCACGTTCCAGCTACATCAAGTAGAATTTCACTGTTTAGATGACAAAATCAGAGAACCTGTCAGCACAATGAAGCACAAGAAATTTAAGAAACAAGAACAAAGCCTAAAAAAACTTTAGTACATACAATGTATAATTCAATAATCTAAATATCATGAATCTGTAAGTACTAACATATCAACACACTTCACACCATGATTTGAAATATAATCTAATCAAAAAATTAAAAACCTACAGCTTACAAAATAATTCGAAACTCATTTCATTTGATTTTAGCAATATGTAGTAAATTTTTTTCAATATATTGTGGGACAGTTAGATCCATTTAAAAATTATCATCTAATGAAATCGGCAGTGAATTTCTAAGAAGACATTTCCCGTTAGAGCCTTTTCAAAGGAATATGGTCCTATAATTGTACCGGTAATTATACCACATCACACGTTGACAGTCCAGCGTCACTGATGCTGAACTTCATGTATCCATTGGATATCATCAGCAAACCAACAATGCATATTATAGCATTTTGCTCCACCAGTGCTATTAAAAGTAGCCCAAATAATTTTGGATAAAAATTGAGTTTCCGTTAACTCTCCCCAGAAACCAATGACTGTAGTAAATTCAATTACCAAAATCCATTTCAGTTAAGGTTTGGTGCAAAATCCCCTGACATTTTTTATATAATTCAAGGATTAAGTGATATAAACATATACTCACCTATATTCTTGTAAAATATCTTAAACGGTGATTGGCTTTATTCCCAATTCCAAGGAGAAAGTTCTAGTCCTTACGTGGAGATCAAACTGTAGATAAGCTAGAACATTGATAATATTTTTTTCGCATCTAGCAGTATCAAATATGACATTGTTTCGTAATAACATTGGTCATGTCTCGTCAGATACTGGATGTAAGGTAGCAAAATTGTGTATTGAGGAATACACATTATTAGTTTGATCAAAATTCTCAATAATATCTGTATTTCTATTTAAAAAAAGATTATTCACAAAACTGTTTCAATGACGAGAAATAATAGAAATTTGGCAAAACTGTATCAAATTTTAATGATGTCAAGTTCCTCTGAAACATCTCATTAAAACTTCCAAAAAATTACCCTGTAGGAATTTCAGTTTCGTTTATGAACCTTTCATTTTATAAATATACACTCCCTAGACAGTGTTAGGTAAACACTATACCGAAATAATAGAAATCCATGGAGACATCCACTATTAACAACGCGAATAACCACATATGGAGTTTTGGGTAACAACCAATCAATAGATTTCACTTGTGGAATCATGAACCTGGTTACAAATTGCTTGCGATAAAATTACTGTCAGTTCTCGTACTGAACGATTAAGTCCGATTTTCTTGTATAATCTGTTACTATTACAAAGCATTTATTAAGGATGACGGAAATGAAACACCCTCTATAATTATCAGCGAGTTTCGCTTTAATGGTTGAAATCTGTATAATTACTCTAATAACAAGACTGTTATTGTTGATACAACTGCTATCTCTCATATTAATGGGATTGTATTGTATCAACAATATTTATTGGGAAACTATTTTGGTAGTCTATTGGAAATTGTTACTTCGACCATATACATAAATACATTTTCTACACTAAGGAAAATTTCTTAGTTTAGAAAATGTTACATTACATGGTTATATTTTTTTCCGTATATTACTTAAAATTACAAAAACAACCATATGTTTCTTATTTTTTAATATTTTTATCCAATAATAATTGTATATTTAACTCTTACGTGCTACATTTATATTCAAATCTGAAATATATGGCTGTTTTTGTAATTTTTATTAGTTTATTGAAAAAAACTAATAAGGTTGAAAAATTCTTAAAAAAAATTGTTCAGGTTATAAAACATGCCGATGAACAACTGATCATAAGTACTAAAAATATTGACAGCTTTTGATTATTGTATCTTGCATTTTGAATGTATTGTATCGGTAGACCCACTGTACGTACTTCTATGTATCTATTAATAAGTATGGGTGATAAACTGCTGCCTTCATTTAGATCTTTTGTTTTGCTAACTGAATTTGTGAATCTGTTCCGCATTCTAATTTGTGATCCAGCTTGAAAATGATGATAATGAAGGCCACAAGTGTGTAAATCAAGCACGAGGAACCAAACGTAAAATAAATAAATGAGGATGAAAAGAACAATCAATTCTGCTAAAAGTCATTCAGAAAAGTATATGTAAACAGCAGTGGGAGGAATATATTTGAGAAGTGTTGAGTATTCATACATTTTATTTTAATAGGTTATGATAATTGTTTTATCTATATTAAATATGTATACATACGGTATACATACGGTATACGTACGGTATGCACACGGTATACATACGGTATACATACGGTATACATACGGTATACATACGGTATACATACGGTATACATACGGTATACATACGGTATACATACGGTATACATACGGTATACATACGGTATACATACGGTATACATACGGTATACATACGGTATACATACAGTCTACATACGGTATACATACGGTATACTTACGGTATACATACGGTTTACATACGGTATACATACGGTACACATACGGTAGACATACGGTTTACATACGGAATACATACGGTATACATACGGTATACATACGGTATACATACGGTATACATACGGTATACATACGGTATACATACGGTATACATACGGTATACATACGGTATACATACGGTATACATACGGTATACATACGGTATACATACGGTATACATACGGTATACACACTGAATACATACGGTATACATACGGTATACGTACGGTATACATACGGTATACATACGGTATACATACGGTATACATACGGTATACATACGGTATACATACGGTATACATACGGTATACATACGGTATACATACGGTATACATACGGTATACATACGGTATACATACGGTATACATACGGTATACATACGGTATACATACGGTATACATACGGTATACATACGGTATACATACGGTATACATACGGTATACATACGGTATACATACGGTATACATACGGTATACATACGGTATACATACGGTATACATACAGTATATTTACGGTTTACATACGGTATACATACGGTATATATACGGTATACATACGGTATACATACGATATATATACGGTATACACACGGTATCAACACGGTATACACACGGTATACACACGGTATACACACGGTATACATACGGTATACATACGGTATACATACGGTATACATACGGTATACATACGGTATACATACGGTATACATACGGAATACATACGGTATATATACGCTATAAATACGGTATAAACACGGTATACATACGGTATACCGTGAAATAATATTCAGTGTTGATCTTCCTTTCAAAACCGTGAATCCATTTTATCTGCTCTAAACAGATTGAAAGAGATGCAAAACCGTCTATTGAAAAATTCCAAGCTTTACAATGAATATAATAGCTTTATGAAAGATTATCTTTCCAGTGGTCACATGGTTGAGACCTCCCCTACTCCCTCAATTGACCATATCTATTGAATCCCAAATCACTACGTGATAGATTCTAATTCTTACCAAGCTTAGCGTTGTATTTGATGCTTCCTGCAAATCTATCGCAGGTTTCTCGCTGAACAAAAACTCTTTTCATAGGGCAAAAGTTCCAAAACGATATAATTGAAATGCATTTGCGATTCAGCCTTCATCACTTCACTTTTATTGCTGATATTAAGCAAATGTACAGGCAAATATCAATATCGGAAAAGCACCAGAACTACCAAAGAATTCTTTGGCCCTTCGGAAGATACCTGTCAAGATTATTGGTCCAGGAGAATTAGACCCCAAACCTTTGGAAGATGGCTGTATCGTGACGTAGATTAGATATTGGTTGTAATTGCTCGGAAATAATCTGAGAAAAGAAAATATGAAGGTCAGCCAGCTGAAAAAGTGCTATTTGCAGGAAAACTCATAAACTGCAAAAATCGCTCATTTTTTCCGATATTTCTTAATATATCTCCCTAAATATGCAAGATAGAGAAAAAAAGTATACCTACGAATTTGTTTTTTATGAAAGTCTCAACAAAACCGAATTGGTTTGGAATCGATATATTCATTTTTTTTTGAGAAATGGCGATAAATGCAAAAAAAGTAGCTGAAAAACGAGGTTATTTCAAAGCGTTTATTTCGCCGATAAGATATCGTCCAATCACGCTATAAATTAAGATTTAAGAACCTTATTATAGTATTAAAGAATATGCCAAAGGCCGATTGAATTGGCCTAATAGCTTTTACATGAGTTAATTGTTGATTAATTTCTGCGACAAAATCAACGTCATTTTTGCGCTCATACCAGGATTACATTTTTGAGATGTAATAGGCGCCGATTTTCTTACAACTCTAGACCTCTAAACTATAATACATAATAGTGAATAATGAACAATTTTTAAGTTCTTATCATTTTTAACGCGATTTTGAAAAGTTGAAAAATTTCGTCTCAAAATAATTAATTTTTGAAGCGAATTTGGAAACCGAAAAAAAATACTCAAAGTACTTAAAAAAAGTTCTCGGAAAGACGCACCTTTAAAAAATTGCGTTTAATTTGGCCGAATAGGTGCTGAGATAATAAACGTAAAGATCGATAGTGTTTGCGGTATAACTATTAATGTTGTAACGATAAAAAAGTGCCAGCAGATAGATTTTTCCGAGAAGTTTTTGTATGTGCTTTGAGATATAACATCGCCCTTGTGCATAGAGTAGGAAAATACAAAGAAAGTTTTAGCGGTAGCGTTCGGCGCGTCGAATCTGAGGGGGGTGGGGATAGAGTGCGAAACTTGAAATCGACACTTCTAATCGAGCGCGGCGCTAAAAGTTGCTGTATCTGGGCTTCTATTGGGCCGATCTTGATGACTTTTTTTTAAATCGATGTAGCAAAATGAAAGAATCTCATTTTTCAGAATGGCGTCTACCAATTATGACAATTTAAGCATCTACAGTAACTACTTATAATTTGGCATTTTTTTATGTTGATAAGAATCAATGATTATAATTATGTCCATGCTAGGATTGTGTTGTTCATTGCAAATTTCAATTCTTCTAATTTAAAACTCAGTTCCTTAGTTTCATGATTATTATTATTATTATTATTATTATTATTATTATTATTATTATTATTATAATTATTATTATTATTATTATTTTTTTTTTCACAGGGTTTTCCTGGGTTTGCTTGGTTAATCCGGGATGCCATATCAACGGATTAGTCATGCGAGCGCCCGCCGGACTGCTCGACAAGTGCCCAGAATTGCTGCTTTTTGGGCGGTGAGTATCTTTTTAGTTCCTGTTTCAAATTTATTTCAACAAGGCCGGTCGCAGATATAACTGATGGATGAATTGTGACCTGATCGAGCTGATAGATAGTTTTTATTTCGTGAGAAAGATCTATATATTTTGTGATCTTTTGGTTTATCGCTTCTCGGAGATTGTGATCATTAGGTAGTGTAATGTCGATTATTCTTGCTACCTTTTTATCTTTTTCTATCACCAATATGTCGAGTCTATTGTGTGCCATTTCCCGATCACTAATGATAGGCTTATCCCAATAGATTTTTGTTTTCTCGTCTTCCATATGATCCCTTAGTGTATATTTGTAGTACTGTGTTATATCTTTTATTAGCTCGAATTTTTTACATAGCGCTTGATGAAATACCTTTGACACGTTGTCGTGTCTTGCCTTATGGTCACGCGGTGCTAGATATGAGCACCCTGCTGTTAGGTGCTGAATGGTTTCTGTTTTATTTCGACATAGTCTGCATCTGTCATCCGATGTATCCTGATGCAGTATAAACCGTCGGTAGTTTCTTGTACAAATAACTTGGTCCTGTATGGCTAGTAGAAATCCCTCTGTTTCCATCATAAGTACACCTCTAATTAGAAATAGTGTGGATAAGTTCTTGTCTGCTTCTTGACTGTTTAGTATTGCCGCATAGCGTCCATGTAATTCTTTATTTTTCCAGCTTATTATTATTTTTTTTTTGTGTTTGAGCATCGACATCTATATCTAAGTTATCTAAGTTATCACCTGGTTAAGCTCGTCATTTTGGTTTCTAAGAATGTTTTCGATCTGGGGTATTTTGAGGAATTGTCTGTGAAAATTGAAGGCTGCACAAGTTAATATATGTTGGGTTGTCAGTGGGATGCCGCACTTCTCACATCTGGGTTTGTTCTTTCCAAGGAGGAGGTGTAAATGGGTTAGGTTTGTGTGGCCTATCCTCAATAGGCTGAGGACGACTTGTTCACGCTATGTAAGAGTTTTGAGGTAGAACCATTTTTGTACGCTCGGTTTAATGTGTCTTAATTGTCCGTCATATGTATTCCATCTGTTCTGCCATGCTTCGTAAATTTTATTCTTTATATCCGTTTTCATATCCAGGAAGGTGTTAGGTATGCCTTTGTCAATTGTTCCGCTTGTGGCTTTTTTTGCTACTAGATCAGCTTCAGTATTACCGGTAATATCGGTATTCCCAGGTATCCACATTATTGAAATAGTCCTTTGCATACTGTATGGATGGGTTGATAATTCTTGAATGCGTACAATCCATTCATTTGCAGAAAAACGATTTTTTGTCGAGAGAGTGGCAGTTAAGGAATCCGTGCAAACTAAACATTTTTCAAAGCGGCTCTGACTGAAGTACAACAACGCTTGCCATATTGCATACAACTCTGCATTAAGTATACTAGACTCTTGGTTTAGGGTCCAAAAGAAGGAATCTACACCGATTACGATTGCCGCCCCTGTTCCATTATCTGATTTGGAACCATCTGTGTAGATGACTAAATGTTCGTTGTATAGATCCATTTGTTCTAAAAATAGCGTTCGGTAGATCGATGGAGCGGTATCTACTTTTTTGTATTTACTGAGAGATATGTTTATTTGTGGTAGTTTTCTTAGCCATGGAGGAGTGTCAAACGTATAGGTCATTTTTTCTATTTGTAAGTTTATCCTGTACTCTTCAGATGTGTCTGAAAAACGAATACTGGATGGTTTAGTTGAACTACGTCTTAGTGTGTGTGGACTGGGAAGGTTTGTGAAAATCTTGTTATTTAAATGGTTGGGTAACGTTTGTATTTTCACGCCATATGTTATGAGCTGCATATCTCTCCTTAAGTTTAGGGGTAAGGACGAAGCATCGCATAAGATTGCTTCTATAGGGCTTGTTCTAAATGCACCGATTTCATGTCTTACTGCGAGATTTTGGATTTTATTTAGCTGGTTCAAGTGTGAACGTCTTGCAGAACCATAAACAATACAGCCAAAGTCAATTTTGGATTGCACTAAAGTTTGATAGATGCGTAATAAAATTTCTCTGTCGGACCCCCATCGGATACTCGACAAACATTTGATAATGTTAATAACTCTTCGGCATCTGTTAATCAGATATTCAATGTGCGGTCTCCAGTTTAATTTTTGGTCAAGTATCATACCTAATAATTTTGTTTTATGTTTTATCTCGATATTCTGACTTTGCAGCTTTAGTTGTGGTTCGGCGTGGTCGGATCTTAATCTGCAGAAATGGATGGCGTGGGACTTCGAAGGTGAAAATTTAAAACCGCTTATATATTATTATTATTATTATTATTATTATTATTATTATTATTATTATTATTATTATTATTATTATTATTATTATTATTATTTTTTTTTTTATTATAGAGCATCGACTGCTTTGGTCATTAGCTCTTTTAATTTGGAGGAGGGAAAACTCATGTTCACCCGACGTATAATCGGGTAGTGTTGGACTCCTTCATGGCCTACCAACCAAAAACCTCCCCCAATATTTGAGGCTACACTTTTATATTTTCAGATACAAATTGTTTGCTTTTAGAAAATTTAGGAGCTTAATTTGCTGGTCTGTTGTTGATGTGCATGACTTAACATCTTTTGCAATCCCCATATCTAGACGGCAGCGAGAAAGCAGTGGGCATTCAACTATTAGATGACTTACGGTGTTTCGTCTTCCGCATTCACAGACAGGTGGGTTTCTACCGAGAAGAAAGTGAGAGCTGGTCAGGTTAGTATGTCCAATTTTTATTCGGGTAATTATCACTTTATCCCTACGTTTTTAAAGTTTGTATTCTGTTGGTTTGAGTTGTATGTTTGGTTGTATTTGTTTTAGGAAGTTATTATTTACAGTCCATTCTTCTTGCCACCTGTCCATAATTTTTTCTTTTATGCTCTTTTTCTGTTCTTCTAGGCTTTCATCATTTTCCTCTGTGCTGATATTTAGAGAGGACAGTAAAAGTGATGTTCTTATAGGAAGTGATAGACTACTAATTCGTTGGTGCAGATAGTATTTCATGAAGTGGATTTGTAGGGTTGGTAAGAATTTTACAGTAGTAATTTGACATTAAGTTTTGCCTTCTGTACCGAAGTGGTGTTACTCCTCCTTCACAGCATAATGAAAGGTAAGGGCTTGTTCTGTATGCACCTAGAGCTAATCTTAGGGCAGTACTTTGAATATGCTCCAGTACTTTCAAGTTAGATTCACTTGCCGAGCCGTAAATGATGGACCCGTAATCCATTTTTGATAATATGTACGTCTTGTAAAAATTTATCAGTACAGTTGTATCAGATCCCCAATTGATATTGGCTAGGGTTTTTAAGATATTTAACCTTTTTTTACAGTTCGCTGCAAGCTCTTTTATATGGTCTTGCCAAAGAAGTTTCTTGTCAAAAATAAGACCCAGGAATTTGGTAGATGTTTCAATCTGGATATTATTTCCATACAAGTACAGCATGGGTTCAGGATGACTTCTCTTTTGCTTGCAAAAGTGTATGCAATGTGTTTTAGCTACCGATATTTTAAAACCGTTGTTTTCCGAATACTCTGCGATGGCATCTATGCTATTCTGTAATGTGCTGACTATATCTTCCATAAGCGGCGAGGAGTAAAATATCGCCAGATCATCCACATACAGACTTTTTTGTACTCTTTCGCTTACAACATTTGCCAAGCCGTTGACAGCTACCAAGAATAGAATTACACTCAAGTTTGCCCCTTGAGGGATTCCATTTTCCATATAATGCCTTCGTGATGTTTCCATTCCGACTCTTACGCTAAACTTCCTTTCACTTAGGAAGCTTCGAACAAATTTCGGCAAGTTGCCACGAAAACCCCATGTATGTAATGTTTTCAAAATCCCGTATCTCCATGTTGTATCATAGGCTTTTTCGATATCGAAGAATATTGCTACCGTATGTGATCTCTCAGAAAAACTTTTTTTTATGTAGTTATCCATTAATACGAGTTGGTCGACAGTGGATCTTCCTTTACGGAAGCCCATTTGATAATTTGATAATAGTTTTTCTTTTTCCAGATGTTGCAGTAATCTTACGCATACCTTTTTTTCTAGTATTTTACCTAGACAACATGTTAGTGAGATGGGTCGATAGCTAGATGGAATTTTTGCATCTTTTCCGGGTTTTGGGATTGGTATTATAATTGCATTCTTCCATTGTGTGGGGGAAGTACCGTTGATATATATTTTGTTTAATAAATTTAATATATATATATTCTTTTATTTTCAGGTAAGCGCCTAAGGAGTTCAAAAGGGATCTCATCACTACCTGGTGTTGAATTGTTGGTGGTTGATATTGTTTCCTCAAGTTCCTCTAAGCTGAATGGTATATTATATGGTATGGTTTCTCGTGTTTCGAAGTTTATCGTTATGCTTTCCTTTGAGGTTTTAAGTTGTACAAAATTTGGGTTATAATTATTGGTGGCACTCACTGTTGCAAATGATTTGGCAAGTTCTTCTGCTATTTTATCTTCGCCCGTAATTTCTCTACCGTTTATAATTAATAAGGGTGAGGTCACTTTGAAGTTATATCCCTTAATTTTTCTAATCTTTTCCCAAATTTCTTTTGTTGGGGTATTTAAGTCGATTGTACCGACATAATCTTGCCACGATTCTCTTTTGCTTTTCACCAAAAGAAAACGGGCTTTGGCTCTGAGTCTTTTGAAGTTAATCATGTTATCGTTGCTCGGCATTCTCTTAAATAAATTGAAGGCTCTTTTCTTACTTTTAATGGCCTCTTCCAATTCTGGGTTCCACCAAGGTACTCTTCTTTTTTTTACCAAACCACATGTTTTAAGTATACTTAAATTAGCAGCGTTTTGAATGGCATTGGTTAATTCGTCTACTTGCTCCATGATTGATACTCCTGTTATGTTTTGCGAATCTAAAGTATTTCCATAAAGTGTCCAGTCAGCTTTATCGAAAATATATTTTTGTCTACGCCTTTTGTTTATGCTTTTATCTGCTATTTCAATCGATAGAGGAATATGATCTGAATTCCATTCTTCATTGACGTACCAGTTGAATTTGTGTGCGATTTGTGCTGACGCAATGGTTAGATCGATTGAAGTCATATTGTTTGATCTTAGATTGAGATATGTTCCTTATCCTGAATTCAAAATGATCAGGTCTCGTTCATTTATTATATCCTCTAGGATTCTACCTCCTGGGCATGTTTTTGTCGAACCCCATAGTTCGTTATGTGAATTAAAATCACCCAACAGAAGGAATGGCACCCGGTAATTGTCTAATACAGTTTCGTAACTCTGCCGGTGTCCAGTTTACATCGGTAAGATACATATTACAAATGGTCATTTTGAAGGGAAAAAGTATGGATATAGCGATAGCTTGAAGGTTTGTGTTCAAAGGAATGATAGTGAATGGTATGTGTTCTTTAACAAACGTTATTACCCCGCCTCTAGCACGTCTATCATGTATGACGTCTAATCTGGCAGATTCATAGCCTCTTAAATTAAAATGTTCTCCTTGTTTCAGATGTGATTCTTGTATGCAGATGAGGAGAGGTGTTTTACTGAGAATCAAGCTCTCCAACTCAGGGTAGCGCGTTTTACACCCGTTGCAATTCCATTGTAGTATATTTTCATTTAGAGCCATGAGATATTAAGTTTATGTTATGTGCTTTGAAAGGTGAAGAGCTGCGTGAGTTTAAAATTGAGTATAAATAAAATTTATAAATGGATAAAATGTGTGAATAGATAAAAAGTAGAATAAATGAAGTATATAAATAAATAAAATGTATGACTAAAGAGAATGTATAAATAAATAAATAGCGCAAGACTAGAATAGACGAATTTATATTACATGTTTGAATCCGAAGCCAAAGGCTCTTGGCTCGGAAGTTGTATTTCTATATCTATACCAGTTTGAGGTTTTCTTGGCTTGCCTTTAGGCCAACCTTTCTTTTTCTTTTTATTTTGCTGAATATCAAAACCGTCTTCAGTGGTAATAGATTCAATATCAGAGGTCTCCGAAAGATGGCGTTTGGATCGCTGCGAATGGCTCTGGGATTCTGACTGACTAGCATTATAGTTTTCAGATGCGAGAGATTGATATGGGTGTAAAGGTCTTTTCATTATTTTTGGTGTTATATCGAAATTGTTTTTGAGAGCATTCATAAGGGACGGAATTGTCATTAACCAAGTCTTTTATAGAAGTATTTGCTACAGTAGAGGCTACCTGGGCATAAGAAGTATTTGGTCGAGGAACACTTATTTGTGTTCTTTTTCTTGCTTCAAAGTACGAAATATTTTCTTTACCTTTTATTTCCTGAATTGCCTTCTCCCGTTTAAAAACTGGGCAATCTTTAGAGGTTGAAACGTGAGCTCCTTCACAATTGACACATGTTACAGGTGGTTCGCACGGGATTCCTGTATGTAGCGGTTTTCCACATATACACACCTGTTCTTTGTCGCAAGACAGGGATGTGTGACCAAATTTCTGACACTTAAAGCATCGAAGTGGAGATGGTATATATGGGCGTACTTTTAGTAGGTAAAAGGCAACTTTGATGTCTTTCGGAAGTTTCGGAGTGTCAAAAGTTAAAATGTGGTTCGAGGTTTCAATAAGTTCTCCATTTCTTTTTGTTTTTATTCTTCGAACTTCTAATATACCTTGGCCCTTCAGTTCTTCTAAAATTTCTGCTTCTGTACAGTTCATCAGATCTTTACAGTTGATTACTCCCTTACAAAAATTTAAACGTTGGTGTGGTTTTACTTCAATGTCATAATCTAGTAACTTTTTCATTCCACTAATTGTTTTCGATTGGTTTGCAGTCGCTGTTTCAACGAGTAATCCATCTTTTATTTTTCGTGAGTTTTTAACCTGTCCTACTATTGAATACATTGCTCTATTTATTTGAAAGGGGCTGACTTTTGAAAAGTCTCCTTCCTTCCTCTTTACGACCAAGAACCGGGGTGTTGTTCCCGTCTCCAGGTTCGTATTTTTATGGTGCTGAGTGAAGGCAACGGCAGTTATAGCACCCCTAACTGCAGCTGGTTCTGGCGTATTTAATTTTGGTTTCATGTAGATCCCACGAGTAGGGCAGAAATAACAAGTCCGGCAGGGCAGTGCTCCCATACCCTGCTAAGGCTAAATACATTGAGGGGTCGCCTGGTATCTCAATGGCATCGTTCGCAGCCTCTCTGTCGTGCGGCTATTCACCGATCGACACGATTGCTTCCATCTTCGGTTCCGGATTTTTTATTGTGGTTCACTCCTCTGGACTCTTCTGTCTGGGTTACCATACCATAGCCGAGGGTTCCAGTTTTTCGGCGCCGGAAACTCGCCGCTCGTCCCCCATATCTGGTCAGGACTTGCCAGTGTGTTCGGATGTAACTTGGGTATGTTGGATCTTCTACTGGCATTTGTTGGTGCTATCATATCGGCACAGATAGCCCCACCAGTGCCCCACTGACCATTTCTGAGCTGTTTTTTAGTTTCACTCCTCCCTTCCCGTCCTTGCGGCTCGAGGAGGGAGGAAGTTACTAAGCCACTCCACCAACGACAAGGTCTTACAGCTCCTAGGAGGGATTATTATTATTATTATTATTATTATTATTATTATTATTATTATCATTATTATTATTATTATTATTATTATTATTATTATTATTATTATTATTATTATTATTATTATTATTATTATTATTATTATTATTATTATTATTATTATTATTATTATTATCATTATTATTATTATTGTGTATTCTCGCTTATGGTGGTCTTTTCGTATTCATCGGCGGTCTGCAAGATGAGTACTGACTATTGCATATTAAAGAATTTACGAACAATCCGGCAAGTGTTGAGTATCACAGATTTCTGCATATCAGCTATTAATGCTAATTGCAGACCGAGGGTTGTTAAAATATGTTTAAGAGAGTTGGGTACTATTCCAGTTGTACTGATAATTGATGGGAGGATTATTACACTGTCTTGTTTCCACTGTTGTTTAATCTGGAAGGCCAGGTCTGCGTATTTAGTTGACTTAGTTTGAAAAGTTTCATTAATATTGTTGGAGTTAGGGACTGCGACATCAATAATATATGTAATTTTCCGTGATTTGTCAAAGAGAATAACATCAGTACGGTTTGCCACCACTGTTCTGTCCGTTAGGACCGTTCGGTCCCAATATAGACGGAAGCTCTCATTCTCCAAGACAATTTCAGGTGTATAGTGATAATACGGTACCTAGTGAATGTGCAAGTATAACAAAATCTGAAAAAGAGGTACTATTTAAGACAGAAGAAGTATTTGTTCGATATATACTTACCTGAATAATCTCCGTTTCAAAAATCTCAATTATCACCATCATATGTATTTCGATTGTGTTTTTCATACAGAATCTAATATGCATGTTTCTGGCTCATTAGCCGTCATCGGTTAACACTCTTTTAGTAGCCCCTTCTTCTATTTGCCTGCAATACCCACTAATCTATTCGTTGCTTATTGTTCATATGTCACGCACTATCCGTACATCTTGTTGTTATATCTAAATATATTTATCTATATATATATTTATATATATATATATATATATATATATATATATATATATATATATATATATAAAGAAGATGTAGGAATATCGCGTGATATGTTAACAACAAAATCAAAGAGAATCATGGGTAATTCACGCAAAGTAAAGGGCTACTGAAATAGAGTGGTAACCGTGGACATGCATGTTTCTGACTCATTTTGCCTCATCAGCACGGCATAACCAAATAATGATGGGAATTTGGGAGCAAAGATGTTAATCGAAACATGGGAAAACACAAAATAACGGATTTCAGCAGGGAAACCAAACGCTCATTTGTGTCTTCAATTGGAAGATCCCGAGTTTTCAGGACATCAACCAACATCGACACGGAGGCGCATATAGCCCCCCCGCTATGAACCTTCCAACCCATAGTAAATAACAAAGAAGATGTAGGAATATCGCGTGATATGTTAACAACAAAATCAAAGAGAATCATGGGTAATTCACGCAAAGTAAAGGGCTACTGAAATAGAGTGGTAACCGTGGACATGCATGTTTCTGACTCATTTTGCCTCATCAGCACGGCATAACCAAATAATGATGGGAATTTGGGAGCAAAGATGTTAATCGAAACATGGGAAAACACAAAATAACGGATTTCAGCAGGGAAACCAAACGCTCATTTGTGTCTTCAATTGGAAGATCCCGAGTTTTCAGGACATCAACCAACATCGACACGGAGGCGCATATAGCCCCCCCGCCATGAACATGTTGATGTCCTGAAAACTCGGGATCTTCCAATTGAAGACACAAATGAGCGTTTGGTTTCCCTGCTGAAATCCGTTATTTTGTGTTTTCCCATGTTTCGATTAACATCTTTGCTCCCAAATTCCCATCATTATTTGGTTATGCCGTGCTGATGAGGCAAAATGAGTCAGAAACATGCATGTCCACGGTTACCACTCTATTTCAGTAGCCCTTTACTTTGCGTGAATTACCCATGATTCTCTTTGATTTTGTTGTTAACATATCACGCGATATTCCTACATCTTCTTTGTTATTTACTATGGGTCGGAAGGTTCATGGCGGGGGGGCTATATGCGCCTCCGTGTCGATGTTGGTTGATGTCCTGAAAACTCGGGATCTTCCAATTGAAGACACAAATGAGCGTTTGGTTTCCCTGCTGAAATCCGTTATTTTGTGTTTTCCCATGTTTCGATTAACATCTTTGCTCCCAAATTCCCATCATTATTTGGTTATGCCGTGCTGATGAGGCAAAATGAGTCAGAAACATGCATGTCCACGGTTACCACTCTATTTCAGTAGCCCTTTACTTTGCGTGAATTACCCATGATTCTCTTTGATTTTGTTGTTAACATATCACGCGATATTCCTACATCTTCTTTGTTATTTACTATGGGTCGGAAGGTTCATGGCGGGGGGGCTATATGCGCCTCCGTGTCGATGTTGGTTGATGTCCTGAAAACTCGGGATCTTCCAATTGAAGACACAAATGAGCGTTTGGTTTCCCTGCTGAAATCCGTTATTTTGTGTTTTCCCATGTTTCGATTAACATCTTTGCTCCCAAATTCCCATCATTATTTGGTTATGCCGTGCTGATGAGGCAAAATGAGTCAGAAACATGCATGTCCACGGTTACCACTCTATTTCAGTAGCCCTTTACTTTGCGTGAATTACCCATGATTCTCTTTGATTATATATATATATATATATATATATTAATATATTTAATTAATATATTAATTATAAATTGGATATTTAATAGCCCCACGTTTTGGGTGCCGATTAATATATGTTTATTTATCTCCTAATAATATTTGTCCCACGTTTGGGTGTCAATTATAATGATAATTTATTTTATTTATAATATTTACCATGTTGGGCGCCGTTTAATATGTTTACTTCAATTTTTATTTATATATTTGTTGTGTTATATTTGTTTCTAATTGATATTATTGTTGATTAATTTTAATTCTAAGAATAACTTTCAATATAAGATACAATCAATTAAATTTAATTAGTTATCAAAACCTTAATCAAATAGTATCACACAAATGTTATGATGCCAATTCAGTTCATTTTATTATTAAATTCCGAAATTCTCTTTTATCTAAATGTTTTGCTTAATGAAATCTTTCTTACCTTAATTTTCCTAATCCTTTCTTCTAATATGCATGAAACCTAAACCTTCTCAGGGGATTAGTCTCAAAAACGGAAATAAGATGTCTTGGAAATTAAACAAATTTTAACTAATACCATTTATATAAATTCATATTCTAAGTTTACAAAATATAGATGTGACGCCAATGAAATCATTTGCATAATTTTAAAATCGTTTCTCAAAAGCTTTCAGAGAAACACCTGCATGTTACAAAAAAACCTCTTTTTTGTATCATAACGCAAATTTTATGTGAAAAGAATTATATTTAAGCATTCAAAACAGTTCGTTTTTGAACGTTTCTCGTGGTGTATCGGTTTAAATTGTTAAAATATTTAGCAAGTGAAATTTGTTACTGGTAAAATATAAGTGTGTGAATGATAACTTTTGTGAATTATGAAACTATAAATTCCTTAAACTATTACATACATCTACATCTGTTAATCAAATATCAGGTAAGTTATATATTCTTTTAACAATTTATATGGTATTACACATATTTCATTATTCTTAATATTACGTTCAAGTTCTTATTTAATTTTGGCCTTTCAAGAAATTTTTTTTATTAAGTTTGGAATGATCATTCTTTTAATTCAGTACTGTATATTATTTTGATCAAAATAAATTTAAAATGACCAACCTGTTTGTACTTTCGTTTCACAAAATGTCCGCACTATCTTGATACTGCAATTTCTTCCTCCTGATGCTAAACTATTTTACTGGAAACTGGATATAACTATTCATATTCTAGGAATATGATTAACACTTTGATGTAAATTGTGCACAAATGATTGTTTGAAATAGATATGTTACGATGATATTTCACTACTTTTCATAAAATTCATTAACTGATTCAAGAAAACATCTAATCACCTCGGCTTCTCTTCTAACAACCATCCTCCTTCTTCTTCAACCCTTTTGTTGACAACCGGAAGTTTTCACATTCTAGAAAGTTCTATTCATTCTATTGTCTGATTGGTCAGCGCAAATTTCGATATATTATAATTTTACAATAGAAATATTCAAAAACATATGTATACAATCTATATCTTTTCGGTTTTTCATTCACCGCATATTTAAATATAATATTTCAATAGATTTCCTGTTTAATAAAATTCCAATCTCCTCATTTGTCAATAATCATCGTAATAATCTGTTGGTATTTCTTTTACATGTTTCACTCCCTTTTCTATCGACCTAGCATACAAATTATCGACTTGCTTAAATTCATGTCACTAACAAATGAATCTTTTTAGTGTCTAATGTCTCGCTTCCGTTAAATTAATTAGTTATGCTTGGTTTCTTTCAAGATTCTGTCTTATGTTACTTATAACGTAAATTATTTTGTTCATAATTTAAAATGATATTTGGATCTAGCTTATTTATTTATCTTTGATTATTACTATATTGAAATTTAATTTGATATCTTGATAAGTATTTATGATTGATAAAGTTTAGAGAAAATTATTGACAAATGATTATTTATTTTGTATTAAGTAATCAATAGGAATTTTTACATACTTGTTCATTCTACATACGCTATAATATATGTTTTAAAATTCTTTTCCATATATAATATTTTCTATTGCTTCCAAATTTAAATTGAGTAATCTTATCAAATTTTTGTTTAAATTTTTCTTTAAGACTAAAACTATTTTATGAAAATATTTAGATGTCACGTTTCAAATTGCATAGGGTTTTGTTAAATTAAATATCTTTATCTGAAAAATTTTCAATTGACGTTCTTAAATAACAATTTAGATCTTTCTTAATTATTAAGTTAATTATCTAATTTCTAGACAAATCTATCGACATGACTTATGAGTCCTGTAGGTTTGATGAATTTGAAAAATTTTATTATCAAACTTCTATTTTCTTAAATTCATGATCTATTTAATAACTTATAATTTTGAGCTTAAAACAAACTTATTATTTCTAAGAAATTTTGTTACTAGACATTACACCTTTATATACTGCTAATAAAATTGAATTTATATCATATTTGATATGAAATTTTGACCAACTACTTGAAATTCTGATATTTTTTTATTGACTGAATGTTTTAAGAAACTGAATTGGTTGTCATATTTATTATTATGATTGTTTTATCTCATGATATTTTAATCTTTAACATCTATGGTCTTAATATTTTATTTCTTATAGAATATATCATCTCAATATATATAAAGAAGATGTAGGAATATCGCGTGACGACAACAACAAAGAGATTCATGGGTAATTCACGCTAAATAAAGGGCTACTGAAACAGAGTGGTAACCGCGGACATGCATGCAGCACGGTGCTGAAGAGGCAAATGAGCCAGAAACATGCATGTCCGCAGTTACCACTCTGTTTCACTAGCCCTTTATTTTGCGTGAATTACCCATGGATCTCTTTGTTGCTGTTGTTAACATATCACGCGATATTCCTACATCTTCTTTGTTATTTACTTTGGGTAGGATGGTTCATGGCGGTGAGGCTATATGCGCCTCCGTGTCGACCTTGGTTGTTGTCCTGAAAGCTCGGGATCTTCCAATCGAAGACACAAATGAGCGTTTGGTTTCCCTGCTGAGATCCGTTGTTTTGTGTTTTCCAATGTCCAATGTTTCGATTAACATCTTTGCTCCCATATATATATATATATATATATATATATATATATATATATATATATATATATATATATATATATATATATATATATATATATATATATATATATATATATATATATATATATATATATATATATATATATATATACTAACATTCCAAGCTGAAAAAATGCAAGGCAAATTATTCCAAGAGTGGATGAGATCTAGTGAGAGAGACACAAATGAAAATGAGTTGAAAAAATTACATGAAGAAAATAAATCACTTCGAGAGGCGATAAGGAACATTCATGAAAAACAAGAAGAGGGAAATTCTGGAAACAGCACGCAGTGTGAGCTATGCAGGGAAGCACAAATAACATTTGAAAAACGAAAATCACTTCTTGGCGATGGGACGTACGATGACTTCCAATCTGTACCAGAGAACGTCTTGGCAGATAAAACCTTTTTAAGGATACCTGTGATGCCTGGTAATATATGGGAATCTCTACCTCAGTATGAATTGGTGTTGCCCGGCTCCAAAGATATTGTTAGAGTTAATAACCAGGTAAAGACCGCTGTCAGTAAATATGGAGTTATAGAGGGACTCAAAGGTCAAAAAGAACCTATAGGGGGTGTAGCCTGTATGAGGCATTCTCTGGAATTTCCCGACGATAAGGGAAATTTCTCCACCGTCACTAGAACAATATTTTATCCTATCATAAGTGATAATGAAACTTGACGTGAACCTCAAGATAGGGATATATTTGAATCCCTCAAAATAATAAAGATGCTCGCTCTAAAGAACAGCATGACCAAGTTGGCCTTACCGTTTATTGATGGAATTATGGGGATAATATTTCACAGAATGACAGAATTTGTCTTTTCGGATACACCCATTGAGGTCGTAGTTTATAATCCTGTAATAAATAAAACTACATTAAGCGGTAAATTGTCACACGCAAATAGTGTAATCAATCCAAAAAGACCGAGAGATGATGTTTTGATCATAAAAAGGGATGATAAAACCTATGCCGAACTACTGAAAACAGTTAAAGAGACAATTAACCCTACATCAATAGGAGTAGAAGTGAAGGAAGTACATAAAACCAAAAAAGGTGACCTGGTGGTAAAAATTCGCAATGGAACAGCCAAAGCGGAGATATTGAAGAAGGAGATAAATGACAAAATGCCCAATGCTATGGTGTCGGTGTTAGTGTCTAAGAAGGTGATTCATATTAAAGGGATAGACGAGGTCACAACTGTACCGGACATAAGGGAAGCAATCTCGAAAGTAGTGAATATCGATCAAAACCGACTTGATATACGAGCCTTACGGCCCTCCTATAGAAATAAACAAAACGTGACTATAATTACAAGCGAAGAAGATGCCAATAAACTTCTGGAACTGAAATCTCTAAGGATCGGTTGGGTGGACTGTCGGATCCTTGAGAGACAAAGAGATGACAGATGCTACAGATGTTGGGAGTACGGACACAGTAAAGAAGAGTGCAGAGGACCCAACAGGGAGAATTTATGCATGAGATGCGGAGAAGACGGTCACAAAGCAGCTATCTGCGATAGAACACCCTTCTGCTTGAATTGCAAGGGAAAGGGCCATCAAACGGCAAGTTGTGGCTGTTCTGAGTTCAAAGAAGGCGTTTCTAAAAACAAGCTTAACTTTCAAGAAAACTAAAAATAAATATAGAATAAGCCAAGATGAAAACCAAAATAATGCAAATAAACACAAATAGAAGTCTTAGAGCACAAGACATGGCAATTGCTACCGCAAGAGAAGAAAATGTGTGCATACTTTTGATTAGTGAACCAAACAAAAATGCCATAAAGGACAGGGAGGACTGGATGTTTGATAAAGAAATGGTTACAGCAATAAAAGTACTGGATAGAAATGTAGCAGTTAGACGTCAGGGGCATGGCCATGGATTTACATACATTGTAACAAATTCCTTTACAGTATACAGTTGTTACGCCTCCCCAAATAAAGGAATAGATGACCTTGAGAGAACCTTAACAGAAATAGGAATTCATCTCAGAAGGCAGAAAGAAAAAAGTATTATAGTAGGAGACTTCAATGAAAAATCTGCCCAATGGGGAATGAGGAATACAGATAAAAGGGGAGAAGCCCTAGTGGAATGGATGGCAGAAAACGACCTTGTCTGTCAAAACCATGGAGATAGACCTACATTCCAGAGAAACCAAAGTTCGTCAATCATCGACATAACGCTATCAACCAATGATATTGTGATAAAAAATTGGTATGTGAGTGACAGAGAGACCCTTAGCGATCATAACTACATTTTGTTTGAGGTACATGAGAACAGAAAATCGGACAAACTAAGTGAGAAAGTAGTCGACAGTGGGTGGAATATGAGGAAGCTAGATACTGCAAGCATGAGCGAAATAGTTTCTAATATTTCAGTAAATGCACCTACACCAGATTCAGAAAGTTTTTATGAAATACTCGCGAACATATGCAATGCCTCGATGCCAACAAGGAAGAGCCACCCAAGAGGTAATCCGGTATATTGGTGGTCGCAGGAAATCGCAGACCTCAGAAAGGAATGCACAAGAAAAAGAAGAATCTGCACAAGAAACAACAGAAGATATGAACCAGAAGTGAAACAACAGTTACAAGATAAGTACAAAGAATTTAAAAAACAATTGAGGAATGCTATAAAAAAAGCCAAGCTGGTCTGCTGGAACAATATCTGTGCAGGTATAAACTCCGATATATGGGGCAATGGCTATAAAATAGCTATGAAGAGGATCATTGGCTACCCCCCGAAACCCCAACTAGCGGCAGATACTATACATAAAGTGGTAAGGCACCTCTTTCCGATACATGAGGAGGTACATTTCGAATGTAGAAAACCCCCACTCCCTATATTTCACGGAGGAAGAACTGAAAATGGGAAATCAGGAGCTAAAAACAAACAAGGCACCAGGTCCAGGAAATATCCCTGCAGAAATTCTTAACCCTACAGTGGTCGCTATAATTTTTGCGACACGAGTGGTCGCTACGGACTGATACTCCGATTATTATATATGGAGATATAATAATAAATTTTAAGACAAATATGTTAAGTAAACACCATTTACATTTTTGAAAGTTTATAATGACATTAAATTATTAATAATAAAGAAGAAAACCGTAATATTGCGAAATAACAGATTCATTTTTTTTACCAAGTGGCGCTTTGAAGGCACTCATTACATATAATAATGGAATGACCTAAACATAAGAATTTATTACATTTCCTACAGTAGTATCTCGTCGGTCTATTTTTCTTACTATCACAAAGGGCGCATCTCCCTCGACGTTCCTCAGCTACTTCAGGTATTGCGATGTTTGCCAATCTAAGAAGCTCTCGAATGCGAGTTTTTAACGTTACAGGCATGTTTCTTATCATTACTCTTGCTTTCAAATGGTCCTCAACCAGGGAAAAACTAAGTTGATATATGAACTCCCTCCTTGGAATATTTGAGTTAATGTTATTTGCGACAATGATTGCAAATGAATTGATACCGCCTATATTCAGCAACGAATAAAAAATTACCATCGTCCACCTGCGGGTATTCCTCGCACAATTGTATACAGAACAAAGCTTGTCCACCATGTCAACACCTCCTTTTGTTTGATTATATGACATTATCATTTCTGATTTGCCTGTATTTTCATCCAAAACGTCGTCTCTGTGCATGCTTGAAACAAGTAACACAATTTTTTTCTTTTTCGGAATATACGAAACTAATGTGCAGTTTGGATGAAATGCAAACATTGATGATTTTTCAGGTCGAGTTGATGGGTTTGCAAATTCAACTGGAATTTCCCTTTTATTTTTTCTTATTGTCCCTAACAAGGTGAGCCTAAAGTTTTGTTTTAAATTAGCAATAAGTTCCATACTGGTGAACCAATTGTCCACTGTTACATTTCTACCAGTACCTCTAATTGGCTCGGACAGCCTTTCCACCACGGCTCCAGGAGAATTGTTTACTTCGTACGGTCCTGCAGGCTGTTTTCCGACGTATACTTCGAGATTTACGGTATAGTAAGTTTTCGAATCGCAAAGGTCAAACACTTTCAAGCCATATTTATTGGGTTTGCTTGGAATATATTGGCGCCAGCCACAACGTCCTCTAAAAGCCTCAAGCTTTTCGTCTATCGTGACATACTGAAATGGAGTATATGCAGTCTTAGCCTTTTCTACAAATCCATCAAACACACTTCATATTGCGGCTAGCTTGTCAGTGGCCCTTCGTTCTTCACGTGTCTGGCTATCATCAAATCTAATATATCTAACTAGAAATCTGAATCTTGAACATGACATGGTAAGTCTAAACAATTCTATACCGCTGCCATCGGTTTTCCATAGTCTTCAGCATTTGTCCGAGCACATTTTTTGACACCAGCTAAGTACAGTAACCCTAGTAGCGCCTTTATTTCGGTTATATTAGTGGGTTGTGCATCTCGTTCCCGGGAATAATTATGTTTCATTGAATCAATCATTTTGTTCGTATTTTGCACAATTAACTCCAATATTTCATCACGAAAAAAATAGCTCCAAATTTCTAACGGGTTTTTCAAATTCCTTGTCGTTGCTTTCGGACCTGGTAAATGAGTTACCAAGTTCTCTGATCGGGTCCTAACACTTTTAGATGGCACATGTTTGTTCCATTTCGTTGCTTTATCTTTACCCAAAAAATACGGGGTAGCAACAATTTCTTCAACATTCGCATCTTCCTCATCAGATATTTCTTGCTCCGTATCTGTTTCTAGAAGTTCTGTACTTAATTGGTCTTCTTCTTCATCATCTTCATCGTCTTCAAAAATTGCGGATTCATTGTCAGAATTTTGACATTCTTCCATCAAGTCTCGCAGACGCTTTTGATCTTTTTCATAAGACGACATTTTTGTAACTGCAATAGAGGAAAAAAGTAATGATCAACAGATATTTGCAATTTATGTCAACTATAACGTTAAATTCACGATAAAAGTACTTGTGTACATAGTTTTAAAATATAAATATAGTTTATCATAAAATGAAGATGAAAACTTACCTCAAAATTCTCTGAATTATTTTATAACACCAGTAGTCGCTATGGATTGTCACTCCGAAAACTAAATTTGCAGACGCACACGTTTGCCTATCAGACGATAAAGCAGTACTGATTCATTGCGATGGTGTAGCCGAAAGGTACCTAGAATATGACAACGGCGGGCTAATTCATACACTCACAATCGTAAAACAATCAATCGTTCGGAGTGTGAGTCCGTTAGCGACCACTGCAGGGTTAAATACCTCATTGACAGCAAGACGGACTTTGTTCTAAGATTCTACAACATTCCGAAAGAATGGAAGCAGGCCAGACTGGTACTGCTTGACAAAGGTAAAAAAGCACTAGAGGACCCTTCTTCATATCGACCCGTATGTGTCTTAGATGTGGAAGGGAAAGTTTTTGAACAAATAATTTTGGCTAGACTTAAGAAGGAACTGGTACTGCTTGACAAAGGTAAAAAAGCACTAGAGGACCCTTCTTCATATCGACCCGTATGTGTCTTAGATGTGGAAGGGAAAGTTTTTGAACAAATAATTTTGGCTAGACTTAAGAAGGAACTGGAACGTACAGGCGGCCTTGCTGAAAGACAGTACGGCTTCAGGGAAAAAAGGCAAACAGTAGATGCTATCATAGACGTCATAAAAATTGCAAAACAGGCTTGGGATTTCTCTCCACAAAATATAAAAATATGCGCTGTGATAACTTTAGACGTAAGGAATGCCTTTAATAGTGCTGCCTGGCAGATAATCTTAAATAAGCTAAGAAATAGAGGAATTAATGAAGACCTACATGCGTTGATAGCATCATACCTCTCCGAACGAGAAATCATATTTGGATATGAGGGCATTGAGGAAAATATAGAAATAAGTACCGGTGTTCCGCAGGGTTCGGTTCTTGGCCCGAAACTTTGGAATATACTATACGATGATCTGCTTACGATGGACTTGCCAAAAGACGTCACCCTTATAGGATTCGCTGATGACATAGAAATGGTGATTGTGGATAAACAAGAGAAAGGCCTTATGGAAAAAGCAAATCTGGGAATTCTGATGGTGTCAAATTGGATGGAGAATAACTCTCTCAGTCTAGCACTGGAGAAAACAGAAGCTGTGCTGCTCACTGGAAGAACCCGAGTGAGTCCTGTATCTTTCATTATTCATGGAAATAAAATCACTCCAAAGGGGTCGGTGAAATATCTAGGTGTATGGTTGGATCCAAAGCTTCCATTCTCAGAACATATACATCGTACGATTAAGAAAAAGGAGAAAACAGTATCTGCCTTGTCCAGTCTTATGCCCAATGTGGGAGGCCCAAAAACTTCAAAAAGGCGAATCTTAGCTTCTGTGGCTCAATCTCAGATCCTCTATGCCGCCCCAGCGTGGTGCGCGGTTACGTATAATAAAAGACTTAAGAGAAAACTAGTTAGCATACAGAGGCTGATGTCGATCAGAGTGGCTAGTGCGTATAGGATAATATCTGCTGAAACATTGGGAGTAATAGCTGGTATCCCCCCCATTGACCTCTTGATTGAAGAAAGAAAGGCGATTTACGAGGGAGTGGACCAAAACGTTGCACGTACATCCTTAAAGACATGTTGACAAGAACGCTAGAGAACTAGAACGAAGGGACGATGGACTTACAAAATAATTCCAGATATCGAAGAGTGGATGAATGGATTCTGTGGCGACGTCGATTACTTTCTGACGCAAGCAATCTCAGGGCACGGTTGCTCCAAGTCATTTCTTTACAAGAGGAAGAAATCGGACACTGATCGCTGTCAGTACTGTAAGAACGTGGACGACGTAGAGCACACGTTGTTCCTTTGTCCCAGATGGGAAGAGATCAGAGCAGGGTACCAAGAAGAGAGAAATAACTTGTTTATCATTGAAAAATTTTCAAGAGACTTAGTTGACGGTGAACATGCATGGAAAAGTTCATATAAAGTAGTAAGAACAATTATCGAGATCAAGGAAAAAGAGATGTACTCAGTGAGCTGAACAGCATATACCTGCCACCACATCGAAGTAATGCGAGAGCGGTTCCAATGTGGCGTGTCAGAGAAAACGAGGAGAGGTTTTTAGTCGGTAAGAATCCGACACTACCAGCAACAACGTCAATGGTGTCTTATGTAAGATTTTCCTCTCCATTGAAAAATATATATATATATATATATATATATATACATATATATATATATATATATATATATATATATATATATATATATATATATATATATATATATATATATACATATATATAAATATATATATATATACATATATATATATATATATATATATATATATATATAAATATATATACATATATATAAATATATATATATATATATAACGATAGCAGAAAATGAAAAACATTAACGACTTATTAATTGGAAAGTTGGTAAAAACTTTTGTTAAATGCAGTTGATAATGAACCATCAACGAGTTTACGAAAATTATCAAGAGAACATAACGTCTCGAAATCAGTTGTTCATCGTATCCTAAAAGAACAGCTGTTATATCCTTTTCACATGAAAAAAGTACACAGTATGACAGTGGCTGATTATCCTTCACGACTTGAGTATTATTAGTAACGTTCTATTTACGAACGAATCCGGTTTCACCAGAGATGGAGTCATAAATTCAAACTAGGAGCCAGCATAGATTCATGGTTAAAGTTTGGGCAGGAATAGTTGGCAATCATTTGATAGGGCCATACTTTATTGACGGTACTTTGACCGGCCAGAGATATTTGGAGTTTTTCCAAAATGAGTTATGGAACCTGTTTGATGATGTGCTACTTCAAACTCGTAGGAATTTATGGTTCATGCATGTTGGGACCCCTCCTCATTCCAGTGTAGATGTACGACAGCATTTACACACAAGGTTTCCTAATAGATGGATTGGTCGTGGAGGCCCTTTTCAATGGCCACCGCGATCAGACGTTAATCCTATGGATTTCTGTCTCTAGGGTTATCTCAAAAGTAAGGTATACGCAACACCTGTGCAAACAAGGCAAGATTTGATAGACAGAATTGTGTTACACTGCAATGTTATTAGAAATAATGTGGGATTGCTCTTTCAAGTGCAAAGAAACAACCTTCGTAGACTTAGAATGTGCGTGGAAGTAGGAGGAGCTCATATTGAACATTCATTAGAATAACGTTAGTTTTTGTTGTTGTTTAGGAATTAGTTTTAGTCCAATGTTTTATAACTTGTGTTTTTTAGGTTTTCTTAATGATTTAATGATGCTGAGTTCGTAATTTTGATTAAAAGCAACTAATTACGTTGTTTGCGTACCTATTAAATTCCCATTAAATAAGTTCCTAATGTTTTTATAACCTGCTATCATCAAATTATTTTTTTGTAGTACTGTAGGTAAATATTCGACATCGTATTAATAAGTTAGTTAAGTAAATTTGTATGTAGTGCATTAATAAAACAGTAAATATTAGCCAAACGGCTTATTTTATCGAATTCCAGTAAGAGTACCTTTTCGTTAGCCTTATGTGTGGGGAAGTGAATTTCGATAATTTCATACAGGGTGTGCCATCCCTGCAAAATTTTTGGACCACTAACCATTGCGAGTAGTCCGTCCCTGGCTTCAAGGCACTACTATAAATCTGTTTACTTGTCCAAAATGAACATACACGTACATTATAGCTTTGCCGTAAATTTTATAAAGATCAAATAACTAGTACAAAGAATAAAAATAAAAACCAAATTCAAAATTAAAACTTTGGAGGCCTATAACTCGAAAACGAGGGCCTGCATAGAAAAAGTTTATATGAAGTACTAACATTATTTTGGCTCAGATTATACGCTCCTGACTTTTTTCCCATTAGTCCCGGGACACCCTGTATATATATATATATATATATATATATATATATATATAATATTAATCAGGATCCACTATATTCACAACGAATGCCTGAAAAGCTGTCAAGGAGAAGCACATGTTCCACCTTCTACCATATATTGCTCTAAATAACCATCCACATTTCAAAAATTTGCCTTCCCTAAATTACAGGACTCGATCTTCAACCTCGCAGGCTAATGAACACAATCATGACGCAGAAAATGGAAGCAAAAGTGATGAGTTCATTGACTATGATCTTAAAATGTTCAGTGGACAAACAATACAAATCAATTTTTACTTCCATGTTGAAAATGCTATTTTCATATTTTTCATCCCTAAATACATAATATACTTTCTTTAAATCGACCTCAATTTTTTTAATCTATATTATATTGATACAATTTCCTCAATTCCATCGTTTATTGATTTACAGTAATGAACTATAGATTCATCACCATTTTCAATTTGTGAACAAAACTTTTTTTTGATTAACTGGGACAATTATACTCACAAATATTGGAGTCATATTAATTAGCTACAGAATATCAACGGAGATACTATATGAAGCAAAAACATTGTAACTATTCTTATCTTTCATCTAAATTCTGCAGCATACTTTTCATTTCCATACTTTTATCAAAAATATGGACTGTAAAAATTGACGATGTGACAAACATATTTTTATGTTCCTATTTCCCACTACCATAAAAGTTGTGAATGCTCTCACCCTTTGTATTCGTCAATCTTATTTTGAAACTGCAGTTGCGAAAAAATTATATTTGATAATATGTAGGAAGCCCGTTTTTTGTTGGATTTTTGTATAAAAATAATCACTGAAACTCTTTCAATAATGTCAGACATATTTGATATACAATGTACAGTGGCCGCCATGATGGATTTTATTGTAGGCAGGTCTGCGATAAAAAAACATATTATATGAATTCAAATACTATTCTTTGTTTGGAGCATAGTTGCTATAGTAATGTGATGTCTTCTTATTTATTTAAAAAGTTTTATAAGGACGGGTGGGATCAATTCATTCACTCGGTGTGTTTACTAACTTAATTTATTTATTCACTTAACGTTCACTTATGTATATCAATCACACAGTATATTCACTTACACTAATTCGTATAAACACTTCACTACTGTTAATTTACTGAGACCAAATTTATATATTTACTTGTTCACTGTTTATCTCACCGCTGGTCAGTAGCCTTATATATTAAGTGCCTTTTATTCCGGAACCTTCTAGATTGCGGTCCACAAAAAAACAATCGCCTCCCTAGAAATTCCTAGATAATACTGGTCACAAAAAATAATGGTAAACGATTCGAAGAAATCCCTGCGCCTCCGCCAAAATTTCAAAATTTAATAAACAGAGTCGGATTCAGGGACTACACCAGTGTGCCATTTCATAACATTACCTCCTCCTTAAAAATAGGTTATTGTAGGAACTTTTGTACAGCCGGAACGGGAGGATTAAATCGGCAACTCGACCTATGTCTGCAATTTCCGGTCAAATGGAAATAACAAGGCACCGTCTTTAGCGGGTACTGATACCGAGGGGTATAGCTGTAAATTGATATGTGGACACCGGTATCTTGGAAGATCACATCTATTATGTTCCTGACGACTCGCCAATCCAACTGGTTGCTCTCTATCCTGGGCATACCTGATTTCTCCACTTGGCATTCCAGAACATGATCATTAAGGCTTCGTAGCGCTTCCCACACATTCCGGTCGGTGGATCGATCTTGAAATAATTCGTTTCTATTTGCCACGTAGAAGACGTACCGCGAATTGTGTTTGAGTCTCAGTGTCTTGCCAGGGGCTGGTATCTGATCTTCAAAATTGTTTAGAAAAACGATTGCAGCCCTCGTGCATGTTTACTACTGGGGGAGATATTATGTGCATCTGAATACTTTTCCAGGAGGGTCAGCAAATTTTGTCTTTGTTCTGTAGTGACTCCGTATCTAGCTTTTCCGGTACTTCCGTATGCGCCCATAATTTCTTCTAAAGCTGGGTCAGACTCTTGTTGTACATGGAGTACTCCGCCCTTTTTGTCATGGTCTTCTTCGAATGGCGCTAATCGGTTTTGATGAACTACTCTCGGTTTTTCATTGAGGATCTTGCTTATCCGATATATGATGTCGTTGATCCTCCTCTTTATTAAATACGGACCTTCCCGTGATTTCTGTAGTTTTGTGGGAAATCCTTTCCACCTTCTCGATTTGTGCAACGGTACCTTGTCCCTTTCGTTGAAATTGCATTCTGTAGCCTGCGTTTCGTACTGTTTTTTCATTCTGTTGCTGACAACCTGAGGATTCGTTAGAACCCATTCGTGCACGTAGTCCATACTTCTTCTCAATTGGATCACGTGATCCTCTCCTGCTAGATCATCGCTAGGCCGACAGCCAAACTCCACGTCACGGGGAAGCCTCATTTCACGTCCAAATAGAATTTTCACAAGTTTTTCATCCGTGGACTCATTTATGGTCGATCGATAGGCCAACGAGAATAGGGAGAGGTACTGGTCCGAATCTATCTGGTGGGTGAAAACTACTTTGGAAAGGTAATCTCCAATGGTCTTGTTCTTTCTCTTGACCACTCCATCTGATTGTGGATGAGACAGTATTGTCCTGGTCTTCTTCATTCCCAGCTTGTAACAAATTTCCTGAGACACCTGGCTCTCGAAATTTCTTTCTTGATCGCTGTGAACTTCGAAGGGAACTCCATATTGGCTAATGAATTTTTTCACCAAAATATCGACGACAGTTGTGGTCTCTTGATTCGGGATCGCGTAAATTTTCACCATTACTATCAGGATCCATTTACAACAATTTTCTGTCGTGGGAAATGGTCCAGCGATGTCCAAAGCAATCTTTTCGAAAGGAGTTCCAACATTATATTATTTCATGTGGTCAATTACTCTTAGCAAAAGTCGTACATTTCTTATCCAATAAAACCCTTCACGGACTCTCTGAAGAGTTTACTTCACTCCCAGATGACCTCCCGATGGACTGTCGTGTAACTTTCTCAGTACCTCTGCTACTCTGGGATAACTATCTGTCTTCTGTTCTCGGGAACATATTCGTTCTCAGGGATTATTTTCAACAGGCCACCCTCCAGGACAAGGGAGTCCCATTGAGCCCAATATGCCTTAAGTGCCGGTGAAAATCTTGAAACTTCTTGCTAGGTAGGTCGCCGATTTTCTTGGTGGGTGACCATTATTCAATGACTACTATGGTTCTTAAAACTGCAGCTTTCAGTGGCAACAGTATGTTGAGCACGCCCGTCTGGATAGGTAATCAGCATTTCGGTGACAAACACCAGCTAGATGTTCGATGTTGTAATGGTACTCTTGAAGTCGTTCAATCTATCTAGTGATCTGGAACTCGGGATTCTTGAACTGTATTAACCACTTGAGTGCTGATTGATCAGATACTGGTAAAAATGTTCCATGGACTTCACTACCGCCAAAAGTTCTCTTTTTGTGAAGCAGTAGTTTCGTTCTGGATTTGAGGGGACTTCACTAAAATATCTCAGCACCCTTTCTTGCCCTCCTTGGATCTGTGAGAGCACTCCTCCAATTCCTGCATTGCTTGCGTCAGTGTCAAGGATAAAGTTTTCCTCTGGTGATGGATATCCTAATTTCGGCGCCGTAGGTAAATGCCTCCTCAATGTTTCAAAAACCTCTTGACAGTCTTCATCCCACTGAAAAGCTTTTGTTTCTTCCGTGAGTCGAGCTAGGAACTTGGCAATATCTCCAAACTTCCTAATAATCCTTCTATAGTATGTGCAAAGTCCAAGGAATCTCCTAATTTGATGTTTGTCGGTTGGTTGAGGCCATTGGTGATTGGAAGCAATTTTCCCTGGATCCACCGCCACTCCTTCATTGCTCACTATATGACCTAGATAGTTGACTCGGCTTTGGAACAGCTGAGATTTCTTCGGGTTAAACATGAGCTGGGCAACTCTGGAAACTTTTGAAAACGTCTTCCAAGTTCTTCAGATGTTCGTAAAATATCGTTCCCAGTACTACGATGTTGTCCAAATAGACTAGGCATGACTTCCAAGATAACCCTCCCAAGACATTTTCCATGAGTCTTTTAAATGTCGCGGGAGCATTGCAGATCCGGAATAGCATAACGTTGAATTGCCATAATCCAGATCTGGTGGTAAAAGCAGTCTTCTCTTTGCCTACTGTGTCCATTTCTACTTGCCAATAAACAGACTTCAGGTCCAAGGTGGAAAATAGTTTGCCGCCGTCCAACGTGTCTAATGTGTCGTCGATTCGAGGCAAAGGATAGCTGCATTTCTTTGTTACGTTGTTTAGCTGACGATAGTCCACGCAGAATCTGGTAGTTCCATCCCTTTTCTCGACGAGCACCACTGGAGACATCCATGTACTAGTAGATAGCTCTATTATTCTCTCTTATGCCATATCGCGAATTATTCTCTCAGCATTCTCTCTCTTCACCCGTGGTAGTCTCCGAGCTAATTGGCTTGGCAGTCTTCCCTCCTCTTGGTACAAATAGGTCTCGATGCTGAAAGAGCAATCCTCCCATTTTCCTTTTCTCAACTTGATTTAAGGATTGACCAGTTACTGATAACATTTATTTGAATCTGGCATTGGCGTTTCCAGTTGCCGTTGTTTGGCGAACTATTGACGTCACTGGTAGGCAGGATTCAATCCTGGTTTTTTTTTGATGGTGATTGGGTAATCGTTCACGTTTATCACACGTACTGGTATCTCCTTCGCTGACGAAACTAATCCTTTTGCAGTTAGTACTAATTTGCTAACTTATTCCTCCTGGTTCCTTGGCTCCATCATAACCAGTGTACCTTCATCCATGATTCCCTGTAAGGGCAGTACTATGATGGTTTCGCTTCGTGCAGGTTGCACGGTATCTTCCTGTACAGCTGCCAACACCGCGCTACTTTCACATGGATGAAGGAATACTTCCTCGGAACCCACTTTAACTGTTCTGTTCCGAAAGTCCAACTGGAAAACACGTAGATTCATTACGTCCATTCCCAGAATCACGTCTCCTTCAAAGGCTACGACTACCGTAGGCGTCCATTTTCCTACGCCAATTCACAATTGGATTCCACGTGAACATAAGCAGTCTTATCTGGGGCGGTCCGCAGTCGCAGTTTCATTGGTAACAGCTTCTTCTTGGAGTTTATTATCCCTGGTCGTATATGGTTCTAGTTGCTCCAGTGTCTACCAGCAGAGTATATTTCTTGCCATTCACTTCGCCATCTACATATGCACTGTCGTTACGATATATGAGAAAAGCTGTCAGTATGAGAGGGTCTTTGGAACGATCATGGGTCGGTGCTGCCCTCTCGTAACCGACCCGTTCTAGCTTTCCTGTGACTGGGGCTCTTGATTTTGAAAAGTCCTGGGGCGTTTACACGATCTGAGTATATGCCCTAGCTTGCCACAATTCCAGCATCTGATCTTTCTGGGCTTCTTGTTCATCATACTTTTTATCATACTGACGATCTGGTCAAATCTGTCTTCGTCATCTTCCTCTTGGATGGTCCTAACTTTGTTTTAACCCGAAGCCTTCGTTACTGCTCCATATTCAGGAGCATCTGTCAATCCGTCAACTAATGTTTGGGATAGACTAAACGAAGCGTGTTCTGCATATCGGGGTCACGTAAGCCATCAATAAATGCCTGGATGCCCAGACATTCCATCATGTTTTCTGGTGCTGATGGATAAGCAAATCGAACTTGTCGAGCAATATCCACTTCATCCTCTTGAAGGGTTTCATCACGTTTCTGCCTTCGGTTCTTCAGCTGGGATTGGTACAAATGTTCAAAATATTTGTCACTGTATCGCATGTCCTACTTATCCTTCAGCTGCTCGAAGTCATCCGTTTCTTCGAGAGGTGTCATCTGAGGTACATCCAAGGCATCTCTCCAAAGCGCGATAATTCATGTCACCGCTTTATCCTTATCAGACCAATTACTCATTTTAGCGGCTGCCTCAAACTGTTTTACATGATTGTTCCACGATGTCTTTCTGTCGAACGTTGGAGCCTTAACTTTGGCAAAATTGCCAATATCATTTGTCTTGGGTTGTGTTTTAGGCATGCAGATTTCGATCTTCTTTTCTCCTTCAGGCGTGTCTTGTGTTCTTCAATCTGCCATATTTCTCTCCAATTCCTTGATTTTCTCGTCTATCGTTGTCATTTTATCCCCAATATCCGATTTTAGAGACAAAATTTTATTTTCGACGTCAGTGGCAATGTCATTTTTCCTGTAAATGATAACGGCAGAAATATCCTTCTTCATAGCAGAAATATCGCTCTTCACATTAGTAGAAATCTTCTGTTCCATGCTGAAATATCGTTCATCATATCAGAAAAACCGTTCTTTATAGCAGAAATATCGTTTTTCACGTTAGTTCAAATCTTCTCTTCCGTGGCAGAAATATCGTTTTACATAGCAGAAAAATCGTCTTTCATGATTGAAATCTTTTCGTTCATTTTAGCAGAAATAACATTTTTCATAATAGTGTTTTAAATGAAACTCACGGTTTCTAGTTAATTCCATAATATTGTGGAATTAACTAGAAACCGTGAGTTTCATTTAAAACACTATTATGAGTCGATTCCACGGAGTAAGGGTCGAGACAGTTAACATTTTTCATGGTTGACATCTTCTCGTCCATGGTATAAATTGACGAGATTAAGGTGGCAACCTCGTCTTTGGATAAAAATGTTTCTGCATCAACGCCATCACTTTCCAGTGCCACTTTAACTCTTTTCACTTTTCTTACCGGACGTTTCCTACTCACGATTTTCCAATTCTGTCGTTAGCTCTGTTACTTTCAGGTCACTTAGTCTCTTGGCCATTTTTACATAGATATTTATTTATATTTCCCCATACCCTACACCAATGTAATATTTTCCTTATTCATTTAAAAGATTTTATTACGAAGGGTGGGGTAAATTCATACACACGGTAGGTCTACTCACTAAATTTATTTATTCACTTAACTATTCACATTATCTACACAGTATATGCACTTACACCAATTTATATAAACACGTCACTACTGTTTATTTACTTAGACTTAATTTATATATTTAGTTGTTTACTCATTATGTCACGAGATTACTTTATAATCTTACTCCTCCCGCTGGTCGGTAGCCTTTATAAATTAAGTGTATTTATTCTGGAACCTTCTAGGTTGCGGATCGCTAAAAAACAATCGCTTCTCCGGAAATATCTAGATAAGACTGCTCACAAAAATAATGGTAAACAATTCGAAGAAATCCCTGCGCTTTCGCCAACATTTTAACTTTCGTAGACAGAGTTGGATTCAGGGACTAACCCAGTGTGTGACTTCGCAACAGTATTATTTTAATATATTCAAACTGAAGGTTTACCAATGGGAAGCTCTATATCACCTATTTTAGCAAACATTTTTATGGACAATTTAGAAAGAAAGATCTTTGAAAGTAATATTTAGAAAAATATTTCATTTTGGTATAGATATGTAGATGACATATTAGCTGGTTTTATGGGTAGTGAACGACAATTAGATGTATTTTTCAACCACATCAATAATTTACACCCGAAAATTGAATTTACATTAGAAATTGAAGAAAATAGCTCAATCAATTTTCTTGATTTAAAAATTCAAAGAGTTAATAATGTACTTGATTATTCAATTTACCGAAAACCAACACAGACTGATGTGACAATTCCATTCAATTCTAACCTCCCTAGGTCACACAGACTAGCAGCATATAATTCAATGATACATATAGCTTTTTCAGTTCTTATGAACTAATGTAATTTTGATAGAGAGATTAATACAATTAGACAAATAGCACCATCTAACGGTTATCCATTAGATATAATAAATAAGCTAATTAGTGAAAAAAAAGAAAAAGTGGCATTGCTACTAATATATCCTAAACAAGCGGATGAAATTAAAACTTATAAAACCATCACATATGCAGGAAATATTTCTAATAATATTTCAAAGATAATATCTTCAGCAACGAATACAACAATTTCTTTCAAAACGGAAAGTAACGTTAGTACAAAATTGTTAAATGTAAAAACAAAAATAGCACTATTAAAGAAGTCAGGTATATATAAACTCAAATGTCCAGAATGTAATGCTGTCTATTTGGGTCAGACCCTTAGGAATTTTGAAATACGATACAGTGAGCACTTACGAGCATACAGATTAAAACAACCAGATAAATCCAACTACGCAAAACATCTACTAGACACCAATCATTCATTGACTCCTAACACAGAACTAGAAGTGCTGCATATTTGTGAAAAGAAACAAGAACTGGATTTCCTTGAAGAACTGGAAATTAGAAGACATTTAAGAAACCCACAATATGAAGTTGTCAATGAACAGTTAAATCTAGGGAGTTCTCCACTGATAAACTGTCTTATTAAGTGATAATTGTAAAGATCAGCAGATATAGATTTCCTGGTTTTCTATATCATTGCACAGTTATACTGATCTTAATTGGAAAAATGATATCCAGGATATCACCATAGGGCTAATAATATCTGAGCTTCAATATTTGTAATATCATATCTTCTTCTTTTTTCTATAAGATATATTAAGCCAATCAGAAGTTAGATTACTTCTTGGTCTAGCCAAAAATAACTACGAAACATCAGGTAGGCATGAAATGAAATGTAACTTCTGTCATTCTGACGATGATATTGATTTATCGAAACAATTGTCAATTTTTCAGAATTTTCAATAACTTTTATTATATTGTGGAATTAACTAGAGACCGTGAGTTTGATTTAAAAACACTAGTAATATTTTAAATTCGGATCTCCATCAGTTGGTTCAGTTTTTCACGCACCACTATGTTTGATAAGATAGTGATACTGATGGTACTGAATTATTTTCCTTCCTGATTTCATTTCTTTCAGTTTCATAATATTCAGCTTCTGAAGATTTAGCGATGATGAGTAATAAGTTATCTGTCCAGATTATAATAATTTGAACTTCCTTTTAGAAGCATCGAATATTGATAGCCTTAAAAGGGTAATTTTCCTATCATTTCGCCTCTTAGATGTTTATTGATTCGTATTTAAGCAATGTATTCACTTACTTTTGAATGTATAGCTAAACAAATATAAAATATTTCAATATTCTTCACTACAAACGAAACATTACGTATAATTCCATTCTACTTCTAAAGATCCTATTGAATCCGCCCTGTTCAGATTACTACCTTATTTCTCGTCAAATTCCTAAACCAATAAAATATTTCAATGCGGAGAAATTATCGGAGCGACACTAACGCAGTTTGAAAGTACGGCAGATTGGAGGCGGATAAAGAGTGCCAAGAAAGGAAAAGCAGAAACATGAATCCATTGCAAAGAATATTTTCGTTACTGCATCAAAGCGAAAACTCGTTAGTCTTGATTGCAATAGTAACGTGTTTGGGAAGACCTAAGGAATTTATTATATCACAAAATGTTTCTTATCATAGCACACATTCCGTAATATACGAGGAGGGTCTCATTTTTCAGACATTTAGGGAATACTGACAATTTTGTATTTGTGTTGTCACAAAAGCTCACTTCAATGTTGTTGAAATAGGATAATATATACTTACAAAAGTATAGTATTATTTGACTATTTTTTGATAATTATGATTTGCAATTATAATGTTTTAAATAGTTGATTAACTCATATTAAATGCATCATAAAAATTAAAAATTGTACTAAGATCTAGGACTCAAAAACGGTTCAACGTATAGAAAATTGTTTGCCCTAGTTTGTAGAAAAGATTATGCTCTACAACTTTCATGGAAGATGCGGAAACGATTTCAGATACAATAAAGGATGTATTTGGAAAAAAGTGAATCTTGTGACTTTTGATCTTGAATATCTCAGGGTCCGTACTGGTGACCGGGTGTAACGTTTGACGTTTGACACAACATTCAAGTTCATCCGTTAATTACAGAGTTGAAACGACTTCATCATCTTCCAAACAGAGACGGTAAATCGGATCGTCCGACAGTTCAAGTTTCAGTGGCCTGTTGGGCACCGTAGATCATGTCTATTATAGCATTTGTTTGGATACATTATTCGACGGATGTATGAAAGCCTTTGAATGAACCAATCCTGGTAAATCATGCCAGAAGTTTAAAACTCTTCTTGCAGTCCAGGTATTAGTGTTTGTTAGGCAACCCTTGTTGCGATGCCAATTATCGGCTCTGGTCCGATGAAGACACGAGTGGCACCCTCCCTTGCAAGAGAGTCCGCCTTCTCATTACCATCCATACCAGAGTTATCAGGGATCCAGACCAGCGATACCCTGTTGCGTTCTCCTATTTAGGCGAGTCTTTTTTGGCATTCTAAAACCAATTTCGACGTTACACGGTGAGAGCTGAGTGCTTTCAAAGCCGCTTGACTGTCCGTGAAAATTTTCATTGTTTTATGTGTGTGGTTGGATTGCCCCAAACTCTGCACCATGAACCAGTGGCGTAAATTTCCCCCTGAAATACGGTTGCATATGATCCTAGAGAGATTGAAATTTCTGTCCTAGGTCTGCGCCCGTATACACCCGCATCAAAGCTTGAGGGTGTATTTGAACCATCGGTGTACCAACAGATGTCTGCTCTTAATAGTTCATCCTTGCGGAGGACCCGTTCATCTCTATTAGGAAATAGGACGGTATAAGGCAGATTGTAGTTAAGGTATTATATCAGAGGTCATTCCCAGAACAGTAAGACTTTCGGTGTCCGCTAGCATTCTGCTTTGCTCTGAATTAGCCAGTTTTGTGCATTTAGACATATGCACAATTCTATATGCTGTCCATCTGGCCTCCTTTTCCAGAAGTATATGGAGAGGAGGTAAGTTCAGGAGAATTTTCATGGCTGCTGACGATGTGGTACTGACAGAACCAGTGATAGCCATACAAACCTGTCTCTGTATACGGGAGAGCTTTGCTTGGGCCGTTTTCTGTGAAGCTTTTGATCACCAAGCAATGGCTCCATATGTGATCATGTGTCTAACAATTATCACATATATCCAACGGATTTGTTTGGGACGCAAGCCCCAAGATTTTCCACAGATCCTGCGACATATCCACAAGGATAGTCTGGCCTTATGGATAACATTTTCCAAATGAGCATTCCAAGTAAGTTTTTTATCTAGGACGATCCCCAAATATTTTACCTCCGCTGCAAATGGAATAACCTCACTATTATAGGAAAGTGGCGGAAGGTCCGCCAAATTCCTTTTCCTAGTCAAGGGAACTATTACAGTTTTACCAGGGTTAACAGACATCTGTTATCCCTGGCACCAGCTGTAGACATCGTCCAAAGTCATTTGGAGGATATTATATGCAACCCGACCTGACTTGGTCCTTGCCAGAATGACAAGGTCGTCTGCATACGCTTGCAGTTCTACCCCTCTTCCTGCGAGAGTACCAAGCAGGTCATCCATTAGGAGTGACCACAGTAGGGGAGATAGGACTCCACCCTGCGGGCAGCCCCCGGAAACCTTAAAGCTAATAGCCTCATCTTGAAGAGATGTTGTATTAATGAGCATGGCATATATTCAGCCGGTAATCGTTGGTTTAATGCCCTTTTCAGCCAAAGATGTACCACTGGACGCCGATAGTGCATTGTCAAATGCTCCTTCGATGTCAAGAAAAATAATGGACACCGCAATCTGCTTATTGTTAAGGGATTGTGTGATTTTCCCAACAAGGTTGTGTAATGCTAAATGATTTGATTTGCCAGTTTGATAAGCGTACTGGTGGATGCTCAGGGGGAGCTCTATAGACTCCTATCACACTGGAAGCGGAAACGCGCAAACCGTAGAATGTAAGTAAACGCACGTCTTCGCGCGATTAATCGACACTACTTCTTTCCAATGTAGGCAGGCAAAGTAGCTGCAAATCGGTTAGTGCATGTACGTGCGTACATTTGCGACTCGCGCTCAGATCAAATTTGGTTGGGAAATTGGTATTAGTTAGCAACCTTTGCTTTGCACAATTGTGAAATTGAATGGATATTGAAAATGAAATTAACTGTCTCGACCCTTACTTCGTGGAATCTGCTCATATTAGTGTTTAAAATGAAACTCACGGTTTCTAGTTAATTCCACAAGATAATAAAAGTTATTGAAAATTCTAAAAAATTGAGAATTGTTCCGATATTGATTTATCGAAACAATTGTCAATTTTTTAGAATTTTCAATAACTTTTATTATATTCTGGAATTAACTAGAAACCGTGAGTTTCATTCAAAACACGGATATTGAAAAGTTGATTGAATTGGTAGGGTAACGAAAATATTTATGGAATCAGTGGGAACCAAATCATTACCACCGTAATTCACAAATGGCCCTGTAGAGAAATTGGTTCTCATAAATTGCAATATTTTCAAGCTGTTTCTTGATTGAATTCAATAGATAATTGCAACTTCCTTCTTACATCCTAAAATAACTGAAAAGCTTTCCTTCATTGCTCCCAAGACTTCCGCAAATATGTTAATATTCTCTAATTTCTTTTTTTTTCTGAATAGTTAATAGCAAATATATATCACAGGCAAATATTTTGCAGCATGAAATAGCTGTTCGCATCTACTTATCGCTGTCAATGTGCGAACTCAATGCACATATAAGCAAGACCACAAATTCAATCATTTCCGCATGTTTTATTATTTGCGCGTATTAGCTTCCACTGTGACTATATTGTAATGTTTTCCTTAATAATTTAAACACACAACGGGTGTGATAAATTTATACACACGGTATATCTACTCACACAATTCATTTATACACTTCTTATACCTGATTTATGTACACACTTAATTCATAATTTATATTAAATACAATCCATATGTCTCTTCTTTGAGTACAGTCTCCTAGTGGAGGATAGCGATAACATCTGCAAAACTATTTCTATTTTCAGCTGTTCTTATTGAGGTCGGCAAGTCCATGTTTCTCCTCAGCCTAATATTTTGCAGCCAGGAAATGTGTCTTCTACCTGGCCCTCGCCTACCTTCGATCTTCCCCTTCATTATGAGTTGCAGAAGTATGTATTAAGAGTTTCGTAGAATATGTCCTAGGTAAGCGGCTTTGCGTCTTTTAATAGATATTATTAACTCTCGATCTTTCCGCATTCGCTTCCAAACTTCTTCATAGCGGATTCTGTCAGTCCATGGAATTTTCATTATTCTGCGAAAAACCCACATTTCAAGGGCCTCTAAATGTCTCATAGAGCTAACTTCCAGTGTCCAGGCCTCTATTCCGTAAAGTAAAGTACTGTAGAAATAACACTTTGCCATTCGGTACCTCAATTCTTGACATTAGTCTCGAAATGACAAGAACCTGGCTTGTTCTATTCTTGAGCGTATGTTATTTTACGAATCCAAGGAATCGTTTACCAGACGCCCCAAATAATTAAACTTAGATACCTTTTCGATTGTTTCGCTCTGTTAAGATATTGCATGCAATATTTGGACTTCTTGATATTACCATTGTTTTGGTCTTTTTGTGTTGATGCACAGTCCCCACATGCCTCCTGCTTCGACGAGTTTATTAAGCAATGCTTGCAAACTTTCCTGGCTGTCAGCTATGATCACTGTATCGTCGGCATACCTAATATTGTTTATTACTTCTCCGTTGACTTTGATTCCATGGACGATACATACAAGTGTGCTATCAAAAATAAAATTTGAGTAAGGAATAAATAGCAACGGTGAAAGGACGCAACCCTGCTTAACACCCTTGTCTATTTTGATATGATCCGTACGTCCCACAGTTGCTTCCATAGTTGGCGTCTGATTCCAGTATAGCTCCCTTAAAATATTGATGTCATTTTGATCTAGACCTTTCTTACTGAGATATTCAATTAAATGCTTATGGTTAATTCGGTCGAAAGCTTTTTCATAATAGGTAAAGCACAAAAACACGTCCTTTAGATGGTCTCTGCCTTTTTGCATCAGAACATTGAAGCCAGGCAAGGCTTCTCTTGTGCCCATGCCGTCTCCAAATCCAAACTGCTCGTCTCCGAAATCGATTTCACATTTTTTATAAATACGATTATGAAATATCTTAAGAAAATATTTTAACATACTGGACATCAAGCTGATTAACCTACAATCATTGCATATCTTGAAATTCCTAGTTTTGGGTAGAGGAATAAATATGGAATGCAGCCATTCTTCTGGGAATTTTGCTGTACGGTGTATCTCATTGAAAAGTTTTTCTAATAAAATTAGGTTTTAGTAGTCAATAAGCCTTATAAACTCTTGTGTGTATTTTATCCGGTCCAGGTGCTTAGCCACTCTTGGATATTTTAATAGCATTCATTATTTCGGACTTCAAATATTAGGGCTGGTATCGCTCGTTGAGGTGATGTTGAGTTCTTCTCGATCTTCTTGAAATGCATCTTTAATATACGACTTCCATTCCGCCAGTACATCTGTTTTCTTTGTGAGTATTTTGTTGTTGCGGTCTACCAAGACAGTAGCTTTACTGAGTTTCTTCATTCCACAGATTTGTTTCACTCTTTTGCGAAGTGTTGCGTCATCACATTTTTGTTGGAATTCTTCGATTTCAGTGCACATATCTTTCATCCACTTCTCTTTAGCCAGTTTTATTTCTTTCTTAATTCCTTCGTGTATGCATTTGTATTTCTTGTTGTCTTTTCCCTTATAACCTCTCCTCTCATTCATCATTTTAAGTATTTTTGATGTCATCCAAGCTTTCTTTGGTTGGTCTTTTGGGTCTATTGGGGTGTGTTGTGCATTATTGATAGCATATTTGATTTCAGTCCACAGCTCTTCGATGTTGGGTTGTCCTGACTGGCTAATGTGATTTCTAATTTCTTTCTGGTTTTCATTTAGTGTTGAACTGGCTCGTACTTTGGTATCCTCTACCGTTAGTGCATCTATTTTTGTTCTTCTATTTAGTTTAGGTGAATTTTGAATTTGCTTAGTAGTAGCACGTGGTCAGTGGGGACATCTGCACCCGGGTAGATGTTGATGCAATCCACAGGATGTGTGTTGAGATTTGGAAAACTGGTGTATAGCCAAGAGAATGGTGCGAATCGGTGTACACGCCGCTACACAAAAAAGGCTCCCCTACATACTGTAGTAACTACAGAACAATAGCGCTTATGTCACATGTCAGTAAAATTCTGCTTCACATTATAAACAACCGCTCAAAACCTTTCTTACTTCCACAGATTCCCGTCAAACAGACAGGATTCATACCAGGAAAGGGAACAAGGGAACGAATTCTGAATGTTAGACAGATAATAGAAAAAGCATACCAATTCAATGTAAAAGCTTATTTGTGCTTTGTCGACAACAGCAAGGCATTTGGCTGTGTAACATTGAAGAAATTGTGGCTTATCTTGGAAAACATGGGAGTACCAAAGCATATGATTATTTTGCTTATAAATCTTTTCAACAGCTTTGGGAAAGTGAAAGTCAACAAGTCTTTTAGTCCAAAGTGCGGTGTAGGACAGGGCTGTATTATGTCACCTATACTCTTCAATATATACGGGGAGTATATAATGAGAAAAGTTCTGCAAGGCTGGCAAGGGGGATTAACCATAGGAGGAAGAAAAATTACTAACCTAAGATATGCAGACGACACCTTAATACTACCTTGCTCAGAAGAAAAACTCACGGAGATCATGAGAAATTTGGACAGGATCAGCAGATAACATGGTCTTGCGCTGAACAAAAAAGAATGAAATTATGATAATAAACCGCAACACTACCAATGTTAAACAGATCGATGGTTTTGAAGTAATTGAGACATTCAATTACTTGGGATCACTTATTATGCACAAAGGCGGTTGCGACGAAGAAATCAAACGCAGACAGGTAATAGCACCTGACTCAGCAATTAAACTAACCCTAATACGGAAAGACTCTGCAATATCTAAACGCAATAAACTGAAATTATTAAACTCCTTGATCTTTCCCATTGCCACATATGCCTCTGAGATCTGGACATTGAAAGTTGCCAATCGAAGAAAAATAGATGCCTTTGAAATGTGGGTCTATAGAAGAATACTGCGTATCTCATACACAGAACATCGTACTAACGTGTAAATTCTTAATGAACTAAAAAATCACCACAAGGCTCTCAACCAAGATAAACCAGTCATATCTAAGGTATTTTGGACACATTTCAAGAAGAACAAATGGGCTGGAAAAACTTATCATCGAAGGCAAAATCAATGGCAAACGACGAAGGGGAAGGTCTCCGACGCGCTGAGTGGATCAAACCAAGGAAACATCGGTCACGGTTGGGAAAAGCTTCTCTTGCAGCTCAAGATATAGAAGGATGGACAACTACGATCCAAGCAATTTAGACATCAGGTCACCATACTCTTTCGAGAGTAGACGGATAAGAGTTAGAAGAACTTTCCTGAATTTCATAAATGTGCTTCGGGCAATTTAGATTCGGCATTTGATTTCCGTTTCGGACGTCCAGCTTCCACATAGCCAGGTGCCAAATATTTAAATTTATATACTCTTTCAAAGGGTGGCAACTGTTGTGTGTTAGGCTTGCATTTTCATGTTCTTCCGGCTTGCAAGATACTATCATGAATTTTGTCTTCTTGGTGTTGATATTGAGGCCCAAGCTTTTGCTACTATCGCCCACGGCATCAATAACGTCCTGCAAGTCTTTCATATTGTCAGCAATTAGGACTGTGTCGTTTGCGTATCGTATGTTATTGACCCATACTTCGTTCACCCTAATACCCAGGCTGCGTTCGTCGAGTGCCTCCTGGAAAATGTTTCCAGAGTATAGATTGAAGAGCAGTGGAGGGAGAACGCATGCCTGTCTGACCCCTCTAAGAATCTTTGTCGGTTCTGTGTGTTCATTGCCAACCTTGACTTCGGCTGTTTGGTTCCAATAGAGGCTTTCTATGCAGCGGATATCCTTCTAATCTATATCTATCGTTCTTAGAATTTGGATGAGTTTGTGGTGTTGAACCCTATCGAACGCTTTCTCGAAGTCGATGAAGCATTACATAACATCATTCTTCTAATCATTTCAGTTATGGACTAATACTCGAGTTGCAACTATAGCCTCTCTCGTGCCCAGTCCCCTTGTAAATGCAAACTGTGTGGATCCGACATCTCTTTCGCACTTCATAGAAATTCTGTAGTGAATAATCTTTAGAAATATCTTTAACGTATGGCTCATTAGACTGATCAGCCTATGATCCTCGCACTTCGTTGCATTGTTCTTTTTTGGCAAGGGGATAAAATATTATGTAACCCATTTGGCAGGAAACTCCCCCGTGTTATATATTTTGTTAAATATTTTGTGAAGGACGAAAATGCCTTAATCGTCGTCCAACACTCTCATTATTTCTCAAAATTGCGGTCATAATCACCGTCATTAAATTCCTGCGGTAAATATAGTTTATACTGATGCAATTTGTTCTTCTTCAAAATAGTTTGAATGCTATGTTACCTTATTCATCGATAATCTACGACGAACCGATGACGTCCATCAGCTTTCTTAATGAGGATTGTCGGAAAGGCCCAAGGAAAATTAGGAGGCTCCACCACTCCACTTCATTTACTTGCTTCAAAATCAGCTGCGACATAGGATAATGCCGTGGTTTTAGAGGTGTCGAATAGGTTCGGGTAACATGCTCAACGTAGTTAGTGCAGCCTAATTTCGAATTCGTCCCTTGAAAGGTATCATCAATAAGTTTGTTCAGTCGAGATGTCTGCTTAGAATCCAGATAGTCCTATAAAATTAAAGTTAATTGCATTGCTGGTTCACTTTGGGAGGAATCTCTAAACTGCAACTCACCCGAAAACATATTCGGCATTATCTGCATTTCCTTCCAACAGTGCATCCCCAAAATGAGAGTATCAGGGAGTACAGGGACATTAAGAACATCGATAATCTTTACTTTATCACACAACGCAATCGGTAAAACTAACTTACCAGTAAAGGAGCAGCACTGATTCGGGCTCATTCCTTATGTAAATTAACATGGGAAATCGCCAAGGTCCATCGTGGTAATTTTTGACGCAATTTCGATCTGCGCATGCGTCAATCATGAAGCGGCCGTAGGGGTCGCTCTTATAAGTTTGCGGCTACGGGGGTTATACAAAAAGTTCCCACGCGTTTGGCCCGGGCCGCCAAAATTTTTTGGGTCGTCGCTCTTATCAGTTTGCGGCTACGGGGGTTATGCAAAAAGTAAATAAGTGTGTATGTTGTTACGTGTATAAGGTAGAGGGTGGTTTAGAAGAAGCGAAGGGGTTTTTAAGGGTAGCGTCTACGGGGATTATGCAAGTAAGGGTGTATACAAGAACGAAGGTTATGCAAAATCTATCATCGTCGTCATTAACCTACATTATCCAATAGGTGTCGGTAATACAGTTACCTTGCCTTCTATCGTAGTCATTGCCATAACGGCGCTAACAACTATTTGTTATTCACCAGAGTGCCAAAACGGCCGTGGGTAGCTGGGGTAGCGATGCTACTTTTCCCGTATACTGCGCATGTTTTCCGTTACATATAGGCCTAAAAAGACACATTTCGACGATCTGCGCACGTGCTAAAAGGCATTTCTCCATATCTCTGAAGTGGAATAAACAACGAAGAAGAGGGGACAAGAGGTAATGTCATAAGGACACTAGTGTACCATGACGTCACCCAAGCTCAGTCAGTCGATAATGGGGAATCAAAATAAAGAACAATTGAATAAACATTTTATTGTACAATTCAAAATTGAAAAGTATAATAAATGAAAATAATAACAATAATTTCTATTATTATATAAATCTTTAAGAAATAATGGTGTCAACATCCATATAGGCATCAATGGTAAGGTTTCATCGGAACCAGAAAGAATAAATCGCTTATCATCCTCAGGACTCAACGCTACTTTATCTTGAACAATTGAATAGACTATATGTTTGTCGGCATGAATTAGATTATGGGAAACGGTTTTCTGTGTGAAGGTGTCAAGGCAATTTTCATAGTCTTCAAACGTGATTACGGTCTTCACAACTGACGATTTTACCCCTTTAGCTTTCTTAGTTATTCCAACGTTTCGAATAAGGCAGTCTATTTCTTCTTTCTCAAAACCATCATTCGCAAGACGTTTCCGTTTTTCTGCTAGATCATCTTCAGAGGTAAGTAACCGTGTTGCATACAATTTAAACCGTAACCCAATATAATCAGTCATTATGATACCATTGTTCTAATCCTTCATCATCCTAAGAACCTTCTTATTAACTTGAGGAATTCCATGAACGTTATAAAGAGGATAGTCTGAGGTGTCGAAATATTTATAACAATCAATCTTCATTACTTCATATGGATCTTGATCTCGAATCTCATATATAAGACTATCGGTATCGGTGTACAGCACAGTACAGTTCTCACTAAAACGGTTTATCATGTACTCATAGTGAGAATCATAGATCGTAGTTTTAGCCAGATCTAAAATTGCCATTCCTACATATATCGGTTTATTTAACCATATTTGCAGCTTCCGTAATTCGATGGCAATTAGGTTTTCGCTGAAAATTGTACTATTTTTGAACTCTGGCTTAGCTATGTACGATTCAGCACCATATCGATCACTCCAATGAGAAATTAGCTTTACATCAACACGTTTGCGCACGTTCTCCATGGTTTTACCTGCAACAATTAGAAAAAGTGATCAGTATAGAAACATTTATATAAAACTATCAATACTCACCAAACACGGCATTGTTCATCAGTTTGAATAGGTTCTTCTCAAACTCATTCTTCGCAGCCTTACGTAACTCAGTGTTTATGTCAATGTAGGGATTCAACCATGAACTCTGCTTGAATTTCAATACTCGATGTATTTTTGTTAATAGAAGCCCATTCTGTAACGCTTGCTTCAATGCTCGGTAATGTATAACGTATTTTGTTTTATTAGTTAGGGTAGCCATCAACTTATTCTCCTCATAGCAGGCATCATGGTCTTAGGATTTAGGTGTTCAGGACAAAATGGCATATCCTTATGCAAATCATGTGAATGAGAAGGATACTCCAAATCAACCTCGAGCATGTATCCCTCAGAAGCATCATCAGCAATTTCTGTAACGTCTATATTAGAGCCACACCATTCAAGTCCTCCATAAGGGAGATATTGTAACATAGCCCATCCATATTGATTATTCACATCATTGTACATTAAATATTTCGGTGGATTTGAAGGAATATAAGTGGGCATATACTTATTGTTAGCTCGAGCACGACGTTTTCCGCAAATTTTACTAAGTCTACCGCGTATACCACGCTCAACAAACAAAAACATGTCTACATCGGTGAGAAGTTCCAATTCTTGTTCAGTACGTTTCAGCATAGCATCGAATGTAAATCCTAGTAATGTATAATAATGCGCGGGATCGATGTTATACGTAGCAATACAACTGGAACGAAACTGCTCAAAAACGTCAGCAAGAAGAAGGATATCAGTCTTCATATACAACTTTACATATTCACCTGAGGTTTGACAATGAAACGTATTCCAGACGCATTGTGCTCTATTATAAAGTTTACGTGAGCAGGGTTTATCTTCGAGATTATTATAGAAAGATTCGATAGGAGGTAACCTTGTTTCTTCAAAGCGGTCGAAAGAATTGAAATAGTCATAAGGCATCACCCCCTTCTTAGTTAACATTTTGAATTCTTCCTCGGAAACACCAGAAAACTGGGATCTCAAATTAGGAAATTCGGTTAAATACGAGGCGAGTTTATCGAGAGATGATGCCATGAATCGGAAACTATCGATAAATCTGAATCGGATTCGTGCATCTTCAACATGTTTTGTAAAGGAAATATATTTTTTATTTGTAATAGGAAGCAAATCAATAGAGCCAGTCATGCGGGTAGCAATGTCTTCGATGATGAAATTTGCATCATAACCAGATAAGTTGTGGAACACTACATTAACAGTAAGCCAATCCTGATAGTTAATATTGCACCCCTCATGCGCTGCACCTCTATAATTGTTTTCGGGAATGAGATGATCATGATTTCGGACTTTCTTATCAGTAGCGGAAAATGGCGTTTCACAAATATGACATTCGGTAGCAGCTTGAAACTGGCGTTCTTGATTAGGAGTCATATGAATTCCATAAGGACAAAGGAACACCGTACTGATATCTTGAGCAAGCAGATTCAGCTCATCAGCAAACCAGCGCATACAATCTTCACCCAAATAAATATAAAAGGAAGGCGAATCATCATATGAACACTTGAAGTAATACCCAACGGCTGCAGGAATATGCTGTTGTGGCTTCTTAGAATCCCCAGTCTGCTTCAAAACACTCTCGAGATCTGCATATACTATAAAAGGTGCCTTTACCTTATTCTTAAAGTTTTTGAATTTAAGAACGTTTTTCCCCAGTTCTGGCATCTTAACAGCACAATCAATCATTTTCATACAATCTACGACGTGAGCATCCAACTGTTCCGCTGTAGTAAATGGCTGTAAACGTCTTTCACATAAAAAGTCCATTCGACCCTTGCAACATTTAAGATGAACATCTAGTTTTTCATGGGATCTGGAATAGCGTAGGCAACGATCACAGAAGTATTTTTTGTCGCCTTCTTCACTAAGTTGTGAAGATAGAAGTCTCGATAGATACTTTATCCAAACAAAATTATATTTCGTCGGCGCTTCATCATATCTATCTTGTACCATCAACAAATTGACATGTTTATCCATCTTTTTCCTTGTAAGGTAAGTTGGTAAAGTAATAAAGGACTTTCTATGTTTTTGTAGAATATAAACATTTATAGATATACCATTTTGCTTCTCAAAATTGAAGATCTGCTTCATAGTCATAGGAAACTGAATGCCCTTTAGTTTTAATATGGTCGAATAGGGGGGGTATGATGAAATTCCAGCCGCATTTTTAATGGCAGGAAACAGTGCCGACGTCACCGCCCAAGCAAAGCAAGAATCATCTTCATTATTGACGTTAATACAAGCCTGCTTCTTTTTTATTTCTGCTGGTAAATCAATATACGAGGATCCCAGTTGTGGAGTATATTCATTGATGTTAACGCCCAAGTTCACCACCTTCTTCAATGCCCAACCACTATCACGTTCTTGAAACTCCTCCAGGTCTTTAAGGATATGTGCAACGACTTTAGTATCAAACCAGTCATCAATGTTTGTATCTTTGTAAATTGGTGAATTGTTCGTTGTAAAATATTTAAACTCATTGAGAATCTGATCTCCTTTAACAATTTCAAATTCACCTCCGAAAGCTACATTTACCTTAACAGCTACTTCCTTTTTCAATATATTATGTATACGTCGTTTAAAGATAGCCTTACAATCTTTGAGAAATGCAATAGGATCCTTATGCTTCAGGTTCGAGATGGTGCCAGTTCTGATGCGGTTGTTAAATGATGCCTCTAAATCATCCCATTTTACACGATGTTTTGCAGTCTCAATATGAGATGATAGGTCTCCACCATGTTTTTGAATATATTTAAATTGGTTACGATATGACTTTATTTGAGTTATACTAGTTAGAATATGCTGCTTTTCTCCAATATTTTTGGCACTTCGTAACGCATCATTTAGTTTCTTTATAGCTTTCCTACACTCCGTAAGCCCTCTAGTCACTTGGTGTTCATCATAATTAGATGTTATAAGCCCCAACAAAGTAGCAACATGTTTTACGAGATTCACAAAGAGACTCATAATAAGGATGAAATTTTTTTTCGTAAGCACTTTGAACAAAGAACTGTAATCGAATGAGCATTATCGGGATATGAGGGGTAACAAGTAAATTTCTAGACGGACGGAAGACTGAACGGTAACATTTTTTTTTAAAAAAGACCCGCGATTGAGGAAATTTGTGTCTGTTTTTCCATGAGAAAGCATGTAAAAATGATGCATTTTAAGCTAATTGAGCAATTCTGACACTTTTTTGACCGTAATATTTGAGGAAGATATGATATATTCTAGTACTGATTCCAATTAACAAACAGTGATTGAAACAAGAAGTTTATGATCTATATCTGCAGGCCACGATTTAGCTAGACCACAAATTCCATTCCGGCAACCTTCAGGACCATTGATTACGAGAAAAAATCACCATTCGAGGAATTTTAAAAGAATAATAAATTACTTATAATTAAAAACTTTTCGCCTATTATGATATTTTTACTTGAGGAGGATATGATATATTCTAGTAATGATTCCAATTAACAAACGGTGATTGAAATAATAAGTTAATGATCTGTATCTGCAGACTATGATTTAGCTAGACCACAAATTCTATTCCGGCAACCTTCGGGACCATTGATTACAAGAACAAATCACCATTCGACGAATTTTAAAAGAATAATAAATTACTTATAAATTGAAATCCTGAATTTGTTGATCACGAATTGTTTATTATTTTTCTATATCATCTATTTACCCATAGTTGAACATATACTATTATTCATTATCTATTTTATATATGTGAGGTCGAAGGAGATCCTTTAATAGCCTTTAGGCAACAATTTTCCCTGATATATGTAAAAAACATACAGAAAATACTATACGCACTTGAACTAATAGATAACCGCATGTTTTGTAGGCACGTCTTACAGATATCCTAATTAAGTACTTCTCCCACAGTGTGGTAACTGACGTATTTCTATGCGGAAAAAAGTCGATCCCACGTTTAATATCCGAAGAGACCTCAATAAAAATACTTATAAGGCCGACCAAAAATTCAATTACAATTTAATTACAAGACATCTCAAAAATGTATTATAAAATTTACATATGAGGTCATAGGCACTCTTCAATAGCCCCTACCTCATAACAGAAGGATACTGTTCGTACATAACTCAAAAGGTGACTGATCGGGTTGTAATCGAGTGTAACCGACACCCTAAGTTTTTGGTACTTCTCCCACTGTGTGGTACCTAGCGTATCTCTGTGTAGGAAAAGTCGGTACCCTTTTTATACCCGAAGGAACCTCATTGTATGCTATCCAAATTATATATCACAACTAAAACAATAAATATTTTTATAGGTAAATATTCGAAAGATACTTACTCGTTTGCCTATTTCCTTCTGCAGCAATCTTCACCCCAGGCGCGAGCTGTTGTGTACCACACGTCATCGCGATTTTAGAAGAGTCCATCTAATTCGAACGTCAGACTAGAAATAAAAAATTTATTAGTCTAATATTTTACTATCAAAAATTTTTAACAATTGACATTCAATTGAAGTTTTTTGCATAAATCTACCTAGATCCCATCCCTTTTTATAACAAACAATTACTTAAGATCTTACGCTTCTAACGTATACGTGAGTTTGGGGTTAAAATATGTCTTTGAACCAGAAAATATCAGTTAATGTATGAAGATAAGGCCGTATATATTGTTTTTTAGTAATAATTTCAATAAAAAATTCATACGTAGGATGGATGGGGGTAGATCTTGCTATGATAATGATTTAAAAATGATGTGTGAAAATACTATATATTTACCAAAATCATACCACATGTTAGTTTTGGTACTTGAATAAGAAATATTGGTTATGATAGAATAAGGTCTTATAGAAACCATTTTATTAATAAATATAGCGGATTGAGCTGATTCAAAAATATTATTATTTACCAAAAGATAAGACTTCAAAACGAAATTAAACTAAAATCTTGTCGAGACTTGTATCAAACCTTGCTATGACGTTACCACCTTAAAAAAGGCGCGTTTTCAATATCTCGGCTGGGAAGATATTGGACTAATACAATCTTTTGAACCTTTTCATTTAGAGTTGTATGAGAAAAAATTTTTGTTTATATTGAAATATAAGCCTATATATAATTGTTTTCACTAATAATTTTGCTACTGCGCAGCGATGTATTAGTTTTATGTTATGATCCTAAGTAATTGTTTGTTATAAAAAGTGAGGGGATGTAGGTAGATCTATGCAAAAATGTTTAATTGAAAGTCAATTGTTAAAAATTTTTGTTAGTAAAATATTAAACTAATAAAGTCTTTTGAACCTTTTTATTTAGAGATGCATCAAAAAAATTAGTTGATATGAAAATATACACCCATATATAATTGTTTTTACTAATAATTTCACTAGTCTGCAACGATGTAATAGTTTATGTGGTAAGATCTTAAGTAATTGTTTGTTATAAAAAGTAATGGGATCTAGGTAGATTTATGCAAAGAACTTCAATTGAATGTCAATTGTTAAAAATTTTTGTTAGTAAAATATTAGACTAATAAATTTTTTATTTCTAGTCTGACGTTCGAATTAGATGGACTCTTCTAAAATCGCGATGACGTGTGGTACACAACAGCTTGCGCCTGGGGTGAAGATTGCTGCAGAAGGAAATAGGCAAACGAGTAAGTATCTTTTGAGTAATTACCTATAAAAGTATTTATTGTTTTAGTTGTGAAATATGATTTTGATAGCATACAATGAGGTTCCTCCGGGTATAAAAAGGGTACCGACTTTTCCTACACAGAGATACGCTAGGTACCACACAGTGGAAGAAGTACAAAAAACATAGGGTGTCGGTTAGACTCGATTACAACCCGAGCAGTAACCTTTTGAGTTATGTACAAACAGTATCCTTCTGTTATGGGGTAGAGGCTATTGAAGAGTGCCTATGACCTCATATGTGAATTTTATAATAAATTTTTGAGATGTATTGTAGTTTAAATTGTAATTGAATTTTTGGTCGGCCATATAAGTATTTTTATTGATGTCTCTTCGGATATAAAACGGGGGATCGACTTTTTTCCGCATAGAAATACGTCAGTTACCACACTGTGGGAGAAGTACTTAATAAGTATATCTGTAAGACGTGCCTACAAAACATGCGGTTATCTATTAGTTCAAGTGCGTATAGTATTTTCTGTATGTTTTTTACATATATCAGGGAAAGTTGTTGCCTAAAGGCTATTAAAGGATCTCCTTCAACCTCACATATATAAAATAGATAATAAATAATAGTATATGTTTAACTATGGGTAAATAGATGATATAGAAAAATAATAAACAATTCGTTATCGACAAATTCAGGATTTCAATTTATAAGTAATTTATTATTCTTTTAAAATTCGTCGAATGGTGATTTTTTCTTGTAATCAATGGTCCCGAAGGTTGCCGGAATAGAATTTGTGGTCTAGCTAAATCATAGTCTGCAGATACAGATCATTAACTTCTTATTTCAATCACCGTTCGTTAATTGGAATCATTACTAGAATATATCATATCCTCCTCAAGTAAAAATATCATAATAGGCGAAAAGTTTTTAATTATAAGTAATTTATTATTCTTTTGAAATTCCTCGAATGGTGATTTTTTCTCGTAATCAATGGTCCTGAAGGTTGCCGGAATTGAATATGTGGTCTAGCTAAATCGTAGCCTGCAGATATAGATCATAAACTACTTGTTTCAGTCACTGTTTGTTTGTTTTAAAAAGTCTTTATTTACAATAATTTCTGGATTAAAATTTACAATACAATTACAAAACTATATATAAATATGATTACAACATACATATATATACTGCCGGTGTTTTGGCCGTCCTGAACTGTATTGATCATGTCTCGATGGGTTTATGGCTCCTTGCATAGCATAATCCATTAGTTTTTGTTTAGAAAATTACTTTGTCCCGTATTGATAGGTATGACTCCACTAGCTATTTCGACTGTTTGTTAATTGGAATCATTACTAGAATATATCATATCTTCCTCAAATATTACGGTTAAAAAAGTGTCAGAATTGCTCAATTAGCTTAAAATGCATCATTTTTACATGCTTTCTTATGGAAAAACAGACACAAATTTCCTCAATCGCAGGTTTTTTTTTTTTAAAAGGTGCTTTATTTTTACAATTTTGCTTCCCTTATACAAAAAGGGTGGAAATTACATGTCAAATGTCTGCCGATGTTCTGGCCTTTTTCCATCATTTCTGTGTGTCGTGTCTTCTGTGATCTATGGCTCCTTGCCGTAGCACTATCCTTAGGTAATCATTTTCTACAATAACTTTGTCCCGCAATATAATTATGGCTCCTAGCATATTTCGGCTGTGTATTCCCTGAAAAGTAGCTAAAAAACAGGGTCTCAGTCAATCGCAGGTCTTTTTCAAGAAAAAATGTTACCGTTCAGTATTCCGTCCGACTAGAAGTTTACTTGTTACCCCTCAATCCCGATAATGCTCATTCGATTACAGTTCTTTGTGCAAAGTGCTTACGAAAAAAACTTTCATCCTTATTATGAGTCTCTTTGTGAATCTCGTAAAACATGTGGCTACTTTGTTGGGGCTTATAACATCTAATTATAATGAACATCAAGTGACTAGAGGGCTTATGGAGTGTAGAAAAGATATAAGAAAACTAAATAATGCGTTACGGAGTGCCAAGATTATTGGAGAAAAGCAGCATGTTCTAACTAGTATAACTCAAATAAAGTCATATCGTAACCAATTTAAATATATTCAAAAACATGGTGGAGACCTATCATCTCATATTGAAACTGCAAAACATCGTGTAAATGGGATCATTTGGAGGCATCATTTAACAACCGCATCAGAACTGGCACCATCTCGAACCTGAAGCATAAGGATCCTATTGCATTTCTCAAAGATTGTAAGGCTATCTTTAAACGACGTACACAATATATATTAAAAAAGGAAGTAGCTGTTAAGGTAAATGTAGCTTCCGGAGGTGAATTTGAAATTTTGAAAGGAGATCAGATTCTCAATGAGTTTAAATATTTTACAACGAACAATTCACCAATTTACAAAGATACAAACATTGATGACTGGTTTGATACTAAAGTCGTTGCACCTATCCTTAAAGACCTGGAGGAGTTTCAAGAACGTGATAGCGGTTGGGCATTGAAGAAGGTGGTGAACTTAGGCGTTAACATCAATAAATATACTCCACAACTGGGATCCTCGTATATTGATTTACCAGCAGAAATAAAAAAGAAGCAGGCCTCTATTACCGTCAATAATGAAGATGATTCTTGCTTTGCTTGGGCGGTGACGTCGGCACTGTTTCCTACCATGAAAAATGCGGCTGGAATTTCATCATACCCCACTATTCGACCATATTAAAACTGAAGGGCATTCAGTTTCCTATGACTATGAAGCAGATCCCCAATTTTGAGAAGCAAAATGGTATATCTATAAATGTTTATATTCTACAAAAACATAGAAACTCCTTTATTACTTTACCAACTTACCTTACAAGGAATAAGATGGATAAACATGTCAATTTGTTGATGGTACAAGATAGATATGATGAAGCGCCGACGAAATATCATTTTGTTTGGATAAAGAATCTATCGAGACTTCTATCTTCACAACTTAGTAAAGAAGGCGATGAACAATACTTCTGTGATCGTTGCCTACGCTATTTCAGTTCCCATGAAAAACTAGATGTTCATCTTAAATGTTGCAAGGGTCAAATGGACTTTTTATGTGAAAGATGTTTACAGCCATTCACTACAGCGGAACAGTTGGATGCTCACGTCGTAGATTGTATGAAAATAAATGATTGTGCTGTTAAGATGCCAGAACTGGGGAAAAACGTTCTTAAATTCAAAAACTTTAAGAATAAGGTAAAGGCACCTTTTATAGTATATGAAGATCTCGAGAGTGTTTTGAAGCAGACTGGGGATTCTAAGAAGCCACAACAGCATATTCCTGCAGCCGTTGGGTATTACTCCAAGTGTTCATATGATGATTCGCTTTCCTTTTATAAGAGTTATTTGGGTGAAGATTGTATGCGCTGGTTTGCTGATGAGCTGAATCTGCTTGCTCAAGATATCAGTACGGTGTTCCTTTGTCCTTATGGAATTCATATGACTCCTAATCAAGAACGCCAGTTTCAAGCTGCTACCGAATGTCATATTTGTGAAACGCCATTTTCCGCTACTGATAAGAATGTCCGAGATCATGATCATCTCATTCCCGAAATTAATTATAGAGGTGCAGCGCATGAGGGGTGCAATATTAACTATCAGGATTCGCCTACTGTTAATGTAGTGTTCCACAACTTATCTGGTTATGATGCAAATTTCATCATCGAAGACATTGCTACCCGCATGACTGGCTCTATTGATTTGCTTCCTATTACAAAAGAAAAATATATTTCCTTTACAAAACATGTTGAAGATGCACGAATCCAATTCAGATTTATCGATAGTTTCCGATTCATGGCATCATCTCTCGATAAACTCGCCTCGTATTTAACCGAATTTCCTAATTTGAGATCACAGTTTTCTGGTGTTCCCGAGGAAGAATTCACAATGTTAACTAAGGAGGGGGTGATGCCTTATGACTATTCCAATTCTTTGGACCGCTTTGAAGAAACAAGTTTACCTCCTATCGTATCTTTTTATAATAATCTCGAAGATAAACCCTGCTCACGTAAACTTCATAGTAGAGCACAATGCGTCTGGAATACGTTTCAATGTCAAACCTTAGGTGAATATGTAGAGTTGTATATGAAGACTGATATCCTTCTTTTTGCTGACGTTTTTGAGCAGTTTCGTTCCAGTTGTATTGCTACGTATAACATCGATCCCGCGCATTATTATACATTACCAGGATTTACATTAGATGCTATGCTGAAACATACTGGACAAGAATTGGAACTTCTCACCGATGTAGACATGTTTTTGTTTGTTGAGCGTGGTATACGCGGTGGACTTAGTCAAGTTTGCGGAAAACGTCGTGCTCGAGCTAACAATAAGTATATGCCCACTTATAATCCTTCAAATCCACCGAAATAACTAATGTACAATGATGTGAATAATCAATATAGATGGGCTATGTTACAATATCTCCCTTATGGAGGACTTGAATGGTGTGGCTCTAATATAGACGTTACAGAAATTGCTGATGATGCTTCTGAGGGATACATGCTCGAGGTTGATTTGGAGTATCCTTCTCATTTACATGATTTGCATAAGGATATTTCATTTTGTCCTGAACACCTAAATCCTAAGACCATGATGCCTGCTACAAGATTAAATGAGAAGACTAAGTTGATGGCTACCCTAACTAATAAAACAAAATACGTTATACATTACCGAGCATTGAAGCAAGCGTTACAGAATGGCTTCTATTAACAAAAATACATCGTGTATTGAAATTCAAGCAGAGTTCATGATTGAAGCCCTACATTGACAAAAACACTGAGTTACGTGAGGCTGCGAAGAATGAGTTTGAGAAGAACCTATTCAAACTGATGAACAATGCCGTGTTTGGTGAGTATTGCTAGTTTTATATAAATATTTCTATACTGATTACTTTTTCTAATTGTTGCAGGTGAAACCATGGAGAACGTGCGCAAACGTGTTGATGTAAAGCTAATTTCTCATTGGAGTGATCGATATGGTGCTGAATCGTACATAGCTAAGCCCGAGATCAAGAATAGTACAATTTTCAGCGAAAACCTAATTGCCATCGAATTACGGAAGCTGCAAATATGGTTAAATAAACCGATATATGTAGGAATGGCAATTTTATATCTGGCTAAAACTACGATCTATGATTTTCACTATGAGTACATGATAAACCGTTTTAGTGAGAACTGTACTGTGCTGTACACCGATACCGATAGTCTTATATATGAGATTCGAGATCAAGATCCATATGAAGTAATGAAGATTGATTGTTATAAATATTTCGACACCTCAGACTATCCTCTTGATAACGTTTATGGAATTCCTCAAGTTAATAAGAAGGTTCTTGGGATGATGAAGGATGAGAACAATGGTATTATAATGACTGAGTATGTAGGGTTACGGTCTAAATTGTATGCAACACGGTTACTTACCTCTGAAGATGATCTAGCAGAAAAACGAAAACGTCTTGCGAATGATGGTTTTGAGAAAGAAGAAATAGACTGCCTTATTCGAAACGTTGGAATAACTAAGAAAGCTAAAGGGGTAAAATCGTCAGTTGTGAAGACCGTAATCACGTTTGAAGACTATGAAAATTGCCTTGACACCTTCACACAGAAAACCGTTTCCCAAAATCTAATTCATGCCGACAAACATATAGTCCATTCAATTGTTCAAGATGAAGTAGCGTTGAGTCCTGAGGATGATAAGCGATTTATTCTTTCTGGTTCCGATGAAACCTCACCATGGGGCCACTATTCCATTGATGCCTATATGAATGTTGACACCATTATTCCTTAAAGATTTATATAATAATAGGAATTATTGTTATTTTTTTCATTTATTATACTTTTCAATTTTATATTGTACAATAAAATGTTTATTCAATTGTTCTTTATTTTGATTCCCCATTATCGACTGACTGAGCTTGGGTGACGTCATGGTACACTAGTGTCCTTATGACATTACCTCTTGTCCCCTCTTCTTCGTTGTTTATTCCACTCCAATCCAACCAATCAGAGATGCTAGTGCCCTTATGGCATCTTTGTACATCCTGTAAAATATTCCACCAATGGCGTTTGTTCGACTTCAATCCAACCAATAATAACAGAGATATACGTTAGTGCCCTAATGGCATCTATGTACATCCTGTATACGATGATATTCGAACAATCATATTGGCGTTTATTAGACTCCAATCTGACAAATAATAACAGAGATATGGAGAAATGCCTTTTAGCACGTGCGCAGATCGTCGAAATGTGTCTTTTTAGGCCTATGTGTAACGGAAAACATGCGCAGTATACGGGAAAAGTAGCTTCGCTACCCCAGCTACCCACGGCCGTTTTGGCACCCTGGTGAATAACAAATAGTTGTTAGCGCCGTTATGGCAATGACTACGATAGATGGCAAGGTAACTGTATTACCGACACCTATTGGATAATATAGGTTAATGACGACGATGATATATTTTGTATAACCCCCGTTCTTGTATACACCCTTACTTGCATAATCCCCGTAGACGCTACCCTTAAAAACCATTTTGCTCCTTCTTAACCACCCTCTACCTTATACACGTAACAACATACACACTTATTTACTTTTTGCATAACCCCCGTAGCCGCAAACTGATAAGAGCGACCCCCCAAAAAATTTTGGCGGCACGGGCCAAACGCGTGGGAACTTTTTATATAACCCCCGTAGCCGCAAACTGATAAGAGCGACCCCCCACGGCCGCTTCATGATTGACGCATGCGCAGATCGAAATTGCGTCAAAAATTACCACGATGGACCTTGGCGATTTCCCATGTTAATTTACATAAGGAATGAGACCGAATCAGTGCTGCTCCTTTACTCTTACCCAAATTTCCACAAGTCTGGCCTGAAGCAATACCACCAAGACTTTTGTTCGGTATTTTGGATCTTACAGGAAGATTTTAACCTATTCCAACCAGATGCAACTAAAATGAAGTTTCTAGCTCCGGAATCCAACAAACCACGCAATTGACAACCATATATTTTCACCTGAATATAGGGTCGCGTATCTCATTTCACAAGAGCAAGGAAATAATGTAGTAAAACATGACGTTGTGAATCGGCCATAGACAACGATGCGTCAGACATCTGATCTACTGTTGACTTCGGTTCCAGTTTTTTTGATAGCTAGGGCAATTATAAATCAGATAGTTGTTCTCTACACATGTAAAAAAAAATCGGTTGCGAGGCTGATCGCACTTCTTAAAACGGTGACCAGTCTTGTCACAGTTCCAACAATATGATGCGTTAGATTGAGGTTCAGTTTGTGTAGTAGTTCATGCTAAAGACGTGGCCATAGTTCTAGATTCTCGTTATAAACCATTAGAAGGGTTGTGATAGCGGCGGGTTTCCCGTATGCCAATTCCCGGTCGAGGAGATATCGATTTTAAGAAGGTTAGTGAAGGAATCTTTGTATCCCCGCCTCACTCACTTCTACATCCCGACTTAATTGATTAGGCTTATCAACCGTTGATACTTTATGTAGGGCTAGTTGAGACTGTTTTAGAGCTACCTGATCCTTTTCACTAGGTGGTTGATTTAGTTTGCGAAAAAGGTTCTCCATGATCGTGATATGAAGTAAGAACTTCTGCTTGTGCACCTTGAGTCCCGCTTCAAATCTCATACATTAGGCTTACTTAATAATCGTACGGCAAGTATTCTCCACGCAGATGAGAGATAAGATCTTGTCAGGAAGAAAATCTTCTGTTCCGTTACCAAAGCAAAACATCTTGGGTGAGACGTTCAGTAGCATAACGCTGAAATTGTTGGGTAGATACACCTCTAGACATCTTGAGCTCTTCGATTATCTCTAAAAATTCATTGATGCTCGTGCGGATAGCAATATCTGGCATTCGGGAACCATTGTTCCAACTAATAAAATTGTGCTGTAGATGATAAGGAGAGAACTGATCCATATGACTTGACATGAAATCAGGTGTATTCCAAAGTACATTATTATTATTTAACATAGCTCTTATAGAAGAAACATTGGTTGGATTATACTGATGTTCGGTATCTGTGGGAAAAACACACGTTGTCAGCAGTGACATGTTCCCCAGACATATCTACGAAGTCACCAACTATATTTAAGTTTCGATTCCCTAGAGGCTGACGAGAGGATGTCGGTTCATTCAATCAGGATAACTGTTGAGCCCCATCTACAATGTTTTCTGATGTTGTATTTCCTAATGCAGGGGAGGTATTGGAACGTCCTGGTTCGGCGACAGGTGAGCCTCAGATTAATTAGATAATAGTTCTTAGATTTTTGGAAGTTTTTGTTTCAACTGATGACAATGTTGCAATAACACAGTTTTTATGTTCTACTTGTCCTCTATCTCCTTCAAATATTGATAACCATGCAGAGACATGTTGAAACCTAGTAATAATTCTGTTGGAATCTTCTTAAGCATTTTCGTTATCAAAACTTTCCAAAGTTTCGTCTGATTCCATTTTTCTCTTCTCGCATATATCTGTTTCAATACCATAATCTGTAGACATGACCATCTTGGTCAGCGATTCTCCCTTCTCTTTGTCCAGTTTCAGAGCTTCTCTTAATTTATGTCAAAGTTCCGCCACCGTAGGTAGTTTGCGAATATATGAGTCGTAGATTAATTCATCTTTAAGGAGCCTACGAATCTCCATATTGAGTGATAAATCTGTCTAAGTTAAATGTATGAATATATTTTTATTTTACAAAAAAATTGAAAAAGTCTACAAAATGAATTCCACAAAAATTCCGAAGAGAAAAAGTATAAAATCAAAATCGGTAATTTAATCTAGAATAGTGCACATAATTGAAAAGTTTACCTCAACTACCAGTAATTAAAATAGTAATAGGAAAAGACTTATTCAATTTACTCAGGTTAAAATTAAAATTCTCTCAATGGTTATCCTTCCTTCATTGTATACCGCCCATATTACTAGAATAATACTAATAAAAATATTTCATTTTATCATAATACCTAAAACATTAAAGATACGTTCCAAGCAATATTAACCAAAGTTAATGGAAAGAAGAATAAATTGACACTCAAAATATGGTTATGTTATTTTATTTCCGAAAAGTATTTGCAAGAGACTTTGAATTACTCAAAAACTAATTAATAAAAGGTATTTTATGTTTTTCTTATGTTGTGTGACTTTTTGAAGTGTCCTGTTGTGATATTTTATGCTAAACCTTCCTCCCAAGTTGTTCAGAAGGTCAACCCAAGAATACAAAAGTTGACTTCAATATGTACTATCTGTATCAAGATACTACAGTAACATGTATAAATGCATAACAAAACAATCTAAAATTGTATAATAATTAACAAAGGTAGAATTACACACGATAAGGGCGCCAAATGTTGTTACCTGATTAATCAGTAGGTAACAAATATATGTTTGATGCTTATACATATATGATAATAGTTAAATGACCAGTTAGTTGCAGTGGAGAAATGGATGGCTGAATTATTATCATTAAGGTTCAGTTACCATGAACAACCATGTAAAAGTTCCTAAATTTTCATTGTCTAATAAGATTGTTGATGGACAAGATGGTTAAAGAGAAGTTGAAACGATTTATGGGTTAAACACTGTACGCAATTCGCCTATTAGTACTATCTATATCTGTATCTGTAAAGGTTTGAAGGGTGGGTGGCCCCACAGCACTTAGGCCACAATTGGCCCATTGTGCATCCTTCTGAGGTTCAAAACTTCCTTCTAGTTCGTCATCCAGCCTACTTCCTTGAAGTAGGCGATAACGTCGCCTGAATTTAGTTCCCTCATATTGGCGTATGTTAGCCTGTGCTCGCCGAATACTTGAAACCTAAATTGAGAGAGTGTCTGACATTCGCAAAAAATGTGTTCGACAGTCTCATCTTCTTGTTCACATCCTCTACAAAGTGGGGTGTTAGATAGCCCCAGTCTTTGAAGGTGTTTTCGTAGGTAACAGTGACCAGTCAGAATTCCCGTGGTTGTTCGTAGGTTCCGCCTGTTCATAGTCACGTATTTTTTGGCTACTTTGCTATCCGGATACTGTAGCAGCTCCTTGGCAAGCCTGCAGCCTTCTGCGTCGTCCCATCTACCCTTAAACTTATTGAGGGAGTGTTCCTTTAATAGGTCGGCCGTTGCTGACGCCGATAGACCAATGAAAGTGCCAGGTCCCAGGAGTTTTTGGGAGGCTGCCTTCCTGGCTAGCGAGTCTGCAATACGGTTTCCTTTCGATTTCTCATGGCCCTTGATCCAGCCTAAAGTGACCGTGTTGTTGTTACAGGCTTCGATTAGGGCCATGTGACATTCTAGTACTAAGCCTGATGTAATACGTGGTCTGTTCAGGGCTAGTAGTGTTTGTCTACTGTCCGTAAGGATGTATATATTATTACCTGTGGTTTTCCTTTTGGTAATCTCTTTAGCAGCGATGCAGATAGCAGTGAGCTCTGTTTGAGCAACACCTGCATTGCAGCCCATTGTCCATTTTATGTTTAGATTCAGGGATCTGGAAAAAATACCACATCCTGAGACCACATTGGATTTAGACCCATCTGTGAAGATGCGGATTGCGCCTTCTTCCAATAGATCTTGTGAGTTGTTTTTAAATATTACTTTGTAGGGCCTGTTGAATCGAGTCCGTATTGCCCTGCAGCAGTGGGATCTCCCTGAGGGCCTCATGCCACAAGTTACGTCTCAGTTTATTGGATCCTACATTAGGTTGTATACCAGTAGAGCGCAGACGTGCCATGGTCATCAAAACAACCTCCTTGATGTATATGTCAAGGGAGTGAGACCGAGGATTACCTCCATAGCTCTTGTTGGTGTGGCTCTCATGCCTCCTGTTGTGTTGAGGCATGCTGTTCTTTGGATTTGGTCCAGTTTACGGACGACTGTCAGCTGGTTTGCCTTAGCTCCCCAGGCAATCGCACCGTACGTTAGCATAGGTCTGAAGATGGCAGTGTAGATCCAGGCAGCAACCTTAGGTGACATTCCCCAGGTGCGGCCGATGGTTCTACGACACTGCTCATAAGAAATATATGCTTTTTTAACTCTGTTTTATAAGTGGGAGTTCCACGTTAACTTATTATCAAAGGTGACCCCTAAATATTTCACCTCTGAAGAGAAATTAAGTTTGGTATCTAGGAGCTTTGGGGCTTGATGTTTTGCAAGCTTCCTTTTTTTCGTGAAGAGGACCATCTCAGTCTTTTTTGGATTTATTGACAGCAAATGGTCTGTGCACCATTGTTCTATGATATTGAGGGCCTCCTGCATTAAAGCGCAGAGTGTCTCCTCGAATCTTCCTGTTAGCAGAATCAGGTCATCTGCGTATGCTATTGTGTAGAAGTTGTTATCATTGAGGTGGCTGACCAAGGAGTCTAAGACCATGTTCCATAGTAGTGGTGAGAGCGCCCCTCTCTGTGGACAACCTTTTACAACCAAGCCTCTGATGGTTACATCATCTACACTGATTTTGATTGATCTTTTTGAGAGCATGTTATATATCCAGCCATTCATGGTTGGGGGGATATTCTTATTGGAAAGTGCATTTGTTATTTTAGGAAAAGTGGTTCTATCAAATGCGCCTTCTATGTCTATGAATACACTCAGGGTGGACTCATTATTTTCCAACGGTTTCTCGATGCTGCTTGCCACGAGCCGAATCCGTTGATCTCCCTGGAGTGTATGCATGTTGATTTGGATACAGTGGATTTCGTGTTATCACCATATCTCTTATGTATCGTTTGCATAGCCTCTCTAAAGTCTTCATTGAAAACGATGTGAGGCTAATAGGTCGATATGCTTTTGGGATGGAATAGTCCATTCTTCCTGGTTTTGGTATGAACACGACTTTGACTTATCTCCAACCTTTTGGAATATACCTCAGTGCCAGTGAGGATCTGAGGATTCCTGCCAGGTGCGGCATTAGGTCATCCAGGCCCCTGTTACTCCAGTCAAATGGTGGATGGAGATATTATTAAATTTTTTTTGTTGCCCAATTACCTCTAAGGGAAGGTTACATGCAGTTATTTGAAGCTACTAATAAAAAAATACGGTTTCGGTGGTTTAACTATATTGGTTTCTGACTTGCATACAATAATATCAAGGTATTGAGGGTGGCGGCACTTGTGGCGCGATACAAGTGTGCCGAACGTAAGGCCACTAGTGGCTGAATTGTCTAGCCTAGAAGAGGCCGTACACTTTAAATCATTTACCCGAAGATTAGGTTAAGAATCCAAAAAAAATCACAATTGTTTTTGTAATAGCAAAAAGTAAATTAGCTATACCGAAGTGGCGTTACTGAAATGCCCCAACGACTATATTGTTTAAGGAATATCTACCGCAGAGTATACTTTGCGTTAACATAACATACGTAAGTCACTTTGAAGTTTCGCAAATTGTTCAAATAACTAAAATCTTAAACTTTATTTTTAGACTACGAACTGATGAATCTACGATAAGGAGCCTAGGTCCTGAAGGGTTTTCTAATATGTAATTAAATATAATTCATGAGTTCAGTGTTCAATAATTCATTGTGGTTGTTTTTTTCTAAGTGAATGTTAAACTATATGTGTGAAAACTATATGTGATAAAACTTTATACGTTGACAAAGAACAAATCCCACTTATGACTACCACTTAGCTGTTAAATTGCTGTGGAATACTTGTTCAGCACCGCCTCACACAGTTGCTTCTTGAGCCTTCAAAATAATATGTACATGGTAGTCCTCAGACGAACAGCTGCTAACCTGTCAGGTATACCGGAATCTGGGGTCCAAGGTATTCCCAGGACTAATTGGAAACAGAGTCCAATGATGATGGTATTCAAATGAGGTCTTTCGATGTCGGGTGACCTCAAGGTGGATTAAATTTTCAATTTCTACAATTGAATTTTCGCAAAAATCTAATTATGATCTCCTTCAGGGTACTTATAGGTGCCTCTATCACCAAAGTAACACTTAAGATTACCTGCGAAAATTCAAGAAAACTCCGTAAAATGCGGCAAACGTTTTACTCCAAGCACATGGACAGTAAAAAGCAAGATATTTTTTTGTACACTGAAAATTCCCACCTAAATCTATTAGATTCTTAGAATTGTTGGTCAAACTGATTTCAAATATTGGTTTAGCAGTCACTCATGCTTATGGGATTTAGGGACATTTATGAAGTAATGATTTTTGAAGTTTGATAGTGACAATATTGACAATTGATGGATACATGATTAATTATAACTTGTTATCAAAATAAACCTTGAATTTTATATGTATTTTAGTTTGAGAATTTGCTTTTATTTCAGTTAGAAAATCATTTTATTTTCATATTTGGTAGTGAGATTTTAGTTTTTGTTAGTTATAAATACTTCTGGTCGAAGCGATACAGTTGGTAAGATTGTATCTTGTTTTGTTTCTTAAAAGGTCCTTGAAATGATTTTTGTACTTTGAAACGATTTTCTCTAAATAATGCTGGTGTTCTTGGATTGGTAGCCTAATTCCTGACCTTTGGGGGATATATCTAAATGAGCTTGTAACACACCACCCTTACCCGGAGAAAGTTTCGAAGAAACTTTTAACTTGCCACTAATATACTGCCTCAATGACAAATATCTATGAAATGGTTTAATAGCATCTGAACTCATTAGATATGATATTAATGAAACTAAAGTGATATATTCCTCAGTGGGAAAAAATTACCCATTTAGTTTTTTTTTTCTTAAATATCATCCTCATCTGGAGGATGTTCTTTTATATCCTTGGCGTTCCAGATTCCAATAGATCGACCATTTGCATCTGATAATTCATACGACCAAGGAGATGGACAGGCAATAATTTTGTATGGACCGCTAAATTTCGGTGCTAATTTTGCCGTGAAATGCTTAGAGGCATCTGATAGAACGTAATTTCGTTTCCAAACATATTGGTTTACTTCAAACTTTTCGTTCCGATGTCTTAAGTTATAGGATGTACGAGTTCGTTCGTACGATTTTTGCAGCCGCCTTTGGATGCTTTGATAGAGTTGGGTTAAGGCTACTCGACGAAGCTCTGGATCTGAAGTAGGGCATGGAGTCCTCTCAACATTGTTTAGGTATACTTCTCGTCCAAAATTTGCTAGATTAGGCGTAACCTGCGTGACTTAGTGTTTTGCTGATCGAATAGCGAAACCAACTTTTGCCAGGTACTTGTCCCACTGACGCTGATTCTCTGAGACGTAGCTAGACAAGATAGGCTTCAAAATCCTGTGTACTCTTTCTACAGGGTTGGCCTGTGGGTGATAGTTCGCTGTGTGCGACACTTTCACTTTGTACTATAACATCAGTTTTTGGAAAGCTTGACTTCGGAACTGCTGCCCATTATCAGCTATTAGTTTCTTGGGTGCACCATACACTAGAAATATATTGTCCTCCAAATTCTTAACTATAGCTGAGGCTGTTGCTGACCGCAAGGGGAAAAACAATACAAATTTGGTAAAACAATCCAAGACCGACAAAATAAAACTAAACCCTTGAGTGGACCTTGGGAGTGGACCGACGAGGTCCACGCTTATTAGTTCCCAGGGTCGCGATACAGTAACTTGAGCTGAGAGCATCTAACCGACCGGTAATTTTAGTTCTGGCTTGGTACTTAAACAGGTTTTACACCTTTTTATATACCGAGAAACGTCTGCTCTTAACTTAGGCCAGTAGAAGCTTTCTGAAATACGGCTGACCGTTCTAGATATACCCATGTGTCTGCATGTAGGAGGGTCATGGTGTCTTCGAATAATATTGCTTCTTTGTTCCTTTGGTACAACCGTTAACCACTCAAAGGAAGCTAACTCACGGTTTTGAACTTGAGTTTTTCGAAGTAATTGACCATTCTGTATTCGCCATAAGGGATATTTTTGAGGGTATTTTGCGACCGAATCACACATTTTTAAGTACCACTTGTCCCGATTTTGTACGCCCGGATTAGACTCATCGACTATCGTGTCAATTATGGGCACTGTACGAGACAATGTATCCGGAACTATGTGGTCTTTTCCTTTACGGTGAATAATTTCGAAATCGTATTGTGGTAGCCGTAAGGCCCATCAAGCTATTCTACCAATCGGATCTTTAATACTGAAAAGCCATTAAAGGCTGTAGTGGTCAGTTATAACGGTGAACTTCGTGGCTTCTAAATATGGTCGCAACTTCTCGACTGCAAACAAAACGGCTAGACATTCTTTTTCTGTTGTCGAAAGTTTCCGTTCACTTTTAGTTAACGAACGGCTTAAGTAACAAATTACTCGCTCTCCTTCCGGAAGGCGCTGTAATAGGACAGCTCCCAAGCCAAAATCAGAAGCATCTGTCTCTACAATAAAAGGTTGGCTAAAATCAGGACAGGCTAAGATTGGTGCAGAAACAAGACATTGCTTGATTTGTTTTAGCGCTTCCTCGCACATATTGGTCCACACAAACGGAGTATTTTTCTGAGTGAGTTTCGTTAGAGGTGCTACAACTGATGGAAAGGAGGGTGTGAACCGTCTGTACCAAGAGGCCATACCAACTATTCTTCGTACTTCTGGAACTGTACGAGGTACAGGTATGTTTAGAATGCATTCCACTTTCGAAGGATCAACTAAAAGACCATACTTGTTCACCACATAACCTAAATATTTAAGTTCTGGACGACAGAAAATACATTTTTCTCTGTTAGGAACAAGACCAGAGTCAATTATTCTGTTTAATACTGTTCTCAAAACATATATGTGTTGTTCAAATGAGGATGTACAAATAATTACGTCATCCAAGTAGAAAAATACGTACTTGTCTAACTCAGGCCCCAAAATGGAATCCACGGCGCGTTGCCAAGTAGCAGGCGCTGAGTGTAATCCGAAGGGCATTCGACAAAACTGGAATAACCCTCTGTTAGGCACCGTAAATGCTGTAAAGGGTCTCGATTCTTTAGCAACCGGTATTTGCCAATACGCGGATTTAACATCCAATGTTGTTAGATAACGTGCATCACGTAACTTATCCAGTATAGCGGATACATAAGGAATAGGATAAGCATCCGGTATGCTAACAGAATTGAGCTTCTTGTAGTTGACACAAAATCTTCATTTGTTGTTGCGTTGGACCATCACAATAGGCGATGACCATGGTGAAGAGGATGGCTCCACTATTCCTTTTCTTAACATATCCTCCAGTTCTTCATTCACTACTTTTTGGAGAGATGGAGATAAAGGATATTACCTCTGTTTTATTGGAGCGGAATCTGTACGAATTATATGCTCAACGTTCTTGATGCATCCTACGTCTCTATCTCCTACAGTCGCAAAAGCTTTATCAACAATTTCGTTCAACTGAGTTTGTTGCTCTTCCGTTAAAGAGTCAACACCCTGAATACCAGATGTTTGTATTGCGTCCACGATGTCACTTTGACGAAAGTGCCATTCTCCGGTAAACAGATCCGGGACTATGCCCATTGAGGACCAAAAGTCTATCCCAAGTATTAGGTTGTGACTAAGGGCTGGAACTACCAAAATATCTAGTACTCGTACTCTCTCTCAAAACTGGATGGGTACGGTTATAGAACCAAGACTATCACACGACTGACCTGTTGCAACGATACAAGAAACTTTATCTGGACGACTTATTCTAGCTACATTTTGAAATACGTTCCAACCGGGACCACCCATGATGGTTCTGGATGCTCCACTATCCAATAACGCTAGTATACGTTTTCCCAAAATAGATACTTCCAGATAAGGTCTCTGGTCGCCTTGCGCATGCGCCAGAATATAATCTAAAATAGCAGTATTAACTGGTTGTGTAGTTGGTCTGGGCTGCTCATCACTCAATCGACCTATTGAGCACGAGCTCTCTCGTTTTTTGTACACCGCGAACAATTGCGCGAAGTAACATTTTCTAATCCACACTTGAAGCAAAACAGCTTCTTAGTCTGGGAGCACTTCTTAAATTTGTGACCATCGCCACCGCAATTCCAACAGCTTCCCTTTTGTTGAATTTCTGTAGCAGCTACAATACTCTGTGAGGTAGTCGAAGGAGTATCTATGGAGTTACCAAAAATAGAATAGACTGGTTTCTTATAGGCTAGATCTGGTTCGACGAGTAATCTTGTGTTTGTCGGAGGAGGGCAAAATTGTTGAATACGTGTCTCTGTTCCTTCGACGGATTTGGCAACAGAACACAGGTCGGATACACTGTTAATCGAACATAACGATAAAATTGTTTGTATATATGGCAACATGTTCCTTCTGATGAGTTCTACCCTTTCCTTTTCCGGGGGTGGTTTGACCAATTTTCGGAAGATATTTTCCATAACCGACACATAGTTTATTACTCTTTCTTGGGCTCCCTGCGTTCTTCTTCTTATTTCCTCCCATAGCGCGAATTCGTAGTCATGTGGTTGGAATGCCAATTTGAGTTTCTGAACGAGATCATCCCACGACGTGAAGTGGCCCATTCAGAACCATAATAAGGCATCTTTGGTGAAGAGTTCCGGTGCTGATCGGAGAAGTCGTTCTTTTGCTACTCCTCTGGAAAGTCTCAGTTCTTCAATCCGTTCCAAAAAGCTGTTAACACTAGATACACCATCATTTTGTAATCGCCATCTGCTGACATCAAAATGGTACGGCGAAACGTCGGAGCAAGTGCCTACGACGGTTCCGTGCGGATTTGTGTGACTCAACATCGAAGACATTGACAGTCTCATGTTCTGCATCGGAGCACTTAAGGAATGTACATCATCTCCTGGATGACTCATGTCGTTTACTCTTGACATTTCCGTATCTGCGAAGGAAACTCGTCTGGGATTGTAGGAATAATCGTCAAATTGTTGGTAACGTCTGTCTAGAGGGAAAGCCATGGTAGAATTAGCCATATTGGAGACTCGATCTTAGTACTGACCTCTGGGCGATATTCCACTCGAAGCTTCTGAATGATTTCTAGGAATACTGGATACTTCCCCGTTACTAAATAAAGGATGAGATTCCTCTCTCCAAGCCGACCGATCAAGTGATTGAACCATTTCAGGAACTCGTTTCAAATTAGAAGTATTGGGTACTACTTGTCTTTCTTCATTCCCCTCGCCTAATTCTTCTGTGTTCCTACGGCCTTCCATCGTCCAAGTCTCCCGCCCCGAGTGAATAATTTCCGATAACAAAGGCACTGAAGTATCTAACAAAGATAACTGAAGTTGGGATAGCGACTTGTTCTTCTCACTTTCTTCGAAAATTCGATCTAACTTGGTTATTAGTCGATGATTCCAATTCCTCAACATCTCGAGTTGCTGCTGTATTTCAGGTTTTGACCGAATTCTACCTAATCGTAGTTCCGTATGAGTCAATCGTGTTTTTAACTTTTTAAATTCATTTACCCTATTCCCTACGTTAAAGTTGTCAATATATTCTTCTAAGTCAGAAAGTTTGCCAGAACAAATCGAAAATTCAAGACCAGGATCTATGTCCACGAAGGAAGGAGCCGATATTTCCCCCTCCCTTTCCGCTCTGAGAGCTTCTCGAAGAGCAGCTCTTCTTTGGTCAACATTGCCATTTATTGGCAAATTCCTGATAGATAGCTCATATGAAAGCTCATCTCCTAAAAGTCTGTTAACTTCCATTGTTATCCACGTCTAATTGTAACGGTACACGCGAGAAACCCTTCCCTACGTCACTGTAAAAAACAATAAAAAGGAACACCGCTTATACACCAATATAATTTCTAAATAATGAAAGTACTTATAGGGATAACTAAAATAAGTTAGTATTACTGATAAAATTAGAAACAACCAATCTACCCTGTATATTTCTTCGTTCAGGAATTAATTTGAAAAATTTTGTTACTGTTTTAAATTTTGCATAAATATGTTTAGTGTTGATTTGAAAAAAAAATCGTTTTATTAATTTTTGGTTTAATTCTATGGAGAAGAATAATAATTCGCCTAGAGTAAACCAATGTCAAAAAATAAAAAATATGTAACCGAAAGTAGCCTCGTATAAATAATTATAATTGTTTCACTTTAAAACAGAAAACAAATTATTGACACGTTGGAGGCGCCAGTTTGTTACTCCAGTCAAATGTTGGATGGACATATTATTAAATCTTTTTTGTTGCCCAATTACCTCTCAGGGAGTGTTACATGCAGTTATTTGAGGCTACTAATAAAGCAATACGGTTTCGGTGGTTTAACTATATTGGTTTCTGACTTGCATACAATAATATCAAGGTATTGAGGGTGGCGGCACTTGTGACGCGATACAAGTGTGCCGAACGTAAGGCCACTAGTGGCTGAATTGTCTAGCCTAGAAGAGGCCGTACAGTTTAAATGATTAACCCGAAGATTAGGTTAAGAATCCAAAAAAAATCACAATTGTTTTTGTAATAGCAAAAAGTAAATTAGCTATACCGAAGTGGCGTTACTGAAATGCCCCAACGACTATATTGTTTAAGGAATATCTACCGCAGAGTATACTTTGCGTTTACATAACATACGTAAGTCACTTTGAAGTTTCGCAAATTGTTCAAATAACTATAATCTTAAACTTTATTTTTAGACTACGAACTGATAAATCTACGATAAGGAGCCTAAGTCTTGAAGGGTTTTCTAATATGTAATTAAATATAATTCATGAGTTCAGTGTTCAATAATTCATTGTGGTTGTTTTTTCCTAAGTGAATGTTAAACTATATGTGTGAAAACTATATGTGATAAAACTTTATACGTTGACAAAGAACAAATCCCACTTATGACTACCACTTAGCTGTTAAATTGCTGTGGAATACTTGTTCAGCACCGCCTCACACAGTTGCTTCTTGAGCCTTTAAAATAATATGTACATGGTAGTCCTCAGACGAACAGCTGCTAACCTGTCAGGTATACCGGAATCTGGGGTCCAAGGAATTCCCAGGACTAATTGGAAACAGAGTCCAATGATGATGGTATTCAAATGAGGTCTTTCGATGTCGGGTGACCTCAATGTGGATTAAATTTTCAATTTCTACAATTGAATTTTCGCAAAAATCTAATTATGATCCCCTTCAGGGTACTTATAGGTGCCTCTATCACCAAAGTAATACTTAAGATTACCTGCGAAAATTTAAGAAAACTCCGTAAAATGAGGCAAACGTTTTACTCCAAGCACATGGACAGTAAAAAGCAAGATATTTTTCTGTACACTGAAAATTCCCACTTAAATCTATTAGATTCTTAGAATTGTTGGTCAAACTGACTTCAAATATTGGTTTAGCAGTCACTAATGCTTATGGGATTTAGGGGCATTTATGAAGTAATGATTTTTGAAGTTTGATAGTGACAATATTGACAATTGATGGATACATGATTAATTATAACTTGTTATCAAAATAAACATTGAATTTTATATGTATTTTAGTTCGAGAATTTACTTTTATTTCAGTTAGAAAATCATTTTATTTTCATATTTGGTAGTGAGATTTTAGTTTTTGTTAGTTATAAATACTTCTGGTCGAAGCGATACACTTGGTAAGATTGTATCTTGTTTTGTTTCTTAGAAGGTCCTTGAAATGATTTTTGTACTTTTAAACGATTTTCTCTAAATAATGCTGGTGTTCTTGGATTGGTAGCCTAATTCCTAACCTTTGGGGGATATATCTAAATGAGCTTGTAACACCCCACTGGAGTAGGGCTGGATAAATGCCGTCCGTTCCCGGGGATTTAAAGGGGGAGAAGCCTAAGATGGCCCACCTCAGTCTGTCCGGGTCGACGATCTGTCGTGATATACGCCAGTCATCGTCCGTCGGGTAGTGATTCTCCTCATCCTCCCAGGTCGCCGTATTTAAGGTTCTGGAGTCAGGGAAGTGAGTTGACATCAATAATTGAAGACTTTCCTATAGGTTGGCAGTTTTAGTGCCATCCTCTCTGGTTAGTATACCGATATGACGGTGGGGATCTTTTGAGAGGGCTTTTTGGAGTCTAGCTGCTTGGGGGAAATCCTCGATTTCCTCGCAGTAGATTCTCCATGCCTCTCTTTGCTTTTGTCTGATGACTTTTCTATACTCTTTGAGGTGAGACTTGTATGAGTTCCAATCCTCTTTGAGTCTTGTTCTTTTAGCCTTATTGAAAGATTTCCTCGCCGTCCCCTTGAGCTGGTCAATCTCATGGCACCACCACGAAGTGGAGGCTCCATCGAGATCGATCCGCCTGAGTGGGCAAGACATCTTGTAGGCATTAATAATGGAGTTTTGAATTGTTTCATAATAACTTTCCAAATCTCCTTCATTGTTGGGCAACACATCCTCGACTCCTCGCAGACCCCCTTTTATACAGTGGACATATTTTGTCCTATCCGTTTTCCTAAGGTCGCGAGTCATTGTGGAGGTTGTGAGCGCAAGTTTTATTTCGAATATTATCCAGCGGTGGTCTGACATTGAAATATTGTCGGATACATGCCAGCCGGAGATTTTATCCACAGTATTAATAGTAGATAGGGTAATATCTATTCGCGTTTGACTACGAGAGTTAATAAAAGTTGGTTCAGTACCTCTATTTAGAATACAAAGATTCTTGTTAGTTATATAATCATAAAAAGACTTACCTCTAGTGTTAATATCTGTGCTGCCCCAGCTTACGTGGTGAGAGTTTGAATCGCAGCCTATTACCAGTTCAAGCTTCTGGGTGAGACAGTGTTCCACAAGGTCCTCCAGCTCCTTAGTTGGTGGTGGTTTAGGTGCGTCTGAGGGGAGGTATGCGGATGCCAGTATTACCACTCCCTTTTGACCTTTCTGTGCATATTCAACCTTCACTACCGTTAGGTCGGAGGACGAAAAATGCGTCAGTGGGTAGGTCTTGAAATTTCTAGGGACGTAAATGGCTGTCCTAGGTTGCTGATTGCTTGGAAAGCTGAAAATTAAACCTTTTGGATTATTTAGACCCATGATTTTGGTTTGTCTTATCCAGGGTTCTTGGATAAGTGCTATTGTGTCCTGCATCACATCCAGGTGGAGGCAAAGTATTGCCGAAGCCACCTTTTTGTGTTGAAGGTTGCACTGTATGAATCTTATCTTTTCATTGTCCATCTCGGCTTGATGGTGGTGAGATGGGTATTCCTTTTAGGCCATCTCCACTTCCTCAGTTGGAGGTGTGTTGACGTCGCCTGTGTCCTGGCTTAGAGCTGTTAGTTCTGCCAGGAGAGTGTCGGTCGCCATATTGGAGGATGGTTCGACAGTCTCCGCAGAAGCAACAGCTTCTTGGAGTTCCTCGGGTGGGAGAGGGGGGATCGTGCTCGATCCCTTCCGTTCCGGGTCCAGTTTCTTGGTTTTAACAATCAATGAGGTGAACGCGTAGCTCATCCTCATTGATCGTTTTTTAGGGCACCCATTTCCTCGTCTCTTACGCCAAAGACGAATAGGTGTCCTTTGAGGTTGACCTTTGCTTCGTGGTGGAAGGAAAACCATGCATCCACCCGAAGGTCTGGGTTTTGTTTGTCCAGCCGGCGCAGCACATCCTCTTTGTCACCCAGGTCAGCGTGAGCTTCGCTAGGGACCCAGAGGGTGGCTTTTGTCAGCTGGGGGAGGTTGTTGACGTGCAACACGTCGAGCTTAGCCTCCTTCCACGGTTTCACTCTTGAAACTGTATTTCTTAGCCACTCTAGCGTTTCTTCATTATCGCAGGTGACTCTGATTATTTCACCAGAGTGCGACCATGACCTGAAAGTAGGTGGCGTTTTCAGACTGCTGGAGGCGGACATAAGATTTATGTCCAAAGCCTCCATTAGTTGTTTTTTGATAAGGTCTCCATTATCGGTAATTATTTTACCGTATGGATCGGCCTTATCTATAATAGCTACCCGTAAGTGGCTGGTAGCTGCTTCGCTGTAGCTTTTGTTTATGGTTTTAGCATCCATCCGCGTCCTCTTTCCTCTTGAGGAGTTTTCCTCTGAGGTATTGGAGCGGATGCGCTTCTTTACTTGGGGGGCGACGCGTTCCGGGCCTCTTTTGGAGGAGGAAGTGCCTTCGCCACCCTTAAGTTTTTGGCCGCTGGTGCCAGGTTTAGAAAGGGAGGGGCGAGTGGCGCTAGTGGTGTCTGTGGAGACGCCAGCTTGCTGCCTCGCTTTCCTCCTTCTCTTTGCCTCAGCACCACAGATTCTTTTTCCTCGACGGTGCTTTGGTATTGGAGGTGAGTGTTCTCGCTCATCCTCCGGTTTTTGTTTTTTTCCTTGTTTTTGGTCCATTTTGGTCCCACGAGTAGCTAGGGAAATGTTCGTCATCCCTGGCAGAGCCCCGCATGCCAGGGAAAGGCTGTTTTGCAAGGGGGTGTCGCCTGGTACCCCTAGGGGGACGTTCGTGGTCGCATTCCCCGCGGTCATTCAGCCATCGGCACGTTCCTCACACCTTAGCTTGGGTTGTTGGAGTGTCATTTGGTTGGTCAACACTGCTGTCACTGATGATTAACAGTGCTAACGTATCCAGCGGTGCCACGAGGAGGCAGACACTCGATGGTTGCATTTCTCCATTGGGCTGCAGAAAGCTACCTACAAGCAGACAAGAAAAGCGCATGCAAGCAAATAAGCAAACCAACTACAAAGCAATGGCCAACTTACAACCAACCCCGCCCCTATTAGTACTAATAAGTTCACAAGGTAAGTAGGTAGTTATATATTCTTTTAATGAACGCATTTGAAAGCTTAATTCTGGGAAGTACTCTACTCAGAGTGGAGTGGAAGTCAGTACTTATGTGGTCTCTCGCTATGCAAATGATGCGATACAAAAAAATAAATGATACTATTACTTGGTACCCGTAGTCCTGCTATATTATAAGTGGTTCTCGGGGAAGTCTATTTTTGGTAGACCATGCCGATGGTTACAGCAACAGTACTACCGTCTGTCTCTAATAATAGTATAGCTGAAAGAACCGAAAAAAGTAAAAAGCGGATGGTGGTTAGTTGAAACATAATTGGATTAGGTTAGGTAGACTTACCGAAGGTGGAGTGGCTTTTAAAAAGACTAATTAATGAAGAACCCCTTGCGGGCTTTTCAATACATAACAATTAAAGAAATAGTCTATGAAAGTGTTTTATTTTTACTTTTTGGCTTCAAAATCCGGAAAAGTTCGGTTAACCTCATGCAGATAAAATTCAGCCAAGAAAGACAAAACGGTAAGTAAGAATAAAAGCATGATGACAGTATGTCAATTAGGTATGTAAGTCAAAGTACCAATATTAATTACTGGTCATCAACTGGCCAGTTTGTCACTTCGGTAGGGATAGCCCTTTATGTTTATACCTTCCAAAGTGAGTGAACAATGAAATAAGAATTTCTTATATTATTTTCTAAATAAACAAAGTGATGGCTAAGTAATTGAAATTGAAATTTGAATTTAGTTTTAAATCAAGGTTGAACCACATTCATTCATTAAGCTCTGTTCAGTTTTAACTAACTCCAAACAATTTGAACTCTTAACAGCTAGTTCGATTGGTCCCAGAAACAGATGCTATTTGCCTTGTATTTAAATCAATTAATTCAATTAAATAACTGAGCCGTTACATTTGCACACTTATTGTTCATGAAATGAAGCAAAATGATACTTAACGTATCGGCAATGGAATAAACCATGGTGTTTAATTAAACAAACCTTTGCCTCGATATACGAATCCACTTATTTCACGTTTTTTTTGTGTCCCTATAGTATCCATTTGTCTTCTACAAATGTGATAAAAGAATTACAAAAACAATGCAAACCAATAAAATCAACATTTAAAGCATAGGCGTTCTGAAGGGCCCATGTGCCATTTCTACTTTTTTGATAAAAATTAAATTATAAAAACTCTTATTAAAAACTAAACAAGTCCATAATTTAACTTTTGAAATGTAATTTACTAAAAAGTATTTTCGAATTTTGAAATTTAGAGACTGTTGTGAAGAGGCTTTAAATTGATACCCTTCTTGATCACTAATGCCATTTAAAAAGTTTGAGGTCATGCTTACCCCCGCTAGGGGGTGAAAGTAGCGGAATTAAAAAAAACCGGGAAAAGTCTCTCCCCTTTATTAAAAATCGACGGGTCTCTACGTTTTTCTAAAACGTAAACGCAGTTTCTGATAATGGCTCTGTTTCGTTTTTGTCCGGCCACCCGTATGAATGCGTATTGCAATAGTTAGTGATAATGTCGAAGTTATACCAAAATGCATGACGTGTGATCTGAGGGTAATAATTCCGGTAAAAGATTATAACCACTGGCAACAAAACTGACAGCGACCGCCAGATAAACTTCGCGAGTTCAAATTAACATCCAATCACAACCCGCAAAGTACATGTGAATCATACTAGACTCAGAATTTTTTCAAACTTATCTTCTCAATGAAGAGAATGTTCATCTATGTAATGTATGTCAAGAATATTTAACAGTCAAACATGTCCTAGTTAATTGCACCAACTTTGATACACACCGGCTGAAATATAGACTACTCATGAATCTAAATGTACTTCTTGGTAAAAGCTGCCAAGTTAAAAATTTGATTTGATTCCCAGAGGACATTAATTTGCTGAACAACATTTGATAGTATATATTTTTCTGGACGTGAATACGTTTTTAGTATCAATATCACTATCTATATTACAAAAATGGTCCAATCAACGTTAACATTAATTGACTAGTCAATTCCAGTGAAATGAATCAGATTTACTTGGAAATAATCTGAATGAAAATTCCTATAATGTTGAAACGAAGAGTTAAAGTGGAATTTTCATACAGTCCATGCATATTGATAACAGTTTAAAACAAAATCCTCACGAATCGGATCGTCCGAGGATTCCTTGTCCTGGAAACTGCGACTATCCGAAATATTTCATCATTCCTCGCTTCCCTCATTTTCAACACTCTGGGAAAGTTTATTATGTAAAGCCGTAGTCGAAGTTCAATTCACTCGTTGGATTTGAACTATGGTACATTGAATTGTTATTAGGTGATATTTGTTTATTGGTCAGTCGTAGACGTGGAGATGTGGCAGTGAGCTCACTAATTAAGGCTCAGATTTCAATTTTATGAATTATTGATTTGAAAAAAATGTTTTTGGAAACTGGGTCAGTTACCAATAAAAAACGTCAGCTACAATGATAACGAGGCTATACGCTAGTTTAGTACCGCGGCGAGTGCCGCCTCGTGGCGAAGTATTTAGGTTTCCGGATGGTATCAGCTGTCTCGATGTATGCTGTACGGGCAAAATTGATTGCCCATATAGTGAATTGTTTATTAAAAAAAGTAGACGTGCAAATCCTTATTGTTATATTGTTGTGTGTTCACACTCAGAGCGTGCAAATCCGGAGCTGCAGTTCCATAAATTCTCGGCCATATGAAAAAGAATGAAAAAAGAAATGGATCATTGCTGTTCGTCGTGTACAGTAAGTTAACATGCATTTGTATATATACTTATGAAATAATTGTACAGATCAAAATGACAAATTATGTTATCAAGTATAAATATGAAAATTGAATTTTTGGGTGTCAAGTAATTATAGGTGACTTTGTGTCTGAAAATTCATCCTTAAGTGATCCTACATATAATTTTTCCAACCTTGAATAGAACTTTATTGATTCAGTGTATATGTGTGTTTTAGTGAGAAAAATAAAAATGAGATTTGGGAGCCGAAGGACTGGAGTAGAATTTGTAGTGCACATTATGAAGGAGGAGAAAAATCTAATGATCCAAGAAAAGTGTCCTATAACCCACCAATCTTTCCAGAAATATGTGGACAAAAAAAAGATTAATCCGAGTAAAGCTGAAAGGTTAATTGCTTGCAATAAGCAAAATGAAGAAAGTATTCCGGTTATAAAGAAGCTGATGAGAATGTTGATGATGAATTTGTTGACGGTGAGTCATACTTTGAGTAACACATTTGAATAAAATAGAATAATTATACTCGACAGTAATTTAAATTTTTTTCCAAAACCATTAATTTGCTTAAATGAAAAAACGAAGAAAATTGGTATCCAGACCGATCCAGTATTTGATCATAACGAAAGAGAGAACTTGACCATTTTATCTTGTTCAATGGACAACAATAATGTTTCTACGCAAACTACAATCAAAATAATCACTCAAGCCAGCACTGCATGCAAAGAAGTTGTGAAAAGATCTGTTTCCGTTGATGAAATTTAGAGGATTTTCTAAAGAACAGTATCAAAATCTTCAGGCCCTGACGCAGAGATGCACACTTTTTTTACTGGTTTTGTTGAATCAGTTCATTTCAATGAATCCATGGAATTTTTTTTGTGGAATATCAGTGTCCTTTTACGATATCTTGAGTTAATTGTAGCAGGTAGAGACGGACAACCACAATTTCTTAAAAAAGTTTGTTTTTAATGTAACTCAAGCTTGGCTTAAGCTTTAAGGCATTAGGTGAGATATTCCAAGTAACAACAGCAAGTCTCAAATATATTGTTCAGTATACTCGAAACTTTTCTGAATAATACAAAACATTGGTTGTTGTAGCCTTCGAAGCAAGCTATCAAAGATACCATGCCTGTAACTTTTAAAGATTACCCAAATTTTCGAGCAATCATTGATTGTATTGGAATGGGATGCGATACTCCTAAAGTTGAACAGCGAATATTAAAGTATTATACATTCAAAGGTGGCTTTACGATAAAATTTTTCATCTGTATAAGTCCATCAGGATTGATAACTTTTATATCAAAAGGATAAGGTGGACGAGCTACAGACAGTTTTATTACTAATGATTGTGGATTTTTAAACCTTTTAGAACCTGGTGATGAAGTAATGTCCGATAAAGGTTTTTCGCAAATAAGATCTGAACTAGTAAATCGACAATGTACTCTTGTTATGCCACCATTTGCTCTACAACCTCAATTCACTCGAGGGGAAGTTCTCGAAGGATATTCTATAGCCTTAGTCTGCATACATATAGAAAGGGCAATACAAAGAGTACAAACATTTAAAATTTTGCAGCGCATCAACGTTGAACTTTTTAATAAAATTGATGATATCATGTATATTATTTGCATACTTGCTAACAACAGAGAGCCTTCAATTAAGAAGTAATAATGAGTATAGAATGCACTTGTATTTCAATCTCTATTTATAAGTTTCTGTACAACTATTATAATTTATAACTATTTCTAATGAAAAATTGTACTAATAGAAGCTGCTGTACATTTTATAAATATCCGTATCAATCATTTTTTTTCAGGGATCATACAGATGCTGGTAACATCCTCATGAAATAGTTGTAATAAAAGCTTTCAATTTTTGAAATAACGTTCAATAAAAATTCTTCATCTCTTTCAACGACAAAATCTTCACTCGACAATCCCATTCATGTATAATAATTCCCATTTGTGACTACAAAAATCGTAGTTTGCTGTCGGCTAAATAGGAAGGAAGAGAGTTTGCAAGTGGATAAAAATATCGGATAAATTACGTTACCGTAGCAACCCTAGCATTTAGGTACTGTCTGTTTACCAAGCAATGCACGTCAATTTGACAATTATATATAATAATTGTATTTTTAACAATTGTTCTTTCTAAACATTGCGTTTCTACTCATTTTTCATTTAGTTTGTTAAATAAAGTTTAATTGAATTGAGTTTTTTATTCATGGGATTGTCTTACCAAATACCACGCGAGCTCAGATTTAGCAGGATATTTTTCCGGTGGTTTTCTCATACTTACTTTCATTGGCAATTTAACTCGATCTGTTCAGGCAGAACAGCTCTCGTTAAATTGGCAATGAAAGTGAGTATTCGAAAACAACCACAAAAAAATCCGGCTAAATCTGAGCCCCCGACTATACAACAAAGTGACATCGTTCAATTCCTAAGATATACATGAAAACTTGTACTTAAGTGAAATATTCATCGTTTTTTTTCAACGTAACATTTGCATTTTCAAGAATCAAATATTCCACACACTCTCCTGCTTTTCAAAATCTACAATAACATAATCTTCACATGAACTAGGGCATTTTATTTCTAGCGATTCAAGATTTTCTTCATTTTCAATTATTCCATCTGGACTACAAGCCAAAAATGGTTGTTTATATGGGAAAATCAAGCCAACATGATGAATTTTTGCTCCAGTTTTTGTTTCGAATAATGAAGCAGCAACTGATTCCATTTTTATGCTGTACAAAATTTCTTCTTTGATTGGCTTGCTTTTATTCTTGGCAATAATAAATCTTGCAGCTAACTGTTCAGGGTTTTTTTTCGCGTTTTGATTTCATGAGCTTTGGTACTGCAAGTTATTCTGAGTTTTCTCTCTCTAAACCACGATGAAGATTCTAACTGTCCTACAGATTTAACGCAGATATCTGTTCACTTCTCTTTATTTACCTTTGCCAATAAATACTGCGCAGAATATTTTTCAGGGCAAACTTCTTTTTTCAACTTCATTCCTTTGTCTGTGCATTCTACAATTTTGTTACTATTATAGTGTCTAAATTCCGGACTAGTAAATCCTTCTTCTTTTTGTAGCTTTTTTCTGTTTATTTCTTCATTTTCAGCTTCATACTTCTTCTCAGCAATTATGATTTCAGTGAATGGAGAAATATTGGCCAAGTGCTTATTCGAGACTGATGGGACACTACGATAAAACTGTGGAAGTGTGAATGGTTCTACTGGTGAAAAAATAGTTTCAACTCTGCAGCCTTTTTTATACTTTTCCAGCTGTTTATCGGAAGGCTTATTCCAAATCATAAGTTCATTCGTTTTGGAATAAGCATTCTATGTGTTTACGTATATACAAACTGCTGCCGCGTGCTTGCAGTACCCCAGGCCTCCTCTGCAGTTGCATATCGTGATTGAAGAAGGAGAATTTAAATGTTTGCTTATTTTTTTTTCTATTTTTATGATATATAACATATTATAACCATATAATCCTTAGTACTCGTAGCACCAGGTAATTCTCGTAAAACTTCACCAATAATTTCGCGAGAATTGTTTTCCCCAATGTTTTCATGTACCTCACTTACGTGGAAGCTTTCTAAAAGTTTTTTGCCTTTCGATAGGCTTCTTGACCGAAAATGCTTGTATCGACTGATTGGAACCCAACTTTTATTGGAAAAACCATTTTTGATCAGAAACCCTCCCGACTCGTTGAAAAAAACGATTAGAAAAGTCATGTTTTCCATTTGTTTGCATACAGGTTCCTACTCGTACAGTCCCTGAATTTTAAAAAAAATCCGGTAGGCGGCGCGAGCGCTGCGCGCCAAAGATACTCAACTAGCGTATAGAAGTTGCCATTTTAGAACAACGTACGTTACAAAAATCGATATTAACCAATCTCCAGTGAAGTGGGTTTAATCAAGATTTTTTATCAATTCCAAAGAAGTAGAAACGTAGAGAGTAACTTATATAAACTTCAAGGTAGCTGTGAGCTAGTCGAGTCTCTGAATCGACAGCAGTTTGGAATTCGACGCCTCCGCTAATTTTTGAAGAGAAAACAAACAAAATTTAAATGTGAAGTAGCAGAAAGAATCAGGAGAAGAACGGTACACCCAAACGATGGAAGAAATTTCAGTGCAACTGCACATGCACTTTAGTAGCTTTTCAAAAAGGTTTCAACCACATTATACAAAGAAATTTGTTGTTTCGACCCCAGTGTGGAATCTACTCATCTTGTTTTTGTAAATTACTAAATATTATCGTCAGAGTGACAGAAGTTACATTTCTGATGAAGCCTACCTGATGCTTAATAATTATTTTTTACTAGACCAAGAGGTGACCTACATTGTTATTGACTTAATATATATATATATATATATATATATATATATATATATATATATATATATGGACCAATGGACCAATGAAGGCAAAGTGATACTTGACTGGTACGTGAAACCTACCAGTTCAGGTAGATACCTCAACTTTAAGTCCAATCACCCCTACAAAATGAAGGTTAATTTAGTGTTGGGGATGGAGAACAGAATTAAAGAAATATCACATCCAACATTACTTAATAAAATCCTTAAAATATTGATTGATACGCTTCAAAAAAATAGTTATCCTATCAAACTTCTCAAGAGGTTGATTTACAACACTCCTGGCGAGCATACGGTCAGTCATATTAATAGTAATGAAAATGAACAGGATGCTTATTTCAATAATTCACAGCAGGTTACTTTTGGTTCATTTCCTTATATTAAAGATCTGTCAGAAAAAATCATCAAAGAATTCAAGGGGACCAATGTCAAAATTGCTCAAAGAACAGCCAAACCTTTACAGTCTCTTTTTACTAAGTTAAAACAACCGGAGGATTCCATGATGAAAACTAACGTGATATATAGTATCTCTTGTAGAAATTGTAACAAAAAGTATGTAGGAATGACATCTCAGAATTTGAAATCACGTTGTGCTCAACATAAAAGCGATGCTAGGTTAAAAAAGCGAAAATGTGCATTATCAGAACATGTTATAGATGAGTTCCATCATATAGATTTTGATAAAGTAAAGATTCTTGATGTAGAAAGAAACTATAACAAAAGAAAATTTTTAGAATATATAATAATAATATTGAGGAACCAATGAATAGAAGGTCTGACATTGAGTCACTTAGTAAGATTTATACATATTTGTTGCACTTTAATAATGTCCACTCCGGTAGCGAGGAGATTGATTCCCAAATTAGTGTTTTGAGTTAATGGTTGGCTGAAGTGACAGGTCTGTCGAGTGTTGACAATACAAACATTATTTAATATTTCATTGAAAAACAAAACAATTTTTATACATTATGGCTATCACAGCTCAGTTGCGAATGCAAATGATTTCCAAACAGTCGGGCCTTAACGTGAGAGGTTAGGTCCTTTCCATGTGTTAAAAGTTACAGATCTTACATCACTTTTCCTTACTGACATTATTATTGTTATGAGAATTTTAAAATTATCAATACTGATTTTCATGGAAATTAACATCAGACGAAAGTGGAGATCGTTAGTATTTGCGGGTGGGTTTTGTTTGGCTTTTTTATTTAATAATAGTAATGCTGGAATGGGTTGACAGTTGGGTAATACCGAATGTGAGAGGTTTGAGTGTTCACTGACTGTTTGCTAATTTCGTCATCCCAATTTTTTACATTTTACAAAAGACAGGTGGCAGCTGTCAGACAATAGTCTGGTTAAATTTAAAGGTGTAATTTTTCAATCTTGACGTGATCCTCGGTGTGGACATTAATCTATTATTGTTTTTCTTTGAAGTTTTCACCAAAGCAACCAAAAAAACACAACAGTATTGCTGAGAAATTTAGATTTTTATTAAATGTTTTTACTTCAACCTTGTAATTGCCCTCCGTATCCTCTACCTTTCGACAGCAGTCGATTTCATGTCGAAATATATATTCAACAAAATCAGTTCGTTACTTGTGTACGTCTTTTGGTTTTTAAAAAACAGGAAAAAAATCCTGGCTCTCATTACTATATGTAGGAGAGAAATTATATTTAGTCGACATTTTAATCTTTAGTGGATGAAAGTTTTCCTGCAATTTGTGAAATGTGAGTTTAATTTTAAATCAACACTACAAGTAAAACGTAATGATTTCAGAAATTGTTTTCTTTATTAAGTTAACCGATTTTTTCTTTCTGGTTTATTATAGCCTTTGAGAATGAAGACAATGCTCTTCGAAAGCTTAGGTAATGTACTATTTGATTCACTTTATCTCTAACCTGTAAAGTTTTTTTGGCTGCTATCCCCACGAGTTTGAGGGTTTTTTTAACAAAGACCACTCTTTGAAGTTTTATTTTTTAACTAGTCAGCCGTGACTAACTGCCAACTTTTGGTTTTTGGTTTTATATATATATATATATATATATATATATAAATATATATATATATATATATATATATATATATGAATAGAAAAAAGAAGATATCATAATATAAATATTGAAACTTAGATATTATTAGTCCTATGGGGATATCCATGATATTTTTTCCCATTTAAGATCAGCATAACTGTGCAATGATATACGAAGTCAGGAAAACTATATCTGCTGATGTTTACAATTATTACTTCAAAAGACAGTTTAAAAGTGGAGATCTCCCTAGATTTATTTGTTCATTGACGACTGCATATTGTGGGTCTCTTGAGTGTCTTCTAATATCTAATTCCTCAAGGAAATCTAGTTTTTGTTTCTCATCCCAAATATGTAGTACTTCTGGTTCTATGTTAGGTGGTAATGAATGTTTTGTTTAATGGGATTTCTCTAGTTTATTATTCTGAACGCTCGTAAGTGTTCACTTTCTCGATTTTCAAAACTTATAAGGGTTTGACCATAATCGAGAGTATTACATTCTGGACATGTAAGTCTATATATACAAGACTTTTTCAATGGGGGTATTTTTGTTTTCATATTTACCACTTTTGTATTCACCCTTCTTTCTATTTTAAGAGATTTTGTTGTATTTGTTGCTAAACATGCTATTTCAGAAATATTGTTAGAAATATTACCAGCATATGTGATGGTTTGGTAATTTTGTATGTTTCTAGTTTGTTTAGGAAATATCAGTTGTAATGCCACTCTTTCCTCTCTTTTATTAAGTGATTGATTTATTATATGTAATAGATAACAGTTGGATGTGGCTATTTGTTTATTTGTAATAATTTCTCTATCACAATTATATTTTTTCATAGAAACTGAGAATGCCACATGTATCTTTGAAATAAATGCTGCTAATTCATATGACATGGAATGATTGGAATTATATGATATAGTAACATCAGTGTATGTTGGTTTTCCGTAAATTGTATAATCAAGTACATTATAATTTTTTCATTATATTGAGAAATTATTTTGAAACAGTTAGTTCTATTGAAAAAAGTAATATTAGTAGTTTACACACCATAAGGATCGAAACTGTTAATTTTATTAAAAAATATTTGAGAGAAGACCTGACCTGACTATACAAGAATATAATAGAAAAGCATTGCAAAACATCTTGTTTAACCAAGAATGCCTAAGAAGAGAAGCAATACTAAATTGTGTATGTATGAAATATCATAGTAAATCACCTGAAGTTCAATAGGTGATAAAATGAGGTCAACGAGTTTATAATAAGAGACTGCTCAGTCACCTACATAAAAGTAGTCTTGGTCGATATATCGGTAACCACCATATTTCACCGCTGAATGTAAAATCACTGGCGTTACCGGTGATTCAGTTCTCGCAGATACTGTTATCGGTGATCCAGTTTCCACCGAATACTGCGTCATCGCATTGGCGTCATCGATCATCGACACTAGCATTGGAAGACCCCGCCGATCGAAAATCGATATAAAATACTATGTGAAGGAAAAACGGTGATTTAAGCCGATATGATGTTATTATAGGTATTGGGAATATAGACTTTTGCTTTCACGGAATGGGAAAGCCGCAATCGGTATATATAATATAAGTATATTATTGATCAGCGGTGGCGCGCCACCAAGTCAAATAGAAAATACAAACACTCGGCGCGACCCGATACCTATAAGGGCAAACGTGCCGCTCTCTTGTGCAGTATTATGTTTTTTTCGGGATAGTATTTAGTGTTTTGAAATAAACCGAGAAGAAATGCATAAATAATATATTTATATGCGTCGCCAGTCACCGCGCTCTGGTCTTATATTTTGATTTGTCTTTGCTATTTATACTTAGTCACTGCGGTGATTGAAATCACCTTTTAGAATCACAGTGATTTAGAAATCACTGTCGCCATTTCACCGGTTACCGGAAAATCACCGTATTTCCCAGCACTACATAAAAGTTGTACATTCTGAACTCATGTTCCAACTACATCAAGTAGAATTTCAGTGTTCAAGTGACAAAATCAGAAAAAGTGTCAGGACAATGAAGCTCAAGAACTTTAAGAAACAATAGAAAGAACAACTAAAAGAACTTGAATACATACAACATAAATTCAATACTCTAAATATCATGAAACTGTAAGTACTTACATACGAACACACTTTGCACCACGATTTCAAAACCATTTAGACGACAATTTTACAAATAGTGAATTAGAAGTTTTAAATAAAGACCCAAAGTACACCTTTCCACCAAAACTTAGGGATAATATTAAACAAATATTAGCCACATAATCAGAAATAACAATATCTAATAATAATAATTTACATGAAAAAATTGAATTTGCATTAGACTTACAATAAAATAACTTCAAAAATTCAAAGGGTTGATAATATACATGATTATTCAATTAACAGAAAACGAACACACAACAATGTCACATGAATTTGCAGCATTAAATTTTGATAGAAAAATTAATACTATTGAACAAATGGGCACAGACAACGGTTGTCTATTAAATACAACAATTTCTTTTGAAACAGAAAGTAATTTGGGCACAAAATTGTTAAATGTAAAAACATAAATATCCCCATTATAAAATACTGGTATATATAAACTTAACTGTTCAGAATGTATTTGGGTCAAGCTATTCGAAATTTTGAAATTAGACACAGTGAACACATAAGAGCATATATATTTAATCAACCAGAAATGAACGGTTAAATTCAACTTTTCCGCAACTGTGAGATGCCCTAAATAATAACCTACCATAAATTTGTCACTTGTATATACTTCGGAGGTTATATCGTGCTAACAAACCGAAATTTCTCCGAAAACAACCAAAAATGTAATATATTTGGAATTATAGGACCCGCTGTACTGTAGTGAGCCTAAAATCAAAAGGGTTCCTCTGCAAGACACCTTGAAAAATATGCAATTATAAAATTGGTCACTTGTATACTCTCCGGAGGCTGTGTAGTGCTAACAAACTGAAAATTCTCCAAAAATGACACAAATTTGGTACATCAAATGTAGCGTAATTTATTTATGTTTTAATTTAGCAACTGATGAGTATGATACATAAATGCGAACGGCAACTGTTCATCGGTGAGCTTAAATCGTGAGAACTGTTGCTTATTTTTTTTTTTAAATGTGATACTAAATAATATTAGATAGTCTAATTACGGGCGCCACTGTATTCAAATAACTAAGAAATTACTTCACTAAATAAAGAAGTGATGAGAGTTATAATCTCACTAGTGAAATTTTTATAAAATGGTAGACCAAAAGAATAAACGAAATATTTTAAGTAGAACATAATATATTCTTCAAAAAATAGTGGTGCAAAAAATTTTTAAATTTTTAAAATTGCATATATAAATGTGAACGAATTCAATATACTAACATACTTTATCATTTACATGAGTGGTTAATGAGGTAAAAAAATTAGATAAAAATTTGAAGTGATGACATTGTTACCATATTATACTTATAATCGCTTCACACTGTATTACGACAAAATTATAACGACTAATAATTTTATTTTTCACTACTATTAGAAACTTGGATAATCAAACTACCAAAATGAAAATTTAAGCATTATATGATAATAATAAAAAAAGTAAAAAATGTTCCTAAAAACCAAACGAGTTCACTATAAATAAAAGTACAAAAATAAACCTGTATCCGGTGGATGAAAAATGTGGAAATCATCTAGCTGGTGATGACTTCTAAATGACTAATGAAACTGAGTAGAAACATACATTTACATTAGCATGAAAACGGGAAAGCTCAAAATATGTCAAAACATCTGACCACACACACCAAAGCTTTCTAAATGTGATTTTCTGAACCAAAAATAGCCAACATCAAAATGGCATAAATGATAGCCTCCAATTGGGTTATTGAAAAAACCGACACACGAGGCCCCTAATAGAAAATTGCTTTTCAGAAAAAGTCTTCGTAAAAAGAAAGTGAAAAACTTACCTTCACCAGTTGAAAGGAGCCATCAAAGCGATGAGGCGATTGGAACAAAACTTAACAAGAACTTCCATCTCGCCATCCTCACCTTAAATAATTTCAGAACTGAAACAAGAAAAAACGAAATATTCATAGAAATTGACATATTGTCAGTAACACCAATTAAGACATTTCATAGTGGAAACCAATAAATATATAAGCACTTAGACTATGCTTAGTAGATGGTCAAATTACGAGTTTACTAAACAATGCTACCATGAAATGAACAATATATATCAGTGACAACTTTTGATTTCTATTTCAGTTTAGCAATTAACCTGATATCAGATGTCATTGAAATAAACAAAACAAAACAACAACTCCAAAATCCATGCTAATTAAATTAATTTGAAAATGTACAATACAGAAGAAACAATGGTAAGAATGCATATTATTAAATATTACCGATGATAAACAATTATTTCTTTTCTTTTTTAGGTTTGCTCAAGGAAAGAATTTGTAAATTATAATCCAAAACGGGAAAATGAGGAAAATCTCAATTAAATACTCGTACTCTGAATTTTGATTTCAAAGTTGATTGTTTTGCTGTAAATATAATAAAATTAGCATAAATAAAGTATATAAACGAAGTTTTGTTAAATGATTTTTATTGTTAAATCATCAGAATTTCTTAGGTAGATTTTCAACTGCTACACAAGTACAATAGCACTTGTTGTACTGGCTTGAGCTGAAACTCAATAGAATCACAATATGAAATCGTTAATGGACACCTACATCTATGGAGTTCGCCGATTTTTAACTGTCTTTTTCAGTAACAATTGTAAAGATCAGCAAAAATATTTTTGCTGGTTTCTTATATTATTGCAGAGTCATACTGATCTTAACTGAGAAAAAATATTTTCAGGAGACCCTCATAGAGCTAATAATACCTAAGCATTATTATTTGTAATATCACATCTTCTTTCTTTTTTGATTCATATATATTAAGTCAATCACAAGGTAGGTCACTTCTTGATTTAGCTAAAAATAATTATGACATATCAGGTAGGCTTCACATGAAATGTAACTTTTGTCATTCTATCACCCCTATAGCGGTAGCTCATTGGAATATTTATTTTAGTCCAGTAGAGTGGGGGTGAGTGAATATAAAGTTGATTGTACTTTATAATACAAAACTGATTTAATATCACAGCTCACACGGGAAATTGTTATTGAACAAAATTGATTGATAACCCAAATGGTTTCCAAAGAAAATTGTTGGTAAGCAGTTTTAAATTAATATTGTATTATACATAATATATCAATAGTGTTATTTCAGCTGCCAAGTTTGTGAGGTCACCCTAGAGTTTGTTATTAATTGGAAAGAGTTTACTTGGCCGGTTCTGTATATTCCTCCAATTAAAGTTATATTTGACGCCAGTATTTTTATCGGACAACCTTACTGCAGTGGTGGTGAACTGCAACCACCATCCAGGAGGTAACAGTTAATGAGACGCCTTGATCACTATACAGTTGAGGTCTTAGAAGTTTATATTAAACTTTAATATCGTATAGACAATTAGAAAGTATATAGGGAAATAATGCGGCAAAGAAAAAAAAGTCCTGAAACAATAAAATTCTGGGTCACATACTGTGAATCCGTTAATCAATAACAATGTGTGCACTCACCGATGATCTTCTGTGGCCTAGATGGATTATATCAATTGCTCAAATCTTTAAATCGACTTCTTAGAGATTGTTTTCAAAAACTGAATACATACATACAATACATTAGGAGCTTTTCAAAGAGCTTTCAACCACATTATACACAACCAAATACCGTAACAAAATAGTGAATAAACTCATTGAAACAATAAAACCCAGGAATTGTAGCTCCTTAAACAACAAACTCTACCTTTAATTAGGTTTTATTGGAGAATCATTGGAAACGATGGTTAAAAAAGCAGATAATTATGAATATTATTTGAAAACATACAAACGATACATAGCGCTTCATGTATCCAAAAAACAAGAATCCATACACTTTCTTGATGGAAAACTGGAACATAGAAAATTCACACATCTGATATTTTCTGTAGGCGGAGTAAACATTTCAGTTAACAGCGTATTTGTAACAGATTACATTATAAAAATGCAAATATTGACTCAAGAGCCCTATTATTCCTTGTATTTCTAACTTTGTATCCTGCAGAATATCAGCCTCCGTAACAATTATGAGTTTATAGACCTTTGTTTCAATCATACTTATCCTAACAGTTAGACAAAATTTTGATATTTTCATATATCAGTGATATCGGAATAGGTAAGCATAATATCTTCCAAACAGTGAAAAATCAAATAATTCTCAAAAGGCTGGAACATTCAGAACATCTTTTCAAACAGTCATTTTTGTTTAAAATCTGTGAAATTGCACTACATTGAATAAATAATGTGACTCTGTCATATCAGGGGGGATAAATTTCTACTAGTTTTTTACCCATAACCGGACGAATGTGGAATATTGTATAGGTTGGTTGGTTTCCTTGACAAACTGTTGAAGTGATTTCTTAACTTAATTCCATATTTTTGTATTAATTTTTCCATCCCTTTCCTGACCGTAGCAATTTAAACGAAAAATGAACATTGATGGTACTCCGGAGGACTTATTGGATCACATTGAAGCTAGATGTAAATGCAGTTCACTCTAAATGTATACATAAACTCTAGATATATTTAAGGATGGCTTTACGCAATGATTCATTTATTTTGATTGTTGTTCGCTAAGAATTTTGATATATCTGCTAATTTTTGTTACTGTTGGCGATATTTTTGCTTATAGACGAGTAAGAAGGCATATTACGTTCAACAACTACAAAATCAGTTAACACGGAAAACTGAAAACTGAACGAAGGCACTATCATTGTTAAGATTATGAACTCTTAAATAAATTTGGCTACGCCGCCTTAAAAATAAAAGAGAACGGCCTGAGATCAAGAAGCGGGAAAACGAGCCGGCAGAACAGCAGAGAGAGCGAAGAGAGACAGACCACGTGTTCTTACCATTTTTAGTAATAATATTTTTATATAGTTTAAATAAGTGAAACATTTTATACAAAGTTTCTTGAGTAAATATACAGTCCCGTAATTAAAATATGTTAAACCAGAAAGTGTTAATTTAATTGGTCCTTCATCGAAACCCAACATAATTTTGGTCCAAGCGAGCGGATTTGAAATTGGAATCGAAGTATTACCTGTGGAAGAAAACTAACGACAAACGCAGAAAAACGTACAAGACTCGATGGTAAGCCGTTTAAATTTATTGCTAGGGAACAGGAAATAGAGATTAAATATTCTTCATTTTGTTTCAACTCAAAGCATGTATTTGTGTATTTGAATTTATTTCAAAACATCATTTAATCATTCACATAAAGTGTCTCATTATTCAAAATATTCAAAATCATATATTTATTGTATTATTCTCGTATTTTTATGTATACATTTCGTATCGAAACTCGAAGACAGGTGTTGGTCTAGGTCTTATCTCTTCGATGTTCTTGCATTCCACTATTTAACTCGTGAAAACGAAACATCGGCATCTTTCAAAAACTCCTAAACATTCACGTTAAAACTTTTTTATGCTTCTCGTTATTCTAATCGTTTGAAATAGATAAATATCATAACAATATCGTTCTTTGTCAATTTATTTCAGTACATGAGAAAGAAAGAATATTAAAATGCCCCGTAAAACAAAAAATCAAATGGATGTTAGTTCTTATAATATCGAATTTGATGAAAAACTAGAAAATTTACATGCTCGAACTGTAATAACAGATAGATTACAGAGATTTTCAATATTTTTAAATAAAACAACGTTAGAAAATGTAGAAATAGATAAACTTGAAATCGAATCACGTTTAAAAAGCATTGAAGAGGATTTTTCGGAATTTGATAAAATTCAAACTCGTATAGAATATTTAATACCGGAAGAAAAAGGATACAGATTGAACATAGAATCAGAGTTCTATTCAAAAATCTCGTTAGCGAAAAGATTGATCGTGAACACTCAAGATGTACCAAGGCAAAATATCCCTCATCCACCTATAAATAACATGACGATGTTACCAGACTTAGGACTTCCTAAATTTTACGGAAAATACGAAAATTGGTATAGTTTTTGGGATCAATCCAAAGCCATAGTCGATGACCGGTATGACATAAGCGAAGTCAAAAAATTAATGTACTCGTATTTAAAATCGTGCTGTCAGGAAGACGCCTTAAAATTGATCGAAAATTTAGATTTAACAGCAAACAATTATACAATCGTGATAGCCTTATTAAAACAACGATTTGAAAATCGAAGAGCTATAATTAATACTCATATTAACACAATATTATTTAATTTACTTTCTATTCATGAAGAATCGTCTGCTTGTTTAAGAAAATTACTTGATTCAGTACATCAACACTTATCAGCATTAAAAAAGCTTCAAATGCCCGTAGAGCATTGGGATGCATTATTAATTCCTTCAAAAACTAGATGATAGAACTAAACGGGAATGGGAAAGTAAATTAAACGATCAACATTCACCCACCTTAAAAGAGTTCACTGAATTTTTAACAAAGAAATGTTTCACTTTAGAAGCAATACAGTTTATTGATCCAGTTAATAAATCATCAAACTATAATCAAAATTCAAAACCTCAATCAAGTAATTTTAGTAAGGTGATTGGTCATATTCATAATGAGCCTCAATCATTTAATCAAAGAACACAATCTTGTTTACTTTGTAACGAAACTCACTTAATTTATCACTGTCCTCAATTTTCAAATTTATCAATTAATAGAAAGTACAATGAAATTAATAAAAGAAAACTCTGTACAAATTGCTTAAGACCCGGTCACAGTAAACAAAACTGTTTATCAAGCGGTTGCAAAAAGTGTAATCGCAAACATAATACAGCCCTACACACCGAAAACAATGCACCATCATACAAAAGACAAAATAGTAGAATGCAGAATTCAAATCGTGTAAATCAAATTCAAAGCAGGAGTAGCAATGGAACTGATCCTCAGCAACAACGATGTAACGAATTCCAAATTTCAACGAACTCCAGCAACCAACGCGAAGCTGATGTGACAACAAGCGAAGAAAACTCACAGCTATCGTCGCATCATAATAATCGGCCAACCATGTGTGTTATCGGCTCGAATGGTAATGAAAATAATCGAGAAGAAAAAATTTATACAAATAGTACTATTCATACTTTCACATCAATAGAATTGAATCAAATTCTATTATCGACAGCAAACATTTTAATTCAAGGAAGCAACAAAAATTGGATAGAATGAACAGCGTTACTGGACTCATGATGTCAGTCAAATTTAATAAGCTCTTCATTATTAAGAAAACTTAATCTTAGATGTCAGAAATTTAATATTCCTTTAAGCGGTATCAATAAAATCGAAACTCAAATAAACGGCAAGACAGTCGCAAAAGTTAAATCAAAATACGAACCGTTCGAAGTTGAATTGCATTTTTTAGTAATGCCTGAAATTACAGAAAAGTTGCCGTTGAAAAAATTTGACAAAACTAAATTACCGATACCACATATTCTAAAATTAGCTGACGAAAGATTCAATATTCCAAAAACAATAGATCTTTTGATTGGCGCGGAAATATTCTTTGATCTCTCAAAACAAGGTAAGTTTAAACTAGGAAATAACCTACCAACATTGCAAGAGACAATGTTTGGATGGATTATAACAGGAAATTTATTTCTAAACGAGAACGTAAATAAAAATAATCGACAAATTCGCAATTCAAGTAAAGTGTAAAATAAACAACTTAACGATACATTAATAAAATTTTGGAAAATCGGAGAACTCGATACAAAAATTCCACTTTCAAAAAATGATCAATTTTGTGAAGAATATTTTAAATCGACAACAAAGCGAAATGAAAATGGAAATTTTGTAGTAAAATATCCTTTTAAACCAAATTGTTCTGAACAATTAGGAGATTCGAAGAAAACGGCACTTAAACGATTTTTAAGCTTAGAAAATCGGTTCTCGAAAAATGAAAACTTAAAAACGCAATACATCGAGTTTATGAGAGATTATGAATTTTTAGAACATATGTCATTCATTAATACATTAGAAAACGATAAATCTATTAACAACAAATCATTTTTCTTACCTCATACAGCAGTTATCAGAGATTCAGCGATAACAACAAAATGAAGAGTGGTATTTGATGCCAGTGCGAAAACAAGCACAAACGTATCTTTAAATGATTTATTATTAGTTGGCCCTACTATACAACACGAATTATTTTCAATTTTATTACGTTTGAGACTTAGAACTTGTTTTAACAGCAGATGTTAAAATGATGTATCGTTGTATAGACATGGATCCCGGTGAACGGTCATTCCAACAAAATTTATGGCGAGAAAAACCCGATGATAGAATTAAAGTGTACGAACTGAATACCGTAACTTATGGTACGTCCAGTGCGCCATTTCAAGCTACACGATGTTTAAAGGAACTTGCTATTTTAAATAAAGAAAAGTCCCCACGATGTTCACAAATAATTGAATCATGTTTCTATATGGATGACCTTCTTTTGAGTGTGAATTCGAAAAAGGAAGCACAAGAAATTTATCTAGATTTGTCGAAAATACTAGCAAGCGCTAATTTTAAATAACGTAAATGGTCCTCGAATTATTTAGATATTTTAAATTTCATACTAAGTGATAGTAAAAGTAAAGATGAAAACATTGTATTATTTCAAAAAGAAAAAGAGCTTGAAACTTTGGGAATAAGTTGGGATGCAAATAACGATAATTTAAGTTATCGACTGTCTCGACCCTTACTTCGTGGAATATGCTCATATTAGTGTTTTTGAATGAAACTCAAGGTCTCTAGGTTATTCCACAATATAATACAAGTTATTGAAAATTCTAAAAAATTGACAATTGATTCGATAAATCAATATCATAGTCAGAATGACAGAAGTTATATTTCATTTTCTGCCTACCTGATGTTTAGTAGTTATATTTGGCTAGACCAAGAAGTAACCTAACTTGTGATTGGCTTAATATATGTTTATAGAAAAAAGAAGAAGATGTGGTATTACAAATATTGAAGCTTATATATTATTACCCCTATGGTGATATCCTGGATATAATTTTTCCAATTAAGATCAGTATAACTGTGCAATGATATAGAAAACCAGGAAAACTATATCTGCTGATCTTTACAATTATCACTTAAGAAGACAGTTTATTAGTGGAGAATTCCCTAGATTTAACTGTTCATTGACAACTTCATATTGTGGGTTTCTTAAATGTCTTCTAATCTCCAGTTCTTCAAGGAAATCTAGTTCTTGTTTCTTTTCACAAATATGCAGTACTTCTAGTTTTGTGTTAGGTGTCAATTAGACAAATAGCAACATCTAACGGTTATCGATTAGATATGATAAATAAGCTAATTAGTAAAAAAGAGGAAAAAGTGGCATTACAACTAATATATCCTAAACAAGCTGATGAAATTAAATTGAAACAATATCGGAAGATGAAACGATTGTTAAACTTTTAACTGCCAAATCACGTGTTGCTCCGTTAAGTTTATCTTTGCCACGATTGGAACTGTTAGCTGTAACTTTGCTAGTTGAATTAATGCATAAAATAAAAAGCACGCTCGACGTAACCATTTCTAATACATTTTATTTTACCGATTCAACAATTGTTCTTTCCTGGATCGGGATAGAACCTTGCAGACTCAAGACATTTGTAGCAAACAGAGTCGCAAGAATAACGGAAATATCAAATGTAAATGAATGGAAACACGTAAGGACAAATGATAATCCAGCTGATATTATCTCCCGTGGTTTAAATCCTGAAGAATTAGTAGATAACAAAAATGGTTCAATGGTCCAGAATTAATTTATCAAAAAATTCACCCTCATTTTAAAGGTAATTTTGACATTGATATTGAAAATTTACCCGAAATTGAAGCTAATTCTGTTTCTTTAGCTAACCGTAATGATAAATTTGAATCTGAAAATGAATTTAATTTGTTTGAAATATTTTCTTCTTTTTCAAAGTTAGTCAGAGTAACCGCATATATATTAAGATTTAGGAATTGTTTCTTAAATGAAACTCACCAAGAAACATCAACTTGTGAAGAACTTTGTATTGCTGAACAAAGGTTGATCAATTTGGCGCAATCACAATATTTTAAACATGAAATCAGCGAAATTAAAAGGTTCGATGTTATTAAATATAAACTGAGTAAAATTATAAATTTAAACCCGTTTTTAGACGAACAAAATATTTTAAGAGTTGGAGGCAGATTGTCTAGGTCTGAATTGACATTCAACCAACAACATCCTATTATTTTGCCAAGTAAATGCCAACTTACTTACTTAATAATTTCAGATTTTCATATTAAATACTTACATGCTGGTATTCAAAACTTGTTATCAATCATGAGATTGACATATTGGCCAGTGAACGGAAAAAATGCTGTAAAGAATGTTGTAAAATCGTGCATAAGGTGTTATAAAGCTAATCCTAAACCATGCAAGTTTTTGATGGGAGACTTACCAAATTCTGGAGTGACTCCTAGTCGACCCTTTAGTAATTGTGGCATTGACTATGCCGGACATATTATTATAAAGGATGGTAGGTTGAGGCGTAGCAAATTGATAGAAACGTATATGTGTATCTTTGTATGTTTTGCCACTCGGGCAACTCACATCGAATTAGCAACTGATTTAACAACTTCAAGTTTTTTAAACGTACAAAAAAGATTTTGTTCGCGAAGGGGTAAACCTTCAAATATTTATTCGGATAACGGATTGAACTTTGTTGGAGCTAACAACCATTTTATAGAATTATACAATCTCATTAATGACTCGAAACATAATGAAACAATATCTAAATTTATGACAGGGGATAGAATAAAATGGCACTTCTGTCCTGCGCGATCACCTCATATGGGGGGTCTTTGGGAAGCAGCCGTAAAATCTACAAAATTTTATTTAAAGCGTGTATTGACCGACTCGTCTTTGACCTTTGAGGAAATGTATACCTTAGTTGTGCAAATCGAGGCATGTTTGAACTTAAGGCCTTTAACGCCTTTATCAACTGATCCGAATGACTTTATTCCCCTAACTCCTGCGCATTCTTTAATCAGCAATTCTCTGGCGAGTCCTCCCGAAAGAGACGTCAGAGATGTCAAGATTACCAGGTTAGATCGCTACCATCGATTGCAGCAATTGAAACAACAATTTTGGCAACGCTGGTTCAGGGACTACTTGACGGAGATGCAAACTCGTTCCAAATGGCAGAAGAATAGCGAAACCTATTTGAAAGTGGGCTTCCTGGTAGTGCTAATAGAAGACCATACCCCACCTTTAAAGTGGCCAATGGAAAGGGTTGTGCAGCTCTTCCCGGGTGCGAACAATATAATGAGAGTGGTGTCCGTGAAATTGCCAAATGGCAATATCGTGAAACGATCTACGAACAAATTGTGCTTGTTGCCAATAGAAGTCGAGTAGTGCTCAATTGAATCGCAAATAGACTTCCAGTTATTGAAAAGGGGCTTTTCAAGGCGGGCGGCATGTTGAGATTATGAACTCTTCAATAAATTTGGCTACGCCGCCTTAAAAATGAAAGAGAACGGCCTGAGATCAAGAAGCGGGAAAACGAGCCGGCAGAACAGCAGAGAGAGCGAAGAGAGACAGACCACGTGCTCTTACCATTTTAAGTAATAATATTTTTATATAGTTCAAATGAGTGAAACATTTTATACAAAGTTTTTTGAGTAAATATACAGTCCAGTAATTAAAATATGTTAAACCAGAAAGTGTTAATTTAATTGGTCCTTCATCGGAACCCAACAATCATATTGTTATGATAAATAATCGGCTGTGCAATTTTCTATTTTTTCTGTACACTAAAAAGTAGCATTCGATAAGGAGCTTTTTCCGTTTCTTGCATGTAAAGTTTTGATTCTTCGCGAACTATATTTTTTAGTATCAACAACTCAACCATATTTCATCCGGTCATAATTGTGGAACTAAAGATTGGCTCAAATATGCCTATTGTTTCATACTTGTCATTTCCCCAGTAAACTTTTGTTTTGTTCCTTGATCTTTCTCTAACTTATGGTATCTGAAATAGAACTTCGGTGGAACATCGGTCATTGCTTGTTATGGCAAGATGCCAAGGTAGATTACAATTTAAGTTCTTCACTGTACACGCTTCTCTGTGTTGCTTTTTTTCGAATGGTGATGCTTGTTAAAGTCCAGGTTTCCGAAGTATACAAGCTAAAAATACACTTATCATAGAGGTTTTTCCTCTTCCAATTTGAAATGCGATTTTTGAATATAGTGCTATTGGTTACGAATATCCTCTGGGAAAGTTGTACGTTTGCCATCTTCTTTATTGACACCCCATATTGGAAAACGATCTTTATTTGCATAGTTGATAAATATTTCACATAATTTAATTTCCAGTCTCATCTTATATGTCTAATATTTTGACTCTGCACTTGTAGGTCTTCATTTATTTAATTTCTCATAATATTATAACAACATATTCTGCTTACATATTAATCAAAGTTTAATACAAATTACACAATAATGTTGGATATAGGTACATTTATTCATTTTAATTTTTTTTTATAATATATCTGGACAAATTCATAGGAATATCCCCATTAGTTTGATTTGTTTCTAATCCTAAACATTGTATTACGTGTCCTCAATTTTTGATCTCAAAATAGTGTTGAAGTTTGTGTATAATGTTTCAAATCCAATTCATATATTTGGATATAATTAAAGTATCATCAACGTAAACTAACTAACATATATCTATTTATTATTCAGCAGGGTGCCAAAACCGACGTGGGTGGTTGGGGTAACGAAGCTACTTTTTCCGTATACTGCGCATGTTTTCCGTTACAGATAGGCCGTTCAAGACACATTTCAACGTTATGCGCACGTACTAAAGGCATTTCCCCATATCTCTGTTATTATTCGTCGGATTGGAGTCTAATAAACGCTATTATGATTGTTAGAATATTATCGTATACAGGATGTACAAAAAAGATGCCATTAGGGCACTAACGTATATATCTGCTATTATTGGTCGGATTGAAGTCAAATAAACGTTATTATATTTGTTAGATTATTATCGTATACCGGATGTGCAAAAAAAAGATGTCACTATGGCACTAACGTATATCTCTGCTATTATTGGTCAGGTTTTTATGGAACAAACGATATTATGATTGTTAGATTATTGTCGTATACAGAATATGCTCATATGCTCACAATGTATTCAGTATATAATAAATCCCCATATTTTGGTATGGCTACCCTGTATAAATTCAGAAGTGTAAATAAAACAAAATAATTTCAATCAATCAATTTAATAATCTAAATCGTCCACAACTTTAGGTTTATAGAAGTATATAAATTCTCTAAGGGCCACTGCCATTATACTATTACTACAATCACAAATGGTGTACAATAGTTCAAATTTACTCAAATGTCCATTATTTTGAGTGAAATTCCTGATAACTACATGCACATAATATTAATTTCGCATTAAAATGATAAATGTAAAAGTGAACAATATACGGTGGAGTGAAAAAGATAGAAGAAGAAATAGTATTGAATTTTAAACAGCATGCATTCGTGCAAATAAATCACATAGGTATGAAAACCACATCACTTTGCTTTATAAGGGCACTTTGTTATTATTAATCAGATTATTGTTGAATAAACAGTATTATGTTAGGTACGTCACTACGACGATGTGTAGTCGTAGAATATTATACAGGGTGTAGTCGTAAAAATATAAGGGTGTAATGGTATACAGGGTTGTAAAAGAAGCAAACCCCGCGAGGATGAGTCAAGTCAGGGCATCCTCGTCTCTGGTTGGTCAGCGTCCTGGTGTCTGATTAGACTCGTTCTCTGGTTGGTTAGCGTCCTCGTGTCTGATTGGCCACTCTACATAATCCACCAGATGTCGACAATGCAGTTACCTTTGCCATCTATACCGTCGTCAACCTACATTATCTACCAGGTGTCGGTAATACAGTTACCTTGTCTTGCCATCTGTCGCCGTCAACCTACATGGTCCACCACGTGTCCTTAAAACAGTTAACCTTGTGTCATCTATCTCGCCGTGACGTCACCGGAAGGTCGGAAAGTATTACTGCATTTCATCATCTCAATTGAAATATGGGGATTCATTATATTTGTTTAACATTAAATAAGAACAGAGGTGAAAAAAATTTGTAAAACAACGATATCTTTGAATGTTTTTATTAGAATATTTATACAGGTTTAAAAAAACGTATACACAGAATACAACTCTTCCTTTGTTTCTGTCGAGTGTATATTTTATCACATGAATTTTTATTTTATTCCTTTACTCCAAGTCTATTCCTTCTAATTCTCGTTCTAACCAGTAATTCGAAAGGTAAAAAACATATATATATATATATATATATATATATATATATATATATATATATATATATATTGTCTAGTTTTAATATGTACCAGACTCTACCTGCATGCATAACTTCTTTAATTCCAGATATCACCACTTCTGTACCTTCTGCAAATTCTTCTAGTCGATGACAATACCTAAATTTAATGCTATCTGCAATTTCTTGCATTGTAACGACGTTAACACTCTCCACATCCACTTGGACGGTCTATATTCCTTTTTAACGGTAGCTGTATTTTCTAAATACTCCACCTTCTTTTTCTTTAATTCTGTTTTCTCCTCCTCCATTTCTAATTTCCGTTTCTTCACAGATAATACGGAAATATGGGAAATTGGTGTTACTTCTTCTAGCACAAAAGGCATTAGCTTACTATTTTTGTTCACTCTCTCTTTCTTAGAACTTTGGGTATAATATTACATGTATATTCCCCGCCCGAGCTCTTGGATGTAAAGAATGTATCTCCAATCTTAATATAGCATTTTTGAGAGGTTCGAACATTTTTCTCCTTATTATTCGTAGCTTCTACGATCGATCTCTATATAATTAATAGGTGAGAAGTTGAAACTAAATGCAGAAAGACAATAATTTACAACTTTTTTCTCTTGCGTTGGGTTCCATTGGTAAACTTATCTGTAGACCAGTTAATTTTCTTGTATTACTGTTCCACCACCAGTATACATATTGCAGTATATTGTTAAATACATGACAACAAACTGTTTTGCAGACTTTTTGACAACTTTGTCCACATTTTAGCAAACGAGATAGAGTATAATGGTGCATTTTGGAATAAACCTTGCTTACCTCCAGTAAGGATAGACGGTATTCTAAGCAATTGTATTCCCTCTGTTTTGTTATCGGCTATGGGATAATTACATATATATGGTTATTTCTAATCTTGTAATCTCCTGTTCTCTGACTAAAGTGTTGGAAAATGTGTCTTTTAATCTCTTATCTGGGTAGTTGACGAAATCTATTATATGGTTACCAATGCTCTTGTTAACACCAGGACTCGTTATTTGACAAATAAATTTGTTGTATATTTTAATCCTTGCATTAGAGGTGACCCAAGTAAGGCAATTTATGCCATCTGTTTTATTATTATTATTTACAATAACGTTACACTTCTCCCGATACATTCCATGTAACTCTGTTACACAAAATTATAAATATTTTCTATCTTAGCGAATGTGTTGCCTCAGTAAGACGTAATACCGTTTGTAGTGAATGTTAAAAAAAACGTTTCTTCTGTAGGCAAACATATTATCTCCATACATTTATTATAAAGTATTGTAACATAAGCATCTGCAATAAGAACTGCTCTATTGTAGTTGTAAACACTTAAAAAATATATATTTGTTTTTTATTGTTTATGGTGATGAGGTGCTGGCTCTAGACAAGTTAGTATCTCCAGCTATAATGTAACACTTTTGTATAATTCGAACATTGTCTCTGTTCTCCTTTCTTCTTCTATGATTTCTATATGGTTAACAGGAGAGGCTATTAAAGGTGCATGCAGAGAGAAAGTAATTTATAACCTTCTTCCTTGCGTCGATTTCTTGCTAGTAAATTTATTTGTAAGCCCGTCAACTTTCTTGTATTGTTGTTACCCCAATAAACATATTGCAGCATATTGTTGAACACAAGACAGCAACGGTTTTGCAGACTTTTGACAACTTTGCCCACAGTTTTTTTTGCAATCGACACAGAGTATAACGGAGAAATCTGGAAGTACAAATTACTATCTTCTAGCAGAGTTATGCAATCTTCCAAAGGAGTATAGCCTTCTTCATGGAAATTTCCAATACAGTAGTTGTATATCGGGTGGACAATGTAGGCTGACGACAATAGATAGCAAGACAAGATAACTGTATTAACGACACCTGATGGATAATGTAGGTTGACGACGATAGATGGCAAGGTAACTGTATTGTCGACATCTGGTGGATTATGTAGTTTGGCCAATCAGACACGAGGACGCTAACCAACCAGAGAACGAGTCCAATCCGATAATAATTTGGGTTTACTTACGCCACACAAGATTTCGTGGGTTTCTCATGTTAGGTTATTGCCATTCGACCTTCCGGTGACGTCACAGCGAGATAGATGACACAAGGTTAACTGTATTAAGGGCACGTGGTGGACCATGTAGGTTGACGACGACAGATGGCAAGACAAGATAACTGTATTACCGACACCTGATGGATTATGTAAGTTGACGACGATAGATGGCAAAGGTAACTGCATTGTCGACATCTGGTGGATTATGTAGTTTGGCCAATCAGACACGAGGACGCTAACCAACCAGAGAACGAGTCCAATCAGACACCAGGACGCTGACCAACCAGAGACGAGGATGCCCCGACTTGACTCATCCTCGCGGGGTTTGCTTCTTTTACATCCCTGTATACCTTTACACCCTAATATTTTTACGACTACACCCTGTATAATATTTTACGACTACACATCGTCGTAGTGACGTACCTAACATATTACAGTTTATTCAACATTAATCTGATTAATAATAACAAAGTGCCCTAATAAAGCCAAGTTATGTGGTTTTCTTACCTATGTGATTTATTTGTAAGGCATGCTGTTTAAAATTCAATAATATTTTTTCTTCTATCTTTTCCACTCCTCCGTATATTGTTCACTTTTACATTAATCATTATATTGCGAAATTAATATTATGTGCATGTAGTTATCAGGAATTTCACTCAAAATAATGGACATTTGAGTGAATTCAAACTATTGTACAATCATTTGTGATTGTAGTAATAGTATAATGGCAGTGGCCCTTAGAGAATTTATATACTTCTATAAACCTAGAGTTGTGAACGATTCAGATTTATAAATTGATTGATTGAAATTATTTTGTTTAATTTACACTTCTGAATTTATACAGGGTAGCCATACCAAAATATGGGGATTCATTATATACTGAATACATTGTGAGCATATGAGCATATCCTGTATACGACAATAATCTAACAATCATAATATCGTTTGTTCCATAAAAATCTGACCAATAATAGCAGATATATACGTTAGTGCCATAGTGGCATCTTTTTTTTGCTCATCCTGTATACGATAATAATCTAACAAATATAATAACGTTTATTTGACTTCAGTTCGACCAATAATAGCAGAGATATACGTTAGTGTCCTAATGACATCTTTTGTGTACATGCTGTATACGATAATATTCTAACAATCATAATAGCGTTTATTAGACTCCATTCCGACGAATAATAACAGAGATATGGGGAAATGCCTTTAGTACGTGCGCAGAACGTTGAAATCTGTCTTTTACGGCCTATCTGTAACGGAAAACATGCGCAGTATACGGAAAAAGTAGCCTCGCGGCCGTTTTGGCACTCTGGTGAATAACAAATAGATATATGTTAGTGCCGTTATGGCTATGACGACGACGACAGATGGCAAGACCAGGTAACTGTATTACCGACACATGTTGGATAATGTAGGTTGACGACGACGACGATAGATGGCAAGGATTAATAACAAATAGATATATGTTAGTGCCGTTATGGCGATGACGACCACGACAGATGGCAAGACAAGGCAACTGTATTACCGACACCTGTTGGATAATGTAGGTTGACGACGATAGATGGCAAGTATTTGACGAATGACACATACGACATTAATAAAGGTTATTAAATAAGTTAAACCAAAAAATATTTCTCTCTATGGCGCGGGCCATAAAGTGAACGTTATGCCCGCACGGGCATATAGTACGACATTAGATAGTTGGTAACTGAGCAATAAAAACACAATATTGAACTAGTATGACATAAAGTAAATCACGTATTATGTTTACATATTACAAGGACAAATCTACAGGAGAAGATAAAAGATTAGCCGTTTTTAATGTTCGTTCAAGTTTATCTGAAGCGGTCGATATTTCTAGAATATTTGGATATATCAAATTGCTTCCGTTGCGCCTAAGACACTTTATATTGAACTCCTCATTGTCGAACTTATTCAATATGCGACCAACATAATCCCTAACTATTCTTTCCATCGAAAAATTTATTAATACAAAATAATTATCGTTGACAGATCATTCATTAGAAGATGATCTTCTTCTTCCGACTGAGCAAATATATCAATGTCGTCAGAATTTGTTATATATTCGATGCTCTCATCAGTTGAGGAACTGCTTTCAGAAAGTTCACGTTTTTCTTGTGGTTTGGTACAAGGTTTCAATTTTCTCCAGGATTCCTTTCAATACCTAAATTGTTGTTTAAACTAGATTTTCTCGCATCTCTCAATTTTTTCGCTTCTTCGTGTTTTTCAAAAACTGGGGTGTTTGTGAAAACTTCTGATTTTTTCTTTTTTTTCAGAAACTTTCTGTTTTCATTTGAAGCTGTTAGCTTCGGAATTGGTTTAAGGCCAGTGGGCGAAAGAAGCAATTTCTGGTTAACTGACTTTTCATCCCAAGCGCTTGTTGACGGCATATCAATCATGACTTCATTATTTCCAATTGTTTGCTCCAAGTTGGCTTCATTCAAACCGTCTTTATTTATTACTTGTATATTTTTTAAGGTTGAAGCTATAAAGTCATCGTCGTGAAATATGTTTGGGTTGAACTGGAAAATCCTAGTAGATAGAATTCTTGAAATGCAGTGAATGCTAAAATCCCAAAAGTTCAGCGATATCTTATATTGTAAGTAGTTTTGCTGGATTACTTAGGAGCTATGCTTGATAGTGTTGATTGTAATATTTTTAAATGCATAGTCAATATCAGGTTTATCTTCCAGAAAAATGAGTCCTGGTAGAAGCCGTTTCATGTTGGATTTAGCTTCAAAGAAGCTTACTGTCGAGATATCATCATCATATTGCATGTCAACTAGCAATATAATTATACGCTATTTCGCTCCATTACCAGAAAATTTATTTAACGACTCAACTTCTTCAACTAACCTGTTACCTGTTGTAGAACCAGAACTTCCTTCAGAAGAATGTGAAGAGATGGCTTCGCGTACTACAGTGATACCTGTTACAGAACAACTACCTGAATTATTGGCAGAAAATATATTTGAGGGACCGGCTTCGCTGACTACCAGTTGCAGAATCCGCACCCAACATTGGTGGATTCAAGCAAATAAAAGCATCTTGTACTATTTAGAATAATACTATCATAGTTAGTCATATCGATACTGACGAAATAGAAATTGGAAAATGTGGCCAAAACGATACTGACGAAATAGAAATTAAAGTAGGTGGCCAAAACGGTACTGAAGAAATAGAAATTGAAAAAATGGAAACTGGAGAAAGTGGTCAGGACGTTACTGAGAAACTGAAACACAAGGAAGATGGAAATAACAGTTCCGGTGTAGGATTTGCTGATGAAGGACATGAGAGTTAACCGGAGAAACAAAAATGAAAAAAGATGTACTTAAAGCAGTTGAGGATCAGAAAAATGATGGAGTCGTGAAAAGTGGTGGCTCTGAAGACAATCTATCACTTGCTGAGATAGTTAGTCAAAATGCACCTAAGGGTTACACAACAAATGGAGAACCAAGAAAAAGAGGAGAGAAGACAACGTCAGAACAAATCAGATTAGGAAAAACAGAGAAATGTAAATTGCTAGTTGAAAGACATAAAGTAGTTCCACCATGTTCAGTTAATGTCTGTAGGAAAAAGTGCTATCCATAATATCTGGAAATCAAAGACAACAAATTAACTTAAGCTTCTGGAGTTTGACGGAACAAGAAAGAAGTAATTACATTTTGGCGTCCTGTTCAAGGCTGAATGTTAAGAAGCGCCGTAAGACTGATGAAAACTACAGAAAGAAGAAAACATTCAAATATTTTCTAAAGGATGAGAAAGGTGAATCAAAGGAAGGTTGTGAAATATGCTGCCTTACCACACTTGAGTTTCATAAAAACAATGACAGGCTCTTACATGATGTTCTTTCAAATACCTCTAAAAATATGATTCAAGCCAAGGCCAAATAAATACATGACGACATGCTTAAAGAGCATATATTAACCTTTAATCCTTCAGTTTCTCACTATAGACGAGAACATGCTCCAAACAGATTGTACCTTCCTAGTGACGTTTCAGTTTCCTTAATATATGAAGATTTTAAGTCCAAGTTCTCAAATACAAAAGTTTTTTATGATTCCTATAGGGTTCGTGTTAGGAAAAGTAATATTTCGTTCGCACAACTTGGCCAAGACGACTTGCTAAGAAATCTCCAGAGCTTTATCAAGAGCAAGTAAGCATGTCTTCCAATATCGATTCCGTTTACGTTTCCGTTGACCTCCAAAAAGGGATCAAGCTTCCATTGATAGATGGCTTCAAAAGAGTTATCTTCAGTAAAAGACTCATTGTCTTCAATCAAAGTTTTGTTGCTCTTGGCAGTACAAAGAAATTACCACCTTTTGCGGTCCTGTGGAATGAATAGATTCCCGGACGTAATAAAGAGTAGATAATTAGCGATTTTTTTGCTTTAATGCTAAGCCAAAGAAATGTAAATTGCTTCGTGTTTTGGTTGGATAATTGTTCGAGACAGAACAAGAACTGGTGCTTCCTGACGTTTTTGGTTAGAATGATGAATTCTGCAGAGATATCAGCCAGTAAATTTGTGGGGAACTACTCTGATCCCGGTCATAGTTTTATAGCCGCTGATAGCTTTTACCACCAAATAGATTTCTCCTCAAAAAGACAAGGAAAAATATATGATTTTGATGTTTTTGTCAAAGCGGTTAGTGGATGCAGAATGAAAAACAATCCTTAAGTTGAAATTAGGAATTTTACTGATATTTATTTATGGAAAGATTTAAGATCTCAGCAAAAAGTGAAACGCGACAGCAACCGACCTCTTATGGTAAATATAAAACAACTTAAAGCAAACCGTGGATCATTTTTCCTGAAATTCGATTGGTTCAAACGAAGAAATCAAGAAAGATGACCTAGTTAAGTTGTTAAATGGTATCAATCCTGCAAGCAGGCAAATATTTTAGAAAAATCTACCCTAATGCGAAGATCAATAAATATTATTTTTCTATGAATATTATTGAAAAATGTTTGTATTATCAATAACGTAATGAATCTTTTTGAAATCATTTTAATTTCCTTATTGTCCAATTAAAAATTTTATTTGATGAACATAATACTGTAAACTATACTAAATTATAACCCTCCGTGCTAAGGATAAACGCGGCAAAATAGAAAATCCACACTTACTGCGTTTATTCTTAAGATATTACTCTATTTCAATGGAAAATACTGCGGTATGTGAATTTTGAGAAAAATACATACAGAACAACCATTGCAAAAAAAGTTATTCACCATCAAAATAATAAGTTTGAGGACACACAAGTGAAGGCTGAGAGAAAACACAAAAAACATGTTTTCTCAATTTTATGTTTTTGTGACATACCGCGTTCATTCTTATGAAGGCAGTATTGGCTAGCGTTTGCCATGGATTTTACATCATTTCTTGATGAAAACACTGGAATATCACCCAAATACTTCCCCGAAATACGTTTACAATGCGTAATATATTTTGAGATTGGGCAATTACACATTCTTTGTAAATAAAAATTCTGTGGGTAGGTGGCCTACGTGGCCACTATTCCAGACTCTTCCCTATAATTGCAATTTGGGTCTTATGTCATACAGTGATTTTTATGAAATGAGCCTAAAAATATAATTACTTTAAATGATAATTTTTGTTCTAATTTACAGGTGAATAAAACAGCAGGAGGATATAATATTTAAAATAAATAAATGAATAACAAATATCTTGTACATTCCACGAATAATCTTATACAGTACACGTTATATAAGTCATTTCGTCTGCATAAAGATTGAGCTTGATTATTTGGCAAAATTTCAATCAACACCTTAAAACTACTACTTCTCCGGCTCTGTACAAAAGACGCTGAAATATAGGGATAATAATCCCTTGCGTTACATGCGTGCCATAATCGGAGAATGTGATCATTCGCTTTACTTCTTTGTCATTTAACTTGTTAGATAAAGGATTTTATTTGGTTCATTAAATTTGCTTATTGCAGTCTAAATAGTCGACTGGCAAGAATTTACATATTACGGCGATTCCTCTTTTGGAGATGCGTGTGTTTATTTCCAGTATATTCAGGCAAATTACTAATCATGCTATGCTTAAATTAACACATGGTGTTACACAGGGAGTAACAAAATTGTAGGTCAGGAGTTAAACCACATACATATTACAAATGCGCATTATCTATCAAATGTTTGAAATTGGCCTACTCCACCGTACCTTTTTCTATTGCTAATTTCTGCTATAATTAGAAGAAAATGGAAAGCTCTTTAAAATGTAGTCTCATGAGCCCCTACTTCTAAATTGAATATTTAGGGGTTGTAGCTGTTACCTGAAGATGGTTAAATTTAGGGATGAAATTTTGATGTCGTAAGATGTCATTTGAAATTCGAAACTGTATCACGATTACAAATGAATGGTTTTAACATTAAAACTAACTTTTTCGCATCTATGAGATGGCCTGAACAATATTCCATCATAAAATTGTCACTTCTCTACACTTCGGGGTATGTTATCGTGCTAACAAACCGAAATTTCTCAAAAAATGTAGCATATCTGGATTTATAGGACAATCTGTACAGGCTCTAGTCAACTGAAAATCGATATGGTAGATTTATGGGACACCTTGAACAATATTAAATCATAAAATTGGTCACTTGTATTCACTCTGCAGGCTGAATCGTGCTAACAAACTGAAAATTCTCCAAAAATAACAGAAAATTTTCACTTCAAGTACCATAGCACCCGTTGTATTAGCTCTAAATAATATTCAGTTATGAAATTAGTCCCTTGTATATACTCCGGGGGCTGTATTTCTCCAAAAATGACAAAAGTGCCGTACTCACAGTACTATAGCACCTGTTGTACTGGCTCTGGTGATCTGAAAATCAAAAGGGGTTCATTTGTTAGGTTATCTGAATGATATTCAGTCATAAAATTGTTAACTTGTTGCAATACGGAGGCAATATCGTGCTAACAAACTGAAATTCCTCAAAAAATGACAAAAATGTAGTACTTCAAGTACCATAGCACCCGTTGTACTGGCTCTAAAGAGCTGAAAATTAATAGAGTTCATCTGTAAGATGACCTGAACAATATTCAGCCATAAAATTGGTGACTTGTTGCACTCCGGAGGCTGAATCGTGCTAACAAAACATGTAACGAAAAGTGGCCGACGACGACGACATACACACAGGATTTTTTTTCTACAAACAGTTTTTTCGTATTGTTGTTGATTAAAAACGTGAAAATTACTCTAAAGAAACTTTTTTTGAGGTAAACCAATACTTTTCTCGCATATTAGATAGGTTGGGTGGAAAAGTAAAAATTCATAATAATGGAGTTATTGGCAAAAATGTTCTTCAATATTTTCTATTATCAGATCGAATCTAATTCTCTTAAGTTCTTCCAATTTGGTCCATATTTCTTGTAGTGTAACTGAGCTCATGAAAAATTTTTATGGTCATGTTTTTTTGGCATATCCTCTCCTTCAAAAGGTTGGAAACTGTTATAATCTGCGAATTTACCGGATTCAATAGTCTTTTGATCAGCTGCTATTCTTGTTTGGTATTGGCGGGTTCAGGATTAAAATTCTTCTTATTTGTTCAGTAGTTTTTCATAGGAAATAACATGGGTGATAATAGAGTGAAACCGGTTTAGATGGCGCCGTGGGAGAGACGGCGCGCTACATTTTTTCATAAAATTGGGAGCAACCGGCATCACTGCCGCATTAGTATCAATCAGTTTAGAAAAGTACATCGTTTCTAGTGAACGCTTAAATGTAAATAGCTTCTATGCAAGATCAAGTTGTAACGTACACATCATGAATCAATTATGCGGGCATAGAATGCCACTTCAGCGCCCGAGGGCTCCTTTAGATCCCGCTAAGGTTTTTTGTATTCAAAATTGGCAATATAGCAGGACGAACCCTATTGCCTTGTTTACACAAGAAATTATGTTTAAAAGTTTTCCTAAATTGATCCTATTGTTGTTTCAGTGGTTTGCTCCTTTTATAGTTTATAATAGAAGTTTTGTTATCAAAATAATTAACATGTCAAATCGGCACAACACCAAGAACAATGCTGTCAATGCACTACATATGGTAACAATTTAGCCGATGGGGGCGGTACGATATTATTTTGCATCGCCAATTTACATTCAGTTTATTAAATAATACGCAGAGAAATAACGTTTATTATCAAAAACGATTACATATATCCATATCTACCTTATATTATTCTGATAAAAACATAACAATCAAAACATAAATTTCATGTTGCACTCCTAATTTTATATTATTGACACAATTTGAACAGTTATTTATGATAATATTATGATTTGCCATCTTGTTGTAACTTCCAGTAACTCATGAGGATATGAGTAACTGCTTAAAGGTGCATGCCCAAAAGGATCAGTTTCTGTAATCGGAAACTCATTTATGCGCCATCAACATAGTTAATTTTTTTTGGCATTTTTGATTTTATTTACCTTATACTCTTCAATATATCCTTTCTCTACTATTGAAGACTTCCAACCAGCATGTCGCTTTATGCTGAGAATATCCTCTCCTGCATCAGCTACTGAAGAACGTCTAAAACTATGGCCTGTGTAATATTTGGGAGTAGTCTATTCTAAATAGTTCGTTATTTTAAAGGGTATTTGGTCAAATATATTCGTTGCAATCGCCTGACATTTTCCGTTATTATAATACACAAAACACCGTTTGGGCTCGATACTTTTAGTGCGTAGTCAACCATATCAACTATAGTGGCTAGATAACTTGGTAATTTCTATTTTTTGTCAATAACACTGGAAATACAGCTCGTATAGCTACCAATAAAGTTGTTCTAAATCTCAAATATCCTCCACTATAATATTAGCTAATTCCTCTTGACGACATGCTCCACAAATACCAAATATTGCACAACCTACAACAAAAACTCATATTAACGTAGATATAGATAGAAAATTACTAGTGTAATTGTGACTATCATTATCAGATATAAAGTATCTAGAGAAATCACTTAAAATGTTTCTATTTCATCACTGTTTATAATTTTCGATTAGACGTCAATTGATCAGCAAAAATGACGAGCTATGACGTCTAAAACTCGTCGGATTAAGGTCTACCTAAGGACCACATTGACGTTAAAAAGACGTCATTTAGCTGTGACTTACGTACGTCATTTAGACGTTAATTTGTAACGTCAGTAGATGTTATTTAGCCCAATATGATGCTGTGGTTTAGACGTCATTTAGACGACAATGGTTACCTGGATAATAACCGTCGCCTAACGAGTCGTGCTCTTATTTACATGTTGGGATCCAGAAACGCCTGTTTGATGCCCTTGATACATAAATAACTATTTAGGCCAATCTCTTGTTATTTATATGTTTTACTCCGCATAAAATAATAATTGCTGTTGCCTATAACAGAATTAATAAGTTATTTTTTCAAATATTAGTAGTCCTGGCGTGTTAGGTTAGTGCTTGCACCAGACTCTAACCTTGAAATACTCCTATTAAAATGTACCGTTTAGAAACACGTGGGTGCACTATCTCACTCTACATATATTATTTGGGTTAGTTGGCGCGAGCCATCTCACCCTGAAAATTTGAATCACCGTTTCACCTAGAAGTTATATTAGAACAGTATTTTAACACAAGAAGCTAATATTGAAGAAAATAAGCTACTGTAATAACAAAAAATCATTAATTGTTTCGCAAATCGATGTTACGATAATCAGAATGACAAAAAATTATTATTGATGAATCTATAATATATATTATATATACAAATCAGTTTATAACGTTCTCCGCCGTCTTCTGATTTCCAGTATCCATCGTTCTCGATCGGTCCAGAGATTCTCATCTACTCCTCTTTCTCTGATGTCTCTATCTATTCCTTCTCTCCAACTCAGTCTGGGTCTTCCTCTCTTTTTTCTTCCCTGTGGTGTCCAATTTAGTATTTTCTTTGAGATTCTGTCTTCCGCCATTCTTTGAACGTGTCCATATCATCAAAGTTGGTTAATTTGTATGTCTTCTGTCATTTTGTGTTCAACATCCATAATTTCCCGAATTATCTAATTTCTCACTATTTCCAGTTTTGATTTTCCGGCGGCGCGACTACAATAATCCATCTCGGTGGCTTCAAGAGACTTTCGAGTTTTTTTCTTTAGAGGCCACACTTCACTACCAAACCTGATGATACTTTTCACTATGCTGTTGTAAATTCTATGCTTATTTTGTTTTGATACTGCCTTATCCCAAAACATACTGTTGAGTTGTCTGATTGCTTATTTTCCTTGGTTGTTCCTGTGTTTGATTTCTTCATCCAAACTACCGTCATTAGTGATAAATATTTCAAGATATTTGTATTTTTTACAGTGTTTTATCTGATGTTGTTGTTCCAAGATAAGGTCCTGTTGTTCTCCACCATTGCACATATATTCCGTTTTCGAAGATTTACCTCCAGCCCCCACTTCAATTAATTTACGGGTCATGTATCCTAAGTCGTCGTAGCCTTGAGCTAGGACTATTTGATCATCAGCGCTGCAGAGAGTATATAGTACGTGATCGTTCAGTGGTATTCCCATCTGTTCGCACTTTCTTTTCCATGTTTTCAGAGATTGTTCTAAATATATTTTAAACAAAGTTGGTAACTAGCAACAACCCTGCTTAAGACCCTTGTTAATGTTGAACCCTTTTGATAATGTTTGCCCTTTCTTTATTTGGCTTGTGTTCTCTTTATAGAGTTCTCGAACAGCTTTTATCAATGTTATGCTGATGTTGGTTTTCTCGAGAGCCTCCCAGATTTTTCGCTGGGGTAAACTATCGTACGTTTTCTTGAGATCTACGTGAAAGAGGTGTATTTCTTGATTCCTTGCCGTCTTTTTCTAGATTATCTGTGTTATTGTGAATAAGGGATCCACAATGGATCTACCATCTCCAAATCCAGCTTGTTCTTCGGCCTCACTATCACAAAATTCATCCTAAATTCTCTTTTTCACTAGCTTACCATAGACTCTTGTAATAGTACCAAGCACAGCGATTCCTCTATAATTATCACGCACGTCTCTACTTACCTTCTTATGTATCATTGTTATGTACGACGTTTTCCATTTTTCTGGCAAACTTTCTCCATTAATGCATTTCTGCAACAGGTAGGCTAATTGTCGATACAGCTTTAAGTAACTCCGGGGGGATATTACTGGGACAAGGAGATTTTCTGTTTTTCAGTGCTTGACAAATCAGTTTTACTTCTTTGGTGTTGATTCTGAGTGGGGATGCTGTGGTTCGTATTTGAATGTCGGATTGTGGCTGTTGTAGTTGTTGATATTGTGTCCTTTGCTCAGTCAGCAGTTTCGCGAAGTATTTATCTCATTCTTCTAACGTTATTGGTGAGATAATATCTTTTGTCTTTTATTGGCGAAGAGATCTTAACATTTTGCAGCTTTCGGTACCTCTACTACCTCCCAGGTATGTATTGAGTCTTGTGCAGTTTCTTTCCCAGCTTTCGTTCTTCTTTTTTGTTATAGCTGTGCGTACCTTTCTTTGGGCTGTTTTGTATTCTTTTTTATCTTGATCCGACTTTGTGTTGAGGAATCTGATGTATTTGTCTCTCTCATTTCTTCTATTCCTTCATCCCACCAATATGGTGTTCTTCGATTGGGCTTTGCGTATTCTCCCAGGGCTTCCAGTGCGGCGTTTTTCAAGCATCTTCCAAGATACTCGTATTGATCTTCTGTGTTTTCAAAGCTTTCTTGTATGAGTTTTTCATCAAGTCGTTTTTTGTAAAATTCCTTTACGCTCTCTTGGTTAAGGCTATCTAGTTTGCACCGGATTTCTGTATTCTTTGTTTTAGTTCACTTGTGTCTCTTCCTTTTTCTTTTGTTACACGGAAGGGTAGTATTTTAGATTTGACAAGATGGTGGTCACTTCCACACGCCGCGCCTCTATGAGCTCTAACGTCCTGTATTTCCAGTGATGTAGTCTGCCGGACTATCACATAATTAATGATAGTTTTTAGGTTTCTAGAGTGTTGCACCCAGGTATACTTATGTATTTCTCGATGTTGAAAAAAGCCGTTCAGAATTCCCAGGTTGTTTTGGTCGCACATATTGATGAGTCTATGTCATTTACAGTGTCTTCTCCGAATTGTCCCACTATTTTATCTTAATGTTTCTTTCCCTTCTAGAGTTTAGGTCTCCTACCAGTATTGTTTCTCGGGATGTTCCAATTTTGGAGATTTCGTATGACAGTTGCTCGAAGAATTCATCTTTATCATTGACTAAGGCATTATCATTAATAGCGTACGCCCCTATGATTGTAACTTCATTTCCGTGTATACTTAGGTTCATTTTTATGATTCGTTGACTGATTGCTTCCCAGGATGTGATGCACCTTCTCATATTTTTACGAATAAGTATAGACACTCCTTGTTGGGCTCTTTTGTTTTTGTTACCCATGAGCAAAAGTGGTCATAATGTCCCAGATTTTCTGAGCATACTCCTTTTGTCTTTGTTTCGGTCAGCACTACTATATCCATATTTGCATTCTCTACTTCGGATATTACATCGACTAATTTTTGGGTCTTGAACGTTCCAAGTACCATTATTCATTGTCCGTTTTCTAAGCTTGGGTCGCCTTCTTTTGTTTCGCAGGATCCGAGGCCAATTTTTACTGGAATTTTTAACCTTTCAGTTTTTTATGAGTATCGAGGGGTTGTCCCGATGTCTCAACCCCCATCCTGGAGGGCCAGAGCTTTGATTTCGGAGTGTCTTTCTCTTAGACAGATTGTCTTCTATAGGACTCAAGAGATCCATCTTCCCTTTTTTGATTTTATACTACTCCTAAAATCGAGGATTGCCCCTTCCAGCGGTTCTACCATTTTGAGGATTCTTCCTCTACGCCTTTCCCGTCATTGTGGTCTTCATCCGTGACCCGGGACAAGGGGCCCTGACAGGGTACTATCAGCCGGGGCCAGCTGAACCCAGGTTTTTTTGCGAGGTATTACTCCTCGATCCCTCCACACTTCCTCACCACTTGCGTGGTGAGGCCCCAGGCTTGGGACTAGTATAGCGGTGTTTAATAATAATATATATTACAGTTCATTATTTCCTTCAGAAATTGTACTTTTTATTTTTGTTTCAGATGTCCAAAACTATAAACGCAAGGATAATGTAAGAGGGTGGTGGACCGAAAAATTTTTACAGTCTTCAGTTGGGTGTGCGAGGTAATCCAATATTGGGTTTAATGAAGTTGCCAGAAGATTTGGGATACCTCATACTATACTCCGCAGAAGGCTTAAGTCAGAAATTTCTAAGAAGACAAGTTTGGACCCATCACTATTATTTAAAGAGGAGTATTAAAGAAAAAATGTTTACCATATTAATCATATGCAAAGACGAGGTTTCCCTCCAACTAGGAAGATTGTGCGACGTACAGCATACCACTGGACTAAACAATTGGGATTAAAGCACAAGTTCAATGAAAATATGGAAATGGCAGGAGAATACTGGCTCCTTAATATTAGGGACTGCAACTCTGATTTATTTGTGATGAAACATGGGTGGGTTTATGTGGCTCGTGCCCTAGGAATGAAAAAAAGGACCTTACTAACTACTTTAATTTACTGGAAAGTACTTTAAAGGAACATTATCTTTCGGAAATGCCTGGAAACCTGCTAAATATGGATGAGACGGTGGAATGGAAAGATAAGGCATCCCATAAAGATTAAGTATCAATTAAAAAGTGTGAAGCAAAAAGGTCTGTGAGCACAAGCGAGTCTTCATCAGAAAGTGGTTTTGTAATTGATTTATAGATCGATTCGGAAAGTGCCACTGGAGCTACCTTTGATAGAGTGGTTTGTGTTGGCTGTAGCTAAAATTACCAAAAGACTAGAAGAAAATATTGGTTACGACGTATTTTTTGTCGTAGATTTCTGTGAAAGCTGCACTGCGTTTCCTAACCATTATTTACAATGTAGTAGAAAACAAAACGATAAGTTTCCATTTTCTTATATCTTCCTATCATACGCCATTTCACTCGTGTTCTACGGGTGAGATGATTTTTTATTGTTATTCGAATTTCCTTTTTTGTGTTTAAGTAGGCTATAATAAAGTTGCGAATTCTGACTAAATTGTTAAATTTTGTTCTTTGCAAACTTAGATTATTGTGAGAAGTTTTAAAATATGGATATCCGATTTCTAATGCCATTAAGAAAAAAGGTGGACTATATCACGCAGGGTATTTTTGATGAATTAATCAATACTCATAATATCCTAATTATTCATAATAAATAGATTGTAGGATACCTTCTAAATAATTTCAATATGCAACTAGTGAAAATATAACTACTGGCTTCACAATTAAACTAAAATCAAACAATTTCTCATGCGAAAAGTAGAATCCTAGGTACGATTATGTCATATATTTGATTTATGTAGTGAACTAACCATTAATATGTAACTGAAATCGCTCCATGATTTTCGATTTACTTGAAACTTCTTTGAAACAAAAACTTTGCGTTGGGGTGAATTGAACACAAATCCGCATGTGTGCAAAGTGTAGCAACTCTCTACAATCCCGCAGTTCAGCCTATTTGGATAATTAGGCAGTTCATAAAGGAATATTGTCAGAGGTAATTTGAATGTCTCTTTAAACCATCTAAACTAAGTTAGAATTGTTGGATATCTTGCAGCTTGGTTAGAACCATAACAAACGGAGGAAGGTATATTGATATCGAGTAATATGATTGTGTATAACTTGGATAGAATTTCTTTTACTTTTTCAAAAATACAAGTGGGATTATTATTTCTCTATAAACAATTTTTGTAACAAGATATAAATAAATGCCCAGCTCCAATTTCTGTCTCACTTGTGCCTCTATAGGGATCCAATATGAAGATCACAACCGTACCTAACTGTCAAGCCGAAACTACTGTAGCCATGATAAAATTCTTCGTTTATTTGGTAATAATAATGTGGTTTAGCATTTTCCCTATTTTGCAATATATTTTATATTTCTTAGACAATATCCTTTGTAATTTCAAAACATTTTTCTTCGTATTGTGTTGTTAAAGAGACACAGAGGCACATTAAGCAATGGAACTGCTGTTTTTTCAATTTCCTCCTTTGTACCTGAACATTTGCGCCTATAATTAGATAAACAATTAATTTCCATGAATCATAACATACTTCTTGAAAACTATTTTTTTTTTATAATAAATTGAACATATCAACCAATATTTCGATATCTACTTTCTAATTCTTAATTTACTTTGGTTTTCATGCGTACACCATTTCAAATTCTCCATGTTGGAAAGTGAATTGCACGTTAGGGTAGGTCGAAAAAACTCAATACTTTTTCCAGAAGGCTGTAGAGCGGAGAAGTTGCCTTTTGTAATAAAAAGAAAAACACCTCAAAAAAATTGAAATCTTTTGACATGAAAACAGTGATATCATGCATTTTCAAATAAACTATTGCTAATAATGAATGTATGCATTATTTTGTAGACATATTGTGTAATATGAGAAATAGAACAAAATAACACAACACATGTTTTAATGCGAGTATAAATGACAGTATTGCAGCCAAGAGGCGTTTTCGTATTAAAAATTTATATCCAACATTATGGACTTGGCGGAAGTCAATTCACTTGAAAGGAATGTTATGTTTACTGGTTTCATCTATATCTATATTGTTTCTTGTCCAAAGCAATCTCATATAGTCTTTTATTGCTTTCGCTGTTTGCCTTTTTCTGCTTTTAGGTGTCTCGTGTTTACCTTCTCATACATATTCTATGAAGTTGTATTATGTAAGATGGCGGAGAGGGAATTTTTAAAGTTATTACTCATATATTTCATTTCAAAAATACAATTCTACTTCGTCACATGAAAAATAAAGTCAATACAATGTAGTGGCTTGTATTTCAGTGGATAAGATTAGAATACGCAAATATAAATAAATTATTACTATTTGAGAGGAGTTTAAAATTAGTTATGAAATTTGTAGATGTTGAATGAAATTTTTCTGAGTTATGTGGCTATTACATTTCGCTATTCGGTAGACTACCTATTTTCGAAATCAATCCTATTAAGTTATGTGTGAAACTATGTCCAGAAAAGAGACAGTAGAAATTGTTAAATTGAGCATCTATCTGATGTCTTGGTTACCATCTGCTTTTTGTCTTGCACTTTTTCCCACATGTCGTCTCAAGATGTAGAACGATATTTTACATCTTCCTGGTAAACTCATGTCATGGTAAATCTGTTGGATATTGTAGAAATTATTCCAAGGTATTTAAAACCTATTGCTGTTTGTTTAGAAAACAGTTTCACATGTTAAATTTGTGTTTGGGAACACTTTTTCGCTAAATTATGAATTGAGCTGTAGTACAAGCCTTCATGACTTCACTAACTGACGCCTCGCCAAATAATTTGGATCCAAAAGTTCCAAAATTCAATTCTCCATGTCAGATAATGATTCAATGAAACAAATATTCGAATTATCATCCAAAAGATAAGCCTGCATTGAATGTGAGTTCCTTTTAGCATAAATTTGAAGTATTCGTAGTTAAAGAATGTAGAGTTGCTTTTGGGGGGTTCAAAATAATCAAAAATTACCCCAAAAATCACTAACTTGAGAAGATTGCAAAAACGTAAGAAATTATGAAAATATGTAGGAATGAAAATTTTCAAATGTGTGAATACCAGATAAAAAAATTTTGAAATCAGTACACCAAACCAAAGAATTATAAGAATCATTTCTGTATTTGATAACTGTTCATTCATTTGATCAATCGTTGATTTATCTTGCCAAAAAACACTGAAGCTGTTTTTTTAGGTATGAATTTCTTCTGAACAAATTTTATTTTCATCTGCTATTATGCTCGAGAAACTGACAATTCACAAAATATATCCGATAATTATGTTTTATTTGTAAAATGACTTTTTGTTTTTAACATAGATACTGGATAGCCCTGCTGTCCTTTGAAAACAAGTTTGCCCCCGGAGATTGTATCCATCGCTTTAGTGGAATTCCAAGTGACGTTTTTCCTCCTGGCATATTCATTTTTGCGTTTTTGTGAAATTACTTATTTGCAAAATAATTTCGGTACGAAAATAAATTTATCCGATATAAAAAGTCTATATATATGTATATATATATATATATATATATATATATATATATATATATATATATAGAACTAGTTACCTAGTTCTGGAAATGAATTTAAATAAATAACTATAATAAAAAGTATGAATTATCACGGGAGGTGTGTCAGTAGACACAACCATTAGCATAAAGTCAATGACAATTCAGGTATAACGTTATAAAAAAAGAGTGAAATATGTATCAATCTTATTAAATATTGATGTGATTATTTAAAAAAGGATTATGAGCATAAATACCGAACACAATATTATTTAATTAAGTACCAAAAGTTACCTGCACAAGTAATTCCAAATATATGTCAATGTCAATGAGTTCCACATTGCACTGAACACTGCCATAGGAATTTCCGCAGGAAGATATTGCCATATTATAACTTGAAACCTAAAAAAAAATATTGAAGAATATTTAGTCTAGTGATTGCTTAGTATAATTACACATGTTTTAATAGTAAAAGTTTAGAATTTAATAAAGGGTTGAAAACTATATAAGAAAAGATAGATGGAACGCAGCCCAGACTTATGAAAAGGAAATAAATAAACAGGAAGTAATAAATCTTAATAAATTTTAAATTACCAACCTAAAATTATTGATTATATATTGTATAATGAAAATTCATATAAAAAACCAAAATAATCAATAGTTTATGTAAGATAAATAATAGAATAAGATTGAAAATAAAAAAGGAATCAATTAAATATAGGTATAACAATAATTTAGGTTGTAGTCTTTATAAAAACGAATATTTATAAAAATATCTAAACAACATGTTTATATGCAAAATAGCTATTGTACTATGGAAAAAGGACATGATATATATTCCCTAATACAATAGGAATAATAGTGAATTAGTGTGATTATCCTCCAGAACAATGAAATTAAATATTCCAGATTTGTAACTAAAAGACTTAGAAATGACAATTTTTGTTATTAATAACAGATAAGTGAGCTTTGGATTAATCAAGCAGAGAGGATTGTTGATTTTGAAAACAAGAGAAGTTTTGTTGGTTTTGTAGAGGAAGCGTCGATGGAGATGACTCTCTGTATAAAATTCATTAAAAATTGTGCTAAAATGTTAAAAATCACAACAAAAGGTAATAAAAAGCAAATAACTAGTGTTTATAATTCTGTGTAAGGAGAAAGGAGTTCCGAAGGTGTATCTCCCCACTGAGCAAGAATATGTTGCCTCAACGTTGCTGCAAATCACATATAGGATGTGTAATGTTGCTTCCGACTTTGCAATGATGTAGCGTCAACATACCAGCAACGCTGTAACGGCCGCCATTGCAACGTTCATTTGTGATATTCCAAAAGTTATGTTAGGTGATGGTACGTACGGATATTTCTAACACCGTTCAAATGAAAGGTTGTATAATTATTTCAATATCACGTTCTTATCAACTTTCTTTTATGATATTGTTTCCTTACAGTTTCCTTATAACTACAAGTTTCACAGGAAATGTTCCTTTACATTTCAAAAGTATATTCAAATCATCTTTCATTTGGTATGTAGCAGGGACCTTATAATTATAACTTACTAGTACCATTCCAAGACATTTCAGAAGTATACTTCTTTTTGTGATGTTGCATATTTCCTGTTATTGAAAGTTGCAGATACTGTTCGAAAGTTTACTAAAATCATCTTTATGATTTGGCAATATAATTATTAGGGAGTTGTCCAATTATCATATTGATTATGGAAAAATGCTTAATTATATTAAGATTGGAAAATTTCAAAATGGATCAATTAGTCTCTTAACCTCAAATTGAAATGACTTGCGTTTGTACTTAATGAAGAGTACTTCTAATGTGTAGAAGCTATAGCATGATTAACTAAACGTGTGTTGAGGGCTAGTGACTTCAATTTGGTGTCATGGTGTGGTTGAAAGTTTTCATAAAGTTTTGTCAAAATGTATATTCAAGTTATAAAACTTATTGAGATTCATTAGTGACTGCACTTTTAACGCAGAGTATGTGCCCGTTCTGAACTTAGGACAAGTAAGAGAACCCAAAAAAAAAGCAAATTTAAGTCAAAATATTCCAAGGATTTATTGAACCGACATAAAAACAATATTGCATATAAAATAACACATCAGAAAAACATGTATTTCCAGTAGCAAATAATTCAGTTCAATAAATAAATGAATGAACACTGCTTTATATTCATCAATTTAGTTTTTTTCAATGTTTTGTCAGTTTCTACGTAATGGTCCACTGAATACTTCGCATCGAACCATTATACAAATACTAAAAACAGTAAATAAATTAAATTATAAATATGCATCCATTAATTTATTGAACTAAAAAATTCATAAAAAAATATTTTAATAACAAAATTATATCATACTACACAATTTTCACAGCTATCAACTTATATACTGGGAAACAACCAGATTACTCGGTACTTCCTGGAGGAATATTAAAATGAAAAATTGTGGTTCAAATGAACTTCACAAACAAGTGATTAAATCGAAGGAGCCTATAGTCTTGTTGATATACTATATAACAACTAATATAATAGAATCGTAATAATTCTAAAAGAAAAACAAACATTTATACCTGAAACACACCTTTCAATTCACAACTATAAAATAAAAAGGAAACTGTGATCCTATTGTATAGAGTATACAAATATAAATTAATTCATTGCTTCACTTCACCAAAAAAACAGAAAAAATGAGGAAAATGTTATTTCTTTTTCTCTCCAACGACCGGTCGAAAGTCAAAACACTCGAAACTCTAACGAAACAAATCCTAACCCAACCCTTTTGTTCTTCTTCTATACTATTATATATATATATATATATATATATATATATATATATATATATATATTTATATATATATATATATAAATATGTATGTATATACTATTGTGGTTTATTATTTTAATGTTTTATTATTTGTGTTTTAAGTTCAATAAAATTTTAATTCAATTCGTCCGGTATATTTGATAAATTATTTGGGTTCAATAATGCCACGCAGTGCACTTACCTTTATATCTCTTTTGATTATTATTATTTTTAATGAACACTCAGCTTCTCAGGATCTTGGGTTCATAAGGTTAAATATTCATATGATTTTTTAATAATAAGCGCCAAATCTTAATATTGAATTTTGATTAAAAAAAAATTGTGAACTGAAATATTTTTATTCAATGAATTTTTACAAAACGGTCCTGTGTATCTTATTCGAGACCCCTCTCCAGTTACTATCAATGATGCCAACTGATAAATTAAACACTTAGAAATGCAGTCTACAGACAAATATTATTTATTCTTTCCAAATGGAAGGACTTGTCAATTTATATAAGGAAATACATTATTATTTCTTATTATAAATGGAAAAGAATGAACTTATCTACAATGATCTTTCAAACGATACACATCCACACAAATGAAATTATATTAAATACATGCAAGTATGCAACTTGTTATACGTTATATACAATAGAAAACAACTTCATATTCACAAAAAATGCTGGTTAGAAAATGGAGGAATGTCAGAAACACACTCCGTCAGCAGAGCTTCAATATTTATTGTTCATTACATACACGGTAAGTTTTATTTGAAATGAAACAGTTTTTAAATACCTTTTTTTATAATTCGCGTATAAAAGAGACTTCATTATAACATTGTTTACAGTGTCACAATGAAGCTCTTTGAACACTGTTATAGTAATTTTTAGTGTACAGTGGGTTATTGAATTTAGTTATATTTTTATTTGACATTTGACTTTAACCTTGACACAAATTATAAATAAAATGATCTAGCGTTGTTCTAGCTAGCAAATTATTATATTAAAGGTAAATTAGAATGATTCATATATCAAAATTATTAATGAATAAAGTACGCTAACGTTGATTTATCAATGATTTGTCAATTGTTTATTATTATATTGTATAGGATCAATATATAGGTATACAAAACGTTCGATTTTTGGGATAAACTACCAGATATCTATATGAAGATGTATTTCAGAAATAATTCTATTCATGATATAATATAAATAGATCGCAAGAGCATATACGAAGAAGCTCTTTTTTGAACGAATAATCATCCTCTTTTTGCTTAAATGAAAGTTTGTTTACAATTTACATAATTATTCGGTTATAATATGTCAAAAGTCAGAAGTGCTCAATACAACCATCTGTGATCTGACCAATCAGGAATCTACAGAATTGCCAACTTAAATTCAAACCACTCGTCCTAGTTTAAAAGTAGGGATTATATGAAATTCTATTTTATTTAAATAATTAAATAAATGCGAATTATGAAGAATATTGTGTAATACTTGTGCCACAATGACTTTCTGTAGTACTCGTGATTTGCACAACTCACCGCTTTGCGGTTCGTTGTGCAAACCTCACTGGTACTACAAAACGAGTCATTTTGACACTTGTTCTACAAATATCTATTATCATCCGCTGATTATCAATAGATTTGTTCACCTTAATTTCTTCTCTATTTCTTGTAGGCTACTTCGAAAAATGTCGGTATTGATTCAAGAATCCATTCGAATCAATTTAATTTCGAAGGCTACCCGAGGCATAGATTCTGTTCAGAGATCGTGAAAATTATTATTCCCACGATACGGGATATATAGACCTTTCAGGATAGTGAAAGCCGATATTCTCTGCATAGGATATTCCCTCTCTTCATGAATGCTTTTTGGAGATTAGTATCACTGCTTTTATTTTATTTTGCTTCAATTTTTAATAATTCTCAATAATTTTATCCAAAGAACAATGTAATTCTTTTTGATTTTTCAATACTACTTGTTCAGACTTTCTTTTTTCTCTAATCAACAACTTTTTTCTAAACAAAAACCTCATTTTTTATATTAGCCCTCTGTTTATTGAAATCATATAAATATTGGTAACCAATCAAAATAACTCATAGTTGTTCATTTAATAGATTTCATTATATTCTTCAAAATATTTACTTTTCAATTATAAAACATACTTTTTTACAATTCTAAACAAACAATTCATATTCATATATCTATTGCATTTTATTAATTCTTGAAATTTTTCAGCTGTCATCGACCTTTCTCGAACTTGCTCTATTCCAACTGACAAATACTTCAACAGTGTCAAAAATTTTATAGCCCTAATGTTTTTATTTGGAATTTCACCTTTGGATATTATACAAAAAACATTTCTAGGGCTTCTAAATAGTTTGATGGTATCTAATAGGAATTTCAGATAATGCATAAACATTTAACGGTTTCATTTGAAGAGTGGATTCATTCAATTCATAACAGGTGATGTTTTTTTAAATGTACCTCTTAAATAGTTTGAATTATTATTATATCATTGTCATGTATATATGTACAAGGTACATTATAAAGTTTAAATGAATTTCTTTAGTTTGATTTAGTTTAATTTTGACTCTCGAATAGTTTTTCTTTCAATAATCTTAAAGTCATTAATATCTTAAGTTTTAATTGAGTCGTGTTAGATATATACAATGTGTAGCATTATTTTTCCATATTAATACATATATATGTATATATGTATATATGTATATATGTATATATGTATATATGTATATATATATATATATATATATATATATATATATATATATATATATATATATATATATATTGAACATAATTCAAGAACACATAAACTAAAATAATATAACTCATATCAGCATACTACACAGAATTATATGAATCAGTATCGGTTAATGAAAATATTTCAAATATACAGAAGATTTAATGCAGCATTTAAAAAAACTGTATATGTCTTACATGTACAAAATATTCTGGAGCATATATACATCATCTGTTAAGTGTTAGAGAAATATTAGCACCTATTTTGATCAGGATACATAATATCTATTACCTTAAAAAAGTAAAAAAAATATATATATATAGAAGAGATAGTTCTTCACTACTTAGATGGAAGTATAATTGAAATTCTTACTCTCACAAATATATTGAAGTTTGGAACATTTGATTGAATATCTTTAATATGATACCAAAAGAATTTATTGATGAAATAAGCTATTCATAGTGGAATACAATATATGAGCAATAGTAATAAGAAATTTCAATAAAAAGGATAAGACTTACCTTTGAACACAGTAGTTCATTTAAGAAGCATATCGAAAATCCATTGTAAGTAATAAATCATAATTCCTTAATTAAAAGAAACATGTTATCCATATTCTAAAAATATTCATTGAACATTAATAATAGTTATAGTAAATAAACATGTAATAATTTAATGATTCAACATTTAGAGAGTTTTGGTTATATATATCAAATAATGTCAGAAATGTCAAAAAAATCATTTTATAAATTGACTGGAATGAGGTTATAAATTGAAAAAGAAGCAGAACCATAGAAATCTATATTTATTGAGTCGAGAAAGATGTGAATTTTATGGTTTGTAATTATATATTAGGAATTAGAAAATGAATCTGAAATCAAGATATTTATGATTTCGGATAGCAAAGAAAAATAAAAAGGCGGGTTGGTTGTTGATTTTTGAATAATGATGGAATTCGGAGATTAGAAAACTAAAATGGTTGAAGAATTTAAAAAGAGAGAATTAAGTTATTGTACAAAGAAGTGAGTTATTCCATATATTAATTCGAAATAGCTAGTATAAGGCTATTAAAATAATAATTTCTACGAGGATATATACAATATTTAAAAAAATTACATGTTATTGGAGGCTATGGTACAAATGAAAGAGTCATTGCAAATTGAATAATCAGTTGATGCGGTACGGAATCGTAATGTAAAGTACCTGAATAAGATATTAAGTATTGATTGAGAATTCGAAGCTGGAGAATAATAGAAATTACAAACACGTGTTACCTGTAACAAGAAATCTAATAAAAAAAACATCTCCATCTGGACGACATATTTATGCATGACATGGTTTTTCAACAGACAGAATTTCAAGAAAGGAATATTAGTGGTTGAGAGGTTAGTGTTTCTTTTTATCTTTGGTGGTACCAACATTCGGGTTAGAGATGTACATTTATAATAAAAGTAATAAGAATTAGTATCTGAAACTATTAAACATATTAAAAGCATTAAAAAAGAAAGGTAATAACATAGACTTGAGTACTTACCATTTATATTTAACAAATATTTTATTGTTTGATATTTCAATATTATATTAGTATTTGAGATAGTGCATCACTTACTTTAAATTTATAAAACATAATTCTTGATCAATATAATATAGTTGTTGTATTAAAGGTATTCTTGAAACTATTGTTTATGTTCAGATAAATATTACTTCAACTGATATGAGTGACAGTTGGAATCGATTATTCTACTGATAATTTCCATCTATTTTAATTGTGAGACAAAATCGATTGCTATATTGAAAGTTTCTATACATAGGCGCACCAATAATATAAAAAATATAATATCAGTTATTTGAAAGATTCATATATATGTAAAATATTGTAGATATAGAGTTAAAATCACTTCCGGATCCCAAAGAGTATTAATAGTTTCTCATGCTCTCCACATAAATATATAAATACATAAAAAATTTTCTTTACTTCATTACTGAGCTAGCTATACTAGAGTTGAATATATTGAATTGATGATACAACAATTATAGTGGTATTGTCGGCAAAGTATACAACTATAACAATCCATTACAATATATATATATATATATATATATATATATATATATATATATATATATATATATATATATATATTTTGATAAATTAATCCATCAAGAGAAAGGAAATCAGCATAGGATGAAACAGGTATTATTGCACTAGAATTAATTTAAAACAAACATCCAGTATATTGTTATGTAGTAAAACAGCATCATCATATAAGCTATTTCAATGATCTAAACACATAGGCATCAATAACATAAATTTCAAATAAAGAACTAGAGCAATTAAAAAACAAACTGTAATTGTCATGCAACATACTGTATATAATAATATTTACAATAATTATCTTTTAAAGTGCGCGGAAATTTAAGTAACAAGTGATATTGTGAAGATTTGCCAGAAAAATGTTTAATAAACCAACAATATAAAATCTTTATCTTTGATTGGTTATCCATGGCATAAGACATAATAATACTAAAGCAATTTAAGAATTTCATAAGAAAAATCAAGACACCATATGTTATATAAAGTTATTAGAGTATAAACAGTTTGATAGCAACGGATGTTAGCAACGAAATTTATTGAAAACGATTGAAGAAGATAGATATTTGATTAAAATGGAAGCAGACATGTAATAAAATTTGAGAAACTAAAATAGAAATTAACAGGGAAAAATTAGAAAGTTTCTTGAAAGGACCATATCAAAACCTCCAAAGGAATTAACAATATACAAATAACCCAAAATAATGCATTACAAGACATGCAAATTGGAGATACGATGAATGAAATGGATACCTGTAATACATTATGTGATATATTAACTGAATTGGACACAGATAAGTTATTTCATTTATAATTTCTTTTGCGTTACAATAAACAACTGAACTTACTAATATTCTATGTGTTTGAACGTTTACAAACATGGTAGTTTATTCGTTTAGTTATAAGTATAGTTAATATAAACTTACCTGTTTTTAGTATTAGTCACAGTTTACAAAGATATCTTTGAAGAGAAGCTTGATGATTTAGTCACACAGTATATAGTCAGTAACATTATAATTCTTCATTTCCTTTTCAGAGTAACTAGATAAATTTACTATTTGATATAATAACTATTTGAAACATTAACTATAAACACTTATTATAGGTTATAATTACGTTAACTTATGAATAATATACATACTACCATAGATAAATAGTTTTAATACTACTAAAATCATCAAGTAATATTTTAGATTGAGTCGTTATTTGTTTTCATTTTTCATATCACATATCTACGTTCTTTATTTGATATTATAAGCAAGTAAGAGATGTCGATATTTTTTTTTATATCTTAGCATTAAATTCAGAAAACATTCTATGTTGTTTAAATTAGACAACCAATAATACACCATTCAATATACGGGTGGATTATAGTTGAATGAAGCTAGTGCCGGACTCACCCATTATAAATCAAAACTAAAACAAATTTTAAATAGAGTCTCAATAGTCGGGAAAATAACATTTATGTTTAGAAACAAATCATAATCAGTGGCGCAACATAATAAATTTAAAACTAAAGAGCATTCATCATAGTACAAATAATTTATTAAGAGTTAAAAAAAAAGACTAGGAAAATAAATAATATAACAATTTTGATGAACCCAAATGCGTGGCAGATGACAATTTCTGTATTTATATATTGATAAATAATAATCTACAACAATATATATATATATATATATATATATATATATATATATATATATATTTGTAGTATTTCTTAAACCATTATATATTTATCTTTTTTGGATAGTTCTTGGGTATAGGTTTCTTCTTCACAAGAAACCTATACCCAAGAACTATCCAAAAAAGATATATATATATATATATATATATATATATATATATATATTTAGTTAAAATACAAGGTGGGCTCCTCCCATGTTAAATCTGAGGTATAAGTGAGCTCCGCGGTAAAATGGGTTCCGATATACGGAGCCCAGTTTACCAAGTCTTAAAAAAAGCATCAGCTATCTTATATTTATGTCTAGATTGATTTGGCATAGTTTTTAGAAGGAGCTAATATTGGCCGTTTTCGTGAATTTGTATATTTTTGTACTGCGCGTGTATATTTCTAGATGGCGATATGTTGAAAACTTGATATACATTTTATGTTATATTTCTAGGTCAAAGTAGGATCCGATAACTTTGGCACCACTGCAGTTGAGTACCCTATCACTGTAGCTCCTTCTAGTATTATTTCACTAATTTGGTAAAGACTTACATCATCGGTTATTTCTTGTTACAGTTAAAGTATTATTCAAGAAAATAAAAGCTATGAGTCTATTTTTAAATATATATTTAGCAGTGAGATACGTATACCATGCAAGGGCTCTCAAGTAATTTGACATTTTAAACGATTCGGTAACGGGAGCTTTGGAGTTGGCTGTTTTTTGTTTTAGATATGAATGCAAATTATAATTACTTTAATTCATTTAGATAACATAACTCTGTCATTTTGAATCTTGAAAGTAATTTTAATAAAAATATTCAAAATGTTCCAATTACATTGTAGATCTTATTGATTCGAGGTTACAACAATTTTTATTATATTGTAAATAGAAAGTGTGAAATTAATAATCTACTTTCTCGGATTATAATTTTACTGATTTAATAGATAAGTTCTTCTTGAATTTAAAAATGGCTGATTAATCACGATGTTTATTTCATTGCCTTTTGTTCATATTTAGGTATGAGTTCACTTAGGCATATAGATTTTTGTTTTTTTTCATTATGTTTATAGATTATATCTACCGGCTTGAATTTTATGGCAAGATAGACTGAATGAATATAACCAAATATTACGTTAATTACATATAGAGACTGTTGGACTATACCAAAGAAGAGGGACAATTAACTAAGATGAAGCCTTCGGATACCCTAAAAATTTTCTAGGAAATAGGACTAAAGGAAATACTCTAGTTTCGCAGACTTTCCTCAGGAACTAAGTAGAAAAAAGGAGGCACAATAGATCTCTTAGGTCTCAGTGAATGTCACCCCAGTAAACATTCATACAAACACGATACCAAAAATTATTTACTGAATATATCTAGTTTGCGTCCTAACTGAGGTAGAGTTTTTTTCCAACTCTAGCTTATATTTCTTGTACACATACGATGTAAACATCAAAATTCTTTCACGTGATTCCTGTTTTCTTCATTCTTCATTATTTATTCCTGAAGGTAAGCATCCAAAGTATAGCATGATCTTGATAAACACTCTTCAGTTTTTGTTGATTCGATTTAATTTTGGGATAACTAGTCTAATTAAAAATCGAAAGCTACCGCTCGAGGGCTTTCATAAATTGACTATCATTCTAACTAACATTCCATATTGACCAATGAAATTTCATAAATTTTAAAACAAACCAATCAGAAATAATTAATAGCGACCATTGCACTTGAGCAACTATTAGCGACTACAGAAATAGTAACTTTCATTTGGAAACGTTAAATACAACTTCAAATGATTCTGACAATTTTCGCAGTAATTAAATTGTCTTATCATAATAAAATTTGTCCACGGCTGCTTGATAATTGATAATGTTTACATTTTACGTGTGGAGCTTCCTAAGAATGATGACGTTCATTATTCACTAGTCAATAATAAGTATTGATAATCAACAAAACCCAGACAGCCGTCGCAGTTTATTATGAAAAATGAATCAGACGGTGAAATGAATGTTACCCCGCCGAACATAAGGGAAGCAGCACAAATATGTAGACTCATTAGCTTGTACCCGCGATTTAGACGTAGATCGTCAAATTAAATATTATGCTGATATGTAACTTATCTTGCTGCAAAAAATTCATTGTTTTTTTTTTAATTAAAACAAATTCAATATTTAAAACGAAATAAAGTGGAATTTTATTATTATATATTATTGTGACGTTTAATACAGTTTTGCAATTATACATATCCACACATGTAGTAGTGTGTGCGCAACATGAATTTAGTGCAGCTCGTAAGTTTAAAAAACTCCTAAACTGTGTACTTTTTTTAACTTTACTACTCCATATTTAGCAAACTAGAGTGAATATAACATACCAAAGTCCCAAAAAATGGACGCCTCTGCATAAAACAGCGCGATATCTTTTCAGTATATATAGCAGTTATTTCGGGCTCCAGTGGAGTACAAACATGTACTGTACAAGGCACGTGGTTGGAAACAATTATTGTATAATTGTTATCTGTATTGTGTGAGAATGTCCACCATGACATTTCAATTCAAGAGAATATTGAATTTGGCTTTAAATCGGGTTCCAGATTGTAAGTATTTTAACAAAGTGCGTGATGACAAATAATGTTTATATTATTACTTTTAGAAAATAAGTCAATTTTTCTGAAACATTTTCACATTGTTTTCAAGCTAAACAAAAGCCATCCACAAGGTTTTTGAAAAAGTATTATTTTTGTGGAAGATTGAAGTACCATATAAAATCTGCTATTACAAAGCTGGTCAGAATTAAATACATCTCAAAACTTTTCCATATCGAGCCTACAACTAAGATAGGACGGCTGGCTGTATATGAAGAGCCGATAATCGTTGATAGAGAAATTACTGAAAATTGGATTTAAATTAAAGTATCATGTATTATGGAATATCAACAATACCTCTTTCGTTATCATCAATCAATTCTAAATTATTTTGAATAAAAAATCCTCAAATAATTGGTGTACGGAAGGACAAAATAAATGAATGATTATAACCCGTTTATTTCAATATAATTTGACAAAATTGGTTGAATATTTTACCAAATGAATATTAAATCGGATAGTTTCTAATCTCTTTACGGAGATATCCAACAATTTCATCATTTCATTTCAAAAGGTTTAACAAGGTATTTAATTTCTATAGTGATAAAGTGGAACATAATTTTAATTTTTCTTACGAGCACGAGATACTTTTAACAAATTATGTAACATCTGAATATGCTTTTTATGGGGTGTTCCATTTAGAATTGTCCATATGGTAACTGGAGGTACCGATACCCAGAAAGTTTTATTATGTATATTATAAAACGATTAAATCCCGTTGTTTCGACACCTTCCAATATTTTTGTGCGTACTTGGCAAACCATTCACATATGCATTTAGTGGTAACATATTTCCGCTATAACCAGAATCGTCCAGTGGGATAGAATAAAAATAATAGTTTTTAATGTATATCATCTTGGAGTGAAAATTTGATAAACATATATGAAAAGATCATTCGAGATGGAATCAACAAAACTTATAAATTTCATAACCAAATTAGCAAAATAGTGTTGACTAGTGCGAAATAAGAGATAAATTTAAATTAGGTGTTATAAACATTCCATTCAATCTCGAATAACTTGAAAACTTCGTACTGTATCGCATAGAGACAGGAGGTTAATATTTACGTAGAAAGTAACGGTGTATCGGAAAAACATGCTGAAATCATTTTCACGATATTGTCGTAGATTGTAGGGGAGAAAAGAAGTATTTATCCCTACCGCATGCCTCTAGTGATAGAGGAAAATTATATTTTACCACTAATTGAAGTATCCTAATATATAAAAAGTGAAAGGTGTAAAAACAATGGACTATAATCATTTCAAATATTTATGATATAACACCCTAGATCTCAGTAAGAAGGAATATTTTACTGAAGTGTTCTCGAATCTTCATATTTTGTGCTAAGGTTTCTCCAGTTACTCTATGGACAATTTTTAATGAACCACCCTGTATAAATATGACTGTTGTACAAGTGAAAAGCACCATTTTTTACGATAACGTCAAAATTTTACTAAATTATGTTAAATCTGACGTTTTTACGTAGATGTGAGAGGTTCTGTGTTTGCTTGTATTTAGTTTATGTAGCTTTAATTACCTAGAACGATCGGAATAACTAATTTAGTAAAAAAAAAATGAAAAACTGTTACCTGACCTTTTATAAGTGAGAATGATGAAAAGGTTTATGATAACCCTGAAAAATATGGTGGGTTAAGGGTTGATGTATGCGGTTGGAAAGGAATGAAAAATGGTATTCCTGCTATTTACAGGGAAAGGTAAAGTCGCACGAATAACTATCCAGTGGAATAATTGTAGATACTAAATAAGTCTACAATTCTTCAAACACATGCTCAAATCTTCATTTTCTGTGTTAATTTTATTTGTCGTGAAAATAATTCAATGTTGACGAAATTAAGTATACGAGTATGTAGACTATTTCATATCTCAAATGAAATTATTTTAGTGAAAACAATTAATAAGCTTGCGAGATATTTATTTTTTCTGGTCTGAAACACTTTTTGAAGAAAATTGTGAAATATCATTGTACAGAATAACCATAAACATCCGTCTTAAGCGCAACAAAGCGGTGAAATAAAAGGTACTTTGAAGATAGGGCGTAGAAAAATGACTATTAATATACAAATAATAATTATTTTTTATTAAATAATGAAGACAAAAAAATCTCGAGAATCATTACATTCAGGCATAGAGGAATGTTAAGAATATATGGTTGGAATCTAATATAGAATTGAGGCGACCAAAAAATATTTTGACATTTAAAAAAACACAGTTATTACTATTATTCATTATCCAAAATTTACGTTAATTATTCTTCTACCTGTATAAAAAATGAAACACGTTTTTCTGGGATATTATTGAGTTACCTTACAGTGACCCTTGTCATAATAAGTTGTTTATAATTATATCAGCAATTTAGAAAGTTAAAAATATACTGGGTGTTTCATTTGGAATAACGAAGTGGACTGCAGCATAACTATGAGTATGTATCAAATAAATCATGATATATTAGGGGTAAGCTGTTTACTTAATAGCCGAAAGTTTGTTCATAACTATTATAGATGAGAATATTTTCTTGTTTTATACTTTTTTCATTAGTCGGGTTTCAGTTTTTAAATTTACTTTTTAGTCCGTATGCGATTACATCCTCTAGCGGGTACTTTCAATATACTTTTTTAATTTTGAAATGTAGAGTCATGGGTTATCTGTTTACAGAATACAGCAGGCATCTTTTAAATTCACACATCGACTAAAGTTGTGCAGATTAATTATGAGTAATTAATCTCGTGTACTGACAAGAAGTGTGAATATTAAAACAATCGTTAAAATTCATAAAATTTAAAAATGGATACTCAATTGACATAAAATTGGTAGTTTTGACAAAAGTTCGATACTGGATTAGTTTCATAAATGATTTAAATTGTCTAATTTCATAAAAGACATTGTTTGTTAGCACTGTCTCAGTAACACAGAAACATCTGGTTCTGAATATTTACCACATGAGGAAAGTTATTTTCTAATAATTCAAACAGAGAAAACAATCTTTTTGACTCATCAGAGCGTATCACGATCCCACAAAATAAGGTGCCGTTGACAAGCTATGCTGTTTTAAAAAACTCTTCCTTGGATTTCCACTACAATTCCAAAAATGAAGTCGTATCACGTGATTTAACACTGGGAGATTCTACGTTTTAAAAAATAATGATTCACATTTAGGACAGATGTCGTTTTCATTTGAACGTGATACAGTTATGCTCTTTCATATCCGAATATAATTCATCACTTAAACAAGTAAAACATACAGCACTGGATAGTTCAACAGAAAAAATCAGAATTTTGGGAGACATTTGATGCGTCATCATTCCGATGAATTTGATGTTCAAAGTTTTTTATCTTTACACAAGGGTTCAAAACAACGAACAAAAACACGCTTTGGATTAAATTCGACGTCATTGAGATTTTGTAACGATATAATTCCGATTAGCGAAAACAAGAAAAGCAATGTGAACCGTAGTATTTCTTGTAAATTTTGCAAAGGATATTATGCCAATAAGTCTTTAAGGCGGCACGTAAAAAAATGTCCTTCGAATCCTGATCCCAAAAAACCTTTAAGATCACAAGGCGAAGGGGAAACGGTTATGCCTAAATGATCCTCTAAGACTGAGCGGAGTACTAAACATGCTGACAGGTGATGTAATTCTCTTAGTGCTAAAATAGACCTAACAATCTGTACGATACAAGCCGTTCAACTTGGAATGTAGCGGTTTATCGAAAGTACTATTTCGTTTTGGTAAGCCTTTTTATTACTAATATTTTGCAGGGCTGTTAATCCTTAGCCATTCGGCATTAGTTTTAGACTGATTTTCGACCCAAAAATATAGATTGTTATAGGGACTGTGGAAAAATATTGGAAATAAAATTCTTAGTAGTTCTTATTTTTTGCTATTTTCTGCGATACTATTTCATACAGTGTGAGACAAAAAATAAAGGATGATAAATATTCCGAAATTGCAATTTTATTATAAATGATCCTATATTTAGAAATTTCGTCGGTATATTTCTGCACTTTTGTGTCATTACTGTTAGTTTTGGTACTTGTTAAATTCTTCAGTTTTTGAGATATACATTTTTAAAGTTAGTGCCCATCAGGATTTTATTTGCGTCAAAAATTACCGTGTAATACAAAATAGATAATATACTTGATTTCTTGTATATTATACAATAAATAAGCATATTTTTATATTATTGTGCGATCTACAATAACTGCATCAAAAATATATTTTCTATATTGTATTGCACGGGGAATTATCATAACAGAATCTTAATTGTTCATGACTTTAAAGATGTATATTTCAAAAACTGATCATAGGAAAATCTTAAGAATTCAACACTCTCATTGAGTACTAAAACTAGTAACAAAAACTTACAGACAATAACCAGAATTTAGCTGAGCCTATCAGCAAGTAACTGGATCGGTTACAAATGCATATCAAATTTTCAAAGAAAGATACCAGTCGCCACTTTTCATAAAAATTGCAGGGTCCTTATTCGGATCAACTATTAACACAAAATAAATTAGGTGTGCATAAAATGGCAGAGAGAAGATAGCATATTCTTGTAAATGCATCAGTAAAAAATGTGAATGTATATTTCCATAAAAATATATAATATAAGCTCGACTATTGAGCTTATTTTTGTCAACAGGTTTTTATATGATATGCAAATATTCTGATTTATAGGTATTATTACGTATTCACTCTTTCATGTTATAAACAATCTCAGTTTATTTAATATAAGTCAATTGTTTGTAATTTATAATTTTTATTTCTCATAGTTGATGTTTCAAATTAACAATTTCAGTCTCAAATAAAAAATCTTACGAATAAAGCCGATTGCAATCGTTTAATACAATGTCAATACCAAACTGGTAATTATTCTTTGGATTATATGTATTAACTGGCCAATAGTATATATGGCAACGCCCAAGGAATACATATTACCTGAAATGTATCATATACGGAGCCTACCTTGCTTTTGAAATATGGAAATATACACCAACGGAGCCTATTGTAACCGCTACATATAACGGATCCCACTACGACGTCAACTTATATAGTGGTATACATGAAATATACGCTAGGAGCCCAAAGTGGACTACAGGTATAACGGAATTCACATTACCCTGCAACAGTATAAATATATATATAACAACAACAAAGAGATTCATGGGTAATTCACACAAAATAAGGGCTACTGAAATAGATTGGTAACCGTGGACATGCATGTTTCTGGCTCATTTTGCCTCTTCAGCACGGCATAACCAAATAAGGATGAAATCCGTTATTTTGTGTTTTACCATGCTTCGATTAACATCTTTGCTCCCAAATTTCACATCCTTATTTGGTTATGCCGTGCTGAAGAGGCACAATGAGCCAGAAACATGCATGTCCACGGTTACCACTCTATTTCAGTAGCCCTTATTTTGCGTGAATTACCCATGAATCTCTTTGTTGTTGTTGTTAACATATCACGCGATATTCCTACATCTTTTGTTATATATATATATATATATATATATATATATATATATATATATATATATATATATCGCGATAGCGGTTGGAGTGGCGTCCGTATAGATTTGTAGCGCTGTGGCATCCCCCGATATACACAATATGTATATAGAGCATCCCCAATGCATCGAGAACACGCACAGAGTGGCTTCCTATTATTTGGCAACACTGGGACCTTGATAGATTATTAGTAGGTAGATTTGAATTTGTGTAACAATTGGTGCGTCCAGTATATTGTGTATAGATTGCGTACGAAGTGACTTCCAGTAATTTTAAATATGAGTTTGTTTTTCTTTTGAGAGATGAGAATGATACACATATTCTATTAATTGGGACGTTGACGGTTGTTACAAATCCATGTGAAGCTACATTTTACACATAAAAGACAGTTTTTACAAACCTAAAATAACATTTTTAAAAGCTTATTACTCGTATTAAATTAAATAAAATTAATTTAAATTGCGATATTTATAACTCATTATCACGTAACACCAATCAGAGAGCGATGACGTCACTGCACGAACAAGTGGACTTATATCTGATAACGCAGTTACAAGTATGAACTATTTTTCTTGATAAATTGTTAGAACAACGATAATATTTTACGATTTTCATCACAACGGAGACTGGATTCATCAAAAGAAATAGTTGTAACTTACCGAAGATTGATTCAATAATGGTGCGAGTTTCTTTGCTAGAAACATAGTTTTTGGGCAGTGGAAAAGAACGTGAGAATGTCGTTGTAAGTACCTATAATTGTTCATTGATATACTTTGAAAGAAATGAGAGAGACCATTTTATTTATTTAGAGCTACTTATCATCTATATCAACAGAATAAAACTTAAAATCAGCTCTGTAAACAATTAAACTACTAATAAACTAATGAATAATTGACTTTTTATATTTACCACAACCAAAAATATCTAACATGATTTACAATTTATATTTGAGTTTATCAGAGATTATAACTTACATTAAAGTAAATGGAAAAGACTCTCCATCTCAAATGTAGTCTGTAGGAAAATCGCAGTAAGTAAAACGCAAACTCCGTACTACAGCATATATTATTCCAAGTTGAAGGGGCAACTATTTTCGGCACACTGATTATCATCAGGCCTTGAATGTATATATAATTCACAATAAAAGTAATATGAAAGGAAAGCTGTCACATTCCCGTGGCATCCAGCAGAATCCAAGATGTGTCAGTAGATAATATGGGAAATATACTTTAGGCAAATTTTATTAGAATTAGTTAGGGAAATTTACATAATCATGCAAACGTCAAAGAAAATTAAAATTGGACAACATTGAGAGAAGTCATTAAAATTAAATTAATGGATAGTTATAAGAAAAAGAAAGAAAATATGGAGTTCGTCGTACGACAGAATCCGTTTGACGCACGAGTCCAGTATTTTATTATTCGTAATAGGAAAAAGTGCAATGGAGAGGACCGAATGCGGACTAACGAAAAACAACTTTTGCTTTATGTTATTCGGCATGATAATAATTATATACTCGGAATTCATATTTTAACACTCATAATTCATACAATTTGTATATTCATGGTCGTAGGAAAAATAGAGTACATTACTCGTTAGAAATTGTATTTCCTGCACTCGTACGGAATATGTTACATTCCACACTCCTTATACAATGCTATTCAAATTCGACTCTATGCATTGGAATCATGGTAACGGTAAGAGATATAGGGATGGTTAAATGGGGACTAAGTTGTGTATTTGAGAAGATTGATTTGAATTTTGAAAGAAAGCGAGGAGATAGAAATTTGAGAACTTTAAAATAGAAATTAACAATAAAAAAACTTATAATATTGGAAAATTGTAACTAAAAGTTTTGAAAGAAACTTCTAGGTGATACCAGGAATGGAGATGCTGTCAAGAACAATTCGTGGAATGTAATTATGGAATCTTCAGAATACACAGAATACCGATAAATACCTATTTTCGTTATAATTTCTAAAACAACCATCCCATAATTAATAATTAAAGAAGATATAACCAAGACGATAAATAAAAATGCACAAGAAGTGGATGACAGATTGAAACACTTTCTGAGCAAGTTTCAAGACTTTCAAGTGGATGTGTGCAAGGAATTTGAAGTTGTACATAAAGAAAACGAAAGAAGACAAGAAGATATACGGGAGGTAGAAGAGGAACAACTGAATATAGTAAGAAAACAAGAGACAGAAATATGTTATATGAAGGAAGAGATTCAAAACCATAAACAAGAAAATGATACAAGATATCTCAATTTAAAAAAAAAATTAATGACGAACAACGAAATATTTTCAACCTAACACTAAATAAGGAAGACACGCAAGTCCAGGAAGAACTCAACGGTATTAGAACACAAATAAATGACAAACAAAAGAAATTGGAAGAACAATACAAAATAGAAATGGAGAAAATAAGAAGAGAGTTAGAAAAAAAAATAAATACGCCTCAATTTGTAAATGAAAATATTTCCATTGATTTAGGAACAAAGTTTGATGGTAATATGAAAAAAATACACCCAGTAGTCTTTCTCAAGAGTCTGAAAAACAAGATAAGGTATTTCAGTAATTTTGGTGACGTTAGAGAGGTTATTCGTAATAACTTACTTAATCAAGCTCAGATTTGGTTTTCTAGTAAAGAAGCCAGTATAAATTCTTTTTCTGAATTTGAAGACGCATTCCTTAGAACCTTCTGGAGTGAAAACAATCAGTTAATTGTGCGTGAAAGACTTTATTTTGGCAAATTTGACCAAAATAAAAGTGATAAGTTAACGAATTATGCACTCCAATCATATGCACAAGCGCAATATTTAGAACCAGGTTTACAGGAATCAGAGATTGTAATGTTTATCGCTAGGCACTATAAGAGCCAAATTCCAGAAACTGTAGCGATTCAAAACATGCAAAGCTTTGAACAGTTATACGATTATTTAAGTCGCATAGAAAGGAATAACAATCACACCAGATATCAAAATGAAGGTAATAACGATTTTCAAAATCAGAGCTCCAACTATAATTCTAGACAAAATTCTAACACATCTTACAATAATCGTAATAGTTATCAACATCACCAAAGGAATCAGAATTTTAATCAAGACAACAGGACACGGAATAGTATAAATCAAAATAATTATGGTGGACAACGTTCACAGAATCATATGAACAATTATCCTTATACTAACAATAATCAAAGAAATAATTTTACTAATGCTAGCTACGGACGAAATTTTAATAATGACAATTATAGAAATAATGACACAAACTATAGACACGAGAATAGACATAGACCTAGACGTAACTCAGACGGTCAAGTTCACAAAAACAGAAATGACGAAAGGGAAAATGAAGGAAGAGTTAACTTTGGGAGAACTACGAGAAGTCAGGAGAGGACAGATGATTACGAACAAAGATCAGAAGATAGAAGGGAAATACAGAGAAATGAACAGTATCCCTCAACATCAACCCAAGACAATGACATTTCTGGAGTGGAAGACAACCAGGATTTTCAATAAAAAACGATGTAATAGCCAAAACGTATAACTACATGCATCCAAGGGAATTCTTAAGAGATGTTGAAGATTTAGAACAAAACAATTTAGATTTAGTGATCATAAAGGGTGCAATAGAACAGTTAGGGGTGAACATTATAGTAGATTCAGGTTCACAATCGTCTTTAATAAATGGTAAACTTATCAAAAAAATTGAAAACTTAGAACAAAATATAGTTAAAATTCCGAAAGTAAACTTAATTGGTATCAATTCAAAAAAATTGACAGAAGTAAACAAGGCAGCTATAATAAAACTTCAGTTGAAAGATACAATAACTGATATGCAGCTTTTGATAATGGATAATATAGAATATGATATACTTCTGGGAAATAACGAACTAGAAAAAAATAATGCTATCATAAACTATGAGAAGAAAATTTTTATATTTAATGGTATAGAGATGGAATTTAGTAGCAATGAACAGGATGCACAAAGGCAACAGGATGAATTAAAAAGCATAAATGGTAAAATAAATAAAGAAAACACCAGTAATAATAAATATTATATGAGCGAAGAGAGAAGGAAATTGACGGGAAAAGAGACGAAGATTTATGAGGTTGGAAAACATATTAATATAAGTAAAAATAATATAAATGGAATGGAATTCACGTGTAGTAAGGAAAATAGAAATGATGTGAGCAGATTGCTAGAAAAATATGTAGGATTAATAAGAGAAGAAGCAAGAGTAGCTGCCGAATACGTGCACAAAATCAAAATAAATAAAAATATAGAACATTTCAAAAGTAAGACATACCCTATACCATATAAATTAACAAATAAAGTACAAGAAAATAGACAACAACTTTTAAAGGATAAAATGATAGAATATAGTAATACGTCATATATAAATCCAATAGTCATCGTTCAAAAGAAAGACGGAGATATCAGGATATGCCTAGATGCCAGGAATTTAAATACATGTACAATACCTGAATATGAATCACCTTTAACGATACAAGCTATATTTGGAAGAATCTCAAAAGCCAGCGTTTTTACCAAATTAGATCTAAAGCACAGTTTTTGGTCAATACCGCTACATGAAGACAGTAGAGATTATACAGGTTTTATTATAGATGGAGTAGTATATCGTTTTGCTGTTACACCGTTTGGATTAAACACATCTACAAGCGCATTATTAAAAGCATTACATAAAGTTTTAAACAAATATGAACATTTTACACTACACTACGTGGACGATATAGTGATTTTTTCTGATAACAAAGAAGATCATTTGAAACATATTGAAATAATTTTAAAAGCATTGGATGATGCTGGACTGAAGCTGAATATAAAAAAATGTCAGTTTTTCCAGGATCAAATTTTATACTTGGGATACAAACTAGATTCTGAAGGAGTGAGTATTGACGAGGACAGGATAAAAGTTATAAAAGATCACAAAAGACCAACAAACTTGAAAACATTGAGAGGTTTTCTTGGTACTATTCAATATTTCAAGAGGTTGGTACCGAATCTTACTGAAAAGGAAATTCCTTTAATTGAACTGCTGCGCAAGAATGAAAGGTGGAAATGGGATAACAGAAGAGAAGATGCCTTTAATGATATAAAAAACACTTTCACTAAGAATGCCAAAATTTATCACCCTGATTATACAAGCACATTTACTTTGAAAACTGATGCTTCTATACATCGATTCGCTGGAGTGTTGACTCAGGTGCAACATGAAGTTGAAGTACCAATAGCTTTCGTTTCAAGACTAACCAAAAAGGCTGAAAAGAATTATAGTGTTAGTGAGCTAGAATTAGCCAGCATTTTATTTTGTATACAGAAATTAAGATTTTATTTATTGGGAAACAAATTTGTAATAGAAACCGATAACCAAGCGTTGACAACTATTTTTAAAAACAAATATGGTAACAATAGAATACATAGATGGTCTTTATTATTAATGGAATACAATTTCGACATTAAACATGTTAGTGGAATTTCAAACACTATACCAGATGCAATTTCCAGAATGGATAATCTCACAAAAAAACAGGATATTCGAGTAGGTATAAATATTATGAAATATGAAGAAGGAATATTTTCTACGGAAGAAATAAGAAAAGATCAAGAATTATTAACAGATAAACAAAAACAAAAGAGTCTTGTAAAAGATGGTTTGTATTATAAAGAAATAAATAATTTTGAACCTTTTGTAATATCTAAGAGGCTAACAAATAAAATTGCTCAGAAATTACATATAAAATACGGCCATATAGGTGTAAAAAGATTATTTTATATTTTTAGAGAGAACTACATTAGTAAGAACGATTTGTCGAATATTAAAAATATAATTAGAAGTTGTGAAATATGCCAATTTGCAAAAGAAAAGAATTTTCACAATGAAAACCTACTCAAGGCACTGATCACGAGACAACCTCTAGAGACAATCGCAATAGATTTTTTTATCAAATTTAGTTCCGAGTAATCATGGCAATTCACATGTTTTAATAATCACTGATTTGTTTTCAAAATATGTAGTAACTTATGCATGTGGTCGAACGAATATTAAAACAGTAAAAACTTTCCTAGAAGAATATTTTAATGTTATAGGCATCCCACACAACATTATAATGGACAACGCTACCTATTTCAACAATAGAGAAATTAAGACTTGGTTAAAGAAACAGAGCATACAACACTTGTACACCAGCATTAGACACCCCATGTCAAATTCCGCTGAACGAGTAATTAGAGAAATAATAAAGTATCTAAGAATTCTAGTACATTATGAACAAACTAATTGGGAAGATAGGCTGGAAGATATAACTTGCTATTTGAATCAAACTCCGAACACTACAACTGAATTACCACTTATACTTGTTTTAAAAAATAAGTCACCAGACAGACCATGGATAACGTGAAACAATATCCCATATGAGGAAATTTTGACAAAGGTTAACAACAGAATTGCTGAGAGGGCAAGAAAAAGTATAGAAAGAAGAAATAAAAAAATTAGGAACCATGTTACGTTCAATATGAATGAACTGGTGATCCTCAAAGCACTAAGGACTTCTAACCGGAAAAATAAACAATGTGCAAAATAAAAACTTGTATATGAAGGTCCTTACCTAATCAATAATGAACAAGGTGTGAATAGCTATGAACTAAGAAATCCAGTTGACAACACCATTAGAGGAATCTTTCACGTTTCTCAAATATATAAATTTTATCCAACACCTAGCGAATTTCATATATCTTATGCAGACGATAATCACTTATGATAAAAAATCTTCAGAATTATTTCCAATTTGAAATTATAAATAAGTTCTGAAGATTCTGGGGGAATGTTATAACACAATAGAATTAGCAAAGTAAGTTTCTTATCAAAGAAAAAACATACATTTCAGAATATTTTAAGTTATATCAAAATATGTCAAGTTATCGTGGAACAGTTTCATTCCTACCACAAATGTATATATTTGTTAAAGTTCAATTTAATATAAAAATAATTATCTAACAAGTAACAAGTAATTTCTCTTTTACATCTAATCTGAACTGATCTGTTAAAGGTTGTTAAAAGTGGCACGATCTCACATACTCCCTGAGTGTAGGTAAATAGAAAAACACATAAATACCTGAGCCAAAAAGGTCCCATCAATTGAAATAAACGAATCATTTTATAGGTAATTGGTGCTCCACTTTTAATAGAAATATAATTAACAAAAGGGAGAGTTAAACATTCAAAATTTCATACCACAATATAAGTAATAACACATTCTTGTCATGAATAAATCAAAACCTTACAAATGTTATAAGAACAATATCAAAAAATAAATCAAATAAAGAAATCTAACAATTTGAAATTGTCGTTAATTATAAATGGAAAGACCAATTGTCATAAAAAAAACTGTACATATAATTATTTTTAACAGTGCGCGTAAATGAAAATGAATAATGTCATAACAATACGGAAATCGACACCCTGACCTGATATACCTATTATTTATTTATTTTATAAAAACAAGTGCCATAGCAACGGACGTGACAACCCGTGTGAGAAAAACAATTTGAGGAGATTGATTTGAATTTTGAAAGAAAGCGAGAAGATAGAAATTTGAGAACTTTAAAATAGAAATTAACAATAAAAAAACTTATAATATTGGAAAATTGTAACTAAAAGTTTTGAAAGAAACTTCTAGGTGATACCAGGAATGGAGATGCCGTCAAGAACACTTCGTGGAATGTAATTATGGAATCTTCAGAATACACAGAATACCGATAAGTACCTATTTTCGTTATAATTTCTAAAACAACCATCCCATAAACATTTGAAAAACTTGAATTCACAAACTCGCGTGTGTCTGAACGTTTTCAAACGTAACAATAAAAACTTATTCAATTTAATCCTAGCATCATAAATAGTAATTAGCTCACCTGTGTAGTAGATATTCACTTCAGAGATATCTTTGAACTCTTGATGATTTGAAACCATATTATTAATAACTAAATAAATTTTTTATCACCTTTAAAATACTTAACGAATTACACCAATCTTTCTTCATATAATAAACATCTAATAAAACTATTTCACTATGCATTCTTTTATTCTTAAAAATATTTTCATAAATCAGATTAATGTGAGGTTAACTATCAGATCATCAAGTAATAATTTAGTCTAAGAATCGTATTCACATCATAATATGACCTTCTTTATTTGACTGATCACCTTGGAATGAGAAGGAATGTATGTATTCTTTTGCATTAAATTTGGGAATCATTCTGTCTTTAATTAGACAACCAGTAATACATTTCCAGTGGCGTAACCTAATAAACTTAAGATTAAAATATTTCCCATAATATTACAACAACGTAGACAAATAAAATACTCTCTACACTACAAAACATTATATATATATATATATATATATATATATATATATATATATATATATATATATATATATTTCAAGAATATCGAATATGTCTTGGGTTTTAGTCAAATAAAAACAGTATTGAACTGATTAAAAAGTCATTTAAATAAAATTGGTACAGCAATTGTGACGTTTCGGTCTGAATGTTAGACCTTTTTCAAACTAATAGAATGTGAATTGTAATGGACAAAAACAATTGAAATTACAAAAAAACTCACCTCGACGTGTAGTATTCCGAAACATTATCAACATTTATCCCATATTGTATCCTTAACATCCACAACACAAATTTTAAAATTTTGCTAAGCCTTTATTTAAAAACATATACTTTAAAAACACAATAACATAACGTTTATATCGTTATAAATATCAGTTGGTGGCATATTTTTTTTAGTGTGAGACTCATTAAATTCATCCTAGGAGTGGAATGTAAGTTGAATTCAGTTTGTCTATATCTTTTTTGTCGTTTATACAGTAGGAGGATTTTTGAATAGCTACCATTTCATAGAACTCTCGTTTCTTAAGATTATTCTCTCCGAAATTAAAAAAAAGTAATATTGTTTATGAGATTCCAAGCAATAACTGCGAAGCTACTCATATTGGCCAAACGTCACAATACTTAGAAAACCGAATGAAGAGCCATATATATGACAAAAAAAATGCTAGAACACTAACTAACCACGAAAGGAATAAAAACCATAAGTTCAATTATACAGAGACTAAAATTCTAAAAACAGAGAATAATCTTAAGAAACGAGAGTTCTATGAAATGATATTCAAAAATCCTCCTACTGTATAAACGACAAAAAAGATATAGACAAACTGAATACAACTCACATTCCACTCCTATGATAAATTTAATTAGTCTCACACTAAAACGAAACCATGCCACCAAGTGATATTTATAACGATATATACGTTATGTTATTGTTTTTTAAAGTATATGTTTTTAAATAAAGGCTTAGCAAAAATATTTTAAAATTTGTGTTGTGGATGTTAAGGAAACAATATGGGATACATGTTAATAATGTTTCGGAATACTACACGTCGAGTTGAGCTTTTTTGTAGTTTCAATTGTTTTTGTCCATTACAATTCACATTCTTTTAGTTTGAAAAAGGTCTAACATTCATACCGAAACGTCACAATTGCTGTACCAATTTTATTAAAATGACTTTTTAATCAGTTCAATACTGTGTCTATTTGACTAAAACACAAGGCATATTCTTGAAAAATATAACTATAGTCAAAGAACCTCAAAAAACTTAAAAATATATATAAGTATGGGTGAAACAATACTATCTTATCGTAACATCTAAGATCTATATGACAAAAACGTGATAAATCATATGAAACAATACGAAAAGGACAGCAGAAAACTCACGAATCAACCAAATAGAAGAATCTTTTTACTAAGATGTAAAACTGAAAAATTATACGATCATTTATGAACCTAAAAATATCACACATAACGTTTCAAAATGTAAACTTGAGGTGTAGGTTTGATAATCACATTCTACCTAATTTCATTAAAAATACCCTTGACATTCTTATAACAGACACAACAATTATTTCGAAAAAAATTGAAAGTAAACTGAATCAAAACAAAATCATCATTTTACAAGAGCTTCCAAAAAACCTAGTAGATAAATTTTTTGAACATTGTAAAGAAAAAAATGAATACCTTTTCAATAAAATAAAACAAAAAAACATAAATAAAATAAACATTCTGATACAAAAACAGAAACAACTAAATAATAGACAATTGAGGTCATCCTTGTGGCTGGAAAATCTCACAAATAAAGAAATTCCTGAATATGTAGCAGAACATTTAAGCTTAGGTTCAAATTTTGTAGTGAATATAGAGGAAGAAACAGACATTCCTGTTCACAACATTCTATGTAACATCGAAAATGGCATCAGAGAATTGAAAATCGAGGAAAAAAATAATATACGTCATAAAACTAGCAATATTTTACAAAACTTCAAAAATAAAATTAAGTCTCAAAATAATAAGAAAATTACTACTACTGAACGTAACTCCAGAGAAACAAGAAAATTCTTAAAACAAAACAACCAGATTAAAGTTTTAAAAGCTGATAAAACAAATAAGACTGTTTTGATGCAAGCTGGAGATTATGACCAAAAAATGAAGGACCTGCTTAATGATAAAAAAACGTACAAACAAATAAAATTAGATCCAACAAATCCTCATCAAAAAAAGGATAATGAACTAATAGATTCATGGGAGAAAAAGGTATATATATATATATATATATATATATATATATATATATATATATATATATATATATATATATATATATATATATATATATATATCACCAGACATTGCAAAAAAACTAAAAATCCGTAATGCATTGCCACCAAAAATGTATGGTTTACCAAAACTGCATAAGGAAAATGTACCTCTCAGACTAATAGTCTCATTTGTCCAATCACCTTTCACCCCCCTCTCAAAATGTTTATCCAGCATTTTAAAAAACATGGCTAATAAAAACAATCACTATATAAAAGATTCTTTCTATTTTAAAGAAAAAAAAAATATACAAATTCCTGACAACTATATATTAATTTCACTTGATATAGTATCTTTGTACACCAATATTCCAAGTTCGTTAACTACAGAAATTATTAAAACAAAATGGAATGAAATAAAAAATATACTGATATCCCCCATGATGAATTTATTTATGCTCTTGAGCGAACACTTAATTCGACTTATTTTTTATATGAAAATCAGATTTATAAACAAATAGAAGGATGTGCCATGGGATCATCAATCTCCAGTATCATAGCACAAATAGTTATGGAAGAACTCGAAGAGGCAATTGAAAAACTTATATGAAATTCCATTTTTTTATAGATATGTGGATGATTGCATAACAGCAATTCCTAAAGTAGGAAAAGATAATATTTTGAAACAATTTAACAGTTTTCATAAAAAATTGCAATTTACAATGGAAATAGAAGAAAACAACAAAATAAATTTTTTGGACACTACCTTACATCATATAAATAATAGTAGATCATGTTCGACAGTACTACACATGTTTTCCCAAGCTGCTACTTTGCTTTTTATTATTAGTTTCTTTAATTTTTTCCTAGCTTCCTTCAAGTTCTCGGTTATTTCTATTACACCAGCTGGGTTTTGTATGTTGATTCTCGTTCTCTTCCTCCTGAGTCTGTTGCATTCTGTTCTTTGTCTATTGATTTGTTCATTCCACCAGTAATTTTTTTGCTTTTTGTGGGTTCCCTTTTTTCTTGGCATCGATGTATTACAGGCTCTTTTTATGGACTCCATAAGACTGGTTGAGATATCAGAATCTATCTTATTCAAATTCCACCCAGGTTTTTGATGTTTAATTGTACTGGCTTCCAAGGTCGCCCCTATCTCATCCATGAATTTTGTCGTTACAATTTCCTGAGCTGAAAGTGACATCTATCAAGGACTCTTGAATGCCTCTGATGAATGTAGGTTTACTTTCTTTATTTTGTACTATCAGGTCATTTTTTGCCAGCCATTCAACCAGTCTGCTGCCTCGACCATCTTCTGTTTTCAATCCTCATTCTGGCGATTTAGCATTAAAATCTCCCGCTACTATTACTCTCCTTTTGGTTCTGGAAATATCAGTCTCTATGGCCTGCAAATACCTTTCAAATTCCTCTATGTTGTGCCTTGGTGAAAAATAACATGACACTATTCTGTATTTCCCTATATTAAGGCAGCAATAGCCCTTTCTCCGTTTCCTTCTACCGATTTTTTTTCTGTTGGACACTCTTATTGCCGTGTCGTAATTCTTATCCGTTATCCATGGTCCCATCTTCTTAATAATGTTGATGTTATGCTCACTCATTATTATCAACCCACATAATATTTTTTTGCCATGACTTCAGTCAGGTCATGCGAGGTTTTACTCCTACCAAGGTTGACTTGTAGAACATTTATCGCCTTGTTTTTGGAAGCGTTATAAGTTATCCGGGTGTAACTCACAATGATCATTTTCTAATTATTTAGGGGATAGAAAAGTGAGTAGGGGGAGAAAATTCCATTTCATCTATTGCTTCTAGTGTTTTTTCAGCATCGTCTACTATATCGCAGAATGGCTCTATGTCTTCACTCGTTTTCTCTGCTCGCATGTCTTCTTCATCAGTCATTTGGATTTCCTCTCCTGTTTCAGTCTCATTTTCCTTATCTCTCTTTTGCGTTGATATGCCTCTCTGTTTATTTAATCTCCTTGACTCTTTCATAGCCTTTTTCAAGCTGCATATCGATGTGTGCCCACTCTGTGTCCACAAGTATTACATAATGGGCAGAATTCGTCTTTTTTGCAGTCCTTGCCCTGGTGATCTTCCCTTCCACATTTGTAACAATCGTTTGTCCTGTCAGGTCCTTCGCATTCATTAGTATAATGGTTGTATGACCAGCATTCGCGACACCTCGGTACCTTAAGTCTCTTTTCTACTTTGCATAAGATCAGACCGATACGAGTGTGTGCAGCTTTAGTAAGCTAGCACTCAAGGTATCATTTCTTGCAGATCTGAGCTCGCTAATCATATTTTCCTCCTTCCAGTTCCCAGTGTAAGTCCTAATTGCCTGCTTTATGTCTTCTTGAGTGGTTTCTAGCTCTAGCCCTCTTATATATAAAGTTTCATGGGCCTCCGATTCCCCAGCATTTTTACAGGTGAGCAATTCTTTACTAGCATTCAAGGCCTACTTGATATTTTCTGTTGCTTGCTCATTCTTATCCATCGTTATCAGTAGTTTTCTATCCCGTGTGCTCCGTATGGTTCTAATGATTACCTTATTTGGATTGTCTCCTATTATTGTTTTTACCTGTCCAAGCACTTCTTTATATGTTCTTTCTTTATTGCTTACTACTATTCCTAGTGTGTCCTTTTCTTGTTTATGTCTGTTTATTGGTTCTTGTTTGTACGGGATTTATATGACAACATGGTTTTACCTTTCCCAGAATATGGTCGCCACCATTTTTCTGATGCTGTCTTGGCTCATGTTATTTATTGCGTGCACAGCGATCGTTTCTCCTTCGTTTGTTTCTTCTCTTACTTTCTCAAAACTAGTCCATACATCGTTCTCTCTCCCACTGAGCAGTATTTTTATTACCATGTCATTTTTCAGCGAGTTATTCCAGGATCTTCTTCTCGTGACTTGTTCTAGTACCTTAAGTTCTTTATTCATATGTATAAGATCTCGAAATCTGTTTCTGAATAGTCGCTTAATACTTCTCTCCATATCTTGATCATCTTGTTCAACAAAAACAACTTTCACCATTTTTTTTCTCTGTATCTATTGGATTGCCCAATCGAAATTCCGTGTTTTGCAGTGTTTTGTCATCCCACTCCATCTTCTCTACTTTTTCCAAGCCTCAAAAGTATTAATTCCATATAAATTATACAGTTTCCGTGATTTGTAGTCTACTTCCGTTTGTGTGGCCATCTTTGCGGTGTTTTCAACTTGCTCTCTCATTTCTTGTGTATAAGTATCGGTTTGAATTTCCACGTCCTGGGTTTGTCTTTGGTTACTTTGTTGATGTTTGCCCATAGTTTGTATAACATCTTGCAGTTCGTTTGTCATCAGCAAGGAGCAGGCACTTCTAATTTCACTAGCCCTATCTTTCATATCTTTCTTGGTGTTCGGAATTTCACTTATTACCTTACTCAGATTCTCAGAATATGTGTCTATGCTACTTATTATATTCTTAATTTTTATTGCTAATAATTCTTGACTGTTCGCTTCGGGATTATCCTCGTTTTTATTTTCCTTTTCCACTAGAATGTCTGTTATCTTTCTTTTTTTGGCTGACCTACCTTGTGATTCGTCCCATTTGAAATCCAGAATTACTGTATTCCCCTTCGGTGTTGTGGCAGCTGATTCTATGAATTTGGATATTGACGTTACAATTGATAGCGACAGCCTCTTCTTTTACTTTTGCTGTTTTTCCCTTCCGGTGCCTTTTTCTGTGGCTATAAGCGTTTGTTTCTCCTTTATCTATGTGTCTCACATTCTTTACTGTAGCATTTTCTTCTCCATTTGGGTCTTTATTCTTTATAGTTTCATTATTCATATCGTTCCCACGAGTTGGGTCGAGTTTGCTGTCTGGCAGTGCAGTGCGCCCTTACCCTGCTAAGGCTTCTCTCTTCGGGAGGTCGCCAGGTATCCCGAAGGCTCCATTCGCGGCAGTCGATATAGTAGGACTGTCAACTAATCCATCAGTACGGGTCGCTTGACACCTTGGATTCCACTTGGACTCTTCTGTCGGGGTTACAATTCCTTAGCCGATAGGTCCCAGTTTTGTGGCGCCGGGATCTCGCCATTCGCCCTCCCTATCCGGGTCGGACTTGTTGGTGTGTTTGAACGTAACGAGGGCGGATGATCTTCTACTGGTTTTTTTTTGGTGTCGCCCAATCGGCATATGCGACACCGCCAGTGCCCCACCGACCGTTTAGAGCTGTTCCTCAGCTTCACTCCTTCACTCCGTTCCATCAGGCTCAAAGGAAAGGAGCTACTAAGCTCCCGACCACGGCAAGATCTCACAGCTCCTACGGGGTGCAGTAGTAGTAGTAGTAGTAGCAGTAATTGTAGTAGTAGTAGTAATTGTAGTAGTAGTAATTGTAGTAGTAGTACTCAAATTCCTAAAATACAATAATGTAACTAATTTTATAAAATTGTACTGAAGTATTACTTACGGTTGCCTCTATTGTTTCAATCTTTCGAATGACAAATTTTTTCTGACATCCTGTCACATTTTAGTTTGGACGTAGTATTTACACTTCTTGGATAGAGACAACTTATAGTATAAATGAACGTATTATATCTACAAAATGAAATAATATGTAACAATCAATATGAAACAGTTAGTTAACGTACTATTCCTCACACTCCTGCCAGGTACAGGTCTTTTGGACTGAAGACGCTGTACCATCTTCTAATCGTTTTCCTTTGATAGGTAGCACGGCGAGTATAACAACAGGCCTTCCGAATATTCCTGTAACAATTTGAACTTTTGCTCTTCTCACCTGACCATCTTGAACTTTTTTCACTTCAACTACTCTGCCCTTCCTCCAATTGCAGCGTGGTACATATTTATAACCGATAATCACCATGTCTCCCACTTTCACAGGAGAAACTTGTTTATGCTATTTCCTTCGCAACAATAGGTTTGGAATGTATTCTGATACAAACCTTCGCCAACATGTATTTGCGAATTGTTCTTTGTATAGACAATTGAGCTTTAGCATTTTATCATCATAGTTCAGCTGTCCAATCGGTTTATTGCCGTTAGAAGTTCCAGTTGGGAAATTATTGGGCGTTAGTGCCTTTAACTCATCAGTATCCAAGGGTAGATAAGTAAGAGGTCTCGAATTAACTATATTTTCTGCCGCAATGGGACAGCTCAGCAGTACGGGGCCGGAAGGTGTTCCAGAAGGTAATGCTGAATAGAGTGAATTTTTTACAAGACATTCCCAGGCACCACCCATATGAGGAGATAAAGGTGGGTTGAAGTGAAATGAAATTTCAGGACTATAAAAGGATTTAGCGATCAAACTATCAATATTCTTCAACTCTTCACGTGAAACACAATCTGTGGCGGACCAGTGGGCAGTGATAAACCCATAGTATTCGCTTCCAGAACGCTAAACGACACAGAAACTAAGTATTCGACAATTGAGAGAGAGATGTTAGCTATAGTATGGGCTACTGAATACTGCCGCCCTTATTTATTCGGAAGAAACTTTAAAATTCTCTCAGACCACCGCCTACTTCAGTCTCTCTTTTCTTTGAAAGAATCGAACTCCAAACTAGTAAGATGGCGATTGAAATTGGAAGAGTACGATTACGAAGTTGTATATGAGGAAGGAGAATTTGATAATAACGCCGGCACTCTTTAAAGATTGGAAATACACACTAAAGAACTGTTTGACCTAGCAAAATACGTCGATGAAGTGAATAGAAAACTAGAATCCCCGGATGAAGAAAATGCCTCTTTATATAATAATCCACCTGATAACAGACTCTCAGACTCTGTCAACGAAGATATTCCGGAATTGCCCTCCTCTATTGAATGAACAATAAAATAGGAATTACAACAAAACATATAGGAAGATTAATGAGAAACATCAGACAGCGAAACGAACCTAACTGCAATAGAAAACCCAAAATTAGGCATCCCTCTATCTGAGAGACCACTCAACTACTACAAGAACCAAATCATATTCAAAACAGTTAATTACAAACCTCGATCTCCAGTAACATTACACATATTTCCAAACAAACAACGCATGTACATCCAACTTTTGAAAAACGACCTTAACCCAGATATTATAAATTAATTTAAGAACCACCTCCAACCGAGAAGAAAAAATATGTATGATCCTTCGAAAGCGATGAATTGTATAAGCAAATTTGCGAAACCATCTGGAAAATATTCAAAAACAACGCTTACGACCTAATTAAATGAAACGTACAGCTGGAAGACGTGAATTCGAAAGAAAGGCAAAAAGACTTATTAAAAAAATACTATCAATGCATAACTAATCATAGAGGAATAACTGAAACAGAACTTAAAATAAGAAAACATTATTTCTGGCCTAATTTGAAGAATAATATCGAAGCCTTAATTAATTTCTGCGATATCTGTCAAGAAAATAAATATGACAGACTTCCACCAAAACCAAAATTCATGGTCACACCTACACCCAACAAACCATTAGAAATCGTTCATATCGATCTATTTCAATCCAACGGACTGAAGTTCCGAACCATAATAGTTGCATTTGCAAATACGGATAGGCCTACTTAATACAAGGAGGAAACGCAGTAAACGTAACGTAACGTAACGCTTTCCTTACATTTGTTACTCACCACGGATTACCTTCTATGATAGTCGCAGATAGCGGAACAGAAGTTTAGAACGGAATCATAGAAAAGTTTGTCGATTCCCATAAAATATCCATCCACTACAACCCCAGATAGTCCTCAGTCCAACGGTATGATCGAAAGATTCTACTCAACTTTGATCGAGCACCTAAGAATACTTCGAAACACAAAAACAACGTGATCCATCAAACAACAATTGTCATATTCTTTACTAAGCTTCAACAACTCTGTCCACTCCTCAACGAAACTAAAACCCATCGAAGTACTAAACGTGTACCTAAATTCAAGAGATCCTTTTGACATAGATACAAAAAGAACCTTACTAAACGATTACATAGAACAACATCGTAAGAAAACGGAAGAAATTTATAGAGAAATCAACGAACACCTTTCCGAAAATAAAAATGCCATTATAGAAAACACAAATAAAATACGACGAACCCCTATCTCATACAAACCCTCTACTAAAATTTACACTAGAAAAACTTTGAAAATAAATAAACTATTGCCAAGATTTCTACCGAAGACAGTACTCACATATAACGCTGTAACGATAGACACTTCGACAGCCACTGTACATAAGAAAAATATAAAACACTAATCCAAAAAGAAAACTTATTCCAAATCTTCCTCACAAACTCCCATGCCTAGTTGAAGAGGAAATCAAAATGAGAGATTTGAAAGAAAATCCAGAAGTGATTCCCCTCGACCTGGGATAACCAGAGAAGTCCCAGTAGGCAAAACACCAAACCAAATATTCATTAACATCTAACACAGAACTGGAAGTACTTAATTTGTTATAAGAGAAAGAAGTAGATTTCCTTGAAGAATTGCAAATTAGAAGACAATGAAGAGACTCACAATATGAAGTCGTCAATGAACATATAAATCTAGGGAATTTTCTACTTCTAATAATTCTCAAGATCAACAGATCTAGTTTTCCTGGTGCCCTATATCATTGCACAGTTATACTGATCTTAAATGGCAAAAAGACATCCATGATATTCCCATTGGGTTAATGATATTCAAGCTTCAAAATTTGGAATATCATATCTTCTTTATTTTTAAATTCATATCTATTGAGTCAATCACAAAGAACGTCACTTCTTGGTCTATCCAAAAATCATTATTAAACGTCAGTTAGGTATCACATGAATTGTAACTTCTGTCATTCTTACGATTATATTGAGTAATATCGAAACAATTCCCAAATTCCTAGAATTTTCATTATATTGTGAAGCTATTTGTGAACAGTTAGTTTCAGTGAAAAAAAGTAATATCGTTTTTCTAATATACTATACTGATTCCAACTCTTCTTCCTGTGTATATTCAAGACCACTAAGAATTAATTGGCTATGTCGTTTTAGAAATTTAATAAACAACATACAAACACTCATATCTAATCAGAATACATTGTTGAATCAAAGAGAGGAAAAAGTTCAGCACGTCGATAATACATTCTGTACAAAATTACCCCTTTGAAGGTTTATAAAATTCTAATTTCACTCCCAACAACCAACATTTTTCCGGTTTTCACAACAACTTCCATTACTCACGTACTTTCTACCACAAAAATATCCCATATGGCTGGCTCTAAACACTAATCAAAATTCCAACAGTGTAAATAACCACCATTTTTTAATATTTGAACGTATATGTGTATCCACCGACCATTTTTCAGAATCGGCTTCGCACATGAAAGCAACTTGCTATAAAAAATTAGATGTGCATATTTTTGCTGAATATAAGAAAAAACTCTATCTTTCAATTACTGTACTGTTTATCATTGAATCATTAATCTTTTGTGTTATGTTCTCTCTATGAACAGCGTGAATTCTAGTTGGGTAGATTGTATGAACGAATTACATCATTATTTAATAATTTTCAGCACTTATTTTTATCGACCATCGTCTTTGGTGACATCTTTGACGTCTTAAAAACGGTTTTTATATCCCCACTCATGCAAGTTGTGAGTATTTATGATCCTTCTCTGAGTAAATAAGTATTGTATTTTCCATAAAATGTGGATAAATGTTCACGTGCCCCAATAAACATTATCTTCGGGTGCCCTGTCCTCAGCGTACGTTGTCAATCATATTGGTTATTATAATTTTTACGACGGTATCCCTAAACAGTGCTACACCTGGAGTCTGGAACTATTTCCACTGGTTCCTGAGCCTGGATATAGGTCTGCGACCAGATCCTCTTCTACCTTCCATTTTTCCTTGTATAATCAAGGACATTGAAGCTCTCACGTTGTCGGTTTACGTGCGCAAACTATTCCAGTTTCCTAATTTTTATTGTTTCTATTATTTCGGTTTTGTAATGCAAAGCGACGTATAAGCTCTTCATTATTTACCCTATCGATCCAGCTCTCTGCGATACACACTCATCTCAAAAGTTTGGAGTTTTTTAACATAACGTCCGTAAGTATCCAGCTGTTGACTTCAAACAATATCAAAAAGATGTAACATTTTGTAAATCTCAGCTTCAATTATAGTAAAATGAACCATTCCTCAAAATATATTTTTAGTTATATCGTTCTAACAATACCTGGACAACATCCATGGTCGTTAGAACACACAATTGTCCATATGCTTCGAGAGCAGTCGATAGACAGTCGATTTAGCAACTCCTAAAAAGTGAAATTTATAAGTTAATTTCTCACAAAATTGCGATTTTCGATAATTTACCCAACGTTTTTAATATTTTTAACACAATGGCAGTCTTCTTTGTTACTAGCTGATTATCTAAGACTTGTTTATTCAGATTAACCATGTTCTCTTTCTCTGTAGATTACAAGTGTACAGTTGGTTTCTAGTCATGCAGGGTTTTCATAAATTTTTCTCATAATGTAGGAATTTTATTTCTCCTTTTCCAAAACGAAGGTAGCCACTTAAAAGAACTTAAGTTCCATCGGTAGAATACTGGAACGTTTTTCTTATCTATTTAAATAATTTTTAACACAACGGGAGGAATACATTTATACACACGGTATATCTACTAACTTGATTAATTCACACACTATTCAGTTATGCTTAATTTATGTACACATTTAATTCTAGTTCATATTGAATACACTATTCATAATTTACTCACTATTTACATATTCACGTCTGTTTATTACCAGATTAAGTTGTAGATTGACTTGCCGCTCGTAGGTAGACTCTTATATATTAAAACCACGTTCTCGAACCTTCCGGTTACTGAAAATTCTCGATTGCGGCTCCCATCAATTAATCAACATTCTTGGAAATCCCTATAAGAATAATCACAAAAAAATATATTACTTTCCAGAAATCAGTGCGCTTTTGCCAACATTTCAAATTCAGATATGAACTATAACAGGGTCGGCTTCAATGTGCAACTTCGTAACATTAACCCTCCTTAAAAGGAACTTCCTCCTGGGACTCCTGTGTAGCCGGGACTGGATATTTATATCGGAAACTGGATCTATTTCTATACTTTCCGGTCGTAAGGAAATAACGGCACAGTCTTCATCGCATACTGATAACGGGTGATATAACTGCAAATTAATATGTGGGCACTGGTTTTAGGAAGATCACCTCTACCATGTTCCTGATGACCCGCCAATCCAACTGGTCGCTCTCCATACTACGCATTGCTAGTTTCTCCACGTTGGATTCCAGCACATGATATCGAATACATCGTAGTACTTTGTACAGATTCCGGTAAGTGGATCGATATTGAAATTAGTTTTTGGTTATCAGGTAGAAGACGTACCGCGAATTGAGTTTGAGTCTCAGTGTATTGCAGGTGCTGGAATCTGACCTTCATTTTTTTCTAATTGTCACACTTCTTTCAAAAGGCGTTTACCAACCCACGTGCGTATTTGTTATTGGCGGACGTGATGTCAGCTAATAAATACTCTTCCGGGAGCGTGAACAAATCTTGTTTTTGTTTTGTAGTGACTCCGCATCTAGCTTTAGCGGTACTTCTATATGCGCTCTTAAATTCTTCGAAGGCTGGGTCAGACTTGTTGTATATTAGCTTTGTCATGGTCTCCTTTGAATGGCGCTAGTTAGATTTGGTAGACTACTCTCGGTTTTCCATTGGGGATTTTGCTTATGCGGTAGATAACATCGTTGATTATCTTTTCAACGGACCTTCCCATGATGTATATGTTCCCTTCATTGACACTACCTTCTGTGACGTACTGTATTATAATTCTGACGCTGGCAACTTGGAGATTTGTTGGAACTAATTCGCGTACATCGTCCATCTCTTTTCTCAATCGGATCACGTAATATTCTTCTGCTCGATCTTCGCCGGGCCGACAGCCTGATTCCAAGTCACAATGAAGCCTCATTTCACTTTCAAACATGATTCTCCCAGGCGTTTCATCCGTGGACTGATTGATGGTGGATCGATAAACCAATGCAAATATGGAAATTTACTGGTCCTAATATCTCTGGTGGCTGGAAACTACTTTGGATAGGTATTTTCCAATGGTCCTGTTCATTCTCTCGATCATTCCATCTGACTGTGGATGTAACGGTGTTGTCCTGATCTTCTTCATTTCCAGCTTGACACAAATTTCCTGGAATACCTGTCTCTCGAAATTTCTCCCTTGACCGCTGTGAATTTTCAAGGCACTCCATATCAGCTAATAAATTCTTTCACCAATTTATCCGCGACATTTGTGGCTTCTTGATTCGAGTTCGAGTTCGCGTAAATTTTCACCCACTTTGCGAAATAGTTCATTTAAACCAAATATATTACCAGCATTTGCTGTCGTCGGAAATGGTCCAGCGATATCTAAAGCAATCCTTTCGAGAGGGCTTCCATCATTATATTGTTTCATGGGTGACTATCTCTTGCGATGTGGTCCATTACTCCTAACACAAGTGGAACTTTTCTTACACCAGTCCCTCACATCGTCAGAGCTTTTCATCCAATAAAACCTTTCACGTACTCGCTGAAGGGTTTTCTCAACCCCGAGGTGACCTCCTGATGGACTGTCGTGTAACTTCCTAACTACCTCAACTACTCTCGTACTTGTGATAACTATTTGTCTTCTTATCTCGGAAACATCATCGTTTTCATGGACTGTTTTCAACAGCCCTTCTTCCTGGACAAAGGAGTCCCGCTGAGCCCAATATGCCTCAAGTGCCGGTTAAAATCTGGACACTTCTACCCAGGTGGGTCGCCGATTTTCTTCCTTCCATTGACAAATTAGCTTTAGGTTAGGATAATTCTCCTGATCTTCTCCGATCCTGGTGCGGGACCATTTTTCTTTGACTACCGTAATTCTTGTAACTGCAACGTCCTTAGATTCCGCATTGTTGCAGTGAGAATAATCTACAGGGCATGACAGACTATGCAGACAGTGGGCGTCTCGGCTTGATGTTCGCCTCTATTTAGTTTTTCATTTGACAGGGGTTCTTGAATTTCGGGAGTCCTGGGGCGCTTATACTAACTACATACATGCCATAGCTCGCCACACTTCTGGCAATTCATCTTCTTCGGCTTCTTGTCTACCGTACTCTTTATCAAGTTGACGATGTGGTTCAGTCTGTCTTCGTCACCTTTGGCTTGCATGTACCTAACTTTAATGTACCCCGAAGCCTTCGTGGCTGCTTCATATTCAAGAGGTTATTGATTTGCAGGAGTCATAGGGCGCATATGCCAACTACGTACATGCTCCAGCTCGCCACAATAACAGCATCTGTTCTTCTTCGGCTTCATGTTCACTATACCTTTCATTAAATTGACGATCTGGTCAAGTATATGATCGTCGCATTTTCCTGACATGGTCCTCACTATGTTTTTCCCGAACTCTTCGTGGCTGCTTCATATTGAAGAACAGCGGTCAATGCATCTACCATGGTTTTGGGATGAACTAATCGAAGGGACCTATACATATCGTGGTCACATAAGCCGTCAATAAAGCCCTGGATACCCAAATATTCCATCTTGTTCTCTGGTGCTGATGGATGAGCAAATCGAACTTGTTGGCCAATAACCAGTTCAGACTCTCGAAGGGCTTAGTCACGTTTCCGCCTTCGGTTCTTTAGCTGGAATAGGTACAAATCGTTCTAAATGTTCGTGTCCATATCTTATGTCTAACCTCTTCTTGATCGGATCAGTCATCAGTTTCTTCAACGTATATTGTCTGGAACACATCTAAGGCATCTTCCCGAAGCGCGATAGTTAAGTTCACTGCCTTCTCGTTATCTAACTAATTAATAACTCTAGCGGCTGCTTCAGAGTGTTTTACATAATTGTTCCATGACGTCTTTCCGTCGAATATTGGGGGCTTGACTCGGGCAAAACTGCCAATATCTTCTGTCTTGGGTTGTGGTACTGGCGTGCAGGACTCAAGCTTCATTTTGCAGATGGCGTGTCTTGTGTTAATAAATCTGACATATTTCTCTCCAACTACTTGATTTTCTCGTCTATCCTTGTCATGTAATTATCAATATCCGATTTTAGAGACGAAATTTTATTTTAGACGTCAGCGGCAATGTAATTTTTCATAGATAAGATATCGGCAAAAATATCGTTCTTCATAGCAAAAATATTCTAGTCCATATTAGCAGAAATGTCGTTCTTCATATCAGAAATTGACAAGATTAACGTGGAAGCCTCTTCTTTGAATACAAATGTTTCTGGATCCAAGCATTCACTTTCCAGTGCCACTTTGAGTCTCTCTATTAATTCACTCTTCTTTCCAGACGACTCCAACACCAGATTTCCCAATTCTGCCTATAGCTCTGTCACTTTAGTCTCTTAGCCATTTTTAAGTGACTAGTTATTCATATGACCCCACACCTGACACCAATGTAACGTTTTTCTCATTTACTGCAGTAGTTTTTGACACAACGGGTGGGATACATTTATAAACATGGTATATCTACTTATTTGATTTATTTATACACTTATACACTATTCACTTACGCTTAATTTATGTATACACTTAATTCTATTTTATATCAAATACACTGTTCACAGTTCATTCACTATTTATACAATATTCACTTCTGTTCATTATCAGAATAAAGTGTAGACTGACTCGCCGCTCGTACGTAGTCTCTTACATATTGAAACCACCTTTTCGGACCTTCGGGTTCCTGAAAATTTTCGATTACGGCTCCCCACAAACAATCGACCTCCTTAAAATCCCTATAAAAACAATGACAAAAAAATATATTCCGTCCCAGATATCGGTGTGCCCCCGCATAATAACTCTAGATATCGAACTAGAGAAGGGTCGGATTCAATGTGCAATTTCGTAAAAATACATTGAAGAAAGTTGGAGGCCAGTACTTGAGTCTATCTCTAAAAATAGATTTCATACATGATTTTTATCAGTGTTAGCAAATTATTGTTTATTCTCGATTACAGTAATAAACGACCTCTTTGAGAATAAATAATGATAAACGTTATGGTAATTGTCATCAGAAAAGTGGCTGAAGCCTATCCTGTTAGTGACCTATCTAGGGCATACGTCTACGCAATAAAAATTTAACAATTTTATAAGTAGAAGTAGGCGCTCGTTTTCATGAAACTTTAATGTCGGAAAGTGAAATGGTATGTTTCCTTTTGCCATATTACTAAACCTAAATAGAATTAAGTAGCATAATATGCATAGACGTACTAGTAAATTTTTGACTGATTGTTTCTAAATCCCAGATTGTTACGAGTGAATATAAATATTTTATATTTTCCAAAGTGCCATCGGAAGTTGTGCTCGTGAGAAATTAACTATAAAAGTTTTCGTATTAAAGAACTCCGAAAGTGGTTTTTTAACTTCAATTTTTTTTGTTTAGTTACGATTTGACATTCGCTTATGTTGTGTTTAGTAAATGTTTGTTGTGAGGTTGGTAATCTTTTAAATAAAAATGTGATGAAAGTGAAATATTTAGTCTACATTAAGAAATATAAGATGAATCGACGTCATACTATTGATTCGTTCAGAAATATACTAGCCAGTATGTTGATATGACTTGTTAGTTACTACATCTATTTTTGTTATTTATGGAAATATCAATTTGAATATAATCATAAATTACAATTAAAACCACGTTTAATGCAGAACTTATTTACTAGTATACTGAATTCCAAAACAGGTCGCTGTACCGATAGGGCATATGTAAAAACATGTAAGTAAAAATAAATAGATAAAAATATTTGTTAATTACACTTTCCCCCCCTACAAAAAATAAGTAACTCAATAAAATAAAAATAACAATTTGAATTGAATTAATAAACTACCCAGATAGCACAAGACATCTTTAAGATGTCCATAATGTTCATAATTTTATTGGTCTGGACATCTTAAGCCTCAAAAAAGCTGACACTAAGACGTCTGTGCTTGAACGTCTTTGAAACGTACCTAGTAATTTTGAATAATAAATACCTACGTCGTTTATAGGTACATATTGAGAATTAGTGATTATCATGATAACGAACTCGAATTATTGAAAAATAATAGTCTCAATTTGTTCTATACTACATACCTAAATTAATATTATGTATTATATTATACAGTGTCCTACATATGGGAAAAACTTTTAGTTGTAGTATAGGTATATAAAAATTTAGTATATGCGATCGATCCTGCATGGTCTATAACTTAAAATAACATTTTGACATCAGTCACGTGAACACTGTATTGGCCGAAAATTAGAAAAATTCGATATTAAAATTCGAAAAGTGGGGTTACATGTCAAAATATTGAAAAAGTTATTTGGCAAAAGTCATAAGAATGATATTTCAGAAGTGCGAACGAAATTTGGTGCAAAAACAGAAAAAAAATAATAAACTTTGTATTTTTCCCCATTGCGGTCTTCTGAATTAATATTGCCCCAATTTCGTTGTTGGAACAGTTCAAGGAGCACCATATGTAATATATGAATGAAAATCTATTCAAAATTAATTACTAAAATCATTCCTAGTGAATTAAATGGAAATATTATTTGAGCATTTGTAACTTTCCTGTAGCAGTAACCTGTATGTTGTCAATTTGTGAAGTTTTAAATAATTTAGTACTGATACCACAATTGAAAAGAGCCGTTTTTGATATTTCGATTAAATATTTTAATAAATTATTAAAACTAGATAACAACTCATAATAGTTAAATTGACTCAAACGGACTTGGAAGCATTAAACAGAAAGATCAGAACAGAGTTCACAAAATACAGAAAGCACCATCCAAAGGCGTCCGTGTAATGAATAACTCTACCTAGAGAAAAGGGAGGCAGAGGAATAAGAGATATCGTGGAAGCCTGCTCTAAGCAAATTACAAACTTAAGAAACTTTTTCCATCACCAAAATAATGAACTTCATCAAGCTGTGGTGAGAGCAGATATAGGATACACACCACTAAACTCAAGGGTACAAAATTTTAAACCATTCAATACCAAAACCGACGATGAGAAAGTTGAAAACTGGCGTCCAAAAGAATTACACGGAAGATTAATTAATGACCTGCAGAAAACTACAGTAGATGAAATTGAATCCGTTGAGTGGCTTAAAACTGGAACACTTTTTCCAGAAACCGAAGGTTTTATCATTGGTTTACAAGACCAGGTAATAAAAACAAAAACTTATCAAAAATACATTCTCAAGGAAGAAATACCAACAGATAGATGCAGAAAGTGCAACAAAAATCAAGAAACCGTAGAACACATTCTATCGAGCTGTGAAAATCTAGCTTAATGTAAATATCTGGACAGACACAACAGGGTTGCTACGATAGTTTATTTGGGAATAATGAAAAAATTTGATATTAATCCTCAAAATAACGATCCATACTATAAGTACAAACCTCCGCCAGTTATAGAAAACCAGTATGTTAAGATCTACTGGGATAAGACAATAATGACGGACATAACAATGAGACACAACAGATCCGATATCACAGTTATTAAGAAACAATCCAAGGAAGCTCTGATAATTGACATATCGGTCCCAAATAATTCCTACATAGAAGATAAGTACAATGAAAAATTAAACAAATATGCTGAGCTAAAAACCGAAATAAAAGAAATGTGATACCATGAGGAAGTTAAAATCATTCCAATCGTTTTGTCTTGTATGGGACTAATTCCGAAGGAACTAAGTAGTTCCCTCAAAAACATTGGTATTCCTGAGTCAGCATATCGAACGATGCAAAAATCTATAGTCTCAGATGCGACAAACATCGTTAGATCTTTCCTGGAATAAGTATACCCAACGAAAGTATTGCCGCTGAGGCCCACTATCGCTGTGAGAACAAACATAAAAAAAAAAATAATAATAATAATAATAATATTAATAAATTGAATTAGTTGACCAACTTATTTCCATTTCTTGAAACAATATTCCCCACTAACTTAATACTAATAAATTACTTTTAATTTCAAAGCACAAATTCTCACATCTCGTTATCTTTGAACATTTTGGAGCGTACCTTGGTTAATAGCATATACGCAATCCCTTATGCATTGTTCTAATTGTGCGACATCTCTAAAGGGTCTTTCTCGATATAACTTGTTCTTTAGATAGCCCCATAAGAGAAAGTCCAGGGGGCTTAGTTCCGGGGACATAGCGAGCCAATGATCTACTGAATAGCGACCTATCCAATGCTCGGCAAATTCGTTATCTAACGATCCTCTTACTTCTCGTGGTTAATAAATTGATGCACCGTCTTGTTGAATATAAAGATAGGCTCGCTTAGCCACTGGGATAACATGTTAGTTATGACACCTATCGAAATGTATTTGAAAAACTGAATATTGGATTTGCAGCTCCAACTCAGGATAATAATCTTTATTCAATAAATACAAATACAAAGGAGTATCTTACAAAAGAAAAAGAAAATGAATAAAGCTAATGAGCGATAAGTGTCGTTCCACTTGTTTCGCATAAATATAAAAAGGTTTACAAGAATTATTACATACATTACACAAATATATACTTATAAGTAGTTCCTAAAAATAGAGATGACAATATAACATACTTATAAACAATAAACAATGGAGATAAAAATAAATACACGATATATAAAATTACAATTAGTTCCTCCTCATTTATGTAAGCAGCACACTGTAACATATTAGGATCATGATTTGTTCAGCTTGCGTAAGTATCGAAATGGCGATGAATTAATTGTCTTTGATTGTCAAGAATGAATTTTTTCAATGCATTTTTGAATTGTGGTAGATATATACTTGTTTTAATTCGTTCAGGTAAATTATTATAAAATTTTGGTGCCAAGAAATTGAAGGAACGTTGTGTTACTGTTTTCATCATATAGGGAACTGGTTGTTGATTTCGATTTCGCGTATTGTATTGATGGTTATCTACTAATGCTGTTTGTTTTATGGTGTGATATTTCATGAGTGTGTGAAAGAAGTATAGTTGTCTGGTGTTCATAATTTTTGTTTCTAGGTACAGTTTATCAGAGTTGTACTGTCGATCTTTAGAGAAAATGAGTTTGAGAAAACGCTTCTGACATATTTCTAAAAGGTGTATGTAGGTTTTCGCTGCAGGTCCCCATCCTAGTATTCCATAGCGGAGGTGGCTTTCCACTAGTGCGTAGTATAGTATTTTTAGGAGGTGGGTTGGTAATATGTTTTTGAGGTATCTGAATTTGTATAAAATAATTTGCAGTTTTTTGATGATATATTTAATGTGAGAGCCCATCTTAAATGTGAATCAATGATGACTCCCAGATATTTAATATTATTAAGCGATGAAATATGATAGGGCTTGTCATTTATATTTACAGTTAAGTTATGGAAAATCGGTAATCCAGTTCTGTTACAGCTAAAAGGGACGTAGTTCGTTTTTTCTAAGTTCACTGTGAGTAATTTAGTATCTAAAAAAGATTTTATTTTACTAAAATCGTTTTGTGATTTTTCTTTTAGTTCTTCCCAAGTGTCAGCTGTATAGAGTATTGCCGTATCATCAGCAAAACCAAGAATGAAACCATCACTTTCAAGAGAATATAATTAATTCTCATAAATATTGAAAAGTATCGGCCCTAATACTGTACCTTGTGGTATTCCGAATTAAATTTTTCTTGTCTCGCTAATGACTTCACCGAGTTTCACTCCGCTGGTATCTATTTGATAAGTAGTTTTCGAACAGCTTCAGACTTTGTCCTCTTATACCTATGTTTTCAAGTGATTTCAAAAGCAAATTGTGGTGAACCGTGTCGAATGCCTTGGAAAGATCTATAAAAACGCAAAGACATGGATTACTATCATTTAGTGCTGTGGTGATTCTTGATGTCAAAGTTAATATCGCATCCTCGGTAGATTTCTTCTCTCTAAAACCAAATTGATTATCAGAGATTATATTATATTTCTTCAGGAAAGGATATAAACGATTTTTTAAAGCCTTTTCAAAAATTTTGGATATGTGTGTTATCAGAGAAATAGGGCGATAATTTGTGATTGAAGTTCGGTCTCCTTTCTTGTATAGCGGGATTATGAGTGACTCTTTAAAGTCTGAGGGCCATATTCCTGATTCGAAACATCTATTGATAAGGTTTTTTAAGGGTTCCAGAATATGATTTTCAACCGATTTGAGGGTTTCTGATTTGATGTTGTTTATACCAGCAACTTTTTCAATTTTCAGTTCCTGAATTATACTGCGCAGCTCTTTAGAATCTATTGGAAGAAGAATCATAGAATTGCACACGGATTTATTTGCTGGTGTATAAGTTGGCGTTCTGCTTATCTTGTTTGCCAGTGTTTTTCCAATGGATGCAAACACTCCGTTAAATTCATTGGTAATATCTTTTTTGTCGGTTATAACTTGACCAGTATTATTTTTAACAGCGTCAATATTTCGTTGTGATTTATTATTTTTGCTATTTTTTTTCACTACATTCCATAATTTTTTTGAATCCTTATTGTTGTTTCCTGTCTATTGTAATATTTTCGTTTAGTAATCTTAATTAAGGAGGTCAACTTGTTTTTGTAGTGGTTATATTGCAGTTTCAATTGTAAGTCGTTAGGATTTTTAGTCACATTTTTATGTAGTGTGTTCTTTGTATTTATGGATTTAAGTAAAGCATTAGTAATCCACGGAGCGATTTTTGTATGTTTTCTTTTTATTTGACGTTTTTCTGTGGATTATTTGATTGCATTGGATAATGTTTCTATAAATACGCTAGTAGCAACATCTGGATTTTTTTGATTGTACTTTGGTCCAAGGAGTGTTCTCTAATTTGTTATTCAGTGTTTTTATGTTTATTGTTTCAACGTAATTTATGTTGTCTACTTTAGTCACTTTTTCCTTATTAAATATCACTTGTAAGATAGTAGTTGAGTGGTCTGTTATATTTGTTTGGAGTACGATTGGTAGTATGTTCTCAGTAATATTATTTTTGGCTTTCATGAATATATGGTCCAAGCACGCCCTTTGTCTTGTTGGATTATTAATAGTTGAGATGTAGGCGAATTCGTTTAGAAGGCTTGTGTATTCAATTGTGGTGAGATCGAATTCCAAGATATTGATGTTTAGATCTCCAAAGAAAATTTATAATTCTTCTGAATTTGTATCATGTGTGTCGAGGTAGTTTTGTAAATTTGTAATAACTTCCTTTGGATTTGTATCGGGTGATCTGTATAACGCATAAATTATAGCACAACGATTTTTATATAGATGTATTTTCATCGACAATATGTTTATATTACTGTTTAGTTGTATAATTTCGTATGAATAGTTATAATTGTTTTTTATATATATTACAACGCCATCGTTTTGGTTGTATCTACTATCATTATAAATTAATTCATACCCATCAATTTGATGCAAGCTAGTGTCTGGTATCTGCCAGGTTTCAGTTAAAATGATTAGATCAATATCTGAATTCAGTTTTGTTAAAAATAGCTTGAATTCGTCTAGATTTTTGTTTATGCTCCGTATGTTATTGTGTACTACTTTAAAGTTAGAGTTACGTTTATTTACATTCAATATTTGAGAACATTCTTCTGTGGTTTCTAATGTATAAGTCTCAATTTTTTCAACAATAAAATCACGAATATATTGGGCCATTATCCTTTAAATTACGAGTAATATTTCTATAGTGCGTGTAATTATATAAGCAATGGCAGTAGCGTGTGTTCAGTCTACAAACAACATTCGCATGAGGAAAACCATAACTCCTCAGTGTTATCCCGAAGTTCTGACAAGAATGATAAATCCATAGAAGATCAAAACAAAGAAAATGTTCCTAGTACATCATGCACTAAGATATTTCCAGCCGCTTCATCAAGTCAACTCTGTTCAGTATGTGAAAATTATAACCTTCATAAACAGAGTGGCCAGGCAAAAGTACAATGAAGACATTACAAAGAAATATGACAATTCATGGGAGCTTTAGGCAGTAGATATGCAGAAAATATTGATTTTACTCAAGATAACTATTAAAAATCAATTTTTTATTAGCCGTCTTCTTGTTTTTCACGAAACATTTGCTAGCTTGAAGACTGGTGGCCAGAATAAATGCGTCTTATTGCAAGAAGCTATTCGTGGAATAAGTTCTTCAGATCCATCCCTTCTGGAACCTTGAAATCATCTCCAAAATACCAGTTTAGGTTCATATCTAGATGAATTTCAATACATTTACTATATGGGTTGGGATAATAAGAGTGACCCAACACGCCATTACCAAGATCGAATGGACATTGATCAGGTCCATGACAGTCGCTTCGAAAATAGTGCTTTCTATTGGTGATGGTTATAGTAATGTCTGGTTTTATTTTGGCTATTTTCACATTTTTGAACTTCAAATTGGATGCTGATTGCCATGTATCAAAAGCAAGCTTCGCTGTTTTTAAATGCGTGTCGGAAGCTTGTGGAAAATACCAAAGTAATTCTGTTTTGTTCCATTTTGAATGTATAACATAATTATTATCACCCTTTATACATCGAGGCCTCTTCATCAAATCAATAGTTTCTTTATTAGGCGTTCCATCTACAGGAAGATTATATTTTTCTTGAAAATTAATAAGAATGACTTCAAAATCAGTTACTGAATTTTGACTTGAATTCATATAACCATATTTCTCGAAAAATGATTTAGCGTACGACACATTATCATTTTCGGTGCATGAGGCTGCAGAAACTAGGATCAATACATATATACTCTTCAACATCTTGAATGATACTAATCATTAGAGAATACAAAAACGTTATTTTATATTTTTTTTTCTTATTGATATGATAAAATTAGAACATATTCGTTATTTCTTTCTCGTTATCAATTATTGTGGTTTTTTGATATTTCACATTGCTGTTTTTTCATCGATTATGAATGTAGCTAATATAATGAATTCATTCTCTACATTATTTTTTACTCCACCGTATATATAGAGAACATCGAATTCTGATTATAAAAATAATATGTTTTATTCGTCAGCAATACTGCAAAGTTTAATTTTAAACCTTGCGGTGAAAATGATAATGGATTATTGAAAAACATGTTTACAATTTTGATAAATTTTAATATTTTCACATAATGAATATGTTAGTTTAACAATGTTTACTAAAACAAATATGGTTGATAATATTATACACATCATTTAAAAATAATGATTAGCTCATCATCGTTCATGTTTCGAGTTTTGTGGGACGAATTCGATTTAATGGATATGCTACTGTTTGCGGTGTTTGACGTTTAAAGATGTTATCTATGGGATTCGAAATCTCCTGTTGTTTCCCTGCTTTCTGTAATTCTTCAGGAGGCATCCAATTTATCGTGAGCTTCTCCCATTTATTTGGATTTGAATCGGCACTAAGATGTAGGTTTTCAATTTGCATCATAACCTTTTTCTTATCTTCATAAAAAGTAATATCCTTATTCAATCGATCTATTTTCATTATAAATTCCTGAATTCGACGTCTGTACTCAACAAAAGACATGTCTCTAATGATTCCATTTATTTTGATTTGAATCTGAGATGTGGGTTTTCAGTGTGTATCATAAATTCATTATGCGGGGTGTGGTCAACAAAAAGATGGGTCTCTATTGATTCCATTTATTTTGATTTGAATCAATACATGGATTTCTCTTATCTTCACGTAACGTCCTTATTCAATCGATGTTATACGAAAACACTGATTGCGTCACAGTATATACATGGACAATGTAAGTTGGCAGTATTGACGAAAGATTGACTTTAATCCAGACAATAATGGCAGAGTGTCCTTTTGGCATCGTAGACATCTTGTATACTGATCATTGTAGTAACATATTTATGACAACACCTCGTATATCGGTATATTATTGAAAAACTTATCGTTTATCTCTTCTTCTTTCCCATTGATCAACGGCACCCTCTGGTCATCGTCTTCAGGCATGATTCTTGTAAATTCTCTGGTCATTGTCTTCAAGTGTGATTCTTGTAGACCCTCTGGTCATTGTCCTCATCATAATGATGTTTATTTGGCTCCAAACTGACTAATCAGAGATGCTAGTGCCCTTTCGGCATCGTAGACATCTTGTATACTGATCATCGAAGTAACATATTTATGACAACACCTCGTATATCGGTATATTATTGAAAAACTTATCGCTTATCTCTTCTTCTTCCCCATTGATCAACGACACCCTCTGGTCATTGTCTTCAGGTATGATTCTTGTAAACCCTCTGGTCATTGTCTTCAGGTATGATTCTTGTAAGCCCTCCGGTTATTGATGTATGAAAACACTGCTACGTCACACACTATATACAAAATATGTGTAGGATATGATGATATACGAAAACACTGCTTACGTCACACTATATACGTGGCAACATAGAAAAATCATAAAGATGAAGTTCATCACAGAACAGATGGGGCATACGGTACATATGACGGATGACGTACTATATACATGGCGACATAGAAAAATCATAAAGATGGAGTTCATCACAGAACAGATGGGGCATACGGTACATAGAACAGATGGGGCATACGATACATTTGACAGATGACACATACAACAGAACGCACGTACGTAACATAGAACAGATGGGGCATACGATACATTTGACAGATGACACATACAACAGAACGCACGTACGTAACATAGAACAGATGGGGCATAAAACAGAACGCACGTACGTAACATAGAACAGATGAGACATACGATACATTTGACAGATGACACATACAACAGAACGCACGTACGTAACATAGAACAGATGGGGCATACGATACATTTGACAGATGACACATACAACAGAACGCACGTACGTAACATACAACAGAACGCACGTACGTAACATAGAACAGATGGGGCATACGATACATTTGACAGATGACACATACAACAGAACGCACGTACGTAACATAGAACAGAACGCACGTACGTAACATAGAACAGATGGGGCATACGAAACACTTGACAGATGACACATACAACAGAACGCACGTACGTAACATAGAACAGATGGGGCATACGACGGACGGCCCGTACGAACAGATGGGGCATACGACGGTTGACCCATATGACGAACGGTCCATACGACGACCCGACGCGTGCGCAGATGACCCGTACGATGAATGGCCTTGGGCCGCCCCCGTACCCGCGTTGCTAGCTTCCGGTGACGTCACCCTACACAAGTTTTCGTGGGGTTTACTTGCGCTACACATGTTTTAGGAGGGGGGTGCTATGTTAGGTTACCCCCATTCGAGCTTCCATTGATGACCTTGAAAGTGTTCCCATACCCGTGTTGCATATCTACTGGTGTTCGCCATCTATGTTTTAATAAGATTAGACGCTGAAACTAGGCATATCATATTTTAGGCCGATAATTGTACGGCCCATAATGAGAATTGGACTATTTTTACTGCGTGTCTAATTTTTGTAGACGAAGAATGGGGACCAGAAACTATAACTTTCAAATATTTTGAACCTGGCCATAGCTTTATGAGGGCTAACTCAATTCACGGGCAAATAGGTAAAAAATAGAACAAAACACCAGAGATATTAGATTTTGATGATTTGGAGACGTTGGTTAAATCTTCCAATAAATAATAATTAGTCTACGCGCTCAAGGTTTCAAACTATTTGAAAATGGATATATGACACGGAAAAAGGTACCATCTTCCTTACCGAAATTAAATGACTTAAAGTCTGTGCAATTTAGGAAAGGATCTAAGAAACTATTTTATAAGTTTGAACTAGAAAATGAAGATTTCCTTGAACCTAATATTTTACATCCCAAATTCAAATTGAACTTGCCTGAATTCTACTCTTCAAATAGAGGATTAAATTCGAAAAAAAAAGAAACAATTGTTAAGCAATTTTTACCTCATATGTCTTCCCGAAAACAAATATTTTGGCACAACTTACCCAGTGCAAAAAACCTTGAAGATTCAGGCCATTGTGTGACATAAATTTGGAAATGTTTTTGTGAATCATACCTTTAGTTTTATCTGAATATGTGATTTCATTTAAGTTTTTGTGAAATACATGAACGAATAGTTTTTTATGTCTGTTTCTGATTTCATTTCACGTTAAATGTTTCTCTAGTTTGTTTTTTCTTGTTTATTTGATGTTACTTGAATAAAAATTTTGTGAAATAACTGTGAAAACATTCTGATCTAGAAGTTTAATTTGGTAATTTTTTAGTTACTCTTTTATTTAGATAATTTACAAATTACTCACTAAGATTTCAACCCAAGTTAAACAAAGCCACGAATGCAAGTCAATCTATGAAAAACAAAGTAAGTTAGTTTACTATAGTATTAACTTGTCGATTTTATGAGATGCGAACTATGAACACAACTTACTAATATAACGCATAGCAGCACTTACTATGGTAAATTTTTTTAAATATACTTGCTATATTTTTGTGGTGTGAATAAACTAAAATGTGCATCTAGGTCAACTTGCTATATTGTTACTTTGTAAATAACAAGCCACACTTAATAATAGTAACTAAAAATGTTTAAACATTTTACATTGTATGAAAAATAACAAATTTTTTCCACAATATTTGAAAAGAGTATTAAATGTTAAGTTCTTAACCCGAATGTTAATTAACACAAACAAAAATAACAAAAAATATTGACACCGACATTTCATAAAACTTTGAATTAGCATAGCTAAAACTGAACATTCTTGAGTTACTATGTTTTTCATTTGCACGGTAGAATGGACCAATAATTTGACAATTCCAAATTCCGCACCACACATTAGCCTTAAATCTGTATTGGCCTTTATTTGCTATAAAAAAATGGGGGTTTGTGTCTGCCCACCAACGACAGTTTTATGATGTGAAAGTAGATTCATCGGGGAATAAAACATTTTCTGTGCAATTTGGCTTATCTTCTATCATCATTCCTTGTTACCAAGTGCAAAAATCAAACCGGGCGACAAATCTGTATCCTTCAGGACTTGAATAAATTTAGGCTTGTACGGGTGAAACTGATTGCTTTTCAAAATACAGCCAATTGAAGTTGAAGAAATATGAGTGTTTTGATAAACTTGCGCTATGGATATTTGAGGATTTTCTGAAGCGGTCAAAAGCACTTGCAAACTATTTTCTTCATTAACTGAAGTTTTTCATTAGGCACTTTAAATTGGTTTCCAAGTGAACCAGTTTCCTTAAACTTCTTTAATAATCTTGCTACAGTTGTATAATGGACGTTTTTGCCAGGATGTCTTCGGTTAAAAATATTAGCAGCTTTTCTTGAACATGTTTAATTTTCTCCGCAAATCAGAGCCAACTCTATATTTACTTCACGTGACATGATCGAAGGCATTTTCAGTAAAAATATATTTGCAGAATGTGTGAATAGAAGAAAGTGAACTTAAGGAATACGGATAATACGGATAAAATGTCACAATGACGTTAGACGAGTATTCAGTTATGATTTCAAAGCCCGCTTAGTGAATTTAAAATTTTGTATTGCAGCAAAATTGCCGGAGAAAAATGGGCTCTCGGATGGTGAAATGTATGGAACTAGGAATCGCTATGAAATGTATGCAGACATTTAAAAAATAATAAATTATCTTTTATCAATATTAGCGCATTGGGTTTTTTTGTCAATATTGTTTCAAAAAGTAAATATTACGCTTATTAAATAATAATAATTCAATAATTATTATTGATGTAAGTAGTCACACTTTTGAAACTTTGATGAAATATAACTTAAAAAAAATAATAACGGCTCTTTCCAATTGTAATATTACAATTAAATAATTTGAAACCGCACAAACTGACAAGATACAATGCATTACTAGAGAAGTTTCATGTGCTCTACGAATATTATCAATTTATTCTCTACGAATTACCTAAATCAATATTTCTGAATTGCTTTACTCCTACACATTGTATACTGCTTTACCCTAACTACTTCAATAACGAAATCGGTGCAAAATAATTTCAGAGCAGGGCCCTGGCGAAAAATACGAATATTTTTATTATTTGTTTTTTTCGCTCCAAAATTCATACGTGACCCTAAAATTTCATTCTGGTCACTTTTTCGAAGAAATAACATTTTCCGATATTTTGCCATCTAACCCCACTTTTCGCATGTTCACTTCAAATTTTTCCAATTTGCCACCGCCATGACAGTGGACACGTGACTGATGTCAAAATCTATTTTTAGGTTATCTCTTATGCGAGATCGATCGCATATATTAAATTTTCCTATATACTACAATAACAAAATTTTCCCATATGTAGCGAACATTATGGTGGAGACGATATCAATATGATATAAACTATCCCATACACCTTATAAACGTTTTCAATCATTTTTTTTTATAACATAACATATACCTAAAGATGGAATAACTTATTACTGCTTGTACCATGTTCATCATTCAACAATTTTGGGATATAAGCGTCTTTGATGAGCTACCAAACTTGAAAATTGAACTAAAAGGCATTTAAATATTCCCGCATCACAAACGATCTCCGGAAGCAGCCGAGTCCTTTCGACGTTTCCGCGTGTAGTGTCTCCTCTGTAACAATAGGTGCGTCTTTTTGACTGAGATCTCAGTTAATCTCAGCTCCAATCAGTAATGTAAGCGTTTTTTTTGTTTTATTCACTTCAAGTGAGCTGAGATTTTCCCTCCCCCTTCACCGATGCTGAATGTGTTGTAAGGGGATGAAGAAATATTTGATTTGCTTGGTTTATTTGTAGTTTTAACCAAGTTTATCTATGGTTTTAACCATTGACATATAAACAATAAACACACATAATCTATTTTTGTTTTGTTACAAATTTTGGATACATTAATTAACATTATTAGATGCTGATACGAATCTGTCGTATAGTATAAATCTTAGTGTTTCTAAATGAAACTCAAGGTCTCTAGTTAATTCCACAATATAATACAAGTTATTCAAAATTCTAAAAAATTGACAATTAGTTCGATAAATCAATATCATCGTCAGAATGACAGAAGTTACATTTCATTTTATGCCTACCTGATGTTTAGTAGTTATTTTTGGCTAGACCAAGAAGTAACCTAACTTGTGATTGGCTTAATATATGTTTATAGAAAAAAGAAGAAGATGTGATATTACAAATATTGAAGCTTAGATATTATTAGCCCTATGGTGATATCCTGGATATAATTTTTCCAATTAAGATCAGTATAACTGTGCAATGATATAGAAAACCAGGAAAACTATATCTGCTGATCTTTACAATTATCACTTAAGAAGACAGTTTATTGGTGGAGAATTCCCTAGATTTAACTGTTCATTGACAACTTCATATTGTGGGTTTCTTAAATGTCTTCTAATTTACAGTTCTTCAAGTATATCCAGTTCTTGTTCCTTTTCACAAATATGCAGTACTTCTAGTTCTGTGTTAGGTGTCAATGAATGATTGGTGTCAAGTAGATGTTTTGCGTAGTGGGATTTATCTGGTTGTTTTAATCTGTATACTCGTAAGTGCTCACTGTATCGTTTTTCAAGATTCCTAAGGGTCTGACCCAAATAGACAGCATTACATTCTGGACATTTGAGTTTATATATACCTGACTTCTTTAATAGTGGTATTTTTGTTTTTACATTTAACAATTTTGTACTAACGTTACTTTCTGTTTTAAAAGAAATTGTTGTATTCGTTGCTGAAGATATTATCTTTGAAATATTATTAGGAATATTTCCTGCATATGTGATGGTTTCATAAGTTTTAATTCCATCAGCTTGTTTAGGATATATTAGTTGTAATGCCACTTTTTCATCTTCTTTACTAATTAGCTTATTTATCATATCTAATGGATAACCGTTAGATGTTGCTATTTGTCAAATTGTATTAATCTCTCTAACAAAATTACATTTGTTCATAGGAACTGAAAAAGCTCTATGTATCATTGAATTATATGCTGCTAGTCTGTGTGACACAGGGTGCTTAGAATTGGATGGAATTGTCACATCAGTCTGTGTTGGTTTTCGGTACATTGAATAATCAAGTACATTATTAACTGTTTAAATTTTTAAATCAAGAAAATTGATTGAGCTATTTTCTTCAATTTCTAATGTAAATTTAATTTTCGGGTGTAAATTATTGATGTGGCTGAAAAATACATCTAATTGTCGTTCACTACCCATAAAACAAGCTAATATGTTATCTACATATCTATACCAAAATAAAATATTTTTCGAAATATTACTTTCAAAGATCTTTCTTTCTAAATTGTCCATGAAAATGTTTGCTAAAATAGGTGATATAGGGCTTCCCATTGGTAAACCTTCATTTTGAATATATATCTTATTGTCAAAAGTGAAATAATTCTGTATAATGCATACATCAAATAAATTAAGTATATCTGATATTATTCCTGGATTGATATTTTTATCTTCTAGTAATTTCCTTACAAGTATTAGACATTCTCTAGGAGGAATTTTAGTAAACATATTAGTTACATCGAACGATATGAGTTTATAGTTATCTTGCAAGTGGATTGCTTTCAACTTTTTAATTAGTTCTATTGAATTTCTAATTGAGTACTGAGATTCATATCCGTAAGTATTGAGTATATTGTTGAGCTTCTTTGCAAATATATTATTAGGAGAATTAACATAAGAGACTACAGGTCTAATTGGTTTCGTTATTTTATATAATTTAACTGCTCCATATAATTGTGGACAATGAGGATTCTTATGTATGATAGACCTCTTTTCGTAATCATTTAAAAGATAATTTGAATTATTAACAATATCCCCTACATTATTAGAAAACTTCTTTGTTGGGTCTGCTTTAAAAACTTTTACATCGCTGGATTCTATAAAGTTATATACTTTGGAATTGTAATTTTCAGTCGTCAAAATGACAGTAGCGTTCCCCTTATCAGATTTTGTAACTGTTAGGTTATTATTCTCTATCTTCTTTTTTATTGCATTTAAAACTGTAATGTCATTTTTTATTTGACGTTTAACTTTTGAAGGTTCAATTTTTTTGATTAAATTGGCAATTTTCAATTTCTCAAAAAGAAAATTATTTGAATTAGATTTTAAAGCTATTTCTGACTCTGTAGCTATAATTTGTTTAATAATATTCGTAAATTTAGGTGGTATGCTGTACTTTAAACCTCTATTTAAAAATTCAATTTCACTATTTGTAAAATTAGTGTCTGAAAGGTTTTCAAATCGTGGTGCAAAGTGTGTTGGTATGTAGGTACTTACAGTTTCATGATGTTTTGAGTATTGAATTTTATGTTGTGTGTGTTCAAGATTCTGTAGCTTCTTTTCTTGTTTCTCAAATTTCATATGCTTCATCGTGCTGAAATTTTCTCTAATTTTGTTATCCAAACAGTCAAATTCTACTGGATGTAATTGGAATGTGAGTTCTGAATGTACAACTTTTATGTAGTTGTCTAAGGAGTCTCTAACTTTGAACCATTTCTTACATTCTGATTTTATCCAAACTCGTTGAGCACATTTTATAGCTTTTTGTGCTTGTGGTGTTTTAGTGTGACATTTTATATTCACATAATTTGGTATTACCTTTTTTCTAAGGCATCAATTTTCAATAACTTGTATTATATTGTGGAATTAACTAGAGACCTTGAGTTTCATTTAAAAACACTAATATGAGCATATTCCACGAAGTAAGGGTCGAGACAGTCAATTTCAGTATAAATCTATCGACAGACCGCGCGCTTCAATTGAGATGTCGTTCTTTTCGGTTCTTACTCACATAACTTTATCTCAGATCGCCTTAACTAAAGTGATCTGAGATCTCAGTGAAAAAGAACGCACCTGTTATTTGACAGTCATCATATTTTTGCTTAAGTTATTGTCGTTTATGGATTGATTATTTTTGGTTTTTCATATCAATTTACTTGATACCTAATGTTACAATAAGATGAAGTGCTATATCTACAAAAGGTGAGGATGAATAATTGCTATTACTATTCAAATTTGTAGTTATAATTGCCAGTGTGTTTTGCTCCTATTAAAATTATAATTATTCCAAATCTGTAGGTAACCCAATTACTTTCACCTTTTACCAGTGCACCAGAGGAATATTATCTTGATCTTATACACGTTTTGTGACATAGAAAAATATTTTTATTGTAAGAACTACCAGACCCTTGTGTGAAATGTGCAAATAATTATTATTATTTCGTTGTAGTTGCTGCAGAAAAGGCAAACATATGTCAAAACAGAAGCGAAGTGGAACTTTCTATCCAGGTGTGGCTCTACACAGCAAATGATGAAAAAATATTATGCAATAAAAATGTCTATATGGCATCTATATGAGGCTCCAATATATGCATTTATTATACATAAATACAAAATTTATATATCCAGGTGTATAAACGTCAATATTAAAGTTTGCAAATAAAAAAATTAACTACTTCTATTTCTGGAATATACCCTTGAAATGTGGACTTTTTTATCTGAAGAATTAAGAATAACACCTACTTCTTTGTTCATTGAAAACATAACTATTAGATAAACAACAATATATTTGGAATTCAATATTCACAATTCAAAATTGTTTTATAGCCTGTTTATTCTATAATATTCAATAAAATACACATTTTCAATATTTTTCAAATGAATAAATTCATTATCAAAAGGTCTAAAAGTACTACCTGGAAGACGTGCATTTAGAATCGTTTTGGGTATAAAAAAGATTTTAGATGATGTCTTAGAGATGTCTATAGTTTTAACAAAAGTTTTAACTAAGGTGTCTTCAACACATAAGCAATGTCCCAGACAGGCACCTTTAAGACTTCTTTAAGATGTCTCAGTGTTACTTGGGTAGTCGGTTTTGATTGATTATCAAGCTTCGCCGTCTTAATTGACGCAGTTTATCAACTCTAGATAAAACAGACACTCCCCTATTCGAATTATTTTGAACCAAATTATCCCTATCAGTTGTTTCCAAACTGTCATAACATACTGAACTATCCTTATATACACTGTTTACCTTAAAATCAGATCGTGAAATGAATGTTACCGTTTCTTCCCCTTTTGAATATTCAGAGGTAACAGTTTCATTACAATTATTAACTCTCAACTAATCAACATGATGTTTAAAAATTATTCCAATGTCTATCTTTACAATATATAATCTCACCCCAAGAACTTCTTTGACCACATCTTTGCACCGATTTGGAGTATTAGCTCTAAAGTCGTGTAAACCTTATCAACAATTTCAAAATATATTCAACTTTTCTCTCGAAAATCTTGTTTTAGATATAACTTTTTTATTTTGAATGACCGATGTTGTCGACGGCAATAACAAACCAAATCTGGGGTGCATTGTTCTGTTCATAAAAATTTTAGAATGAGCTTCTCCTGTAGTAGCATGAGAAATGATTTTATAATGAAGTTTAAAACTATTGATAATTAAATTATTATCTCAATCTTAATTTTCACTTTTGCTTTAAAAATTGCTTTTTTATGAATTGTTTTTGAATAATGATTTATTGAACTTTGTCGACTGTAGTAGAACTATTCAACTATATTAGTAATTTTAATCTGACAACGTTAATGTCGAAATTAATGGTTCATTGAATACGAATTTAGAAATGACTTGCACAAATGGAATGATGTTTGAACTTCAGCGGTACTAAGATCAGTAGGTAATGATGAACTTAATCATTTCAGAAAACGTTATGTTTCGGATTGATAAGGTAAATATTGGTAGCGACTGTATATCTCTATTTTGGTGTTACTTGTATACAAACTAATAAACGGTATGTTTGACTTAGTAATTGATAAACGATTAGTTTGGATTTAAGTTACACGTGATTGACTTGAATACTAAGAAACGATTTGTTTGACCTAGTAACTTAACTTGATATACAAACGATCAGTTTCGAACTCTGAGTACACGCATTTGACTAGAATACTAACTAAGAAAATATTTGTTTGACTTATTAGCGGGAAACGATGAGTTTCGACTTGAATTACACTTAGAACGATGAGTTTCAACTTTGTTGCACAACTAAGCAAACGGTTCACTATTCAACTAACTAACTTGTTATTACTGTAACTGGTAACGTACTAACTGACTGCGTAACTATGTGATAACTGCTTAACTGAGTGTAACTAACAACGGACTGTAACTGACGACTGAGGTTACTTACATCTGCTTTCTTCACGCTGGAAGGCGGTTTGAACAGTAAAACTCCAAGGGGATGTCTTCAAACGAATTTTGGTGGGACTCATAAAACACACCTTGCCGATTGGTGCTTATTGTTGACTCAGCGGGAACCATTGACACGAATCAACAATGGACACATCCATTAGATTTTTAAATCAACATTGGAAACTATGACCGTCCTATTGAAAACATGCATGAATTGCTTATTCAAAGATGCAAAATATTTTATTACAGGCATTCCGATAGGGACCTTTGCTTCAAAGAGTTCGTCGCTATTAACCGTAGAAGCTCAAAATAGAAGAACACAATAAGTCTTACAAAAATTACAATGAGATATTTCGTTTAGTCTTAAGAATTTCTATCTGATGCTACAACTGTAACAGCACTAAATAAAACTGATATTATAAAACTTTATATGTTTCTAAACATATAACAATGTCACAGACATAAAAGAAATAATGGTTTTAAATATACAAACAATATAAAACGGATAAAAAAAATTATGTTCTCAAACAGATCACCGACAGACTAACAATAACTAACATTTTCTAAAAATACAGCAAATATACAAAATCAAGAATTCATATTCTTGAACAAGAGTCTTAACTGCATTTTCACCTAATCCGAACATAATTAGGTTGTAAGGTACACCTGTTAGATGCTCGATTTTGAAAAACTTTGGGACTCACCAGATATAAAAGTGGTCGCATTCTCTGTACAAATTTGAAAAGGTTACCTATTAAAATATATCACGAAAAATTTTGATAGTGCTACCAGCCGATATATCGTTCATTTGAAAAAATTCAATCCATTCCAATTCCAGTAGCCGACGAGTATACATCGCTTATTGGTACTTAAATAGCTGATTAAGTTTAAATAAAAATACGAGTTTTTCTCTGTTTATTGTGAAAAAGTAGTAGACAAAAGAACAAACACAATGTTATATTCTACAAAACTTGGGATTGACCCTAGGAACAATTAAACATAATTATTTCCAAAAGTTTCAACAATTGAGAACGTTTAATTCTACCAGTGGCGTCCCATCAAGTCAGGTAACTGTTATTACCTACTAAATATTCCCAAGGTTCCATTCGGGACCCTTGTTTCTCTTTTACTCGTATTGGTTTTGGTATTAGGATCACTTACAAAATGAATAAAAATAATAATTAATCCCAATCAACATCAACCTCCCTTCCTCAAAGTCTTATGTTGCTGACGATCAAACTACCGCCCCTCCCCCCTCCAACCAATGTATATAATAGCGAATACCATTTTGTAAGAAATGTGAATAATTGTCACCATTTAATCTTTGGGGCAACTGGTATGGTCCTAGAAAGTAGTAGAGCAAATAAATATGGGTTAATCTGTAAATTGTATACTATTGACGAATGTGTGGTCAATATCTTGTTTGTTCCGAATATCTCGTGCAAACTGACATCTTGAGGCAAGATCTCTTTGTAATAAGTTATAGATAGGTGTAAAATGAAACGAACGTGCAATATTTTTTAAATGAAATTTTCACTTATTCTTTTTGTTGCAGATAGTCGCTGTTCGAATTTGGTTTTTAATTACCAAATTCTCCCGTGATTTTATTTCAACTTCCCCTGTATACTACCTTTCGAATATTATGCTCAAAACATATAACTAAATATATCCTTAATTTCAACAGTTAATATTTCTTTACTTCACCAAAAAAGTCATTTAAATTTACTAACACCTAAGAAAAGCAGATAAATATCGTTTTCTGAAATTCTACTGAATATATCAAAGTCCCCGACATCTTATCTCTTCATAAAAACTCTCGTCCAAACTCTGTTATCTGTATCTACGAAACCATTGATAACCCCAAAAAAACATCTTCATAACTGCCAAATTCACTTGTTGTTCGAACGTTACGTTTTAAAATACTCGTATCCCATTGGTTAGACCCGACCAAGTGGTTCCTACGTCACCAAATATATAAATACGACATATAACCTACATTCGCCCTCTCTTCATCGTACAACGTGGTACAACAAGGTACCTCACGTCGTAAAACCACCCGGCGTGTTGATACGGGGAACAACCATGTGTCCGTAAGCTTTAATCATTTAATAAATCACCGAAGTATGTGCAAAATACTTTCTTTTATCGCGAAAATAATAAGTGAAGTCTTAATTGTAGACGCAAAATAAATAAATTCTAACTTCCTGATAATATAAAACCTAAGTGACATAAGTGTTTCTTTACAATCATATACATCATTCCTAACGTGAAAAATACCCATTTGGTCCTTCGAGTGCATCGTATTTACAACAAAGAAACTACATTCCCTCTAATTAACCCAAAGTAAAAGGGTTATATTAGAACATGGTCCTGTCGAGACCGGATAGAACCAGAAGAAAGTGAAGCAGTCCTAGCGACCAGGAGAGAGCAGTGAAACAGCCCTTGGAGTCCAGAGAATATAGACCCTCAGCGTTCCCGAGAACTCCTCGAGAATTTCAGTCAGCAGAAAACATTCATTAGATAAGGTATTTATCGATAATAAAAGATTTGGTATATTTGCTTATCAACCAACGTAGAATTTTGTAAACATAGTATATAGGGTGATTTAAATGGCTTCACCTTCATATTAATTTGGATTTATAATAAAAGTTTTTTATATATTTTTCATGCAACATAAACATTTATATTATACAGTGTGGTTTAAATAATTTCACCTTAATATTAATTTGGATTTATAATAAAAGTCTTTGATATTTTTTATGCAATATGAACATTTATATTATACAGTGTGATTTAAATAATTTCACCTTAATATTAATTTGGATATATAATAAAAGTTTTTGATATATTTTACATGCAACATAAACATTTATATTTATATTATACAGTGTGACTTAAATAATTACACCTGAATATTGATTAATTACAATAACATCGTTGATATTTCTTATAAAACATACATTCATACTCTGTATTTGATTATTGAACTTTTTAAATTTACATGAGACATTGGGATTTGAGTAATTACACCTGGATGTGTTTGATTATAATAACGCTAATTGACAAAGTAATTTCATATTTGTATATAACATACATTCATTATTGTACAGTGTGTCTTAAATAATTACATATTAAGATTATCATGGAACCATAATAACACTAGTCGGTATTGTTGTGTGAGAAAACCAGGTACAATTACAGTGTCATTTTAACTTGCAACGAGCCGTAGAAAACTGAACAGGCACGGCTGGTAGCAAAATATATTACGCTAATACAAAATAAGCATTGTTCAAACATAGCTATTCATTTACATTTTATGTTAACCATATAATTAATACATCATTTACAAAATGGATTCATTAAAGTCGCAACGAGCTAGTTGCAAAGCAGCAATTACTCGCATTTACAACTGGTTCCATAACAATCTGGACGAGTCTGACAAGTATGCTTTCAAATCCGGAATAGTCAACTTAGAAAAGTATTACTCTAAATACTCTGAGATTCAAGACCAAATTGAAACCATAGCCGTAGATACTGAAGTAGAATTCGATGATAGAAGTAAGATTGATGAAAAATATTACTCATTACACTGCAAGCTACAAAATGCTTTCGAAAAATTAAACCCTAAATTCAATCAACCTAACCAATTACCTGTACAGTCTCAGAGTGAAACTCATATTAGATTACCTTCCATAGAAATACCGACTTTCTCAGGAGATAGCACTAAATACACTGCCTTTATAGACCTTTTTAACGCACTTATAGTGAAGAACACACGGCTTACATCTAAAACTGAAAAATTCTACTATTTGAAATCATACTTGAAAGGTGACCCGCTCAATTTAATTTCTCAATTACCGGTAAATGAAACCAATGTTGATGTAGCGTTGGATTTACTGAATTCTAAATATAATAATACCCGGCAGATTGTTACTACCGAAGTATGTGCAAAATACTCTCTTTTATCGCGAAAATAATAAGTGAAGTCTTAATTGTAGACGCAAAATAAATAAATTTTAACTTCCTGATAATATAAAACCTAAGTGACATAAGTGTTTCTTTACAATCATATACATCATTCCTAACGTGAAAAATACCCATTTGATCCTTCGAGTGCATCGTATTTACAACATAGAAACTACATTCCCTCTAATTAACCCAAAGTAAAAGGGTTAAATTAGAACAGTCGCCTAGATTTATTTCTGGATCATTTACAATGCGGATTAGTATTTCGTCTTCTTCATCAGGCGTAATAATTTTCGGACGATCCATATCATACCGTTTAGCAAGAAATGATCCATTTTCACATCAATTTGACCTTAAATACACTGGAAAGTTATTTGGTGATCTTGTATAAATATCACTTATTTACTTTGTAAATTATTCGAATTTCACTTTTACTGAATATTTCTCCTACATTCTACGTAACCCTGTGTATTGTTTGGGCGATCTTTAGTAATACGATTTTAATGTTAGGCATTTCAGACTACGTATTTTGTCGGTTGCATCAGTCTATTAGGTTTAATGTAACACCTACGAATAAATAAGCCGCGTGGAATCCCTCTATTAATTAATTCCCCACTTGTCGAAAATTTTGGATTCGTTTTATTGTCACAGTTAGTTAGTTTATTTGCAACCTGTTTGTTATATATGTTTTAGTTGTTATGGCCACATGATGATCTATTGGTCCCTAATTTGTCTGAACTTATTGAACAGTGAGATAGCGTTATTTGTTTCCGGTCTATTTCGTCCCTTATCGTTTCTTCTTCAACTCGTTCAGGCCTACAAGTCCCGAGTATGGAACTGTGATAGTTTTGGGTACCTATTCTTGATTTTTCGAGTAGAACGGATTGATATCGAATATGATGTTAAAAAGGAAAGAATAATATATGGTTACGGGTCAGATCGTAGGTGGGAAAATTAGTTGGTGGATTGGTCGAATTTTAATGACATTCGTTAAGGACCACAGGTGTTAGCTTCCGTTATCCCGCAACTTTTGTGGTTTGAAGCCATATTGTAGTTTTTCAGAAGAGCTTTAATTAAATCGAATCATTGCTTAGTTGGGATCATTTTCCAGTGGCATTTTATTTCCTATTGGATACTTGGGAATGCGACTTCGAAGTAGATTTGCGTTCGAGCCCGGACTGGTTGTTGAATCCTTTAGGAAAGGTTTAGGGAAGTTGGATCAGAAACTATCGTACATTTTATAACCACTCGGTTCTGGATATTTCACCTTAACCAACTAAAAGGTATGTAAAATTTATAGTTGTTGGCATTGGTTGAGAACCGTGCTGTATTCTATGTGTTCAATTCAGACATCCCATTATAATGTTATTCCCAAACGGTCATTATGTAGTTGTTTAAGAGATTTAGTAGAGATGGGGAAGGTTTAAACCTCTACAGTCAGTTGATTTATGGATAATTTTAAATATGTTGATAAATTATTTTGTTTGAAAATTTGTTAACTCACGAAGTGGTGGTTAGTATTCAATAGATTTGATCAGGTTTTGCGCGATCGAAATTTCTTGTTTATTTACATCATTTCTTTGAATTTATTAGTAAGAGGTATTATCTCCAGTCGGTCCTTCATTACAATTTCAACACGTTTATCACTCCAGTTTTAGTTAAACCGTTTTCTGCAATTGTAATAGTTGCCGGGAAGTAAAAGTTATTCATTTGTTAACTGGGTATTATGACTTATCTGGTGTAACAGCTGACTGGGACTCTTACGGCAGCTATTTCGTGGGAATACCCCTGCCCACCCCCCCTGACCGGCCCTGCATTTTAATAGATATCTTACATTAGTAATTTCAAAAAAAAATTGAATTTTTGGTAATTGTTACTTTCTTTTATCTGTGGATCGTTACTCTGTGGTGTATAGGGTTTATAGTACTTGTGAACGGATAACGGCCATACGTGGTACCATGATTCCATAAATTAATGTTAATAAGGACTTACCCCAATCTCGACCAGAGGGTAGAAATAAACCATTTCATCAAATGTGACTAGGCTTTATTCACACAACTAAATAACACTTGAATTAAATACATGACCTTTAAATTATTATGAATGGTCATGTTCAATCGTACATATAATATTCATTATAATCGATTCGATACACTAAACAGAATAGATTAGATACCTGTGTTTACAATATTTCCAATTTATTGTAACTATTATTTGTGTATTTTTTTGATACAATTATTTGAATTTTAACCTTACCAAATGTGTATTTGTTTATGAATTATTTTATAAAAGTTAAACATTGTTCGATGTGTAACAAAACTGTCATTGTCTGAGTTCATAATATTTTGTAAAAATCATTTCTGACCTTCGCTATTTATAACCGTCACAGTCTTGTTCTAGTGAGTTTCGCTGTGAAGTCTTTCATTGAAAATGAATGCGTTAACGGTTTATGGTCTGCTTTTACTATGTATTCTGAAGTGCCATATAAGTTAAATTATACATATGTGTAAATGTGTAAATCTAAAAAAAACAAAGGAAACAACTCAACCATTGATGATAAAATATCCTACCAATAATATTTTTTCTTATGTTCCTAGTATTAAAGGTAAGCTAACGATTCATATTTGATATCAAATTTAATTCTTTTATGATCATAGCCTGTAATTAAATCTTTCATCTTATATCGATACTTATAAAACCGTTGGAAGAGTCTAGTCCTTTCGACTAATATTTTCCCTACTTTTGTAACTTAAATTAAAATCACGGTGGTGCCCTTTCAGCCGCAAGTTCAATTAAAACAACAGTATCTACTCAGAATTAATATTAGCTCTCCGACGAAGAACTGCCAGGTTACAGTTTGCAAAGGGATGTTAATAATCTAGATCCCCTAACAACAACACATTTTAATCTTGTTGAACAGTAATTTTTTCTATCGTTTAACAACAAAATCAGATAAGCGTTATAGAATATGGTTAATTACATGCTGCAATACAATTCTCTCGACACGTGTCCGGCAGCTGACGTCACCACAGAGACAAACCAATTTTTAACCGATGGGCGCGGTGCACGTATTGGAAATATTTTTCTCGCACTTATAATAATCATTAGTTTTCAAATTATTTGCAGTGGGTTTCACTTTATATTGACTACGTTTTTACAAGTTAGCAAAGCTATTAAGGATCTATGCAAGTTCCTAATTTATTTGGTTTATAATATTCATTTTTAATTTATGCTTATTAATTTGAAACAGTGTTCCTTTGGTTCTGGTTATGGACTTTTGTTTATTTAATGAGAAGTTGTTAAGTTTATGTGGGAGATATGGCTACTGGCGAACCATCCACGAACAAATGGTAATGCCATAAGCAATACTTCATGAGTGGTTTGGAAACCTGCTTGAAATTACTACGGCTCCCACGTCAAAAAATTATTCAGGAGTATAAAACAATGCTATTTTTGATCCCACGTCGCCATTGTGCAAGACCTATATCGGTACAAGTGGAGGTTGTTGCCCTCTGCAAACTCTTTGATTTCAGTTTTTTTATAGTTATTCCAATCCTAACAAATTCCACACTTCATAAATAAAATAATTTTGAATAAATATTGAAGACTTGGATTAAAAAGAGGTGATTTTTATTCTTTTATAATTAATTTTTTAGAAATGTTATTAAATTGTTATATAAATAAACATGGGAAGACATCAGGTAAAGCATCGAAATCTTGATAAGACCACAGATGTGCTTCTCCTGACTTCGCCGTCGTTGCTCTGTAATCAAAGCCCAAAAACATCAAAACTTATTTTTCTTACAATATCTTGTCAAATCAAAATCGATATTCAATGATTGTTAGAAATAGTCTCGACAAGCGGAGTGTCTATCAAAATTAAAATCACCACAGTATTGGAGTAAGTTAGCTTCAATCAATTTAATTTGGATCAAAATATGTAGTTTATTCTCTGACGTACCTTTCTGTTGCACTATGTATATGATAATCTATTCAAGGGACATATTTGTAACAATAATCATAAGCCGACACAAACAATTCTCAACATAATCCATTGTAACAATATAACACACTATCAATAAGGAACGAACCATCGGTAATAGGACAATTACTAATCTCTATATCGATCGTCAATTAATCAATCAGAGATTTCGGTACAAACAGTAAATTTCCACTAGAGAGTCTAGTTAACATAACAATAGAAAGGATTACTTTGGAAATAAGCGTCAGGGCTGCTAATCCTCCAGCCCTGAGTAAACATTGTTTAGGAATATTCCCAATGTCAAGAAATAATTCGAATTGTATGTATATCATTCGTAGTTAGGAAATAATTCCTATTATTCGGAATATACCTTAATTCAAACATTCGGATGTTACGGATCCCATCTGCCTTCTATAAATTATCTCATATATACAAATTCCTATAGTCCTTCCAGATTTACATTTCGTTTTCATATTCTCACTTGAACATAAACCCTAATAGACAGCGAAAGCCAATAATTTGAATGGAATTTCAAATTTAGGAATTACATAAGAAATTTCAATGGTAATGGTTTATTATTTATGGTTCAACTTTATTATACAAAACATACTATAAATTAAAAGCATAGTAGGTCGAAAATAAATACACTGACCGACACAAAAAGCGACGATTATTTTTTTAATATACGATCCACAATTCAATATATTTCCATTTTTTTTCGAAATGTTTAAAAATTCCTAATAATCGGATGAGATATGGTGTCATTGCAAACTAATAATTTTGTTTAACTGACATATTTTAAGTATTGTGAGTAGATGTGTACAATTTCCATTTTCTACTTCGTTATTTCGCTCATTTTACCTAGTTAAATATTATATAAAAAATTCAGTTGTAATTATTTAGTGCCGCAAGATTAATAGATTAATTAATCAGATATAATCACGTGGTCCATAATAATTTTATCATTCAACTTTTCTGTCTTAAATTTTTCCCTATATCGATAAGGAGATACAGTTTGATAAGACTAATTGATTTTTAAGTACTAACTTATAGTCTCTTCTAGACTTATACCGTATTCTACCATAGATCAGGAATAATTCAGTGCTACATTTTTCACTTGTGATCAAGAGTGACTACTCGTCACTCGCGCCATGTCACGTCTCGACTCAGCCCTCTTTTAAATATTTTTTCGCTAGACGACAGGCACTCTTATACCGCAAATTTCGTCTTTTTCCTCGCCCTGCAATTCTATTTTTACTAATTATTTAAAAAGTATATTATCCACGGGCAAATTATGCATGCATTTGCCATATAATTCATATATGATATTCCATTTGCAGCATCAATGATCATTTTCCATGTATTTATTCAAAAGATATTCAGTTCTAAAAAATGAAAGTTGTAACTTATGTAAAATTATTTCTAAAGTTGAACGCTGGTCATGTGAGGTTTCAATATTTCGATATGAAAATAACTGTCACCACCGATGATTCATTTCTTGCAGGTGCGGTGGTCGATGATTAAGTTTCATCCGCCCTGAATATCGAAACGGGCGCTATTCTTGACATCGTTCACAACGTGATGTATACGCAAGCCTTTGAATGCTCTATTAGCGAATAGTTCCTAAAAATGATATTCTCGAGCACCGTTCCTAAAATCATCAATTTGTATCGTCCTCACAAGAGCGCCAAATGACGTTACAGTACAAATGTCATTTGTCATTTGGTTATGTCTAATATAAATAAAGAAGATTTCCAAGAATGTTTATCAATTTTTCCTGAAAAAATTAATTCTACAAACCCAAATTGAAGAGGCACACAAATAATAATAATTTACTCATTTGGAACATTTTCATGAAGGGTGTATTTAGCCCAACAGCAAAAGAAGTTTATGGAGTCTATTCTGTAACATGTCGTAACGGCAACGCTTATTATGTTGACGATAATTTTCCAGGGTAGATTCTGTAATAAATATCGTTGCGTTAAAATCTAAAGACAAAACATAAGGATACTATTTTTTACAATTTTATAAAGGTTGGTATATTTTTTGATATATTTTGCTGTTTTGTTAAGTTAGGAAAAGCTTTACCCATTCATTTGCTTATAGAGGTTTTGTAAAATATGATTTTTATTCACTTATTCACGTAACTTTTATTATGGATAAAGGTAAAGTTAAAACACAAAGACAATATAGGCACAATATATGATGTATTCGCATGAATTGAGTAAAAAATGAACCGTTTAGGAATAACAAATTTGATACTATAAGCCCTGGTATTATTAAAAACATAGGGAAACCGCTTTCAGACAAATTAAATAGTTTAGGTGGTCCTATTAAGGATTCAGCAGGATGGAAAACGGTACGTATAATACTTGATTTTTTTTTTATTAGTATTATCCATTAAAGCAGTAATTAAATATGTTTTTTGTTATAATTATTACCTATTTCAGACATTCACCGACTGGAAGTGTCAAGTTAAAGCAAAGGCAAGAAAGAATAGAATTATCACAAAAGAAACAGGAAATATAGGGTATCCTATCAAACCTTTATCAGATACTGAAGAACGATTACTAGATGTTACAGGTTGGGTGATAATCAACGGCATATCCCATGTCCCTGAAATAGAAATAGGTATGAATTACGTGGTTCTTTGAATTTGGTTATATCCACTTAAATTTTAAAATGGTAGACGTACAAAATAATGGAGAAATTAGAGACGAGTGAGAGAAAGAGTGACCAAATCAAAGTAAGATCCCTAATAACCAACCAGTTGAACACTCGGTTGAAGAGTCACTTAAAAGACCATCAAAGGAAGAAAAACGTCAAGAACATGGGTGCAAGACTTTAAAAGAAGGTAATTATAATGATGAAAGTGAAAAAATTACAATTCTGAAAGAAGTTGCAGTAAATGTCAAATAAATGAGGGTAATAGATGAGAAAATGCTAAACCTGCGTTAATCCAATATTCGAGTCCAGTACCCTGATTATGATTTTGTGTTGGACTACATATGCTAAATTCTAGTTTGCAATATTATAATATCAATATTTATTAGTTGTAAACAAGATTTGTCAAAAAATATCAAAAAATTGTACTTTAAAAAGTTGTGTGTCATTGAATTAAATTCTCACTTGCAGAGTTACAGCCTAGTATTATTTTATTTCAAACTTTTTCATTGATAATTTTACGAAAAAAGTTATTAGTTATAAAATTTTATGTTAGGTAATTGCATTTTATGCTTTAGACCATGCAGAGTTTTTACAAAGAATAACTTTTTTTCTAAAATCAATACTTTTTTATATGGTGCCAATTTAACGGGATACACTGAATAATCAGTTTATTGAAAAAGATCTATATTTTTAGATATTTGTTGGATTGTGATGATATGTTTAGTACAATACTTTAGGTAGTAATTTTGCTTGGACCAGGTTCCAGGTTCCTGAGCTACCCATACCTTTATCAGTAGTATTGGAAAAAATCGTATACAGTGCAAGTTTTTTGAAACCTGACAGACCAATTTTTTTAAGTTGTCAAATTATCTTCTACTACTTTGCCTTGGGGAGTACTACTCTATAACTTCTAATAAAAAGTTGTCCTACGAAAGGTTCTAAAAAACTTGCATTGTCGTTATGTTTAGTAAAATAACATGAAAAAATAATTTCAATTTTCTTTCTATAAAAGAGTTAATTTGAATTTGTATTACATTATCGAATTATAATGGAAATTGTAAATTTTCCGGAATTGTTATTTTAATAATTGATTTTTTTTCATTCTTATGAATGGTACCATGTAGTAGCCATAACACAAGATACTTGAGGAAATTGTTCCTCGATTATTGTATCAAAATATATTATAAGCCTTGCTCAATTGAAGAGATTATTTATAATTCGATTCCGTACTATATTGTTAACCCTATTTAATAATTGAGCATCGTCCATGCCAATATCATCTTCATCGACAAAATTGTTGTCATTTTCCGATAAAATTAGATATTCATCAATTTGTATATTCCGAAGGAAGGAGATTGGAACTTAAGGGAACTCTGGGTGGAAATAACAGCGAACTCATAATATGGTAAAATGCCGAAGAAGATGAAGAAGATATATTCCTTTTCATAATAATGTTGTGGAGCATGACAGAGGCATATAAAATTCTTGACACGCATGCACACCTTTGAGCATTCTATTGGTTCTTTCAATGCAGTTCCGAATTTATTGATGTCGATGGGTTTATCCTCTCTGCGATGACTCTGGTGCTGCTCTAACTACAGGTGTCAGTAAGTACGGTAAAAGTGGGTAACTATGGCAGGTGTTCTGGTATTTCGATTGCCACGATTCACAAAAGGTGAGTCCCGGAATAAATCCTTAGCAGTTTCACTATTTACACGATACATTTGCCGGAACACTTCCACTGGTAACTCAAAGGGGTTACTTCCGTCTCTTAAGACATCAAAGGTAGTCCTTTGTGTCTGTCTAAAACTATTGCATTTGTACATAGTTTAAATTATTTTTCAACCCTTATATGAACTTACCTTATATTCAATTCATCCAAAGCAATACTTAACAGTTGAATCATCTTAAATAAAATGTGATCTTTGTAGAAGGAACAACTTATTCAACGACTTGCTAACCCGATAACGACTGCTGGAGAGCTGACGTTTGACAACGACATAATATCAGTTATTTTGTCGTTATCTACCAGCAGTCGTTATGATACTGAATATCCAAAATCGTTTAGTACGAGTAGCATCAGTCCATCTCCTGAGGAAGGTGATACAGCAAGAGCGGGTCACTGATACAAACCTGTTAACCGCGACTTCGCCGGCAACGTGGACGCCTCCACCGAAGACCAACCAACTCCATGTTCTGCCGAACTTTTCAGTTCGACAGTTTACCACAGTTGGAAGTGTAAATTGTTTCTCTCGAAACAACTTATATTTATGAAAATAATAAACAGTGTTAATCTTGTTTTTATTTCAGCCAACACACAAGCGAGCCATACCATCCGAAGAGGGAAGGACATTCAGCATCTAGGTAAATATAAAACTCCCGAAAGCTAATAAGTCAGGAAACCTTTAACTAGGGAGGCAACTCCCTCCGGCAGTGAGTCCGAAGTCGGTATTAGCTTTCGACGCCTTTCCATAACAAACTCTATCCTTAAATGTCCTCCAGACATCTTCGCAGCAGCAGAGCTGCAAAAAAACCCGACATACTAACCGACCCCGAATTTAGAAAATTCCTAGAAGAAAGCCAACAATTACTCGAAACCACAAAAATCCTTGACTCACATAGAATCCTAGACAAAGAATTCCCTCTTCTCTCGCCCGTCACATCCAGCACCACCTCACACACTTCCAACAAAACCCATCACTCCTCAACACCTTCCCTTCATAACCCATAAAAAACCACACGCTTACAAAACATATACGACAGCACACTAACCCCATACACATCCTCAAGAAGGTCTTACGCTTCCTCCGTAAGATCCCTATCCCCTATACCTACACTCACACGACAACCACCTGTCCCCGACGAGGATAGCTTCACCCTCGTCGGTAAAACCAAATCCCGACCTACAACACCGACACCTATCAACAATCACACTTCAACCCACACCATCAATAACACACCAATCACACCCTCAACCTGCGAAACCTCCCAACCCAATACTCCACTCAAAAATCTCTTTTCACCCTGCTTAACACCCTCGAATTCCTACACGGCCACGTCCTCTTTCTAAAAGTAAACTTCAACCGCACCGCCATTCTCAAAACGTCCTCCCCAAAGTCAGTCTCAACTATTCTGAGACAAATTCAAAATTCCACTGGTGACAAAAACATCATCATCAACGTTCTAAACTCAACAGAACGTCCACCACGTCCAGCCAACAAAACCCTCATACCCACCTACTCTTTCGTCTGCAGGAATGTAGACACCACTGTCAGCCCCGAAGAATTTGAAGAAATTCTTCACAATATACAAATTCCGTTCCTCAAAACTTGGCGAATCGTGGCCAAAGCCACCAACAAACCCACTTCGATGTTTCGCATCGTTACCACCTCCGAAACCCACTACCACCAGGCCCTAACCTCCGGCCTCTCATTTCACGGCCTTCCACATCGATGCGAGCCATCAAACACAAATCAACTTCCCCCAGTGCCCAAGTATTGCCGTCGATGCACTTAAACCGGGCACTCCTCCGAATCTTGTCGGTCTAAGCCGATATGCCCCTCTTGCGGCCAAACAGGCCACAGAACCGAAAATTTCCCCAAGTCCGGCACTCCTAAATGTACCAATTGCGGTGGTCCACACCCCACTTTCCATCCTCGCTGCCCCCACAGGCTATCGACACCTCAAACCCCCCAAGAGACTGCACCAGTCACTCTCGAAAAGCCACCAACACCCTATGATCTTTCTACCGACACCAAAATCATCATTGAAATTCTCACCGTCACCCTCATGAACGGCATCCCCAACTCAAGAGATGTCATAGCCGAAACACTTCGTCATTTAATTCCTTCCATTTATCGACACAACTGCTCTATAACAAATATAGGCAGGCGTGCTCACTTTGCTTTCACTCCCATCAGGAGCGAAAGCGATTCAAATTTATCCGCGAGCCTCACCCACCCCGTCGGTGCTGCAGGTTTTTCACGTTTTTTCCTGTAGCATAGTGGATTTATTCGCTAGCCAAATGGGCCGACGTTCGACGAAATTTTTGGATTTAAGATTATTATTACCCAACCCACACATACAACATATTAACCAGTCATTTTAAACTCCCCAATCCTCACGTCGAATTCGAGAAAAGCCACCACCCGACATCATTCACACATCTTTCAATGTCTCCTAGTCACTTTTCCAACAAATTTCAATAAACTCAAAAATTCCAAAATCTATTCCCTACGCTTCTATTAACTTTCATGACACAGGAGACACAAAACCCCCAAAAAATAACTTTTTCACTCTCCAACAATACCATCACCCACCCCGCTTCTATTAACTATCCGCAACGCAACGTGTTTCGTCTTATTCATTTTCGACCTTTTCTAGACACTCTTAAATTCCCCATTCCATCATCATAAAAACCACGTTCGCATAAAAATCACCCAATTTCGACGCTGATTGTTTTCGCCTCTCTCTTCGGTTGATTTCTAGCAAAGACACACAAATCACCCAAAAAACCAAACATAACTTCAATTTTCTATACATTTGGTTCATTACCGATACAAAATTTAAAGGTGAGGTTAGAGAAAATACATTTGTTTTAGAATGAAGGACGTAACAATCACTAGTATTACAATCCAATAAACTATATTAACAACTTATTGGAACAAAGCATCTCTTTGTTGAATGACTGGTCCTGACGGTATTCCAAATTTTGTCTTGAAGCAGTGTAGATATTCCTTAATACTGCCTTTGTGTGAGCTGTTTAATTTATACAAAATTTAGCACGTAAGGTTAGAGTAGTTACATTTGTTTTAGAATGAAGGATGTAACAATTACTAGTATTACAATCTAATTAACTATATTAACAACTTATTGAAACAAAGCATCTCTTCGTTGAATGACTGGTCCTAACGGTATTCCAAACTTTATCTTGAAGCAGTGTAGATATTTCTTAGTGCTGCCTTTGTGTGAGCTGTTTAATTTATACAAAATTTAGCACGTAAGGTAAGAGTGATTATATTTGTTTTAGAATGAAAGATGTAACAATTACTAGTATTACAATCTAATGAACTATATTAACAACTTATTGAAACAAAGTATCTCTTCATTGAATGATTGGTCCTGACGGTATTCCAAATTTGGTCTTGAAGTAGTGTAGATATTCAATAATGCTGCCTTCGTGTCAGCTATTTAATTTATTTTTGTCTTCAGGTGTGTTTCCTGATAATTGGAAGGAGAATTTTGTTTCTCCGGTACTTAAATCAGGTTCAAGGAGTGATACTAAAAATTATCGCAGTGTATCTATACAGTCATCAATCCCAAAAGTTTTTGATAGTTTGATGTAGAACTGTTTGAATTGGCAGTGTAAAGAGATTAAAATTGATGACCAGCACGACCTTAAGGGGGGGGGGGTCGATTTACGGGTAGCAATCTGCTTATATACAATGGTAAGCTGTCTGCTGCCTTAGAGAGAGGGGATCAGGTTAATGCCAAATATACTGATTTTTCCTAAGCTTTCGACAAAGTTAATCGCTTGTTGTTTGAGAAATTAGAAAAATTGGGTTTTCCAGACAAATTAGCGAACTGGTTGTTCAGTTTTTTTAGTGGAAGAAGTTTGAATGTAAAAATTGGGAATTTTTTGTCAAAGAGTGATTGGTGTATGCTCTGGAGACCCTCGGAGGGGGGGGGGCTGTTCTCCGTTATTGTTTAGCCTGTTTGTTAATGACCTCAAATATTATATAAAGGAGTTTGAATTTTCAATGTTTGCCGATGATTTCAAATTATTCTTAGTGCTCGGAATAACATCGATATTGGTTTACTTCAAAGGGAGCTAGATAATCTGTCTGAATGGTGTAGAGTAAACTTGTTGGATTTGAATGTTGAAAATTGCTTCAAGATCTCTTTTAGTAAAAAGGAAACTATGATCCCATCCTCTTATTCAATAGATGGTCAGTTCCTGATAAATGAAGAATTGCCTAAGGATTTGGGAATATATTTTGACTCTCACTTAAGTTTTGATGCGCATATCAATCAAATGGTCGTTGGGTCTCAAAGGATGTTGGGATTTATTTTGAGTGAATGTAATGATCTCTCTCTGGAAATTGTGAGGTCTGTTTATATTGGGATGGTCAGCTCTCAACTGGAAATGAAACAGATATTTGGATGCCTCAGTATTTATAATGTTCATGAGTTATCACTCGAAAGATTACAAAACAAATTCTGCAGCCTTATACCAAAAATTGTGCCAAGTATTATAAATTTTTTTCTTGCCAAATGATTTTCTAGATCACCTTAAAATTAGTTAGAAAATAACTATGTATATATAAAAATGTAAACTGAATAAATTTCAGTCAATAAATTGAGAATTATTTGGAAAAATGTTTCTTTGAAACCATCAATTGAAAATAGAAAAAGTTGGAAGAATTTAATGTACGACATATGGTATTTTACGTGATTTCAAAAAATTTTGTGATTTAAACTTGATTAGGTACTTTAAATGTTTCTTAAATGGAACTTTTATTCTTTCTAGAGTGAGTCGAGACGTGAACATGGCGCAAAGTTTTACTGACATTCATAGATGGCAGTTTTGGTAGTATTGTTATTACTTAACCATTTCTTTCAAAAGGGTCAGTCGTTATTCTGCGATAGTTGTCATGTTTCTATGGATCCTTCTGAAACTTTCACGGGATTGGGAGCTTCCGAGCTTCGGGCTTCAGTTGTGCACATAATAACTCTAATGAATCTTTGCAGCGACTTCCGCTTATCTTTTAAAAGTGAACCAAAGCTACTTCGGGAAATTGAACATCTAAGGAGCCAATTTAATTTTTTGAAACAAGATATTCTAGAATTGAAGTAGGGCAAGAGTGTTGTGTATCAAAATTCATAATACTTGATATATCAAAACACTTTCAATTATCATTTATTTGTACGTATTCTTTATCAAGGTTGTGTGACGTTCAAAAGTATGTTGGAATAAATATATTTTTAATTTCCCCGAATCCACGTTTAATTTACCCACTATAAAAATATACACCATGGCGCTGCAAGAAAACCTGTGCTCGTAAATAAAAAAGTAGTCACCTGAAATAGTGTAACTCGAAAAGAAAAGAAATGGGCGATAGCAGAGGAATAAGTTCCAGGGTGATGACCTAATAAAAACCATAACGACGTGTGGATGAGAAAACTCTCCAACAAAGAGTATCTTACTTTCTTTCAGTAGAAAAATCGCGGGATCAATCATCGCATATAAGGCGTGAACTTCGTAATACTGGATCCCAAGTTGGTGCCTTGAAATATTTTTCTTAAATCAAAATAATAAAATGTCCTACAATAAAAAAGAACAAAAATACAACCAACATAGTGCAAGTAATTCCCATCAGTTTGTTTAGTAGAAATAATCCGATGCAGCAAAAATGTAGGAATGTTTCAGTTTGTTATCGTTGTGGACATGATAAGATGAACAATAAAACAAATTATCCAGCTATCAGAAAATGTTGTCAGAGATGTGGTATTGCAAATAACTCTTCGAAAGATTGCAAAAATCAGAAAACTGTTGACTGTTGACTCGATTATCTCCTAATTGATTAAATAAACGACAAAAATGTTGATACATGTAAATTTTGGGATATTGTACATTAGTTGATAATTATTGTAAAATTAACTTTAAATTAGATACTGTTGCAATGGCTAATTGTTTGTCAATTTATGATGCGTTAAAAATAAGTAGGGAAAATTTAACAAAAACAAGTTACAAATTAACTTCATATACAATAAAGAAACTTCCAGTGTTATACAAAGTTTATTTAAACTGTTTAAGGAAAGTTGTGTGACTTTGAATTTTTAGTGATTAACTCTAATGCTTATATATACTTATTAGGAATAGAAGCTTGTAAAAATTTAAATTTAATACAAAATATTGTTTCTATCGATAAATCAGCAGAAAATACAGATTTTGGTAATCACGACTCATTTCTAAAGCAATTTAAAAGTGTATTTGAAGGTATCAGATGTTTAAAACCGAGTTATCATAAAAAATTAATAGAAGTGTGTGCCTTCTATAAACCCACCACGAATAATTCCTTTACCAAACATGTCAAAGTTAACAGATACTATTATTAAACTAGGAAAAATTGGTATTATAAAAAAGTTGAAGAACCTACAGATTGGGTAAGCTAACTAGAAATATCATTGTTTTGAATGAAACTCACTGTTTATGAATGATTCCACAATATATTGAAAAAATGTTAAAAATTCTACTAAGAAATTTGACAATTGTTTCGATATTAAATATCATCATCAGAATGACAAAAGTTACAATTCATTTGATGCCTTCCTGATGTTAAATAATTGATTTTGACTAGACCAAGAAGTGACCTATCTTGTGATTAACTTAATATATGTTAATAGAAACAAGAAAAATACATGATATTACAAATATTAATGCTGTATGTTTGACCCAAACATACAGCATAACGTTCTGGACACTTAAGTTTATATATACCAGACTTCTTAATTGGGGATGTTTTTGTTTTTACATTTGATAATTTTGTAGTCACGTTACTTTCTGTTTTAAAAGAAATTGTTGTATTTGTTGCTAAAGATACTATCTTTGAAATATTATAAGAAATATTTCCTGCATTCGTGATGGTTTTATAACTTTTTATTTCTCTAGTTTGCTTAGGAAATTTTAGTTGTAATGTCACTTTTTCTTCTTTTTTATTAATTAGTTTATTTATCATATGTGATGGATAACCGTTTCTCTATCAAAATTACATTTGTTCATAGGAACCGAAAATGCTCCATGTATCATTGAATTATATGCAGCTAATTTATGTGACATGGGATGATTGGAACTATATGAAATAGTCACATCAGTGAGTGTTGGTTTGCTGTAAGTTGAATAACTAGTACATTATCAACTCTTCGAATTTTTAAATCAAGAAAATTGATGAAGTTATTTCTTCAATTTCTCATGTAAATTTAATTATTGGGTGTAAATTATTAATATGGTTGAAAAATATATCTAGTAGTCGTTCACTATCTACAAAACAACCTAATGTGTCATCTACATATCTATTCCAAAATAAATCATTTTTTGAAATAATACATTCAAAAAATTTTCTATCTAAAGTGTCCATAAAAATGATTGACAAAATTGGTGATATAGGGCTTCCCATAGGTAAACCATTTTGAATATATATCTTATTGTGAAAAGTGGAATAATTCCGATTAGCTCATTCATCCAATCAATTAAGTAGATCTGATAATATGCCTAGATTAATATTTTTATCTCCTAGTAATTTTCTTACAAGTGTTAGATATTCTTTAGGAGGAATATTAGTGAACATACTGTTGACATCAAATGAAATGATTTTAGAGTTATCTTGCAAACTGAATGCTTTTAATGTTTACATTAGTTGTATTGAATTTTTGATTGAGTAGGGCAGAACCGTCAACAATGGCCACCTTTTGACATAAATAACTCTAAGTCAGTGGTTAATTTATATTTATCCTTACAACTTTCTATAATCAAACAAAGGCTTGGGAGCGACAATACATCTTATCAAAACGTTGGAAACATAAAATGAGTGTTTCTCTTCATTGATTTTTATTTTCAACAAAAAAGTGACCACTGTACTATCTATATAGCATGGAGTCGCCACCAATGGGGTAAACAGCGGACACCACCTTTTTATTGCAAAAAGTATACTTTGATGCAGTATTTCTTTTAATAAACACAAAAATAACAAATCTAACACATGTTTTAGTTAATTTCTACTAACAAATCATAATAAACAATAAATCTGAACAAAACTGAATCTTAATTTTATTTAAAAATCACAAATAAAAAACTAAGGAACGTTATATAAAGATAAATCAACAGAGAATTGATACGAATGACACATTCTTATTGTTCCACCCGTATTTGTTGGCTTAGATAGTTTCATGACAATGTCACTCTTTCGTATGCAGGTTACATCAGGTACAACGGGAAAACTCAATCTTGAATTATGGTTCCTCAAAAAAGAAACGCTTAATTCTTCATCTGGGTGAATTTCCCTAACTTGTCCAATATAATATTCATACGATTTTTTAGTAGCAAATCTTAGTGAAATAAAACTATTAATCTAAATGTCTTTGGTCTCAAAGCTAACATCGTTTTCATCCTCTGTCAACGTAGAGGAAGCATATGAAACCTTGCCATCTTCGTCTGAAGATTATTCTCGAGATATTTCAATTTTTTCATTCATGGTAATCTTTGCATTCATGTCCTTATCCTCCCTCATCCCTCTTCTTTTCACAGTAGATACTGTTTTAGCCCGCTTTGAAGACATGAATTCTTGAAGCCTCCGGAACACTGGCGTATCTGTTAGAACCTCTGTGCTCTTAAACAACAGCTTCTGGTGAAAAATATGGTGTGGCTGGACTAAGGCTTCTTATTTTGGAAGGACCTGCTATCTGTGGTTCGAATTGATCTTGAATTGATTCTGATGCATCTGCTCTCCGTAGGGTTGATTGATCTTGAGTAGAAGTCTCCGGTCTTATCCTATCTGGAACATCTGTTACACTTGCTGGTAGAAAAATGGAGTCGTCAAATATTTCATCATTGAATGGATATATGCCTGTACTTTTGAAAGCTGAGATGCAGTTTGTTGGAGAAAATGATTCTGGAGATGCTTTGGACAGGATCTAAGATATGTCGTAAATTGTAATTCGACGCCCGGGATGATTTAGAAGCCATTTTTGACATTCGTTTTTGTAATGCCTCTTCAGTGGACCATTCACACATTTATCGAGTGATTGCAACCGATGACTGGTGTGTGGGGGAAGAGTTATTAATGTAAAATCATTGTCTTCTGCACATCTCATAACATCAAGTCTTAAATCGGACTCGTGATTGTCCATCACCAACAAGACTGGTGTATCACTTTCTGGTTTGACATGAAATATGAAATGCTCCATCCAATCTTTAAATAGCTCACTTGTAATCCAACCGGTTTGTGGGTTTCTGCTATTTCGTGGCTATAATTTTATTAGAACCTTGGACTGTTGTCAGGGCCGTTTCATCTAGATTATAGACTTGACTTGGGTTAAAATTATGTTTTTCATGTGAAATTTTTAAATTGGGAAAGAATCTTTGAACGACGTGTTTGTTGAAACCCATAGCGCGACCTAGAGACGTAGCCTCGGCGATGCGTATTGAAACAATTTTGTTACGTCTCATAAATCCTGTGAACCAATCTTTTCCAGTGCACCTACTCCTCGACCAAGACGAAGATATTTTCTTTTTGTGTGTAATCGTTAATTCATATGCCATGATTTTGACATGTTTGGGTGTAATACCATGGTGAAGTTTTGCCATCGTATGCAGATAGCTATTTAAAGTTTGCTCCTTATCCCTGACAAATACCCGGTTATCTTCATAATTGGGTGTATGTTTTGGTGCCCCTTCTAAGAATCGGTCGCTGAAGTCGATTTGTTCGAGATTGTGTTTGAATTTATCTCTGTGGCGCCTCAATGTTGTGCGTGGAATTTGATATTTCTCTGACACATTTTTGAGAGACAAACTATCTCTATCGCCTCATAAAGTGCGTTCTTTATGTCACTTTCTGGTGTATTGTCACACGAACGGGCTTTAGCCATTTTTATGCCTAAAAAAAATAAAAAATGATTGTAGGAAACAGTGGCCACTCTTAGTTTGGTAAAATAAGTGGTGGCCTGGGTTCCCTCACAAATATGTGGCCACTGCCGCCGAAAGCACACGTTTCAATATTTATTTAGAAATCCTTTGCTCAAATTATTGTTAAAAACTTTATTAGTGAGAAATTATATTTCTTGAATATACATGGCTTACTCAACAAAACAAGTTTTTAGAATTTTGAATCAGTGAAAGTTAATTTAAAACTAAAGCTACTTACCAAAGTTATTGCAACGTGTTGTTGTTCATACACCTTCACTTACGAACGTTAACGAGGAACTAACGAGAATTAAACTGTATCCGGCAGTGAGACGTAGTGAGACGTACAAGAGGATGTATACCTTCTATGTGACAGCGCTTCAAACAGATTACACTGGAAAATATCGAGAGGTGACCACTGTTTCCCCATTGCCACTGTTGCCGGTCCTCTCCTATTTAGATGTATATCCGAAACTATTAAGTATATTGTTAGGTTTTTTTGCTAATATAATATTAGCAGTATTAACATAAGAATCTACAGGTCCAATTGATTTCGTTATTATATGTAATTTAACGGTTTCATATAATTGTGGGGCATGAGGATTTTTATAATTGATAGACCTGTTTTCGTTATCACCTAAAAAATATTTTGACTTATTAACAGTAACTCTTACATTATTAGAGAAAAACTTTTTTGTTGGGTCTGCTCTAAGTACTTGTACATCGCAGGATGCTATAAAGTTATACATTTTTGAATTATAAACTTCAGATGTCAATATGACAGTTGGTTTCCCCTTCTCAGATTTTGTAACTGTTATTATTTTCTACTTTCTTTTTGATTGAATTTGCAACTGTAATGTAATTTTTTGCTTGACGTTTAACTTTTAACGGTTCAGTATTTTTGATTAAATTGGCAATTTATGATTTCTCATAGAGAAAACTATTTGAATTAAATTTCAAAGCTATTTCTGATTCTGTAGCAATTATATGTTTGATATTATTCGAAAATTTTGGTGGTATACTGTACTTTTCACTTTCCATTCCACTATCTGTAAAATTAGTGTCCGAAAGGTTTTTGAAATCGTGGTACAAAGTGTGTTGGTCTGTAAGTACCTACAGTGTGATGATGTTTAGAGTATTGAATTCTATGTTGTGTGTGCTAGAGTTTCTGTAGCTTTTGTTCTTGCTTCACTTCTTGTGCTTCATCGTGCTGACACTTTCTCTGATTTTGTGATCTTCGCAGTCAAATTCTACTAGATGTAGATGAAACGTGAGATCAGAATGTACAACTTTTATGTAGTTGTCTAAGGAGTCTCTTGTTTTAAACCGTTTTTTAAACCTTTTAAAGAATCACAAAACATTTGGTTCAAGCAAGAATAACTTAAAAAAGGGGTAACACCAAATTAGTTAAATAATAAATGCCATACTAAAACACCTCAACCACAAAAAGCTATAAAATGTGCTCAACGAGTATGGCTTAAAGAAGAATGTAAACAATGGTACAAAATAAGAGACTTCTTAGATAAGTACATAGAAGTTGTACATTCTGAACACACGTTCCAACTACATCCAGTAGAATTTGACTGTTTAGATGACAAAATTAGAGAAAGTGTCAGCACGATGAAGCACTAGAAATTTCAGAAACAAGAACAAAATCTACAGAAACTTGAACACAGACAACATTGTACTCAATACTCTAAAAATCATAAAACTGTAAGTACTTACATACCAAAACACTTTGCACCACCATTTGAAAACCTTTCGGACACTAGTTTTACAGATCGTCAAATAGAACTATTAAATTTGGGTTCAAAATACACCATACTACCAAAATTTACAAATAATATTGAGCAAATAATTGCTACAGAATCAGGAATAGCTTCAAAATCTAATTCAAATAATTTTCGTTATGAGAATTTACAAATTGCCAATTTAATCAAAAATATAGAACAGTCAAAGATTAAACGTCAAACAAAAATTTACATTACAGTTTTGAATTCAAACAAAATGAAAATTGAAAATGATAACCTAACAATTACAAAATCTGACAAGGGGAACACCACTGTCATATTGACAACTAAAGATTATAAGTCAAAAATATATATCATTATATAATCTAGCAAATTACCAGTTCTTACAGCAGATCCAACAAAAAAGTTTCATAATAATGTAGGAGGTACTGTTAATAATTCAAATTATCTATTAAGTGATTACGAAAAGAAGTCCATCATTTATGAAAATCCTCATTCTCCACAATTACATGGGACCCTTAAATTATATAAAATAACGAAACCAATAAGACCTGTAGTTTATTATGTTAATACTCCTAATAATATGTTATCAAGGACACTTAACAATATACCTCATAGTTAGATATACATCAAAATACTCAATTAAATATTTAACAATAATGTACTGGATCATTAAATTTACAGAAAACCAACACACACTTATGAGGCTATATAGTTCCAATCATCCCATGTCACATAAATTGGCAGCATATAATTCAATGATACATAGAGTATTCTCAGTTCCTATGAAAAAAATGTAATTTTGATAGAGAAATTAATAAAATTAAACGAATAGCTACATCCAACGGTTATCCATTACAAATGATAAATGAACTAATTAATAAAAAAGAAAAAGTGGCATTACAACTAATATTTCCTAAGCAAACAAAAAAGATAAAAAGCAACAAATTTAACAATTTCTTTTAAAACCGAAAGTAAAGTCAGTACAAAATTATCAAATGTGAAAACAAAAATTTACCTATTAAAGAAGTTTACTATATATAAACTTTAATGTCTAGAATGTAATGCTGAATAATTAAGGTCAAACCCTTAGAAATTTCAAGATGCCATACAGTGAACACTCACGTGCATACAGATGAAAACAACTAGATAAATCTCACTACGGAAAGCATCTACTTCACACCAATCATTCATTGACACCTAACACAGAACTAGAAGTACTAAATATTTGTGAAAAGAAACAAGAACTGGATTTCCTTGAGGAATTGGAAATTAGAAGACACTCAAAAAACCCACGATATGAAGTCGTCAATGTTCAGATGGTTTTCTATATCATTGCACTGTTAGACTGAGCTTAATTGGGAGAAGATGTCCAGGATATCCCCATAGGGCTAACAATATCTAAGCTTTAATCTTTGTAATACCATGTCTTCTCATTTTTCCTACTAAAATATATTAAGTCAATTACAAGGGTAGCCAAAAATAATTATTATACATCAGGTATGCATCAAATTAAATGTAATTTCCATCCATTGTGACGATGATATTTGATATCGAAACCATTGTCAAATTTCTTAGAATTTTTAACATTTTCTCAATATGTGGAACTATCTAGGAACAGTAAGTTTCATTTAAAACAGTAATAAGAGTAGATTCCATGAAGTAAGGGTCTAGACAGTTGATTTCATTAACTGGAAGTAAAAATAAACGGTTTTAAAGATTAAAGCTAACTTTTCCGCTTCTGTAGCCCTGAATAATATTCTACCATAAAATTGTCACATGTATACACTTCGGGGGATGTATATTGTTAACAAACCGAAATTTGTCCAAAAATAACCAAAAATGTAGTATATCTGGATTTATAGGACCCGCTGTACTCGCTCTAGTCAGCTGAAAATCAATAGGGTACATCTTTGAGACACATTGAGCAATATTGAATCATAAAATTGGTCACTTGTATACACTCTGGAGGCTGTATCTTGCTAACAAACTGAAAATTCTCCTAAAATGACAACAATTTGGTACTTTAAGTACCATAGAACCCGTTGCACTGGCCTTAGCTGAATATCAATAGGATTCATCTTTGAGACGCTCTGAATAATATCCAATCATAAAATTGGTCACTTCTATATACTCCGGAGGCTGTATCGTGTTAACAAACTGAAATTTTTCAAAAAATTACAAAAATATCGTACTTAAAGTTCTATATCACCTGTTGTACTGGCTCTTGTGAGTTGAAAATCAATAGGGTTCATCTGTGAGATGTCCTGAATAAGATTCAGTCATAAAATGGGTGACTTGTTGATCTCCGGAGGCTGTATCGTGCTAACAAACTAAAATTTCTCAAAAAATGACTAAAATGTCGTACTTCTAGTATCATAGCACCCATTGTGCTGGCTTTGGTAGGCTGAAAATCAATAGGGTTCATCTGTGACATATCCTTAACAATATTCAATCATAAAATTGGTGACTTGTTGCACTCCGGAGGCTGTATCGTGTTAACTAGACATGTAACGAAAAGTGGTCGACGACAACCACGACGACGACGACGACATACACACCGTTTTTTTGGGTTGTTGTTGATGGAAAACGTATAAATAGCTCAAAAAAAATTCCAAATTTCCAACTTTTTTTGGGGTAAACCAATACTTTTCTCGCATATTAGATAGGTTGGGCGGAAAAGTAAAAATATACTTGTTTACGGCTGTTTCTTGATCCAACCCATTCAAACCGATCTGTCAAACGTGAATATTTCACTTCGCCAATTTCTGAACAAATCTCGTCATCCTTATTGGGCGGAAATATTTTAGTTCACTTGATACCAACAGTGAGTTCTGGCAAATACCGCCAGACGAGGAAAGTTCAAAATTGTGTTGTTTTTTATCTCTTTTTGGCAGATATTGTTTTTTAAGGTTACCATGTTGCTTAAATTCAGCACCTGAAGAATTTCATAAACGCTTAAAAAAATTATATACAGGGGTACAATTATACATTGAGGATATAATAATATTTGGGGGACTTGGAGCACGATGAAAGACTTCTCAAAGTACTAACCACTGCAAAAGGAAATAACGCAATTTTTAACAAATGCCAATGTAAATTTGGTGTAACAGAAATGAATTGCATGGGATACAAACTGACAGAAAATGGTATTATTCCAGATGATGATAAAATGAATGCCATAAAAATTGTAAAAGATAAAGCTGAAATTCAAAGATTTTTAGGGATCTCAAACCATGTAGGTCGTTTCTTGCCTAATCTAAATTCATCTCTCAGGAATATCTTACTGAAAATGTTTTCATGTATTTGGGAACAAACTCTTACCCAATATTTTAGTGAACAAAAAGAATTATTAATTATAAAACCTGTATCAAAGTTTTTTGACATTAAAGACCCACAACAATTTCGGTAGACTCTTCTAAAATTGGATTGATATCTGTTTTGTTATAGGAAAATTTAGCTAGTCTTATGCGTCTAGGTCATTATCTAATAACCAAGAGAAATTTGCGCCATTCGGAAAAGAGCCCGCTGTTTTATTTGGCTGAGCGTTTTTCGGAATATCTTCATGGCAAGGAATTTACAGTGGAAACAGACTATAAGCCGCTTATTCACCTAATCCTTTGGCATCATGTCCGCCAAGACTTCAAAGTATGGTCCTAGCATTACGAAAATTCAGCTTTTATCTGATTTATGAACTGGGAAAATATTTATTTATTGCTGATGCGTTGTCAAGAGCAACGCATGAAAAATTTAATGATTTTGATTTTTCTTTTGATATTAATTCACAGATTTAGTTTGCCGATTTGTCTATAGGATTTCCTGAAACTAAATTAAAAGAATATTAGTGTGATACGTTGTTAGACAGTGATTTGAAATTACTTTTAGAATTTTGTGAAACAGGATGGCCTCATACCATTAGAAAGTTCCAATTTCAATAAGACCTTATTTTAAATTTCGCCATGAAATTGTAGAATTTGATGTTTCGATACACAAAAGGGGTTGAATTATTGAACTACAAAGTGATAGAGCTAAATTATTAGTAAAATTCGCTATACTGATTTAGGTATTGTAAAATTTAAAAATAAGGCTGCTTTATATTTCATTGGCCATAAATGTCCAAACATATGGAGGATGTCATTTTCACGTCTAGAACTCTTTTAACTTATCAAAATAATAATCAAGCACAACCTCTAATTAATCATGAAGTTCCAAAAAATCCGTGGTGAGAGATATGCTGTGATATTCTGTACATGGGTAGACAAATATACCTTTTAGTTGGAGACTATTATGGTAAGTGGTTTGAATTAATTTATTTAGATCTCAATGCCCATTCAGAAACCGAAAAATAAAAAACTTGAAATTCTTATTCGGTCGTTTTGGGATACCCTGAATCTTAGTGAACGATGGAGGTTCACAGTTTAATCGTGATGTCTTTAATAAATTTGCAAAATAATTGAATTTTCATCACATAATGAAGAGGCTAAGATATCCTTAATCTTATGAACAGGTTCAGCGTGCTGAACAAACATTAAAACAGATGTTAAGAAAATGTGATCAAAATAATGGTTTAGTTAGTGTTACTTAATTATAGAAATACGCCTATAGATGGACAAGAATTTTCACCGTCAGTAATTGTTAGGTCGAGAAAACCTAAAGATTTGGTTCCAAATTTGAAAAAAAAGCGAATCCCGTGTGCAGTAAATCATAAAAAATACTACCAAAATTTAAAAAACAAACAACAAAAATAATAGTTCTATTATAATAAGGAGAAGAAGGAATAATTGCCTTCAAAGAACCAACAAAAAATTAGATTTCATAAAACTCTCAATACAAAATGGTCTTTTGGTAGAGTAGTAGAAAAAATTGGACCTAGAACATACAGAGTTGAAGAAGATGGTTAAAATTTGATAAGAAATCATTCGCTCATTGAAATTGTAACTAGAGATAAAAGATAAAAATTTTCGTCACCAAATAGAGATAGTATGTTTGTAAATATTGATGATTCTCTGGAGATGAATATATCGAATGTGCCAAGTATGTCTAGTAGGGGTAGAATTATAAGAAAACCGATGCGTTTGGCTTATGAATAAAGGAAAGCTGTTGTGTATTGAAGTTCATAACACTCGGTAAATCAAAATACTTTCTTTTATTATTCATTTGTACCTATTATTTATCAATGTTGTACGACCATCAAAAGTATATTGTTATAAATATATTTTTAGTTGCACCGAAATCGTCTTTTAATTTACCCACTATAAAGGTATATAACAAGGAGTGCTGATACATTATCCATGGAAGGCATAATGAATGAGTTGCATTAACGGTTAAAAAGAAATAATAACCTGTTTATTTTGAATCTTCCTGAATCGACTGGTGCTTGACAAATTTGATCAATTTTATCTAATGCCAGTAATTCCGTTAATATAGATGAGTCTACAGTTATCCGATTTGGTAAGAACAACAAGATTGAGCTTGGTTCTCTCTTCAGCTAACGAGGTTTTTTCAGTTTTAAAGAACAATCGAATAGTTGGTCTTGACAAATGAGTTTTTATTTATTTAGATCAAATTGATAACCAAAGAAAATTATTAGATTCTGTATTGACCGAACTTCGGACTAGTTAACATGCAGGTGGACAGAAGTTGACAATTATACATATCAATAATAATGAGCAAAGTTTCTGTTTATTATCAATATGTCACAGGACTTCGAACTAAGATAAAATTCAAAAAATCGAGAGGTATTATTAGACAAAAAAGGGTGACTGAATGTAATTGAAAATAAATGAGACATAATTAAAATTGCTTACCATAATTACTAATTGCTTGCTAATTTTGAAATATTGGAAAGTTTGATTTACTAACAAAACCAACAAGTGATAAAACCAAACTTTACACATTCAATGAAACTTTTTTTTTATTGAAATTGTATAAGTTCTTCATACACTTGTGATAGGGGGCATTATCAATAACAACTACACTTCAGGTGGGTAAATTGGGTATTGATTTTTAAGTTACCCAGTTTTTGTAATTATCAAAATTCATATCATTGTGATAATCCCCAGTGCTACAGCTTCACCTAATATATGAATTGGGTACGAAACCTGTTTCACATCCAGCATCAACTATTATGAGATGAGCGCCTTTGGAAAAACGTTTTCTTGTACATCATTGGTTAAATCATCGCATAATTACAAATATATAACTTCATTTTTCTTAGATGTGGAATGGATTGCCGTTCCATGAAGATTGGACGATTACTTTCCATTTCACGCCAACAGAAGCCTGTCTTATGGATATATTTCTTTAATAGCTATTTATTTCCCAGATTGTTAATTTCTGAGCAATATTTTGTAAGGATTGACTTTGAAGTTAGTACGCACTTTAATGTAACATGAAAATTCACGATTGTTCTGCGTGAAAAGCACGATCATCTTCATCAAGCGCAACTAGCAATTTTCTCGAGTTCCACTTTTCATTGGGTATTGAAGACATCGGTATTTCATCACTATCAACCTTGCTGCCTTCAATTCTAATTCTCTTAATAATTTTGAGACTAGCACCAGTGGCTGCAGCAACACGTCGTTCTTGAACCGTAAAAACTTTCAAATTTTTTATTTCAGGAAGAATGAAGAAACAGTGTTAGTTTGAGGTTTTTACAGATTGGAATTCATTATAAAAAATTTTGTGTTCAAAGTTAGTTATACCACCTAACCAAACATAATCCAATAATTGAAAGTTAGATGAATTTTTCACTAGATGTTTTGGGTTACTACCTTTTTACAATACAGGCTTCAACTGTATAAGATATTAGGAAGAAGTGATACTTTGAGATTATTAAACGGTTTAGAACGATTGCTACGGTGGGTATCAGTTAGAGTACTTCAACACAATTACTAGGGAAACATAAAAGGTTTTAACAAATTAATTCATAGGTTTGACTAGCTCGAAATTATATGGTTGTTCTATTCGGATGGGTAGAGTGGGTCGTGGAGGAGCCAAAAATAAAAGAAATAAATTTGTAGGGTCCTTTATAATCCTCACACTGAACAGCTTAGTTACCCAACTTGTCTAGTTGCTTATATACAGGTAATATGGCCCCATGTAGTACTACACGGTGTACATAGTGCTATATATATAAATATATAAGGTGGTTCTAAATAATAATCATCTTGAAAGCAAAACTAATGGACTAAATAATTTATAACTCTAACAACTAATTGACCGGACAATATTTCTGGTACGGGACCAGGACCCAGCCACAATATGCAGAACTAAGAAAAGAATTGAAATCTCTTACTTCCTACTCCAGGTGGTGCAACTCTACCTTTGCAGCAGCCTGTACGTTGGTATAATTTGGGACAGTGTTAGATGCTACTGGAACTAATGTAATGGACAGGTTGCTGGTAAATAGTTCGCAGCTAATTATTTAACTGGACATTCCAGTATTGGCCTGAAATTGCGAATATTTATGATTAGATGAGCATCTCCGGAAATCAAGGTATCTTACCGAATATGGGCAGCGGCCGTGTAAAGAAAGGTACGTAAATCCACAGAATGTGTGCATCAACTGATGTCAATCGTACTCTCTCTTTGATGTTACTTTCTTTGTGTTAGGGCTACTTAGATCCGAAATAGAATTCCATTTTAATTAAACCACATGATCTACATTTGGCCCAGAAAAAAAGAAAAGACAGAAGGAATAGAGATAGACAACCTGAACATTTCCTTAGCTAGGCAATTTTTGGTGACAATCAATTCCATAGTACTCACAGAACTAGAGTAAGATTTTTATTTTGTATTCAAGAAGAATTTTAGTTCAAGGTCAATAGACATTAAACAATGTAAACAATGACTACTGGTTATTTCAATAGATAATTGGCTGATCTTTTTTTAGAATTTATAATAAATTGTAACTATTATTTATTTAAATCCCTATTCACTCAAAAAAATATATTGAACCCGTAACAACCCCTCCTTTCCCGGAAAAAGTTTCTACGAAACTTTTATCAAAGAAAATATACTATCTATCCGTTCCTTCACCTAAGACACGAAAATCGATATATGAGCTTACATAACTAACTTAAATACTTAACTAACCTAACAACTGATCGTCAGAGCCTGAGATGTTATCCAATTCAGAGTCCTCATCCGGTGGATGGGCTTTAAGGTCCTTCGCATGCCAAACGCCTTTGGAATGGCTTTTGGTATCCCTTAGTTCGTATGACTAGGGTGATACAATCTTGGATATTAGAAAAGGTCCTTCGAATTTTGGCATGAACTTAGCGGTAATTGCTTTGGAGGCATCTGATAACACATGACGACGTTTCCAGACCTTTTGATTCACTGTGAATTTTTCATCACGGCGTCGAAGGTTGTAACGATCTTTGGTCTTTTCATACGCTAGTTTTATCCTCCGTCTGACATCCTGAAAAACTTCCAACAAAGCCTCCGAGCGGATCCTTGGATCATCGTGGTAACCTTGAGGAGTTGCCAGTGGATGAAGGTCCTTCCCAGATAGCTGTATTTCTCTGACGAAGATTACAAAGTTTGGCGTCAACTTTGTAGTTTCGTGACAGGAGGAACGAATCGCACAACCTATCTTCTGAAGGTATTGGTCCTAGACTCGGTGATTATCCGAAACGTATGAAGTTAGAGCTGTCTTCAGTACTCTATGTGCTCTCTCTACTGGATTTCCTTGCGGATGGTAGTTTGCGATGTGCCATGGTTCGATATCATACTTCCGAAGTACCTCGTGAAATAATTTGCTTGTGAAAGGACCGCCATTATCCATTATTACCTTTTGTGGTGCTCCGTAAACTAAAATCACATGGTCCTCAAAATTCCAGGAAATATGCTTAGCAGTAGCCCGACGTAACGGGAAAAGTAACAAAAACTTGCTAAAAACGTCTTGAACCGAGAAAATATAACTATACCTAGCTGTGGATCGAGGTAATGGCCCTACAACATCGACGCTTAGTATTTCAAATGGACGCATAGCAGTGGGACTTTGGCTTAACATAAGACCCGCGGGTGGACGTTGTAAAGGTTCATTCTGAAGACAAGTAGAACATTTGGAAATGTATCGGGCTACATCCTGCTTGAGCTTCGGCCAGTAATATTTTCTGGAGATTCTTGTACTTGTTTTAGAAATTCCTAAATGGGCTGATGTTGGAGGATCATGATGAGCCGATATGATTTTGGATCTGTCCTCCTTCGGAACAACTAGCAACCAACCATCAGCGTCTTCGGTTAATTCCGGGTAAACTACATCCACTCTTTTAAATAGCTTCCCATTCTCTACTTGCCGTAGTGGGAATTTTGCTGGTTCATCTTGTACTCTCTGACGCATGCTGCGATACCATTTATCTGGGACGTCTACTTCTTCAACCGCATCGACTCGAGGTACGGCTCTCGAAAGCGCGTCTGGAACGACGTGCTCACTGCCTTTCCGATGAACCACCTCAAAATCGTATTGCTGCAGGCGTACCGCCCATCTTGCGATACGACCAACGGGGTCCTTTATGTTATTAATCCATTTTAACGCAAAATGGTCAGTAACCACTTGAAATTTAGTCCCTTCTAGGTACGGTCTTAATCGCTCGATAGCAAAGAGAACAGCTAGGCACTCCTTTTCCGTGGTGCTGTATCTCTTTTCTGACTTAGATAGCGACCTACTCAGGTAACAAATTACCCTTTCGTCCCCATTCTCATCCATCTGAGACAGCACTGCGCCTAAGCCATAGTCCGATGCATCAGTTTGCACAACAAAAGGCTTGTCAAAATTTGGGCATGTCAGAAGAGGTGCCGACACTAAATATTCTTTAAGTAAGTTAAAAGAGTTTTCACATTCTTGGCTCCAAATAAAATTCTGGTTCTTTTTTAGAAGGTTGCATAAAGGTGCGGTCATAGTCGAGAAATTAGGCACAAACCTTCTGTACCATGAAGCAACACCAATGAGTCGTCGAACATCGGTTACTGATTTTGGTTGAGGAATTCGAAGAATCGCTTCTACTTTTCGGGGTCTACCATTAGACCTCCCGCACCTATGAGATAGCCAAGATATTTCAGCTCTGATTTGCAAAACTTGCATTTGTTCCGATTTAAAGTGAGCCCTGCTTTGCTTAATCGGGAGAGGACTTCTCGAAGTATTTCCAAATGTTCCTCGAATGATTTGGTGCAGATGATAATGTCGTCCAGATATACGAAAACATACTTCTCCAGGTCAACTCCGATTACGCGATCGATAAAACGCTGCCATGTTGCTGGTGCGTTGTGAAGACCCATTGGCATCCTCCTAAATTGGTACAATCCTTGATTCGGTACGACGAACGCAGTCATGGATTTAGATTTTTCTGATAAAGGTATCTGCCAATAAGCACTCTTAATATCGAGGGTAGTAAGATAGTGAGAATCCCGAAGTTTGTCAAGGGTGGCATTTACAAAGGGTAGAGGATAGGCATCCTTCATCGTTACTTCATTCAATTGACGATAGTCGACAACAAAACGATAACGACCATCGGGTTTCTTTATTGAAAGAATTGGGCCAGACCATGGCGAATTCTACGGCTCTACAATTCCATCCTCTAACATTTTTGTAAGCTCTTTATGGACTTGCTTTTGAAGCGGTGGTGATAAGGGATAATATCGCTGTTTCAGCGGTGGTGATGAGGTCCTGATCTTGTGCTCTACCAAGTTCGTGCATCCTAGTTTATTTCCCATTGTCTTGAATATGTCATCGACAAGTTTATCCAACCGGCTCTTTTGATCAATGCTCAAAAACTCAGCAGAGATTAAGGCCACTCTAGCACCATCATCATTTGGCGACAACTCCCGGAATGACCATTCTCCCGAAAACATATCAGGAATAATTCTCATTTCCTTCCAAAAATCGATTCCCAATATAAGAGAAAGAGGTAAGCTTGGAACAATCAAAACTTTGATAATTTTGACTCTTCCGCACAATGCCATCGGAACCGTGACCATACCAAGAATATCACAAGATTGACCTGATGCAACCAAACATGATTTCTGTTTACAGTCTTCTATTCTGCAGAAGGATTTTAGTATATTCCATCCCGGTCCACCTATAATAGTAATAGTAGCTCCTGAGTCCAACAACCCTAAGAGAACGCAACCATATATGGAAACCTGCAGATATGGCCTTGTGTCCCCTTTAGCATGTGACAAAATATAGTCTAGTAAAACGCGTTGTTTTTGTTCGGCCGGTAGACTTCGGTCAGACAGTTGGCCTACTGTCGACCTCCCCTCAAGTTTTTTTTGACAATTTCGGCAATTGTACGATGAGAAGTCATTCTCTCCGCATTTGGAACAAAACTTTTTCCGACGAGGTTCAAGGCATTTCTTGAACCGATGACCTGGTTGACCACAGTTCCAGCAGGATACTGGGGCTGGCGACGTAATAACTGAGTTCTGTTGTACAGAAGAACTGGTGTCCTCGGTATTAGGAGAGTTTTGCCTTTGGTTCCGAGTAGGTGTAGGTTGACTTCTAACGGCCGCAACTGAAGGCTGGTTCGGTCTCTTGTAAGCCAATTCTGGCTCCAACAAAACTCTACTAGCCGCAGGAGGAGGAACAAACTTCTGAATTCTAGCTTCAGTTTCTTCCACTGCTCTTCCTAGTCGAACCAATTCAATAATGGTAGTAACATTCTGTAGAGCTAGTTGAGACTGAATATTAGATAATAAGTTACGCATTATTGATGCAACACGATCCTCTTCAATTGGAGATTGCTTCAATTTCCGAAAGAGATTCTCTATTACTGTAACGAAAGCCAACACCTTCTCATGAGCTCCCTGGGTACGTCTCCGAATTTCATCCATTAAGCTGACCTCGTAATCATACGGCAAGTAAGCTTCACGAACCTGTGTAACGAAGTCTGACCACGAGAAAAAGTGTTTAGTCCTATACCATAGTAATGCGTCCTGTGTCAAGAGTTCAGGAAGACAACGAACCAACTGGTTATGTGACACGCCTCTTGACATTCGGAGTTCCTCAACCCTTTCCAAAAACTCGTTAACACTGGTTCTACCATTAAACCTCACGTTCCATCTCGAAACATCGGGTAATCGAAAATCACTGGCCCAATTTAAGTGAGGCGGCGGAGGCATCGAAGGAAAACTTAGATCTTCCACCCCTTGGAGTAGGTCATCCAATGTCGCTCTTCTAGACAATGTATTCCCAACATAATTAAAGAAAGGTTCTTGGAAGCTCACATGTGGTCTAAACCTCGGTGTAAAATATTGCTTTCTGTCATAGTCATGCCTAACGTTTCGTGAGGAAAATGCTTCGTTTACTTGTGGATCATCAATAGTACCACCTTCACCCATATCTATGAAGTCTCCCACTATTGGCAAACTTTTCGAGCAACTTGGTTGAGTGTCCCCAATTGAAACATCCAATAAAGATTGGTTAACGCCATTGCCAGTACTCTCAGCCAATCCGTGTGCTGTAGGTGTCCTTGAATACCGATTATTTTGTACCGGTGGATTTGAGTTACCTCTGGAGTTAACAGCAGTGCTATAAATTGCATTAAGCTCCTTTTTTAGCTGCCTGCATTTTTCCCATGCTTGTAGTTTTTCTTGTTGATCTCCTTCCTTTTCTCCTAGCCTGCCTGTCCTATCACATAAATGCTGAAGTCTGGTATTAATTCTTTTAAAATCGTTTTCCGCATTTTCCGGATCGAAATTTTCTACAGCTCGTTCTGAATCCTCAATTTTATCCTCACATACTTCTAATTCCTCTTCAAAATTTAACACTAAGTCACTTTTTATAAGAGACTTTTTCAAGTCTCGCTCTTCTCTCAATATTTCCCGAAGATTTTCCCTTAACTCCGATACAGTTTTCCCTTTCACTTGCAATACTCCGCGAATAAATAGCTCATAACTCAATTCGTCCTTAAGGAGTCGGTTGACTTCCATCGTTACTAACTAAATTCTAGATAGCCTCAAAAGAAAGGATAGATATACCTGTATAAGTTAGTAGGAATTTAATCACAAAGAAACTACTATTTCAACACTAAAATTATGCGCATGTGCAAAACAGTCACTCCCCCCCCTTTCCTACAAAAAAGAAGGAAAACGATACAAAATTATTAACAGCTATGCACAACTAGCTGAAGTCTTAGCTATAACAATATATCGGTTTGGGCGATCGGCCGTGGTTTTATTAGCGTCAACCTCTTACTAGGCTAAAACCACTCGAAACAAAAACCACCAAACGCGACAATAATTTTGCTGAAAAAAAACCCCAAAAAATCAATCGGCAAGTACGACACTGTGCGCCAAGTTTGCTTTGAATAAGTAGGATGTACAGAGTGCAAATTAAGTTAACATCACTGCCACAACTATCCAACCATAAACTATTTACATCAGTTTTACAAAACAAAAAAATAACCAAATCGCTAACTACAAACAAAGTACCATTTATAGTATTATACCAACTAATTCTTTTATTTATTTCAAGTTTACATAACCAATAGCGCAAGATCAACAACCCTGTAATCTTTACCTTAGACATACCAAAATGTTTAAGAACAACATTAACCACCCTTGGCCTGAACTGCGTAGCCTATAATGTCGTAGGCCACCAACAAAACAAGAAGACGAATGGAAGTGTCTGTTTAATTCGTCAATGTCAAAATGCAATATTACCTACGAACAATAACAAATGAATATGTGAAGAAATATTTCCTTATTTACAGAAATAAAGACAAAATTTACTACTATATGAATTAAAACTAACCTGTGTTGTGTATGCTACTAACAGTTGTGTGGTTTTATTTGTGTCGTCCTGATTTGTTTATGTACATTGAATGAAATTGACAAGTTCCATAAATTGTTGCAAATACTAAGAAATATTATTAAGAAACTAGCTGAAATAACAGAAAATCAAATGGCTGTATCAGTTACGTCTCGTAAAGGATACGAAATGAAATATTGCAAAACAAAATGAAATTTAAAACATATAGAAAATATTGGGTATATAACAACAATTTTTACTTATATTACAACTAGATGAACACGTTAGGGCGCCATTTGCTACGGTGGGTATCAGTTAGAGTACTTCACCACTATTACTAGGAAAACATAAAAGGTTTTAACAAATTAATTCATAGGTTTGACTAGCTCGAAATTATATGGTTGTTCTACTCGTACCGGTAGAGTGGGTCGTGGAGGAGCCAAAAATAATAGAAATAGATTTCTAGGGTTCTTTATAATCCTCACACTGAACAGCTTAGTTACCCAACTTGTCTAGTTGCTTATTTACAGGTAATATGGCCCCATGTAGTACTACACGGTGTACATAGTGCTATATATATAAATATATAAGGTGCTTCTAAATAATATTCATCTTGGAAGCAAAACTAATGGACTAAATAATTTATAACTCTAACAACTAATTGACCAGACAATATTTCTGGTACGGGAGCAGGACCCAGCCACAATATGCAGAACTGAGAAAAGAATTGAAATCTCTTACTTCCTACTCCAGGTGGTGCAACTCTACCTTTGCAGCAGGCTGTACGTTGGTATAATTTGTGACAGTGTTAGATGCTACTGGAACTAATGTAATGGACAGGTTGCTGGTAAATAGTTCGCAGCTAATTATTTAACTGGACATTCCAGTATTGGCCTGAAATTGCGAATATTCATGATAAGATGAGCATCTCCGGAAATCAAGGTATCTTACCGAATATGGGCAGCGGCCGTGTAAAGAAAGGTACGTAAATCCACAGAATGTGTGCATCAACTGATGTCAATCATACTCTCTCTTCGATGTTACTTTCTTTGTACTAGGGCTACTTAGATCCGAAATAGAATTACATTTTAATTGAACCACATGGTCTATATTTGGCCCAGAAAAAAAGAAAAGACAGAAGGAAGAGAGATAGACAACCTGAATATTTCCTTAGCTAGGCAATTTTTGGTGGCAATCAATTCCATAGTACTCACAGAAC